>CM075692.1:46305023-48981690 GCA_037954015.1 Psophocarpus tetragonolobus | reverse complement strand
CAAATTTTTTTACTCTTCGTAAATACTTTGTCGAAGAGTAAAAAAGAGAGATAAAGTGAAGGACATATAAGTCTTTTTCATGGAAGTCGGTGTGAATTCAAATTATGGGGAGTGTTAATTCAAATTCCCTCATAACATTGTTGGTTTGTTACTTTCTTAGGCTTACTAGAAGATTTATCTTGAACTCCTTTTCCTTAGAGAAAGAATTCCTGCTTGAAAAAGAGTAAGAGTCTTAAGAAAATAGTTAAATGGTGATCTCAAACCTTAAATGATCTAATATGATATTTGTACAAGATATTAGTGTAATTATGCTTAGCTTTTTATGAATGCAAACAAATTTAAAATATGAAAATAAAATTCAAAGTTTATTTTGGTGAGATAAGGTAAACAAATTTTCTATTAAAAAGATTCTTACATAAGAATAAAATTATAAAATAAGGGATTAAGTTACTTGAAGAGTAACTCTAAGATAGTTATTTTTAATTTTTATCATTCATTGAAATTATTAGTTAAAACTTGAAAGAAAAAGTTAGTTCTAGAAAAGGGTTGAACAAAGTTATAAAAAGGTTGTTTGTAAATTCTTTAGAAATACTCTCTTAACAAGTTTAAAGTGAGTCTTAAGAAGATAGACAATTTAGAAGATGATCTATCGATTAAAATAAGTTCATAAATGACCTTCTTATAAAACTTTTCAAAATAGAACTAAATAGAAAAGAATAAGGTTATAATAGAAGGTAGTAAGAATATACTTTTACACTGATTCACTCCAACTAAGTTACATCTAGATCTCTTTTAAGCAACTCTAACAATGTTCCACTATATATATTCTCTAATATATAAACAAGAATTCTTACTATCACTTTTGACTTACAACAACTATTCTTTAAATACCAAATCACTCCTGAATTTTCTAACCAATAGGTTAAAAAGAATGTGTTACGGAGAATAACCATGAGAAGAGAGGGTATAAAAATAAGCTCACAAAGGTAACTTCACTGTGTGGAGAATATACAAAGGTTTGCTCTGTATCATACTATCCTAACACAAGACGGTTTGTCGACAAAATAATTATTTGTTTTTATCTTTAGAGAATGTAGAAGGAACACTTGGCTCTTTGATAATGATATTCATCATAGTTCTCCATGCATAAACATCTTTTTTATAGGTGTTGGATGCATGTAGTTGTTGTAGAAAGGAGTTGTGTTGTCACATCTTGCAAGTGCAACTTTTTTGCAAAGTGTGTTGTTGTGTACAAAACTATGATGCCCTTCTTGCTTACTTTTCATGTGTGACATTCTTTCAACTACTCTACTTTAATCAAATACTTGTGAATGAATTTGAATGATGGTTTTTACGCAACATATTTGAAAAGTTGAATCACCATCAATAAACTAGTTACCTTGACTAATAAGATGTTATCTGATTGTGTATGTTGATTAGGATATTATGCAAAGTTAATTCTAACAAAAGGATTCTATATATTAATTAATATAAAGTTCATAATCTTATTTTATTACTATTAGAAGACTTTTACCATATAGGATCTTCTAACACTCACAAGGATCATATGCTTCTAATGCTAGTATATGATGGTGCCCCTAATCAATAGTACACGGTACACAATAGTTAATGTCAACATATTACAAAGTAAGTATAATCATTAGACCAAACAATTTCACTAATTGTACAAACATTGAAACAAAGAATATCTAAGCATGGAATTAAACAATTGACCATAGAAGTAGCAAAATTCTATTGCCCAAAATCTACAACTAGGATTTGTTGCATAAGATCAAACAAATACCTAAAACATTGCTGCATAACCTACCCGTATTGGCTGTCAACATATTTCTCATAGTCGTGACACCTGCATCATAACACCACTAGAAAGGTAAACTCCTAAACAAATATATTTAAAATTGCATAGAACTCAATCATGCTCCTAGACAAATCAGTGACATATACATAATTCCACAAATCCAACCAGATCATAATCCAAGCTACCATTGCTTTTTAACTGCTTGTGCCACCTGAGCCAGAATTTTTCAGCAAGAATAAAATCAGAAAACAGCACAAGTACCTACAAGACATAGCAACATGTACAAAGAAAACAAACTAACGATACTCCTTCAAGATGAGCTAAGCATACCAGTCAAAGCAAAGCTAACATTTTGCTAGGAATGTTCATCCATTAAGATCAAACAAATGAACTCGATATTCCAAATCGAACCAATTAAATTGGTTTGGATTTTTCCTGTTCGGATCAGAACTGAACTAAACCAATTGAAACTCGATCTTAATTAGTTTGGTTCTTGGATTTGGAATTTTAAAATCTGAACAAAATCAATCAAATGTATTTACATATTTTTTATTATTTTAACAGTTACTTACTTGTTAAGTGAACTTATAAATGTCATTTTGTGTCCACATTAATGAAGTATCAAATGTGTTTATCTATGACTTTGTTTAGTTGAACATTTAAGTAATTTTGTTTGTGAATTTTGTTAATTTGATGTATGTTAAACACTTCGATTTTTTGAGAAAAAATTGTTAATTAGTTTGATTTAACTTAATTTTGTGTATGTTAAACACTTGTATTCTTTAGTTTATTTAATTGTTGTAAAATAAAGCATATATTACAAAAGTCAAAGTCTCATATTGCTTAGATTAGTTACTTGAGAAAAGTTTATATTAAAACAAGTGGAAAAAACTTGGTAAAAAGGCTTGCAAAAAGAGAAGTTTCACGCACATGAGCTTGGGCCTCTTGGGCAATTTGTAGTGCAAATTTGTTGATTTGTCCCCCTTCCCTCCCCATGACCATGTTAATTTTTTCACCGGAAGAGCAACATTAATTATTAACATATCATAGGTTGTTGGCTTTTAAAATCCCGATATGGTTTAAAACAGGTACCTAAACAATGACATGAAAATTTTAATGAGACTATAATTGCTTATGGCTTTTATTTTAGTGATGCTGATAGATGCGTATACACTAAACTTGTGAATGATGAATGTGTCATTATATGTTTGTATGTGGATGACATGTTAATCTTTGGTACATGCAATGATATAGTTTTTAAAATTGAATCCTTTTTAGCATCCAAACTTGATATTAAAGACATAAGTGAGACAAGTGTGATTCTAGGAGTTAAAGTCATAAGGAAGACAGATAATATAATTCTACCCCAAGAACATTATATGGAGAAACTTCTTAGGAAGTTTGATTATTATGATTATAAATATGTGAGTACCCCTTATGATGCTAACTCTCAACTAATGAAAAATAATGGAGAACCAGTTTCTTAAATTCAATATGCCTAGATTATTGGGAGCTTGAATTTCTCAAGACCGAATATAGCCTATGCAGTAGGTAGATTGAGTAGATATACTCATAATCCTAATAAGAATGATTGTGAAGCACTTGCTAGACTCATGAGGTATTTGAGAGATACCATGGACTATGGTATTGAATATAATGGATTTCCCTTTGTACTATAAGGGTATAGTAATGCTAACTGGATCTTTGATTCATATGAGACAAAATTCACTAGTGACTATGTATGTACACTTGGTGGTGGTGCAATTACATAGAGATTAACCAGACAACTATTATAGCTAGATCAACAATGGAATCTGAGTTCGTTGCTCTAGAAATGGTTGGCACTAAGGTTGAGTGGTTGAAAAACTTCTTGGCTAACATTTCTTTAAGAATGAAATCTACACCATCAGTGCTATGCATTGTGATTCGTAATCAGCAATAGCTGTAACAAAAAATAAAACTTACAATGGTAAGAATAGACATATACAAATTGAGACATAATGTGATATGTAACATTCTTTGTTATAATGATAATCTAAAGTATATCAATTAAATAATTCATAAAAATAAGAACTTTCGAAATAATAAATAAATAAATAAAAATCCACCTTTCAAGATAAAATTCTCAAATGTAGACATCTTTAAACGAATATAAACAAGAGCAACAAAATATCCATAAAAGAAAACCTAAACTACAGGTTAAGTCTTCACGCCTTCTTAGCCTCCACGGCTTCCTCCTCTTTTGACTCTGAAAATAAAACTTTTTAATGAGATTAGAATCTCAGTGAATAAAACAAGTTTTAAAAAAAGTTCGCAAATAACATTGTTCTCAACCAATGCGAAATTCAGAAAAACAATCATGGTACCCGCAATTAAAATATATTTTCTTTAATAAAAAATTATAATTTATTTCGAATAGTTTCTAGTATGAATAATCAATAGAAATGATAAAGGAATGGTGTTTTTAATTAACACCCTCATAATACACACAATCACAAAATATAGTGATACTAATAATCACTTGCTCCCACTCTACGGTTCCCATAATCAAGGTTTTTAATAGATTCATCGAAAGGGTTTATGAGCTCATATTTCATACAATGGCGTCTCATTGTCTTCCCTACGCTATTATGGAGGTATTCAGAATCTCTTCTCCATTCCGAATGAATCTAAAACCTCTTATCCTTATTAAATGGAGGCATCTCATACATCCATCCTAGATGAATGTATCTCAAGTTTTATCTCCACGTTAAAGGAAGATGTCTCAAACAATTCTCAATTAAATCTTGTAAATTCTCATGCACCAACTGTCATTGTCACATAAATACGAAAATATAGAATACTAACAAATGAGTTAACTTTTTTACATAATTGAGTAATAACAATAGAAAAATAATAATAATCATATAAAAATTTGAATTTGGGTACGTGAAAAAAATACAAAGTTGAGTTTCTTTTTCATCCAGTACACAAGTTCATAACTGCAAAAGCTTTCTTTCTAGGCATTATATATGTGTACATTAATGTGATGAAATCAAATTGATAAAATCACATCAAATTATGGTTATAAAATAATGTGTAATTTCAGCATAAATTCTATTAGTCATAAGAGTCAAAATAGTATACATAATTCTTATAGTTTGCACACATAAATTATATTAAAATTAATGAATGATCGACATCAATATAATTGTTCTATTAGTATTTCTAAATTCTTTCTTTTTATGAAGAACCTTAAAAATTGTATGTTTTCTAAAACATACCATGGATGGGTTTAAAGAAAAGTTTTACTCACCTCTTGAAGCGATATCTCACCACTTTAATTCAACTTCTACGTCCCTCTTTCTCAATCCTAGAATAATCAACTAACCTAATGTATTCTGAGGAAACTAGTTAGCCCTATATATAATAATTTGGGGTTGATTTTCCCCTCTATATATTTTTATCTTATTTCTATTTTAAAGGAAATGTTATCTTAACCTTATTATTCAAAGTGACATCAAATCTTTTATTTGTTTTATCTTATTTCTATTTTAAAGGAAACATTATCTTAATCTTGTTAGTCAAATTTTTTTATAGTTTTAATCTTTTAATTTATTTTTTTTGTAACCTAATCTTTTTTTTTCTTTAAACTAAGGGATTATTCAAATGTTTGAATTTTGAGATGTTACATGATAAAGCAAATGCTAAAAGATGGAATAATTTTCATAGATTTTGTAAGGTAAGAAGGAAACTTGGCAGATCCTCTAACAAAACCCCTGGAGAAAAAATGACATTGAAAACATCAAGGGGAATAAGACTTAAGTCACTTAAAAACAGACAATGATAGTAACTCAACCTTTGTGATTGAAGATTTCATAAAAAAGGTTAATATGAGTAAAAACAAATTATTTCTCTAGCACAAGTGAAAAAAACAAATCAAACCGTCTCATGAGACAAAATATAGGATCTTCATGAGTAAGTTTGATTTTATTTGTTACTAACATCAGTACTATAAATCTACCTAACTCAACATTTTGTAATAGACTATGTTTTTATTTCCTATAATACTTAGAGTTGTCTACCAAAATCAAGTCTAAAGTAGTTATTAGGATTCTAGGATGTTGCTAACGATATTCTATACCCCTAATTAGAATCATATTCTTTTGTTATATATATATTCAACCAAAATGTCCTCTCATCACACCTTTCCCATACACTTAACCTTGATATCACATTAGTTAGTATTACAAGTTACAATAGTAATTACACACAACTTATCAGTAATTTATAAAACAAAAAAATCAATAATTTTGAATGAAATCACTTAGTAACAATTTTTTTTTTTTTTAGCATTCTTCTTTTTTAATGTGAGATTGAAGGAGTGAGATAGAAGTAGCATACAACATACTTACCTAAAGTCAAGAATGACGGGTAGAATACTTGATTTTGTATTTAATATTAGATTATAATAACAGTTGTCAAAGTATTTGAACCAAAACTGACATAAGTCTTTTTTTTATTCAAAGTGTTTGAGTGAATGAGTATAAAAATAATATTTACACTCTTAACTCTTCTTTTTTTTTTCTATTTATAGTTTTATACTACCGTGAATACCTTAGATGCACAATTTTTTTAAAAAAATATATTTGAGAAAAACTACTTTATCAAAAGAAATACTACCTACTAAAAAGTCCTTTTGTGAAAATTTTTATATACATATTGGACGCTATCTTTCAAAATGTGTTTTTCAAAATGTATATTATCATATTAAAAGATTTTCCATCTCGCACAAAAGATTTTAAAGTTTATATTAACACACAATTATTAAACCCTCTTTCTAGTATGTTCCATTTATTTCGGATATGTGAATTCGACTATAGAGAATATCATCGATATTAAGTTAATTTAAAAAAAAAAAAAAGAAAAATAATTTTTTAAGTATATGATTTTCAATTCAATGCAATTTCGTCCGTGACAGAGCCTTGTGATGTGAGTGCACCGTTTACGCCATTGCCTTTGGTTCCCAACTGAGTTAAGTACCAATAACAAGAAATAAAGTTGATTTAAAATTTGAAGTCATTAAAAAATATAATTAATAATTAGACACAAGAAATAAAACACAGAAACCACCAAAATAGTTAATATATTTTTTTTATTTCTAGGTTCTGGCTTTTTTAATTATTTTGTAATTTTTATTTATATTTTATATTGTTATCTTTTTATTTTATTTTATTTTATACATTCTTATACTTTATAGAATTGAAGTGATATAAAATATTAATAATGTCTGCTTTTGAAAAATGAAAGAAAAAGGGAAATTTTGATAAATTATTTTATCAGTCCCAATGTGGGTTATGTTGGTAAGTTTGTGATCATTCATAAAAAAGATATAACAAGTTTAATGGATGAAAAAATGAAAAAGAAAACCACATATTGATAATGTCAAAAATATTGATAACGCTAATTCAAATAAATTAAAATTACAAGATAAATTTATTGGATTAACTAGCTCATCTATTGAATATGAAATATTAAAATTACTTATGAATGTGGCTTTTTAATATCTTTTTATATTCTAATAAACCCTAAACACCTATTAATGAAAAAGACATTTTTGCCTTTATCATTATCTAATAGGCTAAATCATTGAATAAGTTTTTTTAATTTAAGGTAGCTTAAAAACATGAATATTAGATTGATATTTAATTACAACCTTAATTAGATGTTAGTATATAAACTTCTACACTATCATCATATATATATATATATAATCTCTCTACCCTTGTAAATTCCTTCCCTCATTACAAATAAACTTTTTCTTGTATAACTCTCCCTGAGCCTTTATGTGCCTCTGTAAGTATTTCTTTAAATATTTCATATAATATCTTTTTTTCCTTACCACGCACCACCGAATGGTATCAGAGCCTAACTTAAAAAATTTTGCTGAAAGTATATATATATACATATATATATATATATATATATATATATATATATATATATATATATATATATCTGAGTATGCTCTGTGGTTGCGATTAGTTCGATTTGCCACAACAGAAAAGATTGTTGTTAAAAATTTGTGAAATCCTGCATTCTTGATTTTCATATTAATTTAGTTTTCAAGGTTTTCGATTTTAACTTGTATTTTTTTCTGCATCATTTTCAAAGCAGGTTTAATAATCTAGAACCAGGTCTAGTAATTAGGATGAAACGTTGGTCAGCCGGTAAGGGTGGTCCCGGTAGTAAGTCTTAGGAGAAGCAGTAAATCCGTTGCTTTAGCCTGGTGGTCCCGTTTTGGTCCTAATTATCCTCAGAAAATGTCTAGATTAATAAAAGTGCTTTCAAAAGGAAAAGAAAATATAGAAGTTAATAACGAAGAACCGGAAGAAACTAAGTTAAATATGATACATCATGAATTAAGAATTACTCAAATAGAACATGAATTAAGTAAGTGGAATATACCTAAATTAGATATTAAAACTATTTACAAAACCTCTTTTAAAGATATATTTAAATCTGAATATATCATTAAAACGGTTGAAAAAGAAATAGATTTAAAATCTACCCAACAGGAAATTCCCCTAATTTCCAAACAATTAATTATTGAGCATATAAAAGATTTTAGATATCTGCATATAGGGTCGATTCAAATTGCGATTAAACCCTTGTTCAGATTGGGCATGGATATGCCCTTGTTGGCCATTCTTAGGGATAATAGGCCAAAAGATTTTAAAAATCAAACTTTGGCTTTAATGGAAACTAATCTTCATCAAGGTCCGGTTTATATCAATAATTATCCTAATTACTTTATTGCCTTAAAAAGTCTTCATGAGACCAACAATAATATAATATTAACCATAAAAATTCTTGAAGAAAAATGGAACCAAAGCTCCTTTCCTTTAACAATAGCCTATAGGTTATACTATAAGGCTATGAAGACTCAATTGGCTCCAGGAGCCTTGTTGATGTCCCCTAAAGATGTTACTACCATGTTACTAGTTAATCCAGAAAAGGTTAGCGCCACTGTTCCTAGAACTTTGAGACATGAAGAAATCACTTCAGGCCTCAGATGGAAATTGGAGGAAATTCTTCCTCCTGAAAAGATGGAAAATCCTGTTCTTGATAATATTGTTGAATTTAGGGATGGGGCAGTGAAAGTAGCTTTCGCTCCCTTAAGAAGATCCCTTTCCTACAGATCTCCCCAAACCTCCTTTACTACGGCAAGAAGGTCGATAGATAGATTTGGGTTTTCAATGCCAAGATCTCTGCAGTACTTGGGAACTAGGTCAGATCCTACTGTTCCCCAACCAGATTATGAAGAAGCAGAAAACCAACCTAATTCTCCAAATTTTGAATATGTCCCTGGTCTGTCTGAATTCAATCAACTAAATGTTATTAAAAAATTTAAAATAAATAAAGATTTATTAAAAGAAGAGTTTTTGAATCCTGATAATAAAGAAAAAAGAGAATGGTTCTTTCAAACTTTTTCTCAACAAGAATTAAGAGAATACAGAGAAAAATATTATAATTATTTAGAAGAAAAAGAAGAAAATATTCCTTTCTTTAATTGGTTCTCTGAAAATTGTTTTAATAATCTTCAAATAAATATTCTCAAAACTGCTGAAAAAATTTGGAAAACCTCTAAAGGAGAAATTATCAGTATAGTTCCCCCGTTAGAAGAAGTAAAATTTCCTAATATTCAAAATAATGAAGTTGTTGCTTCTCCTTTTAAAATGATAACCGAAAAGAGAGATATTTCTGTTAAAGACATTCAAAATCTGCATACTCAATTAAATTATACTAATCAAATTGTTCATATAATTGCAACTGAAATAATAGATAAGGATTCAATCCCAAAGAAGCTAGAAAGATCTTTAATTAAACCCTTTAAATTTTCAGAAGAAGAGTTAAAACCTATAAAATTAGGAAAAGACTCCATGCTAGATGAGATAAATAAAAAATTAGATGCTTTAAAAATTAGCAAAGTTAATATTATAATAATTCCAGAAGAAGAGTTAGGAGAAAACTTTAATAGAGAACAGTTTGATGATAATTTATATAAAGTTAATAAGTTAAGAAATGCTAGGAGTAGCTCGTCTATAGGGCCTACCCCTAGACCCACCACTAGGAATTATTATAATAGACCCACTCTCCCTGATATTCAGTTTGAAGAATGGGAGCTGGAGTCACCATCCTCCTTCGATGGCTCTAGTATCTATGAATGGAACATAGATGGGCTTACTGAAATGCAAATCCTTAGAAAAACCAATAAATGACCATGGCAGCCTCGGCTTATAGGACTAAGCAAGATGCGGCTACTACGGTTAAGCTGCTAGTAACAGGGTTCACTGGTCAATTAAAAGGCTGGTGGGACCATTACCTCTCAGAAGAAGAGAGGTTTAATATCATGAACAGTGTTAAGCAGGAGGCAGATCAGGTCATGCCTCTTATGGTAGAAACCTTAATTTTAACCATTATCCATAATTTTGTAGGAGACCCACAGTTATTTGATCAAAGGATCTCCTTAATTCTCCACACAATTAGGTGTAAAACCTTAGGAGACTTTAGATGGTACCATGATAATTTCATAACCTTGGTACTAACCAGGCCTGACTGTAGAGAAGCCTTCTGGAAAGAAAGGTTTCTGGCAGGACTTCCTTCTACCTTTGCCGATAAGGTAAGAGAAAGTCTGGCCAGGCTATATAATGATATCCCTTTAAGAGATCTAACCTATGGACGACTTAGTACTGCCACAAAGTTAATAGGTTTAGAAATCTGTGATACCCTTAAATTACAACATCAAATTAAAAGAAATCAGGAAATGAGAGTTAAAGAATTAGGTAATTTTTGTAGTCAATATGATTATGAAAAACCTATCCCTCCATCAGAAAAAAGAAAAAGACAACTAAGAAAACAAAATAGTGTTAAAAATACCCCACCTATTAAGGTTAGTAAAGCCGGTAAAATCCCTAAAAAATCGAGTAAGCCTAATAATATAGTGTGTTATAAATGTGGTCGTATTGGTCATATGAAAAAAGATTGTAGAGTCAAGGAAAAAATAAAAGCTCTAAACATGAGTGATGAATTAAAAGAACAAATAGCTAATTTGTTAATTCTAGAAGAAGATTATTCTGTAGAAGAAGAAGATGAATTAATTGAAAACAATGAATTAATAGAAACTTCCAGTAGTGAAGGCGAAGAGAATCTTCATAATTGAGAAAATATGGAAAACTGTACTTGTTCTTTTAAAATTAATATGATTAAAGCTGAAACTAAATTAGCACTTGAAATGGTTGATAAAATGGCCAACGAAGAAGATAAGTTAGAATACTTATTAAAATTAAAAAATATGATGATTGAACAAGAAACGGTCAAAGATCACAAAGAAAAAAAAAATTTACTAGGTATAATTTTTCAGAAATCTTAAAAATGAATTCTTCTAATAAGCCGGTTACAATAAAAGATCTTCAAAAAGAAATAAAAGACCTAAAACAAAAAGTTCAGGAGTTAAAATTAGAATTAGAAAACCTAAAAGAAAAATTTAACAATAACATAGGTTCAACCTCTAATTCTCATGTGATATTGAAGAAACAGAATTAATTAATCAAATAAAAATTCTTCAACAAAAGTGGCAGATTAAAATAGCCTTAAAAATTGGAAACTCTTTTCATAAAAATTTTATAGCATTAGTTGATTCAGGTGCAGATTTAAATTGTATAAGAGAAGGATTAATTCTCACTCAATATTATGAAAAATCTTTACAAAAGTTATATACTGCCAATAATTCTAAGTTAAAAGTCCAGTATAAACTCTCTAATGTCAATATTTGTAATAAAGGAAAATGTTTTAAAAATAGTTTTATTTTAACCAAAGATATTATTGAAGAAATAATTCTGGGAACCCCTTTTTTAACCCAAATATATCCTTTCGAAGTTTCTAATCAAGGAATTAAGCATAAAAATCATCTTTTCGAATTTATAACTCCTATAAAGCAAAAGGAAGTTTTAACTTTAAAAGATTTAACCGAAGAAAATTTTATAAATAGAATTGAAAGTAAAAATGGTCAAATCAATAGATTACAACTAGAAATAAAATATAAAAGAATTGAAGAACAAATTAATGATAATTTAGTAAAAAAGAATTTTGAAAAAATTCAACATGATTTCGAAAAAGAAATTTGTGCTGATATTCCCTTGGCTTTTTGGGATAGAAATTCTTTTACTATTGACTTACCTTATATAGAAGGATTTCATGAAAGTAAAATCCCTACCAAAGCTAAACCAGTTCAAATGAATAAAGAAACTCTTAACTATTGTAGAAAAGAAATCCAGCAGTTTCTTGATAAAAATTAATTAGGCCTAGTAAATCTCCTTGGAGTTGTTCGGCTTTTATGTCATGAATGCTTCTGAAATAGAAAGAGGAGAACCAAGAATGGTTATTAATTACAAGCCTCTTAATATTTTTTTAAAATGGATTAGATATCCGCTTCCTAATAAACAAGAATTAATAGGAAGACTATATCAAGCCGTAATTTTTTCTAAATTTGATTTAAAATCTGGGTATTACCAGATTAAAGTTTCTGAAAAAGATAAATATAAAACTGCTTTTACTGTTCCTTTTGGGCATTATGAGTGGAATGTAATGCCTATGGGACTTAAAAATGCTCCCTCTGAATTTCAAAATATTATGAAAAATATATTAATTCATTATGCCGAATTTGCTTTGGTTTATTTGGATGATGTTCTAATATTTTCCAATTCTATTGATCAACATTTAAAACATCTCAGAATATTTAAAGAAATAATAAAGAAAAATGGTATGGTTCTTTCTAAAAGAAAAATAAAAATTGGTCAAACTAAAATACGATTCTTAGGGCATGAAATATTTCAAGGAAAGATAACCCCTATAAGTAGAAGTATTGAATTTACTGATAAATTTCCTGATGAAATTAAAATTAAAAATCAATTACAAAGATTTTTAGGATGTATTAATTATGTTGCAGATTTCATTCCTAATATCAGAATTACTTGCCAACCTCTCTTTGCTAGGCTTAGAAAAAATCCGAAGCCTTGGACCGAAAAGCATACTGAAATAGTTAAGGAAATAAAAAGGCTAGTTAAAACTTTACCCTGTTTAGGAATCCTTCATCCAGAAGTTAGCATTATTGTAGAAACTGATGCTTCTGATATAGGATTTGGGGGAATCTTAAAACAAAAGTTTCCAGAGAAAAGGGAACAAATAGTTAGATTTCACTCAGGTGCATGCGTGGGAGCTCAACTTAATTACAGTGTTATTAAAAAATAAATTTTAAGCATAGTTTTATGCATAAACAAATTTCAAATTGATTTAATGAATAAGGAATTTCTTTTAAGAATAGACTGTAAATCTGCTAAAGAAGTTCTAGAAAAAGATGTTAAAAACATTGTTTCAAAACAGATTTTTGCCAGATAGCAAAGCATTTTATCCTGTTTTGATTTCAAAATTGAATTTATAAAAGGAATTAATAATTCAATCCCAGATTTTCTAACTAGAGAATTTCTTCAGGGCACTCCTCCGCAGAAATGAGACCCTCGGTCAAGTCCGCCTTGACAGAAAACCCTCCAAAATCCAAACCCTTAAGTGTTTATGATTTGGCACCTTCTTATGCAGTTGCCTCATCTTTAATTACCCCTGAATCCTCCAGAAAACTTCCAGCCTCCCTAAAAGCCAAGAAGACCTCCGGATCTTCATCCTTTAAAAACACTTTCCCTCCTTTAACCTCTTCCTCTCAACCTAAAAAGCAAGAAACTCTGCATTCTCAAAAAGACTATCATATTAAGCACCCTTGTGTGCCCACTCTGAAACTAGAGCCAGAGTTTGAAAATGAAGAACCCTCCTCCATAATTACCAAAATAGCTCCCAAAGGATGGACGTGGATTCCGGAAAATTTTGAAAAAACAATTACATTTTATCAAATGATTCTTTTAAATACTAATTCGGTTGAATTAATCCCGAAAAAAGATCAAAAGAATCCTGAGATAACTAATTATTCCAAGCTGAAGATTTTAAATGTTTTGTGCCCTTCAGATTGGAACCAAAATTGGATGACTCCAAAGGGTTTCTTAAGACCTTTTAAGCCATCCTCTTTTAACTATTTTGACTACCAAAATGCTTGGTATAAAATTCTTTTTAACACCAATCCCAGGCATTCTTGGTACATAAGTTTTAAAAATGAATTACCTATGAGGTTGCCCTCCTGGTTTATCCACTGGGTAATTGATATAGGTCCTGTAAAAGTTATTCTTCCTACGAAGATAGCTAAATTGTATGATAATTTTAGGGAATTGTCATCTACAATCCTGCCCCGGTATAAGTTAACCATTTTCTTATCCAAAATGGAAATTGGGTGGCTTATACAGCATCAATATCAAATTCATCATCACCTTGGTGAGCCCTACCCGAAGCAGCTTTGTTTAACAGTAAAGGTGTTTTGGTAGCAGAAATTTAATGTGGAATATGTGGAAGCCAAATTCCGGAATTTCAGAAATGCTCCCTTAAAAGGTCCAGCAAAATCCGTTCTCTCTTCCCCTTCTCCTGTAAAGGTAGAAGATTTGGTAGAAGGAGCCACGAACAAGAAAGAATTAAAAAAGAAATTGCTGGAGGCATTATCCTCTTTAGACTCAGATGAGTCTGCCGAAGAGAATGAAAAGGAATTAAGTGTAGAAGAATTACTCTCAGATGATTGTTATGTCATACAGATGGCTCAAGATCCTGACTTGGACCAGGTATAGCAATTAATAAGTCAATATCGGCAGCAGGTTTCAGAAATAATCCACAACAAGATATTTGATTTAATAAATGGTCTAAGATAATAATTTGCTTCAAAGATGGTTTAGCCAAAGCTGGAGAGCTGTCTAGTCAATAAAATTATTAACATAATTAGTATCGTTTAATGGGTCCCTTGGAGTTGCTTCTGTCGGCTTCTCTCTCCATAAATATCGTTATCAGAATTGGAAGTCAAAAGTGTTGGCAGCACACTTCGGAGCTTTTAATTAAATTTGAAATTCATTATGTAATTTATTTAAAGTTCGGATTTGAAATCCGATTCTTGTAACTATAAATAGGGTTTAGAGGTAGCCAGAGGACACAGCTCGACAGAGCCTTAAATCCTTCTCTCTAAAATCTCTCTACCTTTGTAAATTCCTTCCCTCATTACAAATAAACATTTTCTTGTATAACTCTCCCTGAGCCTTTCTATGCCTCTGTAAGTATTTCTTTAAATATTTCATATAATATCTTTTTTTCCTTACCACGCACCATCGAATGGTATCAGAACCTAACTTAAAAAATTTTGCTGAAAATATATATATATATATATATATATATATATATATTAAACTCTTATATAATTACATAATTAGATTTAATTAGATTGCATACAGTAAAGTTGGATGAGGATGTTCATAATCGTCGTCTTCTCCACCAAAATTGAATAATTCCTATGTGCAGAAGTTGTTGATCATACATGATTTGTTGATCATGTACAGTTTGGTAATTTCCACCTCTAAGCCGTCTAGTCTACCCCATTTCCAAGAAAAATTATAAATAATTATTATAATTGGAGAAGTAAAAAAAAAAATCAAAAGTATATAAATAAATGTTACAGGAAAAAATTAAAAGTGTATTCCGAATATTCTAGGAACTTTTACAAAAAAATTAATTTTTGTATTACGAAAAAAAATTCCTGAAATATTAAAAATCAAATATTTATTTTATAAAATATTTTCTGGAACACTTTTTTTTTATTTTGAAAAAAAAATATTTTTTATCGGTAATATATTTTGAAAATATTTTCTGAAATAGGATTAATATTTATTTTTCTACATAAGTTTACTTTTGTTATAAAAATTTAAAAAACAAGGGGTGGATATAGAAAAAGGAGGAGTGGACATATGCATCCCTTGTTTTCTATATAATAATGGGCTTCGGCTATTATTTTCTGAAATCGGGTTGTATTTTTTTTTTTTACAGAGTATTTTTTTATATAAAAAATAATTATGATAGTAAATTTTTTTAAAAAAAGGTGAATATAGAAACAAGGAGAAGTGTATATATGAATCCCTTGCTTTTATAATAGAGTTTTTTATTTCCCACCTATTGGTAAGAAAAATATTAATATATTCTCTATTTTTTACTCTCCGACAGTGCACTGCCGAAGAAGTAAAAATATTTACAAATTTTTTTACTTCTCTAGCAATGCACCACTAAAGAATAAAAAAAATTAGAAATTTTTTTACTCTCCGACGTGCACTGTCGGAGAAGTAAAAAAAATTGCATAGTTTTTTACTTCTCCGACACCAGAGAAACAAAGATTGTTTTGCAAAGTGCAAATACTTCGATTATTCTGCAAAGTGTAAAAGCTACTTCGTTATTTGTGCTTCTTAATAATAATAATTAAATGTTGAAGGAGAGAAAATAGATTACAGGAAAAGAGAGAATTTAAAGTTAGAGTTAGAAAAGATAAAATTGATATTTAAAAAAAATAAAAGTAATAAGTGTTAAATGAAATTTTGGTAGTGTTAATTAAAATACTCTTATAATAATGGCCTTTGGCCCAATAGTGTTACCTCCTTTTCCCCTTTTTTTCAATACTCTTTCTTAAATGTCCTTTTAGTTTACAATTTTTTCACCCTTTTGTTCTTGAGAATCTTAAACACTCACATTTTTTACAACATACCTCTTATTTTACCTTTCATTGCCCTCCTTCTTCATATCATACTCATACGTTCTTTCATTATGCACCCAATTTTCTTTGTCACGCAACATGCATTAGACACCTTTGCCATACACGTACACACATAAAATATTGGAAAATGAAAAAATAAAACAAATAAAAGATAATAAAAATAGAAAGTATTTTCTCAAAATAGAAAAACGAAAAAAAATAAAAGACATTTTATCATTCTTCTTATCAGAAAAAGGAAAAAGTGCACCTTGTTATAATTAGAATAGTTACTTAGACAAAAAAAAAAATTACACACACGTAAAAATAAAACACATTATAAAATATTGAAAAGTACGTTTCATTAGCATTTTTAAAAACTTAACAAAATCCAATGCTATTACTTGTAGAAAACATAAATAACACATAAAAGTAGAAAAATGAAAAAAAAATAGAAGACATTCATCATTCTTCTTAATAGAAAAGGGAAAAGTACATCTTGTTATAATGGACTCTTTTTTTCACCATAATTTTATTTGAGAGAAAAATTGAAGATAATTAGAGAACATATCAAAATAGAAATAAGGATTTATGAGGTGTAAAAATAGTGTTTAAAGAATGATGGAGAAGGGGCGCAAAATTATGCCTTAAAAAACAATCAAGATTTAAAGGTGCAAAGATAAAGGTTTAAGGAATAAAAAAATAAAATAAAATTAGGATTATATTAATTTTATAAAAATAGTATTTTAGTAATTAAAAATTCATGAAACATATCCATTTAAGAGGTATAAAAATCAAAAGCCAATTTTGTTTTTACTATTATTGGGTTTCACTGCATTTTGCTAAAACGCCAAGTTTGTTTTTTTTTTTTTCTTACAATTTGGTTAAAGATTAATGTAAAGGAAATTGTTATATCTACTCCCTTTATTTTTATATACACTCTTCTTTCCGTTTTAATAGTTATATTACTTAAATAATTTGTGTTTTTCAAATGTTCTCTTTCCTTCACACTACTCATCAAAGCAACAACATATCCCCTTTCCTATTACACTTTCTCGTTTCTTTGGCTCTTTTCATCTCCCTTTCAAATGCAAGTACTGCAAAAAAATTGAAACATTTTCAAAGAGTACTGATGTCTGTATTGATAACAGTTACTAACAGGGCAATTCAAAATGCACTTGGAAAATTTCAGAGTTTTCATATATGAAGCACCAACATCTCTATTATTTGAAGTGTCATCAAACATAACATTGACACTTATTTGATACATGTGGGACACTTTTAGTTAGATCTCCAATGAAAAAACCTATTATTTTTTATTTACAAAACTTAAATTCACATTTATAAACAATTTAGATACCTAAATGAACATGCAATTATATTATTAAAAAATAATGTTAGACCTATCTTTTAGTTTTATTGTCATAGAAAATTCCTTTAAATTAGTTAATATATAACTACTTTAGTTAATTTATTGTAATACTCATCTTTTATTTTATTAAAATATCATTATTTATATTTATATAAGTCATATCCGTGTGTCCTATATTTTAAATATTAATCGTGTCAACGTATCTGTCGTGTCTGTACCCATATCCGTATTGGTGTCCATGCTACATAGGTTTTCATCTCTGAATGTATATGGTTCCTGCTCAATACTTATGAGTAACCCACTTTTATTCACACTTGGGTCAAGACGAGAAGAAAATAGCAGGGAAAAAATTACAATAGTTTAAACTTTACACTTTTTTATCAAGAAATTATTTTAATAAATATTAAATAGACAGTTTTTTTATTTTAACAAATAGTGTTAGTGCAGTAGTAATTGGCTAGTACATACATAAAGAAAAACTAAACATAGTGTGTCAAAGGTTTCATATATTTAATAAGTTTTGATATTGACACCACTTTCAAGTTCCAATATTTTGTGGTTTTTTGTTCCAATTTTTTGTGGTTTTTTGTATGGTTTTGATTATGGGTTTAATTGGTATATACTATCAGTGTAAAGATTTTTACACTGACATTCAATCACAATATTTTATTCATGGTAATTTGTTAATTTTATTCATTACTACTTTTAATTTTCTTTTTGAATTAGAATTAAAAAGATTGCATAAGTGAAATTTTAATTGAAAAGTAATATTTAAAACATTTGAGTAAGTGTCATGGTAGTTAATGTAACATCTCATAACTTAACATTCCCTTAACACTAGATTAACTAATTCTAATTATCACCCTTTACGAATAATACTTAGAATTTATATTTTTTCATTTTAAGTCATAAGATAAATACCCAATTATTGATCATAGATAAACATCATCCCATCCTTACTATTCAACATACATCTATGAAAATGAAATTCCAAGCGAAAGAAAAATCATAACACACACTACACTAGCTCCCCAGGTGAACTATGTCGCCTAACGAGACCGAAGGTAACTCACCCAATCAGAACCCTATATCCTGTCCTAGTGGAGGGACCTCGCTCAGTGAGTCACGTCACTGAGCGAAAACTAGTTTAACTTTAAAGAGAGAGGAAATTATGTTGAGCAAAATCTCTTGCTGGGCACAAACCCAAGACAACTTTGCACTGGGTGAGACCTCCCGTTGGGCGCAAAGTTGAAAAATAGGTCTAACAGAGGCTAAAGCTCGTTGGGAAAGACCTACCTTCTAGTGAAACCCTTATAGATAGAACTTTTGTTGTCAAGTTCAACCAAACATGTTAACCTATTAACCATATACTCATATAACATACACATCATTCTTCATCTATTTCCTTACAACATATTCACATAACCTTCATATCAAACATAACATCTATGTAAGCCTAAACTGTAAATGCTAAGATGTTAAGGTTTTGATGATGCCAAAAATGACAAAGAATGTTGATAAAAAGCAAGAAAGCGAAAAGAACAAAGCAACATTGATAGAGATTCAAATTTAATGTTAAGTTAGAAAAATAAATTAACTTAGTTATTTTATAAAAGAATCTCTATGAATTTGCATAAACTTGGTTTGGCAAGATATGTTTTTTATCAGTTCAAAATTATGAACTGGTAATGTAATCGATTACCAGAGATCTTGATTTTTGAAATTTTGAAATCAAAAGTGATAACGGCATAAAATTTTAAATCATGTAATCTATTACCATTTTTATGTAATCGATTACCAGAAAATCTGTTATCACAAAAATTGAAAAGTCACAACCTTTTGTAAAGAGGCACAATATTTTAAGTCATGTAATCGATTAACAGTAAGCTGTTATGAAAAGTTTGAAAAGTCACAGCCTTTCATGAAAGAACACATCACTTTGGTTTTAACACTATAAATAAGTGACTTTTCTTCTGTTTTAAAAACACGAATTTTTCCAATCTTTTACAAAACAAAAACTCTTGCCCAAACACTTGCAAATTCCAAAAGAATTCTTGTATGTTTTTCAAGTTGTATCATTTGCTCTTTAAGAGAGATTCTTCTTCTTCTTCTTTTGATCACTGATTGTATTTAAGAGAAACTTCTTGAGTGAGAAAATGAATCTCAAACACAGGGAGAAGGCTCCCAAGGTGATTGAGGATTCATTCATTTATAAAGTGATTTGCAAAAATAGTAAAAGCTCAAGTGGGGTTACTTGAGGACTGGACATAGGCAAGTGGATTGGCCAAACCAGTATAAAAAGAGTTTGCATACTTCTCTTCCCGATACTCCTATTTATTCATTCTGTTTGCATATTTGAACACTTCACTTTCATTTTCAAATACTCTATTATAAAATCAAAGAGAAATAAAACTAAGTTTAAATTTTGATCTACTTAATTCATCTCCCCCCCTCTTAAGTAAACTGAGGTCACTTGTCCAACAGAAACAACCAGTGTTTCTAACATTACTCTCTTATGTACATACTCAACGAAAAAATACATCATAAAAAATTTCAAGTGTAGCTTGAAATCAATCACTCCATTGCATCCTGCCCCTCTGCATTATCACCATTGTCTGCTCTCGTGTGAAGCACAACCATCATAGGCATGAACGAATAATCACACAAATTGCAAAGGTAAGTTCATGCACTAAAAGTCAACATAAACAAAACATACAATTGCACTCATATCCAATCTCAATCACATTAGTAATAACTCAACCGCACTCATATTCACCATAAACATAAGCATTCATAACATTCATTTATGCTTTTCTAAAAGATTAACTACATTGAATTCAAATACCAAGGCAGTGGCCCATTTGACTTTCCTCACATTGGTATTTGGTATCTATCTAATGCATTTAATAATTAGTTGAAGGCTGAGCATACTTATCTAATACCTAAATGATGTCTAATCCACCTAACATAATTCTAACATTTAGTTGTTATCTGAGTATGTCTTGTCGGTGTATTATCGCCATAACTAGGTCTAACACTAGGTGCATTATCATCGTAACCAGGTTTAGCACTGCATCATTGCCTTAACTGAGCCTAGCACAGGATCACTTAAACATATTCACCTCCCTAATTTAATGTATCACCTCAAGGGTTCTGTTACCTCTTCGTAACAACCCACAACACAATTCATTAATGCTCATTTTTTAATGAATTATAAACTTCAAACATCCAAATCACAATTTCAATAACTCATCACATCAACATAACATCTCATTTCATATATATCATCACAACATGGATCACAACATAATCCATCAACAATCATTTGCCAATTCTTAAAAGATGCATAAGCTAAACACATGATCGTGCATTTAATACAACATCACTCACAACACCAACATGTATTTCACTACAATCATAATCATCATCAAAGTTAATAGACAAAACACCAAAACCCTTTTTTAATTATACTTGTAATGTTATAATCATCATACTCACCAACATAACAAATTTCACGAAATAATCAAATTCAATTCAATCAAATTCATACATTAATCACCTCAAACTATCAATTTCACATAACATCCAATTTCAATTCAAAAACTAAATCAACCACAACCTGTTAATCTTAACACCCTTAAATCGTAATTTTCAAAGTTAAAACATAGATTTAGCTTCTCTTACCTACTTCTCCGCTCAAAAGTCTACTTAACAGAAAATAGAAGGATCAACCCAAAGAAATTCTCAGAAACCTAACAAGAAATCCAAATTCACAGCAACCTAAGAAATTAGAATTTTCAAAGTAATTCCCCTTTCAACGGAAAGACAAGATAAAAAATTATTGGAAAAATGTTCAGAAAACTACAATCAGACATACATATATTGATCACCACTCTGAATCTGGAGCAATAGAAGAAACCGCGTCTGATTTCGTCAACTCAAAGCTACACATGTAAATTACCAAACTTAGTAGGGAGAGAGAGAAGGATACAGTGATTTTGGAATTAGAAGAAGAAAATAAGAAAGTGAAGAAGAATAAGAAGTTTATATAGCCCTAAGGGTGTATTCAGTAAAATGAGTTTGTTTAATCCAATCCCCTTTTTAGATAATGGACTTTTAAAAATTTTCCAAACCTCAACTAAAACCTCTCAAAACAAAAGAATAATAATTATTCTCACATATTCATCCTACTACCATCAATCAAATACAACCACAAAGCATTAATATCAATAATAAGTCCACCACTTCTCCATTCAATTGATAACTTAAGTAAAACTTAAATTTAATTTCTCTTACTATTTAATTCATACACTTTTACCTATTACTAGAAACTAGGATCTTACAATTATATTGGGGTATCAGAAAGCTTATGTTTTGAATCATGAATCGAATCATATCGTAACTATAAGATTCATGATTAAAATTATAATATCTTTATGATTATTTGAATGGGATTATAGTAAGATTGACTCTGTGATGGGTTGAGTCAATCATAAAAAGCCCATTTGAGGGGTCTCTGCCTACCCTGGGGGATTATAAATTTGTCATCCATTAAAAAAATTACAACAACAATACACATTCTCTAAAATAATCCCCTAGAAAGTAGGTAGTAAAATCCTCAAGAGTTCTTATTGAACTCATATCTCTACAATAATCATTTCTAGGATTTTTTTTGTTCTTGAAAATCAAGAACTTCAATTCAATATATTTGAGGTACACAAATTCTCTTTCCTCTATCTTTTTATATTTAATTCTCTATACATACTATAATCTTGTATCTATTGATTTAAAGTTTCCTTTTATTTCCATCAATTGGTATTAGAGCCAAATTAGATACATATTATAGTTGTTTTGTATTAGAGAATTATGGTTGTTTTCTATTAGAAAATTAAATTTGAATTGAAGATTTTTTGTGTTATTAGTGAAATTTTATAATATAGTTCACTATTATCTTTTTCACAAAAAAAAAATAAAAAAATGAGGGTTTACGCTACTTGTTATTGTTAAAACAACATGTTAAAGTTTCATTCCCTTACTCTTACATGGGTAAATTATATATTGAAACTTCTTTTTAAGTGCTACCCCTTTAAAACCTAGTTTTCTTTTAAATAATTATGGGGTAAATTGTTTTTAAAATTACTTAATGGTTTTCCTTTTTTTATGTTTGACCAATATGAGTCATTTATGTGGGCAACATAATATATTTGTGTTAACTTTACTTTGGAAAGTGTTAATGGGGTTGCATAGACTCATTTTTATACCCATATTTTTGTGATTTGGTCAAGGGAGAACTTTGTCGTTTTGATACGATCATGTATGATGATTCGTGTGTTAAATTCATTCTCAGAAGCATTAAATGTGGTTGCTAATTTTTATATTCTTATTTTTTCAAAAATACCATATTTATTTAATATTTTTATATTATTGGTATTTTTTAGTATAAAAAAATTTATTAATTCAAGATTAAATTAAAATTTTTTTACTATTATAATCTTGAATTTTTTACCTATTTTCATTATGATAATTCTTTACAGTATTTGTATTCTCCAATCACACTGTACTATCTTTAATATTAAATTATCATTTATAAATTATTTTAAGTTATTTTATTAATTATGCACAATCTTAATTGCCCTTCTATTATGAGCATAATTTTCTTTATTAATTTGCATTATTATTACTTGTCTATCATGGGTATAATAATGTGAATTTTGTATGTTGGTCATATAATATATATGATTAAAATTATGCAAATTTACTGGACAATATGCATAATTTCTTTTTTTTCATTTACATAATTATAATTTCACTATTTTGGATGCATTTACGTGAATTTTGTGATATAATTATTTTTTTTATTGCATTGATGATAACTATACTCTATCAGTGTATTGTTATTAATGTAATTTGTTGTTATACAATGTACTTTTCTTGGCTTATGTTAATGATTTTTTTATATCCTATCGGTGTTAGGATTTTATTGATATAAGTTATAGTGCATTGTAATTTCCTTAGGGATTCTCTTTTAACTGAACTTTTAGAATTACATAATGTTTTTCTATTTTTATAATGTTCAGTTTATTTTCCTCATTTGATCATGTTTAGTCATATTTATATGAAACCAAAATTTACACTCTCATTTTCTTTTTGTTCCATAATGATTTATAACCTTTAATTGGACATTTTTTCCTTCAAAACAAAAAAAATGTTGCATTTTTTGTGGTGCAAATTTTCTATATATATATTGATAAAGAAATAGTTAAATTTTATTTAGCACTCTGGGTATTTTTTTTTATGTCAACTTATTTTTTCTTTATCAAGTGGAAGGATTTTGTACATTAGAATTTTAATTAATATCTTATAAAATAAATTGATGCGATATAAGATTTTTACCTTAAATGTCCAATTAATCATACATGTGAAAAAATAAATGTTCTTGATGAAATTATTTTTTCTTATCACATTATTTGTGATCACATTGTTGGGATCTATATTAAGGATTTTATATTGGTCTCTTGTAAAATATTTTCTTGTATAACAAACTCTCTATTGATTTACAATATTAGTATTCAATTCTTGTAAGGACAATATAGGAATCCCAAATTTTAAGAGATTAATTTCTCCATACCATATTTTATAATATTGTTAATGGTATTCTTGTAAAAGCTAGGGGCTTTATTTTGGGATATATAAATAAACCTATGTCCATTATAAATTGTGATGAGAGTTAGAGACTATTTATTATTATATCCTTAATATATGCAAGAATAGGTCACATTCTTCCGCTGCATGTAATCATGTTTTATTCTCAAGTGTGTGTAAATATTGTTTATTGTAGCACTTGATTTTTGTTTATGATTACTTGAGAACTTGCTTATGATCTCATATTCTACGTAAAATTATCAAGTGATCCATTTTCTCACTCATGTAATTATTTTTTCAAGATCCTCATAGGGGTCAATATTTTTGTAAAGATTGATTAATATGTGGTTAATTATGAAACCATTTGTGAGAATTATTTATTCTTATGGATGAATTTGTAGGTTTCATATTCTTGTTATTTTAACCACTTCTCTCATTAATCATTTGTTATTCTACTACTTTCTAATTCCTTAAGTAGAATAATAGTGAATTTTAATTCACTTTTATTATTATCTTATAAAGTCATCATCCCACTATCACTAGAACTTTTAATACTAGTGTACCCTAATGATAATCCTAATATTTTTTTGGTATATTAAGGATTAGTGGGAGTATATATAATCTTGTATTATCTTTCGAAACTTATATATTTTTTATTGTCATATAATCGTGTGCACATTTAATTATGATATGACATATTCTATAGGGCTTCTCTATTTATTTTTGTCCTATTTTTATTGAGATACATAAAATTCATTGTATCTTTGTAGACATCTTTAACTGATGTTAAGGTCATTCTGTTAGGTATTGCACATTAATCCTTTTGGCATACAATTATGCATTGTGCATCTCTTTTAACCAAATTTCATATTTTAATTGATCAAAATTTTAGAAGTATATAATTTTGTATCATGTCTCGAGACTTATCTATTTGTATTGTCATATATTCTTGTGCACATTTAATTATGATATGACATACTTTATAGGACTTGACTATTTATTTTTGTCCTATTTTAATTGAGATACATAATTCATTGTATCTTAATAGACATCTTTAATGGATGTTAAGAGCATTTTGTTGGGCATTTCACATTAATTCTTTTGGTATGCAATTAAGTATTGTGCATTTCTTTACCCAAAATTTCACATTTTGTTTGGTCAAAATTCTATAAGTATATTGTATATGCAATACTCCTATCGGGTATGATTTTCTACTTTGTAAAAAAGTGCTTATTATGATAGTACTTCTATTGAGTACAATTTGCACTATTGAAGTACTTATGATTTTTTTTTGTTTGGACCAATTATCTAAGTGTTTGCTCAATTGACATTTTGTGGCCACAATAATCTTAGTGCCATTTTATATAAACTAGGTGTCTATGAGGTTTTAGTAGAGAATTTATGGATTTCCTACTTATCTTTGGATTCTTACATAGTCACTCTTTTTTGAAACTCGGATTAGTTAAATGTCAAATATTATAAAGCATTTATGTAGCCTATATGTAATTACATGTGTTATTAGGCTATGATGAATAATTAGATGCATGTAAATTATGTTTTCTCACCTATATAATTTTTTGGACTCATGTAAAAAAAAATTATATTAATTAAACATTTTTTTATTCACTGATCAAATACTTAACTTTGGAGTTTTATAACTCATATGGTTTGGTTAAGTTTTTATGTCTTAGATCAGTGGGAGTCTGAAAACTCTCTTATGAGATATGTGTGAAGCAATATCATTTTAGTAACATATCTCTTAGCATTTTTGGATGCTTGAGACAATGTAGTATAATTTTATTAAACTACATTATTCTATATACTTTATGAGAAATATTTGTTAACATGCATGATATATATCCCTATCGGATATTATTTTGTAGCTCAAATTTCTCATTGTCTAATATAAGATTTGTCTATAATTGTCATTCTAGCTTAATGATTTATCTTTGTATTATTGATTAATACCATCCAAGTGGGAGAATGTTGGAAATAATAGTGGATTGGTATTAATCAATTATATTTTATCATTATTTGGCAATTTAAGATATGATGATAATCATATCTTATAATATCTTTATGATTATTTGAATGGGATTATAGTAAGATTGACTTTGTGATGGGTTGAGTCAATCATAAAAAGCCCATTTAAGGGGTCTCCGCTACCCTGGGGGATTATAAATTTGTCATCCCATTAAGCAAATTACAACAACAATACACATTCTCTAAAATAATCCCCTAGAAAGTAGGTAGTAAAATCCTCAAGAGTTCTTATTGAACTCATATCTCTACAATAATCATTCCTAGGATTTTTTTTGTTCTTGAAAATCAAGAACTTCAATTCAATATATTTGAGGTACACAAATTCTCTTTCCTCTATATTTTTATATTTAATTCTCTATACATACTATAATCTTGTATCTATTGATTTAATTCTCTATTAAATTGATGTTATAAAATTCTCTTTCCTCTATCTTTTTATATTTAATTCTCTATACATTCTATAATCTTGTATCTATTGATTTAAGGTTTCCTTTTATTTCCATAAAAAATAACTTAATTAGAAGTCTTATAATGAAAAATTATTAGTTATATATAAGTTTGTGAAACCTTTGTTTTAGAAGGATGAAAACAGAACAATTTAATAGCTAAATAGAGTATGTACATGAAATGAATGAGTTACAAATAAAGTAAGGGAGTAATAAAATAGGATAATTTAGAAATGTTATTTTAATTCTTTTGATTTAAGGATTTAAGCTTAATATGGCTTCACAAATTTTTTTATGAGAATTAGTAAAATCAAAATAATAATGAAACATAATATTCACATGAATCTTTCAACCATGTTAATCGTAAGATTAATATGATTTTATTCATGTATTGTATATTATTATTTTTTTATTATATTAAAGTTGTTCAAATTTGTTAATAAGTTATAAAATTTACACATCTTTTATTTAATATAATAATTATATATATATATATATATATATATATGTATGTATGTAACCACCATGAACTACATGGAATATATATGTCCATCATCACTAGCACCTGTTAATCTCCTTGTATCATCATATTACAAACACAAGCAAGGCAAAGACAGAAAGAGAAGAAGAGTGAGGTGATTATTGAATTCTTCAATCACTCCCACATAAGATTTGTAGGATTACCTACGTACATCAATCACACATTAAATTCCTAAATATAAAATGATGAATGTATGGCATTCCTAAGGTTTTATTCTAGATTTCATGTAATTCTCAAAATTTGAAACTTTGTATGAATCCATATTTGTTAGATGCACATAATTTATTAATTTCCAAACTTAAATATGTTATTTAAGATGCTATAATTTGAAGTCCAAATGAGAAAAATGGGTGCTATAATCATCTTAAATGGGATACTTTGTATTTTGTTGG
This sequence comes from Psophocarpus tetragonolobus, assembly GCA_037954015.1. Classification (NCBI taxonomy): domain Eukaryota; kingdom Viridiplantae; phylum Streptophyta; class Magnoliopsida; order Fabales; family Fabaceae; genus Psophocarpus; species Psophocarpus tetragonolobus. The sequence goes on along the minus strand of CM075692.1, from coordinate 48,953,749 downwards.
AAGACATACTTTAGCCAAATCATTTGTAAAGCTTTGCTAACATATGTTATGCAAACTAACTTTATTCCTATGTCCATTAGTAATATGATTGATGAGAAATGCAAGGATTTTTTCTAGAGAGATATTTAATCATCAAAGAAGACTCATTGGCTCAGATGGGATGTGTTCTACAAACCTAAAAAAGTAGGTGGTCTTGGTCTTAAGAAGGCTAACCATGCAAATTTAGCTTTTCTCACAAAAGCAGGGTGGAAGATTCTTAGATGACCAAATGACTTGTAGGTGTAACTCATTCGTTCAAAGTACAATTACAGTAAGACTATGCGACCTATCACTAACTTAGCTAGAAAAGGTACAAACTTCTAGAGAGGAATTACACGGTCCTGGAGAAATGTTGAGCAGAATATCATTTAGCAAGTGGGCAATGGTAGAGGTTGATTTTTGGTTAGATAATTAGGTATCAAGGAAAGACCCTTCGATAAATTGGTGTATTGAAAATCCTAATGTGTTCATAATAAATAAAGAATGTTTCTTTGTGGATTTAAATGGTTCTTTGACAATTCATAAGTTCTCATCCTTTTTGCCACCTAAGATGGTAACTGATATATGCACCATTGAACCTCCTAGAGGTGATTGGAACTAGAGTTAAGGTACAATAGGCATATGACTAATAATCCAACTTGTTCGCTTTGTGGTCAGCAACAAAAGTCCATGGTTTGTGCACTACAAGCCTGTAGTCATGTTGTTCAAGTTTTGAGGAATTTTGGAGTTGCAAGAAATCAAATGCAACTAGAGTTTGATGTGTGACTTATGTCAAATTTAAATTACAATAATGGGTGAAGTCAACTATTCGGGATTGTTCTCAATCGTCTATAGTGGAAGTAGAATCAGTTTGTGTATGAAGGATAAGGACTCACATTTTTTATGTAGTTCATCAGGCTGTCTGGGTGGCCCTAAGTTCAGGCATGATTAAGATCAATTGTGATGTAGCGACTATTGGAAGGGTGGTACATGACCATACAGGAAAGTTTGTATTTGGCTTTTCACACAATATTCCTTGATATCTTGTTGATAAGGTGGAATTGTTGGTTATTCAAGCTTTGGTGGTGGCATATGATCATGAGTTCTGTAACCTGACTATGGAATCTGATTCCCTAAACAACATCAAGTTATTGAAAGAAAGTTGTGCTTTTGAACATGAATACTTTCCTTTAGTAGAATGTATACAACAGAGCAATGGAAAAAGTTTTCTAGTGTAAGTTCAACTATGTTCCTCGTGAGGCAAATATGTTCGTTGATGGCTTTGCAAAGCCTGGTCTATCTACAAACAACGAGAATGTTCTTTATAACTCACAACTAAAAGATTTATGTAATGTCTATCAAAATGACATCAATTGTATGTTGATTTTTTATTTTAATTGATTTGATGGGTGTTTTTGCCCAAAAAAAAAAAACATATTTTGTTAGTAGAAGGATTTGAACCAACAATCTTTCTCTCCCTCTTCTCCTTACATGTAAAACTTTTCTCTATGCACTATATGTATAGGAGATTTAAAAAAGTTATTAATAATACTTTTTAAATGTAAAGAGATGCCATTTTTTAAGAGATATTTATAAATGTAATAAAACAAGAGATAAATTCAAAACTTAACTAGAATGTTGTCCAAAAATATCATACTTCATACATGTTCATGACCAACATTAAAAATTAGTCTTCAAAAGCAAAACTCATGATAAACTTCAAAAGTTATCATAAGGTGAACATTAAGCACTAATTTTTACAAATTCAAATTTGAAATGTGCAAGTTGTATTAAAAAGGAACAAAAAAATATAATAGATAATAAGTACAAAAGTTATTACATACAATAATGATGCAATCCTATCCAAGGACCACTTCAAGAGGATACTTAAAGACCCAAACTCTTGTTGAGTTTGTGGATACATGAAGTCTGACTCTTCTTGTTATAAATAGTAAAATTTCCTTATAAATATTTGTATAGTTGACCTTTTAGTTTGACCTCTCAATTATAGGTCTACACTTGTTTTGTAGGACATTAAGGCTTTAGTGAAAGGGTAAAATAGGTTATTTGTTTTACTGGGGTCCAAGTTGGATTGTGAAGCACAAAGAGAGCAAGAGAGGTTATTTGCTCTAAAACAGGGCTTTAGTGGTAGAGTAAAATAAGTTATTTGCTCTAATGGGTCCAAGTTGAATTGTGAAGTCCAGAGAAAGTGAGAAAGGTTCTTTTTAAGTTCCTTACTTCCTCTTTGTTAATTCATATCCCCTGAACACATGTAGAGTATAACTACCACTAATTTGCACCCTTTCTCTTTACTACACACCCCCCAATTTTTACATGTTTACAGAAACATGTGTCTAGACATAAGGAGGGTAGGTACATGGGGTAGTTTGCTTAAAAAGTCTTGCACCCTTTCTCTTTGTTAAAAATTCTTGCACCGCAAGTTTCACTCCACTCTATCTAACTCTTTCATGATTCATGTACTCAATTTTGATTAATGAATTCTGCACTGTGAGTGTTTGCCTTCATTTACACAAATCTTTATAGAGATAAAAACTCTCTTCTTTGTAGCTTTCATCAAGGAGCACCTCTTTGCGGCAAACAACTACTAAGGATCATCTTCAAAGTCTTGAAGTGACTCCTCCATCTCCTTTTCTTGTTCATCTTCTCCATTGATATAGTTTGAGTTTGTTTCTATCTCTATTTCCATTATTATGTTATTTTTGGTTTATTAGAACCTATGAAAAGGTAGATGTTATACCATATAACCTTGGTTCTATCATATAAGGAAACCAATAACATATAGTTATGTTCAAGCATTTCATGTAAATTAGATAATATGAAATGCTTGTAGACAACTATATGATAAGCTTCATATGATTGCAACCAACAGATGACTACTATATATGATAAGGAAACAAATCAACAGATTAGTTCAATAACAACCACATCTAATAAAAGTTGAATTATACTTCATATTTTTATTTTTGTCAAGCATTTTGAAATAGAAAATTCAATTGAGCTTCCTTACTTGTTCTTATATCCTTAAAATAGAAGAACAAGTAAATATCCAATAAAACAACTCCTGAATTCAAATATCTAATAAAACAAAAAAGGACTCTTTAGAAAAAATAAAACAAAAATAAAAACTAGGATAATTTGAGTTTTCACGAAATAACTAAAAAAATAATGAATTAAAAAAAAAGTTTAGAGAAAGAAAATATTAGAAAGGTGAAATGAAGAAATCATGGTGAAACTTTCAAACATGTATTTGATGGAGAAATGGAATGAAAACCATATATGAGTAAATGAGTTTTGATCTGAAAGAAAATATGTGAATTTTCCTCTATATGTGTTTTGAACAAGAAATCTGTTTAGGCGGAACTTAACTCTTAAACATTTAAATTAATGAAAATAAAATATTCATTATTCAATTGTCAAATTATCATGTCAATATTCACATTTTATGTATTTTTTATGGCATATATCAACTGTCTTCTAAGCCGAAAAGTAACTTGGATGTCCAAAGGTATAAAAAAAAGGGTAAAAAACTTTTAAAATTATCTTACCATATTTGTTAAGGTGGGGTTTAAATAAATAAATAGAACGTTAAGTAAAAATAAAAAATTAGTGTATAATTAACATAAACAATCATGTTTACATACCCTAGTTTGTCACTGTACTACCTTAACTCATTTTTTATGGTGAGACACAATACCTTCATTTAACACAAGTTTAATAAGGAAAAAAATAGGTTTCCATCTAATATCTTCTGTTGGTTATTTTTTTTAGAGTTTTCACTATTCAGGTTTAATTTTTTAGGAAAAAAAAATCGAACCAATTAATTTTAATTGGTTTGGATTGGTTCAGATTGTTTAAATTTTTTTGTAACTCGAATCAATAATAATCGGGTTGGTTTGATTCGAATTTGGAGAAACTGATAAAAAAATTAAAAAATAAAATAACCTATTAAAGCAACTCAATACAATACAAATAACAAGTAAAAATATAAAATAAATATATAATAATATATAATCGAACCATTGGTTCAATTCAGATTACCAGTTTGATCAAATTAACACGAATCGATAAACACCCTAATCAAAGTAAGATTTTAATTTAGTAGTATTTCTTCTTTTAAACCAATAAATGACTAGAGTTTGAACATGGTAGAGGTTAGAGTTTTATTTTTAAATTTTAATAACTAAATTAGATATGTATATATGTTGCAGTAGGGCAACATGTGCATAGAAAAGCGTGCTTGCCAATTAGTGTTTGGGACCTGTTGGTGCTTGGTATGCATAACATGTTGGAAATCGTGCAGAATAAATGAAGTGATGAAACATTGAAATTGAAAATCAAGAACAAATGAGTCACAGTTTCAAGTAAAATTAGACGAGTTAACCAATTTTTACTTGTTCTCTTACATATCTAATCGAATATAAGAGTTTGAACTGGACAGGTATTCGGTTCTCGGTCTAACTAGTTTTGATTGATTAATTCGAATTGAGTTTAATAACATTGATTAAAATTATTATTTAATAATATTTTTAAATTCAAAATTTAATATTTTCTTTTAGTTTTTGTTATGTTTTAAAATTATTATTTAATAAAATTATTAAATTCAAAATTAATTTTTCAATATATTTTAATATAGTATAAAATAATTTTAAATTACTTTAGAGAAAAATTAAATTATTTTTGTAAATTTATTTTTATTCTACATTATTAAAATTATTTTTAAAGAATAATGTATATTTAAAATTAAGTCATTAAATGTATTAAATATTCAAACTATTTTTTACGTTTTTTAGTTTCTTGCTTACTCAATAATAATATATAATAATATAAATTAAACCTTAAACTTACAAACACTACTAAAAAAAAAGATATTTAACATCAATTCTATCATACATATAACATTGGTTAAATTTTGATGTTGATCGCATTTATATGTTCGTCCATACAACATTAGTTTTTTAAATTGCTGTGAAAAGTTAAAATCAATAACAATTATTGTCCAACTATTGTTAAAACTGTTGTTAAAATACAACAGATGTTGATTTCAAATATATAACAGCGACATTGAAGGAAACCGATGTTGAATATCTATTTTTTAAAATATATTTTTTGTTTTTAATACTCACTTATCTATAAATTTAAATTTATACAAATCTAGTATTAAAAAACCAATATATATAGATAACAAAATTTAAATTAAAAACATTCAATTTTAGCATATATTTAAAATTAATCATTCTAAAAACAAACATTATTACCATTGTTTAAACATTTTATTTATACAATGCTTATTTACTAAACTACAGAACTTACACAAGTCCTACTTCTTGTCTTAAATTTTAGAGAATACTTTGCTCTTTCGACACAAATTTGATGGATTCTTAATGTTTCCAAACAAGAAGATCCTGAAATGCCTATAATACATAAATTAGTTACATTAAATTATAATTAAAAATAAATTAATCTTATAATAATAAATATTGATAATTTGTATTATTGCCCAAACATCTTTAAAGTTTCTATGATATTTCACATCTTGTGCATGACATAATATTCACACTCATATTCTCTGGTTTCATGATTACACTATCAAAATTTTATTATGAGCTACTTATTTTAACAAGCAATCAAATTTAGTCTTGAAAATTTCAAATACATGCTAAAATATTTACATTTACTTTAATTCAATAAATTTTCTTCAGTTTACCTTTTCTCTTACCTTGAAATCACTCAAAACACTAATAAAAAAAACATTTATATTGTAAGACTAAGATGTATATATATTTACTATACAATAAAAATCATGCATTATAAATTTATAATTTATATAAGTAAAAATACTTATATTGTTATTACAAATTTGATGTCTGCATAATAGAACAAAAATAGGTAATCTTATTTTCTTTAGCTTTTGACTTATTATTTAATGCCCTATGGACTCCTTTTTTCTATTTTCATCATGTCATAAATATTTTATTTTAGTCATTTTCCTCTGTTGTAATAATTATAACATACATATCTGCACAATCACCAATTCTATGCTTGTCTCTTATGCTAGTTTATATCATTATCATTCTTGTGTTAATTATTTCATATTGTATCCCTACACCTCTCTCTCTTTTATGTTATTTTATAGCATTTCATTTTTATATTTTTTTCTTTTAGCCGTCATTTGACACCTCAAATCAAACAACATTGATATATCACATTACCAATTACTCTTTTTCTCAGTTATCATATTATAACTTGATAACAAGTTTTTCTAAAAAAAAAAAAAAAAACCTAACTGATTAAGTGATTATCACTTTTCTTAAAATATCTCTTTTCATGCTCACTTGGAACTCCTAATTTTATTTGAAAACTTAAATCTACTCTTATTTATCTCATATTCATGTTGGTAAATTATCAATTCATTTTATCTCTCGATTCTTATTGCCTTTCACTTCTCATGATTTTATTTATCATTTTTATAACATTCGTTTTACTTTACATTTGTATAGATTTCTTTGTAAGTTTATTTTGATTTATTAGTATTTTGTAGTATAAATTTTTATACACTTTTACTGTTAAAAGAATTCTATCTGGGAAAAACAATGTTACTGTCAAGAAGAGAGAGATAATTGTTAGAAATAGTAAGATTGGACCTAACTCAACCTTACAAAATCGGCTTGTAAGGTGAGGTTTGCACCTCATTATATATTTTTATTTAGTCATATCACTAGGCAATGTAGATCTCCAACACACCCCCTCACGTCGAGGATTGGACATCTCGAGCGTGAAGTTTAATATTTATGGGTGGTCCGATAGCGGGTGGTACGATACTGCCCAACAACAATTCGTAAATTTAACATTTGTGAGTTGGTCCGATAGCGGTTCGATAAGCTCAACAACAACAAATTGTTATTATAAGCTTTGATACCATATTAAAAATGATCAAATTGGGCCTAACTCAACTTCACAAAACCAACGTGTAAGATGAAATTTGCAACTCATTATATATTTTTATTTAGTCATATAACTAAATAAAGTGGATCTCCAATCCAATGCACACTAGTAAATTTTGAGTCTTATGTAATGAAAAAGCCATTAGACAAGTTAACAAGCATAATTATTGATGATAAAATTATATTAATGGAGATCACAACAAATGATAAAAATGAATGATTCAACAATTATTTACAGATATTTTAATCACTATTGTTAGATATTAGGACTAATTAAAATTGAAAATCCTAAAGACAAAAAAGAAGCCATTGTGATTCAGTGAATGTGACATTGAAATGGCCTTGAAATAATCCAAGGTTCCAAAGCAATCATGACATGAGAGTTGATTATAGTGTACAATTAACTGATTGCTCCTGAATCTTAAGCTACAAATATAATTATATTGTGCCCCAAACCAAGAACAAGCAAAAGCAATGAAAAGTATTGGTTCCAACATAGTTATGACTTAATAGAATCTTGTTTCCTACCAACATTATGTGTGGAAAAATAAAACATAAAAATTGTGTATGCATAGAAACCAAAAATAGTAAGTAAACTTTAAAAAATAAATTAAATGTGGTATAGAGGGGAATACAACACAGCCAAGATGGAGAAAATAGGAAAGGCATGTTAACTGCATAAATGATTGATAATACAGTGTCAGGATTCAGGAGCATATAAGAAATTCTTAATTACCTGTAAAAGACCTTGGTCAGAAGCTAAGTTATAGATAATCACTTTAATAAATGCATCACCAACTCTAGTTGTGTCAACCACTTTAACTTCAACACCACTAACCCTGCCTCTAAATTCCCCCATACAAATTGGGCGACATTAAGATTATCAAAATAAAAAATTTATGTAAATTTAGAGAATATAGTTAATTTGATTTGTAAAATTATAAAATTTTATTTTATTAAAAATATGATTATAAATCACATAAAAATTGAAAGTTTTGAATAAATAATAAGTTCAAATCAACATAATAAATTTAAATTATTCCAAATAAGTAGAAACACTTAAATTTTTAAAAAAAATTTAGAAGTAAAAATAAATTATATTCAAAACACTCAAGATTAGACTCAATAAAAAAATATCACCTAAGAAATTTGTTTACAAGTTTACTCCGATTTTATCGAGTTTTTCGATTTTATTATGATTTAACTCGTTTGACACTTGTAAACTCGTACAATTTTATGAATTAACTCACGATTTTGATAACCATAACAACCACCATAAGCTTAATACTCATTCATTCACAACGGGACAAATGAAAAACATATAAAATGCTTGAATGTCAAAGAAACCTTTAGTCAGATTTACAACTAACTAGTTGTAGTCAAGTTCATTACAAATCATCAAACATTATTCTTAAATTTATTTCCATCCAAACCCAGTAAGTTACAACCATCAATTCAGTTCACTCATTAGAGTAACAAATGTTGATACAAGCACAACTCAGCAGAGACAGAAAAAAGAAAATGATGAAACAGAGATAACACCACCTATTAGACACAATTGACAACATAGTTAAATCACTTCAATACCTTTGAGCAATAGTCTTATCAGCACCTACTACTTGTATTGTTATGAAGGATTTCTTTGAAAGGAGAAATGTTAACTTTCTCCCTGTATTAAAAAACAAAAATAAAAGAAAGTAGTAAATAAGATATTTTCAGTTAAATGCAATTCACAATTTGTTAAATAATAAACATAGAAGAAAATTTGCAAGTTGTGAAAGGAACCAATTAAAAAAATAAAAATGAAAAAGGACAAGTCTAAAAGAAAGGAATGTAGTCAAATGACCAATTCTCAGGGCATTTGCATCACAAAAGAAAAAGACACCCAAGTGATTATCACTTCCTATGTACCACACCACACAAAAACAAAAATATAATAATGAACATGAACAAGACAAACACCAAACCCCGTGTCTCATATGAACAAAGATCATAAACAAACAACACCTACCAAAAATATAATGAATAAAAGAAAAAATATCGAAATACAAAATATAAGAGCTAGAACCCTGAAAATAAGAGCTAAATGAACAAAAAATAGAAAGTGAGAAAGAGTAAATTCCCTAACAACAAATAAAGGAATAAAGGAATAGAGGTATTATTCCATCATAAAACCCTAAGAATAAAACACATTTCCATGAACAAAATTAATAGAAAACTAAAATGAGAATGAAAGAGTACATAGAAAATGAAGAAAAAGTGAATGATTGTGGTTTTGATTTGAATGGAAAAGAAGAGATACCTTACCAATGTTGTTTGTTCCTATTTTTGTTTGGATTAATCGTAGAGGGGTTTAGATAACACCCTCATGGCTAACCAACACTTTTTAACTCAGATATTAATTAGGTGAAGTATAATTAAAAATAAAAATTAAACAATACACATTAAAAATTAAAAAATTTAAAAACTAAAAAATTTAAAATTAATATTAAAATAAAAATTATAACTTAAGAAATAATCAATTTAAAATTAAAAACTAAAAATTAGAAAATTAAATTTTAAAATTAATATTAAAAATAAAAATTATAACTTAAGAATTAAAAAAATAAAATTTAAAATTAAATATTAAAAATTAAAAATAAAATTAAAATAAAAAATAAAAATTAAAAACTAAAAGTTAAAATTAAAGAATTAAAATATAAAATTGAAAATAAAAAACTAGAAAATGAAAATTTAAAAATTGGTATTAAAGAAAAAAAATTATAAAATAAAAAATTCAAAATTAAAAGTAAAAATTAAAACTAAAAACTAAAAATTATAAATTATAAACTAAACATTAAAAAGTAAAACATTAAAAAAGTAAAAATTTAAAATTAATAATTATAACTTAAAAATGAAAAATTGAAAAAAAAATAACAAATTATAAAATTAAGATTTTATAATTGATATTAAAAAATTTAAAATAATTTAACAAATTAAAAATTTAAAACAAAAATTAAAAGTTAAAAATTGAAAATTAGAAAATAAAAAACTATAAATTAAATAATAGAAAATTTGAATATTAAAAGTTAAAAAGTAATAATTAATATATTAAAAAATATAATTATAAACAACTGCGTAAACAACTTTGGTTCTCAAGATACTCTGTTGACTTGCGCATAGATTAGGAAATTTAGGTCAACGTGTGATACATAACATTAGTTATCATAGAAACCGATGTTAAAAAAAGTTCGTTTACTTACACAAAATATCGCCACATTTTTGTTGATCGTTGTTTCGTCCAAAACCACATCAACTTCAAAAACTTGATGAACTTAAAAAAATCTTCTATAATACTCACGGCAAGTATACTCGTTATATATATAGTAATAGAAAAATATCAGTTCGATTAATAATATGGACTTAATACTAAAAAATGTCACTCATTTCTATTTGTACGAACGGATGATAGAAAGTAAACTAAACTAATAAACATAAAGTAAAATAAATATAAATACAACGGTTACATGTATGATATTTAGTTGGGTTTGACTTGTTAAATCATTCCTTAAGTGCATAAATAGACCCATAACCCTTGCTCACTTCCACGTTTTCATTACCTACAAAAGTATCCTTAACTTCGATCTCTCACAAGTAAGGAACTAAATTATTTGGGTTTTAAACTACCACTCTCCTGCATATTCTAAAGTCAAACAACTTGCATTAAATAAAAGAACTCAAGATGACCAAAAGGTATTACACTCCCCTGAGCAATAATACCTATTGAGAACTTTTTTCGCTTTACAGGTCAAAATCTTCTTCTGAGCTCATTCATTCAACAAGTAAAACCATGAAACAAAACATTTGTCAAAATCCCCTTTTGGGTTCATTTAACAAGTAAAACCTCAAAAATATTTTAGAAATAAATAGCAGGGTAAAGAAGAACACCAACAATTTAAAATAAACTTCGATTAGAAATACAAACATACACAAGAGTTCAGGTAAAGCTACATCAAAACCCAACTAAATACAAAACCTAGCTAACCATAGGGGTGGATGAGCTGAAAGATGGAAGAAGATGGTTTGAACGTTCCCTAAGCCAACAAGGGTGTAACCCCGGGTCAAGAGAGAGCATGGAACCCCCAAATGGAACCCCCAAAACTAACTGAAACTCGCCTTATATAATCTCAATTCATAGCATGGGAGCCCAGTGGTCAAAAAGTGGTCGTTAGGTGCCACAAAAGTCCTTCATAACTAAGTTTCCTTGGATGGTGTTCGGCGCTGCTTTTGCACTGAGTGTTGGGTGCTTAAATTGTGTCACTAGGCGCTTAGCATCTAACTTTGACCAAATTTTCTCATTTTTTCTTCTCTTCTTCGATCCTTCATAACACCTACCTCAAAACAACTAAAAACAAGAAATTAAACATAGAAAATGCATAAAAATAAATTGAAACCTAGATTTCTAACTAAATTAAATTTAAAAGAAAATGAGAAGAAAACAAGGCATTAAATAAGAAATAATTATGATAACTGCTTTATTTTACCTATGTAAAAATAGGTAAATTAGGCAGTTATCAAACTCCCCCAACTTAAAGTTTTGCTTGTCGTCAAGCAAAAGTGACTTTAGTGGATGACAACAACAACAATGCAGATGATATACAAACCAACATGATATTGGAAGAGAATGGAACAATGACAAAATGCAGTAAATAGAATGCACAATAACAATACATATGTACAATATAACAAGGACACAATCAAGATTCACAACCTACTCTTTATTAGCAATTGAAATTTAAATGCTCACAAATGTTTTCACAACCTACCTTTTATTAGACAATAGACTTATGTCACTCAATGCAATCACACAAATCAACTTTGTTTTTTATCTCAACAAAATCACAACTACTGCATGCACAAAGAGATCACAAGGACTTTATTAGGCTTGTAACTTGGCCGGGCTAGAAGAAAAATTGGTTTTTCTGGAAATCAAATCAAGATGGGTTAAAGAATGCATATTTAATTAGATCAATTCACCCCTTACATAATCATATCCCAAACCCCAAGATTCAACTAACACCATTGGCTATACTCAAGCATTTACAATAAACACAAGTCAATTTCCAAGTTTTTTATTCACTTTTTCTTTTTCTTTGTCTCTTTTTTTTTAAAAGAAAATATGCAAAACACATAGCCTTTAAATGTACTTGACTCTCCCAAAAATGTACTCCCCAAATTTAGTATAAAATCAATCTCATTCGCATGCTCTCTCAACCCTAAGGTAAGTGAACACATGCATAAATCCAATATGGTTCAAGGGTTCATACACAAGAATATATCAATCAGGTTCAATGGGGACAATAAGGGTCAAGTAATATACACGTAAGCTTTTTGACTAAGTGGTTACTCAAGAAACATGACCTTAATAATTTCTAAATATGCATGCAAAGTAGTAAACAGTGAGAATCAAGCAAACTCAACAACATGAAGTGCATGATGACTTACACAACAATAAACATTAACACTCAAACCTCACATGGTTACTTCTTTCATTCATAGATCACAAAAACTCACCAAAAGAATTAACTAAGAAAAGCTAACTTAACCTACTCAAGGGCAACCACGAGTTAAAATTGAATAAAAAATAGCACAACAGCATTGATATTTATTACTAACAAAGGGACAAATAACGAATCTAGATAAAAACAGAATGCTAAATGACACAATATCCACTAAAGTTTAAAAGAAAAATCCTAATTCTAACATGCAAAACAAAATGCAATGCAGAAAAATTTAAAATCCACTTCCTCTCATTGTATCTTCAAATTAGCTCTGAAGGATGTTTCTCCCTCTTAGAAGTGAGCCTAGTCCCCAAACTATTTAGGATCAGTGAACCATGAAGTCCATGGGAAGTGCATCTACAAAAGAAGTCCAAAAACACCAAGCAGAACAAACAATTAGAAAACACAAGTGTTAAAAACATAATGCATAAATACAAACATATGTTGTACAAAAAGCGAAAATGCAAAAAAATGATGTATGCATGTAAACATAATGCATGAAAGCAAAATGAAAAATGCATGAATGGTGTCTCTGTGAGTTGGTGCCTAACAGTTATAGGATCACCATTGTGCGCCCCCTAACAAAAATTGAAAAAATGCATGATAGAGGATGATGAACGCCCAACCCCTAGGGACCAAATATTGGGTGTTCATGTACAAAATGCAAAATAGGAATGAACACCCAGCAATCAAGTGTTGAGCATTCATGTGTGAGATGCAGAACATGGGATGAACACCCAATACTCCTATTCATGCGCCCATCGTTCATCTACAAAATGCAGAATCTGGGATTAGCGTCTAACGCTCCTCTAAAGGCACTTAACGTCTCATGCGAATTGTAGAACATGGGGTATTATGCAACACCAACACCCAACGAGCATATGGTGAACGTTGGACGTTGTATACTATATTGGAAAATTTTGGATTAAAAATAAGAATTTCTCCCCCAAACTTCACACCTCACACACCCAGCATGCAATCTATACATCAATTGGCACAAACAATAACACAAATGCAACATATACACCTAAACAAACTTACTCATGCAATCAAATTTACAAAATTAACACTAAAACATGATGAATTATGCAAAATTAAAATGAAAACTAAATGAGGCACAAATGTCTAAAACACAACCTAACTAGTCAAAATATGAAATATGCATGATATACCTAAACTAATGATGCATACATGCTATGAGACACAAAACAAACTTGCAAAACCCCTTAAATCCATCAAATTAACACTAAAATGACAGATTAAGGCCTACGTAATTCACAAAAACACTTGTGAGCAAATTTGCGTAAAACACAACTAACATACCTAAAATGTACAATACACATATAACTTCACAAACAACACCATATTTATACTAATACGCAACAAACAAACTTGCCTAAACATTAAAACTGACAAAACTAACCTAAAAACTCAAAAATCACACATGTGCCAGTTTAACATGTAAATGCACTAAACTACCTTAGATGCATGAATGAACTAAACATATGAAATATGTCAATGCAACCTAAACTACTAATGCATGAACAATAATTAAATGCAATAGACCTAACTAAATCCATGGAACTACCTAAAATGCACAAAAACCTAAGAACCACTAAAACCTTTAAAACACTAAAACATATAAAACATACACATTAGGTTACTTGAACACATTCACAACATAAATCTAAAACACCTAAACATCATAACTACTAGCCTAACATAAAAAAAAACTAAAACATAACAATCTAATCTAAACACTTAATATTTACAATCACATGCACAAACATACTAACACTACAACTACACCTAAAACACAAAATCACTGACATAACACAATACACACAAATAGCTTAAACATAAAAACTAATCTCTCAACAGACCGTTCTCTATATGTACATATTACAAACATCACGATCTCACCACATACTCAAAATAGAACATAACAATAAACAACTAAACATCAGAAATAACTAAGTTTGCACACAATATATACATAAACAAAAAAAAAGAAAAAATAGAGAGAAGGGTTAGAGAATTGAGTTGCCTCCTAATGAACGCTTGTTTAATATCACGAGCCTAATGGTCTAGGAACTCACAAGTCTATTAAATGATTTGCCTAGATGGAGCCTAGCTTCCTTGGAGATATCTTGGGCCTTCATCTGGGTCTTTCAGCTCTAGGCCAGAAGTTGTCATGCTTGCTCATCTTCTTCACGAATTCTTTGAAATGAAACATGTATATATGTCTCTTGGGCCTGGTTTTGGGTTTCCTTAGCATTGTCGGTGATGATGATTTCCAAGAATCTTCCTTTGTAGAACTTACATCTGCACCAACAAGTAGAGATTACCAGTTAAGTCCTTTAAATGCACTCCTCCTCAAGAAGCTTCATTTTCTCTTCTTCACTTTTCCTGTCCAATTGATCTTCAAAATGTCCAATGTCTTTTGCTAGCTAGATGTCCAATGTCTAATTTCTCGTGGTCACTGCCAATGAAGGTCTTCCCACTTTCTTTCTCTTTCTCTTCAACCATCTCTTCCTTTGTACACAAGCTTACCCAACTAATTTCAAATAATTCCTCTTCATTCTCCTTCTTTTCTCACTTTTCCCTTTCTCAATGAGTGAATCATCGAAATCTTCATCCTCATATGCACCTTGAGTGGTGTTGGAGTTGCTTTGATATTCAAGTTGATGTTGATGGCTAGCTAGACATGGTCTGTTCATTTCCTTTACTATCTCTAGCATCTGACTAAGCTGCATACTTATCCTCTCAACAATAGCTTGCATCTCCATTTCTGACCTTTTAATATCTTTAATTATTTCCTTCATCTCAGACATATTCCTTTGATGCACGACTTGATCATCCATGTATAGGTAGCCTTGGAAGTTGTAGTCCAAAGTAAAGGTCATGTTTTGAGGTCATGATTGCTAAGGTGGCTCTTGTGGGACTCTGTCTAAAGTTTCTCTTCTTTGTTGAGCTGACCACTATCATGGTACCATGATTGAAATTGTTCTTGATACCATTGTGATTGAGAATGGTACCAAGGTACTTGCATGTGTTGATTGTACCATGGTCCCAGAGACTGATGTTGATAGAATGGCTGAGGCGGTTGTGTTGGGGCAAAATTTCTCCTTCTTTCAAACTCAGAGAGGATATGGTTGGCACACAACTCTAACCTTTTTGTTGTCTCCTATCTTTCCCTTTGCATTTGGGCATGTCTTTGCTCCATTGTTGAACATCAAAGCTTGAGCCATCAACCATGTTGAAGCAGTTTGGATTTGTGGGATTCTCTAGGAACATATGTCAGCTAACTTGACCCTCCATCTTTGTGGTTGCTTTTTACTTCACCTGAAATCTTATAACACACAGAGCACTAGAAAATAGTTAGTAGCAACTATTGATAACAAGATCATTAAAAACTAAATATGCTAAAAATAAAAGAATGGGTTAGTAAACTATCTACAAAAAGTTCTAAGTAAAAAGAATGAAATTTTTTAGTTTCAAGCGCAAGTCCTTGGCAATGGTGCCAAAACCTTGATGATTTTAAAAAATTCTTCTACAATACTCACAACAAGTACACTAGTCATATGTAGTAACCGATAAATATCAGGTCAATCCACATGGACTTGTTGATACTAAAAAACGTCACTATTTTCTACTTGTATGAACGAAAGATAGAAAGTAAATTAAACTATTAAACATAAAGTAAATAAAGTAAAATAAATAAAAACATAACAGTTACACGTATTATATTCAGTTGGGTTTGATTCACTAAACCATCCCTCAAGTGCATAAATGGGCCCAAAGTCTTTGCTCGCTCCTCTATGTTTCCATCACCATAGAAGTATCTTTAATATTGATCCATGGCAAGTAAGGAACTAAGTTATTTAGGCTTTAGACTACCACTCTCATGTGCATATTCTAAAGTCAAAAAACTTGCATTAAGTAAAGGAGCTTAAGATGCCCAATGGGTATTACTCTCTCCCAAGCAATAATACTCATTGAGAGCACTTCTCGTTTTACAGGTCAAAATCTTCTCCCGGGCTCATTTTTAACAAGTAAAACCCACAAAACAAAACATTTTTCTCTTTACACGTCAAAATCTACTCTCAAACTCGTTTAATAAGTAAAACCTCAAAAATATTTTAGAAATAAAGAGCAGGGTAGAGAAGAACACCAACAATAGAAAATAAACTTAGATTAAAAGTACAAACATACACAAGAGTTCAGGTAAAGCTACATCAAAACCCAACTAAATACAAAACTTAGCTAACCATAGGTAGGGATGACAAATAAACTCGTACCCGTGGGTAATCCCCAAACCCGCCCTGAAGTTGATGGGGAATCCTCAGTTTGACCAGGCACGGGTACGGGTATAGGGAATACCCGAATTGTTAAGTTGAGGATGGGGACGGGGATGGAGATATACATACCCACCCCATACATGTACCCGTCCCCGTACCCGCCTCACCTCACTCTTATTTTAATAACTAAAATATTTATTTGTCTTAAAAAAGAAGAAAAGTTTGTCATTTAATTAATAAATTACAAATTTTGTATTTATTAGATAACTTTTGAATTAATATCATTTTATACAAACAAATTATTTTTTACTAAAATATTATTATAATTTTTTTGCAGGTATGGAACGGGTACGGGTATACCCGATACCCGATACCCGACAGGAATAGGGATGGGGACATAAATCTTATACCCGCCAGGTATGGGGACGGGGATGGGGATGAGTTTCAAAAGCGGGGATAAGGATAGGAATGTCATACCCGTCCCCGCCCCGCCCTGTTGCCATACCTAACCATAGGGGTGGATAAGCTGAAAGATGGATGAAGATGGTCTAAACGTGCCCTAAGCCAGTGGGTATGTAACCCTGGGTCAAGAGAGAGCATGGAACCCCAGGACAGAACCTCTGAAACTCGCCTTATATACTCTCAGTTCGCACCACGAGCGCTCAGCAGTCAAAAAATGGTCGTTGGGCGCCATAAAAGTCCTTCATGGCTAAGTTTGCTTAGGCGGCACTAGGCCACAACAAACTGAGCATTGGGCACTACTTTTGCACCAACCATTGGACGCTTAAATCCTGGCTGCTGGGCGCTCAACATTTGACTTTGACCAAATTTTCTTATTTTTTCTCTGTTTCTTCGATCTTTCCTAACACTTGACTCAAAACAATTAAAAACAAGAAAGTAAACATAGAAAATGCATAAAAATAAATCTAAACCTAAATTTCTAACTAAATCAAATTCAAATTAAAATGAGAGGAAAATAAGGCATTAAAGAATTATGATAATTTTTCTATGAAATAAGTAAATTAGGATGTTATCACTCCTTTTAAAAAAAAATTGGTCTATATTATTTAAGACAAAAAGGATCTGTACCGTTAGTGTAAAAAGTTTTATAATTGCATTTAATACACAATTCTTCATTTATCATAAGTTTGTTGACTTTACCAAGTCATATAAATGAAGAGTTTTGATTAAAAGTAGTATAAAACTCTTTTACACTGTGCATACTAATTAAACTCATTTGTTAATTAAACTCTTCTAAACTAACCAAGTCCCAAACACTTATTGCGAGTGTGTTTCTCCATGCGCATGTTGCCCATTTCCCATGTGCATGTTGTCCTGCAACAACATATATACATATCTAATTTAGTTTAGATTAGTTATTAAAATTTAAAAATAAAACTCTAACTTCTACCATGTTCAAACCCCGGTCATTTATGGGTTTGAAGGAAGAAATACCACTAAATTAATATGTTACTTTGATATTATAATGAAAGGAATATATATATATATATATATATATATATATATATATATATATATATATATATATACTAGACATAAATATTTATAAATATTATATGAATTATTTAATTTATCTGCAATGTATTTTTAGTTTAATTATTCGTTATAAATTTATAAAGTATAAAATTATATAAGTTATATATTATTTAAATTTTATTACTATAAAATCGAGTCATGCGAGTTACTGTTGACTCAGTCGAGTCAAATATGATAACATTGAACAGAACAAAAAAAAATAGATCCACATATTACAAAAAAAAATCTATTTTGTTTTGTATAAAATATAGGAAATAAGATAGTAAACATAAAAATTTGTAAAAAAATATCAAAGTATACATTGTTTCTTTAAAATAACATAAAAGTTAAATTACATATAAAAATAGTTTATAAATGATAAAATGTAAATCTTAAAATCCTAAAAGCAATAAATTTAATAAATTATAATCTTTATCATCACAATACTTAATGTATTCATTTATTTAAATTTAAATCTTTAATCTTGAAACAATATTTAAACTTTAAATTGTATTGTCAATTTCCTATTTACACCTTTTTAAACATACACACATATATATAATAAAAATAATAAACTTTAAATTGAACAGATTGTATCAAATTCATTATCTAATTCATCTATGGTTAGACTTGATAAGATTAGATTGGATTTGATCCAATTACGTTGGATCGGTTTGGATTCATAGATTAACGGATTTGATCCGGATCCATGAACACCTCTATTGCAAACTTTCTTTACAATTGTGTAGCCAATGATACACCAACTAAAAACCATGCATTAAGATCACGATTGAAATTTGAGAACCATCAAATCTTAAACTATTAAGCAAACGAACAACTACTTCTATAGAGAGTTTCTACCTAGGGCCTTGGTCTAGACATTTGTAAGCCTCGTTTCTCACGTTCCTTCTGCCAAATTGCTAGATAAAAAATTTCTTGCTCCTCATTCTTAGATTTCATATACAATATTGTGTCTTTAGATGGATGTTGACAAAATTATTAATTTTGAAAGAAATTAATTTTACAAAATTAATTATGATTAAAATTTGATGATATGATTTATGTTTAGATGTTTTTATTATAAAAACAAGTTAGTAACCTAGCATAAAATTCTCTATCGAACTCTAAGTTGCTTCATCCCAAAATCAATTTTGGACTGTTGGACTAGAATTAATTCCAACATTCTTTAACACAAAACGAAACATATTAAAATTCATTTAAATCTATCTCAAAATGTGTAACCAAACTCACAAAATTGTACCTATTGACTATCATGAAATATCAAAATTGGTAAGGTTACTAGGTAAAGCATATACTTCCCATCAAAAGTATTTAAATGAATTGCAAGTTTAACATCATTATTTAATTTCAAATCTACAATTTTTTTGTATATTTAAAAGCATAGAATTAACAATTATGATCCCAAATTTATTTTTTATCCCAATTAGCACTGTCCCAACTGTGATATATACCATCTTCTCTTGCCGACCAAAAGATGCGTTGATGGTTTCCTTCTAGTCCAGGTATATATGTATTAAATTCAGCACACATCTTCCATTTCAATAAACCAGTATGGGTATCAAAATTAAGCAATTTAACATAAGGTTCTCCATGCTTAATTTCGACCTGACTCTTCTGGAAGTTGCTAAGAAAATATAATTTTGTTGGACTTGGGGGCAAGTCATTGGAAATAGAAATGGAAATGCAAATGACGAGTACATTGATATTGCTAGAAAATTCTGAGTCTTGGACGATTGGTGGAAGAGAATCACAAAAAATTGAAGTATTGAAACACAATAAAACAAAAGGGAAATATGGATTGAACTATTCATTGTGTTTTGTATTCTCTACCCTTAAAATTCTACTTTTATATATATATATATATGTGTATGTGTCAAATCTGTTTCATTAAATAAATGTTATACTTTGTCATAATATTTACATGTTGATAATGACAGATGTTCACACATCCATACTACGAATTTATGTTGAGTAGATCAATATTATTTCTATATTTGTTTTTATTTGAAAGTAATAAATGTTATTTGAATTTTATATATTATCTATATAAATATGCTTGACTATTGCTTTTAAAAAAACAAAATACGTTTGACTGTGGTAAGTGTTAGGTAACATACACTGCATTTTCACAAAAAAAAAATAAATAAAAGCTAACATACATCACAATGTTTAACTTCTTTAGTAATGTTTACTTAGTTGTATTTTTTCAAAATGTTGTTAATGTACTATTGTAACATGTTTTTTTACTATAGATCGAATAAAATGTTATATTAACATTCATTAAATTTTGTTCATAAATTGATTTTAGTTTTTACTATTCTTGTACTTTTTTATTTATTTTATTATAGAGTAACATTCACTAAGGGTTTTTACTATTCATTAAATGTTTTATATATTTTATATTTTATTTTTTCCTTTTAAATTTTATTTAATATTAAAATTATTATTTAAAAATATTTTTAAATGTAGAATTTAATACTTTCTTTTATTTTTTTATATGTTTTTATTTCATATTTTTCAAACATTAAAATTACTATTTAGGAACATTATTAAAGTCAAAATTAAGTTTTAAATATATTTTAATATAGTATAAAAAAATTTTAAATTACCTTAATTGACAAGTATTATAAACAGGGATGTTTGGTAATTTTAGTATTTTTTCTATTCTTTTACTTTTTTATTTTTTATTATGTTTTCTATTATTTTATATTTTATTTTTGTCTTTTATATGTTATTTAATATTGAAATCAATGTTATTAAACTCAATCATCTGAGGTAAGGAGTCACGCAGTCAAGAGTTAACTTGAGGAGTCAATAGTAACCCTATGACTTGGCTTAGTAGTAATAAAATTTAAATAATTTATAACGTATATAATTTTATACTTTATAAATTTCTAATAAATAATTAAACTAAAACTACATCATAGATAAATTAAATAATTCATATAATATTTATGTGTAGTTTATATATATATATATATATATATGTATATATTCCTTTCATTATAATATAAAAGTTATGAGTGTTTAAGGTTTGTTCAGTTTTAGAGGAAAAAGAAAATCGAACCAATTAATTTTAATTGGTTTGGATTGCTCAAAGAGGGATTAAGGGAAGACTCTTGGCTGAACTAATGAATAGGAGAGTGTTTTTAATAATCTCTTTTTTTTTAGTGAGCTACTCCCAATTCATTGTTTTCTTTAGAACAAGCCCAAAAAATCATCTTCTATTCACCCTACATACCTTACTAAACTCAATTTATCGTAGTTTGTTAACTGTTAAAGTAATACCTTTTCTTATGGTCTCAATTTATCAAACTTTATTCCTAAAGTAATACCTTTTGATAAGGTTATGTGTGATTGAATATAATAAAATTGAAATTTAATAGAGCTAAGAATTATGAATCTGCATAATAGAATAACGTGATGTGTCATCACATTATTCCAATTAATCTTCAAATGATATATAATATGTTTCAACTCTAAGTAATATGTTTATTTGATGTGTTCTTTCCGATTAGATGGCAAGCATACTGTTAATAATGATTTAAAGATTTGGCTTGATTCGACAATCAAAGCACTTGTAGATGTTATGGTTGATGAAGTCACAAAAGGAATATGTTGAATAGTATATTCCACTCTAGGACATGGAATTTGTTGACTTTCGATTTAAATTCTAAAATTGGTCGTTCATACAACCCTAAACAATTAAAGGCAAATATGTATAGGTTAGGAGCCTTATACCATGAGTTTTCTTTGCTATTGTAACACACTGGATTTGGGTGGGATGTAGAAACAAACACCGTTACAACAAGTGAAGAAGTTCGACAAGATTACATTGTATGTTGTTGTTTTTCATTAGTTTCTTTACTTTTTTTTAAGCCAATTAGTTTTTTAAGTTTAAATTTAAATTAATGCAACTTTATTTTTAATGTGTTGACTATTTGTTTATATTGCTTTAGACACATGATAAAGCTGCACAATTTCGAAGGAAATGATGTGACTATTACAAGTTATTAGGAATCATATTCAATTGAAGCACTACAACTAGTGCACTTCATTTTTTAGCTAGTCAAGTGATGTGCACATTATGCAAACATATTAAGGAAATGATGTGCACATGATGCAAACATTTTTTTTTGGATGCACTTACAATCCAAATGCAAATTTTTCGTTGCCATTTACATGTGATCACTTTCATAGTCATGACAATTTTCTAATTGATGACATTAATATTTGATCTTATAATAATTTTTTTTAATAGTTCATTTTATGTCGTTGATTCTGGCTATCCTTGTACCAGGGGTTTTCTTCCTCTTTTTAGAGGACAAAGATATATGCACAAGAATATCAAGGTCAAAATATAAAACCCACAAATCGTAAAAAGTTGTTTAGCTATAGACACTCATCTTTACGAATGACAATTGAACGTTGCTTTGGAGTACTAAAAAATAGATTTCCTATTTTGAAGGTGATGCCTTTATACAAGTTTTCTACACAATGACTCAATAATAACATGTGTTATTCACAATTACATTCGAAAGTGGAATTTGAACAACAAATTATTTACGATGGAAAAAGAAATGGATCATATTCAACTTTAGAACATGAATGAAAGTCATAATGCATAATGTCAACCTCCAACAATGATAATTTGTCAAGATTATCAGATGAAGAAGGTAGAACTGAAATGAAAATGTATAAAGACCATATTGCACATTAGCTGTAGGCACAACATAATGACTAGTTGAATCAAATTGAGTTTTTATACTCATGTGACAATAAGTTCAAAGATTAATGACTCACTTGGCTTTTATGTTTGTATTTGTAGTTTTCTACATAAATTATACAAAAAATATTTTTAGTCTCTATTTATAGTATTTTTTGTATTTATTACCTAAAAAAAACTATAAAAAAGTATATTCAAGTCATCAATATATTTGAAATCTTCTACTTTACTTAAAAAATAATTAGTTAAAAATAATTACAACCAAACAAGTTTTTGCTTTTTAAGTTTTTTCTTCTCTTCTTTTAGAAACATTTTTTTAAAATTATGTTTCAAACTTGTTTTTAAAAATTGAAAAACAAAATCAAACCAATTAAGCTCTTCCTAACAATGAGCCTTGGTCCAAAATGAAACAAGTCCAAATGCTTAACTAAATTATTTGAGAATTTCTCCTTACATCCCATAAGTTCTCTCTAGAGCTCCATAAATTTTTAAAATAGTAAAAAATGTCTTTAATAAAATAGTAAAATTTAATTACCACACACTTCTTTCTCTTTCATCTGTACCTCTCTCTCGTTTGCATGACTTCATTTTCCTTCTCCACTGAATAAGTGACTTTCTCTTTTTCTTCATGCATTTGTGTTCTTTTCATTTGTATTTGCTTTGTTCTTCCTGGTTGGTTTGCGTTTATCTTCTCTTGGGTACATTATGGAATCAGGTATTTTGCAAAATTTTTTACAAGTTCGAACACCCCTCTTCGAACTTGTAAAAAAATTTGCAATTTTTTTTTTAAAATCCGGGTACCCATGTCCCAACCTTGTAAAAAATTCAGCAAAGGTGACGTATGATGCTACCTTGAGGTACTATGTTTTCGTGCTTCTAAAAGCTTTTCTTTTTATGCCCCTTTTATTTCCTCTACCGTTAATTTCTTTGGGGTTGTTTTTTTGGTTTTAGTGATGTCTGTTAGGGATATGGTGGTGGCTCAATATGGAAAATTTGTGCACCTTAACTGCCTACTCAATATAATGATCAGTTGGTGATACGTAGGAAATGCACGAAGAATGAAAGAGGAAGAAAAAGGAAGTGCATGACTTCAACAACAAAGCTCGGACAAAAAGACAACCCAAATGAAGAAGAAAGAGAAAATAAGTTAAGTTATTTTTAACCTAGGGGTATTTTAGACCTTTTTTACATTTATGGAGGTGTAGAGAAAAGTTATGAGGGTACAAGGAGAAATTCTCAAATTACTTTGAAAATAAGCCTAAAATTACAAAATGAAAGAAATTAATTCTAAAAATAAAAAATTACATAGTTGTGAAAAATATAATTAAAAAAACTAAAAAAATTTAAGAAACTAGTCCAATGCAAAAACTTAATCCAATTAAACTGCAAATAAAGAAAAACACAAAAATAGATGGAAAAATAAGAATTATGAATAAAGTCTAAATGAGACCCAAATAAGAAAAATGACCAAATTAAAAAATTAAGAAACAATTACAAAACAAAAAGGACTAAAAAGGAAATAATGTATGTATAATAAAATGTTGGTTGTCGGTCATCAATCACCTTTACTGACCGTTGGTCTTTGATCATTGCCACATGTCTTTGGTTGCCAACCACCATCTTTGATCTTCGATAGTTATGGTTAGTCCTCCATCTTTGTTGTCGATCATTGATTATCTTCTTTGATTTTTGGCTACCACCACTAGCCGTTGTCTTCAATCTCTAGTAGCTGTGATAGGTCTTTTGCTAGTTGCCACCATCTTCATCTTTAGTTTCAAACATCAATCACTGGTTATCAACCACCACTAGTCACCAATCTCCAACAACCATCATCAATCTCTGATCATCATTGCTAGCGATTGTCTCTAGTAGTAAGTATCTACTTGTTGTTGCAGTGAAGGTATTCCATGAGGTTGAAATTTGACAATGTTTTAAATTTTAAAATGAAAAAATATGGTTTTTATAAATTTAACAATTAAAAAAAAAACAAAACTAGTTTTTGTTTTATAAAGTTTAAAAACTTAAAATCAAAAGCCACCCAACATACGAGTTTCTTGTTTTTTATTTTGAAAACAAAAATTACCCCAAATAATTTTTATTCAAGTTGAAAAATAATAAAAATATGGTTTCTATTTAAACTTGCTGCTTGTCATCAACTGTCATACTAGTCTTAGTCATGGATCGTAAGTCTTTAGTTGTCAACAGTTATTATTTATTGCAAAGTAGATGTTATAGTGGGTAGAGATTTGACACCAATATTTTAAATTAAAAATAAATATTATTTATAATTTTAAATACTTAAAAACAAAATTTATCCTGATATAATTTATCTATTTTTTTGAGAGGTTAATGGATATAAATTGTTAGTGTAAAGATTTTTACATTCAATCATAACATTTCATTCATGATAAATTTGTTAACTTGACTCATTAGTACTTTAAAAATCAAATAAATAAACAATGATGATATATACCAATAACTCTTTTTTTTAATAGATACTATAATAATAATAAATAATAAAATTGATAACGTACATTGATGTTCGGAAATATCATGCATCATACATGTAGTTCGTTCCTGCATAAGAGTTGGGATTGGGAACCAACTAATTTTAATATCATCCGTACACGTGTCCTTCGACATTTTCAACGGTGGTGATTCAAAATCCAAAAGTCGCTCGATCTAGATTTTCTAAGCTGTATGTATATTAATCAATACTGTACGGAGCTACACCCGAACCTCCACCTTAGCTTCGGTTTGCTACCGAGCGTCAGCTTCGGAACTCCATTCATTCAAGCTCTTTCATCTTTCACCATAACTCAGTTGAAAAAGCTTGTCGAACCAGTTCCATATTTCAAACTCAACTAGCTCTCACTGTCACTGCGTCACGAACCCTAATTCCCTTTCTCTTCTCCACGCTCTCGATCTCTCTCTCGCGATTCAGTGGCAGCAGTGACGCAATTCACGTGATTTCCATGTCTAGCTCCGTTTTCCTGAATCAGACACGACTGTTCACGGTTTTCGGTTTCCGAGAATTGAGAGCGATTCTTCGCCGGTGGTGATCGTTGGTGCATGCAGCTTCGGATTGGTAATGTTCGAGTTTGATCCATCAATTTGTCGCATTTTGAGGTCGGTTTCTCGCGATTCATGTGCATTCCGCTACTTTTCGGTTTTTATGATTCGGTTAATTTTGTCTTTGCGTCTTTTTATACTCTGTTGAGTTTGTTTGCGCGATGTCTTTTCAAATTTTGCAGTTAATTTTGCTTGACTTGGAAATCATGGCGCAGAGTAATTGGGAAGCAGATAAGATGTAAGTAAAGTAGTTCATGTTTGAAGAGTCAGTGGAGTTGATTGATCCGTGTAACTGATTGCATTTAATGGTTATTGTTGTTTACTTTGAGTTCTTATATTTATGTAATTTTTTTTTCCCGTTTTGCTGTTAGGCTTGATGTTTATATTTATGATTATTTGGTGAAGAAAAAGTTGCATAACACTGCTAAAGCATTCATGACAGAAGGGAAGGTTTCTCCTGATCCAGTAGGTGAGAGATAATTATTAATCTGGTAGTTTAATGCTCATTACTTCTTTTTTTTTTCCTTATTTAGTCATTTTTGTTAAATGATTAGTCAGTGTTTCCACCTCCTTTTATGAGATTTTTGGAATACCCTGAGTCTAACGGTTGCTTACGATGTTTACATCTCCTGGGTGGATATTTTTGATGTAGTTATACAGATTGATTATAGCTAACACTCTGCATTTGCAGCAATTGATGCTCCTGGAGGTTTTCTTTTCGAGTGGTGGTCTGTTTTCTGGGATATTTTTATTGCAAGGACAAATGAGAAACATTCCGAGACTGCTGCAGCATATTTAGAGGTAACTCCCTTTTCTTCCTTTGGTTTTGGTGTCGTATAGAAAATCATTCATGATCCTTCATCTTATAGTTTAAACTTTCACAAATTTTTTTTTTTTTATTGGTAAATGTTAGTTGCTAGTATTTTGTTAAAATATTAAGTGGAAGGGATTCAAGTATGCGATCTTTGCCACCTGTTCCTCCCTTCAACCCCCAAACCAATCTTATATATCCAAACTTTCACCTAATTGGCAGTTTATTATTGATATTACCCTTGGTCCTAATTATTATAAGCATAAAGACAGTAGTTAAACTAGTTATCTTGAATTAACTCTACCATAAATATGAATTTTATTCCAAAAGTACCCTTTGCTTTAAGTGATTGTTATACTTATATTTAATATAATATCCAATGAGTGAATGCATGGGAAAAAGAGTTAACAATAAAAAGAAATTTAACCTTGAGTAGCTTTAAAAACTTGTGATTGTTGCTTATAAATAGGATCGAAGAAGAATCCAATTTGTAATACTTATAACACTTAGAGTAATTGTTATTGGTCTTTCTTTTTTTATGACTTGCAGGCACAACAGATTAAAGCAAAGGAACAACAGCAACTTCAAATGCAGCAGTTGCAATTAATTCGACAAGCTCAAATGCAAAGAAGGGATTCTAATCATCCTCCACTTGCAGGTCCTGTAAATGCTATCACTACAGAAGGAGTGCTTGGGCAGTCTACTGCCAGCGCTTTGGCTGCAAAAATGTATGAGGAGCGCATGAAACACTCTAACCCCATGGATACAGAGTCATCTCAACCACTTTTAGATGCTAGAATGGCCCTTTTGAAATCAACAAATCATCCTGGGTAATATCATTGCCAACTTTTTTTTAACTTGATATACAATAGTCTTGTACATGTTTACAAATTTTGTGCCCTTTTTTTCCCAAATAGTCAGATGGTTCAAGGAAATTCAGGAAGTGTGACAGCAGCTTTGCAGCAAATGCAGGCTCGAACACAGCAAACCTCTGTATGTGCTTCCAATGCTCAGTCTTCATCTGTATTCACTTCTTTCCTTCCTTCCTGTGTTTTTTCTACTGATTATGATACTGATTTATATTTTTTTCCCTCAGCAGGATATCAAAAGTGAGGTCAACATGGGCACCATGCAGAGATCCTTGCCTATGGATCCTTCATCAATTTACGGGCAGGGAGGAATGCAGTCAAAGCCTGGAATTGCAAATGCAGGTGTAAAATCATCACAGAAGTAAAACAAATTAAAAATGGGATGAATTTAAAATAAGTTTGAAATTCCACCATTTTATATTATGTAAAACAGGCAACAAAACATGGTCCCTCTAGAAAATATTGTATTTCATTAGGAATGATTAATTACTAGGCATGCATATGAACAGGGATTTTGGTCAATAGCTGTACACTAATTTAGGTTTAACAATCAGGGGAGATATTCTGCTTTAATTGGAAGCTAATTAAAAAAAAAGGAAAGAATATATATGAGATCCTAAAAAACATATTCTCCCAGCTGTACTAAGAAGACTCCATTGGTATCAGATGATTCTGTTCAATGCTGGAAATCTGGAATAAATCTCCTAATCTGGAAATTGGTACAAGTATTACTATGGCTGATAAATGTATATCTCACCCTATTTGGATCTAATGTTTTCATAAGTGCGCCTTGGAAGAGCTTTGGTTTTATGCCTGCAATTTGGATACAGGATCGTATAGGATCAAGATTGATGATTCCATGGTCATTCTCTTTTATGAAATGTTTGTCAATTTCCTTTTGGACTCTTGCTAATATTTATGGCTTCTTTATTATCACATAGAACTCTCATAATGTAGTATGCAGAAATTTTGAGTTCTTAAAGCATCCCTTTTAGCCAAATTCCTTTGCAAATACCTAGTGGCATTGGCCTAAATACCATGGTCATATATCCCCGCACAAATGAACAACCAGAAGTTGACTCTTGGTCTGTCATAGATCCTGTCCAATCTGCATCCTTCTATGCTTATACACCTTTGTTTGAATGCTTCTTGAAATAAACTCCTTGGCTTGGAGTGGTTTTAGGTATTGTAGGATGCTGTTGACAACTTTCACATGAATTTCACTAGGGTATGTGATGTAATGATTTGGCATGCTCATAAAAAACCTATTTCAGGTCTAGTATGAATTAAGCAAATAAATTTTCGCACTAGTCTGTTACCTCTCTTTGTTAGTTGGAGGACACTCCTCTTCTGCATTGCCTTTGTTGACAGATTCCATTGGGGTGTTAGCTGGTTTACATCCAAATATCTTGGTTTCTTGCAATAGGTCTAATGTATACTTCCTTTGAGATACAAAGATTCCATCTTTTTTTTCAAGCTACTTTCATTCCCTAGAAGTACTTTAGCTATTCTACGTCTTTAACCTCAAATTTTCTTGCCAAGAGTCTTTTGAGATGTTTAATTTGTTCAATCATCCCTTGTGATGATTTTATCATCAACATACACTATAAACAAGGCTGCCTTCCTATCTACAGAGTGTTTGACAAACATAGTGTGGTTTGTTTGACATTGTATGAATCCTATCTTTTATTGACATCTCAAGTCAATCTATCAAATCAAGCTTGGGGGGATTGCTTAAGACCATATAAGGACTTATGGAGCTAGCATACTTTGCCTAAAGTTTAGATGATTCGAGCCTTGGTGGAATTTTCATGTAGGCTTTTTCTCTAATTCACCAGTTAGAAAGGTGTTCTTAAGTCCAGTTGGAGCTGTGGTCATCTAGATTTGGAACCAAAGATAGGACGACTCGCACCATAGTTATCAATAGCATGCGATAATGTCGCTATTACGGTGGGGCATGGGCGTAATCACCTCGTGCTTTGCAGGAGTGGTAGTCGTGCTGCCTTTTGTGGCACCTCACGAGATTTCGTGGTGACTCCTCCTCAATGAGATCTCTAGGTTTTGGAGTAATCGGGAAGGGTTAAATAACATTGTTTTGTGTTTCTTTGTTTTTTTTTTAAAAAGATTAAATAGAATGATGTCATTTTGGAACTGACACTGTTTTTTTAATGAAGGGTGAAAAAGGGAAAATCCCTTTTTACCCAAACAAGATTAAGCTTCTCTTGACTCTTATCTTATTTGTCGCTTTAGATGTTTCCTTTATGGCTTGAAGCAATCTCCTCGTGCTTGGTTTGGTCGTTTTAGCTCTGCATTAATACAATTTGGTATGATTTGTTGTGAGTTTAACCACTTTGTCTTCTTCCTCCATTTTCCTTTTGGTTTATGCCTTTATCTGGTGGTCTATGTTGGTGATATTGTCATTATTGTGACTCTGAGGGTATTAGTCAACTTAAATCTCATATTCAGAATCAATCTCAAAGGAAATATCTTGGTCTGCACAAATATTTTCTAGGTATTGAGGTTGCCTAATTTGCTTCTGGTATTGGTATTGTCATCTGATAGAGAAAGTATGCTTTGGATATTCTCAATTTCTCACTGAGACTGATTTGATTGATTGTCGTTCGAGTGGCATTCCTATGGATCCAAATCTTAGGCTCCTTTCGGATTAGGGTTAACCTTTGAAAGATATCGAAGATTGGTTGACAGACTCAATTACCTCACAGTTAGTAGGCCTAACATTGCATTTGTAGTTAGTGTAGTAAGTTGATTCCTCAATGCTCCTTGTGAGAGTCATTGGAATGCTGTTATATTTATCCTTCATTATCTCAAGAAGGCACCATGTGGTGGACTCTTATATGAAGACAGGTGATTCCAAAATTGTTTGTTACTCTGACGCTGATTAGGCTAGTTCACCGTTAGATAGAAGGTATACTTCCAGCTATTGTGTCCTTCTTGGGGGTAATTTGATCTCTTGGAGAAGTAAGAAGCACGGTACAGTTTCTAGGTCAAGTGCTGAAGCCGAATATAGTGCCATGGTAGTAGCTGCTAGTGAAATTACATAGCTACAACAATTGCTCCAACGACTCCAGTTGGAAGACATTCAAGGCATTAAGCTTATCTATGATAATCAAGTTACTCTCCATGTTGCATCTGATACGGTCTTCCATCCACGGACTAAACGCATAGAGATTGGTTATCACTTTGTAAGAGAGAAAGTGCTTTCAAGAGAAATCACTACTGACTTGGTCAACTCTGGTGACCAGTTGGTAGATATGCTCACAAAATCTCTCAATGGGGCTCGCGTAGATTATATTTGTAACAAGCTTGGAATATATGACATATATGCTCTAGCTTGAAAGGGAATGTTAAAGTATGATTTGATTATGTTTAAATAGGGAAATAGAGACCAAATATATAAATTTTATTTTATTTCCTTATTTATCTTTTGTACATATGATTATAAATACATCCGTGTGTGTGACCTAATACACAACACAATTCCTCTACACTCTGCAAATGGAAAATTAAATCTAGTTTAGGAACATGAACAAAGTCTAATGGCAATATCCTTTGAGATGACAAAAGTACAAAACACCTTTACAATAATTCTTGAGTGTGTTTCATCATCTATTCGAATCATAGAGTTATTTTGACAAGGAAAGTATTTTTCAAATACAGTAATGTGACTAGAGGCTCCTGAATCTACAATCCCAGGTTCATTCTTCTTTGATGTGAATTTAAAAAATTACCCTTTTTGCTATAGTTTTTGTACCAATTTTCTTTCTAGCTTCTTGCTTAGCTTGCTGGAGTAGGTTTTGTGGAATTTCCATCTACTCCTTATTGAATGGAATTGCATAAGATTCAGAGGCATGATTACCTATTATTAGATATTGGATTGATCTTTAGTCATTGTTAGAGAGATCCTATATAATCAATACTATCCTATTTTGGAGTTATAAGATTGGTTTGGTGGTAAAATGGAGAGATGGGAGAGGGATATACCGTGAGTTCGAATCTCTCCACTAACAAAACTAACATGCTACCAACTAGTATTTGCCTATTAAAAAAAAAAAAATACTGATCCTATTTGATCATATTGACTCATTATTAACAAAGACATTGTGTGGTTATCCAATACACATTAACACACTTTTACATGGTATCAGAGCTAGGTTGAAGGAATATTAAGAAAGCATCCTTCACTAGGGGCCCATCCCATTACTCTCAGTGAACTCTTTTTGCTTGTTGCTCATTTTTTAAAACCTTCCAGCAAATGTTTTTTTATACATTTAAAACCTACGGTTCTACCACTGCTACCGTGCTAGCCATGGCCTTCTGTTTGTCACTCAACTTTTGACGAAGAATTTTTTAGTCGCCTACCTGACGTTGCCCCTTTTCATGTCTTTTTCCTCGGCATGTTTCTCTCATTTAAATGATTTTGGGTCTTCACAAATATTAGTTTGAAGTCTCCAAATATTGGTTTTAAGAAAATTAGAACTTGCTTTGCTTGCCATGATTTCTTAGGCTGTTTGATGTTTTAGCTATCAGACAATGTTATATTTCTAGCAGTATTCCTCGACTTTGCTAACATCCCTGAGTTGTTTTTCCAAATATTGTTTTTTATGTTGGAAGTCAATTGATGGTGTCACTTTTATAGTACCCTTTCCTTGGAGAAGAATTCAAATTGATTTGTCCATAGGATGAAGTTTTGACCATTTAGTTTGTGGCCTGTGATAGGAAGGGGGTAGGTCCTTCAATTAAACTTTTCATAGAAGGAATACCAGTTTTTGGTATTCCCTCTAGTTTGGTGCCCTCCATGTTTGGGCTGATGAAAGTTTCCAAAAGCAAGTTTCTAGCCCTAATTATATTTCAATATAAATGATTGATTACAAGGCAGTATTACTATTAATAAGGATTTAAGTTAATAGCTGTAGACTAATTTACATCTAACAATCAGGGGATATATTCTCCTTTAGTTGGCAGCAAACTAAAAAACGGAAAGAATATACAGGAGATCCTAAAAAGTGTATTCTCCTAGCAGTACAAAACAGATTTAATCAATATTAGATAATTCTGTTTAATGTTGGAAATCAGGAATAGATCTAAAATAAAGATCCTGTTGCCAACAGTATTATTGCTGTTAAACTCTCCAGTTATAGTTAACTTGAAGACTCTTCTGAGTTTGCTACTCTTGGTAGAGAAAAATGAGTGTTGTCCACCTCTCTTTTTTTTATAAACTCAGGTGAACTTGTGTAAATGAGTTTTTGAGTTAAGAAGTGACTCAAGGAGTTTGAAATCAAATGTAAGTTTTGCCCCTTAGTGACCAATAGGAATTGTGTTTTATGCTGCTCATGCATTGTTTTTTTGAAGCCTACAGAAATGTAACATTTTACTAAGATTCGAATGATTTGAAGAAATAAAATTTTTTTAAATGTTTATACTGTAGTAACTAATGTTTTTATGAATTTATATATGATTTGGTCATTTTAGTTTGGTATTATTTAGTACTTATGTTCTATCACTTTATTATTGTGATTGGCTACTTTGCTCTACTATGGAGGTTGAAATGTTGAATTGTTGTGCTAAGAATATTATGCTATGCTCACTAGGTTTTTTTAATATTAGGTAAACTTGTAATCTTAGGGATTTATTTAATTTGTTAAAGAGTAAGGACAGGGCAACACAGCTACTCATTTGTTGTTTTTTCATTTGAAAAAGAATAAGTTACACTAACTACTCTAGAGTTTTGTGAAATTACACATACTCCCCCACTTTTATCCACTCAAAATTCTCTTCAATTTTTTGAAAAATATACATTAACCTCTCATAAGGAAACGCTTCTCTAAATGTTAAAAAAAATAAGGGGTCTTTATGTATTCACAAATATCAGTTGCTTATGTGGAACAGAACAAAAGAGGGATTGAGGGACAGGAAAAACACTACCTTTCTTGTTACTCAATAATCTAGTGAACTACTTTTAATCCCAAGTACAAAATCTTCTAAAAGACCGAAATATACACTTTTATCCCCACCTTTCTCTTTTTTCTCTGCCCCACCTCCATTTCTCACTCTCGCTCCCTCATTTGATGCATATACAAATTTTGATTCAAGTACTCCCATGACTGAACATTTTGAAGGCTGCCTCCTCCAATATCTGAATCCAAATTCTTACTTTGCATAACTGAATGTATTTTATTAATACA
Source organism: Psophocarpus tetragonolobus (assembly GCA_037954015.1). Taxonomy (NCBI): domain Eukaryota; kingdom Viridiplantae; phylum Streptophyta; class Magnoliopsida; order Fabales; family Fabaceae; genus Psophocarpus; species Psophocarpus tetragonolobus. The sequence goes on along the minus strand of CM075692.1, from coordinate 48,919,690 downwards.
AAAATGTTGTTTGAATTGGCATTTGATGTGATTACCTGCAAACAAATAGGTCCCTAATATCCAACTAACATGTTCCCTCCCTTCCCATTTAATCATTCTAAAGAAATTTTACCAACTCCTCCACATGTTCACCATTTAATTGACCTCCCTCATTCCCTCCCCACTCATACATTAATTAAGATAATATTAAAAGCAGTATTGAAGTAAATTTTATATTATTTTGTGTGTTATCACTTATCCATTATCCACCGAACAATGCAAAGAACAAAACATTGTCTTGTAATTTTGAAGATTCTGTGTTGTTTTTCTTGTACCTTTGTGTGTATCAAACTTACCTTACCAGTTTATGAGTTTAGGTTACAGAACTTCGATCAATTTACTACACTTTTGAGTTTGACAACCTTGTATGGTAGTTTAATTTATTATGCTTTCCACAGTGTGGGATTTTTGGACTGATTTGTTTATATAAAATTCAATATTGTTTTCTTATATCAGGTTTTATGAGGTTCAGGTAATTAGTATATATTTTCCTTGGTTCATCATATTTCTTGGTTTCAATATTCTCTTTTGTCTCTCTTTTCAGGATTGAATCCAGGAGTTGGTAGCCTTACATTGAAAGGATGGCCTTTAACTGTAAGTTCTGCTACGAGTCTTGAATTCACTCTCTTGTTAGATATCTAGCAATATATATGACCCAATTTAAATGAATTGTAATATCATATAGGGCATTGATCAAATTCGTCCTGGTTTTGGAGCACCAGTTCAAAAGCCTCTCCTTCAGAGTGCAAATCAGTTTCAGCTTTTGCCACAGCAACAACAACAGCAGCTCCTTGCACAGGTACAAGCACAAGGAAATATTGGCAATTCATCGGTTTATGGAGATATGGATCCACAACGATTAAGGGGATTAGCTAGGGGAAGTTTGAATGCTAAAGACGGCCAATCAATTGTAAATGATGGATCAATAGGTTCTCCAATGCAATCTACTTCATCTAAGGTAACTTTTGTTATATATTCATGACTTTGTGTTACATGAATGCAATAAAGCTAGAACAATTTAGGTGATTTAAATCAACTAGTTTACTTTATGCTAATGTTGTCTTGAGGATTAAAAGGTGTTGTTGTGTTTATGGATGATTTGTAGGTTATGTCTTCATATGAACCATTATCCACCCAATTCATTAGATTATGGTACTTTTTCATGAGTGTCTTTTTACGCTGCCATAGAGTGGTGCTTGTCACTCTTGATGTTAAAAGATGTCTAAGCACAAACATTAAAGTAGAAGATGTGTGGTGGAGAATGTCATGTGAGGCAGTAAAATTTTTAAATGATTGAGTTGAGAAAGACGTTCACACACACATAATTTTTAAATGTCTTGTAACTATATATATATACATGTATATATAGAGGTATATGTATATGTACATATATATATACATACACACATAATTTTCAGAAGCAAAATAATAATTTTTAGTAACTAAATATATATATATATATATATATATATATATATATATAGAGAGAGAGAGAGAGAGAGAGAGAGAGAGAGAGAGAGAGAGAGAGAGAGAGAGAGAGAGAGTAAGATATCTTATATGAGAGTGACTGACAAGAGCAAATCTCAACCATTAAATAAAAATTAATGGTTGAGATCAAATCGTACACATGTGCTCATTCTCTCTTTTTTAGCATTTATTATCTGTCACTCTTTTTTTTGTCTCATCTCTCAATGGATGAGATTTTTTGAATATTCTTCTCTCTCCTCTCTCAATAGCTGAAATTTGTTCCTCTCACTCATATAAATTTGACTTTCTCACTAGATATATTCCATATATATAACCTTAGGATTTCGATAAATGGTTCAGATTTACTTGTTGATTAAACAAGCTCACGTGATTCTCTCACACAAAAACTTCTCTCACAAACTAAATATTTGTCTGTTGCTCTTTATTTATTTTTTTTATCAATCATGTTACTTATCAGCTTTTTATTATTCTCTTTTAAGATAATTAACATTAATTTTTATATATAATTTACTTTATTTTAAATTTGGGGGAGGGGCCATGGCCCCTGCTAGTCCCCTGTACCCCCGCTCATGGGTGGTGGTAGTATTGATGATGGTGGCAGTAGTGTTGATAACATATGGTGAGGGTGATGATATTGATTCTATTGGCAACAATGATAAGGGTGAGGACGATGATGATGGTAGTGACAATTTGGAGTGGTGCCACCACCACTGTCAACCCCCAACTGGTAGCCCCCACCATTGTCACTACCACTATCATTGCTGCCACCACCCCCACCATACGTCGTTGACACTAATGTCACCATCGTCAATATTGCTACCACCCACAGGCGGGGGGACAGGGGATTGGCAGGGCCATGATCCCTCCCCCAAATTTAAAATGAAATAAATTATAAATAAAAATTTGATAAGTAACATGATTTATAAAAAAATAAATAAAGAGCAACAAACAAATATTTAGTTTGTGAGAGAAGTTTCTGTTTGAAAGAACCACGTGAGTTTGTTTAATTAACAATTAAATCTGAACCATTTATTAAAATCCTATAGTTATTAATACTTATTATTATGTTTTCTCATTTTTTACCGTAACCCTTTTTCTCACTTGAGTTGTCCTCTCTCTCTATATATATATATGAGACATATCAGGTAAGAAAAAAAACGAGAGAATTTAATAGTAACTGTAGGATTAGTTAATGATGCTAATTGCATTGTATATTAAAAGTAATAAGGTGTTTAATCCTTATTACTTTTAATAGAGAATGCAATCAATACCGTTAAATTTAATCATGTGATTATTATTGAATCTAACTTTATTACTTTTAATAGGAAGTTATCTTTTTTCTTTTAATAAACAATGCAATCAACACCATTAACTTTATTCTTATAGTTGACCTTGTGCTTGGGTCTCCCTCCTTAAGAACTTGCTTTTAAGCGTCAATTCCCTAAATGCTTTTGTATTATATCAGAACTAAAACTAAAAGGACATGAGATTTTTGTTCTCGTAAGCTGCTTTTTTTCAATTTTTGTCATCAGAATTTTTTTGTTCATTTTTAGTTCTTGTAGATTTGCTTTTTTTCAAGTTTAGTTCCTAAAAGCATGAACTTATATAGACTAAAAATATAGATTTGGAATCTTAATGAGACTAAAATTGAAAAAAGTGTGAACTTTAGGTGACTAAAAATGAACAAAAAAACTAAAATTGAAAAAGCAAAACTTACATGGATTAGAAAAGAACAAAAATATGTATGAGGACCAAAATTAAAAAATGAGAACTTATAAGTACTAAATTCATATTTATGCATTGTTAATATGATTATTTTGTGGTTTTTTTATGCAGATCAACATGCCACAGATTCAACAATCCAGCTCCCAACAGCAACAGGATCCTTTGCATCCGCAACAATTGGTGCAGGTTTTGCTTTTATGTTTGTTTATGATATAAGTCTTTGATACTTTTACTCTTTACTTTTGCCAAAGTTATATTATAGACTAGATTTTTTTTATTTATATGCTTCTCTAGCATGTAATGATAATTTGCCAACTATGTTTTAGAATAACCGGAAAAGGAAGGGCCCTACATCTTCAGGACCTGCCAACAGTACTGGTACAGGAAATACACTTGGTCCTTCTAATTCTCAGCCATCTACTCCATCAACTCAGACTCCCGGTGATGGAGTTGCTATGGCGGGTAACTTGCAAAATGTTACTGGTGTATCCAAAGGTTTGATAATGTATGGTACTGATGGAGCAGGTGGTCTTGCTTCTTCCACAAATCAGCTGGTAAATCAAATTTGACAATTTTATTACTTGTAGTACTGGAGGGCTTATAATCTACTTCACTTGCATATGTAGCTTCCAAATAAAACATTTGTTGTAGAAAAACAATATAATATTGATTTTTATATTATTAATTATTAAAGTACCCTTATGAGACTATTGGTGACGTTCCATTTTTGAATAATGATATGTTACTTATAATATTTTGTCTTAGTAGATGCCTAGACAGTGGCTGGGGTGTGAGAGTTGCAAGTGTCTCCCACTGTGGGAAACTAATGCCAAATTGTCAACTATTGAAATTTATTGTTATTTATGGGAGGAGTGGTTCAGATTTTTATAGGATACCTGCAGTATGAATATATTGTCCACCATTTAAAAAAACAATTTAGTTGTATGATATATCTGTTGGCCCCGCTCATAGATACGTGAGATCAGAACCCAATTGCCAACCCTTTTTCTCTTTACCGGAGTATGCTAGTGTTATCGTCTTCCCTAAGCAAGCAATGGTACAATTTTTTTCCATTGATTTGTTATTCTTGCATTCCCTTTCAATGGTTCTTTGTTCATCAGATCTAGTTGCAATGCAATTCAATGGCCATGAACCTGCATTTGGGTTGTGTTGAAGTTGAGCAAATCCCGTACTTTATTCTTTAGATCAAAGTTCTAGATAATCACACCTTCATGGAGGCCAGCTCAATGATGCTGTTTGTGGCCCGTATGTAAATCAAAGTCTAAAGCCCAAACCCATGCCCATGTTGGGCCCAGTCACAGTTCAATTCAGATAATTGGGTGATGAAGGTGGTGGTGGGGTTCTTGTTGTGTCCAGTTCTAGAGTGCTGGTGGACAAGACGGATTGCGGTGTGGACAGCCACTTGGAGAGGTTAGAGGAAGTCATGAAGACCTACATCAGGGAACAGTTGTCGGTCCAATGATCCATTGTTGGTAGAGATGGGCATTTGAATTTAGGCTAGTGGGCTACCCATGAATTTCGCAACCCGCATGGTATGTGAGTCCTAAAATTTTGGACTCATTTAGATATGCAGAATTTCTAGGCTCGCAAAACTTGTAGGTTTAGCAAGTTAACCTGCAAGTCTTCGCATAATTAATTTTTTAATAAAAAATTATATTATAAAAAAATTGGGGTGTCATAAGTAAAAAGGAAAAAAAGTTCAAAGTTTTTGTGATGATATTTAAGAATTGAGATTTGAAATTTTATATTTGAATACATTTATATTTTATTGGTGTGCATTTTTAAATTTAAGCTATTTCATTTTATATTTTAGAATTGAGAATTTAGATTATATCTGTGATAACATTTGATATTTTAACCTTACCCCAAAAAATAAAAAACACAAAAATTTCCAACAATCTACTAGAAAGTCTAAAACTCCAAGTGCTGCTGTTCAAGTCCTCTTGATATGTCTGAGGGGTTGGGCAATGAATATCCATGTGGACTTCATATTTTGTTTTAAATATTATATGATAAACTCCTCCAGCAGGTTTCCCTACCGAATCCTAGTCACTCTTAAAAAAATGATGAAGCTCAACAAATTTCATTTATTTCCCAAGTTTTAAGTCTCCCACTCAAGGCAGTCCTCTTAGTAATTATGTTAGAACAGTTTGAGAATGTGTCATAGTTGATGGTAAAGATACTTCAATTATATAATAGTAATGTTATTTATTTACCCTTATGATTCCCATCCATGTAGTGGATTTTGGACCACTTATTTATTTTGAATGCTGCAGTTGCTATCATTCATTCTCAGGACACGAATTATAATAATATATTACTAATTTTGGTAATCTGTATGTAATATTCTTGATTTGCCAATGAATACAAGACTTGAAAACATCTGCACTGTATTTTTAGAATGTTTTTTGTTTGTTTCACTATCCTATACCATCTGCTGAATCTTTGCAAGTCACAGATGATAATTAGTTCTTGAATCTTGATAATTTATATCCCTTTTAGTTGCAGGATGACATGGAACATTTTGGAGATGTTGGCTCATTAGAGGATAATGTCGAATCATTTCTCTCACAGGATGATGGTGATGGAAGGGACTTGTTTGGCACATTGAAACGAAACCCTTCTGAGCCTGCCACAGATGCTTCAAAAGGTAATCTGATGTTCGTATGCATCTATGAACTTTTACCATTCACATTAACCAGGTTGCTTGTTCTATTGCTTCCATTTCAGGCTTTTCCTTCAGCGAAGTTGGTTCTATACGCAAAAGCAACAGCAAAGTTGTTTGCTGTCATTTCTCTTCAGATGGGAAATTATTAGCTAGTGCTGGGCATGACAAGAAGGTAGAATGGATTTCATTCTTTAACTTAACAACTTTAAAATAAGATACCAGAGCCTCAATATAGTTATAAGACACTAGCAACATAGTTTTAAAAACGTACCTGGTGATTGACCCGGTCAAGGCATTGATTCATTGTTTGAATCACTGGGTCACTAATTGACCCACACAACTGGTCTACACTAAAAATTGTATAAAAATTTTATACTGATATTGAAATAAACTAAATCTCAAGTATTTAATGTAACTAAGCATGTACACTCCTCAAACATAGCAAATTGAACATGTAATATCGAAATTAAATCAACAATCACATAGTAACAACAAACCAAAGTTGGTAACATGAACAAAGAACATAGAATAATGAAAAAGAACAGATGACAATATATTAATTGAAAAACATCATAATTAATAAAATAAAATGATTTTTTTATTAGTAAAAAACGAAATTGAATGACCCGCACTGGGTCACTTGTTCATGCCAAATTGTGTCGGATCAATCCAAATTGATGACACGATCATCCAATCATTAACCAGTCAGTCCGGGTTTTAAAACTATGACTAGCAGAACCAATTATATATCTGCCTGTAAAGTGTAAAAATGAAGATCTTCCTGTTCTTTCTTATTCAAACTTAACAAGATTGATTAATAATTTTAAATTATTTGATGCATTTCAAAACACATGAATCAGCTGCAGTTATTGATTCTGAATTGATGTGATAACTGCCTGCTCCTATTAGGCATTCATCTTATTTCATCCTTTTCATTTTTATTATTTTTCAACGTCATTTTTTGCATTGATACAAGGCTTGTTTGTTTAACTTGATTAGGTCATACCTCATGTAAAGTCTTATATAATGGGCATGCCGTGCCATTTTAACAGGCATGATGTCCCTTTCCATAGGGAAGAAAACAAATTTTTACTCTTCTGATCCGCATAACTCTTGGGACAAGAGCTGGCATTAATCAATTAGGACCCAATAGCACCCTTCGATTAAGTTGTAAGCTAAAGATGAAAAGAATAAGTACCTACGTATGTTTCTTTTTGTCCCATATACTGAATGTTAAGAATCAATCCCGAAAGCATAGGCTTTTGTCCCAAATAACATCCTGTAATGCAATACATTTTTCCTACTGCTATTATTAAACATTTATTTGTAAATAATATAATTGTCTGTCTAAAAACAAACTTTGAAAATTATGATGTTTTTTCTTTACTGCACAGATTTGTATATAATTAAAACTTGTGCCTCTTAACAAGATGCCATTCAATAAGAAGCAAGAACAGATAGCTTTATTCAGTAGGTTCTCCGGGTTTAAATCCTAAAATGAGAAAAGCAAACTAAAGAGAAATAATACACCCAATTGAATTGGTGAGGTTATCATATTGTGTTGGCTGGATTAATAATTTATTCTGATATAGAAATATAGAATCTGACCATTTGACCAGATTGGTAGAATGTCCATAACTAATTCAATAAATATTTTTGCCAACTTTGTGAGAGAGCTTTTGAAAGATAAAATAATTTTCCATAAAACCATCATATTTCCAAACATCCACTCGGTGTGGTAAAGGAGCAGCTGTTTGACCCTATGACTTCTTGATTGCATGCAACATATTTGGGATGAACATAAACATGTTATACTTAAACTAATAGTAATAAATTTATTGCGATAACTATAAAATACACCAATCATTTATGTAGTTTCTATGTGTTTGCTACTGTTATAATTATAGACTGCACTTACTCATTTATAATACAACATAATAAACAAAAAAGATGTGTCCTTTTTTTCTTTTAAAAATTATAATAATTCAAAATGAGAAAATTGTCTGCCTCTCCATTCTCCACTTGGACTTTTCCCATGATTATTCAGAACAGGCAATGTCTCTGTCAAGGTTTTAAATTGCGGTTGCAGCCATTACGCCTGTTGCAATGTGGATTGCGGCTGTTGTGACGTGAAATTATTATATGTTTACATCAAATGTAAAAAAGAATTTTACGATTATTCTAATTATTGTTATATATTTTTTTATTCATGAGATAGTATACAACATTTTATTCATTTAAGATTTAGTATTTCAACTTTCATATGATCATAACTATTTAATTATGGACCTTTAGAAGTTTAAAATATAATATTATAATCTAAATTTAATATTTTTTTTTGACAAAAAAGTGGAATAGAACAATGCTAAGGTTCCGTTGCGGTTCCATTGTAGTTTTGTTGCAGACATATTGTGGATGCGCTGCAGAATTTAGTGTGATTCAAAATCACACTGCAATTGTAGGCCGACGCGGTTGCGAAGAGGACCGCAACAGCAATATTGCGGCCACAATTGCGGTTGCACACCACAATTTAAAAGCCTGTTCTCTGTGTTTCTCCGTGGTAAATGGAAGAACAAAAGAAGTTAAATTTTAGTGGAAAGACTTTAGTACAATTAATAACTTCTGTTTATCTGTTTTATTTGCTAAGAGTTTAGGGTTTAACTTGTTAAAATAGATACAATTCACTTACTACAGCAATATCAACAACACAAAAGCCTTGTCACACTAGGTAAGTTCTGCATAATATAATTTTCTTTTTTGGTCAGGACTACATGATATAAATTGTTAGATACAATTATGGTTAAATAAAATATAAAGCTAACTTATATATGTTAGACATGATAATTTTTAGAGTAAATTACATAAACAATTCTTGAAGTTTAGCATAATCACTAATTACACATGCATCCCCTATTTTTCTAACCATTATTCTTCACCCCCTAAGGGGGGTGTTTATGTAAGGTTTGAGAGGGGTGCTAGTGTAATGTTTTCAAACATAAACATATAGGGAGTGTTAGTGTAATATTTTTAAACCTGAAGAGAGGTTAGTATAGAAAAATAAAAAAGTTGAGTTACGACTAATTTGATAAAAGTTGAGGGGGTGCATATCAGTGTTGTCAAATTGCGGCCATGGTGGAATAGCGTGGCGGTTTTTCAACAAAACGCCACAGTATGGAGGTTGCGTTGCGGCGTCCGGATTGCGGGTCATGGCGGCCGCCATGGCCATCGTGTGCATGGTGGCAACGCGGGCCATGGCGGAATCTGGCGGAATAGCCGTTTTTTAAAAAAAAAAAAGGCTTTCGGGTCGCGGACCCGACCCGACCCAGAAGAGTTTTTAACTCTTTAAACCCTAAAACAACCGTTACTCACCTTCACACGCACCTGAGAGAGCCTGAGAGAGAGGAGACCGGCAGCCACCGACGACCACGCGACGCCAACGGGGACGTGACAGCTAGCAACAACGACGCGCGGCGAGACAGGGACGCGACGAGACGAGGGACGAGACAGCGACGGTCGACGGTGACAGCAAGAAACAGCAACGCGACGCAACAGGCACTGGCCGGTGACGCGACTGAGACCGGCGACGGCGACAGGGACGGGGACGCGCGACGAGACAAGCGACGGCGACCGGCAACGGCTACGGCGACGGCGAGCTACAGAGATCGGGTTTTTTTCGCTTCTCTGATTCTCTCTTATTTCTTCTTCTGAAGTCTGACTGTTTTTTTTTTATTTTTTAAACTTTTTTATTTGTTTTAAATAATTTTTACATTATGTAAAGATTATTAATTGTGTTATTTGTGGAGAAGTTGCTCTGTTTTATTGATGAGTAACTCTATCTTTGTTAATTTTTTTTAGTATTAGTACACTACAGCCGTTGAGCAAGTTTTGCAATGGCTGAAACACCAACAACAATCCCAACTCCAACAGATTCAAGGGTTAGCTCTAGAACAGACCCCGGTTGGAAATATTGTCACCAACTAAATGAAGCTGACACAAACACAGTTGTTTGTAATTTCTGTGGAAAAGTTATGAAGGGGGGAATAACAAGAGCGAAGGAACATATCATGGGGAAGAAAGAGAACATGGCAGCTTGTAAAAAAAGCCCACAACATGTAAAGGACGAACTTTGGGGACTTTTAACTAATAAAAAGTCTATAGCAACTTCAGTTGATTTGCCTATCAACATTAGAGAAATGGACTTTGCTCCCATTGGATGTGATGAAGATGAACCAGATGAATTTGAGGACTCTAACAATAATGTAGTTGCTGCCAAAAAGAGTATGGCTAGAAAAGGGCCAATGGACATGTTTTGCATAAATCCACTACAAGGAGTTAATAAAAAACAAAGGGAGAAAGTGCGACAAATGAACATAAAGGAGGCATGTGACAAAAAAATAGTGGAAAAGGTTCATCAGTATATTGCTCGCTTTTGGTATCAAGCTGGGATTGCATTCAACCTTATTAAGTTGAAGAGTTTTGAAGATATGGTAATTGCTATTGGTCAATATGGACCAAATTTGCCCATTCCTAGTTACCATGATATTAGAGTTCCACTGTTGAAGAAAGAGATGGAATATACTGAAGAGTTGATGAAAGGCCATAGGGAGCTATGGGTGAAGCATGGATGTTCTATCATGTCTGATGCATGGACTGATAGGAAACAAAGATGCATCATTAATTTCTTGGTGAACTCTCAAGCTGGGACAATGTTTTTGAAGTCTGTTGATGCTTCTGATTATGTCAAAACTGGAGAAAAGATTTTTGAGTTAATTGATTCAGTTGTGGAGGAGGTTGGAGAGCAAAATGTTGTGCAAGTGATCACTAATAATGGAAGTAATTATGTGTTGGCTGGTAAGAAGCTGGAGGAGAAAAGGCCACACTTGTTTTGGACCCCCTGTGCAGCCCATTGCATTGATCTAATGCTTGAAGATATTGGAAAACTTCCATTGGTTAGGAAGACAATTAGAAGGGCAATCGCACTAGTTGGGTTTATCTATGCCCATTCTAGTACTTTGAGCATGTTGAGAAGTTTTACAAACAAGGAGTTGGTGAGACCTGCAGTGACTAGATTTGCTACTTCTTATCTCACATTGGAAAGACTTCATGTTCAGAAAATCAATATTAGAACTATGTTTGTTTCCAGTGCATGGACATTAAGCAAGCTATCAAAAGAAGCTAAGGGAAAGGAAGCTATGAAAGTGGCACTCATGCCTTCTTTTTGGAAGAATGTGGTATATACCCTTAAAATCATGGCACCACTTGTAAAAGTGCTTCGTCTTGTTGATGGGGAAAGGAAACCATCAATGGGTTATATTTATGAAGCAATGGACAAGGCAAAAGAAACCATCATGAGGTCATTCAACAACAATGAAAGCAAATACCAAGATGTGTTTGCTATTATTGATAAAAGATGGAATTGTCAACTTTATAGGCCATTACATGCAGCTGCCCACTTTCTTAATCCAGAGTTCTTCTATGACCACATGGAAATGGAATTTGATTTTGAAGTCACGAATGGGTTATATGAATGCATTAAGAAGTTGGTTCTGGAAGTAGATGTCCAACATGCAATTCTGACCGAGTTGCACCTTTACAAAACTAAAGCTGGTCTTTTTGGACATGAATACGCTATGCATCAAAGGAAATCTCATTCTCCTAGTAAGAAACTTCTACTAATTTATTTTATGGAAGTTTTAATTTTACAAATCCTAAACTTACAAGCCATGCTCTTCTATGTAGCTTATTGGTGGCGAATGTATGGCTCTAATGCTCCGAATTTGCAAAAACTAGCTATAAAGATTTTGAGCTTGACTTGCAGTTCCTCAGGTTGTGAAAGGAACTGGAGTGTATTTGAGCAAGTAATTCCCTAAGCTAATTTTATTTTATTTAAATTTCATGGTCAAGTTTCATTTGACCTTTATTTATCCTACTTATGTAATGTTTCAGATTCACTCCAAAAAAAGAAATAGGCTTGAGCACCAGAAGTTGCATGACTTGGTGTATGTTAAATACAACCAACAACTTAAGCACAGATATAATGCTAGAGATGAAATTGATCCAATTTCTCTCAATGACATTGATGCTTGCAACGAATGGTTAATTGGAGAGATGGATGATGCTACAGATGATGGAAATGAGTTGGTGTTTGATAATGATGAAGGTTTAAATTGGGCAACTGTGTATGAAGCTTCAGGGGTTGGAGAGCCTAGGATCTATACTAGGGGTACCAAGAAAAGAAAGGACCCACAAATGATGGTGCCCAGACATCTAAAAGGCAAGCACTAGAAAAAAATAACCAAGTTCAAGTTCAACAAGAAGATGAGGATGAGGAGTTTGAGGAAGGGGAGTCTGAAGAAGAAGCAATCAGAGCTCATTTTGACAATGACAAGTCAGATGACGATGAGGAAGAAGGATATGCTTCTCTTGATGATGATGAGAAGAATTTAGATGAGGATTATGTTGGAGTTAATGAAGATGAATAGGTTTTAGGTTTTGGAAAGTAGAAATTGTTTTTTGTTTGTTTTAAGTTTCATGACTTTGGTTAATTTGAATTTTAGATCATGTTTTAATTTGAATTTCAGATCATGTTTTCAGTTGAAGAATATTAGGTACTTTTAACATTGTATTGATTTAGTTATATGAGACTATGAGTGTTGTTTTCATTGTTTTTTTAATTATATTTCATGTTTTATATTCTCTTTTTGTAATTTTTTAATTTATATTTAGTATTTTGTTAATGTTTATAACTTTATATATAAAAGTATTACTATTTTTTAGTCCGCCATTTCCCGCAACGCCATCCGCTATCGCCATATGGCATTTTTTTGGCAAACCGCCATAGACTGCCATCCGCCATAGATAACATTGGTGCATATGTAATTTGCTCTAATTTTTAACAGGATGTATTGCTAAAGAAAAGAGGGTTACACCTAGGCCTAGGATATGTTATCCTCCAAAATGAAGATATGAAAAGTCTAAGACAACCAAAACAATGAAAACAGTAATCAGAAAACCAGAAAAAAAAAACTTAGAAATTCCTTGCTTGCGGGTGAGAGCAGCACTGATGAAAGACCCAATGAGCAGAAAACCAGAATAAAGATAAGAATGAAACCCAATACAAGCACTGAATGCACTAGATAATAGCAAAGGTTCAACACCATCAAGATATTTTGGCCTCCTTAGTATTGCTAACTTTTCAAATGAATCTATAGTAGCACTTAAAAAATAGAGGAACCAGCCTAGTGGCTCTTAAAAATCTGGAAAAGGTTGCTCTAAAGAAGGTGGCTATCTTGCAGTGATCAACAAAATGTTGTGTTGTTTCTGAATTTGAATTGCACAAAATTCATGCTTTAGTTCTCTCCATCTGGTGTTGCTGTGTTGGTGACTTTTGCTGGGTTTTCTGGAGATACGATAAAATAAGGATCTTATCAAAAAATTATTTTTGTTATCAGTTTGTTCTACGATAAACAATGAGAGGGAAAAATTCATGAATTAGTTTTCCATACATTTTTATTATTAAAGTTTAACATTGTAAATGTGTGTCTTGGATGAGCACACAATGTCTTTATTTATTATGAACAAATAGATAGAATCAAACAAGTAACTATTGATTACATAATAGGATCTCCCTAATAATAATGATAAAAATCAATCTAATAATAGGTAATAAAGAGGAAATCCTCAATTACTATTTAATATTAAATAAGGGAATAATATATAACTTTTAACACTTTCTAGCAAGCTGGAGCATATATGTGTATATGAACTGAACTTATTACAGATGTGATAAATCTAATAAAACAAAAACGAAAGGCGGTTCTAGTCATGTGGTTGTGCTGGAAAAACCTGGCTTGATGGCAGCCAATGGAGGTCCAATAGTGACGATGAGGACTGATGTGATTCTTTCTAGAGATGTGTCACACATTATGCATGTGAACTTCATGCACTAGGGCCTACTTGGATTTGCATGCAACGGTGTTTTGAGTTGGTTGCGTAAGTGGATGGCATGTTGATCTTTAGAAAGGTTTCTGGTATAGGCTACAAAAGGGCAACACAGTGGCTACCAAACAGGTCCAGTTAGAGGGCACGAGTATCATTCGCCTTGATGAATAAATCACATCTTAAGGTGGAGGGAGAAACACATCCTAAGACAAGAAAATAAGAGAAAAACACTTGGAATGAATGGTCTTTGGGAAATGTCTCGAGAAGGTCTTGGGGAATGTCTTTGAGAAAAGTTTCTAGCTAAGAAGGAAGTGGCGATATGATAGTAGGTTGCTAGATGGTGGGTCTACCGGTAAGGAAGGCGACGATATGACAGTGAATCACTGGACAGTAGGTTCAGCTAGGCTTTGATACCATGTAAATGTGTGTCGACCTTTATTTATAATGAGCAAATAGGATCATTATTAATTACTTATGATCTCTCTAATAATAACGATAAGAATCAATCTAGTAATAGGTAATAAAGAGGAAATTTTCAATTATTGTCTAATTATAAATAAGGGAATAATATCCGATCTTTAACAAAAACAAATCCATCAATTTTATTCATATTCCTTGTTATTAGGTTGTTTTGTGGAACATGGAGACACTGCAAACAGAAAGCACTCCGGAGGTTCACAGTCTTATTATTACTGATGTTCGCTTTAGACCAAATTCAACTCAGCTGGCAACATCTTCGTTTGATACAACTGTGCGGCTATGGGATGCTTCAGATGTAAATTCCTTTTTACTAGTTATTCTCTTTTGACTGTTAATGCATACTTTTTCTGGTCTATCCTTGGTATAAGACTAAGATCTATTCTCTACTAAATGTAATGCTCTCTGCATGGGGATTATTATTTGGTTACTATTAGAAACTATATTGTGTTTAGGTCCATTGTATTGTGAAAATATAGTATAATAATTTGGAAAAATGAAAGAATCCACTTTGTCTGCAAATGAGTGCAAGTCTCTGAACTTCTTACTTTGCCTAATGGTTCTTTTTATAGAATGTGAATCTTTTGATATTATCTATGATCTCACATGTCAAAGTTTAGATAAATTAAACATTCGAAGGTATCTAATCTTATCATCGACTATTAAGAAAGTAGAACCTGGGACATTGGACTGAAACTGTATCTGAATGACCATGGTGTTGGTTTATATAGAATGATCCTATTAACTACACATAATTAGAGCATGTTCAGTTTCTTCTAAATCAGATATTTTTCCTATAAACCAATATCAAACCACTACATTATATATATATATATATATATATATATATATATATATATATATATATATATATATATATATATATATATATATTAGATTTATTCTTCTCAACAATGACATTTACTTATATTTTAGAGAGTAAAGTGTCCATTAAAATGAAGTTAATTAATTAAGAATAAAAATGTTTTCAATTTTTTTTTTTAATTTTGTACACTAGATCCACGTAAAACTCTTAATCTAACTATTGGATTCATCAAATTCAATTTCTGTAAGTTTAATAATATTTTTCGAATAAGTAGATCTCCTTCCGTGGGATTATAATATCTTTATATTGTATATTATTATGTAATTTTGTTAACTGAGTCCATGGTGTACTTTAGACAATTTTCAACATATGTTCTCTATTCTCGCCCCCTCTCTAAACTGTTAATAACACTTGATATTATTTTATGCCATGGAAATGGTTGTTTATTTTCAAGTTTTCTAGTCAACAACTAAAAGAAATTGTATAATTTAATTATTTGTCTATCTTGTCCTGGGTCCAACAAATTCAAGGCAAAATATAATTTATTAGTTCTTTTGGCTTATGTTATGGACCTTGATTCTGAATATCAGCAGTTAAAATATTAGCATATTTTGTACATTTATAAATAGGTAGTTGATTTTTAATTACGATGAATGCTAAAATTTGTTAGTGTTAGCTCCTTGATTTATTCTAATTATATGATAAATAACTAAATCAGTGATATGTCTGCAAACCAAGACTCAGCTTTCACTAAAACCTGTGTTTCTTGACCAATGATTACTAACTGGCAAATGCTGATAAAGAAAGCCTGATATTTTTGGTTCTTGCTGCGTTTCCAAAAGATTGAAGTTTGAACCGGTAGTACAAAATAAGAATTAACCACTTTGTAGTATCTGGTTTGATTGTTGTTTTGTTTTTTATGTTTGGGTGTCCTTTAGAAGTTTTTTACCCCATAGATAAAACTTTCTTTGAAGGGGATAACTGTTGCTCTATATGAAATATATTTTTATTTTTAATGTTTTAACATTTGGTGCTGAGCCTGTACGGGAAATTAGGTGTTAAATCTTGTAGTCCCTGTGCTGTAAACAATAGTATCTATTTTAAGCATTGGTTTAGATGCTACTGGGACTTACCTTTAACTATTACTTTTGCAGCCAAGCTTTTCTTTACAGCATTATAGTGGTCATAATTCACATGTGGTGTCCCTTGATTTCCATCCAAAGAAGAATGACCTTTTCTGTTCTTGTGACGATAACAATGAGATTCGCTTCTGGGATATTAGTCAATATTCTTGCACTCGTGTATTTAAGGTCACTTACAAAATTTACTTTAGTTACCAGGATATTATGAATTAGGCTTATTCTCTGTTCTAAACCATATTAAATTAATCAAGCAGGGAGGATCTACACAGGTGAGGTTTCAGCCAAGGCTTGGTCACCTTCTGGCTGCTGCAAGTAGCAGTGTTGTCTCTCTCTTTGATGTTGAGACTGACAGGCAGATGCACACATTTCAGGTGGAAACAAGGACACCAAACTTAATCTAAAGAATAATAAAATTTTTATGTCCTTTTTTTTATTATAATATCTTGTAATTATAATATCTTGATGTATTTCTAGGGACACTCAGCCGAGGTACACTGTGTCTGTTGGGATACAAATGGAGATTACTTGGCATCTGTGAGTCAAGAATCTGTCAAAGTGTGGTCCCTTGCCTCTGGGGAGTGTATTCATGAACTGAATTCCAGTGGAAACATGTACCATTCTTGTGTTTTTCACCCAAGTTACTCCAGTCTCTTGGTTATTGGAGGATACCAGGTATTTTTGTGCATATCAAGCTATGTTGTATGTTATACCTTTTTGTTTTTTAATTAATGGTTAAATTGCTTTTTTGGTCCCTTGATTTATGTAGTAGGTTCAATTTGATTCCTTTATTTTTAAAATGAGCTCAATATACTCCCTTTATTTTTAAAAGGTTTTAATTAGAATCCTTATTTTTTAATATGGGTTTAATTTAACCAACCTAATTTAGCCCCTTACTTAAAAATTAACTAGTATGATAACTGTGCACGGGTGACATACATGGTTACCTATGTTCTAAAAGCATATAAACAATGCAATACATATTTAATTTAGTAAGTATACATAATAATGTTTTAAAATTTTTGGAAAAGAAAATGAAATACTAATTACTAAGTTGATTGCGATTGGAGATGATGTTGTTTAAGCTGCTTGTATATCTTTACGAAATGTTTCATGATTATAAAAATTAAAATCAAGTTTTATAATTTATCTAAATATCAAAGTAATAAAAAAATTATGTTTTCATTAGAAAAAGGATTAGTTAGAATTAATATCATATAATTTATTACTAGTTACTAATTACTAATTTTATACATTTCTTTCTTTTATGATATAAATATATTTTTAAGAAAAAAACCAATAATTATGTGTAAGAGTGATGTTTTTATTTTGAAACATAATATACAACCGAAAGTTAAGAATAACTATTAAAGTTATGAACATAATTTCAAGTAGAAGTGGGATACTAATAACTTGATTGATTCGATTTTGTTTTTTAGCTTTTGAAAGAGTTTTAAAAAATAGTTTCTAAGATTTTTTTTTGGAAAGAAGAAAAAAAAAACTTGTTTGAAAACTATTCTTGAGATTTAAAAATGAAAAAACTTGTTCATATTTACTTAAGTGTCATTAATAAAAAGTAAAAAATGCTATTTTTCAAAACAAAAATACCAAACTGAAAAGCAAACAGTTGTTTTCCCTTTTTTAGTTTTTAAAATCTAAAAACCAAAACTATTTTTAAAAACTATTTTATTGAAACATTAACCAAATGAGTTTTTTAGTTTTTAAATACTAAAATATTTAAACAGTTTTATAAAACTTTACCCAAACAAGTACTAAATATTTGAACAGTAATCTAACCACGAAAGTTATATTTATTTCTTCATAAATTCTCACAAAGCTACAAATATTTCTAATTTTGTTAAAAAATATTTTTAAAATATTATAATTTGATTTGATTAAGTTAGATTTGTTCAGAGACAAATTTTCACATTAAAGAAATTTAGTTTAACACAACTATCTACTAAACGCTTGAAGTTATACCTTCTAATTGAAAAAAAATGTTATTCGATCACACATTATGTAGTTATTAGTTATTTAAGCCCTAATACCGTTAAAGACAGGGACTAAAATCATTTTAACAGGACTAAGATCATCAATTTGAAATTTAGGACTAAAACGAAACTTGACTTAAAGTACAGCGATTTAAACATATTTTATCCTAAAATAAACTACACTTAACAGGAATATAGTCCCAAAGCAGAATGAGGCTAAATTTCTTACGCACGAAAAAAGTACCCTCTATTTTCTAATATTTCATTTGGAGTGAACCTTCATCTTGGACCCTGAAAGTTATTGGCTGAAAGAAATTTTCAATCAAATTAGGCTATGATTCTGCCATTGTGTAAATTGATCCTTAAAATGCGTTAGTTTTAAAGAGCTGCTAACTTGCCTAACAACATAACCATTAAAATTAATCAAGGGATTCAAGTGCCAGTGTCTATAACTTTCACGACCAAAAGTGATCTGTGGTTTACTCATTTCATTGTAACCATTTTGTTAAAAACATTGGCCAATTTTCTGGAACATATCTTGCACCATGTCATATGATTGAAATCATGCTTTCATGTGATTCATTGAATGCTTTGCAGTCATTGGAGCTATGGAACTTGGTTGAGAATAGATGTATGACAATTTCAGCTCACGAGTGTGTGATATCTGCTCTAGCACAGTCACCTGTGACAGGGATGGTTGCTTCTGCCAGTCATGACAAATCTGTAAAGATTTGGAAATAAGATTGATTATTTTATGGTTCAAACAACCATGTTATTTCTGCTACCTGTTACGTTCAAGGTAGAAGAACACGTAAACCCGAGTTGAAGAATTTACAAAGGTGGACCCAATTC
This sequence comes from Psophocarpus tetragonolobus, assembly GCA_037954015.1. Lineage (NCBI taxonomy): Eukaryota > Viridiplantae > Streptophyta > Magnoliopsida > Fabales > Fabaceae > Psophocarpus > Psophocarpus tetragonolobus. Next base: position 48,900,523 of record CM075692.1, on the reverse strand, counting down.
GTCCTTCATTTTCTAGTGTGGACATTGTCTCTGTTCACGGGTAGTTTGGCTAATCTTTTTATTTATTCGCTCCTAAAAAGTTTAAATTAAAATCCCTTGGGTTCTTGCCAGATACTGTGCAAAAATTAGGGTCTTGTCATTGTTGTATTAAGCTCCTTCTCTTGTAATGTCCGAAATCTATGTTGTACAAGTTCATTGTCTTTTTACTGATTAGCAAATTACATCAATTAATCAGTAATGAATATATAAATTGATAATTTATTAACTGGGGGGTGAAGTTCTATGTATGATCTTTAATTCTTATTCCCTGTTAGATGTTGTAAAACCCTTGTTTGCTGAGTGTATGATCGACTCAATGAGCATATGATGGACTTAAAACCTTTAATTTTCTAGTTCTTTCCTGTTTGATCCTTAACGAGTAATATGATAGACTTGAATAATTCTGATTTGCACTCATTTCATATTCTTTGTTGAACTTATATTATTGGTGTCTTCTTGGTTTGCACTGCTACCTCATCTTCGAAGATAGACGCTCTTTCTGGTGATTATGCCTGCATTAGATGTAATTTAATTGTAATTGTGACAATTAATTTCTGATTTGCGCTCATTTCATTTTACAGTCTCAATTTCTAAATTAGATCTTTGTAAATGGAAACTGTCTTGAATGATCATGATATTGGTAGGAATAATTTACGTGTTTAACAGCTGGGCGATGTTATGCTACGTCGTCTACAATACTACGTCGTCGTATTACTCCTTGCTTTCAAAATAACTTTAGTTTTAGCATTTGATAAAAAAATTATCATTTCCAAAATTTTCAAAATGATGGATTAATGAACTTTTTAATCCTGAAAATGTCTTTATGATTTTTGGCTTTTAAAGTTTTTTTTTTTTTTTTAATTTGCTCTTTGAAATAACAATGTTTTTGTTTAGTTTTAGTTTCTACTTACAAGATGAAGCCTATTTGAGAGTCCTGATGTTCCATAAATTAGAAAACACCTCCATGGATTGAGAAAAAACTTTAAATAAAGATTTTAAATCAACAAATTATTACTTCTGATTCTAAAAATAAAATAAATTTATATTTATTTGAGAAACTTTCAAAATGCAAGGGTGTATGCCTGTGTGAATTCTTTTTAATCAAATTGATTGTAATTAATAAAACCTCGAAACATGAATGTTGACTTAAAAGGCTTGAGATTTGATGAAAACACGATCTTTGTTCAATTAAATTTAAATTAAAAGAAAAGAAATCCCAAGCATTAGTACTCAAATTTGTTCATAAAAAATGTTAGTTTCAAAAATAATTAAATGTGCAATAAAAGCAAATGAAATGTGATGTAAATCTTCAACGAAAAACCACAGTTCTAATATTGTCAAAAATAGTAAATGAATGTGAAACCTTAAAGATGAAAAGCAAGTAAATGCATGAATGTAAATGAAGAACCATAAATGAAATTTGAAAAATAAATTGCCCTCCAAGTGGTAAGAACACATATGTTAATTCCTTTACTCATTATCATATTCTAAGTGTCTTGAGTTTACAAGATTTTGTATAAATGTTTTGATCTTGATTTTGATAAGTGAAGAGTATTTATAGAGATTTTTACAATGGACACTTGTTCTTATAGGATTAAGAACAGGTAGCCCTTTTGTTATACTAGTTGTCAAGTCAGTTCTTTCACAGCAAATCAATTCAAGTGACCATGGCTTATTTTAATTTAGCCCAACTTCTCCATCCTGGTTCTGTTTGTGTAAATTTGGTAAGTTATTATTGATGTACTCAACTAAGAGTGAAGTAGTTTCTATGCTGAAAAGACCCACACTCATAAGCAGCGCCCCTTATTGTTTGTCCAACTATGGCTTAATTCTCTTTTCCAATTGAGCCTAACTCCAATATCCGAAGTGATCGATCTAGATTTAGAAGGTTCTCGATTGCTCACTCTATCACCGCCTCGAGACTTTTCCAACCTAGCCACTTCAATCTTTTTTATCTTGAAAAACCATTATCCTTCGATCTTTTTTTTGAAGAACTAGTTCCCTTCATTCAATCCTCGATTAAAGACCCTCTTGCTACAATGTTGATTCCCACAGAATACTCCAGCAGAGCAGAGCAGAGCGAGACTCTTGATATTTGGCGCAAATCTTATCCTAGGATATTTTAGTGGTTGGTCTGCACAGTGGTGATGTTCAACTTTTCACCTATCAACCACAACTTTGTTCTTGACAGGTTGGCCAAAGCCCAGATAATATCATATCTGGTCCTCAAAGAGCCATTGCCCTCAAGTTTTTCAACTTCAGATGTTGCCTTACTAGATTTCTTGAAGGACCGCCTACCCCAACATTGAAAGAAGATTTGACCCATCTCTTTTGAGGACAACTTCCTTTCTACTCTAGATTTTATTGAGTGATGATCAAGGTTTAGATCACATCGATTGATCACGTATGCTGATTGTATTCCAAAGTTGGCTTACAGTCCTTCCTTTTTGCAGGATCCCGACAAGAGGAAACATGTGGGTAGATGTTGGTCATACTTTGTGTGTTACAAAAAAGGGTAAAAAAACAAGCCAAGGGTATAGAAATTAACTCACACGTCTAAATTGGTTCAACCTCTTTTTATACACACTCGAAATGAAATCATAGTAGTTAATAGTGAATAGCGGTATGAGGCATCACTTTTGAAAAAGTTATAGCAGTATAGCGGGAGCAAGATGACCGTTATTTAAATTATATCTAAATGTATATTACTAAATACATATAATATATATGTACTTAAAAGTAAAAAAAAAAGTTGATTACAAGAAAATATATAAAATTATATATACTAAATGCATATAATGTATATTCATAATCTGTTTGACATAGATGATAGACACAATGTGCTTCACAAAAGACATTTCAAATCTAATATCATTCATAGTTGTCAATAGTGTGCTATCGTAGCACTTTCGCAGCAAGGTAGAGCAAAGTGACTAGACACCGCTCCAGTGATATTGTCGCATCGCATCGATGCCACTTCTTCTTCTGTGAGCCTCAACGCCGCATCTTCTCCGCCGAGCAACGTTGCTTCTTCTTCCGCGAGCCAGAGCCATTGTTTGCTTCGTTCTGCACTCCCTCTTAAACACTATGTTATCTATCAATTTTATAACAACTATCTCCCACATGCGTGGACCTGGAATGACTATGCATAGATCACCCCTATTTGTGTGGTCCTTTCCAGTAACAGCATTCCCACTTTTATTATAACTTCCGGTACTGGCAGGGGCGATAACAATGTTATTAACCGATCGAAACTTTAATACAACCTTTTCTGATCCCGCAGGAGGGGGAGACCCCATCTTATACCAGCATCTCTTTTGGTTCTTCGGTCATCCAGAGGTGTATATTCCGATTCTGCCTGGATCCGGTATCATAAGTCATATGGTTTCGACTTTTTCGGGAAAACCGGTCTTCGGGTATCTAGGCATGGTTTATGCCATGATCAGTATAGGTGTTCTTGGATTTCTTGTTTGGGCTCATCATATGTTTACTGTGGGCTTAGACGTTGATACCCGTGCCTCCTTCACCACAGCTACCATGATCATAGCTGTCCCCACTGGAATTAAAATCTTTAGTTGGATCGCTACCATGTGGGGGGGTTCGATACAATACAAAACACCCATGTTATTTGTTGTAGGGTTCATCTTTTTGTTCACCATAGGAGGACTCACTGGAATAGTCCTGGCAAATTCTGGGCTAGACATTGCTCTACATGATACTTATTATGTGGTTGCACATTTCCATTATGTACTTTCTATGGGAGCCGTTTTTGCTTTATTTGCAGGATTTCACTATTGGGTGGGTAAAATCTTTGGTCGGACATACCCTGAAACTTTAGGTCAAATCCATTTTTGGATCACTTTTTTCGGGGTTAATCTGACCCTCTTTCCCATGCATTTCTTAGGGCTTTCAGGTATGCCACATCGCATTTCAGATTATCGAGATGCTTATGCAGAATGGAATGCCCTTAGCAGTTTAGGCTTTTATATAATTTTTTATTTTTAAGTATATAAACAAAATATGCATTTTAGTAATATACATTTAGATATAATTTAAATAGTAGTATATATCATCCCAAGATATATTTTTAAGTATTATAATGTTTTTGACATCCTCTACTCTAGCTAAGGTATAATTCTGTCTCCATGAATAAAAGTTTAAACAGAATCAGCACCATATCTCATTAAGATGCTGAGTATAGAAATGCATCCATTACTAATTTACAATAACAAAGATGGCTTGTTCAAGGGTATTTCAATCGGGATTTGAACCCAATATGGGTATGAAAAGCAAACTCACCTACATGAATAAAATGTAAATAAGTGGAAAGCATGTAATATAACATAGTATTGAATAGTTTCACTTGTTAGAATAGGCTAAGTGTGAAAAGTTGTATTAATAAGTCCCATCTATCAATATATAACACTGTTGAGAGAGAAATCAAACTCTCAAGTAGTTTTCAAATATTTTTAGTCTTTTAAGTCCTAGCACAGAATGCAAGCAGAAGGTAAAATCTGATGAATTTCTGAAAAATATAAAATCAGAAAGTAAAATTTTATTAGAGTTAAAAATGTGCAACATGGCAGTCCAAAACAAAGCTGGAGAGGGGACAGGAGAAAGGATTTCAAATGGTTACCATACAAACTCGTATGAGACTCAGAACAAAATGGTTGACAATATGCAGTATGGACTAACACCACATTCTTATAATGCAGATTAAAAATTATGCTGCAATATTAATGATATAGCATACAAATTTAACCAAGCAGGAGAAAAGAAAAGGAGGAAAAATTATCATATCAAATTTGAATTTGTTAGAACAAGTCTAAAATATTATAAGGGACCTTCCAATTTAATCAAGAAAATCACGGTTGAGAGTTCCAAGCGATAGATCAACACTAAATGACTGCATAAGGTCTGAACAAGTTCACTCAGGTGAAGTAAGAGATCATAAAGAAAATTAAAAAAAAAAAAACCAAACGAAAATAGGAAAAGCAGAAAAGGAATAAGATATAATCTAGAAAGAAGAAATTAAAAAAGAATAAAGATGCAAGAGAGAATATTTACTTAAACCAAACCCAATCTGGCATAGCAAGACAATGTTAATATCTCAGACTACATTGCAGTGTGAAAGGAATGATTCTATTTGATAGTGGAAGGTACAACTAGAGGGGGAAGTGATGAACTTAAGAAGTCATTGAGTGAAGTTGTGTAACACATATGAAGCTGTAAAGTCAAGGGAAAATAAGCATGTGAGGATGGCATCCATCATGTGCTTAAAAAAAGACTCAAAACTGCAAGAGGAAATTGAATTACACCATCATCCTTTTAGTCTTTTTGGATTACACTAATACTCGGATTTACAACAAACTTGTAAGCATGTGAGGATGGCATCCATCATGATGCTTGAAGGGCACTAACCACTATAGTGTCTATGCATTTACTTTGACTTCATGGGAATAATTATGATTATTAATTTCAAAACTCTAATACTACAGACTTCCAGATTGTGGACATTTGTGTATCATATTCATGCCCTTGACACTTATCAACAAAGAATATTACTGGTACTTTACACAGTTAAAACACAGTTCATTCATTGTAGTTTAATTTGACTCAGTTTTCCTATCATCCCAGTCAAAACCAATCTTAAAAAATGTGGATTGGATTAAGTAATTTAACTAATTTTGAACATCATCCTGTTTGGTTTGAGTATCAAAATTTTTTCCTGAATACTCCAAACTAATTAACTCAATAACTAAATCTGAGTACTCATTTTCAACGTTTGAAACTTAATATTTGGCTATGAAACTGGCCTTGCATTTGTATATAAAACCAAATCACCATTAACATTCTCCTTCAAACCTTCTCTAACATTTCTTAAAATATATATTTCTAATTAGTTGATCTAGAATATTTATCCATTTCAAGGTATTCCAAATCTAACTAATCTCGAATGTGCAGAAAATTATACAGGCAATGCAAAATGTAGAAAATGAAGAAATAGTTAAGAGTGAACACACACAAATGACAACCGAGGTTAGCATAACAAAACAAACACAAAAGGCATAAATAGCAGTGGCAAACATACATGAAAACGAAATGGAAAGGCTCAGAAACACTGTGAGACATATAACTAATGAATCTCAGTATCAACAAATTCAAATTCAACCATACCTAAATATCTTAATATCACTTATTAAAAGCTCAGAGATTGGTAATACCTTATTTTGATGTCTCTTTTTCAAAATATATATTCTACCCTTACATTATTTTAAAATTAAAAAAATAAACTAATTTGTCATAAGAGTGACTTGAACCCATAACCTCTTATTTCCCAAATCTATATTTTTCCCCTAGACCAATCTTATAACTTTAAGCAAAAAATTACTTTAAAATATTAATATCCAACATATATAATTGTCCAATTATATCTATAATGTATAATATATGATATCATATTATATACTATATCTATACTACTATACTATTAATAATAGGAATACTCCCTTTTGACGTCCATTTTTCAAAGTACCTATTCTACCATTGCACCTATTTTAAAATTAAAAAATAAATCAATTTGGCATAAGAAGAACTTGAACCCACAGCCACTCAAACCCAAAATTAGTATTTTAAAGTATGTTGGATATCAATATTTTAAAGTAATTTTTTGTTTAAAGTTAAAGGTTGGTCTATTGGTAAAGTATATGTTTGGGAAATAAGAGGTTATTAGTTCAAGTCTCTCTTATGACAAATTAGTTTATTTTTTAATAATATTTTTTTGTCACTTGAAACACAATGACCACATTAAAATTGGAACCTACAATGTTGTACAAGCAACAAGGATATGTAGAGTGATGACATATCATGCAATGTGATTGTCACTTCTCCGACAGATAGATGGAAGGACGATGTCTCTTTTTACAACCTTTTCACAAAGGCACAAATAAGTCCCTTATCTGGGTGTTTACATTACATGTCATCAACAAAAATAATCCAGAATTCATGACAACATCTTTTATTTCTTCATATGATGGTCCAAACGATGTTAGTTTGTGCCTATATGATATGCACTTCAAGACATCCCGATCCTACAAAAATAAAAAGGATTAAATATTAATCTTTTAACATAATAGGAAACATAACATAAGGGTATTAAAATAGTGCAAATTAACATACCTGATCGTCCCATACAACACATGCTACATGTTGACCTCAATATATATGAATTGGATATCATGTTCCTCTTCCTCAATAGTTATATGTCATGAGCTTGGGAACTACTAGCTCTATTGATATGATTTCCCTTAGATTGTTCAAAATCAATCTACAACCTCTAAGAAATAGGTTTTTTGACTTAACAAAAATTAGACAAGTAGATTAAGGAATTAGACACACAAAAACTCAGAATTGATAAGTTTTAGGCTTGAGAAATTTAGGAAGAAAGGAATGAATTAGGGAGAAAGGCGTCACACTCCCAAAGATGGAAAATAATTCCAAAGATTGAACACACAAATGGGTGGTTAACCTTTGATAAATCTCTAATTCTTGAATTACTAAGAACTTAGAAGAAAGCTCTCATAGAACTTGGCAATTTGCAATAGAAAGTCTTTGTATTTCCAAGAGTCTTGCACAACCTATAAATAAGGTTCTTCCAATTTAATGAAAGTTACAAAGGAACTCTCCTAATTAAACCAAATCATTTGTACTTAAAACTAGAAATATAACTACCAAAAATTAAATGACACTAAACCTACTAATTGTAATTAATCTGGCTGCACTAATAATGCTAATTAAACTCAGCCAAAATAAAAAAGGTTTTTATTTGCATAATAACTCAGCCACTATCCACCAAGTCTGGTCTCAACTCTTAATTTCTCTTTTGTACTCCAGCTTGAGTTTTATTTATGACAAGCTGCCATTCCATTAAGGCATGCAACCTCCCTTTCAATCATGAGGCAATTGGTCAACTTGTGTTTTGATTCTTTAAGGTTTGCTCCTATTTTATTAGTTGTTGCCAACACTTATTGTAGAGCTTACTTGGCTCTCTTTGTCTTTGCCCTTGTCATAGGTCCTCCAAGTCCTTCAAGTGCTTCATTGTCCTTGCCCTTAGTTATATCCTTATCATCTATGCACTTCATTCTTCCTACACGAAGATGTTGTTAGTCATACCGGTTCAGTAGGTTGAGTAGCATCATAATCGTAAATTGAACTCCTTGTTCTAGCCATCTTTACCAACACTGAAGAAAAAATGAATTACTATTATTACATATATTTAAAGAAATGTATAAAGTACAGACATACCAAAATAATAAGTTGCTATCAATGACATAAATTATATCAAATAATGTATATTCCAAATAAAAAAAACAATTAAGTTGCTAACAATGACAAAAATCACACCGAAATAATAACAACTACTATGCACTCCATGCCTACTAATGATAAGTTGTTAACATACATTTTAAGACATTCTGAATCCACTAATTGGAAACACATAAAAACTAATCTAGAATATGCATTGTTACATGTTCTAGATTCGTTGATCCAGAATACTTTGAAATGTATATTTCGAATTAATTGATCTGGAATATATATCTAAAGGTATTATTTCAAATCAACTGATCCGAAATGTGGAAAAAATTATACAAGCAACGAAAAATGTAGAAAATGAAGAGATAATTAAGAGTGAATACACAAAAATGACAACCCAGGTTAGCATAAATACAAAACAAAGACGGAAGGCATAAATAGCAGTGGCAAACATACAAGGAAACAAAAGAAAGGCCAATAAATATTGTGATACATATAACTAATGAATATCAATATCAACAAATTCAAATTCAACCCTACCTAGAAATCTTAGGCCCCATTCAGGGTGGTTTTGAGTTTCTGGTTTTTGGTTTTGAAATGTATTTTGAAAACAGAAACCTGTTCGGCAAAAATGGTTCTGTTTTGGCTTTTTACACATTTTCAAAACAGTTTTCACTCAATTTTAAAAACAATAAAATTTGGTTTTTAGATTTTTGTTTCTGTTTTTATTTAAGCAACTTGTAACCAGCGATCACTGACCTCCACCTCTGACTAGAAGTCACCGGTCGTCACCTCCGACTGGCAGACATCGATTGCCATTCCAACTGGCAATCATCGACTACCACCTTCGACCGATGGTTACCAACCGCCACCTCCGACCGACGGTCAGCGGTCGCTATCTCCGACCAGCGGTCACCAACTGCCACCTTCAACCAGCGATCACTGGCTGCCGTCATGTTTGACCAGCCATCACCAATTACCACCTCCGATCACTGGTAACCCAACCGCTACCTCCGACTACCACCACCACCTCCAATCGTCAGTCATCGACCACCACCTTCGATTGTCAATAATCGATCGTCACCTTCAACGACTCTCTTGTTCAACTAGTGTTTTGGTTAAAATTTGAAAATAATGTTTTAAATTTAGAAATAAAAACAATGTTGTTTTTAAAATTTTAAAAACTGAAACCAAAACAAGTTTTTGTTTTTAAAAATTTTAAAATTAAAAACCAAAAATCATCCCAAAGAAGACCTTAATTCACGGGTTGGCAATATTATTGCTAAAACATAAGATTTGGTCACTCTATACCAAAAATTATACTTACTTCCTTCGTAATCAAACAATAAAAAAAACTTATAGATCATAATTGATGTCACACATCATAAAATTTTTAGATAAATTATTCAAAACTTCACAATCATATCCCATTTAGTTGATTATTGAGTATCACAAAAAATGAAAATGAGGGTTTTAAATTGGGGTCCGCAACCATAATTGCGGCCACAATATTGGTGTTGCGAACCCTCCACAACTACATCGACCCGCAATTGCAGTGTGATTTTGAATCACCAAATTCTGCAACGCATCTGCAATATGACTGTAATGAAAATGTAATGGGCCGCAACGGAACATTAACAGTGTTTTATTCCACTTTTTGTCAAAAAAAAATTAAATTTAGATTATAATTTCTTATTTTAAGTTTTTTAATGTCCATAATTAAATAGATACGTTGATATAAGAGTTGAAATATTAAATATTAAATGAATAAAAAGTTTAGGTTATCTTACCAATAAAAAATATATAAATTACAAAATTCTTTTTTACATATAGCATAAACGTATAATAATTTCACGTCGCAACATGGGTAATGCAACTACAATGTCCGCAATACTTGCAACCGCAATTTAAAACCTCGATGAAAACAATAAAATACCACACTTCCAAATTCTACTAATTTATTCAATAAAAACATGCAAGAACTCCTAAAAAACACACTATAAGGTCTATACAAAGGATTCATAACAAAAAATTATCATAGCTTCAAACCCAATCAGACTATATCTAACAAGTGATCAAACTAAACAGTACCCATCAACACTAACAAGAGGAACCAAACCAAGAAACCAAAATCATGGCAAGCAAGAAAGGATTTCAGTTAACCCCATTTAATACAAACTGAGAAATTAAAATATCCAATGAGATTGCCACAAGGAAGAGTGGGTTATTCCTCATAGAGTGACTGTCTTTTTATTTGGAGACAGATTATCAACGTACAAACTTAGATCTGAGACTCACAGAACAAAATGTTAGACACTATTGAGTTTGAACAAACACCAAATGAGTGTATAAAGTATGAACAAACACCACCTGTATAATACAGATAAAAAAATTTGCAGTTTTAGTGAGGCAGATATTGAACCATTTCAGTCAAACGAAGTAAGAGATCAAAACAACCTAAAAATTAGGGGAATGAGAAAATGGAATAAGATATAATCCGAAAAGAATTTAAAAATGAGTAGCAAGAAAAGTTAACCTAAGAGGCTGCAATGTTCGAAATGAACGATTCTATTTAGTAGGGTTTATAAAAAGTGAGATACGTAAAGTGAAGTCTTATACAAATTTTAAAAAGACATGAGTTTCTTACTATATCAGCTATTCAAGTATTTGTATTTTAAAAATTTTAAAGATATAAAAATTTTATATTTGTGATAATAATTTTAGAATTTAATTAGTATACAAAGTTAATATAAAAGAGATTTACAAGTTTTATAATTGTGTTCAATCACAACTATTCTTTGTTTATGATTTTATTAATATCTAATTTTATTAATATCTAAAGTTAGTAATCAGTACATACTAATTAAACTTCAATTTTAATCACGATTTCAATCCCAAAATACATTTATATTATAAGAAATACATAATATAATATTATATATATATATATATATATATATATATATATGTATACTAATACAAATAACACTTCTATGCATTTATATTTCCTATAACAACATATGTTGCATAACAACATATGATATAGTCAATGCTTGCATATACAAAACAACAAACAATTAACAACTAATCATAAAACATTAAGTACTAGTTTTATAAAACTGTCTTCAGCATTTTAGTATTTAAAAACAAAAAAACATGTTTGGTTACTATTTCCTTAAAACAGTTTTAAAAAACAGTTCTGTGAAATAACTGTAAGTAATTTTGCTTTTTCAGTTTTTTTTACAACTCAAAATACAAAAAAAATATGTTGTTTTTTATATTTATTAATGAAATTTTCATAAATATAAATAAGCTTTTTCATTTTCACATACTCAAAATAGTTTTCAAATAACACTTACCAAACAAGTTTTTTTTCTCCTCTTTCAAAAACTAAAAAACAAAATCAAACCGACCAAACTCTAAGCCTCTAAAGCTTAAAGACTAGAGTCAATTAGTCGTTGTTGACATATACAAAACAACAAACAACTGAGCAAAGTTAGCATTTATATTTTATCATCTTAAGCTCCAAGGTCAAGCTCATCACTTGCATCATTGTAGATTTGTTCTTCTTCCTGATCACTTCTAATTTCATCACCAATTTGTCTAGAATGAGAAGCTAGAACAATGGCGTTTGTAGACCTTGTATATTGCCTAGTGTATGTAATAGGTTCTCCAACACCAGTTGAAGTTACCACATCTTTCCAAGTTAAATCATCAACTACTAATTCATCTTCTTGGACAACTTTCTTCTTCATCTTCATTTGACATTTCTCCCAATAACCATTTATTATTATCATCAATCTCATTCAAGACAAGAGAATCTCTCATGTCTTTACACAATTTAGAAGTCCTACGAAAATGAAGCACCTTTATTTGTATATGATTGCAACTAAAGTTGTGGCATTTATTAACACAAGTGTACATGTTGATAACATTTAGAAGGAAAAGGAGCAAAAGACAAGCAAAGAGCACATCTCCAAAAATGAACATACACTTCAGGGTCAAAATTATCACAAAGAGAGTGTCTCTGAATCGTGGATCACATACAACTTCACATAATTGAAAGTAGAAAAAATCAAAATAATATCCAAATATATAAAATGGAAAGGTGGTTAAACATATTTGTTTTCAAATTCCACACAAATTCAATAGTGATTAAATGAGAAGTGGAACCCACCAAAATTGGTAGGTTCCAATAAATAAATTGTAACCAATCATACTATCAGGAAAGTCTCAGAGTGTTAGATAAATTTTCTCTAGCATTTCTCAAGAAAAATCATCAAACCACTAATAAGAATTAATTATTTTGAAGAAATTTGTAAAACCTTTATTCAAAGTTGCATCTTACACCATAAGCTCGACAGGAAGTATAATCAAATCTGCAAATCAATAGTTTACACACAGTGTTACAAAATAGCATAACTCATGCTCAGATACCCAAAGAATACATGAAAGGGTATATATAAGAGAGTTATAGACCAGATTTGACTGTTAAATTTTATCTGTGTACTTACTGTCAATATAAATTCCATTTAAGTCATTTGCAACAATATCATCCAAGAAACTTTTCTCACTTGATCTCTGAATGACCGACAAATACGGGGAAGATAATAAACATTGCCACATTGGTAAAGATTACCTTTGGTAAGAATAAACAAAATCATCCATCAAAACTATTAATATATAAATCTTACCCTTTGAGGAGCACATTCAGAGCTTGTCAGTATCATCTCCTGAAGATACAACCCACTTTTTACTTTCCATTTATCTGAGAGATGCAGTATGCTTATGCAGATAAGTTACAACTTACAACTATATCTCTAATGAACATAAGTTCTTCGAACTCAGGTTATCCACTTACGAGAAAAGATAGGAAAATGGAAGCTAGACAACCTTCTAAACTTATTTTGAAGTGTCCAGGGTAAAGCTTGAAAACACAGTTCCGACTGAAGGCTAATATTGAATAAAGAATTACTATGGTTACGTCTGCACATTGTTCACGATATATATAATGCTTCAAAGAAGTCCAATGCTTTCTAAACTAGGAAGAAAGTTGTTTCTAACTCTAAATCAGCTTTGTCAATTAATTTATCTAAGACTTCATGTTGATGATGGTTAAGAAGAGATACTCATATCTGATGCAGGAAAAAGCTAATGGCAAATGGTAGCTTTTACCTTGACTCTTCTTATCATTTGGGATTTTGGAGGTCAACATCAATATGGATTTCATCAACAATATAATCAAATGTATTGAGTGACATCCATTCATGAGACCTACAGCATACAAAATATGACACATATTAAATGAATTATGATTACAATAAATTTAAGAAAAACAATATAACATATAATATCCTATTTATGGATTTTACAAACAGGAGCAACTTTTGCTAAATATTATGATTTATGAGGGAAAAATGCATAGAAAAATAAATAAATTATATCACTAAATGGAAGAATATATAAAAATGATAAAAACAAGAGTTCCAATCAGAACCACCGATAACTTGGGGGGCATAAACCTGTGTTAAAACAAGTGACTCAAAGGGCCATGTCTCACACATCACGCAGAAGTCCTGCAAAAATGATGACATCTATGCTCAAATTTGGAATGCACAACACCTGGCTAAACCATGTGCATAAAACCTGAAACAAAACAAATTGAGTTATTGGAGAGATCATACATACCGAATATTCAAAAGGAGACATCAAGCCATGCTTGGGTTCTGTTTTGAGTTTAGGTGCCTTATTGGTTCTCTAGAAATACAATTCTTTTTGTAGGTATTCTGTAATCTATCATTTTGAGATTGTTTTTTCAATTGCTTTAGTTATTGATAGGTGAACTTGCTTTCCATTACTAGGTAGATGCAGACTTCATGATGATGTGAGACTTGTTAATTTTCATTTTGCGTGCAACATGACGACTTAGGACTTATTGATATGCATTTTTTCTATGCTTATTATTCCATACAGACATTGCAACAGAGACTTGTTTATGTGGGGGAGTTTATACTATTTTTAAAAGGAAAAACATATTTTGCACCAGAAGAAGCTGCCAAAAATTTTTTAACAGGACAAAGAATGCAGTGACACATTCTGTCTATCAAGTAATCTTTTGGAGACCACTTAAGAGTCCCTTTTCCTATCTCTCTAAACCAGATCATGTTTAGTCTTGAACAAACAACAATATAACCTATACAACTATATTTCTCATTACAACATTTTGCCAGACAGCTTATGGGAAGACAATCAAAGAGTTCTCAAAGTTGCAAGTAACACATACATACATACACACCCATTCTATTTTGCAAAGGTTCTAATTAATGAAATTGTAAGATTCAGTGCTAGTCTTACACATAAAACAACAAATTAAAAAACTCAATCACTTTGATTTCTATAACAAATTGAGCAAGACAAATAAAACGTGAATACATGATGACATAAATCACAAGATATTCATCATTTCAACCCAAATCAAACCCTAGGAAAAACAAATCTAAAAGAAAGAGATCTAGGTAAAAAGAGACAAATCATTAGAGAATGAGGGATGCAAGAGAAGCGAGCAATGAGAGAAGAGATGCATGAAATGCAAAAGTGAGATTGCGACATGAGCGAGCAACGAGAAAGAGAGAAATCGCAACGTGAGAGAGCACAACGCAAAGATGCATGAATGTGAGTCAGCAAGATGCGTGTGTGAACATGAGAGTGTGAGGGTGCGAGAACGGAATGGAAGAGTGGGTTGCTTGTTTCTTGGGTACAAGGAATTTTGCAAATTCTCACATTTGAGAAGGAAATTAGAATTCTCAAATTTTAGTTTTAAGAAATTCCTTTTAAAATTCCAAAAATTTGAATTCTATTAGATAATACATCCTGTTAAAATTGGAGGAATATAAATGAATATGGACTGACTGAAACCGTGTGTCTGACATACAGCAAAATTATGTATATATAGACTTATTTCATAAATTACACATGAATATAGAAAATATTATTTCCAATCATTTTTAAGATATTATCTCTACATACTAGATTTAAAATTAAGATAGGATGATATCTAAGATTCTCAACACATCCAAACAGTAAATTTCAAATTAAAGAATTTTAAAACCCCTGCAAAATTACTTTCCCAATTTAATTTCCTTATCCAAACACACTAAGTTTTTTCGGATTACACTAGTACTTGTGTTTTTAAAATTTGTGGTACATCACTCCCCTTATGTCTAATTAATTATATTGAATATAAATCAATTGCAAGGAGTAATAAAAAATTCAAATAAAATAAAATTACCAGCATGGAGAGTTATAGCAGATATAGAGCCAACTCATTATGTTGAGGCTCCTTTATCAACTGCTCTCCTTGGCAATGACACTCAACAGAATTTTAATGTAGGTCCAAGGCTGGCCACATATTGAGAGGAATCCAATTCTCTTGACCTTTCTTGATCTTGTTAACTTTTAAAAACTTTTGGACCTCTTTTATCAAAAAGTGTTTTCCTTTATGGGTCATCATCATCCTGAATTCTTGACTAATTTGAATTCATCTAGAATTCTAGATGTTTGACAAACTTTACAACTACATGAAAAATAAAAAAGGAGCTGGACAGAAACAAAACAAATTTGTTAGTGCTTTGCTTTGTACTAATTCAAAATGTCAAAATACAGTACTGGTCTCTTTGCAATCTCCAATATACAGCAATTTAAAACATAAGATTTTTTTATAGTAGATAGTTATTTCAAATATTAAAATTCTCACATACTCTCTAGAGATTCTGAAAATAAAATAAAAATAAAGAAAGGGAATAGATTGAGATGATAGACAACCTCCTGAGCTTCACTATGAATAAGATATTTTATCTTTCTAGTTATTGAACCAAGAGTGACAATTTCTTTTTCATTGTATTGTGTGAGTGACAAGAAAGGCAAGCTTACGTGAAATAGTAGTTTAAAAAGTTGCAAAAAGTAATCACCTAAAAGTTTTTGCAAAATTTCATATACCCTGACCTGCAATTTTTACTTGTCCAAACTGGAACAGCCCAATCCTATCTAAAAGGATTGTGATGTGAACAGAGCAAGCAAGGCTTCCTGGCTTTGCCTTTGAGCATTATAACAGTTCAAGACAACCATGAATAAAGAAGAAATAGTCCAAAGAATAAGATAATGACAAATAAAAGAATAATTGCAATCATAGATTCTAGTTTAACAATAATGTTTCAACCATAAGATTGCTCTCATGGAAAAATTCCCTATGCTTCCTTCTTGCATTTTAAAAGAGTTAGAGATCTTAAAATGTAATTAAATAATTATGTCAGTTTTGTATAAAAAAGTTACTAAAATGGAATGCTTAAATAATCTCTCTATTCAAGTTTGATATCTATAATATGGGTCCGGTTTAGATTTTGCAGGAAATTTATGTAGTGTAGATTGAGAAAGGACAGGTATTGTGCGGAACAATTCAGCAATCTAACACCCACACACACACATACATATATATATATATATAATACACCATTTTAAATTAATTTCTTTAAAACACAGTGTATCAGCATGTTCCACATAGATACTATTTTAAGAGTTTCATTCTATGTTTGTGAAATTTTATTTTAATTTCCAAAGTTCTCTTATGATGTTGAAGCAAAATCAAAGCATAAATATAATTAACATGCTAAACATTTCAGGGTGTTACTTTTATCATTAATTTGGGTTGGTAAAGTTACGTATACAAATACTTAATGATAGCTACAATGCATCGTAATTTGTAACCAAGGATCACAGTTGTCCACTAAAAAGAAATAACACTCAAAGAACTTCATATACAGATGCCCCATTATCAAGCATTATAAAACAATGCTATCAAGCAAACACAAAAGTATTGAACTACTAATTAATCATTCCAAGTTACCATTTGAGAGTTAAGTGTTGACACCAACATCCCAAAAGTTCATGTTAATCTTTGCACAGAAAGCATATCTTGTTTAAAACACTCTTACAGAATACAAAATGAATTTTAAAAAAAGGATATTTAGCTTAATATAAATATATAATCATGAGGCTAGGCAGAGAAATACTGTGAGACATATAACTAATGAATCTCAGTATCAGCAAATTTCAACCATGCCAAGAAATCTCAATATCACTTATTAGCAGTGCAAAGATGGACAGATATTACAGCTAAAACATAGGATTTGGTCACTCTGTATAGCAAAAATTATGCATATTTCCTTCATAACCAAACAATAAAAAGAATCTTTGATCATAATTGGAAGTTAAACATCATAAATTTTAGATAAATTCCTATTTCAAAACTATAAAAGCAGGCATGAACCACTAAAAAACACACTATAAATTTAGTGCACTGGGGAAGTAGGTCCACACAAAGGATCATAACAAGAAATTATCACTGTTTCAAACCCAACCAGACTAGATTTAACACGTGATCAAACAAAATAGTCCCCCAATAACAAGAAACCATCAGCATTAACAAGAGGAACCAAATTAAGAACCCCAAATCATGGCAAGCAAGAAAGGGTTTTAGTTAAGAAAGGTCTTTACTCAACTCCATTTAAGATGGTGAGAATTACCCAAAGAGATTCAAACGAGGAAGAGTGGGTCATTCCATTGGTCACCATTAACAATAGGAACCAAATCAAGAATCCCAAATCATGACAAGCAAAAAAGGGTTTCAGTTAACCCCATTTAAGACAGTGAGAAATTAAGATACCCAATGAGATTGGCACAAGGAAGAGTGGGTTTTTCCTCATTGGTCACCATTATCAAGAGGAACCAAATCAAGAACCCCAAATCATGACAAGCAAGAAACGGTTTCAGTTAACCCCATTTAACACAGTGAGAAATTAAAATACCCAATGAGATTGACACAAGGAAGAGTGGATTATTCCTCACAGGGTGACTGTCGTTTCTATTTAAAAACAGATTATGAAATATTTCACTGTACAAATTCAGATATGAGACTCACAGAACAAAATGTAGACACTATGGAGGATTATGAACCAACACCAACTGAATGTATAAGGCAGATGAAAAAATTGAAGGTTTAATGAGGTCAAAAGCTATTGACAAACTGACATTGCACATAAATATTTTTAACCAGCATTAAAAAATGAAAAAAGAAAAGGTGAAAAAAGAATTATTTTCTATCATATTTGAACTTGTCAGAACAGTTCTAAAATATTATCAAGTACCTTCAAATTTAATCAAGAAAATCATAGTTGTGAGTTGTGGGCAGCAGATCAACACTGAATGGTTCCGTGAGATCAGACATTGAACAATTTCACTTAAAAAACAACCTGAAAAATAGGGAAAAAAAAAAGAAGGAATAAGATAGAACCTGGAAAGAAGAACTTAAAAATTAGCAAGGATGGAAGAGAGGATATTTACTTAAACGAAGCACCTCTAGCATAGCAAGGAATGGAATGTTGGTGTCTGAAGTTGCATTGAGCGAAAGAAACGATTCTACTTAGTAGGGTTTAGAAAAAAGCAAGACATGTAAACAACACAAACATATGTTAGTGAAGGCTCTTTTAATAAGTGAGCAAAGTGACAATCTACACATAATGACTATATGAGGGAGGTACTATAAATCTATAATAGAGTATGTAAAAGGTTTTTAATAATATGTAATTTCAATTCTTTATTTATATGATTTGTAAAGTATTTAGTGATAAAATTAATAAATAAAATTATATATTAAAAAATTATGATTAAATTTTAATATAAAATATTTTTATATTTATTTATATAATTTTTTTTCTTAATTTTAATTTCCATTTTTGTATTTGAGTAGTATATACTTATAGTCTCTACAACTTTCAATCTTATATGCAAGGATAATAAATAAATATTATTTACACATATAATATATAATATAAAAATATAGCATTAAACCTATAATAAATTACACAATATTAAATGTGTGAAAGTTATTTTATGTATATTTATTTAAATTATATGTTATAAATAAGTTTTTAGTCATTACATATTAAATTTTTATCATTAACTAAAATACTAATATAAATAAATATTAAAATATATAATTATATAACTATAAACATTTGAGCATTTAAATTTTAGTGAGCATAAGTAGAAGTTAATATAAAATAATTCAATAAATAAATATTAGAATTTAATTTATAAAAAAGAATTATTAAATATTATAAATTTATTAAGAATCATTTGATAAATATTTTATTGTCTTCTTTTTTATTTATATATATATATATATATATACACGCGCGTTTATATACGTGTGTAATATGTATAGTACGGGTTGAGTATTATAATTTAAAACTCTAAAACATGACATTACTTACTTTACCTCTATTAAAAATATCTTACACAACTTAGGTTCAATTAAATTTACAAAAGTCTTATATATATTAATCTTACAAAACCTTTGCGGAATTTTTCACTAAAATAAAATATATAAAAGTCACTCTTAAATCTCAATATACTTTAGACAAACTTGATTTTAGTTAAATATCTCTTAATTTAAGATATACATACAAAGAAAGTTTTTTCAAAACTTCATATGGTAATGAATTCACTCTCATAACCAACAAATATAAATAGTATAAAATTCATAGTCGACAAATATAAAAGAAATAGTTTGAAAAAAAAAACACGTGTCACAAGAATATAAGTTTTAAATATTTACTATACAAAAAAATAGGGATAACAAAAATATCAATACTTGCAAGTATCATCCAATTTTGACAAGGATGGCAAAGATATCTCCACACACGAGCAAACAATGCACCTAGCCTATATCTCACTCTTTACGGTATAAAATCACATAGTGATAGATACTCAATATGTATTTATAAAAAAATGTTGTTAAGAGCTCCCTTTCTTCGATTTCAACTATGAGATTTTACAATGGGGAATGACATTCCCATTCAAGGGTTAGGCCAGCCATTTGGATTTGATTTTGATGTTAACTACAACTAACCAAATTAACCAAGTCTGATGGAAAATATTAGTTGACAACGGTTGACATTTACCACAATGACAGACTATAAATTTTGATATGTTCTTTTTATATCCTTTTCTTCCAAAAAAAATCTTTTTCTGGAATATAATACCAAGATAAATCGTTATTGGTAGTCAAGACTACCAAATTTTGCAATACAAGCATGTATCCCAAAATACCCAATAGGGATAAAGATTGAAATTTTATACACAGTTCTCTTATACTTGCACTTGAATCTGACCTGTATTTTCTAGGGATGGGGACAAGGATAGTGAAACTCACACCCGCCCTACCCCGTTGTCATCCATACAAAAAAGGGTTAGATAACTAGATAAATACAAAATATAAATACTCTTAAGTTTACTCATAATCAATACATAAAAAAGGGAAAATATGAGGCTTAGAACAACTACATCTAAAGTTTGGAATAATTTTACTAGAATTGGTGCTAGAGATGGTAAAGAGAAAGCTACATGCAATTATTGCAAATAAGAGTATCTTGTTGGTGGTACAAAGATAAGAACTTACATTGTTGCGACATTTGCATATGTGTTTAGTGTTGAAAAAAATTAAAAAATGCAAATGTGGGAAAGATGATAATTGATCATGGAAGGAAATAGAGGAGTAGAGAGATAAACCAAAAATATGATGATCTGTTTTCAAGAGCAATCATTCAACATGGGTTATCATTTAGTTTTGTTGAGTAAAGTGGATTAGAGAATTGCTTTTGTATTTGCAACCTAAATTAAAAAATTCCATGTAGGCTATGTCTAATCTTTGGAGAATTCATATGGAAGTAAAACAAAAAGTGAAACTTTCTATGCATAGAGCTCAAAGTAAGATTTGTTTAATATCTAATTATTAGACTTGCATAACTCAAGAAGGGTATATATATGTGTGACTGCTCATTTTGTTGATGTTAACTAGAAATTGAATAGTAATATTAATGCATTTTCTAAATTGGACTCTTCACATGGCGAATTTTTTATATCTTGCTTGATTGAGAAATAGATAGGAAGATATTCTCTATCACATTGGACAATGCAAGTGCTAATGAGTCCATGGTAAAGATTATGAAAAAACCATTAATTTGTAGAATAATTTGATTTGTAATGGTAATTACTTTCATTTGAAGTGTAGTTCTCATATATTAAATCATATTGTTCAAGAGGGGTTAAAGGTAACAACTGGTGCTTTCAAAGAATGTATTACCAAGGTTGTTCGAGGATGGATGTCATAACTACATGAAATCCTACATACGTTATGCTTTAAAGTGCAATTAAGTATTGACGTGCTTTTGGTTGCTTGTATATATGAGATAGGAATTATGTTTATTGTTCTGATAAAGACGAATGGAAAAGAGCTGAAAAATGTGTGAATTTTTTAAGCCATTTTATGTTATGACTAATTTGATATCAGACTCATCATATCCAACATCAATCCGCTATGTTATGTAAGTTTTTTGGAAAATTGAGACATTGTTGAGTAAATATACTTAGAGTGATGATTCATGATTAGAGATATGACTGTGAAAATGATGGAAACGTTTAATAAATATTGGTGTGAGTATTGTCAGATTCTTGGTATTGGGACTATTCTTGATCCTAGGATGAAGTTTGAAGCAATTAGATTTTGTTATAAGAAAATTAATCCCAAAACTTGTGAAGAAAAAAAATCAATGATTAAAAAAATGTATGAATTAGAAGAATATGTGAAAGTTTCTTCAAATGACTCAAATGCTTTAACTTTTCAAATCTTTGCGCCTCTAACATAGCAAGTTTTTTACATAAATGATGAACAAGTGATGGATGCATTTGATGTAAGTTAATGTATTTTAACTACTTTAATTTTTCATTTTATTTTAGCATTAACTAATATGTATGTTTAACTATTTTATTCCATTTCTTATGTAAATTCTTATTAAGAATATGTTGATTATTTGAGTCAAGATGCCACTAATAATGGGAAATCTGAATCGGATCTATATTTGGAGGAAATAAATCTTGATCCAAATTTTTTTGACAAATTGGATGTTTTGGGTTATTGAAGGGATTGCATAGATCATTGTCCTAACCTTTCAAAGATGACTTGTGATATATGGAGCATTCATATCATTACAGTTGCTAGTGAATCAACCTTCAGTCTTAGTTCTTGTGTGTTAACCAAGTATTGTTCCTTCATTCTTCTGGACAAAGTTGAATTGCTTATTTTAACTCAAGACTAGTTAGATGATTTTGAAGAGATGGGTAATTACATTAGCTAATTATTGTTAATGTTATTATTATTTTTATCACTTAACATTTCTTGTTAAATGACTATGTAAGTGAAAAACAGAGAGACAGACAATTAGCTGGGTTTATACGGCGGTAGTCCGCGCAATACCAGTTATCAAGGGCACACCTTATGAGTTTAAGCTGGATTTATACGGCGGTAATCCGCGCAATACCAGTTTTCACCTCGACAAGGCTTATAAATCCCAGGTTTTCGAAAATCAAGGGAAAAAAAACCAGGTTTTCAGAAGAAGATGAGAAAGATGGTGAATATACAAACAAATGATAAGCCTTTAAATGATTATCGCATCTTTAAATATTTATTGTTTTAGGCATCCGAAGATACCTTAGAAAAGCGACTACTCCATATTTAAATTACATAAACATAAAGCATGATATACTTACAGAGGGGAGAAGAGGGGAGGGGTGAAGAAAAACTTCGTATTTTATTGCAGAGAAGGAATGTATACAAGAGGAGAGTTTAGAAAGAAGGGAGAAAGTTTTAGAGAGAGAAAAAGAGTGTGTCTGAAGACCTGCTCTGCATAAGAGACTTATGGTCTATTTATATAGAAAGTGTATGATCGGGAACCGGCTGTATAGGTCATCTGATGACCAGCAAACTGTTGTGTCGGTTTTTACCCTTCAGTCAATTATCATAAGGTAAATTTACTGTATCACAGGTAAAAACTTTATTTTAACCGCGTGATGGATGCGGTAAAATCTTGGAACTCTTCATCCATTTGTTCAGGAAGAGATTGGTCGTCTCCTCCTTCGGAAGGGATAGAGGATGCTCCTGATGCCCCTGGTGTTTGTTGGCCATAGCAGCCAACTTCTTCATATATTTCTTTGAAGATTCTTTCTCTTTCAAAATGCCGGACCAGAGTAAGATTGGCTTCGGCAGGAAAAGGGTGAAATTTTGATCCCATGCTCTTTTTCCAATAGAGCTTGGTGTCAATTGTCTCTTTTAGAAGGATTAAAGTGTCTGAATCATGTTTGGAAAAATTCCAGTTTGATCCTTCTATGTGTGCCTTCCAAAGATTATATTAGTAGGTCTTATTTTTATTAAGGGAGAGACCTTTTAAGTCATCATGCTCTGTTGTTTGAAAGGAATGAAATTCGGGATTTATTTCTGTATATAATTTAACAACATGGGTAGGGACATTGTCTTGAAGTGTAATACTTCTAGGGGAGGTGGTGATTTGTAAAGCTACCTTTTGCATGTGTTCAGCCTGAACCTCGTTAATGACTAAATTAATTGGGGAAGATAAGGAATGAAACCTATCTGTGGGAGGAATTATTATGGAGTGTAAACATCCTACTTCAAGGAATGACATAGGAGTAATGAGAAAATCTCTGTGTAAGTGTTGTTCGAAATTTTCTAAGTCTATGTGGGCTTTTCTGACTAAATATTTTATTTGACATGTACAGTCTTTGGTTACTGATTTACAGTAGTCAAAAGAGATGACACAAATAGTTTTGTGATTAAAATAAGTTTGTATTTTAACAAATAAGCCATTAAATTTTATGGCTTCTGAGTGCACTTCAAAAAGAAATTCTTGAAGGAGATTAAATTTGGATAAAAGAATATTTGGGTTAAGGCTGGGTGGGATACTAGTGGCACCAGCATATGTTTGTGTTTGGATTATGGGTTCCATTTGTAGGGCAGTTTTGATTTTTTCCTCGTCAATTGTTTGAAGTCTTACTGCCATTTAAGCTTCTTCCTTAGAGTAAAAACCTTTGTAGGTAGACCAAAATTGGTCTTGTTTGGCTTCAGAGAGATCTCTGAATGAGATGTAAACCCCTTTGTTAGGCCCATCTATTAGGGAAAAATGTGTAAAACCTTTTCCTGAAGGGGAGGTTGGAGATGTTAAAACAACTCCTTGATTGTTTTGTCCACAAAAGTTGTATAAGGCGCAAATGATGCTTTGTTTTACTTTTGTGACTTGAGATTCATTCTCTGATGTGTATTTTGGAATGTTCCAAATATTGTCTATCAAGACATTAAGCTTGATATTTGTGGTGTCTCTTCCAGGGTACTGGTAGATGTTTGTAAGTATAGGCAATTCTTGTTTACCATATTTTGTGTATTGATCAACCTGAAAGGGAGATCTTACTTGTTTGGGGCCAGTAAGGGCCTTCTTTGTATTTTCCATAAGGATTTGTATATGTGATCAAAACTGATCTGTGTAGAGAATCCAGAGCTTACTTGATATACCTGGATAATATATCAGCAAAAGTATTGTCAGATCCCTTTATGTGTTCAAAATGAATATTTTTTCCAGCAAAATTTATGTAATCCTTTAGTAATAACCATCTTTTATGAGATTTTTTATCATTATTAAGTTGATTTTTACCATAGGAGACTATAGCTTCACAGTCTGTTCTAATGGTTATTTCTTTTTTATTTATTAAAAATAATTTGAAAGCGTCCATTGCATGTATTATAGCATTGACTTCATAATCAGTGCTTGTTTTATAAATTTGTGGTTTTGTTGTGTATTTTCCTTAAGCATATCTGCAAATTTGTTCTTCTGTTTTTGATAAATGCTTGTTTTTCTTTCGTTTGAGGATTGCTCCCCATCCTAGTTCACAACCATCACATTCAATTACTAAAAATAATCTGAATCTAATGGTAATTGTAGAGTTGGTAAATTTATTACCATTTTTTTTAACTTTTGAACTAATTTTATATCTTCGTAGTTAAATTTTCTTTCCCCTTTTAAAGCAGTTTTGTTATACAAAGAAGATGTATATTTTCCTAAAATTAGGAATAAAATTTCTTGCATAATTTAATAGTCCTAAAAAGGATCTAAGTGTTTTGATATCTTCCATTTTATCAGGAAATTCTTGTATTTTTTTAGAAATGTGTGATTGGAGTTTTATAGTTCCATTCCCAATTTTTGTTCCTAAAAATTCAATGAAATTTTTACAAATTTCCATTTTTGATTTAGAAACTATTAGACCGTAATGTTCTAATTTGTATAAAATTTGTTTTAGATGAAGAAAATGTTCATCTTTTGTTTTAGAAAAAACTAGTATATCATCAATGTAAACACATGTGAAAGATTTATCGTTTTTAAAAATGCTATCCATTTT
Organism: Psophocarpus tetragonolobus; assembly: GCA_037954015.1. NCBI lineage: Eukaryota > Viridiplantae > Streptophyta > Magnoliopsida > Fabales > Fabaceae > Psophocarpus > Psophocarpus tetragonolobus. Next base: position 48,874,819 of record CM075692.1, on the reverse strand, counting down.
TCTTTGGAAGACAGCCGGAGCATTTTTAAGACCGAATGACATAACATTCCATTCAAATAACCCTTCTGGACAGGAAAAAGCCGTCCATTTTATAGAATCTGGATCCATTTTTACTTGATGAAATCCACTTTTTAGATCGAATTTTGAAAATCATTTGGCGTCTTGTATTCGATTAATTAATACATCCTTAGATGGGATTGTATATCCATCCTCTACTGTATTATCATTTAATCTTTTGTAATTATAAACCATTCTAGATTTACCTCTTTTTTGTTCCGAGGATTTGTTAACTATGAAAGCGGGGCTTCTGTGTGGGCTAACACTAAGTGTTATCACTTTTAATTTCAATAAATTTTGTATATGGTGTTGACATTCTTCCTGTTCCCAGTTATTAAATTGAATGTCTTTTGTTTTTATAATTAAATCTGGATTAATTATATCTAATTTACAAGTTATGGGATCTCTATCCCAAAATTTTGTGGGGTCTTCACCTATTATATTTGCTTTATTTAGTCGATCTAGGATTTGTTGGATATTTTCAAATTTTATAGATTTTGAAATTTTTATTGAGGAAAAAGCATCAGCTGTATTACCGAGTATATTATCTATCAAATGGTTTTCTTTTATTTCATCATTTATGTGTAAAAATTCTGTATTACAATTACATGTATCGGAGATTATTGGATTTTCACACTTACAGTTTTTCAATAGAATTTCTTTTTCTAGTGAATCACCACTAACTATTGGTGTCATTTGTATTTTATCAGATATCATTACATAATCTTTATTTATTGTAATTGATCTGTTTTGTCCTAAAATAAAATCTAGGCCAATTATCATACTTTGTTTAGAGGGAACTAAGTTTTCTACCCTCATTGTTTTTATAAAAGTTTTATAACCAAAAATTTCACAATTTGTACTAAATTGAAGAATGACATTGTTAACTTCTTCGTCATTTATCATAATTTCTCTGGACATTGTCCTAGTTTTTTGGATGTGTTTACTCTTAACTATGTTTTGGTTTGGGGTTACAGTTTTACATATAACTGTTTCAGAACAACCTGTATCTATTAAAGCTTGTATTGTTTTTTCTGTAGCTGGTTTATTATTTATCTTTGGGAAGGTTATTTTGACTAATACTTTTAAAGTTATTAGCTGTTGTTTATTGCAAACTAGTGGGATACATTCCATTGTTCCCATCATATTATTTTGTTCGTGTGTGTTACTAGATTCAGGGATATCTATTTTAGTTTTGCCTTTTATTAATTTTTCTAAAAGAATTACTTTTTCTTCTAGATAGTTTATGCGAGTTTCTAATACTGAGACTTTAGTGTCAGTTAAATCTTTATGACTTAATTTATTTGTATTTTCTTTCTTTTTGAAAGGGGGTATATCTTGTGTTTGTGTATTCAAATTTTTTTCTACACAATTGATACAAAAATTTTTATAACAGAGGGGACAATGAGCCCTTTTGGATATGTGAAAATATCTTTCGCAGTATGTACACGGGATTGATTCTGTCCCTGAATAAAATTGTAGTTTATGTGAACAAGGTTTTATCTCTAAAATATTCATTAGACAATATCCTAAATCATCTAATATATGACCCATTTCGTTGTATTCTTCCCCCATTGGGAAGTCATTGTCATTGTTAGAATATAAATAACTATATTCATTATTTGTAAACTCATTTATTAAATCATAATTTTTGTGTATTTTATCTGGGTTTGGTTCATCTGTATATTCTGTTATACTAATGACCGATAAAATTTCTGAATCTGTTGAAACATCTTCATCTATAGGGAGAAGATTCATATGACAAGATTTTATTAAATTTGCCTCTTTTGTATAAAGATTTGAAATGTTTGGACAATTCCTTGAAAAATGTCCTGGCTGGTTACAAGCAAAACATTTTAAAATTTGTTTGTAAGTTTTATTATCTCTAAATTTTCTAATATGCCTGTTGGGATTTAGAGTTGGTTTTCTAGTGTTAAAAGCCCTTATTGTATAAGTTTTCCTAGGATTTCTTGGTCCTAAGTATTTTTGTGTACTTGTATTTCTGGGTTTATCTCTAGATATATTTTTCCTGTTTTTAAACCTATTTTGGGAATATTGTTGAGGTGTGTATATTTGTTTACATATCCCAGCATCAGAATGCTTTAGCTATTTTTGTATAGCTATATGGGAACATATGTCTTCCATTATTTTCATAATATGTTGTATTCTTATAGAGAGATTATTCAACATAGGAGTAACCTCTTCATTTTTCCAGTTTTCTCTAATTTTTTGTCCTAGCTTCCCTGGTAATTTTAAGAACATTTTATCTCCTATATTTACGTCATGAAAGCAGCCAGTTATAGACGCATATAATAGATAGTCTTGACAATATTCTTTTATTTTGCCAAAGTATTCTATAGACAATCTTTCTAGATGGCCTAGATAAATTTGTTGTCTAATTGTATTACCATCATTGGCAGATTGTGAAGTAAACAATCTTTGAACAAGAGAACAAAAATTGTAAATATTTGGACCAGGTTCTATGACCAAAGTATTTAGATAACTAAGGAAATTTTTTTTAAAAGATTCCCAATCAGATTTAGCAATATCGCCGATATAAGTTTCTCCTTTTGCGATCATTTCTTGAGAAGACTGCACATCTTTCTCATGATGTATGCCATAATCACGGATTACAGCAGCAGTCCATTGTTCTATGTATGTTGAGAGGAGTTGAGGATCTATTCCTCCTATGTTTAAAAGTAAATTTGGAATTTGAAAATTTGGTTCTACCGGTAATCTTTTACCATGAGAAGTGTATTTATTATCACTTAAGACTATATTTTGTATTGTTTCTCTGGGAAGAAATCCTTGAGTGTAATTTTGTGTACCAGCTGGATCTAATCTATAATTTGTGGCAGAGGATTCTTCATGTTCATTTATTAATCCTACTTTTGTGTTTTCAGAGGTTGTGGACAATTCATCATCTTCTTTGTCTTTAAATTTTTCTTGAAGTTTGTAAAAATATTCTTTTTCTTCAATTTGTTCTTCAAGTTTTAAATTTAGTAAAAAGATATTAACTATATCATTTATATCATTTTCTTGAGGTGTTATGACTTCATTATGTTCTGGAGGAAAATTATCCCATGGTTCCCAAAAGGTGTCCCAAGGTTCTGGTGAATCTTGTTCTGACATAGTTTCTAAGGTTCCTTGCCTAAGCATGGTGATGTTTGCTTGATGATGGTTCCATTCTTCTTCAGTCATGTCATCATCTTCTTCATCATCACTATTTATGATATTCATCATAGCAATATGATCATTGTCGGGAATAGTGAATGTACTATCCCTTCGATCTTGTTCTAGATCCATTAGTGTAGTGTTTCTGTAGTCAGTGAAGCTTAAACTAAGGCCTCTAGACCTATTGTGTAAAATGGTAGAGTTTGGATTTGTAATGGGATTTCGTTCATCCCTTTGTAAATGAGTTTGCCATAGATGACCCTCATTTCTTCGAGTGAAAGCTTGGGCTGGCAAAAATTGTGTACCAATAGAGCTGATGGCTTCTTCTAATGGTCTGGTATTTATTCTATACATGGAAGAGATATAATTACTTATTCTTCCTATAAAAGTTATGTCTAAATGTAGGTTGTCTCCTATCCAGTTTGTTCCAAAACCAATGGTTTGTACTTCTAGACTAATATGGTTTACAAAGTCTGGAAGGGTAAGTGTAAAATTTGGGGCAAGGTATATTAGAGATATAGGTTGACTTAAGTCAACTTCTAGTATACCTATGATGCTTTGGGAATCATTGTTTTGGAATCTGGTGTCATGGAGAACTATTAAGGCTCTGACACCAATCATATGTCTAGCTAGGGATCTTACACCAATAGTAATTAATCCCATATGAACATATCTCCCGTGTTGGTTTAGGAGTTGTGTAGCTGTTTGTTGAGATATTAAAGGAATTATCTCGTATGTATTGTCTGGTAGGTGAAAATCTTCTATTCTCCTATACCTGTAAAGGCTAGTTCTTTCGGAGCTTAACCAACCTATGTTGTATAACTGTCTAGAATTTAAAGAATCTATTCTAGAATTGATCCTATTTCAACATTTTGTTGTATATCTACTAAGTCTTCTAATCTTCTAACATTAGTAGATCTTCTTCTGTGTAAAAATCTATCTAAGATTCCAGGATGTTGGATGAGATCTTGTCTCCTAGTATTGTGTTCTCTTAATCTTCGAGAAGTTCCGGAAAACCTCTCTGATGTTTGATTCCTATTAGATGTAGTATCCATAGAAATTTCTTGTACTTGTGTTTGTGAACTATTAATTGGTGTAAAATTCATATTTAACTAATAGATTTATCTTTGTTGGAGTTATTGTTCTCCTGTGTAGTCTGATTCCTATTACTAGATTCAGCTTTGTTTGTTGTTGCAATTACTTTAACAAATTTGTGTGTATTTTTAAAAACTGTTTTACTTTGTGTATTTGTTCCTAAAGATAATCTAGAAACTTTGTTGACTAAATCATTTATGTCATCAGATATGTTTCCGTTATTGTGTTGCTGAGTGATGAGAGTAGATAGTTTTCTAGAAACCTCTTCTAGTAAAACTATTATTGTGTTATTTTGTCCTATTAATATTGTATGAACAAAATCTGTGTCTTGAGTTGGTTTTATGTATCCTACTGGAGGAGATTTTAAAAAATTTTCAATAGTTGAAAGAGCTTATTTATAATCTTTCCCGTTTATGGGTTGTATATTTGCCATTTGTAAAGTTTTATGTTTGTTAAATTTTAATTTGTGAGAAAAGAATGAAAAGAAAGAGAGCAGTAAAAAAATACAAAAAAAGGCAGAAGTACAAGAGAGGGCAGAAGCAGAAATAATGATAATAAAAGTAAGGTATCCACGGAATACACTGTAAAACAATAAATATTAAAGAATATAGAAAATCATAAGGCTTATCACAAAAATAACTCTTTTTTTTAATTAATTACAAAATTAATAAAAAATAAACATCTGTACTTGTTGGCGCAATATGCATGTGTTTCTCAACTCATCTAGGTAGGAAACTAGGGACTTACACCGGCTCTCCACTGGCCATCACTATCCTTCAACTACCATGAGTATCCTAGCAAACACTATCCACTCTTGACAGATTTCTATTTTCGATTAAAATTAACATTTACAAATTAATATAAGAACTGTCCTTGGAAAGAAACTAGCTCTGATACCAAAGTGAAAAACAGAGAGACAGACAATTAGCTGGGTTTATACGACGGTAGTCCGCGCAATACCAGTTATCAAGGGCACACCTTATGAGTTTAAGCTGGATTTATACGGCGGTAATCCGCGCAATACCAGTTTTCACCTCGACAAGGCTTACAAATCCCAGGTTTTCGAAAATCAAGGGAAAAAAAACCCAAGTTTTCAGAAGAAGATGAGAAAGATGGTGAATATACAAACAAATAATAAGCCTTTGTTATTTTGTAGATGAAGATAAAGTCAAGTTTAAAGAAAATAAAGTTGTAATGAACTTGTCCATTCAAGATTCTAATGTTGTTCAATGTTGATAAAATAAAGTCAATGTTGATGGATAAGGATTCCACTTCTAAGATGATGAAGTTTTTCCTAGTGCTTTTGTTATTTTGCGATATTTAAACTTCAAAATTCAAGGCAATGTTATTTATTATTTTCTTTAAGACATGATTAAACTATTTTGTGACTTGTGAGAATCAAATACTTTTATCCTTGAATATGTTATTTTGTTAGACTTATAATTTGTAATAGTTATTAACCTATCACCCTGTTGTGGGCTGAATAGGACTAGTTTTTTTCAGACTCACCAATAAGTGAGTTGGGTTGGGTTGACTTGCATATTAAGTGGGTTGAGGTGGGTCGAGTTAAACAAGTTGGACTAACCTGTTTTGACAATTTTGGTCTCACTTACAGTGTTTTGGTGCCTAGCTTCATGATTATATATTTATATTAAACTAAATATCCTTTTTAAAATTCATTTAGTATTGTATGAGAGTGTTATGAAAGAAATATGATTTTTGTGCAATGTGTTAGTTTTTGTTATTGGAGAAATTCAAATCCACAACCGTTTCCTTTTAATCTCTCTACTTTAGACCAACCTGACAACTTTGTTGGTGTTAATACTTAACTATCATATGGTAAATTGGAATGATTAATTAGTAGTTCAATACTTTTGTGTTGGCTTGATAGCATTGTTTTATAATGCTTGATAATGGGGCATATAGAATATGAAGTTCTTTGATTGTTATAGCTTTTTAGTGGACGACTATGATCCTTAGTTACAAATTATGATGCATTATAGTTGTTAATAAGTATTTGTATATAAAGATGAGCATGCGAGTAATTCAGTTTGCAAAGTTTGCAAAAACTTTATATATCAAAAGACACCACATAATGAGTTACAAGCAAAATAAATTTATTTATTACTTAATAGTTAAATCTTAAAATGTTATTATAAACATAATTTCAATCCTCAAATATAAAATAAAATAGTTCAAATTTAAAATGCAAACAAAAAAAATATAAATACACTAAAATAAATTTCAAATCTCAATTATTAATTGTTATCACACATGCATTAAACTTTTTTTTATACTTATGACACCCTTTTTTATAATTAATATAATTTTTATATTAAAAAGTTAATTATGTAGAGATTAACATGTTAACATGCGAAATTTGAGTCGAACATAAAAAGATCATATATCTAAATAAGTCTAAAATTTTAGGATCACATGTCATGCAGGTTGTGAGTTTCATGGGTGGTCCCCGAATTTGAACTCAAATGTCCATATTTATTTTAATGCTAACTTTACTAACCCATATTTATGATAAAAGTAACACCCTGGATTTTTTGTTATATTTGTTAATTTGAAATGAGAAATTCTATTTACATATGTCTTCCGTGAGATTATACTTATACATGTTTTCAGGGAGACAAATTTTGTTAGGTTTATTTACCAATTTAAAGATAAATACTTCTTAGTTTTTTGTATTTTTTTAATATTGTAGTTCACATTTTACAATAATTAGTAGAAAAATTAATAAATTCTCAGGTAGGTCTCTCAAATTATATTTTATTTACAAATATTTATATTTTATAAATTTATAATTTTATACAATAAAATTATAATTTATAAAATATAACATTGTTATATTTAATAAATTTATTATATTCAGTTAAATGTTTAACTTAGCTTTTCCATGCTCATTTTATTTATTGATAACATTTTAATAATTTGATATTTAGTACACCTACATGTGAACATTGTTCCATGCCTATACAGCTTATCTTTCACGAGTATGTGCAGTGTTGCACATGTATATGTGGCTAATTCTTCAAGCTTTTTCCCTTCCCACACATCATCAACATTTTGTGGAAAGTCACACATCTATGTTTTGCAATTCTAGTAGATTTCACAACATTTATGTGAAAATATTCATTCTTAATATGTATTTGTTAATAATCCACTAAAACACTTAATACTTATATATGTAATTATAATGTGTCATCCATGATTTTGTGTAGTATCACCCATGTATTTGCGATCAATTTGTCATATCTTTATGCTTTGAGATGTGTCATCCATGGAGGTTCAATAGAAACTCTAATCCAATGAGAAACATGTAAAATTTTCAAATTAAAATAAATACACAATCAACTCATTGTTTTACATTAATAATTATTTCATTATTTACATGTTAATATTTTGCATAAACATAATTTCAATTAATTTTCTAACAATATTATCTTTTTGTTAATTATTTATTAATTGATAATATAATTAATTTAAACGTAGGGCAACCCCATGTTCAAACACTAGTCATTTACCTTGCTAGTTACAAATCCAAGATACCAAAATAAAATAAAAATAAGATTTTTCTCACTTCTTTTTCTAAACCCTTTTTTCTAAACCATATAACTAGAGTCGTTTCATTTGGCACAATTACATTCCTTGCTATGGTTATGGAGGTGCTTCGTTTAAGTAAATATCCTCATCCTCTCTTCCATCTTTACTCCTTTTAAGGTCATATCTTATTCGTTCTTTTTTTTTTTTTCCCTTAATTTTCAGGTTGTTTTGTTTTGATCTCTTACGTGAAATTGTTCAAGATCTGATGTTATCCAACAGTTCAATGTTGTTTGTTGTCCACAACTCACAACTGTGATTTCCTTGATTAAATTTGAAGGTAAATTAATAATAATTTAGACCTGTTATAACAAATTAGTTTTCTCCCTTTTCTTTACTCATTTTCTACTGCTGGTTAAAATTTATGTGCCATGTGAGTTTGTCAATAGCTTTTGGCCTCACTAAAACTGCAGTTTTTGTTTTTTTTACCTGCATTTTACATTCAGGTGGTGTTAGTTCATACTCTATGTTAATGCTGATTTGGTTACTCTTGCTTGTCATTATTTGGGGTTGTTGATTTGGTTCCTCTTGTTAATGTTGATGTTGATGGATTTCTTGTTATTGGGGAACTGTTTTGTTTTATCACGTATTTGATCGTTTTCATTTTTTGTATTACTCAACAGCCTGTTAAATGGGATATGATTGTGAAGTTTTGAATTAGGAATTTATCTAAAATTCATGATGTGACATCAATTATGATAAAAAAAAATTTTATTGTCTCGTTATGCAGTAAGTAGGCTGAAATAAATCCTCTTCAAGAAAAGTCTAATAGGAGAGAGAAAAACACAATTTATATGTTTAACTTATTATCATAATGAACTTTATATGAGGTTGTGTCTTTCTTTCTTTTACTAGACCTTTCTAATACTAAAGAAGAACTCAACTCCAATTATACATAGTTTTTGGTATATAAAGTGATCGAATTTTATGTTTTAGATGAAACATTTGCTAATCTCTAAGCACTTAATAAATGATATTGAGATTTCTTGGTATGGTTAAATCTTTTGATATTGAGATTCATTATTTATATGTTTGTGTCTAGCCTCATGATTATATATTTATATTAAGCTAAATATTTTTTTTTTAAAATTCATTTAGTATTCTATAAGAGTAGTATGAACCAGATATGCTTTCTGTGCAAAGATTGAAGTGAAATTTTGGGTTGATGTTGGTATTAATACTTAACTATCATATGGTAACTTGGAATGATTGATACTTTGTATTGTATTTGGCTTGATAGCATTGTTTTATAATGCTTGATAATGGGGCATGTAGTATATGAAGTTCTTTGAGTGTTATTTCTTTTTAGTGAACGACTGTGGTTCTTAGTTACGAATTACGATGCATTATAGCTGTCAATAAGTATTTGTATGCGTAACTTTATCAACCCAAATTAGTGATAAAAGTAACATCCTAGAATTTTTGTTATATTTGTTAATTTGATTTTGCTTCAACATCGTAAGAGAACTTCGGAAATTAAAATAAAGATTCACAAACATAGAATGAAACTTTTAAAAGATAGTATCGACGTGAAACATAGTGATATACTGTGTGTTTAAAGAAATTAAAATTTAAAATGGTGTATTATATTAGCTAAAAAGGTGTATTATATCACATTATATTATATTATAAGTAGGGAATGTTAATGCTGCACATTCTATCTTTAGTTGGAATGTGTTAACAATCTACACGAATATTCGAACATAAAAACTAATATTTTTTATTTAAATAATTATACGAGATATAATTGCTTTTTAATATTCAATTTAAAAAAATCTTTTTTTTCTCTCCTTTTTCTACTTCCATTTATTGTCTATCAATCCAATTCTATATTTCCTATTTATTATATATATATATATATATATATATATATATATATATATATATTTCATCTTCATCTTCTTTTTTTTTATTGTTTGTTTTATATTAAAAATAATTTAAATTGAAAATAAAAAAATATGTTATTGGCTTCTTCAAATTTATGCATTTCTATTGTCATATATATGCATAAGTTTCATTTTTTCAAAAATTATGAAAGTAAAAATTATTGATGTGTTAATTTAAATAACTTCTCATTAAACACATATAAACAATGAGTTGTATGAGATTTAAAGTAAAATATTAAGAACAAATGAAAGAAAATATATTATCTATTAGGAAAATGATAAAACAGAAGAGGAAGAAGAAAATAGAATATATTAGGAAATTTAGTATTGCAATGATACACATAATTAATGAAAAGGAAAATAGGTGAGAGAAAATACATTTTTTGTTTTTAAAATTAAGTATTAAAATACTATAATATCCTCGATATAAATATTTTAAGATAAGAAATATTGATTTTTATATCTAAATATTTTTGTGTAAATTGTCAATGCACTCCAACTAAAAATAGTGTGTGTTAGCATTCCCCTATATATATAAAATTAAATTCTGATTTATTATTGTTTGGTTAACCCATTTCTAAAAATTCTTTTTAAAAATTGTTCTATTCATGTTGTTTTTAGAAAAAAATAGAAATTGGTTAGACTAATTTTTCTTTTCAATCCCTCTAAAAGGGACGTCATTCACCATTTTCTACATAGGCTAGTTCTTTTTCTTTCCTTTCTTTTTCTTTTTCTTTCTTTTTTTGGTCAATTTTTTTTTTGTTGTAAAATTGAGCATATTTAATTTTGATATAATTAATTTTAAATCACGGATCATAATTAAAATATATCTCAAAATTAATACTGACCATATAGATTCTAATTAACACGTCTTTTCCTATTAAAAAAATTATCGTTAAAATGGATATTTTTCACTAAAAAGTACGAAAATTGTCTTTAGAATGATAAACTAAATAAGCATAATAGGAATCTCATATCCAGAACATAAAAATGGGTTCAAACCCATGATTGTACCGGGCCAAAAGAACAAGCAAAATGAGTTAGAGATTTTCATTTCATAACTACCCATTTTTCATTTAACACCTACTTAAATAATTTTTAAAAAATTCAAAAGTACTCTTTAACATAATTATCTATCCTAACACTTACCATAATAAATTAACATTATCTCTCTCTGAACACCTACTCTAATAAATTAATCCCACTCATTTACGTTTCAAAATAAAATAACTTATTATATGAAATAAGTTTTTCGAACAAAGAAAAAAATTAATTAAAAAATTTATTTAATTATTTAAATTATCTTTATAAAATTTTATATTTTAATAATATAATTTATTTATAACATAATTTTTTAAAATTTTATTAAAATTTTATATTTTAAAATATCAAATAAATAAAATATAAAAGTTTATTACAGAAAACCTTCTCCTAATAAAATTTTATATTTATAAATTTTATATTTTATTATTTTAATTAGAAATTTATATATAATATTTATATTATATTTATAATATTTTATATTTTAATAATATAATTTATTTATTTTTTAACATTTCATTAAAATTTTATATGATAAAATATAAAAATAAATCAAATATAAAATTTATTACGAAACTTTTTCTTAAATATTTTTTCTTATTCGACAATACATCGCCAGAGAAGAAAAAAAATTTACAAATTACTCTAATTATATGACGTTAATCACTCTAATTACTTTGAGTCTAATTCCTCTAATTACACTCTCGTCATCCCTCGTTACTCTAATTATTTTGAGTCTAATTATATGACGTTAATTACTTTGAGTCTTATTACTCTAATTACTTTGACTCTAATTACTCTAATTACCATAATGTTAATTACTTTAATTATTATTATTATTATCATAATTACACTTATGTTAATTACTCTAATTATTATTATTATTTCTGTTATAATTAAATTGAGAATAACATTATTGATGAGTAATTTAATTTTTTGTTATAATTAAATTGAGACTAATAACATTTATGAGTAATAATTTTTTTAAAATTGCAAATTTTTTTATTTCTTCGACTATGCACTGTTGGAGAAGCTAAAAAAAATTGCAAATTTTTTTGTTCTCCGGCAGTGTATCGCCGAAGAAGTAAAAAAATTTGCAACCTTTTTTCTTCTCTGGCAGTGCACAATCGAAAAACAAAAAAATTTGCAAATTTTTTTCCTTCTCCGACAGGGCACCGCCAAAGAGTAAAAAATAAAGAGTATATTAATATTTTTCCCACCTAAAAAATGAAAATGAGATAGGTGTGAAATAAAAATCCTAATGAATTATTATGCTAGAAATAGAATCTAGTCCAACCTGTATTTAACCATCCAAGATTGACTATCTGATATGCCCACACTAGGCCCACTTCATTCTCACAACAAGTCACACACCCACAACACAACACAATTCGTTTGGATACTCTTACTTTTCTTTTTCGACAAACCCAAGGTAAGGCTAGTTGCTAATAATTGCTAGTTACCTGCTTCCCAATTGGCAGATTTGTTGATGGCTAGTGCTTAGGGTTTAATCACCATTTTGATTATTGAAGGACATTGTTTTTGCTTCAATGTCTTTCATTGTGGATATTCTGAATTCACTAATTTGCTAATTGTTTGATGCATTCTCCCCAAGCAAGGGCCCTATCACTAGGGCCATGACTAGAAGAATAGAAGAAGACATGGCTAGAGTAGAGGGAGGAAGATCTCACCTCCATATGACCATCAAGTTATGCAAGCCATGACTTATTTACTTGTAATTTTTATTTTAGGAACCTAGGATTTTATTTTGGACATGTATTAGTCCATTTAATTTTCTAGGAGGTGTCTTAGTAATAAGAAGGGATAAGATTAGCTTTTGGGCCTTTATTTAGGAAATAAGGGGGTAGTTTGATAACTACACCCTCTTTTGCTAAATAAAACCCAAAACTAATAAAGGAGTAATCTTGGCCCTTGGATGAGGTAGCTTGGGCACCAATTCTCATCTAAAGGAGGGTATTGATTGGACTTTGGGCTTCAATCCTCCTCCCTTGGATGACTCCTTTTAATCCTAGCCCTTCATTTCCTTCATGACTTGTCCAAGAGGTTAGCTCCCTCTATAAAAAGGTGCTCCTTCACACTCTTGTATTTTTTACACTTGATTGAATGGAAAAACCTTGAGTTGGCCAAAATTCTCTTAGTGTCCACCCTTCTCTCTTTGGGAATTCCTTAGGTTTTTATCAAGGGTTCCATCCCTTGTGGCAAATTTTCCCTCTTAGGCTTATCTTACCTTAAGTGGCGCCTAAAACCACCTCACTTCTTACCTCTCCACAAACCATTTCACCAAAGAAGAAAACCTCTAGAAAAAGATTAAGGGAGGCATGCATAATTTGGTATCAGAGCATTGGTTCTAGAGGTCTAAACTCTCTTCCTATCTCATTTATTTTTTCTTTCCATTTTCCTATTTTATTTTATCTTTAATTTCCGCAATTTTTCTAGCTTTCCATTGTTGTTTATCATTTCCATTTATGTCTTGAGTTTATTGTTTTGAGTTATAGTTTATTTGCACCATTTATTTTTTGCTTGATGCAATTTATATTGTTCTTTTCTTTGCATCTACGTCTCTCCCATATTCATTAATTTCCGCTTAAGCTTTGAGTTGGGTGCTTTCTTGCTTGAATTTTGGTTTTGAGAATTTCTTGCTAAAAATCCATGCCGTTGTGGTGAATTCCACAACCTTGTGGTCAAGAAATTTAGACCAAATTCTTGTGTTTCCTTGCACCTAGTTGCGTTGTTTTTGCTTTATTTTTAGCTTTTATTTTTCACTTTTATACTCTTGTGCAGTTGTCTATAAGTCATTTTATAGTTTCCCATTTTGTCTATTAATTCCTTTTAAGTTTAGCCTCTTTTGTTTTTACAAAAAAAAAATTTGAAACTTCTTAAATTGAGCAACATAGAGGGTCATACCTCATGTCTAAGTCTCTTTAGAAGTTCATGTGCTTTTAGTTTCAAGCATATTCTTAAAAAAAAATTCAAAAGTAGTTGCTCAATTTCCTTTGTCTTTATTTTCCTTATACGTATAATTTGTAGCTCATTTGTGTGGTAAAGGTAGTTCTTGTTTGTGGGTGCTTTCACTTAAGCTATAAGTTTGGTATTTGTGTTTAACAAATTACTAAAAACTTAACAAAGCTTGAGTCCAGTGACACACCAAACTACTAAACCATTAACACATCTATAGCTACTTTGCATTTTGAAGTCATTTCTAGTAGTACCTAAATTGTTGCTTTTAATTTTCTTTATTGTTCCAAGCACATAACTCTTTGTTATCAAGCACTAAATTCACAATCAATTTAGGTGCATCTAGTAAATATTCAAAAAAAAAAAAAACAAGAAAACAAAGTCTAAAATAAAATACAAAAAAAACAACGAAGGATTCAAAAAAAAAAAGAGAACAAACAAAAGAAAAGAAAGTTTGAAAAAAATTCATTTGATGTACCTAACCTAAAATTAGCAAGTGCTTCAACTTTGAACTTGGAACCTTAAAAGAAATTTTATTACTTTTGGTACACTAGAACTTGATATTTGTGTTCTTCTACTCTTTAATCTAGTGTCATTCTTAGGTATTCCATTGTGTGCTCTCTTTCTTTTGTTTACCTTTTAGTTGTTGCTTGTCTTTTAAATCATCTTTCTAGTTTGTCTTATATACTCTTACCATTTGGTTAAGTGTCCTTTTGATTGTGTTATCTTTTATTGCTTTTTGAGTTTCTATTCGCACCTCCCCTTGCTACTTTTGGTTTCTTTGGTTTGTGTGTTAGTGTCACTTTTGGGAGAAAGCTTGAAAAAGGAGCTTACCACAAGGGTAGCATATTTTGGAAGGTTGGACTAAGAGCCTAAGGGATCACCTCAAAAGGAAATACACCTAGCCGTGAGGACTTTGATTTGAAGGAGCATTTGAAGAATCATTTTTTGAAGACTTTACTTTTTCTTTAATTTGGGTGTATTAATTTTGTAGTTGGGAGTTTGAGTGCCCTTAAGGCCCTCCCTTTGGTTGTAATAAAATTTAATCAATTTTTTAGTTTCTCGAAAATTAGGTGAAGAAGGAAGAAGTGGTACACTTCCTTCAACACCTTAGGAGCTCGCTTTAGATCCCTTCTCTTTTGAATTTTTGCTTTAAAATTCTTGCTTTATTTTTATTATTCAAAGCGCTTAGAAGGCTAAAGAGTTCCAAAGACTCATCAAGCCATTTTAGGCAAGAAAACACAAAAAGAGAGGAGTGTTTGTTTGTGAAAATTTTTTAGCCACCTTTTTCCTCTTAGAAATTCAAGCACAATGACATCACACACCCACTCTAGTGCTCATAGTTATTCATCAAACAAGAGTGTAAACCAAAGAAATATTTCTAAAGATTACACTCTAGAAAACTTAAACATGGACTTTAGGGAGTGGATGACAAAAGAACAAGAGAGAAGAGAAGAAAAAAGAATAGAAAAAGAGTCCAAGGAGAAAAGAAAAATAAAAGAAAGAGAGGAAGAAAAGAGAGAAAAAAGAGAGAAGGAAGAGAGAAGAATAAGAGAAAGGAGAGAAGATGAAGAAAGGAGAGAAAGAAAAGAAAGAGAAAGAACAAAAGAGAAAGAAGAAAAGAGAAAGAAGAAGAAAAAAGAAAGCATAGGAATGGTGAAAATTACAAAATGAAAGGGATAGTCTTAGGTTCCCCATCTAGACATACCCATAGGAGTGAAAGTGAGGAAGAATACTACAATCATCCTAGGAGAAACTCCCATTCATCCATGTATAATAATGGGGCCCCTCCAAGGGAGCCCAAAATTGATCTCCCCCCATTTCATGGGAGGGAAGATGTGGAAGCCTACCTTGATTGGGAAATCAAGGTAGAACAACTCTTCACTTGCCATGAGGTAAGAGAAGAAAGAAAGGTTCCAATGGCAACCCTTAGCTTCTAAGGGCATGCCATGCATTGGTGGGTTGGGTTAACCAATGAGAGAATCCGCACCAATATGTCTTTCATAAGATATTGGAATGATCTTAGAAGTGCTCTAAGAAGAAGGCATATTCCCTCTTGGTATGAAAGAGATCTTTTGGATAGACTCCAAAGGCTAAGGCAAACCAACCTTAGTATAGAAGAGTATAGACAAAAGATGGAACTTCTTATCTTGAGGGCGGGTATCATTGAGGAACCCCAGGCCACTATGGCAAGGTTTTTGTGTGGGTTGAGCCCCGAAATTCGTGATAAGGTGGAGCTCTTCTCATACAATTCCCCTGATGAGTTAGTTCAACTTTGCATCAAGGTGGAAAATCAACTTAGAAGGAAAACTTTTAAAAAGGATAACCCACCTTATGTAAAGAGGGACCAACCTACGGGGAACTCTTTCAAGAGTTACCCCAAAGAGGAACATCCCAAGCACTTCAAAGAGCATAAAACATCACATATAGAGAGAAAACCCCTACTACTAACTCTCACGAGAAAGTTAGTAGTATCAAATGCTTTAAATGTCTTGGGAGAGGCCACATTGCCTCTCAATGCCCTACTAAGAGAAACATCATCATGAGGGCCCAAGATGTTTATAGTAGTGAGTCTAGCTCACACTCCTCTAGTGAGAGCGAAGGACAAGGGGTTCATGCATACCAATCTAATTGTGATGAAACCGCTTATGCATGTGAGGGAGACCTCTTAATGATAAGAAGACTTCTTGGAAGCCAACCTTTGAAAGTGTCCTCATCTCAAAGGGAGAACATATTCCACACTCGCTGTAAGGTGAATGACAAAATATGTTCTCTCATTGTGGATAGTGGGTCATGCTGCAATTGTTGTAGCTCAAGGTTGGTGGAAAAGCTAGCCTTGACCCCACTTCCCCACCCTAAGCCTTACAAGCTTCAATGGCTCAATGAGCAAGGGGAAATGGAGGTCAATGAGCAAGTCAAGGTTCCAATTTCCATTGGGTCTTATAAAGATGAGATCCTGTGTGACATAGTCCCAATGGAAGCTGGTCATATCTTGCTAGGAAGACCATGGCAATTTGATAAGAAAGCCATACACCATGGTCATTCCAATAACATCATCCTCACTCATAAGGATAAGCGCATTAAGTTGTGTCCTCTAACACCTTCACAAGTGGCGGAGGACCAACTCATCATGAAACATAAGAGAGATGAAGAGAAAAAAAAAAAGCAAAGCTTTACCCCTAAAGCTTGAAAGGGGTAAAGAGGTTGAGTTGGAAGTTGGTGCCCCTTCCAAGAAAGTCATTAGTAAAGGGAGTTTATTTGCGACAAAATTGGAATTAAAGGAAGCCCCCTTAACTAACAGACCTTTCTATCTCCTCCTTTGCAAAGAGGCATCCCCCATTTCTTCCCCCTCCACTTTTTTCCCTTCTAGTTCTAACACTGCCATAGAATTTAGACCTGAGAACCTACCTCAAGAGGTTCAAGAGCTTTTAAAGGAGTTTGGTGATATATTCCCTAATGAAGTTCCCAAAGGACTTCCTCCAATTAGGGGTATAGAACACCAAATAGACTTGGTACCTGGGGCTAGCCTGCCTAATAGGCCTGCTTATAGGACTAATCCCATGGAGACCAAGGAGATTGAATCTCAAGTCCAATAACTATTGGAGAAGGGTTGGGTTCAAGAGAGCCTAAGCCCTTGTGCTGTGCCAGTTTTGTTGGTGCCTAAGAAGAATGGCCAATGGAGGATGTGCATTGATTGTCGAGCAATCAATAACATCACCATCAAATATAGGCACCCTATCCCTAGGCTTGATGACATGCTTGATGAATTGCATGGGGCCCAATTATTTTCAAAAATTGATCTTAAGAGTGGTTATCACCAAATCCGCATCAAGGAAGGTGATGAGTGGAAAACCGCTTTTAAGACCAAGTTTGGGCTGTATGAGTGGTTGGTAATGCCCTTTGGGCTTACCAATGCCCCAAGCACCTTCATGAGGCTTATGAATCATGTCCTTAGAGATTGCTTAGGAAAATTTTGTGTTGTTTATTTTGATGACATCTTAGTGTATAGCAAGAGCCTAGATGAACATGTAGGCCATCTTAGGCGCGTCTTTTGCATTCTTAGGTCACACCAACTCTATGGAAATCTTGAAAAATGTAATTTTTGTGTGGAGAGTGTGGTGTTCTTAGGTTTTATAGTTAATAAAAATGGGGTTCAAGTAGACCCCGACAAAATCAAAGCCATCCAAGAATGGCCCACCCCAAAAAGTGTGACTAAGATCAAGAGTTTTCATGGTCTCGCGAGGTTTTACAGGCGCTTTGTGCCTAACTTCTCCACACTTTTCTCACCAATCAATGATTTGGTGAAGAAGGATACTCCTTTCCTTTGGGGTGAAAAACAACAAAAAGCCTTTGAACTTATCAAAGAGAAACTGACCCATGCACCAGTTTTAGCTCTTCCTGACTTTTCTAAAACTTTTGAGCTAGAGTGTGATGCATCGGGAGTGGGTGTGGGAGCTGTGTTGTTACAAGGTGGTCATCCCGTGGCTTATTTTAGTGAAAAACTAAATGGAGCCGCCTTAAACTACCCCACCTATGATAAAGAGTTTTACTCTTTGATAAGGGCCCTTCAAACTTGGGAACATTATCTTGTACCCAAGGAGTTCATCATTCATAGTGACCATGAGTCACTTAAGTATTTGAAGGGTCAAGGCAAGCTTAATAAAAGGCATGCTAAATGGGTAGAATTTCTTGAGACTTTCCCTTATATCATCAAATACAAGAAAGGAAAACATAATGTGGTGGCTGATGCTTTGTCTCGTAGACATACCCTTTACACCACCTTAAGTGCAAAGATTCTTGGATTTGATAATATTAGAGAAATGTATCTTTCTGATAAGGATTTTGGATCCATTTATGTTGTCTCTACATTTGCATGTAAAACCCAAAATGGGTTCTTTGTGAGTGAGGGGTACCTTTTCAAAGGTAGCAGACTTTGTGTACCCCAAGGATCTATGAGAAATCTGTTGACAAAAGAGAGCCATGAGGGTTGGCTCATGTGGCATTTTGGAATTAACAAAACTCTTCTGCTTTTACAAGAAAAATTCTTTTGGCCCCATATGAAGAAAGACGTCTATAGACATTGTCGTAGATGCACTGCTTGCTTGCAAGCTAAGTCTAAGACAATGGCTCATGGATTGTACACACCCTTACCTGCTCCTTCTGCACCTTGGCTGGATATTAGTATGGATTTCATCCTTGGCCTTCCTCGAACCCAACGAGGTGCAGACTCTATCTTTGTAGTGGTAGATAGATTTTCAAAAATGGCTCACTTTATACCATGCCACAAGATAGATGATGCGAGCAACATTGCGAGACTTTTCTTTAAAGAAGTTGTCCGTTTACATGGAATTCCCCAATCCATAGTCTCTGATAGAGATGTGAAGTTCCTTAGCCACTTTTGGAAAACATTGTGGGCAAGGCTAGGAACTAAACTCTTATTTTCTACCACATGTCACCCCCAAACTGATGGGCAGACTGAGGTAGTAAATAGATCTCTATCTACTATGCTTAGGACACTTCTTCGAGGAAATCACAAGTCTTGGGATGAATACCTACCCCATATTGAGTTTGCATACAACCGGGTGGTTCAAAGGACCACCAAGCATTCTCCCTTTGAAGTTGTTTATGGCTTCAACCCTCTTACTCCTCTTGATATCTTGGCCTTACCCTTTCCTTCTTCTGTTCACAAAGAAGGAATAGTAAGAGCGGATTTTGTTAAAAAATTACATGAAAGGGTAAAGGCCAACATTGAACATCATTCAAAGGAGTATGCTAGTAAAGCCAATAGGGGCAGGAAAGAAATTATCTTCAATGAAGGGGATTGGGTATGGCTTCATTTGAGGAAGGATCGCTTCCCTACTCAAAGGAAGTCCAAGCTTAGCCCCCGAGGAGATGGTCCCTTTCAAGTCCTCAAGAGAGTGAACAACAATGCATACATATTAGATCTCCCTGAGGACTATGGTGTCAGTACTACCTTTAATGTTTGTGATTTGATCCCTTTTGTAGGTACTGATGAAGAAGAGGAGGACCTATCAGATTTGAGGTCAAATCCTTCCCAAGGGGGAGGGGATGATGCATTCTCCCCAAGCAAGGGCCCTATCACTAGGGCCATGGCTAGAAGAATAGAAGAAGACATGGCTAGAGTAGAGGGAGGAAGATCTCACCTCCATATGACCATCAAGTTATGCAAGCCATGACTTATTTACTTGTAATTTTTATTTTAGGAACCTAGGATTTTATTTTGGACATGTATTAGTCCATTTAATTTTCTAGGAGGTGTCTTAGTAATAAGAAGGGGTAAGATTAGCTTTTCGGCCTTTATTTAGGAAATAAGGGGGTAGTTTGATAACTACACCCTCTTTTGCTAAATAAAACCCAAAACTAATAAATGAATAATCTTGGCCCTTGGATGAGGTAGCTTGGGCACCAATTCTCATCTAAAGGAGGGTATTGATTGGACTTTGGGCTTCAATCCTCCTCCCTTGGATGACTCCTTTTAATCCTAGCCCTTCATTTCCTTCATGACTTGTCCAAGAGGTTAGCTCCCTCTATAAAAAGGTGCTCCTTCACACTCTTGTATTTTTTACACTTGATTGAATGGAAAAACCTTGAGTTGGCCAAAATTCTCTTAGTGTCCACCCTTCTCTCTTTGAGAATTCCTTAGGTTTTTATCAAGGGTTCCATCCCTTGTGGCAAATTTTCCCTCTTAGGCTTATCTTACCTTAAGTGGCGCCTAAAACCACCTCACTTCTTACCTCTCCACAAACCATTTCACCAAAGAAGAAAACCTCTAGAAAAAGATCAAGGGAGGCATGCATCATTGTTAGTGTTTAATCACCATTTTGATTTTTGAAGGAGATTGTTCTCTGTTTCAGTGCCTTTAGTTGTGTATATTTTGACTTCACTGATTTGCTAATTGCTAGTGTTCAAAGGTTTAATCACCATTTTCATTTTTGAAGGAGATTGTTCTTTGCTTCGGTGCCTTTCATTGTGCATATTTTGAATTCACTAATTGGCTTGTGTTACTAGACCAATTAGAAGTGATGTTGTGCATATTCTGAATTCACATATTGGTGCCTTAAATTTTTATTTGAATAGCCTTAATTTATTAATGATATGAAGAGAAATCTATACTCATGATATTTTTTCAAGTTGTTAGAAGCATTTTTTGTCTTATTAGCAATGAATGTGTTTGTATTACTTTATGACTCATACTAAATAGTGTTGAATTTATGTTGAATTGTGTTTGAATGACTGAATTTATTTTGTACTGTTATTTGATTGGCTAAATTTATGTTGAATCTATGATTGATTCTGACTGCATTCTGTTATGTTTTTTTCATATGGAAATGATTTGTTAATACAATTTGTAAATATATTTAACATAATGTAATCTGAAACTGCATTTATGCATTAAATTAATGATATAAATCCAGAGGGGTTGAATTCGTTTAACGGATCTATCTAGGTTGGAAGGTAATAAGTTAACAAAACAATGAGAATTGGGTAAACAAGAAAATGGAAAGGATGAAAATGATTTAACAAAGGGATAGATAACGACACTTCCAAAGATGAAAGATAAGTCATATGACGCCACAAGGGTGGTGATTTACCCTTGATAAGTCTACCAGAGCGCCACAAGGAAAAATTCGAATTAGGTGGCTATTCAAAATCATAACTCCTAAAATAAAATTAAATACTCCATTATCATGCAATTATCACATATGATTAATTGCATGTTACATTAATTTCTAAATTAATGGAACGTTACAAAAAATGAAAAGTCATTGTCTTCTGGATTCATATCATTCCCTCATTCTTCGAAAAGATTCGTCCTCGAATCTATGGCTTTATTTTCCTACAAATGTTATTCTTATAATTTAAAATGAACAAAATCAACTTCTAGGATCAAATGTAACTTGTAAAAATTCATCCATAAAAGAAGTTTTCCTTCTTGGTTTCCAAACCCAAACATTGGAATGAAGAAGAATTCTTCTTTTAAAATAGACCTATGCATTTTCTTCGTGAGTTTTAACTTCAATAATGTACTGGATGTACAATGATTCTGTAAAACTGATATGAACATTTTTCTTCCTCCCATCTAGCAATTTGTGGGTTGTATTATCATGATCCTGAGCATTCAAAATATCAATAGAAGAAGAAAAATCATTAGCAATATTCATTTTAGCGTTCTTTTTCTCTCTTTCTCTTTCATTTTCTCTCTCTTCCTCTTCACTATTTTCTTTTTCTAATTTTCTATTTTATTCTCTCTCTTTTTCTATTTTTTCCTTCAACTTATGTTGATTATCACAAACTTTGCTTGGTGTCAGAAATTTCAAATTAAGTTTGCATCCTTCATGCACCAAAGAAACTGAAAGTCTTTTAGGATTTATCCTTTTACCCTGCAACCAAGGCCTCTCTAAAAGAAAATGACATCAGTCCATGGGAGCAATATCGCATGTCACTTTTTCCACATATTTTCCAATAATGAATCTAAACTTAGCTTGCCTAGGATGAAGACTCGTTGGTAAGTTAAGTTTATTCACCAATCTTTCGCTTACCACGTTGCTATAACTTTCTTCATCAACTGCAAATAAACATAAATGACCTTCTATTAAACACCTTGTATAAAAAATATCCACCATAATTCCAAACTTAGAGCCGAAGCTCTGATACCAACTGATAGAAATCCAGAGGGGTTGGATTCGTTTTGCAGATCTATCTTGGTTGGAAGGTAATAAGTTAACAAAACAATGAGAATTGGGTAAACAAGAAAATGGAAAGGATGAAAATGGTTTAACGAAGGGATAGATGACGCCACTTCCAAGGATGGAAGATAAGTCATATGACGCCACAAGTGTGGTGATTTACCCTTGATAAGTCTAGTAGAACGCCACAAGGAAAAATTCCTTGATAAGTTCTAAAGAGAAATTCGTCTCTCACAAAAGGGTAAAACCCAATTATAATTCACTAATTTTATGGTTGTCTTTTGAGTATAATTCAGTCTCTATTTATAGAATTAGGTGGCTATTCAAAATCATAACTCCTAAAATAAAATTAAATACTCCATTATCATGCAATTATCACATATGATTAATTGCATGATACATTAATTTCTAAATTAATGGAACGTTACAAAAAATGAAAAGTCATTGTCTTCTGGATTCATATCAATTAACCAATGCCCTATATTCTTGAAGGAACTTATAATGAAGATATTAATAAGTCTAGACCAAGCAAAAAGCTTAAGTTTATTATATCTAAAGTTTGGGATCATTTTAGTAGAATTGGTGTAAAAGCTACCTGTAACCATTGTGATCAAGAATACGTTTGTGGGGTATAAAAAAAGGACTTCATCTATGTTGTTTCACTTTAAAAAGGGTGAAGTGTTGAGAAAAAAAGAAAGGTTGCACAGGTTGCAAATATGATAATTTGTTAGTTTGGGAGGTTGAGGTCTAGGAAAATAGACCAAAAACATGTAAATGATTTACTTTCAAGAGCTATAATTCAACATGAATTTTCTTTTAGCTTTGTTGAGCATGAGTGGATTAGGGAGCTACTTTTGTATTTGCATCTTGGGTAAGAATTCTTAGTAGTGTGTCTTTAACCTTTGGAGAATTCATGAAGAAGAAAAAGAAAAAGTAAAACATGCAATGCGTAAAGCTGATAGTAGGATTTGATTAACATCTAATTGTTGGACTTGCATAACTTAGGAAGGATACATTTGTATTATTTTTTATTTTATTGATGCTAATTGGAAACTGAGCAGTGAGATTATTGCTTACTCTAGGTTGGATCTTCCACATGGTGGCCATGAAATGGCCAAAAATATCTTTGAAATCTTGCTTGATTGGGAGATAGACAGAAAGGTTTTTTCTATTACTTTGAACAATGCTAGTACCAATGACACAATGGTAAATTTCATGAAAGCATAATATCTTAATTTCATTTTGATGACATTGATTTGAAGTTGAAATTTCTTTAATATATCTTCTTGTTATATTATTATGTTAGTCACCTATTTGTTAATTAATTGATTTTTCATAAGTAGGTATTCATGATGCCTAAATGTGGAAGAGGACGAGTTCGAGGTAGTGAGTTTGTTGCTAGATCTCATGCTAATCCACAAGTAGCTTAGTCTAGATCTCATGGTAATCCATCATAGTCTTTCCCATCTCCCATCGATGATCCTTTTTTGCATTCACCATGTTTTTTTTTTTATGAATATTTAATTTTTAATTTTTAACCTATTTAAACATAATGCCTGCTATTTTTTTTTTTGTCTGGGATTGTTCTTCTTAAATCTTAGGTGCTACAACTAGCAATGATTTATCACTTGATGGAGATCATTTAGTTGTTGGTGGTCAATCATCTTTGCAAACCATTGCATTGATGGCAACTAATCAAATACTATCCCGACATCTCTCCCACACCTTTTTGCTACTTCAAGTGTAGAGTCACACAATGAAGTTGATAGGAGACAAGTTATATCCATACAAAAACTTATCAGCAAACCATAAGTTTCACTCAACTTAATTTAGTAATTCCTATTAATGTTACTATTTTATATTTTTACATTATTGATTAATAAGATTTCTCTTTTTGAACTTAAAATCAAAATTGAATGGACATATAGGAAGCGTTTTTTTCTAGAATTTTCTGTAACTCGGGATGTTATATTTGAAGTACTCGTAAGGAGGCTCAAGCCAACACTAGTTGATTATCCTGTTGAGATGAAAGATATATTATTCAATAATTTTATTGTAAGCAATTATAACACAAGTATTATGTATCACATGATTATATATTTTCATAAATGAATTTACTTAAATTATATTTATGTAGTCAAAATATTATTTTGAAACTATATCTCTCCGTGACAAGAATTGTTAGGAACAAAATATGCATGGATAGATATTTTGATTGTCTGGCTAAAGCAAGGGCTAAGAAAGCAGTAACGAAATCAGAAAATTGTGTTGATTATAAGGGTCATGGGCCAAAAGGAATAAAGATTGAGATTTGGAATGACTTATTAGACCATATTTCAAAAAGGCACTGTTAATTTATTTCCAATCGGTCTTTCACCATTGATAATCATTCTCTTCACTATTAAAGTTGCTTTGGTCTTTAGGCTTTATTAGGTGAGGGAAAGCTAGTCTTCTTGTTCTCCAATACTTAATAAAAGCCTGACCCTTGCTCTTTAAGAATTTTTTTATTAACAATTAACAAATATTAGGTATTAGTTTTTAGTAGTCAAACTCAGATAATTCAAATTCATCACTTTTTTTTTCTTCTTCATTCATATGGTTTTTATTAACTGGGTAACTTTAGAACTTTTCCTAATTCTTCAAGAATGAATTTTGTGCATCAATCAAACAACAAAAATGTGGAAGAATGCATTTGTTTACATGGACCGAATTTAGAGAGTCTGTCCTGTACTTAATTTTATTTCAAAGTGAGCAATGGTGAATGTTGCATAGGTACAGTTTATATTAATATATATATATATATATAAATTGTTTTTTTATTAATTTTTGTTAAAGTTCAAATCGACTGTCTCTTCTCTTTTCTATTTTCCTTCAACCACCATTATCTGGTTTATATGCTTCCCCTTAATCACTTAATGTAGCAGGAGTGATATAACTGTATAAGTATCGGATAATTAGGCTTTTTTTTCTTAATAGAGTGTGAAAGTTAAGAAATGTAACAAATAAATAAGAATATAGAATTTAAGTTCACGATAATATATCTATTTAATAAATCTGACGGAAACATAATAAAAATTAGTTGTTAACCTGAAATGGGAAAAATAATTATATTCAAATATTAATGAAAATATAATAAATATTGATAAATACGGGACAAAATATTTGGGATTTAGGAGTTTGCATTGGGACAACGATTCCTTCTATGGTCAGATTGTCTGCAAATTGAACATGTAACTCTGCTTCGTGATTGTGACTCTCTCAAATCTATTTCAATTCTAATTCAGGCAATTTAGGATGACCTGACCCTCGAAGCAATGCTAAATTTGACACAATGAATTATCGGCTTCTTAGAGGCATTGTCTCTGCATTTCCTAAGGGATTCCACTCTGCAAAATAAGTTTCTATGATGTTTTGCAGAGAGTATACTCTATCAACAAATTGATGGTGCTTGATATTGACATGAGCGCACGCTGTTATGACGTGAGAGCATGGGTAGTGGTATGCTTGGAAAGCTTTGCACTTACAGTATTGTTTGTCAAGCAAAACAACCCATGTTTGACCTCCTCTTTGCGTGGCATGATAGAATGTTTGAGTAACTTTAAACTTTTTGTTTCATGTATTAAATACTTTTTTATCGTGTTCATTGATGCAACGACTTTGTTTTCCTCCATGAACTCCATTAATTTTTTGTAGTAACGCCTTCCTTCCATAAATTGTGCATTTGTTTGTGCCCGATCTTTTAAGAAAGTACTCAACTAACTTGTCATGAATAGATTTCACAAGAGCAGTTAAAGGCATATTTCATGAGCCTTGAAACACTTTGTTAATTGCTTCAGACAAGTTAGTTGTCATGTGACCAAATCATTAGCCTCTTACATGTGTCATGCTCTACTTGCTAACTTCAATATGATCAATCCATTCCTTTATTTATGGGGTAGTGTCTCTAAAATTTGTCAACCTCTTGTCAAATTTATCTACACATGTTTCGTAGCCTGATAAAAAATAGTGATTTAGGTTTAGTAAAGAAACAAATTTTTTTTTATGCGGAAAAAAGCAACATTAATTAATGATATATTTAAATTTACCCATTGTGATTAAATCTTGTTTTAGCCTAGTGTTCTTGAACTTGTGATTAAAGTTGTTTGCTATGTGGTGGATGCAGAAGACATGATGAGCATATGGCAGTCTCCACATATGTGAAGTCTGCACTGCACCTAAGATGCTTTTATGTCGATTTGAGGTCAGACATAACTCGCTTTTTTTAGTAACATGTGCTCAAATTTTGTTCAAAAACCAAGCCCAATTACTCAATGCTTCACCGTCAATGATGGCAAATACGACTGGGAGAATAGAACTATTTCCATCCTGGGTTCTTACAATCAACAGTGTCCCCTTAAACTTTGCATACAAGAAAGTCTCATCTATCTGTAGTATGAGTTTGCATGAGTTAAATGCGTCAACCACAGGTTTAAATGTCTAGAAAACACGATGAAATTATTCCAATAACATCATCAACCATATACTCTGTGGTCTCAAGTTCATAAACTGACCTAGGACATTTCATTACCATATAATCCAACCACCTGGGCAACATGTCGTATGATTCTTCCCAGTCACAAAAAACTTTTGTCGTAGCTTTTTTTTTTTACCCAACCATGTCTTTTTGTACGAAGGTGTGTACAATAGCTCACTCTGAATTCTTTCTATAATCATTGATATTGCAACAGATAGGTCAGTTGTACCCATACCTAATACATTTCACACAAAAGTTATGATTTATGTAATAAAAAATAGAATGTTAGTATTAGTATATTATTACCTAAAATGTAGCTAGAGATAATATCTTGCGTCAGTTTTGCATGATCCTATGTAAATTTTCCATTAGCGTAATTATGTGAACTCACCCCCCCCCCAAAGTTTGTGACTGTCCATTTGTGTCTGTTGTGAGAGTGTCACTCTCATCTGCCATGGACATCTGCTTGTGTGGTTAGGACATTGGATGGAAAACATTGTCGGTCTTGTCTTAATAATTTCATAAGTGTGATGTGTCCGTAGACAGTGTTGAAAAACGACCAATTTGACTTCATCCTTTTACTCTAACTTTAATCTCTTAAACAACTCTTGTCCATATTGCCAGTCATAAGAGCTTCGAATAGGTAATAAGTTTGTTTCATCATCCGGATGTGTCCAATTAATGTTAGTATAGTGGCGAAAGTAACAAAACTTAGATGCCTTAAAACTAATATACAATATCACATTAACAGGGCATAAAACAGTGACATTAACCTATATAGACTTCAATAATAACTTCGTACCTAATATAGGAAATCTTGCACGATGTTCTTATGGACCATGACTTGTTTGTGCTTCTTCATCCGTATCGGAACCTGATCCTGGAGGTGATCTGTTATCCTCACCTTCGTGGTTTTCATAAGACATAAATTCATCTTGTTCATACACAACAAGGTCTAGATGGTCTTAATCATCTCCCAAATTTGTTATGTTCTCTGTTATCGTCGTTGTCTGTCTTGTACAGCGACTACTAGTTGGCATAGATTCACATTCAGAATACGTTGTTCCCTATGTTGGCATTGATCCTCCAGGATAATAATCTATTTAGTCCTGCGTATATCCAGTATTATCAGACTGCTCAATGTCAACATATAATTCTATCATACGTGTTGTGTTAGTAGTTGAGAAAACATTAATCATCATCTTCAAATCACCATCATCAGATACCCGTAAAGCACCAAAATGCCTAGGGTTTTCATAAACAATATATTTACATATAATTTTACTGACAACCTGATTATGTGAAATATGTAAGTTTGAATTAATTTGTGTAACACATTCATGAAAAGAAATGTTAGTAGAAAACTGGATGATGGAACGAGAACTGCTAAATGAAACTTCTTCAAGTCTCATACTAACTTCGGGTTATAGTAAACAATTGAAAAAAAAAGTGTCCATAATATGAGTAGGGAACAATTTTTTTCTTTCACTTGCTACATGATGTAGGAAACTGAAACTTGGTTGGGATACAAGTTCAATATAGGTATCTATTCGGAAAAAATGTAAAGGAGGTTGCACGATAGTTTTGAAAAATTCACTGTGGGCCTGTGATCTTATTGAGCCCAATTCGCCATCTAAAGTGGAGAATTTGACTAGTTGGCCTGACATGTCAGTCCAAACCGCCAACTTAAAAAATTACAGAAATAGATTGATTTTGTGAAAAATTCCCAAAATTATGTAGTTTTGGACCAACCCGCCACATGAGTTGGCGATTTGCATGATTCTAGTGGAAATCGATAACTTAATTGTTGGTTTGGGCCCATGCATAGAATCACACAACAGAAACCGGCAATTCAGTTATTGGTTTGGGCTACTTAGGGGAATTTAGTTGAAATCGGCAACTGACATGGCGGTTTAAGTTGTCAGGAACAGAGGTTCTTGTCTCCAAACCGCCAAATGATATGGCGGGTTGGGCTTTTCCATGCATTTCCTGTCCAAAACACCAACTCACATGTCGAGTTGAGCTTTTCTATGCATTGTTCATGCAACGTAGCAATGTAACAAAGGAAATAAACATGTTTAAAAAAAAGGAAAAATCTTGAAGAAGCAAATTAAAATTTATTGATAATTAATAATTTTAAAAAACTAGGAAAATCATATATGTTTAACAGATTTTAATTGATAAATTAAAAATTTTAAAAAATAATTATTAATATGTAGAATTTTTAAACTTAAATACAAATATTTAGTTTAAGGAAAAGAAAAGAGATAAATTATATTTTAGGACCTAAATAATGAGAAAGTCTAGATACTCTTTTAATATTATTTAAAATCTTAATTTAAATATAGTGTATTTGGTGTTTATGTGAAAGTCCGGATAAAAAATAATTTATATAAAAACTAGTTTATTTATTAGTAATAATAAAATTTAAATATATGATTTTATTTAAATAATTTTAATGAGTTTTTATTATATTAATGACAATGATTTAGGGTTTACGAATTTTACGTAACTTTGTAAACATATTTTGTTGCTCGCAAATTTTAATTATATTTGTACATATAAATTGGTTACATTATGATAGTGAGACATCATGTAAACTTTTTTTTTTTTTTTGTGACCATGGTATTAGTACAAGGTATATAATCACAATAAATACTGCTAAATATTTTATGCATATAAACCATGATATTGAATATTTCAACTTTAAGCATTTAATTAAGAGAATCCATAACTTGTGGCAAGTAATGTTGATATAAAGAATTTTTATATACTATATCCAAAATAAACGTGAAGTTTATCAGGCCTTCGAATGAAATTTAAAATTAGCACTTGCCATCAATTTTGATAATGTATGTTAAAGACACTAATATATGATTTAGGGTTTAGATAAAATTTTATTTTTAATGAAAGCCTTTGGATATATTTAATATTTTTTTAACTGTTAAATGAAGGATATACCTTTAAAAAGGAAATTTGAAACCTCTCAAAAGAAAAAAGAAGAAGAAATGTAACAAGTAAACAACAATATAGAGTTTAGGGTCATGACATTGTATGTATTTAATAAATGTGACGAAAACATAATAAAAATTAGTTGTTAGTCTGAAATGAAAAAAATAATTATATTAAAAATTATTAATGAAAATACAATACATGTGGCCAAATACAGGATAAAACATTTGAGATTTAGGGGTTTGCATTGGGACAACGATTCCTTTTATGGCCAGATTGTCTACAAATTTAACATGTAACTCTGGTTTGTGGCTGTAACTCTCTCAAATCTATCTCATTTCTAATTCAGGTTGATTTAGGATGACCATGAAAATATAATAAATGTTGTCAAATACAGGACAAAATATTTGGAATTTACGGGTTTGAATTGGGACAACGATTCCTTTTATGGTCAGATTGTCTACAAATTGAACATGTAATGCTGGTTCGTAGTTGTGACTCTTTCAAATTCATTTTATTTCTAATTCGGGTTGATTGATGACCCAACCCTCGAAGCAACGCTATATTTGACACAATGAATGATCCGTTTCTTGAAGGCATTGTCTCTGTATTTCCTAAAAAATTCCACTCTGTAGAATAAGTTTGTATTATGTTTTACAGAGAGTATACCCTATCAATAAATTGATAGTGGTTGATATTGACATGAGGACACACTGCTATGAAATGAGAGCAAGGGTAGTGATATGCTTGCAAAGCTCCGCATTCACAGTATTTTTTGTCAAGTAGCACAACCCATGTTTGAGTGCCTCTTTGTGTGCATAATAGAATATTTCAATAAATTCAAACTTTTTGTTCCGTGTGTCATACCTTTTGACTATGCACTGATGCAATGACTTCATTTTCCTCTATGGCATCCATTAATTTTTTGCACTAACGTCTTCCTTCCTTAAACTTTGCATTAATTTCCATAGCTCTTTTAAGAAAGTACTAACTTGTCGTGAATAGATTTCACAAAGAGCAGTTATAAGCATATTTCGTGAGCCTCAAAACACTTTGTTAACTGCTTTAGACAAGTTAGTCATCATGTGACCAAATCTTTGACCTTCTGCATGTGTAATGCTCAATTTGCTAACTTCAATACGATCAATCCATTCTCTTATTTGTGGGCTACTATCTCTAAAAGTTGTCAACTTCTTGTCAAACTTATTTTCACATGTTTCGTAGCTGATAACAAAAGGGTGGTTTACCATAGAAGTGAGTTAAAAAATTAATCAATTTGTTGAAGACAAAAGCAATGTGAGTTAATGAGATATTTTAATTTACCTATTGTGATCAAATCTTGTTTCCGCATGGTGTTGTTGAACCTGTGATTGAAGTTGCTTGCTATGTGACGGATGCAAAACACATGATGAGCATGTGGTGGTCTCCACATACGTGAAGCCTGCACTACACTTAGGATGCTTTTATGTCGATTTGAGATGAGACACAATCCACTTCTTTGAGTAACATGTTTTCGAATTTTGGCCAAAAACCATGCCAAATTACTCAATATTTCACCGTCAACTATAGCAAATGCAATTGGGAGTATTGAACTGTTTCCATCCTGCATTGTTGCAATTAACAGTGTCCCCTTGTACTTGCCATACAATAATGTCCCATTTATCTGTATTATCGGTTTGCACGAGTTAAATATGTCAACAACAAGTTTAAATCAGAAGAGACGATCAAATTGCTTAGTCTTTCTTCGACAACATCATCAATCATAAACTCTATCGTCTCAAGTTCATAGGCTGACCGAGGACATTTCGTTACCATCCAATCCAATTACCTGGGCAACATGTCGTAAGATTCTTCCCAGTCACCAAATACTTTAGCCATAACTTTTTGTTTACCCAACCATGCTTTCTTGTAACAAGGCATGTGCGATAAGTCGCTTTGAATTCTTTCTATGATCATTGAGATCGCAACACATAGGTCGAATGTAACCATACTTATTGTGTATGACACAAGAATAAGTTCTTCATGGGTTATGTCAAGAAAAAATTACAATATTATAGATTGCGATAAACTTCAGTATATAATTACCTAAAATGTAGCTGGCGATAATATCTGATGTCAATTTTCGGTGATCTTGTGTAAAATTTGCATTTACACAATTATGCAAACCCCCCTCCCATTTTGTCATTGTCCATTTATGTGTTCCTTGTGAGAGTGTGGCTCTCATCCGCCATGGACATCTGCTTGAGTGGCTGGGACACCGGATGAAAAATATTGTTGGTCGTGTCTCAACTATTTCATAAGTGTGATGTGTCCGTAAGTAATGTTGAGAAACAGCCAATTTTACTTCATCATTTGATTCAAACTCCAACCCTTTAAACAACTCTTGTCTGTATTCCCATTTGTAAGACCCCTGAACAGGTACCAAGTCTGTTTCTTGATCTGGATGTGCCCAGTTAAGGTTATTGTAGTATAGTGAAGGTAACAAAACTTGGGCGCCTTGTAACAAACATACAATTTGAAATCAGCAGCCTTCCGAAACAATCATGTCAAGTATACATTAGTTATGTGAACTAAGGAGGCAAATAAAATTTCGATACTTGTTATCGAAAATTTGACACGATGTTGTTGTCCATGATGATTGGTTTAGGCCTCCTCATCTATATCTGATCCTGATGCCAGAGGTGTTCTGTTATCCTCACATCCATAGTCTTCATCAGAGTTAAACTCATCTTGTTCGTGGACAACAATGTCTAAACAGTCTTTGTCACCGGCCAAATTAGTCACTTGTTGTTGTGTTGTCCCAGTGTGCCTTTAACCACAACTACTGCTAGGAAATGAATGATATTTGGAATTGAATGTGTCCTGTGTTGGCATGATCCTCCGAGCTGATAATCCATCTGCTCCTACGCATAGGCAATATTATCAGATTGTTCAATGTCAATATATAATTCTAGCATCCATGTTGCGCTAGTAGCGGAGAAGACGTTGATCATCATCCAAAAATCACCATCATCTGATACCTGCAATGCACCAAAATACCTTGAGTTTTTGTAAAAAATATATTTACGTATAATTTTACTAACAATTTGATAATATGAGAGATGTAATGTTGAATGGATCTGTGTGACAAATTCATTAAAACTTATGTTAGTAGAAAACTGTATGTCGGCTTGAGAACCACTGAAGGAAACTCCTTTCGGGCCCATACTAACTTCACCATTATAGTAAACAATTGCAAAAAGAGTATCCATAATAGCAATTTGGAAAATGATTTTGTATTTTATTTGGTACATGCTGAAAAAGACTCAAATTAGGTTATAGTAGAAGTGCAAATGCAATACATATATATAGCGAATGTGGTACAAAAAAAGGGTGATTCATGGAGAAAAAATTACTGTTGGTTCATGGGAGCCCAATTCGCCATCTGAATTGGTGAATTAATTCACCAATTCAGATGGCAAATTGGGCTGACATGTTAGCCCAAACCGCCAATTGAGATGGCAGTTTGGGCTAACATGTCAGGTCAGTTGGTCCAATTCGTCAATTCAGATGGTGAATTGGACTCCCACGATTCCACAGTAATTTTTTCTCCTAAAAATATGGTATGATAAAAAATACTTACCTAAGAAGTAAAACAAACAAAGACAAACATAGAAAATTACCTCGTATTCCTATATATTAGTGCACCGACCGATGAACAAACATGTATGATTTCGGTACCATAACATGTACTCACTATTCTTTGAAAAATATGGGTTGTTTGTAGATGGAGTCATGTACACATTGTTGAACTGGTCATTCCACGCGGCCACTAACGGGCATGTCTATCTAACCAATTAACACCTTCTTTATTGCGTAAGCTCAGGTCGTGTAGTCTATTGTCTTGGAGTAGAGGATGAGGTATAGGCTGAACTATCCCAAATTGGCGCATTACCCTATCCAGTTGATGCCACTCTACAATGTGAAAGCAAATCATCAGAACTACAGACCTCCATAGCTCACTCATGAGTAATAGGTGTGGAGGGACAACGGTTAGATGTTTGTTCATACGGTGTCCACAAAATATGCAACAAGAAAAAAAAAATTCATTTAAACATATAAAATGTTGTACTGAGGTAACATGGTAGTAAAATTATCTTACATATATTTTTTTCATCTTATCAAACATCTCTTGATATTTACATATATCCCAACTACGACCCCGATAGTTAATTGCTGCCCCCACCTTCCCAACTGTCAAAAAAGTTAGCAACAAATATTAGAATATATTTACTCATAGTTATTAAAAAAACAACAAAATGATAAGAATGACAAACCTTGCTCCCAGCAGCAATCTGTGGACTGGGGTGGTCTTTCAATGGGAGCAATGTACAGAAATCGCTCCGATGTTCAGAGTTGGAGTAAAATACAACCTCCAACAATGTCATGTGTTTTATAGTTCATTGCTTTACACAACTCACAGTACAAGTTGCTTAGTAGCGTTGACCCCTAACTATACGTGGCACACTGATCCAAGTCCCGTACAAATTAAAGGTACTTCAGGGGAAGACCATTTCCTGACGTATCAGGAAAAAGTAAACCTTCAATGAAATGAAATATGCACGCCTTTACATTGATCTCCAATTGTTGGGGAAAATATTTGCGCTCTGGAGGTCGAAGTTGGCATTCAACTAACTTGTTCTCAACAGGATCCCTCTGATATCATCTCAGGAGGACGACGACCAAAGACAGCCTCAACTTTCACATGCCAATTAGGCCACCCAGCCATGCCAGACATATGCAACCCGTCAACTCTAAGGCCAAACAACATGGCCACATCTTAGAGAGTGACAGTGCACTCACCAACAGGCATGTGGAATGTGTGCATCTCGGGTCTCCATCGCTCAACCAAAGCTGAGATCAATGAGTAGTTAAGCTGAAAAAATTCAACTTCGCAGCGTCACTAAACCCAGTTGTTTCCAAGAACGGCTGAGGGTGAGGAAGATGCCTTATTGTTTGCATCTGTAGGGTCTTCTTGACACGTAGCACACAATCGTCCTCACCGTTCCAAATATTTTGGGACACATGCATCGACTACATGTTAACAAGGAGGGATCTCTTGGGCCTCGATGAACAGTGCGACCTTCTGCCATTCTTTTTACTAAACTGCATAGACAAGTTAACGGTTTCCAATAACAAAAACACCAATTTTTTTTTATTATCAACATCAATATAGTTAAACCGTAATTATACTTAAAACATACACACTATAAGTTGTAACTCCTACACATTAAAAAAAATTTAAATTTTGAGGCTAAAAATATTCTGATGCAAAAAACTATTTTTTTTACCAGTAAATAAATGTAAACCCTAAAATCATGTTTCAGATTCTAAATTTATATTATTTTTATGCAGTATTTAGTGTGATACTTTACTATTACACACATTATTATTTCATACAATAAGCGGTTTATATAATTTAAATAATTTTTTTTTATTGGCATTTGTGTTTATGTTTATATGATTTTATGACATATAAATAACCACAAATGTTAAATCCTTAACAAATATACTTATATTTAAAGGCTACACACTAAAAAAAAAATTAAATTTTCAGACTAAAAATATTCTAATGCAAAAAACTATTTTTTTAGCACTACATAAATGTAAACCCTAAAATCATGTTTCAGACTCTAAAATCACATACAAATCCTAAATTATTAACATATAATTATATTTAAACCATAAACATTAAAAGTTTTAACTCCTAAACATTATAAAAATTTTTATTGTTAGCACTAAATAAATTTGACTTTACAAATATTCTAATTGAAAACATTTATTTTTACTACTAAATAAATTCCACCCTAAAATCATGTTTTAGTAACAACATTTATACTTTTTTTACAAAATAGTATAATCTTAATAACATATTTTCTTAGTCAATTTCACTTTACATGTTTTCTAATGCAAAACATACTTATCAATTAAATTATAAACCAAAATAATATAATCTTAATCACAAAAACATAATATAATCACAATAATAAAAACTCACAAATCTTTTGTTGTTTGATACCAAATTTTTTAATCCCTCCAATATTCTTCTATACCTCGTACAAATTTTTTCTTTCAATCTTCTCTGTAGTATAATTTGTTTAAAAATTTAGCAATCAACATTATAAACAACAATAATATAATCTGAATAATAAAAATTATAATATAATCAGACAAATAAAAACTATAATATAATGAGAGAAATAAAAACTTACAAAGCTTTTCTTGTCTACTCGAATTTTACAATGCAATATGTTTTTATAGTTTTTATGGAGCCCAAACTGCCATCTTAAGTGGCGGTTTGGTGCCACGTGGCACCGCCCCATTAGCTGCAATGACAGTGTGTTTAAAGTGAGCCCAATTCACCATTCAACTTGTCAATTTCTCGAGATGGTGACAAGTGTCACGCCCCCATTAAACCCACTATTCGGTTTGACGAATTTGAGTTCCCAAACCGCCATTCAGATTGCCGGTTTCGTCAGATTATTACACGTGTCACTCGTCCCTCAACCTGCCATTTCATTTCTTATCCTGGTTGACTTCGGACGTCCTTTTCCTCAGACAGCAGAATAGTTTGGGATAAGAGTCCAACTTTCTTCATTATGAGGGATCAAGTCGTCATTCCCAAGAGGAAACCATTGACCAGAGTATGCACGCATGATGAAGTCATTGGTGTATACTTGATCAACAAATTGATAATAGTTTAAACTAATTGCACCGCACACAGCTATTACATGTGAACAAGGATAATGGAAAGCTTGAAATCGCTCACATTGGCAATATTTGTCGTTCAAGTTAGCTACCCATTTTTTTCTTCCACGTTGAGTCACCAGATTAAAAGCATCTTCGACTTCAGATCTAGTGGTTTCGATATTGTATTGACGGACTATATGGGAACAAGCGTCTTGTTGGTTTTTATGTAATGCTTGAATTAATTTATCACAATACACTTTTCTAGCTTCCAATTGGGACCTATCTTGGGATCCTGTTTCAACACATTTACTATACGTTGACCTTACCAATACACTGATGGGAATATTCCTACAATCATTCAACACTTTGTTAACGCACCCAGACAAATTAGTTGTCATGTGTCTATACCTAAAACCTTTTATATCGTATGTCATACTCCATTTTTGCTTTAATATGTCATTTATCTAACTAACTACTTCAGTGCTTTTTTGACAAAATTTTTCAAAATTTTCGGTCAAATATATGCTTGTATGGAGTGTAAGCTAAAAAACAAGACAAAAAAATCAGTCATTTCTAATAATAAAAATAATTTTCAAAATAAATTAGTCATGTTTGTAAAAAGAAATCATACCTAATTTTATCAACATTTTTTTCTGTGCCATATTTTTAAATCGGGTGTTGAAATTACTTGTAATATGGCGTATGCAATACTTATGATAAGCGTATGGTGGTTTCCATCCTAATGCCTCATTTTGCACAGCAGACTTAATCTCAACATGCCGATAAAAAATTAGACATATTCCTTGTTTTTGTGCCACGTGCAGTCGTATGTGGTAATACATTGCTATTTTCATCTTGTGTGGTTGCGATTAACAATGTTCCAGGATACTTTCCATATAAATGTGCTCCATCAACCTGTATCAATGGCTTTCAGTAGTTAAAGGCATCAGCACACTCTTGAATGTCCAAAATACTCTTTGAAACTGTTGGTATTGACGGTAACCTCGATTGCCAACAACAAGATCATAATGACATATTTGATAGAAAAAACCTAGCGATTTACTTTGAATGAATTTAAGAAATGTTGAAAGAGTGGCGAATGATTCATCCCAGTCCCTATAAACACGTACATTGCTTTTTGTTTTGCTTTCCATGCTTTCCTGTATGATATTTTGTATCCATATTGACTAGAAATCGTGGAAAAACGACTACGAAACCGCAAGTGGGAATTGCGGTTTGACTGGTCTTTGACCAGCACCGCCTTGTTATCCAATGGGTAAAAAAACACAGAAAACGATGCATATAAAACCGCAAGTCAGAGTTGCAGTTTGACTGGGGTTTAACCGACCTCCTTCTTTACGCGACGGTTTTTTACGAACGGGTGCGGATATTGAGGAAGAGGCACGGTTTTTTACGCACACAAACCGCAAGTGCGAACTGTGGTTTTAATTAAAAAATATTTTCCACATAAACCGCAGATGCGAGTTGCGGTTTATGTGGAGTTCGACTCCTATAAATCGACCCCCTTACCCCACAGAACCGCACACCCTTCCGCCGCAGAGAATCGCACACCTAGTTGGAGACTACATAGTGATAATCAAAGAAAGCTTTTGTTTTCTGGAAATTATTTATAAATATTGAGGTTAGTTTTCGTATATAATATTTGTTTGTTATATATTAATTTTGTATTTTGATATATATTATTTTGGGTATTATGTTAACATAATATTTTGTATTAAATTGTAGCAATTGTCATGGCATTATCTTCTTCTCGCCCTTCTGTTGATTGTGTTCATTCTGGATCTGTGGAGAATGACGTGTTGTACATGCAAAATCAACACGTTTCTCAACATATATGGAATGGGGAGGACGACAGAAAACTGTTAATCAGACGTGCAGTTCCCACGTACAATGGAGAAGAGTCAATTCCTCCTTAAATTGTACGATATTTATGACAAACGGGATTTTACACGGTCGCGCAGATGAGTTTTCTTCGTATTAATGCAAGTTTAATTAATGCATTTGTTGAGCGGTGGAGGCCGTAAACTCATACTTTCCACATGAGATGTGGAGAATGCACTATCACCCTTCAAGATGTTGCAATTTTGTTGGGTTTACGAGTAACTGGCATTCCTGTCATAGTTTCAACCAATGTTAATTGGGTAGAACTATGTGAAGAACTGCTTGGCGTTTCACCAAATAACGATGAAATTGATGGTAGTTCTATTCGAGTTAGTTGGCTAACTCATAATTTTGGTGATATTGCAAATTTTGAAAATAATGAAGAAAATTTACAGAAGTTTACTAGGGCATATATTTTACGCCTCATTGGTGGTGCCCTGTCTGTAGATAAGTCTAGTAGTAAAGTATCTTTAAGGTATTTGTTATTGTTGCGAGATTTTGGTGAGTGCAGTGAATATGCATGGGGTGCTGCTGTACTTGGTTTTTTGTATAGAAAACTATGTGTTCCAACAAACTACAAAATAAAATCCATGGGTGGTTTATGCCTATTAATACAAATATGGGCATGGAGAAGATTCCCAAAAGTTGCACCGACTATATTACCCCCATACAAACCAAACAAACCCGTTGGATCAAGGTAATTTTTTTATTGAGTATAATGTTAGTTATATTTGAAAATATTATTTGTCAGTTAGTTATATAATATTTAATATTATTCATATAATTTTCGTAGGTGGCTACGACGGGAAAACTGACACATTGGAGCCACCGATGATTTAAAACATCATCGTCGTTTACTGGATACAATGAAGCAAAATGATGTAAGAAAATGTATGTTATTGTTTGTTAATATTGTTTACGTACTAACTACTTCTTATTTTATATAGGTCATTTGGATGCCATATCCAAACGAAGTTTTGGCACAGTTACCCCCGATATGCTTAGAAGAGGTTAACGCGTGGAAATGTGTTGTGCCATTGCTTTGTTTCAATATTTGTGAATGACATCAACTAGATAGAGTAATGCGGCAGTTTGGCATGTGCCAACCCATACCCCGTCCTCCTTTGCAGCCCAAAAAATTACATGGGTTGACTATGCGAGGAAAAGGTTCTGAAAATTGGCTTATGTTGTTGCAACCAGCCATTGCAATATGGAACAACATAGACCAATTTAGGGTCG
This sequence comes from Psophocarpus tetragonolobus, assembly GCA_037954015.1. NCBI lineage: Eukaryota > Viridiplantae > Streptophyta > Magnoliopsida > Fabales > Fabaceae > Psophocarpus > Psophocarpus tetragonolobus. The sequence continues at coordinate 48,834,938 of CM075692.1, read as the reverse complement.
AAGAAACTGGAACTCAAGTTGGAGAGCTGACATTCAACTCTGAGTACATGGTTTGGTATCGTGCCAAAACCAAAATGTTTATCGACCCAAGAAAAGCAAGAGCATCGTTGTTGGTAAAATTTGTTATAGTTATCGAATTTGTTTTTTAATTTTTGCAATAAAATTTTTATGGTTTTAATGTTTTCCATTCTATTTTTATTGTAGGGTGAAGTTGGAGAGACATTATCGTATATGGTGTCGCCGGAGGGAAGAAACAAGTGGTCAGTGGACGATTTAGTCCCATATGTTGATAAAATAATGGTCTTGTTGGAAGATGAAGATCGAATCACACGAGCGGCAGTGCCAGCACCCGAAAGTATGCCTGAGGTCGATGTTCCAGATTTTCACGTTAAACAGTCATATCGTGAAAATCGTGGTCTAACTAGACGGAGGGACGTCGTTCAGGCAGAAGTTTACCCTGTTCCTAATTTGCCTGAACGTCAAGAAGGCATATATTATACACCGACACAACTAACTGGAAATATGCCTACTACTTATTATTATCCGTCTCAGATAGACGTAGGATCATCTTACCAAGGTCGTACACCGTACGGTGCTGGCATGCCCCAAGGCCATATTTTTCAACAAATATTTGGATCACTTTGCACACCGGAGATGCCACCAGAGCAACAACCCGCAACGACAGCAACTATCGGCAAACCGCAATTCGATATACCTTGGGATTCTCCCTATGCTGCCGCTAGTCTAGGATTAGGTGGACAATTTGATCCAAACTCATGCTAAAATGTAGACGATGATGATGATGGTCAATGAAATATTTTTTTATTTTCACTTCAGTTTTTTATATTATTTTTTAAAGTTATTATTGTAATGTTTACGAAAAAAATGGTAACAAATTATAAAATATGACAACGTTGCAAAAGTTCGAAAGAGATAATAATAAATTATAAAATATAACAACGTTGAAAAACAGAATAACATTTAAGGTAATTACATATCACCATCGGTTGGTTGAGAGCATCCTACATCAGCATGCAAAGGGCAACTTCTTCGATTATGACCCTCTTCTCCACATCGGCGACATTTATTTTTTCTGTGTGTTTGTGACTCAGTAAAATCCATTTCATTTCTTATCCTTGTTGACTTTGGACGTCCTTTTCCTCGAACAGTAGAATGGTTTGGGATAAGAGTCCAACTTTCTTCATTATGAGGGATCAAGTCGTCATTCCCAAGAGGAAACCATTGACCAGAGTATGCACGCATGATGAAGTCATTCGTGTATACTTCATCAACAAATTGATAATAGTCTAAACTAATTGCACCACATACAGCAATTACATGTGAACAAGGGTAATGGAAAGCTTGGAATCGCCCACATTGGCAGTATTTGTCGTTCAAGTTAACTACCCATTTTTGTCCTCCACGTTGAGTCAGTGGATTAAAGGCGTCTTCGACTTCGAATCTAGTCGTTTCGATATTGTACTGACGGACTATATGGGAACAAGCGTCTTGTTGGTTTTTACGCAATGCTTGCATCAATTTATCACAATAGACCTTTCCAGCTTCCAATTGGGACCTACCATGAGATCCTCTTTCGACAAAATATGCAACACATTTACTATATGTTGACTTTACCAAAGCACTGATAGGAATATTCCTACAATCCTTGAACACTTTGTTAACGCACTCAGACAAATTAGTTGTCATGTGTCCATACCTGTAACCTTTTGTATCGTATGCCATACTCCATTTTTGCTTCGATATGTCATTTATCCAACTAGCTACTTCAGTGCTTTGCTGACAAAATTTTTCAAAGTTTCTGTCAAATATATGCTTGCATGGAGTGTAAGCTGCAAAACAACACAATACAATCGCTCATTTATAATAATAAAAAATACAGTTGAAAAAAAATGTCATGTGGATAAAAAGAAGTCATACCTAATTTTATCAACATTTTTTTCTGTGCCATATTTTTAAATCGGGTGTTGAAATTACTTGCAATATGACGTATGCAATACTTATGATAAGCATATGGTGGTTGCCATCCTAATGCTTCATTTTGCACAGCAGACTTAATCCCAGCATGCCGATCAGAAATTAGACAGATTCCTTGTTTTTGTGTCACATGCAGTCGTATGTGGGATAGGAACCAAGACCACGAGGACGAGTTTTCACTTTCAACCACAGCAAAAGCTAAAGGTAATACATTGCTATTTCCATCTTGTGTGGTTGCGATTAACAACGTTCCACGATACTTTCCATATAAATGTGTTCCATCAACCTGTATCAATGGCTTACAGTAGTTAAAGGCATCAGCACACTGCTTAAATGTCCAAAACACTCTTTCAAACTGTTGGTATTGACGGTAACCTCGATTGCCAACAACAAGATCATCATGACATATTTGATAGAAAAAACCTGGCGATTTACTTTCAATAAATTTCAAAAATGTTGGAAGAGTCGCGAATGATTCATCCCAGTCCCCATAAACACACACAATTGCTTTTTGTTTTGCTTTTCATGCTTTCCTGTATGATATTTTGTATCCATATTGACTACAAATTCTCTCCTGAATCAAATTAATTCTTAAAGATGGGTCTGAACCAACAATTCCTAAAAAAATTAAAAAGTTAACAACAAATGATAATAATTTAATTTAAATATTATGTTAGATATGGACAAGTAAGCAAACCTGATATCAAGTTACTAATGAAAGTTGAGTTTAATTTTTTGTGGTCTTGTGTGACTGCCGGATTGAGACATTGATGATCTCCACCCCATTGAGTAACCGTCCAATTGACTGTTTTCTGAGACAAAATTGCCCTCATATAAAATGGACACCCATCTTTATGGTTGGGACATTTGATAATGTATTTCGAACTTTTTGACTCCACAACATGATACGTTTGATGTGTTCGCATTGAATATTGTATCAGCGCATTTTTTAGATCTTCTTTTGTGTCAAACTGTAGACCTTTGTACAAGGCATCTCCAACATTCCATGACTCATGCAAGTCTTCGCCTAAAATATCTTCTTCATCAGGATGCAACCAATTAATGTGTGTATAATGAGTTGCATCAGTCCAAGGTGGACGTTGCCCTGTAACTGTAACAGTATTGTTATTCGTGTGTCTCTTATTCAACAAATTAAACTAGTAAACCGTAAACAAAATAATTATTTTTGTTAAACATACCTTGTTCCACATTTGTTATCGACAATAACTCCATATTACGAGTTTGATTGTCATCAGTATCAGATGAATTACCATCAATTGAAACGTCATTTTCTTCATCAGATGTTTCCTCACCACATGATTCACCAACAACATCATCATCATCTACTTCAACTATGTCAGAACTGATTATACCAGTGTCTACTGCAGTGCCTAAACTACTACCAACGGATGATTTATAAACATACAATTCTATTATATCAACATTATTTTGTTGTTCAAATGCATTCAACATAATTTCAATATCTTCATCATCAACAATTTGTAGTGGCACATATTTTCCAGAAAATAAAAATCTACAAGTTAGAGATGATATGAATTCATTTGATTGCATTTTTAACTTTTCCTGAATTTTGTTCTTCAATGAAGTAAAACTGATATGACGCGTAATTCTAATTGCTCTTCTACTCCCTTCAAAAATAACACTTTCGTCTCCTTCGTACATTCTTCCATCACTATAAATGAAGGTGACAATTGGAGCAGACATAATATTCATAAATGTACCTACAAATAAATAATAAAGTAAATTTAAACATAAAAAATAGAGTTAAAAAAGCAATTTGTTTTTAAAAATATTGAAAAACACACAAAATTTACAAATTACGTTTTTTACCTGAACAATTGGACTGTAATTGGGATAAGAGTTTGTAAATTTAGTCCAATTGTTCAGGTAAAAAACGTAATTTGTAAATTTTGTGTGTTTTTCAATATTTTTAAAAACAAATTGCTTTTTTAACTCTATTTTTTATGTTTAAATTTACTTTATTATTTATTTGTAGGTACATTTATGAATATTATGTCTGCTCCAATTGTCACCTTCATTTATAGTGATGGAAGAATGTACGAAGGAGACGAAAGTGTTATTTTTGAAGGGAGTAGAAGAGCAATTAGAATTACGCGTCATATCAGTTTTACTTCATTGAAGAACAAAATTCAGGAAAAGTTAAAAATGCAATCAAATGAATTCATATCATCTCTAACTTGTAGATTTTTATTTTCTGGAAAATATGTGCCACTACAAATTGTTGATGATGAAGATATTGAAATTATGTTGAATGCATTTGAACAACAAAATAATGTTGATATAATAGAATTGTATGTTTATAAATCATCCGTTGGTAGTAGTTTAGGCACTGCAGTAGACACTGGTATAATCAGTTCTGACATAGTTGAAGTAGATGATGATGATGTTGTTGGTGAATCATGTGGTGAGGAAACATCTGATGAAGAAAATGACGTTTCAATTGATGGTAATTCATCTGATACTGATGACAATCAAACTCGTAATATGGAGTTATTGTCGATAACAAATGTGGAACAAGGTATGTTTAACAAAAATAATTATTTTGTTTACGGTTTACTAGTTTAATTTGTTGAATAAGAGACACACGAATAACAATACTGTTACAGTTACAGGGCAACGTCCACCTTGGACTGATGCAACTCATTATACACACATTAATTGGTTGCATCCTGATGAAGAAGATATTTTAGGCGAAGACTTGCATGAGTCATGGAATGTTGGAGATGCCTTGTACAAAGGTCTACAGTTTGACACAAAAGAAGATCTAAAAAATGCGCTGATACAATATTCAATGCGAACACATCAAACGTATCATGTTGTGGAGTCAAAAAGTTCGAAATACATTATCAAATGTCCCAACCATAAAGATGGGTGTCCATTTTATATGAGGGCAATTTTGTCTCAGAAAACAGTCAATTGGACGGTTACTCAATGGGGTGGAGATCATCAATGTCTCAATCCGGCAGTCACACAAGACCACAAAAAATTAAACTCAACTTTCATTAGTAACTTGATATCAGGTTTGCTTACTTGTCCATATCTAACATAATATTTAAATTAAATTATTATCATTTGTTGTTAACTTTTTAATTTTTTTAGGAATTGTTGGTTCAGACCCATCTTTAAGAATTAATTTGATTCAGGAGAGAATTTGTAGTCAATATGGATACAAAATATCATACAGGAAAGCATGAAAAGCAAAACAAAAAGCAATTGTGTGTGTTTATGGGGACTGGGATGAATCATTCGCGACTCTTCCAACATTTTTGAAATTTATTGAAAGTAAATCGCCAGGTTTTTTCTATCAAATATGTCATGATGATCTTGTTGTTGGCAATCGAGGTTACCGTCAATACCAACAGTTTGAAAGAGTGTTTTGGACATTTAAGCAGTGTGCTGATGCCTTTAACTACTGTAAGCCATTGATACAGGTTGATGGAACACATTTATATGGAAAGTATCGTGGAACGTTGTTAATCGCAACCACACAAGATGGAAATAGCAATGTATTACCTTTAGCTTTTGCTGTGGTTGAAAGTGAAAACTCGTCCTCGTGGTCTTGGTTCCTATCCCACATACGACTGCATGTGACACAAAAACAAGGAATCTGTCTAATTTCTGATCGGCATGCTGGGATTAAGTCTGCTGTGCAAAATGAAGCATTAGGATGGCAACCACCATATGCTTATCATAAGTATTGCATACGTCATATTGCAAGTAATTTCAACACCCGATTTAAAAATATGGCACAGAAAAAAATGTTGATAAAATTAGGTATGACTTCTTTTTATCCACATGACATTTTTTTTCAACTGTATTTTTTATTATTATAAATGAGCGATTGTATTGTGTTGTTTTGCAGCTTACACTCCATGCAAGCATATATTTGACAGAAACTTTGAAAAATTTTGTCAGCAAAGCACTGAAGTAGCTAGTTGGATAAATGACATATCGAAGCAAAAATGGAGTATGGCATACGATACAAAAGGTTACAGGTATGGACACATGACAACTAATTTGTCTGAGTGCGTTAACAAAGTGTTCAAGGATTGTAGGAATATTCCTATCAGTGCTTTGGTAAAGTCAACATATAGTAAATGTGTTGCATATTTTGTCGAAAGAGGATCTCATGGTAGGTCCCAATTGGAAGCTGGAAAGGTCTATTGTGATAAATTGATGCAAGCATTGCGTAAAAACCAACAAGACGCTTGTTCCCATATAGTCCGTCAGTACAATATCGAAACGACTAGATTCGAAGTCGAAGACGCCTTTAATCCACTGACTCAACGTGGAGGACAAAAATGGGTAGTTAACTTGAACGACAAATACTGCCAATGTGGGCGATTCCAAGCTTTCCATTACCCTTGTTCACATGTAATTGCTGTATGTGGTGCAATTAGTTTAGACTATTATCAATTTGTTGATGAAGTATACACGAATGACTTCATCATGCGTGCATACTCTGGTCAATGGTTTCCTCTTGGGAATGACGACTTGATCCCTCATAATGAAGAAAGTTGGACTCTTATCCCAAACCATTCTACTGTTCGAGGAAAAGGACGTCCAAAGTCAACAAGGATAAGAAATGAAATGGATTTTACTGAGTCACAAACACACAGAAAAAATAAATGTCGCCGATGTGGAGAAGAGGGTCATAATCGAAGAAGTTGCCCTTTGCATGCTGATGTAGGATGCTCTCAACCAACCGATGGTGATATGTAATTACCTTAAATGTTATTCTGTTTTTCAACGTTGTTATATTTTATAATTTATTATTATCTCTTTCGAACTTTTGCAACGTTGTCATATTTTATAATTTGTTACCATTTTTTTCGTAAACATTACAATAATAACTTTAAAAAATAATATAAAAAACTGAAGTGAAAATAAAAAAATATTTCATTGACCATCATCATCATCGTCTACATTTTAGCATGAGTTTGGATCAAATTGTCCACCTAATCCTAGACTAGCGACAGCATAGGGAGAATCCCAAGGTATATCGAATTGCGGTTTGCCGATAGTTGCTGTCGTTGCGGGTTGTTGCTCTGGTGGCATCTCCGGTGTGCAAAGTGATCCAAATATTTGTTGAAAAATATGGCCTTGGGGCATGCCAGCACCGTACGGTGTACGACCTTGGTAAGATGATCCTACGTCTATCTGAGACGGATAATAATAAGTAGTAGGCATATTTCCAGTTAGTTGTGTCGGTGTATAATATATGCCTTCTTGACGTTCAGGCAAATTAGGAACAGGGTAAACTTATGCCTGAACGACGTCCCTCCGTCTAGTTAGACCACGATTTTCACGATATGACTGTTTAACGTGAAAATCTGGAACATCGACCTCAGGCATACTTTCGGGTGCTGGCACTGCCGCTCGTGTGATTCGATCTTCATCTTCCAACAAGACCATTATTTTATCAACATATAGGACTAAATCGTCCACTGACCACTTGTTTCTTCCCTCCGGCGACACCATATACGATAATGTCTCTCCAACTTCACCCTACAATAAAAATAGAATGGAAAACATTAAAACCATAAAAATTTTATTGCAAAAATTAAAAAACAAATTCGATAACTATAACAAATTTTACCAACAACGATGCTCTTGCTTTTCTTGGGTCGATAAACATTTTGGTTTTGGCACGATACCAAACCATGTACTCAGAGTTGAATGTCAGCTCTCCAACTTGAGTTCCAGTTTCTTCGACCCTAAATTGGTCTATGTTGTTCCATATTGCAATGGCTGGTTGCAACAACATAAGCCAATTTTCAGAACCTTTTCCTCGCATAGTCAACCCATGTAATTTTTTGGGCTGCAAAGGAGGACGGGGTATGGGTTGGCACATGCCAAACTGCCGCATTACTCTATCTGGTTGATGTCATTCACAAATATTGAAACAAAGCAATGGCACAACACATTTCCACGCGTTAACCTCTTCTAAGCATATCGGGGGTAACTGTGCCAAAACTTCGTTTGGATATGGCATCCAAATGACCTATATAAAATAAGAAGTAGTTAGTACGTAAACAATATTAACAAACAATAACATACATTTTCTTACATCATTTTGCTTCATTGTATCCAGTAAACGACGATGATGTTTTAAATCATCGGTGGCTCCAATGTGTCAGTTTTCCCGTCGTAGCCACCTACGAAAATTATATGAATAATATTAAATATTATATAACTAACTGACAAATAATATTTTCAAATATAACTAACATTATACTCAATAAAAAAATTACCTTGATCCAACGGGTTTGTTTGGTTTGTATGGGGGTAATATAGTCGGTGCAACTTTTGGGAATCTTCTCCATGCCCATATTTGTATTAATAGGCATAAACCACCCATGGATTTTATTTTGTAGTTTGTTGGAACACATAGTTTTCTATACAAAAAACCAAGTACAGCAGCACCCCATGCATATTCACTGCACTCACCAAAATCTCGCAACAATAACAAATACCTTAAAGATACTTTACTACTAGACTTATCTACAGACAGGGCACCACCAATGAGGCGTAAAATATATGCCCTAGTAAACTTCTGTAAATTTTCTTCATTATTTTCAAAATTTGCAATATCACCAAAATTATGAGTTAGCCAACTAACTCGAATAGAATTACCATCAATTTCATCGTTATTTGGTGAAACGCCAAGCAGTTCTTCACATAGTTCTACCCAATTAACATTGGTTGAAACTATGACAGGAATGCCAGTTACTCGTAAACCCAACAAAATTGCAACATCTTGAAGGGTGATAGTGCATTCTCCACATCTCATGTGGAAAGTATGAGTTTACGGCCTCCACCGCTCAACAAATGCATTAATTAAACTTGCATTAATACGAAGAAAACTCATCTGCGCGACCGTGTAAAATCCCGTTTGTCATAAATATCGTACAATTTAAGGAGGAATTGACTCTTCTCCATTGTACGTGGGAACTGCACGTCTGATTAACAGTTTTCTGTCGTCCTCCCCATTCCATATATGTTGAGAAACGTGTTGATTTTGCATGTACAACACGTCATTCTCCACAGATCCAGAATGAACACAATCAACAGAAGGGCGAGAAGAAGATAATGCCATGACAATTGCTACAATTTAATACAAAACATTATGTTAACATAATACCCAAAATAATATATATCAAAATACAAAATTAATATATAACAAACAAATATTATATACGAAAACTAACCTCAATATTTATAAATAATTTCCAGAAAACAAAAGCTTTCTTTGATTATCACTATGTAGTCTCCAACTAGGTGTGCGATTCTCTGCGGCGGAAGGGTGTGCGGTTCTGTGGGGTAAGGGGGTCGATTTATAGGAGTCGAACTCCACATAAACCGCAACTCGCATCTGCGGTTTATGTGGAAAATATTTTTTAATTAAAACCACAGTTCGCACTTGCGGTTTGTGTGCGTAAAAAACCGCGCCTCTTCCTCAATATCCGCACCCGTTCGTAAAAAACCGTCGCGTAAAGAAGGAGGTCGGTTAAACCCCAGTCAAACCGCAACTCTGACCTGCGGTTTTACATGCATCGTTTTCTGTGTTTTTTTACCCATTGGATAACAAGGCGGTGCTGGTCAAAGACCAGTCAAACCGCAATTCCCACTTGCGGTTTCGTAGTCGTTTTTCCACGCTGGCTTCCACGTAATCACGTTGCTGACGTGGCAATGAAACCGCAATTCGAAGTTGCGGTTTGACCGAGTCAACCAACAAAACAGACCCACGCTGGTAATATTTTTCAAAACAGACCCATACTGGTAATTTTTTTAAAAAATAAACCCACTTGGGTCAATCAGCCTCAAAGATCAGTCAAACCGCAATTCACAGTTACAGTTTTACAATAATTTTTTTCCACATTGGCTTCCACGTAAGCACACAATTGACGTGACATATAAACCGCAATTGCGAGTTGCAGTTTGACCAAGTCAAATTCTAAAACAGACCCATGTTGGTAATATTTTTAAAAATAGGTAATTTTTTTTAAAAAAAATAAACCCACTTAGATCAATCAACCTCATAATAATATCAAAAGTTACTATAATAGAAAATGGCAAAAATATTATTATGTACCTTCAAATTAATCAAGAAAATCATAGTTGAGAATGGTTGCTGAATTTTCAATGGTTCTATAAGATCAAATTTTGAACAATTTCCCTCAAGATTAAAAGAACCTAACCAAAACAAAAGAAGTCAGAAATTAAAAGAAAAAAAAAATAGAAACAACTGATTAGATATAATGAGAAAAGAAGCTAAAGATGAATAAAGACTTAAAGAGAGAAAATTTACCTTAGCAAAACAAAGCTGGACTGTGAGATTACATTGCATGACAAAAGGGACAATTCTATTTAGTGGGGTTTTGAAAGAGTGGAGGGTGAAAACTCATAGAAGTGATGAACTTAAATGAGGACACAGGGTACAATGTGATGCACGGTGCAATTAGGGTTGCATACCACAATTTAAAACTATGATAAAGAAGAACAAGAAGAAATAAACCATCCCAATGACACGATGATAAAGAAGAACAAAAATACTTGTTTCTCCTCTGTCTGGTAGGTGCCAGCTATATATATATATATACATATCACATACTGAAAACGTTTTATATGGGCCATTAGGAAAATGACTCATCATAATGCTATCCACAACCCTTTTCCTATTCTTACAGACACAATCAGTGACATATGATAAATCTAAAGTATATATACAACTAACTAATAGAGATAGTAAAAATTAGTAATTCATACGATTTTAAAAATTTTAGTATCTAATTACAGAGTATGTAATTTAGTACGTAATTTTAATTGCTGTCATATTCTATATGTACTAATTTATGTAATTAATTTTAATTAGAGATGTTAATTTGAGTTTAAGTTCTCGGATTACTTGTAAAATTATCAACTTATATGATATGTGACTCTTAAAATTTTAGACTCATTTAAATACGTAGATTTTTTATACTTGATCTGCAAAACATGCAAATTTAACAAGTTATTCCACTAGTCTTTGTATAATTAATTTTTTGATAAAATTATATTATTTATAAAAATTTGTGTCATAAATAAAAAAAAACAATACTTTATGATGACATTTAAAAATTGAAATTTGAAATTTTATATTTGAGCATATTTATATTTTATTTTTATATATTATAAATTTAAATTATTTTATTTATGTTTTAGAAATGAGAATTAAGATGATATTTAATTATTTCTGACAACACTTAATATTTAATAATGAAGTAATAAGTAGTCTAACTTTGTTTAATTATTTTCTTAATAACTTTATTTATATAATATATATGTATATATATATATTTGAATTTTTATAATAATTAAAAATAAGATTTTTTTTTAAATTTTTTATATTTGTATGTAGGTTGGTCTTCCTATCTACACGGACTTTGTGAGAACGTTGTGGTTCAAATATAATAAATTGTTCTAAAATGCTGACTTTGTGGATCAAATTTTTTAGATTTGTTTTGCAGATCAAGTTATCCACATGTTTATATTTAGTTTTAATGAAAGATTAAGTTTATAATTTAATTTATCTTATAAAAGTTCATTTATTAAAATTTATATAGAACTAAAATTTGTTTTCGAAAATTTTAATTCATTCCAAAAAATTAGTAATTGATAAATTACTAATTCATCACATTGTTAAAAATAGTAATTTATACGAAATTACCATATTAAACTGTTATTAGAAACTAGTAACTTATATATATAACTAACTGTTAGAGTAGTAAAAATTAGTAATTCATATGAAATTAAAAATATTAAATGCTATTAAAAACAGTAACAGATAAAAATAATACAAATTTATACAGATTGATGTTATTAAAAGTTTTAAAAATTTAAAATTGATGTTACCACATACTCTGTGACCCAGCAATAGCCATATGAATTCCTGAAGTTTTCTGAGTAATGTGCAGGAATCAAACTGTGAGCCTACAGTGCTGCCATATGCAAGATTCCAGAAGTTGCATATCACGCGTGCTGCACTTACCATTCCTGAGCCTAAAATAGTTTAAAATAATTAAAAATAAAATGTAATTGATATATCTTATCACAATTTTTTATTTATAATAAATTAATATTATATACTGATTAAACTTTTAAAAAATATATATGGATAATAAACATACTTTCTGCTTTAATAATCTCTCTCATTTTTTACTATTTTAAAAAGTTTTATTAACTAAAAATATTTATCTTAATAAATTTATTTTAATTAGTCCTTGTGTAGAGAACGAGTATTGTTCTAGTTTAAAAGAAAACAGTGATTGAAATTGTGCCAGCATTGACATTTTGTGCATGCATAGTATTATTGATGTGACAATGATATGACTAAGCTTAAAAAAAGCTGACATGTTAAAGTGAGACTCACGACCTATAGAAAAATGTGTTCATACAGTGAATATTTTTATAATATTATATCATGTATTATTTAATTACGTAAAATTATTTTAATTTAATTAAAAATCTTAAATTTAAACTCATATTATATTGATGTTTTAAAATATTAGTTGAGAAGGCAAACTATATTGAGGATTTGTATAATTCTGTCTTCATCATCATTTTTCATTGATAACATTTAGATTCTGTTTTCGTTCCCTATAAATTGACAAAAGAAAATGGTATGATATATGTATAATTTGTGAATTTGACAATAGTATTATGTAGTGATATTTCGTGTTCATAAAAAAAATGTAGATATACTTCATAATGTAATTTCTATGAGAATTTTGATTGATGTATGTAATAATATTTGAGTTTAGAATCTTTCCTAATAGATTTTATCAATTCTTATCTTTTTATTTATTATACTAACATGATTATTAAGAATATTATTTGTTTGATAAAAAGTAATTAAACTTTATATTTATCCATTACATATCTTTTTTAATTTTTGCAAGTTAACAATCATTTATATAGTAGTTTTATAGTAGTTACATATAGGATTTGGATACCCTTATTCATCTCTGATCGAAGAAGGTATCACTAGCAATTAATTGAGGAATATGTACGGTTTTTTTATCCATCACATTAATATAAAATATTTATGAATTTGTTAAAACAAAAAATTTTTATTCATCTCCTGATACACCCAGTTATGGCTTTTCAAAAAACAAGCATTAATATTCTGCGATAGTCCTAACTCCTCACAAGAGAGTATAGATTTTTCTAAGTTCGTATATCTCTTCTTGAGACTTTTGTGAATTTTTCTCAATCATCATGGATAGAATAATTTAAAATTTCAAATAATAATACAAATTAAACCAATATCAAGGAATTAATTAAAATATACCGAACGTATTCGTAGTAACTCATGTAAATTATTTTTTTTATTTTTTATAAAATTTAATTGATATACATTATTAGAGTAAGTTATATTTACATTGACAATAATGACTTTTTATTTGTGTAAGTAAAATTAATAAATTTAACATAAATAAAAGGTGATGATTGAATATCGGTGTAAAATTTTATACTCTATTTTATAGATCTAATATATTTTATTTAATTTTCTAAACTCCCATGATTAAAGATAAATAATAATTAATTTTTTGAAATGATTATTTAAATAATTACTCTATTAAATTAACCGCGTTAGCAAAACGTATGTCACCTAGATATTGTTTTGGTTAATGAGCAACACATTTTTTTTTTCACACTTTGTTAAAATTTATCCAAAATTATAAATTATATGAATCTTATTTAGTAATTGATTATTTCTTCTAATTTTATAATTTTTAATAAATTTTAATACATAATAAAAATAATGTTAAAAGGAGTATTTTAAAATTAAACCTCTTCTCTGGGAAATCGGAAAACAGTGATTGAAATGCTAAAGTGTGTAATCTAAGATTAATATTTGAGTTTAATTATATATTATTAATATAAAAAATTTTATACTAATAATTAAATTAAATATTAATTATTAAAATTTATAATTTATTATATATAAAAAATTGTGATTAATTCTTAATATAAAACTGTTTTATATTGTAAATATAAAGGTGTTTTCTTATTACAGTGGTATGACTGAAGCTTCAAAAAGCTGACATGCATGTGAAACTTGGGCTGATTTAGATCTACATATTGAAGTGATATGATTAACGTTTTAAAAATGTTAATACATGTATTATTAATTAGACATGTTAAATTTAAACCAATATTATCGAAAGTTTGAAATTGTAGAATATTTGTTGAGAAGCAAACTATATTGATGATTTATGATCATTATCGTTGATAACATTTAGGTTCTGAAAACTGTAAACTTGAGCTTCTTGAATAAAAACTTCAAGTTGGTTTATCTCTTTGATTAGTTCCTAGCTAGATTCGGTTTTCGTTCCCAATAAATTGTTAAAAAAAAAGGAATGATAGGGTAAAGGTACCCATTAAACTAATTTAATATTCAAATTTAATTCAATTTTTGTTAAATAATTAGAAATTAAACGTTATGACTGGTTTTCTTTAACTATTATCATTATTTATTAATTTGAATAGTATTTATATTTACTTAATCAATTCATCTTTAATTTCTAATAAATTTATTAACTTTATTAATTAATATTAGTCATATAAATCAAGATATTGCCAGTGTATACTAATTAAATTTAATTAATTATCATGTGGTAGATGTTTATGATTTAAAATAAAATAAATTTATTAATTATAATAATAATTTTATATTATAATTATCTAATATAGTATTATATTTCTTCATCATCTCATATTTGTGTGGGGTTTCAGATGACAAAATATATTCGGCCTCTAGGTCGCAAACTTTTTGGCAAAAATGATTATGATGAGTCTAATTATTTTTAAAATAGTTTTTATTTAATTTTAAAAATAATATAATTTTATTTAAAATTGTTTTATTTAAGCTCATAATCTTATGTTATTCCGTCCCATCTATGATTAATTTTTGGGCAATGATCACCAATCTTTACTTCTCACTCACTATTAGTTACTCATCGTCACTTTCTATTAACATTTATTAGAATTTTATGTTATAATAACTTATAAGCTACAAATAACAATTAGATTATTGGAAGATTACAGTTATAATAACTTATAAGCTACAAATAACAATTAGATTATTGGAAGATTACAATTTGTAAGAAAAAACTAAGTTATTTAACTCTTAATAATATATTTACAATATTATTTGATGTTGCGATAAAAAGGATATAAGTTTATATATAATTATATAAAATTTTAAAAAATATTTTATAATTTATTTTGTGTTTAATAATTTATTGATTTGTTTTTTATATTATATTTATTTACATATAAAATATATTATTATCTTTGTAGGAATGTGATCGGCTTCAAATACATTTTTTAAATACAAATATGAAAATAAATATTATAATATCTCATCCAAATCTTATACATTATCATGTTTGTATATAATTATATAATATTTTTCCTTTGGTATTAATGGACATTAACATATATAATATTTAAATAAATTATATTAGCACTTTTAAAGTTTAATTATTTCTATATATATTTATGTTTTTTAATTATTATTTTTACACTCTAAACAAATAGTTTCAAATAGAAAATAATAACATAATATTTTTAAATTTCAAAAAACATCAATATAGAAAAGTAAAAATGAATAAATTTATGTGTAATTTAATACAAGTTGAATGGATACTTTTTAATTTACCTTAATCATTTGGTAACAGCAGAGTAGGATACAATCTATACCACCATTAAAGAAATAATAAATCGGACGGTAGTAGAAGTTTTCACACTGTGCCTCACATTCTGTCCTTAGGCACAGAATCTCTACTACACCAACATTAAATAATTAATAAATCGGACGGTTGTAGATGTTTCTACACTGTGCACGACAATCTGTCCTTACGCACGCTAGCATGCATCCCATAGCTTTAGTTTATGATGCAGTTGATTGATTTTTATCGTAAAAGTCACATAAAACAAAAAAAATAAAATTGTTGTTCAGTTTCAATTTAAAAATGTTATAAAATTCTTATCAAATTAAACTTTGGCTCTGTTTTAGTAGTTTTAAAAATATGTTATTAAGTATTATTTTAAAGTTTAATTAGTATGTTTATAGTATAAAAAATTTTACATTAATATTTAATTATTATTATTTTGTATTTGTAAATATTAGGGTAAAAGCTTTTTATACTATTACTGCTATTAATTAAATTCGTTATTTAATAAAATTTCTAATACTTTTAAAAATATTTAAATAATTTATTTTAATTTAAAAATTATTTAAATATTTATTACTAATGTAATGAAAACCAACTTTACTTCAATGAATAATTATGTGTTATATTATTTAATTTCTCACAATCAATTATTATATTTAAAAGAGTTTAATTAGTATACATAGTCAGAGTATAATAAAATATTTTTATATTGATATTTAATCATGATAATTTATTTAGTTAACTTTTAAAATAAGAACGAGTAAAATTAATAATTTTATCATAAATAAAAAATTCTAATTGAATATAAGTAAAAACATCTTTATAACCTAGCGTAAACCAATTAAATTCTATTCAAATTGAAAAGAAAACTACCACAAAATTATAAAAGCATAATATTTAAAATTGAAAAAATAAAAACTATAAGCTATAAAAGATTTATTTTAACCTTTTATGTATTCAGAGATTAACTACAAAACTTTGAATCAGATATTAAATGTCTTGACTAGACTATGAGGAAAGTGTTTGAATTTCAACACTGACACTAAATTAAATCCTTGAAACTCGTATTCAACATTGAAGAAAGTTGCATGCATAGAACTCTTGTATCATCGGGAAAATGAAAAGTGCATCATTCACATCAATATAAAAAACTGTTTAATTCAGAACTTCGACTGTATTTGCAGTTCTGCACGTCTTGAATTGTCATTCAAAACTGTTTTTCTATCTGTGAACAAGAAATTAATAATAATACTTACTCATACTGTAAATCTTTAATAAAAATTTGGGATTCAATTTTTATAAAGAAAAAAATATTATTTTGTATAAATATTCCATTAGTTAGATTTAAATAAATTTTTAGCTATAAATTAATTTTTTGAATTTGAAAATAAAAATAAATATTGAATATTGTTAAATACTTGAAGAAATAATTTGTATCTATAATGTTTTATCGACAATAATATTAAATAAAATTGTCTTTCATAAATAATATTAACAGTGTTTATTATAAAAAATTAAAATTCATTAAATTTATAATATTATTTAATAATTATTTTACATATATTTTATAAAAATATTTATAAATTAATTGTAATATTTGTATTGATAAAAAAATGAAAATTGTTATATTATGAATAAGGAGGTGTTACCTATACCTATATTAGAAGTAGTAGTTGATAATTTACAAGTATATGTGAGTAAAATTTAAATTTTCTGTTTTCATAGTATTCAATAAGTTTTTTTAACTATAATTTTATATAAAATCATTTTTTTCTTAAAATTAAAATATTTTTTAATTTCGAAAATTAATTTATTTCTTGTATTAAATATTATTTGTTTATAAGTTTTGATGTATTTGACTGTATCGAATATAAAATTAAATATTGAGAAGAGAATTAGAGTTGAGAAGAAAAGTGATTCATAAATAAAAACCATGTTTGTCAGAGTTAAAATTGAGTAGAAGAATGATTCACAAGTACAAAAACATATTTTTGTGAATAATTTTTTTTAACGGTATTAACAGAAAAAGAAATAAAAATGAATCAAATACTTACAATAAATTTTCTTAATATTAAAAATTAAAAATAATTTTTAGTTTTAGAAAAAAACTTATTTAAGCTTTATATTTTTATATATGAAGGATAGTAATAGAAGGACAAAAGATTGACAGTAAAATTAATATATATTATTAATATAAAAATTTTTATATTAACATTTAATAACAACCCTTTATTTATAATAAATCTGTTAATTTTATTAATAAATATTTTAAAATTTATATAAATAAAAAATTATAATTAAATATTAATATACAAATCTTTTACATTAACTATTATACTAATTAAACTCTAATTATAATGTCACTGACAACCACAAATTTGGATAAGAAAATTTAGTTACATATCTATACTTATATTTCATTTACTCCATAAGATATTACCTGTATTTGTACATTACCCTATCTCCTAATCTCCATCAAATTGAGACAATTGAACACTTTAAACTCAACAATTGAACACTTCCCAAAGAAAAAAAGCAGCAAAACTAGAATAACTAAACCAGATTGGTCGAATTTTAATGGATGGCAGCACATAACTTAGCTAACTTCAGGAATTCATACGGGTCACAGTGTCTATGGTAAAAATAGTGAATAGTTTCTGAAATAAATTCTTTCCTGTCACCGTTAGATTTTAGTATTCAACACGCAAACCCAATTTTCAATTGAAGTTTGAATTAAGCCAAATTTTGCAAATTTATGAGTTAGTAATTTCTGAGTAAAGTAAATTTTTCAATTGCAAGAAAAATCACCTTTTTCTGGTACACACAGCAGCCTGAAATGTAAAAACACAGCATGCAGAAAAAATCAACAGTATTAAAAAAAAAATCACTTTGCTGTAAAAACACTAGTATGCAAAAGTAAATCAGCATTTTCCGACAAAATGTAAATTAAACTTTAATTATTTGAAGACCTTACAAACCTAGTAAAAACACAGTATGCAGATTAAGTTATGATGTGAAATTGTAACTAATTAAGAGTTTAATTAGTTTAGTTTTGTTTTTTAATTTTTAAAATAATTTTTAAGAATAGGTTAAAAAACTGTTTTCAAGAAGAAAAAAAAATTTGTTTGACAAGTTTTATTTAAAAATTGTTTTAAAGATGTAAAAATAGAAAAATTTGTTCATATTTATTAGAATTTCATTTATAAAAACTAAAAAACAACATATTATGATTGTATTTTGAGTTTTCAAAACAAAAATAGAAAATTAAAAAAGAAAACTACTTTTGATTATTCCTATTTTTTAAATTTTAAAAATTAAAAAAATAGAACTGTTTTAGAAAAACTATTTTCAAAAAATACTATTCAAATAAAATTTTTAACTTTTAAAAAATAAAATACTAAAAATAATTTTATAAAAATATTAGCGTATGTGCATGAAACAAATGTTGAGGCAAGACGAATTTACATATAAATTGTCTATACTTTCAGTATTTTACGCTCATAGAGCATGCACGACTCCCAATACTTATTCGAATTTTTTAAATGCTATCATTAGTTAACACATGTCTGAAACATATATAAAATTAATATGTTACTTTATATATATATATATATATATATATATTATATTACGTTATATGTTACATATATGAAATAATAATAATAAAATTATATATTATGTTTATATATTTTATTATATGGATATAATAAGTATAACAACATGTTTCATTTACTATGTAGGCTTGTTTTTCTTCCTGTTACATGTGAAATTTCAGACACTGCACAATATGCAGAGATTTGTCTGTGCAGTGCATATAATCACAAGAAGGTCTAATACATAACAAGCAACGAATAAGGACTCTCCTACCTTCCATCTAATACCTTACAGACTTTTTCATACTATGTTGGAGAATAGGATCACTAACACAACATTCATATCAAACTTTTTGTGTATATAGGTTTCTCAAAAACACTATTCATCAATTTTGATGTCATTTATTTCCTTGCAATGCGTGTAATGTAAAAATGAAAAATGTTTTATTTTTCAATTAGTTAGTTAACCAATACTTCATTTGTATAACTTAAAAAATGTCGCAATTATGGGAATAGTAATCTTATATACAAGTCTTTTACATTGAAATTAAAAAAATAGGTACAACCAATATCATTAAAATAGTCAATCCTGTAATTTCAAACAAATGCTACTGATTTCATGCTTAAGTAGTTAACTGACAATGAAAAAACCCACAAAAATAACAAATTAGAATAAAAATACATTAGAGAATGCAGTCGAACCCAATGTAGTAAGCTCAAAAGAAAGTTAAACTAAAAGAAACTACGACAATGCAATCGGACTCAATTTAATGTTGTCAAAACAAAAAATAAACAATATTGAAAGCCGAATCAGTACTATTGTTAGAAAAATTTAGTACAAGCCCAAAACATTATGGATTGGATCCATGGGATTTTCAATAACTTAAAAAATATGGCAACTATGGGAATAGTCAATCTCAGTCACAAGTCTTTTACATTGAAAAAAAAGTTACAACCAAGGTCATTAAAGTAGCTAGTCTCGCAATATCAAACACATGCTACTAATTTCATGCTTTAATGCAACCAATTTAATGTTGCCAAAACAAAAAATAAGCATCATTGTTATCATTACAAAAATTCAGCACAAGTTCAAAACATTGTGTAGGTTAATTGGTAACTATTGTTAGGTGATTTCCTGATGGGAGTTCTTACTAGTAATTCTTTAACACTACTGGTTGTCTTTACCTACCACGACACCTTCAACAACCAACTCCATTTTAACTTCTTTAATGTTCCATCGTTTGGGAGCAGAAGGGGTTCAACCACACAAAAACTTCGATTCTGCAATGTCAAATACAACAATTGTCCCAAAATAATATCAACTTCAACATAATATCACAATGTCAACTAAAGTAACCAAACAAATTATGCAAATTCAAAATAAGTTGGGAAATCAAAACTAACCAAATAAATCTCAACTAAAATTTCACATTTGATATCCCATATGGACCTGTAGTGAGAAATAATTGGGCACATAATGGAAGGAACAATTCCAAACGAAATGAACACTGAAAAATCATACAAACAGTTATCATCAACCATGAAGTGTTGAACATAACATAACCCTAAACTATATTAAACCACATATCAGTAGTGTTAGTAGTTTATTGATTACCTAATTACAAAAGTAGATACCCAGAGATTGACTAACACATGCATCCAACAGATTTGCAATCAATTGTTATATTCAATATTGATATTACCTATCTTACAATCAGTAATTAAACATATTTTTTTCCTTTACTAGCTAGCCAAATTGGTTTCCTCATCGTTATTTTTTGGACTTTGTTGGGGAAGTATCAACTCAATGTTACTGTCATGTATTGTGGTTTATAAGTTCAACACTTACCATTCTTCTTTCATAGAACGATACTTCATTCATTTGTTTCACCTCTTTTTCACTGTCATGTAATGTAATCCATAGTTTGTTAACAAAACTTCGCCCATCCTTAAATGTAGGAAAACAATGTCAAATTGTTGTAATAATGATGATGATGCCATGAAGTTTTGTTAGCAAACAATGGAATCAAATATCAAATGTTTCGATGGTTCACTTCTTTTGGCTTCCAACATTGTTACATGAATGATGAATTGGCCTCAATTGTAGCCTGAACTGTGGAACATAAAACAAATGGAAAATAGAAATAAGTTGGGTATTCAAATAGTATACATGGTACATAATTTCTTTCAAAAAATATAGTTAATACCTCAATTTGTTACTCTTTAATAAATTGCAATCAAGCCAACTTTATTTTTCATCTTGTTATGCCATTTTATTGACCTACAACTACAATGAAAGATCATTTGGCACAATAAGAAATGAACAGTTTACATATGTAAAGCTTACAAACAGTTATTATCAATCTTGAAGTGCTAAGGACATCAAGACCCTAAAGTTTAGGAAACCACACATAACCAGTATTAGTAGTTACTTTTTTACCTAATTAAAGTGCATACCAAGACAATTACTAACATAATCATCCAACCAATGTGAAATCTATTGTTCTATTGAGACCAAGTATTTCATGTCTTATAATATGTCATTAAAAGCAGTTTGTCAACTTCTTTTGATACGATTCTTGTGAAATTAGTAGTCATTGACTCATACTTACATTATTTACATATAGTTCAATTCATGTAAGAATAATTGTTCCCAAAGGACCTATTCAATAGTACGCAATGGTCGTCCTTATCGGCCTACCACAACATTTTCAACAACCAAATCCTATTGATTCTGATTCAATCAATGACAGCAAAATCGCATCAACCTATACTGTATCCCATTCATGAATGACTACCAACAGTCTTCCAAACCATATTGTATCAATCTCCCGAGCCGAATATCTTTCAACCTATACATTACCCATTCAACAATGACTATACAAATGTCTATGGACTGTAATATACCATTTATGAAACTTTCAATGTCACAAAAATGACCTTCCAGAATGACACAACATAATAAAACAACAAAAAGTATGTTATGTTTCTCGGAATAATTCTTTACCAAATGTGCATTATTTGTTATTTATGCAAATTATAAAATACAACAGTTTAACACAATATTAGCTCTTACAAAATAACATAATATGCTTCACTACATCAAATATGTTGGTGTACTCACACAGCCAATGAGGCTTAATATAACTCCACTACAAAAGCAAAACATCTCATCAACAACAAATAAATTCCTTATATACGCTTCTTTGTAACTTAATTACTAAAAAAAATTGTTACCTAAATAATCAATCTAATTAATTGCCCCAATGTACGATTAGGGTTTATGATGGAGTGCAAATGAAAATTTTGATTCAAAAACCGTATGTGTTTGTCAAATTGAGGTTTTCGTTTGAATAAAAATGGGTCACTAAAAAAAGGATCTTACGAACCAATAGCAATGGCCATAACAGGGGTTCCAATAGAGGAATTTTCTAAAACATAAAACTAGGGTTTACAAACAACTGTAAAAGAGGTGGGATTCAAATACATTTTTGTTCAAATTCAAACAGATGCTCAAAACATCACTCTCAAAATACAAAGGGATAGTGCGACAAACATGGTTTTCAATAGTATTAAGGAAACATTTATATAACATTAAAGGCATCAACAAAATAACTTACACTGTGATGACGAAGGCAACGAAGATGAAGGACTTTAACAAAGTTGGAGAATGATGGAGAAAGGAACGGGTTTGAATAAGGTGGAGAACGATGGAGGCAAGAATGATTAAGAAGAACGTGGAGAAAATGGAGAAGAGGAATGATTTTGAATAAGGGCAAATTGGTAACCACGGACAATTTAAGACACTCAACTACATGCTTACATAGACAACATTTAACACATGGACTAATGAGAGGTTGTCACATCATAGACTGTTCCAATACATTCTAGATAAGAATGCTGCCATAATAACGACCTTTCAAGATAAGTTTTCTATTTCGTTTGGAAAAAAACATTTTATCTTAGATATAATTGTAAATTATATTAATTAATAATTTTTTATCATTATATGATAATTTAAGATATAATGATTATCATAATTATAAAAAAATCATTTGAAGGGTCCCTACCTATCTTGGGAGATTATAAATTTGCAATTCTATTAAGAAAATTTATACATATTCTCTGCAATAATCCCTTAAAAGGTAGGTAGAAAAACCTTCAAAATTTCTTATTGAATTTATGTTTATTTCATGAGATACTTAAATAGACATGAAAAATAAGATGTTTCAATATACAAGATACATAATTTCTTTCCCATGTTCTTTTATATTTATTCTTTATACGTACTATAATGTTATATCTATTTATGTAAAAGTATATTTTACTTCTATCATTCCATTAACCATGAAAAAGGAAAAGGTAATGCTTTGTGTTGCTCCCATTTGATAGCATACTTATATTCATGAATCTTTCTCTTACTCATATATTTATTGTGCTTTAATTTATTATCTACCTCGACTTAGTTAATTTATTTTAACTCATCTAAAGTGTTATTTTGGAACATGGGCAAAGAAGCAGAAGATGAATTTTATTTTCTTTTGGGATAATCATTTTCTCATTTTTTGTTGTGTATTAATGTTCCAGAATGAAAAAAAAAATGTTTTTAAAGATAAGTGTTAATTGTTTGTGTGTTAGTCTCGTTATAGAAAGATTTGAATCCATGATTTCTTCATTCCCATTTCTCCACTTTATTATCAAACCAAACTTATAATTTCTAAAAGAAAGTTTAGGTGTACCTTTTATCCCCTCTAGTGTCGTTTTGACTGTCTTATTATTCCTTCCTCTTATCTTCAAGACTTAAAGTTGGTACTTGGAAGCATGATTCGAAAAGCAATTTCAGCAACAAAGTCTAAAATCAAATATCATTAACTAACAAAACACCTCCTAGAAATTAAGCATTACCATTTGTCAATAAATATGTATATATATATATATAATATGTATAATATATATATATTTTTTAAAAATGATATTAAATTTAAAAATATAATAAGTATCATGACAAATTCATTGAGATTTTTGTAATTTATTTTCAACTTATTTTAATAAAGTTTATGATCAAATTTATAACATAAATTCTTTTATAAAAGTGAGTTTACAGTGAATTTGTCTAAAATCAAATATCATTGACTAATTGCGGGGGTGTAGGGGTGAAGATTCAGAAGTTGTTGTCTTTTCCACAGATTCGGAATTGCGGGGTACTGCAGATGCCATTTTCCTATCTAGGGGTTCCTATGGGAGCCAATATGAGGTGTGAGTGTATTTGGAAGTCAGTAATAGATAAAATGGGAATCAAACTATTAGTGTGGAAAAGAAAAATTTTGTCTTTGGGGGTCGGGCAGATTTGTCTTATCAAAGTCTATTCTCTCTTTTATTCCTCTATATTTTTTTTCTCTTTTCAGGGTTTCGAAGAAGGTGGCTCATTCCACTTAGTCAATTCAAAGGAAATTTCTATTGGGAGGTTCAAAGGAGTGTCTCAAAGTAGCTTGGATCAAATGGGAGGAAATGTGTAAAGATAAAAGTCAGGGTGAGTTACGAGTTAAAGATATGGTAGCTTTCAACAAAGCGCTTCTTGGGAAATGGCGTTAGAGAATTTTACAGGAGGGTAACTCCTTGTGGATCAAGGTCCTTGAGGTTAAATATGGTGCAGACATTTGACGAGATGTGGTAGTAAAGCAGAGGAAAAGGGGGTCCTAGTGGTGAAATGATATGTTGAAGGTTACGTCTGATGAGGAGGTGAGTGAGTAGTTTTTAGGGAAGGTAAAACCCATGGTTGGGGATGGATCACTGTTCAGGTTTTGGGAAGGGGATTGGAGGGTGTGAAGTGGACACAAATCTTTATTCCCCGGATTATTCCAACTTTCCAATCAAAGAGTGGCTACTATCTCAGAGGTGGGGGTTGGGGGAGCATTGTTAGGAATGGAGGTTTAGTTAGAGAAGAGCATTATTTAGTTGGGAGGAAGAGTCAGTGAGGGAGTTGGAGAGGGTTCTAGGAGGGGTTCAGGTGAGGCGTGAGGTGACAGATTGTTGGGATGGAGTGGGAGGGACGAAAACTCCTCTCAGTATTCAGTCAAGGAAGGATATCTCTCAGCTTTTGGAGTTTCTTAAGGGAATTCATCTTCATTCTTCACAGGTTATGAAAAGCAACCAAGGATTTACTTAGTGTAGTTTAGTTAGCTATTATGTGGGAAATTTAGCTTGCTAGAAATGTTGTTGTGTTTAAAGGTACGCCCTTCAGTATAGAAGAAGTATGGTAAAAATCTTTACAAAGGTTATGGGTGTGGATCAAAGGGTTCTTTAAAGCATCGTCAGTGTCATTCTATGAATGATAAACTCATCTTGTACTTTGTGTTGGTAGGATATTAAAGAAATCTGCATAATGGTTCTCTAGGGTTGTACTTGAAAGGGGGTTTGTTATGTATTTTTAAGTTCTTTCATCTGTATGTATTTGGCTATTAGACTCTTATTGTAGGAAGGTGTTTGGGGGTGACTATCCCTTTCATTTTGTAATTCTCACCATTCCCATGCTTTCTTTTTTCTTCTTCTTTCTCTTTTCTTCTTTCTCTTTCTTTTCTTTCTCTCCTTTCTTCATCTTCTCTCCTTTCTCTTATTCTTCTCTCTTCCTTCTCTCTTTTTTCTCTCTTTTCTTCCTCTCTTTATTTTATTTTTCTTTTCTCCTTGAACTCTTTTTCTCTCCTTTTTTCTTCTCTTCTCTCTTGTTCTTTTGCCATCCACTCCCTAAAGTCCATGTTTAAGTTTTCTAGAGTGTAATCTTTAGAAATATTTCTTTGGTTTACACTCTTGTTTGATGAATAACTATGAGCACTAGAGTGGGTGTGTGATGTCATTGTGCTTGAATTTCTAAGAGGAAAAAGGTGGCTAAAAAATTTTCACAAACAAACACTCCTCTCTTTTTGTGTTTTCTTGCCTAAAATGGCTTGATGAGTCTTTGGAACTTTTTAGCCTTCTAAGCTCTTTGAATAAGAAAAATAAAGCAAGAATTTTAAAGCAAAAATTCAAAAGAAAAGGGATCTAAAACGAGCTCCTAAGGTGTTGAAGGAAGTGTACCACTTCTTCCTTCTTCACCTAATTTTCGAGAAACTAAAAAATTGATTAAATTTTATTACAACCAAAGGGAGGGCCTTAAGGGCACTCAAACTCCCAACTACAAAATTAATACACCCAAATTAAAGAAAAAGTAAAGTCTTCTAAAAATGATTCTCCAAATGCTCCCTCAAATCAAAGTCCTCACGGCTAGGTGTATTCCCTTTTGAGGTGATCCCTTAGGCTCTTAGTCCAACCTTCCAAAATATGCTACCCTTGTGGTAAGCTCCTTTTTCAAGCTTTCTCCCAAAAGTGACACTAACACACAAACCAAAGAAACCAAAAGTAGCAAGGGGAGGTGCGAATAGAAACTCAAAAAGCAATAAAAGATAACACAATCAAAAGGACACTTAACCAAATGGTAAGAGTATATAAGACAAACTAGAAAGATGATTTAAAAGACAAGCAACAACTAAAGGGTAAACAAAAGAAAGAGAGCACACAATGGAATACCTAAGAATGGCACTAGATTAAAGAGTAGAAGAACACAAATATCAAGTTCTAGTGTACCAAAAGTAATAAAATTTCTTTTAAGGTTCCAAGTTCAAAGTTGAAGCACTTGCTAATTTTAGGTTAGGTACATCAAATGAATTTTTTTTCAAACTTTCTTTTCTTTTGTTTGTTCTCTCTTTTTTTTTTTTTGAATCCTTCGTTGTTTTTATTTTATTTTATTTTAGACTTTGTTTTCTTGTTTTTTTTTTTGAATATTTACTAGATGCACCTAAATTGATTTTGAATTTAGTACTTGATAACAAAGAGTTATGCGCTTGGAACAATAAAGAAAATTAAAAGTAACAATTTAGGTACTACTAGAAATGACTTCAAAATGCAAAGTAGCTATAGATGTGTTAATGGTTTAATAGTTTGGTGTGCCACTGGACTCAAGCTTTGTTAAGTTTTTAGTAATTTGTTGAACACAAATACCAAACTTATAGCTTAAGTGAAAGCACCCACAAACAAGAACTACCTTTACCACACAAATGAGCTACTAATTATACGTATAAGGAAAATAAAGACAAAGGAAATTGAGCAACTATTTTTGAATTTTTTTTTTAAGAATATGCTTGAAACTAAAAGCACATGAACTTCTAAAGAGACTTAGACATGAGGTATGACCCTCTATGTTGCTCAATTTAAGAAGTTTCAAATTTTTTTTTGTAAAAACAAAAGAGGCTAAACTTAAAAGGAATTAATAGACAAAATGGGAAACTATAAACATGACTTATAGACAACTACACAAGAGTATAAAAGTGAAAAATAAAAGCTAAAAATAAAGCAAAAACAAGGCAACTAGGTGCAAGGAAACACAAGAATTTGATCTAAATTTCTTGACCACAAGGTTGTGGAATTCACCACAACAGCATGGATTTTTAGCAAGAAATTCTCAAAACCAAAATTCAAGCAAGAAAGCACCCAACTTAAAGCTTAAGCGAAAATTAATGAATATGGGAGAGACGTAGATGCAAAGAAAAGAACAATATAAATTGCATCAAGCAAAAAATAAATGGTGCAAATAAACTATAACTCAAAACAATAAACTCAAGACATAAATGGAAATGATAAACAACAATGGAAAGCTAGAAAAAATTGTGGAAATTAAAGATAAAATAAAATAGGAAAACGGAAAGAAAAAATAAATGAGATAGGAAGAGAGTTTAGACCTCTAGAACCAATGCTCTAGATACCAAATGATGCATGCCTCCCTTGATCTTTTTCTAGAGGTTTTCTTCTTTGGTGAAATGGTTTGTGGAGAGGTAAGAAGTGAGGTGGTTTTAGGCGCTACTTAAGGTAAGATAAGCCTAAGAGGGAAAGTTTGCCACAAGGGATGGAACCGTTGATAAAAACCTAAGGAATTCTCAAAGAGAGAAGGGTGGACACTAAGAGAATTTTGGCCAACTCAAGGTTTTTCCATTCAATAAAGTGTAAAAAAAACAAGAGTGTGAAGGAGCACCTTTTTATAGAGGGAGCTAACCTCTTAGACAAGTCATGAAGGAAATGAAGGGCTAGGATTAAAAGGAGTCATCCAAGGGAGGAGGATTGAAGCCCAAAGTCCAATCAATACCCTCCTTTAGCTGAGAATTGGTGTCCAAGCTACCTCATCCAAGGGCCAAGATTACTCCTTTATTAGTTTTGGGTTTTATTTAGCAAAAGAGGATGTAGTTATCAAACTACCCCCTTATTTCCTAAATAAAGGCCCAAAAGCTAATCTTACCCTTTCTTATTACTAAGACACCTCCTAGAAAATTAAATGGACTAATACATGTCCAAAATAAAATCTTAGGTTCCTAAAATAAAAATTACAAGTAAATAAGTCATGGCTTGCATAACTTGATGGTCATATGGAGATGAGATCTTCCTCCCTCTACTCTAGCCATGTCTTCTTCTATTCTCCTAGCCATGGCCCTAGTGATAGGGCCCTTGCTTGGGGAGAATGCATCAGGTTAGAACTCTTAGAGATGAGACAAAGTAAAACTTTTGTCACCTCACCATTACCTTCCCAGCCATTGTATCAACATCACGCTCTAGAAACATGGTACAAGTAACAAACTCAAGCATCTTGGTATTGAACACCTTGGTATCAGAATCAACCACAACCATGGTATCATCAAGGCACACCAAGATTTGAAGAAAATCTCTAAGAATTCATCAATATCTCTTTTCAAATCAATAAGAAAGGAGAGTTTCACATAGATTCCAACCCAAATCACCTCCACAACCATGGTGTCAAGACATGACTGTCGATCTGAACATTATTACTCAAGATTACAGGGAGATGAATGATTAAATATTGTATAAAAACTGACTAACCAGATTGGAGGAAACTCTAGAAATTACATTGAATCACACATGTCTTAGCAAGAGTCTTAACAAGAAAGGATTACCAACAACAGGTTAGTTCCTTCTCATTTTTACTTTCTAAAAATGCTACTTAACCCTTCCGTCTCAAAATCTCGCTATTCCTTCTTCTCCCAAAGCTACCTAAGGCATTCTAACAATTCCACTATACTCATTATCTTCTACAAAGGTATTTATACCCCTCATTCATCTGTTTACTCAATTTACTCATGCACCCATGAAATATTTGATGAAAGGTTTCTACAAATCTACATTTAGGGGTCACCACTTATGCATTGAACCTGTATGCCATGATTATTTTCATGAGTAATGAAGTATTCTAGGTTTTCCATAAAAGGGTAGCGAAATTTTCGTGGAGATAAGGTTTTAGTTGGGGGTAATTATAACTTTTAATCATTGAAACCCTAGTATAATTGTTGTTGGGTATGAATTGAACATTGATGGGTCTCCCATGGATTCTAAGTTACATAATCTTTCCTGAGCAATTTTGCTCAGCGAAACTGCTTTTGCTCAACGAAATTGAACCTGAGAGTGTGAGTATCAAATTTCACTCAATAGAGCTGATTTCGCTCAGCAAATTCAATGTAGAGTTGAGACATGCTAACATTTTGATTTTTTCCATTTTCGTGATTTCTCTTGGTCCAAACACCCTAAGCTAAATCCCAGATACTTTATTTGCTTATAAATTTTGTCGATGCCTTGGAATTGGAACTTTCATTTTGGAGATGGGACCAAAGAAGGGAACTCCCATCCATACCATCCTAGCTCACAAGAAAAGGAAAAGTCAAGCTTCCTCATCTCATCATGAAGAGGAATCTCATGATATTCCTAAAGAACTAATGAAATCCCTGGACAAGAGGAGATTCAAAAGCAAAAGCAAATAGCAAAGGTTCATGTAATTGGAACCTAAAAATATAATCACAGAAAGAAGAGTTGAACTAAAGCAGGAGAGTATGAGGAATTCCAAGCTGAACTGATAAGGAGAAAATGGACCAAATTAGCACAACCTACAAAAAAATATCATGAAAAGATCATGAAATAATTTTATGCAAATGCTTTTCCTTCAAGAAACACTGAGGAAACTCATCGCTCCTAGGTCAGAGGAGTAGTTGTAAAATATGACAGAGACACCATTCATGAGTATTTAGAAGACACTTTTGGATTGGATGATGATGATTTTGACACATATACAAAAATGACAACAAGAAATCAGTTTGATATGATACAGGTCAACATTGCTCTTTGTGTACAAGGACATGAATTAAGGCTAAGAGCTCTGGGTAAGCTCCCCACAATAATGAAAATAGAAAACTTAAGGACCCTAACAAGAATCTAGACAAACTTCATGTTATCAAATGTAATCCCCATCACCCATGTCTTTGACATAAATATGAAAAAGGGCAAATTTGATTTGGTGCATTATGAGAAAGCTGAGTGTGGATGTGGCTACCACAATTGCAGAGAATATGCAAAAAATTGTGAAATCTCAACCATCTTAAGGGTGTAATTAAAACACGGGGATTTTATGCTTTTATCACTGGGCTCTACAAATAACAAGGTGTTCAAATTCCTCTACATCCTAGTAAGAATATCAGTTTTCCCATCAATGTAACATATATTAAGGTTGCCTCAATCCCTTGGACAATCTGCAAAGACCTAAATCATAGCCAAGACCACAATCTACACCACATCCTTAAAATCAACCAAGTACAAATATGGTTGCTCTCCATAATTTCATGGAGTCTCACTTTACACAAATGGAGCAGTATAATCAGAGGGATTTCACCCATCTAGGCTAGCCAATGGTAGCTAACCATCAAGCTTATACTTCATTGGATGATTCCTTCTATAGGATAACAATCACTAGCATTCTAGTAGTACTGACCTATTTCCATGGCCTTCACCAAAACAATTTGCATAGCATGTCATGTGGCCTAGAGATATATTTGTTTTGTAGAGACGAGTGGCTTAGCGGGAAGCTAATACTGAGCATCCAGAAGACCAAGAGCATAAGGGTAGCAATGAAAGTGAAGAAGAAATGGAGAAAGTGAAGAATGAAGTGAAGAGGAAAGTGAAGATGAAGAGGAAGGTGAAGGTGAAGATAGAAGTGATGAAGAAGAGGAGGAGAATTATGACTAA
Source organism: Psophocarpus tetragonolobus (assembly GCA_037954015.1). Classification (NCBI taxonomy): domain Eukaryota; kingdom Viridiplantae; phylum Streptophyta; class Magnoliopsida; order Fabales; family Fabaceae; genus Psophocarpus; species Psophocarpus tetragonolobus. The sequence continues at coordinate 48,803,482 of CM075692.1, read as the reverse complement.
ACAACTTCAAAAGTGCAAATAAATAAATGGCTTTTAAATTTATTTAAATTCAATTTACTTTAATTTAGCTTTAATTTCAGTAGTTTGCTTAACTATTGCTTACTTTGATTTAATTAGTTCTTACTTGTTTAGATAATATTTTTGGAAACTTTGGATGATAACTTGCATTGACTCATTTTTTATGACATCTAGATTTTTTAGATTACTTTGAAAAATTTTCTTGATACATGTATAGATTTGGTTTTGAAAAAAAAAAATAAAATTTCTAAATTCATTGGCTCTAAAAGCCTTTTTGAAAACTCATAAATGTTTTTTTTCATAAAATTAAATTTTGTACACTTTGAAAATTCAATAGGAATAGCATGAACACGAGATTGTTTGAAATCAAGAGCATCAAGTCAAGCCACGTGAGTGAGAGAGCCTTAAAAAGTTTGATTCGTTGAGAACCATCATTGTTCACATTAATTTATTTTGTTTGAGTCTTTTGAAATTCAAATTATGTATGACACATGGAAAAGGATCAAGGCAATTTTTTTGAAAAATTTAGCCAATAGCCAAATAAAGCTAACCTATAATTATAATTCCCCTTGTCAACCCTTTGAGCCTCAATATTTTTTTTTACAAAATGAAACCATGAACTAGAAAAAGAAAAACAATGAAAATTCTCACACACCTACTAGGTAAGAGAGTAAGTTTTTACTTGAAGATGAGGTTTCAAACAAGTTGGGGTTTTGTATGGTGGTTGAAACTACAAATAAAGAAAATGAAGTGGGTGCTAGAAATTAAAAAGAAGGAAAATTTCATTCCTTTCAAAACAAAGAGGAAGTCATTTGAAAAAGGGAAAATAAAGAAAGATCAATGGAATGTGGAAATAAAAAAAAATACTCCCTTACTTAGAGGACTTTTGTTTCCCAAAAAAACAATAATTCTTTAAAACTCAGCCATATTACAACCCTTAAAAGTCCTTAGTGATCCATGTTGATTATATAAATGAGGCTTGAATAGAGATAGAAGACAAAGTTGATTTTGATTGATTCACTGTTTGAATTGAGAAAATCACTCACCTTCAGACGGACAGAGACTTAGAGTGAATATGAATGTTCTTGATTGAAAAACAATGAATTGTGATTGAAATTTCGTGAGAAGATACTTAGTGTTCATGAGGTTGCTTGAATTATAAACACTATTTGTGTAAATTTTCCTTGATATGTGCATAAAGGATAAAAATTCAAAAATGATTCTTCAAAACCTGGTTTGAACAATAATTATGTTTATTTCTAACAAGGTTTAAGTTGTTTTTATAATTGTGTTTAGAAATTGTTTGGGACGAACAAGGTTTAAGTTGGGGGTGTTTATAAGTGTCCAATTTGTGTAAAAATCAATATCTTTTAGACACTTATCTAACTAGTAATTAAAGAAAATGTTTTGTATAACCTCACTTTTTAACAAAAATCCAAAAATATTAGATAAACAAGTATTGATTTGAAAAGAGCGTTCAAATTGTGCATCGAACCCTTGAATTGTTGATAAATCTTACCTTAGAACAAGCATAGAACAAGGAAAATAAGTGAATAATGTGATGCTAATGAACGAGTCCGGTGTTGTTTCAGGTAAATTGAAGGGTAAGGAGCTAGAGCTTAACCAACAAAGCCTTAGAACGAAAAGAAGTCACTTATTCAAGCTCAAATTTGCTTAGCCAAAGGAAGAATTAGCCTTCAAAGATTGCTTAGTGAACAAATTTCTCTAAGCGAAGTCTCTAAGAATAATTGGAAAAAGTAAGAATTCACAGAGCGAACCAATTTTCACTCCGCAAAATTAAGGGAGAGGATGTTCTGCTTAACGAATTTAATTTTATCGAGCAAATATTCCTGGCTGAAAGCTATAAATAGTCTATGAGAAAGGAGAAGGAAAGGGCATTCAATCCCCCAAATTTATTCTTGTAACTCTCTTTCTTCTTTTCCTCCCCTATCTGTTCAACATTTGTAAATAGTCCATGGTCGGATCTAGCTAAGCAAGATTATCAGGAGTTGAAGCACTGATCAATATTCTGTAATTTACTTTCACTTTTATTTGAAGTTTCATTTATCTATTTTGAGTCTTTCTTGTGTTTAATAGTGTGATATATCTAATTTCTGTTATCGAAAGATATTCATGACATTATAGAGCGAGGAAGTTCATCATATAGTGAATACGCTTAGGGATAAGGTAGAATTTGTGTGTCTAGTTTAATAATTGTTTTGTGCCAATTAAATTATTGGAACTATTCTTGCTAAGGAGTTAGGAGAAACTCCAATAATTTAGCTCTCTATTGCTAAGGAATTAGGATTGAGAAATCTCTAACAATTTAGGAATAGATGACTAAACTTAGGTAAGAGTTAGTAATTACATACATTGTGAAGCAAATCAAACCCCTGATTATTTTGCATTATTATCATATTTATAAAAAATCACAAAAATATATATTGTTCAACATAGTTATTTGGTTTTCTTTATTTCAAATCTCTCAAAAGGTTTTATAAAGGAAGGATTGAAATTCTAAATGATATTCCAATTTCTTGAGGAGACGATATAATCTAATAAGTTATATACAACACAACTGGTGTATTTGTCAGAAGTAGAATAGTCATTAAAACTCTCAATATAGTTTAGTTTATTTTTTTAACAAAAATCTCATAAACCAAATATAAAATTAACACATGATTTGGTTTTTTTCAATATAGATAATATATATTAGTACATAACCTTTATTGCAAAATAAAAAATACCGTAAATTGGTTAATACCCATATAAAACAATATATTTAATTTAATTTTATAAAATAATATATTATAAAATCATATATTATAAAATAATACCCATATAATTATAATATGCGATTTAATTTAATTTATTCTATTTTTTATTAAGATTAGAAAACTGAACCAAACCATAAAAAACATGTGGTTTTAGAAATTTTTTGTTTTTACGGTTTTGATTTAAGCGTTTTTCATTTTTTTTAATGGTTTTGCAGTTTAAAAATGGCTTCGTTTGGTTTTAAATGATCACACTCAACATTTCTTTATTTTGAAGTCTAAGGGATAAAATAAGTTATTTATCACACACTATTGATACAAAGATTTTGGAGAAAGAATCTTCTTATAGTGACATATTATGTTACATGAGATTATAGATGAAAAGCTAAAAAATCATCTCATGTTTTTCTTCATTACATAAGATCTCTTCCCTAAATATTTTTTTAATAAGATCATGTCATCGGTTTTTAAGATAGTTATTATATAAATTAATAAACATATGATACATATTTTTAAAACATAATATATTAAAATCTATAACTGAATGATAGTATTTTTTTTAACAATAATTGAATGATAGTATAAAAAACTTTATATTTTCAGTCTATTCTAATTATTTTTTTTAAAAAAAAAATCAAACATTTTACTTGCTTTCTGACTTCTGAAATGTAGAAAGTATACTGAAATTGGTATTGAGTTGAACTCACTATCAATTCAAATACACACAAAATAGAAAGTTCTATTTATATTCCTTAACAATAATAATAGTATTTTAGTTAGTGAGATCTACCACATTAATTAATTTGATCATTATAATTTTCTATTCAAAATTATTGCAAAAAATTAAAAAAAAATATTAAAAATGAACTATCTAAATTAGTTCTTTCTTTCTTTTTATTGTTGTAAGGTGAGAAAGTTGAGTGGACTTTAAATCGTGACCGTGGAGATTGTAAAGAATCTTTAAATAACATAGTTTTGATTGCTTCAACTATCTTTATTATATTTAGCTAAGCTTGTTATAATGGTTTAGCAAAAGTATAGTAGTCAAACAATTGAGAATAAGCATAAAAATTGTATTTGAGCCAAATAGTAATGTCTAAAGCAATATTATGAAATTGGCTCAACTTGATGAGATTCAGTTTGATAGAGCAGGTTTAGTGGTTGAACTAGTGACTCGTCAAATTAACCTAATTTTTTTATATAATTTCTAATTTTTTAAAATCTTTTTACCTAATAAATGTAAATACTTTGACTTCAATTTACAAAATTTTCACTCCACCAAGGTGAAGAGCCAAGGACACACCTTGGCTTGAAAATAAGGCTAACAAATTACCAAGAGACCTCATATCAATACTTGTTTTGGACGTTTAACATTAGGAATGAAAAAATGATCCGCATCTATATATATATGGATAAAATTCACAAGTAGTTAATGGTTATTGAAAATGGATACTTATTGATATTTTTAATGGATATATCTGTACTTGTTAATGAATGAGTGTGGGTGTGAATATAAAAGTATTAGTCTCGTGGATACTAGTTTAATACTTGTGAAGGGTAAAATAGTAAAAATTTGACACACATACACTAACACTACATGTAACGCTCTTCGTTATAGTAATAATCTATAATAAAAAAATAAATAATTATTCAAAAACAAAAAAAAAATAAAATAAAAGGTCCAAAATATTTTCATAATATAAAAATAAAATAAATAAACATATGAATTCTTTCAAAATATAATCTTCAAATATGGATGTCTCTAAAATTAGTATAATGGATACTGAAAATAATCACAATCCTATCCATTTTAACATGACTACTGACAAGTAAATAGAAGAAAAATCTTAACCGTAATAAATTAAAGAGCAAATTATGGACGTACCTATAACTTTAGGTGTAAGTTTTGAGAGGGGTTCTAGTGTAAGTTTTGAGAAGGGAGCTAGTGTAGTGCTTTCAAACATTCAAGAGATACAACTGTAATAAATATATAAAAATAAGTAAATAGAAGAAATTAGAAGGAGTACAACTGAAGGGTGTTACTATAAGTTTTGAGAATGATGCTCGTATAATGATTGTTTTCAAACATACAAGAGATCTAACTACAATAAATACATAAAAATAAAATTTTTGTATAATATAGAAAAATGAGAGGTGCATCTATAATTTTACTAAACCTAAGAGAGTGCATCATAATTTACTCTAAATTACATCTTCATGCCTCTATAGTTTCAACAACTTTTTCGTCTTTGGTTTCGGTGTCTAAAAATCACACTTTTAATGAGATGATAACCACAATAAATAAAATAGGTTCCAAAAAGGTTTACAAATAGTGTTGTTTTCCACCGATGTAGAATCCAAAAAAAATCAACTATAGTACATGCAATTAAATAAAAATGTTTATGCTCGTAAAAATATAATTTAATTCAAAATCATTTCTAATAATATTAATTTCATACATGATAAGAAAACCATTTTTCAATTAACACTCAATGCATATTGTTCCTACAAAAATGGGTAGAGAACTTATTGTCCATAGGAATCTCTTTTGTTGACTTTCAATTCTGGCAATGTGGACACAAGTAGATATCTACAATGACACTCCAACGCTCTCAAGTCAATGTTAGGTCAATTTTAAGTTAAGTCAAAATATATTGTCAAGTGTGAGAAATATAATAATGAGAGTGTCCAACCTTGTACCTACTGCCTTGCTCAGGTTATTTAACCAAAGAGTACTTATTTGCTTGGTTGCTTTGTTAGAAAACCAAATATAGAAGTTCCAAACTCATGACTAACTTTTGGCTGAATTAATGATGTCATAAGGCAAATGTCATTGTCCATATTTGTACTTGAATCTTCATGTGAAGCAACATTAACTCTCTTGAAATGATGAAATCGCTTAGAATCTCTGGCAACAATTTCTTGATTTACTACTTTGAAAAGCAATTTAATGACAATGTGGCAGTCACCCCAAATTCTAAGATTTTTTATGATATGGATTTATTGACCCAGAAACTGAATTCAGGATTCCAAAGAAACATGCTTTTTCGGAGAGAGATACCATTTCACCAATTTCTTAACAATGCCAACAGACTTCTTAGAAACAACACTTTTTCTATCACGAACATATAAAACAGCAACTCGGTTTTATGAACCAAGGTATACCACATGCTATTTGAAGTACGAACATAGCAGTAATAATGTCCAGAGTGAGTGCTGGAACCAGAATGAACCTGAACCCCATATAGAGAGCACTTCACATCCCCATCATATGAGCATTTGACAAATGGTTTCAAGCCTAGTGCACAGCCAAATTGAACCTTCTTTTTATCTTAATACTTAATACTTTGGGCTCTTTGAGTAGATAATTAGGTTTTATCTTTTTATCGTAAAATGTCTAAAAGCTTATATTTCATATATATACAATGACGATTAATTATTTTTTCTCATCCTTTGATGGAAGAAATATTGTGAATCAATATATCTCAAACAATTAACACAACATCAACTATGTAAATTTATAAAATCCATTGTAAACCACAATTTGTAATAAGGAAGTAAAAATTCACTAAATATATAACCAAAATTCAATTAATTAGAATCGCACGCTATTTTCTCCTCATCCTCAATTAATTCATACATGATTTCGTTTTTTGTCACGTTATTATTAGTATTTTACCGTTTTGCACTAAAATTAATAAGCAATAGCATAGTATTTCTACAGTATCTCCTGATACTCAATATACAAGCGTAATCAGTACAAATTCAATTATAATATATAATATTATTGGGTCTCAAATTTTCTTATCAACGATCCTAAAAGATATATATTTCAAGAATTATATCATGAAAAATTTGAAAAAAAGTTGTTTTATTCATCTCTTAAAATAAAATTCTATAGTTTTAATTTATTTATTTTTCCACTTTTCTTTTTCAATCTTAAAATTCATATAAATGAAGGTTTATGATTAAATGTCATTGTAAAATTCTTTTACACTATCAATACATAGGTGTTGAACTTTAAAAAAAAATTATAATAAATAAAATATAAAATAAATTATTAAGTAGAATTTATAAAAATAATTTTGTTAAGAAAATAAATAAATTTTATCATGAATTTATTTGTCATTTATTTATATAAAAGTATAATATTTAAAAAAAAATAAAACCAATTATGCAAGATTTACTTTTTATGATTTTTCTATTTAATTTTGTAAAAGCATGACTTTTTCAAGAAACTAAAAATTTATTTTTAAATGAAATTTTATATTAATTTTTAAAAAAAATTCAAAATAATTTTTAATAATATTAATTTTTATTTTTAGTAGGAATTTGAATACTTTATCCAAACAAGAAAATTAAAATTCAATAAATTTATATTATCTTATTCAAACAAAACATTTGAAAAATAAAATCATTTGAATTGAAAAGATTTCAAATTCAATGTATTTCAAATTCCTAACATTTATAAAATTCTCTATCCAAAAGTAATGTTAAGAATTTATCAAGGAATTTTTCCTTGTGGTGTTCTGTTGAACTTATATCATGACCTTTGTGGCGTCACGTGACTTATATCCTTAGAAGTGATGTCATCTAATCCTTTCATTAAATCATTTCATCTTTCTCATTTTTTTGTTTAAGTATTTCTAATTTCTTGTTAACTTATTATCTTTTAGCCTAGATAGACCCGCCAAAACAAATCTACCCGTAGATTCATATAATGACATACATTACTTTTAGATGCTTATGACAATTTTAGAGTGTCTTATATCATCTTATTTTGATTGTGATTCTATTTTAAGCACAATATATCTTATGATTCTTCATTTGTATACATATTTTAAAAAAATGTTAGAATATCCAAGGTTATCAAATTTGAGAGTCTATGTAGACTCATGGAAGTTCGATAGACTCGACTTGTAAACTCGTAAGAGTTTAATTTATATAAAAATAATAAAAAGTATCTATAAATAACATACAATTAAACATTTCAACAGCACAATAATAATTCAAAATAGTAAATCATATATTTCATAATACTTAAATAAATAAGTTTAATAATATATCATTATCAAATAATAAATTTTAAAGGGGATAATAATGGTAGAGCACTCTCATTGATGTTTGATATTTAAAAAAAAAATGAAGATTTGATGTTCTTAAAGACATTTGTTTGCGAAAAATGACATGCTAAATAAAAAGTATATTAAACTTTAAACGCATACAAAACAAAAATAAATTGATTTGTTCACTCGATGACTTGATAATAAACTCGAGAGTTTACCGAGTTTACTCACAGTTTACTAAAAAAAAGAGTTTATACTCAAGTTAACTCGCAAATAGTGAGTAGACTCATAAACTCATAAGAGTTAACTTGAGAATTTAATAGCTATGAACTTAATAATGTTAGTTATTATCAAAACTTGTTAAGGTTATACATCTTAAATCATGTGGTCTTATAAATGTATAAACCTTCTAATCTTAATAATTTTTAATCTGCAAATATAAAATTCATGTTCTCAATCCCTTAATTTTTACAACTTACTATTTTGTTTCTCTTAATGTCTAAATAACTTATTTTATTAATTGAGTTTTCAATATTGTTGTTACATCATCTATTGTTACATAATCGCAACAAAAATATCTTTAAATGATAAAAAACATAAAAAATGTGAGGACTAAAATAAAATATTTTTAAATTAAGTGGATAAAAAATATATATTTAAATTTTAGGACTAAAAATATTATTTTTAAATTTAAGGGCTAAAAAGTTATATTTAAATTTGTGGAGTGAATAATTATTTTTAAAGTTAAGTGACTAAAAATTATTTTCAGAGTCAAGAGATTAAAAAAATATTTTTAAATTTGAGAGACTAAAACAATCATTATAAATTTTAGGGACTAAAAGTATTATTATTTTTAACCTTGGAGGACTAAAAACATATTTTTAAATTTTGAGGATTAATAATTATTTTTAAATTTGTGGGACTAATTAAAAAAATATTTTTAAAATTTGAAGCAACAAAAAAATCTTCACTTAATTTTAAATGACTAAAAAGAAAATATGGGAACTAAATAACTTCATGAAAAGCTCAACTGAGAGTTTTTTGCTTTTCCAAAAGCTGAAAGAAATATTAATTCAAAAAATGCTTCTTAGATTGAGAAAAACTTATGGTAGTAAACAAGATACTATAAATTCTTTTATCCTACTCCAAACAGGCCCATAGTGACTTGGGATGCAGCACATGCACTTATAATATCACGTTACAAAAACAATTAAAAGCTAATAGATGTACTTTTAATTCGATTATCATAAAATAATTTTTAAATTAAAATTTAAATATATTATGTTATCTATAATTTAAATATTTAATTAAAGGTAATGATATTAGGACACAATTTATAAGAAGCTCATATCTTTCTTATACATAATCATTTTCCAAACTCAAAATCTAATTTAAAGGCTATTTTCTATTTAAAAAGATTTTATTTTATTTTTACATTTTCTATTAATAAACTTAGGTGGGAATTCCTATTTTTTAACAAGGGTTTATGGTTTCTCTTCGCCACCTATGTATTAATAAATATGATTTAATTTAGATTGTTCTGTATGTATTTAAGTAGGATGAAAATTCTCTCTTATGTATTTTTTTTCTATCTCAATCAATCACTAAACCTCACATCATTTAATGAATTTTCTTTTATAATATTTTTATATCTTATATAACTTATTAAATAGTATGACATTTATTGATTAGTTGAGACTAAAAATGAAACACAAAGTTGAGGCAAAAAGATTTTCTTCCTTTAAGTAGAAGGTTAATTGTATGAAACACTTTACTTATTTTATATGTAATGCACTTATTATATATGCTTTTACAATATCAACCTTGGCAATATATTAGTAAATTTTGTAAGTTTAATAATATTATGCCTTAATTTTAAGTAAGTTTAGACCAAACATTATTTTTTTCTTTGCTTAAATATGTTTTTTTAGTACTAATATATTAGTAAATTTTGTGTTATATTTTCAATAAATTTTTGTTTTGTGATAGATTTTTAATAAATTTTTTATTTTATTTTAAGTTCTTGAAGTGTTATCTAAAGTATTTTTTAAAGTAATTTAAATAATATTAAATGATATCTAAAGTGGTTTAAGATTCAAAATGAAATAAAAAATATATTAGAATTTAATATAAAAGAAAAATTTATTGGACACCCAAAATAAAATCCGCCATTATATTATAAACTTAAAACATATTTAAGTCTTTATTTTCTATTTTATTTTTAATTATTATTATTTTTTATTTTTTTTTTGTCTATGTGTATATGCCACTGAAGATCGTGTGACATTTGCAATCACAAGAGCACAGATTTAGGCCAGAATATTTTGTCTCTTGAAGTATGTTGAACGTCAATAGTTGATACAATTACAAAGAGGAGTTTTAGGTTTTCTTCTCTTTTTATTTTATTTTTAACCAGGTAGTGTGTTCTTTAAGTTATGAGTATTGTTTTGTGCCTTTTATATATTTGTCTATAAAGATTTTAATACTTATTCATACGTGAGTTTCTTAATGTTTAAAGATGTTTTGACTCATGAGTTGGAGTGCACATATAGGATAGTTGGATGTGTGTGTGTGTTGTTGGATGTGTGTGTTTTTTGTGTGTTATGTGCACAATGAATTTATTGTTTTATTTTAGATTCCTAAAGTACTATATATGAAATATTATATTTTAAAATAATTTAAAGTGTTATTTAAACTATTTTACGATCTAAAATAAAAAAAAACTATTAAAAATTTAATACAAAGCAAAAATTTTACAGTAATTCAAAATAAAATTTACTAATGTATTAAACATCTAAAACATATTTAAGCCGTCCATGGTTTAAGATGTTTGAGGGACTAAATTTTCATATCTTTTAAAGGTTGAAAATTAAAATGTCAATTTGAAAGTACATATACTTAAAAAATATTTGACTAAAAATATATGTTACTTACAAATAAATAAAGTAATTTTAATTTTTCTATTTTAAAAAATTAGTAATTTTGGTGATTTATTTTAAAATAGAAAGATTTATGGCTGGGTTGGTTTGATTTTGTTTTTTAGTTTTTGAAAAGAGTTTTTAAGAATAGTTTTTAAAAACTGTTTTTGGAACGAAAAGAAAAAAAAACTTATTTGATAAGTGTTATTTGAAAACTATTTTGAAGATATAAAAATGGAAAAACCTATTCATATTTATTAATATTTCATTAATGAAAAACATAAAACAACATATCCTGATTATATTTTGAGTTTTCAAAACAAAAATAGAAAATTGAAAAGTAAAACTACTTTCGGTTGTTTCTGTTTTTAGTTTTTAAAAACTAAAAAACTAGAGCTATTTTCAAAAACTGTTTTCAGAAAATAATACCCAAACGAGATTTTTACTTTTTAAATACTAAAATACTGAAAACAAGCACTATTGGTTTTGTTTTGTTTTTTAGTTTTTGAAAATAGTTTTCAAAAACTGTTTTTGAAAAGAGTTTTCAAAAACTGTTTTTGGGAAGAAAATAAAAAAAAAACTAGTTTGGCAAGTGTTATTTGAAAACTGTTTTAAAGATATAAAAGTAAAAAAACTTCATATTTATCAAAATTTCATTAATGAAAAGTATAAAACACCATATTCTGATTATGTTTTGAGTTTTCAAAATAAAAATAGAAAACTGAAAAGCAAAACTAATTTTAGTTATTTTTGTTTTTTAGTTTTTAAAAACTAAAAAACTAGAACTATTTTTTAAAACTATTTTTAGAAAACACTACCCAACAAGTTTTTTAGTTTTTAAATACTAAAATACTGAAAACAGTCTTATAAGACTATTATCAAACAAACACTTTATCTCCTTAGTTTTAAAAGTCAACAATTTTTTTCTTATTTTAAAATAGAAATTTTTAGTCTCTAAAACTTGTAAAATTTCTTTACATTCAACAAACCCAACGTCACGACCAAATCACTTATTTTACCAAATTTAGAAACCTGTCAACAATTTTCTTCTTATTTTAAAATAGAAATTTTTAGTCTCTAAAACTTGTAAAATTTCTTTACATTCAACAAACCCAACGTCACGACCAAATCACCTATTTTACCAAATTTAGAAACCTTTTTACTGTATAGTTACATTTTCAATTTTTTGAAATTGTTTTGGGTTAGTTTTTCAAATTTTCTATTTTGCAAAAAAGTATGAAAATTTAAAAAATATTTATATACATCTAGTTTGCAAAAATTTTATTTTTTATGAAAAACATGTGGCAAAGCCCGGTAAAAGGGGTGACGGTGAAGATCATGGTAGTGGAGGTGAAATAGTAGTAAAGGTCAAAGTGGAAGGCGTGAGAGAAGCATAAGAGATGGTATTATCGATAGTGAAGAGGTGGTGGAGGTTAGAATGAGAGGCACAAGAAGGAGGGTGAGAGGTGGGAGCATTAATAAGAGGTGTCGTAGGTCTTGGTGAAAGGCACGAAAGGAATGTGAGAGACGAAGGCTGCAAGAAGGAAAGAGAAACACGGGAAAACTATTTCCAATTATTTTTTTTAAAAAATTCAGTTTGTCAACATGCTTTTCAGTTTCCTTTTTACTTTTAGAATGATTTTCTCAACTTTTTCTGTAATTAAAAATATAAGGATTAGAATTATGTATTTTCAAAAATAAAAAAGTGTTTGTTTGAAAATAGTTTTATAAAACTATTTTCAGTATCTTAGTATTTAAAAACTAAAAAACTCGTTTGGGTAGTGTTTTTCTGAAAACAGTTTTCGAAAATAATCCTGGCTTTTTAGTTTTTAAAAGCTAAAAAACAGAAACAATCGAAAGTAGTTTTACTTTTCAATTTTCTATTTTTGTTTTGAAAACTCAAAATACAATCAGAATATGTTGTTTTTTGTTTTTTATTATTGAAATTTTAGTAAATATAAACAATTTTTTTCATTTTTACATCTTCAAAACAATTTTCAAATAACACTTACCAAACAAATTTTTTTTTCCTTCTCAAAAACAGTTTTTGAAAATTATTCTTGAAAAATCTTTTCAAAAACTAAAAAACAAAACCAAAAAATAAAAGATTAAAAAATTTTAAAAAATAAAAAATAAAATTTCATGTAATTAAATTTCAAAAAAATTAATAAAGTTAAAACTAAAATTACATTTAAATCATAAATAAACAAATGCATTTAATGCAATGTTTAACCTTATCGGCACGGCATATGTAATATATGTAATTTAGAATTATTTGCACATTGACAATGAAAGATTTTTTTTTTCTCAATGAAGTCTTTTTCGCATACACAGTTAAATAATAAACCTCTATCCGATTGCTTAAGAAACAAATTAAATTAACTTCTCTGTGGTCCGGTTTTGTTTGTATTGTAGAATTATTCTTTCTTAAACATAAATAAATACATTTACATTTCCAAACATTAGACTTTGAACTTATCGCGTATTTTGATTTATATATTTCAATCACTAAACAGTTTGGCATAGCCGGCTTACTATGTGTTTAAAAAAAAAAAAGAAAAAAAAATTATGAAATGTTAGTGTAAAAAGTTTTGTAAATTCTTTTAAACTATACAATTAAACTCTTAAAAATAATACATAAATATGTTTTGCTACTCTTTTTTTTTCGTATTGGATCCCTAAAAATGCTCTTATTTTGTTTTGAGTTTTTAAAGCATTATCTAAACTATTTTTTAAAGCATTTTAAAGTCATTTTAAGTAGAATTTGGATTCTCTTCTAGAGCTTCTTTTTCCGGTCCTCTCTAACACGGTTTAAACCATTCGATGGTGGATCAAATCTTAAGTTACCACAATTATTTCTTATATTGTGGGTTTGATTCAAAACTTTGGAATTATTTTCACATATAATTTATTTTTAGGAATGTAAAAGATTGAGAATCCTATATCGTGTGAGTGTGAGAAGGAAATGTTCTCACGATTAATATAACAAAGTTATACAAAAATTAATTAAATTAATTATTTTTAATTATAATATTTATTATCTTTAGCAATTAATTTTTTAATAAACTTAGTGTTAATTAATTTTCAACGGTTGAAACAATGCTTCAGAGGGTTGAGGAAACAAAAAATTCTATTGAAAAAACAATGCAAAAAAGAATTTATTGAAACCCATCATTAAATTTATTAATATATCATGAACCCGAAACTATTTAAGAAAAAAAAATATTGATGATGATATATTTGGCATTATAGAAGTTTTTGCTTGATATAATAGCAAAGTTGTATTGGTTCTCTTTACTACTCCAATAAGGTGAAGATTGTTTCATCTTCTCTTTTAGTCCAAGAAAACATTGTCCTAATTAACAACCTTAGATATGGAGAAGAATACCAAAAGTGGTCCTATTTCCCTCTTGGATTTGCCTGAATCAACCTTAGATATCATTCTCAAGTGTCTTTCTCCTCTAGAACTATGCACAATGTCACAGGTTTGTGTTTCTTTAAAGGATAAGTGTCAAAGTGATGAGTTTTGGAAAAATCACATAAAACACAAATGGGGTAGAGTGATTGGTGATCATGTTCATAAGGAGTGGGAATGGCACATAACTATTGCTAAAGAAGGAACTTTGTTGAATCAACACTTCAATCAAACTGGGTCACTGGGTTCCTTTAGTGGTGTTTGGCCTAATCTGTATCTTGGTTCATACTTGGAAGATTGCAAGGTCCTCAATGGTCAACGGTCAAACAACTTCTTCATGTCTTTGTATTTTTGTTTAGAGAGTGGTAGGTTTTGGTTTCCTGCTCAAGTTTACAAGGTGAGAAACTAGCTTGTTACAAGTGTAAGCTTTTTAATTTGGAAAATTATGTTCTTATAATTTTTTTTTTCAAATTTGATCTAGGTATCTAAACTTTTATGAATTTGGTCCTTAAACATTTACAACTCACTTAAATTAAATTGTTCCTTTATATGAATTTGTCATGTTTTTTAAAAGTTGAGAGATTAATTAAATTCACAAAATTTTTTGGAAACTAAATTTGTCAATTTGAAAATACAAGGAACTGGATCAAGTTTGACAGAAATTATAGAGAATATATACAAACAGATATTTTCCTTTTTAATTTCTAGTAAAATATGTCTTCTTTTTCTTTTCTTTTTTTTCTCTTTTGATCAATTATTTCTTTGCAGGGATTGGTGGTTCACAATGCCTTGGTTTGTTATGACTCACAATCTAATACTTTTCAAGCAAGGTATGCAAAAAGGTGACCTCTTTTAAAAAATATAGTCATGCACTTGAATATATATATATATATATATATATATATATATATATATATATATATATATATATATATATATATATTGTTTGGTCTATATATTCAATTTATTTTTTCACAAATGGATCTAAGTGGAATTTCTGGTTGAATTTAATTCATATGTGTTGTCTGTTATAATTTTTTTACACATTAAATAAGATTTGATCATTTTTACCATATGATAATTTTCATTAATATGATATGTCAATAAGTGAATTTATCTGTATAAAACAGTTTTACTAAACCATATATAAATTGAAGTCTTTCTTTTCTTATTAATATTCACAATAAATCATAAAAGAGTTGGAACATTATATCTTTGAAATATGTAACTCGGTATACACAAGATTGCATTAAGGTTAAAGTTATTTGCTATTTGTTAGACAACTAATAGAAATTGAGCTAAAAACTAGAAGTTACACTAAACTAGGAAGACTAGGTAAAAGAAAGATGTGATATTTCATTCTGCTCTAAGGGACCATTTAAAGGAATACAAACAAACCCTAATGGGCTAACTAACAACATACCAAACTCAAACGAAAACAAACCTTCAAAAACAAACAATTTCAATTAACATAATAATTTGAAGGCTTTTTCTTTCTTTTTCACCTCCATATTTTCTTCTTGCATCTCTATAATTTTTAAAATGATACAAATAACTTTCGGTAAAAAAAGTTAAAATTTTGTTACCTCGTACATCTCTTCTTCTTCAGTCCGGATTATGTAATCCAAACTTGTAAAAGCAATTTTTTTATAAGTTTAGATTGACCAATTCGGACTCAATCCAAATTGACCTATCTGGACTTGTAAAAAAATTTTCACAATTTTTTTTACAATCTGGATTACAGAATCCAGACTCAGTCTGAATTGGCCTATCCGAAGTTGTAAAAGCAAATATTTTTTGCAACTCCAGATTGGTCAATCCGAACTAGCTAAAAAATTTATGAGTACTTAGAAGTGAGAATGAAAAAAAGTGGATGAGAATGTTGCAATAGAGGGTGAACGAGACTACAATAGAGACAAGAACGAATGCACAAATGAAGGGTGCGAGACAAAGGAGGAAGTGCGTTGCTAGACCTGCATCGCTCAGTCACCAAACCTACGAGACGAAGGAAAAAGACAAGAGGGTACAAAGAGAGAAGTAGTTTTAACTTCTTCTTTTTTAACCTAAGACTATTTTAGACATTTCATAGGGTTATGGAGGTGCAGGGAGAAATTCTCCAATTTGAATTTAATCCTTCATCTGAAAAGGCTTTTTTAGGGAATTTAAATTCTAACCTACCCTTTTTTTCAAAAAAAACCTACCCTTTTAAAAAAAATCATTAACCCCATTTTACCCCTAACTCTAATTGTCTCTCTCTTTCCTTTTCTCAGACACCCGACTTCTTCTTTATTTCTCCTTCTTCCTCAACTAACACCCCTCTCCCCCTTTGCTTTCACTCTCTTTCCTTCCTTTTTTTTGTTTACTGAAAGTCCTCCCTTTCCCTCTGTTTCTCCCTACTCTCTCTCTTTTTTGTCAAGCTCCTTCCCATTTAACTCTCCCATGAGATCTCACTAGATAGTTAAAAGAATTTCAATTTTTTTAACTCTTCGACGAGTTAAAAAATTTCAATTTTTTTACTCTCCAGCAAAGTGTTGTCGAAGAACAATAGGAGATATAACGTGAAGGACATATAAGTCTTTTTCTATAAGAGTAGGTGTAACTTCAAATTATGGGAGGTATTAATTCAAATTCCCCCATTTAATATTACGAATGAGCCTTCTAACAATATTAGTCTTAACAAAGAAAAATTATATTGTTAAGAAAAATGTTATATGTAAAGACAAAAAATGTTTAATATAAATAAATATCTTATTTAAAAGGGAGAGGATATACTTACTCCAAGAGCTAACAGACCTATTTTTCATTGTAACCTTTCATTTTCTTGAAATCTACTGGTAAAAATTAGTTATTCATTACGACCATTAGATTTTAATAAAATGAATGGTGAAATAAAAATAACTCACTTAATGAAATTTACTTTTAGAGTAAGTGAATCCCCTCCCTATTTAAAAAAATCTTAAATTTTGTTTTAAGTGTGTGAACCGACTCTGATGATAAATATTTCTTTTACGATAAGCACACTTCATGACACCAGTTAAGCTAAATTGTGGAACCATATTGACCATACAATCAAAATGAATAAATGATTTGAATTAAATTTAAAGTAAAACAATATCTCCACCTGTTATGGAAAAAGTTTGAAATAATCTAGATTTGGTTATGCCTATGAATATTTTTTTTATTAATATAATTTTTGTTTCCTAACACCATACTAAGAAGAATTCCCCATCTTTCTCAAGTCATGTTGAAAATAACTTAACTCAGTGACTTGGTTAATTTGGTGAGTTTATTATTTAAGTAAGAAGCCTTTTTGTGATTAAGTGGTGAATTATGTTAGGTATCGAAGTGGAGGTTGGAGATGTCTAGGGAAGAACATTGAGTGGGAATTGGTGAGAGTTCCCTCATTTGATTCACCTCCATATGTTATGTATCTCACTGATTGTTTAGACAACTTAAAACCTGAAGATCATATTGAGATTCAGTGGAGAGCAACTACACAATGTCCTTATGGTAAGTTGTAGATTTGGATATTGAGTAAAATGGTTAAGTTTTAAGTCCTTCAACTTTTTTTATGTTTTATTTTTAATTTCTAAAGTCTTGAACAAAATTTTGACCAATCAAATTCTCTAAACCTTTTAAAATCTTCACCAATCAAATTGAATTAGAAACGTGATAGTTTTCAGAGCTCCGGTGGGGATATAACACATGATTTAAGATATTCAACACAGCTCATGGAAAATCGAGTCAATCGGCTACCCTCGCTAATTACTTTTTGGTGGAATATGTCATGAACCCAACTCATTATATTAATTAAACGCTCGTGTTTTTATCTTATGTTTTTGTTTTGTGTGTGGAAAGTATTTCTTGTATTACCGTACACTTTTTAATAAAATCTTTTAGCTAATAAAAAAAATTTCAAAACCTTTTAAAATTTGGTTTTAGTCTCTAAACTTTTTAAAAATTTAATTTTAATCTTTAAATTAATGAGATTTCAAAGACTAAAAGTTGAATTTTTAAAAGTTTAAGGAATAAAAAATAAATTTTTAAAAAGTTTAAAGACTTAAAGTGGTCAAACTAAAGTTTAGAGGATAAAAACTTAATTTTAAAAAAGTTTAGAACCTTGACCGGTCAAACTAAATTTTAGAAGATAAACTAATTAAATTTTGAAAAAGTTTAGATACTAAAGTCTTAGTATATCCTAAATAAAATTATATATGAAAAAAATTATTTTAGTGCTGAAATTTCTGAATAAGAGCTCAGTATATGTAACTGAGATACAGATTGCCTATAACAAACTCAATTTTAATCTTAGAGAATGTTTTAGACTTTTGTTCTCTCGATTTCAACTTCTTTTTTTTTTTTTTCAATTTTAGCTGTTTAAAAAAAAAGGTATGACGTTTGGAAACTTTAGCTTAAATCTAGAAAATTTTTATAATATGAAGATTTGTAGTTTATAATTATTTTTTAATTATTTTTCCTTTCCAGTTGTTTTTATATTATTTTATTATATAAAAACTGATTTTTTTTTTATTTTAACAAAATTAATTATTTTTAAATTTTTTCAACAAACTTATCCAAACAAAAATTAATTATAATTATAATCAATTATAAATTTTCTTTACATGCTAAGCAACTAACAGCATGTATTTATCTGTTATGCAACTATCATATTATAAAAGATTAATATCTTTCTATGAGATGGGAATCCAAAGTTGGTGAATTCATATAGGTTGAATTTTTCTAAAATAAAAAAATATTAAATGAACTTTTGTATATATAAACTAAAATTAATTTATGCATAAACAAATATTTAAAAGTTCTAGCTCTCAATCTCTTTGTAAAAATTGTAAAATATTTTACAAATTAATTAATAGAATAAATTACAAACAACACTTCTTAAATTTTGTGTAATTACACATGTGCTCTAACTTTTTTATCCATCATTAATTTTTTATTTCTAAAAAGGTGTTAATATAAAATTTCAGAGATGGTAGTGTAATATTTTCAAGTATATAAAAGTGTTAATGTAATATTTTAAACATGAAGAGAAATTAATTAATATAGAAAAATAAAAAAAATAATTATATATAATTTAATAAAAATTGAGAATTTATCTATAATTTCCTCTATTTGCTAATTGTGACAAAATATTGAAATTTCCTATTAACTTCATCTCAGAAATATAACTTTCTTTGTGAATTGTGCTATTGTAGATTGGTGGTATGCTATTATTGGTCACTCAGACTCATGCAATAAGAATGAGAGTTATTGTTATTGCCATTCCAGTGGTAAGAATTTTATTTTTTCTTATTTCTTGTTTTCTAAAAAAAAAAAAAACAACTCTATATTTGGATGTTTTAGGCATATGCACTATTACTAGAAAAAAAATTATTATTTAAGATTTTTTTAAATGGTTTTTGAATCATTTTAAAAGTCATTGCTGTAAAAAGTAAGATTTGTCTAAAATAATTTTTTAACCATTGCAAAATGTCACATTTTTATTTCTTATCTATAAGATCCATTTGATCGAAAAACCAAAGACTTTACATTGATGAAACATATAACTGTTTTAAAAGGTCAATCATATTACATGGACTAATCAGATAATAATTTATAATATAGTTTTGTAAAAAAAACAATAAATTCAACTTAGTTAATTTTAATATATTCAATTTATTAAAAGTACATCGGTTAGTCTCATAATGATTTGAAATATAGTCTTTTTTTTAATAAATTCAACTTAATCACTTTAATATATTGAATTTCTTAAAATGGTTAATTAATATAATCATTTCAAAATAATTACAACAGTTATTCAAATCACATGTCTAATATGTATATATCACAAGGATTTTTTTCAAAATTGATTAACCTTTTTTTAAAAAATTATTAGATTTTCTTGCATTTTTATTAAAATACTTATCAAATTGTAATGTTGAAGACATTCAATTCATATCAGTTAATTACTTTGTCACCTTAGTCTTCAACATACATTAGTCGATACCCACTTCAAATTCATATCTGGTTTTCAGTTTTTCACATTAGAAGTAATTAATAATGTTATTTTATTTGAATGGATTTTGGAAAAATGTGTTAGAATGACTTAACCAATCAAGAAAAACCTAAGAAAATTAATTGAGAAGGAAAAAAATGTTTTTATTAAGAGAGAAAATGTTTAAGCTTAGATAAACAATTTTTTTATCTTTTAACATGCTAATTTTGTGAAATTTGTAAAGTATACTTTAATTCTGTTTTCAATTTTTGTCGATATTTGGATGGGTGGTAGGGAGTAAAATAAAATAGATGGAATAATTATTTCTTGGTTTGGTTTATAAAATAGAAGAGGATAGGTAGTACACAATGCAATATAAAGTTTTTTCAGTTATAAAATTACTATTTTAACCATGTTAGTGTAGGCAATTGTATTTGATTGATTAAATAAAGGTAATATTGGAAATGAACATGTTATAACTTATCTCTTTTTACAATGAAATGATTATTTTTAATCCATTCTATTATAGCTTCCTATTTTTAAAAATAATTCCCAAATCTTTAATTAAATTATTATTTAAAATCTACTTTTTTATTTTTCAACATAAATGTTTTAAAAATAAAAAAAATGAAAATGTGTTCTTTAAGTATTATTTTCAAGTCTTAAGGGAACACAATTTTAGAAAATAGAGATGCAGATAAAGATATTTCTAAAAAATTAAAAATTGTTAGAAAGGATTAAATATTATATTTTTTTAAAATATTAATCGTTAGTTAATATATTAGTAGAAAAAATTCAAAATGCAGTAACTGTTATTTTCTTCTTTTCTTCAAACAACTTCAATCATTAATTATTTTATAACTTGCCTAATTCGCCTCTTAAAAATCTTTATTTATTGTAAGTATTTATATTTCTAAGAAATTATATTAAATAAATTTTACTTTTTATATAATACTTTGTATCAACTAGTAAAAATTGTTTCAACTTAATCAAAAAATGGTCTAACAGATGATATATGTAATTAAAAAAAATAAAATACTTACCATAAAAGGTAATAAAAGGATTCGTAGAAGATGAAGTAATTAAGGTGATTAAAAATTTATTCTTTGAAAAATAGTAAATAAATATAGAATTTAATTGGTATATATTAACAATGTAAAAAATTTTACACTTACCTCCAATCATATCTCTTGATTTATGATAAGTTTGTTGACTTTCAATACTTTAAAAATTATATAAATTAAAATATATCTCTTTCACACTCTGAATATACCAATTAAACTTGTAAGTATAAATCATGTTTAACCTTTACTATAATAAATGTCGACTAAACATCTACAACTTAATTATATTCATTTTTATTAATGTTATTAGTGAATAAAGAAAAGCTTAAATACATAGATGTTAGTATCCACATGCAAAAGACTGATTAAACATCAGTTGGAGTATAGAGATTAGTTTGGGTGTAGAAAAAGAGGAGTTTTAATACTCAACCTCATTCTCATTAAGTTTGTTTGCATTCGGTATACTCGTGAGTTTTTAATATATTTTTTTATAATTTTAATTTATTTATATCTTTTAAACTAAATTATATATTAATGATAAATAATTAAGAATTATGAAAATAAAGAAATTAAAGATAAATAATTAAGAATTAAATTATATTTTTATTAAATATAGAAGTTTAAGATTCTATTAAACTATAATTATAATTATTTAACAATTAAGCTAATTGATTTATATTTTTAGAATTATAATAATAAAATTTTTAATATATATTATATACACACATGTTGTGACAAAAATTTATAAAAAAAGATATTAAGATGATGGATATGGGTCAGTATAATTTTATACTCATATCCATTTCCATCTTTATTTTAAAAAAAAAAAAATATTACTCATACTTGTACATGTGACTAGTCAAAATGGATATTATATCAAAATTTGTTTGATACAAGTGGTACCCATAAATATAAGTTTATTTGTTTTTTGTTATTTATAAATTTTTATGATGTGTCATAAATTATTTTATATATACAGAAAAGAGATTAAAACTAAGTTCATACTAAAACAATTATACAAGACTATTCCCTATATAATATTCCTTGATGATCTCATAAGTTACTGGACTGCAAATTGCTTAAAAAAATATGTTACGAAAAAATTATTTAAGCCATAGAAAAATAACGACTGCTAGTCTTAGTCTCTCAAACTCTCTTTATGAAACTTTCTCCATGATTAGATATAATTTTTGAAAATTACCTATTTTAATATAAACCAGGTGTGAGACTCATGCATTACACGATTTTGAAAAAATAGAGGGTGGGTCAAATAAAAAAATAGTGAAATAAAAAATAAATTGTGTAGCATTATGCTTGGACAAATTTTAGATATATATTAAATATTAATAGATGTGAGTCTTTTACATTACATAGTTTGCAAATAAAACAAAGAGAAAAAAAAGAGTAAAAGTAAAGAATAAAATTAAGAGTTTAATTGGTACACACCGTTAGAGTAAAACAATTTACACTAACATTCTGTTACAACCCTTCATTTATATATAGTAAATTTATTAACTTTGTTTATTTTACTTTAAAAATACCATAAATGATGATTGAATGTGTAAAAATCTTTTAAACTAAGAGTATATAATAATTAAACTCTAAAATTAAAAAAACATATAAACCACTAATTAATGAAGTTTGTATAGTGACAAAAAATAAAAAAATAATAACTGATACAGCAGCACTGTGCAAAACATTGACCAAGTCTGTATGTATACATATAAACATGGAGAGGGAAACATTAAGTCAAGAAAACCTACTAAAGTTATGATTTAACCATTAAAAAAAAAAAATCTCAAAGAGAATGTCACAACTCACAAATAGAACTAATAATATTCGTCTAAAAGAAATTACTTTTCTCTAATTTCAGTCAATGGGTACCTAAATTAAACTCAATCTTCTTTTGTGATATAGACACATTGATTGTGGAATTCAGGCAATACCCTGAAGCATCAACCATGAGACGAATAAAGTTGTCAAAGAAGAACATTGAAGAACAAGGTGATAGAATATGTGGATACTATGGAGGAATTAGAAAACTTCACAATGAGGATGAGATTCAAACATGGAAGAACCTCTTTCCACGTCAAGGTCAGGTATTGGAGTTCAATATATATATATATATATATATATATAGACACATCTTAATTTGCATATGATTCAAGGTTCAACATCTTTTTTCTCTTTTGCATAGGCTTAAAAATAATTAACCATCATAATTTTTACACTATCCCTTAAAAAATATATATTTCACTTGAATTTTAAGATAATTATTATAAAAAATTATCATAATATAATTTTTTTATAATCAGTATATTCTAATTAAAACATTGGTTTTTTTTCCTCTTAATTTAGTTTTCATTTCAGAGATTTTGGATGAATCTAGGTTTAGTTTTTTAAATGGGTTAAACATAGTTTTTTTTCCCCTCAAAATGTATCCAATCTAGTTTTAGATGTTCAGGAAAAAAAATCTGATTTGAGTTTTTGAAATTTTAAAAATAGATTAAATTGATTTCTCACTCTAACTTTGAGTTTTTGAAATTTTAAAAATAGATTAAATTGATTTCTCACTCTAACTTTGCTAATATTATTAAAGTTTAATTAGTATGCACCGACAATGTAAAGATTTTCACACTGACATTCAATCACAATATTTCGTTTATGGCAAGTTTGTTGACTTTACTAATTAATATTTTAAAAGTCACAAAGGGAGAATTATGATTAAACGTTAATGTAAAATTTTTTTACATATACTAATTAAACTCTTATTTTTATTGATATTTGTATAGTTTAGTCATGTTATAAGGAATATGATAAAACAATCTTGTGGAATTTTTAGTAAAAATATTTTTAATTTATTATTAGCTCATTTGAAATCATCAACTATTTCAAACAAATCAATTGTTATTTGAAGATAATTTGACATGTTTTTTTTATAAGCTAAAAATTTTATTAAAGAAAGCGTACAAAAGCACAAGAAATACGTTTTGCACATAAAACAAACCAAATCTATACAAGATATATAAGATCTAAAATTGTGACACACTCATTTGATACAATAAATTGAGTTCATGATCCATTCTGCATAAGAATAAAAGGTCAAGTTAGCCGCACAACTCCATTACCAAGAACTTAGTTGAATAACGTGAACGATTTTTTGAGTATCACCTTTTTACATTTTGAACACTTTCGCATTTTTGCTACTCCGAATGTGCCAAATCCTTGTAAACTATACAAAAGATCATGATTTATCAACCTCTTATGACCCATCAGTCAAACCCAAAAATTGGTAGTAGTGAGTCTTCACTTCTCTAGATAAAGTTGTAGATATCCCCCACCATTAACATAGTAGTTGCCAAACTCGAGCCGCTATAGAACAACTCAAGAAAATATGATGTTGTCTCTTCTTGTGGAGGAATGCTTCTCCTCATCAAATTATGCCTAGTAGTAGTCAATCCGCATCTAGTTGTCAAACCAAAAATTGGACTTTTGCTGGAACATCGGCTTCCCACAACATTTTGAAGAAATGATGAGGTTAAGTTGTGAACTTCCTGTCAATACCTTATATGTTGAAGATAGCGTGTAATGGCCAAATCCAGCTAACCTCCACACTGATTTATCTTCTAAATTGTCTCTCACCACAACCCTTCTAAACTTTTGATAGACTAACTAAAAATTCCTTCTCTTATGCAAACAATGGATGTCTCCATGACCATTGTCACTCTACCACATCTCTTTTACCGAATTCATCTGATTTTCAACTCTCATGACTCTCGTGCTCAATAGAATTTAAATTCTGCCACCACTTAGAACCATTATGACTAACTCTATCCCCATACCCCACATCCAACCCATACTTTTCCTGTAGAAGTCTACCCTACAAATTGTGACTCTCAACTCTCAATCATCATTTCAACTTACTTAACAACGTAAGATTGAAAGCCTTTAAGTCTCTTTACTCCAAACCCCCATTCGCCTTTTCCTAATAGACCTTCTCCTAGGACACCTAATTGACTCTCCTCCTACCCCTTAATCCTACCCACTAGAAATTTGAAAAAATTGACTCAAGTTTAGAGATAATACCTTGTGACACCTTGAAGAAAGATAGAAAGTAGTTCTTTACCACATTAACCACTAGTGACCATGTTGCTATCTGTGATGGGTCAGCACCTATAGGCAGCCCCAGATATTTCATTGGTAATGCCCTTATTTTACAATTCAACAAACTGGACACTTTGTCCAACTATCCTACTTGCACATTTAACCCAACAACCTGACTTTTATGGAAATTCACTTTCAACCCAGACACCAACTCAAAATTTTGTGGGATTTCTTTAAGTACCTCTATGGACCCCTAATCCTTTTTTGTCAGCAGAAGGGTATCATCTACAAATTGAAGATGTGTGAAACTCGGGTCGTTATTCCTTACTCCATAATCCTGCCACCATATTCTATTATGTGTTTTGCATATCATTTGATGAAGACCCCTAGACAGGTTAAATTCCTCTATAGGTCTACCATTGAGTAACACCAAAATCCTCGTTGTACTAACACACTCCTATATCCACTTTATCCACTTTCTACTGAACCCCATCCTTTTTGTAACATACCACATATACTGCCAACTCACTGAATCATAAACTTTTTCAAAATCAACCTTCATGTAATAATTTGACAAGTTAGTAGACTACTCTTGCAAAAATGTTAACATGCCATTTTTTCTACACCTCATTTTTGCTTATAACAAATAATACTAAGGGGAGCAGGGTGGATGAAGGGTGGGAGGAGAAAGATGAGAGTATTTTATATTAGGATTTATGAGTTACAAATAGTCAAAATAGGGATGCAAAAAAGGAATACCTATTGAGAATTAGGATAAAGTACTTATTAACATATTTTCAAATATTCAACTATAAAAATCATGACATTTTTTTAAAATATTAAAAGCAAATTGAGTGTAATATAGAAGAATAAAAACATATTTAATTCTTTTGAAATTTATAAAAAAGAAGTCATTTCGATCCTTCAAATTTAAAAGACAATTTTTTTATCCCTAAACACTAAACAAATTTAAAGGATTCAAATGAATTTTTCAAAATTATTTTTAGTCCGTTCACAAATAATATAAGAAAAACATTTAGTGTCAATGTCTATATAGTAATTTACTTATTCAGTTTAATCCATTGAAATAGACCCCTTTTACAGTTTAATTTTTGGTCCATAAATCACGTTAATTAGTGTCAATCATTTTAATTGCATTCAAAATAATATAAAAAAAATGTCAAACAAATATGAACAATTTAAACTGGTTGTCTTCTATTTTAATAGATTGCGCCTGTGTTATATATGCCTCCTGTGGCAGGACAAGTTCAAATCATCTAGATTTTGAAGTGAATAATCAAAGGTATGTTCTGCTTAATTTTTCAAGAGAAATACCATTTTTCATTTGGACAATCAATAAAAAGTAAATTTAATTTTGCACTCACTTGTTTGGTTTGTGATTCTGTACAGCCTCAATGTTCATTATTAATTAGGATTTAGGGTTTAGGATTTAGAAGTTCTAAATATATTTTTAGCTTCTAATATATTAGCGAATTTTTGAGCTCTATAAATGGTTTTCTTTTTGTTAAATTTTTTATAGTTTTTTATGTTATTTTAAATTTTAAAGTGCTGTCTAAATCACTTTTAAAATAATTTTAAAGTAATTTAAAGCACTATCTGAAAAGCTTAAAGGACTAAAAAAATTTTTAAAAAAAAAACTATTGAGGATTGAACACAAAACAACTTTTTTTATAAAAACTTACTAAATATATCAAAGACTCTGAACATATTTAAATTAAAATAGAATTTGTTTACATTATTTTTGTGGTGTTTGTGCTGAATCCTTTACATTACAATTGATAAAGAATTTGATTATCATATGAGTTTAATTGGTATAGTAAAGATTTTTTAAACCCTTCATTCATGATAAGTTTGTTGACTTTACTCATTCATATCTAAAAGTCACATAAATGAAAAGTTATGATGTTATCTTCTCCGCAACTGGAGTTAATCCCAAATGTAAACAAGATAGCTATTGCCAGTCCTAAGTTAACACTGACAATAATCAATTTATTAGATCTCGGTATTATGCTAGCCCCCTGGACAAGGGCAGACTCTATTCTGGTCCACCACTGGCTTAGCCATTTGTAATCTATCCCGTTCAACACAGGCGACGGGCATAAAAGGGGTGTTTGCCCCCGAGTAAAAAATTTTTACTTGACAGTTTATATCAATTAAACTCTTAAGATAAATTAATCGAACACAGATTGATTTGATTACATTATCCTTTTTTTATTTCTAACTGCATCAGATTTTGTTCAGGGTTCAACTGCTTCTTTGTGAAGGAAATTAGTTGGAATTGGAAATTGGCTTTACAAAAAGAAAGTTGAAACTGATGGTTGCTGAAGGAATATTGATGGTGTAATATATACTTCATCCAATGCAACAAACATTATTTATTTATTTATAGAAATCGAACTTGGGTATAGTACGTTTATAATAACTCATGCAACTAATTGTATTATATCTTCTTCATAAATAAGAACATTTTAAGTATATATTTTAAACTCTAATAGTTTTCTAAGGTTCATAAGATCTTAAATCAATGATTCGAACAGATAATAGATAGATATACAGTGTGCATAAATTCCTTCGTAATAAGGCTTTTTTTCAGCACACTTTGATGTTCTCTTTAAACATTCAATTTTGTGTGGGTTTTTTTTTTTTTCATCTTTTGACTTTCACTTTCTTCCTTTAAATAAGATTTTTTAACCCAATTAAAAAAACAAAATAATAATAATAATAATAATAATAATAATAATAATAATAATAATAATAATAATAGACACCTATTATTTACACTTATTAAGTAAATGAAACGAAAAGATGTATGGAGCTTTGAAGATAAAAGAGAGATGCATTTAGCAAGTCCAAGGTGTAATAGAAAACAATCCAAAAGTGAATGTTAATGGGGCCAAAATGCCATAAAAAGGGATTCATTTAGCAAAGGTGTATAAAAAGGGAGTGAGAGACTTAGAAAGGTGTCTCTCTCATTTTCTTTGAGCTTCACAAGCCCTCTTAGACCTAATTGGAGCAAATGACATATCTTACCCTTATTCCAAGCCTAACTACCCTCTAAGACTAAGTGACCCTACAAATTAAGGTTCAACTTAAAAGTCAACTAAAACAAGTATTTACTAAAAAAAAAATTCTAATATTTACAACAATAAAAATTAGGCTTTATGTACCTAGAAGCTCAACAAGAGCTTAGGTAATCTATCTTCATATTTGGTTCATCCTTCTTGTATCATCCTAGACCCTCTCTTTGAAAAAAAGGTCTTCAAGTATAATGGTATTAAATCAAACAAATATAATGTGCATTAAAATGATTAAATCGTTCTTCACATTAAATACATCATAATTTCACAATTAAGAACAAGAACTAATCCAATTCATGACAATTGTACATCACTCAATTGATATACTCTCCCATGTACCACAAAAGAGACTTCTCCTTAACATGAACATAATTACGAGCTCATAGTAGGTCCAATATAATGTTTTTAATTAAGATGGTACTTGTTTACATATAATGTAACATAAAATGCAAGCAAATATAAAGAATAGGTAATTAGAAACATATCATAAAGGAGCTCAAAGTGTCAATTACCTAATACAAAATAGATATAAAACTCAATAATGATTGTCAACAATTTTACCCATATTTTCAACGTGCTCAATAAATATTTTGGACAGTAATCCCTTTTTTAGGGTTAATTATCATAAGATTTGCAATAATATGCTCTGTACTTCTATTGACACTCTTTGTTTCTAAACTCCTTCCTTCACAACAAAGTACTTCAATTCTATATGTTTATCATCCTTAGAGTAATTGTTGTTCTTAGAGAAAAACATAGTTAAGGAGTTATGATGTGGCTATGCCTAGCCAAGGACCTATCACTAGGGTCATGGCTAGAAGGATTGAAGAAGACCTAGCCCTTGCAAACAAAGGCATACTTCACTTTCTGTAGAGCGTGAAGATATTAGGCTAGGGACTTTAGTTAATAAAATATAATTTTCCTTTGTTTTAATTTTGAGGAGCATTAGGAATTTAATTTGGGACATGTATTTAGTCCATTTTTTATTTTAGGAGGTGTCTTAGGAATTTAGAGGGTGGATTTAGCTTTTTGGGTTTTTATGAAGGAAATAAGGGGTAGCCTTGATATCTACACCCCTCTTTTCCTACATAAACCCCCTAAGCTAATAAGAAGGAATCTTGGCCCTTGGTTTGAGAAACTTGGGCACCAAGTTTGATGATCTAAGGAGGGAATTGTTTTTCAATCCTCCTCCCTTAGATCTCTTCTTTTAATCCTAGCCCTTCTTTTTTAGGTTATCTTGTTCAAGAGGTTAGCTACCTCTATAAATAGGAGCTTCTCCCCCTCACTTGTATTTTTTACACTTGAATTTAATCCTAGAGACCATATTGGTTGTGAGGTTCTTACCTTTGAGTGTCCCTCCTTCTCCTTTGTGAGAGCTTCTAAGAGTTATCAAGGGACCCCTCCCTTGTGGTCTCTCCCTTTTGGCTTATCAAATCTAGTATTTGTCGCGCCTCACCCCATTCCTTTCCTCTCCATAAATCCATTTCCCTTCCAAGTGACCTTAGAAAGATTCTTTGGGCAAGTGATCATCAAAGATCACATCAAGTTATCACAATACATTTAAAATGACATAGCAATATTGTCAACGATTCCAAACCCTAAAAGTTTCACAACAAATTAGCCTAAATTGTAGCTTCAAAATATGCTACAAATTTAGCTTCCATAGTGAACACAAAAACATATTGTTTTAGACTTCTCCATGATATTGCTCCTCCAACTAAAAGAAATGTCAAGAATAGATTTTCTTGTATCCACAGATCCAGCAAAGTCAGAGTTTGAAAATTTTATCACCTCAAGGTGATAAGTTCTCCTATATATAAGCATGTGATCCATTGTTCCATGTAAATATCGCATAACTTTCTTTGTAGTTTTCCAATGTTCCATTCACGAGTTACTTTGATGTCTTCCTAACATGTTAGCTGCAAAAAGTACAAATTTGAGCATGCATAATACTCTTAACAACAGATGCATTCGAAACTGCTTCCATTTGTTTTTGTTCAAAATCATTCTTAGGGCATTGAGAAAGACTAAATTTGTTTCCTTTCTGAATTAGAAGGGTGATATTGAGCACTTTTCCATCTTGAATCCATTTAGTACTTTATTAGTATATGTTTTTTAAGACAAACTTAACAATCCTTGTGATCTATTTTGGAATATTTCTATTTCTATCACACAAAATGCCTCACCCATATCCTTCATTTCAAATTACTAGAAAGAAACTTGTTAGTCTCATGAAGAAGACCAAGATCATTAGTTGCAAGCAAGATATCATCAACATACAAAATAAAAAATATAATCTTATCCCCACTAACCTTTAGATATATACATTGATCAACACTATTTTCCTTAAATCCAAAGAAAACAATGGGAAAGGTTGCTTAAGTATGTACATTGATTTCATTAATTTTCACCCCATATATTCCTCTCCAATTAAGAACCCCATTGGTTGGTTCATATAAACATTCTCCTTTAAGGGTTTGATTGTTTAATTTTGTTTTTTAGTATTTTAAAAGAATTTTTTTAAAACTGTTTTCTATTAGAAGAGAAAAAAAAAACCTAGTTTGCTAAGTATTATTTGAAAACTGTTTTGAAAACATGAAAATAAAAAAAATTTTTCATATTTACGAAAATGTCATTAATGAAAATAAAAAAGCAACATATTCTCATTGTATTTTGAGTTTTCAAAATAAAAATAGAAAACTGAAAAGTAAAACTACTTATAACTGTTTCTATTTTTTTAAAATTTTAAAAACTAAAAAACCAAAACTTTTTTCGAAAACAGTAATCAAACGAGTTTTTTAATTTTTAAATATTAAAATACTGATGTACTTATAAATCATAATGGGTATTAATTATGAAATAATCTTGAAGGAATCTTTTTATGAGACCGGTGAAAATGTCTTTTTATAATCAATGTCATCTTTCTAACGAAAACCCTTAACAAGTCTAGTCTTGTAATATTCAAGGTTTTCATGAGAATCACGTTTAGTCTTAAATAACCACTTACAACCTTTTGTGATTCTACAAGATCTAAAAGGTCATTTTGTTTCATAAATTTCAATTTATCTGTCAAAATTATCACAAACTAGTGCTAGTAAAAACGAAGTAGGTGAATTTTTATTTTCTCTATTTCATTATTATTATTATTATTATTATTATTATTATTATTATTATTATTATTATATATGGAAAATTATTAAATTAAGAATGTGAGATGCAAAGCCCCGTACCTCATTAAGATCATATTAGTATACTCTTCCAAAAAAAAAAAAGTAGACCCTATTGAAGACGAGAGTATCAAAGGCATCCCTTCCACATGTTTTATACTGAATCAAATATTGATTTTGTTAATAAACAATTTGCATTTTTTTTTTATAGTTCATTGACAACTACGCAAAGAAATTGAAGTTTTTTTAAAAAAAATTCTTCCGTTGAAATCCAAAGTTATTATTTTGCTATTTTTATTTGTTCAAAGTTTTTTCTTACTTAGCACTTTTTATTTTCTCAATTAATTATTTTTATCATGTTGCTATTTTTATTTGCTATTCTCAATTAATTAGCTTTGCAACAATGAAACTTTTGTACAGGTATGTGATGATGGTCCTTTCTTCGCTGAATTTGGAAAAACATGCAAAATGAGAATTAAAATTAGTTTTTGTTTGACAATTGTTTTATAAAACTGTTTTCAGTATTTTAGTATTTAAAAACTAAAAAACTCGTTTGGATAGTATTTTCTTAAAACAATTCTGATTTTTTGTTTTTAAAAAACTAAAAAACAGGAACAGCGGAAAACAGTTTTACTTTTTAGTTTTCTATTTTTGCTTTGAAAACTCAAAATACAACTAAAATATGTTATTTTTTGTTTTTCATTAATGAAATTTTAATAAATATGAACAAGTTTTTTTTATTTTTACATCTTTAAAATAGTTTTCAAATAACACTTACCAAACAAGTTTTTTTTCTTTTCTTCCCGAAAACAGTTTTTGAAAACTATTTTTGAAAACTCTTTTCAAAAACTAAAAAACAAAAACAAATCGATCAATCCCTTAGTATTAAGAATTAAACATCGCATAACAACTAATCTCTATAGTTTTATTATTATTATTATTTCTTCTTCTATTCTATTCCTATCCATTTTTTCTTTTCATTTCTCATTTTATTATTATTATTTTGTTTAATTAATGTTTATCATTATTGTTCAAGTATTTTGTATATACTTCTATATTTTTTGCTTTTCTAATATAAACAATATAAAATCAATAATTATTTTTTTTACTTTATATCTTTCATTTATAATATTATGTTATGTATACTATAATCCTAAACTTTAAATTCTAAATTTAGAAGTTATTTGGTGGATTGATGGTTAAGAAGGAGAGAAAAGGAGAGAAGATAACACATTAGGGTGTCATACTTTGTGTTACATCAGTTGGTATGCTAGCAATGTATGATATCCATTTCACAAGTGAATTTCTGCTGATGTGATTATAAGTATGTATTTTGCTTTTATTATTACAACAGAAAATACTAAAACAAAGAACAAATCTCAGAATGCAACCATGAAAATGTTCCCAAGTTCTACTCATCAAGCTCTATAATCTTCACAACTGAGGAGTCACCAACTTTCTGGCAAACAACAACTCTATCATGTGGCTTTATGATACCAGAAGCCTTGCCATGGTCTAAGGCAACCTTCAAAATTGAATCATTTGTTACACTCTTAGCCTCAGCCTGCACCCAAAAGAAATACTTACATGTTAACAAGTGCATCACCACAAATATACCCTAGCAATACCAACTATGCTTCAGTTTATAGAGACAAGTAAAATATTACATCCTTAAAAAATTCTTAAAATATTAAATAGGTCCTCCAAAATATTTTCGTATTTATTTGCTCTCTCTAGTTTTACACTAGATTATTGTTGATTCTCAAAGTGTTTTAGATAGTGTTTTCTAGAGAAATAAAAAATTATTTAGATAGTGTTTAGAAGACCAAAAATTATATGTTTCAAAAATAGAGAGACCAAATAATACAATTTTGTTTGGGAGGATGTATTTAATATATTAACAATTTTCTAAGAACTTAAAACATATTTTACCCTTTAGAAATTTGTAATGGCTAACCCCAAAATGCATGGAATGAAAGAATATTCAAATCCAAAGACAATACATAGGTTTTATACAAAGATTGAAGGTTTTATACAAAGATTCAATCTTGAAATACTCCATCGATTCCTTTTTATAACGCAATTTGAACACGAATTATAAAGATCAATAAAATAGTTATATTAGTTAATTTTATTTGAATTTTTTCAAAATAAGATTAATGTATCAATTTTATCCTCACTTAATGGAAGTTGATAGGTGTGAGAAGAAACATTTACAAAAGACTTTTAAATTTTCCTAAAAATACCACAAACACCCATAATCTTTATTAGTAACAAATAAAAAACCCAAACTCGATGTTCTATAGAAATGGTAAATGTCTTATAAATAGTACCAAATATTCCTTTCAAAACTAAACAGGACCTGGGCAGTAACTAATTCTAATTGAGATTTAGGGTGCAATCTATAGTAATTTATCAGATGTTTGGGAGTCTTTATAAGAGGCAAATAAAGAAAACAAAAATCAATGTTTAATACAAATTGTAAAATGTTACCTAATATTCCTTTCAAAATTGTACCTTATATAAATAGGACCTAGGGTGTAATCAGTAGTAATTTGGAAATAGCATTGAAAAGCCTACAATTTCTGAATTTGGATTAGTATTTTACTTGCTATAGTGAATTTGGATTTTGTTGTTAGGCTTTGACAGTAGATTTTATTTTAATTGATTTTGTATTATATAAGGCACATTCAGTTTTGATATCTTAAATTCTATATATGTAGAACTAAAAGTTTCTGAGGTTTGGAGATGTTCCATTGGTTCCCACTGGATCACTAAATCAATTGACATCAAATAATTCTTACTGGATGTCGTGGATCCGCCAGCATAGGGAAAAGACCTCTCACAATAAGTGATTGCCTTGCCTGCCATTGAATCATAAAAGGAAACATCATCAGATTAGCTTCAATGCAAAATGTTTTATATATAGAGAGAGATATAGATAATACATGTCAAGAAAAGAATGAAAACTAAGAGTTAGTTTAAAGAAAGTTTAAAAATCACAGAGCAAACATTTTTTCTCCATTTTCCCTGTCAAATTAAGTTTGAATTACATCTGTAATCTATAAGTATTATAATGGGAATACTCAATTTCAGTGTCCACATTTACTTGTATTTTTTTATCCTTAAGTAACTATTAAAAAATAACTACCAATTACATATTTTATGTAATTTCTCTTCTTTTTTTTCGCTTTTCAGTTTTCATGTTTTGTTTTTTTTCTTTTATTTTTTTATTTAATAGTATAAAAGAGAGGCACTAGTTTGTATAATGGCTGCTTCTTTACATGGAAATCAATATAAACAAGTAAAGTTTTTTATGTGCTAAGGGTTATCCACAAGGTTTCAAGAAAAGTTCACCGTATTGCTTCAAAGAGAAGTTAAAGAATGTATAGAAGTCAAAGTTAACATAAACACATAACTGACTTAGGGTCTAGTTGAATAATTTTATTCAAAAGCACTTCTATGAGAAAAAATACAAAAGACAAAAGTCAAAACAGTTTTTCCATAAGTTTTTTTAAATGATGTCGGACTTTTTACAATGTAATTTTTAAAAAGTTCTACATTTTTTAAAAAAACTATGTGAGATAACTTCTATATATTTTAAATTAGCTTGAAAAAAGTCCCACATCTTTTAATACAGACCTTTAGTCATAAAATCATTATTCTACTCCTCTATCTATAACTAAAGTTATCGATGCTACAAGAAGCTGATACAATAGAAAAAGGAAAGTTCTTTGAATAATTTTAATTAGTAGGCTAAACTCTAAAGTAGCTAACTCAATCAGGCTTTGGTATCAAAGCTTCATGACAGAAGAATATATTCAAAGCACTAAGTTTAAACAGAGAATTATAGCATCACTCACTATGTTTTTATCAAATTACACACAAATCCTTTTTTTTTTTATTTTCCTATACTAACTTTCTTTTGAGTTAAAAAATTGCACTAGCACCCCTTATATGTTTGAAAACATTATAGTAATATTCTTTTCAAATCTTATAATAACGCCTCCTAAAGGGAGGAAAACATAAATAATGGTTAAAAAATAAAAAATACTTGTGTAATTACACTAAACTTCAAGAGATATTGGTACTCTTAAATGATTCTGGTGCCTAAAACGATTGAGCTGACTCAAGAAACCTAGTCATGCTGACTCAGACTTAAAACAGATAGCAAGCCTCAGGATTCATGTGAATATTCCATGAAACAACTCACGTTAGTTGTCAATTAAATACCTCAAAAGCTCCGGTGAAAGTCCATCGAAGTTGATTTGTCTTTAGTTGAGGAATGACAACGGATATCACAGGCATGGTTGGTCGGTACTTAGCAATCAGCCTACACATTTATTCACAATAACAGATAACTCAAATGATATTTAGCAATAACAAAACAACAAGTAACTGCCAATTCAACCCAACATGTACTGAGAGAGTATTAACATAATATTTACTAGAAAAAAGACAGGTGTTGTTTGTTCTCATTTCTATTTCATTATATAATTTAGGAAACAAGTAGCTGATGCAAAAGAATGAAAAGGAAGAACAGAAAAAGAATAGACAAAAAAATTAGTAAATGAGAGTAGTTTTTAAAATCATGAGTGAGACATAGATGTGGTAAGGAACTTAATTATTAAATAGTTATGAGTAATTATATTATGTGTAAAGGGTAAAATGGAAAATTTGAAGGGATTATTCCTTTTATTAATTGTTATAGATTACTAATAAACAAGAAATACACAAACATTTGCATCAATGACCAAAGCATTAGAAAAATCTTAAAATAATAAAAGGGGGAATGATAAAAAAGAGAAATGAAACCTTGCAGCCCTTCCAGATGAAGTAAAGCAAATAATAACAGAAGCCTTAACTTTGATGGCTGCCCGAACCTACAAGTTGACACAAGGTAAATACCCTCAAATATGTGTTTTTTACAAATTGCTTTAAGCATGTGAATAGTGTAAAGGAAGTGGGAAAAACAAGAACAACCACAGAAAAAATTAGTGAAAAAGATGAGTACCGCAGAGGAAGCTATTGATTCCATGTGAGTCATTGGCTCTCCCACAAATTTGACAGCCTTCTTGAAATATAAATCTTGATTATAAACTTTCTCTGCCTACAAAGAGCAATGATTAAGAGAATATATGACAGCACCTTAGAAAGCCTTCAGACACTTAAAATGTGTTTGGTACAAAACTAAGAACTTCGTTAAAAGATATACATATTCTAGTACCAACCTCGGCACAAATTTTCCCAACAGTGGAAATAGTATCTACAGGGTATAATCCGCGCAAAGTCTCTGCCCCAAGAACTATTGCATCACTTCCTAAACCAACAACAAAAAAAATAAATAAACACCATGGAAAATGAAGCAGTATTAATAAATTAATGCTAGTGACTAAATGATGCATAAACTCATTAAAATGGGGGAAAACATTTTAAAATAACATAACCATGGATAAACACCATAAAATTGGAGTATTAATAAATAAATAGAAACATTCTAGATAATGCCAACATCTATCAAAATCAAAATAAACCAAAACAAGATTCACCCAATATAGGAAAAAAAAAAACTATATAAGGAAAATAAAACATACCATCCAACACTGCATTGGCAACATCAGTTGCTTCGGCACGAGTAGGTCTTAGGTTATCAGTCATAGTGTCCACCACACGAGTGACAACAGCAGGTTTTCCAGCCATGTTACATTTGTAAATAGCAGCTTTTTGGAATAAAAACACCTGCCAAATTATTGTATTGAACAGAGTAAAGACTACAGATTTAAATTTTAAAACCACTTCGGATCTCAAGCATAACCTTTTAATAGAACTGATCCATGAAATGGTATCAAAACTTGATATAGTACAATAACCACATAAGTCATTTTCTTATTATGTTTTCTCCTAATGATTTATCCCAAACTAATGCTTATAACTTCTCTCAGAATTTTATGAGTGCATACCCTCACTGATAACAATAAACTTATCTTGTTTCACTACAAACTTAATTGCTATGGTCCTACCTTGAATTTTTCTAATAACTACATCATTCCTCCAATATCAAATATCATTCTTATTCCAACTTTTGGTCTTACTTTGCCAGCATACGAAAATGTCAAATTCCTTTTCTTCTCTCTAACCCACTTAGTTTCTTCAAGGTGTGACTGTGCACACTCATGAACTTGCTTCTTTACATGCACCCATTGAAAGAAATGTGTGAACTCATGTTTAATTTTAACTATGCCTACTACCTTGATACCAATGGAGCAACTCTTGCAAATTTAACACTGTGAGAGCTATACAGTGCACTATTATAAGCAACAGGTTGGCATCAACAGAATCATATCATCTATCCAAGTCATAAGTTTTTATAAGTAAGGATGTGTGATCTATTAGGAAGTTGTCAACAAGTTCGATTATGGAACAGTATCTTTAAACTTAAAAAGTATGATTCTCAGAAAATATTTTAAAAAAAAAAACCATTTTTTTAATAATAGATGGGATTTACCATTTTAAATAAAAAAAGAAAACTGCTTCTCTTAATAAAAAATAGTTTAGACAAACGCAACAAATGTAAGAACTGCTTATTTTGTTAAAACCTCTAAGAAAATAGTTTAAACAAATGGACCCATTATGCTGTAAAAAAGGACTGCTATAAAGCCATATGCAGGCACATGCGGAAAGGAACAGCCAAACAAACAGAAAATATCATAATAACTATTATCTCCTTGTATATGAATCATATACCATTGGATTTTTCTGTATATAATTAAAAGCAAACCTTCTCAGGTGGAAGATCTATCCCCAAATTTCCACGTGAGAGAATGATACCATCTGCTTCTCGCAATATCTCATCAAAATGTGTCAATCCCTATGTGAATTTACAGACAACAGATGCAGTTCAAAACCAGCTACTTACACACACTAAACAATAAAAAAATACTGATTTTATTTGTAATAATGTTTAAAGAGATTTTGAAGTTTCTCACCTCTACATTTTCAATTTTTGCAAAGATCTGGGTCTGTTTGAGATCACCAAATTTAGAGAGAAACGCACGGGCCTGCCAAATAACAAAAACTGATTTTTTACAATGTTTTGAGGAAAACTAAAATAAAAATAAAAAAGTTGACTTAATGACCAACATTGTACAACTAAACAAATTCAGACATTACAAGAAGTAAATGTAAATTACATCAGATAAACAAATAAGTAAATTACTCTGCTTTCATCTGTACTTTAATTTCACTACACAAGCCCCTATTCTTTCAAAAACAGTGAAAACACACCATAAATCCATAACTTATGCTGACAAATTTGTTAAAAAATGGTTGGTTGTTTATAATATTCAGAAGTCAAATGGGAAGAGTACATTATCTTGAATTCAATGTTCGGAAATTAAAATGAACATTCCATTCAGCTTTCTGAGTCTAGAAGGCTTGGAATAGCAATATAAGAAAACAACATCTTAAGCACCACTAGATTTCTCAGACACCAGACAGCATTTTAGAATACCGATTTGCACATGCTTTCATACTAGAGTGAAAATCTTTGTCATAAACACAAAATATAAGAGAGGGGAAACTCAATATAAGCAATAAGATAAAAGCTACCAGCAATAACCCTTACATGGCGAACATCTTCAGCGTGCCTAGTGTATGATAATGAAAGGAAGTCTACATTGTTTTTGGCACCCCAAGTGCTTATTACCTGAGTCAGTGAGTGAAATGACAAAAGATTAACACAACTATAAGAAACTAACATTAAGGTATTTCTACATTCAAAATATAGTAACTTAAATCAAGATAGTCTTATGTTGGTGCAGACAAAATAATTTATCAAATGTTGCTTACATGTTAAAAGCCTCTTTGTTTTACCTATATTAAATTGATGAATCAAGCTGTTTGGTTTATTGACAGGATGAAGAAACTCAATTCTGTGGAATATAGATTTGATTTTGAAACAAGTGAATTTTTTTAACTTCTAAAGTGAAGATAATAAATTTAGGGCATGGGACCTACAAATATTTTTAAAAGATAACTATAGTTATAGTTCTAGACCCTGGCTCCATTTGGCAAAACTTATTTTTTGTTTATTTTCTCCTTAAAAGAAGAAGAAAAAGCTAGGTTAAACAATATTTACACTTAAATATTTAAGGAGCATATTTCACAATGTCAAATGTTTATTTAATAAACATATTTTTTTATTAAACAATAAAAAAGCAAAATTTATCAACAAATTTTAAAGGAACTTTTAAGCTAGAAAATGAAATATGATAAACAACTTATACTTATTTTTTTAAGCTCTAATTTTTTACTTTAACTTAAAGTAGCTTTCCTCAATTTTTTAATATCATTCCCAAACACAAATATATTTTTATTTTAGCATCAAATTCTTTCAAAATCAAATCTACTAAAACCTAAACAAACTAACCCTTTTTCTTTTGGATAGCCAAATAAGTAAAACTATTTCCATATTCACAAACTAACAGAAACACATGTCTTCTTCAGGACAAAAAACAATTAGTATCAAGCATTGCTAAAATCAGGCTATAATTTCAACAAAGAAATATAAATTCAATTCCACCCCTAAAATCTCATGCGTATAGCTTTAGAAAAATGAAAAATTCGTTCTCAAGCACAAAAGTAGAAAATAAATTTGACAATATAATGTGCATCTCATTAATTTATGCACACAAATTTTTCATAGTTACCTCCTTATCCTTATTCGCAAGAGTGGGAAGATCAATGCGAATTTGAGAGACATGTAAAGTGTACAGTGACCCAGCAAGAGTAGCAGAATTTTTTATTACACAAGTGACATCATCACCATTCACTTCACTCACCTGCATTATTAAATCAAAACTAATTGAGACACAAAGAAGAGTTAATGACTTAGGGAGTGTTTGTTTCAAGGTATGAAATTGGAATCATGGATATCGAACTCCCTAGACTATTAAGTCTAGGAATATTATTTCTATGAATATGTTTATTTGACAAAAGTAATTTAAAAAATTAAAATTTATTTAATTAAAAAATAAAAGTGAAAAAAAATTGGAAGAAAGAAGTGGGGACATAGTTATTATAAAAAATAACTTCCATTTTTCCATATTCATACACCCATCCTTCTCATGGAAATAGAAAGCGAGATAATTGTGTGTTTTACATTCCTGGGAATCAACCATCCTGAGAATAATTTTATAAAACTTGTAACAAACATGGGAATTTAATATTCTCAAATCCAGATTTTTGTAATCTTTGTTAATACTTGATACCTTAAAACAAACGTACTCTTAGAGTATAAGCAGCATTCTACTTCTTCTGTTATATATCTTAAAATGCTTCTTTAGAAAAGCTAAGTTCAAACAAGCAGCAAGCATGTGTACTCCAAAAATATATATCTAGTGAAGATGACAAGGTGGGGCCTATAACTTAGAGGATTAGAGAACATGACTATGAACCACAGTGTTGAATCCTTCTGTTAAAGATATGATAGGATATGAGTTGATGACATCAATTAGTGAATTATCTTTAGAAATTTAGTTATTAATTATTTTTATTATGTTTCCTTTTTCATTGTACCTATTACTCGTTATAAATAAGAAATTCATGTGTGTACATAACACAATTACAGTCATATACCTTTACACCTTCCTCACCCAAAACCAGCCAAAAACAGAAGGACATTTCCATTTTGGAGGTGGGAAAATCATGATCAGATTAGCGGACCCAAAGCTATGAAACTTGTCTGTATTTTATTGAAATGGAAGGCCTTACCTTACTCTTTTGTGTTTAATAAAGTCAGTATTACTCAATCCATTATCATGTTATTCAAAATTTCCTTTCTCTCTTTCAACTTTCCATGTCTAAACCCTATAGTTTCAAAATTATTATAAAAGTCAGCATAAACTATTTGAACTACAAATATCAAAGATAGAACATATCAATTCAAGATTGCATTACCTCTAACCACACTGAAGTTGTTTCACTTCCAGTAAACAGGTATTGACCAATAAAAATAGTATCACCCTTCTTCACAGCCTGTAAAAATTATAGATTCCTATTGAGCAAACCATAGACAGTCTAATTACAATATGAGAATTAAGAAGCTAAATTCGTACCACTAATTTTTTATTATATAAGAATTTATCTAACCATTTTAAACAGAAGTTAGAGCTACTGCAAGTGTGATAATTTTTAATTACTAACTCATACAAAATTATGAATAATAATATTATATTACACAGCACACCTCTCTTCTTGACACCTAAAGTAACACAAAAATAAATCACTAATACAGACTTAAAGGCACTAAATTTCAAATCTACCATGGAGCCTCTCTTATTGTTTCAAATCTACCATGGAACCTCTCTTATTGGGATCTTTAGGCAACATATATTAAGCAACCTGTGAGGGAATAAAGAAAGAGACAACGAAAGTGCTGGCATCAGTTCGGAAGTTCCCTGTTAAGATTAATTTTCTATCTTATATAACTTCCTTCCATTGATATAGTCTTTCTAAATCAATATGCAAATTTGAGAACTCATCTCACAAATGCTCACAAATTTTATAAAGCATCAACCATTAAAATGCAGCCTTTGTCTCCTCTTCAGTTTTCTTATTCCTTTAGCTAATGTAGCAATATTATGCTGCATCTTGATGTCCATACCACCTTTTCTGTAACAAACTATTGACCCCAGTGCCAGACCCCCCCCCCCCCCCCACCACCACCACCACACATGTGTGACTCCTGTGAAGCACTATAATGCACATAAATGGTTGTGTTGTGATACCCTATATTTCCTAGTGTACACTCCCCTTTAATAATCAGCACACTATCAGGAAGAGGTGTGTTCAAGTTTGATAACCCTATCATTTTTCATTAATAAAAAAACACCTACTGAGATAGAAAAAGAGAGGTATAACATAAAGAGGATAAGAAATCCTTGAGCTAAGAATGAGTAGCATGAAAAACAACACGTCAATGTCTTTGAATGTCTAACAAAGAAGCCAGGAGATAAAACTGTTATAGATCTTCAAATTTGAAGGAAATCATTCATATTACTCCTGTTTAGAACTGCTATCCATACAAAGAGTTTGACCTTAGAGGGAGCATCACAGTTGATTTCCAAAAATACTTTTCTTACAATTTGGACTTAAGGCCTAATTCAACAGTCAACACTAAAGGTAAGAACTAACCAAGCTTTATTTATCCATATCTCTAATGAATGTGGAGCTAAACCACTACCCTTGAGGTTCACATCGAAGGCTACCATCCTGGAGCGTAGCAAATGCCAATAGTCCAACAATGAATCTAAAATAGGTTCTAATTAGAATTAGGACTTTAGTCTTAACTCAATTTTATAAAACCAGCTTGTAAGGTAAAGACAGACCAAGCTTTATTTAAGTTATATCTCTAAACAATATGGGAATAAATCACCACCTTTGAGGCTGCAATCAAGGCAGTCCTCGAAGACTGCAACTAAGCCAGGCTAAAAGTGATTGCAATTAAGGTGGCTTTTCAACAGCTGGAAAAAAATCCAAATGTACAAGACAACTTAACATGACCATTATTACTATACACATATGTATCCAAACCTCAAAGATATAGTCATCATTCAGCAGAAATATAATACCACCACCACACACAAAAAAAAAATTGTGTTAAAAAAGGGAAAGTTATACCATTACTGACCTTTGAAAGCCCACTAAAATTTACTGGTAAAAGATTTGAAGTAGCTTGTTTGTTCAAATCAGGAGTTAAGACAACCAATGTGTCAGCCTGAAGGGATATTGGGTGCTCAGTTTTGTTGACAACTTGTAGTTCTGGACCCACAGTATCTAGCATAACCTGGAGTTAGACAAAAATGCATATTTACTTTTAGATAAATTAACCTTCAGATATTAATCAAGCATTTAAAAAATATATTGAAGCATAAAAGTTAAAAATTGACATTGGTTATTTTTTATAATATTCCATGAATGATCTCATGCATGTCATGTGCAAGGAGTGGGGATTACTGTAAATCTTAGTTTCCTTGTCCAAACTTTTACATCAGATACCAATAAATAAACAGAAAGAATGTTTACAAGGCTTCGGGCTCTATTGGACAAAAAGTAAACTTTATGCCATACAAGTTGGTAACATTCAAAACTAGGAATGCATGGTAGCTTATACAAAAAATAACACACATCCAAATAGACTTAATCTATTATATATTACTATTCAAATTTACTTTTTGTTAAGTCTCTTTTGTTAAACTTGAGGAATGTGTCAGAGGAGCAACTTACAAATACAAGTTGTGCAATTAGAGCATTCCTTTAAGCAAATTTGATGCTTTACCTTTGAAGACCTATTATGTTTTACAACTAAGAAAAAAAGTTGAATCACTAAGGATCTGTTTCATTTGTTAAAATAGAGTATAGCAGAAAACAAAAATACTTGTGCCATGTTTAGATTAAAAGTGAAGAAAGAGCTGAATATGCATGAATCCTTGTGTGTATCACAACCAAGGAGATATTATATATATATATATACGGTACAAAAGGCAAAAATAAGGAAATGGGCTTCGGCCCATATACTAAACTGCATCTAACACTACCCCTCAAGCTAGCGCATATAAATCATATGCACCAAGCTTGTTACAAATATAATCAATTCTAGGACTTCACAATGATTTTGTGAAAACATCGGCTAGCTGATCATAGGAACTAACAAACTGGGTAGAAATGGTTCTAGATATAATCTTCTCAAGAATGAAGTGGCAGTCTACTTCAATGTGTTTGGTCTTCTCATGAAATACTAGATTTGAGGCAATATGCAGGGCAGCTTGGCTATCACAGATTAGAGTCATTTGTGTAAACTCTCCAAATCTTAATTCATCAAGGAGCTGTTTGAGCCAAATAAGTTCACAAGTTGCTAAAGC
This sequence comes from Psophocarpus tetragonolobus, assembly GCA_037954015.1. Taxonomy (NCBI): domain Eukaryota; kingdom Viridiplantae; phylum Streptophyta; class Magnoliopsida; order Fabales; family Fabaceae; genus Psophocarpus; species Psophocarpus tetragonolobus. The sequence continues at coordinate 48,758,946 of CM075692.1, read as the reverse complement.
CATAGCTCTGTACTTTGCTTCTGCACTAGATCTTGCCACTACATCTTGCTTCTTACTTTTCCAAGAAATCAAGTTGTCACCAATAAAGACACAATATCCAGAAGTAGATCTCCTATCAATGAGAGAACCTGCATAATCTGTATCTGAGTATCCAACAACCTGAGTATGATTATTATGCCCATATAACAAACCTTTTCCCGGGGCTCCTTAAATGTACTTCAGAATGCGGATGACAGCATCTCAATGTCCAGTGCAAGGTGAATTAAGGAACTGACTTACCACACTGACAGCAAAGGATATGTCAGGACGAGTGACTGTGAGGTAGTTCAGTTTTCCAACCAGTCTCCTATACTTCTCAGGATCTAAAAGTGGCTCCCCCTAACTTGGCAGAAGTTTAACATATGGATCCATAGGTATGTCATTGGGCTTGGAGTTCATTAGCCCAACCTCCTCTAAAATGTCCAATGCGTACTTTCTCTGAGAAATCACAATCCCATTGTTAGATTCTGCTACCTCAATGCCTAGAAAATATCTAAGTTTGTCAAGGTCTTTCGTCTCAAAATGATGACAGAGATGTTGTTTTATCTGTGAAATTCCATAGGTATCACTACCTGTAATAACAATGTCATCAACATACACTATCATGTAGATGCAGCCACCTCCTGAATTACGATAGAACACAGAATGATCGGCTTCACTACGATTCATACCGAACTGTTGAACTACTACACCGAATCTACCAAACCATGCCCTGGGAGACTGTTTAAGACCATATAAAGATTTGCAGAGACGACATACCAATCTAGAAGACTCCTCCTGAGCAACAAAACCAAGAGATTACTCCATATAAATCTCCTCATGCAAATCACCATGAAGGAAGGCATTTTTTATATCCAACTGATAGAAGGGCCAATGACGTAGCGCAGCCGTGGCTAAAAAAAAGTCGAACAGAAGCCATCTTGGCAACCGGAGATAAAGTGTCAGTATAGTCTAACCCGAATATCTGAGTATAACCTTTGGCAACTAAACGAGCTTTTAGGCGATTAATAGTGCCATCAGGGCCCACTTTGATAGTAAAGATCCACCGGCAACCAACAACAGATTTTCCAGAAGGCAAAGGAATAAGATCCTAAGTACCACTGTTTTGAAGAGCACACAATTCATGAAGCATGGCTTGCCGCCAACCCGGATGGGATAAAGCATCACTGACAGTTTTAGGAATGGACACAGTGGAAATGGAATACATACAAGCATAGAAAGATGGAGACAACCGGTGATAACTCAAATTAACATAATGAGGGGAGGGATTACGAGTGGAGCGTGTACCTTTACGAAGAGCAATAGGAAGATCAGGCGCACATGGAGGAGCCGGAGGAGACAGAGTAGTTGGCGGCGGAGTAGAGTCAGTGGCTGGCCCAACGAGAAGTTGAACATGTTGGCGGCGATGATAAACCCGGAGAGGAGGTGGAGTAGGTGTCAGGTTGGTGGGTACAGCAACGGTATCTATGGGATGGAAGACAAAAGGAGAGGGGGGGAGACATCAGACTCAGAAGAGGAGGAATTGGAAGAAAAATAGAGAGAAGACTCAAAGAAGGTGACATCAAATCAAGTAGCGACGAAGGGAAGGTGAGAAACACTTATACCCTTTTTGAGACCTAGGATAGCCTAAAAAGACACACTTGTGAGATCGAAGAGACAATTTATCAAGACCTAGACTAAGGTTGTGAACAAAACAAGTGGAGCCAAAAACTCTAGGGGGTAAAGGATGAAGGGAATCATGAGTAAACAAAATAGAGTGAGGGATTTGATTGTGGAGGACAGAAGAAGGCATGCGATTGATAAGGTAACACGCAGTGAACAACATCCCCCCAAAATATTGGAGGAACATGACCATGAAGTAAAAGAGTTCGAGTTGTTTCAAGAAGGTGTCTATTCTTACGCTCGGCGACCCCATTTTGTTGAGGGGTATAGGGACAGGAAGTTTGATGAAGAATACCATGAGAAGACATGAAGGTCTGAAAAGATTGAGAAAGGTATTCACGAGCATTATCACTACGAAAAGTATGAATAGATGCCCCAAAGTGAGTTTTTATTTCATTATAAAAGGCCTGAAAGATGGAAAACAACTCAGAACGATTTTTCATTAAAAATAACTAAGTACATCGAGAATAATCATCAATGAAAGTTACAAAATACTGAAAACCTAAACTAGACTTAACACGACTCGGACCCCAAATATCCGAGTGAACTAAAGCAAAAAGAGACACAACTCGTTTGGGAACACTCTGAGGAAAAGAACTACGACTATGTTTGCCTAATTGACACAACTCACAGGACAAATTAGACAACTTAGATAGACGCAGTACAAGGCACTGAAGCTTGGCAAGACTAGGATGACCTAATTGAGAATGAATGAGAGCAGGGGAATCTACAACCGAGCCAACATGAGCAGACGTCCGTAGGTGATAAAGGCCATTTGACTCACATCCGGTCCCAATTATCCGTCCCGAACTCCGGTCCTGTAAGAAAACAGAATCTTTAGTAAAGGAGACAAGGCAATCAAGAGAACGAGTGAGACGACTAAGGGATAGTAAATTAAAGGGAGACCCAAAAACATAAAGTACATTATCAACAGAGAGAGAAGGGAAAATAGGGACAGCACCAACACCATGAGAGGGGGCCCGAGAGCCATTAGCCATAGTGACAGAGGGTAATAAATCTCTTTTCTCTTCTCACAAGGTAAAGGGCATGACAAAAAATTAAAATTGCTACTGATTAAACTAGGAGACAACTTTTGGTCCCATGCACAACACTCCTTAAACTCGGAAATAACCCCCTTTTCTTTCAAATGTAACAGTTTTCCCCCATGATCCCTTTGTCTTCTCTCGCTCACAAGCCTCTTAAGTAACTGTTCTGCAAAGTGCAAATAACCTGTTGACATAAAAGAATATCCCATGAATTGCCATTTTCATCCAGAATGAGATTACCATCAAAATTTGCTCCTGTGATTCCTAGCTGTCCTTGCTCCTCAAAATTCATTCCTACCAAAAAGATTCTGCCTTTAACACCACTCATTACCCTTTTTCCTACCTTCCTCAAGTACAAGAGGTACATCAAGAAGAACAATACACCAAGCTTAGAAAATGCTCCTTCAGATTGCTCATGGGGAGATGGTATTAAAATATTTGTGAATTTAGGCATTTTTTAAATTCCAAGAGGAATTGGTCCATATTTTCTTAGTAATGCATAAAATGTTTAAGCATTATACTAAATATAAAAATGGTGAAATAATGTGATTAATTAGAGTGTAAAAAAGGGTGAATAAAAATTATTAAAATAATTTAAAATGTCAAAGCTGCCTTGTTCTTTTAACATTGTAAAACAAATATTATACATTGCAAAGGGTATTATAGTAAAAATTATATTGTTTTGTCCGGTACCCATGCGTATCAAACAACCTATGGTACAAAACTGGTTGTGTTGTGCATCAACCATCAAATAGCAAACATAATAGAAGTTGTGTTACACTCAACCGGTTATGCTGTACAGTTCTTTTTGTAGATGAATTGTCCCCCAGAATGTGCATCAAACACACACTTATCATAACGGTACATGTTAGAATGCTAGCTAGATTCATCAGCATATTCGGCACTTGTTAGAAAACATGTCACTTATAGTTATTACATAGTTAATAATTATATCTGACTACATAGAATTAGTCTTCGGCTATCTTTTTGTACTTAATGCACTCATAGTATGAATAAGATATAATCTGTATGCACAAGACACCAAATGAAAATAATACTTGATGCTCAAGCAACAACAAAACTTAAGCTTAAAGAACAAAAACTGGTGCTTTGGTTTGGTTTTGAATTGTGGACAATGTTATATCATAACCTTTCTCTTCAACTAATCCTATAAATTAGGCTCTAGTAATGTTAGTCAATTGTTAATTTATTTAACTTTATTTTCACAGTTCTACTCCTAGCCCCAAGGGGCATCTAAGTACAATTTTTGTTTAGCTTTTGGGCAAGGCATGGATTAGTTATTTTCAGGTGTTCAAGTGCGTTAGTAGACCTCCAATAAAGAGGGTCCACATTAGAAGTAATAGGCTGGAAAATAGGCTATTAGAGCCTGAGTTTATACGAAAATTCAAATAATCAAACAAAAAAATAAGACAACTTTACCGCGCAGAGTTTCTTGGTACTTTTGATAGCTGCCCTTAAATTTTCCATTGTCTCTTGGTGGTATTCTGGATCACCCCATGAGAAATCAAACCTCGCCACTGGCACACGTAAGAAAAGAATAAGAAGTCACCCAAGCTTGTCAACAGTCACAGTAGACAGAAAAGGACAGTTGCAAACAATAAAGAAGCAACAAGAATACTACTAGCTGAGGGTGTTTCTTTCCCGTTGCATAGTTATAACTTTTGAAAATACAAGGCAAACTAATTCTAAAATAGTTTATTGTATTAGACAGTACAGTAGTTAGAAAAACAAAATAACCAAATAATCCCCTACCATACATACAATTCTTTACTCAAAGCTAGAAATCTAAAGGTCAATGTAACCAAAAAATAATCATTTTCAGTCAACTGTTAAATAAAGTGTGATAAACAATGAAAGGTTGCAAGGCAAAATACCAGACATTCCAGCCTCAAGACATTGAGATATCACTTCAACAGATCGTGACTTTGGGCCAAGTGTGCCAACAATCTTTGTCATTGCTGGAAAGAAATTCTGTAGAGGGCATTTTCAACAACCACATCAATCAAAATTTAAATTGACAAGGAGCTCAAATTCTGTAGAATAGATTGGCATGTTCTTTAGTTTCACACTTCCACAAAAGAATAACAAATAAATAAATATGAAATACAATGAAGTAACCTACCCTCTCAACTCATCAAACCTGGAGTGCAAAAATAGTTCACAATCTTAAATTTTCAGTATTTCCATAGTACCTGCCCTTTTGCCTTTTCTACTCATGGTTACTACTCTTAAAATATGGATATAAAAAATGCATATGATGTGTCAATGACTTCAATGGAAGAAGCACAATACATAACACTGGAAAAAAAAATTCACAATTTTGTGAAATTTTACACCTTTCCCTCAAATACTCAACAATTAGACAACCACCATACAGAGAACACCCTAACAGAAAAACCCTGAAAATGGTTATGGGCATTTTCATCTAGTTTATAAAACACCACTTTAGAAACAAATTTCAAACTCAACAGATGTTAAATTAGAAATGGATTATTGAATACTGTTTTACAAGAGAGTTTTTGAAGTAACACACTGTTCCAACCTTAGTTCTCCACTTCATCCAAAATATTATCCACTTTAGTACTGGTTTCAACATCACAATTTTGTCTATGGAAAGCGTTTCACAAAATTGAGAAATAAAAGTGCTTATAAACTACCCTTCACGTCAAACCTAAGCAAAGTAATACCTTAAGATGCACTGGAAAAAAACTAAGACCCTAACAGAAAAACCCTGAAAATGGTTCTGTGCATCTTCATTTCTAGTTTTCAAAACACCATTTTAGAAACAAATTTCAAAGCTCAGCATATTTTAAATTAGAAATGGATTAACATAATACTGTGCTACAAGAGAGTTTTCAAAATCAAAAACTCTTCCCACCTTAAGTCCACTACATCATCCAAGGTATTACATTACCCGTTTTATCACTTGTCTAAGGGCTTATTTCTATAAGTCTCTCTATAATCACACTTTTATAATTAGAAAATATAATAATTTTTTTAAAAAAACGTTAAACTTTTTAAAAATTAGTTTAAACCCGACTTTGAGAAACAAAATTAAGAACTTAAGATGCACTGCAACAAAAACTGAAAAGACCCTAACAAAACCATTTTCAGAGCTTTCCCTTGAAAAAAAAGAAACCCAAGAAAAAAAAAACTCGTACCCAGTTGGATCTACTAAGAATTTAAGCAACCAACCATATAATCATCAAACTAAACATCAAAACAAGAAGCAATCACACCAAAACAAACATTATTATTTTTTTTTCTTTTCCATCAAATAACTTGAAAAAAACCACCAAAAAATCAAAATTGAACAAAATTGAGAGAAAAGAGAGAGAGAGAGAGGAAATCCTCACAGGCTTGGATGGCTCGAGGATGGAAGCCATCCTAATGGGTTCCTCAAGAAGCAAAGGACTTGACTGCATTTTTTTTTCTTTCTTTCTTGTTTTGGTGAAAAATGAAAGCTTGAAAGTTGAAACCAAAGTGCTGTGCTTGAATTGGCAGAACAAGAGTTAAGGAAATAATACTAAGAATCTTATTATACCGAATGAATGTGATATTGTGATATGATGGATTATGAAAAGAAAGAGACCAGCCACAAAATTAACGCTAACAGATCTTGTGGGACCCACCCGTGAATTTTCTACGGTTTTTTCCTACGAATCCAACAGACTCGTGGACTTTACTTTACCAGTTTGAGACTTGAGAGGAATTAATTAATTGACTTTCTTTGTTTGTTTTTTTTCAACGGGCAAATGAAGCAAGAAAAAAAAATGGGAAATCAATATGGAGGATGATTGATTTTTACAACAAGTTCTGTAGATTAAATTTAGTGCTTAATTTTTAGAGGAAAATTAAAAAAAAATGTTTGGTAATTTTGTTCTGTTTTAGAAATAAGAAAAAATTGTACAAATAATTTCTTTTTAAAATTAAATAATAGAGAGATTTTTTTATCGAATTGATAATTTTTTATGATTTTTTTAACTTATTCAAGAATTTATATAAAAACGGTTAAAATTAAATACTTTTAAAAAATAAAATATAAGGATAGATTTTAAATAACATTTTAAGCATACATTTGGTAGGAGGAAAGTTTTTACTTTCCTAAAAATCCCAAAGGTCTATTTGATTTTTACATATTTTATAAGTGGATTTTTATGGATTTATAATATAAAAATTCACAAGATTTTAAAAAACGTTATAAAAGAAATTTAAAGACTATAGATTTATAAGATTTTAATAAATGCCATCAAATTTTATATATATATATATATTCCAAGTTACAATACTTAATGAAAAAAATTATAATGTTTTGATAAAAAAAAGTAAAATCAATAAAAAAAATTCAATTTATATATTAATCCTTCCAGAATCTATAGGATTGGCAGAGTGGGATAAGGTTATGCTACATTCAGAGTAAGGGAATGATTTATTAGTGCAAAGTGTGGTGGTTGATTCCCTAATGAGATGAAAGATGTGCACTAACATTTTCTCATTGTTTATATTTGAATAATAGAATTAAAAATTCTAATTTTTGTATAGTAGTAGTAAACACTCAAATAATAGTAATGGACTCTACAACTTCTTCTTCTTTTTTTTTTTTTCTGTGAGGGTTAAAATGAGAAAAGAAGTGCTATGCAATTGGAAGAACAATTTATATTCTTATTATTAGAGTGAGTTTTATTCTTCATTTGGTTCTATGGATAAAAAATGGAAAAGAGATTATAGAAATAAAGTAAAGTTGTTTGGTCAGAGTAAAATAGGCGAAAAATGAAAAAAAATAATTGAGAGAAATAAAATATACATTATATTATATTATCACTTTCTAAAATATATAATATATTATATTGTCTCTTCTATAATTACTTTTTATTTGATTTAACATCACCTATGCCAAATGTGGCCTTACGTTTTTTGTTTGTTTCACATGAGAGAAATTAGGAAAAAGAAAATTTTGTATTTTATTCTGTGTAAAACATAACTTTTATATTCTACTTTAATTTTATTTTTTTTATTTCTCTCTTTTTGTATTTCAAAGAATGAGACTATCAAACCATTCAAAAGCGTGGATTAATAGGTAAAAATTAAGATCTTAAGTTTAAATACTAACATGAGAAAGAGTAACACACTTCTAATACATTCCTTTTTAACACACTTTTTATCATTTTTTTGAAAACTAAAAAAACTAAGAAAGCGAGTTATTTAATTATAAGTATGTTCTATATAATTTATTATTTTTAATAAATTCTAACCAACAATATAGAATATATTCAAATAAGTGTATTAAGAAGTATATTACTAGTAGAGTTTAATTGGCATATACTCTAAATATATTACACTGACTTTTCAATTATAAATTTTTATTTATGTAACTTTTAAAATAATAACGAGTAAAGTATTAACAAATTTACCATTAATATGTAAGTGTAAAAATCTTTACACAAAAAATGTATACAAATTAAACTCATACTAAAATTTATCACGATAATAGTTCATAAATAGTAATTATAAAAAAAAGAAAACGGGATGAACTGAGATATTAGAAAGCGCAACAATGTGATAGATGATGTATCAGGAAACAAACAGAGCAGCCACGAAACGAAAGTATCGTTAAGTGCTAAATTTAGAGTTGTCGGAACTTGTGTGGGACCCACAGGCTGATTTTCATGCTTTTTTCGTTTTCCAATGCGACCAGACTCGTGCACTTTGCCAATTGTGAGTGTGTGAGACATGAGAAACAATTGACTTTCTTCTTTCTTGTTTCAACGAGCCAAACAAAATGAAGTAAAAAAGGAAAGAAATATTTAGGCTCATAACTCATTCATTAGGTTTTCCCTTTTTTTGTATTTAAAATTTATTGCGAAAATTAATTTGACAATCTTACTTTTGGAAGAAGAAAAATTTATTAGTAATTTTGTTTTGAAAACCGTTTACAATTGAACAAAAAAAATTTGAAATGTTTTAAATTGAAATGATTTTATTTTTCAAATTTATTGTTTGGGAAAAGGTAATTTAAATTTATTGAATTAGAATTTTTTTGTTTGGGGGAAAATATCCTATTTTCTACTTAAAAATAAAAATTTATTTTAATAGTAAACAATATCAAATAATTCAAAAATATTGTTAATGATGTTTTAGCTAAGGTTTCTTTTTGTCAATGTTTGTCAAATTTTTTTCAATTGATGTCTTCAAAATTATTTTATTTAACAAAATTTAAGTTTATTTTTCAACCGACATTACTAATGTTGGCCAAAACATTTTCTTAATTATATATTAAAACAATGTGAAATAACTTATAATATTGTGGTTGTGCACTAGAGTTCCATTGCAAGGTAGGATCATCCATAGTACTACGGATCCAAGGTCATAATGCACCTCCCATAGTATTGTGGAATAAGTCACATTCTTATGACTAACACTTTAGAGTTTTGCATGTCACACTCATTGGTTTCAACATATCTTTCACAATGCTGTGGAATATTCCACAATGCTATGACTGGCTTACCGAAGTTTTGTATTCCTCACAAACAAGCTCCACAACAAAGTGGGATTAGTCACAAGAGTGTGGTTCCAAATGTGATCATCAATGCACCTCTCATAATACTATTTTAGTATAGGCCACAATTTTGTGTATGATGTATGAAGTTTCACATGCAATATTCGGATTTTAAAGAATCTCCCACAGGTGTGTGGAATAGACAGCTCCCACAGCTCAATCATAAGAGTGTTGATCTAAATTTGGTAATCACACACATATCATAATATTGTGGAGTAAGGCAAAATGTTGCGACTAATGTTTTGGAGTTTTGCATAATGAGAAATAATTTTAACCAACATTGACAAAAAATCTTATTGATATATCCTAAAAAATGTTGGCAAAAATCGATTGAAAAATAATCCTAGTCAACATCAACAAAAAATATTCCTAATTGAGGTCAACTAAAAAAAATTCAAATGATGTCAAGTAAAAAATACTATCAGAAAAAGTAGGTTTGAAAAATTTTTAATTCTTACTTTTTTTTAAAGAATTTGAACTTCTACAATTTTAACTAATCAAAATTTTTTCACAAATGACTATAATTTCAAATTCTTTTAAAATTCATCGTCTAAATAATGTATTTCACCACAAAACATTTGAAATTTTGAAATGAAATAATTTCCCTCTTAAAATTCCTTATCCAAAGTTGTCTCTGAAAGATATTATAGGTGAAAGATAAGACTTTCAAAAAACATTTTCAATATGTTAGTTCCTAAATATTTTAATCATTATGCATATTAATTTCTAAAATTTAAAATGTTATATAAAGCATTTTAAGGACTAACTTACATAACAAAATAATTATTAAGGAACTAATTACCTAAAAAAATCATTAAAAATATCTATACTAGTGCCTCCAAAATTTCAAATGACCAAAATGGTGGTTTATTCATAACTATTAATAGAAAGAAACATTTGTTAAATTTGCTTTCAAAATTAATCTTGGTGGTGGTTCATGTCTTACATGATAAGAAAAATGATGCACTAGTCATGAAAAGATAAAATAAAACAAAAGGTATAAAATAAAATAAAAAGAAGTGAAAAAAGTATAAAACAAATCCTAAAACTAGTTTTCTTTTGGTATTTGGTCACTCCACTCTCCCAATGTTTGCTCCTTTGGTATGAGTTTCTTCTTAAAGAGCCTTTTCTTGATGTTTTCTATCAGAATCCAAGATACCCTTGACAACTCCAAAGCTCTTTTAACATAAGAGGAAATAAACACCAACCAAGAATAGAAGAGAACACAAAAAAAAAGGTATATACAAAACAAAACTCAAAAATATAAAAATAAAACAATTAATAAATTAAAGATTATGAAAGAAGATGACACACAAAAAGGAACCTAGAAATAGAATAGACAAGACTAAAGCAAAAAGACTTAATAATTTTCAAGAGTTGCAATCCAATTTAAGAACACATATGCATGGCAATTAATCTTTGAAAAAAAAAACCAAGCTACTTCAACATTTCAAAGTCTCCATTAAATGACTTAGGTGTAGAAATTTATTTATTTTTTTGTTTTCTTTTACGATTTTTATCAAACACTTTTGTTTTAGTCCATTTTCTATCTTTTTTTTTTAATTTTGATGCACCTTTAGTATTCTTTTTTTAATCTTTCTTAGGAGTGAGAATGTAAATGGCATGTGAAGTAGAGAAAAAAAATGTCACAATTAGCTAGAATGTAAATTGTCAACTCAACAAGTCAGAAGTTGAACTAGTATTAGGTGAAAAGAGATAATTCTCTTAAATTGGAAGGATCTATAATTGTGTTTTTTTGGTCATCATAGAATTAAGTTGTGAGTCCAATTGATCAAAGATTAACACAAGTCTCTGCCAAGAGTAATATCACCGCAACTGGTTGCAAAGTTTGAGAGATTAAAGAAAAATAAATGAACAAGAAATTGAGAATATATTTTAAAATATTAGGAAAAACAAAGAACATGTTAAAGAACTAAGATACCATGTGTGAACTTGGATATGAACTAAACCAAAAACTAAGGTCTTTGTATGCTCAATTTTCCACAAGATCAACACAATATTATTTTGTGTTTCTTTTTTAAAAAAAAAAGTTAAACCAAGGAACATAGATATAAAAAAAGGACTACATGTGACTACAACAAAACTTATGATTAAAAATAAAATAAAATGACTCAAACAAGACACACACTTTTCCTTGATCAACACGTACAACTCAAAAACATAAAAACAAGGCTCAACATAAGAACATCTAATGCACAACAATATGATCCAATTAAAGAAACAAAAAAATGAACCAAAGCATGAACACAAATAGGAACTGGCATGAAGAAATTAGAAGCAACAAATCAATTAACTAAGACAAATAACCACAAGATACTAAAGGAATTAAATGACAACAATCTAGAATGGAATGTAAGCAAGAGTAACAAGAGAAGATGACAATGGAAAAATTGAAAAATACAAGTTAGGTTACAATTACCTAAATGGAAGAATGACCCTAGATACCATGTGATGAAATTTAGGGATTTTCTTCCATGAGAAAGGTCATATCCTTCATAAAGATGGATGGTAGAGGAGACAAGAAAGAAAGGACGAGGCACCACTCAAGGAGATATGAGCCTAAAGGAGGCTTGCCACAACGGAGGAATACCCTAGATGAAAGTTAAAAGATGGACTCTATAGGGAAAAAGTCTCCATGACCAAGAGGAGAGAGTTCTCATACAAAATTCTCAAATTATACTAATTCTCAAAAGTGTTACAAAAGGGTGTTAGAGACCCTAGCTAGACTAGGCTATATTAGGCTAATTAGATCATGGTTAAGTGTAACCAAGGTTAAACTTAACTTGGGTCAAGTTAATCTTAACCATGGTTCACTAATTATGGTTCATCCAACCTAACCATGCACCACCTATAAAGTAGTACAAATACATTATGCATGAAAAAGACATGATTAGGGGTGCACCAACACAATAAGGTAAGAATAGTAGTTATGCGTTGTGTGTGACAAGGGGTGTAATTCTTAAAGATGGAGTGATGTAATTATCACTCACCCAAGCCCATAAAGTTTGTGCACTCATCCTACTCAAACCATGGTGAGCATAGTACCCTTTAGCAAGGTTGATCAAAATACAAGGTCAAACAAGAAGGTCAATTAACAAAAGTAAACTACTAAAAAATCAACAAAAAATAAGAATGAAAGTCTAAGTCTAATATATGTACATGGAAGAGATGGAATCTTTATGAGTAACTCAAAAGTATCCTTGGCTAGGGTCGTATTATCAAGCCTACTCTTTGGAAAAATTGATTGCATAACCTTGTAGAATATTCATAGCAAACAAGTCAGCAAGTACAAAAAAAAAGAAGATAAGCAAAGTATTTTATCACATCAAAAGTGATTAGTTGGAGAAAGACATTTAATGCTCAAATGAATCTATCTGCCTTAAGATGCATAAAGAAGCCTCCATGAGTCATACAATGGTCAATTTTTTCTAAATACTATATATATATATATATATATATGTGTGTGTGTGTGTGTGTGTGTGTGTGTGTGTGTGTGTGTGTGTGTGTGTGTGTGAAGACTTCAAGCTTTCAAACAAAGAATTCTTAAACTCTATCTTAAAAACACTCTCTTTCTATGATCATTGAAAATTCTTTGTAAAGCTTTTAAGTTTTGTTTCTTTGTAAAAACCTCTCTATCATTTGTATATTTCAAGAATACAAACTTTGTTGTATTGTATTTGTGTATAAGATATTGTAAAGCCTTTTGAGTCTTGTAGCCTTTAAATCTAATGATTTAGAAAAGTTCCTAAAGAGGCTTGATGTTAAAAAATACTTGGTGACCAATAGTTAAAGGTGACAATCAATGATTGGTGGTTGGAGGTAATGTTCCACAACCAAAGGTGGCAACAGGTGAATGGTAGTTAGAGATGGTGGTGAGTGACATCATGTGCTGATTTTGAGTTAAAACATAAATATAAATTTCAAAACCAAATTTTATTATTTTTTAATGGGGTAGAATAAAATAATTAAACAACCAAATCAAAACTATTTTGCATAACACGTTTCTATTTTAAAATTATATTTCAAAACAGGAAACCAAAAACTACCCTAAACAGACTAAAAAAATATAATTTGATAAATAATTTATATTTATTTTTTAAGTTAAAATTTTTTACTTAAGCTAAAAATAAGTTGGGTGAAACAATTTCTTAATCAATTTGATTTTATTACTTGTATTCTTGAGTTAATTGCTAAATAAATACTTGTGAGTCTTCTTGAACATTTTTTCTTAATTAATAAGAAGAATAATCTATAAAAAAAACTTTAGTTTTAAATTAGAATTGACCAAATTTCATGAAACTTTTTTCAAAGAAACTGAATTATATTATTGTCAATAAAAATTTATTAGCAATATAGGTTGGTAGATCCCATAGTGATGTGACTTAAGAGTGCTCCAAACTGAATTGAAAATAAAAATTTGAATTTAAAAAATTAAAACTTCAACAAATCAATTTAATTTTGGATAATTTAGTTTTCATAATTTTAAAATTGCACGTTTCAGTTTGGTTTTAGTGTGACATATTAAAACTGCACAAAACTGAACCACATTCCTCACCTTTTGTTGTTTTAGCAAATTCGTGAAAACACATATATAATTACTTATTACTTTCTAAGTTTCTATGATTTGGACTTGACATTTATTTGGATTTTTTAATTAACATATATTGATTGATGAATTAACATTTTTGCAAGATTTTTTTATTCATTTTCATTCGATACTATTTTAGAACAAGTAATATGTAATGTTTAAATGTATTAATTGTTTGTAGCTTAACTTTAATGATTGCTATTTTTATATAAAATTGTTTGGAGTGAGTAAACTTTTATGAAAATTTAGAAATAAAAATTTTCAGTGTATTTTATAATACTACATAATGGAATTTTTGAACTGCAAAATCGAACCAAATTAAAAAACTTTTAAAATATTTTAAGTGTTAAAGGTGTTTTTTAGAAAAAAATTATTATATTAAATACATTCTTAAAAAAATTATTTTATTTTGGTAATTTAATTTTAAAATATATCACTTTTGATCCTTCAAACATTATTTAAATTATTTTTATTTCTCTATAAAGCACTATTTATAACACTTGAAGGACAAAAAAATATATTTCAAAATTAGAGTGACAAAATATATGCAAACATTTTTTAAAGGATGTATTTACTTTTAAATTTTTTAAGGACTTAAAAACATATTTTATCTATGTTTAAGATCGGGACAAATATACAACTATAGTTGTGGGGGAATTTGCTCCACTAATAATTTCACTTTGTTTTTTAATGTCTTATATTACAATAGTATTGATGCAATTTGACTTGCACTCTCCATAATCATCTCAAAGAGGATCTAAGCTCCAAGTAATGGATGATGGAAGGTTAGAAATGGAGGTGGGGCATCACTTCCTTAGAGGAAGATAAACTTTAAATTCTTGAAGGTTTGCCACAATGGAGGGGACTTTTGATAAAAGCACTAGGGAGAGACTCATGAATGGAGAATTCTCATGACACTTTACTATATCAAAATGCTCTCAAAAGATTCTTACTTTTATTCACTTAAGTGTGTCAATACAATTAAATAAAGGAGTCATTTATAGGAGGAAGGGAGGGCTTAGGCGATTTTGATTAAAGGAGCTAAAGGAGGAAGGGAGTGTATGCTCTCATGACACATGACCACCTAACTATGCACACAACTAACCCAATCTTCTCCCTAATCTAGTGCCTCTAATGGGGAGCATGTATGTCACCATATTAGTCATGCTTTGTGAGTGTAAGAGGTGTGAAAAAACAAGCCAAGGGATGTAGAGAGAAGCGAACATGTTCAATGCTTTAGCCCACCTACTAGCATACACTCCATGTACTAACTAATGATATCTCGCTACTTCAAACTAAAGGAAATGACTTAAATACATGGTCTAAAAGAAAGTACAAATACAATAAATTATTTACAAACTACACCTAACTAGGACTATGGCCTAATGTCTTCATTTCAAACAACAGATGGGGTCTAGTGTGCTTCATCCTAGCCATATCCTTCTTTATCCTCTTAGTCATGTCCTCTTCTATTCTCTCATTATCACTCTAGTGATGAAACCTATGGTAGGAAAGATTACATAAAATATTTTTAACTAAAAATATATTAACCCTTTGACCCATTAAAACTTAAACTTAAGGTGTAAGGAATTCTCATAAATGATAAATGAAATCATATGTATATATAACATCTAATTATGCGTGTGTTTTTCACTTTTATGGTTGTATATTCTAAAATTCAAATCTATAAAAAAAAATTGATATTGTTCTTAAGAAAACAATACCAATTATAAAAGTAGTAAAATTGAGGAAATTTAATTTTTTTTAAAAGAAGAGTATTAATAATGAAGTATGTCTTGTTTTCCTTTGTCGATTGATTAGTAAAGATTTATTAGAGTAGCATTTATTTAACAATTTTCATTCACTTAAAACCATTAGCAACATGTTGTTTGTTATATATCCCTCTCCTAAGCAATAATAATTGAAAGTCAATATTTTTGTCTCAATTTTATATTTTCACTTTGCTTGTAATCTCTTGCCTTCTCTATTTTATTGTTAAACATACCACATGAGAGATTAATAATCAAACAATTATTTAGTTGCATAAATGTTGTAATATTAAAAACAAAAATATTTAAAATTTCTAGAAAATGAAAGATCATACAATGATTAATGTTATTGTATCCTCAATCAACCATAGATGGCCCAAGCCCAAAAACATAACCTCACTTGGTCGTCACAAAATTAGGAGACCTCCAAACATGTAGACTAAATTGCTCAACCTCCAAAACACCTTTGTCCTCACCTTGAGAAAGACTTCCCCGAATACAAACTTAAAAGTAATGTGTTATGCATAAAAAATGAGAAATTGTCACCTCATTAAAATATATATAATAATTAATAAATAATTGTAAATAATAAAATAAACATTGAGTTTTTCATTACCACTTCTCCCAAGTCTTCACTCTCCCTGCTCAGTCCCCAAAGCACCCAAGTTTTTTTGGCGGATCTCGTTGACGCCCCTGCCATTTCCAATGTCATCTTTGTCTTCTCTGGTGACTTCCACATTATCGGGGAGTCATTATTCATACTCAATTTTTTTTAAGGAGATCGAGAAATTGTTGTAGCTAATGATCCAGCCCGACATAACGGAGGGACGAAGAACATAAAAATGTTACCTTTGTTTTCAATTAAGATTCAAAGCTTGATTATGATTCTGAATTTTGTTTTATTTTGTCTTGAGAATATAACAAGCAAAATTAGGTTCGGCGTTTTTTCAAAAGCAGGTAAAGGTACACCTTTATAAGTTATATATTAGGGCAGAGTCGTAGAATCAATTGAAATTTCAGAAAAATATAAAAGAAAATGTTGAGAGACTATGCATAGTCCACTGACACGCTTGGAAGCTTGGAGGACATTGAGGGTGCCCTAAATCGCAGGTTGTAGAAGCTCATTGTGCCGGTCTTTAGGGGTCGAGCGTGCAGGGGAAACACAATGTGGAAGACGCCAGAGCAATCGAAGATGGCGTTGGAATGTAGGGCGTTGAAGGGTTCAACCAGAAAGACTGTGATGGGGGAGGAGACTGAGGTGTGAAGGGTGAAGAGGTTCTCGAAGTTTGGAACCTAGAAATCTGTCTCAAAATGAAAAACTGAATTTTTATTTTATTTTTTTAATTATTTATTATGTTTATTTTAATGAGGTGACAATTACTCATTTGATGTGTCTAATACATAATTTTTAGGTGTGTGTCCATATAAGTCTTTCTCCCTTGCCTTATCCCAACCAATCCACCTAGACATTCTAAATATTTTGTAACCTCTTTTGCATTCCATTCCATCTTCGTATTCATATCCTCCTCTTCTCAATCCTCTAGTCTGTATCTTGTAATCTCCAAATTGCTAACACCAAAGATGCCTCTAAACCTAAACTCAATCACAAGATAAAGCAGGAAAAAAACACTATAAATACCCTAATATATCTTATTTACATGATGTGTCACTTAGAGACATTTAGAATGAGAACAATTATAAATATGTACATATAAATATTGGAGTTTATCATCTATACACTTTCAGTATAAATATGTACACATAAATATAAAATTTTAAACTAATAATTAATCAGAACCCTTTATTTACATAACTTATTAATTGATAAAGTTAACAAACTTACCATATATTATAATTAATTATTAATGTAAAACTTTTTACACTAACAATATACATGTATTTTTCTTATTGACTCACTTATTAAATATGATAAAAATATTTATATACTTAATCATAACCTACATAATAAAAATTTATTAACTTTAATAATTAATATTTTAAAAATTATATAAAACAAATAACTATAAATGTAAAATTTTTTTGAAGTAACGACTTCCTTTGATGTTCAATTATTAGTCTTATTTTCAACATTCGTCCGTTCCCAAAGTGAAACGCTACCAATCCAAGAATCCAAAGTTAAGGGCCGCCACAGAGCACGAAAGCCTATATATATAACTAGACGCGCCGCAACCCACAGTACAGAACACACCATTTTCCTTCTCCACTGTTACTAGCAACAATGGCGAAGGGCGAAGACGCGCTTCTTCGCAAGAAGAACAAAAAGCTTCGGAAGAAGAACAATCGTAGCTCCTCCGCCGTCTCCGCCAAGGTTGCCGCCGTTATCGCCGCCAAGAAACGCCGTAAGGCCGGTAAACGCCGCCTTTGCCAGGTTCAAACCTAACCCTTCTTTCTTCTCCAAATTGTTATTTTCTGTTTTGGTGATTTAGTTTTGTTTTCTTTTTATTGCTAAATGCAGTGGATAGTGTGATAGTTGTGTTAATGTCAAAGCCTTTGTATTCTTGTTCAATTCGTTGTACTTCGCTTTTGTATGTTAAAATTTAGGCTTTTGATAAATTTTTTAATGGGAAGAAGGAAATAAGAGAGTGAATTACATTAAATCTCTGTTATAAGTTAAATTAACTTTTATTTGAGATTATATCAAATATTGAAGAAGCTAAAGGAGAGAACTTGTGTAAATTAACTTGAGTAATGATAGGAAAACTCTCTTCCTGAAGCTCTTTCTATAATTAATTAGAAATTATTGGAGATTACTAATTTAGAGTTTGTAAGAGAGTTTTCGGATCACTCCTCTTAATTGTGGGGGAAGGTTAATTTGTTTTACCTTTTTATTTTCTTCTCTTATAATTTCTGCAGTCATGTTTTCACTTCCTAGTACTTCTTTCATGTTCTTTTTTAACCGTCTTGGTGATTTTGTTTCGTTTTCTTGTTTGATCCCTTGTAGTTTACTTTTTGTATGTTCTTGTTGCAAAATGTCGTTTAGGTTTTGGAGAAAGTTTTCAATAAGAATGAGAAAATAAGAGAGTGAATTTAAACCCCTCTTTATAAGTTAGAATTAGTTTATTTGAGATAAATGAGAGAACTTCTGTAGATTATCTTGTGCATGAGTTAATTTTAATGTATGGGGGAAAGTTAATTTGTTTTACCTTTTTATATATTCTTGTAGTATAATTTCCGCAATGATGATTTCATTTCCTATTTCTTTCTTATTCTTTTTGAACTGTCTTGATTATACATGATTGCAATGCATTCCTTGGCAATGGTTAACAGAACTGTGGCCTATGAAATTTCTTGGGTTCTGTCTTTGTTTAACAAATGTCTTTATCTTAACATAACATGGAGTATGAGCTGGTGTGTGCTATTATTTCAAAAGTTTGAAAAGTTTCTTGAATTCAAAATTTTATTTTACAGCAGAATCAGAATTGACAGGCGCCTTGAAACACATTCCGGGACATTAGCAAATAATTAATATTATGGCTCATGTCAGACTTTCAGTGTAAATTGTAGGATAGTTTTATTTAGTTGTTAAATGATAATTTACTGTAAATTGTATGGTAGGAGCCCCTCACCACCTGTTATTCTTTGGAACAAAAGTACAAATTCTATCAGTTATCATGCTTAAGCATCAAAATTTCTAATTCTCCCTGATTCTAATGGATAACTTTGGTTATTAGAAGGGGTAAGCAATTCTGGTGATTAGAATGTTGAGTTGAAAATAGTTCATTGTATTTTTTTATAAGAAAATGTTTGTGGTTAGTTTGTTAGTTTTGTCAATAGAAGGATGATAACCCACAACCTCTCCCTTCCCCTTCTTCTTTCTCCCTAGCTTTTAACTACTAGGCCACCTTATAACTCCTGTTATTGTATTGTTTTCTTTGTTGAATACATGTCAAGAAAGCATTGGTGATGTTATGGCACTTGCAGAATTGTATTCATTGTGATTTCTTCTTGACTTGAGTAAAATAAGAATTGTATAGTTGATTTTTTTTCCATTATATTAAAGGGGATGTGCTTCAGTCTACCTACTCCAGATGATCCATTCAACGATCGAGGTGGGAAAGAGGAATTCAAAGCAGAGGCTACTAAAAAGAAAACATGTTCAAAACCCAAAGATGAGATAGTCTGTCTTAATGGGAAGAGTGCAGATGGAACGAGAAGTGCAGTTGGTGGGAGAAATATTTCACGGAAATTGAGTGATTTACAAAAGGAAAATGAGTCAATCATGGCCAAAAATAATCTGAGACAGAAATGTATCATTAACACAGAAAGGAAAGATATTGAGATGGCTCATCATCCCAGTGCACAAAGCCATGATTATGATATCTCAGAGTTCCCTTCTAAGTTTGCTTTCTGGTGTTTAAATTCAATTGAAAATGCATTGCGACATGGTGATGCATACACTGATGGAGAGGGTAATTCTTTCTTTTTGAATCCATGGGGGTTAGAATTTTTGAAGTGTTATTCTACTGGAAAAGATCTGATGGAGACCAGTGGAACCTCAGCTACCACTGAGCAAATTGCGTGGACAATTTCTGGTGCTGCTGATACGTTTGTCAGAAAAGAAAAAGAAGGCCTGTCCTTTGCCGGCCCATTTCTTTTATTCATTGTACCTTCCCAAGAAAAAGCTGTCCAGGTTAGTTAAATTTCCTCTACATGCTTACAATTTCCTTGCTGATCCTTTCGGTTTTGGTGTTTTTTCCCTCCTTAGATAATAATCACTATTCACTATACTAACATATGCAATTGTCTTCTCTCCCCTTTTATTCTCAAAAGGAAATTGAGTCATAGCACCCTCCCCCCACTGGTCACTTTTTCTTTGAATTTGATGTTAAATGTAGTGTTGTTTAATTTGAAGCTTGAGATTCTGGATTAGATTCTTTTAAATTTAAGAATATATATTGATTATTGAATGACTGATGAATTCTAGGGTGTATAATTATATCAAATAGCTCATGGGTGGAGCACTTTAAATTTATCAATAAAATTTTCAATGGTTCAAATTAAGAATTTATAATTTTTAATAAATAAAAATATGATACAAAGTTACAATTTTTATCCTTATCTTGTTTACTCTCATCATACCCACCATTGAAAAATTCTTCCATGGGAAACTGTAGTGTTCTAAATGCACACACCCACAAAAAATCTGCTCATACCAAAATATATTTGCAACCATCATATAGTCAATAGATTATATATAATTTCGGAACTAAAATGTGCGGAACAAAGTGATTTTCAAAATAATGCTTAGAGCATTTCCAATAGTTGATCTTGGATCTAAGATCTGATCTTACCAAGATTAGTTACTGGAGATAGTGGAGATTTTTTGTATAAGATCACTACAGATCAATACATATTCCAAGAAATAAACATTTTTTACTTTCTTTTTTCTAAAATGTGGGGCCTACAAGTAGATTAATCTTCTATTGAAGCAAAAAGTGGGATAAATCTTGAAAGTGATGCGGCATTGTGGGGTCCACAAAAAGTAGATTAAGATCACAAAGGTTGATCTTTTATTGGAGATGCTCTTAGTATCTCTTCTCAATTTCTTCCAAAGCACTAAATGCAAGACACATGGAAAATAAGTATATTGAAACGCGTTAAAAATAATCTCCAACAAAGGAAAACCCAAGAATACACTCCCAAATCATTGAATTAGACGGCCAACAACCAAATCCTGAAAAGCAGCACTTTCAACCAAGTTTCATCATACTCTCGGAGCTTCAAACTCATCCACCATCTTTGCTAACAATTGGGAAGAAAAAAAATATGAATAGAACCCAATTGAGGGGTATAAAATCAACATATCAATTAAAAAAATTCCATCTTTATTCAACAACATACAATTGTTCAGTAAATCTCAAAATAAATAGTGATTCTTTTATCCTTAAGCTTCATGTTGTTGGAGAACAGTAGTAGTAGCAAAAGTTAGAGGCAGAGGAGGGCGGGTCAAGGGTCGTGGGTCTTGTCGTCAGTGTAGTTGTTGACGTTGGCGTAGCCAAAAGGGCCACCAGCAAAGGTGTTAAAAGTGATGATGATGTCCTTCTAGAAGTTCTCGTGGTCCTTGTAGTGACATTCATATTCCTTGTGTGTTGGGGATTGTGTGCAACCCATTTTGGAAAAATTGGAGGTTGTTTGTTCATTTGTTGGAAGTTGTGTGTGGCCAAAGAGAAGAGTCTAGCATGTGGAAATGGACATGTAGGTAATTCGATCCGTAAAACTTGGTCTGCGAAACTTACATTCTAAACGAGCTTATTATATTTGAGCTTACACATGTCTCGCAAAACTCGTGGGGTCAACACATAAAAATATAAAAAAAAAACTTTTTTTAAAACAAATTGTCTCATTTTAAATTATTATAAAAACTTTAATATATCTAAAGTCACAACATAATAAGTTACAAGACAATAATTAAGTAAAGTAAAAGTACTTATCTGAATTATCAAATATAATAAAAATAAATAGTTCAAATTTAAAATGCACACAAATAAAATATAAATACTCTCAAATATAAAATCTCAATTCTCAATTCTTAAATGTCATTGTAAAAGTATTGAACATTTTTTCTTTTCACTTATGATAATCCCATTTATAAGCAATATGATTTTTTTTATTAAAAATAATTATGTAGAGGCCCACAGATTAATCTGCAAGTTTTGCAGGTTGAACTTAAAAAGTCCGCATATCTCAATGAGTCTAAAATTGTAGGACTTATGTACCATGAGGTTGCAGGCTTTGCAGCTATGGGCAAGGAGAAAAAGGGAGGTGACATGATGAGAAGGAAGCAAGCATTTTGGTGAGCTAAAGAAGGAGATGGTTGGACTTAATGAGCAGTAGGGGTGGTTGCATAACTTTCCGGTAGCACTAATATGATTGATAGATTGGAATGAGAAGTGAGTGTACAAAATGACTTTTAAAAAATAAAAAAGTAAGACATAGGCCCCTAATATTCAATTTTAAGAAATAAGAAATAAAAAGTTAACTTGAAAACCGGTGGTGCACAGGTGAACCACCTAAGAAAGGTTCACCATATCGAATTTGCCTAGAATGACATTGGATTTCATTTTCCTATTAACAGTTAAATTATCTATAATGAGAAAGATCTATCTATTTAGTGATTTAGTGTGTGAATGTCTCCAAGACAGTCCATAACAGTTCACAATATGACCTTTTGTTGTTCTGTTTAATAGAAGTCACCTATTAATAAAAGAGGAAAAAGTTTTACTGATTACCTTCATTGCTTAATCCTGGTTGGATAAGGCTATTGTTGTTATTTGCTTCATTTCCTGTTATTACTGCATGTGGACCTGTACGAAATTATTGATTTGTTTCTTATAGTGTAGATTCTAAAAACTCAAAATTGATGCATAGGTTCGGACAGTTTGCAAGCCTTTGAAATCTGTTGGAATACATACAGTGAGTATTCATCCAGGTGCTTCCTTAGATCATCAGATTCAAGGGTAATTGTTGAAACTTCATCTTTTTCATTGCATAAGATTTTGATGTGGGTTTGATGAAAAGGGCATGCTGTAAGCTGTTATAATCAGATAATAGGTATTAAATATAAGTTTGTATTTAATGTTAGTTTTTAGTTGATATTAGAGAGGTATACATGTAAATATTCAATTATTCAACTGGATATTAGTTTTGTTATTATTGTTAGAAGTGAGTTAGTTAATTTCTGTTCTAACTAACTTTAGTTAATTCTGTTTCTATTAGTTAGTTCGGTTTCTGTTTTGAGTATAGTAGTTAGTTTGTTTTGGTGTAACTACTTCCAGAGCCTGTATAAGCTCTGCTGTACTCACTTTCTCATTTGGTGAAAAATAAAAGATTCTTAGCCCATTTGATGTTAAAGCCTTTCTCTCAATTCTCTCCTCTGAAATTCTGATAGTTGAGCTTCATTTTATCTTTCATTTATGATTGTATGCCAGAGGTAGGTGGCTGTTGAACTCACTCTTTTGATTTCCTATGTACTCTTACTTATCTCTATTAATACTATGTTCTGAGCTCAATGTGAGTGAACCACTCAAGCTTTTTCCCTATTTTCAAGTTGGTATCAAAGCGGGAATGATCCCGCTCTAAAAGTCTAAAGTCACAGTTGGTTGTCCGCCACGGTTCGTTGTCGTTTGATGCCGCCGATGCCGTCTGCTAGTGTTTTTTTGTCCGACGAGTTCAGGGTTTGGTGGGCAACCCAAGCCAAGAAGCCGCTTCTCCGTAGCCCTCTCATGCATTGGTTACCTACTCGCCTTCTAGGCGCCGCATGAGCTTTTGGCCAAACGGCGTCTGTTTGTGGCCGTTTCACCTTCGCCAAAGTGTGCTGAAATTACTAATATATTAACTTAGAGGGAGAGGGAGACAAGTGTAAAGACAATGTCACTTCGCATGAGAAAAATATGGTGAAATTTACTAATATATTAACACAAGTGGGCAAAGCTTAAAGCCAATTAATACTGAAGTAGTATACAAAATTTAGAACCCAAGCAAGGGGGCAATAGACTCCCAGATTGCTAATGTGGGTCAATCCCTTCCCACTTGGACCGAAGAAAATTTTATTTGTGACAAAGGAAGGAAGAATAGATTAGGATAAGAATATAAGATAACCAAAAGAGTGAAGCTACTAGAAAACAGTGACCTAAGCAAGGAAATGGAATGCAATTCATAGAATACCAATGTAAGGCCTTAAATACAAACTTATCCCATAGCATACCATAAGTGCAAAGAGATGCCCTTGCACATATGTGCATTTGGCTTCAACTGACTAATAAGTCAAAAACATTATAGTTAGAATCACAAAAGCCTTTGGCTTTCTTATTTTTTCTTAACTTTTTAAATGTAAATAGATTCAAGGTGTATGGAATTGATGGATCCTATCAGGGTAGAGAATAGTGCACTATAGCGCTACATTTGCTTTATAGTGAGGTGTAGCAACCACTGGCCACGATGAAGGTCTCCTTAGCAGTGCTTGTAGTGACCATGATAGTGTTATTATTTTGTTTTCCCAAAAGCACCCACAAAAAATGTTTCACTCCCCCCCTGTTACTTCTTCGACAACATGCATGTGGCCATCTCTGGTGGCATGCAACCCATTCTAAAGTTTTCCCGTCTCCCCTATTGATTTTGTTTTTTTGACCCAGCATTTGTTCCTTTGTAGCAAAGAAATGGGTAGAAAGTACAAAAACGAAAGTATATCTGGCCATAGTAGTCAAAAGTGCGCGAAAAGGGGCTAGTCATCGCTCCGGTGGTTGGTGTCACATCGCAGATTGAAGGAGCAGCAGTCACGTCGCACTTCGCAGCCAAAAATGCTGAGACATGTTCAAAATCGTAGCGACTCTCTTATTGCACAGGAAATTAAGGTTTAGGTGAAGAAGGAAGAAACAACATTGTTTTTTGGTGCGTTTTTAAAAAAAAAACATAAGTAGAACGATGTCGTTTGATTGCGCAAGTTGGGTAATTTTTAATGAAGGGTAAAAAGGTTACGCTAAAGAAGACTCAACGTTTGCGTCTACTTTTACTTTGTCACTCACCGTGCTGTGTCTACTTTCACCGTCTTCTCCGGCTAGCTTGCTTGCAAGATCTCTGACGACACTGTTGGAGATCTCGGGTGGCTCTACAAAGGTGCTTTGCTGGCTTGGTACATAATTTTTTAACCTCTTCTTTCTTGTCATCCATTTCCTTTAACTTTTTTTTTGTCCAACTTTTCTCTGTTCTACTGTGGCTTCCCAGCCTGCTCATTATTTTTTATGTACTAATATACATTTACATAGGACCTAAATAGCGGTCATCCCACTCCCGCTATCCCACTATAACGTTTTTGGAGGGTAACTGCACCAAACCGTTATCCGCTATTAACTACTATGGGTCCGACACATCTTTCTCAGTTGCTCAAAACACTTTTGTTGTGTAGGTGGCATTGCGATTTGGTGTTTGTAGTGGTCAATGCTGTAAAAAACACAAGTATACTTGTATACTCATGCATTTTACGTTTTTTCATGGGTTTCTCGTACATAATCGGGAAAAGAATGGGGCTCTTGCAGAATAGAATAAAAAATGTGTATTTTTGCTGAAATTTGATGGAACGTTGACATCACATGTTGACTGAGGGTTTTTCAATCCAATTTTAAACATGTATTCAGATAAAATAGCCTCTCTTGGGGTAGGTGGGATCTCTAACAGCCTTTCCTGTAGAGGATTTCTATTTGAATAGATATGCTCTTTGTAATTTTATATTTAGGTAGATCATTCTCTATCGAGGATTTCTATTTGAATATATATGCTCTTTGTAATTTTATGTTTAGGTAGATCATGCTCTCTGAATTTATTATTTGTTGAGAATGAGAGAGATAACAACTTGCTATTTATATAGGAATAGCAAAAGGCAAGAACCACTAACAAACTCTAACTAAGAGAGACAGCTGCAACAGCTATTAAACTAACTGCTAACAACCTATACCAGAACCATTTGAAAGATATTTGACCTCAACCTATACCAGAACCATTTGAAAGATATTTGACCTCAATGCCAAGAAAATAGTCAAGCAAATCAAGTTGCTTAAGGGAAAATTGGACATTTAGTTGATCAATTAAGGACTGAACCAGTGGAGAGCAGCTTCCTGTGATTATAATATCATCCACATATGCTAAGAGATAGACAATGTGATTGGAAGTTTTGTAGATAAAGAGAGAGGGATCACACTTAGTAGGTTTGAGACCAAAATTGAGGAGAGTAGACTGTAGCCTATCAAACCATTGTGTTGGAGGTTGTTTGAGACCATAAAGAGCTTTATTAAGTTTACAAACAAGTGACTTGTTAGTGGTTTCAAAACCAGATGGCTGCTGCATCTAATCAATTTCATCAAGGAGCCCATTGAGAAAGGCATTATTAACATTAAGTTGTAAAAGATCTCATTTGTTAGTTAAAGCCAAAGTGATGGTAACCCAAATGGTAATAGGAGAAAAAGTTTGATTAAAATCAAACCCAGGTTGTTGATGAAAACCCTTAGCCATAAGTCTAGCTTTCTACTTGCTAATAGAGCCATCAGTTTTCTCTTTAATCCTATAAACCCATTTACATCCAATAGTCTTTCGGTCAGATGGTAAGGGGACCAAGGTCCAAGTATTGTTTTTAATTAGGGCTACATACTCTTCTTTCATAGCAGATAACCAATTACATTCTTAGGTTCACTGTGACTGAGAAAAACAGAGGGCGGAAAGCGAGACTGAACAATACCAAATTTTGATCTGGTTTGCATAGGGTGAATATTAGGAGATATAAAGGGTATGGAGGAGGAAGAAGGACTTGGACATGTTGCCTAGACTCAGTAGTGGACTGATTGGAATTAGAAGGAGACAGCAGAGAATCTAACCCATTAGAGTTGTGTACAGTGACTTGGGAGTTATCAGCACATGGAGGAGGTTGAGGGAAGCGATGAGGGGTAAGTAGGCTGAGTGACAGATAGAGAGGCAGGGGGAAACAACTCAAAATAAGGAATTGAAACTCATTGAAAACAACATCTTTGGACACATAGATTTTTCTAGAGGAAGATGTGCATTTATACTCTCTATGGGATGAAGAATACCTTAAGAAAACACACTCTTGGGACTGTTATAGGGTGAATATTAGGAGATATAAAGGGTATGGAGGAGGAAGAAGGACTTGGACATGTTGCCTAGACTCAGTAGTGGACTGATTGGAATTAGAAGGAGACAGCAGAGAATCTAACCCATTAGAGTTGTGTACAGTGACTTGGGAGTTATCAGCACATGGAGGAGGTTGAGGGAAGCGATGAGGGGTAAGTAGGCTGAGTGACAGATAGAGAGGCAGGGGGAAACAACTCAAAATAAGGAATCGAAACTCATTGAAAACAACATCTTTGGACACATAGATTTTTCTAGAGGAAGATGTGCATTTATACTCTCTATGGGATGAAGAATACCTTAAGAAAACACACTCTTGGGACTGTTATAGGGTCGAAGGAAAGGAAAACAAGCACAACCAAAGAGTTTAAGGAAGCTAGAATTAGGTGACTGATTAAACAAAATTGTGTAGGGAATGAAAATTGCAAAGCTGCAGTAGGGAGTCTATTAATCAAGTAGACGGTAGTGAAAAAGGTAAAGTCCCAAAATTTTAAGGGTAAAGAAGCATGACTAAGAAAAGTTAAGTCAAGTTCAACAATATGCCTATGTTTTCTTTCAACAATTCCATTTTGATGATGTGTATAAGGACAAATAAGTCTATACCAAGTTGATTGAGGTAATTAGTGAATGGTCTAAACTCACCCCCCCAATGTGTTTGAAGATTTCTAAGTTTAGCATTGAATTGCAGTTCAACTTGAACTGTTGAAAAACATGAGTGTCAGATTTATTTTTAAGAAAATAGATCCAAGTAAACCTAGAATAGGCATCTACAAAAGTGACATAATAAAGATAACCAATAATAGACGAAATATGCGATGGTCCTCAAAGATCACTATACACTAATTCGAATGGAGCATTATAAACTGTGTCAGAGGCACTAGAAGGAAGAGGATGTGATTTTCCATCACAACAAGCATTACAAAACTCAACACTTTAATTTGGAAAGGGAATGTTGCATTGTTGTAGAACAAGTTTCAATACATGTTGATTAGGATGAGGGAGACTGGAGCTTGAGACTTGAAAAGCAGTATAAGCCATAAGCTTCAACAAAGCCCTTCACCAAGACTTCATTTGTTGCCTGAGATTTGACAAGATAGTCGGTGTCATGAAATTCAAAATAGACTATTATCTTTAGCAAACTTATTGACATTGATTAGATTTTTTATTATAGAGGGAACATGTAAGAGTTGATTTAAAAACAATGATACATTAGGATTACATGAAGAAGGAAAAGAAGATGAATCAGAAGAATGTATTTGCAGACCTTGTCCATTCCCAATGTATATCTGATCAGGACCATCAAAAGGACCAAGCTGTTGAATATTTTGAGAGCTTCCATTCACATGAAAGGAGGCACTAGAATCAGGCTTCCAGTTGGCATTGAGAACAACAGAAACATTAGCAACCATGGATGAAGGTTGCTATAACTGATTTGGTCGAATAAGTGGTGGAATGCCAAGTATTGGGAAACCTTGGTGGATAATTTTGCATATTTAAGTTTTGTTGTGGCTGAAAACCATTGTAGTTTGGTTGAGGGGTTGGATCTTGATAAAAAGTGTTCAATGAAGGCTGATATTGTTGATCAAAACGATCATAGCATTACAAAACTCAACACTTTAATTTGGAAAGGGAATGTTGCATTGTTGTAGAACAAGTTTCAATACATGTTGATTAGGATGAGGGAGACTGGAGCTTGAGACTTGAAAAGCAGTATAAGCCATAAGCTTCAACAAAGCCCTTCACCAAGACTTCATTTGTTGCCTGAGATTTGACAAGATAGTCGGTGTCATGAAATTCAAAATAGACTATTATCTTTAGCAAACTTATTGACATTGATTAGATTTTTTATTATAGAGGGAACATGTAAGAGTTGATTTAAAAACAATGATACATTAGGATTACATGAAGAAGGAAAAGAAGATGAATCAGAAGAATGTATTTGCAGACCTTGTCCATTCCCAATGTATATCTGATCAGGACCATCAAAAGGACCAAGCTGTTGAATATTTTGAGAGCTTCCATTCACATGAAAGGAGGCACTAGAATCAGGCTTCCAGTTGGCATTGAGAACAACAGAAACATTAGCAACCATGGATGAAGGTTGCTATAACTGATTTGGTCGAATAAGTGGTGGAATGCCAAGTATTGGGAAACCTTGGTGGATAATTTTGCATATTTAAGTTTTGTTGTGGCTGAAAACCATTGTAGTTTGGTTGAGGGGTTGGATCTTGATAAAAAGTGTTCAATGAAGGCTGATATTGTTGATCAAAACGATCAT
This sequence comes from Psophocarpus tetragonolobus, assembly GCA_037954015.1. Taxonomy (NCBI): domain Eukaryota; kingdom Viridiplantae; phylum Streptophyta; class Magnoliopsida; order Fabales; family Fabaceae; genus Psophocarpus; species Psophocarpus tetragonolobus. Next base: position 48,729,314 of record CM075692.1, on the reverse strand, counting down.
AGCAGTAAGAAGCAGTGTGCCCATACTTAAAACACATCTAGCACTGAATGTGAGAGAATCGGCCGTGACGGCGGCCACCTCGACCATGTCTACCACGACTTCATCCAGAATAGCCACCGCTCGGCAGCGGACAGGTTTTCAGCGTCACCAGAAGGAGTGAAGAAGGTTGAGTAGAGTTAGTCCAAATTAGGGTTGGATTCTTATCAAATTAAGAGAGGGCAATTCAATGGTTGACTGTTATTAAAACCTCTTAATGCACGTTGCATGAGCAAGAAGCAATGCTTCAGCTTCTTCAATCGGTAGAGGATCAAAATGACTCTTAATGATGATTATAACAGGATTGTACTGTTCAGGTAAGCCTTCAAAAATAACATTAAGATGCTCACGCGATGAAAGAGGTTGACCGATGCAGGCTAACGCATCAGCAAGGGCTTTGATGCGAAGAAGATACTCCTCCACGGTTCTATCGGCAAGAATGGTGGTGTGAAGCTCTGTTCGAAGGTGATGCGCCTTGGCACGAGTTTGCTTATGGAAGTAATCATAAATCTTGTCCCAAACTTGGTAGGAGTGGACGCTCCCAAGAATGTGCGAGAGAAACGACACAGAGAGAGTGGATTGTAGCCAGGTCAATAGAATTTGATCTTGCTGTTCCCAAATCACATAAACAGGGTTCATCGATCCAGATTCACGGTCAGCTTCTGTAAGAAAGCGCAATGGAATGCTAGGGCTCACAACATAATGCTGAAGGCGAAGGAAAGCACGACTTGTTGCCTCCACAACAAGAAATTCTTCTCAGTGAGTTTCTTAGAAATTGGATGCGATAACGCAGAGGGTGTGGAAGAGGAGGGAGAAGAGGAAGGATTTGCCATAGACTAGAACTAGGCTCTAGATACCATATTACAGGAAGAAATGTAACGAAAAGAGAGAAGAATTTCAGAGAAGATTCAGAGAGCAAATAACTTTCTGAATTTTATTATTTGTTGAGAATGAGAGAGATAACAACTTGCTATTTATATAGGCATAGCAAAAGACAAGAGGCACTAACTAACTCTAACTAAAAGAGACAGTTGTAACAGCTGTTAAACTAACTGTTAACAGCCTATAACAGAAAGAAGATACAATACATTCCCTCCTTATTCTCCTTTTTTCCTTATTAATAATATATTTCAGGTGTGTGCAAGTGATTGTTACTGTAGTGGGTGCCAATATCGTTTGCATTCCGCTCCCTATTGTGATGCTCTTGCATGCCTATTTTGCTTTAAGAAAACATCAAAATATATGAATATTGAAATAATTAAAATAAAAAAATCTTGTATTTTGCCTTTTCATAATGTAAAATAAACTATTTATTACATGGAGCATATAAAATAACAATGAACAAAATTGCTATTGTTGTGCATTGGTCAGAACAAAACTTGTGACTCAGAAATACTTGTTTTGTACTGTTCTGCTTGTACTATCCCTGTTTTGCATGCCAAGTGCAAAATAATTGACTGTTAATGTAAGAAATCTTCATGAGTCCATGATGTGTATGAAATCTGGCTGGTGTAAAATAATTGGCTACTAGTCTAAGAGTAAGAAAATTATATTACAGAAGATACCAATAGGGAGATCCATTGCTGTGAGAATGTGCAAGCCTGCAAAAATGCAAAATAATATTTTGATATTTGTTTAGTAATTACTGCAGTTAAAATTAAGTTTCTTTTGAAAGATTCTGTGATTAGTAATAATAGTGTTTAAATTACTGCATAATAATATTTTGAAAGTTAAAATTAATTAATAATAATGATATTTGCAAGTACATTGCAGGGACAAACATGTCCCTGTTTGTGGTATAAATAGGAAGTTACAAGGGCATACTGGGTGTATGCACTAACATTTTGGACGTGTGCATGCACATACTTGACTCTTTTAATGTTTTCTTAGCTTAGAATTTACTATAATCATCTATTTAACATTTGTTTTGTTTGCAACAGTTTGAAAACTTGTGAGCCTGAGTTTCTTGTTTCTACTCCTGAGAGGCTTTTGGAGCTTGTTTCTATGAAGGCAATTGATATTTCTGGTGTTTCCATGCTGGTAGCTTTTCTTTCAATGTCCCATTTATAAAACTGTTTTCTCTTTTCATTACTGTACGGTGCTTATTCATTGTTATATTCTGTTAAGCAAGTTTTTACTGCAAGCAACCATAAGGTTGAAATATGATAATATGTTACACTCAGCATATTTCATCTATCATAATGGGAATTTGCATTTTGCAAGTAGATTTCAGAATGTTTACATGTTTATTTCTAACTTTTGTCATACTATTATTAGTATATGCATTTGGTTCTTATTTACCTCGCAATGCTTCCTTTCAAGGTGTCCATGTTAGTTTTTCTGACATCTAGGAGTTCTTTAAATACGCACATGCCATGTATTTGAAAACAATGGGTAGCTTCAAATGTTATTTCATTTGTGATTTTGTGTTGCTTTCTTTTAGAGGATGTCTTAATCTAGGATATATCTTTAACACATAAGGATCAATCATGTTATTTCTAACATCTAGGAGTTCTTCAGGAGTTAAATACGCACATGCCATTTATTTGAAAACAATGGATAGCTTCAAATGTTATTTTCATTTGTGTTACTTTCGTTTAGAGGATATGTCTTTATCTAGGATATATCCTTAACACAAGGATCAATCCTGTTGTTGTATTTTTATGTTGGTATTGTATGTACTTATTGAGCCTATAAAGGAGCTAATGCCTCAATTTATGCTTTTTTCCCCCCTAATGATACACTCCTAATGGGAGCGATGGGAGAGGGAATAGACAGTAAATTGAGGAATGATCAATCATTGTTTAATAACTATTTGGCATAGAAGGAAAACTATTTGAGGCAATAGAATTTTCATGGAATCTATCCTTCAACAAATTGCTATATTTCGGTGGTAGAAACTTGGTTAATTTTTTACTCAAGTTTTGTCTACTTTTGTTTTGCCACATTATTTCTCTTATTGATCTAAGATTCACACTTGTGCTTATTCATTATTAGTTTAGCAAAATTCATATGTTTGGGAGTTGAGTGAGAAGTTAACAGCATCTTTTGATACGAAATTCAGTAAATTACTGTATATGCTGCCATGTGTGTACTCCCTGTAAAATGCACTGTTTCCTATCATCTCAGATAATTTATTCTATTTTTGATAGGTTGGTTAATTACTGTTTTGATATTAATAGGTTATTGATGGGCTTAATACTATATGTAGTTCTGGCCACACTGAGACAATAAAATCCATCAAGAACTGTATTTCTGGCAATCCCCATGTTGTGATTTTCAATGATTGCTTCAGTCACGTATCTATCCCAGTGGTTCAGTATCTTTTGACAGGATCAATTTGTAGGCTCTCTCTTAATAATTCAATTACCAGCCTAAGTTCATGCATTAGCCAGTCTGTTGAAGTGTGTACATCAGAAGAAGATAAAGTTGTTAAGGTATGTTTATTGGTATAGTAAATTCATGTGTTGTGATTAGTGTTAGCATTTGTTTTATTAGAATTGATTTTATTAGCTGTTTTATTCCTGTCGTGATCTATGTTTTATTAGTTGTATTGTTTCCTTATTTAGGAGATTACAATTATAGTGTATGATGGGAATATCCTTGAATCATAGGGAGCTGGTTGTCTAGATGTTATTATTATTCTTCCCTATTAGCTTCAGTCTTGTATACATGCATTGCATTCTCAGCATAATTCAATAAGAAAAATTATTCTACCCTAAATTCTGAGATGGTATCAGAGCTCTCAAATTCTACCTGCGCAAACCAAAACCCTAGACAGCAGCCTTCATTCCTGGACAACCTTCATTGCTGTCAATCATTTTTTTAGGACAGCCAGCCTTCATTGCTGTTGTGATTTGCAATGTTGCTTCTTAGTTGCCGTTGTAACAATCAAATACATACTCACTGCAGTAGGGTCGTTGTGCTACGGTGGACATGGCAGAACCAATTACTGAAGTGGTGAATACTGAGTCTCAGAACACTCAGAAACAACTGCAGAACCTCAACACTACCTACTGATTAAATGGGAAGAATTACTTGAAATGGGCCCAGCTTGTTCGTAGAACTTTAAAAGGTAAAGGGAAAGCTAACCACTTGACTGAAGATGCTCCTGAAGAAGAAGATCCCAAATTTACAAAATGGGATGAAGAGGACTCTATGATCATGGCATGGCTATGGAACTCCATGATCCTAGAAATCACTGATACTTGCATGTTTCTTAATTTTGCAAAGGAGATTTGGAATGCCATGGAGCAGACATACTCCAAAGCTAAAGATGCTGCTCAAATATATGATGTGAAGTGAAGATTGTGGCTGCAAAACAGGGAAACAAGACTGTTAAAAAGTACGCCAATCAGCTCAAATCATTGTGGATGGAGTTAGACCATTACAGGGTCATAAAAGCCAAGTGCTCAGATGATTCAGCAATGCTCAAAGAGTATATTGAGCAAGATAGAGTCTATGATTTCTTGGTAGGGCTTAATTCTAAATTTGATCAAGTGAGAGTCTCGATCCTTGGAAAAGAAAAAATTTCAAGAATTAATGAAGTAGTAGCTATGGTCAAAAGTGAAGAAAGTAGAAGGGGAATAATGCTAGAAACCCTAGCCATGGAAAATTCAACCATGGTAGCTTCAAGATCGGCCATGATGATAGACTAGAAAAAGAGGGAAATAGCTAATATGGAGAAGAAAGGTGAAGGAGTGTGGTGCACCTTCTGTAACAAGCCTCACCACACGTGAAAAAGGCTGGAGGCTGCATGGAATGCCACCTAGTAAGGATTGGGGGCTCCAAAACCGAGACAAGGAGTGGGGGGAAAAAAGGAGACAACACCAGAAAGGGAGGACAAACACACATAGGTGCTGCCACCCATGAAGAAAACAGCAGAAGAGTGATTCAACTTAACCAGGATGAAGTAGAGCAGATGAGATCATTCCTCAACAAGTTGGATAAGTCAACAGGTACTTGTTCTCTGGCACATTCAGGTATGTTTCCTTTTTCTTTTGGACTTAATGCCTCAGTTAAAAACTATAACCCTACCTAAACATTTCTCTTCTTACACCCCTTGCCCTAGCAACAAGAAAATATCCATAGCAGATGGCTCTCTGATGACTGCAGCAGGTCAAGGAGAAGTTCAAATAAGCCCATCTATAACCCTTAAAAATATCCTTCATATTCCTTAACTGTTTGTCAGTTTGATTTCCATAAAAAAACTCATAAAAGACCTATCATGTAATGCCATTTTTTATGACGATGTTTGTATACTGTAGAACAAGTACTCGGGGAGGACGATTGAACATGCTAGAGAATGGAATGACCTTTGTTACTTGGATAATCCGGATTTGTCACCAGACCTGGAAAACAACAACTCTTTTTTCTTTGATTCAATAAAGACCAACAGGGAGAAGGTCTTCCTACATCACTGTCGTCTTGGACATCCTTCCTTTAGAGTCATAAAATTGTTATTCCCTTCCCTTTTTAGCAAATTAGATGTGGAAAGTTTCCATTGTGAAGTGTGTGAGCTTGCTAAGCACAAGCGTGTGCCTTGTCCAGTTAGTAATAATATGAGCACTTTTCCCTTCTATTTAATTCATACTAATGTGTGAGGTCCCTTAATTGTCCCAAATGTTTCTGGTGCCCATTGGTTCCTCACTTTTATAGATGATTGTACTTGTGTCACATGGGTTTTCTTAGTAAAACAAAAATCTGAAGTTAGCTATGTGGTTCAGCGTTTTTTCTCCATGGTAAAAAATCAGTTTGGAGTTAGCATTAAGAGGATTAGATCCGATAATGCCAAAGATTACTTTAATCATGGGCTTATTTCCTTTTTTCAAAAGGAAGGTATCATTCATGAGTCATCTTGTGTCAAAACACCTCATCAAAATGGGATTGCTGAGAGAAAAAATGGTCACCTACTTGACCAAACTCGGGCTCTTCTTTTTCAACATGAGGTTCCTAAAAGGTTTTGGGGGGAGATTGTTCTTACTGCGTGTTATCTAATTAATAGACTACCTTCTAGTATTCTAGCCTCAAAAAGCCCTATGGAGGTTCTGTCCTCCTTTTATCCTAATGTTTCCACATCCAATCAACTTGTTCCAAGAATATTTGGGTGTGTGTCTTTTGTCCATGTCCACAGTGGTAATAGAGGTAAACTTGATCCTAGAATCTTAAAATGTGTTTTCATAGGATACTCATCCACACAAAAGGGATATAAATGCTATCACCCACCATCACAAAATTCTTCGTGTCCAGAGATGTCACCTTTTTTTAGCACAAAAGCTACTTCCACCAAGATCATCCTCAGGGGGAGACTGCAAGAAAGGAAGAGGATTTTCTTATGCTCCTTGACTTAAGCTTGGGACCAGAAATAGGGACTAAAGGTGTAACAACTGAGAAGGAACCCCTAAATCCATTCAAGATGGAGCTGATGTAAGATTTGGAAAAGGATTGGTTTATACAAGGAAGACAAAGGTCATTCCAGAATCTGTTGATGTCCAACAATCCAATCCAACATTACATGAGGTAACTACTCCTGATCCTTTAATCTCTACTAAATCAACCTCTGATTTGCCAACTGTACAGGAACCTAAAACCAATCCAGCGCCACTTTATGAGGACCTAGGTATTCCAATTGCCCTTAGGAAAGAAACCAGGAAATGTACCACCAAGCCACTGTACCCTCTAGCCAATTATCTATCCTTTAGAAACTTCTCACCTACCCATAAAGCCTTCCTCACAAGCCTAAACACTACAACAACACCTACCTCTTTGTCTGAGGCATTGTGTGATAAAAAATGGAAACAAGCCATAGATGTGGAAATGGAAGTATTAGAGAAGAATAGTACCTGCGATTTGGTTGCTCTCCCAAATGGAAAATAACCAGTAGGGTGCAAGTGGGTATATACTATAAAATACAAGGCTGATGGATCTATTGAGAGGTACAAAGCAAGGTTAGTAGTTAAGGAATTCACTCAAACCTATGGAGTGTATTACATGGAAACATTTGCTCCAGTTGCAAAAATGAATACAGTTAGGGTGATATTGTCCTTGGTAGCTAATTATGGTTGGAACTTGCAACAATTTGATATTATAAATGCCTTCCTCCATGGAGAAATTGAAGAGGAGATTTACATGGAATTGCTCCCTGGATATGGTAAAGAAACAGCTGCCAACACTGTTTGCAAGCTAAAAAAGGCATTGTATGGGCTGAAACAATCACCAAGAGCGTGGTTTGGTGGAAGGTTTACTAAAGTTACAATAAGTTTAGGCTTTAAACAAAGTCAAGGAGACCACACTCTGTTCATTAAACACTTTAAGTCAAGGGGAGTAACAGTTTTATTGGTTTATGTGGATGATATTATAGTGACAGGTGATGATGAGGAAGAACAACGATTGTTAGGCCAACATCTAGTCAAGAAATTTGAAATTAAGACCTTGGGAAAATTGAAGGATTTTTTGGGAATTGAAGTGTGGCCCATTCTAAAAAGGGGATATTCATATCTCAACAGAAATACATCATTGATTTGTTGAAAGAGACTGTAAGACAACGTGCAAGCTTGCAAGGACACCAATTGACCCAAACCTGAAATTGGGAAATGCAGAAGAAGATACTGCAGTTGACAAGGAAGTGTATCAAAGGCTAGTTGGTAGACTGATATATTTATCTAACACTAGACCTGATGTTGCATTCGCCGTGAGTCTAGTCAGCCAGTTCATGCACCAGCCGAAGGAGGTTCACTTACAAGCTGTACTAAGAATTGTGCAATATTTGAAAGGGACTCCAGGCAGGGGGATTTTGTTCAAACGAAATGGGAATGTAAATCTGGAAGCATATACAGATGCAGACTATGCAGAGTCAGTTGTGGATAGGAGGTCAACTACGGGATATTGCACTTTCCTTGGAGGGAATCTAGTGACTTGGAAGAGTAAAAAACAAAGTGTGGTAGCCAGATCCAGTGCTGAAGCAGAGTTGAATGACACAGAGGATATGTGAACTACTCTGGCTGAAGATTATCTTGGAAGACCTAAGGATAAAATCAGATGAACGAATGAGACTTTATTGTGATAACAAATCTGCTATTAGCATAGCTCATAATCCGGTACAACATGATAGAACCGAATATATTAAGGTTGACAGACATTTTATCAAAGAAAAGTTAGATAGTGGTCTGATATGCACTCCATATGTCTCCTCACAAGACAACCTTGCAGATATTCTAACAAAGGGGCTGAATAGCAACATCTTTGAGGAGATTGTTTCCAAGCTGGGAATTGAGAATACCTATTCACCAGTTTGAGGGGGAGTGTTAGAATCTGTTTTATTAGCTGTTTTATTCCTGTCAGGATCTATGTTTTATTAGTTGTATTGTTTCCTTATTTAGGAGATTACAATTATAGTGTATGATGGGAATATCCCTGAATCATAGGGATCTGGTTGTCTAGGTGTTATTATTATTCTTCCCTATTAGTTTCAGTCTTGTATATATGAATTGTATTCTCAGCATAATTCAATAAGAAAAATTATTCTACCCTAAATTCTGAGAATTAGCACTTAGGTAAAGCTTTTTTACCAAAAATTCCAGAAATTTTGCATGATAGTAGCAGGGACTTTTTACCAAAGGAAATTCAATGGTGTGATAATATTAATATATAATATATTTGCAATGGCTCCAGAGGATAATAGGATCACATTATTTGACTGGATACATGATGTGATTTTATCCTTCTGTATGAGGCTACAGATGCATTAAATGTTTAGTTATCAAGGGTAGAGTTAGACACCAGTACTCTATTGTTTATTACTTTATTTAGTAGTTAGCCTCTTTTTATCTTCTAAAGCCTGGATGACTATATTTCCCTTTCTAGATGTATATATTGATTGTGAATTAGTGTTGGCTTATTTCTTTGCCATTCTTTTGTAGCCTGTTTGGTTAAGAAATTGAGATTTATTTTCCTAAAAAAGTAAAATTTTGAATTTTCTAGGCTTGTCAATCCAAGGGAAATCAAATCTTCATTCTTGCAAAGATGACTTGGATCCTAAATTTTACCTTTGCAGTTCAAATTCTTAACCAAACAGGCTCATCATCGTAAACTCTTAGTTTTGTAGAAGCTTGTTTTAATACTATAGCTGATCTATCATGATATCCTGGTTGTACCAACTTGATATTGAAAATAAAGATGTAAGTAAATTTTAGGTCTTGAGATCACACCAAATAAATAAATATATAAAATAGTGAATATATTAAAACATAGTTGGGTTGCAACTTTTCCCCACTCTGATGCATAAAGTGCAATGTTTTACGATAGAAAATGACTGAATGACTTAACTGAGTGAATTATGACTTTCAAATATGTAACTCAATCTAATTTAGTCATGTAGTGCTATCTTTGAGAAGTTAGTTTGGTGTGCTTGGAACCTATCCTGCAGAGGGCTCTGTTCCTGGAGGGATCCTTTAAAATGAGGAAATAAAGAATGCTGCTAGGAGTATGTAAACAATAAAAGCTATGGGAAAATGGGACCTGATTTTTTTATGGTGGTTGTGCTATTGTTTAATGTGATTGTTTGACTGTTTAATGAATTCTGTTAAAATGGAAAATTTGGGTTAATATTAACTGATGCTTTTTACCTTATTTTTTTGGTTCCTTAGGAAAGTACAAGAAAAAATATCATTTGAAATTTATGCATTTCACTGAAATTTGGAGTATCACATATTTAGTAGATAATGATAGAAATTTACCTAAGGTAGTTTGCTCATGTGAGAAGACCTCCATGGATGATTGTCCAATTGAAAAAAGGTGGAAGAAGACCAAGAAAACTTTTAGAGAAATCTTTAAAAGACCTATCATTCAATGGCGTTCAATAGGGTCTGACCCAATGGATTTGTTAATGGTTAGGCTCCACTTGCTAACTACATGGCTTTACTTGTTGCTTGATAAGCTTATAATATTGTTTATCTGATGAAACAGAGAACTAGTTTATGAATTTAGCTCCATTTGAAATATTATGGTTAGTTTAAATCAAGCAATGTCATGTGGATATTTATATGCACAAGTTTAAAAGCACTCATTAGTATTATTAATTCTGGCAGAGCATCGAAGTCCTGGATCAATTTCAGAGCAAGCATACGCATAATTCTTACATGCTATATATTTTAAGGAAAGACGTCAAGTGCCATAAATTGGTCAAGACTCTCGAATCCAAGGGTTGTTCCATTTCACTTAATTTTGATGCAGCAAGTTTGAATGATAGGTAAACCTATCATACTATTTTCATATCCAAAAATCACCATCATGCTTGTTTCCTATTTAAGAAAGTAATGGTTGATTTTGTGTACCAGTAATACTGTTTTTTCTATTTCTAGAAAGATAAAATGGATTCTTCTAATAGTTAACAATGGTCCATGCATTAAGAATACTTTGAATGCATGGACGTACATGAAGGAGCTTTTGTTTGGCTCTAAAGTCTAACTAAATTCCGGGTAGGGTTGTGATGGAGGAAGCATTACGTCTATTCACTATTGAGCCCAGGTTAACTAGTGGACCCTGAGCTTAATAGAACAGGCAGCTCGCTTTGTGTGAATGGAGAGTATCCTGAAAAAGAGAGATCTTATAGGGAGGATGGAGGAGGCTGTGGGGAGAGGATGACAACATTGATGTGATAAAATAGGTGGCCATTAGCATGGGTGGAGATTGCTTTGCAGTCTCTGGGTATCTTTTTATAATTTTTTTTTTATTTATCTTGAGAGGATTTCCCTCTGTTAAAGACCGAGTCCCTTATGTTGAAATCATTGATTTTCAGTCCCATTTATTAGAAGATGCACTATTTTTTTTGTCTTACTGATTTTTGGATTTGATAGAAGAGCAGGCTGGTGGGAATAATCTTTTTGATTTATGTACTGTTTTGTTTTACAGTGAGGATTCAGACAGCAAAGCAGTGGTTTCTGTGATTGATTTGGAGCAGATCTCTTCTACAGATATAGGGACATATGATGTAGTAGTCCTACCTAGCTTTGTTCCCTCCCTAGACACTTATGTGCATATTTTGACAAAGATGGCTCGCCAAAGTGTCAATGGTGTATTGCACAGTTTCTTAACAAAAGAAGACGCAGACCTTGCGGCATCGCTCATCGCAGTTCTTGAACAATGTGGTCAGAACGTGCCTCAAACCCTTCAGGATCTGCATAATACATCAAACATGTTGGAAGATTGAATATTACAGGTACTTAATCTGCATTTTCTCATGTTCATTCTCTTTCTGCGGCGCATGAGATCAAAGATCAATTCCTTTTACTTTGAAACTTGAGCTGGGAGCAATGAGTGAAAGGGATGGTAGGTGTCCTACTTGGAATTTGGATACCTGGCAGGACATGAAGAATCCCATTCTGAAAAAATTTGCAATATTATGTCTGCTCTGTTTCAAAGACTATTATTTTTCCTGTAGTTGAGTGAAGGACAATGACTTTTGCCAACAAAAGTTAAGTCAATCTTGAGCTAAGCTCATTAGATTGATGGACGTGATTATTGTTCAAGATTGCCCTACAGTTAGTTCTCCAATGTATCTTTTAATTTTTGTTGTTAATGAAAAATTTTGAAGTTTCATGTTGGTGTTTTGCTTCCCTTTCTGGCTTTCTATTTGTCAAGACATGGAAGGAATTTTAAGATAGACATAGTAAAATGCAAATTACTCAATTTATTTCATAAATTATTTGACTTGTTTATATTTCTTCTTTCTTTCCTATACCAGCATTTGAACCTTGTCCATTAGGTAATTGACGGAAGTCAATTACCATGCGTACCAGGAATGCTAGTACTTGTTTATATTTCTATTTTATGCAAATACACTTTTTATTGAAATATTTATAAAAATTTAACTGCATAATTCTCAGCAATCCAAGATGCTCATAAACCAATTTTCCAATATACATGCATAGACACTAGTTCACTACCATAGATATCCACATGTCCAAAATACACTAGAGAGTTATATCTTCATTATACATCTACATATCTAAGTAACAAAATCCTAAGAGGTAATTCATATATACAAATACGTCAAAATGATATGACTTCAATAACAACCAAAAACTGCATCAACTTCTATAGCCAACATAAGATTGCTTCCCTCTTGGTTATCCGGTCGCTATGCATTGTCACTGATATATGCTCTCGTGTTAAACACGATCATCACAATCATACATATAACATACAGTAAGCATAATAAACAATAACTCAATTAAGAGTAAACACACCTAAGATAATACAATTTCCAATAAATACAATTATCAAACAATCCCATGCATACTTTTGTTTCCCTTGAACATCAGCAATCTGAACAACATATTCACATGACTCGACATTTTTTGGAAAACTCATTGAATTTGGATATTAGGTGGCCTATTTGACTTTTCCAAATTGGTATTTGCACCTGATCCATCGGAGACAAGTTGAAGTCTATACATACTCATTTGATACTCAACTATTGTTTGATTGTTTGACGTCTACCTGACCTGTTTGACATTCAGTTGCTATCTAAGTACATTTCTTAGGTACTTTCTCATCATCATCGGTATTTTCTTGTTCTTATTGACTTCAGTATCACATACAAGACTTATTTACCTTCTCATAACCGCACACATCACATTTTATTAATCATCAACTCAATAAATCATCAATTTCAAAGCATGCATAATTCCAAACATCCATAACACCCAAATTCAATTAACATCCAAATCAAGATCAAAACTCAAAGCAATATCTTGAATCTTAGTCAATCACATTCAATTAACTTTACACCATTAAATAAAAGTTTTTCCTGAGTAAAACAAGAATTCACTTTTTCTTACCTATTTCTCCTTTTTAGCCCAATTTGAAGAGGGAGAACAACTTAACTGGAGAAATCACTCAAAACTTAGTAAAATCTCCTAAAAATAAAAGATAACCTAAGAAATTGGAATTTTAAGGTTGATTTCCCTTTAACGGGAAGACATAAACCCAAATTGGTCCAAGGCTCACCAGCTTGAATCTAAGGTCAAATTGAGAAGAATTGGAAGGAAATTCGTAAGTTTTCTTGGCTACATGTGTGACATGCAAGAGGAAGAGAAAAGAGAGAGGACTAGATGGAGAGAAAGAAATAAGGGAGAAGAAGAAATAGAAAAGAAAAAGAAAGGATTTGGGGGTTTATGTAAATTTAGATTTTTGCTAACTCACCTCCTTCTTTTTCCAAATAAATTCCTGTAGAATAAGTTCAATGATCTACATTGAAAAGAATATTTACTATACTCACCTCTCACCTTTCTAAACATTACTCATTCATATTCTATTATTCAAAATCCACTTAAATTCAATCACCTTCATAAATAAATAAACACATCTCATCCAAATAAAAACATAAATATAAATAGTACAACCAAATATTTCGTAATTCAATTATTAATTATATTTAACTTAAATTTAATTTCTCTTTTTAATTATTTCACATATTTATAACATAGTTAAAATAAAATCTTACACATAAGTATTAAACTCTAATAAAAAATGGTATATATTAACTACAATTTTTTAATGGTTAGTGGCCTAAATAAAATTTAGTGACTTTCAATGTAATCCAATATTCAATTTTTTTTTTTCAAAATTCCTTTGTTGAAGCTTCTGATATTCCACAACTGTCATTGAGAGTAGTTTTTTAGTTCAGATTCCATTGATCTACTGGCGCCAGTATTTATGAAATTTTCATCTGAAGTATAGTTTATTCCTGTTCATGGCTCAATATAACTCACACCTGCTGCTGGTGCTCCACGATCTCTGCTTCCTAAACACAAAAAAATTAAATACATATATAACATGCACGGAAATTGAAGTTTCATCTAAGCTTTTACTAAATACTGATATAGTTAAAAAAGTTTTATATGATTGAATTCTACACATAAAATTTATTAACTTTATCAATCAATACTTTAAAAGTAATATATATATATATATATATATATATATATATATAAATAAATAAATAATTGTGATTGAATGTCAGTATAAAATTTTACACCATTATAAATCTTTTTCTCTTGATATAATGAGATTCATATTTTAATTTGATATCAAACCTGATTGATCCTGAGTCATCAGAACTAGACCTTCTAAAATGGCAACAAGGAAACAAGTTGAAATTCTCATTAATTTCCTCAGCACCTTCTTCTGGCTTTGAAGTATGAAGAGAAATAATGAGATTGCACTGTTGTGAGTTTCTAAAGGAATTGTGCTTTGGCTATGATCTCTTGATCAATATCAAAATTGATAACCAGATTTTTTATTTCTTTAATTTCATAGGTCCCTTCCATTTTAATCTAATTATTCATTCTTTGCATCACAATATAGGAGCCTCCACTTGCTTACTTAGTAATTCTTGACTAGCAACTGGTGTAGTTGTGTGTGGATTCTCTATTGTTTTATCCACAACAATAATCTCAATTATTAAACGTAAATTTAATGGTTCCTAAAAATTAAAATATAAAATTAATATATTATTAATTATATAAGATTATAATGTTGCTCTGTCGGGAGCTGCAAAAAATTTAAGTTAGATGTAGTTGCTTGCATCATTAAAATCATACTATTGTCTAATAAAAATATTTTTATAAAATAGAAATTTACATTATAAAAAAATCTTTAAAATTAAATATAAATACTGAGCCAAGCTTCTCCTTTTAAGAACAATAAATAAAAATAAGGGTCCAACTCGCACGAAACCTTTAATTAACAAGAAATTAAATTTGCCTAAGTGTGTGTCATTATTCAATACTAAGTACTTATTTGACAACAATTTTATAATACTATTTCTTATATTTTAGTATTTAAAAACTAAAAAACTCGTTTTAGTAAACAATTTTAATTTCTGGTTTTTAGTTTTGAAATGTATTTTGAAAACAGAAACTTGTTCGGTAAAAATGGTTTTGTTTTGGTTTTTTACTTATTTTCGAAATAATTTTTACTCATTTTCGAAAAAATTTTTACTCAATTTCAAAAACAATAAAATTTGGTTTTCAGATTTCTATTTCTGTTTTTATTTAAATCATTACTTAACGTCGGTTGTCACCATTGACCATCACTTCTTATTGGCAGTCACCGGTAGCCACCTCTTACCAGAAGTTACTGGTCGTCACCTCTGACCAACAGTCACCAACTGCCATCTCTGATTAGCAGTCACCGACCGCCACCTCATCCGACCCTCACCAGCTCTAACAGGCGGTCACCAGCCATCACCTCCGACGACAATCACCAGTTGCTACCTCCGACCGGCAATCACTGGTTGCTACCTCTAACCAATGGTCACTAGCCACCACATTCGATCGGCGATCACCGATCGCCACCTCTATCCCTAGTCACTAACCGCTACCTCCGACCACTAGTCACTAGTCACCAACCACCACTTCTGATCACCAGTCACCGACCACCACCTTCGATTGCCAATCATCGACCACCACCTTCAAGGACTGCTCGACCGCTACCTCCAACTAGTGTTTTGGTTAAAATTTGAAAACAGTGCTTTAAATTTAAAAACAAAAATAATGTTTTTAAAATTTTGAAAACTTAAAACCAAAACTAGTTTTTTATTTTATAAATTTTAAAACTAGAAACCAAAAATCACTCGAATGGAAGGCCTTAAAAGTAGTTATGTTTTTTAGTTTTCAAAAACTAAAAAACAAGAACACCTAAAAGTAGTTTTATTTTTCAGTTTTCCAATTTTTGTTATATATTTATATACGAAAAAAATATAACCATTACATTTAAAATAAAATGGTCAATAAAAAACTAATTTAATAAATCAAATAAAATCATGAACAACACATTCAATAATTATAAATAAAAGTAACATAAAATAATCAATAAAACAAGGTTAAAGATACCCCAATGAATAATTATAACTAAAAGTCACATAAAATAAACACGTAAGTATAATATTTAAAAGTGATAAATGTCTTCTTCCTTACCTTAATAATTGGAATAATACATGAGTTTTGAATTTTTGTTCAAATAAACTCTTACTACAAGCTTCACTAATAGTTAAACCAAGTTGATGTTTCTCTCTTCTTTGTTTTTTCTCTTCCTCTGCCACAACATTCAGAGTCCCATTCTAAGATTTTTTTTTGTAATGATTACAGGTCTTTCTATTTCAATTTCTTGTTACTAGTTTCATTTGTTGCAAATAAGAGTAATTGAGATTTGATTGTACTATTAGTTTCTTGTTACTAGTTTCATTTATAAATCATATTTTCTTGTTAATATTAGTATTTCTTAAATTATACTTCATTTCAATTGCACACGCTTACAAATGGTATCAGAGCCTAACCTGAAAAATTTTGACAGAAGAATATAAGTATGTTCTGTGGTTGCAACTTGGTTGATCTTCCACATCAGAAATATACTTCTGTTTAAAACCTGGCTTATATGTTCATAAGTTTGTAAAATTCTGCATTCAAAGATTATCATATTTTCTTAAGTTTCGACTTCTTCTCTGCATTAACTAATATTCTTTTCTAACTCTTTTAAAAAAGCAAGTTTAAGAATCGGGAATGAGTGTAGTAATTAGGATAAAAACGTTGGTCAGCCGGTAAGGGTGGTCCTGGTAGTAAGTCTTTAAGAAGCAGTAAAACCGTTGGTTTAGCCTGGTGGTCCTGTCGTAATCCTGATTACTTTCATAAAATGTCCAGATTAATAAAGATGCTTTCTAAAGGAAAAGAAAAGGTAGAAGTTAATAACGAAGAATTAGAAGAAACTAATTTAAATATGATACATCATGAATTAAGAATTCCACAAATTGAACATGAATTAAGTAAATGGACTTTACCTAAATTAGATATTAAATCTATATATAAAACTTCGTTTAAAGATATATTTAAATTTGAATACATAATTAAAACAATTGAAAAAGAAATAGATTTAAAAGCAACTCAACAAGAAATCCCCTTAATTTCGAAACAATTAATTTCAGAACATATAAAAGAATTTAGGTATTTGCATATAGGGTCGATCCAAATAGCAATTAAGCCCTTATTTAAGCTAGGAATGGACATGCCTTTACTAGCTACCCTTAGGGACAATCGACATAAAGATTTTGAAAATCAGACCTTAGCAATAATGGAAACCAATTTACATCAAAGTCCCGTATACATTAATAATTATCCTAATTATTCAATTGCTCTAAAAAGTCTCCATGAAACTAATAATAATAAAATTTTAAAACATGAAGAAATTACTTCTGGACTTAGGTGGAAATTAGAAGAACTACTTCCTCCAGAAAACCTTGAAAATCCAATCTTAGAAAATATAGTCGAATTTAGAGATGGGGCGGTAGAAGTAGCTTTTGCTCCCTTAAGAAGATCTCTATCTTATAGGTCCCCTCAAACTTCTTTTGCTACGGTAAGAAGATCATTAGACAGATCTGGGTTTTCCATGCCTAGATCTCTTCAATACATGGGAACTAGGTCAGACCCTACGATCCCTCATCCAGAATATGAAGAAGCAGAAAATAAACCTAATTCTCCTAATTTTGAATCTGCTCCAGGTCCTTCTGAATTTAATCAATTAAATGTTATTAAAAAATTTGAAATAAATAAAGATTTATTAAAAGAAGAATTTTTGAATCCTGATAATAAAGAAAAAAGAGAATGGTTCTTTCAAACTTTTTCTCAAAAAGAATTAAGAGAATACAGAGAAAAATACTATAATTATTTAGAAGAAAAAGAAGAAAATATTCTCTTCTTTAATTGGTTCTCTGAAAACTGTTTTAATAATCTTCGAATAAATGTTCTAAAAACTGCTGAAAAAATTTGGAAAACATCTAAAGGAGAAATTATCAGCATAGTTCCCCCATTAGAAGAAGTAAAATTTCCTAATGTTCAAAATCATGAAGTAGTGGCCTCTCCTTTTAAAATGATAACTGAAAAAAGGGACATTTCTTTTAAAGATATTCAAAATTTGCATACTCAATTAAATTATACTAACCAAATTGTTCATATAATTGCCACAGAAATAATTGATAAAGATTTACCCCCTAAGAAGTTAGAAAGATCTTTAATTAAACCTTTTAAGTTCTCAGAAGAAGAGTTAAAACATATAAAATTAGGAAAAGACTCCATGTTAGATGAAATAAATAAAAAATTAGATGCTTTAAAAATTAATAAAGTCAACACTATAATAATTCCAGATGAAGAATTAGGAGAACATTTTAATAGAGAACAGTTTGACGATAATTTATATAAAGTTAATAAATTAAGAAGAAATGCTAGGAGTAGCTCTTCCTTAGGTCCTACCCCTAGACCTACCACTAGAAATTATTATAATAGGCCCACTCTTCCTGATATTCAGTTTGAAGAATGGGAGCTGGAGTCACCATCCTCTTTTGATGGCTCTAGTATCTATGAATGGAACATAGACGGGTTAACTGAAATGCAAATTCTTAGAAAAATGAATGAAATGACCATGGCAGCCTCGGCATATAGAACTAAACAAGATGCGGCTACTACGGTTAAGCTGCTAGTAACAGGCTTCACTGGCCAATTAAAAGGTTGGTGAGACCATTACCTCTCAGAAGAGGAAAGGTTTAATATAATGAATAGTGTTAAGCAGGAAGTAGATCAAGTTATGCCTCTTATGGTAGAAACCTTAATTTTAACAATTATCCATAATTTTGTAGGAGACCCCCAGTTATTTGATCAAAGGAGCTCATTAATTCTCCACACAATTAGGTGTAAAACCTTAGGAGACTTTAGGTGGTACCATGATAATTTCATCACCTTGGTTTTGACTAGGCCTGATTGTAGAGAAGCCTTCTGGAAAGAAAGATTTCTGGCAGGACTTCCTTCTACCTTTGCCGATAAGGTAAGAGAAAGTTTGCCCAGATTATATAATAATATCCCACTAAGAGATTTAACCTATGGAAGACTAAGTACGGCTACAAAGTTAATAGGTTTAGAAATTTGTGATACCCTTAAATTACAAAATCAAATTAAAAGAAATCAGGAAATGGGAATTAAAGAATTGGGTAATTTTTGTAGTCAATATGGTTATGAAAAACCTATTCCTCCATCCAAAAAAGAAAAAGACAATTAAAAAAGCAGAATAATATTAGAAATCCTCAAATTACCAAGGGTAGCAAATTTAGAAAATTCTCTAAAAAATTCAATAAGCCTAATAAACCTAATATAGTGTGTTATAAGTGCGGAAGAATTGGTCATATGAAAAAAGATTGTAGGGTTAAAGAAAAAATAAAAGCTTTAAAAATGAGTGAAGAATTAAAAGAGCAAATAGCTAATTTATTAATTTTAGATGAAGAATCTTCTGAGGAGGAAGAAGACGAGTTAATTGAAAATAATGAATTAATTGAAGATTCTAGTAGTGAGAATGAAGAAAATATTCATACCTGTGAAAATATGGAAAATTGTAATTGCTCTTTCAAAATTAATATGATTAAAGCTGAAACTAAATTAGCTTTGGAAATGGTTGATAAAATGGTTAATGAAGAAGATAAATTAGAATATTTATTAAAATTAAAAAACATGATGATCGAATAAGAAACGACTAAAGATCATAAAGAAAAAGAAAAATTTAATGGATATAATTTTTCAGAAATTTTAAAAATGAATTCTTTTAATAAACCAGTTACTATAAAAGATCTTCAAAAAGAAATAAAAGATCTAAAACAAGAAGTGTAGGAATTAAAATTAAACTTAGAAAACCTAACAGAACAATTTAATAATAATATAGGTTCAACCTCTAATTCTAACAATAATGGGGAAGAAACAGAATTAATTAATCAAATAAAAATTCTTCAACAAAAATGGCAAATTAAAATAGCTTTATCAATAGGAAACTCTTTTCATAAAAATTTTATAGCATTAGTTGATTCAGGAGCAGATCTAAATTGTATAAGAGAAGAGTTAATTCCCACACAATATTATGAAAAATCTTTACAAAAATTGTATACTGCTAATAACTCTAAATTAAAAGTTCAGTATAAACTGTCTAATGCTAATATTTGTAATAAAGGAAAATGTTTTAAAAATAGTTTTATTCTAACTAAAGATATTACGGAAGAAATAATTTTGGGTACTCCTTTTTTAACTCAAATATATTCTTTTGAAGTATCTAACCGAGGAATAAAACATAAAAATCATCTTTTTGAATTTATAACTCCAATAAAATCAAAGGAAGTCTTAACTCTAAAAGACTTAACTGAAGAAAACTTTATAAATAGAATTGAAAGTAAAAATGGTCAAATTAACAAATTACAATTAGAAATAAAATATCAAAGAATTGAAAAACAACTTAATAACATTTTAGTAAGAAAGAATTTTGAAAAAATTCAAAAGGATTTTGAAAACGAAATTTGTGCGGAAATTCCTCTGCTTTTTGGGATCGAAATTCTTTTACTATCAAGTTACCTTACATAGAAGGCTTTCATGAAAGTAAAATACCTACTAAAGCTAAACCAGTACAAATGAATAGAGAAACACTTACTTATTGTAGAAAAGAAATACAACAGTTTTTGGATAAAAAATTAATTAGACCAAGTAAATTTCCATGGAGTTGCTCTGCTTTTTATGTCATGAATGCTTCTGAAATAGAACGAGGAGAACCAAGAATGGTTATTAATTATAAACCCCTTATAATGTTTTAAAATCGATTAGATATCCGATTCCTAATAAACAAGAATTAATAGGAAGATTATATCAAGCAGTAATTTTTTCAAAATTTGATTTAAAATCAGGATATTATCAAATTAAAGTTTCCGAAGAAGATAAATACAAAACTGCCTTTACGGTTCCTTTTGGGCATTATGAATGGAATGTAATGCCTATGGGACTTAAAAATGCTCCCTCTGAATTTCAAAATATCATGAATAATATACTAAATCCTTACTCCGAATTTGTTGTGGTTTACTTAGATGATGTTTTAATATTCTCTAATTCTATTGAACAACATTTAAAACATCTCAGAATATTTAAAGAAATAATAAAGAAAAAATGGTCTGGTCATTTCTAAAAGAAAAATAAAAATAGGACAAACTAAAATAAGATTCTTAGGACATGAAATATTTCAAGGAAAAATAACTCCTATAAGTAGAAGTATTGAATTTGCAGACAAATTTCCTGATGAAATAAAAATTAAAAATCAATTACAAAGATTTTTAGGCTGTATCAATTATGTAGCAGATTTTATACCAAATATAAGAATTACCTGTCAACCCCTTTTTGCTAGGCTTAGAAAAAATCCAAAGCCATGGACAGAAAAGCATACTGAAATAGTTAAAGAAATAAAAAGTATTGTTAAAACTTTACCCTGTTTAGGAATCCTTCATCCTGACGCTAGTATTATTGTAGAAACAGATGCGTCTGAAATAGGATTTGGAGGAATTTTAAAACAAAAATTTTCAGGAGAAAAAGAACAGATAGTTAGATTCCATTCAGGTGCTTGGGTGGGAGCTCAACTTAATTATAGTGTTATTAAAAAAGAAATCTTGAGCATAGTTCTATGTATAAATAAATTTCAAAATGATTTAATGAATAAAGAATTTCTTTTAAGAATTGATTGTAAATCCGCTAAAGAAGTTTTAGAAAAAGATGTTAAAAATATTGTTTCCAAACATATTTTTGCCAGATGGTAAAGCATCTTATCATGTTTTGATTTTAAAATTGAATTTATAAAAGGAATTAATAATTCCATTCCAGATTTTCTAACCAGAGAATTTCTTCAGGGCACTCCCCCGCAGCAATGAGACCATCAATAAAGTCAGCATTAACCGAAAATACCTCGAAATCCAAACCCCTAAATATCTCCGATTTAGCCCCATCATATGCTATGAAGTCCTCCTTAAATACTCCTGCTAATACTAGAACATTACCCTCTCTTTAACTCCTAAAAAGAACTCTGAAGTATTATCCTCCAAAAATAATTTTCCTCCATTAAAAGTACCCTCCTCATCTAAAAATCCGGAACCCATAACTTCCCAAAAAGATTACCATATAAAATCTCCTTGTAATCCTATTCTACCAATCGAGCCCGAGTGGGAAAAAGATGAGCCATCCACAATAGTTGAAAATATAAGTCCTAAAGGATGGGCATAGATTCATGAAAACTTTGAAAAAACAATTACCTTTTATCAAATGATTTTATTGGATACCAATTCTGTTGAATTAATTCCAGAAAAGGATCCAAAAAATCCTCACATTACCAACTATTCAAAACTAAAAATATTAAATGTTTTGTGTCCATCGGACTGGAATCAGAACTGGTTGACTCTGAAAGGATTTTCTAGACCTTTTAAGCCAACCTCTTTTAATTATTTTGATTATCAGGAAGCTTGGAGTAAAATTCTTTTAAATACTAATCCCAAGCATTCCTAGTATATTAGTTTTAAAAATGAATTAACTATTCGATTACCTTCTTGGTTTATCAAATGGGTAATTGATTTTGGTCTTGTAAAAAGTATTTTACCTTCTAAAATCGTGAAAATGTATGATACTTTTAAAGAATTATCTCCTTCAATACCTTCCCGATATAAGTTAACTAGTTTTCTCTCAAAAATGGGAATTAGTTGGCTTATGCAACCTCAATACCAAATACATCATCACATGGGTGAGCCGTTTCCTAAACAGCTATGCTTAACAGTGAAAGTATTTTTGTGGCAGAAGTTCAATATAGATTATGTTGAAGCTAAGTTTCGTCAATTTAAGAATTCTCCTCTTAAAACTCCTATTACTGCTGCTTCGTCTTCATCCTCTCCATTAAAGATTGAAGATTTGGTAGCTCAGTCAAAAGACAAAAAAGAATTAAAAAAGAAACTCCTTGAAGTCTTATCTTCGTTGGATTCTGAAGAATCAGAAACAGAAGATAATGAAGAATTATTATCAGATGACTGTTATGCCATTCAAATGGCTCAAGACCCGAATTTAGACTCTGACTAACAATTATTGACAGAGCAATGTCTTCAATGCAAGAAAATCTTCAGTTTGATAAATGTTCTTCGGTAATTAAAAAAGGCATTTTATCTTTCCAAGAAAGCTGTCAACTCGTGGAGGGTCCCTATTAAAATAAGTATGTCGGCCAATTGTTAGGAATCTTTGAAATTGTCAAGAAGGGCGGTAAAGGTTGTCGGCCTCTTTTCAAGATTCGAGATAAAGAAGCGACAGGTGGCTGAAGACTCTGAAGACTTAATTAATTTTAAGAAATTTTGAATTCTGTTTGTAATTTAATTAAAATCCGGATTTCACATCCGCCTGTTGTAATTCTATAAATAGAGCTTAAGACGAGGGGGATGTACACAGCTCGGCAGAGCCTTAAACTTCTATCTCTCTCTCCTCTTTGTAAATTCTCCATCTTCTAATAAATTTCCTTTGTATAACTCTCTTTTAGCCTTGCCGTGACTCTGTGGGTATTTCTTAAATTATACTTCATTTCAATTGCACACGCTTACAAAAAAAAAAAAAAAAAAAAAAAATATATATATATATATATATATATATATATATATATGATTAGCTTCGTAACATATTTTTTAACATTACTTTTTTTTAGTTAGGATATCATAAAAACTAAATCCAATTAAAATTAGAATTCTGCAAATATATCATCCTATAATCTTATAATAACTTAAAAATTATTCATAAAAATTTAAACTTAAGTATAACTAAAAGTAATTAAAAATATATCATATACTATATATTTTAATAGGTAGCTTTAAAGTATTTACTTATATAATTTTAAAGATTGTAGATGTATTTATATTATTTTATTTATACAATATATTCTAAAAATTCAAATTAAATATATATATTTAATAATAATGTAATATTGTACTAAAAATTTAAAATATTATAAATATTATATATATTGTAACTGAAAAGTTTAAGATATCATAATAATTAAATATTATTTAGATTTATTTAATTTACTAAATATATAAAATCTAAAAATTATATATATTATTGAGAATGTGAGAATATTACACCATCACCGTACTATCAATTTACAATTTAAGAAATTGATTGTTTTCTTTGTTTCATTTAAATGTATGTCATTTTGTTTTTAGATTAGATAATATCAAGGAAGGGTTTTAAAACAACATTAAAAGGTATATTGTTTTAAATTTTAGATTTTAGTTTTAATTTTTAGTTTTTAATTTTTTATTTTTCAAAATTTATAAAAATATCTCTATTTAAAAAATTGAAACATGTCATTGCACACACCACCATGTTTGTTCATTTTGTAATTTACAACAAACAAAAATATACTAGGGAATCAAAAGAAAATATGTTGAAAGGCAAGTTAATGCTAATGTGGGTGATTGGTCTAGTGGTATGATTGTTAGTTTTGGGAGTATATGGTACTGGGTTTGAATCCTTGTGTGTTCATTTTTTTATTTGTGATTTTGGTGTTTTTGAAATTAACCTTAATGATAGTTTAACGATATTTAAATTTCCAAGCATAACTAGTAAAAGCATTTGGTGTGCTGGTTGAATATTTTGCCCATAAATACAAGGTCTTAGGTTCAAACCTTTGCAATACCACTTTTGTATATTTTAAAACTAACATTATATTAATTATACTTTAATTAATTCTTAATCAGGGGATTAATAATGTTACGTCATTAATCACGAAAGTCAACGTGTCTTTTTAATAGTCAACTGTCACGGAAGGACTATTTTTTATAAAGTTTAGGGGCAATAAGTGAGAAAAAAAGTACGAAAATGACAAAATAGAGGGGATAACTTAGCTACGAAAATGACAAAATAGAGGGATAACTTAGCCTTTATAATATGTATCATTATTTTGTTTTTCATCTTCCCACTACAATAACAGTCGCAACATTAGTAATAAATGGTTACTAGACTGCTGTGAGATTTGATTGGTCAAGTTTTTTTTTTCTCTTTAAAAAAAGAGTCGGTAGTTATGATGATGTATTTCCATTGTTGATACGATGTAGTAAATCTTGAACAATTTCTTGTAGCACCTCGTCATTTACTATTTACACTCCCTAAGTGTTTATAATATTTTGGAAAACCCAAACTTATCCTCACCATTATTTGATTTTTAAACTCTCAAACTTATCTTTTTTTTATTATTGTGTTGCTATGTGTTTGTACACGATCTTGCTTAGTTGCTCCTCTTGTGTGTCAAACATCAACTATCACATTGTGTTGTATTGTATATCCCTAATCATTGGCTATTCTTGCAAGTCTTTAGATATTGTCAGTTGATTTAAGCGTTATTTAGAAAGAAAAAATGCAATTTCATTTAGGTATAACTTTCTTCGTGTTTCTTGTTGATTAGGATTGGTTTGCAGTGTTACGTGTTTATCATTTTAGTATTCAAGATTGATTTGTAGTGTTTCGGATCAACCAATACAGAACACAAAAAATTATAGTTTCGGATCACACGATCTAGAATGTATATAATGTATTTTGGATCAACTAATCTGGAATACAATTGCCAAATTCATGTTTGCATTCCGGATTACCTAATCTAAATGTACATTATGTATTCCAGATCAACTAATCTGGAATACATTATGTACATTCCGGATTAGGTGACCCAGAATACAATAGCCAAGTCTGTGTTGGTGATCCAAAATGATCATAATGTATTCCGGATCAACTGATCCGGAACACATTATATATATTCATGTGATTCAGAATGGTTTTTGTGAATATAAAAATTTAATTGTTTTTACATGGCAGAGGAAGCTTGATGAAAACTAATGAAAAAGCTAATAATGTTCTTTTGAAAGAGGTGACAGAAGTGCACACAACGTGAAACCTGGTTTCAATGTTTTGTGCAAAAAAACTTTGATTAGAATAAGTAAAGATACCTTCAAAATTTACAAAATATTGTAAATGTTAAGAAATACAAATAATAATTAAGGAGGTGCTAAAAGAATCTACCCTTTATTTAGTAATGTATCCAATACTTTGACAATTATTATATGAAATGTTGTTTATATGAGATGTTCAGGTTACTTATATCTAATATTGTAATTTATAGCATGTGGGGTTGGCATAAAGTAACATTCCTAACAAGAAGTAGGTGATTGAATGATTAAAAAATTTTAAACTTAAATAAGATTTTTATCTTTAAAGTTTCACAAATCACTTTTATTTCTTAAAATTTAAAAATATTTTTTTAAGTTTCTGATTCACTTTTAGTCCTCATTCTCCAATTAAAATTTAATTTTTTTTTAAGTTTCACAAACCCGGTTAAAAAATTGTTAGCAGGGAGCATGTTTTTGTATTCATGAATCACTCTTCTCCTTCATCCTAACCTTTTCGATCTTCAATTTCACATCTGACACAGTCAAATATATCAAAACTTATAAACAAACAACATAAATAAAAAAAAAATTCAAAACTAAAAAAATATGTTTTTAAATTTTAAACAACTTTAGGGACAAAAAATCCAGACAATATTTTAATATATTTTGAAAAATACAGATTAGATCAGTTTTGATATATATGAATGAGGTATCAAATAATTTTATATTAATATAAAATTATAAATAATTTATGTGAAAATAAATTTCAAACTAACAATACTACAATAGATTTTGAAAAAGACCTCTCATTAAAAGTTATTGGACAAAATAATAGTTTGTAAAATTTATCTGGCATAATTTGATAATTTTCCAGGAGGAGACGGATCAAATCGTGCTACTTAATTTTTATCAACAACTTTACATAAATGCTAGATATGTTACATTTTCTATATTGTTCCTATAATTCTAATTTTGAATTTAAAATTGTAACTTTACGCCGCCACCTTGATTGTCCATGTGAAATTTTTTAAAAATGAAGAACAATAAGAATGTGATTGAATGATTCAAATTTTAGTATATGTTCAAAAGTACATATTATATTAATTTTGTTTTATATAAATAAAGTATCAAATAATTTTGGATTAATAAAAAATTTTGAATAAATGATCTATGTGAAAATAACTTTTAATCAGTGAATTTAATATATATATATATATATATATAATTGAAATTTATTAGGTGTAATAACGAGTAATTTTCTTGATCTAATAGTTGAATTATAACTTCATGCTAATGTTAAATTTTTTTCAAAATTGAAGAACAATAAAGTGATCAAACGATTCAAATTTCTGCATATTTTGAAAAATATATATTACATCAATTGTGATCTAGAATAATGATGTATCTAATAATTTTGGATTGGTATAAAATTTTGAATAAATTAACCATGTGAAAATAAAACTTACCTTGACAAATGCTGAAAATCTATTATCATTTATTAAGTACAGCTACTATGACCAATGTAAGTAGTATATGGCTTCATAAGTGACCACCTTGTTCTGTTTTTTATCTGCTATTAGTTTGGTACCATAGTACATTTTAATGTTTTAAACTGGGAGATACTTATATGTAATGTTAATGATAATTTGTCATTGGGGAGAGGTTGAACTGTCATTACTAGGGAGGTTATTATTGACCTCGTCATTTGCTGCTAAAATTCTTGTTATTTGGTATTGGTAGTCTTATTTTAATCAAATTTGTTTTTTTTTAAAAAAAAAAAATACTGTGAAAATAACTTTATATCTAACTTATCTCAAATTGGAAGTTATTAGAAAGCATAATAAGATAAAATTTGCTCATTTCCCGGTTTAGGAGAGGATCAAATATTATTGGTCTAACTTTTACAAACTATTACAATTGTCTATAACTTTCCATAAATATTAAATTTTCTTGATCCAACTGTCAAATTGTAACTTTATGTCGTCTTTGATTGTCCGTAAACATTTTCAAAATTTAAGAACAGTAAGTGGTTGAATGAATAAATTTCAGTATACTTATAAAGTATCAAATACTTTTGGATTAATGAAAAGTTTTGTATATCTTATCTGTATGGAAATAACTTTCAATCTAAGAATGAATTTTGTGAAAAACTTGTACAATTAAAAGTTATTAGACGGTATAATAATTAGTAAAAATTACAATGGTGTAATTTGAACTCTGCTAACTAAGATATTGTCTTAAATATTTTGATTTCTTAATATAATTCTATGGAGTAGGTCCTAATATAATCTGAAGTTAAACTTATTTATATTTCAACTTAATTTCACAATATCCCACATTCCCGCCAAATATTTACAACAAATAAAAGACTAAACTAAACCAATGCATAATGGACAATATATTTCCAAAGGACATAATTGAAACAAAGAAGGATCCTTAACAGGAAGTGGTTTGCTACATTCTCTTTCTTTACCTTTTTACCAGATACTCTTATTAACTTCCTGCATACAACAGCCACAACCCACAAATGTGAGACTCGCATCACTCCAAAAAATGTGGCACAGAAGTACCATTTTTGGAGAAAACAATTGAGTTCATCCTGGACAACTTATCAAATTTGAATGCATTTTGTCAAGCAGCTTTTAAAAATTCACCAAATAATTGACTTCTGAGATTTATTAAGCTACTGACCGTAGGCGCAATCTTATAATACAATGTTTGGAAGGTGACTCCCTTCTTGTTCAAGTATATATAAACTTTTTATTTATATTATTAATCCCTTCTGCACTCTAAAGTGAAGTTATATTGAAATAATAAATACAGAGTTTCTAGGATTGATGAACTTTTCAGTCTTTATAGCATAACACCTCTTTCAGTTTTAGTCCTAGAAAAAACTATGTTGGTTTTGGTCCTTTATTCAACCTTGTTCAGTGATGGTCTGGCAAGCAGACATTAAAAAACAAACCTAATGTTTCCTAATGAAAAAACCTTTCAATGTAAAAGGGACTTATCAATTTGCAATTATAACACCTAGAACCTCTCTATTTTTTAATCCTATAGAAACCCCCTTAATTTTTTGACTTTTATCATACTGACCCTGATGTTTTACTTTTATTACACCGACCCCCTGAAGTTTTACTTTTATTACACCAACTCCTCTTAGGGGACTAAAAGTAACAAAAAAAATAAATGAATGGGTGATTGATGTAATAAAAGACAGGTATGTGTAATTGATTATAAAAATCATGATTTTGATAGGAACTAAAAACAATAACATCAGATATTAAAACCGTAAGAAGAATAAACAAGATAAAAACCAACACATTTCTATTTCTAGAGGTTCATATTATGGGGACCGAAATTTAAACGAAGCCAAAAATTTCTATATTTTATTCATGGCTGGATGAACAGCAATACTTACTAATTGTGCTTTCCATCATAGAATTGAGCATTTTTGGAGGATTTAAAAGTCTCCAAAAAGTCTTTGGCTTTCTGCATCTCTTCCTTCTGCCTTGACTTGTCCCATTTGTGTTCAGATGCCAATATTTGAATCACACGAGGTAATGCCCGTCCTGCTGCATCAGTGTCAAGAAAAGCAAGACGAGACCTCCTTGCAATGAAGTCAATGGCAGATTCACAATATTCATGTCGAGCACAGTAGGCCACCTCGGCTTCCAAAAAAGGATAACCATGAGCAAGTCGCTTACCCAAATTTTCATTCTGCATATGGAACATAAACCTTGGCAGTTGGCATTGATGAAACCATGAAACTGACTAAAACTTGTATAAATTGCATAAGCACTGTTCAGATAGAAAAATTATCACCATTTTTTTGGATTTAGATAAGCATGGGTATTTCAAATAAATTACCTTGTAATGGATTATATCATGGGTAGGTTTGTTTAAACTTCTTTTCAAAAGTTTTTCTAATGCAATAAGCAATTTTCTGCTTTTCTAGAACCAATTTGTTTTAAAAAAAGTGCTTCTACAAAGAAGCTATATAAAAAATGTTTTTTTTAAGAAACATAATATTTGTTGCTTAAAAGAAAATAATGCTAGTTTTAAAAATAAACAATTTAAACACGTTAAAAAAGCATAAACCTACTTATTCATTAAAAAGTTTTTTTGAAATCTTGACTGTTTATTCTTACAATAGTTCTGTTTTTTTTTTCTAAAAACAAATCTTATTCGCTTCTTAAAAGGACACTCTTTTTTTTTTAAAAAAAAAAATTATTTTAGAAACACTTTTTTATGTTTAAAGAAACTGGTCTATCTTTTACAACCAGCAAAGTTAAACAACAAAGTTGAAGCCTATTTCTAGTTTTTTTTTTTTAACAAATAACATCAAAACCAAAAAGCAGTTCATGAGTTAACTCAAAAAAAAAAAAAAGCCAGTTCATGATTACGAAGCCCAGTGGCATGCTGAACTTTGCAATAGTGAAATATGAGTAACCTATTTATCATCATTCAATCCTAACAATATTAAATAGTCGAAAAGAGAGTTTGTCATCGTCCTACCTGGTTTAAACAGGATCCCCTCCAATTGAGGATATTAATGGTATAAACTAAAAAAGTCTCAACAGTGTTAAATACATCTCACGTATGATAATCAGAGTTCCTAATGTCAAATCACATCCGTAAGACTGCATATATCAGACAAAAAATTTATCAAGGTATAACAATATACTGTTTCATTCCCTCAGAGATTAGGCACCCACTAGACCATGAATGAATATGCTGTAATATGTCACATGATTCTATTTCAGACCACAGGCAAGATACAAATATTTCATCAAGCAGAGGCAATTAATACCTCAGCTTACTCTAGAATAGAATAGAAAAGGTTTCAGAGTTATTCAGATGAGAACCTTGGAAAAACCATATCAGAGAAGCTATTCGCTGTAGTGGGATAAACCTGACACTGCAGGACTTATGCCCTATACCTTGCAATTGGGTCCAGCAAATTCCACCAGAAGTTCTCTATTAAAGTCATCATGCAAATCCAACATGTAATAAATGAATAATCATGTATATGTCATGCAGCTACAACTGGTGCTGTAACTCAGAAATAGAAATAAATATAACTCTGTAGACTAACTAGTGACAGACAAATTGGTTCATACACTATGATTTCAGGAGAAGGTTCTTCGTATCTGTCCATGACCATGCATCCATGCTTGCATACCCTGGCCTCCATATACACTGTTCTCAATGACCAGCCAAGGTTCAATTATGACATCATCTTCCCTTATCATGCTTCATTCGGTGTTTCTGACAAAGGTTCTATGTTCAATTTCCCCCCATTTCTAAAGCTGGGATAACTTCTAGCCATGCCAAGACTGAAGTTATCACCAACGGACCATAAGCTCTTCCAGATGAGTCAAATGTGCCAATTATCTCTTCCACATGTGATCTTCACATGCCTTCCCAAATTGGGGCTAGATACTTTGACAACATATTCACAAATTGATTCTTCCCACTTTCAGGATATCTTCTTGAGTGTTTTCAGCACTTGATTTGACCAGGACTGAAGTTATCACCAACAGACCATAAGCACTTCCAGATGACTCAAATGTGCCAATTATCTCTTCCACATGTGATCTTCACATGCCTTCCCAAATTGGGGCTAGATAGTTTGCCAACATATTCACAAATTGATTTCTTCCAACTTTCAGGATATCTTGAGCGCTTTCAGCACTTGATTTGACCAGTTATCTTATTAGCTTCCTTATACGTGTTTGCAGTATGGCAGACATAGCTAGGTGTTTCTTTATGCAGCTTCTGCTCACTCTCTCCCAATGGATAATTCATTACCGTTTCAATATCTGGATTTCCTTGTATTGTGAACTATGAAGCACAAATGCATGCATTTCTCTCCATATGCTACATCTAAATTTGAACCTAAAAGAAATCCCCGACCAACATTTCAGAGGGCCTCTGGAGAATCTATTCCTGTGACAACCACTGATGACCACATACTTTGTTTACTGTGATACCTGTGACCTGTGACAATCTGCAATGAGAACAAGGTGGTAGCTGACCCTTTCCTTCAACAATCTGGGTGCCTGCAACAATCTTCAATAAGAATAATAAGATGCTGAGTGGTGACTGACCCTTGCCTGTGACAACGAACAACCAACAAGGTGCAATGACTTTTCTCAAACAAGTCGGCTGAACCTCCCCTGTTATGCCTAAACCTACCAAAAATTTTAGAAGTCTGAAACAGGCTGTATTGCGCAGTCTATGAATATCTGCTGTTGCATAATCTGACTTGTTGAGATCTTAAATCAACTAGAAATATGGTCAATGTAGTTCTTATAAGGCTTGGACAATACTCACCACACAGACCAGTTTTGTCAAGTTGGCTTATGTCCTAAACCCAAATTCTAAGATGATATCAAAGTTTATCCTAAATCCATTTGTCTATTGTTAGACATGAGGGGGCGTTTCTATTGAGGCTCCACCATTTGTCCATCCAGCTATCTAGGCCTAGCCATTAGCGGCCGGTAGAGATCCCACGTTGATTAAAGATATGACCAATGTAGTCCTTATAAGATATGGGTAATCCTTATCTTACAAGCTAGTTTTTTGGGATTGAGTTAGGCTCTAAACTGAAATTCTAAGAGAACTTTAGAACCAATAAATTTCCACTGTTAAAATCTTTTGACTTGGTCATTTATGTAAGATTTTTAACTTGTTTTCTATCATACTTTATTCAATGGTTTACTGTAAAGCCCGAATTCAATGGGAAATTTTGAGCCAATAAGTTTTCACCTTCCAAACTTTTGATTTGGTAATTTATGTAAGACTTTAACTTGTTCCATCATACCCTGTTCCAATGCTTATCTTTATCATGAAGTTGTAGTGTTGATTAGTTATAAATTTATGGTATCATACTATTATATTTTGTTTGGGAACTATCATTAGATTTTCAAGATATTATATATGTACCAAGTAAACTCTTACAAATTTATGAGTTGAATTTAGGGAGTATCCACAAGTGTATGTAAAATTGTAAACTCTAAGTTTAATAACCTTTCATGCAAGACCCCTTCGTATGAGAAACTGCATCAGAATTTTAGAAAGAAAAGTTTCTATTAACAGAAAAAGTACAAATGATTCCTATTGCAAGGAGTTTTGAGAGTCTGAGTCTACCACACCAATTTAATTTTCCTCTCAAATCACAAGATAAAATGTCCCTCTGAACTCATTTTCTTACTTATTGGCAACATACCTTATTTCTGTAATTGTAACAACCCCCAACTAACTAACCCTTTAACTAATTATTTATAAGACTAATGGAGTAATAGGTATCTATAATCTATCATTGTGCTCAAAGCATGGACAAACAGGTAAACTCTTAAGAATTTGAGCCTATGGATTATCCATGATTTCACATAAACTCTCAAATTAGATCACCTTGTTTCTAACACCAGGAAGATCCCTTTGTGCTCATAACATGGAGAATGCTCAAATCCACTTTACCTAATTCCAAAATTCAATTAAATTATGAAAAATGGGAACCCCTAAGATCCTACTCTTGACCACTTGCTCATAGAGCCTGCGATTTTATTTTAAGAATCAACCATCCTAAAAGCTTAAGCTATGTAGAGTCACCAAGTAATAACTTTTATATCTCTAACATGATTCATCACCATTTGATATCCATTCATGTTAATAGTTTACAACAAACAATGAAGCATATGCCA
The DNA here is from genome assembly GCA_037954015.1 of Psophocarpus tetragonolobus. Classification (NCBI taxonomy): domain Eukaryota; kingdom Viridiplantae; phylum Streptophyta; class Magnoliopsida; order Fabales; family Fabaceae; genus Psophocarpus; species Psophocarpus tetragonolobus. The sequence continues at coordinate 48,695,771 of CM075692.1, read as the reverse complement.
TTAGGTGAGTCAGGCGCACGGATCAATTTATGCAACAGGGCTCTAAAAACCAAATTTTCGATAAAATTAAGCAATCAACAAGACATTTTCATAAGTTCCTGTACTAATAATGTTATATATAATATGAAATATACGCAAGCTAACCTGAGCAATGGCAGCAACACGTACGGCCAATGTTCCATATGCATGAGACAAGTGCTTTGCTACAGTAGTGTCCATCACACCAGGAACAACTTTACCCCTATTGGTTATTTTCATTCGCATATACTGTTGAGAAAGAATGGTAAAAGACGCAGGATCCCATCCTTCACCACCGACAATCCTGAGATTGTTGGTAATACATTCATCGGTGGGGGTCAACTTCCCAGACTTTATAGCTGCATTGACAGCATCTTCTGCCATGCTGAAACACATTGGAATCAGAATAATATTTATATGCAATAAGGATACTGCATGCAGGAAGGCAACAATGAGAAGGAAAGGAAACAAAAATGGTGCAGAAGTTGGAAAAAGAACTAAGCAGTAGCTAAGTGGAAGAACTGGATGGTTAACATGATTAATAAACGCCTAACTGGAGAAATAGCATCTGAACAAATTTTAACAACGTTTAGCTTGATCAATTTAATAATTACCTTCGATAGGTAGTCCACTTGCCACCAGTAATGGTAACCAAACCAGGGCAATCCTCAATGACAACGTGATCCCTAGAGATACTCTCAGTGTTTTTAGCTGATGGGTCCATGGCTAATGGGCGAATGCCACTCCAGGCAGAAAGAACATCAGTGCGGCGGACCTAAATTTTCAAAGTTTGTAAGTTAAAAAGAACAGAAAAAGTAAAAAAGGACATCTAGATTAGTGACAGCTCACTTGGATCATTTTCCTTGGATTTAATCAGAGATTGACAAACCCGGTTAATTTAAAAGAAGAGGGAATCCTTCAAATGGAAAGATTGAATTCTATAGCAATGGAGCTAACAGATATAAGATGCAATTTACTTTTCTCTTTTGTGTAGGATTATCCAAATTTCCAAACATGTAATAAGCATTGGATCATTTAATTTCTGCATTTAAGATCAGAAAGAAAAGGAAAGTTAAAGAACTTAAAAATTGCCTGTATTGGCAGGAACATCATACTTTAACACTAAGGTAATCAGAGATGGCATCCAATATAAACTGTATTTCATCTTCATGTGGTTCTGGAAGAAAGGTAATGCTAGTGTTGGAATCTGTAGTTCCAGCAACTGTTCGTCCCAACCATGGTAGCATGAAAACAACACGTCCATCCTTAGTTTTGGGAACAATTAAGCCCATTCCCTCTGGCGAATAATAATCAGGGAGGATAATATGTACACCACTGCTTGGAGAGATCATCTCTCGTGCACTTTTGTCAGCCATTTTCCTTACAGAATCACAAAACGGCCCAGATGCATTCACAATTACTTTAGCATATGTATTAAACTCTTTGCCTGCAGCATGCAAAATAAGAGATAAAAATGATTAACTATTGAACTGTTGAAAAGAAATTATTCATTAAGCTTAAGGTGCATTTGATGCATGGAGGAATAGAATGAGCAGAACAACACAGAATAATTACTTGAGTCATGACACAAGTTTTTGGTATGTCTGTTTTTGGTGGTAGACGCACCAAACAAGCAATTCTATACTTTTTTGTTTCATATGCATGAGAGCTTAACCTAACCTAGCAAATAAGAAATGGTTACTTATTATTTGGTGAGGACTAGGGAAGGATGATGAAAAGAGGGTCCTATTCGGTGAACTACTTAGAGTTGCATCATTGGAAAGGCTAATTACTTAAGTTGTATAAAATTAAAAAAAGAATGTGTCATGAATCATGAATTCATGATATGACTTACATGAAAATTATAAACAATACAATTATGCAACTTTAATTAGTTGAACAATTAGAGATGCTCAACGTACTGAAAAGAACAATGTGAAGATTACTGTCATACCCTTTGTGTTGTACAGTGTATATTTTACATTATGACAAAAGAAATCATTTCGATATTTTTAATTATTCTAGTATTTATTATTCAACTACTTTTACATTCTAAGTAATTACATCATTTTTATTTATTATATATTATCTGTAGTTTCCCATTCACACTGAATACATTTAATACACCACAATAAAAGTTATAAATTACTTACAAAAGTAAGTATCAAATTATTAATGTTTTTCACTTTTTTCAATAAAACTCTTTATAATATGCCCAAGGGCACTCACTTTCTACTTTTAACTCTTTATATGCCCCAGGGTACTCAATAAAAAAATCCATAGTACAACATCCTAGATCCCTTATTTAATCAGATAATCCCATCACACACTCACCAACTTAGCATTTCAGATAATCCAAAATAATAAAAAATTTAAACCATCGATTCTACAGTATCAGATAGAAATAAAGAAAGTATTACCAGTTAAATTGTCCCTAATTCGTGCACCAATTATCCGCTCACTAGCATCATCTTTTAGTAAGGATACAACTTCAGCATGGTTCAGCACTGCTGCACCAGCTAATGCTGCCGTGCAAGCCAATCCAACATTAAGTCGTGCATCATTCATCTGCCCATCATAATAAACTACTGTGCCCCTCAGGCTTCTACCTTTTCCCTCCTTTGCCAAAGTGGGAAAGAGCCCAACAGACTCTTGTGCAGAATAATATCTTGACAAGTGCAAGAGTCGAGCTCCTGCGACCAAATCGTACATTTTCAAGCCAATCCAGTAGTACACTACTTCAAACCAGTCAAAACATGGTGTCATGCAAGGCAAAGCATTGCATAGGTGTGGTGCATTGTCAATAACCTGTTTACGCTCCTCTAGTGCATTGAATACTAACTTTAGTTGGCCATAGTCAAGTTGAAAGATAGCTTTCTCCAGGTAACGAACACCTAATAGTTTACATGAACACCGAAGTGTTAGATCAGCAAGTACTTACAATTTCATAAAATCAGGAGACAACAAGACATAAAATGACAACAGCCTTTCCATATAGGACTGAAAGTCTCTGGGCAGTCAATATCTACAATCTATACAATGTTAAGATGTAGTTTGGTTTTTATCAATCTTATTTGAAAACTTATATGAAAGAAAACTCCGTACCCCCATAATCATGGAAACAGTACACCTTTGATTTCTGCCTATAAATTTAAAATCCTAAAAGTATGATACCATAAATTTAAATCCTAAAAGTATGATACAGTTACAGGCTTGTTGTTTGATTAATGTTATAATGTTATTTCATTTCCTTTGAAAGCATATGAAAACAATATCTAAATTATAATTTTACAGAATATTTTTTAAAATAATACATCAATATTAATCGTGCATAAAAATTATTTTAGCCTACCAGATGTCCACAATGTTTGCCACATCTATTCATAAATCCAAAACATGAGCTATATATCAAAGCCAATATTTAGGTAAATGACAATAATGATTAAAAGTTCCCAGCAAAACAGAATCAGAATAAATATACAAACAAATAAAAAATTTGATTTGTCAGTCTTTTTTACATCCCTCATAACCTCCAACTCCAATTACTAGAGAAGTGTGGGCTTATTCCCCTTTTATCATTTATACCCTGTCTTGCCCCCTCTCTAACTAATCATCTAACCAACTACATAGTAAATACTACAACTGTCCAAATATCCCCATTCCTTGTTTAATATCAAGTTTTTCTTATCAATTTCATATTTTCAGCTCATAATCCATCAGCTCTAGTAAAGATTTTACCAAGTACAACTTCAATTCAGCCCTAACTTATTCCTATCAACCCATTTCAGGAAAGTACATGAGGCATCCTAGGCCAGTTCACCTCAGTGGAGCAACATATAACAACTCAAATTTTCGTAAATTTTTTCTACATTTGATATTTGTTTCAAAACTGATAACAAGTTAACAACTCATAGGGTTTCTGCATAATTTGATTTGATTTTTCATTGTTGAAACCTTCCAATTACTGCAGTTTTTGATGAGGACATCAAACTTGAAGGACTTGGAGGACCTATGACAAGGGCAAGGACAAGAAGAGCTAAGGAAGCTATTCAACAAGTATTGGCAGCCCTTTTACAAAAAGAGCCAAACATTGAAGAAATAAAGTTTAAAATTGTTAATTGTCTCAGGACTGAAGAGAGCAATACTTGACCTTAGTGAAAGAGAAGTTTGAAATAAATTAAACTCATTTTCTTGGAGTTTACTTAGTTAATGGTGGGCAACCAGAATTGTCTAATTAAAGTTGCAGCCACCTAGGTTATAAATTATAATTAGTATACGTGTTTAATTTACTTTGGCAGTTACACTTTGTTATTAAGCTGCCCATTATTAGTTTTTATTATTTTGTAACTTCAGCTGAATTTAGAAAGCCACTAAACCTACACAAGCTGAGTTTATTAGGCATATAAATTTGGGCAAGACTGAGATGTAAGGCAGAATATTTTGGAAATAAAAAAACTAGTTGAGGTTTTCTCTCCTTTGGGTTCTTGACAATCCAAAATCTTTTGAGATTTATCAAAGGTAATTCACCCCTTTGTGTGTGCAATCTCGTAGACATATCTTCCATCCTTGGAAGTGTGAAGTCTATCAATTCCAATTCCATTTTCTGTCTTTTCCATTCATACTCAATTCTGCCCAGCAAACTCTATGATCAATTGCACAGGAAAGTCCTACACTATTCGAAAACTCGTTTACTCGTTCAATTTCAATAACTTTTAATTTCCATTCTATGTCTAAGAGTTTGACAGTAATTCTAATCAATTTATTTTTGGTAATTGTTTGCATTCCACGTTGATTATTTTGTTAACGCGGCCAGCTAAATTCCTAGGGTCCTTTCAGAATCCTAAACTGACAGTGGATTCATATCATTTGGTATCAGAGCTCTGGTTTCTAGGAATTGCAAGGCTGCACTCCGGGTAATTTCTTTCCTTATTCTTATCATCAATAATATTACCTTAATTGTCAATCAGTTAGGATGAACCATTGCAAAAGTTAAGCCCTTAAAAAAATCTGAGATTCTAAAAAAAAAAAAAAAAAAAAAAAAAAAGGAAGAGGAATTTTGAAAATCTGAAGAAAAAAAAATGTAGAGAAAAAAAAAGAAGCAAAACAAAGAATGCAAATGTGTTTAAAAAAATATATATATATAAAATTGGCTGAATGGTTCATGCTAGAAATTCTTCATTTTGAAGGTAATATTGTGTTTGATTTGAAAGAAAAATTACTGCACCTTGTTTGTTTACATTTCTGAAATTTTGGGCTGCACTTTTTGGTTACAAATTGTGTCAATTCCACTCTGTTTTGGCTTCACATATACTGCACATTCTTGCTGGATTTTGCTGCACTTGTTAGTTTCATTTTAAGCCAAAATTTTATCCTCTGTTTGTGTCTTTACCTGTTAAAATTGGCTGCACAATTTTCTACTCAAAATTCTGGTTATGGCTGTTTGTACCTTTGTTTTTGTGTGCCCAGTTTTTGTCCATTTCTTTTCGTAATTCCTTTGTTTTCATTTTGAGACAAATTTCTTCTGTCTTGTTGGTGTAAAAAAAAAAAAAAAAAATTCCAATGTTGTCCTAGTATTTGTTGCTTTCGTTGGGTTTCATTTTTGTTAGTTTTCTTGTGTCTTATTTGCCTGCACACAAGTTGGTGTTTGTCTTTGAGTTTTTCTCTTTTGGTTTGTTAAGAACTTAAGGAGGAATAAAGAGGAAAAAGGCAAGAGAGTTTCATTATAGTAAAAGCCAATTTTTTTTTTTAACGCAAACACTTGAGTGGGTGAGAACATTTTCAAACACCACATACATACTTTTTCTTGTGACATTTGACCTGTTTATTTATCATGGCGGAAAGAAATAATAACAATGATCTTCAGCTTCAAATTGTTGCACTATCCCAGCATTTAGAGAGATTGATGAAGCAACAACAAGATGAGTTCCATGAGAGGTTGGATCAGTTGGAGAATAGAACCCCACCAGCAGGAGGAGGAGGAGGAGGAGGAGGAGGAGGAAAGCCAAATAGAAATGAAGGAAGAATAGAAGGAGTGAAGTTGAATGTGCCTCATTTCAAGGGTAGGAGTGATCCTGAGGCATACTTGGAGTGGGAGTTAAAAATTGAGCATGTGTTCTCTTGCAACAATTATAGTGAGGAGCAAAAGGTGAGACTTGCAGCTGCTGAATTTTCAGATTATGCTTTGATTTGGTGGAACAAGTTGCAAAGGGAGAGGATTAGAGATGAAGAGCCTATGGTGGACACTTGGACTGAAATGAAGAGGCTCATGAGGAAGCGGTATGTACCTTCTAGCTTCCATAGAGACTTAAAATTGAAACTTCAAAAATTGTCTCAAGGAAGCAAGGGAGTGGAGGAGTACTATAAGGAGATGGAGGTGCTTATCATCCAAGCAAAAATTGAAGAAGATCCTGAGGTAACTATGGCTCGCTTCCTTAGTGGTTTAAATAATGATATTAGAGATGTTGTTGAGTTGCAGGAATTTGTAGAAATGGAGGATCTGTTGCATAAGGCCATTCAGGTAGAACAACAGTTAAAAAGAAAAAGTGCAACAAGAAGGAGTTCTACCAATTTTAATAATTCCAATTGGAAGGATAGGAGGAAAGAAGGAGTTGCCTCATCTAGTAATACAACACCTTCTAGCCATGGAAAAGCCCCTCAAAAGAAAGATGATAATCCACCTAAAAAGACTAGAGAAGTGAAGTGTTTCAAGTGCTTGGGCATGGGTCATTATGCCTATGAGTGTCCCACAAAGAAGATTGTTCTTCTCAAAGATAATGGGGAATACACAAGCCAATCAGAAGCTAGTGGTGGAGAAGAAGAGGAGAGTGATGGAGAATTGGCGGCTAATGAAGGAGAGTTGTACATGATTAGGAGACTGTTGGGAAGTCAAGTCAAGGCCGAAGATGCATCTCAAAGGGAGAACATCTTTCACACAAGATGTTCAGTCAATGGTAATGTTTGTTTGGTAATTATTGATGGAGGGAGTTGTACCAATGTGGTGAGTTCAAGATTAGTGTCAAAGATGAACATGGACACTACACCGCATCCTAGACCATATAAACTCCAATGGCTTAGTGAAGAAGAAGAAGTTAAAGTGAAACAGCAAGCAGAGGTTCCTTTCTCCATTGGGAAGTATCAAGATAAGGTTTTATGTGATGTGGTTCCCATGGAGGCCAGCCATATCTTTTTAGGGAGGCCGTGGCAGTATGATACCAAAGCCATTCATGATGGTTTCACTAATAAAATTTCCTTTATGTATCAGGATAAAAAGGTGGTTCTCAAGCCTTTGTCTCCTAAAGAGGTATGTGAGGATCAATTAAAAATGAGAGAAAAGTTAGCAAATGAGAGAAAGAGTGAAACACCTGAGAGGGAAAAAAGTGAAACACTTGAAAGAAAAAGGAGAGAAAAGAATACGAGTGAAACACTTGAGGGCAAGCAACTGTGTTTAGCAAGAGAAAGGGAGGAGGTAAGGAGGGTGCTTTGCGCAAGACAGCCCCTCTACTTATTGCTTTGTCAAAATAAAATTTTGTATGCTAACCAGTTTGACAAGTTTGAATTGCCTTCTTGTATTGAGTCTCTTTTGCAGGATTTTGAGGATGTCTTTCCAGCAAATGTACCTGATGGCTTGCCACCTGTGAGGGGAATTGAGCATCACATTAATCTCATTCCAGGAGCTTCTTTGCCCAATCGTCCAGCTTATAGGAGCAACCCACAGGAGACCAAAGAGATCGAAAGGCAAGTTACTGAGCTCATGAGCAAAGGGTGGGTAAGAGACAGCATGAGTCCATGTGCTGTACCTGTGATTCTAGTACCCAAGAAGGATGGCTCATGGAGGATGTGTTCTGATTGTAGAGCCATAAACAACATCACCATCAAATATAGACATCCAATTCCCAGATGAAGATGCTATTGATTTGGGGACAAATCCTCTTCAAGAGGGGGGGAGTGATGAGGACATCAAACTTGAAGGACTTGGAGGACCTATGACAAGGGCAAGGACAAGAAGAGCTAAGGAAGCTATTCAACAAGTATTGGCAGCCCTTTTACAAAAAGAGCCAAACATTGAAGAAATAAAGTTTAAAATTGTTAATTGTCTCAGGACTGAAGAGAGCAATATTTGACCTTAGTGGAAGAGAAGTTTGAAATAAATTAAACTCATTTTCTTGGAGTTTACTTAGTTAATGGTGGGCAACCAGAATTGTCTAATTAAAGTTGCAGCCACCTAGGTTATAAATTATAATTAGTATACGTGTTTAATTTACTTTGGCAGTTACACTTTGTTATTAAGCTGCCCATTATTAGTTTTTATTATTTTGTAACTTCAGCTGAATTTAGAAAGCCACTAAACCTACACAAGCTGAGTTTATTAGGCATATAAATTTGGGCAAGACTGAGATGTAAGGCAGAATATTTTGGAAATAAAAAAACTAGTTGAGGTTTTCTCTCCTTTGGGTTCTTGACAATCCAAAATCTTTTGAGATTTATCAAAGGTAATTCACCCCTTTGTGTGTGCAATCTCGTAGACATATCTTCCATCCTTGGAAGTGTGAAGTCTATCAATTCCAATTCCATTTTCTGTCTTTTCCATTCATACTCAATTCTGCCCAGCAAACTCTATGATCAATTGCACAGGAAAGTCCTACACTATTCGAAAACTCGTTTACTCGTTCAATTTCAATAACTTTTAATTTCCATTCTATGTCTAAGAGTTTGACAGTAATTCTAATCAATTTATTTTTGGCAATTGTTTGCATTCCACGTTGATTATTTTGTTAACGCGGCCAGCTAAATTCCTAGAGTCCTTTCAGAATCCTAAACTGACAGTGGATTCATATCAGTTTTGAACTCCTAAGATGGAAAAGACAAACCAACCAACCTCCATTGGAACAAACTAAAAGATCTACCTTACAGCATCACAAACAACAGCATTTGTAGTCTCTCTTCTTCTGCAATTTCACTGACCTGGAAACATTGATGGATCCAGAATTTTAACATAGTGGTGGCAACAGTTATAATAATTAACTTTTAGCTTAAACATGTTTTTGGTCCTTATAAATCAGTAAATTTTGTTGTTGATCCCTAATGAATTTTCTTTATGTTTGTCCTAATAATTTTATTTTTTATTATATCTAAAGTGCTATCTAAACATTTTTCAAACTTTTTAAAGTGCTGCTTAAAAATATTTAAAGAATAAAAACAAAATAAAAACCATGAAGGATCAACACACAAAAAATTTAATAGAGACTAGAAACAAAATTCACAAATTTATTAGGGACTAAAAACATGTTTAAGCCACAACTTTTTTTTATTTAATTACATATATCATCTACTAATTCGAAACCTCTAGTTAAACTAGAATAATCTCTTATCAATTTATCCATACTCTAGGCAATAATGATCGTAATAAGTTAATAACCATAAATATAATATTTTAAAAATATAAATATGTCATAATTGTTTTGTAATGTCTTTTTGGTAGAGTGAAGAGAAATATGTTGTTGGAATAAAATAGATGTATGAAAGGAAATGAGAAATAAAATAGAAATAAAAGGTATTTAGTAGGAAATAGATAAAGAAAAGATAAATAAAAAGAGAGATAAGTAAGAATATGTGACAAATAATACAATATTATAATATTTATATTAAAATATTATGACTTAAAAAATTAACATAATATTTAAAAACTGAGAAGATAATATAATAATACAGGATAGGATAACTTATCTTCCTTTATAATATTAAAATTTATTAATAGTGAAGATAATATTTTTTATTAAAAATTAAAACAGAATAATATAATAGTTATACACCAAAAGCAAATAAAAGATTTAGTGGGGGTAAATGCCCCCACACTGCTCAAAGTGGATCCATGCCTGCCTGGAAGTATCATTCCTACCTATTCACCTAACCAAGCACATCCCCCGAAGCCATTAGCCACTTGAGACCCCTACCTTCTCATATCCATTTACCATCATGCCCAAACTGTACCACCCATTGGAGCTCTAATCATCAGAATGACAGTTTCCACAAGTTACTCAGTTCTACTCACTCTTTATGCTGCTTCTTGCAGTCCCTTTGAGATTCTTAAATTTCCCACTCTACCACTAATTCCCTTTTGGACAAAACCTAGAACAAATTCCACTGATCTTTATCATCAAGTTCTCCAATTAAAGAATAGACACATGATGTTCTTTTCAAAATAAAAATAACATCCACTAAACAATAACATGCGGCAACAGAAATTTAAATAAATATCACAGTCACATTTGCATGAAACAATCTTATCCAAAGCCCCGATTTTCCAATCATATCTTCAGTACTATAGACATACATCTTCAGTACTAAACACATTTAAAAAAACAATAGAAATATCAGTGATAATTATCTTAATTACTTGGGCAACATGCACACTTGCAGCACAGTTTAGATATATTTTAACACTTGCAGTGCAGTATTAACAGAAATTTAAATAAATATCACAGTCACATTTGCTTGAAACAATCTTATCCAAAGCCCCCATTTTCCAATCATATCTTCAGTACTATAAATATATATCTTCAGTACTAAACACATATTTAAGAAAACAATAGAAATATCAGTGATAATTATCTTAATTACTTAGGCAACACGCACACCTGCAGCGCAGTTTAGATATATTTTATTTTATGTTCTTATTTACTTTTTGTGAGGGTTAGCTCAGTAACAGCATAAAGTTGTCTGTCTTGATGATCACTTCGTCATAGGTTTGAATCCAGAAACAGACTCTTTGCATATGCAAAATTAAGACTGCATACAATTACCCTCCCCCATACATTCATTCACATAGCGAGGAGCCTCAGGACAAATGGGATTAGTTTCTTTTTTCTTTTTTTTTACTTTTTGTGTTTAATCAAAGATCATTATTATGAGTGAAAATTGTTTTTCTAATCCCTAAACTTTCTTTGGTTAACCTTGATTTTGGTCCTAGTCCTATACTTTTAAATTGATGAATTTAGTCCTTCAACTTATTATTTATTGATGGCTTTTTACCTCCATAAAGATGGAAAGAGAGACTAATTATAGAGAACAAAGCCATGTCGAACCAAGATTACAAGATAAAAACATATTTTTTTCTTATTAATTAGTTATTCATGGAGCAAATTCTCACTACCAAAAAAGTTCATAGAGCAAAGTCTACTAAATCTTTATCAAATTACCAGCTCCATCTTTTTTATTTTCCTATCCTTTTAACACTGTTTATGTAAACACCTTACACCTGACTCCTCCGCAAAAAGTAATGATTAAAAACTAAGGTCCTTATATTTATGTAATTAAACAAAATTTTTGAGATATTGATGTAATTTCATCCGGCAAAGTATAGAACCTTTGCATAAAATATTTCCTCTTTACTCTTTTCTTACATTATATTATTCTATTCAAGAGATACATAGTACTTTTAACCTATTAAAATAAAACTTTTGAAAAATAAAATATGATAATAATTAAAAAAAAGTTAATTAGTATACATTATAATCCTAAATTTATAATAAGTTTATTAACTTTAACTATTAATAATTTATTTTAAAAGTTATACACGGAAAAATGATTAAATATCATTATAATATTCCTTTACATGGCAAGAAAATACTAATTTAATTCATTGTAACATTCAGGTGCATACTAATTAAAGTAAAAAAATACCAAAATAAAAACATAAATCAAGTTTAACATTTAGGCATTGAAAATTGAACAGATCATAATTTCAGTGAAATAAAACGCATTCAAAATAATAAAAAAATTAATGATGATTCATTTGGATATATCTGAGAGAAGAGAACATGAACACTTGTACCTCCATGAATGAGCTTGGTGGAGCGAGAGGAAGTTCCGGAAGAGAAATCTTCTCTCTCGACGAGACCGACGCGGAGGCCTCGGGTGACGGCGTCGAGCGCCGCGCCGGAGCCGGTGGCGCCGCCGCCGATGACGAGAATGTCGAGCGGATTGGCGGCGCTGGCGCCGACGAGCGCCGACCGCTGGACCTCTCTCCCCGGGAGGACCGCGAAGGGATCGTGGATCTTCTCCCGGACGGCGGCGAGGTGGGATCCGGCGCCGCCGTGGTCGCTGGCGGAGACCGGAGGGGAGAGCAGGATGCCGCCGCCGTACACGGCGGCCACGGCCGTTCCGACGGCGGTGCCGAGTCGGCTGAGGCGAGTCATGGGAAGGTATGGAAGAAGGGAAGCGAGAGTGAGGACACCGAGCGATGAGTATGGGCTTTGCTTTGCGTTGTAATGTGTGAAGAAAAGAAATGAATTGAAAAAGATTCGGTTATGTTTATGACTCACTCATGACACTATAATACTGCATAGGGGCTATTTTTATTTTTTTTTTGTCAACAATTCACGTTCTCTGCATGCATTATATTAATTATTAAACTCTTTGTTTTCCAAGCATTTTAAAATGTTTAAATAATTTGATGGGTCTTTTAAAAAGAAAGTTTGTAAAGAAAAATTATTTTTAAGAAATTGAAAATTTAGAGTTTATGATTTTTTTGGCTGGTTTTATAAAAGAAATTCAATGTAAAAGTTGATATTTTTTTATATTTAATAAGATTATTTATTTTTAAATCACTTTTCAAAAAATATTATTTTAAAATCACTTTTCAAAAAATCTATCCCAACAAAAATAGATATTAACTATAATTGATTATAAAGAATTGTATATATATAATTGATTAATGTTATAAGTAAAAAATTCCGACTGTATCTCTTAAAATTTAATGTAATTTTATGTCATTTAAAAAAGAAAATATATATATATATATATATATATATATATATAATTTTATTAAATTCGAAATGATGCAACCGTAATTTGCTCATGATCTAATTTTTAGTTTTTTAAACACACTTTTACATCAATAGAGACTAGCAAAAACACAGGCGTGCTTGTGTGTTTTATATTTCTATTTTAATATATTATAATAATTTTATGATTTTAATTTAATATTTTTTATAATTTTTTATATTTTAAAATATAAATTATTAGGTTACATTTTAAAATATATTTTGTTAATTTTATATTTTTTATTTATGATAAAATGAATATGTCAAATATACAATGAATATGAAAAAAATGAAAAGAGGAGAGAGTTTGATCAGAACCTAAAATATTGTCGCACCTGCATAATTGCATGTTTTTTAAGAATATTTACCATGAAATTTATACATATATTAATTATGTTTAAGAAGATTAATTTGTGATAAGATATAAATTGTGAAAAAATATGTATATATTAACATAGAGAAGTTATATTTAGAATTAAAATTAGAATTTGTAAGCAATATTTAGATAAGAGAAAAAAAACTAATCCATGAACTATTTTGAATTACGTAAGACTTTTTGTAAAAAAAAATTATGTAGCTTTTTAAAAGTTGCAGACCTTGTTTTGTGTTGTTATGTGTGAAGAAAGGAAATTGAAAAGATTCTGTTATGCAATGACTCCTCAGGAAGCTGGTTACTACTTAGAGGGTGTGTGTAATTTTGCTTTATGATTGAAAAAACTTTATTTTTTTATAAAAAAATAAAATAATTTGTTTTAAGAAATTAAAATTTTAATTTTTTATTTTTGTAGCAGTTTTTATGAAAAAAATAATATAAAAGCTGATATTTTGTTACATTCAAATAAAATTAATTATTTTTAAATTATTTTTCAAAAAACCTATCAAAACAAAAAATTAATTTTAATTATAACCAATTATAAAGCAAAATGTATAATTGATTGTTATTATAATCTATTTTTTATTAAATTCTCTCTTACATTAAAATTAGAATTTGCAAACATTTTTTTAGATAAGAATCTATATATACATAAAGACAGGAAAAGATTACATATATAAAAAACTTACTTTATATCTCTAGTATTTATTTTCTTAAAATTTAAAAAGTGTAATATATAATTAATCATAACCATTAAATAATTTATACTATTAATTTTATGTTTATTTTTCTAACATATAGTTTATGACAGTGTTTAATATAGGTGAAATAATATTTCAAAATAATAATGTCATTTATTTAGATGACTTTTCGTTAACAAATTTTCATCTCTTATTAAAAATACTTTGCACCAGCGCATGTAGTTTTTTACTATCTAAAAAATTTTTAACCCAGAGTAAAAGTATATACAAATTTTTTTTATTTTCCATAAACAACCCTAAAATTAATTTGCATGCTCTCTAAAAAAAAAAAGTGTTTACGGAGAGTGAAAAATCAGAGAAGAATAAACAGAGAAACAGATAAGATAGAAGCACAAAACGTCGTCGTACTAAACCGGTGGCATCGTCATTGCACCGCCGCACCGCACCGCCGTGTCGGTGAGGTATTCTTCTTCCGGTCACTCTCTTTATCGTCTGTTGTCCTTTTCTTTTCTCAGGAACCCTTCTGTGCCATATTTGTTTGGGATTTTTTTTTTAGGGTTCTTGACTTGTTGTCCCCTCTGGGGATTAAGCCCTTAAAGAATAAAGGGAGTTCACAAAGTACTTTGGAAAAGATAATGATTTTCTTTTTATCAAGAGATTTTATTTTCAAGCCTTTAAGGAAGAAAGGGAGTTCACAACATATTTTCTTTTTATCATAAAAGAGATGATTTATTTTTATCAAGATTCGCAAAGTAAATACATAGATTAAATCCCGCACGGCTCTTTATATTTATTTATAACAATTAATTTTAGTTTTGCTTTGTTTTCCCTCTTCCATTAACACTTTGTTGAACCCTTAGCATCAGAGAATCAAATTCCAGTGAAGCTGAAATAAATACTATGAATTCTTGAAGTAGTTGTCCAAGATATCTCCTTCAGTGCCTTGCATTGATCATATTTTGAATTCTTGAAGTAGTTGTCCAAGGGTTTGCGAGACATATAATCTTTAGCTATGAAGCATTTATTAGATAATAGATAATATGTTATGTTTCTTACTAAAACTTTTCTAGCTCGATGCCCTGTTTATTTTGGAAATAGCATGGAGGTTGATAAATTTTAAATTTTTATTAAGTTATAATTCTTCGTCACAATGCAGATAACTGAATGTGATTATTTGCGGATTGAGGCAGATCTGGTTTTGCCGGTTATATAACTAAAGAAGCATTGACACTCACTAGAAGTAAGGTATGTTATTTGTTCGATCTGATTTTGATGTATATTTCATTTGGATGCAACGTTACATTTTGTGTCTGGACCTGAACTCCAATTTTAATTATATATTTTTACTAAATGTTATGTAATATAATTGTCTATTATAACTAAAGAAGCATTGACACTCACTAGAAGTGAGGTATGTTATTTGTTCGATCTGATTTTGATGTATATTTCATTTGGATGCAACGTTACATTTTGTGTCTGGACCTGAACTCCAATTTTAATTATATATTTTTACTAAATGTTATGTAATATAATTGTCTATTATATTTACAATTCTTCTTCTTAATTTTGCTTCAAGTTTTTGCTACATATTCTAAGATGTATTGGTTGAGTAGCAATGTAGGACATGTTTCTTTTTTGCAATGCTTTATTTTGCTGAAGTTTATGTTATTTGCATGTACCAAACAATTTGTAAAGTTCTTTTCAAGTCAATGCTTCATATATATATATATATATAACCAATAGCGGTAGGGATTTGGCAAACAATTCCTTTTCTAATATGAATTATATGCCAAAGCGCCATGTCTTCATTTTAATGTATGTTTGTACTTCTTTTGACCCATATAATTATTTGCAATGGTTTGAATATTTTTAATAAGTAATTATTAGCGGAAAGAGGAACCAAACATTTTAATTTACTTTGGATTCTAAACTTTGTTTTTCATCTTGATTATATGTTACATGAGATTAGATGTTTTTCTGCATGAAAAATCACGCTATAATTCTGCACATTAAATGCAAAAGTGAATTTTCAACATCTACCTGAAACTTTTTAATCCAATTTTGACATTAGAAAAATGTGTTATTTGGTCATTCTAGTGTTCTTTCTTGAATTGGTGTCTGTTTTTTTTTCCTACTTATGTATCTGGTGTTCTTACAGTCTGTTGGATCTAGGACTTCAAGTCATTGAACTGATTATTCTTCATTTGTTACATCTCAATTTTGCTTCAAGTTTTTTGTTTGTTAATTCATGTTTCCACTACTTTAGTAATATTATTTTGAATATGCAGGAATAATTTTTGTAAATGAAATGAAGGTGCCAAGGCTTAAGTCGCTGGCCGCTAATTTGCATCGGTTGGGTGTATCTAACACGGTTGTGTGTAACTATGATGGAAAGGAGGTTAGCATCTTTTGCCCACATTAAATCTTGCTTACTGGTTTACTAAAGAAAAAAAAAAACTTTATTGTACTGCTATTAGACATTCTATTATATATATATATATATATATATATATTATTGTTTTGATATGTTTCTGGTTTGACTATCAATCTGGAATCTAAGCTGTTCTACATAATTTGTTTGATTTGTCAAATTGGTTAATTATCTGCTTTGTTAACTTGGCTGGATGGTATTGTGCGATCATGTAGCTAATCTTACCTTGGGAGAAGGCTTTGTTGTTGTTATTCTAGAAGAAAGAGGGCTTCCCTCATTATTATGAAATTCTGAGAGAAACATCATAAATAAGTGCGATAAATAACATAACTTACAGAAATTGGGACTATATCTAGATTCTAGAGTATATGTCATTATATCAACAATTATATTAATAACTATATTGGCATTATGCATAGTTTGGTGATTTGTTGCCCCGAGCATAAGCTCCCTCCCTATTCCAACTTTGCAGCATCACTTACAACTACCTTCGTCGATCAGCTTCTTCAAAATGTTTTCCCAAAAGAAAATTCTGTCTGGGCAGATTCAAGAGCTTCTAACCTATCTAAGAAGGTTGGCAATTGTCTCAACCAATATTGTTAAACTCGTAACTCGGTAGACAAACGAAAGGGATTTTAAAAACCGTAACTTGAAGATCGTAACACGACTCGTAAGAGTTATATGCATATATGAAGGTTGGCAATTGTCTCAACCAATATTGTTAAACTCGTAACTCGGTAGACAAACGAAAGGGATTTTAAAAACCGTAACTTGAAGATCGTAACACGACTCGTAAGAGTTATATGCATATATGAAAATTATATTTACATATATACACATAAAGAAAAATAATATAGACAAGTAAAAAAATGAGATAACTCAAAACAAAACATAAATATTAAGATTCATTGCATAAGGCACAACATAACTTACAAAAAATTCATGTCACCTAATAGTTTGATACTAACTACACAAAAAGTAATTCAAAGAAAGATTTACTAGTCATCATAACTCATAATGAGTTAAAATTGCTAGATAAAAAGACACTAGGCTAACAGATTATTGCCACCTGAAGCCATTTTTTCTTAAAAATAAAAATAAAACTCCACTGATTCATATTCAAAAGCAAGGAATAAAAGGGGAAAAAACCACCATAATGTTTTAGCCTTTTAGGCTTTTAGCAAGTAGAGAGAAGGGTTCGTGCGTCATATGCAAGAGGGATAGTGGGCACCGAAAATGTGATGGAGGGTCAGCATAAAAAAAGAGCGTTGGTTGGTGCGAGTATGCGAAAGCAACTACTGTAGTGGCGCTAGAATCGTCGACAGGGATGACTGGCGCCAGAATTGACAAGGAAGATTGGTGCTGGAAGCGATGGCAGATCTGTGACAGGAAAGACTCAAACGAACAGGACAATAGGTGCGTGAAGGGTCTCATCTTCTCACTTTGCTAAGAAGGGTCTCGTCTTTTACATCTTTTCGAATCGGGCCAATTTTGACCTGACCCAGAATCGCGTTTTAAAATTGGGTTAAAAACCTTAGAAAAAACTTGAGACAACACCGATCTTGTGTTCTGAGACGAAAGAACGTGATTTTTTCCGTGTTCCACCACTCCTCCGTGCTAAGCCACGATTATGCACGAGATTGATGCAAAAAACCATAAAATGTGAGTTTCCGTTCTTCCTTGTGTTTTTTACAACATTGGTCTCAACTTCTCTTCATTCTCTACAAGAGTTTTTTTCCTGGTATTGATCTCAGGTTTCAAGTGCTCCATCTTAGCAGTCATCTCTTCAATGATTTGTTTTACATCTTGTTTTAATTTTGACTTCATCTTCCTGACTGCAACAGGTAACTCCCTTCTACCAAAAGCTGGTTTCTGCTCCTGTTTCATAACCCTGTCTCGATTCCTCCATTCTTTTAGTCAAAGCTTCAACGCCATCAGTAAAAAATGCTATTTGCTTTTCTAAAAAATACCTCTTTCAGATTTCAAGTACTCCTTCAGATCTCTTTTTCTCTTTGTCAAGTGTAGCTTCTTCCTATTGTGAATGGAGTTCATATGCAAATTTCACTTATGAAATATTTGCATAATTTACTCTAAGCTTTCTCAGCAATTATTCCAAGGAATCTATATTTGCACTGCCTGAAACCTAATTTATAGATGCAAAATATAATCCCTTCTTCTCACTTTCCATTCCTTTTAATTTTCCTTTTCTTTTCTTTCCTTTCATTTTCTTCCCTAAACCCAACATATATACAATTAATGACTCTGATAACAGCTGAGACAAAAATGCTCATTCTTAAAAGTTAAGAGAACAAGTCAAGTTTGAAATTTTAGAGAGACTAAATCTAAAACTAAAATTTTTTATATTTGTAGGACCAAAAATATATTTGATACTATGAAAGACTATAGTCATGTACAAATTGATAAGTTATAATTGCAAGCTACATAGGAAAAAAACAAGCCATAATCTTAAATATGTCACACATACCAAATCCAAATTCTTGCTCAAGTCGAATTCCAATAAATAGAATACCCAACATATTAGCTAGCAGATGGAAAACCTCAGCATGTAGCCATATATAAGTCATGAGGTGCCTCCCCCGGTGTTTGTGAACTACTTTGCTTACATCAGGAGCTTCCATCTTCTGTAGCATGAAACAAATAAACCTCACTTGTTTAATCACAATAATAGTGGTTTCAAAATCCACGGGTGACACAATAAGTGTGGTTTGTTTGTTTTTCAAGCTGCAGAAGATGGGAGTCCTTCATGTAAGCAGAGTGATTCATAGACACCATGGGTGACACCTCATCACTTGTATGTGCTACATTTGGGGTATTCCATCTGTTAGCAAATATGTTGGATATTCTAATCATTGGAATTCTGCTTGAGCAAGAAATTGGATTTGGTACATGTGACATATTTAAGACTATGTCTTGTTTCTTTCCTATGTAGCTTGTAATTATAACTTATTAGCTTCTATAGAACTAGTCTTTCACATTATCAAATATACTTTTGGTCATGTAGATATAGTAGATTTTTGTTTTAGATTTAGTCTCTTTAAATTACAAACAATAAAAAAGAAATAAAAACTAAAAATAGATACAAAATATGAATGTCTGGTTTTAAAAAAGAATAGAAAAATAAATTGGAAAAAAAAAAAAAAACATTTACAACCAGCCACCCTATTCCTTTACCTGTACTTCTTATAGCTTCCTATTCCTTTTGTTAGCCACCAATACCGAGCCATCTATATGCATCCCTAAATCATGCTACTTTTGCAAAGTTTGTCCATCCAAAAAGAAACCTTCATTAAAAAAAGCACCCATTGTTTTTCCTAATAAAAAAACCAATCCTATGCATCAAGAGGCTATATAACAAAACTATTCCTCGTTCTAACAAGGGGGGTTTCTCTCTCTTATTCTTTCATCTTCATACCTTCACACCACCAACACTCATGATTTTTTTCCTAATAAAAAAATCAATCCTATGCATCAAGAGGCTATAATCCATCACTGCCAAAAGTTACTGTCAGCGTGCCAGGGAAATTGCTCCTAAGTCATGACAAAGTCATAGTGGTTGATTTGTAAGTCCCAAAACTGAAACCCATGTTTCACTCTTGGTTCATTCATTGTTGTTGGGTACTAAACGTTGAATCGTTGCTTGCTTAACTCTTCCTACCTTGTCCATCGCCTTGCTTTTGATTATGTTATGCTCTGCACTTGATTTGACCAATTGTGAGATGCAAATACCATGCTATTTAGTTGTTTTCTATCCCATAAATATTTGGTATATGTGCTTTTAAAGCCCTTGCATGTTCCCTGTGCATCTAACGTGAAACCAATTCATGAATTTTTTGCCAAATTAAATATATCCCAACGGTACATTATTTGTTACCATGTTATCTTTCTTACACTTATATTCATAATTGTTATATGATAATAAATTAGCATAAGATACAAATATTTACTAGAATAAGAAATAAAAAATATAGTAACAATCTCATAATCAAATGATTACAAGTTAATGAGTATTAATGGACGAATTTGTTAAAGGAAAAAGAAGGTTAATTAAATGTGACATTTTTTTTACCTTCCTAAATCTTGAGGAGACAAAACTGTGACAATTTGGCATATTCAAATTTCTCCCTTAAATAACGTCTTTTCTAATTTCTAAAAATAATGTATAAGAAAAACATGAAATCTTAATTTTCTTTTAACCATTTTTATTTAGTAGAGATACAAGAATTAATTAGATGTGATATTTTTAATTCCAAAAATTTTGAGGCATAAGTTGTGACAACTTTTTATCTTAAATCTCATCTCTAAAAATAAATTATTTAGTCAAAACTACATTTAAAAATAAAAAAAAAATGATCCAAAAGATAAAGTTTTCTAATAGAGTGGTTTTAGTGTACATCCTTGTCAATTTTAAATTTTAGGAAGTATGAGTTGTGACAATTAAAAAAAGTCTTAATAAAACTAAATAAAAAAAATAAAGAATATTAAACACACAAATATTTTCTCAAAGAACTACGTAAACTCTGATTCTCCATTGCACCTGGAGGTACGTAGGAGCAGGAGCCCCACTCCTGTCGAGTCCCCAAAAACATAAAATTGTTTAATTAATTTAAAAGATAAAAATACATAAATGATAATAATAATGATAGTAATAATAATTTTTTCATAAAAAAGTGAATTTCTCAATAGCAAAAGTCTTGTTAAAAAATGTTAAAGCAATAAAATAAAAATAGTTTTCGCGTCATTGGGGAAATGAGTATTTTTAAAGTTATCTAATTTTGCACATATAATTAGAGATCCGTCTTTGTAACGGACGTTGTAGAGTGCTAATCCAAACTCAAAATTTGGTTTCACAGACCATCTTTTATTTTTAAAGGTTTTTTTTTTATGTTTACCTTAATAAACATCAATGACGACTCCTTTGATTTTTAAATCATTTTTCGCCCGTCGACAATTTTCATTTGAAGCTAGCAGCACTCCTCACCCTTGTGATCATCATTGTTGTCAATCTAGTAGTGGGAATTCTCTCACACATGGACAATTTTGTTCATATTGGAGGCTTTCTTACAGGATTTCTTCTTGGATTAGTGTTTTTGATACGTCCCCAGTTTGGATGTATTAACCAACAATCCACTCCTCTAAATTATTCTCCAGGACAACCCAACCTAAATTCAAGAAATAGCAGTGCATCTTATGGGTCTTCTCTCTAATCATTGTAGTTGTTGGGTAAGCATTTTTTTTCAACAAGTGCCATTGCTCTAGCTAATGTATGATTTAAGGAGAGACTTAAGCATAATTGACATATAGCATTAAACATGATGGTTTATAAAGTTGGTCTAATGACAAGTTGGTATTGACACTTTTGACCAAGCATATATCACAAATTTTTCTCAGAAGGCTCAGGATAACATGGTCAATTCCAGTGTTCCACAATGGGGATGGTAATAGATAAGCCAAATTTATTATATGTTACATATGTCAATAACTAAATTCTGGATGATATGATGCAGGACCCTTCACTTCTTGAATTTGCTTGGGTTGAGCTCCTTGAAAAGAATAAATCTGTTACAGTTGAAGTGTCTGAGATAATATGGTTTCTTGACTATATGTTAAAGCATGTTTTCTTTGTCCTTACACGAGTTACTTGTTTTGCAGATAATTTTTTGCAGCACTGGTCCCTTCAGAACTATTCTGCTCATCTCTTTCTATCAAAAGATGAAGTCTACTTTGTTGTATTGGAGACTAAAGGATGTCGTTCCATTTACAGACCTCGACCAAGTGGGCAGGTATTTACTTTCACATGTAGAGTAGCTTTAACAATTATGGACCTTTCATTACTCATTCAAATTATGTAGCTCCTCAAAAGTATTTTCCTAAAATATACACATAACACATGTACTTCAAGGAGAGTCTGGAGTTACTTTAGGTGTTTTTCTTTTACTTGTTATACATCACTTGTAAACTGGGATCAGAATCAGATAATAATGGTTTAATGGCAGTACTTACTGATACTAGGCATTGCTACTATAAATCATGGATAATGTGTATGCTCGCATTTGAAAGGGTATTGAATATTATATCTGAATAATTATTTCTAATGTTCTCTCAATATACAAGGTTCCTATTTATATAGCTATGATATTTAATGCTATGCTAGAATTCATGGGTGTTAATCATACCCAATTATGCTAATTAAAGAAAATCAGGAAAAAAAAAAAAAGAATATTTTTACAACACTACCCCTCAAACAGGTCAATGGATATCCATCATTCCCAACTTGCCAATAAGATCTTGAAATTGCTTTGTAGGTAGTCCCTTAGTTAGCACGAGTGCCAGCTGACTTCCCGATGGATATGTCGTTTCTATAAGTCTGCTGTCTAACATCTCCTTAATGAAGTTTTGATCTACCTTTATGTGTTTTGTTCTATCATGTTGGACTGGATTATGGGCAATGTTTATAGCATATTGATTGTAACAAAACAGTTTTATTAGAGTTTTGTATTGTATTTTGAGATCATTATGTATTTTCCTTATCCACAGCAATTCACATATCCTTTGGGGCATAGATCGGTATTCAGCTTCAGCACTTGACATTGCCACTACATTTTGTTTTTTGCTCCTCCATGTAACCAAGTTGTCCTCCCAAGAGCATACAATACCCTAACGTGGATCTCCTATCAACAACTGATCCAGCATAATCTGCATTTGTCTATGCTTTCAGTAATAGCTCACCCTCCTTTTTAAACAACAATCTTCTTCCTGGGCTACCTTTCAAATATTGAGGAATTCTATCAACGGCTCGTAGGTGTCTCTCTTTGAGGATCATGCATGAATTGACTAACAATGCTAATAGCATAGGCTATGTCAGGTCAGGTATGGGATAGATAAATGAGCTTCCCAACTAGTCTCTGATATTGGGCTTTATCCACCAATGAGCTCTCCTCTTTGCTCCTAATTTGGTGATTCTGCTCAATAGGAGTTCCAACAAATTTACATTCCAACTTGCCAGTTTCTTTGAGGAGGTCAACAACCTATTTCCTTTGAGATATGAAGATGCCTAGTTTTGAATAAGCAACCTCAATCCCTATTTTTCATCCTTCCAAGGTCTTTTAACTCAAATTGAACTGTCAATTTCTCCCCTAACATCTGTTTTTCGCCATCATCATTACTTGTAATAATCATATCATACATATACCAACAATAGTGTCAGTTTACCATCCTGTGAATGTTTTATGAATAGAGTATGATCACTTTGACTTTGTATATACCCCATGGAACTCATGGCCTAAGAGAACCTTCCAAACCGAGCCCGAGGAGATTGCTTGAGCCCATACAATGCCTTCCTCAATCTACATTGTCTCCCTTGGAATCATATCCAGGTGGTATCTTCATGTACACTTCCTCCTCCAAATCTCCATGC
Organism: Psophocarpus tetragonolobus; assembly: GCA_037954015.1. Taxonomy (NCBI): domain Eukaryota; kingdom Viridiplantae; phylum Streptophyta; class Magnoliopsida; order Fabales; family Fabaceae; genus Psophocarpus; species Psophocarpus tetragonolobus. Next base: position 48,671,992 of record CM075692.1, on the reverse strand, counting down.
AAAAAAGGCATTCTTTACATCATACTGATGTAACTCCCATCCAAAGTGAGCTGCTAAAGAAAGAATAACTTTGACTTGTTCATCTTTGCCACAGAGCAAAGGTCTCCTCGTAATCAATTCCGTATGTTTGAGTATATCCTTTTGCAACAAGCCTTGCCTTCTATCTTTTAAAAGAGTCATCAAATTTATATTTTACAATATAGACCCACCTGCATCCTACTGCCTTTTTATTTTTGGGCCTATAAACAATCTGCAAGTCTTAATTTTCTCTAGAGCATGCATTTCTTCATTCATGACTTGGACTCAATTCTCATCTTTTAACGCTTCATGTACTGATGTGGGGATCTAGATAGAGTTAATAGCTGAAAGAAAACTTGAGTACTGAATGGAAAGGTATTTAGAAGAGACAAAGTGTGAGATAGTGTATTTAGAATAGGACCTTTTTCCTTTTCTGAAAGCAATGGATAAATTATTAGAATTTTCTATACTTACCTCCATTTTGGACAGTTGGACTTGTGCTAGGATCAGGACAGGTTTCCTTCGGCTTTGGTAAACCAATATTGGGCATTGGCTTCCCAAATCCTGCATAGGTAAAGAGGATGATCAAATGCACATGATTCAATATTCTCATGACCAAATTTACATGACTCAAGGTCCTCATGAATAACAAATTTACATGACTCAAGATTCTCATGACCAAATTTACTTGACTCAAAATTTTCATATAATACATTCTCACCCTGAAACTGAGGACTATAATAAAAGGTGACATCACTATAGATATAGACACGTACTTAAGAGCTCTAGGATTCAACTTCCCACGGTTTTGCTTTTGGATATGAACAAAAACAGTACATCCAAAAACTCAACACTCTAGACTACCATAGTGGGAACAAAAGGAAAGAAAGAGGACGTAACCTGAATAAGACTAACTCCATGAAGAACACAAGTGGGTAACTTGTTTATCAAATATACTACTATCAAAATAGTTTCTCCCCAATAAAATTTAGGAACAAACATCTGAAAAATAAGATCTCTAGCAACTTCTAGAAGATGATAATTTTTTCTATCTGCAACCCCATTTTGCTGTGGAGTGTCAACACATGTTAGCTGATAAAAAATACCATTCTTTTTCAGAAACTCAGAAAAGGGTTGGTTCACATATTCTTTTCCATTATCAGAATGTAATTTTTTAATTGTTTTCCCAAATTGAGTTTGAACCATATAGAAGAAATTCTGAAAAAAGATGTACAAATTGACTTTATAGGACAGTCTATACACTGTGTGTGTATATATATATACACATATAAAAAACTATTAAGATTTAATAGCATGTAATATGTAAACATTTCCTTTCCCTACCTTTGTTCAGGATGCAATTGAGACAGCAACATTAGACACACATTAAAGTGCCTAATCCCGAGGATCCAGAGCCACCAATAAAACTTTATGTGGAAAATCAAGCAAACCCTGCAATGCGATGAGTCTCTGGGATGATGATACTATGTGGTGAAGCCATTGCCACTTTTGGATCTTGGAATGACATTCCTTTGCCTTTCTGGGGACAGCCCAATCAGATATGACTGTTTTTTAATTTTCACATCTTCCCGAATAACTTGTTAGGAGCTTTGCATTGGTCAGAGTAATGTGTGCCGCCGAAATTGATTTCAAGAAGCCAGCACGGCAACACGTTGGTGTTTTGGGAGTTCCTGGATATGTTCAGTTTACATCACCCTTCCGTGGATATTTGGATCTTGCTCATTATCAGGTGTCATTTTCAATTTTATAATTTGCAGTTATAATAGAGTGAAGACATCGATGCTTGCATGAAATTTTTATTCTTAATCAGCTAAGATCAGGAAAGTGAAACCAAATGAAATATCATTATACATGTTCCCTTCACCGATTTTGACTTTTCTTGTGTTCTTTGTTTCATACTTTCATGGTTGTTTCAATGGAGTATACATCTCCTATCATTATACATGTTCCCATCTACCAGGGGATTCTTGATTTCAAGTGCACAACCTCAGCAGTCATCTCTTCAATGATTTGTTTTAGATCTTATTTTAATTTTGACTTCATCTTCCTGACTGCAACATGTAACTTCCTTAAACAAAAAGCTAATTTCTGCTCCTGTTTCTTAACCCTCTCAATTCCTCAATGAAGAATCCTTCAGATCTCTTTTTCTTTGTCTATCAAATTCCTCCTCCTTATCTTGCACATCTTTACTTATTTCCTCAATAAGTATCTTTTGTGGATGGAGTCCATATGCAAATTTCATTATTTGCACCAATAGTAAAGATTTGCATAATTTATTATTGGCTTTCTCAGCAATTATTTCAAGGAATCAATATTTGCACTACCAGAAAGAAACCAGAATTTTATATTTCAGACTCTGTCAAGCATCATCAAATAACTCATGCAAGATTCTGATCTAAACATAAATGTGGAAATTTGTTCTTCAATTGAAGCTTTCCATTCCAGTTTGCAAGCTAAATATTTCATTTTGCTACTTTTCATTCTCAAGTTCAGCCTACCTTGTCTGGAAGGTAAGCTGAGTAGGTAGATTTTGGAGATGGAAATTAAATTAAGAACAATTACCATTTGTCCTATAGAAAGCTATTTAGTTACAACATATTGTTGTTGAGGCTTTTGAATATTGGGTTTGTGGATAGTTAAATGCTTTGCTAAGTTTTAAGGCTTTACAACAGTGTTCATGATGAGCCATATTTGAATCTGATTTCATGCTCCATTTTTAGATAATGTTTGGTCAAGTTGATTTATTTTTTCTTCAAATGAAAAGTTAGAGTCTTAAATAGTATTTATATAAAAATATTAATTAAATTTTAAATAAATTTATTCTATTGCAAAAATCTTACGTAAATTATTTTCTCAATTAATTTTTCACAAAAAATAATTTTATGTTTTTCATTAGACAATAAAAAAAATTATCAAATAAATTTTAATTTAAAATAAACGTTTAAGCTAAAAAAGTTATATTTAATAAACAAAGGGTATTGCTTTGAGTAGAACGAGTGCCAAGCCAATTATATGTCGAAATGGTTGACAAAAAATTAGTATGTGGAGCTTCAGGTCCAAATAAAAAGAAAAATTATACGTTTATATTTTTAACTGTATTTATATGTTTATTTAAAATGTTAACTAAATTAAAGAGACCTACTAGAAAATTACATAACTAAATTAATTAAGATTTAGTGATTTCCTATTTATTTTACCGTAGAAAGTATAAAGGTAGTTTATCAGAAAAAAAAAAAATAGGCATAATTCAATCACATATTTGTTAATTATCACAACAAAATTGATTAAGTTGGACTTGCAAAATATAGATGCATATAAAATTAAGCTTATTTGAACTAGATATTGTTTTTTTATATAAGCATTTGGACCAGATATTGTTAACACTTAATTTTGTCCACTTTAATACAATCTCTCATTTTATTTTACTTTTAGCATAAATCCACCTCTTGGCTAAAACTTGTTTGTCTTTATCTTCTTCATATTTAATTCACTTGTCTTATGTTTTTCAATTTATATAAGATAAAAAAATGATAAAATTTATCAAAAACAAAAAAAGAAAAAAGTTATTGGGATTAAAAAGGAGCAAAACTTCTTCTACAATTGCAATTAGGGATGACAACAGATGAGACAAGTGCGGGTTTCGATCTCCCCATTCCTATTTGCAAGAAAGTGCGGGAAGGGTTCAAATTTAGGTATAAAAGAAGCACAAATGATATTTTAATCTATAATCTCATCTCATCGGTAACATTTGGTTTGGACATATCGGTGATTAATCTGTTCTATTATTTTTTACAATTTAAATTACTTATTTTATTATTAAATAAATTATATATTAAGTTATTAATTCTATTTTAATTTAAAAATATATAAAGAATAATAAATAATAATAAATTATAAATTAAACTTTAAGAATTAAAATTGTTAATTAAATATATAACTTTAAACTTATTTTATATTATTATAATTATAATAGGGCAAGTATGAAACAGTTTGTTTCATACCTATGCTCATACCAAGTTCACTATATCGGATAATGTCCATATCAAGTTCATTGTATCGAATAATACTCGTTCCCAAATGTTCAAAGCATGTTCAAAGCAGATAATACATTATTATGAGTGTTCAAAGCAAGTCCATTCAAGTTGCAGCTCAAATTATCAAAGTCATCGTGACATCATCATGCTTATTGTCCTTTGTTATGCAATGTATTCCTAAATACTAAAATTTTTATTTTTATTCCCTCTGACAGGACATATAGAACTATTTGCAATTTGTTATGCTTTTACCTTTTGAACATTATAATTTAATTATTAATTTAAATACAATTTCTAATGGCTTAAAACCACAAGAAAATATAAATTTTTTGTTAAAAATTAAATTTTTACATTTTTATCAATTAAAATTATGTGAAAATAATAATAACATAAGAACAATTATCCATGCAAATGTAAAAATTGATATATAAAAATAACATATATGATATTAAACTTAAATAACAAGAACTATACATATTTTGTGTATTTACTTCCTGTTGACCATATGAGGGAGAAATCATATAAGTGACTAATCTAATCAAAATATTATTAAGATTACATTCTATACCATCATCTCCTATCTTTAAGAATTAAAAAGTTAGGCTAGACATGTTATGTATTTTTTTAAATGTTAACAAATATGAAATATATAATTTATAAGAAAGTATTTGATAATTTATTTTTATAAACTATTATATTCAATCAATAAATTTTCTCTTATAATGATAAGCTTAAAAAATTGACAATTAAAAAGATTAGTTAATTTTGATAAAGAAAAATATACACAATATCTTAAAAGCATCATTTACAATGAATTTTTTATAATAAATTATAAAATTCATTTTATTAATAAATTTTAATATTTAAATCAATTTTTATATTCAAATAAATTTGTATAATGCTTGGACGTTGATAGTATTTTTATTCTTTCAAGTATAAATCTAGATAGAATTCAACTTATTTATTAACAAAATCTAACTAATATGCTAACCACAATAAATTTAGATAAGTTATCAGTAACTGTATGGAACGTAGTTAGGAAAAATAGTTTCACCTCTAGAATGTTGACATGAGTGGTCTATAGTTATATATTTTTTATTATCTAATGAAATTATAATTGAAAATATTAAAATAAATGAGAATAATTTTAAAGTTATTAAATTAAGGTAAAAAAATTTGTAGGATGAAATTAATATTTTATAAATTTTATAAGAATCTAAAACATAATTTATCATTAAATTGTTCTTAGTTTTCTAGGAATTCAAAACAAGTTAATTAATATATTTTATACCATTTTAGGAGTTCTTCTTCTCAGGAATTCTCCTAATTTTTTGTTTTTTCCTTCTAATATTTTCTTTTCTATCTATGTAGTTTTACTAAATTATTTATTTTAATTTTTTTTACGATTATATACATATTCTTTTTTGCTTGAATTCTCATAAATTTTTGTTTTTTTCTTCTTTACTTTATTTGTTTATCTATACGTTCCATTCTTACATTTCCAAAAAAGCTTAACTAAATTTATTTAGTTTTATATTGAAGTAAATTCATAGTGGAGTTGTTTTGTATTAAAATAGAAACAAAATTATATATAAGTAGTCAAAGTTTTTAAAATATAATAAAGATAAAAAAAATAATTAATTTAAAAATCTTTGAAGTGACATGTTAGTCTTTTTTTGTACTTAGTCATTTTGTATCTTCTTTTCTTGCTAATCACTCATAATAAACTCTTCTTCATGGATAAAGTGTCAACTTCTTCTCCTTTATAAAAAATTATGAATATAATTAATAAAAAAATAGTTAATGTTGTTTAAAGATAAATAAATAAAGTATAAACTTAAAAAAAGGGGAAGAAGAGAATTTTACTTAAGGATTCATCCTATACTTCTTGGAGGTACTAAATTACATCATTCACTCGACTTTGACGAAAAATCAGTCATGATCAGGTTTCTCCTACTTAAGAAAATGAGAGCAAGGTGACACGATCGCTCATTTCTTTTTTAAACAAAATTTCATACATATATTTATGATATCACACGTTTATATTTATGTTTGTGTACAAATAGACATTTGAAGATTCTTTAAAATGTGATTGTACAAAAACCACAACAATATTATCTCTACTACAATGCTATAAAAAATGTACAATAAATAGTAATATATGTTTTAAATTAAAATATAATTAATAATTTATTATATTTTTCATAACCTAATAACTTAATATATAATTTATTAAAAATAAATAATAAATGTAAATTAATAAAAAAAACATAACCAACCTTGTTTAGGGAGGGCCAAACCTAAATTTAATAACATGTAACACATGCAATGTATGTTAGGAATGAAGAGACACACATTCTACCGTAACACAGTTCAGATGTTCCAAGTTGATCATAAGATTTTTTTTTATTATTATTTTGTTCTTTAAATATTAGCTAATTTGAATAACATATTCACACACTAAATCATGAAATGGAACCATTCTTTTAGTTATCTTTTTCTCTTGTTCTTTAAAGATTGAATTTGGTTTTTTTTTAAAATTAAATGAAGTCATTTTTTAAAAATAGTAATATTCACTCTCCTCTCCATTCTCTCATCTCGCCACCTTCTCAATACTGTGATCCATATTCTGACTTAGCACCACCATTATGGTTTTTTTTTCTTGAAACTCAAACCCTCTTCTGGTCAGTTATAACTTGGAAACATCTTCATAACAAGCTGTAACAGAAGAGGGTGCAGAGCGTGACTCTCTCTCTATCTAGTACGTTTTTATTTATAAATGTTGTCAAATTTAGTTTTCCCTTACATGATAAGAGGTCTATCTATCTACGGGTGGTTAATGGTTCCGGTTGGTTGAGGGCGGACCCATTTTGCTCAACCCGAACGAACATGTTCTTTTAAATTTTCTATTCATGTTTGATTGTTTACTCTTGCGGATTGACAATTTTTCGGTTTAGGTGGGTTTGCAAAATTCAAACTTTGAATTGTCACATTTTTTATTTTTTGCAAAAGTTATAAACTTTCAAGCAAAAAATGGTTTATAAAATATAAAAATAAAAAAATTGTCACAATCTTAATAGATGTTTTAGACCGAAAAATACATTTATATATACTTTCAATTAAAGAAGATGAATGTTAAACAATAATGTTTTTATAATTTGGTTGAAAAAAATTATAAAAATAATATACCACATACTTGTTTTTCTGAATATAATTAGTATGAATTATATTAATTATTTAAAAAAATAAAAATAATGAAAATTATTATTTATTATATATATATATATATATATATATATATATATATATATATAACAAATGGTTCAGGTCAGATATCGGTGGTTGTAAAAATCAAATTCACATATGTTCGTTGCAACACATTCGAAATTATACATCAACCCGTTTTAAACTGTCAAACCATCCGAAACCAACCAAATATCAAATTTTTTAATGGGTTTGTCGAGTTGGGTCAGGTTACGATTTTGTACCCAACCGTAAGTTAATCTAAAAAGAACAAAAGAAAAAAATTAGTACAATCGTTCCTTTTCATTATTACCGTAATTTTTAGTGTGCAAATATGTTATTCAAGTTAGCTAATATTTTAAAGAAAAAAATATATTATGACATCACCACTTAATAGCTAAAATAAATGAAAATACTAAAATGTTTAACCAGAAACATTTTTGTATATCTTAACAAAAAGTTTGAACCAAAAACATAAATTTAAAATCTAATTATAAAGATTAGTTATTCATTCCAATAAAATGAGTTAAGAGATTAAGAGTTACTTTCTTAAACTTACTTGGAATAAGTGAATTTCCACTTTTATATATATATATATATATATATATATATATATATATATATTTAGTATGCAACTCCATGATTTCACATGTATTTCTTAATGTTGTCTTCTCCCACAAATACACACATGTGCACACGCGTGTATATATATATAATCCACATTTATGTAGATCATTGCATAAGAACCATAGCACTTTCATTCAAACCATAATATTGTAAAAGATACACAATGAATAACTATATGTTTCTTATAATTAATAATTTAATATGTAAGTTAAATTATAAAAAATAGCATATAATTTCTAATGGCTTAAAACTATAAGAAAATATAAATTATTGGTTAAATATTAAATTTATATAGTTTTTATCAATTAGAATTATATGAAAATAATAATAACATAATAACAACTATCCATCTAAATATAAAATAATAAAATTTATTTTATTAATAAATTTTTTTATATTCAAATAAATTCGTGTGTTACTTACATTCATCTTAACATTGTTTTATATTAATAAATTTTTATTAATAATTTTTTTATATTAAAATATATAATTATAAATATTTATTTATATATCTATCTTTTATAGTACTTTTTTGTTTTTCAGTTATGAAATTGGTTACTTAACTTGAACTACAGAATCTAATTATTTAATTACAATATAAATCTAGATAGGTTAGCCAATAGGCCTTGATGCATTAACTGTTAGGAGAAACAGTTAAGAGGGTTGACATGATATATAGTTATATATTTTAGATTATTGTCCAACGAAACTGAAATCCTGAAAAATGAGATTAAATTTTAAAGTGATGAAATTACTATAAAAAAATTTGTAAATCAAATTAATATATTGTAAATTTTTTAGGATCTAAAATACAATTGATCGTTAAATTGTTCTCAATTTTATAGAATCCAAAACAAATTTATTAATATATTTTATATGGTTTTACTAAATTATTTTTATTTTTTAAATCTTTTTACGATTATATATCGATTCTTTTTCTGTTGAATTCTCATAAACTTTTTTTCCTTTCTATTTCTTTGTTTGTTTATCATACCTTCGATTCTTACATTTGAATTAACTAAATTCATTTAATTTTACATTGAAGTAAGTTCATATACTTAATAATGATTTGGGAGTTGTTTTATATTAAAATAGAAATAAAATTTTAATAACTTTTAGCTATTACATGTTAATTTTTTTCTAACCGTGTAATTTTTATTTTTTAATTGAAAATCACTCTTAATAAACTCTTCTCTATAATATAGTGTTAATTTCTTTTTTCTATAGAAAAATATGGATATAATTAATAAAAAAAATAATTAATGTTGTTTAAAGATAAATTAAAAATAAAATATAAACATAAAAAATGGAAAGAAGTGAATGTTAATTAGGGATTCACACCTCTACTAAATAATTGATTCATTGTGGTCTGACTTTGACCAGAGTCAAGGTCATAATTAGTTTTTCTCGCTAAAAAAATAGGAACAAGGTAGGGTGATCCTAATTTCTTTGCTAAACAAAAATTCATTAGTTTTTTAAGAATAAAATTTCACACATATGTTCATGATCTTACATGCATATTCTTGAAATAATTAAAACGTGATTACACAAGAACCACAACATTATAGTCTCTACTACATTATTGTGAAAAATGCACAATAAAATATAATTAATTATTTACTGTAATTTTTTATAAATTAATATCTTAATATATAATTATTTAATAATAAATAAATTTAAATTAACAAGAAGACCAAACTCCTTCGTCCGTTCTCATTGTTAAGCTTAATGGTTTTCCTTCCCTCCATTTAACCAATTTAATATTGTGTCACACATGCAATGTTAAGAATGAGGAGACATTACTAGCACTACTTCACAAGTCTAATCTTCCAAGTTGATCATCATGTTTTTTCTTTTTTATTTTGTTCTGTAAATATTAACTAATTTAAATAACACACAATAAATTAAGTAAAGAATCATTCTTCTAATTATTTTTTTTTCTTTAACGGTTGACCTATTTGAAGAACACATGAAAATATAGTAGTATAGTTATGAAAATCAGTTCAGATCGGTTGGAAAGAACTAATCACATAATTAGATCAATTTTCGTAACAAATCAGACATATAATTGACCTAAATACAAAGAACTCAGGATTCAAATTGGATTGATTTAAACAAGGTTGAAGTTGAGTTTTTTAAAAAAAAATTAAATAATATCATTTTTTTATTTTTTATGCGACTTACATATATAGAAATTGAGAATTGAAATGTTACATCTTTATATATATTTTTTATTTTTTTATATATAAACTAGATTAAACCATTCATCCGTTCCTTCACCCGTTGAATAATCCAAAACTAAATTTGACAACATTCATATATTTAAAAAAAAAAATATTAATCACAGTTAATAACGTTTTGTGATGGAAGTAAACCAAACAGAGTGATGATCACGCAAGGGTGCAGAGAACTGAACCCTCTTCTGCAGCAGCCTGTGATGGTTTTTAAGATGTTGCTGGAACAGAGCAGAAGAGGGGTTTGAGTTTTCGGATCGAAATAGACTTGACAGAGAGAGAGAGAGAGAGAGAGAGAGAGAGAGAGAGAGTGACGATCACGGGAGAGGGAAAGAGAACTGAACCCTCTTCTGCTGCAGCCTGTGATGGTTTTAAAGATGATGTGGTTGGAACAGAGCAGAAGAGGGTTTTAAGAGTTTCAACAAAGAAAGGAACGAACAAATGCGTAGTGCCAGCGCCGAATCGGAATCGCCGGAGAAAATGAGAACCGGTGGTGGTGAGGAAGAAGAACGAAGATCATTCAAACAAACGGAGGAGAGTTATCAATTGCAGCTCGCGCTCGCGCTTCGCCTTTCTTCTTCTCATGCGTGTTCCTTCGATCGTCCTCCTTGTTCTTCTCCGCAGATGCTTGCACACCAGTTTTGGGTATATTTTCATAATTTGGTTTTGTAAACCATGTGAAAGTGGTTGTTTGAATTATGTTAGAAACAAATTGTTGTGCAGAGCACTAAAATCCTGATTGCATTTTTTATTACTAAAGTTAGAGTAAAACAAAAAAAATTGATGTAATCACAAAATTTTGAATGGAAATCGGATCTTTTTTCCGAACTAACTAAGACCACTAAAATCCTGATTGCATTTTTTATTTCTAAAGTAAATTGATAGGTATAGATATCACGAGGGGTGAGTAGAGAATGGAGAGAGAAGAGTGACTATTATTTTTAATTCAACGGTAAGACTAACTTGAAATCTGCCAGGTAAATGGTTGTTTGCAATACTCCGACAAAATTCTTGATGGCTTTTACATAATCCATGGGATGGATGCATATACATGGATGATAAGTACTGATATGCAGAATGTTGGTATAATTCCATCATTTGAGTCGCTCATGTCGGTTGAACCTGGTGATCAGGCATCACTTGTAGTGGTTTGTGTTGATAAATCTAGAGATCCTGGTCTGAGAGAACTGCAAAGTAGGGTAATAAGTCTTTCAAATAACTGGATTACCACGAAAGATGCGACTGATCAGCTTGCAAATCTTGTTTGTGCCAGGATGGGGTCTGTTACCTGTTTTCGATTTTTTAAGAAAAAATGAATTTTGTTGGAAAGTCACAATTGCATTGTCTAACGGGTTTTTATTGTATTCTAAAGGGGAGGATGTTTAACTGAGGAAAATTTAGGTGCTCGCTGGAGGGAATGCGCGCAACTTCTTCAAAACTGTCTACATTCTGTCATTCTTCCAATCGGCAGCTTACCCATTGGCCTTTGTGTCCATCGAGCAATGCTGTTTAAAGTATTATTCATTATTTAATGTTTTTTCATATGTTGATGATTTTCTGGTTACATTATTTTTATACCAATATCACTAAGATTAACATATATGTTCCAGTTGTTTACTTTATTCTATTTACTTTTTCATAGTGATGCAGACAACTGTGAGTTTCTAATTAAGAATGTTCTTTATTTTGCTTTTGCATGCTACTCAGGTTTAGTTGAATGTTACATTTGAATACCCCTATAACAATTTAAATTGCAGGTGTTGGCTGACTTAATCAATCTACCATGCCGAATTGCAAATGGCTGCAAGTATTGTAAGAAGGATGTGGGTGCTTCATGTATAGTGCAATTTGCTTCTGACAGGTTTGTTGCATGAATTAATTAGTTAAAAGTATATGGAAATTTTGAGTATGTTTTTTTATTTATTTGGTAAATTGTGTGGGTAAAAGTGGTAAAAAAATAAAGATGGGTGTTTCAGAATATTCTTGTTTTTTTCAAAGTGGGATTTTCTTGTAAAAACTGGGATGCTTTTGAATTAAAAAGTGGTTTTCCAGTGTGGATATGCGATATGGTCAAAGGTAATATTTGAGACAGAAATGCTTGAGTGTTTTAACAACCTAGACAGCTGATTAATATATGTGTAAAACTATGATCACTGAGAGAGAAAAGGTAGATCACATAGGGGAGAGGCCTAAGTCAACTAAGATAGAATAGGTACAACTAAAAGAGCTCTATTTCTGTCACTAATTCAATACAGCAGTAAATATAACAAAAACTGCAGCAAATCTAACAAATACAGCAGCTACTCCAATCTAACAGATATATACATTAAATTTTTTTTTCCATTTTCTGGTTAGAAATTACATTTTATTTGGATGAGAAGGGAAATACAGAGGACAAAAATAAGAGGAAAAGAAATCTGAGAGATTGGAACCAAAAAGGAAACAGTAGAGTAGAAAAATGTGTTAGTTGGATGAATAGAAATAGCAGGGGAGAAAGTGGAGAAATTTCTCTTTGCTTACTTGGATGAGAAGAGAGAGTGGATAAAAATAAATAGATTGTAATCATTGTAGACTCTCTTCTTGTTCTCTTAACAATTATTTATTAATCCTTTTAAATTATCAAAATATTTTCTAATTTTTCACACACATCAGTTAGAACATCTTTAGTTTCTTTCCTTTGTTATTTGATTTTTTCTTTTTTATGGTATGTTCTTTGTTTAGAAGGATTACTTATAGTTGTTGGTCTGTAATTCTTCCTCTCCATGTCAATTAATTTATTCTTTTACAAAAACGTATAGGTCTGCAACTAAGTTTACAAATTTTTTCTTTAGTAAGGATAACATGACTGATTATTGATGTTGGTCCATATTAGTTATATATAGTTTCAGTAGCTTTTATAAGTATGCCTCATGTGAATGACTTTTAGGAAAATTGTACAAACACTTAAAAAAAAATTTAACCATAATCTCATAATATTTTTCATCTAAAGCATTCTATTATTATATTTATCTGCATTTTCAAATGGGGTATTTCAGTTATCTACAAGTTATGAAATGGAAGGTTGTGTTTATGAATATTTGTCAGGGTTGGAAGCTAATATTTATTATGTATATCAGTTCACTATTTTTTATTATGGTTTGTTGAAGTCTTTATAAATGTTAGAGAAACTGGAGAGAATCAACAACGTGTCTTTCTTGTTACATAGAAAATGTGTATGCCATGGTTTTATTAGTAGAAACAAAAACAAGCTCAATTAACATAGGAATCTTCTTTACGTGTCTTTCTAGGGAGTACATGATTGATTTAGTTGGAAGGCCTGGGGCTACATGCCAACCTGATTCTTCACTGAATTCTGCATCTTCAATGTTGGTTCCTTCACTATTATGTCATCCAAAATTCAAGCCAGTTGAAACAGCAGAATATAGAAAGACACTAGCCGAATTGTATTTCTTGGACAGTCAACAACTGCATCTTGTATTTGATACATCAGGTTAATTTCTCAGTCAGCCTAGATACTTTTTCTTAGAGAATATAAAATGAGGTATGGAAATTACTGACTCTTCCTTGGTTTTAGTGGTCTGTGCTTATGTATAGTAGTTATATCTTTTAATATCAATTTTCTAATCTTAGCTACATTTTATCTTTGGTTATATGTGAAACATTAAAGATTACCATGCAAAAAAATGCAAACAAATTAGATCATTTGGATTATTATTGTATTTCTTGTTGCTTATAGCATTGGGTGTTATTGAGTTTGGTTTGTACTAGTTGTACTTAGGTTATTGTTTTATATGTCAACATCACTATTGTTCAAAGTCTTGTTAGTTAAATATAACCCAGTGTAGTATAGAGGCAATTACTTCTAGCATGAAAATTTTGATGCCAACATTTGGGGCTGTAATTTAAAGAACTTGGTGACCTACCACTTGAAATATGAAAGATTGAAAATCATCAATTCATTGTCATTGGCAGTTAAGATTGCTTCCCGCTAATAGCATTTAAGAATAAACAGTTGGAATAGCAATTCTGTCTTGGTTTCAAGCAAATGGTGTTTTTTTCCTCTCTGCATCACTGTTATGTTGAGAAGTATCAAACACATGTGAGTTATGAACAACACCATTCTCTTTAAGGAATTTAGAAAGGTTTTGATTGATATACTCCCTACCCTAATTAAGATGCAAGCTGTTAATAGGTTTCCAAATTGAGTCTGAACTAGTAAAACTGGACAAACAATTGGAGCACTTTGCATTTATTTCTCATGAGAAATAACCATGTAAAAGAGACATTCCATTTGGTGCTAGAATTAGTAGAGATCTGAAGGTCCTACACATATTCAAGTGAAAGAGATTATAAGATTCAATGCTTTTGTCAGAATTAGGTGAAAGAGTTGTTTGATGATGTTTAACAAACTCATATATTACAATGAAATGACTAATCAAACTTATATAAACAAATATGGAAATATATTAAAGGAGGATGCATAAGACAATTGTGCTGAGGCCAGATATGGGAAACATTGACGAGAAACTCTCTGACACACTCTTTTGAACACAGTCTATATGATTGGTTGAAATTTATTGAAAAATATAAATTCATGTGGGATTAACTTGTCATTAAATAACTCTCTTAATTTTGTAATTTTTAATATATTAAAACCAATGATAGAGTTTGTGTTAGAGAGTGTTGCTTGCACTCCTTAACAAGTGACTTACCTCTCCTAATGACAGGAAAGTAACAGCTTCTGACAAGAGTACCACCTTTAGTTTCAATGTTGCTAGAGATGGAGGCTGACTGTACAGGGGACAGGAGCTTGTTCTGTACAATCTCCAGTCTCAAAGGTGGTTGTGACTGGTGATGGACATGTGACAATGACAGATTTGGTGTCTAAAGATGGAATTGAGTCCAATGAACGGACGAAAGGAAAAAATAAGTAAAGAAGTATTGCAGCAATAAGAGTTGCTGTTATGACGTAGTCTAGGTTGATTTTTGAAAGTGGAGTCTGGTACATTTGAGAGTTTTAATGTTATTTGAATAAAAAAGGACAAGGACATCGAATTTTATTTGTTGAACAATGAAACTGTACACAACTGTCACAACATTACAATATATAGACTAAACTGAATAATTTGCCTTAACAGTTTTATGATAATTACATTAATGATAAATTTAGTTAGCGTGGGACTGATACGACATAGTGTATAATATATTAATATTTTGTTTGAGGTGAAGGAGGAAATTTATAATAATGATTTCAGTATATAAAGGTTGTAAGAGCAATATAAAGAGATAACGTGGTTTCTGTCTACATAGTCATACACTTCTAAAATTACTGATTTCCATCATGACAGGGCCTACTGTTAATCGTAGTGACAGAATGGATCTGCAGAGAACTGAAGCTATGGATGCAAATGATGCAAATTATTCTGGTGGAAACAGCCATCTGAATCCTTTAGGTAAGAATGAACCATTTTTCTTATCCAAAATAAAACGGAGAAAAAGAAAGAATGCTCTATTGTGTATTGTAGTGGCATTGAATATGTGTTTAATAAACAAGCTCAGAATGCTCTATTGGAATTGAGTGATAACTTATGTATAGATTACCAAATATGTTTTTAATAGAGGTATGTTTGGGTAAGCTTCATTAGAAACACTTCCAGAAGGCAAAAATACAAAGATAAAAGACAAAAAAAGTTTCTTCTTAAGCTTTTTATAAAAGATGTGAGACTTTTTTTCTAGCTAATATGTAGTAGAAGCTATCTCATATAGCTTTTTTAAAAAATATGGGACTTTTTAAAAATTAGCTTGTAAAAAGTCCCATGTCATTTAGAAAACTTATGAAAAAGCTTTTCTAACTTTTTTCTTCGTATTTTTTTCTCCTAGAAGTTTTCTAGAGAAAATTATCCAAACAGGTCCCAAATAAGCTCCAAATGCTCTATTGTTTATTGTAGTGGCATTGAATTCTCCAATTTAATATTCCATCTTATGCAGTTCCAGGTGAAGAAGAGGAATATGAGTCTTTCAATGAAGCAGACCAATCAGTAATGAATTATCCAAGTCTTGAAGTTGATCTTGAAGAGGAGGATCTTGATATTCCTTGGAGGGAACTTATTTTAAAGGAGAACATTGGGACAGGTTTTACATTTGAACCCTCCTGCATGATATATAACACTAAAATATTGCTGATTCTGCCCATGCAATCTATTTATCTTAAAAAATAATGTGTCATGAAACATCATGAAACAATGTAATAAGGGCAATAATAACTTTTCCAGGGTCATTTGGAACTGTCCTACGTGCAGACTGGCGTGGTTCTGTAAGCATTTCTCTCTTTAATGCTCTACGTATTCCTTTATTCACATTTTAAGGATTATAGTATTCTTGTTGTTGCTAATTCTGTCATTCATAATGGTTATAGAAAATTAAGAATGGGAATGCGTAACTTTGAATTTTTGTCTAGAAAAAGAAAGAGGACCTACTAATAGGACCATCATTAATATCATTCCTATTCCCTTTGTGTGTTTCACGGCGTCCTACCTTTATGAGGTTATGCTGTACAATCTATAAAAACTAAATTCTGAAGAATATTCAACTTAGATGAGTGAAGCTCAACTCCTTACACCATATACAAATATCACTTCCATGACACGTTAAACAAACAGGAAAGAAAACCAGAAAAAAAAAAAAAAAAATCCTGGAAATGGCACTAACTCTTCCTTAGGCAAAGGGTGGTGGATCTAGTAATTTCTACTAATTACAGCAACTCATGATCCTGACAGCACTAACTTGTGAAAATGCAATCTCTATATGAGACTACTAGATATGGCCATATGGGTGCAACCTCACCACATGTACAACTATATTATATAAAATTATATTTATTTATATAACATTTTTATATTATAATTATAATTAATATTTCAAAATATTTGAATATTAATTATTTAATTTTTAATAAATATTATAATTTAAGTTTATATGTCACAATTATTATATATAAACAATACAATAAGTAAAAATTACGTATATATTATATAAATTAATATTAAAAAATATAACTTTATCTAAGTTATACAAAATTTTATTTTATTTATATGATTAATCTTTCTTAAAATTATAAATAAAGTAAATATGAATTTTAAAATTTTATTATGATTCAAATACTATTCTTTAAAAAATATTTCAATAATAATAATTTAATTTTTAATATTTAACTAATATTATAATTTAAATGTATGTGTCAAAATTATATATATATATATACATATATATGTATTATAAATAAAGAGAGTTTATCCCATCATGTTGAACCTAATTCAGCTCCTCCCCATCGCACGATAAAGAATGCACTAGAGCACTGTCATAGGATAAATTACACAGATCCTCTCCTAGATTTACCCTTATTACACCTTGTACCCCTAGAAAACAATCTAACTTTTTTTACTTTCATTGTAGCAACACCTCCTAACTTTTCAATTTTCATTAGTATGACCATTATGCTATAATTAAAGTTATTTTAAAACTAAATTTAAATAATCTTTGATTTTTTTAGGAACATAAAAATATTTTCAAGAATATTCATGACCAAGAACTAAAATTTTCAGAAAAGTTCTTTTATTCATCCTCACTCTTAGAAATTTTAGTTTGTAAGATTCATAATTCCCAAAAATCAGGATTACTGAGCATGAAAAAATTTTCCATCTATGAAATGCATCCTTCCTGGTTTATATCCGTAGGTTTTTTTTTGTTAGTTGTTAATATATTAATATTTGTTAGTTGAGGGATTTGAATCCATGATATAAATAGCCATTGTATAAGTAGTGAGAGAGAATACAATTTTGGCCTCATTTAGATAAACTTCTCAATAAACACTTATATAAGAAGAAAACAAAAAACGAAATAAGTCAAACTTCTTCAATAAGAATAAACTTTTGAAAAAGTTAAATGAGAGGACTTCTATAAAAGTTGAAGTGCATACGTTGATTTTAATAATGGGAGAATTTTAATTCATTTTACATGCTAATTTACTTGTCGAATTTAATTCATTTTTCTCATTAAGAAGTTTATTAAAACAGTGCATTTGTCATTTTCCTTTGGAATCTCTTGTTGGGTAAGCGGTGTGATCATCCAGTTTGAGAGCATATATTGCTCTTATGTTTTGTACTTTCTTTGTTTTCACAATTAATACAATTCTCCGTTCTGTTAAAAATTTCCTTCTTTTCCAACATATTCTTCCACTCATTCACTCCCTTATTTCATCAAATTTCCGTGGTTACCCCTTTTTGCTCTTTTTCCATACTGCAACAGCCATTTGCAATTTAATCATAGCTATGGCCAATATAGAGTTATAAAGGATTGGACAATCCTCACCTTGTGTACTAGCTTTAGTACCCAAAATTCAAGATGGTATAATAATCATAAATTTGATATTGGCTCACCCTCAACTATTCAATTTCTATCCTCTCTGCAGATTCCTTTGCAATGATAAAAGAAAAAATCATTCCTACAATTTCTTTGGTCCAAATATCCAATCTTAGTGCAGGGGTTGTTGAGATCCAACCAGTGTTATCAATTACGGATTGCGGAAAATAGTGGAAAGCCAAAAATCCACCATATCATATAGTGGATAGCATTGCAGGCATATAGTGGAAGTCATAGAACAGTTAAAATATATGATATAAATCCGCTATAAATCTATAAATTATTAAGTTGTATGCAATTAAAAATAAAAATACACAAAAAATGGTATAACATGAACTTAAAAGTTCAGTTAGTTGGAGATTTGCTAGAGCTGACAAGAGATGTAAGATGCATGCTGCAAGCACAACACTGATAACGGCCGCAATAGCAGATAGAGTCACAGTTGCAGATCTAAGAAATTCCGCTATGCAATAGCGCTATAATGTCGCCATTGCGTATATTTAACAACACTGGTTTTTGGAGTTGAGTTAGGCCTTGTCCAAATTAATGAACAATGCCCATTTTTTCTGTTTCTTTCCTCGCTGCATATGTAGATCAATCACAATCCAATTACTAAATTCTTTCTACCATTTTAGGATGTTGCTGTCAAGATTCTTAAAGTGCAAGGTTTTGATCCTGAACGATTTGAAGAGTTTTTAACGGAGGTATGCTTTATTATTTTCTAAAAGTTATATTCATTTTCATTTTTATATTTTTTAATGAGCTGGGAATGATTTTATATTAGATTAACTCATGATTTTTTTTGTACTGTTTGATTGCACTTCATTCCTTGTTTATTTCGCAGGTCTCACTCATGAAACGTCTACGGCATCCAAATATTGTACTTTTGATGGGTGCCGTTATTCAACCTCCAAAGTTATCAATAGTTACAGAATATTTATCAAGGTTCAATAATTTCCTGTAATGATGAACATTGTGTTCCTGGCTTAGGTGCTGAAACTGAGTTTGATATTCTTATGCTAATAGTTTCCTTGAATTGCAGAGGTAGTTTGTATGAACTTCTGCACATGCCCAATGTTGGATCATCACTTAGTGAGAGGCGTCGTTTAAGTATGGCTTATGATGTGGTATATCTTTGGTGATATTAGAACTGCTAGCTTTCTTATTTGTCCTTTTTGGCATCAATAATACTCTCAATGAGACTTAAATGTTCATATGTTTGTCTAGGCAAGCGGAATGAATTATCTTCATCGAATGAAACCTCCAATTGTTCATAGAGATTTGAAGTCTCCAAATCTTTTGGTTGATGATTCGTACACTGTTAAGGTACCTATTATTCTGTTAGAATATCTGAAGAATATGTCCTCATGTTATTATTCTACAATAAATTATGTTAGTCATATGTGATATCTTGAGAATGGTTGTCATATCTCATGCCATAAAATATGTCCTTCGATTGCACTTCAGATAATTCAAACTAATATCTGTTTCTTGGTCTTTTTGTTTTGTGTAACATTTATGGTCACATCAAACTAATATCTGTTTCGGATTGTTCAGCCTCTACATTCTCCTTTTTTTCTCCCCTGTTTGAAGAGTAAATGTCATATAATTTCAAAAAGGAATCAAAGCAAGTACATCCTTATGACCCTAGCAAGAAACAGTAGAGTTCCTCTTTTAATATGGAAAGAGAAAAAAGGGTTCTCCCTTTTACTATACCTGTTTGTTCTTTCTGCCTATTGATTATGAGCCGGAATTAGAGTATATATCCCTAGCCATGATAGTTGATGGCTGAGAGGTAGTTCTAGTTGTTCCCCATTTGGAAGTATGTTAGAGTAGAAAACAGAGATAAACCCTTATTAGTCTATAAGAGAAGGGGAAGGATGTAATGTAATTGTTAGTTAGTAGCTATAACTACTTTCAGTTATCTTCTGTTATTTTAGTTAGCCTTGTAACTAACTGAAGTGTCTTCAGTTAGTTAGCAGGGATTGTCTGATATATAAATAGCGGTATTAGGATGGAATTGGGCAGGCAGAAAAAGAGTAGTCAGTTGCTAAGGGATGAGGCCCTTGTAAAGGAGACATTCTCCTTGTCACACAGCCATCAATCAATAAAAATTCTGTTTTCTTTTTCTTGATCCACTTGATCTTCGCCTTTTTATGGAAGAATCTTAACACTGTACCTATTTATTAATGCTTAACAGTGCTTGGATTTCTATTACTTGGTGTACCAACACCCGAATCCCTCAAAAAATGAATGATTTTGCTTAGGCTAGTTTTTCCCTATGCAGACATTCTCCACAAAAAATAGAACTGAGACATGCACATTTATGAATATATGAACATTCAGATTATTGGATGTTGATTTTTTTTAAAATATTTACTTCAGGTATGTGACTTTGGCCTTTCACGAACAAAGGCAAACACATTTCTTTCCTCTAAAACCGCAGCCGGGACTGTAAGTTCTATTTATTAACTGAAAAGCTTTCATATATCAGATTTTATTTAATTTTTCTTGTGTATAATAATTCTTTGATGATTTGACATTATAAATTATTCCTTTTCCCCTTTCTGAACATGACAGCCTGAGTGGATGGCACCTGAAGTCATCCGAGGTGAACTGTCAAACGAAAAGTGTGATGTATTCAGCTTTGGTGTAATCTTGTGGGAACTAGTGACCCTGCAACAACCATGGAGACAATTTAATCCCTCACAGGTTATTCACTTTACCACAGTACTCTGGATTTAGCTAATTTCTAGAATACTGGATTGTGCAGATAGAATAAAAGAAATTGTTCTTAATTTTAATCTTGGTGATTGCTGAAAATTTCACTTGGTGCATTTATTCATTCATGTTCCCCAAACACACTGATAATAAAATTGCAATGAAAAAACTGCATTCACAGTTAATGGAGAAAAAGAGAGAAATTGCCTTGTGTTTCAGCTTTCAACTGCACAACAGTGACTCTATGTAAAGTATTGTTGAAAGACTCCTTGAGGTCCTAAGTCTGGTTAGAAAGAGTATTAAATATATAGTTGGTCCTCATAATATACCATTTTTTTTTTGTTTTAGCCCTTGTAATTTTTGTTTTAAGATCGTACTTGTAATCTTTTTTATATTTTGATCTTTGTTATCTTCTTTTAATCTTTTTAATATATCTATTTTTTATAATATTCTGTGCATTTTGAATTGGTCCCTTTGAAACAAAATGGTGCAAACTAAAAGCAAATTATTCACATATTAAAAGGACAAAAATGAAAAAAATGAGTATTTTACAAGAAATAAAACAAAATAACAAGAAAATTTTACTAGGATTCATAGGAGTCAGTAGCAGATAGGGTTGCAGAGTGGGTGCTCCCAAAAAACACTAGCAGATAGCAATAATGTTTTGACTTCTATTTTGATTTCTAAGTAGATTTATATTACAATTACATGATGTATATAATATGTATATGCTGAAAAATAAAGAAAAAATACTTGAAATTATAAACATATTCTGACTAAGTTTCATAACCAATAGGTCCAAAACAGAAAGCTGCAAAAAAGGTTGAGTGTTAGAGAGTGGCAGGTCAGATAAGACACTCTGGCTGAACAGGAGAGATAAAAACAGAAAAAAGAAGGATGCAGCTCCCACCATAAGCATCTAGTTTTTATAAATTTTATTAGACTTGAAAAACTCTCCCCCATTAAATTAACTTATGATGTTGAGTTAGGTCAAGTCCATTTTTTATGTGGTATCCTATCAAGAGTCTATCTTATCCTAATGTTGGATCAAGTGCAAACGTCATAGTTCTTTGTAAGTTTGATTCCAATTTTGTGATAGGTTGATTTGCTTTAATATTTTTCCCTTAGGAGAATTAAGATTGAGAGGACAACATTTCAAAAAATAAGTAGTTAACAATGTTCAAACAAAAGGGTTATCTCTATATGTTGACTTGATTAACCACTTTTTTTGTTATTACTTAAGTGAACATGACTTGGTTAATGGCCTTATTAATGGAGTTTCCCTGTTACGACCGTAAGTGTTGATGGATTAAATAGCTTTATTCCAATGGATTTCTGTTTTCTTTGTTGTATTCTGTTTTGTGTTTTTCCAAGGAGGATTCCTTATCCTGCCCTCTGTAATTTCCTTCGTTCATCTTCTATTAGAAAAAAAAAAAGTTATTCCTAAGGTGAATATTTTTTCCATTTCTCATTGTAATTTGTCCGCGTAAAATTAGAACCTCAAGCTGTGTTAACTGAGCATTTTCCTGGGTCTATATTTTTACTAGTCTATCTTTGCATACCTCATCTTTTATAATATACATCAAGTGGCTTTCAATTTGATAATCAGAATGCCATTAGTATAGGTTGTTGCAGCTGTTGGTTTCATGGGCAAAAGGCTAGAGATTCCAAGACAAGTGAATCCTAAAGTGGCTACCTTGATTGAGCTCTGCTGGGCCACGTAAGTAGATGAGATAAATCATTTTAATTTTTTTTTTCATGTATGAATGTTTTGGGTTGGGATAGTACCCTAAGATAAACAAGTATTTTTAAGGTAATTTTGAAAATTAACTATTAGCAATATCTTTGGTAGGTTTTGAACCTCAATCAACAACATAATTTACGTGATTCGCTCGTACCATTTGTGTCAAACAATGCTGTCCTGTTAACTCTTTGTTCAATAGATTCTGACATTTTTGTATTAGCATGTCTTATTGTTGAAGCTGTCATCATTCCAAACTCTTTTACCTTCATTCTATTTTTTATCTGTTGGTGCTGCAGGGAACCCTGGAGACGGCCTTCTTTCTCCTATATCATGAAATGTTTGCGGCAAATAATTGCTGATGGTAAAGGGCGAGGGTGAGCAAGTTCATGCTGATAGTCTTCAACCTGTGTGAAGATGAGAAGCAGCAATAATGAACAAGAAAATAAATGGGAATGCTCTTTATTCAGGTACTTCCTAACTTAAGTTTGTGTTGCATTTTGTTATTTATTTTTGTTCTGTAATATATATTCATTCTCAACTTAAAAATCACTTATGAACATAATTTTCACTAAATATGCAAATGAATTGACCCATGCATGACCTGCTTGGACTCAAATCTTTAAATGCTATCCAGAACTTGTCTTGCAAGAAAGCCAAGCTTAGAGGGGTCGGTAACAGCTGATAGTTGTGACTTTATAAACAAATGGTCCTCCACTAGTTTCTTGTATCAGATATATTGTTTTGGTTTGATAATTCTCATTGTAGGAACAATGACTGAACTGACAGATCCGAAGATTTTCTGATAGAAATGTTGTTAAAACAGAAATATTGTGAATAGGAAAATATGAGTTGTATGTATATTTATAACTTTAATTTATAATTATCGGGGTTCAGTATGGCCTAACCTCACATTTTAAGAATAACTAAAGTCTCTGCTGTGTAATTGAAGACACATGTTTCATAGGTTTCTTGCTTTTTCTCTCTTTCAACCAATGTTAAATGCAATAGCGTCATGGCGTGGTGAATTTTTTATCAACTGCTATACACAATTGGTAAAGATATGTCTACCATGACGGCGCCATAAGGCACAATAACATGTTTTTATGGCAGAAGTTTAGCCTTCTGCTATGTTCTGCTAACACTGCTTTCAACGTTTTATCTAGAGCCTATATCAGAGGTCACCCTAATATGTGAATACTCATAACTGAAACTAGTTGCTCAAATATAAATATCTTTAATGTGATTTTCCTTGATAAGATGATGTCTGTGACATATCACATTGCTGATTTGTGTATATGTTTGGTTGGACAGGACCTTGCTGAGGAACTAAACTATGCCTTTTATGAAGTAACCTACCAAATTTTGTTGTATATTGTATCTAAGTATTACTCAACTGATATCTATATTACTATTTGCTTTGGATGAACCTGCAATACTAATACTAATTTATGCATATAATTAATTATTTTTATCTTTTTAAAAAATAATAATAAATTGCTAACCCTCTTCTCCCCATCATTGTTATTACACACATATTGCAACTCTTCATCCTCAATTTTGTACTCTCCCAACCCATTTTTGTACATTTATTGCCGCTAATATTACCATCTCAACTATTTTCTTTGGTTAGGTAGTAATTAAAGTTTACGTAATTTATTTTGCAAGCATGTTAACTGAATGGACATTTTAAAAATTTTCATTTTATACAAACTTCAGAATCTTAGTTTATATTGGGTAAAATGTTAAAACAATATATATATATATATATATAGGTATGTAATGTATCTAGATTATGGTGTACATTATATGACATACTACGTATTTGTTGTTTGGTAAACTTTGAAAACAAAATAAGTCAGTACTTAGTAAAAGAAAAAGATATGCCATGATTTCACTGGAAAAAGAAGAAAAATAAGAACAGAATAAGTTAGCCTAAATGGTAGAAATTCCAGAACTATAAAATATTTCTTTAATTTATTTCATTTAAGATTTAGATAAATGGAACATTCAATCAAAATTGTAATTTTTTTTTCTCTTTTCCAAACTATACAATTTTTATGGAAAAAACTATTTTGCTTTGTTAATAATTAATGAAGCTTTGCATTTACACCATTTTTCCAAGAGGAACTAAGTGAAGCTCTTGACAGCATGTTTGATATTTTGAGGCAGTAAATAACTCCGTGGACTTATATTTTGAGGAAATATAATTATAAAGAAGATTGAACAATGTTTTTATAATTGTTTTTGGCAATTACTTGTTGAAAAGAAAACAAGAGAAAATGCATTGAGCTTCTCTCTTAATGTACAAGTTGATCTTATCTTACAGAAAGAAACATATTTTACCTTCAAAATTTCTTCTCGTAAGTGTTGTACGAAAAATTATTTATACAATTTCTAAAACTACTAATTAATCGAAATACAAAAATAATTTGGTAAATAAGATAAAATGCTTTTTTTTAATATAGATATAATATTAATTTTATCAAATTATTATTTTCTTTTATTTATTTATTGTTTTGTCTTGGGATATGTAAAACAATATAGGTATGAATCCTAGAAAAAGAGCTCAGGGCGTTTGCAAGATATTAGAATCTTAATAATATGTTTTTTAGTTTATAAGTTTTTAAGAAAAAGTCTGTTATGATTTATTTTTAAGAAACTCTATTTTTAGTTATGATTATTTTTCACCAACTTATTTTTTCTTTTAACTGTTTTTACACGTAACTTATAAAAGTTTGTCTTTTGTTGCATTCAAATAAAATTAATTATTTTCAAACCAATTCAATAAACTTAAACAAAAATTGATTTTAATTATAACCAATTAATTAAGATATTCAATCATATGTATACTTAAAAAATACTGAAAAACAAAAGTATTTTTTTATATATTTCAGTCATATCAATTAATATCAATTATATTCCCTGTTCATAAATTTATAATAATTAGTTCACTAAAACAGGAAATAAAAACTAAATACAAATGAAAAAATAAAAATAAAAATAAAAATAAATAAAATCTTATTTTTTCTTTTAACTATTTTTATACTCTTTTGTCCTATAAAAGTTGGTCTTTTGTTGCATTTAAACAAAATTAATTATTTTCAAACCAATTGGATGAACTTAAACAAAAATTGATTTTGGTTATAATCAATCAATTATTTGCATATGTGAACTACCTTAGGAAACAAAAACAATTTTTTTTATATATTTCATTCATATCAATTACATTCTTAATTCATAATTCATAAATTTATAATGATTAAGTTCACTAGAAAAAAAAAATAAAGACTAAATACAAACAAAAAAATAAAAATAAAATTAAATAATATAACTTAACTAAAGATTATTTTCAACACGTATAATTGATTGCTATAGATACCGTTGTTATTTCATTCATTTTGTTTTTATGTAAAAGAGTATTTTCAATACAACTTGGAGAAATATCACTCCCAAACCAATACAAGTATGGGAAGTAGGGTGAATAACTTCTGTACCGAAAACATTATGTTAAACAAAATCTTACTTATAATCATTAATAAAAAATAAATAAAATCACTTAAATTATAAAGTTAAATAGTATTTTTATGATAGAAACTATAAATATTATTTATAAAAAGTAAAAATTATGCTCAAGACCATTAATCTTTACATTATTTTATAATTATGTTTTGTTATAATATTTATACTAAAAACATTTTAAATGATTAATTAATAACATTATTATAAATTAAAATAATTTAATTATGATAAAAATTTTAAGTATTATTTATGAAAAAAAATCTTTTTCAAGACCATTAATAAAAAAATTTATTTAAAATTATTTAATTACTATGCCCTATCAACGTAGAAGTTGATTTAACAATGACTTTATAATTGTTTTTGGTAATTACTTGTTGAAAAGGAAACAAGAGAAAATGCATTGAGCTTCTCTCTTAATGTACAAGTTGATTTTATCTTATAGAAAAAGCCATATTTTACTTTCTAAGTTTCTTCTCCAAAGTGTTGTCCTGGCAGTTGATACTTTCATTTTACCAATGCTAGTTTTAGCTAAACACAAAGAAAAAACAACTTTTCTGTTGATTTTCCTTTTATTTTACATAAAATTTCCTGAGTCTTTTTGTCAATTATTCATCCTTGGAATTGTTCAATTGTCTAATCCACATCCTAAGTAGCCAGTTATCAATCAAGTAGGTGGTTCGCACTTTTACTTTCTATTTATAAAACACAGATTTGCAGAGAAATAGAATTGGCAAGGCAATAATTAAACAGATAAAGACATTTATTAAAAGTTTCACATGCCCTAATAATGTAAAAACTTTTATACAGGTGTTCATTCCAACTAATCGTTTATATGATTTTTTAAAGTATTAATCACTAAAGCCAACAAGTTTTCATTGAAGGTTAGTGTAATATTTTTTACGTGCAAGTCTTTTTCTTCTCTTTTATAAAAGTACCTAACAATTAACAAACACTAAACAGGGAAAATTAAAAAAACATTACCCAGAAAAAAATAATACCTAAAATGCAGAATAGTATACTGTGTAGTGCATAGATAATGAAGCTTTAATAGGACTAGGGAATGGAGAATAGCAAAATTTTCGGTACTTTTGGCACAAGTGTGATGCTCCATAATCAGTCACAATTGTTTAGTACAGGCTTATTGAGAAGTGCAATGAAAAAGCTCAAAAAAGATGATGACGCACTTCCCATTGCCATTCATACTTTGATAGTTCAGCAAGTATCAATAAGAAACCTTCCATTGCATTTACGTTAAAAATGTACGCAAATTACAGCAAGTATAACCTTTCAACAAAACAATCTGCTCCTTCATTTCATTCTTCATGCAATTGCTTTAGTTTTTCAACAGAAAATTCAGAAGAAAAGAAATGGAAGACTGGAAGAGTAATTTCAATACTTAAAAACCATGACATTATCTATCTGGATTGTGGAAGGTTCTTATTTTCATTAGATGTTTTAAAGAAATTGCATTGACCAATGGAATTATGAAGGCAAGAATAAATTAGAAGAGGGAGATGATTGACGAAAATGAAAAACAAAAAGAACTACAGAGTGACAGCTATGCAAAATTAATCAACTCTCAGATTGCATATAAAGGAACAAAATCATTCATAACTAATTAAAACAAAAACTGAAAAACAATTCCAACATCCAACCCACACATAAGCACAACATAAAAGAAAGCATTCTATGAACAAGGCCAGAAGAAATTCAGAGAAGGGTAACTACAAAGTAATAATGAAAATACTCAGAAGAACAATAGCAGCTATGCTAAACCCAATAAATCAATTCTCCATCACATTACATAGAAACGTCACCATAAGTAGAATAATAAAAGAGAAGGTGTCCTAAGGTGGTGGCCATGATGAAGAGCTAGAAGCAATTCAAAGAGAGTGAAATGACAAATTAATAATGAAAACACTCACAACAACAATAGTAGTTATGCTATACCCAACTAATCAATTCTCCATCATATTACACTCTAACATTTTCATATCAAATACCACAATAACTAGTAAACAAAACCAAATAAATAACAACCCCATCCCACAATTACAAATTTAAGCATATATGCAAAAAGAAGAAAGTAAATCAGAATTTCAGTGTCCAATGGTGGTGATTGGTGAAGATGATGACGAACAGGAACAACAGTGAAAATACACACAAGAACAACAGCAGCTTTTTTATACTGGACTAATAGAGTCTCCATCATATTACACATGAATATCATCCTATCAAACACCATAAGTGGTAAACAAATTCTCAATCACATTACACACGAACTTCACCATATCAAACACCATAACATCACTATTCACTTGTAAAACAAAATAATCACCATGGCGGTGCAATAGTGCCATGGCATGGCGAATTTTTTGCAAACCATTATACACAATTTATGAAGGCATCTCTACCATAAGCTGCCATGGCGTGTTTTTATGGCAGAAATTTTATCTTCCGCTATGTTCCACCATCTCCCATTAACAACACTGCCCCCAACCCACAATTACAAATATGCTTGAAAAATAAAATAACATTGTCCCATGGTGGTGGTGATTGGTGAATGCTAATGAATAATGATAATGATTATAACAAATTACTACCAATATGGTTAGTGTCTGGAGAATAAAGATTGATACAGTCAAGATACCATCAGAACTTTCCTCATCATCATCCCATCAAACACCAGAACTAGTAAGGAAATTATCCATTACATTACACATGAGCACCACCCTATCAAACACCATAACAGGTTAACAAAACCAAAATTCACCCCAATTCTCAACTACAAAAGCATGTATATATATACACAAAAAAGAAAAACAACAATAATTACTTTATCCAATGGTGGTGGAGCCGCTTTTCTTTTCTTCTAATCTTTTTTCTCCTCCTATTCGAACTAGCACTATTAGACACTAAATATGGGCATTCTATAAGCCAAGATTCAAACTTTATCTCCTCATGTTACGAATAAGAACTAACAAGAAACAATTCAAAGAAGGGCAATGAGAATGAAAACAAGAAGAACAGCGATGAAAGAGTACTTGAGAGCAGCAACGAGAATGGCGACAGAGATGAACAGTAACTGCCAGAGAACTTGCACACTTGCCCAAGTGAGAAGACCCGTTAGGCCAAGTGCAAGGACGTTGTCAGGGTCAGGATCCAAAAGGGTCCTCCAATTGAACCCCAAAATGGGTCCTTTTTTGTTGCTCCAATCATTAACCTTTTCTTCTTCTACATTGGAAGAACCATTGGGTTGTTGTTGGGTTTTTTCTTGTTCCTTCAACTCCTTGTTGTTGTTGTTGTTGGTTGAGAATGTGAGAAGTGAGTGTGGCTTTGGGGAGAGAAAGAGAGGGTGGGGTTTGAGGGAAAGATAAGAAGGGAATGGAAAAGAGTTTTGAATTGGAATGAGTCTCAACCCTACCATTGGATTTCTCATCACTGAGTTCTTCACTTCTTACATCAAAATTCTGGAACTTGGAAAATTGCAACTTGGGAAAATTGAAAAAACAATAAATTACGCTAATCTACTTCGTTCTGTGGTCTACATATGGAGATTATACAAATGTGAAAATTGCAAAGCCTTTTTTTTTTTCACAAAAAAAAAACCAGCAGACCACCATTTTTTCCGTAAAATTTTTAGATGTATTAGTAATCAGTATTTAAATGAAATTTATTGACAAATCAGTTTTCGTGTAATATTTTTTTTTATCCTTCTTACAGAAGAAAGTGTCACGGTTTAATTAAATAATAAGCTTTTAAATGATTATTGCATCTCTAAATATTTATTGCTTAAGGTATCCGAAGATACCTTATAAGAAAACTACTCCATACTTTAAAAGAAAATATGCACAAGTTATTAAAGAAATACTTACAAAAAGGGAGGAGAGGGGAGAGGTTGCAGAAAGCTTCTTATTTTATTGATGGAGAAATTTTTAGAAGTATCAGGGAGGGGGTTTAGAGAGAGAGAGAGAGGAGTGTAGAGAGAAGGAGGAGAATGTATTCAGGACCTGCTCAACATGCTTATGATCTTTTTATAGAAAAATTGTATAACTTGAAACCGGTTCTATAGGTAACCCTGTGACTGGTAACCTGCTGAGAAGGTTACTTTGTGACTGACGACCTGCTTTGTTGGTAAATTTTACCCTTGAGTCTATTATCTCGGTAAGAGATAAAATTACTGTGTCGCAGGTAAAATTTTAATTTGCTCTTCGAACTCGAGCTAATGTGTCTAAGTCAGTTGTTTCTTCGTCCATCTGTTCATGAAGACATGGATCTTCTGTGTCATCACAATCGGATGGAAAAGACGATAGTCTAGGTGTGTTCTGGCCATAAAAACTAGTTTCTTTGTATATTTCTTTGTGTAACCTTTCTTTTTCAAAATGTTTCACGAGAGAAAGGTTTGCCTCAATTGGAAATGGGTGGAATTTATTACCCATAATCTTTTTCCAGTATAATTTTGTGTTCTGGGTTTCCTTTAACAGCATAAAAATATCGGAATCCCTTTTTGAGAAGTTCCAGTTGGATCCTTCAATGTATGCCTTCCAGAGGTTGTACTGGTATAATTTGTCTTTATTTAGAGATAATCCTTTAAGTGGATTATGCTCAAATAATGTAAGATTATGAATCTCTAGATTTGTCTCAGTAAATAATTTTATTACATGTGTAGCTAAACTATAAGGATTATATGCACTTCTTGGAGAAGTGGTAATTTGTAAAGCCATTCGTTGCATGTGCTCAGCCTGAATATCATTTATGACTGAGTTTAATACTGGAGTGAGGGCAGAAAATCTATCTGTGGGGGGTATTGCCAAGGAGTGAAGACAACCTGATTCTAGTAGCATCATGGGAGTTATCAGAACATCCCTGTATAAGTGAGATTTGAAAGAACTCAACTCAATTTGAGGTCGTCTGAAGATAAATTTTAACTGGCAAGTGTAGTCTTTGTCAACAGTTTTACAATAATCAGAAGATCCTAAACACAGATTTCTGTTATTGAAATAAGTTTGTATTTTTACGAATAATCCATCGTAATTTGTTGTTCCAGCATGGACCTCAAACAGAAAGTCTTGTATTAACCCAAATTTAGCCAGAAGGATATTTGGATTCATTTGTTGTGGGATACTGCAAGCAGTAGTAACATATGTTTGTGTTTGAGCATGAGGCTCAAATTGTAAAGCAATCTTTATTTTTTCTTCATCGATTGTTTCCAACCGAACTGCCATTTCTGCTTCTTCTTTTGAATAAAAGCCTTTGTATGTGCACTAGAACTGGTTTTGTTTTGCCTCACTGAGGTCTTTAAATGATGTATAGACATCTTTGTTCTTGCCTGTTATAAGGGCAAAATGTGTGAAACCTTTCCCAGAAGGAGAGGTAGGAGAAGTTAATGTTACTCCTTTATTGTCTTGGCAACAAAAGCTGTATAATGCGCTTATGATGCTTTGTTTTACCATTGTCACTTGGTGTTCATTCTGTGTTGTGTATTTTGGAATATTCCAAATATTGTCAATTAAAACATTTAATTTGACATTTGTTTGGTCTCTTCCAGGGTATTGGAAGATATTTGTAAGGATCGACAATTCTTGTTTGCCGAACTTTGTGTATTGGTCCGCATTAAATAGGGACTTTACTTGTTTGGGGCCGAAGGCACCCTTCTTTGTATTTTTGAGCATGTGGACTTGAAAAAGTCTTTGTAAGGGTGATGACTTCACCTGATGTACCTGGATAAAATATCAGCACAAGTATTATCAACACCTTTTATATGTTCAAAATGTATAATTTTTCCAGAAAAATTTATGTAATCCTTAAAAAGTAACCATCGTTTATAAGGTTTTTTGTCATTGTTAATTTGATTTTTACTATAAGAAACTATGGCTTTACAATTTGTTTTGATTGTTAATTCTTGTTTATTTATAAAAAATAATTTAAATGTGTCCATTGCATGTATGATTGCATTGACTTCGTAATCAGTGCTAGTTTTGTAAATTTTTTGTCTTGTTGTGTATTTACCAGAGGCATATCGGCATATCTGTTCTTCTGCCTTTGGTAGGTGTTTATTTTTCTTTCCTTTGAAGATTGTTCTCCATCCGAGTTCACATCCATCACATTCGATTATCAAATAATCTGAATCTAATGGCAATTGTAAAATTGGCAATTTTGTTACCATTTGTTTTATTTTCTGAATCAATTTTATATCTTCAAAATTATATTTTCTTTCTCCGTTTGAAGCAATTTTATTGTATAAAGGAGATGTGTATTTTCCTAAATATGGAATAAAACTTTTTGTATAATTCAAAAGTCCTAAAAAGGATCTAAGTGTTTTGATATCTTCCATTTTATCTAGAAAATCTTGTATTTTCTTGGAAATATGCGGCTGGAGTTTTATGGTCCCATTACCGATTTCTGTTCCCAGAAATTCAATGAAATTTTACAAATTTCCATTTTAGATTTTGAAACTATTAGTCCATAATGTTCCAATTTATATAAAACTTGTTTTAGATGATGAAAGTGATCATCTTTTGTTTTAGAAAATACTAGTATGTCGTCAATATAGACACATGTAAAGGATTTAACATCTTTAAAGATATTATCCATTTTTCGCTGAAAAACAGCAGGAGCATTTTTAAGACCAAATGGCATAACATTCCATTCAAATAGGCCTTCAGAACAGGAAAATGCTGTCCATTTTATTGATTTTGGATCCATTTTTACTTGATGAAATCCACTTTTAAGGTCGAATTTAGAAAACCACTTGGCATCTTGAATTTTGTTTATTAAAACATCTTTAGATGGAATTGAATATCCATCTTCTACTGTATTATCATTTAGTCTTTTATAGTTGTAAATCATTCTAGATTTACCTCTTTTTTGTTCCGAAGATTTATTGACTATAAAAGTCGGACTTCTGTGTGGGCTAACACTAGGTGTTATCACTTTTAGTTTTAATAGATTTTGTATGTGATTTTGATATTCTTCTTGTTCCCAATTATTAAATTGAATGTCTTTTGTTTTAATGATTAAATCTGGATTAATTATTTTCAGTTTACAAGTAACGGGATCTCTATCCCAGAATTTTGTAGGATCTTCTCCTATTATATTTGTTTTATTTAATCTATCTAAGATTTGTTTTATGGTTTCGAATTTTATGGATTTTGAGATTTTTATTGAGGAAAAAACCTCAGTTGTATTGTCTAATATATGTGATTAAGAGAAATAATCCTCTATTGTTTCATCTAATAAGTGTGATAATTCTATAGTACAATTGCATGTACCAGGAGATTTTGATTTTTCACAAGGACACTCGCTAAAAGAAGTATCTTGTTTTAACGAATCACCACTAACTATTGGTGTCATTTGAGTTTTGTCACTAATCATAACATAATCTTTTTTTATTGTGACAGATCTGTTCTGACCTAGAATAAAATCTAAATCAATTATCATGTTTTGTTTTGAGGGAACTAAGTTTTCTACCCTCATTGTTTCTATAAAAATTTTATGACAAAAAATGTCCCAATTTGTACTAAATTGAAGAGTAACATTATTAATCTCTTCGTCATTTATCATAATTTCTCCAGACATAGTTCTAGTTTTTTGTATGTGTTTACTTTTTATTATGTTGTGGTGTGGAGTTATAGTTTTACATTCTGAGCATCCTGTATCTAATAATGCTTGTATCGTTTTTTCTGTTGATGGGTTGTTATTTATTTTTGGAAAAGTTAATTTAACTAATACTTTTAAAGTTATTAGTTGTTGTTTATTACAAACTAATGGGATACATTCCATTGTTCCCATGAGTAACTAGACTCTGGAAAATCTATTTTAGTTTTCCCTTTTATTGTTTTTTCTAAAAGAATAACCTTTTCTTCTAGATAATTTATGCGAGTTTCCAATACTGAAATTCTAGTATCGGTTAAATCTTTGTTATAGATTTTATTTGTGTTTTCTTTCTTTTCGTAAGAAGGTATCTCTTGTATATTCAGGCGTTCTTTGACACATTTAATACAAAAATTTTTGTAACAAAGTAGACAATGAGCCTTTTGAGATATGTGAAAATACCTTTCACAATATTGGCACTAATTGATTCAGTACCAGAATAAAATTGTATTTTGTGAGAACATGGGTTTGTTTCTATTGCCTTCATAAAGCAATATCCTAAATCATCTAAAATTTGTCCCATTTCATTGTATTCTTCCCCCATTGGGAAGTCATGGTTATTATTGGATATAAATGACTGTATTCATTATTTGTAAATTCATTTATTAAATCATAATTTTTGTGAACCTTTTCTTGGTTTATTTCTTCTATGTATTCTGTTATACTGATAACAGATAAGATTTCTAAGTCAGTAGAAACTTCTTCATCGATGGTAAGAAGATTCATATGAAATGATTTTATTAGTTGCGCCTCTTTTGTGTAGAGATTAGCTATGTTTGGACAATCTCTTGAGAAATGTCCAGGTTGGCTACAAGCAAAACATTTTAATGTTTCTTTGAAGGTTTTATTGCCTCTAAATTTTCGAACATGTCTATTAGGATTTAAAGTAGGTTTTCTGGCATTAGAAGCCCTTATTGTATATGTTTTTCTTGGATTTCTTGGTCCTAAGAATTTTTGTGTATTATTATATCTAGGTTTCTTTCTAGATATATTTTTTTTGTTTTTAAACCTATTTTGTGCATATTGTTGGGGTGTGTATATTTGTTTGCATATCCCAGCATCAGAATGCTTAAGTTGTTTTTGTATAGCAATATGAGAGCAAGTGTTTTCCATTATTTTCATAATGTGTTGTATTCTTATTAAGAGCTTATTCAGCATGGGCGTAACCTCATCATTTTTCCAAGATTATCTGATTTTTTGTCCCAGTTTTCCTGGAAGTTTGAGAAACATTTTGTCTCCTATATTTACATCATGAAAGCAACCAGCTATTGATGCATACAAGAGATAATCTTGACAGTATTCTTTTATTTTCCCGAAATATTCAATAGATAATCTTTCGAGATGACCTAAATAAATTTGTTGCTAATTGTATTGCCGTCGTTGGCTAATTGTGAGGTAAACAATCTCTATATAAGGGAACAAAAATTGTAAATATTTGGACCTGGTTCAATGACCAGTGTGTTTAGATCACTAAGGAAATTTTTCTTAAAAGATTCCCAGTCAGATCTAGCAATATCGCCGAGATATGTTTCTCCTTTTGTGATCATTTCTTGAGAAAACTATACATCTTTCTCATGATGTATGCCATAATCACGGATTACAGCAGCAGTCCATTGTTCAATATATATTGGGAGGAGTTGAGGATCTATTCCTCCTATGTTTAAAATAAAATTTGGGATTTGGAAGTTTGGTTCTACTGGTAATCTTTTGTCATGAGACACGTATTTGTTGTCATTAAGTACAATATTTTGTACAGTTTCCCGAGGAAGAAATCCTTGAGAATAATTTTGTGTACCGGTAGGATCTAGCCGATAATTTGTAGATATATCCTTCATATTCATTTTTGAGACCTACCTTTGTATTTTCTGATGTTGTGGAGAAAACATCTTCATCTTCTAAATTATTTGTAAATTGATAAGAAAATTCTCTTTCTTCAATTTGTAGTTTGTTTAAAAATATGTTGACTATATCATCAATTTTATCATTCTCTTTATTTTCTTGAGGTTTTATAATCTCATTTGTCTCAGGGGGAAAAGTATCTCAAGGTTCCCAATAAGAGTTGTCTAGTATGTTATCTAAAGTTCTTTGCCTAAGCATGACTATGTTTGCTTGATGATGATTCCATTCTTCATCAGTTATGTCATCATCTTCTTCATCATCACTTTCTATGATGTTCATCATACCAATATGATCATCATTGGGAGTAGTAGATGTACTATCCCTTTTGTTTTGTTCTAAATCCACAAGGGGGGTATTTCTATAGTCTGTGAAGCTTAAACTAAGGCATCTAGATCTATTGTGTATAATAGCAGAATTTGGATTTGTGATGGGATTTCGTTCGTCACTTTGTAGATGAGTTTGCCATAGATGACCCTCATTTCTTCTTGTGAATGCCTGAGCAGGCAAAAATTGTGTACCAATAGAGCTTATTGTTTCCTCTAATGGTCTAGTGTTAATTTATACATGGAAGAAATATAATTACTTATTCTTCCTATGAAAGTAATGTCTAAGTGTAGGTTATCTCCTATCCAATTTGTTCCAAAACCTATAGTTTGTACTTCTAGACTAATGTGATTAACGAAGTTTGGAAGGGTGAGTGTAAAGTTTGGAGCAAGATATATTAATGATATGAGTTGATTTAAGTCAACCTCTAAGATTCCAATGATACTTTGAGAATCATTTTTTTGAAATCTTGTATCATGGAGAACTATCAAAGCTCTCGCACCAATCATATGTCTAGCTAGGGATCTGACTCCTATAGTAATCAATCCCATATGGACATATCTTCCATGTTGATTTATAAGTTGTGTAGCTGTTTGTTGAGATATTAAAGGAATTATCTCATATGTGTTGTCAGGAAGGTGGAAATCTTCTATCCTCCTGTATCTGTAAAGGCTTGTCTTTTCAGAGCTTAGCCATCCTATATTGTATAGTTGTCTAGGATTCAAAGAATCAATCCTTGAATTTGATCCTATTTATGTGTTTTGGTGTATATCTACTAAGTCTTCTAGCCTCCTGACATTAGTAGTTCTTCTTCTGTTTAGAAGTCTATCTAAGATTCCTGGATGTTGTATGAGATCTTGTCTCCAAGTATTATGTTCTCTTAATCTTCGAGAAGTTCCTGGAAACCTCTCTGTTGTTTGGTTTCTATTGTTGTACTATCCATAGAAATATCTTGTAATTGTGTTTGTGAAATATTATTCTGTCTTAAATTCATAATTAACTAACGATTGTATTTGTGTTAGAGGTATTATCCTCTCGTTTATACTGAATTTTATTACTAGTTTCAGTTATGTTTGTCTTTGTAGTTACTTTAACAAATTTGTGGATATTTTTACACATTGTTTTGGTATGTATATTCGTTCCTAAAGAGAGGTTAGAAACTTTATTAACTAAATCATTTATATCTTCAGATATATTTCCGTTTTTGTTTGAATCTATCATATTGGATAACTTTCTAGAAACTTCTTCTAATAAAGTTATTATTGTGTTATTTTGTCCTATAACTGTGTCAACAAAATCTGTATCATTAGTAGGTTTTGTATATCCAACGGGAGGAGATTTTGTTAGAGATTCTACAGCTGTAAGAGCTGATTTGTTCCTTTAAAAGGTTGTATATTAGCCATTTATTGGTAAAAATTTGTTTATAGTATGTATGAAAGTGAGGAAAACGGGAGTAAAGCAAGGGAAAAGAGCGGAAAAAGCAACAGAAAATAAACAAAAGCAGAAGCAGAAAATAAGGTATCCACGGAATACATAATAAAGCAATAAATATTAAAGAATACAGAAGATCATAAGGCTTACCAGAAATTAAAAAAAAAAAAACTCTTTTTTTTTGCAATTAAACTTCATGAAATATATATCTGAAGTCAGTGTCGCAATCTGCATGTGTTTCTCAACCCATCAAGGTAGGAAACTAGGGTCTTACAAAGGCTCTCCACTGGCCCATCACTGCCCTTCAACTACCAATGGTATCCCAGCAAGCACTAGACACTTTTGTCAGATATATCTTCAATCAGAAAATTAAGATGTACATGATAAAAGAACCTGCCTTGGAAAGAAGAACATGGCTTTGATACCAAGAAAAAGAAAGAGAGAGAGATGAAACTATCTATATAACAGGACAAGTTTATACAAGAAAAAGAAAGAGAGAGAGATGAAGAAGATGAGAAAGAAGGAGAAGAATACAAGAAGATTAAATCAAAATTATACGATACTGAATCTGGCAGAGTCGGTTAGACATTTTCGTATAATCTTGATAGAAAATTAAATCTGTACAACTATCTACATAACAGGACAAGTTTATAAG
Organism: Psophocarpus tetragonolobus; assembly: GCA_037954015.1. Classification (NCBI taxonomy): domain Eukaryota; kingdom Viridiplantae; phylum Streptophyta; class Magnoliopsida; order Fabales; family Fabaceae; genus Psophocarpus; species Psophocarpus tetragonolobus. The sequence continues at coordinate 48,633,451 of CM075692.1, read as the reverse complement.
CTACTGAATTTGCCAGAGCCGGTTAGACATCTGCTTATAAACTTGATGGAAAGTAAATTTAATTAACATATGATAAGCCTTTAAATGATCATCACATCTCTAAGTATTTATTGCTTAAGGCATCCGAAGATACCTTATAAGAAAACTACTCCATACTTTGAAAGAAAATATACACAAGTTATTAAAGAAATACTGATTCAGTCTACAAAGTAAATTTTAAAGGATAGAAGTAAGTTTTATAATATACATACATAGAGAGGGAGTCTGGCTAATGGGAAGAATACGGATTTAGTCTAGAAAATAAATTTAAAGAATTATTTTTTTATCTCGTTGTTGATTTTCTTGAGATATATTTATTGACAGTTAAAATTTAAGAAAATCAATTGTTAGAATGAAAAATCAGTATTTTAAAATTACTCTCCAAAGAATTAGAGTCTAGAGTTGGTAAATTATTTCAGAATTTAGAAAAAGGTAAAGAGGTCTCCAGATGTGGTTTTAAGTTACCTTTTTTACCGTTTTACTTAGTTATCTTCTTTACCGTTCTGCTTGAAATTTGTCTCTGGTTATCCTTTTTATCATTTGTATATGTTGTTGTGATAAGAGAGGTATCACAACCTCCTGTATATGAAGATGTTTTTGGACTCACTTGACAGCGCAGTAGCCCACCGTGTCGCAACTGAAGACAATCGCGAACACTATCACTACAATTGCAATAACACCCATTTGTGTAAGTACGAAAGAGTGTTTTCTGGTGATGGAGACCCTGGAAGGGTGGAGACGAGCTCTAGTAAGGTACATATACCCCCTAGCCTTGAGGTAAATCCGAAGAAGGATGAGACCGAAAAGGCTAGAGAGGAAAAGGACATGAATCTGTCAACATGCGACGTCAGAACCTTTGTTTTTTGTGTTGTATTTCGAGGGTCTCGAGTGAAATGATTAATATATAAGTTTTGTTAATATATCAAATCAATCAAACCATTAATTGTTAATATATCAGTTTGTTAGTCAAAGGACTCGAACTCGTGATTTCTTTTCCCCAATTTCTATTAAAGATGTTCTTATAATTTAATTTCCTTTCAACCCAAAGTTAGTAACAATGAAAAAATTGCACCAATAATGTAAAATAAGTATGGCTTCAAAATAATTTTTCTAGAATTCAAATAAATTTATTATACATGACAATGTGATCAAGTATTTAATGATATTGTAAGAAATAATCTTTATAATATTCTAATTATATTTAACAAATAATCTCACTAAAATTTCTTCTACTAATGTTTTGCAATATGTAGTAAAAAATAAGAGAAAAACACTTATTCATTATTAGTATCAAAAGTTTTATACCGACATTCAAGCACAATCTTTTATAAATAATCTTTTAAAGTATTAATTTCTAAATTTAACAAACTTACCATAAACAAAGGGTTTTGATTGAATGTCGCTGTAAAAATTTTTACACTAATAGTGCATACTAATTAAACTCAACAAAAAATTTGTAACTTATGATTATACTTTTTTTTTTCTTTTTGAATTGATTTCATATTATTTGTTAAATGAAAGATGATTTTTATAATATATCTAATTAAAATTAGATATCTCCAAATTACTTTATAGTAAATTTATATTAACATAAATTTATTCTTATTATACTTGGCTATAATTAAAATTAAGCTTAAATTATAATAATACTCCCTAACTTTAGTGTAATTACAGATGTATCCATTGTTCTTTTAATCATTATTTTCACACCCTCTAAAGTAGAGATGGCAATCGGACCAGATGGGTGCCGGTCTGGCCCTCCTCGTCCCTGGAAAGTGCAGGGTGGTTCGGGTTCACGTATAAAAAGAGCAGGTATGAAATTTTAATCCTTATCACCGTCGGGTATTTTTGGGTTCGAGTATACATGCGGATGCTTGTTATATTATTTTTTACAATTTAATTTTACTTTTTATTATTAAATTAATATATATATTAAGTTATTTATTATATTTTAATTTAAAAGTATATAAAGAAAAATTAATAACAAAAATATATAAATTAAAGTTTAAGAATTAAATTTTTTAATTAAATATATAACTTTAAACTTATTATATAAGTATTAAAATTATAATGGGTGAGTACGGGTTCAGGTATGAGGTGGAAATTCATATACCATACCTGTACCTAGGGTTTGGTATAAGGACTTAAGTCCACGGACTTCCAAGTCTGTACAAAATTTGAACCCTTTTTCATAAAGAATTATAACTATAAGAGAAATTTGAGCTCTATCCGCGAAACTCGCGGACTTTGCAATGAGCATTTGCTGACATTTGAAAATATTACCTTTGAGTAGCCAATCTTTGATTTAGCCTCTCTAATTGGTGGAGAAGCTGACATTTGCATTTGAAAATATTACCAAAACATTCATGGTTCCACTTATATAGTGCCTTGTGCAGATTGGCCATCTAATCTTGCCATTCCTCACTCTCTCTTCAAAATCCATTGAGAAATTGTTGAAAATCAAGATGTGCCAGCCAAGCTGCAAAAGAAGTGAAAAGGTCTCTGTCTCTTATTTAGTTTCCTTTCAGTGCTAAAATTGATAAGAATCAGATGATGGTCAAATTTACAAAATGGAAGATGATACGGGATAATGTTTTGGAACCAGAGCTGCAATGGCAGATTTACCAACAACCTATCAAGTCTCTCCATCATATTCCTCCTCTTCCATGTATATGTGAGCCCCTGAATTCCCACATCTAATAAGTGAGTATTTTGTACAAACTCCATGAAATCATTCATCCCACGCCTAGACGGAGATGAGTTGCCTTCTCTCTCATGGGTGTGTAAAATAACATTAAAGTCAGCCACCAAAGCTCACGGTTCTTGGATTGAATCAGCTAGCTCTAATAACTTTTCCCAAAGAAATCTGTTTGGGATAGTTTTGGATAGATTACATAGGCTGAGTTGTGCTGGAAAAGCTTAAAAAATGGATTTATAGGTAAGGTAATTGATTACCTAAAAATAGTAATCGATTACCCTGCGATAATTTTTGAGAACTCAAATTGATGCTCTCTATGGTAATCGATTACCTGATTTCAATAATCGATTACTCTGGAGAACAATCACTTTAGTCCAGTTTTGTGCAAGATATCAGGTAATCAAGTAGGTAATCGATTACCCTGCATATAAACAAATATAAAAGCATTTATTTAACAACTTTTGAATGGTCCAATCAAGTGCTTGATTCTCACATACGATTTCTAATAATTCTTTCCAAGATTCATACCCATTTTTTATGGTTAGAAAGTGCTTCCAATTCAAGATTCAAGAAGAGAGTTAATTGAGTTCTAATCTTTCTTTTTGGGTATTCTTCACATCAGGTGATATTGTTATGTACCCTATCTGTGTTTTTGCACTAGGTTTACAATCTCTTGAGGTGTTCTTGAGATTGTGGGAAAATCTTGTAGTGGGGTGTTGCAAGTGAGGCGTTGTCAGTGACGGGGTGTCACGATGTAGCAAACTCTTGTGGTATGCAAGAGGAAACCTCTTATTGTGTGATTTAAATCTTTTGGGATTAAAATCTGTATGTGTTGTGTGCATGTACTGAGATTTTAGTGGAAAGCAGATTAGCGGAAGACTAAGTCTGTAATTGGATGTAGTCAGTTGGACCGAACCAGTATAAATCACTGTGCAAATTCTCTCTTCCTTATACTCTTTAAATTTAGTCTTTATTGAATTCTTGGAGCACTAACATCTGGATTTTTGCAGTTGAATCTAATCTATTACAATTTCTTGCTGTTGATCTAAATCTTGATACATATCACTTGACTTTAAATTTGGGTCTTTAACCCATATTTTGTGGGTTTGATTTTTATTATTTCTACTCTTTCCTTTTGTTCCTGAATTGCTTTAAATATAATCCTTGTCAAGTTTCTCAGCTACTTTGTTTGAAATCGTTATTGAAGGAATTGAATTAATTGGTGCTTTGCTTGAAGGGTTGAATTCTTGAAAACCCATTTTTGTAAAAGAAGGTAGATTTTGAAAATTTCAAAAAAGAGTTGTTTCTGAAAATACTCTGATATTGTTGAATAAAAAATTTGTGAAAAATAATTTGGGTGAATCTATTCAACCCCCCTTCTAGATCCCCCCTGGGACCAACACATTGTATAACCTTCCTTGATGCCAACCTTCATCGCAACACTAGTCTTCGTCACGATACCACTGTGTAGCCTTCCTCTAGAAGAACGATGATTGGAAGCACTCAACCCTAGCTTCTTCACACTCATGACGCCTAATTTAGGTGCCTTGCTCATTTTGATCTTACATATATTCATTGTCTTCTTCTACATGACCTTACTCATGTTGATCATTCCTTTTGCTTTAGCATAGTGAGTTCTCCCTTCGTAGGTTCCAACAAGTGACTTGGTGAGTGATGCTCTCAAAGGTGGTTAGGGCTCACACACCCCCTTTTACTACATACCACTCTTTCCTGATAGGGCTAGTTCCTTTTGCACCTTCTTACTATGTAATTCCTCAATAACATGTCCATTATTATTTTCCAAAGTATCAAAACATGATCCATTTTTTGTTAGACAAATATTCTTTAAATTCACTTGCTGATGTGAATGCATTTTGCCAAGATTCTCCCTTGATGCATGTGATTTGCCTCCCTATTTCCTATTTTAAACAATTAGTTATGGGCCATAAATTTTATTTGAAACCTCTATAACCCCTTCTTTGTTAGTTGTTTCAATCAATTTTATATCCCATTATTGTCAACGACAACGTCCATGGAAGGGTTACACGTTTAGATGTCACTGGACAACCACTATCACCCATCTGCTTGTTTTGCCTATCCTCTGCAATCCCTTCTATGCATTGAGCATCCTTGAGACCATATCTCCCACATCGAAAACTAATTTTATGAAGTCCTTCATATTGCAATTGAAGCAAGTGTCCCTTTGCAATCACCTTGGACTATAGTGGTTCGTTAATATTAATTTCAATGCATATTCTTACACACTGACCTATTGCTTGGATTGTTGTTACCCAATCGAATTTTAGCATAGTACCTAATACCGAGTCAACCCTTCTTAGAAAATCATCATGTATAAGTCGATAAGGAAGTTAGGCATACATACCTACATGACCAACTTCTTCACGAGCCTTGCATTCTCCATGAAAAATGGTCTTCAATGTTAAACCAGTATGTAATGCCCTGCCACCATCTAGGGTCCATAGAAAATAGCTTGATTGTAATCCTCATGAGAAGAAAACAACAGTATTTGATAATAGTTATCAGGCATGTAAATAATCTTTATAGAACCCTTCTTCGCCCAATCATATTGAACCTTAGCTTAGATCATGATGAACTCAAAAGGTTTTTACAATACTCACGGCAAGTGCACCAGTCGTATGTAGTAACTAATGCAATCTCAAAAAGGCATGAAGCTTCTTTGAGATCACTCTCCCTTAATCTTGCTCCTTGGAGGTTATTGTTGAAGAAATTGAGGTAGAAGACAAGAAATGGAAGGTGATTATAGCCGCCACTTCAATGGAGAAGATAAGTCATGGATGAAGCTAGAGACAAGGGAAAAAACCCTTGATAATAGCCATAGAATGACTCTCACATTTTAGGAAAGAGTATGAACACTCACAAGAAGAACTTTCAATTTTGAGAAGACTAATTTCATTCAACATAAGTTTTAAAATAAGACAAGTGGTGGTGGCCTAAATTTATAGGCAAAATCCTAGGCTATGGGCTTCACATTTGGACGTCCAACTTGGCTTTTAGTTAGGGAGGATTAGTTGAATTAACTAAGTATTAATTTGACTAGATCCAAACAAGGCCCTAGAAACTAGGATCTATGTTCCCTCTAGAATTCAAATTTGAATTTGAGAGTGCCATGTAGACTCCCTCCAATTCTAATTTGAATTCAAATATACCATTTAGGAGAGAGAGTGTAATTAGTACCAACTATAGGAGACAAGGGTCTACTTGTCTCTCATGCTTCATGTGTGCTTAGAAAGGTGTGGGAAACATTCTAAGGGGTATGGACAACAAAAACCACACGTCCAAACTCCCCCAAAAGGCCTACTCCTCATGCTTACACCCCACATAAAATACTAGTGACACCTCATTTTTAAAATAAGAAAAATAGGCCAAAATACAAGGCCTAAAATAAAACTAACTATAGCACCAAATTACTAAAGGTAAATGGCGCAAATTACAAGCCTCCTAAGCTAAACATTTACAAAATATGGACCATGGCCTAAAATAGGTTCCTTCAAGCTTCATTCAAACCATGTCTTCCTTTATTGATCCTAGTTTAATTCCTTGCTAGGCGGGATTGCATTTAGTAATTGATAAATATATCGGGTCAATCCACGTGGACTTGTTTAACCTCAGAAAAATCAGTACTTTCTACTTGTATGAACAAAAGATAGAAATAAAATTGAATCTATCAAACATAAAGTAAAAAAATAAAACACTACAATTACACGTATGTAAGTCAGTCGGGTTTGATTTGCTAAATCATCCCTCAAGTGCATAAATGCACTCAAAACCTTCGTTCACTCCCCACATTTTCATCACCCATAAAATACCCTTGCTCTGATTCCTCAAGAGCAAGAGATTGTGCTATTTGGGCTTTAGACCATGGATCTTTCACATAATCTAAAGTCAAATATCCCGTATTAAGAAAAAGGAGCTCAAGATGGCCAAATGAGTTTTTACTATCTCCCAGACATAAACATCCAATGGGAGTTCTTCTTATTTTACAAACCAAAATCATCTCCCGAGCTCATTCGGTAAGTAAAATCCACACAAGAAAACATTTCGCGCCTTACAAGTTAAAATCCTTTCTCAGACTCATTCAATAAAGTAAAACATAGGAAATATTTTAGAAATAAAGTGCAAGGTAAAGAAAAACACCAACAATAGAAAATAAATTGAGATTAAGAATATAAAAATAGACAAGAGTTTAGGTAAACTACATAAAAACCCAACTGAAATACAAAACCTAGCTAACTATGGGGTGGATGAGCGAGTGGAAGGATGTGCAACCCCAAGTTAAGAGAAAACATGGAACCCCTAAAACTAACTAAACTTATGCTTATTTATAAATTTGTTTGTAGCTCCGGGGTGCTTAGCGGTCATAAAATGGGCATTAGGCACTAGGTTTGCACCGAGCATTGGGTGCTCGTAGTTGACCTTTGATCCAATTTTTTTATTTTTCTTCGCTTCTTCGATCCTTTCTAAAAGCTTACATATCTAATTAAACATAGTTTTAAGAAAAATAAGAAGAAAACAAGACATTAAATAAGTTGGAATTATGATAATTGCTTTATTTTACCTATGTAATAATAGGTAATTTAGGCAGTTATCAAATCACATAGAATCCCATTTTCTTTCCCAAGATAGTCGCTATCAGGGACCCCTTCCACAACTTGCACCACTCATTGAATTCCTCATGAAACACAGGAATATCCTTGTATCTAGCAATGTCATCCTTTTGTAGCATAGGAGGCGATAACTCAGGTTCTGGCATCCCTGAACATCTCCCTTCAAATTCGAATAAAGCAACAAGCCGCTTTCAACTTAGCAATTTAGCTTTATACGACTCCTCCACCCCTTTCTCAACCTAGTTACTTGGCATCTCCATGTGACCTTCTACCTTACGCTTGACTTTGCAATTACTCTGACCAATCGAATCCTCCTCCTCTTCAAATACCTCTTGTGAAACCCTAGCAGAGCTTTCACTCTCCATTTTATTCAGTTCTTCTCAAAGCAATAGTCATTATTTATAAAATAATTGTTTAGTGAAAAAATTATTTGGCATAAAATAATTTATGTAATATTTTTGAAATAAAATAAATTATTTAAAATTTAATTAAATAATTTTATGTAAATACTATTTAAGACCTAACTTTTCATTTGAAGAAAAAATTAATCAACTTGACCAAACCTTATATAAAAATGGAGCACGAAATCAGATTCAGATATGGCTCATCAAGAACACTGTGTGGTGAAGCTTTAAAACTGAGCTCAAAATATTCAAAAGCGTTTAACTATCCACAAACCTAATATATATCCAATATTCAAAAGCATTTAAAATCTCAACAACAATATATTGTAGTTAAATCGCTTTCTATACCACAAATAGTAAATGTTACTCTGATAAACATTATTATCTCAGTGAAAGTGATGGACTCAATCTTTATGGATAAGAGACATACAAATATTTATTTTTCTCTTTAGACCACCTTCCAAAATTCCACCACTACTACTTACTCCTAAAATCTCATGATACATCACATTATGTTTCGAGATGAAATGTGATATATGAGATATTTTTCTATAAAAGATCCTTAGAAAATTGTGGTATTGATGAATGGTTTCTAAGTTATATTAAATTTACATATATGTTTAATTAAAAATTGTGGTTATATGATAATTAATGTGTTCCATTCTTTGTTGTATTGAATATAATAATTAATTTGACATTATGTTGTGAGATGACATGTTGTGATATATGAGATATTTTTCTATAAAAGATCCTTAGAATATTGTGGGTATTGATGAATGCTTTCTAAGTTATATTAAATTTGCATATATGTTAATTAAAAATTGTGATTATCATTAAATCACTGCAAGAAAAAATACATTAATTTCATGATGATAAAATTTTTTCACTAAAAACATAAAAATTTGTCACCAAATACATTTAGTGGTCATATTTTGCTTAATGCTATTATTAATATGAGAGTCACTATTAAATTAATGACGATGTTTTTATACGTCACAAAATAATAGTTATTGTGATAAAATTTCGTTAGTATTACTAATATATAATAGTGATAAAATTAAGATGTCACAAGTATACAAAATGATAGTGATGATTTAATCATTACTATTAAGAATTTATAATAATATTTTCTTACTAAATTTTATAAGAAATTTGTTATAATTATTAATACAATTTCAATAATACTTTGAGGGCCATAACACGACCCTCAAAGACATCGCTATCGATGTCGAACTGTCTATCTGAGATGCCAAAGAGCGTCACGGTCTACCAGGCAGCCTTGTTGAACCCTTTAGTGTGGTTGCTCTCTACTGCCATCTAAGCTTGCTTAATGAGCAGTGATTTCTCGGCGGCGACTTGCTTCTTCTCATCCTCAAAGGTTACCAACTTTGTGTTGAGATCAGTAACCCTCCTCTCGACTGAGATCATATCAACCGTTTTTTCCTTGGCCTTCTTCAACTGCTGCTCGAGGAAAGTTTGGCTAGTCTCGGCTGAGATCAGTCTCTTCCGCAAACTTGCATTCTCCTTAAACGACTTGGTTGAAGCATTCAAGGCCTCGGAGAGAGAATCCTGAGTCTCTACCAACTCTTTCTTTATTTTGTCCGCCTATCCAGCCTTCTTAACATCTCAGATGAGCCTTTGGCCAAGCACCTAAACCCGAGCCTGAAACTTGGTGAAACTGGAGGAGACCTCGTCCAAGTTGGGGGAGTTGAAGATCATCTTCTTCTCCAAAGATAGGTTGGTAACTTTTATTTTCTTATTTATCTTCAAGTCCCCCGCGTAGGTAGGACTCCAAAATCAGCACTTTGGCGACACACTTGTTTGAGGGAACCTTGGAAGTAACCTTGGTCTTCCCTTTATTCCTTGAATGTTTTTAGGTTGATGAGGAGGGAGTAGATCGGGGATACTGGAGCCTGATATACCAACAACGACCTCTTCTTACTTGCTCTCCACTTCACAGGCAGAGCGGATATTTTGAAAGCAAACAGAGGGTTCGACGTATCTTCTCAACCATTTACACACCAAAAACAAGAAATTCAACCAAGTTAAAATCTGAGTACAACAAGAAATTAAAGAAACTTCCTTTAAAATCTTTTAGGGATGAGGTGTACAGGGAAATAATGCAAAATTGTGGCTGCCCATCAGTGAGACCCATCTCGGCACTTCACTGAGACGGGTACACTAACGATACAAAAAACGTTGGGCTTTAGGCTCAACATATAGGGCCTTGCAGAGAACTCGGAAGACTTGGAGAGACACCTAAGTATTTGAATGTAGTTGACTCGATGCCACGTTCAAAACTCAGAGCACTGCCATGGTGAACTCATCAAAGGGCAGGTGAACATGAAACTCAGTTAAAAGCCGCTCGTACATGTAAAAGAACTTGCCACTTGCATTTCTCGACCATGGCAGATCCTCTCCAAGGTCTAACAGCAGGCCATCGAGATAAAATCTTTGCAATCTTTGTTTCCCAATAGGTCTATGTTCTCTAGCACCCATTTCATGTTGCAGTTCTTTCGTATGTCGGATGCGTCCTCTAACACCTAGGGATCGACCCACGAGTAATCCTCTATTGTGGTCACCTCAACCTTAACTACCAAGGGCTCAGCAACCGGAAATGACCCTACCGACGCCTTACTAGAGACATCAATACTATTGATATCTCCTATCCTAGAGTTTTTCGAGCCTAAGGTACTCAAAAATTCGGTTGATCGCATGTGAGTTGAAAAGCTTAGAGAAAACATGGCCCCAACCTTTTCTGAAGAGAGGAAAACAAGATCAACACGACAACACTTCAGATGATCTGGGACAAAATGATCTCGGATGTTATCACACTTTAGAAACATGTGCAATGGAAGATAGATGCTCCCCTAGTTATAGGCGCGAGGTCTACGTGGCCTAACAGGGCGGCACATCTAGGCCGTTCATAGACATACATCTGACGATCGATAGGACACCACGTGGTGCCCAATGGTCATCTCTGCTCTAAGGTGATCTCAACGGAATACAGTCAGCATCTCTTTTGCATAAGCATGACAGATTAATGTGGTAGATTAGCTTAATTCAATAATTAAATGACTTAAACATTATTAACACGTAATTGAGCCCTCGCTAATTAAGCCCATGGACCCTCAACCCATACCATGATAGGTCAACAGATAAAGGTTGTTGTGGGCATTACATTTATTATACCTCTATTTGCTCCAAGTTAATCTCTTTCTAAGACTGACTTGAGCGTTAGAATGACTTGTGCAACTCCTCCCCATTGTACCTCTGCTTAAGGAGAAACAAGCCCACCTCGAACATTCGTATATCGAACCAGACCTCACCTCTAATTTATATCGTTGTTGGAGTAACACCAATTAGCATTCTCTTTTTTTATAACGTTGAAGAGAAATAATGCATCTTATTTCGAGCCATTAATTGCTAGCTAAGATTCAATACAATAATGTCATAGGATTATCTTACCTCATGTTTTGTGGGCTACAAGTTGGGATTTAAGAACTGATAGGTGAAAATGCATACATAAAATAAAGATAATTCTAAAGAGAATATGATTAAATAAAATAAAAAGAAGTTAAAATTTGTTTATCCTTTGAAGAAAACAAACATCTATTAATTTTGACTCCAATGCTGAGAATTCAACAAGTTGCATTTTTATGGGTTCGTTGTTTTATTTTCCATTCATTAAGTTGAGTTTTTAGAGTTCTTATCTAAAAGTTGTTCTTTTAGGAATTACGTCAGAAAATTCCAATGTCCAATGCAAAAATTTTGTATATAAGAACCAATTCTAGTACATTAAGAACTCATCTAAGTACCAACGATTGGTTGTAAATATTAGGTTCATTATTGATTGAAGAATAAGATGATCAAAATGTTCAAAGAATTAATTAGATCTCCACCAAACCACTACCCCATCTCATTATACCATAAATGGTAATGCTGTGTCACTCGCTTTTTGTACCACAATTTATTTTGAACTTAATTACAATTTTTAAACCTCTTATTTTTAACACATTTGTGTTGAGTATTTTTTTTTTTAAAAGGCAAATGAGAATGTATAAAATTCATATGACTAAAATAAAAGTTTTCAACAATCTGTACAGAAATGTCAAGAAATCGACAGATGTATAACAAGACATCTGCCAGTCAACTTCAAAAGAAGAAACCAACACACTCTCATGGTTCCATAGTCTCCCCTCTATACTTTCACTAAAACTCACCGCTACATGTCTAATATACATATCAAAAGGTTACTACACTAATAAGAAAAACTGTAATTCCTATTAAAACCAAAAGAATATATACAACAATCGTTTCCACGATATAATTTTGACCAACATCAAGATATCCAAAGACTCTAAATTACTAGCATTAAAAACTATAGAGTATTACTCCTTAATTATTTCTATATTTTGGTACTGTTTTCTTTAGACGAACTTATAATCCCTTTTCTAATTATGGAAATTCATTAAGGAGTTTTTGACAACTTTGAGCCTTGCACCATCACTATCTGATATTTATTTTTTAAGAAATAGAGATTTTGCATTGCACTAAAGTCATGATTTAATTTGATATGAAGAGAACACTAGACAGTAGGAGATAAGAAATACTGAGTAACAGAAATCTCTGTAAAACTTTAAACTTCTAATTCAACGACGTGGTTTATAGAAGAAGAAAAAAACGTCATTTAAAAAAAATATATATAGCCCTATAGCTAATGAATTAGTAAAAAATATATTTATAAATTTATGCTTAAATGCCCCTTCCACTTGTAAAATAGTCCATTTAATTTGATTTTATTTTTATTTAACTACTTCATAAATTTTATTTGAAGATGCATTGTAAAAGTATTTTATATATACAATTTAATAATTGAATAACTCAATAAGCACTATATAGTAAGAAGAGAAGATAAAGTATTTCGAGAAGGTATTTCATGTTGACATGCACTCACTCGAACCCTCTCTTAAACCTCATTACATCGCACGTCGTTTCTATGATTTCATTCAACCCTCATGTGAGCTTCTCCATTTCAAAGAACATCTTTCCAAAACAAATAGTGTCTAGACAAAAACAAAACCTAGGCACAACACTCTACCATAACTTCGATTTCATAAAGAGTTTAATTTCTACATTAAACTATTAATTAGTAAGTATTTTTTAATTTTTAAATTTTTTTAGTTGTATATTGTTATTAATTTGTACAGATTTGATGAAAATTTTATTTTTTTAATCCTGAACAACAATTGCTTGGTGAATCAACTCACCCACTTCTTAAGCAACTTGAATTGTCATGTAGGATTGCTCCAATGAGAAAATTATTTCAAACAACTCATTAATTTTTTAAGTAACTTTATATGCATCTTCTGTTGGAGATGCTCTTATATCGATGTGACATGATTTTGACCTTATGGAATTTTAGAACCTGTACTGTGATAATTTAGTGTACTCAAATTTATCTAATTCTCATCTAATTATAATGTTTTTTGTCTATAAATAATTCGTAATAAATACATGACATCTAAACTTTCTTCTTACCACTTTTATTTGTAATATTTTTTATGGAGATCAAAAAATTAATTAGATGTGACATTTTTTTCTTCCTAAGATGTTAAGGTATAAGTTGTGACAACTTTTATTTTTAAAATCTCATCTCTAAAATTTATATATATAATAAATAATATAAAAAAAAATTTTTACTGTGAAAATAAAAATAAGGATATTCTAATAAATTGATGTGGGTGTGCTTGTCAATTTTAAATTTTAGAACATAAGAGTGACAATTCAAAAATTCTAAGTCTTAATAAAACTAAAAAAGATAATAAAAAACACCAATATACAAATTTAATCTTACGTACTACTTTCCTTATACATAATCAACTTCTGAATTCAAAATTTTGTTTCGCAGACTATCTTTTATTTTAAAGGTTTTTATTTATTTAATAAACATTTATGGCAACTCCTCTATATTCAAAACCCACATACAAATATAATAGTCAATTTTATAAGTTATCAAAGATTTAATCATCAATTTAAGCTTTTTATAATCAATTTCAATTAAATATAAACATTTAATGATTTTTTTGGTGAAGGTAAATATTTAATAAATATATTAAAATAGATAGCTTACAAATTTAAGTCCATTTATAGGATATTGATTTATTTGAGTCAATTATTTTTTATCGTAACATTATAAATGTGCTTTAATATACATGTTTCTACTTTCTACTAATAAAAACAAGTACATCTTTTTAGTTTTTTAAAGTTGAGAAGTATATCCTAATTTATAACGTTAACATATATTAATTTTTTATATTAAAATATATATTTTAATTCATAGTGTTGATATATAAATTTTTATTTTCAATTTATATTTTTAAAAGTGATCAAATTAAATTTATATTACTATAATTTTCAAATTATTCAAAATTTAATTATATTTTGATAATTAATTTCATGTAATTTTTTTCACATATTGTAATTTTATTTTATCCATAGAATAAAATAAGTTTATTTTATTGTAACTATTTTACTTATATAAAAATATATAAATAAATATATTTTTATTTAATAGTATGATACAATTTTGTTAATTATTTAAGATTTAAAAAAATAATTTAAGAACATATAAAAATCTATCAATTTTATATCAACATATATAAGTAAAATATATACATCATTATGATCTTAAAAATTATTTTAATTTTTATTTTAGAAAATTATTTTAAATTTATTTTAAATATATAATAAAAAGCATTAATAGGAGCAATTTAATTCGTTAAATCAACTGCTGTGAAAATTTGTATCAATTGCATACTTCATTAACAACTTCACAAAAATATTGAAGTCTTACTTCATTAATATTTTCTATTTTTTTATTGAAAATTCTTCCATTAAAGTTAATTTAAAGGTCTATTAACATATGTATCTTTTCATTTGCTGAAAGTTTTTTTTGTTTTCGGATCATTGTGTTACTTTTATTTGCTCAATGTTTTTTCATTGCTTAGCATTTTATTTCTTTTAGTTTGTTATTTCTCAATTAATTATCTTGCAACAATAATAATAATACTTAATTATGTACCAGTACATGAGAGTTCATCTCCATTTAATTGAAGAAACATGAAAAGTGAAAATTAGGAACTAAATTTCGCATAATAACTAATCACTATAGTTATGTATTATTATCATCATCTTCATCATTATTTTTTTCATTATTATTTTTTTAACATATATCTCTATAGTTTGCATTTCTCTCAAACCAGGATCTCTAAATTTATCAACACAAACTACTACAAGTGATGACTCATAACCAGCTTCAACTAACACCAATTATTCAAATGATAGAATTATCCCAACATTCTTTAGAACAGTACTTATCATCCATTGCATTCATTCCATGAATTATGTAAAATGGATTAAGAATTCTGTCACTGTATTGCAAACGACCATTTACATGGCCAATATTAAAGCAGAAAAACACTAACTATAGTTCTGTTAAAACTTGTGCAAAAGGAATTCTAGTTGTATGAGTTAAGCATTTAAAGTGTGGATGATTTCAAACTTATTTAACACTATCAATATTCAAATTGTACGTATCACTATAAAACACCATAGAATTAAAACTAGTATTAGTCACTCTTCTCTCTCTATTCTCTCTTCTTGCCCCCTCTCAATGCTCTGCTACCTATCAATTTACTTTAACAATAATAGAATAAAATGCTATGTTAGGATTTTAGTTCTCCATCAAAGTAAAAAAAAAAAGTTTAAAAAGAAAAAAATGTCTTAGTTAGTCCGAATCTTTAAAAAAAAATATCATGATTTCCATTATCTTCTGAATCACAAGAGTATATATATATATGTATGTCTATATATATGGAGGGGATCTACTCACTCCAAGAGTAAGTATAAAAGACTTATTCTTCATCATCACCTTTCATTTTCTTGAAATCTAAGAGTAAGTATAAAAATACTTACTTTTGGAGTAAGTGGATCTCTTCCCATATATATATGTATATATAATTTCTTGCTTGAACAAATCAAATGAATATTCATAGTTGTGAAAATGGGTTCGGATGGGACCCTCTAACATAATCGGACCGGTTTTTCTAAAAGATCAAACACGTAGTTGACCTGGTTTGAACTGACCAGTTCAAATAAAAAATGGTGACCCAAACCAAGTTGATCCTAGTCAAGTTGAGCTTAATTTTTTTTAAAAAAAAATTAAATGATGTCATTCCTTACTTTTTATTTTCTCTTTATTTTTTATGCAATTTGCAAATGTAAAAAGTGAAAATTGTGATGTTACATTTTTTTTATATATAAACCGGGTTAGATTGAGTTATTTGACCACTAATCCATTAATCTACTTCCTTGACCGGTTTAGTAATTGAACCGGTTTTTACAACACTGTAAATATAAAAACATTTAGAATTTTGTAATTATATCAAAATTTTTACATTGATTTTTTTTAACCAAATAGATTTGTACAACATTCTTAACTTAATTCAAACATCATTTTCTCATGATTAAAAAAAACACCAATTTATCAAAAACAAATAAAAAATACCCAAAATTAATGTTAGCATTTAGAAAAAGAGCACAGAGGACAGTTGAGGTTGAAGGAACAAGCATGAGAAGAAAGACGTTGGGCAAGTGCAAACAACATATAATCACTCTCATCCGTTCATTTAAACGAGGGTGTTCTTCTTCTTCACCACCAATTCTCATTGTCTCGAATTCCTAATTGTGATTTGCACTTTGCACTCAGTGCCACACTGTACATTTTTCCTCCCTTTCTTTCTTTTTCTTTTTTTCTTAAAATTCAAACCCTCTTTGCTTTTTTCTAACTGAAAGCATTTTAGAAAACATAGCAAAATGCTCTGTGTGGTGTGTTCTTCTCCTAGAGAAAATTTTTAATTATTATTAATATTATTTATTATTATTTTATTTTATTTTTAAAAATAAATAAATATTGCCAGATTTCATCTTCCATGGTTCAACTTAGGTCAATATTTAAAGAACAAGAGATAAAAATTAAAATAATTCGCATATATGTTATTCGTAAAGAACAAATGGTAAGAAAAAGATTTTTTATGGTCAAATAGAGAACTTGTGGCATGGCCTCTTATCATTCTTAAGATAGATTGTACGAGTGACACATTAAGATTTAAGATTTAATTGGTTAGTGAGATAGAAGGAAAATAATTAAGTCGCTCGTCCCTTTTTTAAGTTTCTATTTTTTGAAAACTTTATGTTATTTATTTTTTATTTTTTAAAGTTTAAAACTAGTTAGATTTTGTTAAGAAACTAGTTAGATTCTATCTAGATTTATACTGAAAAAAAAAGTTCTATGGAGATAGATATATAAATAGATATTTATAATTATACATTACTATGTATTATATAATAAAAAAATTAAAAGTTTTGAAATATGCTAAGATCAATGTCATAGCATTACACAAATATATTTTATTAATTTATAATTTATTATAAACAATTCAATGTAAATTATGTTTTTAAGATGTTGTGGGTATTTTTTTGTTGAAATCAAGCTTTTTAATTGTCAATTTTTTTAAGGTTATCATTGTAAGAGAAGTTTTATTGAATATAAATTTATAAAAATAAATTATCTTATATTTTATTTTAAATTATATATTTCATATTGATTTACATTTTAAAAAAATACATAATATTAATATAAATTTATTAAAATAAATTATCTTATATTTCCTTATAAATTATATATATTTCATATTTATTAATATTTACAAAAATACATAACATAACCCTACTTTATAATAGTTAAAGATACGAGGATGATTTTATAGAATATAATCATAATAATATTGTGATTGAATTAATCATTTATATGATTTCACCCTCATCTAGTCAATATGAAGTAAACACATAAAATATGTGTGGTTCTTGTTATTTAATTTTAATATCATATATGTTATTTTTATATATCAATGTTTTATATTTGAATGCATAATTGTTCTTATGTTATTATATTTTCATATAATTCTAATTGATAAAAACTATAAAAATTTAATTTTTAACGAACAATTTTTTATTTTCTTGTTGTTTTAATCCATTAGGAATTTTATTTAAATCAATAATTAAATTATAGTGTCTAAAAAGTAAAAAATACGACAAATTGCAAATAGTTCTATGTTGTTAGATTAGGTTGTTAGATCGAGATTTTAAGTTGAGAACACATTTATTTGATTTAAATTTATTTACTATAATTTGAATAAAAGATTGTGGAACCTCAAACTCAAACTACACTTTTGTGAAACCTCAACCTCAAATTCTTCACAGGACTTTAATGTTCTTACCCTTTGTGAATTTGCATTAGATTTCATCATTACTTAACAAGATATGCAGTAAATAAAGAAATTAAGCATATACTAAAAATTCAAAAACACTTGCCTTGCTTCTTATAAGCATTTAAGAGCTTATTTTCTCCTTCATAAAATGACTTACAATATAACATATTTGCATGTGTAAGTGGGTGTGTGTGCTTGCATATATGCGTGGGTATATGGATGAGTAGCTGTGTGCATGGGTGTGTAGGTACAGTGAGTGTGTGCATATGTGTATTGCACAACCATAATGAATAAACACAAAAAAAGTTTTACCTTTATATGTTATTTTAAAAATTTTTGGTTGCAAGTCATAAGAAAGAAGGGGTTGAAGGAACAATTTAAGTTGTGCTAAAAGGGCAGGAAATGATGGTTTAACTTCTACAGCAAAGGGAATGTGGCAAGGTTACCATTCTGTATCCATTTGGCACGACTCAAAATTGTTATTGTTGTACTTACTAATATGTCGATTTTGCTTCGATTTGTCGAGTGATGAAGGAAAAAGAGACCTTTTTTGTGGAAGCTTGATCCTTAAAAGATGGGTATTTGACTGTGTTGGCTATAGTGTGCTCTCTCCACCTCGAACAACGCATGTGTGTTTAATGAAGCTGAATAAATAACAAAAAATTAAGGAACAATGTTGGTGAGGGAAAAATCTAAGTTTTTTTTTTTGTTCTGGGAGGGTGAAATAGAAGTTGTAAGGCACAGAGGAAGAAGGGAATGAAAGCCTCAAATGGGAGAGGGGTGTGTGGCAAGATGAGCTTTGTGTAAAGTACTAACCTAGTACTCTATTTTTTTAGATTTGTTATTTTTTAATTTATTTTTATCAGTTGGTTATTTAATTTTTCAATTGTACCTCTCGTTTTGAACTCATGTTAGGACCATAACTATAAACGCATCTCGAAACTACAACTTGACACCTAACGCCCATCTTGGCATGTTGATCACCTTGGCATAAGCCTAAACCCATCTTCTTAAAAAGGGTAACTAGGGGAAAAACCTTAAGTATAAAAGGATAGTTAAGTCTCACCTCCAGGTACACTATTCAATAAATTCATTCTCTCACTTTGATCCACGCTTAATTGGGCATCAGAGTCCGGTAAGAGCATTTGGCACCAATTGTTGGGATATAAAAATTCTTACATCCTCGGCAATATATGGTACAAGCCAGGAACAACACATCCTGATCTGTCATGAAAGTCCAACTGTAGGGTCTCCAGAATCAATTGTCCAAGGAGGGAAATGACAGAGATGAACACCACCAATGGAACAGCTCGACATGAAATGCCTAAAACGACGAAACCAAGCATCACCATCAAAGGAGCTCAATGAGAGACACGTACAACAACAAAACCTCTCGAAATGACCATACAACAACTCACTAGCAAAAGATGGACAACCAACTATTACACACAAACTAACTTGATACTCCCGTAGCTTGACACAACTCCATAAGGTCGAATGCGTCCAATGTAAAAAGTCCAAAAATGACATTGGGATTACGAAAGAGTCACCTTGAGTGTGACTAATAATATCCAAAATAAAATTAGCCATATTTATTACTTAGCCCTTATTACCATATATAAATCTAAATATTATCTTTTCTAATTATCTTTTTAATGAAATATTATCTTTCCTTGTTAACATTTATATGGCAATCAATTATTCCTGCTACCACAATTATAGACTCTTACTACAGACAATTAATTAGTTAGCAAATGGAATGACAATCTACTTTATATTAAGGACATAATTAACCACATTTATTACTTAGCCCTTAGTACTATATGTAAATCCAAATATTATTTTTTTCTATTTAAAAGGCAATCAATTATTCCTACTAACACAATTACAAACAATCAATTAGTCAGTAGAGGGAAAGACAATCTACTCGTATTAGAACAAAAGTAGCCACGTATATTACTTAGCCCTTATTACCATATATAAATCTAAATATTATATTTTTTCATTATCTCTTTAACAAATATTATATTTTCTTATTACCATTTATAGAGCAATCAATTATTCCTGTTACCACAATTATAAACTCTTATTACAGGCAATCAATTAGCTAGCAGAAGGAATAACAATCTACTTTATATCTAAGGCAGAATTAGTCATATTTATTACTTATCTCTTATTACCATATATAAATCTAAATATTATCTTTTTTCATTATCTCTTTAATCGAATATTATATTTTTTTATTACCATTTATAGGGTGATCAATTATTCTTGCTACCACAATTACAAGCTAAAAAAACCAAGGCACCTCAACAGCATGTAACTACACATGGTACCCCAACGACACTATATTTAGTGGACTTCCCGAAGAATCTCACCCATTTTTCTCTAGTAAGTACATTATGTACCACTCAGCACCTCCTCAGAGTTCAGTAACTCATCAATTTTGCACCCATCTAAAGCTTGACAACTTGTCAACTTAGCACCTTCCCAAAGTTTGGCAACTTGGCAACCCATTAACTCGACACCTCTCCAAAGCTCAACAACTTGCCAACTCAGCACTTTTTGTCTGACGAGACACTCATCGCCAACTCAGTGCTCTTGTCTGATGAGACACTCATCACCATCTCAACGTCTTTGTCTGACGAGACACTCATCATTAACTTGACACTCTTGTCTGACTAACGAGACACTCATCGCTTTGCTAACTCGATGCTTTTGTTTGACGAGACATTCATCGCCAACTCGGTGATATTTGTCTAATAAGACATTCATAGCCAACTTGACACTCTTGTCTGATGAGATACTCATTGCCAACTCAGCGCTCTTGTCTGACGGGATACCCATCGCCAACTTGACACTCTTATTCGACAAGACACTTTTTTCCCATCTCGATACTCTTTGTCCAACAGGACACTTTTTGCCTATATTGGCACTCCCTGCCTATGCGAGACACTCTTAACACACACTTTTAACATGTTGCTTGCACACCCAAGATAACAATCAAGACGAAACGCACGCACATACTATCATAGCTTCTTCAGTCTTCCCTTGACTGGTTGACCCCGATGCTAGGGGGCATATGTACCCCCACCCTAAACTCATGTCAAGACCACAACTCTAAACACACCTCGACACTACATCTCGGCACCCAATGCCCATCTCGGCATCTTGATCACCTCGGCACAAGCCCAAGCCTATCTTCTTAAGAAAGGTAACTAGGGGAAAAACCTCTAGAAAAACAAGTATAAAAGGACAGTTAAGTTTCACCTCTAGGTACACTATTCAATCAATTCATTCTCTCACTTTGATCCATACTTAATTGGGCATTGGAGTCCTTTTTACAGGTACCCACCTGTCATCCCCAGAGCCTCCGGTGCTCAAGATCTGAGAGACTACAAATTCTACCAAATTACGGTAAGAACATCAATTGTTATTTCTATCAGTTTGTTATTTATCTTGAAACTAATAATTAATAATTTATTATTATATTAATAATTATTTAGCTTATCAGTTTATATTCAACACCTATATAAGTGCAACCTCTATGCAGTCTAATTATGATTGATTTAACAATAGACTTCCTTTGTTACTATGTCACTATTCTATATGATATCAGATTAAAGTCAATTGCTTAACAAGCCTTCCTTTTGATCCAATGGTCTCTCACTCATCCACATCTATTGTCATTCCTCCTCCCACCCTTTATGATCCAAAGGATCTTGAGGAATTTAACACCACCACCCAACTTCCTATCAAACTAAACTCCTCCAATTATCCTGTGTGGTATCGACAGATTTAATCTCTACTTGTAGTTCGTGACCTTGAAGGCTACATCAAAGGTGACACACGTCAAAACCATTATCATTGCCTTTGGTGTGTCTTCCAATCCATCTTATATTTTTTGGATTCATCAAGACAAATACCTCTACATCACCTTACTTGGTTTATGAGGTACTAAGGCTCACACCGTCAGGTCCATAGCAAAAACATCATGAGTTGCTTGGTTGTCCTTGGAGTGTGCCTTTTCCGCTCATTCTCTCTCCTATGCCATGTCCGTTAAAGAGCGTTTGAATTATAGCACCAAGGGTTCTTCCACTGTTAGTATATATTTGCAATCAATTCACTTGATTGCTGAGGAGTTATCTTCGACAAGCCACATTGTTGATGACATTGATCTGATCATTCATGCTCTTAATGGCCTTGGTCCTTCTTTTTACGAGTACACGATCTTCATACACACTTGCGACACACCAATCTTAATTAATGAGTTATTTGTCAAGCTGTTGGATTTAGATTTGTTATCTTTTCAATTATTATTTTTATTAGTTTTTATTTATCTTGATAATCATAATTATCAGTTTGTTATTATACTAATAATTTTTTAATTTATTAGTTTGTATTTAATACTATATAAGTGCAACCTCTATGTATTTCAATTATAATTAATAATAACTTCCTCTATTATTTTGTGACTATCCTATACTTTGGGAGCTTTAAGAAATAGGAGAAGTGAAGTGATGATTAATGAGTTGAAGAATTGCAATCACTATTTTGCAAATGGAGGAATATTTATCTTTTTCTCACTCATGTACGATTCTTCTTGGGCAAAGTGATAATTAATAATTCATTAATAATAAAAATCTGATATTATTATTATTATTATCATATAATTACAAGGGAGAATCAAGTAGAAAGAGTGGAGAACATGTCCTTGTTCAGCTTTGGATAGTGATAATGATTTTATTTTTATCTTTAATGTTTGATGGAGTAATTGGTTTGGTGAAAGTGGGTGCTCACAAAAAGGTATCAAATGTACGAAAATGTGTGAGAAAGAGAAATTAGCCGTTTGAGTTATAAAAAGAGAACTGGATTTGGTGCATAGGAGAAAATGTTTTGCTAATCATTTTCAAGAATACATTAAAAAATAGAAACCGCGTTAATAATATTGAAATTAGAATAAAATGAATTTAAAATGAACATATTGTTTAAACAAAAATGTTTTTTAACTAATTTTTAAAATAATTATTAGCTCTTGGACAAAAAATAAGTAGTAAAAAGTTGGTGTGCAAACAAGTAACAGACCTATGAAATTAATGTTTATATTTAGTATTTATTATGTTTTTAATTTATACATTTTATACATGTATTATATCACTTTTATTATGTTTTCAATTTGGAACTGTGAAGAGGATATGACATTTGTTCCTACCGAAAAGTACATGAGTACTATTAATGGTGGACTCGTCAAAATGTCTTTTATCCGCAAAGAGGAAGAACTTACAAAAGGGGATTCTAACACTCAAGTCAAAAAGTATGTAGAGTATGGGAAGTAAAGAGTAACAACTTCTCTGGAAATGGATGTTTAACACGTACCTCATAATCAACTATTTATAGCAAAGACATGTTCTTTACTAGGTGGTTATTACCTATTTAATGTCATGTATTACGTTTACCCGCCATGCTTTATCTTTGTCCAACAGATGTCTTGTTATTTTACTCATCTTTATTGGGAATAACATTAATCAGTAATTATGCTAATCAATCTCTAATTAATTTGATTAATTAGTTTATTATGAGCATATGTTTTTCGGTGAGACCGAAATCCCTTGTATGATTGATATTAATTCCTTCTTTGAATGGTGTCATTTCATATTTTGGTCTTCAGCCATGGCGAAATCCAAAGTCTCTTGTGTTCTCTTTTCCGTTAGTGCTTTTAGTTTATGCTGAAAATCCAAAATCCCTTTGATCTTGATATCTTAAAGGTGCTTTGCTATTTATTTCGGATTTCGATTGTGCTGAAATCCAAAGTCCTTTTTGCCCTATATTCTGAGGGTTTTTAGGCCATTTTGTTTTCCTTCTTTCCTTATGTCTGTACACCTGCCCCCAGGCTTGAGCCGAAGTGTGAAGCACAAGGGAAAAGTCTTTTTAGCAGCAACTTATACACTTCGGATGGTTGTCAGTGTTCTAGGGCCGAAATACCTAGAGATGAGTCTACACAATTCGAGTTTCAAATCTTTTCCCGCCAAGTGATACCGAGGGCGCCATACGAAAACATTGATTGTAGTACTATAGCGAAAGAGAGGAAATGAACAGTTGCGTGTCTGCATATAAGAAAGGAAGAGTGAAAATTTCAGATACACTTTGCTATTTTTGTCTTCTCCTTTTTCCGAAATCTCCTTCCAGTCTTTCTTCATCAGTCTCCCTATTCAGAGTCAGGTACATCTCATATTCTTTTTTTTTATATTTCGGCCAAATGTCTTCCTCTGCTTCTGATTTTGAGATCCCTTCTTCTGAGGGTGGACCTTTTGGGTCTACTGAGATCTCTTCTTCTGCCTTAGGCAGTAATGGTGAGTATGTAACTCACCTAGAGTTACAAGCGGATGGTGCCACAATCCAAAGTCCTTTTTTCCTTATTCTAAAGGTATTTAGGTTATTTTGTTTTCCTTCTTTCCTTATGACTATACAACATTAATATGAAGTAGGGAAGAGATTATATAAAGGATCTGTGAAGGTAACAACACTGCTGGATGCACATTTTACTTAACATTTCATATTAGCACTTCATAAAGTCTAGTCTCAATTTGGTGGGCAAGTGAAATGGCGGGTTGAGTGGGGAGGTGACACTTGTCACGACGGGGGTGGAAAACAGTAACTCAGTTGACGGTTTGGTAAGCAATTCTGAGACATGTCCTCAAAACTGGCAAGCCGAATGACGAGTTCAGTAGGGAGGTGACACTTGTCACCATGTCTGGGAAACCGGCAAGTAAGATGGCGGTTTGGGAGACGCTTTAATCACGCTGTTCTTTCAGGTAATGGCATACTGCCAAGTGGCATGAACCTGCCAAGCAAGATGGCGGTTTGGGCTTCCGAACTATAAAATGCACGACATCGTTGGAGGTTGTATTTTACTCCAACTATGGGCATGGGAGCGATTTCTGTACATTGCTCCCATTGATAAACCCACCCAGTCCACAGATTGCTGCTCAAAGCAAGGTCTATGATTGTGATCCTTATTTTCATTTTTTTTATAATTAGTATACATAATTGGATTTTGATGTTTGTTTCTCATTTTTACATAGGTGGGAAGGTGGGGTTGCTATTAACTATCGTGGTCTCAGTTGGGATATTTGTAAATATCAAGAGATGTTTGATAAGATAAAAAAAATAAATGTAAGTTAATTTTACTACTATGTTACCTCAATGTAACATTTTATATGTTTAAATGGAAACTTTATTATTGTTGCAGATTTTATGGACATCGTATGAATAATATATAACCGTTGTCCCTCCACACCTATTACTGATGAGTGAGCTATGAAGGTATGTAGTTCCTATGATTTGTTTTCACATTGTGGAATGACATCAACCCGATAGGGTAATGCACCAATTTGGGATGGTTCAGCCTATACCTTATCCCCTACTCCAAGATAATAGACTACACGACCTAAGCTTATGAAATAAATAAGGTGTGAATTGGTTGGATAACCATGCTCCGTTAGTGGCCACGTGGAATGACCGGTTCAACAACGTGTACATGACTCCGTCGACAAACAACCTATAGTTGTCAAAGAATATTAAGTACATGTTGTGGTATCGAAAGCATACACGCTTGTTCATCGGTTGTGCGCTAACATACAAACATACTGTAACATCCCAAAATTTAAAATACAAATATTTGAATAAGCATTCAGTTAAGAAAAGATAGATTAAGTTGTTAAGAAAAAAAAATCAATTGAAAGATTAAACTGTTAAGAATTTTGAATTACATTATATATGTGTTTGAATATAATGTAACGTCTCCTGTTACAATAACACCCAAAGTATAATAATTAAGTAATTATTGAAAATAATAAAACAAAATAATATTTCCTTTAAATTACATTATATATGTTTTTGAATATAATGTAACGTCTCCTGTTACAATAACACCCAAAGTATAATAATTAAGTATCAAACAACAAATAAAAATTTATTATTCATACAAAGTATCATTCTCAAATGTAGACATCTCAAAATTTAAATAACAACGTTCACAGAAAGAAAAAATCTAAGCTATGACTAAGTCTTCACGCCTTCTTAGCCTCCAAAGCTTCCTCCTCTTCTAACTCCGAAGACAACACTTTTAATGAGATAATAGTCTCAGTGAATAAAACAAGTTTTTAAAAGAGGTTCGCAAATAGTGTTGTTCTCAGTCGGTGCGGAATCCGGAAAAACAACCATGGTACCTGCAGTAATAAAAAGTATTTTTCTTTATGTATAATTATAATTTAACCCAAATAATTTCTATCAATAATAAAAACACGATAAAATAGTTTTTGATACAAACACACAATCTACAAATTATAGTGATACTCATGATCACTCGCTTTCACTCTACGGTTCTCAGAACCAAGGTTTTTAGTAGATTCTTCAAAAAAGCCTATGAGCTCATATTCCATACAATGACGTCCTATATATAGTAGTTTAGGGTTGGTTTTCCCTCTTTAGGTTTTCTATAAAAGATTGATTTTACCCAATTTAAATCCAAAATTTTATCAAATCTTTAATTATTTTATCTTATTTCGATTTTAAGGGAATTTTATTTGAATCTTGTTATACAAATTGATATCAAATCTTTTATTTTGTTTTATCTTATTTCTATTTTAAAGGAAATATTATCTTAATCTTGTTTATTCAAAATTCCTAACAGTTTAATCTTTTAATTGATTGTTTTTCTTAACAACTTAATCTATCTTCTCTTAACTAAATGCTTATTCGAATATTTTTATTTTAAATTTTGGGATGTTACACATACAGGTAATTTTCAGTGCATTTATTTCTGTTACTTTCAATTTTTATTTTTTATGGTATGATATGTTGTGTTCATTAATTTTTGTGTTTTTTAGGTTGATGTCGTCGAACGCGCCTACCATAATGTCAGCATGGATAATTGAGTCGGCGAAAGCTCAATGGCAAACATAAGAAGTGACCTACGGAGTAGTTTGGAAGCATTTGAGCACACAAATGCATTTATGGCACCGTTTGAAGCTGCACCTGAGCGGTATCTGCAGTACCGTTAGCCGCCTAAAATTGGTGATATAGGAGCTAGTTCAATTGAAGAAGTTGGTCTTCAAAGACGAAGGCATCAGGTGTAGCATCAAGTGGTTAACCTTCTTGGGACGATGTATGAATCCACTCAGGGTATATTCTATGCAACACTAACAGAACCATTTGGCGATTATACGCAACATATGTACCCAGCCTACCAGCAAACTAGTTTGTCACCCGATGCATCTGTGTAGTACTATATGCCACCTTAGCAACCAGGTTACTACAACGCCCTACAAGCATCATATGGGCAATCACCGTTCCCATATGGGGTGTCATCTCAGTTTGATCAAGCATGGGGTACCGATCAACTTTTTCCCAGTGCTTTTATGTTTCTAGAGGCAGTTCGTCTAAACAAAATCTCATATATATTCTGGAGGGAGTTCGTCAGAACAAAATCCACATACTGGTGGCGTTGATTTGAACAACCCCTTAAATCCCTTCTGATATGGTTGTTGTAGGAATTTATTTCATTTGTTTAAATTGTAAAATTAGTTGACAATTTAATGTAACCTTTTTACTTAATTTTGTTAAAATATTTTTTTTTTAATTTCATTGCAATGAATAATTATAAAATATTTACAAATATTTTTAAGTTGATTATCACAATTAGTACATTGAAGCTTAGTTGCTAAATTGAGACATTTTTAAATTCTGAAAAACTAAAATTAATTATTAAACATTGAAAATTTAAAATTAAATATATAAAATTGAAAATTAAATAAAAAAAGTATAAATTGAAAATTTATATTTTAAATTTAAAATATAAATTATGAATTTAAAATTAAAACTGAAAGTTGAAATTTTAAATTAAAATTTGAAGATTAGAAATTAAAAGCAAAATGTCAAAATAAACATTAAATTAAAATTAAAAAAAAAGCAGTAAAAGTAACATCTAAAAATTTCAAAATTAAAACATGTAAAATATAAATATTAGATATTGTACCATTTTTTTATATTAAATGCTGAAACTTACATAACATGAATATATTTTTTATTAAATAGTAACTGATAACTCCTTATAAAACCAAATTTCATAGAAAATATATTTTTATTAACATTATAATTATTTTTCAATATCAATATATAAAAATTATCACCTATTACTATTATTATTATTTTTATTTTTATTATTAAAGTTATTATACATTATGTTTGTCATTTATATTTTAATTTTTTTTAAAAAATTGTAGATGGCCACTGCACATAAATTGTAGCATGTATTATAGAATAAAGCTTCATTAGATATGGCTGTTTTTTTTTTCCTGCTACACAACAAATGTTATATCTAATGTTATTAACCTATACTTTATGTTATCAATATTAATTTGAAGTTAATTGTTAGAAGAAATATTTAAAATATAGCTTTGAAATATCGTTAAAACATTTCATTTGATAGTTAAATGTTCTAGTACATAATACTTTTATTAATATGAAAATTAAATTCTATCCAAATTTAGGTAGCATTTATTCTTATGGTTTGATAAAAATTTTCATAGTTCATACGTAATAAAATTTAAAATTGACAGGAATGTATATTAAGTAATTATTGGAATATTTTTATCATTTTAGGTTATTTTTTTTTAAATATAATTTTGACTAGTAATTTATTTTTTAGAGATGAAATTTAAGATAAAAAATTGTCAAACTTAAGCCTTAAAATCACAATATTAAAAGATGTCACATCTAATTAATCATTTTATCAAATATTATGCATAAAATATTAATAAGAACATTAAAATTTTTATTATAAATTATACCTGTGGAAGTTTTTATTAATTAATGGAGAATTTTAAATGCACAAAATTATCATAATTTATACAAATTTAATTTTTTTAGAGATGAGAATTAAGATAAAATGTTGCCACAACTTATGCCTTAAAATCAGAAGATTAAATAGATGTCACATTTGATTAATATTTTTATCTTTATTAAAAAAATATTGCGAATAAAAATAATAACAAGAAAGTTAAAATTTTGTTATATTTTATTATAAGTAAAGTTAGTTAAGTGAGATTTTTAAGTTCACAAAATAAACATAGTTTATATCCTCAAATTTCAAGAAGCAAAAAGCGTCATATTAAACCTTTTGAATAAATAAATCTAAATATTTTTATGAGATAGGTTTTATGAATTTCCTATTTTATAAACTAAATTTTATTTTATATCTATATCTTAACTAAGTAAAACTAAATATGTTAAAAAAGGGAAACAAATAAGCTAAAATAGAGAAGAAGAAAAAAAGGCAATAAGAAAACAAACTGTCAAAAGAAAAAAGTTAGGCTCAAACATTCATTTAAAGAAAAATGGAAAAAGAAAAACGAAAAAGAAAAGGATGCTCAAGAAGGAAACCCCATATAAACCTAAACATTAAAATAGAAGATTAGTTTTTCTCCTCTAACTCCTAATTAAAACAAAACGAGTGTGCAGGATAGTGGAGAGAAAAGACAAAATGGTGAGAAAGAATGAGTTTCATACGAAAAGCTTCCGACAACACCGTTTTTCACCAGAGGTTGCTTCTGGTGTCGTCCACCATCATCGGAGATCCGTTTTGGTGGTGGTTAACGGAGATAAAAAAATTTTCTCTCTTATTATTATTATTATTATTATTATTATTATTATTATTTATTTTTACCAAATTTAAAATACTGGAAATAGAGAAGAGAATGTGAGTGAGTATATATTGTGGGTGTCTGCTATTTGTCTTAATTGTGATTATCTTTGCAATTTTTTCTATTTTTTGAAATTTCTATTTCTATGGGAACACCTTTTCTTTGATTCAAACCTCTTTTTATAACCTTCAATTTTATACTCTTAATCATGATAAAATATGTTTTTGAGAATAAATATTTTATGCCTAGGATTTAAGGAAGCTATTGGTAGCTACTATTGTAAAGGCTATAAAGAGGGTAGCTAAATCTTAAAAGAGGCTCACTGTAAGGGAAGAGTAGTAGCCGGTGCATTTTTTGTTTCTTCTGCTTGTTTTTTTGTTTCTTCTTTGTTTCATTTTTTTCTTCTCTATTTCGATTTATTGATTTAGTTTATTTGCATTTATTTTATTATTGGATTTGGTTATTTATCATGTTAGTGTTTTTATTTGCTTATTTTATTTGCAATGAATTATATATGTAATGTGGAAGTATTTGTAAATCTAAAAATTTGAAATTAGAATTAGAATGAAAAGAGTATATCTAAATCAAAGAATAAAAGTTAAAAAGAATTGTATTACAAAAGAGATGATTGTAGGATGGTTGGACAAAATTGGGTACTAAAAAATATTTAAAATTTTCATATTTAGTTTTACAATCCAGAATTTAATTATTAGTTACAACTCAAGTTTACAATAAAAAAATTCAAACATAAATCATATCATTCTAACATTTTATTTTAACTCAAATCAATTTACAAATAAATTATATTTAAAATCAATTTTGTTAACACTAATTCAAACACATGAAACAAAATTTAAATAAAGATATATTTTTTCAATATTTTTTTAGCTAATAAAATTATTTAACTTACATAATTATTTAAAAGTTAATATAAATGCTAATACTTAATTTAATTATTTGTCATGTTTGACAACACATGTGCACTACTATGAACATAACTACTTTTTTAAGAAAAAGTATATAAAACATTATTAATTATGATTAGTATTTTGGATAATGACATTTCAGCATTCTAAATTTTGTTCTCATAGATAATTTAAAAAAATATATTAATTTAAGACAAATAAACATAATTCTTTTTATATGAAAATGCTTATTTATAATTGCACCACTTTTTTCTTGAAGTTGAATTTTGAAGCAAAGAAAATGACCATGATTTAATGCAGATTTTTAATCGAATTTCTGTAGAATTTATGTAGTTTCATCCAAGTCTAAGCAATATATCTCAATAGCCTCTTCATTCATGTATGAGAATCAACTCAAACATTATTTTAAAGTGAAATCAGGTGATGCAATCCCACCTAGCATGCATCATGCTAGGAGGATTCAAGGAAGGCATGGCATGGATGAAAGCTCATTGAAGATTGGAAGTCATAGTCTTCATTTTTAGCTTGTAAATATTTTATTTTAATTAGCTAAATAGGAGTATATTTTTAATTCCTTTAAGGCCACTTATATTCGGCCATATTCATTTTAGTTTAGAAGGTATACGTGTCTTTAGTTAAAAAGGAGGAGTAAGCTTAGAATGAGTGCATAAGTCAAGACATGATTTTGGGCTAGCCCATTCAATTTAGGAGATGCTAATTGCACTCATGAGGGTGAACTTAGGTGCCTCACTTAAGTCACACATTGCCTAGAAAAGTGTGCCCAAGGTCTCCTTTGGGGCTATATATACTTATTCCCCCTCATTGTAAATTTCACCTTTAAAGTTGAATGAAAATAGTCTCTTTGTGAGCACATTCTTAGTAAAAGGTCTTGAGAATCTTTTCTCTTGAGGAACCTAGTTGGTTTTTATCAAGGGTTCCTTCCCTTGTGGCAAACCTAAACACTTTGGCTTATCTCTCTTTGAGAGTTGTGCCCCACCTCCATTTTCTTTCCCCTCCATTATCTATTTCATGGTACTTGGAACCTCAAGGAGAAGATCAAGGGGAGTGCAAAATTTTTTTGCATCATTTGGTATCAAGAGCCAACTCCATGAGGTTGTTTTCTAGTTTTAATTTTCTTTAATTTTTTCCAGCTTTTCTTCTTAGTGTTCTTGCTGTTTTCTTTGTTTTTTCTAGCCTTTAATTCATGTCATTTAATTTATTTTATGTCTTGTTAGTTTATGCTTTAGTAGTTTTCATTTTATACAATTTATTTCCTAGTCTTTATTGCTTTCTAGATTCAATTTTTCTTGTTCTTTTCCATTGAATCTTTATATGTTTCCTATAGGATTGTTTCTTTAATTTTCTATCTAGCCTTTTTTTTTTCTTTTTTGTTTATGTTCAAATCCTAAGAAGGTCATTGTAATAAATTGACAAAATTTGTGAAGGAAGCCATACATTGTGGTCTTGATCTTTGGATGCACGTTGTTCTTCTTATTTGAGTTTTTAATTATATTTTCCTGCACCTATTTTTCTGTTTTTCCAGCCCCTTGTTCTCTGTTTTGTGCATATATTTCTGGTTATTTTGAGTCATTTAATTTCAGTTTTTAATCTTCCAAGTTATGTCTTAGTTGGTCATGTTGTAGTCTTTTTATTGTCTCTTAATTCTACATAGTTTTGCCTTTTTATTTTTACCATAAAAAAATGTATTTCTCTCTTGGAATTGAGCATATGCTCTTGTGTCTACTCCTAGAGTCCCACATGCTTTAGATCATAGCATGTTTCAAAAAAATTTCAAAAAAAAATAAATTGCTCAATTCTTTCTTAGAGTCCATTTAGTCATTTTGTGTGAGTAGCTTATTTTTGTGCTAGTTTATTGTGGTGATTTTCTTTGTGCTGGCTGGTTGAGCATTTTGGGGCACATATTTGGGCTGAAAACTTGAGCAATCAAGCTTACCTAAACCCAAAAAAACTCACTTGGTGTCATGTTATAATCACCTAAAATTACTTGCTCATTTTAAGTTGTTTTGTGTTCTTTGGTTTGCACTTTTATATCAAATTTTTGTGGCTAATTTATTATTCTTGTTCAAGCATTTATAACTCTTAAACTCCTTACTATATTTGCTACAAAATGTGTTAAGAAGTGTAGCAAAATTGTTTCAGAAAAAAAAAACAGAAGAAAAGAAATCAAAAGAGTAAAATAAGTCAAAAAAAGAGTTAGTAAAAAGTGCTAAAAACAAATAAAAAGAGTACAAAAAAAAATTTAGTGCCCCTCAAAAATATTAAACAATTCAAAGGAGTGCTAAATTTTATTGAAATTTTCTTGAATTTCTTTGCATATGATTCAGCCACCTTGCTTTATAGTTGTGCAAATCATTGAATTTGTTGAGTCTTTTTGTTTTAAGTCCAATTCTATTTTAGGCCCATTTTAGGAATTTCTTTTGTGTGCCAACTTTCTTTCTACACCTTTTATTTCTTGCTTGTCTTTATTGGCTTTCTTTATGTTTGTCAAATAAATTCTTTCCACTTGGATGTGTGTCTATTCTTGTTAAGTGCTTTTTGGTTTCAAATTCTACTCCCCTTGGTCTCTTGCTTGGGCACTTGTTTTCTCTTGATAGGTAGCCAAATTGTTGAAATTTTCACAAGGGTAGCATCCTTAGGAAGTGTTGATTTAAAACCAAGGACGAGGAGACTTGAAAAGGAGGCTAAGACTAAAGTGATACAGTTGGTGAGGAGCACTTGAAGAAAGGAGCTACATTTAACTACTTTTAATTTTCTTTGTTTAATTTGGGTGTATTTTTAAAGGACATTTTAATTAGAGGTGTTGGATGCCTATAAGGGTCATATCTTTTGTGTGTAATAAACCTTAGTTTCTCCTTGTAGTGTGGATAAGAAATTGGTACCCCTTATTCATACTTAGGAGCACATTAGAATCCTTTAGCTTTGCTTTAAATTTCTTTATTTGCTTGCAATATTTTAGCAAGTGTTAGAGTTCCAAAGACTCTTAACACTTTATGAGAAAACAAAAAAGAGATGAGTGTTTTGCATATTAGTTTCCTAGGCCTTACACTTTGACATGTTTTCACATACATCTAGGAGTGTTAGGAGTAATAATAAAACTAGGGAAAATAAAGGAAAAGAATGTGGGAATAGAATAAAAGAAAAGTATGTGAAGAGTGATAAAACAACCTTGCCCACATAACCATAGTAGAAAAACAATGTAGGAAATTTTGGAAAAATGAGAGAAAACAAAAAGAGAGGAGGAAAAGAGAACAAGAGGAACTAGATAGAGAGGAGAGAAGAGAAAAGGAACAAAAAGAAAAGGAGAGACAAGAAAGAAAAGAAAGAAGAGAAAAAGAAAAAAAAAAGAGAGAAAAGAAAGAAGGGTGTGAGAGCTAAAGGAATGTGAGGAAAGAAGAGAAAAAGAGAGAAAAGAATGGGAAGAAAAGAGAGATAGAGAGAGAAAAGAATGGGAGGAAAGAAAAAAAAAAGAGAAAATAGAAAGAGAAAAAGAGAGAAAAGAGAAAGAGAGGAAAAAGAAAAAGAAAGAGAAATAAAGGAAAAAAAAAGAAAAAATAGAGAAAAAAGCGTTAAAGAGAAAAAGAAGGGAAGAAGAGAGGAAAGAAAAGGAGAGTGATGCCTTTGAGAGTGCCCTTAGTGAAGTGTCTACCTCCATTAAGGACTTAGAACAACCTAGCTCAAACCTTGAACTTCAAATCTCTTCTAGTGACATAGATGAACCTAAGAGACCTCTTAGGAATTAGACCATCCTTTCTAAAAATAAAAGAGAGTCATCCAAAAGAAAAATAGATAAAAAGCCCTTGAGTGAAAGTGACACCCCTTCCAATAGTTCAAGCACTCATTCTCGAAGTCCTAAATGTTTTAAGTGTTTAGAAAAAGGGCACATTGCTTTGTTTTGCCCCAAAAGAAAAAGGACTTTAAGGGGAACATCAAATGAAAAGGGTACCCATTCATGTGATGATCTTTTCAAAGTGAAACAACTTCTTAGAAGTCATCCTTGTAAGAAAACCCAAACACAAAGAGAGAATGTTTTTCAAACAAGATGCAAAATTTTGGGCAAAACTTGTTCTCTCATTGTGGATGGTGGATCATGTTGTAATTGTTGTAGCACAAGGATGGTGGAAAAGCTATCACTTACTATTAATCTTCATCCTTCACCTTATTCTTTGCATGGACTTAATGATGAAGATGGTGTAGTAGTAAGAGAACAAGTGGATATTAGCTTTTCCATAGGGAAGTATCGCGACAAAGTGTTATGTGATGTAGTCTCTATGGAAGCTAGTCATATGTTGTTGGGAAAGCCATGGCAACATAATAAGGAAACTTTGCACAATGGCTTCACTAATAAAATCACTCTCTCTCATAAAGGGAAAAATATTACCTTACTTCCTCTTACCCTTACCGAGGTTATGGAGGATAGAATGATCATTAATCTTAAGAGAGAGAGGGATAAAAATGAAAATAAAGTTGTTGGTAGGAAGACTGAGTCTAAGGAAGATCCACCTTTTCCTTCAAAGCAGGTTCTCTACATTGAAAAATCTTCCTTCCAACCCTTACCAAAAGAACAATTTGAATTTGAGGATGTGCCTATATCTTTTAAGCACCTTGATACACACCCTCTAGTCCTACTTGATGAGTGCTCCATTCCACTTAGACTAGTCTCGCCTACTATTTCAAAACCTTTGAGGCTAGTATCTAATGCAATAGGAGGAGGATGAGGAGTTGTTGTGTAGAGGCACATGCACACTAAAATCTTTTCACACCTTAGTGCCAAACTCCACTACCCTATTCCTAAGAGGCCTCTTTATAGACCTCTCACTCCCCCCAAAATCACTTGTCTGCATATACTTACTACTTTCCTTATTTTCTTGCAGACTTTGAACAAGAGGAAGAAATGCCTCAAAATTTGAGGTCAAATCCTCTCCAAGAGGGATGAGATGATGCAATCCCACCTAGCATGCATCATGCTAGGAGGATTCAAGGAAGGCATGGCATGGATGAAAGCTCATTGAAGATTGGAAGCCATAGTCTTCATTTTTAGCTTGTAAATATTTTATTTTAATTAGCTAAATAAGAGCATATTTTTAATTCCTTTAAGGCCATGTATATTCGGCCATATTCATTATAGTTTAGAAGGTATATGTGTCTTTAGTTAAAAAGGAAGAGTAAGCTTAGAATGGGTGCATAAGTCAAGATATGATTTTGGGCTAGTCTATTCAATTTAGGAGATGCTAATTGCACCTATGGGGTTGAATTTAGGTGCCTCACTTAAGTCCCACATTGCCTAGAAAAGTGTGCCTAAGCTCTCCCTTGGGGCTATATATACCCCTCATTGTAAATTTCACCTTTGAATTCGAATGAAAATAGTCTCTTTGTGAGTATATTCTTAGTAAAAGGTCTTCAGAATCCTCTCTCTTAAGGAATCTCTTCCTAGTTGGTTTTTATCAAGAGTTTCTTCCCTTGTGGCAAACCTAAACACTTTGGCTTATCTCTCTTTGAGAGTGGCGCCCCACCTCCATTTTCTTTCCCCTTCATCATCCATTTCATGGTACTTGGAACCTTAAGGAGAAGATCAAGGGGAGTGCAAAATTTTTTTGCATCATCAGGCCTTATCTAAATAACATCATATGACACCGTAAACAATACATGAATTACATATGAACCATAAACACTAAAATTGTGAAGATGAACATCATATGACAGTGTCTGCACTCCAATTTGCATTGCTATGGCTGCATCATTGTGTTTGTTCTGAAAGTAACGTTGCTGGATATCTTCTAAAAATAAAGAACATAACACCTAAAGAATATACCCTAAATCAAGTACAAATAAGACACACAAAAAGATGAACTTACCATCGGACAAAACATAGAAAAAACAACAACACGAAGACGATGAACAAAGTACACTCGGTTACCTTGAATACACTCGCCTCCACCAATTTTGTTGTCAGAAAAGATAGAAAAAATTACACAAAATGAATGCACACTACCAACTATGTTGAGAGAAACTACTCAAAGCAACCATGGATGTATTCCCAATGGTAAAAGACAAAAAAAAAAAAAAGAGAAGCAAAAGAAAACAAAAAAAACATACAAGAAAGGGAAGCACAGAAGGAAGGGGAACAACAATAGGAGAAAAACAATAAAAAAATACGACACAAGTGGTGAAGAAGAAAAAGTGCGTTCTGCCACTACGTGTTTGCATCCAATGGAAAATTTCAAGTTACTTTCGTAACTTGAAATAGTACATTGGATGCATGATATAACAAGAAAAAGTACATTTGAATACCCATTTAATGTAGCTTTACATGATACCAACTTTTTCGCTAAAAAAGGATGAAATTAAAATGCATTTTCGTATAATTGAAGCAGATGTATTTAAAGAGATGGTAGTCTAAGTGGCTTCGGTCAGCAGGAGAAGGGTATTTAAAGAAGAGGTTGTGTGATGGGGTAGTAAAATTCACTGTTGGATCATGGGGGAGGGGTAGGTCCAAATCGCTATCTGAATTGGCGAATTAGACTAACATACCAGCCCAATTTGCCATCTGAATTGGGTTGGCATGCTGGTCTAATTCGCCAACTCAGATGGCGAATTGGACCTTCCTTCCAGCGAATTTTTCTTCCCATCAACCAACACCTTACTTCATATATATATATATATATATATATATATATATATATATATATATATATATATATATATATATGTTCTTGGAGCTGCATCCCAATTCGGTTATAGTTTCTTCCAGTGTCTAGCAAGTGAAACACAACTTTTTTTCCACAACTTATACTATGGATACTCTTTTTGCAATTGTTTACTATAACAGGGAAGTTAGTATGGGACTGAAAGGAGTTTCATTTAGCAGTTTTCGGGCCGACATGCAGTTTTCTACTAACATATCTTTTCATGAATTTGTTACACAAATTCATTGAAACTTACATCTTTCACATTATCAAATTATCAGTAAAATTATATGTAAATATATTGTTTATGAAAACCAGGAATTTTGGTGCTTTATAGACATCTGATGATAGTGATTTACAGATGGTGAGTAACGTCTTCTCCGTCAATAACGCAACACATATGATAGAATTATATGTTGAGATTGAGCAACCAATACGCAAGAGCAGATACATTATTATTCCAGAGGGTCAATGCCAACACAGGGAACAATGTATTCAGAACATCAATCAGTGTCAAGCAGTAGTCATGATATAAGGCACACAACAACAATAGCTAAGGACGTAACTAATTGGGAAGATGATGAAGACCGTTTAAACATTGTTGTGTATGAACAAGAAGAGTTTTTGTCTGATGAAGACTATAGAGGTGAGGATAACGGTACACCTCTGGGATCAGGTTCAGATACAAACACGAAGCACAAACAAGTCATCATGAACAACAACATCGTGTTAGATTTCCTATAACAATTACGAACATATTATTAGGCTTCTTGGTAAACCCTAAACTGTTTTATAGTTAACATAACTATTTTAAGACCCTGCTAATTTGATATTATATATTGGTTTTAAGGCGCCCAAGTTTTGCTACCCTCGTCACACTATACTAACATTAATTGGGTACATTCGGATCAAGAAACGAACTTAGTCCCTGTTTGATGTTCTTACGAATGGGAATATGGACAAAAGCTATTTAAGGGATTAGAGTTTGAGTCAAAGGATGAAGTAAAACTGGTCATTTATCAACACTACCTACAGACACATCACACTTATGAAATTGTTGAGACGAGACTGACAATATTTTCCATCCGGTTTCCCAACCACACAAGCGGACGTCCATGGCAGATGAAAGCAACACTCTCACAACAGACACATAAATGGACAGTGAAAAAATGGAAGGGGGAGTGATGTGATCATTGATGATCACTTGCCCAAAAGATCCTTTCTAAGGTCACTTGGAAGGGAAATGGATTTATGGGGAGGAAAGGAATGGGGTGAGGCGACACAACACTAGGTTTGATAAGCCAAAGGGGAGAGGCCACAAGGGAAGGGTCCCTTGATAACTCTTAGAAGCTCTAACAAAGAAGAAGGGGGGACACTCAAGGTAAGAACTTCATGGCCAAATGGTCTCTAGGATTTAATTTAAGTGTAAAAAATACAAGTGAGGGGAGAAGCTCCTATTTATAGAGGTAGCTAACCTCTTGAACAAGATAACCTAAAAAAGAAGGGCTATGATTAAAAGGAGAGATCTAAGGGAGGAGGATTGAGAAACAATCCCCTCCTTAGATCATCAAACTTGGTGCCCAAGTTTCTCAAACCAAGGGCCAAGATTCCTTCTTATTAGCTTAGGGGGTTTATGTAGGAAAAGAGGGGTGTAGATATCAAGGCTACCCCTTATTTCCTTCATAAAGACCCAAAAAGCTAAATCCATCCTCTAAATTCCTAAGACACCTCCTAACATAAAAATGGACTAAATACATGTCCCAAATTAAATTCCTAATGCTCCTCAAAATTAAAATAAAGGAAAATTACATTTTATTAACTAAAGACCCTAGCCTAATATCTTCACTCTCCACAAGAGGTGAAGTCTTCCTTTGTCTGCAAGGCCTAGGTCTTCTTCAATCCTTCTATCCATGGCCCTAGTGATAGCTCCCTGGCTAGGCATGGTCACATCAGGGGAGTTTGCATAATTGCGTCAATGCAAATTTCACTCAGGATTACACAAAATTCAAGTCAAATATTTTCTCCAGCTACATTTTAGGTAATAATATGCTAACATGTTTATCCTAAACTGTAAACCTTTTAATTTTTATTATGTAAACCATAAACAACTAACTATTGTGTCAAATGTATTAGGTATGGTTACATCTGACACATTTGTTGCGATATTAATGATTATAGAAAGAATTCAAAGTGACTCATCGCACACACTTTGTACAAGAAAGCATGGTTGGGTAAACAAAAAGCTTTGACAAAAGTTTTTGGTAACTAGGAAGAATCATATGACACATTGCCCAGGCGGTTGGATTGGATGGTAACGAAATGTCCTGGGTTAGCCTATGAACTTGAGACCCATGAATTTATGGTTGATGACTTTGTTGAAGAAAGACTTCAACAGTTTGATCGTGTTTCTGGACATTCAAACTTGTTCTTGATGCATTTAACTCGTGCAAACCCATACTACAAATAGATGGAACCATTTTGTATGGAAAGTATAAGGGGACACTGTTAATTGCAACAACATAGGATAGAAACATTTCTATACTCCAGTTGCATTTGCCATCTTTGACGGTGAAACGTAGAGTAATTGGGCATGGTTTGTAGCAAAAATTAGAAAACATGTAACTGAAAAAAGTGGGTTATGTCTCATCTCAAATCGACATAAAATCATCATAGGTGCAATGTAAGCTTCACCTATGTGGAAACCACCGCATGTTCATCATGTGTTCTGCATCCGCCATATAGCAAGCAACTTCAATCACAAGTTCAACAATACCAGACTCAAACAAGATTTAATCACAATGGGTAAATTTAAATATGTCATTAATTTATGTTGCTTTATCAGGCTATGAAACATGTCATTAAATATGTCTAAATGATTTTTTTTACTAACTTTTACCCTAAACCACTATTTTTTATCAGGCTACCAAACATGTGTAGATAAGTTTGACAGTAAATTGACAAATTTTAGAGATACTAGCCCATAAATAAGGGAATGGATTGATTGTATTAAAGTTAGCAAGTGGAGCATGGCACATGCATGAGGCCAAATATTTGGTCATATGATGAATAACTTATCTGAAGCAGTTAACAAGGTGTTTCGAGGCTCACGAAATATGCATGTAACTGCTCTTGTGATATCTACTCACGATAGGTTAGTTGAGTACTTTATTAAAAGAGCCATGGAAGCAAATGCACAATTTAGAGAAGGAAGATGTTATTGCAAAAATTTAATGGATGCCATGGAGGAAAACGAAGCCGCTGCATCAATCCACACGATCAAAAGGTATGACACACAAAACAAAAATTTTGAAGTTAGTAAAACATTCTGTCATGCCACATAAAGAGACAGTCAAACATGAGTTGTGCTACTTGACAAACAATGTTGTGAGTGTGGAGCTTTCTAGGCATATCATTACCCTTGCTCTCATGTCATAGCAACGTGCACTCATGTCAATATCAACCACTATCAATTTGTTGATAGGGTATACTCTCTACAACACATAATACAAACTTATTCCGCATAATGGAATCTCTAGGAAATGCAGAGACAATGCCTCCGAGAAGTGGACCATTCATTGTGCCAAATCCAGCATTGCGTTGAGGGTCAGGCCATCTTAAATCAACCCGAATTAGAAATGAAATAGATGGCCATAGAAGGAACCATTGTCCCAATGCAAACCCCTAAATCCCAAATATTTTGTCCTCTATTTGTTAACATTTATTGTATTTTCATTAATATTTGAATATAATTATTTTTCCATTTCGAACTAACAACTAATTTTTATTATGTTTCTGTCGCATTTATTAAATACATAGAGTGTCATCACCCTAAACCTATATTGTTGTTTACTTGTTACGTTTCTTCTTCTTTTTTTCTTTCTTTTGAAAGGTTTCTAATTACTTTTATAAAAGTATATCCTTCATTTAACTGTTAAAAAAAATATCAAATATATTCAAAGACTGTCATTAAATTTAAAATTTTATCTAAACCCTAAACCATATATTACTCTATTTGACATACATTAACAAAATCAAAGGTTATTAATATAAAAAAAAACTAATTAGAATTATTTAAATAAAATCATATATTTAAATTTTATTATTACTAATAAATAAACTAGTTCTTACATAAATTATCTTTTATTCAAACTTTCACATGAACACCAAATACACTATATTTAAATTAAAATTTCAAATAATATGTATTTAGGCATTATTTCATGTATTATTTACGTCTGAAAATATAATTTATCTATTTTCTTTTCCTTAAATTAAATATTTGTATTTAAATTTAAAAATTCTACATATTAATAATTACTTTTTAAAATTTTTAACTTATCAATTAAAATATGTTAAACATATATCATTTTACTACTTTTTTAAAATTATTGATATTATTAATTTATCAATAACTTTTTATTTTTCTTCTTTCTTCTTTATCATTTTCATTCATTTTTTAAACGGGCTACGTGCATGTGCATGAATAGTAAGCCTAACCCGCCATATCAATTGGTGGTTTGGGGAAGAAACTAGATTTTTAAAATGGGCTACATGCATATGCATGAATAGTAAGTCCAACCCGCTATGTCAATTGGCAATTTGGGGTAGAATCTGGATTTTAAAAATGGGCTATGTGCATGTGCATGAATAGTAAACCCAACCCGCCATGTCAGTTGCAGTTAGGGCAGCATCTGCATCAAAACTACATGAAAAGACCAACCCACCATGTCAATTGGCAGTTTAGAGACAGGAATCTCTGTTCCTAACACCCAAACTGGCAAATCAGTTGTCGTTTTTGTTCTCTTTTCCCAAAATTGGAAACTGTTGCCAATTTTCATAAAAAATCATCCAAACCGCCAATTCATGTGGCGGGTTGGACCAAGTCTACACCATTCCAGGAATTTTTTACAAAACCACTCTATTCTCGTATCATTTTAATCCATACACACTATGTTGAGGAAAAATTTGTTGTCTTATATCTATGCTTTTTTTGTCTCACCTTTTTTGTCAACTGGTTTTTTGGATTGCTATGT
The DNA here is from genome assembly GCA_037954015.1 of Psophocarpus tetragonolobus. Lineage (NCBI taxonomy): Eukaryota > Viridiplantae > Streptophyta > Magnoliopsida > Fabales > Fabaceae > Psophocarpus > Psophocarpus tetragonolobus. Next base: position 48,590,968 of record CM075692.1, on the reverse strand, counting down.
TTGTTATTGTTGTAGTGATGAAAATAAATTTGTTGTCGTCATTTGTATGCCTGCATAAAATCTCAAATCACAATAATAAATTTTATAATTAAAAAATATAAAATACTAAAATTTTGAAGTTAAATTGTGACTAAATATCCTTACAGTGGCAGGTTTGTACCTTGCTTTGTTGGCAGTAATGCTGCTATAATGACTTCATCCTAGTGATTATAGTATGTAGTTTTGGCTGGTATACTTGTCTACAGTCAGTTATTTTTGCTTTCTAGTTTTAGGAGGTTAGCAGATTTTGAATTCACGTGACTGAAGTATTGTGGTTATTTTGTATTAGGGATTAGTATTTGATAATCACTTTTATGTTTAACTTGAGGAATATGAACACTGGTTTGTGATTGTAGATGTACATCTTGTTTACCAAAAAAATCTTGATAAGAAAATAGTAAGTTTTTATTAAAAATAATATGTAAATATAATTTAAAATTATAAAAGAGGACAATTTTACTCGAATAAAGAAATTTGAACATTTCCAATAATATAGTTCTTATATGACTTTAACTATTGAAGTAAAAAATTATAAAAAAGAATTCTTTAATTATAAAACTAGATAACCCACAAAATATGCTCTTGAAAGATTTTGTAAATAAAAAAGGAATCCAAAATGGGTTTTATCCTTGAATATTAACTATGTTTCATTACCAGTGTCATTGTTAATATTCCCCTTAATTATATATTCTTTCTTATTTAATCTTGATACAATAATTAATCAAATAATCATGATTCTGCTTAAGGGTGAATCAATATTACGTGCTTTCCATGGTGGGGCAAGCTTTCCTTTGGAGGTTTCCTTCCTTTTGTGTCCTCGCTATCGCCAGACCAGGTCTCCTTCTTGGAAGTTGCATGGTGATGAGTTTTGGTTCCTTCGTCCTGCTATCCTCCTCTTGTATGTTGCTTCGCGGATCAATGCTTCTTCGCATATCTCCCTTATTGTATCTAACTCGGTTCTCAAGGAGTCGGTGTTAGGGATTGGGTCGTGGTGGGTTCTTTGAAGGGAGGGCTCCCCTAGTTCTACTGGAAGCATGGAGTTGGTGCCATAGGTGAGGCGGAAGGGGGTCTCGCCAATGGTTGATTGGGGTCGGCAATGGTATCCCTAGAGGACGCTGGGCAGCTCTTCTGCCCAGGCTTTGTGTTCTGTGCTCAGTCGGAGTTCGTTGAAGATTATTTTGTTGGCTGTTTCTGCTTGTCCATTGGTCTGCGGGTGCTCCACCGAGGTCACCTTATGCTGTACTTTGAGGTTGCGTAGGAATTTCTTGAAAGGGCATGCCATGAATTGTCTGCCGTTGTCAGTGACAATGGAGTGTGGGAGGCCGAAGCGGAAGATGATCTTCCAGGTGAATTTTTGAACTTGCTAGGCCGTGATGGTAGCCACTAGGGCTGCCTCTATCCATTTGGTGAAGTAGTCGATTACGAATAAGAGGAACTTCGTTGTCCTGTGGAAGGGGGGAAAGGGCCAAATATGTCCAGTTCCCACATAGAGAAGGGCCATGGGGCGCTCAAGTGATGGAGGTGCTCTTGGGAGACGTGACTCTTGTTGCCGATTCCTAGCATTCTTTACACTTTTTGACATATTCTTGACAATCTTTGTGCATGGTGGGCCAATAGTATCCTACTGCAGATACCCTATGGATTTCGTTTAGTACGTACTTGGCTTGTTCGCTGCCGAGACACTTGAGTAAGGGGTGTGAGAAGCCTCGTTTGAATAGGTCAGTTCCTATGATGACGAAGGAGGTTGCGCGACGTCGTAGCTTGCGAGCCTCCGAGGTGTCGTTAGGGAGGTATCTGATGTGAGGAAGGAGATAATCGGGGTTCTCTAATCAGGCAGGGTTGTGGTGACTACTGTGATGTTGTTGGCTTGCGTGCTTAGGGCGATCAGGTTTTCTTGGAGAACCAAATGTCATTGGGTTCTTTTGGTCGTGGTGGCTAGCTTTGAGAGGGTGTTAGCTCTTCCGTTGTCTTCCTGGGGTATATATATGACATTGGCTTGGTAGAATATTGCCAGCAGGCTTTTGGTAAGTTGGAGGTATTGACCGGTGTTGTTGTCTTTTGCTTGCATTGTGCCGTTTATTTGCCCTTCGACTAGCTTAAAGTCCATTCGACATCTGACACGCTTGATTCCTATGTCCTTGGCCACTCATAGGCTTGCTAGCATGGCCTCGTACTCGGCTTGGTTGTTCATGGCCTGGAAATCGAATCGGAGCGATTGCTTGATGTTGACACTGTCGGGATCTGAGAGTGTCACGCCAGCACCACAGCCTTTGGTGTTGGATGACCCATCTACATGAAGGGTCCACCAAGGAACTTGATCTTCGTGGTTGGGGGGTAGCTTGGTGAGGAAGTCAGCCAGTGATTGGGCCCTGATTGCTCCTTGGGGTTCGAATTTTAGGTTGAATTCTGAAAGGTCTATGGACCAAGAAGCCATACGGCCAGCCAGATCAGGACGTCAAAGGATTTGCTTGATCAAATGGTTGGTTTTAAGTGTGATGGGGTGGCTCAGAAAGTAAGCACAGAGTCGTCGGGTGGCATGTACCAGGCAAAGTATGAGTTTTTTTATTGTTTGGTACTGTGTTTTGGGTGGTTGGATGGTCCTCCTAATAAAGTAAATCGGATTTTGGGACCCATTGGCTTCTTGTGCCAGTATCGAACTAATGGCATGCAGCGTGACTGACATGTATAGTAGTAAGGGTGTCGCGGTTGTAGGTTTGGTGAGTATGGGGGGTGAGGATAGAATTTGCTTTAGCTCGGTGACCATGGATTCAACTTCCTCGCCCTAGTCTATCTTCCCTTTGAATTCTTTTAGGAGCTTGAAAAGAGGACGGTCTCTTTTTGTGAACTTTTGGAGGAACCTTGCCAGGGAGGCTAGGCGTCCTACGAGTCGTTGGGCCTCCTTTGCTATAGTGGGCCTTCACATGTTAAAGAGAATGGCGCATTTTTTAGGGTTGGCCTCGATTCCTCGTTGAGTCAACATGAAGCCGAGGAATTTCCCACCCATTATGTCAAAGGTGCATTTCTCTGGGTTCAGCCTTAAGCTATATCTGCATATTCGGTCAAAGATGGCGGATAGTTCTTTGGCGTGGTGTTTAGGTATGTGGGATTTGACCACCATGTCGTCAACATATGGCTCTACTGTGCGGCCTAAGAGGTCGAAAAAAATGGCGTCAACCAGACGCTGATAAGTGGCCTCTGTGTTTTTTAGTCCAAATGGCATTGTAGTATAACAATAGTTGGTTCTGTCTGTGCAGGATGCTATCTTCTCTTGGTCTGGAGGATAATCTAAATTTGATTGTATCCTGAGTAGGCATCGAGGAAGCTCAGGAACCCGTAACTCGAGGCGTCATCTACTAGTTTGTCAAGGCTTGGGAGGGGGTACGAGTATTTTAGGCAGGCACGATTCAAGTCGGTGTAATCCACGCATATCCTCTACTTCCCTGAGGCCTTTTTAACCATGACTATGTTTAATAGCCAGGTGGTGTAGTGAATTTCCCTAATGAATCCTGCTTCTTGTAACTTGTCTGCCTCAACCCTTGCTGCCTCTAGGCGATCTCCGCCTATTCATCGTCACTTATGGGTTATTGGTCTGGATAAGGGTATACGAACAATTTGTGGCAAACAAGGTTGAGATCTATGCCTGGTAGGTCAGTCTCTTCCATGCGAAAAGGTCAACTTTTCACTTTAGGACCTGGTGGATAGTTGAGGCGGCCTGCTCTGCCAGGCGGGTTCCAAGTTGGGTATACTGCTCTAGTAGGTTTTCGATCTGGATAGGGTTGTATCTTTAGTTGGGGCGGGACGTCTGTCATCATCAGATCTGGGATCCAAGTCAGTCTAAGGGTATGAGGTTTCCACGAGTGTGGGAGTGGTGGCAACATGGTTGACGTTGGGTTTTGCTGGTAGATAAGGTGCTACCTTTAGGATTTTTACGTAACATTCTCGGGTGTCCTCCTGGTTTGCCCGTACCATGATTATTGCTCCTTGAGATGAGGGGAATTTCATTGTGAGATGTGACATAGAAACTATGGCTCTCAGGGCATTAAGAGTAGGGCGACCGAGTAGTACGTTATAAGAGGTGTTTGCGTCGATCAATATGTAGCATAATGGTATGGTTGAGGATAGTTCTCTTTCGCCAAAGGTTGTCATGAGCTCTACGGATCCGCGGGTGTGGATGCACTACCCTGCAAAACTAACTAGAGGATCAGGGTAGGTTTGATTAGGTTATCTTATGTCTAGTCGTTTTAAAGTTACCCAGTACAGGATGTCTGTCAAGCTTCCTTGTCAACAAGGATCTTACGGACATCCCAGTCTGCAATGACGACTGTGATAACCATGGGGTTGTCCTGTCTGGATTTGACTTTCAGAAAGTCGGAGTCATTGAAAGTGATAGGCAGTATGGTCATAACAGGGAGGGCCTGCGAGTTTGAGACCATGTTTACTACTTTTAACTGCCTCAGGTGTCGTTTCCTGGCGGCACTAGAGGTCCCGCCGCCAGAAAAGCCGTCGATGATGGTGTTGATGATCCAAGCTTCTCGTCTTTCCTTAGGATGGTCCCGAGTTGTTCTGTGGTGTCGATTCCTGGCATCGGTTTAGGTCTTTCACATGAACTGACGAAGGTGTCCTTGTTGGAAGAGCTCTTCTATGCGATCTCTAAGGGTTAGGCATTCTTCGGTGGTATGACCATAGTTTCGGTGGCATTTGCAATGAGTGCCTTGGTTGGCTCCTTCGTTGGACAGGACGGGCTGGGGGAGCCTGAGGACTGCTGCACTGAAGGCCTCCTCCATGACCTTCGTGCGTGACTCGGTGAAGGGGGTGTAGGTAGTGTATCTCGGTTTCTTAAGAGGGCCCCATCCTTTTGAAATCTCTATATGGGCAAGGTTTGGGATGCTTGCTTTCCTTTACTGTTTGTGGTGGTCTGTGCTCTTTTTTGCTGCTTAGGGATGGCCGAAGGTCTCGTCGTCGGGCTTAAGCTTCCTCCATGTTGACATACTTGGCGGATCGCTCTAGGAACTCTTCTAGCACCTTCGGTTGTCACTTTGACACACTGTAGGCAAAGTGTCCTGGTTTGAGTGTTTCCAGTGTAGAATAGAGGGCAACCCCAGGCTCTAGGTCTGCAATCTAGGTGAGCATTTGGGAGAGTTGGTCTGTGAAGTGCGTAGCGGTTCGTCTTCTTTCTGTTGTAGCCCAATCAAGTCATCAGCTGTCATCCTTTTTGGTCGCTACGCTGCATAGTGTGCCACAAACCTGTTCATAATTGTATCGAAGGTGTCTACCGAGTTTGGAGGGAGTCGAGACCACCAGTTAAGAGCTGTACTGCGAGAGAAGTTGGGAACATCCTGCATAAGACACAATCATCATTGGAGTATAGGTTTACCTGTGTTAAAAATGCTTCGACGTGGTCGTTAGGCTTGGAGTTCCCATCTAGGGTTTGATTGCTAGGGGCCTCCATCCATGAGGGGAGAGGGGTGTCGAGGATGCCATCGACGAATGGATGTCGTCACTTTTTCCTACTTGGGAGGGGACTTGCTCTTTTCAAAGAGGACCTTCCGGTGCTTCTTCCATGAGGATGACCTCTAACGAAGTGGTGTTGACTTATAGATGTATCACCAGATGAGTCCTCGTGGTGGTTGTCTTCTCTTGGTCGCTTCCCTGTGTGTTGGGAAGGAGTGTCTTGTTCGAGGGTATCTCTGTTCGAATCGTCAAAATTCTCTTCATTAGCTACGCATGCAGATCCGTGTTCATACCCAGGTTGTCTAGCTTATAGGTCCCGTATCGTTATCTTCATGACTGCATTTTCTTCTTGGGAGGGCTTACAGAGCCTTCTCTTGTCTTTGCACCATTTCTTCCATTTGTCGCTTGAGAGTATCCAAGGCATTAGTGTCACTCATGGGATCTTCTGATTTACAACCACGAGTTTGTACCATTGGATTTTTGGTTGTGGGAATTTTTTCTTCCTACAGACGACGCTAGATGTTCTTACCAAATTTGGATAGAACACCATGATTTCTCTTGTGTACGTCGCCGGCTCCCGAGGGACAGGTGTGTACCTGCAAAAGGGACTCTGACGCTTAAGTTAGTGTGAGTCCTAGCAAGTGAGAGTTGGGAGTGAATAGAGAGCGTACCTCTTTTAGGGGGTGTGCCTAGGTTTTTATAGCATTAGGAGGTTTCTAGTTACCTTTTTTTAAGTGTAGGTAAGGTTCCTAGTTTCCCTTTTTAAGTATGGCTGAGTTACCTTTTTTCAGGCTGATGGTCAAGTCTCGAAATCTCGGGTCGAGGTGCGGAGTTCTGGCCTGAGGTACGGGGTGGTCGGGTTGTGGTTCTTCTTACCGAGTACCTCTCATATGATTCTGAGGACGGGGAGGTAGAGGTACACATTGACTATTTAGAGAAGAGCTATTTTGATGTAAAATTTGATACAAGGTATAAAAGGAAAAAATTATTGGTAAAATTGGGCACACCAACCCCATGAAGTCCTTTGAAAAATTTGAGGTTGAAGTTCCACAAAAGAGTAGTTTGAGTTTAAGCTTTTACAATCTCTTATTCAAATTGAAGAAAAGTTAAAGCCACAGAATTAGCTTGGGAGTTGAAATATGATACTCCATATATAATTAAAAATATCTAATTTCATATATATTAAAAAAATTATTTATCATTATTTATTTCATTAATATAATAAAATGTTGTGTTCCTGTCCTAAGAACTAGATATGTATTTATTAAGATTGTTCATGTTATCTAGGGGTCCTGGCAATTCCCTTGTTCTCAATTATAGGTTTAGCTTCGGTCTGAAATGTCTTCTCCCCAATCGAGGTAGTGTACCTGCAATCACTCTGACGCTCAAGTTAGAGATTATTTCGGATAGGCATAAGCAATAAATATGAATAATGTGTTTTATTTGTGCTACCTACCCTTTATTTATAGGCTTCGTGATGGCCCTCCGCTCGTGGATCTTGCTACTTGAGGCACAAGTATGACTTAATCACGTTTTAGTTTTAATCGTATGTTTATCTGTCCATAACCATCTTTGTTTAGCTATTCGAGGTGTACTCGGGCATTGCACTGCTTAACGGTTGTGTGTGAAGTTTGTTACTTTGTTGACCGAGGTGTGACTAGTTTCTACGCAGTGACGATATTATGTCTTCCAAGGTCTTCTCGGTAAACATGCCCTAGGCTCACATTGGAATAGTGATGGGTTGGATTCTTTTTGCGGATCTATCTAGGTTGGAAGATAATATGTTAACAAAAATTAAGAATTGGGTAAACAAGAAAATGAGAAGGATGAAAATGGTTTAACAAAGGGATAGATGATGTCACTTCCAATGGTGGAAGATAAGTCATATGACGCCACAAGGGTCGTGATTTACCCTTGATAAGTCAAGCATAATGCCACAAGGAAGAATTCCTTGATAAGTTCTAAATAGAAATCCATCTCTTACAAAAGGGTAAAAGCCTTATTATAATTTCACTAATTTAATTGTTGCCTTTTGAGTACAATTCAGCCCCTATTTATAGAACTAGTGGTTGTTCAAAATCATAACTTTTAAAAGAAAAATTAAATACTCCATTATCACACAATTATCACATATGATTAATTGCATGTCACATTAATTCCTAAATTAATTAAACGTTACAAAAAATGAAAAGTCGTTGTCTTCGGCATTCATATCAGGAATAGTGATGGACCATGATGAGTCGAAATTCAAAATGCATGAAATATATGCCGAGAGGTGTGTGTGTTGCATGGGGAGACAAAGCGTGTAAGGTACGGGAACCGTCACAACTCTAAGAAACAACTCTAAGAAGTTGGGGCATCTAGAGTAGGTGCCTAGGTAGTCCCGCTCTCTAGCAAGTGGACACCTGGGAACCATTGATTGATTGTGATCAGATGGCTGGGGTTAACTGACACATTGGTCCTGATGGTCCAACTGTCTATAAATAGGGGTGCAGTCACACTCTCCATCCACTATGCTTCTAACACCCTGATGTGTAGCAATATCTGATAATCTAAGATCAAACTTCTTGCAAGTAACAGGTGTGTATCATGTGGACGAGTTTAAGCAAGTCGTCCTGTACTGGGTCATCATCTTCCAAGGATGGAGAATGCAAGAGTTCTAGGGCTGGTATTCCTTAATACTGGGGGCGAAGTCTCCAATTTCGTACAGGTGGTGTCGGCTCGTGCAGGGCAGTTAACCGTGGCTGCGAACCCGATAGCTGAGGTGGTTAATGACTTTGCACTTGTAGGGTATAAGTGGGTGAAGTCTTCTATCTTGTTATATAGGTTGTGCCATACTGAAGTCAGGGACATATAGTGGTTTTAGATAACTTCGACCTCACTCTACTAGACGTAGAGGAAAACATCTTTAGTATAGACATATGTAAAAAGTTCGATAGGGTTTGCTTTGGTCAAGGGTGATTCGGTGAAGATTTCATTTTATGTATGACTGCCTTTTTCTCAGAGTTTCACATTTGACTCCCATTTGATGAGTTCATGATGGTCATGCTCCATGTGTTGAACGTGGCACCAAGCCAATTACATCCCAATAGTTGGGTCGCTCTATAGTCGTTCTGAATGCTCTGCAGGGCACTATATGTAGAGCCTAATCCTAGGATTTTCCTATACCACTACTGTGTCTGCTTAGGTGAGACCCCGATGTGGGTTTCATTGACGAGTCAATAGAATTTTTGTCTGTTTAGTCCATATACCTCTTCCTTAAAGGATTTCAAGTGAGGGTTCTTCAAGGTCTATGCTGGACCTCGGGGTCATAAGTACATGTATGACGAGAACAACTGGCTTAGGTTTCCCTTTTATTGGACGCTGAACCCACGTCAGTATAGTGAGTGGTTGAGGTCACATATGCTGGAGGACGACTTAAAGTTACTAGCTATTTTGGATTATCTTCCCCATCGACTTCTAACGAAGTCTATTTTGAGGTTAACATTGTCTACTGATCTAGGCCCTAGGTTGGATAGTAAGTCATCGTCCTTAGCAATTTGCTTTTAGTTCATAATTTTACTTTGGCTAATTTTTGTTGTCTTTGTAGGTGTTATGACCGACAAAGTATCGAAGGGTTCTCGTTCAAAAAAATTTCTGAGGGTCAGGCTCAGGAAAGCAAGAAAGAGAAAGTGGCAGTGGGGTATAATGGTACTGGTCTACCCAACCTGCTACCTCCATTGCTAAACAATACAAGGAAAAGGAAGGACAACAAGAAGAGTAAGGAGGTGGAAGGGGGTGATAAGTCAGGTCTCCCTTTCTAAGAAGCTCACTCAAAAGACTCTGAGTTTTGAGAAGTCAGCAGACTTGCCCAACACCTTTATGTCGAACGGGTTCTTCTGCCCAGACTTGAGAATGAGGAAGAAGACAAAAATAGTCGGGTACACCCTAGAAGAATTGGAACTAATTGATGGTCCAAAAGTAGAGGAGATAATGACTAGTTATACAAAATTGCAATCCCGCACTTGGGTATTGATCCAAAGGTTGATTTAGGATGCACTAAAGAACACAGGGAGGAAGAAGCTGAAGAAAAAGCTCTTGGAGTCTCGCACTTCTCTTGTCAAAGCCTTGTCGATCAACAATCTCCTTTTTTAGGAGCTGTTAATCTCAAGGGGAAAGTGAAAGTTGAGGAAGACAACTACTAGCTTGCTAAAAAAGAGCTAAAGACAACGTTGAATCAACTTACAAGGCCAAGGTTGACTTGGTTGAGGTGTCAAAAAGGGAGACGTTGGAAGCTGACATCACGGATGAGGCCAAGGCAACCATCAAAATCATCCATATTAAAGGTTTTAAGAAGGTTTTTCACTAAATTGCCTTTCTCTATCAAGTCAATGTGACGGCTGATTGACCCAAGTGGGTTTATTTTTTAAAAAAATTATCAGTATGGGTCTGTTTTGAAAAATATTACCAGTATGGGTCTGTTTTGGGTGGTTGACTCGGTCAAACCGCAACTTCAAATTGCGGTTTCGTTGTCACGTCAGCAAAGTGATTACGTGGAAGCCAGCGTGGAAAAACGACTACGAAACCGCAAGTGGGAATTGCGGTTTGACTGAAAACACAGAAAACCGCAAGTCGCATCTGCGGTTTGAATTAAATATTATTTTTATCATAAACCGCAAGTGCGAACTGCGGTTTATGTTAAATATAATATTTAAATATCATCAAAGTGGCTGTAGTTTAATGGTGAGAATTTGATGTTGTAGTTGTGGAGACTCGGGCTCGAATCCCAACAGCCACACATAAAACCACAAGTCGCATTTGTGGTTTGAATTAAATATTATTTTTATCATAAACCGCAAGTGCGAACTGCGGTTTATGTTAAATATAATATTTAAATATCATGAAAGTGACTGTAGTTTAGTGGTGAGAATTTTATCCTGTGGCCGTAGAGACCTGGGCTCGAATCCCAGTAGCTACACACTGTTTTAATTAAAATCACTTGGCTTACTTTTTTATCCTATAAAAGTGAAAAAAGTAAGTCATGTGATTTAAATCCGACATCAATTAAAACAATGTGTGCCTGCTGGATTCGAGCCCAGGTCTCCACAACTACAACATGAAATTCTCATCATTAAACTACAGTCACTTTGATGATATTTAAATATTATATTTAACATAAACCGCAGTTTACACTTGCGGTTTATGATAAAAATAATATTTAATTCAAACCACAGATGCGACTTGCGGTTTTATGTGTGGCTGCTGGGATTCGAGCCCAGGTCTCCACAACTACAACATCAAATTCTCACCATTAAACCACAGCCACTTTGATGATATTTAAATATTATATTTAACATAAACCGCAGTTCGCACTTGCGGTTTATGATAAAAATAATATTTAATTCAAACCGAAGATGCGACTTGCGGTTTTCTGTGTTTTCAGTCAAACCGCAATTCCCACTTGCGGTTTCGTAGTCGTTTTTCCATGCTGGCTTCCACGTAATCACTTTGCTGACGTGACAACGAAACCGCAATTTGGAGTTGCGGTTTGACAGAGTCAACCACCCAAAACAGACCCATGCTAGTAATATTTTTCAAAGCAGACCCATACTGATAATTTTTTTAAAAAATAAACCCACTTGGGTCAATCAGCCCAATGTGACCCAATTTGATGTAAAAACTACCGCCAATATTGCTCCCCCTACTTGACTTCCATTTTTAAGTTTTTCTTTTCTAGGGGTTCATCCTTGATTGTAACAGTGGTCATATAAGGACCATTATTTTGTTTACAGAACCAAGATCATGGCCATTTAAGAGTCATTGTGTTGTAGTACCTAGGATGATTACACATCCCCTTTTGTAATATTAACACTTAATTTGGGTAAAATGATTAATGATAACTGCCCTATCACTTTTCTAGGAGATGTATGTCTACTTTAAGCGTTCTTTATGGTGTTATAAATGTTACTTATTTTATTTGTTAAGTCTTAGGTTGAATGATTCGTGTGTGAGCTCGTAAACTGAATAGTGATTTTTTATGGTGTGATGATCGAATTGCCGAGTTAACCACGATGTTGGTTGGTTGTAGTTTTGTTGTATTTTTTTCGGTGGGATCATTTTCTTTTACAATAAAGCTTCCATGTCGAGCATATGTTAAAAGGAGTCATTCATTGTGAATGGAACTGCCTTTCCATGTATATGTCGATAAATACACATTTTACGGAACGAGATTACTGAGTTGAGATATTAGTGAGGTGTATGCAACAAAATTATATGATAAAAGGTAAACTTGTTTGATTAATCATAATGATGTCTTATTAAAACCTCCCCAGTCAAAACCCCTTGGAAAAAAGATTAGTGGTAGGAAAAAGAGTGCATCGGTCTATATTACATAGGAGAGCTAACTGTAATAAAAGGGATGCTATAGTTTGTAAGCTTTGTTATCTAGATTTTTGTTGATTCTAAAAAGGTCTTCCCAGTTTGATGCAAAGTTGCCCTGTTCAGGTTCTTATTGGGCTTTTCCTTGCATTCGCCAAATGAGGTCTCCTTGATTGAAAAACCTCGATCTAAACTTTGTGTTGTATTTTTAGTAGCCCTTTTCTTGCATGTTTCCTTTTGTATGACTGCCTTGTCTCTCAACTGTTGTGCTAAGTTTAATGCCACTAACATCTCCTCATCATTGCCTTTGTTGTACAATTGTCATTGAAATGAAGGTTCTCCTCCCACTTCTGTCGAGATCATGGCATCTGTGTTGTATATGAGGCTATAAGGAGTCTTCTGGGTTACTGAATGTAGTGTGCATCTGTAGGCCCATAGGATTTTCAACAACTCCTCGGTCCATCTACCTTTATTCATGCCAAGTCTTTTCTTCAACTCTAGCAATATAACCTTATTCACAGCTTTGGCCTAACCGTTTGTCTATGGGTGTTCTACTGACGTGGTCACATGAATTACATGTAATCCTTTAAATAATTCCTCAAACCCTTTATCAATGAATTGTCGACCATTGTCCGTGATAATAGTGTAAGGGATGTCAAAACAATATATGATGTTATGCCATGTGACCTTCTGGTCGTTCTTGGCGGTGATCCGAGCTAGGGATTCAACCTCAATCCACTTAGTAAAATAATCAATAGTAACAATCAGGAAATTGCATTGTCCCTTCTCTAGGAGGAAAGGGCTGGTGATATCCATTCTCCAAATCGCAAAGGGCCATGGCGAGGTGATGCTTCTCAATTCCTGTGGAGGTACTCTTATGAAGTTCCCATGTTGTTGATAATCCTTGCACTTGTTGATGAACATTTTAGCATCTCACTTGATTGTGGGCCAGTAATACCCCACCCTTATGACTTTGGAAACTATAGCATGAGTACCAGAGTGAAACCTGCACACCCCTTGGTGAATTTCTTGCAGCTCTTATGAGGTTCCCATGTTGCTGACAATCCTTGCAGTTGTTGATGAACATTTCAGCATCTCACTTGATTGTGGACCAGTAATATCCCACCCTTATGACTTTGGCAACTATAGCACAAGCACTGGAGTCAAACCCACACACCCCTTGGTGAAATTCTTGCAGCTCTTATGAGGTTCCCATGTTGCTGACAATCCTTGCAGTTGTTGATGAACATTTCAACATCTCACTTGATTGTGGGCTAGTAATACCTCACCCTCATGACTTTGGCAACTATAGCACGAGCACCAGAGTGACACACCCCTTGGTGAATTTCTTGCAAAACATAATCCCCTTGGGCAGGGGGAGACACTTAAGGAGTGGCATCGAGTATCCTCGCTTGAACATTTTGTCTCCTATTAATACAAACCTTACTGCCCTTGTGTGTAGTACTTAGGCCGATTTATTGTCAGCCAACTGCTCTCCCCTTTCTAAGAAGTTTCTTATTAGCATCATATAACTGGGTCTTGTTCACTGCATGTGGTTAACAGTTGGTTCCTCCAAGGTATGTTGGATGATTGTTTTATATTGACCTGACTTTTTAGTACTGGCCAATTTGGCGAGGATGTCAGCTCGACTGTTGTCATCTCTTAACATGTTCGATCGTAAGGTGATCAAAATATTGTTTGAAGTTGTTAATTGCATGGTAATATTGTAGTAAAAGAAAGTCTTTGACTTGGTATTCTCCACTGAGTTGAGACATGGTAAGTTATGAGTCACTTCGATAGACCAACTTTGTTGCTCCCATCTCATTGGCCAAACTCGGAAAACTTAACTAACCAGGATATCACCCGTCTTGCTAGTTCAGGTTTGCACAAGACCTTGGAGATGGGATAGTCCATTTTGACCACCACTTGATATCCTTAGAAGTATGGTCTTAGATGTCTTGAGGTTGAGACCAAGGTTAAGGCAAGTTTTTTAATAATTTGGTACCTTTGGTCGAGGTCATGGAGTGTTCAGCCAATAAAGTATATGGGCTCCTAAAGTTGTTTAACCTCTTGGACCACCACCGTATAACGACTGGGAATCAAGTAGAAGTTGAAGAAGGGATCTGAAGAAGAAGATTATGTTTAATATTGAAGGAATGAAGGTTGATGATAGACTGTTGCACTACTTTATTGCTTGGATACTGGCTGCCCATGGGAGAAATCATGCTCAAATTCTAGAGGAGGACATAATCTTAATGTGTGCCATCAAGAACAATATCAAAGTCAACTGGGTGGATGTCATTAAGGACAACATGTTGAAGACTCGTTGTCTGGATAAATACAAATGTCCTTATGCAGTCTTCATTTCCAAAGCCTTGGATAAAATTGGTGTGGACACCTCTAATGAAGAAAGGGAGTTTACAAGGGATGTTCACTTTGTCAAAGACTGTGCTCTGAAGATGATGAAGCTGGTTAAAAATAATGAAGGATGGCTAACAAAGGAAGAGTTGCAAGCTACGAATGAAGATGAATTGGTGGAACCAAAGGTGCTGACTCCTTTTGAAGACATGATCCTGAAGCAAATGGGAGAATTGCGGGCTTCATAAAAGAGAGAGTTCTGGGAAATAAAAGACTCCTTGGAATCAATCTCGGAGAGGTTGGATTTGTTAGATGTCGCTTTCCCCGGTCCATAGGATTAAAATGTGTCTGTGCATCTTCATCTTAGGATTAGCCATCTTAGGACTTGCATCTTTTGTGTATTGCCTTTCATTTTATCTTCCTTGCACTTTCCTTTATGCTTACTCGTTCACTCAGCCTTTTACATGTTTACTTTTTTTAATGTCAGAATTCAGAATCTATGTTTGTATCTTGATTAAGCTCTGCTCTTGTACTAACCGTGCTAATTGTAATATCTTTAATATCAATGGAAGCTTAATTTATGGTTCTGAATTTGAGTATTGGCTGATTTCTTTAATTAAATCATTGTCTGCAAATTGGATTTTATTTGAGCTAACTTGAACCTTGTTTGATAAGGAATAGATGTGGTTACATATCCTTTTATCTGCAAATATATGAAAGTTCAATCTCTGCAATTTTTTCTGGTTTATTGGTTCATCATGCAACATTGAATAGTGGTTTGGCTGATCAAAACCAAAGAGGGGAAGATTGTCGGAATCAAAGAAACTACATTGAAGACTAGTGTAGTTTTGGTTTTGATTTTCTCTCTTTGTTTTTTTCTCTTAAATCAATTTTATGGTACCAAACACGTTTATAGGTGTGATACTTGTATTGTGTGTTTTATATAGGCTTGAGAATGTGTTTGGGATGGTTTTGGATAGATTATATAGACTAGGTTATGTTGAAAAAGTTTCAAAAATGCATTTTTAAGTAAGGTAATCGATTACCTAAAAATGGTAATCGATTACATTGCGAGAATTTTTTAGAACTGAAATTGATGCTCTCTGTGGTAATCGATTACCTGAAATTAGTAATCGATTACTCCTGATAACAAGCACTTTGATCCAATTTTGTGCAGGATATTAGGTAATCAATTGGGTAATTGATTACCCAGCATAAAAACTGATATAAAAAGCATTTTGAAAATAGACTTAACAACTTTTGACTAGTCCAATCAATTGCTTGATTCTCACACACGATTTCTAAGAGTTCTCTCTAAGATCCAGACCCATTTTTTATGGTTTGCAAGTGCTTCCAATTCCATTCAAGATTCAAGGAAGAGACTCCATTGAGTTCTAATCTTTCTATTTGGGTATTCTTCACTTAAGATTATATTGTTTTGTACCCTATCTGTGTTTTTGCACTAGGTTAAAAATCTCTTGAGGCGTTTTTGAGATTGTGGGAAAATCTTGCAGCGGGGTGTTGCAAATGAGGCGTTGTGAGTGTGAGTGATGGTGTGTTACTGTGTAGCAAACTCTTGTGGTGTGCAAAAGAAAGCCTCTTCTTTTGTCATTTAAATCCTTCCGGGGGTAAAATCTGTATGTCTGGTGTGCATGTACTGATATTTTAGTGGAAAGCAAATTAGCGGAAGGTTAAGTCTGTAAACTAGATGTAGGTCAATTGGATCAAACCAGTATAAATCATGGTGCAAATTCCTTCTTCCCTATAATCTTTATATTTTTTCTTTATTGAATTCTTGGAGCACTAACATTTGGGTTTTTGCAGCTGCGTTTGATTCATTTAGACTTCTTGCGGCTAATCTAATTCTTGACACATATTTTATTGATTTTAAATTCGGGTTTTTGACCCATATTTTGTAGGTTTGAGTTTTGTTCTTCCTACTCCTTTAGATTAATTCTGAATTACTTAATATATAATTCTTGTTAAGTTTCTCTTCTATTTTGATTGAAATCATTATTGAAGGAATTGATTTAATTGGTGCTTTGCTTTAAGGGTTGAATTCTTGGAAACCCTTTTTACAAAAGAAGGTAGATTTTGAAATTTTAAAAAATAGGCTGTTTTTGAAAATACTTTAATACTGTTGAATAGAAATTTTTGGAAAATAATTTGGTGAATCTATTCAACCCCCTTCTAGATTCCCCGTGGGACCAACAAAAGGAAGAAAGAAAGAAGCAGAGAGAAGAGATGCCTAAGGTGTGTGGCAGTGGGAACCAAATACACTATATATAGTGTTCAGGTTGCATACCCATACCCCATAAGTAGCCTTTAGAGGAAATAAAGGTATTGAATCCATATTTACAAATAGGCTACTAAGAAATAACTTTTTAAATAAATTTTAAAAAAAAGTTTTGCAAAAGGTTCAGACCTACTAGTCGCATACACAGGAGTGGAGTGGGGGGCAATCAGCGAATTTGCACTCCAACTAGCCCATAATGCCTAAGCAATGCATGTGAGACTTATCCCTCTTACTAGTCTATTTACCAAGTTCAGTTGTTTTAATATATACCCTTCTCATGTAACTTACCTAGGTAATGTGAGACTTTAACTCTTTGTAACATATGTTGAAATATATATATATATATATATATATATATATATATATATATATATATATATATATATATTGTAAAAATTCAACATATGTGTGTGTGTCTCTGTGTGTATGTGTGTCTGTGTCTATCTGTGTGTATGTAAGAGTTCAACCATAGATAATCTCTTAACCATCCCATCAAACAGGTGGAAGATTCAGTAAATTGTGAAACATTAAGCCTCACGTCCTTTCCAACAAATCAATCATTCCCGTAAAGAATGTTGTTGACATATATTTGTTTGATCAGAAGAGTCCTCCGAATATTCTGGTCTTATATTGATAGTTGTTTTCAATTAATAATTTTGAAGTTTTTTTATAGAATTTGGAAAAGATATATCCACCTTCCAAAAACATTATCTTACATGTGAGAGGCAATTGGGTCAAGATAAAGTAATTATTGAATAAGTGACAAAATCAAAAGGCATCTTTGTAGGAACATGACAATTAAGGATGTAGGTATGTGTGCGTGTATGTATATATATATATATATATATATATATATATATATATATATATATATATATAGGGCATATATGTAGAGAAAGCCAAATTTATGAGAATGAGATGACCAAATCTCAACAATTGAAAAAAAGGAGAGAATATAATATTTGAAAAAATATTAACCATTAAGAGAGGAGGAAAAAAAAAAGTGATACATAATAAATGCTAGAAGAGAGAATGAGTGGTTGATCTCAACCATTAATTTTATTTCAATAATTGATATTTGTTCCTCTCACTCTCATATAAGTTTAGCTTTCTCATTGTTCACACACACACACACACATATATATATATATATATATATATATATAATCTTCTCCTATAAATTGGGAATTTTTTACTCACACCTAAATAATAGTCTTTCTTCGCTTTACTTGCCATTAGAAAGCAATATAAAACCTTGGTACTATGATTATTAGAAAACCCTTTGGACAACTATAGGAATCCAAGAAAGGAACACAATTCCTTCTTTGCCTTAGTTGCCTAAGTAGAAATTAACTATCAATAGTCTTTACCATAATTGATCAACTTCTACATAAACAAATATAAAAATAAATTAATTAATCTCACTATATATAGTTATTGTTGGGAACAAGGCATTAAAGGAGATAAGAGAAAAATAAACAACACTAAGAAGTATTTTTTTGGTGCATTTGTAAACCTTACATAAGCTTGCTTATATAGCAAAGTGAAGAACACCATCTCACAATATTAAGCAATGTGGGACTAAAAATCAAACTACAAAACTTAATCAAACTACAAAACTAACAATTCTCTCACTTGGAGTTTGATTATCACTTATTGTAGTTGCCTTCATCATCAATCATTCTTGAAGGCTAGTTGAGACACTACGAAGCCTCAACTTCTCTGTTGTGACAACCTTTGTCAACATATACGCTGAGTTCTTACTTCCTAGCATCTTCTTCAATGTTAGTACTTCATTCTCAAGTAGAGATCCGATGAAGTGATAACGGAGATCAATGTGCTTCGTTCTGGAGTGAAATGTTGAATTCTTAGCCAGATGTATTACACTCTGACAATCACTGTACAAAACACTTTTTTCTGGATGAATCCTAACTCTGTTAACAATCCTTGAAGCCATATCAATTCTTTGCTAGCTTCTGTTACTGCTACATACTCAGACTCTGTAGTGGATAGAGCAACGATCTTTGGTATTTGTGACATCCAACTAATAGTTGTAGTTCCAATAGTAAATATTCAGCCAGTGGTACTTCTTCAATGATCAATTTCTCTAGCAAAGTCTGCATCTACGTAGCCTTGTACTTTTAATTCACCTTTACTAAAGCACAAACACTTCTCCTTAGTGCCTCGTAGATATCTCAAAATCCATTTCACAGCTTCCCACTAAGCTTTACCTGGATTTGACATAAACCTGCTTACAACTCCCACTGCATAACCAATGTCTGGTCTTGTACATACCATCACGTACATTAGACTTCCAATGGCTGAAGCATATGGAATTTTAGCCATTAATTCTTTTTCTTTCTCTGTCTTAGGAGATTGGTCTTTTGATAGACGAAAATGAGTAGCCAAAGGTGTGCTAACTGGTTTGGCATTTCCCATGTTGAATCTTTGCAAAACACGGTTGATGTACTCTGTCTGAGATAACTGCAAGGTTCCCTTTTGCTTATCTCGCATGATTTGCATTCCTAGGATCTTCTTTGCTGGTCCTAAATCTTTCATGTCAAATTCTTTTGACAATTTCTGCTTCAAGTTTCTGATGTCACTCATATCTAAACCTACTACTAACATATCATCGACATAAAATAGCAAAATGATATAACTGGAGTTGTACCTCTTGAAGAAACAACAATGGTCAGCATTGCACTTCTTAAAGCCTTTCTTGTGTATGAAGCTCTCAAACTTCTTATACCACTGTCTTGGAGCTTATTTCAGACCATACAAGCTCTTCTTTAATTTGCACACCATGTTTTCTTTTCCTTTCTCTAAGAAACCTTCAGGTTGATGCATGTAGATTTCTTAATCCAAATCTTTGTGAAGAAACACAGTCTTCACATCCAATTGCTCTAGGTAGAGTTCTTCACTGACAATAATACTTAACACGGATCTGATAGTATTGAGCTTCACAACTGGAGCAAATATCTCAGTGTAATCCACTCCTTCCTTCTGTTGGAATCCTTTTACAACTAGTCGAGTTTTATATCTTTTGGACCCATTGTGTTCCTTCTTCATGCGATATACCCATTTGTTGTGAAGTGCCTTCTTTCCCATAGGTAACTTTGCTAGTTCCCATGTTTGATTTGAGATTAAAGGCTTCATTTCATCTTTCATGGCAAGGTCCCACTTACTCGCATCTGTGGTTTGACATGCTTCTGAATAGTCTTCAGGCTCTCCTCTATCTGTTAACAACATGTAGTTCATGTATCTCCTGTTAGGCACAGGAACTCGAGAAGACTTTCTCAATTCAGGAGTTGAAGTAAATTGTTGCTCTTTGCCTGATTCAATTATTTCCTCTTATTGAGAACTCTCAACTAGTGGACTTTCTACAGCATCATCCACCTTTACGTAAGTTGGCCCACTTGGTTTTGAGTTGCTAGCACTTGTATTATGCTTATCCTTGTACATGACTCCTTCGTTGAAGATCATGTCTCTACTGCAGATCATCTTTTTGTTTTCATCATCCCACAGATGGTAGCCAAACTCATCTTCACCATAACCGATGAAAGTGCACCTTTTTTATTTGGGATCAAGTTTGTTCCTTCCTTGATCGCTAATGTGCACATAAGCTATACACCCATAAACTCTAAGCTATGAGAGTTTTACTTCTTTTCCAGTCCATACCTCTTCTGGTATTTTATGCTCCAATGGTACTGATGGACCTCGGTTGATCAAGTAAGCTGCTCTGCTTCTGCCCATAATTGCTTCGGTAGGCCTGACTGCACACGCATGCTTCTGGATCTTTCAGTCAACGTTCGATTCATATGCTCTGCTACACCATTGTGTTGAGGCGTACCTGGCACCGTTCTCTCCATTTTGATTTCGTGCTCATAGCAAAACTTCTTGAATCTGGTGTCTACATATTCACCACCATTGTCGGATCTGAGCTTTTTAATCTTCAATCTTCTCTCATTTTCCACCATAGCTTTCCAAATCTTAAAAGGTTCAAATACTTCAGACTTGTGTTTCAGAAAGTAAACTCATACCTTTCTGGAGTGATCATCAATAAAAGTTACGAAGTATTGCTTCCACCAATGGAAGGGACAATCGTTGGTCCCAAAATATCAGAGTGGATGAGCTCAAGCCTCTCTTTCTTTGGGGATTTTCTACTTGTCTGAAAGCTGACTCTTTTCTGCTTTCCAAGTATACAGTCTTCACACATGTCAATTTCTACTGACTGAAGACCTGGTAATTTTCCTTTTGAGTGCATGACCTTCATCCCTTTCTCACTCATATGTCTAAGTCTTTGGTGCCATAGATTGGGACTTTCATTTGTTGCAACTGCAATCAAATGACATGCTCCTGCTGTCTTGTAAAGAGTACCACTCTTTTTGCCTCGAGCAATATTCATCGCACCCTTTGAAATCTTCCAATCATCACCGTGGAAGATTATCGTGTAGCCTTCACTAGCTAACTGGCCCACTGAGATTAAGTTCTGGACTTGGATCGTCTCTCTTTTGATTTGTCGCGTCCGCTTTCTTTGGTTGAACTTCTTCCTCTTGACTCTGTATGCAATACTGAAGAGGTTGATGGTTCATCCGACTCTCTTCGCCGGATCTCTTCACTGAGAACCAAATTTTGAACATCATCAAATCTTAACTTATTGCTTCCCGATGAGCTACTCAAAGCTGTGACTGTAGCATTCCAATTTTCTGGTAGGGAAGACAAAAGTATTAAATCCCGTACTTCCTCATCGAACTCAATCTCAACTGAACTCAACTGGGTTGTAACAGTGTTTAGTTCATTGAGATGATGTGTCACCAAAACACCTTCAGACATCCGCAGATTGAACAATCTCCCCGGTGTTTAACCCCCTCGGTTTGGACCCAACAGTTATATCCAAGAGGCATAAAGAATGCCATTAATGTTAATTGACAACCAACTTTTCATGATCAATTCCTTTAGAATGAAAAAAAAAGTACACTAGCAATTTTATTTTATTTTTGTGACAAATCCTATCTTCTAGGATTACAAAGTCCAATAAAAAACAATTTTCAGACAAACAATAGTTGCAAATCCAATATAACTTGAGAAACATCCTTCAAAATTATAACTACAAATAACTTGATCGAGCAATGATACTTCTACAGAGAAAGCATATGATCACATGCCATAAAACAT
Organism: Psophocarpus tetragonolobus; assembly: GCA_037954015.1. Classification (NCBI taxonomy): domain Eukaryota; kingdom Viridiplantae; phylum Streptophyta; class Magnoliopsida; order Fabales; family Fabaceae; genus Psophocarpus; species Psophocarpus tetragonolobus. The sequence continues at coordinate 48,569,292 of CM075692.1, read as the reverse complement.
TTTATAATGACCATAATAATTTTCACTTGAACATAACCATTACTCAAGATAGATTAAGATCTTGTCTATCGAAATGACCAAATTGTGAATTATTATAATATTACAACAAATATATATCACTTAATCATCTTCCCCCACTTAAGGATGTGGAATTTTGTTTTAAAATATCAGAACCAAAATAAACACTTCTTTCTTCGACATCATCTAAAATATCGAAAGAAGGTGATTGTGTTGCTTCTAGAACTCTTTCAGTCTCCTCTGGGGAAAAATTGACGTTTTCCCATCGATGCTTTTCCACTATACTTATTCTTTCAAGTTCTTTTGCCACTTCTTTCATCGTAGGTCTTTCCTCCCCTTTCAACCTTAAACAATGTTCTGCAATATTAGCAACATCCATTAGTTGCTCAACATTTGCCTCATCTATGATGTGAATATCTACAATGTTAAGGAACCTACCCTTATTCAATGCAAAATGAAAGTGCATTGCAAGATTTCTATGAGGCTCTGGCCTTTCAAAAGAGAGTGCCTTTTTTCCTGTTAGTAATTACACTAGAACAACTCCAAAGCTAAACACATCACTCTTATCTGTTAATTGGCTTGTTTGAAAGTATTCTGGATCTAGATAACCTAGTGTCCTTGATATAGAAGAGTAAGTGAATTTCATGAAAATAATTTTAAAGTTTTTTTATAGATTATGGAAAAGATCTATTCACCTTCTAGGTTAGAGGCATTGTCTTACAAGTGAAATGTAATTGGGTCAACATAAAGTAAGTATTGAATAAGGGACAGAACCCAAAAGACATCCCTTAAAGAACATGGCAATAGTAATAAGGATGTGGGTAGATACATAGTAAATATATTGATTAAATGCATATATATACCCCTCTCCTAAAAACAAGGAAAGGTAGTTGTCCCAGTGAACCAACCAAATTCATTGCAAATTCTTTGTTCCGGATTATCTGTCTAGTTTACTACCTTATTTACAACTATTATTTAAAGATTTTTTACTTACATTTAAATAATAGTCTTTCTTCTCTATACTTGCCCTTAGAAGTAAACCGATATAAAACCTTGGTACTATGAGTATTAGAAAACCCTTTGGATAGAACTATAGGAATCCAAGAAAGGAATATAATTCCTTCTTTGACTCTGTTGTGTAAGTAGAAATTAACTAGTGTTAGTCATTACCATAATTGATCAACTTCTATACAAACAAATATATAAAAGAATTTAATTAATAACACAATATATTGTTATGTTCAAGAGACACAAAGAATGACATTAATTGTCACTTCTAAAGACAATTAGCTTTTCATTAACAATTCCTTTAGAATAAAAAAAAGTAGGTAGCAATTTCATTTTTTTTTTTTACAAATCCTATCTTCTAGGATTACCAAGTCCAACAAAAAACAATTTCCACATAAACAATAGTTGCAAAACCAATATAAATACGAATTTTTTCATCAAGTCCCTTCAAAGTCATAACTACAAATAACTTGAACAATAATGAGCAAATTGATACTTTTATTGAGAAAGCATATGATCACATGTCATGGAACATTTTATAACAATCATAATAATTTGCACTTGAATATAACCATCACTCGAAAGATAGATTAAAATGTTATCTTTGGAAATGGTAAACTTGTGAGTTATTATAATATTACGATTAACATATATCACTTAATTATTTTCCACCACTTGAGGACCAAAAATTTTGTTTTGAAATATCAAAGCTAGAATAAGTACTTCTTTCTTCGGCATCATCTGTAGTATTGAAAGAAGATGATTCATTCAGAAAATTTTCAGCATCCTCTGGAGACAAATTGACTTTTTCCCATTGATGCTTTTTCAGTATACTTATTCTTTCAAGTTCCTTTGCCACTTCTTTCATGGTAGGCCTTTCCTCTCCTTTCAACCTTAAACAATGTTCTGCAATATTAGCAACATCCATTAGCTGCTCAACATTTGCCTCATCTATAATGTGCCTGTCTACAATGTTAAGAAAGCTACCCTCATTCAATGTAGAATGAAAGTGCATTGCAAGATTTCTATGAGACTCTGGCCTATCAAAAGAGAGTGCCTTTTTTCCTGTTAGTAATTCCACTAGGACAACTCCAAAGCTAAACACATCACTCTTCTCTGTTAATTGGCTTGTTTGAAAGTATTCTGGATCTAGATAACCTAGTGTCCCTCGTACTAGAGTGGTTAACTGAGTATGGTCAAGAGGAATAATCTTTGAAGCTCCAAAATCAGAAACCTTAGCAATGAGATTGTAATCAAGTAGTATGTTTGCAGTTTTCACATCTCTATGTATGATTGGTTCAGAGGCAGCTGAATGTAAGTATGCCAAGGCTTCAGCGGTTTCTGTTGCTATTTGCAATCTTGTTTCCCATGTAAGTCTTAAAGATTGACCTTCATTGTGAAGATGCTCATAAACAGTACCATTAGGAATGAATTCGTAAACAAGCAAGGGAACTTCAGTCTCTAAGCAACATCCCAAGAGCCTTACCACATTTCTATGGTTAATTCGAGAAAGAACTATCACCTCATTAATGAATTGCTCAATTTGGTTTGAGTTGCTAATTTTGGATCTTTTTATTGCTACAACTATATTATTATGTAATATTCCTTTGTACACTGTTCCTTGTCCACCTTTGCCTACCACCATGCCTTCATCAAAATTTTTAGTGGCCTTCTCTAGTTCCTCCAAAGTAAATATTTTTGTTGTTTCAGTTGATCCACTACACTTGGCTAGCTGTTGTTGTAATAATAGGCCACCATTTTGTTGAAAAAATTGTTCTTTAAGTTTGATGAGATTTTTTTTCTTCAGTTTCCAATATGCATAAAAGATTCCCCCAAGAAGTGTTAATATACCTACGCTTACACCTGAATACAAACAAATAAAAGGAAAATTATTTTCTTTTTGCTCTTGATATGTGTTGACTTATGTTCTTGATCATCCAAAGTGATAAAAAATACAACATTTTTTTAAGAATTAGCTTAGTTGTTTAATGCAACGTTTATGTGAACAACACCTTACCTTACATTCACAAAACTAATTCATACTTGTGATTTTAGTTAAATCAATAGGAAAAAAGATAGTAATACTCACTCAAAACGATTATGATTACTCTGTTAGTTCCAAATTTGCATCCTGATCCATTACTTTTCCCATCTCCTTCATATCCGTCTGGGCAAGAACAATGGTAACTTCCAATAGAATTGATGCATTTTGTGTGGTCCAAACAATCATGTGGTTCCTCACATTCATTAATATCTAAAAGACAACTAATTGTAATTGTACTTCACAATGGATAAGGAACAATTTTTAAGAAATAAACATTCAGTAGATGCATGAATAATTTTCGTTGAAAATTTTAAATAGATAAAAAAATTATGAGAATAACAACTCTTTTTATTATATTAATTTTATATTATAATAATTTTCTAAATGCAAGAAATGTGAATTTTATATTGTATTAACTTTACCATATCTAATGTTTAATCCTTTAAGATATTTTAAAATATAAATAAATAAATAGACAGACAGACATACAAATATATATATATATAGAGAGAGAATATATTAGGTGGGAAAAAAATTTATTATAAGAAATAAGAAAAATTGATAATAAGGGTAAAATTAAAACACAACAATCCAACTAAAGATATCATATATATATTCTTTAATGTAATAATTTGTCCCTTACTCTCAGTCTTATTTCCACTCTCACCCATCACTATTAGTGTTACCACCACTATTGTGACTACTATCATGATCATCAGGGTTGCCATTACCAACTGTTATTGTCACCACCATGAATACTTGTAGGGGTTGTGGAAATAGGGGGGACAGCGGTGATGGAGTTAGGTAAAAGAAACGTGATATTAAATAGTTATTCTTAATCTTACATTTATAATCAATTTTTTCTTATTTCTGACAATTAATATACCTTTTTTAATATATTCTCTCTATGCATACATATATATATATATATATATATATATATATATATATATATATATATATATACATACCTCGACAACCATCGCTAAGGTAAGGATTTCCGCGGAAGCCAGCAGAGCAGTTACAAAGATAACCATGTCCCATGTTTGGTGCTTTGTAACACAGACTGTTCTTTGACATACATATATCTTTGCAGGTGTGGTTATTTATTGCCCAATCCACAGCCACAGGAAACATGGTGTTGTTCCTAAGGTTGAGGATTTTCGTACGGGTGGCGAAGAAATGGTATTCTCCATCTTTAACCAGAAACGCATAACTGCAGTTGTAGGGGCTGCCCTCCCACGCAGTGTTACGACTATGGTTGAAGACATTAGGATAAGAATTATAAGAGAAATAGGAAAGACCATGTGGTATTGAAGTTTGGCAGCAACCAATTCCAGAACATGAGCCGTTAGATATTGACTCATTATCGTACAAAGATACGCATGTACTAAATTGATTCAAAGAATTTTCCGATTTTATTATTCCAACCGTGTTACCACCCACCACAGTTAACTTGTTTTGCGTTGAAGAGAGTTGAAAAGGTCCCAGGTCGAAGATCCACCCCACTGCTAAGAGTTCACCATATATCGACATTGGAAGCAAGCAATCTGTGGTTACTGGCAATGAAATTGTGAGTTCTCCCTTGAGTGAAATGTTTACCACTTGGAACTCTGGCCCATACTCAAAATGTTTTTTGAAGAAGAGAATGGGTGGTGAAAAGGTATGGTTGCAAGTCATATGAAAGGAAGGGTTGAAGGAACAATTAAGGGTCATGCCAAATGGGTAGGGAATGGTTATGTTACCACACTTTTCTGGGCAGTTTGCCTTTGATGATGCTAAGGATTCATTCTGAGTTGTAGTAACAATTGTAAGAATAAAGAGCACAATAATAAGCAGCAATTGCTTTGAATACACAGCCATTTGCAGTTGTTTGACTATTACTCTTTGTCTTAGTTTCTGGTTTATGTCTGCTGGCTCTTGTAATTATTTCCTCATCTCATCCTCCAGGACCGTGAATAATTGAACATGTGACTGATTTAACGAAAGACTTAGACTTCAGCTGGGTCAATGATAAACATGTGAATGATTGAACGAAAGAAGTATAAAACAATTCAATTATTGAACTTTTTTTTTTCAATGTATCTATACGGGATAAAGGCAATATCATTTTTTTATTTATATTTTTATTAATACTTATTTTACCTATATATTTATTTAAGAATTAAAAAATAAACTACTTTGCGCTAGGAGGAACTCAACTCCCCACCTCTCCCTCTCCCTCTCCCCCTCCCCAAAATTATACTTTGTTACTAGATCAACTTTATAACTTTAAACAAAAATTTACTTTAAAAATTGATATCCAACATACATAATTGTCTACTGTATCTATCTAATCCATAATATATGATATTATATTATATATTTTATAATGGGAATATGACATTTTGGTTTTTACATTTAATAATTATTTTAACCTTTTAAACATTTTATGATTTTTTTACTTTCACAAATATAACTGCTCCTTATTAATATCTGCACATATTCATATTTCTACCTTATCACAAATCAATCTTTCTTAAACATCGTTAATATATGTTTCAATCAATCTTCTTTAAGCAAATCAATATTTTGAGTTGTATTCAAACTCTCTCTTTTTTTATTTTTTTAAATCATTGCATATTTGACATATTTATTGATGATCTGACATTTTTTTATCATGTTATCATAAACAAAAAATATAAAAGTTAACAAACTATAATAATTTATTTCAAAATGATAAATTATTTATATTCTATCAGATTATTACAAAAATATTAAATTAAAACCCAAAAATTGTTATAACATATTAAAATAGAAATGCGAAAACACAGAACGACGCTTGTGTTTTCTCTAGTAATATATAACGAGAATAAGACATTCTGGTATCCACATTTTATGACTGTTTTACCCTTTTAAATATTTTATGACTTCTCTCACAATAATAAATGCACATCTTTATATGTTCTATCTTATCACAAATCAACCTTCTTTAAACATCATTAATATATGTTTACCTTTAATTATAAATATTTTTAATAGAAAAGTGAATACGCATGCTCAACTATATGTTTAATTCTATTGAAACTGTTTTCTTTCTTTCTATTTTCTCAAATTCATTATAAATCTTACATATTCGTCGAGGATTAAATGTTTCTATCACGTGAACATAGACAAAAAATATACTAAACTAAAATTATTGTACACAAAATTACACGGTGAATTATTTATACTCTATCATATTATTAAAAAACATATTAACTAAAAACTCTAAAATTTTTATGACATATCAAAATAGAAATGCGAATACACATGTTTATCTTTTCGTTGGGATGCTCTGATTAGGTGTGACCTTAAGCTAGAGAGAATTATTTAAGATTTTTTCATTATGAAAAAGAATTATTCAATATTTCAATGAGTTTTAGTAATTAAGAATCTTGTAAAGCCTAATGTATTTACTTGTATGATATGTTTCGAAAATTAGTGTATATTGAGAAATGTGAACCATTTTACCTAAATGCAAAATCAACTATATTAATAAAACAATTTTTTTGTTGTTTTTTTAATTAATGATAAAGTGTTTGGAAGTAGAAGGGTATGACAACTTTTAAAAAATTAATTCATAAAGTCAACAAATTTATTATACATAAATGGTTGTGATTAGCTGTAAGTATAAAACTTTTTACACTGACACTGACTTTCTTTATTAATTAAACTTATTTTCTATTGTGATTTCTACTGTGAATAAATAAAAAATTAATTTAAGATTTTTAAAGTAATTTAATAATATTAAAAATAAAGAAAAATAGAAAGGCTAAAAAGACAAAAAAAAATCCTAAATATATATAGGATTATATGTTTTAAATTTATACTTAATACTTATTACGATAGTGTTGTTGTTTTTTATTATTTTAGTTTTCACCCTATAATTATTTTCCTAAATTCAATGAAAAATTAATTTTATTTTCACCTATTTTCTCAAATTTAATTTATTGTGTAAAAATACATTTTTATATATTTTTCAATAAATATTACAAATAAAAGTTTCAGGTTTTCTTATAATAACCAATGAAAGTATAAAAATGATAAAAGTTTGACCATTCCAATATTTTTTTCAAACTCAGCCACTGAATTAACAGTACCATGTGACCAATAGTCTAAAAGTTGACACGATATCCACTCTGCTCCACTACTTGTGTACCAAAACAAAGCATTGCAACCAGTTCACCTTTAGGTTAATGGCTGGAAACAACACGAGCTATTTTTTTCTATATCGAGCTTTTAATTAACATTGACTTATAAGGTTAATATTTAAGAATTTGGATGAAAAAAATCAGGTAATTTTGTTTTATAAGTTAATAAATATTGTTAAAATTAATGAGCTAACCAGAAAGTACAAAAGATATCTTCTTAACTATAGAAAAACCTTTAAAAAGACCTCCTAAAACAAAAAAACTACCAAGACACATATAAGAAAAACTCAATACTCTTTAAACAAAAAATATAGAATTCACAACCATTCAACGTATGAATATAATTTTGATAAATTAGTTTCTAATATTTTTTATATTTTTGTGCAATTTAATCAATATAGGGTTGTCTAAATTGTTTCTTAAATTGTTGTAAAATACTATTTAAGATACTTTAAGAACTAAATTGTAAAAAAATATTAAATAAAATATGACAACTAATTTGACTGAAAAATTATTTAAAAACCTTAAATAACAGACTTATAAATTATAACATTATTCAAGATATAAAATATTATATTACATTACTCCATCCTTTAATAAAGAGAATGAACCCAAATTAATTAGCCAGACGAGAAGTCTTATCAATCTTTCAAAAAGAAAAGGATTTATAGAATAACACTTATCACTTTTTATGATTAAATATCAACATTAAAAATGGGTTTAACTATTTTTATTTGTTTCTAATTCTTATTTTAAAAAAAACAATGTTAACTGGCAGGTAACATATTTGTCCGGTGACTTAACTATCACAGTAACAAATAGTTTAACGGAACTGAATAATACCTAGAGTTGAAACAAGTGTTATTAGAATCGCATGTATTTGGATACGATACATGCGATTCGATACGAGTGAATGATGCGTATCGGCAGTTGTCTCGTTTTTTTGTGTTAATCGGCTGTGAATCGCGTGAATCAACAGCGAATCGCTTGAATCGCGATTTCAGGGAGAAATGCAAGATTTAGACCTGAGTTCTTGACATGTTTCGGACCGGGTCGAGTCAGGCGACCCAGAGTTGAAAAACGCTTATTTTCCCCCCTTTTTTTGCCAAATATGGTTGTTAGGAAGGTAGAAGGTGACAAAAAGCTTACCTCTTAAGCTCAAACATCTTTCATTGATATAAACAAAGTTTTTTCTCCTTCGAAATTGCTATCTCTGCTTGACGTTCGTGCCTGAACTTCACGTCGCCGTTGCACCAGTTGTGTAGCCATCGCACTAGCTCGGGCCGTCGTCGCCTTTTGCTCACATTGTCGTCACCTTTTGCTCCCGTCGAGGTCGCGCCAGCTCACATCATCATCGTCCTTTCGCTTGCATCGCCATCGTCCTTCCGCTCGATTCGAGGTCACCTTTCCGCTTGCTTCAAGGTTACTCCAGCTCGCATCGAGGTCAAGCTTCACTTTTGCATGTTCGTGTCAAGATCGCGACTCAAACTTGTTTCTGCGTTTCTCACCGTCTTTGCTCTCACTTTTCTGTAAGTCACATTTTTGCTTCTCACGGTCTCTCATTGTTGTTTTGGGTGCTGAAGAATTGGTAATAAAATTAAAAAGTATTTTACAGTATAAAAAGTATTTATGCTTTTATAGTATAAGAAATAGTTGTTTTGCTTCTCATAGTCTTGGGTTCTGAAGAATTGGTGCTACTGTATATTCCTTTTTTTTTTTTTTAATTTTGTCATACAAAGTATTTATAGCATAAGAAATATTTGTTAATAGAGAAAATGTTGAATATTACACAAAATAATAGTAATTTTACTATCATAGCTAATGCAATCTTACACAAAATAGTTGTAATTTTATACAATTATGATTATTATAGCTAAATAAATTAATAATAATTTTTAATTTATAAACTTTTCAAAATTACATCCAAATAAAAATTTATTTTTTTAAAAAAATTACTTATAAATAAATAATTATTATATTTTAAAGTCACTTAATTTAAACAAATTCACTCATGGTATATAAACAAAATAATATTTTCACAAGATTAATTTTGAATTGACAACAAGGTCAAGCCATGCATGCATTGATCACTTTCATTAATTAAATTCTAAATAGAGTTCTTATTGTTGGCTAGTGTGTTGTTGGTTACTTGGTTTAGGTGGAATAAGTTTTTTTTTTGTGTGTGTGGTTCGTTTAGGTGTTGAAGAATGACTCAAACAAAGAAAAAAACAACTGATATTACATGGGAATATGGTGAAAATGTCCCCCCAAATAGGCTTCAAGTAAAATGTAAATTTTGCTTTCATATTTGTTGGGGTGGGATAACTAGAATGAAGCACATCTTGTTGGAACAAGGGAAAATGTTATTCCCTGTCAAAGTGTTTCAGATGATGTATAAGAAATATTTGTGAACCTGGTGGTAACAAGTAAAACAAAAAGGAAAGAGGAAATCAACAATTTAGAGGAATTAGCAAAACAAAACAAAGGGCAATCTAAAGATGGTAAACAAGTGACAATAAATTAAGTGTGTGAGGATAGAGATAAGGTTATTCAAGACATTTGTCAATGCATTTATGCCAATGCATTACCATTTAATTTGGAAGAAGCCTTTTTTTTGTAAAAATGTTGAAATCTGTTGGAAAATATGATAGGGGCTTGAAGCCTCCAACTTATCATGAAGCAAGGGTATCTCACTTGAAGAGAGCTGTTAACAACATCCAACAAAGTCTAGAGAAGTACAAAGGTGAATAGGAGAAATGGGGATGCACATTGATATGTGATGGTTGGACAGATGGGAAAGGAAGATCATTAACCAATTTTTTGGTTAATAGTCCTAGTGGGACTTTATTCTTAAAGTCAATTGACACAACCAATGTCATAAAGGATGGAAGAAAAATGTTTGAATTGTTGGACAACATGGTGGAAGAAATTGGTGAAGAAAACGCAATCCAAGTAGTGACTGATGGAGCTTCCAATCTTGTGGCAATTGGAAAATTGTTAATGGAGAAGAGGACCAAATTATTTTGGTCCCCTTGTGCAGCACATTGTCTTGACCTTATCCTTGAGGACATTGGAGAGCTTCCGGTATTTTATAATACCATTGCAAATGCAAAAAAACTTACCACTTACATCTATAGGCATACATGGGTGCTTAATTTGTATAGGTATTTTTCCAAAGGTAGGGAATTGGCAAGACCTGTTGTTACAAGGTTTGCAACTTCCTATCTTACCTTGAATTGCATTAAGCAATAAAAGATTGCTCTTAGGTCTATGTTTGCATCGGAAGAATGGGCCACTAGTCCACATGCTAGTAAGAATGAGGGTAAGGAAGTGATGAACCTAGTATTGAGTGATAGTAGATTTTGGAAATCAATCACGTATTGCCTAAAGTGTGTGATTCCACTTGTGAAAGTGCTAAGGCTTGTAGATGGTGATTGTAAGCCAGCCATGCCATACATTTATGAAGTAATGGATAAAGCTAAAGAGAAAATTGCTGAAAATTTTCTAAAGGAAGAGTCAAGGTATAGAAAAGTGTGAAAAATTATAGATACAAGGTGGAATTTGCAACTACATAGGCCTCTTCATGTAGCTGCCTATTATCTCAACCTTAGGTAAAGGACTTACATCTAATTTTGTCATTTAAATACAATTTATATCTTCTTTGGGGCTAAGCAATTTATATGATTTGTTTATTGGGTATCATTATGACAAAAATTTCAATCAGATAGTGAAGAGTTGATTGGGTTATATGATACCTTTCAAAGAATGGTTCCGGATACAAGAACAAGGATTAGATTAGATCAACAACTTGAAAAGTTCAAAAGAGCTAAGAGACTTTTTGGAATGAACATGGCAATAAATACTAGGGATAAGAAGCAACCAACTATCTTTTTTTACTCTTTGTAGTTTACCTTATAAAATATAGGCTAAATTATAATTGGTGCCCCCCAATTTTAGTTATTGTTAGCTTTTTACCCTCCTTTAAATTTTTGCTTCAGTTTTGCCTTCAAGTTTAAAAAATGATAACAAATTGCCCTTCCGTCAAAATGAGATAGTTGACCATGACAATTTTAATTAAAAAAATGTAGAAAGGGAAAATATCCAAGCATGGTTCAAACCATGGACTTCTTTATAATGCACCATAGCTCATACCACTACTCTAAGTGTCAAGTTTAATTTTATTTTGCTATTCAAATCTACTTAAGCTTTAATTAATGTTAGTTTCAAAATTAATTAAAACATAACAGTAAATATACAATAGTAGGATTAAAATTAAAAGTTAAAATTAAAAATAAAAAATTTAATTTATATATTTATTAATAATAAATTCCAAGGAATTATAAATTAAAAAATAAAAAATAATTAAAAATATAAATTAAAATTATTAAAATATGAAAATCAGAAATAAAATTAAAAATAAAATAGAAATTAAAATTAAGATTTAAAATTTAAATTAAATTTTGTTAATAATTTTAATTCTTAATTTAAATTTAACTTCTATTTACATTTTAATTTAACTTTTAATTTAAATTTTAATTCTTAATTTTAATTTCTATTTCTATTTTATTTTTAATTTTATTTCTTAAGCTAATTTAAATTAAAAATTAAAATTTAATTTAACTTAAGAATTAAAAATTAATGTATTTAATTTAATTTTTAATTTAAATAAAACTAAGAACTAAAATTAAAAATAAAATAGAAATTAAAATTAAGAATTAAAATTTAAATAATTTTAGTTCTTAGTTTTATTTTTTAATAATTTTAATTTATGTTTTTAATTAGTTTTAATTTTTAATTTATAATCCCTAGGAATTTATTATTAATAAATAATTAATAAATATATAAATTAAATTTTTTAGTTTTTAATTTTAACTTTTAGTTTTAGTGCTACTGTTGTATATTTACATTTATGTTTTAATTAATTTTGAAAATAACATTAATTAAAGCTTAAGTAGATTTGAATTGCTAAACAAAACTAAATTGACTCTTGGAGTAGTGGTATGAGCTATGGTACATTATAAAGAGGTTCATGGTTCAAACCATGCTTGGACCTTCTCCCTTGCTACATTTTTCTAATTAAAATTGTCACGTCATCATATTAATTAACTCTTAATTTCAAAACCTAACGATACCACGTGTATGCTTGAGATGAGGCAAAAAAGTTGAGAAGAGAATGGGGATACCTATTGTTTGTCATGGTAGTGTTTTGGAGTTGATGAGGGAGCTCAAAGGAAGAAAAGTAATCATTTATATTTAGAAATGAACTTAGAAGTTTAGAACTAGAACTTATTTTTTATTTTTTTTACCATATAGGTCCAAGAAGCTTGAATGCCAAGATTGATAAAAAATAAAAATTCTTAGTAGAAGATGAAGATGAAGATGAATTTGAAGATATTGGATCAGGGGAGGAAGAACCTGTGATATTAGAAGATGAAGATGACTTGAGTGATATAGATCTTGGGGATGATGAATGACTTTAGAATATGGATATTGATCATAGGATTTTTTTTTTATTTTTATGTTACTGAATTAGTGTAGCAACTGAACCTTATTTTTTGGGTGACTATATTGCTGAATTATGTAGCAAACAACCACTGTTTTAGGAATTTATCCAGCAACACTAATAGTTTTTTGCAAGTTCTGTTGCTTAGTTATGCAGCAGCCAACAACGCTTCTTTTTTACCTTGTGGCTGTCATTTTGTATTTATATTGAAGCTTATATATATCAGTAATATCACTATATTAGTTGTTTGAATTCAAATTGTCATTAGCTATGTCTATGTTTTCATTTTAAATATGTTTCTTGATGTTAAAATACTCTTATTATACTTTTATATGTCTTCTATATGTATATGTGTTATAATTTTTTAGTGGTCGTGAATCTTATGTAGGTGCATGCAGGCGTATACGGGCGTCTGCGCGTGCGTCTATAGTAGCGAAATGTCGTATGTAAAGAAGAGTCCTACTCATGCTTCAGTCCCCCCTACCCGATTTCGAGTTTATCGAAATCTGGGGGGGGTTTGTTATCTTAAAAACGTTCCCAATGGTGGTAGTTTAGTAGTCCAACCACCATTGGGAACGTTTTTAAGATAACAAACCCCCCCCAGATTTCGATAAACTCGAAATCGGGTAGGGGGGACTGAAGCATGAGTAGGACTCTTCTTTACATACGACATTTCGCTACTATAGACGCACGCGCAGACGCCCGTATACGCCTGCATGCACCTACACACACGCGCGGAACCGAGGCCCACCCCAAAACGAAGAGGGTCGTTTTGGGGGGGGCCGAGAGAGCGGAACGAAGGGAAGCATACGATTAGATTCACGATTCAGAAATTTGACTTTCCGATACATAATATGTTTTCCGATTCAACTACCGTGGTTGAAGCTAAAGAACACAAACAAAGTAATAGATTACTATAGTAACAAAATTAATTATAGTTGAAACAGTTTTAGGTACCCTATTCAACATTTTTTTCATTTATAGCTCTTTGGTGGGAGAGTTATGGCGGTGAAGGTAAAGAGTTGCAAAAGGTAGCTATGGGAATTTTGAGTCTCGCATGTAGTGCCACAAGATGTGAGAGAAATTGGAGTACTTTTGACCAAGTGCATACTAAGAGAAGAAATAGATTAGAACAAGAAAGATTAAATGCACTGGTGTATGTCAAATACAATCTCCAACTTGAGATGAGGCAAAAAAGTTGAGAAGAGAATGAGGATACCTATGATCCCATATGTTTGTCAGATATTGAATCAGATGATGAATGGATTACTAAAAAAGAAGACTCATGCTTACCTATTGATTGATCATGTATGAATGTGCATGAGTGTTTTGGAGTTGATGAGGGAGCTCCAAGCAAGAAAAGGAAGAGAAGTAATCATTTATATTTAGAAATGAACTTAGAATAATTAGAATTTTAGAACTAGAACTTATTTTTTCTTTTTTTTAAAATATAGGTCCAAGAAGCTTGAATGCCAAGATTGATAAAAAATAAAAATTCTTAGTAGAAGATGAAGATGAATTTGAAGATATTGGATCAGGGTAAGAAGAACCTGTGATATTAGAAGATGAAGATGACTTGAGTGATATAGATCTTAGTGATGATGAATGACTTTAGAATATGGATATTGATCATAGGATTTTTACTCTTATTATGCTTTTATATGTCTTCTATATGTATATGTGTTATAATTTTTTAGTGGTCGTGAGTCTTACGATTCACGATACGATTAGATTCACGATTCGAAAATTTGACTTTCCGATACATAATATGTTTTCCGATTCAACTACCATGGTTGAAGCTAAAGAACACAAACAAAGTAATAGATTACTATAGTAACAAAATTAATTATAGTTGAAACAGTTTTAGGTAGCCTATTCAACATTTTTTTCATTTATAGCTCTTTGGTGGGAGAGTTATGGAGGTGAAGGTAAAGAGTTCCAAAAAGTAGCTATGAGAATTTTGAGTCTCAGATGTAGTGCCACAAGATGTGAGAGAAATTGGACTACTTTTGACCAAGTGCATACTAAGAGAAGAAATAGATTAGAACAAGAAAGATTAAATGCACTGGTGTATGTCAAATACAATCTCCAACTTGAGATGAGGCAAAAAAGTTGAGAAGAGAATGAAGATATATGTTTGTCAGATATTGAATCAGATGATGAATGGATTACTAAAAAAGAAGACTCATGCTTACCTATTGATTGATCATGTATGAATGTGCATGAGTGTTTTGGAGTTGATGAGGGAGCTCCAAGCAAGAAAAGGAAGAGAAGTAATCATTTATATTTAGAAATGAACTTAGAATAATTAGAATTTTAGAACTAGAACTTATTTTTTCTTTTTTTTAAAATATAGGTCCAAGAAGCTTGAATGCCAAGATTGATAAAAAATAAAAATTCTTAGTAGAAGATGAAGATGAATTTGAAGATATTGGATCAGGGTAAGAAGAACCTGTGATATTAGAAGATGAAGATGACTTGAGTTATATAGATCTTAGTGATGATGAATGACTTTAGAATATGGATATTGATCATAGGATTTTTACTCTTATTATGCTTTTATATGTCTTCTATATGTATATGTGTTATAATTTTTTAGTGGTCGTGAGTCTTACGATTCACGATACGATTAGATTCACGATTCGAAAATTTGACTTTCCGATACATAATATGTTTTCCGATTCAACTACCATGGTTGAAGCTAAAGAACACAAACAAAGTAATAGATTACTATAGTAACAAAATTAATTATAGTTGAAACAGTTTTAGGTAGCCTATTCAACATTTTTTTCATTTATAGCTCTTTGGTGGGAGAGTTATGGAGGTGAAGGTAAAGAGTTCCAAAAAGTAGCTATGAGAATTTTGAGTCTCAGATGTAGTGCCACAAGATGTGAGAGAAATTGGACTACTTTTGACCAAGTGCATACTAAGAGAAGAAATAGATTAGAACAAGAAAGATTAAATGCACTGGTGTATGTCAAATACAATCTCCAACTTGAGATGAGGCAAAAAAGTTGAGAAGAGAATGAAGATATATGTTTGTCAGATATTGAATCAGATGATGAATGGATTACTAAAAAAGAAGACTCATGCTTACCTATTGATTGATCATGTATGAATGTGCATGAGTGTTTTGGAGTTGATGAGGGAGCTCCAAGCAAGAAAAGGAAGAGAAGTAATCATTTATATTTAGAAATGAACTTAGAATAATTAGAATTTTAGAACTAGAACTTATTTTTTCTTTTTTTTAAAATATAGGTCCAAGAAGCTTGAATGCCAAGATTGATAAAAAATAAAAATTCTTAGTAGAAGATGAAGATGAATTTGAAGATATTGGATCAGGGTAAGAAGAACCTGTGATATTAGAAGATGAAGATGACTTGAGTGATATAGATCTTAGTGATGATGAATGACTTTAGAATATGGATATTGATCATAGGATTTTTACTCTTATTATGCTTTTATATGTCTTCTATATGTATATGTGTTATAATTTTTTAGTGGTCGTGAGTCTTACGATTCACGATACGATTAGATTCACGATTCGAAAATTTGACTTTCCGATACATAATATGTTTTCCGATTCAACTACCATGGTTGAAGCTAAAGAACACAAACAAAGTAATAGATTACTATAGTAACAAAATTAATTATAGTTGAAACAGTTTTAGGTAGCCTATTCAACATTTTTTTCATTTATAGCTCTTTGGTGGGAGAGTTATGGAGGTGAAGGTAAAGAGTTCCAAAAAGTAGCTATGAGAATTTTGAGTCTCAGATGTAGTGCCACAAGATGTGAGAGAAATTGGACTACTTTTGACCAAGTGCATACTAAGAGAAGAAATAGATTAGAACAAGAAAGATTAAATGCACTGGTGTATGTCAAATACAATCTCCAACTTGAGATGAGGCAAAAAAGTTGAGAAGAGAATGAAGATATATGTTTGTCAGATATTGAATCAGATGATGAATGGATTACTAAAAAAGAAGACTCATGCTTACCTATTGATTGATCATGTATGAATGTGCATGAGTGTTTTGGAGTTGATGAGGGAGCTCCAAGCAAGAAAAGGAAGAGAAGTAATCATTTATATTTAGAAATGAACTTAGAATAATTAGAATTTTAGAACTAGAACTTATTTTTTCTTTTTTTTAAAATATAGGTCCAAGAAGCTTGAATGCCAAGATTGATAAAAAATAAAAATTCTTAGTAGAAGATGAAGATGAATTTGAAGATATTGGATCAGGGTAAGAAGAACCTGTGATATTAGAAGATGAAGATGACTTGAGTGATATAGATCTTAGTGATGATGAATGACTTTAGAATATGGATATTGATCATAGGATTTTTACTCTTATTATGCTTTTATATGTCTTCTATATGTATATGTGTTATAATTTTTTAGTGGTCGTGAGTCTTACGATTCACGATACGATTAGATTCACGATTCGAAAATTTGACTTTCCGATACATAATATGTTTTCCGATTCAACTACCATGGTTGAAGCTAAAGAACACAAACAAAGTAATAGATTACTATAGTAACAAAATTAATTATAGTTGAAACAGTTTTAGGTAGCCTATTCAACATTTTTTTCATTTATAGCTCTTTGGTGGGAGAGTTATGGAGGTGAAGGTAAAGAGTTCCAAAAAGTAGCTATGAGAATTTTGAGTCTCAGATGTAGTGCCACAAGATGTGAGAGAAATTGGACTACTTTTGACCAAGTGCATACTAAGAGAAGAAATAGATTAGAACAAGAAAGATTAAATGCACTGGTGTATGTCAAATACAATCTCCAACTTGAGATGAGGCAAAAAAGTTGAGAAGAGAATGAAGATATATGTTTGTCAGATATTGAATCAGATGATGAATGGATTACTAAAAAAGAAGACTCATGCTTACCTATTGATTGATCATGTATGAATGTGCATGAGTGTTTTGGAGTTGATGAGGGAGCTCCAAGCAAGAAAAGGAAGAGAAGTAATCATTTATATTTAGAAATGAACTTAGAATAATTAGAATTTTAGAACTAGAACTTATTTTTTCTTTTTTTTAAAATATAGGTCCAAGAAGCTTGAATGCCAAGATTGATAAAAAATAAAAATTCTTAGTAGAAGATGAAGATGAATTTGAAGATATTGGATCAGGGTAAGAAGAACCTGTGATATTAGAAGATGAAGATGACTTGAGTGATATAGATCTTAGTGATGATGAATGACTTTAGAATATGGATATTGATCATAGGATTTTTACTCTTATTATGCTTTTATATGTCTTCTATATGTATATGTGTTATAATTTTTTAGTGGTCGTGAGTCTTACGATTCACGATACGATTAGATTCACGATTCGAAAATTTGACTTTCCGATACATAATATGTTTTCCGATTCAACTACCATGGTTGAAGCTAAAGAACACAAACAAAGTAATAGATTACTATAGTAACAAAATTAATTATAGTTGAAACAGTTTTAGGTAGCCTATTCAACATTTTTTTCATTTATAGCTCTTTGGTGGGAGAGTTATGGAGGTGAAGGTAAAGAGTTCCAAAAAGTAGCTATGAGAATTTTGAGTCTCAGATGTAGTGCCACAAGATGTGAGAGAAATTGGACTACTTTTGACCAAGTGCATACTAAGAGAAGAAATAGATTAGAACAAGAAAGATTAAATGCACTGGTGTATGTCAAATACAATCTCCAACTTGAGATGAGGCAAAAAAGTTGAGAAGAGAATGAAGATATATGTTTGTCAGATATTGAATCAGATGATGAATGGATTACTAAAAAAGAAGACTCATGCTTACCTATTGATTGATCATGTATGAATGTGCATGAGTGTTTTGGAGTTGATGAGGGAGCTCCAAGCAAGAAAAGGAAGAGAAGTAATCATTTATATTTAGAAATGAACTTAGAATAATTAGAATTTTAGAACTAGAACTTATTTTTTCTTTTTTTTAAAATATAGGTCCAAGAAGCTTGAATGCCAAGATTGATAAAAAATAAAAATTCTTAGTAGAA
The DNA here is from genome assembly GCA_037954015.1 of Psophocarpus tetragonolobus. NCBI lineage: Eukaryota > Viridiplantae > Streptophyta > Magnoliopsida > Fabales > Fabaceae > Psophocarpus > Psophocarpus tetragonolobus. The sequence goes on along the minus strand of CM075692.1, from coordinate 48,550,530 downwards.
GATGAAGATGAATTTGAAGATATTGGATCAGGGTAAGAAGAACCTGTGATATTAGAAGATGAAGATGACTTGAGTGATATAGATCTTAGTGATGATGAATGACTTTAGAATATGGATATTGATCATAGGATTTTTACTCTTATTATGCTTTTATATGTCTTCTATATGTATATGTGTTATAATTTTTTAGTGGTCGTGAGTCTTACGATTCACGATACGATTAGATTCACGATTCGAAAATTTGACTTTCCGATACATAATATGTTTTCCGATTCAACTACCATGGTTGAAGCTAAAGAACACAAACAAAGTAATAGATTACTATAGTAACAAAATTAATTATAGTTGAAACAGTTTTAGGTAGCCTATTCAACATTTTTTTCATTTATAGCTCTTTGGTGGGAGAGTTATGGAGGTGAAGGTAAAGAGTTCCAAAAAGTAGCTATGAGAATTTTGAGTCTCAGATGTAGTGCCACAAGATGTGAGAGAAATTGGACTACTTTTGACCAAGTGCATACTAAGAGAAGAAATAGATTAGAACAAGAAAGATTAAATGCACTGGTGTATGTCAAATACAATCTCCAACTTGAGATGAGGCAAAAAAGTTGAGAAGAGAATGAAGATATATGTTTGTCAGATATTGAATCAGATGATGAATGGATTACTAAAAAAGAAGACTCATGCTTACCTATTGATTGATCATGTATGAATGTGCATGAGTGTTTTGGAGTTGATGAGGGAGCTCCAAGCAAGAAAAGGAAGAGAAGTAATCATTTATATTTAGAAATGAACTTAGAATAATTAGAATTTTAGAACTAGAACTTATTTTTTCTTTTTTTTAAAATATAGGTCCAAGAAGCTTGAATGCCAAGATTGATAAAAAATAAAAATTCTTAGTAGAAGATGAAGATGAATTTGAAGATATTGGATCAGGGTAAGAAGAACCTGTGATATTAGAAGATGAAGATGACTTGAGTGATATAGATCTTAGTGATGATGAATGACTTTAGAATATGGATATTGATCATAGGATTTTTACTCTTATTATGCTTTTATATGTCTTCTATATGTATATGTGTTATAATTTTTTAGTGGTCGTGAGTCTTACGATTCACGATACGATTAGATTCACGATTCGAAAATTTGACTTTCCGATACATAATATGTTTTCCGATTCAACTACCATGGTTGAAGCTAAAGAACACAAACAAAGTAATAGATTACTATAGTAACAAAATTAATTATAGTTGAAACAGTTTTAGGTAGCCTATTCAACATTTTTTTCATTTATAGCTCTTTGGTGGGAGAGTTATGGAGGTGAAGGTAAAGAGTTCCAAAAAGTAGCTATGAGAATTTTGAGTCTCAGATGTAGTGCCACAAGATGTGAGAGAAATTGGACTACTTTTGACCAAGTGCATACTAAGAGAAGAAATAGATTAGAACAAGAAAGATTAAATGCACTGGTGTATGTCAAATACAATCTCCAACTTGAGATGAGGCAAAAAAGTTGAGAAGAGAATGAAGATATATGTTTGTCAGATATTGAATCAGATGATGAATGGATTACTAAAAAAGAAGACTCATGCTTACCTATTGATTGATCATGTATGAATGTGCATGAGTGTTTTGGAGTTGATGAGGGAGCTCCAAGCAAGAAAAGGAAGAGAAGTAATCATTTATATTTAGAAATGAACTTAGAATAATTAGAATTTTAGAACTAGAACTTATTTTTTCTTTTTTTTAAAATATAGGTCCAAGAAGCTTGAATGCCAAGATTGATAAAAAATAAAAATTCTTAGTAGAAGATGAAGATGAATTTGAAGATATTGGATCAGGGTAAGAAGAACCTGTGATATTAGAAGATGAAGATGACTTGAGTGATATAGATCTTAGTGATGATGAATGACTTTAGAATATGGATATTGATCATAGGATTTTTACTCTTATTATGCTTTTATATGTCTTCTATATGTATATGTGTTATAATTTTTTAGTGGTCGTGAGTCTTACGATTCACGATACGATTAGATTCACGATTCGAAAATTTGACTTTCCGATACATAATATGTTTTCCGATTCAACTACCATGGTTGAAGCTAAAGAACACAAACAAAGTAATAGATTACTATAGTAACAAAATTAATTATAGTTGAAACAGTTTTAGGTAGCCTATTCAACATTTTTTTCATTTATAGCTCTTTGGTGGGAGAGTTATGGAGGTGAAGGTAAAGAGTTCCAAAAAGTAGCTATGAGAATTTTGAGTCTCAGATGTAGTGCCACAAGATGTGAGATAAATTGGACTACTTTTGACCAAGTGCATACTAAGAGAAGAAATAGATTAGAACAAGAAAAATTAAATGCACTGGTGTATGTCAAATACAATCTCCAACTTGAGATGAGGCAAAAAAGTTGAGAAGAGAATGGGGATACCTATGATCCCATATGTTTGTCGGATATCGAATCATATGATGAATGGATTACTGAAAAAGAAGACGCATGCTTACCTATTGATTGATCATGTATGAATGTGCATAAGTATTTTGGAGTTGATGAGGGAGCTCCAAGCAAGAAAAGGAAGAGAGGTAATCATTTATATTTAGAAATGAACTTAGAATAATTAGAAGTTTAGAACTAGAACTTATTTTTTTCATTTTTTTTACAATATAGGTCCAAGAAGCTTGAATGCCAAGATTGATAAAAAATAAAAATTCTTAGTAGAAGATGGAGATGAATTTGAAGGTATTGGATGAGGGGAGGAAGAACATGTGATATTAGAAGATGAAGATGACTTGAGTGATATAGATCTTGGGGATGATGAATGACTTTAGAATATGGATATTGATCATAGGATTTTTTTTATTTTTATGTTACTGAATTAGTGTAGCTACTGAACCTTATTTTTTGAGTGACTATATTACTGAATTAAGTAGCAAACAACCACTGTTTTAGGAATTTATCCAGCAACACTAATAGTTTTTTGCAAGCTCTGTTGCTTAGTTATGCAGCAGCCAACAACGCTTCTTTTTTAGCTTGTGGCTGTCATTTTGTATTTATATTGAAGCTTATATATATCAGTAATATCACTATATTAGTTGTTTGAATTCAAATTGTCATTAACTATGTCTATGTTTTCATTTAAATATGTTTCTTGATGTTAAAATACTCTTATTATGCTTTTATATGTCTTCTATATGTATATGTGTTATAATTTGTTAGTGGTCGTGAATCTTACGATTCACGATACGATTAGATTCACGATTCGGAAATTTGACTTTCCGATACATAATATGTTTTCCGATTCAACTACTATGGTTGAAGCTAAAAAACACAAACAAAGTAATAAATTACTATTGTAACAAAATTAATTATAGTTGAAACAGTTTTAGGTAGCCTATTTGCCATGTTAAGCTATTTTCATGATTCTATAATCAATTAAATTGAGTTCGAGATTATTAATTTGTACTTTAATTGATAATATGTTGTTTTAATCGATTGGATATGGACATGAAACAAAAATTAAATCAGCTGGATTTGTGAAAAAACTATATAAAGAGTCATCTATCTCTTTAAATAAAACAACTTTTTTCCAATTACTCTTATAATTGAGAGAAGAGGTTTTAAGGATTTTTCATCTTGTTTCATCTCGAATTTAAAGAAACTTATATTTGTTAAAAGTCATAATGAAGGATCCTCTTCCGGACCAAATCTAGCCCAGACAAAATTTACCTTGGGATTGAGCCTACTCATAGGGTCAGATTAGCCAGTGTAGTATCTACACCCTTAAGTGAAAGTTCAAATTATCCTTTTTACGTAAATCAAAACCTTAATAACTTAAATTCAAATTCGGAAAAGGTAAATATTATAAATAAAAGTAACAACTGTAATTATGACTACTAATTATTATATTACTTTGTTGCTGACATACTGTAGTTATAAGAGAATAGTAATCTCTCCTGTGACTTGAGCATTGAAATACTCTTACAAGTAGCCACATATATTAGTTCGGAATAACTATTAAAAAAGAGATTCGAAGCATTGAAGGAAGACCCAACGAAACCAAGAAGTTTGGTAGTATGTGCACGAGCAAAGATTAAGATTGATACTCTTTATCTTATCGTTGTTAGATTATCACATAAAGTGATATATTTCTTTAAATTTTTTTATTTTATTCTGTAATGATTTGATGTTTTTCTAAGATGGGTTTTCTGAGTTGTCATATCCTAAGATTCCACTTATATAAGATTATGTTATTCCACTTGTAATGCCTTTTAATAAAGGGACTTTTTCCCATTGATGCTTTTCTACTATACTTATTCTTTCAAGTTCCTTTGTCACTTTCATGGTAGGCCTTTCCTCCCCTTTTAACCTTAAACAATGTTCAGCAATATTGGCAACATCCGTTAGTTGCCAACATTTGTCTCATCTATTATGTGCATATCTACAATGTTAAGGAACATAACATCACTGAATGAAGAATGAAAGTGCATTGCAAGATTCCTTTGAGGCTCTGGCCTATCAAAAGATAGTGCCATTTCTCCTGTTAGTAATTCCACATAGTGCCATTTCTCCTGTTAGTAATTCCACTAAGACAACTCCGAAGCTAAACACGTCACTCTTCTCTTTTAAATGGCTTGTTTGAAAGTATTTTGAGTCAAGATAACTTAGTGTCCCTTGTACTAGAGTAGTTAACTGAGTATGGTCAAGAGGAATATCTTTGAAGCTCCAAAATCAGAAACCTTAGCAATGAGATTGTAATCAAGTAGTATGTTCGCAGTTTTCACATCTTTACGTATGATTGGTTCAGAGGCAGCTGAATGCAAGTATGTCAAGGCTCCAACAGTTCTTATTGCTATTTGTAATCTTGTTTTCCATGTGAGTCTTAAAGATTGACCTTCATTATGAAGATGCTCATAAACAGTACCATTGGGAATGAATTCCTTTGTAAACTGTTACTTGTCCACCTTTGCCTAACACCCTGCCTTCATCAAAATTTTTAGTGGCCTCCTTTAGTTCCTCCAAAGTAAAGATTTGTGTTGTTTCAGTTAACCCGCTGTACTTGGCTAGCTGCTGTTGTAATAATAGACCACCATTTTGTTGAAAAAATTGTTCTTTAAGGCTGATGATATTTTTTTTCTTCAATTTCCAATATGCATAAAAGATTCCCCCAAGATTAACATGCCTACGCTTACACCTGGATATAAACAAATAAAAAGAAAATCATTTTCCTTTTGCTTTGCTGACTTTATGTTGTTGATCATAATTTGAAATACGTGAACAACACCTTGAAGCAATGGGCTTACACTCACAAAAGTAATTCAGACTTGTGATTTTAATCAAATTAATAGAAAAAAGATAATAATACTCACTCAAAGCGACTATGATGATTCGGTTAGTTCCAAATTTGCATCCTGACCCATTACTTTTTCCATCCCCTTCATATCCTTGTCGGCAAGAACAATGATAGCTTCCAACAGAACACCATGTTCAAGGGTATAAATCTCTAGGGTATCAAAGTGGAGAACATCAATGTCAAGTTAATCAATACAATCAATAAATAATATGACAGTACACATCATTCTCAACAATCCAACAAAATAAATTCATACAAACTCTAATTAATTATTCAGGGGCACCCAATACATGGATTACATCTTGTCATTTCTCCCCATCATTTAAATGCAAAGTCTCAGTTAAATAAAACAATATACTTATACTCTAAACCTTGGGTCTGGTACTTCAATTGGATGGGTTTCACACAGTCACACTTATTGTATCATCACTTGTTGCGAATTTTCATAACCCTTCAATGACATACATAAAATTTATTGAAGCTTAGAGATTGCTTCATTACTCATTTTTCCTAACATGTCGTCCTAGCTAGCTTTCTTAATTGGTGACCAACTTTTGTCCTTCTACTTTCACCCTTATATTTTATCTTTTATTTGTTAATTATTTTGGTCAAAAGCTTTAAGCCCAATGCCAAAATTTTCTTCATAAAATTATATATGTATTAATTGTAACTCTTTTATTATGAAAATTAATAGTAATAAATATAAACTATTATATTATAATCTAACGATAAAAGATGTGTATATCAACTACTAACTAATTTTTAATAATGTACATATATATATATATATATATATATATATATATATATATATATAAAATTAAATATAAAATATATATATATATAGGATTATATGTTTTAAATTTATACTCATAATTTCTCATAATAAGAAAAAATGATACTTAATACTTTTTTTACTAATATAATATAAAAACTGTCCAACTGTTATTTTTTTTTACAAAATTATGATAGTGTTGTTGTTTTTTATTATTTTAGTTTCATCATATAATTATTTTACTAAATTCAATGAAAAAATAATTTTATTTTCACCTATTTTCACAAATTTTATTGTGTATAAAACTTATTACATTTTCATATATTATTCACAAAATATTACAAATAAAAAGTTCAGGTTTTCTTTTCATAACCAATGAAAGTATAAAAATGATAAAATTTTGGCCATTCCAATATTTGTTTCAAACTCAGCCACTGAATTAATCCTACCATCTGACCAATGCAATCTAAAAGTTGGCACAATATTGACTCATGCTCCACTACTTGTCTACGAGACAAAGTAATGCAACCAGTCCACTTTTGGGTTAATGCAAAGAACATGAGCTATTCATCTTTATATCATGCTTTTTTAACATTGAATTATATGTTAGTCTTTAAAAGTTTTAACTGTTAATATTTAAGATTTTGAATGAAAATATTCAAGTAATTTTGTTTTATAAGCTAATAAATATTATTAAAACTAATGAGCTAATTAGGAGAAAGTACAATGAGTATCTTCTTAATGGTGTGTAAAATCTTTTGAAAGACTTCATAAAACCAAAATGTTAGGAAAACACATATAAGAAAAACTCAATACTTTTTAAGTATAAAATATAGAATTCATAACCACTCAACATAGAATGTAATTTTGATAAATTAGTTTCTAATATTTTTTATTCCTTAAAATATTTAATCTGTAAAGTGCTACAGTCTAAATTATTCATTCCTTAAAGTGTTGTAAAATACTATCTAAGACACTTTAAGAAATATTGTAAAACATTATTAAATAAAATATGACAACTATAATTTATCTGAAAAATTATTTAAAAAATTTAAATATGACACTTATAAATTACAACTTTCAAGCTCTAAAATATTAGATTACTCCATCCTTTAATAAATAAAATGAACCAAAAATAATTAGCGAGACAAGGTTGTAAGAAAGAAGTGACTGATCAATCTTTCAAAAAGAAAAAGATATATAGAAAAACACTTATCACTTTATAAAGCATGTTAAAGCGTCTCTTCTTCATTTTTTCATTGAATGGGTCCCAAATCACTGCTATCCAACCCATTCAATCGACATTCCACATATAATTAATTTTTTTTTTTTTTAATCCGTGTATAATAAAATATCAACATTATTAATGGGTTTAAGTATTTTTATTTGTTTCTAATTCTTATTTAAAAGAGTTTAATTGATACATACGGTTAATGTAAAAGATTTTTATATTAATAAACTTTTTATTTATGTGACTTTTAAAGTATTAATTTAATAAATTTAGCCTAAATGAATGGTTGTGATTGTATGTCAGTATAAAAATCTTTACACTGATAGTGTATACTAATTAAATTCTATTTAAAAACAATAATGTTTTTTTCATTGGCCAAGGTTAACTGACAGATAACATATTTGCCTTGTGACTTAACTATCACAAGTATCAAATAGTTTGATGCAATTGAATAGTACCTAGAGTCGAAACTAAGGAACTCAAGAACAAAGTAATAGATTACTATTGCAACAAAAATTGTTGTTGTTGAAACAGTATTAGGGAGCCTATTCACCAGTTTAAGCTATATTGTCATGGTTCTATAATCAATTAAACTGAGTTCGAGATTACTAATTTGTACTTTAGTTTATAATATGTTGTTTTAATTGATTAGATATGCACATGAAACAAATTAAATAAGCTGGATTTGTGAAAAACTATATGAAGAGTTATTTATCTCTTTAAACAAAACAACAAATTTCCAATTACTCTTATAATTTAGAGAAGAGCTTTTAAGGTTTTCATGTTGTTTCATCTCTAATTTAATGAGACTTGATATTTGTTAAAGATAAATATTGGTATTCTTTATCTTATAGTTGTTTGATCATCACATAAGATGATATATTTCTTTAACTTTTTTCATTTTATTCTATAATCATTTGTTGTTTTTCTGAGAAGGGTTTTCTCAGTTGTCATGTGGTAAGGTTCTATAAGATTATGTTATTCCCCTTATAATGTCTTTTGGTAGGTTTCTTGTGTGGGTACAAGGTACTTAATAAACCAAGAAATTCTTAGTGCAAAGTTTAATTAACTTGATTTGTCTAATCTACAACATGTAGGTTTCAAAAGGCTAAACTAATCCAAAATTTGGTCTGCAAATTCTTTCTGTACAATTTTTTTAATTTCAGTCCTTATTATAATTGTGTCCATAATCTTGATTCAAGAGAATTTAATTGGTATACACTGTCAGTGTAAAATATTTTTACACTGACATTTAATCATGACTTTTCATTTATGTGACTTTTAAAGTAGTAATGAGTAAAGTTAACAAATTTACCATGAATAAAAGGTTGTGATTGAATGTCAAGTGTAAAAATATTTACACAATGTATACCAATTAAACTCATATATATATATATATATATATATATATATATATATATATATATGAGTTTAATTGGTATACACTATCAGTGTAAAAGATTTTTATAGTGACATTCAATCATGAATTTTCATTTATGTGACTTTTAAAATAGTAGTAAGTAAAGTCAACAAATTTACCATGAATGAAGGATTGTGATTGAATGGCAATGTAAAAATCTTTACGTTGATAATGTATATCAATTAATCTATATATATATAAAGAATATTATGAGGTTATTAACTAGATTTAGTTCAAGCTACTAAGATCATGTGTTATACTGATCTTGATATAGAAGAGTAAGTGAATTTCATGAAAATAATTTTTAAGTTTTTTTATAGATTATGGAAAAATCTATTCACCTTCTAGGTTAGAGGCATTGTCTTACAAGTGAAAGGTAATTGGGTCAACATAAAGTAAGTATTGAATAAGGGACAGAACCCAAAAGACATCCCTTAAAGAACATGGCAATAGTAATAAGGATGTGGGTAGATACATAGTAAATATATTGATTAAATGCATATATATACCCCTCTCCTAAAAACAAGGGAAGGTAGTTGTCCCCCTTTGTTCCGGATTATCTGTCTAGTTTACTACCTTATTTACAACTATTATTTAAAGATTTTTTACTTACATTTAAATAATAGTCTTTCTTCTCTATACTTGCCCTTAGAAGTAAACCGATATAAAACCTTGGTACTATGATTATTAGAAAACCCTTTGGATAGAACTATAGGAATCCAAGAAAGGAATATAATTCCTTCTTTGACTCTGTTGTCTAAGTAGAAATTAACTGGTCATTACCATAATTGATCAACTTCTATACAAACAAATATATAAAAGAATTTAATTAATAATACAATATATTGTTATGTTCAAGAGACACAAAGAATGACATTAATTGTCACTTCTAAAGACAATTAGCTTTTCATTAACAATTCCTTTAGAATAAAAAAAAGTAGGTAGCAATTTCATTTTTTTTTTTTACAAATCCTATCTTCTAGGATTACCAAGTCCAACAAAAAACAATTTCTACATAAACAATAGTTGCAAAACCAATATAAATACGAAATTTTTCATCAAGTCCCTTCAAAGTCATAACTACAAATAACTTGAACAATAATGAGCAAATTGATACTTTTATTGAGAAAGCATATGATCACATGTCATGGAACATTTTATAACAATCATAATAATTTGCACTTGAATATAACCATCACTCGAAAGATAGATTAAAATGTTATCTTTGGAAATGGTAAACTTGTGAGTTATTATAATATTACAATTAACATATATCACTTAATTATTTTCCACCACTTGAGGACCAAAAATTTTGTTTTGAAATATCAAAGCTAGAATAAGTACTTCTTTCTTCGGCATCATCTGTAGTATTGAAAGAAGATGATTCATTCAGAAAATTTTCAGCATCCTCTGGAGACAAATTGACTTTTTCCCATTGATGCTTTTTCAGTATACTTATTCTTTCAAGTTCCTTTGCCACTTCTTTCATGGTAGGCCTTTCCTCTCCTTTCAACCTTAAACAATGTTCTGCAATATTAGCAACATCCATTAGCTGCTCAACATTTGCCTCATCTATAATGTGCCTGTCTACAATGTTAAGAAAGCTACCCTCATTCAATGTAGAATGAAAGTGCATTGCAAGATTTCTATGAGACTCTGGCCTATCAAAAGAGAGTGCCTTTTTTCCTGTTAGTAATTCCACTAGGACAACTCCAAAGCTAAACACATCACTCTTCTCTGTTAATTGGCTTGTTTGAAAGTATTCTGGATCTAGATAACCTAGTGTCCCTCGTACTAGAGTGGTTAACTGAGTATGGTCAAGAGGAATAATCTTTGAAGCTCCAAAATCAGAAACCTTAGCAATGAGATTGTAATCAAGTAGTATGTTTGCAGTTTTCACATCTCTATGTATGATTGGTTCAGAGGCAGCTGAATGTAAGTATGCCAAGGCTTCAGCGGTTTCTGTTGCTATTTGCAATCTTGTTTCCCATGTAAGTCTTAAAGATTGACCTTCATTGTGAAGATGCTCATAAACAGTACCATTAGGAATGAATTCGTAAACAAGCAAGGGAACTTCAGTCTCTAAGCAACATCCCAAGAGCCTTACCACATTTCTATGGTTAATTCGAGAAAGAACTATCACCTCATTAATGAATTGCTCAATTTGGTTTGAGTTGCTAATTTTGGATCTTTTTATTGCTACAACTATATTATTATGTAATATTCCTTTGTACACTGTTCCTTGTCCACCTTTGCCTACCACCATGCCTTCATCAAAATTTTTAGTGGCCTTCTCTAGTTCCTCCAAAGTAAATATTTTTGTTGTTTCAGTTGATCCACTACACTTGGCTAGCTGTTGTTGTAATAATAGGCCACCATTTTGTTGAAAAAATTGTTCTTTAAGTTTGATGAGATTTTTTTTCTTCAGTTTCCAATATGCATAAAAGATTCCCCCAAGAAGTGTTAATATACCTACGCTTACACCTGAATACAAACAAATAAAAAGAAAATTATTTTCTTTTTGCTCTTGATATGTGTTGACTTATGTTCTTGATGATCCAAAGTGATAAAAAATACAATATTTTTTTAAGGATTAGCTTAGTTGTTTAATGCGATATGAATTATGTGAACAACACCTTGAAGCTATGAGCTTACATTCACAAAAGCAATTTATACTTGTGATTTTAGTTAAATCAATAGAAAAAAAGATAATAATACTTACTTAAAACGATTATTATTACTCGATTAGTTCCAAATTTGCATCCTGATCCATTATTTTTTCCATCTCCTTCGTATCCGTCTCGGCAAGAACAATGGTAGCTTCCATTGGAATTAATGCATTTTGTGTGCTCCATACAATCATGTGATTCTTCACATTCATTAATATCTAAAAGACAATTAATTAATTGTGATTTCTACTACACAATGGATAAGGAAGAATTTTGAAGAAATAAACATTCAATAGAATAAGAATTTAATTGGTTTGATTTTGTTTTTTAGTATTTTAGAAGAGTTTTAAAAAATAGTTTTTTAAGAACTGTTTTCTGGAGGAAAAGAAAAAAAAAACTTGTTAGGAGATCCACTTACTCTAAGAGTAAGTATAAAAGATTTACTCATCATTTTATCTATTCATTTTCTTGAAATCTAATGGTTGTAATGAGTAATTAATCTTAACAATTACATTTCAAGAAAAAGAAAGGTGAAAATAAATGGTAAGTATTTTATACTTATTCTGGAGTAAGACCCTAAACACTAGATCTAATGATTGTAATGAGTAAATATATATATATAGAGAGAGAGAGAGGGTGTTCAAAACCGAGGCAAATCGAATTGAAAACCAAAAACCGCAAAAAATCGTTTTAGTTTAGGATGGTTTGGTTTTTATAATTTTCAAACTATGTGATTCGGTTTGGTTTGCAGTTTGAGATGTTGAAACCACATCAAATCAAACTGTTAATCCTTAGTTATTTGAACAAATCTCTAAGAATGCATATACAATTGCTCATTGTTTTCTTAGTTTATAAGATTTTGACTTGATCTTTAGTTAAGATTTTTAATTAATACGAATTACTTGATAAATAAATATTTTAGAGTGTAATATTTAAAAGATTTTTAATTATTTTCTAAGTTTACTCATTGGATATGACAACCACTCGAGTGTAACATTTAAAAGAATTGATTGTTTATACTTTAACTTTAATGGTTTCTACTTTTACATAATTTTATTGGAAGTGACTAAACTTTTATACAATTTTGAAAGTAAATTTTTTTATTATTTTTTAATACTTTATAATAGAAATTTTAAACTACAAAAGCAAACCAAATCGCAAAAAATTGGTTTGGTTTGGTTTGAGTTTTATAGCTAATCTAAATTAAACCAAATCACACCACACTTATTTTTATAGTTTGGTTTGAATTAATTTTAGACTCAAAACTACACTAAAGCACACCGCGAATACCCCTATATATATAGAGAGAGAAAAAGAGTGAGAAAACATGTGAGATATGAAAGGAATTAACTATATAATTAAAACAACTCATTTAAATATACAAGGGATATCACATTTCTTCTTCGTTGTGACATACCCACACTCACACCTCTACATCCACCTCACCCTTATCACCACTACCACCATTGGTGCCACCACCACTACTAATACTACAACCACTTAATGTTATCACCATCATTGATAGTGGTGACAGTAGTGGTTAGGCATGACAACGGGGTAGGGCGGGGCAGGAACGGGTATGACATTCTCATCCCCATCCCCGCTTCTAAAACTCATCCTCATCCCCGTCCTCATACTCGACAGGTATGAGATTTATGTTTCCATCCTATTTCTGTCGAGTATCAGGTATACCCATACCCATTACATACTCGTAAAAAAAGTTATAATAATATTTTAGTAGGAAATAATTTATTTAAATAAAATGATATTAATTTAAAAGTTATCTAATAAATGCAAAATTTGTAATTCATTAATTAAATATCAAATCTTTCTTTTTTTTTAAGATAAATGAATATTTAGTCATTAAAATAAGAGCAGCGTGAGGTGGGCACGGCGACGGGTACGGGATGGGTATGTATATCCCTATTCCCGTCCCCATGCCCAATTTAATAAATCGGGTATTTCCCATATCTGTACCCGATCAAATCAGGGATTTTTTGTCAACTTCAGAACGAATTCGAGAATTACCTACAAATACGAGTTTATTTGTTGTCTTAACGATAGTGAAATTATGATAAAGAAGGTACAAACACGTAATATCTTTAATTAAATGAGTTGTTTTAATTTAAGTTGTTATTTTTACACATACCTCGACAACCATTAGTGAGGTAAGGATTTCCACGGAAGCCAGCAGAGCAGTTACAAAGGTAACCATGTCCCATATGTGTTGCATTGTAGCATACACTGTGCTGTGACTTACATGCATCTTTGCAGGTGTGGTTCTCCACTGCCCAATCCAGTGCCACAGGAAACCAGGTGTGCTCCCCGAGGTTGAGGATTTCCGTAGGAGTGGCCGAAAAATGGTATTCTCCATCTTTAACCAGAAACGCATAACTGCATTTATAGGGGTTTTTCTCCCATCCACGGTTACTGCTAGAGTTGAAGACATTAGGATAAGAACTATAAAAGAAATAGGACAAGCCACGTGGTATTGCAATTTGGCAGCAACCAATTCCCGAACATGAGTCGTTAGACATTGACTTATTATCGTACAAAGACACGCATGCACTATAGAGGTTCAAATTATTTTCTGATTGTACTATTCCAACTGTGTTACCACCCACCACTGTAAACTTGTTTTGCGTGGATGATAGTTGAAAAGCTCTCAGGTTGTACCACCTAAACACTGACACTACTTTGTCATATATTTCCTGAAACAAGCAATTTGTGACCACTGGCAATGAAATGGTTAGTTCTCCGTAGAGTGAAATGCTTTCCACTGGGACAATGTTTTTATCTTCATCATCACTTTCGAAGTATAGAACCGGTGGTGAAAAGGTATGGTTGCAAGTGATGAGAAAGGAAGGGTTGAAGGAACAATTAAGGGTCATGCCAAATGGGTAGGGAACGGTTATGTTGCCACACTTCGTTGGACAGTTTGGCTTTGATAATGACCCTGATTCACCCTTAGTCGTAGCAACAGCAATAAAAATAAAGAACACAGTAATAAGTAGCAGTTGCTTTGAATGCACACCCATTTGCACCTGTTTGCCTATGACTCTTTGTCTTAGTTTCAGGTTTATGTGTGCCAGCTACCTCTTATAACTATTTCCTCATCCATCTTCTAGGGTTAAATGATTGAGCAAAGGTTGGTAAATGATAAAGTAATTCAATTATTGAACTTTGTTTTATGAGCAATGATATATATATATATATATATATATATATATATATATATATATATACTTTTTTAATTTGTAAAGTCTATCAATATTTTTTATTTTTTTTTACATCTTATCTTATCACATTATAAATCTTATCGCATCATAAATCTTATCATATTTATATATTTTTTTTTTTTCACTAAATGTATAACAGCACATGAGATGTTCATGTATCATTTTTTCTTCTTTTCACCAGATATGTAATAATATAATATGTTTACATGTATATTTTTGTTGTTTTATACATAATTATACTGGTAGCATTTTTCTGGAATGTACTTATAATTTTCTGCGTTTTCTTATTTTTACAATAACCTCTTTTACTGTTATAATGTTTTAAAACTTTGGTCACATTCAAGATGCCATTGGTGACCGTTGTTGAGGTCAGAGTAACATTTAGCATTTTATTTGTTGTATCATTTTGTTGTTTTACAAATTTAATACTACATTCATATTTTTTAATTATATATTTTCTAGTTATGTTTACTAATGTATTAAATTTTATAAATATTTAAAAAAATAATCAATCACTATAAATAAAGATATTAATAATCAATTATAATTTCAATTACGTATAGATTCAACAAATTAGGGTAGGTTATGTGTAGAAACAAAATTTACGTATTTACAAAAATCATACAAAAAAATTGCAGAGACTAAAAGAAAAATTAAATATTTGTAAGTATTAAAAAATCATTCAAAGCTATACAAAAAAGTGACATATTTCTGGAAAGATGTAACTTTAAACTAAATTTGATACATCACATCACATAACAATTAAACTTTGGAGGTGTGTTTGTTTAAAAAACTTTTTGAGACCCAGTCAAATTTCACCATGAAAGATAGCCAATAACAAAAGAATTCTTAAAACTTGATTTTAGACAAAATAGTCCTCCAAATAATAAGAGTTTAGGATTTGATCGGTTTTATTTTATATTTTAGTTTTTTAAAAAAAAATTAAATTTTTTAAAGAAAAAGAAATTGTTTGATAAGTATTATTTAAAAATTATTTTAAAAATATAAAAATAAAAAAAATATTTATATTTACAAAAATATTATTAAAAAAAAGCAAAACATATTCTCATTATATTGACTTTTCAAAACAGAAATAAAAAATTTAAAAACAAAACTAGTTACAGTTATTTTTAATTTTTAACATAACAGTCTTTAAAAATTATTTTAAAAAAATAATGTTCAAACAATTTTTTTAATTTTTAAATATTAAAATACTAAAAAATTTTACAAATCTATTATAAACCAGCACTACCTGCGGATATGTTATATCTTCCATAATTTTATTATGTTCTTCTTTAACTTATGTCTATCAGTGGGACTATTTTCACTTCTTTTTTTTAAATTGGCAAGACATCAGACATTAATTTAATCCTCCTCTAAAACCTTCTTTCACTTTAGTTTTTAATGATTTTTCAAAATTTGAGTTTTTAAAGATTGTTTTCATTTAGTTTTTAATAATACTTTCAAGAAACAATATTAATATATATGTAACAATGATACTATTAGTTCAACAAATCATCACTTTATTGGATAGTCCTAACAATTTAAAATAATTTATATACTTGTTTGATATCCTAAACTATTTTTAGCAAATAAAAGATTAAAAATATAATTTGCGAAAAACTTAAATAAAAGATGAAATTTTCTGATGATACGGTAGATAACTAAGCTGAAAAGGTTCATAATTAACAATTTTATTTGAAATTGAGAAACTAAAGTAGAATTATTTGTCTAAAAAGGAACTAAAATAGAATAAAAATAATGTTTGAAGAATCATTATGATCCGATAAAGGGTGTTACAAAAGAAATTAATTAAAGCAGAGTTATCCATTATGATCGATGGTGTGTATGTGCACAAAAGTTGTTGGCAAAGAGAAAAGCAGACACTCTAGAGGAATGTCTGCTTTAAAATTATAGGATTAGGATAAGTGTGATTAGTCAGGGTTTTATCAATTTGATTTACTTTTTTAGTTTTCGAAAAAAAGTTTTAAAAATAGTTTTTAAAAATTATTTTAGAAAAAAAAAAGAAAAACTTGTTTATATTTATTAAAATTTTATTAATAAAAAATAAAAAATAATATATTCTAATTGTATTTTGAATTTTCAAAAAAAAATAAAAAACTGAAAACAAAACTACATTAAATTGTTCTTATTTTTTAGTTTAAAAAACTAAAAAACATAATCATTTTCAAAAACTATTTTTAAAAAAAACTATTTAAATAAGTTTTTTAATTTTTAAATACTAAAATATTAAAAATAAACCAACACTTATTATATTCTTCCATCCTTCACATGTTAATTACTAATACATTGTATTGTCTCATTTATTCAATTAGAATTGTTCTATCACTATAGTTTTAGTTGTTTGTTTAGATTGTTTAATTATCCGTTTTCATGCATATTGAACACTAGAGACCTCAGAGATAAGTGTATACACAAACATGGGTAAGTTGAATTTGATGATGAGATCAAATATTCAATCTATTTTTTTTAATTTATAATATAAATTATAAGCTAGCTAATTAGTTTTAATATATTCTGTTTTAAAATTTAATGTTGGTTATTTATGACTTAATTTATAAAAATAAATATGAATAAAAAGTGTAATTTATAGTAGTAAACTTAAATTAATTTATTATTAATGTTTACTAGAAAAAATTAAGAATTAGTTTTATAAAATAAATAAAATAATAAATGTGAATGTAAATAGTAAAGCAATCTAAAGGTTAAGTTTGGTCTAGTGTTAGAAAACTCAATTCAACTATTTACCTAGAATAATTCAAAGTAGTTTGGATATTGCGCTTTAGTTTCATGTTTCTAACTACGAAAGTTTTAGAGAAAGTTGCAAAAAGAACATTGTCAACAGAGTTTGAGGAGTAACATTTAGAAACTTGAGATCACGCACTTTCCATCCAAGATCATCATTCGAGGTAAGGAGGAGTGAAAAATTATCTCTCATATGACATGTGTAGGGAAAAATGAGTAATGAAGTGATTCCTAAACTTCCATAAGTTTCATGTATACTATTGAAGGGTTATGAATGTGACATACCAAATTTTTATATACTATTTACACCATAAATTCTTTTAATAATTATTTAAATTACTATTATCTATATTCCCAAATATTAAGATATAAAATTTCTACTACATTATACTCAATATTAAAGCATATATTACAACACTTTCAAAGTTCAAAATAAAATATCACTCTAGAGCATCATGTCTCTTCGCATCATCATTAATATTTGCTTCTGTGCAAAGCACAATCATCACAGTCATATAGAAAACACAAACATTGCAAGGGTATGCTTACATAATCTGCAATAAAGCATGAAAGTTACACAACATTTATATTTCAGAACAATCAAAACACATTTACTGATAGTAAACAACTAAACACTCTTATGCTCCACTTGAACATAAGCACTCACAACCAATTAATTAAATTAAACACACTTATATTCCCCTGAATACAATTTTTTCACACAACAACAAGTTCAGACGCGACATATTCTGGAATATCTACATCATCAATAAATATATCTTCGTCATGCATTCCAATCATATGCATTACATCACAAGTCCAAATAATACAATGTCATTCCAATAATTCAATTCTATTCATAGAAAATCAATTCAACCAAAACTAAGTTACCCTACTATAATTGCCACATTAAACTATCCAATAAATCACTTAATTCAAGATCAAACATTACTCTCATAATCATCATCAACTACACAACACATCATATATCTCAACCCATTATCATTAATTTCCAAGATCATAATTCCTTTTTCAATCACATGTCAATTCTCAAAACAAGTATTAGCTCAACACATCATAATTAACAAATACGCTAACTCAATTATTTCAAATCAAAATCAAATACATACTATATTAAATAGCTCAAAACACAATTAAAATAAATGTTATCTTAAACAGCTCAAAATATAGTCAAAATACTTGTTATCTCAAATAGCTCAAATCTCTCAACTACCAAATCACTTATCCATTAACTAAAATCAATAAAAGAGCTACCCTTACCCATTTCTCCATCCAAAATCCAATTAAAACAGAACGGAAGAATCAACCGAAGAAATTACACAGGAACCTGAAGAGAATCCCAATTTCAACAGGAGCCAAAGAGAATTAGAATTTCCAAAGGAATCCTCTTTTGAACGAAAATTAAAGGATAAAAACTAATCGAAAAACGGTTTAGAAAACTACGATCAGACATACATATACTGATCACATCTTAGAATCAGGAGCAATGGAAAACACTGCATCAGATTCCGCTCGAGTTTGGATGGCCATGTAGAGGAGAGAAGAAAACGACCATTTTGGAGAAATCGAAAATAGACATGCACGGTGAAGAAGAAAAGATTTATAGTGATGGGGGTGTACTTAGTAATTTGCTCTTGCTACTCGCATTCCACTTTCTAAACATAATTAAATTTTCAAAAACTTCTCGAAATTCAACTAAAATCTTTTAAAACAAAAGAATAATAATTATTCTCTTTTCCCTCATCCCTATATCATCAGCTGAACATAACCAAATAGTATTAGAAAACTAATAAATTCATCACGTCTTAAATCGATTACCAATTTAAGTAAAAACTTAAATTTAATTCTCTTTGTTATATTAAATTAAATATAAATAAATATTTAATTCTCCGTAATGTTTATTTTCCTTCCACGAATAATCTATTAATTGAACCGGTCCTTACAATGAATACCTGCAACAAGTGTTGATAACGTGTTTGGTGCTTGACCGTGTTAATATATTTATTGTTTAATTGAAGTTTTGTATTTAAATGATTTATAAGAGAAATAGAGATTCAGGTGTAGTTGGTTCATGTCCATGAATAGTTAATAAATATCTAGATTAATTTATTTTGTTGGATTGTTATGGACCATCAATTATTAGGTAAAATAGAATAGATATAATGATTATGATGGCATGAGATTTTCATTTTTATACTCTACAAATTAGTGTCATTAAACAAACAATAATGAGTGTCAGTATTAATTTACTGGACTATTAATATATTGTTAGATTGTAAGGAAAACTAAACCTTTGTTTTGAATTTGGACTTATATTGAGATTTGGAATGTGTTTTTAGTCCCTTATGAGTGATTGGATAGATTAGAAATTATTTGATTTTTTTGTATGGATTAATACCCGTGTGGAGAAATAATGAAGTGTTTGGATAGAAAGGTGACACAAATTTTATTGTGTATAAAACTTATTACATTTTCATATATTTTTCACAGAATATTACAAATAAAAAGTTCAGGTTTTCTTATAATAACCAATGAAAGTATAAAAATGATAAAATTTTGGCCATTCCAATATTTTTTTCAAACTCAGCCACTGAATTAATCCTACCATGTGACCAATGCAATCTAAAAGTTGACACAATACTGACTCATGCTCCACTACTAGTCTACGAAACAGAGCAAGGCAACCAATCCACTTAGCTTTATGGAAAGAACATGACCTATTATTCTCTATATCATGCTTTGAACATTGAATTATCATGTTAAGTTTATAAAAGTTATAAGTGTTAATATTTAAGTTTTTTTTATAAACTAATAAATATTATTAAAATTAATGAGCTAAGCAGAAAGCATAAAGAATATTTTCTTAATAGTTTACAAAACCTTTGGAAAGACCTCCGTAAAATAAATAAAAAAAAAAACAACATACGGAGCACCTAAAAAAAACTCAGATATTGATAATCATTCAATATATGAATGAGTTGGTAAATAACTAGTTTTTAATATTTCTATTTTTGTGCAATTTAATCTGTAAAATGCTATTTAAATTATTTTTTAAAGTATTTTAAAATACTATCTAAAACACTTTAAAACCAAATTGTACAAAAATTATTAAATAAAATAACACCAACTAATTTAACTGAAAAATTATTTTAAAAAATTATGTATTAACACTTATAAATTATAATTTTCAAGCCCTAAAATATTAAATCACTCCGAAAATGAACCCAAAATAATTCATGAGACAAGGTTGTCCGAAAGAAGTGACTATGACTTTCAAAAAGAAAAAGATATATAGAAAAACACTTATCACTTTATAAAGCATTTTATAAAAGATCCCATCATCATCATTTTTTCATTGAACTGTCCCAACCCATCTATTCAGCCCATCAAAATGTTTAATTTTTTTAAAAAAAATTATACAAAATTATTAAATTGTGTGATTAAAATTATTGATTGAAAGCAGATAAGAAAATAAAAATTATTATTTGATAAATTATAGAGACTCAAATCAAATAAAACATAAATTCAATGAGTTAATTCATAAAAGCATCTGACCAAAACTAAGAAACTGATATTTTTCAGAAAAAACAAACTTATTTGAACCTAATAATTATATTGTATGTGCATTGTGCTCAAATAGCCACGTACATACATTATTACGCCCACAAACCACTCTATTATATTAATTACCATAAATATCATGAATATATCGCTATTACTAGGGTTTAAAACCAAATCATACTAATTGAAAATAAAAAATTGAACCTTAAAAACCAAAAATCGTAAAAAACTAAGTTAGTTTAGGTTGATTTAACTTTTATAATTTAAAAAACATGTGATTTAGTTTAGTTTGCGATTTGAGAAATAGAAACCATATTAAACCAAATCAAATTGTTAATTCATAATTATTTTAACAAATCCACAAGAAAACATACAATTTCTCATTATTTTTTAATTCTATAATTTTGGCTAAATCTTCAATTTGATCAATAAATATGTTAGCAACATTATATGATTTTATATTATCTATATTTTAACTTTAATGGTTGTAACTTTATATAATTTTATTAAGAGTAATTAAACTTTTATACAATTTTAAAAATAAAAATATTCAATGTATTTTTTTAATACTTAACAATTAAATAATAAAATACTTTTATATTATGAATAGTAATATTTTTCTTAACAGAAGATGATTATGTCAAAGTTAACAATAAAAGACCTTTATATTATGAATAGTAATATTTTTTTATGGTTATTTTCAGAACCAGGTTGGTTCTCATAATCTTGCAATAAATTGAGGCTTTAATTAAGAAAAGTTACTATCTAAGTTTACTACGAATCTTTTAGTACCCATCATAAATTATCTAGTAGAAAAAAGTACAAACAAAAAAATTTGTTCTAGTTGAAGATTTAATAGAGATTCTTTGTTTAATTTTTTTTTATAAAGATTCTTTGTTTGATTCATAGATTATATTTTGCGCTTTAGATTATATGGAATATGTTCCCGACAACACTGCTAAAATTATTAGTGTTACATAGGGATTTTTCTACCATTTTTAATAAAAAAACTATAAGAAACATGTTTCTTGCGGATTTACCTGCGAAAATTAATTAGCAGGTAAAACCTTCATAGATAATTATTAGCTGGAGTATTTAGTTTTCAGAAATTTCTTGCGGATTTGTCTACAAACATATTCGCAAGAAACCTTTCCTACAACAAATACCTTATCAAAATTGGTAGGTAAATTTTCTGTGATTTTAAAAATTGCAGTAACTTTTTTAAAATAAAAAAGAAAATCAATCAGCCCTGTTGTTTTAAAAACCGCAGTAACTTTTTAAAAATAAATGTTAATTATAAGAAAGTTTTGTTTTGTTAACGCGATCCAATAATATATTGCCCTTTCTCACCCTACTGCCTCATTTCCCTAGTTGTTAAATGCCTCGTGACCACTTCCTCAAGTCCTCGACAAGAATCTTAACCGTAACCCTCATCCCTGTCTTACCTCTCAATTAATTCATGAAGAAGATTACAATGAAAGAAGAAACACATTTCGTCTCATTTTGGAATGACAATGTCCAATATCTTGATTGACTTCTCCAGCAGCAAGCTCTACTAGGTTACCTCTCATTATAAACATTTAAATTGTCTCACCCTTTCCCAATGTGGGGCTTAGGGCTTTTGTATGAATCTCATTGTTATTTTTCAAGTTGTTTATTTGTTGAAGGATGATAGTACATTTATTTGGTTGGATTTGATGTTGTGGGTTTTTATTGGATTGGGTATTGGTTATGGGAATGTGTTTCACTGATAGTAACTCAGAAAAGAATGTCTCACGATTTATAGAATTTGGATTGTGGGTTTTTTCTAACCAATATAGTTGTGGGTGTTTTCTTCTGAGCACTAGCAAGATTACAGACATGAGACCTCTAGGAGTAGGCATGTTTTCTTTTGAACAATATTCACCTTGTTTGAAAGATCGCCTTGTTTAGATCACATGAATAGTTTTGTTTGATAAAAATTATTTTATAATCCAATCACTTAATGTTATTATTGATGGCATTTCTTCTTTCTATTATTTTCCAATTACTTAATGTTAGATTTATTCTATCTTTTGAGAGAATAAAGATCGCAGAAATAGGTTTGGCCACTATTATGGCAGCTCTGGAGCTCAACAAGAGCAACAAGGATCCAATCAACACCTCTTACACATTCAATTCCTTCAAAAACAACTACTTCCTTGTATATTCCCTTATGATGGGTACAGATCTGTCTCTTCTCTCTTAGATCCACCTCGATCTGTTTCTTCGCCTCCCTCATTGTACTTCATGTCTCTCTTAATCTCTCATCATAATCACATGTCTTAATCATTCTGGAATTTCTAATTTTCCCTTATTTTTTATTTTATGGTAGATGTGTACACTCTGCATTACATTTTACATGTTTATGGTGTTTTACTCTACTCAGTATTTTATTTAAACTTGCTTTTATTGCTCTTTCTAATTATAATTATGTTCTTTCAGATCCATTTTATTTTATGTGTTTATCTAATTATATTTACATTCAAATTGAGTTGTGAGTCTGATGATAATGTTGCCATTGAGTATATTGAGCAATAGAAAGTGCTCTTATCGTACTTGGGAAATTTGCATGTCTATTTCTAGTTTGTCTATGGTTTCATTTGCATATGTGATCCTAATGTGAATTTGAGATTTGAGATGTTTTTTTGTTTTTGGAAATCTAATAGATTTTTGCTTTGTGGTTATAGCTAGAGATTGGCTACAAGGTCCATATGTCTACTACCTTTACAGTACATATGGATATGGGAAAAGGGAGATAGGACAACTCTTCATTACTGGTTTGTGCTGTAATAAAATACTACAAGTATAAATAGTGTTAAAATTTGTAATCATTAAAAGACATTGTTTTCCTGCAATTCAAGAGAAGGCATGTCATAACTCTTAAACAGACCAACGGCTTAAAAACTATTGGTTTTTGAAGCAGTATGTTGACTTCAGTTATGCTACTAGAATAGAACAAGGGAAAAAATATAGATTAGGATAAATTAATCAACAAGTGACACAAGTTAAAATATTTTATATATTTAAAAGTGTAATAATGTAATGTTTGATAATCTATAGATTGTAATACATATAAATGATTTTTAATAATTTTTTATTTGTTAATTCATTAATTAACCAACTATTATTTTTTACATTCATTAAGTAAATTTGGTACATGGGAACAAACCTTTTATTATTGTTTTTTTTCTTCATAATTAACTGATATTATGTCTTACTATTTTTCGACCATCTATGATTCAATTCTAGGTGCAGCATGGGAGAACAACACAAAGAGGAGATAATGGGATTGGAATATTTTTAAGTTAGGTTGACTTAGGTGTTTGAAATGGGTTGTTTAAAATTAAATAATTTCTTTGATTTTTTAAAATAATAAATTATTATTTAATAATTTCCTTCATTTGGGTCTTCCATGCTCTTTGGAACAATTGTTGGATCTCTAGATGACAAACAGTGAAATTCCTTTTCAATTCTTGTTTTGTTTCCCTGCATATGTATCATAGAATTTTTCAGTTTCTCATATGCTTCTTCCTAACCGAAAATCAAAGGGCAAAAGAAGGCTTGTGTTACTTACTGCATAACCTATATTATAGATGGATACAAAGTTGAGTGTGTGTGCGTGTGAAAAGTTAAACAAACTCAACAATAATGTCCACCTTGAAGGTGCCTCAACCTCTTCCCCCGTTGCTGATGATTGTGAATAGCTCCGAAAAGCCTTCGCAGGTTTCACTATTCTAGTTTTTCTTCAAATCTTGTTTAATTTTAATGATCTAATAGCTCATTATTTGATATCAAATTCGTGTAGTTAATCTATGAAGTGGTCATTTTTGGATTAAAAAATAGAGAAAGATCATACTAAATGATTTATTAAGTATTAACTTCTAAAGTAAAATCGAAGAGTTTCTAACAATTAGGAAGTTTGAATACTTTATGGTTTTATTAGTAATCTAAGTTTGTTGTCAGAATCATTTAATTCAAGATTGGTTATATAATTATGGTTTTGCATGTTGCTTTGAAAACCATATATGGTTTATAGATTGCGATCTTGTTTTCAGTTTTGAGGATCATGTGGTGGTTCATAAATTTGTTATGTTTTAAATTTTGATGAGCTTTCAATTAACCAAATGCAATTGCAGGTTGGGGAACTAACGAGGTGTTCATTATATCAATGTTGGCTCATCTTGGTTCTAGGAAACTAACGAGGGGTTCATTATATTTAAGTTATACTATATTATTGTTGATTAATATTAATCAACAATTTTTAACTTTTACTTATGAATTATTTTTCAACTATTTTTGTGAATCATATGTCTTCTATCATGGATGATTCACAAAATCTGCAGATGAGCTTAATGCTGTTGATATTGGATGATTCCATCATGGATACAGGGAATTAATTTGGTTATATGAAATGGGAATCTTGATTCCGTTTTCTTTTTTCTTTTTAACAAAGGAAATCTTCTCACAAATAAGGTTAAGGTGAGGAGTACAACGATAGATAGAATGATCAACGGACATGGTTGTGGTTTTGTTATTGAAACTTTTTTTTTTCATTCTACAAATGGGATCTGAGAAATGAAAAAAAATATTGATCTTGTTGAACAATGTCCCATGTCGAAGCTCCACAATGTACATTAAGCATACTCTTATCTTTTTTTTCCTATTACCATGTTTCTGTCTCTATGTAATCTTTTTTATACTCTTTCTTACTCTTTTTTACAATTTATCAAAATTTGACAACGCTGCTTCTTCTGCATTTTTAGAGGATTCCAAGACACTGATAACATCCAAATTAACACTTATGCCCGCACACGCAAGGTTCTTTTTTCAAATTTACACTCATGCTTGCAATTGGATTAGTATCTCATAGTATTATGCCTTTTATTTAATTTATCAGATTAAATTATGTGAGGTTTTTTAAATAAAGGTTTAATTACATCACTTTGTAGCTGCACATTTTAGTCTATATATACACAGAAACTAAAATGAGTTATATATGTAGAAGGATTAAAAAGAGTAGAGATCAATGAGTAATTAAAATGTCATCTATGAGACTCTTTTTAATCTTAGAATTCAATTAGTTGCACTCTTTACACTTAAGGTAAATTCTGTTATGACATTAATTTTTACACATATTTCAATTATCTTTAATGCTTCAAATAAATTCCATTAAGATCAATTCTACCCAACTTTTTAAACATAGCGGCTCGTTATTGTTAGATTGTTTGAAATGTTCATTTGAAAAGTTACTTAACTAGAAGTCTATGTTGTGTTATTCCCGGTGTAGATTGCAGAGCTCAAGCTTTGCTCCTCTGCTAAGGTAATTATCCTACAAGGTATTTTTTTAATAAAAAAAACGAACAAGGAGCCTAGATTTTGACTTTTGAAATTTGAGACTGATTTTTGTTTTCTTGTTAGATATGTTGGTATTTAACGGATTCTTGGGAGCAATTTCACATAAATGGGAATGTAGATATCCTTAATAGTTTGAATTCAAGCTAAAACCTTATGTCTGATTTGAGCTCTTTAGTTTTGATTCAAATTGTTTTTTTTTTTCTTTCTCATTCATTGCATCAAGTGTGGTTTGCACTCTAAACAATAAACTGGATGTTTTGAAAGTATAGGAGAGAGGATTGATTAAAAATGTGATAGCCTTTTCCATTACGCAGAATTCTGAAAACTCGGTAAAAAAAAGTACGTGAGATTCTGAAATTTAGTCTTTCTCCATCATTTAAAAAAATAATAATGAAATTGTAACCTTTATTAAATAAACATTTTCATAAAAAAAATTTGTATAATAACAAAAAGTATGTTAATAATATTTCCATAAAAAAAGTGATTTTAACCCTTATGAAATTGGTATAATAACATATTTAGCACGTAAGAATATGAAATTGATATAAAAAATTAGTACAATATTTTCTTGAGACATACTATTATCAACAATATTTTTTAAAATAATTATGTTTAATTATTTCAAAATAATATTTGTCTTTAATAATTTCAAACTAATAAAATTATATTTTATTATATTAAAAAATTATAAATTATAAATTATAAGTCATAAATTATAAATTTAATTTTTTTAAAAATTCTTGAAATTGGCAGGAAAATCCGCAGGTAATTCTTGTGAGTATAAAGTCGTGGGTAATTCCTACGGATATAAAATCATACATAATTCATGTGATAAAAAACCGTAGGTAATTCCTCGGATTTTAAAATCTGCATGTAACTTTCCTGCCGCTTTTAAAATCTGCAGGAAATTACCTGCGAACATGTTATTGTAGAAAAATTCGTAAGAATTTCTTGCGAATTTTAAAATTCGCAGGAATATTTTTTGCTGTTTTGTTTTCGCATGAAAACTTGCAAGAATTTCTGAAGGATAATTTTTCGCAGGAAAAACCATAGGAAATGAGCATTATTTCTAGTAGTGGAAAGCAACTTTCTAGTCATCTAAAACAGAAATAAAGAAAGAAGTTGAAACCGATATTGAATTTGAAAAGGGTTTTTTGATAATTTTTTCATCAAAAGTCCTACGACCAAAGTGATGCAAATCTAGAAAATTTAGACTACATGGCTGAAAATTTCAAGAATGAAATGAAAAGAAAGGTTACCTCTGGAATGGAGTTATAAATAACTTTGTTTGAAATCCACCTATAAAAATGTATTTTCACAAAAACATAAGAAGCTAAAATGATTAAGGTTTGAAATTCTGTCAAAAATAGGTTAGTTAATCATAAGCTTCTAATAGCTAACGTTTAGTTAAAATATAGCTTCTTATAAAACTATTAAACTACATAACAGTTATAGAAGATAAGAGTTGTAATAAGTAAGAAATAACGTTTTATACTAGTTTATACAAAATGAGCTATGTCCAATATCTTTTAAGTACCCTTAAAAGGTTTTATTAATTCAACTAAATTATAATAAGTATTATTTCTATCACTTTTGACTTACAACAAATATTATCACTACTTCTACTTTCTAATATAAATTCCTCCAAATTTGAAAACCAAGTATTTTTTTTACACTAAACCACTATTGGCTTTCCACTTAATATAATTTTCACAATAAATAACCATTGCCTCAACTTGAGTATTCTTTTCAGAAATAAGTCACTCTTATTAGCTTTCCAACTCAAAGGAAAGAGGCTACGGATTACAAATTGACTCTCACATAGAGGATATGTAATATTTGCTCACTAAAAATAACTTCACTTATGTGAATGATATGTAAGTTAAGCTCATGAGAAGGTTGCTCTTAGATGAGACTTCTAACCACTCAAGTTGTGTGAACAAGGATAGAGATTGCAACAAAATAGGAAGAAAATTATATAACAAAGCTATTCACTTAATATTCTATTTATAGCCTTCAAGGTGATGATCATGGCTCTTATTCAAACGTTGAATAATTAGACTCGTGAAACTTGATCTTGAACTTGCATTAAATGCATGTTTGAAGACTTATCACCAATTTGTCACCTTTTTCCTGATATTCAACTTCACTTATCACCTTTTTCACATTACTTCATTCTGATTAGTGGTTTTAAGACTAAAAGTGTGTCAAATATGCTTTCTCGAGGTGTCTAAAAGATTAAAGAAGCAAAATATTTTTCTGTGATTCTCAATTGCACTCCTAATAACAACTAACATTTAGCCTTAAAAATAACCAAGGTGTACAAAGAAAATTATTATATTATAAATTTTAGAGCATTATACACATGTGTTTGCCATAATCTTAACTTGAGACTCTATGATATTGCAAACTCTTTAACTAAAGCTAAAGATGTTTTTGGAGTACTACAACATATTTACCTTGTATTTTCGCATTCAACAAAGAGTTGGAAATTTTAACAGACGTGTGAAAGGTTTAAATATTAAGTCTTTGTCATAAACACAATGGAAAAATAGGTTATAAGATTAGTTTAGTGAGAAAGTTCACATATAAAGAGAAGAAAGAAAAAGAGGTTGTAGGTTTGAATCTCTGCACTAACATTTGCTTATAAAATAAGTACATTGAAAAAGTCATGTGAATAGTGTATGTGCAATTAAAACCCAAACTTTAGATATAAGAGAAGCTTTACTTCAACTAGTTGAACAAAAAAATGATCAAAAAATTAGAAGTGAAGTTGCATCTTTAACATAATAGGAAACTTTCAATTCTTAGTAGCTATGATTATTTCGTTTGAGTTGCCAACTGTTTTGTAAACAAAAGGCATACGTATTGATGTGTCTATATATCTAGTAAAAGGTTTGATTAAGTACTTAGAAACATATAGAGAGAGAACTAATATTGCAAATGCTATTGTTAGTGCAAAAAAATTGAAAATGAAATGGAGATTGATGAGTTTGTTCAGGTTGACCCGTTGGTATCGATTGGAGAGCAAAAATAATTTTTAAAAAAAATAAATAAGTCTCCATTTTTATTAAAAAAATAAATAAGTCTCCACTTTTATTAAAAAAAACATTAAAAAAATCTTTTTTTAAATAATGATTTATGAAACCAGATTTTGAGTTTAGAGCCAGTTAAGCATAGAGAAGATATTATTATTCTACATAGTCTATCATAAATATTGTTACTTTTAATTAAATACAAGATTATATAACTTTATAAAATATTTATTTCATCCCTTAAGACACGAAAACTATTTTGATTTTATTAGTTATTTTAACATTTTAACAAGAAGAAAATTATTACTGATAAATTTGTTATTTATAATTATATTATTGAACTCCTCATCTACCTATTTAGTGTAATGAAGAATTGGAGAATTAAAGTTTACATAATTCTTTTAGATAATTTTAGTGTTGTAAACTTATTATTTTGTGAATTTTAATATTCTGTTTATTTTGAATATCAATTTTTATAAATATCAAATTAAAAGTACGTTCAAATCAAAGTATTCACAAATAATTTTTATAATTTAAATGTAATTATCAAATTAGAACTGCATATAAGATGAAAATTATTAAATGATAATAACTTTTATAAGAATTAAATGAGAAGTGTATTTAAAGTAGTATAATAAAAGTTTTATTGTGTCTTTATTCTTTTTTTTAAAAAAAAAAAAAGAACTCACAATAATCAAATTGAATTTACATACAAAGTAACTATTATTAAGCGTTTATAATTTTTGAATTCAAAGTATTTGAATGACAAAATTAAATTGTAATGACTAAAGTTTGTGATTCAACAAGAGGTGAGAATCCAAATGGTGGTTCATGCAACAGTGGGTCGTGGTTTTTTTGTGGGTTTGCAGCAACACCGTGGTGGTTTTTTATAAGGTAAGCTCCAATGATGATAGGATTTGGTGTGGATTGAGTGGAAGAGAGGAAGGAAGAAAAGAAATGGAAAATAGAGTGAAATCCTTGTTGTAAATGTCTTTCAAATGGTAGCAGTGGCAATATGTAATGGAACCTGCAATCTTTTCCAGTGATGGAACCTTGCAAAGATGATGTAGGATGATTTTTGGCCATGGTTCAAACTGAGGTCAATGCAGATATCATCTTGCTTGATTTCCTAAAGGTTTCTACATGTTTCTGTTGATTTTTTTGTAGGTTGTTGGTTATGGGGTTAATGAGCACTAACTAAGAAAGTTTGCTATTTTTAGTGTATGTTTTGTGTTCGATGGCTTTTGCTTGAAATGTAATGTTTGGACCAATGATGTTCTGGGAGGTCAATGAAAATCTCTTGCAATTAGTTTGACATTTTTATTGTTTTTTATTGTCGAAAATTTATGTACATAAACAAAATTTACTGGTTGGTTTTTAATTGAAACTTTAATTTCATTGTGTAATTATAAGAGCCACTTAATCAATAACAAGAATGGAGGATTCATATATTGCAAAATTTATTAAACTTCTAGCTTCTATCTTGTTCATTAGGGTCATCTGTTCCACAACATCCAATCAGTTTATTTTACACTTTCCCCTTTGAATTATTTTCTAGGCTCTTTTCTTTCTTTTTTGTTTTACCTAGAGAGCTTCCTAATTGTTTTTTCAGTGATCCCCTCCTTTCTTCTATATAGTTTTTTATTCTTTCTCCTCCCTCCCTCATTTCAGCATTTTCACTGCATTTTCAGTGTCAGAAATTAACCTCCCCCAACATTCCTTCATGGTGAAGAAAGGTTGCATTAACAACATGCAAATGGAGGGGTGATTGCAAAGCAGAATGGAGAAAGACTAGGATGAGCAAAGCAACTTGTTGTGTTCTTTCTTTTCTTTATTTTTTATTTTTAATTTACTTTTATTTTCAATTTTAGTTTTCTTTTCTGACTGATTATTCTTGTTTTCTTTATCTTTTGCATTAGACTTTATTGAAATTCAAGGACTTATTGATTAGAATGGGCCAAAATCCAACTGTTTTCTTTTTATTTCTTCATCTTTTCTATTTATACCTCAAGTATCCTAAATGCACTTCCATAATAGAAATACTGATCTAGATTGTGAACTACTATTTATACCTCACATTTTGTTTCTTTCTTTTTTTTGTTTTAAACTTAAATTTACCTAAAAAGGAACATATTAGAGACAAAAAGTGAATGTCCAAGATTAATAAAAAGTATAAAAACCAAATAAAATTGGGTGTTTACAACTCAAAAATATTAAATTCATAAAAAAAAATGATACGACGAAAATATCTCTGAATGCACACAGTTAAACCTTAAGTTTGTTAAAGAGCCTCATAAGATCCATTATTTTTTATATATTGTAAAAGAGGTTTTTAACAATTGAATCAAAATCAAGCTTTATGATGAATTCTTTGAAGGCATTTAGTTGTTTTTCTAATATGTGTATGTATAACTTATAGAATAATACTAACTTGTTGTATCTGCTTAAAGAAGTTTTTCGAGATTAAAATTGTTAAAATTTTATTTGCGATCTACTATGCCACAAGGTAGATTAAACAGTGTTGCTTTGATTTCTATTGAAAATAGTATTTTAAAGAATGTTGACAAAGAAAGATTATTGATTGCTTTGCAACAAAAAAAATGCAAGAAGAACCACATTTAAATTACTAGGAGGACATCATTGATGCGAGCCTAAGCTCCATGCCCTTGATCTACTTTCAAGAAATTTTTGCAGTTGAAATAGAAGGTTGAAGAGAAAGAAATGATGGTGGATTGTACCACTCACAAGGAGATAAGTAATTAAATATGTTTGCCATAAGGAAAAACTATAGATAAAAGCTAGAAGAGAACTCTTGTACTCTAAGAAGAGCTCGACCAAGGACAATACTCAAGCAAATGCTCTCAATTTTACTTAAATGATCAAGTCTGAATACAAGTGTGAGAGAGATCTTTATTTATAGAGCTAGAGAGTGAGTTAAGGAAACTAGACCAAGGTTAAAATAACCCAAAGCTAGATTAACTCAAAGTGAGTCAAAACCAACCATAGTCTTTCCTAAGCTTAAGTTCCATCCAAACCAACTAAAACATGCATCCTATGTATTCATATAAAGAAATGTAACAAAGGCAAAAGAGGTGGTATTTAATAGTCATGCTTTGGGTGTGAATAAAGGGTGTGAATCTAAAAAGAGGGGTATGATGCTAGTACAATCTACATGTCATTTTTAGATACTTTGAGCCCACCTCACAAACTCCACATGCATAACAGCTAATGAAACCTCTAAAAAAACATGACCCAAATACAATGGTAAAAAATTAAAGGGTCAACACTAAAAGTCAACCTACTAAAAATTCAAAATAACTACCCCTAGATTAGGGATGACAAAAATATTCATACTCGTGAGTACCGCCCGAACCGTCCCGATTTTGACGAGTATTACTCGCTTTAATCGGGTATGAGTATTACCGGATTATGAACCGGGTATGGGTATGTGTATGTGACTACCCACCCGTTATAATGTGCTACACCTTTTTGTTGAAGTCTCTTCATCTTGATACCTTGTGTCTTTTCTTCAAATGATGAGTTTATGTTTCGATAAGAGTAGAAGTTGTGTATTCATCTTCTAAGGATGTGTCTTTGTCTTGTCAAAGTGTGTCCTTATCTTCATGAAGGGCATCTGCTTCTGGCTTAACTAAGTTTGTGTCTCACTTGGCTACCTCTTCGTCTGACTTGACTTTGCCTGCTAACAAATATAATAACATTTATGACATTAATCTGGTATATTTGAAAGATCAAATGTAACATGCTTAGTTTCCAGCAAAGATGAAAGATGGATTTGTCACAAGAGACTTAAGCATGTAATTTTAAACATATTTCAAAAAATTATAAAAAGGATTTAGTTAAAGAACTGCCTAAGATATCTTGGAAAACATATTTTCTCTGTGATCAAAAGATAGAATTGTATGAGGTTTGTTCCATATTTAAAAATAGAGTAAATTACATGGATTTTTCCTTAGATTTATTCTTATTATAGTTAAAATCTCTCTATTTTTTAACCATAAAAAAACTCTTAAGTTTTTTACTTTAATTACATCTTACTTGAGGTTTTATTTTCATCACATAAACTTTTCATTTTAGACAAAAAAAAAATAATGTTACGCCAACTTCTTAAGCTTAAAAGTAATATTAAAAAATAAAGAGGTGATAGTTACAATAAAGGCAAAATCAAAAGGTATTTTCTATAATTTAGTCTTAAAAATATTTTCCCCTTTAAACTATCATTGTTTAAAAATCAAGTGCTTTTATTTCATACCTAGGAACCGAGTTCAACAACGAGGAAATTTTCACCAAAAAGCTTTACCACATTTGGTATAAATAAGACTTAACACCAATTTCAACCCAAAACATTAAAACAATAAATTTGCGTGTCTTCTTGCATATTGCTCAAGTTTCTCTTTTTTACTTAATGTTGGACTTCACTTTTCACACTTGTTCCAATAGTTCTCATAGTTCCCTGAACATTAATGAAATAATCATCTTTGTATCTCAAGTACTCAACTAAGGTCCTGTTTGGATAATCCTATGTAGTACAGCTTATAAAAGTACACTTTTTTCTAAAAGTTCTAATACAAAAAGCACCTTTAAAAAAAGTTTAATTAGTGTTTGAATGATACATATGTAAGAGCTTATAT
This sequence comes from Psophocarpus tetragonolobus, assembly GCA_037954015.1. NCBI lineage: Eukaryota > Viridiplantae > Streptophyta > Magnoliopsida > Fabales > Fabaceae > Psophocarpus > Psophocarpus tetragonolobus. The sequence continues at coordinate 48,516,438 of CM075692.1, read as the reverse complement.
AGAAGAGTTTATAGAAAAAATTGTGTTTGGACAAAATTATATAAGTTCTTTTATATTAGTAAAATTACTAAAAACAAAATTGTTTTCATTTCCAAATTTAAAATACTGATCTTAAATCTTAACAAAAAAGAACGTTTTCTTCTTAGAAACTAAAAACTAATTATGGATGACACATAGTTGGTGTCGGAGGTAGAGGTTGGAGGTAGCGTTAGGTGATTTCCGATAGGAGGGGGAAGTCAGTGACCAGGGATCGAAGGTAGCAGTTGATGGTAGCCGATTAGAGGTAGCGGTGACCATCGATTGGAAGTGGTGGTTGGTGACTGCTGGCTGTAGGTGGTGACCGATGACTGACGGGCGGTGACCGTCGGTCGTGACCACTGACCTTTGGTCAAAGGTGGTGGTTAATGATAGCAAGTGGTGTTGAGTGATGAGATTGAATAAAAATCAGAAACTCAGAAGATTGAATAAAATCGAAAAAGCTTTAAAAATTAACTTTTCCAATAAGCTCTAGTGAGAGCTTTTAAAGTAGTAAAAAATTATTAAAATGTTATGTATCCAAACACTAATTTTGAGTGAAATAGAGCTTATGGGAGTAGAAAAGCTCCTAGTAGAGCTTTTAAACTGTATTACTTCTGAATTTTTCAGGAAGTTAACTGGGTGATGCGCATGTTTGTTGGTAAGAAGATATCATTTCAATCAAGTGAGGTAGTGATCACAATATTGAGATTTGAGTGGACATAATATGAAAATCACATCTGATCCAACAAACAAATAAAGCGTTGTTCTGTTTTCTACAGATACAAAATGGGGACATTTTATGCTTTTTAGAAATCTCCCCAAGATCCTGGTGATAAAGATTGTTTATTATCTGATGTACCTTGACTTTTTAAGCATGTGCAAAATCATCAGGTCCCTTCACTAAACAAATGATATATGAAAAGTTTCTATTGATGCATTGGTTTATCATCCATAATTGAGAAACATATACTTAATTTGACATCATGTAGATTGTTTGTTTTCGATCTCTGGAGAGACCAAATGAAGATCATGGTTTTTATTTGGAGCTGTAAGAGCTTCCATCTTAAGTCATAAATAGGTACCAGTAAATATGTGTTATTTATAGTTCTTTTCTTCAATAAATTTAGGTTAAAAGTTCGTAACTATGATGATTCTGTAGAAAGATTGGCTCTTCATATTGGTTTGGATGATCCATCCAAAATGGCATCTTTTAACTGCTTTTCTCAACAACCAAACATGGATCCAATAAGATACAGATGTGTAGAGAATTTGTTGGCATGCTAGTCAACTGTAATAAGGTATCTGTCACTTGTAGTATGTGTTGAAATTATCTGTTTTGGCTGACATTAAGTTCTATAGTTTAAACTTTAAAAGTATTATTCTTCTTTCGTCAGACACCAAATATTCTGTACTATGAAGTTTTGGACACCTTTTTGCTAGAATTACAATATCTAAAATATCTTGAGTTTTTCTATGTTTCTACAAAGAATGAAGTGTATCAAGTTTATAATTTTGATCATGAGTGTTGACTCTTGACCGTTCAAAAGTGATATTCAATTATTTTTATATATAATTTAAACTGCAAACTGAATATCTATTAGTCATATGCATGTTGGGGTTGTTGGGAATTCAATTATTAGTTTCAAGGGGTTGATAAGGTGAAAGAAACTCACAATGGATGAAATGGACAGAGTGAGGACTTCATAAATAGAAAGGTTTGGGTCAATCAAAATGAAGACCCACTATTGTTGTTTAAGGCTATTGTTGCATTGCTCCCCAACGTTTTATACTACTTAACTCTCAATGTTGGAGTGATCACACCATGCTTGTGATACTCTTTTGAAGGAAAGATGGATGTATTAATTATCTATGTGGATGATATTGTAATTAACATGATGATTCAATTAAGAGAAATAATAATTTGAAGGTATCCCTTGCGATTGAGTTTGAAATTAAAGACCTTTGGATCCCTAAAATATTTGTTAGGAATGGGGGATGTAAGATATAAAAGAAAGGAACTATGGTGTCTCAACAAAAGTACATTCTGGACCTGCTAAAACAGACTAGGGTTATGGTTTGCATTGCAGCTTATACTCCTATAAAACTAGGATGGTTATCAAGAAATTTGTTTTTACAATGCTCATAAAAAGAAATTCTTATGACCATCATTCTTATGGGAAATTTTCCCCATATTTATGAGAAGATTTTCTATAATTTGAATCTTTAATTTGCTCTCTTGTATTTTATCATGTATACAGCCTATTTTATTATTGAACTTACATCCTTTAGTTTTGAAAATATTTCAATCCTTGTTCAATTTTGAATTCTGCTAAAGGAGATATGATATTGAATTTGGCATTTGAATAGAAGCTATTGTGAAACTGCTCTTTGTTTCCTTGCAGATCAATTTATTTGATGAGATATTTGAGAACATAAATGACCAATGCAAATTGCGTATAATAGAGGCGAATTATGTTTATGTGTTTACTTCATTTGTCTTTGTGCATATAATAATGGTAATTAGCATTTCTTATCTATGTTTCAGATCCCAGCAGAGAAGAAAAGCCTTGGTCCCTTAGATTAATTTAATGAATTACTTACTAGACTTGTTTTCTCCAGAAAATCTTTTAATTCTTTTCGTTTTATATAAAATTAGAAGTTTTGGTGAACCATTTGTTTTGCTCTTCATGAAAGACACAATCTAGCTGACGTCAAAGTTCAGATACAAAGAAAATTGCATGCTCCGGCTAAGTAGATTATAGTTATATTTCATTTATAGTATTCGATATGTGCAAAAAAAATTACTTTTTGATATGTCAGTTTAAGTTTACGTATCTTTCACATATCTTGAAATTTTTAGTAACATTCTTGAAAATTTGAAACTGCTTACTCAGAATCCCACTGTCGAAAATCACAATTCTCATAAACACATGGCATGCTCTGTTTAAAGTGGCATTCCACACCCATCCAACAAATTGTTGCTCTCACATTTAGATTCTTGGAAAGTGTGCAAACTGATGAACAAACACTAATGATTGTCCCATAAAATTTATTGTTCAAACAATCGATCTTGTCATAGATCACTGTACAAAATATCCAAGCCTTTGAGGTAAGTAATATTACAATCCATAGATAAATATGCTTTTGATATTATTTTTTGAGATGCAGGAAATTTAGAGGGCTCAGTAAATTCAACCAGCCAGTTGAATCCAACTACTACCAGGTTGCTTGGCAACACTCCCTTGTACCATTTTGTTTCTCAACTCTATGCAATTTTTCCACATTGATGCTGATGCGTAAATGTTGGATAGTAGAACATAGGTTGAGGGTTCATTTAGTTCTACATCAGCAAGGATTTTTGATATCCTGTCTCCTATTTCAGTATTCTCATGTTTAGAGCAAGCACCTAGGAAAGTCTTCCATAGAAGAGATTTTGACTCAAATGGAGCTTCCTTTATCAAAGCTTCTGCTTCTTCCAATTTTGCTGCTCGACCAAGAAGATCAACTATGCAAGCAAAATGATTTATGGTTACTTTACTGTTGTATTTACTCCTCATGTACCCAAAATATTCACAACCTTCCTCCACCAGTCCAGCATGGCTACATGCGGCAAAAACCCCGGTGAAGGTAACGCCATCAGGTTCCAACCCAGCTTCTTCAGCCTTGTTAAACAGGTCAATAGCTTCTCTGCCAAGCCCATGATAAGCATACCCATATATCATGGCAGTCCAGGTTACTAAATTATGCTCACTGATAGTATTGAAAAACTTGCAGGCATCTTTAACGTTTCCACATTTACTATACATGTCTGTAATGGAAGAAGCCACATGTAGATCAACCTCAAGGCCAGCTTTGATAACCCAGGAATGCAAACATTTGCCTATGTCCAATGCTGCTAAGCCAGAAGCAGCAGAGATACAGCTAGATAAAATAGATTCATCAACCTGAAAAAAGGGAACAGTTTGAAATTCTGCAAAATGCTTAAGTGCTTCTTCATGATAACCATTTTGGACCCATGCTGTTAACATGACACTCCAAGAGATAAGATCTTGCTCTTTCATGGACAAGAAGACCTTTAAAGCATTCAAAGTTTCATGTTTAAATACTGCATACATGTTAATCAGGGCACTTCCAATGAATGGATAATATTCAAATCCTACTTTGATGATATAAGATTGGGCTTGTTTTCCTATATCAAGTGCTTTTATTTCTGCACATGTCTGGACAACACTAACTAATGTGAACTGACTAGGTTTTGAATATCCAAGCATATCACGGAAGATCCCCAGTGCTTCTACAAACTGCCCTGATTCACCACATCCAGATATGATAGTAGTCCAGGAAAACTCATTTCGTGTCGACATCTTTTGGAAAATCAATTTTGCATCATCAATAGCTCTACATCTAACATACATCTCAAGAAGAGCATTTTCTAATCCCAACCGACAGTCATCTGCAAAAGGATTTTTAATCATGTAAGAATGAAAAGATCTTCCTTCCTTAAGCATAAAAAGGTTCCCACAAGCCCGCAGAAGATAACTGATTGAAGAACTACTTTGTGAAATACCAACTTCCCTCATCCCACAAAACAACTCCAAAGCTTTAAAATCGTTTGAATTAAAAATTAAAGTGTTCATCATAGAATTTATGCAAATTTCATTCTTATTGCAAACATCAAGAAAGCATTTATAAGCAGCAGATATCATCCCAAAATTTCCATACATGTTGATAAAGCCACTGCCAAGATATGAATCCATCTTAAAACCAAGTTTGATGACACTGCAGTGAATTTGAGTACCGGAAAGCTCTGTCTCCAAATTTGAACACAAACTGACAACACTTGCTGAAGTAAATGGGTCTGGTTTATTACCTTCACAAAGAAAATCAACATATAATCCAAGTCCTTCCTTAAATTTTCCAATCTGATTAAACCCAGCAAGTAAAGCACATATTGCCACATTATCCTTCTCATCAAGAATGTTAAACACTTTACTCGCATCATCTAACAAATGTAGTTTAGCATAGCAATCAATAAGGGCACCACCTACAACAACATCATTTTCAATCCCAATCTTCAGAATCTGCCCATGAATAGACCTTCCAAGTTCAACATCCAACACATCAGCACAAAGTTTAACAATGATTGTGTATGTAAAGTGATTCCGTGACACAGATGAGTGACCCATCTCAAGAAACAACTTTAAAGAACCCTTCACATCAGATGCCTCCACGTAAGCATTCAGTAAAGTATTCCACAATGCCTCACACTTTTCACCAATACAAACCCCATCAAAAACCTTCCTCGAATTCTCAATATCCCCACAATCAGCATACATGTGAAGAATCAAAGAGCTGCAAAAACTATGGGAATCAAAACCACTTTTGAGTACCAACCCATGAATGAGCTTTCCCATGACAGCATTACAAGTCACCCTGCAAGCCTTGAGTGCCACAGAAAAACCAAACTCGTTAGGGCACATCCCAGACCGGCACAAGCCACGAAACAAGCTCAAACCCATTTCATGTTGCCCCACGTGGACATAACAAGAGACCAAGCTGGTCCAAGAAACCAAACTCGGTTCAGGAATTTCATCAAACAGTTTATGTGCATTCTGAACTTCTCCAATATCACCATAAAATCTAATCATATTGTTCTGTACAAAGACATGCTTGTCAAGGGCACTTTTAACAAAAAGAGAATGAAGTGTTCTGCCACAGTTTCTGTCTTTGTGGTCCCTTAGGTGCTGTAAGAGGGTGACACAGTCTTGGAAGCAAAACCCTGTATTGTTTTGGTGTTCTGATAAAGCTTTTGAATGAAATTGTTGTGTTCTTGTCAGTATTGATTTGTTGGGCCAGCTAGAGAATTGGGTTCTGAAAAACAAAGAGAGCTTGCTGGGGACAAGTTTGGATTGGGTGGAATTAGTGGTCAAAAAATAGCAAAGAACCATTTTTGAGGATGGATTTTGGATTTTCCAATTGCATTATTTTTCCTACTTTATGCAACAAGTTTTGATTTTATCAAGTGACTCAATTGTGATGTGAAAGCATGAACAAAAGGTGTGTTACAGCAATTACAATCTCCTTAACAAGAAAATGTTGCATATATTAACTGGCAGTTACAACAATCATAATTTATTGGATTTGGAACTAGCTAAGAAATTGGGTTGTAAATTGAACTTCAATACTTCAGTGACTTTAAGGTTGAAAGCTTCATTTAATATTTTTCTCTCTATTTATAGATTTGAATAAATTTGAATGAATAGTGTGTTCCTATTTCCCTTCAACTTTTTGTAAAATGGTTAGATTACATTCCAAAACACCCATTACATAATACAAAAAATATAATACTATGATTGTAAAAATTACATTATGGAAAGTGTTATCTAAAACACTTGAATAACCAAAAATAATGTATTTTAAACTAGAAGACCATATAAATATAAAAATATTTGAAAGATATATTTAATATTTCAAAAAAAAAATAGGGATTGAAAATATTTTATTCTAAAAAAATAAATTTAAATTGTCCCTTTAAAAATGTAAAAAATACAATTTAAAGTGGGTGTTTGTGGTTAAATAAAAGATCAAGAAAATAGAGTCGACCAATCGACTCAAAATTTGATTTGCCTGTGTTAAAGCTCTGCATGCACCAAACACGATCATTAGACGTTCTTATCATACACTTTTACCAACCCGATTACAAACCATCAAATGGCACAGAGATGTAATCAATGAAATTTCAAATTTGTGCACTTCTTAATTAATCATTTGTGGTTATGTGGGTTTTGGCACACAGGTATGGTGTGATCACCTAACATGTTTCTTCTAAATCTTAGGTTGTGGCTTGTTAAAGGCTGGAGTATGTTTGAATTTTATGTTCCATGAATGGTGGTGATTACTTAAATGACTATACATGTTCCATAAGTTGTGATTATTTAAATAGTTTGACAAATCTTATTATAATATATAATAAGTAATTAGATTTATACTTTTTCTTGATGGTTTAGGTATTATCTACTATTTCACCCACAAGGGTGGTTTAAGCCTTATGTTAATTTTTAAAAATTTATGTATTTTGACTAATCTTGCTAATTATTCTTGAAGTATTTATAATTTTTGTCATTTATTTGCTTAATATTTTATTATGCTGTTATTATTCATTCTTTTAAGACTAAAATACATTTTTGTCCTTTATATTTTTTATTGTATTCGGTTCAGTCCTTTATCTTTTAAAACGTCCAATCTAATTTACTATATTTTTAAAGTGAGTTCAAATAATTATTCAATTATTTTCTATTCTGGAACACTATTTTGATTCATTTTTTAGATATGCTACAACATCCAAAAAAAATGGCAAGAAATTTCCACCGATCCAACAAAAAGTAGACATTTGTCACTTCATTTAACTTTCCATTAAAATATGCTTTGGTTTTATTCTTCTTTTAAAAAAAAATGCTTCCAAACATACCCCTTATTTCACATGACCATGCAGCTATCAGGGTGGCTCTCATTGCTCATTCTGTTTCTATATCTTCAACTTTTGGTGAGAGTTTGCTTTAGTTTTTGGTTTTGTGCACTATTGATATGATTTGAGAAGATACAATTTTCAAGCTTGGTTGGAGTTTGTATTTGCTTGTAGGGGTCGAGTTCAAAGCCTGTAATGATGGTTAGAATGTGTTCTCTTTCTCTACTTTGGATGAATTTATTATTAGGTTTTTGTTTTCTATTACTTGACACACAAAAATTAACTCATGCACAATATCAAGCTGCTAAAAAATTTTGATGTTGGAACAAGCTTCAGAGTTGGTTCATCTTGCAAAAAATAACAAAGCAAGATATAAATAAAGCAAAAAAGGTGAAAAATCTTGGTTCCAATAAAAATAAGATTAAATAATTTTGGCCAATTTTTTTATTCAATGAGATAATCGGTTGTCACTGCAATAGTCTTCTACCTGTAGTAGTGCAATTGCATGTGAAAGCATAGCAAGGGAGTGGTCAAGGTAAGATGAAAGGGTTTATTTGGAAAGAGACAAAATTTAAAAAGATATTTAAATAAACATTTTATCATAAAAATCTATTAACAAATGTCAATATTTGATTGATTCAACAAATATTCGGTTCCTCTATTTTGGTTGATTCAACATTTCTCTTTTTTTAATGATTTAACATGTTAAACTTTTTCTATTAAATTCGTGCAAATAAAAATCATAGAATTTTAACTCATGTTTGAAAACAAATGTTACATAAATATGGTAAAAATCATATGAAAATTAAATCCAACAACTAATAAATAAATTCAACAACCATAAATACAGATTTGGATTGTCTGTCAAATTAATAAATTATTCAATAAATAATGATTGAGATAGATGTATAGTACATTTTTGTAATCACTACAACTTTTGAAACATTATTGAAGTGTGTTAAAAAGTGTGAAAAGAACTTTGAAAAGTCTCAAACTCATTCTTTTGATGAGTTGTGACCATTCAAATGCACAAATGCTCATATTTAAAAAAGTCACAACTTAGTACAAACAGATGAAAGATAAAGACCTAATGGAGTTTCTAGTGGTGATAAACAAATGGATGGCTATTTGGATGGTCCATACAATTATTAGTGTTTGGCTATAATATTATTCATAGGCCAAATTTCAAACTTTTCAATACTTTTTCAACTTCAGGTTGAATAGTGTATATCTCTTTTTTATAGATAAAAAAATGTTCATATTTCTTGAGCAAAATAATTATGATTTTGCCAACATTCTTAACCACTTTCCAAAGTAATCTTTGAATCCATGTGTGTATAGTGAGATTATATGTCCTACAAAGAAGCCAAACAAATAGACCTTAATCCAAAGACAACTAGGTAATATATAGACCTAACCTCGAGCATCATAGTGTGAAGAAACTAAATATAAATGCTTACCTTGATCCAAAGATAACCTATACAACCCCCTGACATCGAACATCATAGTTCCAAGAGACTAAATATATTATGTATGTGTAGACTCAAGCCAAAGCCGACCAAATGATACTGATCCCTATAAAATTTTCAATTTCTAATTATAAATCCCCTATATTGTTTTGTTCTATTATTAATCTCTGGTTTACTTTTTGTAATTGATATCAATTTTCTCAAGAATGAAGACTCTGTCTATTCTACTCCCTTCCAGTAAAAATCTAAATTTTATAGAAACTAAAAATATATTTTATCTTATAAATATTGACTCTGTGAATGAATTATAACAGGTAAATTCAGGCAATAATACATGGATAGACCTCAGTTAATTAATGGTACTACACAGGCAACTAGAAAACATTGTCTTCAAGATAGTCTGCAAGCAAATCTATGACATGATGTCCCCTATCATGTCAAACACTGAAACAGGCTTTATCCTTTCCAAATTGTACCCAGAAGCTTAGCATGATTAACAACTCTTCTGTGAGTTTAATTTGTAGGCAAACCAATCTAGATGCTCATGCTTTAGTTGGAGTATTTAGATCTTATGTTAGGCCACATGTTTTTAATAGAATTTCTGATTGTAAAAATGCTATTATTTTTAATGAAATGAGATTATCCATTTGCTGTCAAAAATAATCTCAGTTTATTGAACACCTAAAATCAAGCCACGAGACAATGTCATCATGTACAGCAAATATTCTGTCATCAGGTTCCCCTTCCAAAATGCAGTGGTAACCACCTTCATAGAGCTTTAAGGTCTTGTCTTTGCTAGATGCTTTCTCATAAAGAAACTTGCTCACTAATGGATCAGTCACCTTATCTGCTGCTCCATGAAGAATCAATAATGGTGCTGAGACCTGCAATCACCCCTCAGAGAACAATTAAAAGTTTATTTTCCCAACGCTAGCGACATATTTTCTAACATACTTCTAACCTACACTTTTAAAAGTTGAAATTTATCAAAAACTACTAAATTAGAAGAGTCATGACAACTTGCACTCACATAAATTTGTGTTTTTCTATAAATCTCAATTCTCAATTAATCACAAAGTGTGTCAGAAAGTGTTGTTAGCATCGATGATTGCATATATAGAAAGAAAAATAACCATGGCATAAACCCAACTTACATTCTATTAAAAACAGAGCAAAATAAATTAAAATAAAAAACAGCAAAAGAAAAGAGGGGAAAATGAGGTGAGAGAAATAAATAACTAACCTTGTCTACTTGTGACTCAATTTCTTTTGTGGTTCTTAAAAGTTCCATCCCAGTTCTCAACCGTGGATTATCATCATAACAAATGACATTGTAAACAGCCTACACAGAATTAACACTTAAGGAATAAAAAAGTTTGTCGGCAGATTAATTAGATCATACTATGTATTTGGTTTGTTTCGATTCCTGTTTAATAGGGACATGCAAATAAAAGGGTGAGGCTGGGGTTGGGCAGATGGAGATAGCTACAACAGATGAATATTATTCATTCCAACAGATGATTAATAGATGTTGCAAAGCTTTACATTACATTATTGGTTTGGTTGAGCAGAGTGTCAAGGAAAAACTATAGATGATATATCTTATGTAATACTAATTTCCATGTGCAACAATCTAAATGATAAAGATTATGTATTGCAAAACTAGATGGAAACTAAAAAGCTGGCTAGTAGCTGAAATTTGTTAAACTAACTTAATAAATCATAAGTGTTTGATAACATTATATGTTGAAGTAACTGAAAATGTAAAATGACAACTATAAAAAAAATATATAATTCTTTCCTTATATATAAAATATTAAAAAGAAAAATCTAATAAATATTCAAGAACAAAAAAAAAATAAACCTAAAAATTAGAAACTAGAAGCTTATATTTTAAAAAACACTACTTGAAGTAACGTTTCAAAAACCATTAGAAACTATTGAGAAAAACTTATTTGCCAAAAAGTTAAACAAGTTTTTCAGCTAGTAAAAAAAACTAGAAACTAACTGAAATGTCTTGTCAAACATAGTTAAAGGCTACTATGTTGGAGGTTTTGAGCTTACTAATCCTTTCTATTCCACAAACAAAAAAATGAACGAAGTTTTATTTTGGCAAAAAGTTATAAATAATCATTGTGCGCAAAAGAAGAAACTAGCAAAGCCAAATATGAGGTGCTTATTGGCACCCCCTTGAGGGGCCTTGCATAAAGTCATGTGAAGTATATATGTAAAAAGAAGTAAAGCATTAAATTCTGATAAAATGAAAATGAATAGAAGAGTTATTATATATAGTTGTCCCTTGACTCTGACCTTATAATATCAATTTAAGGATGGTGAACCTTATATTAAAGAATGAAAGATATGACCAAAGAAATTGCACTCTAAACAGCATAACTGGCTACAATGTGATATTTTTATAGCATGCATATATAATATGAATCTAGTAGTAGTAAGTGGAGCATATGTAATTATAACATTTAAATTACTTCACTACATCACAGTTTTGGAAGTTTCTGTAACAGCAATTGGGCTGTAATTTTGCTTACTATTGAAGTAATTGAAACATAACTAAGATAACAATTACAATAGAAATTTTTAACCATGAAGATTAGTGACACATTTTGAAACAACCAGGAAATGTAAGACATTTAATCAAATAAAGCACGAAATAGTTTATAGAAATTATTATTCATTTCATTATATAAGTATGCAATTAATGACTTTAAAGTTACCAACCAATTTTCTTTTGCTTGGTTCCCTGAATGCAAGTTCAGCTAGGTCTTGGTTTGGGAAGAGTTTTGCTTTCGGCATCACTTTAGACAAAAGAGTTAATACCTTCATAACTGCATCTGATGGCAAAACGTCATCTGCAATCTTACCGGTAACAAAAGATCAGCAATTCATGTTTCATCTTCTTAAACTAATAATGCACCCAATTTAGGGTGGCTAAGAACAAAATACCTTTTTTATTCGATCTTATACTAATTTATTATCACCATCACCCTATTATGATATTTGTTTCTTGCAGCTTTTTATAATGTTAATGCCAAGAATTATTTCATATGGATCAACTAGTTATAACCATTCCAGGTGATATATCAAAGGCACCTAATGAATGCCCAAAAGCACCAAAGAAGTCCAAAGTACTTTGATGGTTAATCCTCTTAAAGATCTTCAGTAATCAAGAGGGTATCCTAACATTACATGGTTTTGCCAGGTAAATATTAAAATCAGATCAAAAGCATCATTTTAATTTCTATTTAATTTTAAGAATACCGAAAGCCACTAGTATGATGGCCCAGAATAGCAGAATCATGCAAATAAGGGCAATAATCCATAGTAAGAGGCTAAAAGAATTGATCTAGGTAGACTGTAAATTTAAGTAGCTAACATAGTAGCATCCAACAAGGAGTTAAAGCAGAATCACAATTTTGAGAATTAAAAAAATGAAGTTGTTGAGCATCAATTAAAATACACAGGAATGAGCTTACTTTACACATTGGTGCTACAAGTATCATTCCATCCCAATTATTTGGATCCCTCAAATGAACTTTAAGAGAAACTGCCCCACCCATTGACTGTCCTAATATAAATCGAGGCAAGTCTCTCAGATCAGGCCTGGCTGTCAATTGAAATATAAAACATAGAGCAATAACAGCATGTTATTTAGCATGAAAAAAAATTACAACACCGATGAATTTAATACCATGGATACTGAAAAGTGAAAAAGCCGCACCTTTAATTTTTGTATAATGTTCTATAACATCACCAACTAGATCATCAAAGTTTGGTATATAACCATGCAATCCTTCTGACAGACCAAAACCTGGATAGTCCATTGCAAAGACACCATACCCAGATGCTGCAATTCTCCTGGCTATACCTGAATACAAAATTCATGTCCTACCCCAAATCAGACACACGAATCTTTATCTTCCTCATAAATAGATAGCACAACAAGTACCATTACAAACCTTCAAAGAAGAAGGTGCAAGTATCACCATATCCATGACAGAAACACACAGAAGCCTTGAGTGGAATCCCTGGCTTTGGCATCCAACTTTTGCAGAAAATTTCAAATCCCCTCGAATTCCTTTCATACCACTACTCATCAAACAAGTAAAATATAAACAAACATTTTCCACCAAGGCAACAAACTAGTCAAAGGAAAAAACTTCAGAACATCAACAATCTCCCTAGATCTTTTGGAAATACGATGATAAAGCAGAAAATCTTACCTCTTCAGTTCTGATCCCAGCAGGAGCATTCTGGCACGAGAGGTTAGAACATCAGTCAATCACTGAATCTTGAACAAAGTATTACTTACACCCAATAAAGCAAAATTACAAGAGTTTATACATAAGTTGATTCTATAAAGCAAGGTTTCAAATAAGGGTTTGCGACTGAAAGTGCAGCCACAATATTGTCAAGGTTTATAGGTCTCTATGAGTGAACCACGACTGTAATTGCAGCCACATTTGTAACCAAATTTCCACATAAAAGTTTTTTATATTCATTGGCCAATATTAATTTTAGTTTTTCTTAAAAAATCAGTAACAGGAATATGCCCATGACCTCTCTCTTCACTCTTAAACCCCTTCCCATTTACCTAGTCAACCTTATATCTCCAACATTGGTACAAAGTGTCAACTTACATTGTTTTTTTCCTTGTGAATCATTATATTCCTTAGACTAAGTGTGTGTTTGGATACCAATTAGAATTGCATTAATAAGTGTTTCTGCATTTTCCAATGCACAAATGGCAAAATTATTTGAGTCACGGATTGAATTCAAAATAAGTTAAGTTGAATGCAACTGTAATCCAAACATACTCTAATTTGTATAAATGAAAATTCCGGGATGAAAGCAATAAAAGTTGCCACTTTCAAATACCAAACAATACTCAAACCCAAAACCAAAAGCATAAACATCAAAACTTTAAACAAATGGTAGCATCCCTTATGCGCTATTTGGTTCAAAGGAGGGGAGAGATTTTAACCAGACACTATGTTTGTTGAGAGGAAGGATTTTAATAAAGTGGAAGAGAGGGAGCTATTTTCTTGTTTGGACGACAAGTGATAGGATTTTTAAAATTAATTTACATTTATAACGAGTAATCCACCACACTTCCTAAAAATCATAGACGTTAGCACTTAGATCCTAAAAGCAATTTTCACAAAAATTAGACCCTAAGCATGTTGATGTGCAAGTTAGTCTTTAAATGCTTTAACTTTTAGACTGCTTTAAAGTGATTTTGAGGCAAAAATTCTTTCATAATCTATGCCAGTGCTTGCATCTTTCAATAACAAGAAGAACATGGGTGTTTACTCATCATTTTACAACCTTACAATTTTGAATTTCTAGACATATCAGGGATATTTTAGTCATTATCACATCTAAAACATTTCAAATCACCTCTCAAAATCAAATCCAGTTATTGATGTAAAAATAGAATCAAACAACTAATATTTAAAAAAAAAAATCTATTTTTCTAGTGTACCCTGCATTTTTCTCAAACCAACCAGTATCTTAGTAACAAGATCAAACTGAACTAACCTTATAATTTTGAAATTCTAAACATATCAGGGATATTTTAGTCATTATCACATATAAAACACTTCAAATCACCTCTCAAAATCAAATCTACATATTGAGGTAAAAACTAAACCAAACAACTAATATTAAAAAAAATCTATTTTGTATTGTACCCTCCATTTTTTCTCAAAGCAAACAGTACCTTAGTAACAAGATCAAACTGAACCGACCTTCTAATTTTGAAATTCTAAACATATCAGGGCTATTTTAGTCATTATCACACATAAAACATTTCAAACTCTCAAAATCAAATCCACATATCGAGGTAAAAACAGAACCAAACAACTAATATTAAAAAAAAAACAATTTTCCAGTGTACCCTCCATTTTTCTCAAACCAAACAGTACCTTAGTAAGAAGATCAAACAGAACTAACCTTGAACAAACAATGATCAAGATGCTGCTGCACCTCAGAGAAGGCAGCGTGGACCCTTCTTCGAGTGTAAGCAAAGTCAATGTTACAACGCGCTATAGCGTTCAACTCATCACTCACCCCTTCAATGGGTACCCTTCTCACTGCTCTCACCGTGAGTTTGCCAATCTTGTTCTTCGCCGAAAAGGGTCTTCGAAACTTCAAAGGGTGAGAAATGGGTAAGTCGATAAAGGGTGATCGGAATCTCAAGGGTGCACATGACTCCATGGTCAAGAACCAAACTTTAACAGCAAGAGAAAAATGTTGGGTTTCTTTATGTATAATTTTTTGAAAGGTTCTTTATATATAATTATAATTATTATTATTATGGTTCTTTTTTTGTTCTTTTTTTCATTGTTTTGCTTCAATTAGTGGCGAGTCTAAGTCCCAATAATAGCATTCTGGAAACAGTGTTGGGAGACCACATTTTCATGTTTGACGCCAATGGGCAAACGCGCATTGTTCACTTTTGATGCACTTTCTCATGTTTCAAAATGAATATAAGGCTTAAATAAATTTTTTATTAAAAAGTTATTTTTTATTTTTAAAATTTAAATATACTTTTTAATTCTTCAAATTAATTATTTTTATTATCATTATTATTTTATAGGTTCTAGTATATTTAGTATATTTGATTGAAAGTTGAGGAGATTAAGGTTAACGAGAGAATAAGAACTAAAAATGAATCAAAAATTAAAATAATATTTTTAAATTTTAAAAAATAAAAGTGATTTTTTTGCAAAACATTAAAAATTAAAACTTATTTTAAATATATAGATGTAGCTTAATTCGTGACACACATCGAGTTTATGAATGAAAACACATAGTTTGATTAATAATTAAGTTTAAGAATAAAGAACTAATTTAGTACAATACACCTTTAATGAGGAGTATACTTGCTTAAGTGTCATTAAATTAATTTCAAATAGAGTAATTATAATTATTCTTAATAAATAATATCTCTTAAATTAAGTGTTAGTATTTATTTTTTAATTTTATATAAATTATATTTTTTCCAATATCTATAATTTATCATCATATATATATATATATATATATATATATATATATATATATATATATATATATATATATATATATATATATATATATATAAAAGAATTCAATCTTTGTGGTTCACATTTCGTTTTCAATCTTATTTTGACTGTTTTTCTGATAATTACTTATTTAAATTTAAAAATTAAAAAATAAAAATAAAAATTACTCTCAAAACATATATGATCATTAACTAACATATATAAATGTATCATTATTTCAAAAAAATTAATTGTTATTGAAGGACGAAATTTCTTATTTACCTCTAATTTTTGAAAATATCACTTTAATATTAAAGTTAGTTTTGTTGTTTTCATCTATTTATTAATTTTTATTGTATGTGTAAGATTAACTTACAACTAACACTTATTTTTAGAACGTAATGAGTAACAAGTAAGAGTAAGATACTGGTTGCATATGCGATTTATGTTTTTATATACGGACGTTAAAACTACATTAATTTTTGGAATTAAACATTTCTAAGACAAACATAATCAATTAATTAACTTCTCTAACACATGAATATTGGGAAAAAAATATTTAAAGAGAGAACTTATATTTAGTTATAATATCTGATATATTATATTTTGGTAAAAAGTATTTATAAGATGGTATGAGAAATTTACTATTTCTGAAATTACAGGAATTAACTTTCATGAAAATTGGTTTTATAGCATTTAAATATATTTTATTAAATTTTAAATTAAAATAAATATTATTAACTTTTTTGATACATAATTAAATATGAAATAAATAATTTTGTCTCCCATGATAGTGTTAAGCAAGATGATTACCTGGGAATGATATTTGATATGGTAGAAAAATATATATTTAAAATTTAAATTTAAATTAATTTTGAGTATAGAAAATTTAATTGCATAATATACATATTATTTAACAAAATATTTATTATAAAATTACTTAATAACATTTTTAAGTAAAAATAATTTTATATAATTTGAAGTAAAAATAAATATTGTTGAGTCTTTGTTACAAAGTTATGTTCACTGTATATGCGAGAAAAGTTATCTTTGTTACCTATATTAATTCGCTCACAATAGTGATGAGTATGGTTTTACAGAATTGCACTCTTTGTTCTTATTTTATCAAATTCATCATTTTTGTCCTTCTATTTTGAGAATAGGACATTTTGTCTTCAATTTAAGTTATATATGTCTCATTTCTCAAATAGCACTGATGGTTGAAAATTAATGTTGATTACAGTGTATTACATTATTACTGATCATCATCATATAAAAGTTAAAATTTGAAAGTGTTGAACCTTAAAAATTATAGGAAATTACAACGATATCTTTGAAGTTTTTATGTGTAAACTATAAATATCAATGTTGTAAGAATCAGAACAGACTAACTTGTTTAATAAAAAAATCGGTGAACTAGTCTCGTAATCAATTTGGTCAATACCACAAACTGATTAAACAAAGAATCAATGTTGAAACTAAAGAACCGGTCATGAACTAGTAAAATCAGTGAAAATCCAACAGTTTAACTGGTTTGATTAACCCATAATTTTTTTGAAAATTTTCGGATTTGGTTAAATGCACCTCTTTCTTCTTAAGTCAACTTTTTTTAATTTAAAAACTAATGAAAATGGGATTAACTTAGCAATATGAAAGTGTATTTAGTAAAAATCATTTTTTCTTTTATAATTTCATTCTTATTCCATTTTTTTTCTTATATGTTATGTATGTCATACTTTTATGTTTTAAATTATGAATTTTGTGATATTTTTTATTTAATAGTATTTAGTATAGTTATTATAGTATATTAGTAATAAAAAATATTATCTTAAGACCGGTTTATCCATTGGTTTAACAATAGTTTAAATAGTAAATTGTGAATCAATGCTTTCACATTTTCAATCATTAGACCAATTTTAAAAACATTGGTAATCATGCATGCATTCCATGTTTTTTTAACCATTACTTTCACACTCCCTAAAGGGTGTTAATGTAAGATTTGAGACAGGTGCTAGTGTAATGTTTGAAACTTGAAACATATAAGGATTGTTAATGTAATATTTTTAAACTTAAAGGGAAATTAGTGCAAGAAAATTAAAATAATGAAATTATGCATAATCTGATTAAAGTTGAGGAGTGTTGCGGTTGTAGTTTAACATATACTACAAAGAGTTAAAGATGAATTACCTAAGCATATATTAAAATAAGTGAAC
Organism: Psophocarpus tetragonolobus; assembly: GCA_037954015.1. Taxonomy (NCBI): domain Eukaryota; kingdom Viridiplantae; phylum Streptophyta; class Magnoliopsida; order Fabales; family Fabaceae; genus Psophocarpus; species Psophocarpus tetragonolobus. The sequence goes on along the minus strand of CM075692.1, from coordinate 48,498,230 downwards.
AAGGTTTGGAAAGAGGCTAGCAAGACAAGGAAGTCTCACGCGCATCAGCTTGGACCTCATAGGTCAGTTGCAGAGGAAATTTGTCGATTTGTCCCCCTTTAAACAAATACTTTAAAAAGTTGTCCAACCCCTCCCTCCACCCCCCCCCCCCCCCCCTTTCTGCACAAATACTTTAAAAATAAACTCTAACACTTAAAATAAGTTGGAAGATTATAACAACACCTCTGATGTTTAGTTTAATTACACATGTATCCATTGTTTACTTTAACAATCTAGGGTGTTAATGTAAAATTTAAAAGGGTTGCTAATGTAATATTTTAAAATATATAACGAGTGTTAGTGTGATATTTTAAAACTTAAAAGGGAGATTAGTGTGAGAAATTAAAAAAGAGTGAATTTTTATGAAATTTGATAAAAATTGAAGGTGTTATTACAATTTTCTCTAAAAAATTAACATTGACCACTATGTGTTATACAATTTTTAACATTTTTCACTATGTTAACCACTAATCACATGACATATGATAGTCAATGTAAATTTTTAATGGAAAGCAAGTCTCTAAAAAATTAACATTGACCATGTGATATAATTTTTAACATTTTTTACAATCTTAACCACTAATCACATGACATTCAGTGGTCAATGTAAATTTTTAATGGTAAGTGTGTCTCCAAAAAATCAACATTGATCACCTTGTCTGATATAATTTTTAACATTTTTCACTATATAAACCACTAATCACATGACATTCAGTGGTCAATGCAAATTTTTAATGGTAAGTGTGTCTCTAAAAAATCAACATTGATCACCTTGTGTGATAAAATTTTTAACATTTTTCACTATATAAACCACTAATCACATGACATATGATAGTCAATGTAAATTTTTAATGGTAAATGTGTCCTCCAATTTAACATATGGAACATAAATTATTATTTTTAAAAATAGGTGACAAAAATAATGTGAGACAAAATTTACAAATTTAGTAAAATAGGAGGCAAAAGTACAATTAAGATTTTTTTTTTAACTTTTATTAATAAATATTAATTATTAGTATTTTGTCATAACATTAGTGGAAGAGATTTAAATCTAGTACGTGACACATTCTAATTGAGATTTTAATAAGATTATTTGTTTATTTTACGGTGATTAAGATTATTTTAACATTAACTTTTTACATAGTCTCATCATTTTTTTCTTTGATTTATATGACAAACCGAAGAGAATGGATTGAGACCAATTACTGTGTTAACTACTTCTAAAAAAAATAGTGTCATGAGTAAATAATTTTTAAAATATTTTCACAAGCATCCCAATTTAATTGGTTGGATTAGATTTAATGATTTTATAATATAGGAAAATGTGAAGTAAAAAACATCAGAAAATGTAATTCTCTATCTAAAAGAGATTAGAGTAAAACCAACATGGAAATAACAATTGTATTTTAAACTTTTTTTTAGAGTTAGTTACGCATGTATTTATGAGATTTAATGTAATTACACTTATGTTCTCTGTTTTTTTTTAAACATTAATTTTGTATGTAAGATTTGAAAAAGGTGTTACTATTTCAAATGTATATGAGATACACCAATAATAAATATATAAAAATAAAGGAGTTATGTGTAATGTAAAAAAGAAAGATGATCTTAACTATTTTTTTTAACATCCTATTAGGTAATGGTGTTATGTTATTTAAAAAATTTTCTGGTGTACACATAATTAGATATTAAATTATAAAAAATAAATATTTATTAATTATAATTTTTTACCAAATTTTATTAATTTTGTTGAACTTTATGTATTATACTTTTTTCAACATATTGAAAGTAAAACATTTCTATTTATTATTTAATAATTTTCTTTATTTTGTAATATTTAATAAATTATGATCAATTATAAAATATAAAATGTATTTAAACGAGTGAGTTAGATAATATTTTCACACTACTCTTGCTTTTAGTCATAAGTTCAAAGCCAGATTAATTATTCAAACAATTTAATTCACGTCCTATTTTTTCCCTATTATTATCTTATTGCTTATCATTTTGTATAGGTTTTTCCTGAAACCATTCTTTGGTAGCAAGTTGAATAAACCTTCTGAGAAAAATATATATACACAGTGTAAATTAGATTGTAAATCATAATCTTTTATTTATATATATATATATATATATATATATATATATATATATATATATATGATAAGTTTATTAATTTTATAAATTAATATTTTAAAGAGTTTAATTAATATGTATTATTAGTGTAAATTACATTGTCAATTACAATCTTTTATATATATATATATATATGATAAGTTTATTAATTTTATAAATTAATATTTTAAAGAGTTTAATTAGTATGCATTATTAGTGTAAAATTTTTTATACTGACATTCAATCACAAACTCTTACTTTATGGTAAGTTAAGTTTTTTTATTTTATTAATTAATATTTTAAAAGTTATATAAATGAAAAGATATGATTAAATGTCAGTGTAATATTATTTTACACTGTTACTACAAACTAATTAAACTCTACTTTTGTGTAATATTATTTTAAATATCGTGTAAACGAATGATTGTGATTCTTTTACACTAAGTGTATAGGTTTTAAACTCCCAATACATACGTTTGATTCTTTTTTCCGCGTTTCTTTTAACAAAACTATACATTTTAATACTAATATCAATTGATAAAATATTTTATTGTTTAAGCAACTCGTTTAAGGTTCAATTATGTGATATCTTACTTTTAATAATGGAAGCAAAAATATAAAGCTATACATTTAACATTAATTTGACCTTGAAATAAAACCTACTTTTATTCATTGAGTTTATTAATTAACCTTAAAAGTCATACATTAATCAACCAAGTGTTAGTGTTAAGCTTTTATTAGAGGACATTTATAATTAAGCAAATTATAAAATATTTCCTCAACTTTTATTACATTATCTATAACTATATTTTTTTATTTTCTTATTTTAATCTTTCTTTAAGTTTAAAAATATTGCACTAATACATCTTATATATTTGAAAACATTACACTAGCATCTCTTTCAAACCTTATAGTCACACCCTTCAGAGTGTGAAAATAACAATTAAAAAAATAAGAATGCATGTGAATTACATTAAACTTTAGGAAGTGTTGTTGTAATTTACTCTTTATAATTTTACTTTGTAGGCTTAAATGAACCCTAAATACTTAAGTGGGTCATTTGCGAGTATGTGATCAAGTTGAAGAGTTTTTCTCCCTACACCTTCATATATTTAAAAAAAAAAAAGACAAAAATGCCTTTAGGTAAAAATTCTCCATAACCTTGCATTATTGCCAACTCTTTATTGCACCCTTCTTCCCTATGACGACAATCATACTTCATTTTTCTTCTCCCCTCTTTGCCTCTACTTGCTTTCTTTATTCTTCTCCATTGCTTAATATGGAGTCCTTTTACATCTGCCCTCTCTCCCATAATCTAGAGGTTGAGTTCAAAAATATTTGTCAACTAGATTAGGTAATCCCGAGTTTTTTTATAAATCCGAATTACTTAATTTGGACTTGTAAAAGATAAGTTGTCAATGAATCTGGATTAGGTAATCTAGAGGTTTTTCGACAAATTTTGATTATCTAATTCAGGCTTTAAAAAAACCTAATGAATCTAGATTAGCTAATCTACAATTGTTAAAAAAAAAGAAGCTCTGGATTGCCTAATCTAGATGTTGAAAAAATTATGACTCTATATTAGTTGTTCAGTACTGAGTTTAGATTGGTTGTTTCGTATTGACTCTAGATTGGTTGTTCCGAATTGATTGTTCCAGACTCTATGTAGACTGGTTCAACAAGGCATTGGGAGTATGGATTACTCAATCCAAACTCCTTCCCCACACATGATTTTTTCATCTAGATTTTCCTATTCGGACTACTTAAATGCATAAAACAGAAACCCCTAATTCGAAGCAACAATACATCACCATCAAATATTGAATCCATATTGTCATCTCCACAATCCAAATTGCAACTTTTAGTGAACACAAAAAGGGAGTTTAAGGGACAAACACATACCTAGTGATGAAGATTGAGAGATATAACCATGTGTGATCAGAGATCAAGCTTTTTCAAGTCTGGATTCAACAACAAAAACATGTGAGATGTAGATGGAAAGAAGGGGAAGAGGGGATGGAGATGTTAACCTAAGGGTATTTTTGTATTTTAAAAATATATGAAAGTGCAGGGAGAAAAATGAGAAATACAAGATGAAAAACTCTAAATCTCTAATAGAAAACATAATTGAGCCCAACTTTAAGGAATCAAACAAACAACATATTCTAAATCTCTAATAGAAAACATAATTGAGCCCAACTTTAAGGAATCAAACAAACAACATAGAGAAAGGTTAATTGGGCCTAACATAGATATTGAGTCATCAAGAGGACAATATCTTTTAACATTCTTACCAAACAAAAAACACTCAAAATAATCTTATTTTCTAGATCAATTTATTTGAAACACATAAGAGGATATATTCCGTATCAATTAATCCTATGGTACATCAAAATTCAAGTAGTCTTATACTGGAGTTTCATGTCCCTGTTTAATTTTAATTTCTATTAACTTATCACAGCATAGAGATTTTCCTACTATAAAAGTAAACAATTTACATGACTATAGGAACTTTTGCCAGTTTTTTTTTTAAAAAAAAATATTATATGTGACTCAAAAATAATGTATTTTTTATTGTTTTTTAAATATTTTTTGTTTGGTTTTAATTATCAAACAATAATTTTAATTAAGTTATTTTTACAGTTTAGTCTAACATGTCGTTAGGAAATTGAGAGGGAATAGACATTTTTTTAGAACAAAATATGTTTTTAATATATATCTCTTTTATTCAAAACAGTTTATAACATCAAATAAATTTATAAGTAATTAAATCTAATGTCACTATACGTTTCAATTAATATTTTTTCTTGAAAGTATAAAATAAAACCAAACAAAAAATCATTTAAAAGATCAAATTAAAAAAAAATCTTTTAAAAAAACTAAATAAAAAATATATTACTTTTTAGAAGATTAAGGCTTATATAGTAAGAGTGAGTAGGGAGAGAACCTTCACATACATGGAAACCTCAACTTCAACCTCAAACACTAACTCTGATCAATTAGGACCCGTTCTCATAAATTCTACTCTTTCTCTTCCCAGAAATATTACCAAAACACTTTCTTCCAAAATAGAGAACCTTATTTAGTACTCTTATGTTCCTGAAGATGCTCAAATCTCAGAAGCCACTACACCTCTGTTTAATCCATACAACATCTTCCACCGCCAAAGATCAACTCTTAGGTCTATTACCCAACTTATCACCACCAGAAGACCTGGAGAGAAAAATTATGTTCAAGCTTCTAAACTGGAACAATGTTCTTTGGTAGCCACATCTAAGGAACAATATGTGACTATCGAAATTCCAAATGAGCTCATCAGGCATTGGACATCATAAGGTTTCACCCATCTTCACTATGGAGCTGTGCGCCTGATTCTCTCTCTTCATGGGAGAAAAGGACTTCCTGTCTCTGCCAGAGTTACCTTGCTTGACTCTAGCTATCTTCATTATGAGAATGCTGTAATAGGCACTGTGCTAACTACCTTACATGCTGGAAGTATAGTACTTACTATATTTCCCAACTACAACATCAGCCTAAGGGATCCTACTCTTCCTCATCGGTTGAAGGTACAAGTACAAATCACTGGAGCAGACCAAGTACCTGAAGCTCTAGTTGCCACCTTGCATCATCAAATCATCTACAGACTGCAAAGTCATGCAGTAAATCTATCGTTACCCTCCAGTAACGATGGGGCATTATTTGTGTTTGCCAACCCTCAAGAAGAAACTTCATCCATCATCCAGGTTCCTAGAAATATTTCTAGGGAACAACTGAAGGAACTCATCCCTTTGCAATGGGTGACTGATTATGAAAAATTGCATGAGAATCAGAAGCCTATTCAGTCTACAGAGGCCGTCTTTAGAAGGTTTTACAAGGAAAAGAATATTCCCATATCTTCCTTGTGTGCAGATAGGACAATCATCTATACCGATAAAATAGATGGTCACTTCATATGGGATATGGATCCATCCATGTGCGACCCTGGATGTGACTGCTGGGACAGATCGTCAGATCCTAGCAGTGAAGAAGAAAATCTTGGATACTCTTCTAGTGATTCCAGCGATGATGAGGATGATGGTGATGACGGAGGATACTGTAAACCTCCTCCTCCTCAGCCAAGACGCAGACCTCCTCCTTCTGTTTAGAAGAGACCTGGTATTTCTCTTCAAAAAAGAACATTTGACCCTGCCAAAAAGCCATGGGTAAGGTTACATCATCAAGAGAAACCAGATCCTTATTGGATTTTCAAAAGGATGGAAAAGATACTAAAAGAAGAAGGACTTCCATCTACTCAGGAAAATAAGGGAGTTTGCTCTCCAATCATTCTGCCAACTCCATGCAGTCAACCGATTCCCTGCATGATGTTTACTGAGACACCATATGAGCAAGATTTTCCTCCTTTAGAAAGGAAAACAGATCCTATCACTAAGGTGACTATAAAGCCAAACATATCACCTACTGAGGTGGGACCAGACGGCAAGTCTAAGCCTCTCACTCAAGCTGAAGAGGTACTGAATTGGCAAACTGAAAACGCCAAAGCTCAGAACACCATTCTCAAAAGACTTGACCAAAAGATGGACAGGATGTCTGCTCATTTAGAAATCTCTGATGGGAGATTAGATCATCTTTCTACAAGGATGAAGAGGTATTACCAGCAACTAACCACTGAGATCTCTCGACTAGAAGAAGAATGGAAAGAGACAGTTTTTGGACAAGCCTCTCATGCCAAAGAAAAGGAGATAAGGCATTTAAAGGCTCAAATCAAAGAGCTGGATGATCAGATTGAGCAAAAAATAAGAGAAAAGCAGATTCTGCCCTCTGATCCATATGCCTTTATACCAACTACTACTTCAAGGTTTGTGTCTCAGACCACTTCACCATTTCTTAATAGGCAGTCTTCTTGGACTTTGCCTACAGCCTTAGCATACCGAACTAGAACCAGACCAGAATCTAGTTCACGATCCACTAAAGTTAAGATTGAAGAAAAAACAGAGAAGAAAATTCAGAATTCTCCACTATCCTCACCAGACAGACCGTCTTTTCCCAAGACGGATCTATTCCAGGATTCCCAAGATCCTTATTCTCAGTTTACCATAGGAGTGGAAGATTCTCAAAAAGAAGGCTCTTAGGATGACTCTGACACTCTATATTCTTCATCAAGTACCAGCTCAGCTGAAAATGCAGATGTAGAACAGAGTGATATTGATGAAAGTACAGACAATGAATCAGGCCATGCTGATTTATCCAAAATCTTAATGGCTACTCCTGCTGATTCATCCATCAGACAAGAACCTATTTATGAATCTCCTGATGATAGGAAGATACGACAAGAATACTTTTAAATGAAGTGTTGTTCTTTAAATATGAAAGATTTAAACAAACACTTTCAAAGGATGATGAAAAGATTCTATCTTCTAACTGGTCTCAATGATGTCAGCCTAAAAAATACATATGTTGCCTCTCTTCCTGCAGAGGTTCAGCCAGAACTTAACCGGATGGCTATGGCAGCTCAAAAGGATTTCTCAGCAATGACCATGGGACAGATCCACCAAATGACTAAAGAAGCAGTAGACAAGCTTTGCAGACAACATCAATTCTTCTCTGATGTTATAAGACAAAAGAACAAATTCAACAAAGCTTGCAAAAACTCCTATTTGGAGATCAAGTGCAAAGACAAATGTAGCTACTCAAAGAAGAAGGACAAAAAATAGTCCTTTAAAGTTCCCAATAAAAAGAAACAGAAGTCTTTTAGATTCTTCCGGAAAAAGAAAGGAAGATCTCCAGGCTCGAGATGTTTTATCTGTGAAAAAAAGGGACACTTCTCCAAAACTTGTCCCAACAAGAAAGATAAGGCCATAAGGCTTATCTCATCTTTGGATATCAAAGACAATGAAGTGGAATCCTTATACTCTGAACAAAGCTCTGCAGATGACGAAACAATTTTTGCTTTAAAAGAATCCACAGATGAAGAAAGTTCTTCAGAATCCATTCCCATCTATTCTATGCAGGAGATAAACAGCAGCAGCCTTGCTCCACCATTACCTAATTTTGAGGTATACATATTGCCTTCCAAGTTTGATAAACCTATAAGGGCAATTGCATTTCTAGACACTGGAGCACAAAAGACCATGGTAAATCCAGATATTCTGCCAAAGAAATATTGGAAGGAAGAAACTTGTCATTTTCTGGCAGCTGATGGAAGGATGTTCAAAACAGACTTGGTTACCAGAACACCCATTGGAATAAAATTCTTTCCAGACTGCATTATCTGGACGAAAGTAATTGGCAGCAAATTACCTAACAAGGATATCCTCATTGGAATGGATGTCTTTTCTTTCACAAAGAATATCCGTTCACCCACATGGGCTGAGATTCAAGAAGGAACATAAGCCTTTTGTCAACATTCAAAGACTGTTCTCAATAACCGAATCTCCAGTAGAACTTGAAGACATCAAAGAAAAAATTCTCTCTCTATGTGCTGACAGTCATGAAAGTTTTCGTCATACCAGTCCTTTGGAAGAACAAAGAATTTTTCATCCGATTACCTTTCAAGCTAAATGAGGATGTCAATCCTACTAAAGCCACTCATCCAGGAATGACTTCTTCTGATCTTCTACTGGCAAGATAAGAATGCCAACAATTGCTAAAGCAAGGCCTCATTGAACCTACTCAATCAAATTGGGCTTGTCAAGCATTTTATGGGGAAAAAAGATCTGAAAAACTTCGAGGAAAAAAGAGCCTGGTAATAGATTATAAGCCTCTTAATCATTTCCTCAAGGATGATAAATTTCTCATTGCTAAGGCTTCTACATTGCCCATCCTGCTGAAGGGATCCAATGTCTTCTCAAAGTTTGACCTTAAATCAGGGTTTTGGCAACTCGGAATTCATCCAGCTGACAGAGAAAAGACAGCTTTCTGTATTCCTAATGCCCAATATCAGTGGACAGTTCTCCCATTCAGACTCAAGGTCGCCCCATCTCTTTTTCAAAAGGCTATGACCAGAATATTTGAGCCTCTCTTAGAGAATGTGATCATCTACATAGATGATATCTTGCTATTCTCTAAAGACATAGATTCTCACAGGAATTTGCTCAACCGATTCTTCAAATTAGCCGATCATTATGGGATAATGCTCTCTGAAAAGAAGATGCAATTGGGTCAAACAAAGATTAATTTCTTGGGGATGTAGTTTTTCCAAGGAGCTTATCAGCCACAGGCTTATATTGCAAAACAGCTCATAAATTTTCCAGATGAGCTTATGACCATTAAACAAATTCAACAGTTTCTGGGGATCTTAAACTACATTAGGGATTTCATACCCCATGCAGCCAAGTATACTACTCCTTTGTCCAAACTATTGAAAAAAGACCCCCCTCCTTGGGGGCCTGAACAGACCAAAGCAGTCCAAGAAATAAAGAAGATTGCCCAGCATCCTCCAGCACTGAAAATTCCTGGAGATGGGAAAAGAATTATTCAAACTTATGCCAGTGATCATTACTGGGGAGCAATATTGATAGAAGAAGTCGATAACAAAAAGTTTTACTGCGGACATGCTAGCGGATAATTTAAAGAAGCTGAAAAGCATTATCACACCTCCTTCAAGGAAGCTCTGGCAGTAAAAAATGGAATAAAGAAGTTCGACTTTCATCTAAGAGGATACCAGTTCGAGGTACAGATGGACAACTCATCTTTTCCAAGGATCCTTGAGTTCGAAAATAAAATGCCTCCTGATCCATAGATCCTCCGTCTTAAAGACTGGTTCTCTAGATATGACTTCACTGTAAAGCATATTAAGGGCCAGCAAAATGTGATTCCCGATCTTCTTTCTAGACCAGGAAAGTTGATTCAAATGATCACCACTACTCATAGTTTTCCTTTGATATTCATGGCCAAGCCTCTGTCTAACCAAGCCAAAACTAAAAAACAATACCCTTCAGGATTAAATCCAAGAACGGTCAGTGATATTCTGTACTTTGCACAATCCCATTACTTTTATTTCCTTCATGAAACTTTGAAGTATAAGCATACCGTTCTATCATCCTTTGATCCTCATAATCCTTATGGAAGTATCTTTGAGATATTTTGTGACATAGGATGGGATCTTTGTGAACCTACAATATGGGCTATTTGGTGCAAGACCGTTCAAAATGCCATTCCTATTGCAATCAGAACTAAGGAAGCTTACAATATCTTGATTAATCCTGACAAACAAGATTTCTTATTCTGGACATTATTGGAATGGTATTCCCCCTTAACTTGGTGGAGAACAGAGTTAGAAAAAATTCTTAAGCTCCAAGACCTTAGGGGAAAGAGTCCTTGCTTAACCTCTGTTATCATTATTCATCGACCTTATTTTCAAACTCAGACAGGACAACTATGGTCAAGAAACACAACTTACTTCTGGGGAAATTTTGAAGAATACTCATTAAACCTAAGCTATCAACACCAGCTGTCCCGTCACTTGGAAGAAATTAATTCCACTAATGGTCCTGAGAATGAAGTACCCAACAGGATTATTCCCAGTTCTTCTAGTCATCCTGGAATAAAGTTTTTTAAGCATGTCACTGAGTTCTATGTTCAACCAGATCAATTCCAGACGGCTAAGGACTTAGTCAGTGATGATGAAGACCAATTGATGGATTCTACAATAATGGACGTAAACTCAGACTCCTATGATCCTAATCTTTCTCCGAGTCATGAGCCTATCTTCAAAAGATAAAGGAAAATCACTCTACTCAAACAGCAAGAGCTAACAGACAAAAGAGATCACGTAAGGGCTTACGTAATAAGACAATAATAAAGTTTTCCAGTCTGTAAAGAAAGCACTATTAGATAAGTGAGTGTCAGTGTCTTTACTTTTGCCTTTTTCGAGTAATGTAATAATGGGCCGTGTTTTGTGCGCTGACAAGGAATCTTATCCCCAAGCCAGTCTGTAGAGAGTGTTTTGTCAGGGAATCTTATCCCTTAGACAGTCTGTAAAGTGTGCTATTATTAAACACGCGTCTTTACTTTTCAGTAGCTTATCGCATCCAGACACGTGTAAAGGAGATATTAATCTTCTATGTCTCAGATTGCTATAAATAAGGGTTTCTCTGAAGTATGGGATCATTGAAAAATGAATACAAACTTCATTCTCTGATAACATGAGTTTCTAAACCTCTGTCTTCTCCCCCGAAAACTCTAATCTATGTCATTATAACTCCATGTTAAAGGAAAGATGAAGGAATAGGGTAAGGGTATTTTCAGATGTAAGTATGCTCTGTACTCGCCTCCTAGCGAGGATCTTGTACATCAGAAAACTCTGAAGAAAATCCATAGTTGTCGGTCCTTGTTATTCAAATTATTGTTATGAATACACTGCAGGGCTGGAAAAGAAAAGCTATGGGATGCTTAAAAGTACAGTGAGTCAGTGTATCATAGTAATGGTATGAATATACGGGGCTCCCGCTCCAAGTGGTACTTATTTTATTACAATGAAAGTTAAAGGAACCACCGTCATACTTGTGTCCCAACTTGGTACAGAAGATATTGACATCTTTATAGGGCCACGTAATGTGAAGTATTTGTATTTTTTTAAGTATTTGTATCTTAAACATGTATGCTAGCTTAAGGGACTGTTCAGTTGTACTATCTGTCTTTTTTTTTTAATAATTTTCAATTAGTTTTTTAAATTTTTCATTTCTTAGAAAAGTATAAAAATTTGGAGAAATATTTTTAGATACATACAGTTTTTGAAAATTTTCATTACCTAACAAAGAAATTGTGACAGCAGCGGCAGAGGAGTGGAGGTGAAGGGAGTTGAGGCAGAGAGGTAGTGAAGGTCGAAGTTGAAGGTGCAGAAAAAGCGCCAGATGTAGCGGTAGTGAACACGACAACAAAGAGGTGGGGGTAAGAGACACAAAAGGAACGTGAGAGATGACGATAGCGATAGTAGAAAGGTAACCGAGATCGGAGTGGGAGGCGTGTGACAAATTGAGACAATGGCAATAAAGAGGTAGGGAAAAGTTGAAGTAGTGGGAGCAGCAACAACAACAGCAAAAAGGTGGCGAAGGTTAGGATAGTAGGCGCCGGAGGAGCATGAGAGGCGGGAAAAGGGGAAGGAGAACTCAATATATTGAAGATGAGACTATGTTTTCTAGTTTTTCAAATTTGGAAAACTACTTTGGATAATTTTTTTAAAAACCATATTTCCATTTTTCAACAACTTTGAACATATTTTCTAGTGTTTTTTTTTTTTGTATTCCTAAAAAAAAATTCTCAATTTTCTTGGAAAAACTCCAACTAAACAACCCCTCTTTAACCTCATAGTTAGTTAGGTCATCACTAGTGTGAGTTTTTTTACCAGTTGCTTAAGTCTAACATATCATATCTTCAAAATATTGTTCATTGGAGGCCAGTCTACATGAGAATAAGGATTTGTTAAAAACAAGATGAATATTTTCTTCAAGATACGATTTCTTAAAATTAAAAAAATATTTTTCAAACATAACCAATTAATTGTATTAATTATTTTATTTCAAACTCAATTAATTGAAAATAAAAAAATAATATAAAAATATGAGTTTTATTTCTTTTTCAACCATTAGAGAAAAATTTTGTATGAATATCTTAAAGTTGACCCGACATCGTAGGAACTAAAAAAAATATTTAATATTCTATAAGATACCCAAAGTGGGTATCTTAAATTTTAGCCATAAGAGATATTCTTATCACAAGTTTTAAGAGTCCATAAGCCAAAAAAAATTTCATGAACCACTGGTTTAGAGGATGATCTTTGATGTCACCTCTTTCCTTCATCATTTGTAGTATATATAATTTGTTACCTCAACAACCAAAATAAAGAATAGCTTAAATAAATAGAAAAATCCGAAGATGAAAAATTTAAATATACATACTAATATAATTATTCAATCAAGAAAAAATTAAGTTTTTATGAAAAAAAAGAATTTAAAAGATTAAACTATAAAAAAATTTAAATAAGAAATATGTTAAGATTTGAGATAATACTATTACTTAAAAAATAAAAGTAAGATGAGGAAATAATTTATCTTTTGTCTTCCAATCTTGAATTTGAACCCAACACTAATGTTTTATCACTAAAAAGAATGTGAGAGAGATCGATATTAAGCTATTTATGTAGGATTGGGTGATTTCTTTTGTAAAAAACATAAACTGTCAATATTCATAATAGGATGTTAGTTAGTTACTAAGGGTTAAGAAAGGGAGAAAAAATAGGAGAGAAAAATAAACTAAAATTGCATAATTTTCTTCAAGATAAGTATAAGTGTATAACACCCTTTCAAAATTATATGTAGTATATTTTTTATTAATATAAGAGAAACAAAATCAGAGCCAAATGTTTTCCTTTCGTGTTCATTAGCATTGAAAGTTTTCCTTTAGAATAAGAAATAAGAATGACACGGAGATATAATACAGGATATATTTAACCCATCCTTAAAAAAAGTTCAAATATAAATTTTAAGAATCAGGTAGTACGAGTACCTAGTTAAAACAGATAATACTCGTAAAATGATAATGAGTTCAAACAATACTAGTAAATACAAATATTATTATCATATCTCCTTTAGAGTTGGATGGGTTATACACCTTTTAAGTTAATTTACCTTGTAAATAATAATAAACATTATAACAAAATGAATGAATATCGGTAAATCTAAAAAGCTACTCTCAATAAAATATCAACATACATATTGTGCAGGTTACTTAAATCTTTAGCATATTATTTTAAAATTTGATTATTAAAGTCAACAATATAAATCTATTAAACATCTTAAAAGTATTTTGATTGTGCTAAACAATGATAATTAATTAGTGATTTTTAAATAAGGAAAATAATTAAATATATTATAATAACAATACTAAAATAAGTTAATAATAAATATGGATTATGATTAAAAAACATAAATTTTCTCTATATGTTTTTATCGAATAAAACTTAAAAAATTTCACCAAAAAAAATAAACCTCCAATATAATAAATGTGGATTATGATTAATAAATATATTCAAAGAATATAAAAAATATGGTTGCACTAGCAACAAACATACTAATAAACAATAGTGTTTCGATGCTGGAAATTAGTAGGATTAGTCATTTTGCCGCAACAACCACCCGAACAAGACCATGCTTGAAAATTTCATACAAGATCAACAGGTTCCTTTTTGGCCTATACACAGAAAGGAAAACACATTATTTATAGAATGAAACAAACATATTCACCCTAATGAAGCATAACTAGGCATAACAACACATTTAATATAGGTATGTTTGAGTGATATTCTCCGAAAACACTTCTAAGGAAATGAAAAAAAAAGTCAAAATAGCTTCTACATAAATTTTTTTAAATAACATGAGATTTTTTATGTCATGTACACAGAAAGGAAAACACATATATTATAGAATGAAACAAACATATTCACCCTAATGAAGCATATCTAGGTATAGCAGCACAACATTTAATACAGGTATGTTTGAGTGGTATTCTCCGAAAACACTTCTAACATTAAAAAAAAAAGTCAAAATAGCTTCTACATAAGTTTTTTAAATAACATGAGATTTTTTACAAGCTAATTTTTAAAAAATTTCACATCTTTTAAAAGTTACATGTAAAAGTTTTTACATATCACCATAAATTAGTTTAAAAAAATCTCTCTTCTTTTAAAAATAATTATGAAAAAGCTTTTCTTACTTTTTTTTTTTTTCTTTGTATTTTCTTCTCCTAACAGTGTTTTTAAACAAACTTGACCAAACATGCTCATAAGCTTACTGGTTTTGTTGAAAGTTGTTCAAGAAATTTATCAGGGGATTCCACGTAGTGAACACAGTCTTGTTTGAGAATTTCCACAAGTTGTTGCTGTCCGGTTTTTTCAAGATTTTTTATCATTATGGTGAAAGTGAATTTATCAGGGGAACACCCCCATTCCTTCATGGATTCATATATCTGCATTGCCTTGTCTGTCATGTCAACTAGCAAATACACCCCAATCATCTCACTGCACACCCTCGTGTCCGGTTTCAATCCCATCTCCTGCACTTGACAAAACATTTTTTCTGCTATTTCGATCTTCTTGTTTCTTCCCAGGAGATGTATGGCGTCTGCATACAGCTGCAGCTGCTTATCATGCCCCAGCTCTTCGCGAATAAAGTAGAAAACCTATGGTATGGGTTCAATTAAATGAACTGAATTGAAACAATGAAGAGAGACAGAGAGAGAGAGAGATAGAGAGTGTGTGCCTTGAGGAATAAATGGACTTGGTTCTGTCTGTGCAACTCATCTAAGAGGTTTAAGACGTCAGGTTTCAAAAGACGTGAGAGTTTGGCGTTGAGAATGTGGTCAGGGGATTTGCCAAGTTTAAGGGCATGAATGACTTGGATGCTCTCTTTGGACAGTATCCTAGAGCGTCGCTGCGCTTTGTAGCTGGAACGCAGCCCACAGACGGTGACTTGTCTATTATTTGATGTTAAGAAACCTTTCTGCTGGAAACCCCATACTGCCACCAATTCACTGATTCTTAATATCATATTCAATTACTCCACAGAGATGACAGGTCGATTCAATTGAGTGAGTTGTATTCCAAATGAGCGTAGGTGGAAGGAGTAGGGCTGTCTGGAGGGATCGAAGGTGGGATAGTCATGTGCCTGTTTACACAAGAAAATATGAATAAAGGACAATTTGAATGCAAAAAAATAAATTGTAAACATGGAAATAAACATAATGAAAATCTTCTTAAATTAAACAATAAATATAACTTGCGGTTATAAACATGAATGTTCTCACATATGTCTTCATCATGATCATTGCATATGGCATTTGAAGAACCACTTACCACATTTCATTACAGGGATTTTTTACATAAAACACCAATTTTTGCTTGAAATGTTATGACAAAAGGGTTAGCATCGTAAGCTACCTTGTGAATGTCAAATTGTCAACTAAGATAAATCCGAGGTCATTGATTTTAACTCCAACATTGCTATCAACCCACTTACGCTTGAAAGAAGGACTTCAAATGCAACATAATCTGCCTTCCAAATGTCTTCAATGACTCCAAAGTACCTAATGGATAGTATACTGGAATTTTTGTATTTGAACTAGAAAAGTGTGTTAACTCAACCATTAACTAGTACCATAACACCTTTCAGGGGGACCCCTCTATATTCTCACATCACTACTTTAATCACCGTGTTTGACTTTGTACCATGATATCCCACACCTTGGACCCTCATGCAAATCTTCAAACACTTTTCTATACAGTATATCATCCATAGTAATACATGCATTTTCTTATATTCCATACCCATAGGACAATATCCTTTTTGCCTCATAATTACAGTCCAACAATGATATCCCACACCTTGTGGAAGCATATCCTTCAACAACTCAAGCAATTTGCTGAAATTTTTATCAATCCACCCATTTCTACCCTTTACATTGACGAATCGTAGCACCTTCAATAACCGCGTGAATTTAGTTGCACCTGGATACCAAAGTTTCTCCTAATCACTTTTCACTGTTCAAGCTACCATGGCAAATGTGCTTGGCCTGCTTGCCAGAAAAACTCTACCCGGTACCCAACGTTATAAATCATCTCCTCTATTCAATCATCCATTGGTACATCCACCTGCTCAGTTGAAATGTCTACAAGTTCACCCAGCCATATCAATGTTGTATAATTCTTATTGCTTCCATGTAAAAAACAATGGCGTTATATCTTGGAAAGTATGTGTCTTCTCCCATGCAAACACTAGATAATCAAACAATTGTACTTTCCATCGGGATCATGTTGATGTGTTTTAGAAAAATTAGAAATTCTTCAACTCCATTCCCACTCATCACTAAAATGACTTGAATTCATCCAGCTTCAATCCATTTTTCCTCTACTGTGATACACGCCACTTTTCAAAACATGCATGTAAAAAATCCTCATTTTTTTTATAAAAGGTGTGGTCCAATCATTTCAGGAAGACATTGTTTATACTTAAATAATACATAGAAATTAAGTCTCATTTCTTAAATTTAATGAAATCTCAGCAACACTTCACATCAATCTCCAAGTACACTACATGAAAGTGATGACATCAAATCCACCACAATCAAATATGCACCCGGAGAGCAAAACAAAAGGGACAAAAAGGAAATTTCATCAAATTTAAGATGAGACTTAACCTGTTAGTATTAATGAAGTATAAAAAAAATCTTCCCAAATTGTCCAACTGGACAATTCAAGATTCATTACAACAACTAATATTTGACTAATCATTGCATTAAATCATCGTTATGATCTTTCGTGGTATGAATCATGCATTCAATCATATCCGTGATCAAGTTTTGACTGGACAAGATATTCCAACCATGAAGAATTTAACTACACGACTCTTTCGTATTCCTATCCTAAATAATAAGGATAACCCTCTTGAAAATAATGCGGAATTATCTACTATGATTTCTTTTAAGATTTGAAAAACATGAAGAGAGAAAAATATTTGAAGAAGAATACCAAGAGTACTTGAGGTTGAAATTCAACAATCGTGCTCAATCCTCTTCTGTACTGAACGTCTCATCTGCCTGCATTTCTCAATCTATAGAGAGTCAAAATCCACGGATTATTGACTCTATTGCTTCTGACCATATTTCCTGTAATAACTATTTGTTCTCGTATTTGTCATCTCCTAAACTTCTCCACCTTGTCACATTAGCCAATGGATCCAAGGTTTCATCTAAAGGAGTGGGTCAAATATCTATTTCTCCTTCCGTAAATTTAACCTTAGTTTTATATTCATAATTGTCTATACAATTTAGTTTCTTTGAGTTAGTTGACTAAATCTCTATGTTACATTTAATTTTAATTCCATTGTAATACAGGAACGTGATACAAGATTTAGCTAACTTAACAATTTAGAGATTTAGCTAACTGACTTAAAGAAACTAAATAGTAAGGACAATTAGGAATATACAAAACCGAGGTTAAATTTAAGGAAGGAGAAATTGATATTTAACCCACTCCTTGAGATAGAACCTTGGATCCATTAGCTAATGTAACAAGGTGAGGAAATTTAGGAGACGGCGTAGATGAGAATATAGAGTTATTACCATAAATATGGTTAGAAATACTAGAGTCAACAATTCATGGACTTTTGACTCTTCACAGACTAAGATAAAAAGGCAGTTGAGACATTTGGTACAAAAAAGAGTTGAGCCAGATTGTTGAACTTCAACGACAAGTACTCTTGGTATTCTTCTTCAGATAGTTTTCTCTCTACAGACCTTGATATATGAGTAGTTTTGTCAAGAAAACCATGCAAAGAATAGTAAGTCTCATGAATATGACTCATCCTTTTGTAGTGAGTACATTGAGAATGAGAACGATTACCTCTTCCACCACGTCCTCTGTTTCCACGTCCCTCTCTCCCTCTCCCTCTCCCTCTAAAAGAAATCATAACAGATGATTCCACATTATTTTCAAGAGAGTTACCCTCATTATTTAGGGAAGGAACACGAAGGAATCATGTAGTTAAACTCTCTATATTAGGAATATCTTGTCCGGTCAAAACTTGATCACATGTATGATTGAAAGCAGGATTCATACCACAAAGAATTATAACCATGCATAGGTTATTATGCTGTTTCCTTATCTCTTCCAATGAATTAGCCAGCCCTCTAGGATAAGCTTTAACTCTTCTACAGTAGCTTAAGCATAAAAAACATATAAACCATATCTGAATCATCTTGCTTCAAGAAAGTTAACTTCTAAATACAATCAAATAAGCACTAAATATTATTAAAATATATATCTTGTGCTTTCTTTCCAAAACGAATAGCAAGTTTTGAATGATATAAGGTTCTTTAATGTTTTTGGTTCCACAAACCGCCATAGAAGCCCAAAAAGTTGAAAGTCCAGTTTCTTCAACTAAGTCATTTGTTCAACAGACCCATCAACATTTTCTTTTTCCAGATGTTCATGGTGCCTTTGCCGGTGAAACCAGAGCTCCATAGAGCCAACCCATGATAAACAATTATTACCATTGAGTTTCTCTAATGTGATGATTGCAGTTCCAACAACAGGCAGAACAAGGCCCGAATTGGTCCCAGAGGATGTAGAAGAAAAGGCATTGCAAAGTCTGAAAAAGTGGGAGGGAGAGGACTAAGAGAGATATTTTAAGCTAAACCTCATGCAACTACCAAAAATAATAAACGAAGAGCAGGAACAAACTTGGGAGGCTTCAGCACCCCAGATAACAGTTATTCGGCAGTGAACGGACTTCATTTGGCCGGCGCATGGCAGCCCTATTGATGAAGGTCTTGCTTGGGTTGGCTTATACACGACGAGGCACACCAAACCTTGGACTCGCCTGACAAAATGGTCGCCAACAATGGCAGAATGCCTACTGTGACAAAAGACCTCCAGAGTGGGATCATTCTTGATCAGATACCAACTTGAATATAGGAAAAAGAGCTTGAGTAACTTGATTCACTCAACTCAAGCTAGCTGTTTATAGATATATCTAAAAAAGAGTGTACAAGAAGCAAGCTAGGGTGCTACTCAATCGCCCTACCCCTAAAACAATAACAAAGAAAAAGAAGAAATATTGCCAAAATAACCCTTAATGCAAACTTATATTTAACAACACTCCCAAAGGCAAATTTGAGTTGATAAGTGGGCATAAAAAACTTAATCCAAGTTAATGATATGCATGTCATTGTCTCAATGAGATTGAAACAAAGCTTAATAGGTTTAGACTTTAGATACAAAATACTCTATCATCTTTCAAGTGCCAAAATACAAAAATATTAAAATAATATATTATTATCTCAATATTAGGAGTTTCTATCACAGAAAAAATAATTGAGACTCCAATCTCAATCACATTCAAGAGGAAACAAAAAAGAAGTACTGATAGTTCAAACAACTTAGTGTGCATGTTTGTTTCTCTATTTAGGAATGTCCTAAGGCCTACACGGACGTTCACCCCAAAACAAGGAGAAAATATCCTTTCCATTTATTGAATTTTTTCTATGGGAGAGAAGACACATGCAAAATGTGGGACGCACCAGTCGGACTCCAAAACTAAACCCGTCATTTCAAGCACTGTTTATTCAGAGTTGAGTTCCTTTCCCGTAACTGGCAAGTTTCAAGGAGAAGAAGACTCAAGGTTCTTGTGGAATACCTACATAAGTGCCCCCACAGTGCCCTTGAGTCTTTCTCTTTCCAACGAGAACTTGTTATTAATAACTAAAAGTAAACTCACTAAATTGATTGAATTGGCAAATCAAAACAGTGCCTAAATAAAGTAATCATTGATAAACGTAACATTTGCAAAGGTGGTCACTATTACACTATAGTGTTTTAGACTGTACTCCTATGTGATGCAGGTCCACCACTAAGACCATAGCATAAAAAGATGAAATAGAATGCAACCCTATCTTTTTACCACAGAGGTCTAGATTCTCAGTCAAACCCTCAACTTAATACAAAGATAAATACTAGGTCAATGCTCTTTGGTCAAAGACTTTGAGGTAACCAAGGAAAAAAATTAACAACAATCAGCAAACCACTTTTAAAAAAGACACAATGAGACATTAACAACTTAAAAATTAGAAATATCATCAAAAGAAAGCAGAGTCAAAGATGATTTATTCAATGGTCAATGATCTTTATCTTCACTAATTTAAATCATTATTATTATTTATTATTATTATACTAGCCTTATAACTTCAATAAAATTCAAGCATGTAAAGCTTACAGGTCAGTAATTTTGGCTCTTAGGAATATAAATTAAGGTATTTCAATGAGAAATAGTCAAATATGCCATGCTTGAATTTTCTTCATCATAAAATAAGATCTGTGAATTTTGGAAGTGGTATTATATAATAATGGTTCAAATGAAAACATGCCATATGACGCATCTTGTCTTATATCTTTCTGAAAAATGATAGTGAAAGGAAAAGTGTGGAAGATGGCATTGATAATACGGTAGCAAAATGCCACTAGTGTTTCAGAGCAGTGCACATGTTGAGTTTCAAATTCCCAATAAATGCACCACCAACTGAGAGTTATTTCCCATATTATAATTATAAAATGAAATAATAAATACTTCAGATGCTGCACCAAAATTTTATTTGTCTTAAACATAATTTAAATATAATATAGTACTTATGATACTATTATTTAACTAATATTTTGATTAAAAAATAACAAAAAAAATCCAAACTATAGCATGTTGTTTGTAGGATTTTAGCCTATTCTTTGAGAGTTTGAGTTATGCAGTATGATAGTGATTAGGTTCAACTCTCACCATATGGTTCAATACAGGCTGAGGTTGAAAGTCTATCTGCCAAGGATTACAAACTTATTATTTTCTAAGGTTTGGTGCTAATATCATTTCTGAAAAACTCATGATGGTTGAAAGGAATTGACATTATCAAATTAAGCAAAAGGGTACATAAATCTTATTACAGTGCAAAATGATACTGTATAAAAGATGGACAAATTAGTAAAACAAGAAGAGAGCAGACATTTCAATCTTTAACTGGTGTTTAGTTAACACACCACTCCAAACAACTTGTGCAGACATCAAAAATCTAAAAAGCACGAACACCTCTTTTCTTTAAAATATTGGCATGTTTCGAACACCAACACTCTTTGATATATGTTGGACACTTCTAATTAGGTGTTCAGTTAAAAAGTTATTATTTTTTACTTAAAAACTTAAACTCACATTTATATATCACTTAGGTATTTAAACCGACACTTCAACATAGATGACACACACTATATTATTATTAAAAAAATAATATTGGACCTATCTTTCAACCATGTTATTAAATCGGTGAGTATATCAACACTTTAGTTAATTTGTTATGTTACTCATATTTGATTTCATTACATTTTCATTATTTATATATATATAAATCGTGTTCTTTTGTCCTATATTTTAAATATTAGCAGTGTCACTGTCATGTTCATATATGTGACGTAGAAAAGCACAAACTTAAAAACTTATTTATTCACCCCACAAAAAGGAGGAAAATGTGGGAGTAGACAATGCATCAAACAGCTTATGCTCAATCAAATATTCAACAGTGTGCACCTTTTTTTCTCTTTTCTGCTGACTCTTCACCTCATGAAAAGGATCTACACGATTAACAAACCTAAGATTAGAAAAAATGCACGCATATCTGATCCTCTAACATCACCATGCGCCACAAAATTACATCCACAACCAAGAAATAAAACTCGTGGATTAAAGCAATAACCTCAAAACAATGACACAAAGAGATTAAGAGATTAAAACGCAGAAACACTCAACTCCCCTAAATAGAATGCCTTAAACCCTCCCTCAATGGAAATCGCAAACGGAAGAAGAATTCGCCCCTACCATTAATGGCGGCGTGCGACGAATGTGCAGTGACGGTGTGCGGTGGCGGTGTGCGGTGGCGGTGGCGGTGAACCGTCGCAGAGAACTGTGAAATATGAAACTAAGGAACTTGAAGTGTTAGTGAACTCTGAAAATGGCTAGAAAGACAATAATTACTTAATTAATTGTAATTACTTTTTTATATTAACGGTTACTTCCTATTAAAAGTTATATATTGTTATTTCAAATATCTAATTTTAAAGAGATATGAGATTTTGAAATATTTTTTGCATGGCTATCATTAAAAAATATTTTAAAAACTTATTTTATAAATTATTTAAAAAATATTTTAAAAACTTATTTTATAAATTATTTAATATTTTAAAATATTTTATAAAACTATTTTAAAACTTGTGTATTCGACATTTATAAATTCTTATAATTAACGTTAAAGCTTATTAAATTAAATTAAAAATTATTATTATAAAGTAAATTTTTGTATCAATGAATATTAAAAGTTCAAGTTTTAAATAAAATCAAAATCATAATAAATTAAAAATTGTGATCAATGGTTCAAAAGCTCAAGATTTCAAATCAAATTACTAGTTATAATAAAGTAAATTTTATCCATGGCTAAGAAAAGTAAAAATTCATAAAATAAGTCATTTTTATAACAAACCTGTGTAAAATTTGAAAGAAATTGAAGGAAGAAAACGAAAAATGAAAAAAAATACTAAATATGGAATATCTTGAGAGATCCAAAAAGTGATGATAATATATGATATCAACAATATTAATCCAAATATCTAATAGTTGTTAAAACATCTTGCCATGAGATTAAAGAAGGGAAAGAGAGGCAAAAAAATGGAAATGGGGTGGTGTGGGATAGATTGGGGTGAGACCTTATATATACAAAGTGTCAAAATGCTTAAGTATTAATATGAGGAAAAGAAGGGAATGTTGGAGGGGAAGGAGCAACAAGAATGAGTGAGGAAGGGAAAAGGTTTCATTGTGTTTTAATAGAGGGGAGTGAGACATTGGTGTGTTGGTAAGCGTGCAACTTCTCAAATAGCAAGGTTAAAGGTTAAAATAATATCACATGTTTCCATCCTACGCGAGTATCACTTATGGAAATAAGAAGGGAGTGGAGAAGTCAAATTATTCAAAATATGTTTAGATATAACAAGAAACATTCAATGTGCTTTCTCTTATCTTGTATGTTTGCCAACATATTTAGTACAATCACACATCACACCCACTAGGTAGGGGTTAGTGAAGATGAAGTTACAATGTAACTTTACCAACACATTGCATATGAGTATTTCTCATAAAAAGCTAACTTATATTTATGCATCCATTAGAGTGCCATAAGATCATTTTCAATGGTTCTATGTCATCATCCATCATACTATGAATGCTTGTGGTACGTATTTTGAAAGTAAAGTTTGACCACATAGCAATGGAGAATGAAGTTGGTAAAAGATGAAGAAGGAATAGAGAAAGACTACTTCCATCCTACCGAAATATTCAAGGTATAAAAGTTGGTTTATGTAAAAGAGACAACAAAAATTGGTACAATAGTTAGGAATATAAGAGCATATCCAATAGGTGTGCTTGAAGCCTGATCTTGAAGTCAAAATTTGATTTTGGCAAGATTAATTGTTGGAGGAAAACAGTTAATCTCTATGGTGGAGAATTGTTCTTCTACAAGAACAACCAAAATCAACATAATGTTAAAAAAATTTATTTTTTATTGTCTTTCTCCTAAAAAAATATGAAGAAATAAAAATGGAGAAGCAAGAATCAGAAATAACCAACACAGATTCATCAACAACAAATCAGCAACAAGAACACAAACACGATTAATGACAAATTAACAAATTAAAATGAAGAAAATGAAATAAAAAATGAAAAATCAAAACTTGAAGCTACCTTGCAAGTTGGGGAAGGAGGTGGGGTAAGGGAGGCTTGGCAATGAAAAGGAGACACAATAGTAAGAAAAGAGACGTCTCGATGAGGGAGGGGGAGGAGGAAGGTGCACTCGACAAGGGAGGGGGAATGAGATGGGGAAAAGGGAAAAGAAATGGGAGTGGGTGGTTTTGGATAGAGAAAAGGAGTGAGGTGTTGTTGTGTGTCGTTACCTAATAAATTAGTTTTTTTTTAAACATTGGCTACAATTTAGTAAGCCTAAAATATAAAATTAATATTAAAATTTAAGTTTTTTTCCTATAAATTGAGCAATTGATGAGAATTTTTTCACATGAAATTTTTATCCTTCCTCCATTGCCATTCTTTTTCCCATACAATTTTTTTCTTGTCTAATGGATTCTAATTAATATAATTTGCAAGCTTATTATAGAGATTTTTTCCAAACGCACAAAATGTCGCAACCAAATGAAAAATTCCAAAATTCTTCTTTAGTCTCATTCTTGCCATGACCACCACTGTCCATAAATGACAATTCTCAAATTCCTCTTTATATTTTTTTGTTTTTGCCACAACCATCCGAAAATTCGCAACATCGGTCTCCTTTAATTCCTTTCTTGCTACAGCCACCACTTATTATTTTTCGCACTTGCCACAACCACTTCGTGCTAATTCTAGTCGTGCACAAACTCCATCAAGTGAGGAAATTGATACACAATTTTCTACCCAAATTGGCTCATAACATAATTGGCAAATGGGTAGGATAAAAAACCTAATTTTGACATGCATTATATTGCATTCATGATTGTGGAAAATGAACAGGATAAGTACAATAGTAATGTTGATATTGATTATAATCATATTGACGTATGTCATGGAGTTTATCCTAACTTTGCTGCATATTTGCTAACACAATGCTATATACATATAAGAGACATTCATAAACAACTTCAACCATATTTGAGAGAATATATTTGAGAATGTTTCAATCTTAATAATGATGAATTTAATTTTCTTATTCAATATTTGTATTTTTCCTATCAATGTTATGCTTTATTGTATATTTAAAATATGTTTATTGATAAATATTTGAATTATTAATACACTTTTTTATTTTGTGCTAAATTTATTTCATAATTAAACTATATAATTATTTATTTTTAATTATTTTTTAAAAAAATTATAAATAAATATTAATAAGGTGGGTCCAATGTGAGACCTACAAAAAGTGTTTTAAGATTATAAAATATAATATTCTATTGGAGTGAAAAATGAAATATATCTTTATAGTGATGTGACATTACGGGTCCACAAAAAAGTTAACTAAAAAGTGTGATCCTTTAATGGAAACAAAAGTTGGTACAAAAGCTTTGATTGGTGGAGAAGTACACACTAGATGGATCTATGACTAATAATGTTTCTCATTTTTACTTTATGGCCATCCATGTTGAACGAAGGGTAAGTAAAGCTATAAATTGATGGTGTTGATAACAAAAAATTGTTCAATTTTAATTAAATTTGACTAAATCTAACTAAAATTCAATATTTTAAACATTTACTAATAATTTAATTTAATTTAATAATTTATAAGAATCGAATGAAACATTGATTTTTGTAAATAATTAAATAATAATATTTTATGTAAAGTGTTAATTTGTGGATAAAAAAAGTGTTAATTTGTATTTTAGGTCAAAAATCCATAATAAATAAGAATATTCTATGTGAGTATTTTTTTAGGAGAATGTGAAGTGTTTTTAGAAAAACCAAACTCTCTTTCTTCTCAATTCTCAAACAACAACATCATTCTTGTAGTTTATACCCAGTTTAGAGTCATTTCCTCGATGTTTGTTGTCCATAGTTATGCACATTCCTTACCTATATCTTCCCATGTGTCACCATCCTCATCTTTTTCCTTCCATTATAATTTTTTCATTCCAATCCTTGCTATCCAAGACCATTGAATGTTTGAAATATATCATCTCGTTTTTTATGTTGTACCACTAACTTGCTTGTTGTCTTTCTTCCTAGATTGTCAAGCAATTTGTCTTCAACAACTATATTTAATAATTGTTGATTCTATTCCACTTTCCAATCTTTCATCCTCACCTTTCCAAAATAACATAATCCACACTCCTTTTCATTAACCTATCCTGCCATGTCACATGCCCATGAGCAGGATCTTGATTAATAATTTACAAGGGTGATGTTGTATGGGGAAAATAATTTAGGTGCTTAAGGCATAAGAATCATTAGTAGGTACTACATATTGTCTATTATTCATGGGGGTACTTAGTATTGTTCATTATTGTCCCATTCAATTAAATGAGCTCTTATAGGTGCTATGTATTATCCACCCATAAGAGGCGATGACCAACATTATTTATAATTGTTGGATTTTATTATTGATGGAGTCCCCAAGTTAAATCATGCTTTAACCAATTCTACAGCGATAACTCAAAAGTTTGTATCTCACTAAATTCTTCTACCAAACTCTAGTGACTTCCCACCTAAAAGTAATGTTTCCTATAACATAAATGTCCCTTGTTTAATTACTTTGCCTACACTTGTTTTATGTCCACCCACCTGGACTATATACATTTGCCATGCCATAACAGAGCCAATGCAAATTTGTTACCCACTTTAGTCAAATAATATTTTAATTCAATATCTACATTCACACTTTGAATCGTATACATGTGTACATGCTAACTATATATTTGTATATTTTGATGGGGAAACAACAACACAATAATAATATAGAGCACACTCAAATAGTTAAAGCAGCAAAAATAAATTTTCCTAACTTGTAAGAATCTATAAGAAGCAATAACAAATGAACAGTAATGGTAAATCACCAAAAATCATAAAAGATTTTAACATGAAAAACCCTTAAAGCATTGGTAAAAACCACAAGTCATCCAAACCAAAAAAATAACTCAATTATGATAAAAAAAAGGTACAAAAGAGTTTTAACCAAGTGCACAAAACAGTGCTAATACTCAGTTAAATAATAAAGTAATAAAACTTACAAATAAAGAACAAGAAAGATGAAAAACTCAAATACATAGCTACTGTATGAATTAAATATCTCCCAACTTATACCTTGTATCAATGATCCCACTTATTAGAATGTAGAACTAAATGTTCTAAACTTGCTATCAAAATTTTAGGTCGATCCAATGTGAACAAATATGTAGTAGTGATTTTATAGTTGAAGCTTTATGTAAAAATGAGAATGACTTTCTATCTTCCTCTCTATCAAAGTGTTGGTGTATCTCTCACTTTAATGAGCTTCTCTCACCTCTAATCTGACCCTTATCTACTAAGTTAAGTAAGACATCAATCGAGCTTCTCAATTGGGTGTTTTCTCCACATGGAAGAAAGCCCAATACCCCATATAACTCCCCCTCACAACTATGTGAAGATAATTTCCAAATTGAAGATCTTGTAACAAACTTCAAACTTTCATCTTGGAAATTTTTAGTCATTATATGAGCACCATTATCATCAATATGAATTTTAGCTAATTCTAACAACTTAGCATCCAAAGCATACTATTTCTAATGATACTTTACATCAATATGTTTGGACTTAAAATGGAAAGTTAGATTCTTATCAAGACGGATAACACTTTAACTGTTAACAAATAATGGATAGTCGTCTTACACAAAACCAAGCTCTTGTAAGAATTTCTTCAATCATAGCAAGTCCTTGCTTGCTTTAGTAACAACAACAAACTTCATATCTGAAATAGAGAAATCTACACATTTTTGCAACTTAGATTGCCCAACCACAACTAACTTGTAAATTTAATCAAATAGTCTGATGTAAAGTTTCTAGAATCATTGTTTCCATCCATATTTGAGTTTAAGTACCCCGTTTATGGCAAATGACTGACCCATTAATTCTTCAATATGTTTAGTAGCTTTCATGTCTTCTATGGAAAATGACTCACCAAGAATCTATTTAGCAACTCTCATGTCTTTTATGGCAAATGACTCACTCATTGATTCTTCGATTTGTCAATCCTGAAAACTTGTTTTCCAACAATAAACATGTTATCAACATATAATAATAGGATAATAAAGTCATCATCAAAAGAACTTTTTAATAAAGACATAATGATAAAAAATAGTCTTCTTGTAGCTTTGCTTATACATAAAAAACCCAAACTTCTTATATTAATGTCTTGGAACTTGCTTTAAACTATATATAATCTTTCTTAGCCTAGACATATAGTCTTTCTTACCTTTAACCTAATAACCATTAAGTTGCTTCATATAAGTTTCTTCCTCCAAATCACCATGAAGGAAAATAGTTTTCACATCCATTTGCTCTACCTCTAAATCAAGAGTAACAACCAAACTCAAAACTACTATAATGGATGACGACATCTTTATCACAGGTGAGAAAATCTCATTGAAATCAACATCCTTTTCTTTGTCTGAAGCCTTTCACCACAATATTGGCTTTGTACCTCAGAGACACAAAATTACTCTCATGTTTTCTAAGCCCGCTTGCCCTTAGACAATTTCACCTAGTCATAAGTGTGAATATCATGCAAGGATTTCATCTCATCTTACATTGAATCCAGCCACTGTTTCTTTTCTTCACTCTTCAAAGCCTCTTCAAACACTTAGGTTCTCCACCCATAATCAAAATCACATATCTATAAGAAAAATAATTGGTAGACGATTGTCTTTGTTTGTTAGACCTCAAGAGCTGGGCTTGAAAGTGTTCAAGTACATAATCAAGATTCTTATCATGTGACTTCTCATGCTTCTCCTGGTCATCATCAATAGGAACATCTAATTCACCTCCCAGTTGTTGATCATCAACATCATAATGTTGTTCACCATGTTGAACACTACCTTCAACATACCTAGATTGTGAATAGGCAACTACATATGATTGACATCAGTCAAATTTCTATCCTTCTTAGGTGTATTCTTCTCCACCTTATCAATGTTCTCAATGGTTTGATCTTTCATTAATTGTACATCATCACTTCTAACAAGCTTCTTCTCAAAAGAATCATAAAACTTGTAAACAAATTCCCCCCACCGTAACTAATAAAGATGCATTACTTCTCTTGGAATCCAACTTGGATATTTCGTCCCTTGGAATATAAACAAATGTTTTGCAACTAGAGACAAAATGATCATATCTCACATTCTTGCTAAACCAAATTTTATTTGACACTTCATTGTCCATAATAAGAATAAGAGTGAGATTAATAACAAGCATTGTTATGTATAATGCCTCACCCTATAAATCTTAGGTAATTTAGCATATGAAAGTATACATTTCACTCTCTCAAGTAATGTCTTATTCATCTTCTCTTCTAAACCATTCAACTAAGGAGTTTTAGAAGGAGTTTTCTCATGTGTAATACCATGCTGCTTGCAATAAACATCAAAGGGTCCAAAATATTCATTGTTATTGTCAATACGAATGTGGTTCAACTTTTTGCCTGACTATCTTTCACCAAAAGCATGAAGTTGTTTAAATTTCTCAACTAGTCTTTTCTCTACAAAGCATAGACTCATAGTTTCCTTGAACAATCGTCAATAGAGATAACAAAGTAAAGTGTATCACTAAAGGATTTTATCTTCAATGGAACACAAACATTAGAATGTACCAATTGCAACAACTCTGAATTCCTTGAGGGAAGGTGCTTCTTAAAGGATACGCCAGTTTTCTTGCCAGCCATGAAATGAGTACGTTTATCCAATTTTGTATTTTTTAGCCATTGAAGAACATCCTTTTTAGCTAAGCAATTTAGCCCTTTTTTCACCTATATGCCTAAGCCTTCAGTGCCACGAAGATGTCTCTATATCTACGACATTCACATTGTCTTTAACAATCAAAACTTTTTTTTCGATACAATTTAGATGATTTCTCTCCTCTATCCACAACCAAGGTACCTTTGGCAAGTTTTCACTTTCCAGAACCAAAGTGGTTATCATAGCCACCATTTATACAAATATAAATTAAAACGGGCATCAAGAGATGTTTGATTCCTTTAAGCAACAACTGCATTCCCATTTTGGTTTGTAGACAAACATCACCAACACCAATCACCTTAGACACTCCATCATTACCCATCTTCTACACTCCAAAATCACCAGAAGTATAAGAGGTAAAGAACTCATTCCTTGGTGTAACATATAGTGTAACACCATTATTAATGATCCACATGCTCTTATCTGATACAAGATTAACTGATTTATGGTCATGGAGAATAACAAGATCACTAGAAGTAATAGTAGCAACACGCTTATCATCATCATGTCTTTCTCTTTTTGTAACCCTTCTTGCCTCTATTCTCCTTTTTCCATAGAAAACAATTCTTTTGCATGTGTCCTATTTGCCTCTATTCTCCTTTCAATAGCCATAGTGCCAAAAATTCATCATTGAATTTGATACCTTTTCTGAAGAACTAATATAGGAGCCCTAGAATTTCATTCAAGTAATCTGAAATTGAAGAACTCTCCCCCTACCTCAAATTCATTATATAGTTAAACAAATACAATTTATTATTCCCTGATTTAGAAACATATAAGGACTTAATCTTCTCCCTCAAAGTTCTATCATGTGTCTTATTAGTAATATGATTATAAACAATGTCTTCTACAAATTGTCAAATAAAACCACACACTTATTCGTGTTCAAAGTCCTAATTTTCTTTAGACATAGAATCCGACTTCTCAGTAACAAAGACAAGAAGATGCATTTTCTTCACAAATAGCAAGTTTTTCATCTTGCTCTTCCACAAGTGATAATTAGTATGATTCAAAATAACCATTTTTGTATTTGCCTCCATCGTTCAAGCAAGTTAAATAACCCCAAAATCAAAGCCAAAAAGCTTTTATGCCACTCCGATGGAGGAAACAACAACATAATAACAATACAAAGTACACTTAAATAGTTAATGTGGTGGAAATAAATCTCCCTAACTTACAAGAATCTACGAAGAGCAACAATAAATGAACAATAATAGCAAATCACTAAAACTCATAAAAGAAGACACCAAGATTTTAAAGTGACCTCTTCAAAGCAAGGGTAAAAACTACGGGTCGTCCAAACTAAATAAATAGCCCCTCTGTGATCAATAAAAGGTATAAAAGAATCTCAATCAAGTGCACAAAATAGTGCTAACACTCCGCTAAACAATAAAGTAATAAAGCTTATAAATGGATAACAAGGAAGATGAAAATCCTAAAATACATTGCTACTATATGAACTAAATATTTCATAACTCAGACCTCATAACAAGGATCCAACTAGTTAGAAGATAGAATTAGATGTTCCGAACTTGGTGTCAAAATTTCAGCTGGTCCAATAGTGAATGAATCTACAATAGCGATTTTACAGTTGCAACTTTGTGTAAAAATGAGAATAACTTTCTCTCTTCTTCTCTCTCAAAGTGTTGTGTATCTCACACTTTAATGATCTTCTCTCTCACCTCTAATCTGACCGTTCTCCACTAGATTAAGTGAGACATCAACTGAGTTTCTCAATTTGGATTTTTTCTCCACATAGGAAGGAAAACTAATTCCAACACATTTATCTTGTCTATATAATGTGATTAAGTACTATCATCGTTTATCCAACATATATGGATATGATACAAATAAATGTTTGTTAGTTGCACTACATATACATATATATATATATATATATATATGTGTGTGTGTGTGTGTGTGTGTGTGTGTATGCATGCATGCCCGTGTGTGTATATGTATATATGAGAATATATCTAATGAGAAAACCAAATTTATATAAGAGTGAGATGAATCAACCTCAACCATTGGATAAAAATATATTGCTGAGATTAAAACAATGCATTAAACCTGTCACGTTCCTTTCATCCCAAAAATTCCCCATTTCCTTCCTATACCGCAACAAGAGCCACCTTAATCCCTTCCTTGTCTATGTCTAACATGCATCATCCACCACTGGCTCCAACGTGTGCCCTATAGTGAACTTAATCCATCACCCCCAACATGCACCACAATGAACTAAAGAAATCACTCATAACATGTGTCGTAACAAACCTAGGAAATCCCCCAATGTGCACCACAATTAACCCAGAAAATCATCTGAGCATGCACCGTAGTGAACCCAGGAAGTCTCCCCCATTTTGCGTCGCAGTGAACCAGGCCATCATCCATATTGTTTCCTCTCTTTATTTCTTCCTTTCTTGCATAACAAAGATTTATTGTGTGAGTTTATTTTTTTCATTTCTTGTTTGGTGTTTTGTTTTCGGTCCTTATCATGTTTTTTTTTTGTCTAGTGTATTAGTTTTCATTGTGTGGGTTTTCTTTCTTCGGTCTTCTAGTGCATTAATTTTGTCTATTGCATTAGCTAAAAATGTAATGTCATAATTTGAGAAAACCAACCATTTTCTTCTAATTTAAATTCACTAATAATAGTTTTCCATTTAAGTTCAAATTCCTTTAAAGACTTTGAATTCCAAACACATGACTTGAAATGATTGTTAAAATTAGTGTTGGCATTTAAAGAAACACCCATATTTTCTGAAATCTTTTTCATAATATGCTACATGTAGAATCTATGAGTAGTACTAGTGAAACCTTTCTCTATTGCAATTTTCATGGATGGGTCTTGGTTTGGTATGATCAGGTTTGTGCCCACCCATTGATTTAAAAAATGTTTCAAACAACCACATAAATGATTGAATCTTTTCATCCGCTAAGAGTGCAACACCAAAGATTATGCTTTGTCGATGATGATTTATGGTTGTAAATGGAGCAAAAATCATACAATACATATTTGTATTATATGTTGTGTCAAATGAAACCACATATCTAAATAGAGTGTAATTTTTTCGATAAATGTTATTAACCCAAAAAACACATTTTAACATACCTTCATTATCAAATTCATAATCATAGAAAAATGAATTGTTTATTTCATGTTTTCTCCTAAAATTATGAATAAACATATGTGCATCAAAGTCTTTGACCAATTCTTTCAAATCCCTTGAATAATTTTGAAAATCCCTTTGCGTGCATCTTATATTGTCATAACTACCAACTTGTTCTTTCAATAGTTGATAAACTCTTGAAGTCCCTACATTAGCTCTATTATAGGAAAACAATAAATTCTTATGAACATTGTTTATGCTCGATGCTTATCTTAAGAATTGGTTCTTTTCAGGTGTGATTAATGCATGTGTATGAGCTTCATCAAACCATATAACTTCATATTTTCTTTTGTTTTACTCTTGAAAACAATCAGAGCTTTGCATCCCTCCCTTGTTAGTTTTCTTTCCTTTTTTTTTATCTTTTGGCAAACTATTTTCATTAACCAACAATTTAGCCTTTGTTTTTTTTTTTTCTCTACTTTAAAAACCCTCTTTCGAGCAAAGAAAATGTTTCCATTTCACACCATAATTATCTTTTGTTTTCAGATGAATTGAATATATATAAAAGCTTCCTCCTTCTTCTAAATTATGAAAATCTTTCCAATTACAGGATTCAATTCCTCATCACACTAAGGAACTCATTCCTCCAATACGTTCATCGGGTGATTTACGGCTTTAAATTGTCTATCTAAATCAACTTCATTATTACCCATTTCTAAAATAATGTCTCTGTAAAATAAAAAATTACAATTAATCAATAAATAAAGAATTAAAGATAAAAAAAAAAATATAGAAAAATAGTAAAATGAAGCTTAGATGCAAAATTAATAAATGCTCGTAATATTTAAATTAAATACCAATTCACGTCAAATAGAAAAATATGTTTGCATTGTCGTTGTTGGATACATATAGTTAATTGGAAAAAATCATACTGAGACAAAACGTAAGAACTTAATACTTTAAATTGGAAAAAAAATAAAATATAAAAGCAAAGAGGTAAGTGTACCTGGTTACATGTTTGAAGTGGGATGCTAGTGCTACCTTGATTATGTGTTTACAAAATACAAAGTGGAAATTGGAATGTAATCATAAGATGTGTCACACAAAGCTCGAGAATAATGAGAGAAATCAAAATCTGTGCCAAAGTTACGTAAAGAAGGATTCATGGCAAGGTAAAAACCTAGAATAGGAATGAAAGAGAAAGTGCAACGCAGGTGAATTACTAATCCGTTGTCACACGTGAATTACTGCTAATTAACTGTTTTAATATTCCAGGTTTATGTATTTGTATTTTTATTTTGATATGTTATAACGATTTTAGGGTTTTAAGCTAATAGGTTTTGAGTTTAATTGATATACATTGTCAGTATAAAGATTTTTACACTGATATTAAATCACAACCCTTAACTTTATTCATTACTACTTCAGAAGTCACGTAAAGGAAAATCATGATTGAATGTGAATGTAAAAATCTTTTACACTAACCATATATACAAATTAAACTCTATTTTTTTAGTAACATGATAGAATATAAATAATTCACTGTGTTATATTGATGATGTTTAAGAAATGTGCATTTATTAATGTAAAAGAAGTCATAAAATATTTAGAAATATAAAATAGTCATAAATTATGGACACCAAAATGTTCTATACTACATTATAAAACAATCACATATATGTTGGTTAATCTAGGGTCTAATTTACATTTGAAGAGAAGATGTTTTGGGTTCAAATTCATGTTTTCACAAAGTAGTTTATTTTTTAGTTTTTAAATAGATATAAAGATAAAATAGGTATTTTAAAAAATAAATATAAAAAAAGAATTTCTTTTATTAATAATAATATATATATATATTATTTGCTATCCACATTTCTAGAAATAAAACATTTTTATATAAACTTGGGAGAGAGACGTGCCTCTTTTTATACTTTTAAATAAAAAAATATAATTAATAGTTATTTTAAAAGAAAATCTAATTAAATATGTATACTAAAATGAGATATTCTCATTATAATAATTGTCATGGAATTATATATGTTTCATTTTTCATGGTTTTAATTCGGAAAATAATACAACAATACAAACACATTCATATGTATGAGAAGAAGAAAAAAAAAAGTAAAAAACCTTGAAGATGAAAATTTAAAATAAAATAAAAAATTGTAATTCTCAAAACAAAGACAATTAGACAAACACCTCATTAAGCCAAAAAATGATATAGAAAAGGATCAAGAAGAGATAACCGAAGATGAAGAATAAACCGTGACTCACTTGAAAAAATAACAGCTACAACTATCACAAGAGTGTTCAGAAACCCCCAACAAACGCAATTACCGAATCAAACATCGAGGGTTTTCGTTTCAATCGTTTCGTTCCTCTCTTTCGTGTTCATAGCTGCAGCTTCGGGAACCGATCGACATGGCGAAGTTATCGTCATCGTCGTCGAACTCCGAGAGTTCGAGGGAGCTAGTGTGCGTGGGAACGCTGGAAATCGCCACTCCCAAACCCGTTGGGTTCCTCTGCGGTTCAATCCCCGTTCCCACTGACAAGTCCTTCCATCACGCTTTTCCTTTTCGTTCCGCTCTTCTCCCCACGCCGCAAACGTAATTTTCTCTCTTAATGTTGTTTTTGTTTCAGAATTAGAACTGTTTGGGAAGATTTTGTAGAAGCACTTATAGGAGAAGGAAATAGATAGAAAAAAGTTAAAAAAAAAAAAGCCTAGGGAGGTACACGTGTGGAGAGAAAGGAAGAGAGAGGTTGTGTGTTCTAATTCATGCTAGTTTTTGTTATGGAGGTCCACATGTGGGTAGAATGGGAGAGAGAGAGGTTGTGCATTCGAGTTTCTATGTTAGTAATGTTAGTTTTTGTTATGGATGTCCACATGTTGGTAGAAGGGGAGAGAGAGGTTCTGCACTCGAGTTTCTCTGTTAGTAATGTTAGTTTTTGTTATGGATGTCCACATGTTGGTAGAAGGGGAGAGACAGGTCGTTCATTAGAGTTACTCTGATAGTAATGTTAGTTTTTGTTATAGAGGTAGACATGTGAGTAGAAAGGGAGAGAGAGGTTGTGCATTCAAATTACTCTGTTAATGATATTAATTTTTGTTATGGAGAAGGTCGACATGTGGGTAGAAGGGGAGAGGAAGGCTGTGCGTTTGAATTCGTCTATTTAGTAATGTTATTTTTTGTTATGGAGGTCAATATGTGGGTAGAACAAAAGAGAAATTGTGAGTTTGAATTCTTCTATTAATAATGTTAGTTTTTGTTAGTAGTTAAGATCAAATGTACAACCTTTCTCCACCTCCCTCCTTTCTTGACCATCTGAACCACCTTATATCTCCCCTTTGCTAACAAAAATTAACAAAGTGGCAACTAATATTTAACTATAAAAAAAAGTTATGGAGAAGTTTTTTGATTTTTTTTTATTGTGCTTATGGAGAAGATCACCTAAACAGAGCCTCAGACCCTTTAGTGTTGTTTGTTGTTGAATGTTGATGTTGATTATTTTTCAGGGTGAATGCTCCAAGGTACCGGTACCGGATGCTGCCAACTGAGACTGATCTGAATTCGCCGCCTCTTCTGGCGAATTTCCCGGACAAGGTTCTTCCTGTTGGTGCTGTGTACTCTAGGACAACTGGAGGAGGTGATTGCTCCTCACCCTTTGAGTAACTAATTATATATTGTGAGTAGAAGTTTGAGTAAACCACCATTATTTTGGTCCTTGGAAGTTATACTTGAGGCACATTAGTTCTAGTGATAACTAATGATTATGTTGACATGGAGGTTGGTCTTAAAGTGCTTTGCTTTTACAGTGTTGTATAAAGCACTTTAACACCAGCTTGTACAGAACAACATAATCATTGAGATTAATTTGCTTGAAAAATTCGCTTATCAAAAAACAAAATTGCTTGAAAAATTCTTTAAGGAGGATGGCTTATATCTTTCAGGGACCAAAATGCGTGTTTATTCGTTGAAGTTCATATTCAGTGCTTCAATATTTTTTTTTCTTTTTTTTAATTACTTTGAATAAGTTATATTGGCACCTCCTGAAGTTGCTCCCATTACCCTTACACCTGTGTTTTTACTCTTACAATGATCTCCTTTATGTAGTGTTTTCAATAAGTGTAATGTTTTTAAATTTAAAAAAATTTAAGGGAGTATAATGCTTTTAAAACTTAAGGGTCTATGTGGATTTTAGTTGGTGGGTGTAAGTGGAATTCGAAAAAACCTTAGAGTGTTAGTGTAATTTACTCTATTTTTTAAATTTTTTGGTGTTTTATTTTTTTTCTTTTTTGTCATAGCTATCATAAATTGTAATTTGATCTCTCTCTCTCTCTTTCTCACCTGCACATATTTAGAGTTTATTTAATGAAATACTGGGCTTTTATTTGATTTTATGTGTTTGTCATTCTTAGCTATTAAGATTTTCATGAACTGCAAATGGATGCTATCAATGAATATAGCACATAGTAGTGTCCTTAATGTATTCTTGAGTGAAATGATGACTTGGTTATCCACCTTGTAGAGAGGATTTAGTTGTTTCTAGTTTACTTAATATAACAGTTGATCACTTTATGAATGCAGTTACATCATGGTGATGAAATCAGTATCCTGTTTGTTTTATCGATTGCTCTAGTGTTAGTGGGGCTTTGTTAGGGTTTATGGTAGGATGAAATATAAGGGTGATTGATGGTGGAGGATTGGGACTCAAGGCTCTTGCCTCTTACTGATAGTAATCTTTATATTGGATTAATAGTTTACACTTTTTTTGGATAGGCAGTTAGTTAGGTGCAATCATTGATTGAGAGAACATAAAGGGAAAAACCAAGAGCCTCAAATCTCCTGGAGTAGGAGAGCTATTGCACTTTGTTCAACTTTGTTTTTCAGTGTCTTATCTAATATCCAATTGATACAAATCCAAAAGATAGAGGAGTTCAATCCGTAAATAGAATAGAAGCAAGATTTTTATCATTGGAGTTACAACATATTCAGGACAGAGATAGAGGTAGAAAGAAACAGTAAGGGAAAGGGAATTCAAGAATCTCCAGGAGAACTTCAAGAAGCTTGATTAAATGGAGTTATGGAGTCAATTGCAATGAGTAGGACTTAAATTGCATCCAGCTGTATTATTGTAACTCCAATGTAGAGGATGAACTATTCTCTATGGTTAAGAAGATTCAAGCACTGTCCAGAGGAGGGATGACCATAGTGGGCAAGAATGGGGTATCAATAATTTGTGGACTGGGCTATTTATGCTGGTGGAATATTAGACTTAAGTTCAGTTTTGCTTACCATTCCCTTTTTGACAGTTAAATTACTTCTTATCAATGTTTGTAGACTTATTTAGATGTTTAACTGGGGATGGACCAAAGTTGTGGACTAAATGGTTGAGTTGGGCAGAGTTCAGTTGATACCAATTGCAGTAGTGCTATGAGACTGATCCCATTTCAGTCTCTATGCAGCCAAGACCCTCTGCTTTTACTGATAGGTACTACATTTCCCTCCAAAGTTGCGCTTATTGGGAAGCAAAATACATCTGGTGTCTCATGTTTCGTTGTTGAAGAATACAATAGTAGAAGGTTGGGGCTATGGTTTGTTACCTGCAGTGCTAACTGTATATCAGACAGTTAATAATTGACACTTATAATTAGAAATAAAAACAGATGCAGGAAGTTAGTTAAGAGATTGTGATTGATTGAGAGAAGGTGAAGGAATGGTCCAGGACTCTTGAATATCTAACAGAGCTATTGTGTTTTTGTCCAACATTTTTCTACAGTCTCTGATCTTGATCCCATGGTATAAATACAAAGATAGAGAAGTTCTATCAATAAACATTCTATTTTTTCTCTAAATTTTCATCCTGTCTATTAGATTTGTACTAGATTCTTATTTGGAATACAACCTAGCATGGATGCCAGATCCACACAGTAATATTTCCTAGTTATTATATTGTTTTATGTTATATTTAGAACAATGAAGAGGTCCTAGATAGTTTTAAAGTCGAATCTTCTGAAATTTAGTTTTGGTTTAATATAGCTTGTGCTTGTGAGAGAAATGTCTTGACTAATCATTTTTAGACATAGCAGTTTAGAATATCAACCACTGCCCTCAATCTAACATATCATTGTCAATGTAGCCAAACTTAGGTAGTAAATTACTGAAACTTACATGAAACTTTTTTCTGCTACTAAACCTAAAGTCTGACTGTGATCCAATCCAAATGCTTAAATGTGCTGAATTATGGAATTATGGTATAAGAATAATTACTACTGTTCAAATCAAAAGTCACCTCTGAAAGCACCAAATGAGGGAGAACCTTCCTGTTAGGAAACCAGAAACTACCAAATTATGAATGCAAGAGTAATGGCAGAAAGGAGTGGAAAATGTAATGAGAGGGATGTATTATTTACTGAGTTAAAGATAGTAACTCAGAGAATTGAATAATTCTCTGCCTAGAGCAAAACTCCCCTCAGAGTGAACAAACGCCTCTGCCACAAAACGACCCCAAGATTCTGCATGATCCCTCTCTCTCCTAAACAATTCCCTAATAACAGAATTCCCCTCACACACCAATCCTACTGTGCCACCTGGCCACTACTGACCACCCCTCTCTTTTTCTTTCTTTTGTAAACTTTCCAAATCAGCGGCTTAGGATGATTCTTGGGCAAGGATACATTTGGGCCTTCTTCATGAGTTAAGGACCTATCAATTAAGGGCCTATCACTTCCACTTACTCAGATGTTCTGGACATTTGTCAACTGTGCTGGAAGTGCATCTATTGGTAGGATGCAGGAATTGAGTATTGATAAACTCAAGTAATGCTTGCTACTGGCTCAAAATAGAAAGAAGCGGCTAGC
This sequence comes from Psophocarpus tetragonolobus, assembly GCA_037954015.1. Taxonomy (NCBI): domain Eukaryota; kingdom Viridiplantae; phylum Streptophyta; class Magnoliopsida; order Fabales; family Fabaceae; genus Psophocarpus; species Psophocarpus tetragonolobus. The sequence continues at coordinate 48,458,023 of CM075692.1, read as the reverse complement.
TGACATGAGAAGTGTGACCTATTTTGATTGGGGATTTGATATACTAAAAATTTCCTAAAATACAAACTAATTGACTAAAACAATTGGTGAGAACTTGGATCCCCATTTTCGCGGTCCTTTTAAACTTTAAAGTGATGGAAACAATAGGATACATTGCATATCAGCTCCAGCTCCTTGACTAAAGCCATTGCCATCCTGTTTATAACATGTATCTTAGCCTAAGAAGGATAGCTGGGTTGGCACATCTACCAGTTATACTGTGACTGTCAGAACTCAGAAGAGTGGGAATTGAGAGTGCAGCTGCTGAACATGAAGACTGTTCCAGATGGCAGATAGGAAGTCTCATTCAACAGATGGACTTATCGCCTCCAAAAGCTCCTGGGAATCTGTTGCCATCATGATAATTTCCCTGCAAAGGCAAGGTTAGACTGCTTTGGGGGAGTAGTGTTAAATCCTCGACTAAATAGGTACACTCTTCCCAAACTACAGGAATAACAGAATTCTTACCTGGCAGAATGAGGGCTAAAAAATTAACTCTGCTTGAAAAAACAGAAGGAAATTGGTTGTAGGGAGGGGTTTGCAGAAGATGAGTGGGAAATTTTGAGATGACTGCTTACCCTCATAAATCTGCATTATTTTTTTTTTTCCCTGTTTTTTTTTCTTCTTTTCATGTACATTGAGAGTTAAATCTATAGGTTGATACTGTTATCATTATCGGTCAACAAAAGAAGAGTGCTGTAATGAAATACAGATGTATGAGTGCTATCTTGAAATACAGATGCATGCTTACACTGGTTTCTATTTCCCTATCATAGATTCGTACATTTCATATAACTTGTGCTTTTTGTTTTGAAATTTCAATTTGTTGGTGACAACAGATTTTCCTTGGGAAAGCACTGCTGTTGCATCAAATTTCAATAGAAAATGTGAGGCCCTTGCAGTATCTGGCTTGGTTGATTATGGAGATGAGATTGATGTCATTGCCCCAGCAGACATTTTGAAGCAGATGTTTAAAATGCCATATTCTAAGGCTCGACTATCAATTGCCGTTCGTCGAATTGGTCATACTCTTGTTTTAAACACAGGGTGTGTATTTGACCTACTCCTGACACCATTTTGTTATGTCTAACTTCCACTTAATCACAGCTTTGTCTTATAATTAATGCTCACAATTGTCTTTTGATCCATAATTGTCTTTAGAAAAATCAGCTCCTCTATATATTGTCTTTTGAAGCAATAAGAAATTGAATTCTTTATTTTATTTTGATCAGCAGAAAAAGATTAATAGTTCAAGATAACAATATTTGAACATGGAAGGAAATGTATGGACAACTGAATTGTGCATGTTGTGGTTTTAATGAATCCACCATATGTAAATCATGCATTCTAGTTCTTAATGTATGATGCTTCAAAGATTATATTTTCTTGAAAGTCATTCAGACATTGTATAGAGAATCAACTTTATCTAAAAAATAAATAAAATTCTTAGTTAAGATTGTTGCACTAGTTATTAGCTTTTGCTAGATGAAATCCTCATTCATTTCTGGGGCTGTGAGGAGGATCCTCTGTCATTTCTGATGCGCATGTTTTTGGAAATCTTGTATTTATCATATTTATAATGAGAAAAATGAGAGGTCATGTGAATGAATGTGTTTTTGAATGCATGGCAGAGGCTTTTATGTATAATTACAGTTATAGATATAATGGATAGCTGTTACATGGTTATACAGTTCATAATATCCCAATTACAATATTTCCGTATTTACACAATGTATTAGATAATTACAAGATTCCAAACAATATTTCAGCATTTGATTTTTCTTTTATAAGTGACAAAGTATTTATGAAATGCAGGCCAGATGTTGAAGAGGGAGAAAAATTAATTAGGAGGCATAACAATCAATCCAAATGTGCGGATCAATCTTTGTTCTTGAATTTTGCTATGCATTCAGTCAGAATGGAGGCATGTGATTGTCCACCAACACATCATGTTCCATCAGAAGAGCAATCAAATTCTTCTGTTCTTCCTGGTGGAAAACCACCCCATATTGTGGTACAGAATGATGATGTTATTCAAGCTGAAGGATACAATTGCCGCACTGAGTACTCACAGGTTGAGCAGGAAAGCTTCTATTGGGGAAGCAAGAAGAATAGGAGGAATAAGAACCATAGTCCAGTCAAAAAGGTGTCACAAGTTGGAGAAAAACCCAGATCATCAATGCAAGAGTCCGATAAACAAAGAAAAGTTGGTAATGATAGCTTTCTTAGGATTTTGTTCTGGCAGTTTCATAACTTCCGCATGCTCTTAGGAAGTGATCTACTTTTATTCAGTAATGAAAAGTATGTTGCTGTGAGCTTGCATTTATGGGATGTCACACGACAGGTGAGGAGCATTCTTCTAAGCCTGTCTAGTATTTTAATATTCAGCAGATTGTTAATATTTTTTGCTTTCCCTATTTTGATAGGTCACACCTTTGACTTGGCTTGAAGCATGGCTTGACAATGTCATGGCAAGTGTGCCTGAGTTGGCTATATGTTATCATCACAATGGTGTTGTACAGGGATACGAGCTTCTAAAAACTGATGATATTTTTCTTTTAAAAGGGATATCTGAGGATGGGACACCTGCTTTTCATCCTTATGTTGTACAGCAAAATGGTTTGTCCGTTTTGAGATTCCTTCGGGATAATTGCAAACAGGATCCTGGAGCTTATTGGGTACTATTATTATTCTTTCTCAACACATTTATATATTTGTTGCTTTTAAGTTTATTATGTTAATTTCTTTTTAACAAATTTATTACCCTTAGTTGTTCCAGCAAACCTGACTTTGTGTTTGCAGCTTTATAAAGGTGCTGGTGAAGATGATATACAACTTTTTGATCTTTCTGTTATTCCCAAACACCGTTCATCAGAAGATAGTGATGATGCTTCTAGGTCCTTGCCTTCATCAATCAGTAGGGGTAGAAATGATGCAGTATATTCGTTGGGAACTCTGCTCTATCGTATTGCTCACAAGCTTTCACTATCAATGGTGTGGAAGAATGAAATGTATTTCTGAGTTATTGCTGCTTTTAGTGGTTTCTAATAGTTTTTTACTAACTACTATCTATTCTGCTGTAGGCTGCTACAAATAGGGCTAGGTGTGTGAGGTTCTTTAGAAAGTGTTTGGAATTTCTTGATGACTCAGACCATCTGGTATGTTTTTTGAATAACTCAATTGATATATTGCCCAACCCCATTTGCCTAGGGTTTGCATTTCTGATATATGTTTTGCTGAACAGGCTGTTCGAGCAATTGCACATGAGCAATTTGCAAGGCTACTTTTAAATTATGATGATGAGTTGAATTTAACGTGTGAATCTTTGGCTCTAGAATGTGAACTAACTGTTACTGAAGTCGAAGAGTCATCTTGGGATGCTGAAAACAGTAATTCTGAACGAGTTGCTCATGAAGTATTTTATCTGCTTGACAAATCAGGTGAACATGGAAATGTTATTGAGCACTTGGAACCAGAAGGTCCTGCAAAGATGGTTTCTGAAGGACACAAACCTTCATCTGTTGAACTGATAACAGTCAGTAACACAGAATTGAGCAACCAAGGAGTGAATGTATCAAACTTGAATGCTGATGTTAGCTCTTCGGTTTGTGAAGTATGTCCAGTTTCCACACCTGTGGTTCAGACTGTTGCTGATCCAATCTCATCCAAGTTAGCCGCTGTACATCATGTTTCACAGGCTATTAAGTCCTTGAGATGGATGCGACAGCTTCAGAGCCCTGAACCAGAGGTGATGGATCAATTCAATGAAAATCATGATAGACCATCATCATCATTTAATACTTCTGTTTGTGCCTGTGGAGATGCTGAATGTATTGAAGTTTGTGATATTCGAGAATGGCTTCCTACTTCAAAGTTGGATCATAAGTTGTGGAAACTTGTTCTTTTACTTGGAGAATCTTATTTGGCACTTGCAGAAGCTTATAAGGAGGATGGCCAACTTCATCAAGCTTTAAAGGTTATACAGCTATCATGTTCTGTTTATGGATCAATGCCTCCACATCTTGAAGACACAAAATTTATTTCTTCAATGGCTAGTTGCTCATCCTTACAGAGAAAACTCATTGATTTGAATGAAAACACATGGCAGGATGATGTAAAAGATGAGACTGTTGATGGGTATATTGAGAGAAAATCTTCTACTTATCTTTACTGGGCCAAGGCATGGGCACTAGTAGGAGATGTTTATATTGAATTCCATAGGATCAAGGGTACAGAAATCTCAATACAAGATCTGAAAAAACCTGCAACCAGAGAATTGAAAATGTCATCTGAGGTTGTGAAGGAAGTTAAAAGGCTGAAGAAAAAGTTGGTTCAAATGAACCAGAACTGCAGTTCATGTTCCTTAGTAAATTGCAGTTGCCAGAGTGACAGAGCTAGCAGTGGGAACAGTGCAAGCAGTAGTAGTGCAGATGCAAGCTTCATGACTCACAGTAGAAAGCATAGTAGTAAGAGGTTGTCTGCAAAAATTGCCAATTACTTGCCTCCAAAAGACCCACGAGACAAGTTCATTCATGAAAAGGACAATAGAAAAGATTTTGACAGCAAATACATTGATCACAGTAACTATGGTGAAGATCTGAATCTGACAGATACTCTTGACAATAGGGTTGAAATTGAATCTTTGGCTGTTACAAACTCTATAACCCTTGAGGGTTCCTCAGAGATGGACGCCTCATGTTCCAGTATTGTCTCACAAACAGAAAATAATTCAAAGGAAACAGGTAAAGTAAAAAATGGTGGGATATTTGAGTACCTAGTTGAACCACTGGTGGGAGATGTAGATTCCAATCTTTTATCTGCTTTAAAGTGCTATGAACAAGCTAGACAAGCATTACTTAAACTTCCTACTGGTTTGTCTGAGTTACAATCTGTAGTTAAAAAGAAAGGGTGGGTTTGCAATGAGTTGGGACGAATTAGACTTGAAAATAAAGAGTTGAATAAGGCTGAACTGGCCTTTACAGAAGCTATAGATGCATTCAGAGATGTTTCAGATCACACCAACATAATATTAATAAACTGTAATTTGGGCCATGGCAGACGGGCTTTGGCTGAGGAGATGGTATCTAAAATTGAGAATCTTAAACTGCATAATATTTTGCATAATGCATACAATCATGCATTGGAAACTGCAAAACTAAAATATATAGAATCCCTTAGGTATTATGGGGCAGCAAAATTAGAACTGAATGCCATCAATGAGCATGACGATTCTGTGACAAGCAGCTTGAGGAATGAGACACATACACAGTTTGCTCATACTTATCTGCGGCTTGGAATGCTTTTGGCAAGAGAAAATACTACAGCAGTTTATGAAAATGGATCACTGGAAGATACATGTGTTAGTCACACCAAGCCCCATGAGAGAAAAGCCAGGAAAGATTTAAGAAAGCATGAGATTTCAGCTAATGAGGCCATTAGGGAAGCATTATCTGTGTATGAGTCACTCGGTGAACTGCGCAAACAGGAGGCTGCATATGCTTACTTCCAATTGGCGTGCTGTCAGAGAGACTGTTGTTTAAAATTTATGAATTCTGGCAATAAGAAAAATATTTTGCCAAAAGGGGAAAATAGTGGTGTGCAACGAGTAAAGCAGTACGCCTGTCTGGCAGAGAGGAACTGGCAAAAAGCCCTGGACTTCTATGGCCCCAAAACTCATCCTAGTATGTATTTGACTATTCTTATGGAGAGATCAGCTCTTTCATTAAGCCTTTCAAGCTATTTACACTCCAATGTGGTATTCTCCTGCACTTTTACACAGTAATTTGATTCTGATTGTCTCCTTTTGTGTTACTATGCTATACACTATCTTGCACATATATTAATAAAGACTCCTTGAAAATTAACATACTTGGCAAGAGTCCATTGATCTATTTGTTAGTATAATTATAAAATTAACTCAGCCCCTTCCCAGCTATAAAAAATATTATAAAATCCATGAAAAAGTTGTGTTTCCAACTTAGATTTACTTCCCAGTTTAGACTTTGTAAAAATGTCTCCAAGGTGTTGGGTTAAAGGTAATGCCTTAAATGTATTTTATTGTGATATATCAGCTGCATAATATCCGGAAGTACTATATCTGACTAACACTACCATCTTTGGTATAAGGAGGGTCAGAGAATACATAAAATGACGAAAATTCTTAGAATTTCCTGACCTGCATTTTTCAGAATCAACTAATGGGCTGTACAATATCTTCTATGCTGTTCCATAAAATTTAATGTAAATTATTAATGAACACCTTACTCGAAATACTTTTATTGAAATTTTCGTCTTTGTTGGACACATCAAGTGAACCACTGTTGTATCCCTGTCATTGTTAATACTTCCAGAATTTTGTTGCAGGTGCTGGAATCAGCTTTGGCTCATATGCTTGAAGCACGCCATGTTTCAGATACAAATGGCGACACTTTCAGCGTTAGTTATCCTGAATTACATGCAAAATATTGGAGTCAGTTGCAGATGCTTTTGAAGAAAATGTTGGCCACAGTACTTTCATCAAGTGCAAACAAATCTCCCTGTCAAACATCTTCTACATCTAGCAGATTTGGAGATGGTGGAATGATTAGGGAACTCTACAAGATGTCCCTGAAGTGTACTGATATGGTCCAATTGCATAGCATGTATAACTTGTGGATATCTTGATGGGAGATTCATTCAACTGCACACCGTGTACAGCTTGTGGATACCATGACAAGAACTTCATGATGTAAACAAAATTATTTAAGTAAATGCTTTGTCACTTTTCTGATTTTTGTCTAGCTGTTGTAGTTTATTTTTGTAACTCTGGGTCTTTTCTTTTTGCACCATCCGATTTTCTTTTTGCACCCCATTTATTACAGAATTCCCAAACTACCCGCATGGCTTTTACTTTTTGTTTGGAGTGTTCGTCCCCAACACCCACTAGGTTGAATTTCCAGTACCGGATTGAGTTGAATTGTTGATTTCCAATTGCGGATTTAATTGAATCGCTGTGGAAAAGGAATTCCGGATCACTTATTGAATTACACTTGCAGATTGAGTTTCCAATGGCGGATCACTTGAACGAATATACATAACCTCACCCCTCTCAGATTATGGCATATAGTCCGCAATTGAGGATATATGGATCCTCAATACTTTTTTTGAAATTGTGGATGTCTTGGTCTACAAAGGTAGAAATGTATAAAAAAAATACATTGGGAATCATAAGATTTATATGATTATATAATTACAAATCATATGTATCATTATAATATTCTCATGATTTACAATATACATGAATTATGATATATTAAAGATCATACGATATGTAATGTACCATATCACAAATTTTATAAATGGCAATATACATGATTGTGAATCACATGGTTTGCAATTACATTGCTGAAAGAATTGCTTGTCATTTATATGTTTGTCTTTTTGTTATTAACATCGTTAAAAAAATCTTAATTATTTTTTTTTTGTTTATTCTTTTAAATTAATGATGATTTTTATTTATTAAAATAATAAAAATTATTATTAAAAATAATAGTACATCCCTCTTTCCTCTTATCCAAAACAACTCACTCACACTGTCCCTCCCCTACCATCTCCCCCTCTCTTTCACAGTTGTACTATCATTCGACCACTTTCACCACCATTAATTATCAATGGTTAAACTTTCCTTAAAAAATCATACTTTCACAAGATCATCCATTGCATGTACATGATGGAATCCTACCTATCAATGGCCTTATCACTAGGGTTATGACTAGGAGGATAGAGGAGAACATAGTTCAGAAAGAGTTCACAAGACCTCAGCTCTTGATTGAAGTGAAGATCTTGGACCATCATTCCTAGTTTTATCATTTGTAAATATTAATTAGCTTGTAATTTCATTTTGGTAATGTATTTTAGTCATTTCCTTTAAAAAATAGGATGTAGAGGTGTTTTTAGTAATTTTGGAAGAGTAGGTTTAGTGTGAGATCCCTTTTTTTAGACATTTTGGGCTCACTCTCCCTACTTTTTGGATGACCTATTTGCACCCCCTCCCTTGGATTAGCATAGGCGCCACTTTAAGGCCTAACTTGGATTAATTAACTTTAATGTTAATTAAGTTCAAATCCTAGATTGTCTTGAAATATGTGTTCAAACTTTCTCATTAGGCTATTTATATTCATCCCTCTTTTTGTATTGCTTACACTTGAATGAATGAATATAAGATTTCTTTAGTGAGTTTTTATATCAATTAAGTTTCTTGAGAAACCTCTCTTTGAGGAGTCTTTTCTTAAAGACTTTTATCAAAGGTTTTCTCCCTTGTGACAAACTTCAAGTTAAAACTTTTTTGACTTATCTTTCCATTGAGAAAGTGGTGTCAAAATTCTACCCTCCATTCCTAATCTTTTCATCCTCCATCTTCTTGAGGAAGAACCTTGGTTGAAGAAAGATCAAGACCCCTTTGTGGTTGCCTGCAAAAAAAAAACAAAACAAAACAAACATGTATTAATGATATCATGAAATGACGTCTCAAAATCCTAAATACACAAAGCAAGACAAGGGAAATTTAGCTCAAAGAAATTAGAAGGGGCTTCTCATTATTATTCAAGGATCCTATTGGTGATTTGCAAAGAAGAAAAATAAGTAGAAGATAAAGAAAGCAAGAGGTTGAGAAGGAAGGATGGGAGAAAAGTAAAGAAAAAAAAAAGAGTAAACATTGGACATTTTTTATTATTGATTTTTTATTTTGTATGTGTAGTTAAAGGAGCAACAAAAGAATAAGAGAATGTTATATTGTCTTCAATTCTCTCTCTGAGGTCTAAGCTTCAATCCAAGACCAACCTGTTATGTTGTTTTTCTAGTTAATTTTCCCTTAAAGATGTGGAAGGAAAGAGACAAACAAATCACCCTCCTTTATTTTGAGGGAGCCTCAGTACCAGGGTGTGAGGAAGAGACTTTGTGATCTTTGCAAAATGATATTTAATTACAAGGAGTTTAGATTTGTAGACATACATGCATTATAATGAGTTTAATTAGTATGTTTTTACACTAACGTTCAATCACAAGTTTTCATCTATATAAATTTGTATTAATTGGTAAAGTTGACAAACTTATTGTAAATGAAAAATTATGATTAACGATGACAATGCGGCAGAGGCGGATTTGGCCCTCCCTGTCCCAAGAAAGTACAGGATGGGTATGAAATTTTAATCTCGATCTCATCCTTGTTGGGTATTTTTAGGTTCAGATATACATGCGAGTACCATTATATTATTTTTTTTATAATTTAAATTTACTTATAGTTTATTAAACAAATTATATGTTAAGTTATTAATTATATTTAATTTATTAATTAATTAAATAAACTATATGTTAAGTTATTAACTACATTTTAGTTTTAATGGTCCAGAAGGTGAATTTGTACATACACATGTGAGATTAAAAGTATATGTATGAAATTTTGTTTAACATAAAAACAAAGCACGAGCAGAGACGGATGACGGAGATCCTATTCCATTCTTGTCCCCAATTGTTTTTAGGAGGAGATGCGATGGGAACCAATAACAAAAGTTTTTTCCATCAAAATAAGGAAGGATACGAGGAATAGGTGATACTGTAGAAGGAAACATGATTATCCTTAATTTTGATTAAATGTCAACGTAAAATTATACAAAATTTGGTTTCACATGAAAGCAGCCGGGCAGGACTAACAAATCCGTTCCACTCCACAGGAAAAATCCAAATATGATCCGTGTAAGTTTTCTCCGATAAAGTCATAAGGAAGATGAGTGAAAACCCATGAGGGTGAGTGTGATTGATCCCCAGTTGCTTGACGTTGTGGCTCGGACTCTAGAAGCTCCTAGTTTTCGAGAATTGGATGGCAACTAAAACCAAACACTTGTTTTTTCCATTTTGGTGTTAGGACTTAGGACTGTGGGCGTGGTTGATTAAAGATAAAAGCATTAAAGCAATGATTTTGAGATGATATAGGGTGTGTCCGTGGGCCGTTTCATTTGGGTTCTAATACAAGTTTAGTAAAATAAAATATGTTTATCTACTAACATGTTTCTAATAAAAAAAATCATAAAAGAGGTGGAGTGATGGTACAAGTGCAAGGTGGGTGGAGGAACAATGTTGATTTTCTATTGTTTATGAGGAAGGGAAAAGAAAGGGTAGTATTATTTTTTATTATAATTTTTATTATTTTTAGTGATTATAAATTGTTACAAATATTTTTAATTAAAAAAAGTGTTAGGTAAGTAGTTAATGTAATTACAATTCATTTTTCAATGGTATTATGGAGGAACAAACATGCAGACGACAGAAAGAATTTAGAGATTTGTCTAAAAAATCTTAAGAATCCATTTGTTGATGCTTCAATCTTTTGATGACTAAAATAGTACTCCTGGTATTTTTATATAAAAAAAGGTAGATAAATTTATGATATAAGTTATGAATAATATTAGTTAGAATTAGTTAGATTGACTTACATTTATGAATAATAGTATTAAATAACACAAAATTTATGAATAATAACTAATTTTGTCTTATTTAATATTATTATTCATAAAACACCTTTCATTAATTACAAGTATAACTCTTTTTATTCATGATATCAAACTCTAATTAAGTGTGTGTTGCCTAGTTGTGACATCAATGATTCTGTGACAGAGGCTTAGGTGAGTTAAGTCACGTTCGAATCATGGTGCTTGGGTTGCTATGATTAAATATAAAATAGTTGCAACCTCATTGTAAGTTATAACTTTTGATCTAGTGGTAAGCGCTCGATCCAACAATTAGTATCAAAGTTAAGGTCTTGAGTTTAACTCCCAATAGAGAAATTGTTATGGGGGAGATTATTGTCTAGCTGTGATATCAATTGTCCTATGGCAAAGGCCTAAGTAGGTGAAGTCATGTGGTGTTGCTACCCTTAAGTAGAAAGAGTTACATCTAAGTCTAACTCTAAGTTATAACTTTTGGCCTAGTTGTAAGTGTTCGATTCAATAAGGTGTTTCAGAAATAACCTTATTTTATATTTGATATAGTGAAATTAAATTATGATGACTAGTTTTTTTAATCTGTGTGATTTTAGATATTTTTGCTTAATATGAATCTAGAAGGAGTATTTCACTACCAATTTTATTGATTTGAAAAGATGTTTATGATCCATAAAATATCATAATTTTTTATTTTAATTCCTATAAAACATATATTCATTTTTAATACTTATTATAATTTTTAGTTATTAATATATATATATATATATATATATATATATAAAGAGAGAGGAATAGATAGATACATACATGTATACATACACACATATACATATACACACACTCCTTCATTTCAAAATAAGCGTCATATTTGAAAAAAATAATTTTCACATTTGACTTTTCAATGTAATATTAATTTCTTGTTTCACTAATATCCTTAATAATTAATTTTGTTTTGTAACCATGATATTGATAAGGATTAGTCGTTGTCAATAGCAATGACCAACCCCATCGGACACCATGACCACATACAATGTAGATATTTTCCTCCCAACACAATTTTTATTATACCCAAAGCGGTGTTATCGAATGACAGCACCATAACAATGCCATAAAATCGTGGTGCTTGTTGATTTAAGGCGAGGATCCACAATTTAAAGTATGCGATCGTGGTGACTATAACATCATGGCGTGTTACGTATCTATGACAAACATGGTACCCAATTGGGTTTTGTGTTTATTTATTTATTTTTTTTTTTTGCTTGGGTTGACATGACCTAGTTGAATCCCAAGTAAAAAGTTTGGGATTTTTGAACTCTATCTACACAATTCATCTTGTCTTCTTGTGACGACCCTCTTTAATGAGACTTTTGACAATAATGACCTCCATCAGTGACAACCTCCTTCTCTCCAGTAACATTTGTCTTACTACGGCCTCTGTCCTGCGATGATTTCTCTCCTATTGCAACCTCTCTTGCTAAGATCTCTCTCCCTCTAATAGTCCCTTTCCCTCTAGTGACCTCTCTCCCTCCAATAATCTTCCCTCTCTATGCTCATGCAACTTTTTTTTTTTTAATTTCAATTGAATTGTGAAATTTGTGTTCTCTCATTCTCAATTACAATTTTTTGTTATAAAAACCATCTTACTTTTTTTTTCCCAAGATTGAGCATAATGTTTGGGGAAAATACAAGTACTCCAAATCAAACTAAAACTTTCTCAATTTTTATGAATATGAATTTTAGATTATTATATTGTTATTTTTACTATATATCTTTTACCATAAACCGCCATGAAAGTATGATGTATAAAAGGTTTTTCATTTGTCTTATAATTTTATTAATAGCCTTGACGTAAAGTAACATCTTCAATACTTGAACCTATATCACTCTGTTAAGAAATTGAAGTCACTATCATTTTTATAATTATTATTGATAAATATTAGATGTTATAAAGTTAGTTTAGTTGCAAAGGTTACATGTGAGGAGGGAATCGAATAACAGAAACTAACAACTTACATTAATCTAAAAAAATGTTAGATAATAATATAAATCTAGTTTTTTAATATAATATCAATATTAATGTTAATTTTCCTATATTAACATTTTTCATTCATTTATTAAATTTTATTTAGCTTTGTAAAATAATTTAATACAATACTTATTGTACGATGAATTTTACTGAAAAATGCTAACCCGTGTCTTTGAAAAAAATATTTCATTAAAGTACATGAAATTACTCTCAACATAAACCAATTTGTTAGCAAACAGTAAGACATTTTTTTTATTTCAGTTATAAATTTACAAAGAGGAGATTACAACAACCTTTCCTAAAGTTTCCTATAATTATATATACTTCTATTTTTTAATAATTATTTTTGCAACCTTAAGAGATGTTATTATAAGGTTTGGAGGAGTGTTATTGTAATTTTTTTTTTATGACAAAAATACTTGTACACATGGACACTATTTTAATTTTGATCGGATACGATTATGAATATGTAACTACTTGTTTTATACTCGAACTTTACATGTCTTGTTATAATTATAACAATTATATAATAAATTTAAAATTATATATTTAATTAAAAATTTTAATTCTTAAACTTTAATTTACAATTTATTTTTATTTATTATTCTTTATATTTTTTAAAATTAAAATATAATTAATAACTTAATATATTATTTATTTAAAAATAAATAAGTAAATTAAATTTAAAAAACCAATATAACGGGTAACTCGCGTAGTTACATGTATATCAAACTTAAAATTACCAATAAACATGAAAATGATAATTAAAATTTCATATATGTTTATATTATATAGTCTATTTCGTACTTTTAGAAATAAGGAAAATCAAATTCGCATTTTTATAGTTTGTTGATGGTTATTATTTTTATTGTTTTAAACATATAAGAGGTGTTAATGTAATATTTTTTATTTAAAAGGAAGTTAGTGTAAGGAAATAAAATAAAATCATGAATAATTTAATAAAAATTAAGAAAAATATTTATGTAATTTCTCATTTCCAAACAAATACTTTGCCGTGAGAATTCATTTCTTTGTAGACAGCAAAACCAAGAAGAATACGTAGAAAGCAAAAGATAACATTGCCAAATCACACAGCCAAGTGGCACCACCACACCGAGCGACGAACCCAACGCAACTCGTTGTCGCAAACTCACTCCCTCGCTCACTCACGCGCTTGCTTCAAACGTAAGCAACACCGCATCGATTTAAGCAACTTGCATTCTCTTCATTTCACATTCACTCACCCATCCCTATATAAACAAAACCCACCAGAATGAACGCGCTCAGGTTCTTCTCGAAACTCGCGATTCTCGTTTCCTTCGCGCTAGTTTGCACCGCCATGTCGGATTCCGCCGCGAAATCCACCGACGCCGCCGCCGCAAGCAGTGGTTCCGCCGCTCCCGCGGTGCACATCGTGTACACGGAGAGGCCGCAGGGTGAGGAGCCCGAGGCCTACCACATCCGCACGCTCTCCAATGTCCTTGGCAGGTGCGTTTGTTGCGTGCGATTTTTTGTTGACCTAATTTTTTTAGAAGCGAATTTGGCGCACTGCTTTTGTGGACGTGCTAGTGTGCTGAATTTAAAGTTGATTTAAGAAAAATTTTAACATAATCTCGTGTTGGATAAGAATTTTATATAATTAATTTTAGATTGAAACAAGTTAGACTAGCTTTTAGAAATTTTATACTAGATTTAGATTTTTTAGTCTAGCATTCTAACGTACATCACGTCTTCACAAAATCATAAAATTATGTAAAATCAATTTTATGAATGTTCATCCAAACATGTACTAAATGTTTGCAGGATTAAGGATAAGTTTGGCAGGTGCGCTTGTTGTGTGCGATTTTTTGTTGACCTAACCTTTTTGGAGGCGAATTTGGCACACTGCTTTTGTCAGCGTGCAAATGTCAATTTAAAATTGATTTCGGATAAAATTTAATATAATTTTGTGTTGGATAAGAATTCATCATCCAGGACTACCAGAACTGATTTTGGATGGAAACAAGTTAGAGTAGCTTTTGAGTTAGATTAAGAATTTTATACTAGACTTTTAGTCTAAAATTGCTTTTATAATAAAAGCATTCTGACATACGTCGCATTTTCACAAAATCATGCAAAATCAATTTCATTTAAAATCAAATTTTATGAATGTCGATCCAAACATGTACTAAATGTTTGTAGGATTAAGGATAAATTTGGGCACAGTTCTCTTTATAATGAAAAAATACAAAAGAAAGTAAAAAAATCTTTCTCAGGACGTTTTTTCGAGCTACTTCTAAGAGATTGAAGTTATGTTACCTAGCTTGTAAAAGCACAGACATGATTTGAGATTAAAAGCTGTTTTGACTCTTTTTTTTTTTTTTTTTCATTATAGAATGGCTTTTGGGAAAAATTAATCAAACAGGTTCTAAGTAGTCCTAAGTGCATGTTTGAGTTAAAATTAAAAGATGAGTATTACGAACTTTTCGAAATTCTTCAAATTATAGGTTAAAATTTATTAATGAGAGGAGTCAGTTAAAGACAAGTGGAAAATATCAATTAAGAGTTTCGGACAGGGAGATATAAGGTAAAGATAGCACGGTTGAGACACGGATGTATAAGGTGACACAGTTGGGGTTAAGAACCGAGGGAAGAAGTGGCTCAATTGGTTAAGAATGGTTGAGAAAGGAGGGAGTGAAGAAAAACTAATAATAAAAAAAAATTAACATTAGGGTCAACTAACACTTATCATATAAAAAAAAGGAATTTCGGACAGAGAGGAACATTTGGCATACAAAAAAAAAAAAGAGTTTCGGACAGAGTTAGGGAGACAGTTTTGTTGACAATAATCATGTTAGAAATGCCAATTTAAATCTTACACAAGTAAAATGAAAGCAAAAGTAAAGGTTGTGAAGTTTATGCGGAGGCTCGAGTTCTTGAGCCTAAAAAGTCATCATATATAAATGAGTCAAACATTTCAAGACTTACATATAATGTGGGTTGTAGGCTTCCCAACTAAATTCAAGTGTCCATCTCTAGAGAAGGCTAACCAAGTGCCCATTGACACTCCTTAAAAAGTTAGAAGAAAATGTTCTATTGGATTCTTATATAAATAAATCCAACTAATTTGGCTCTATTGGATGTTATTATTCTTAAAGTACACTTCATATCATGAATGATATGAAGTTTTATGAAGAGCATTTTGGAATTTTTTAAAAATATGTAAGTATTATTACTTATATATGGGTTCGGACGGAGTAAATACTTTCTGCTTTTATATTCTTAATCATGATAACTTTTGTCTTAAAAAGTATTTATTTCACCGGATTTTCAAACAGGGCACAAAGTTTGAATTAAAATTATAAATTTTATGCCCGTGTTTAACGTAAGTCTAACGATAACAGTAGCATTAAAGTAGGAGTTGTGATACTTCTGCAAAATTACTTTTGTCCCATATTTAAGTGCCCACCTAGTACCATACATGCACTAAGTTTGAGTTAAAATTAAGTTTGGAACTTTGGATGCAATTCTTCCTTCTACCAAATTACTTCTGTCCCAAATTTAAGTGCCCACCGAATGCCAAACATGCACACTAAGTTTGTAGGCAAAATTTTCAAATGCGGAAGTATTTATGGTGTAACAAAATATGTTTAACACTCAAAAGTATGTTTTCAATTATAACTCAAACATGCACCTTGTTATTTATAAAGTATAAATTTGATTAAATTGCATTGTTTTTAATCACCAGTTACAGTGCAATTTTATTGTGTCAATTGAATATGGGAAATGTGACTTGCGACATGTATGAGGACTGAATTGCATAACTGTTATGTTTTGGAACTTTGGGGATTAGAATTGCATATTACTACACCAGGAGACCTAAGTTGCCACAATTGAAACCTATAATGCACAAATATGATATTTGGAGGACTAAAAGTGTAATTAAGTGTATAAATTTTAGAATGAACAGTCACTTTGATAGAAAAATCACGATACCTAATTTGGTTTTATCTTAAGAGTATAAACCTTGATTGAATAAACACTACACTTTAGTGCTTTCATCCGTTTGAGTTAACATATTCAGGACCAATTTGTCTTCCAATAAAATTCTACAAAATGCCCCATCCTAGAAAAATGTAAATGAGTCACTTGTACTTTTTTTTTTTTTCGGAAAAGGCAATAGTAAGGCAAGTTTTAATCACAAGATATGATTGAAGCCTAAGAGTATCTTGTACTTAGTTTTGATAAAATTGAACAAGACAAATTGGTCCCTGAATATATTAAATAGTGTATAATAAGATTGTTAACTTTTGTAATAATTACTTTGAATTTCATGTCTAGGCTGAAAAATATGAAACTTGAACTCTGGTTTAATATTTTTCGGGAGTTGAATTGGATTGAGAGACTTTTTTGGGGACTGAATTGAGTGTGTACTATAAATTATACATTGGTTAAAAAAAACAAAGGATGAATTAGTCTGAACAAATTCAAGCTTTGGTAACTATTTTACCTTCCAAAAAATTATTTTTATTGGTTGTGTACTACCTCCGTTCCTTTTTATAAGAAACAAGTTTATAGTGTATTTTACACTGTAGCTTGCTTTTTTATAAAAAGGAATGGAATAATATTAATTTGTACAAATTTTTTCTTGAAAGGATATAACCAATATTCAGTGTCTTTTGGGGGAGGAAAGTAAAATTCTTACAATTTTTTTTTTCATTAGTGGAACTTGAGAATATAGTCTTTTTTTTTTGAGTAGTTGTGTGATTGACTAATGGTTGCAGTGAGGATGCTGCAAAGGAAGCTTTGCTGTATAGTTACAAGTCTGCTGCAAGTGGGTTCTCTGCTAAGCTCACTCCAGAGCAGGTTGAACAGATTGCAAGTAAGTTTGGCTGGTGCCTGGTTATGTAACTTTATATTTTACCATTCTGGTTAGTAATTTTTATCTTTTTGAAATTCCTTGATGTATAGTGGTTCTTTTATATTAATTGTTAATGTTTTTAGAAAGATTTGTGTTTTGGATGAGTGACTGTTATCTTTGTCATGATTTATAGTAGTTTGCAGTATGATAATTGTTGTAGGATTTTATTTCATGTTTAGAGATGGAGTTTAAAAGAATATTAATCCTGTTGGTTTGGTTGAGTAGTTGGATCTCGGACTGTTAAGTAACTTGTGAGTCATGACCTCAGTTTTGGAATTGCTTGGACAAGTGTCACTTATTCTACTTCCATGACAAACATTGTTTTGATTTTCAACCAACCCCAGTAAAAACAAAGATAAAAGAGCAAGGAACATGGATTTATTCTTTGGCTTAATTTTTAAGCAGAATCAGTTTTTTTAACTTATATGCTCTCAATTATATATATATATATATATGAGGGGATTTACTTACTCCAATAGTAAGTATAACTCATTACCATCATTAAATTTCAAAAAAATAAATGGTCAGGATGAAAAGAAGTCTCTTAAACTCATTGTTGGAATAAGTGGATCTTTCCTAATAATAATTTTTTGGAGCGCTAGGCATGTTGAAGGAAACAGCATTTTTTTATTTCTCTTTTCCTTTTTTTTTATGCCGTACAACCTTATTAAGCAAACTTTTAGTATCAATGGCAAAGCAGTTTCTGGTACTTTTGTAATTTTGTTGTATTCATATAATGTTACCCCTCGTATACTAATTAGCATTATCCTGGGATATTTTGGGAAATAGTACTTTGATGTTCTTTTATGCTATGATGTCTCATGAAGGAACTTACAGAATTTTCATCTTTGTGAATTCTGGCCATTGGATTCGTGGTTATTATCTAAGGGTAGATGAAGGCAAGAAGATTTCAAATGTTAATCTAATATTGTAGGATAAGAATTCATCAGTTTAGTCATTAGTGTCCTTGTTTAAATCGAGGATGCCAAGTTTAGACTGGTAAACAGTAATTCACCAAAAAAAAAAAAAGCAGTGGTAAACAGTGAACAGATGAAGAGTCTCCAACAACAGTGCTACATCAGCTAGTCTAATTTTTCTTTTCAATTTAAAAGTATTTCCTTCTGTTTACCATTAGTTAGTTGTTGATTTTTCAGCTGTCCCAACCTCTGTTTCTGATCCCATATAGTCACACCATACATTTTCATCTCCGTTTTCTGTGTTGTGATCAAAGGTTTCAGAATTGCAGGGTGCTGGGAGCGTGTCGATTCTCAGATGGATTATTCTTATTTCTTACTGTTCATCTTTATTGTTATAAATGTAAATCTTTGTTCTTTTGGCTGTGTGTGCACGCGTGTGCATGCTTGTGCGTGTGTGGTGCGCGTGCGTGTCTCTGTCTTTGTGTGTCTCTGTCTATCTCTGTCTCTGGGTGTCTCTGTCTATCTGTGTGTGTCTGTGCGTGTATATGTGTCTCTGTGTGTTTGTGTGTATGTCTTGGTTGCTCCCTATGGAATTGCATTTTTTTTTTGTTTATTTTACTTCTCTATAATCACTGATGAGGGAATCTCTATATCAGCTCTGAAGATTAGAAGCATCAGTCATTTCAGATCCTGTTTGGATAAATGTTTCCATGAACCATGAACACTTACAGTAGAAGAAAATAAGAAGGAAAAATGAGATAGGTTTTTTTCATAAACTAAAATTAACTTATGCACAAGATAACTCTTCATCTCCTATAAGTGTTCAAAGTTTATAGAAACATGACTTTAGTTTGTGACTTTGTAAAAAGTTATTATTCACTAAATGATTATAGAAGTTAGGGATAACTTAAGGACTTACGGAGAGCATGTTTGTATATCCGTTTACGTTGTAAACGGAAGTGGTGAAAAACATTAACGTCGTTCCTTTTGCGTTGTGGTTGCGTGACTTGCATACACAAACATTTTCTGAATTACTAATCTTGAGCAAATGAGTCAACATTTATCTCCTCTGTGTTTGTTCTGTTGATTTACTATTTCTACTGACACTTTTAATTATGGAAAATGAGCTCGCTATAGAGTAATCTATGCTTGATGTTCAAATATTTTGCTACTTCACATTGTGCAGAGCAACCAGGTGTTCTTCAAGTTGTTCCAAGCAGGACATATCAGCTCCATGGACCTAACAAGCTGCAGTAGAGAATGTTCATCTAATCATGTATCGGTACCAAACCGTTGTCTACACCATGTAAACTAAACCAATCTGGCTTAAGCCTATACTACTTATGTCAATAAGAACATGAAATCTATATAGAATAATACATTGCTAATATAGTGATATTTGTGCTACAAGTTTGAATTTATCAATGTCTTATATTATTCTGGATTCCTGATGGTTATTCCGGTGCTTTATGCAATCCCAAAGGTTTTCTGGAACATTTTTTTCCGGATTGCATAAAGTTACAAATCTGAAACTTTGATGAATGATGATCATTGGGAATGCTCTTTCGGACCACATTCCGGAATAGCCATTCATTTCCTGTTGGGATGTACAGATTTTATTAGCGTATCTTCATTCTATTAGAGTTGCCTTATGTATCAAAAATTGTGTTTGATGGTGCATACGTTGATACGTTAGCATTAAACAATTTAAATAAAAATTAGTTGTTTTATGTATTAAAAATTATATTTGGTGATTTTTAGTGTTACATCAACATTAACAATTTAAATTTAAATGTAAATTCATTCTAATGATAAGAAACATCTTTTATATTTTTTTATTTTCTCTAATTTATTGTGGTAGAAAGTTTTCGTATTAAACATTATTTTAATAAAAAAACAATTGTTGCTTCTTTGAACAACTCTATTTCAGCTTTAATTTAAATTTATTTTTATTTGAACGAGCATGTGGAGAGGTAATTTAAAATTAATTAATTATATCTAAATGTAATAAAAAAATTTATAAAAAAAGAGTGAAAAAAAAGTGTTTATTTAGTAACAGTTTTGTAAAATTATTTTTATAAAAACTCTTTTAAATAGTATTTTTTAGAAATAGTTTTCGAAAATAATTTTAATTTTTTAGTTTTTAAAAATTAAAAAACAGAAACAACTAAAAGTAATTTTATTTTTTAGTTTTTTATTTTTGTTTTAAAAAATAAAATATAATTAAAATATGTTTTATTTATTTTTTATTAATAAAATTTTAATAAATATGAATAATTTTTTTTATTTTTATATTTTTAAAATATTTTTTAAATAACACTTATCAAAAATTTTTTTTTTTCTTTTCTTCTTGAAAATAACTTTTAAAAACTCTTTTCAAAAACTAAAATAAAATCAAACCAAGCAAGTCCTAACGTATTATAAAATAATGATATTTACAATTTTCAGTTTTTCTAAAATCCTATATTTTAAATATAAGCAAATTTTTAATTTTTTTCTCTCTTAAAAACTACTTAAATTATTGGAAGAGTTGAAATATTGTTTTCCAAACATGTTATTATGCTTAGATCCTTTAGTGCATGTTATTAGGTTTGGATCGTGAACCCTAAAATGAATTCTTACTGTGCTTATTCATTCAGGTTAAATCAAATGGTAACTGGTAAGCACTGAATTGTGGGAAACAATAATGTAGTGGGGTGAATATGGTTATGTGGGGTATATTGATTTTTCAATGGACAGGTAAAGTATTCAATGAGGTGGACCATTTGATTTTGAATTCTAATAGGCAATCTGGAATGCCTGTCGGGGGTGAGGAAAATATGTCAAATTCAGTATCTTAATAATTAAGAATCAAACTCCTAATAACTTATGCATAAAAAAATACCCTCTAATAACTTGCTTAAAAATATGTCGAATTCAATCCTGTAAGAGTTTTCACTGATAGTTTAAAAATCTGGACAGGTATGATTAGTTAGTGCACGAATCGATAGTTTGATCGGGTCAGCTTCATAATTGAACTAAGTGATCCAAATTGATTTAGGACAGGCTGGTTTGATCTAGTGGTTCAATTTAAGTCATTTAATTTTTTTAAAATTAATAAAAAAATTATTTTATTTTTTTATTATTATGAACTTTTTATTAATTTATTGTCAACTATTTTTTTTTCATATTCTATGCATAGTTATTAAAATCGAATTAGACCGGCCTATTGAACTTAATGATTTGATTTGTTTAGTAGATCAATCGTGTAATTAGGGCAAACCAAATTGGATTGAATTGACCCATTTTATTAAAAACAGAAAATTGGTTAAACTATACAAAATTTCTTTTTTTGTGTGTGTTTTGAAGCGTTGTCGTTTTGATACATTAAAGAAAATGATGTTTTGATGATGTATCACTTGATGTAGAAGAAGTTGGATCTTGAGAAGGTGCACGAGAGCATAATTCATATTGATAGTTTGGAATAATTAAATTTTAGTTTTTAAATGTTGTTGACATATAAACTTGTTTAAGCAATTGTGCCATTGAGTTGTTTTTTATGAAACTTACTTTGAACTTTAGTTGAATTGTTATTTTGAATATTTGTACTTTTATGTTTACGATAATGTTATTAACTTTGAATTTTGAAGTATGAAATTATGTTAAATATATTTTTTTAATATAAATCGACTCAACTAATGATTATAGTTCAATCATTAAATCATCAAACCACTGTTTGGACCAATTTGGTTTTAATACTAGTGATATATAATATTTCTTCATGTTGCAAAATTTTCTTTATTGTTACTATGTGATGGTTGATTTGATTTTGATATTATGTATTCAATTTGTTGTGTTTGAAGAATGTATATAATTAATTACTTTAAATACTTGTAATTTTATTTATAAATAGTATTTTTTTAGTTTATTTCAATATAAGTATAAAAGTTTTATATATTTTTTAAATATAACTCTTTATTTCAATATAACTATATCAATTATCAGTAGGTATGACAAAAATACTCATACATGTGGGTACCACCCCAAACCCACCCCAATTTTGACGGGTATTACCTGACGAACTGGGTTCATGTATGGGTATATGATTACCTATCCCGTATTCACTCGTTATAATTTTAATAATTATATAATAAGTTTAAAGTTTCATATTTAATTAAAAATTTTAATTTTTAAACTTTAATTTATAATTTATTGTTATTAATTATTCTTTATATACTTTTTAAATTAAAATATAATTAATAAAATAATATATATAATTTATTTAACAATAAATAAAAAAAATTAAATTGTAAAAAATAATATAATGGATACTCGTGATTCGTATACCCAAACTCAAAAATATCCAATAAGGATGTGTATTAAAATTTTATATCTGCTCTTTTTATACCCAAACCCGCCTGCACTTTTTGGGTATAGCCAAACTTGCACTACCGTCCCGCCTTATTATCATCCCTTAACACGTTCGAATTATGTAATATAAAGGATATGTGGTTATTCTAAATGAATACTGAGATTAACTAATTTTTACTCAAGATTATTACTTATCCACACTTGTTACCACTTGTACCAACATAAATTGCTACCCCTAACTACTACCTTCAACCCTTAATTACTTGTCACCATCATCCATGACTAACCTCCTATTGCCGATGTCAATTATCAATAGTCTGTCACCATTCAGTAGTTACTATTTGCCACCATCATTCATCATCTTCAATCGTTAGTCACCCACCATTATCGCTAGTAATCAACTACCAACTATCATCATTGGTCACTCCCATTTGTCATAGATCACCGTTGATCGTGGTGATAGAAGTAAGATGAAAGATTACAACAATTTTTTAAATTTGAAAACAAAAATATTACTTTTACAAATTTAAAAACTTAAAATCAAATCTTACTTTTGTATTTATAAATTTAAAATTAAAAAATATCATCTATCAAACCCGCCTTATTAACTAAACAAATATGAGACTTGTTAACCACTGTACTTAGGATACTAGTTAAGAATAATTAACAAACACGGAATCTTGTAAAAGTCTATAGTTAATTATACTATTGAATAAATTCTTATTTTAACACACATTAATGCATTTTTACTTTATTTAAAGACAAAAATGTCCATTAATATTATACAATTTTAATTGATATATATAAAAAAAACTTAAAAGATTAAACATAAAATAAATTTAACATTATTTTATTATTTTTTATTTTAATACTAAAAATTAAAAAAAATAGTTAATGTTTTTACTTTATATTCTTATATTTTTATATCTTATTTTTATTTATTTTAATTTTCAGTAATATTAAAATAAAAAAATTATTGTTAATTTTTTAAAACTTTGTATACATTAAATAAAAATCAATTAAAAAATTAATAGACATTTTTGTCTTTTAAATAAAGTAAAAACACATCAATAACTATTTAAATAAGAATTCATTAAATAACACAATTAATTAGTGTAAAATAGTTTTACATTAATATTTAATTATAATTTTTTTATTTATATAAATTTTAAATCATTAATAATATTAATAAGTAAATTAATAAAATTTTATGTAAATAAAAAATTGTAATTAGATATTAATGGTTAAACTTAATTTCCATTAATCAGTAGGAGTTAACATTCTCCAACAAATATTTTGAAAAGAGTGTAATAAAGCTAAGTGCCTATTTCAAGTAGTATCAAACTTCACTCTCTTTAGCCACACAAACCAAATATAAAAAATGGGAAATTCTTCTCCAATTTCTCTCTTCATTCTTCATCTTCTTCTTCTTCTTCCACTCTTCTTCTCTTCCTCAACACGCGCCTTCGATGACGTGGCGCTGCACGCGAAGAACCTCATCAGAGACCTCAACTTGTTCCCCGATGCTGACGTCAACGTCGCTGCCGTCGCCGATTCAATACCCCAACCGCGCAGGATCGTCGAAAAGCGCCTCAGGTTTCCGAACCTGATAGGTTCGGACTCCGAGCCTTCGGTTGAGGATTTGGGTCACCACGCTGGGTATTACCCCATTCAGCATTCGCAGGCCGCAAGGTTCGTCTCTTCTTCTGGGCTTCGTTTTTCGCTTCATTTGGTTGCTAAGTTTGTTTTTTTTCTTTTGCTTTGGTTAACCCTAATTTCGTTTCGTCTTTTGCTTGTTTTTCTTTCACTTGTTTAAGTTCTTCTATCTTTGTTTGTTTGGAAGACACAATCTTAAAGTTCCACCTCGCTTCCTAATTAAGTTGGTTTTTCGCTTAAAGTTGTGATTAAAGTTTCTTATTTTAAAATAGTTTCATAACTAAAACTTAAAAAATACTTTGTTCTTTAAAATTCAAAAGTATTTCTCTTGTCTTTAAAATTAATTTGATTTTTGTATTAACTTTTACCTTATATAAAAAATTTCGGTATACTTGATAAGTTAGGGATGAGGACGTGAGTTATTCATGAACAAAAAGATGTGTTTCATATCAGTAGTTTTTTAACGACGTTAATTCGATGAAGATTAAAAGTAAATTAGAGAATAATTTTTTTTTTGAATTTTAATGATCCAAAGGTGATTTTTAATAAAACTTTAAGGACAAAAAACTTATTTAAATCTAAAATTTGTGTCTAAAAAATCATACAATAGGTAATAAATTATTAAGGTGTTTAATACTTATGCAATCAAAGTGTAGAAAGAGTTTCATACTTATGTTTACTTAAAATTTTTTATGTATATAACTATTAAAATATTAATTGGTAAAACATAAATAGATTTCCTATATATAAAAGGGTTGTATTTGAATATTGGTTCATAAGTCTTTTTGTTTTTCTCAAAAAGTATTCCTGTTGTATCTTTTTAATAAGAGATAAAGACTTATGCCTCTAATGAAACATTAACCTTAAATCACAATTCTTCATATATGGGAAGTTTGTTCATATATGCCTCTAAAGTCATATAAATTAAAGATTGTGATTGAACAAAAATTTTTTTAAACTGTCAGTGCATAATTATTAATCTCATAGTTTTTTACAATATTCTTTTCAAATTATATGATGCATTAATTTTTTTTTTCACTAAAGTATTCTTAATTATTTTACTATAGATAGCTTATGAAAAAAATTATTTTACTATAGATATGGTTGGAAGATAGGATTAAAGTATATTAATTAATTAAGTTATTTGATGTATTAATTATTTTTTACCAAAATCTTCTTTATTATTTTACAATAAATATGTTTGATAGGTATGATTAAAGTATGTAATTAATTAGGTAAAAAAATTAACTGAAAACAAAAAGTGGTGTGTAACAATAAATTAAGGGTAGTTTTGAAAATTGCTCTTAAATTTAATTCTCCCAACTAAATTTGTAATGGAATGTGAATTAATTAAAAGTGTCATGGACGAAGGTAGAACCATACATACATACATACGTGCTACATGAAAGTGCGGGTGAATTGAAGTAAATTTTTATTTGATCCCATGACAATGATTTTTAGTTTTTACAGTTTTAAAATAAAAGTAATTTCATGTATGACTTTTTTGGGACTTTTATAACCATTTTTTAACCATAGAATAATCAAATGTTTGTTGTAGGTAAATAATTTTTTAAGAGTTTAATAATGGTGAATTGGTGATGCGTTGGCAATGTAATGAAGTTTTACACTTTCAATTATAAATCACTGTTTCAGTTTGTATCATTTTCTAGATAATTATTATAAAAATCAACAAATTTATTAATAATTATTATAAAAATCAACAAATTTATTATAAATTACAATTTATTTATAATTGAATGACAATACTGCTTTATATGATAAATGGCATTACATATTTTCTTCTGTAATGCAGATGATTTTTACCCTCTCGAGTAATTAATGTGTGATTTTTAAAGTATTTATTATTTATAAAAGTTTGAGTCCCCTCTATTAGGTTATCTTCTTTTTTAGATACTAAGGTTGTCCTTGTTTACTTTTTGAGACCGTATGTTCTCTTTTGTTGTTTCTCTCTGTTTTCCCTTTGCTCCATTTAGCAAAACAGAAAAAAATAACATAAGTTGTAATTTAATGGATTAAATTGTATGTTAACTCATACTTAAAAAGAAAATAACATTAAAAATTATCAGGGAGATATGCATCAGTAGTTTAGAATTTTAGATAAAATATAAAAGAGATAGATACAAAAATATTTAAAATTATAAAAGATATGTATAATTATTTAAAAGAATTTGAATGAGCAATTGAAATTTGGAGAGAAGGAGAAAATCTTAACATAGAAAGGAAATTTAAAATGAAATGATTTAAGATCATAAATAGCTGTTATTTGAGAAAAAAATAAAGAAATTTTAACTTAATAGGAAAGTTTAAAAGTAATTTATAATGAGAGGTTATTTAAAGGCAAATAACAATGATGTCTGGTGCCTTAAGGATGAAGAGAGTAAAATAGTAGATGTTTTCACTCTATTTTATTATGTAGAGGTGGATTTCCTTTTTGTGAATTTTTTTTTTTTCCATATTAAGTAGCCTAGTTTCTCCATAAATTATAATGTAATATACTATTTAGTCCCTCTAAAGTGATATTATGCACTTGTTTCATGCTCTCTAATATTGTGGTAAATTGTAGATTTCAATGTTTAGCGTATTTATGTCAGTTGTTTCTCACATTTGGTTAGTGCTGCAGGATGTTCTATTTTTTCTTTGAATCACGCAACAACAGAACGGAGGATCCTGTTGTAATCTGGTTGACAGGGGGACCTGGGTGTAGCAGTGAATTGGCTTTGTTTTATGAAAATGGCCCTTTCAAA
This sequence comes from Psophocarpus tetragonolobus, assembly GCA_037954015.1. NCBI lineage: Eukaryota > Viridiplantae > Streptophyta > Magnoliopsida > Fabales > Fabaceae > Psophocarpus > Psophocarpus tetragonolobus. Next base: position 48,430,895 of record CM075692.1, on the reverse strand, counting down.
ATTGCTGACAACTTGTCTCTTGTGTGGAATGAGTATGGTTGGGACAAGGTATTCTAATTTCATTTTTATAATGTTATGTTTTATGTGTTACAATTTCCAAATTGCAATGGTTGAAGTTCCCTTATTTGTGCATGTGTATGCAAGTGATGTAAGCAAATGTAAAACCAACTTTTTTATGCATTCATGTTGCTTCTAGAGGGATCAACTTACCATACCGCTGCCACACTCTACGATCAAGTTTAGGAATCTCAACTGACTGCATGATACACGGTTTCAGAATATCTTGAAGCTTCAAATTAATATAATTTGTGATTATTTATCAGTACAGCAGAAATGGTAAAATGAACTTCAGTGACTTTTTTTTGGGGGGGGGGGGAGTCACAGTGAATTTGCCCGAGTTACAAAAACAAACTATAAAAAATACTGCTCCAAAGCATTTTAAGAACAAAGAGATGCCATTTCAAAATTTATGTCCTACACCATCCAAGGGGGAAAAAAGTATTGAAAAAACTGAACACAAGCACAAAACTGGTTTCCTTGTTTTCACTAACATTTTTAACCTAAGTTGAGAATGTTAGATTCTTATGTTTGGTATTAACATTTTTTTGAAACTAACATTCACATAAGTGGTTTTTAAGTGCATTTCCCTACAAAAAAATCCTATTGGAGGAGGTGAGAATCCAAAATTCCTAAAATGTATGAAACCATTAACCATACTCATGATAACATTTTTAGGAATCTTTTGAACGTAACATACCAAACAAATTTGTATCATGCACAGAAATTATAATTCCTAGAAATTAGGAAACATGATTCTTTCGAAACATTATTCCAAAAATGAAAAGAATAAAATACATTGTCCCTTTGTACAAATACTCTCACATACATACCAAAATTCCCTAAGATATTTATAGTGAACCATCAAAATCTGATTATAGTAGAGCAGGACAAACACTCATGAAAAACAGCAACAGAATTGTTCCATGAAAATATCTATGCAATATTAATAAAGAAATGCTAGCAACACTCTTTGAATTTATTGGAAATCATCAGTTTTAGTGGGTCTCCCACTTTCATATCAGGAGAGAGAGAGTCAGTAAATGAGAAGTGAGACTCACCAAAGGTGATTTTTGATAAATTTCAGTCTAGCATAGGGAGTGTTCGAAAGAATGTTTGAGACAATGCCACTAGCATTTCTCATATTAATATAATAATGCAAAATTGTGAATTGTTTCTGAAATTGGAGCAGAGAGTGGAGTGGGACCTACAAATTTTCAACAAGTTAATTGTATTAATCTTATTAAGCACCATTATATAATGAATCATGAGACTTGACATTAGAGAGAGCCTAGGAGAAACTTTTGATGATTAGGAGAACGAGTAGGAAATTGAAAGACTGTTGCATAAAAACATACAGAAAAATCGAAAGTTCCAACTCTCTTATTTGGATTGCTAGATGAATGAGTAGGTTTGAGTAAAAGCAAAAGAGACTGTAATTCCCTGTCTTCTATATTGTTCCGGCTTGGATGGACTTGTAAATCATACTTTACATTAGGACTCAGAATGGAATAAATTTTTTAAAGGGGAAATTATCGAAATTAGAAACTAAGAAAAATTCTCCAACTACTTAAACATCCTCCCAAAGCTTAATAGGAGCACCATCGCTCTATCTAATTTCTTTTTGATATTCCAAAAGAAACCAGCAGCCAGCATGAGATAGATATGTCCCTGGGATTTAAACTCGAGTTGTTTTCTAGAAAGAGTTTGCTTGTGAGTCACCTTTTGCAATGTTGAAGTAGCCTTTTAAAGAACAGAAAATAGGAGAGTCTCTCCTCCAAGGGTTTACCATTCACAAAGGATTTCTCCTCACAAATAGCCAATGCTGAATTTACAATGACAACCAAAACCGACACTCCCATATCCTGCTGCCCCTATTTATAGCCAATAACCCCTCTAACTAACAAACTAACTCATTAATATTCTAAACTCCCTACACCTTATATCATAACACTATTGCTTGTAAAAATAATGAATCAATACAATAGAATTATGTTATTTGAAAACAATGAAATCACTTGGTCAAATAACATCACAAGTTTGATATCATGTTAATGCTCATAATGGGGTCTCTTTGTCTCAAGTGACCATTGACTAATTGGTTTGAAGGTTTTCCATCTGTAAATATGATCACCTAATGTTAGCAACAAGTTAATCTGAGTACAAGCAAACACTTGCTGTTTATGATGCGTCTTCTTAAGGAGTGAGATGGGGTTCAACTATCTTACTGAAGCAAACCAATTTATTTTGCTGATGTTTTAGATCTGATTTATCTGTACAAGGAAATATAATTTTTTCACTTTGACATGGAAAGTTGTCTAACTGCAAATGTCTTTATGAGAATAAAAATAAACTTGGTATCCTCACTGCTGTAAGTTAGAAGCTATAACCTTAAACTGCTTTCTGCAATGTACTTCTGTGAAAATTATTTACGAGAAGTAAAATTTATTGGTAATCTTGTAGGCATCAAACCTTTTGTATGTTGACCAACCAACTGGAACTGGCTTCAGCTACAGTACTGATTCGCGTGACATTCGTCATAATGAAGAGGGTGTCAGCAATGACCTGTATGACTTTTTGCAGGTACTTCTGTTTGCTCTGGATTATGAATAGTGGTTTAGAATTTTATTACAATGTTCATTTATTACCTACCATTTATTATTTGAGTAAATTATATTACTTTTCTGCCTTGACAGATTAATATTTCAATATAAAGACACCTTTTAACTATGGTGAATAATTATGGAATCTTTCAAATGTCATTTATGTTTCTTTACAACTTTTAGTGTCGCCAGCAAATAATTTTGAATATTATTGATTTTAACAATTTAGAACGTAAAATATAGTTTTATATACTTTTATTATCTACTTTTGAATTCATCTTAAATTTTTATTTTCTAAGGTCGTCTAATCGATGATAGATGTTAAAAATTAGCTATTAATTGCATTCAGAATCCATTTTTGAGAGAGAAAAAAAAGAATCTCTATCATGCTCATTTAGATTTAAAATGGACTCATGAACACATTCATCTTTTAAGGAAAGTGATATGCCCAAAGGGTCGAAATGGTGCTTGTTAGGTTTGTGAGTCAGGTTCAACTAGGTAGTCCATGCCCAATAGCTCAAATAGGGAAAGACTCATTTCTAATGTAGGGTGTTATATATCAAGAGTTGCGTCTATGCTAACGTAAGCCTTTGGCATAGGCATAGCGGTAAGTGCTTGAGTCTTGATCGTATCATCTGGTATTAGAGTTGGTGTGGGTTTGAATCACAAGTTCGACATTTTTCCAATTATCTTATGTTTTGAGAATGAAGTTTCTCTAAGAGGGAGGAAACTATATATCCAAAGGGTCACGAGAGTGCATGTTATGTCTATGGGTTGTACCTCTGCTAATATCTTAAGTTTTTCATAGTGGTCTGTGCTCTTGGTCATATCAATAGGAAGTGTATATAATTAATAGGGAAGGGGAGTGTAAAGTCTCTAATACTTACTCTTAGAGTAAATTTGTTTTTGAAAACTATTTTAAGAAAACACTATCTAACCAAGTTTTTTAGTTTTTGAATACTAAAATATTGAAAACAATTTTATAAAACTGATGCCACTTCCCAAACAAGCACTAAGTATCTCTTAGGGGAGGGGAATATAATGTACTCTTATTATTTGTGTTCTGGAGATTGTAATTTTAAATGTCTTTATGCAAAGATTTCTTTCTTACATAGTGCTAGGAGGGTTTCTTTGAAATATCTGTTAAAGAAAGACTTAAATACCATCTTAACCCAACCTTAAAGTTGGATAGTGGAGATTAATCATTCTGAACAACAAATATAATGTTGATTGAGTTAAATAAAAAATATTCTAACCAATTGTGCTTATCATCTTGTGCGTAGTTTAAACATTATTTTTTTGGCAGGTTACGTAATCTGCTCATTAGTTTCCCTAGATAGATAATCAGTATGATAGTTTCTTCATTTGTAGGAATTTGATTTGCTTGATTTTACTCCCTAATTATTTTCTTTTTATTCTGTGTTCTCCAATAAGAGGAGATAGATTTGAAATTAATCACAAAAGATATAAAATTCAAACTATTTTTAGAGCAAAGCACTGCATTACTGGTCCTTGTTATTTGCAGTCAAGATGTATGACATTTCCTCACGCTCCAATGGCACTAAGGGAGTGACCATCCTAGTCTAGATTTAGCTGTGTAGTGTACTTACTGAAGTGTCTTCATCTTCATTTGCAACTGAGGAAACTAGGGAGCAGTAGGAGCCATTGTGGTGACGATCCTTTTGACACCTTGCAGCCCTTGAGAATCAGGGTTGTCTATGTTAAAATCCACATTGTCCATCCAGTATTAAAAATTGTTAAATTGACCATGCTGAACAACCCCAGTGATGGATCCAAGATATTTTAGTTGTGGAGGCAATGTTCATCTATATAATTTAGTGAGGGCAAAACTTATTTTATAATTTAATTTTTTAACTATATTTTAAAACTTTTAGATAATTTATGACTATTATGTTGAGAAATGATAAAAAATTTGTGGGGGTAATTGCTCCCATTCCCCTAAAAATAGATCCGTCCCTGCACAACCCTTGTGAAGAATCTAAACCATGTAATTTAGATGATGGCTCCCCAAATGCTGAAAAGTGATTTTATGCATTGTAGCTATCATGAGAAACAAATTGAAGAAAAGATTAACATGTTAAAGAAGGAACTTTGGATGTCATGCTCAAATTTGAAAGTAGGTTATATATATATGCACATAAGACGTATCATATGAGAGTAGGGTATCTTATAGAAGAGTAAATCTCAGTTGTTGAAATAAAAATTAATGGTTGAGATCAAATCGTACACATCCAATCATTTCTCTCTTCTAGGATTTATTATCTGTTACTTTTATCTCTTTCCTCTTTTAATGACTGAGATTTTTCAGGTATTTTTCCATCTCTTCTCTCAATGGCGGATATTTGCTTCTCCACTCTCATATATAATTTGGTTTTCTCACTAGATATGTGTCATATATATATATATAGAGAGAGAGAGAGAGAGCAGGATTTGATGATACCACATGTCAAACTTCGTCAACTTATATCTTCAATAATTTTATATTGAACGAAAATTTGACAAATCTGACCATTAAATCTCATTTTTTTAAATTAAATCAAGTATACAAAATTTCATACAATTTCTAAATTGTTTGGTAGTTCATCATCCTAAATTTCAATATATAATATGATATTTAAAAATGTGTAAATATTTATTATTAAATGACATAAAAGTTAAATTATGTGAAATTTGATAAACATGATTAATAAGATAATATCATCAAATTTGAAGGTTGGATTGGTATAATTTTTCATTCTATATAAAGTTATTAAAGGTGTAAATTAATTAAGTTTGACAACTCATGTCAACGGATCTTGCCCCTCTCTCTTTACATATATATATATATTGGATTAGCGAGTAACATCATTGGTGTGCGTTAAGAGATTGATATTATAACTTGCTAACACACTCTTACATGTTCATTGACAAATCATATAAGCATTTGCTAATGGACACTCGATTTTTGTCGGACTACATTAGCAAAAAACACCATTGATATGCATTAAGACAATCTTTATTTATGACTTGCTAACGCACTCCAATTATGTATGTGTTAGTCAAGTCCTGTATACATGTAGAGACAGGAGGTTTGTTTGGTATATATTTTTAATTTAGAAGTTTCTTTTTAAGTTAGTGTTAAGAATAAATTTACTTTATTTTCCAATCGCCAAAAACAACAAAAGAAACATCTTGTTCTTTCTTCAACAATGGCTAATAAAAGTTGTTTGTCAACTTCCAGTTTCTTAGATTAAAAGTAGTTTGGTGCACAAATTTAAAATTTTTACTTTTATTTAAAATTAGTTATTTCTTGTCCAATAAAAAATAATTTATAAATTAAAATAATATTATGGAAAAATAATTTTATATGTATAAAATTATTTAATGATTATTAAATATTAAAATACAACTCTTAAAAAAATTTTGCCTATAAAAAAAACTCTTTTAAAAAGCTTTTAAAAATGGTAAAAAATTATTTCAATCAATAAAATTTTATGGGCTTAATGGCTTATACATAAAGGATCTTAACTATTAACAATTCATCTATAATGACGAATATAGAATCTATATACAAGATCTCATGAAAAGAAAAATGTAGGTGAATACAATATATACAATAGAAATCATGATTGGAGGGATATAAGGTGGATCAATGGACCGCTGCCTGCAGGATTTGATGAAAAAGGAAAAAAAAGAAGAAAAATAGTAATGTGAAAGAAAAAGAAGCAAATGGGTATCGAACAGTGGTTGTGCACCAAAAGCTCTGAATAAGCTCCTTTATTTAGCTTTTGAAAAAAGCTACTTATCTTAATAGTTTACTCTTAAAAAATAAGTGACTTATTTTTTAAATATTTTTATATAATGAGTGTTTGACCCACTTTTCCTTTTAAGGAGAAGAAAAGTAAAAAATAAGTTGGGCCAAACACATTCATGGTATTAAATAATTGTAGTCTAAAATACCTATTAACTGTTATTTTCTTTTTCCCACAGGCTTTCTTTGCAGAGCATCCCCAGTATGCAAAGAATAACTTTTTTATTACAGGTGAATCATATGCTGGACATTATATTCCTGCTTTTGCAACTCGTATCCATAGGGGAAACAAGGCTAAAGAAGGAATTCATATAAACTTGAAGGTTTGTTACATTACGCTGTAAACTATTATCACTTTGTATGTGACAGAATTGTATTGAAAGGAAAGAATACTTGCTTATCTTATTTTAATTGTTTGAACAGGGATTGGCCATTGGTAATGGACTTACTAACCCTGCAATTCAGTATAAAGCCTACCCAGATTTTGCACTGGAAGTGGGCATCATTACAAAATCTACACATAACCTCCTTAACTCAGTATTGGTTCCTACCTGTGAATCGGCAATAAAGCTATGTGGTAATGTACATTTTCGCTTTTTTGCTTTCAACAAATGTTACATTTCTTTTCATGTTTGAATGTTTGGAATGAGGGCTATAATGAATTGAAGAGTCAAGCATTAAAGGAAGGTTATTTTAAGGAGTGTCATTAAATGAAGTGAGAGGAGTTAAAATGTGTTTATATTTGAGAACAAAGTATTTTTTTTTCTTATAAAAGAATGGAGGGAGTAGCTGTCATGGTGAGAGTTCAGAGCAAAAAGTTAAGAGCAGTTACACATGTCATTAAATTTATGTATAATAGAGGAATATTATATATATATATATAAATTGGGTGTGATCATTTTAGGAGTCTGACTCTGGGACAGCACATTCTGTCTGATTTAATAATACTGTTCTCCAATCTATAAATTGGGTGTTCTATCAGTTAGAAAGTCTTGTACTTTTGACAACCCTAATTATTTGAAAACCATCCCCCCCGCCGTTATAGTCCCTTAAGATTTATAAACCATGTACCCTTGTAAAAAAACAAGTATTATGTGTAATTTGACAGTGTTGGTGTAATCTCTCTCTCTCTCTCTCTCTATATATATATATATATACTGAAAAGTGAAAAGAAGTGGTTTCACTTGTTTGGAGCCTTCTGGTTTGGCTTTTGTTGGTTTTCTTCTAAATATTTATTTCAATCCTTTCAGGCACTAATGGAAAGACTTCCTGTATGGCTGCATATTTAGTTTGTAATCTCATATTCACTGACATCAGGTTACATGCTGGAGATAAAAATGTGGGTAAACTAATTTTTCTTGTGTGGTTGACATGGCAGCAGTACTTTATGTTATGCTAAATGGCTAATATAAAAGCTTATTTGAGCTTTATGCATGATTAAACTGTTTCTTTCTTGCACCTTGGGCTGTAAATTAAATTAAAGGCTTAAATGCAATTGTGATCCCTTATTTTGCTCTATCTGTTATTTTGGTTCGTCCATTTATAACAGAGGCATTTAGTCTTCTTATTTAGGAAATCCGCAATTTTGATTCAATCCTCAATTTTACCTATATTTTATTTTGGTCCAATTGAACCATAGACCTAACATATTTACCATCAAGAAATGATAATATAACAAAAATATATAGGCTAAATAAAGTGAGGGTTGGATAAAAATTGTGTTTTTTTTTTTAAATAGAGAACCAGATGTTTTTATTTTGAAATAGTGAACCAGGATTTGACAAAATAGGGGGACCAAAGTTGTATTTAAGCCTAAATTAAATTAAGCCAATGGGGATCTATATGTCTATCCCTTTGTTCATATTAGCTGTGATACCTTTTGAAAGAATGATTCAACCTAACAGTGAGAAGCAATTGAAGAAATTTCATTTTGTAAAATTGTTGATGCCTGATGACTTTTGTTCTTGTTTTCCAGAGTTCTTACTAAGAACTTATTAGTCACAAATAGGAGTACTGGTAATGTGGGAAAGAAATACTAAAATATCATATATCACGTGGAGAAGTATAAGGAAGCAGTTTATCAAGTTTTTGAACACAATTAAATTGATAGAGTATGCCCCTCAATATAGCTGATTAGGCATGTAGATAATTAACCATTTTTCAAACAAAAAATCTGCTGCATAAGTCTTAGTATAAACACCTTTAACTGTTTCTTATTTTGAGGATATTTTAATAGAGAAATTTCTTAAAATATATGAAGAAAGCCATTATGCTACCAATAAGTCTGAAGAAATTCTTATCTTGATATTTATGATATCAATGTTGAAGCAATGTATGAGAGTTTCATAATTTTTACCAGCTGTTATATACTCATACTGCAGTACTATGATATCAGAAAAAAGTGCGTGGGGACCCTTTGCTATGATTTTTCAAACATGGAGAAGTTTCTGAACCAAAAATCTGTTCGGGATTCACTAGGGGTTGGGAAAATTCATTTTGTTTCTTGTAGCACTGAAGTTTATACGGCTATGATGGTGGATTGGATGCGGAATCTTGAAGTCGGTATTCCAGCCCTTCTTGAGGATGGAATCAATTTGCTTATTTATGCTGGGGAATATGATTTAATCTGCAACTGGCTTGGTATGTATTTACTCTATGCTTTTAACATCTGTTAAAAATTTCATATTTCATATTTATAACCTTTCAATGAATGAATTGATGGACCTTTTGGTGGTATGATTTCAATGAGTAGGTAATTCAAGATGGGTTCATGCCATGGAATGGTCTGGTCAGAAAGAATTTGCAACCTCGCTGGAAGTTCCTTTTGTTGTTGATGGATCAGAAGCCGGATTATTGAAGAGCCATGGACCTCTAAGTTTCCTTAAGGTCTTCCTTTTTTTCTCTCTTCACCCACATACATGTATTCACAATTGCGCAGTGAAAATTATCAATAGCATCTTGAATAAGCCATACTCAACATTACAAGCGGGATAAATTATAGATTACCTTCTTTAACATTAAGCCATACTATACATAAACAAGATAAATTATAGACGATCTTCTTTAAGATTACTTTGTGTGAAATACCCCAAAACTTCTAAAATATAGGATCATCAGCTGTGCTAATTATCCCAATTTTAACATTTCAAGGGTGATAAAGTTAGAGAAGGTAACTATTAACTAGTGCTTTCAAAGTTAATGATTCTACAGAATGTTAAAATTAAGGACATTGAAACTAATGAATAGCCATGATGTGTGGGGCTAATTGCAATCTTTTCTGCCGTGGTCAAATGCAAACTTGTGCATTTATAGTGCTAACAGACAAATTTAATATTGTCCAGAAACTGACAATCCATCTATTTACTTACCAAATTCCTTTCTGGATTTGTTTTGTGGTTGGTGGAAAATGTTTATTCAATGTGATGTTTATTGTAACAAAACAGGTCCATGATGCGGGTCACATGGTTCCAATGGACCAACCCAAGGCTGCATTGGAGATGCTGAAGAAGTGGAGTAATGGAACTCTTGCTGAATCCAGAACTGTTAAGGAAAACTTGGTTGCTGAGATGTGATCTCTTATATCGCTTATGTAATAATTAGTCTAGCAAAAGGGAACATAAATGAGAAAACAAATTGCTGAAGTGTGACCTGTGTATGTGATATGGTACCATCCCACGCACAAATTCTTAAATGACGTTGTACTAAGAACTTCTATCATAGAAGAAAACTAGTATTTTTAAAGTATATCTGTCTGCACTAGTAAATTAGATTTCTTATTTCTCATTTATTGTGTCCTTGACGCTTGATATAATTGAGTTTCACTTATGAAATAGCCTTTGTTGGCTCGAGAAGAAATTTTGAAAGTATATAGGTTTAATTGCACTTTTGGTTATTTAAGTATTTGTGTAATTTTAGTTTTTGGATTTCTATTATGTCATTTGGGTCTTTCATGTATATAATATACATAATTTTAGTCTCCTAGACTCCAATTGTGTCAATTGGGTGGCTTGTTGTAATTATGCAATTTTAGTTATCCACATATTATAATTGTAGATTTTAGTCCAAAAGTATAATTTATATCACATAACTATGATATTTGGGACCTAATTGATAATTGAAATTGAGTAACTAAAATTGCACATTTGTAATATTTGAGTGTCCAATTAGCATGAAAACTTTAAGGACTAAAATTGCATATTTGTGAAGCTTAAGGGGTAAAACTGTAATTAAGCTTTAGGCATTATAATACATAGGATTAACTCCCGATGTAGTAGTGACACTTAATGGCTTTGTCATTTTAGCAAGTTAGTTTGTTAACCAAGTGACTTATCTTGGATGGAAATTTTCTGTTAGACATTAGTTTCAATTTATGTTTCACCTAATCATGTTGTTTATTGAGTTATATAAAATATAAAAAAATTCATAAAAGAAAATTTGTTAAATGACATGATGCTTATTAATTGGTGAGAACAAAAAATAAAACACAAATTTGAAACAGAAAATTTTCATCCACTATACAACATTAGTCTAGGTTAGTTTGGAATCTTGCTGAGCAAGACTTAACATAGTGCATTTACATTTATTGTTCTTTTCATCCATTTACATTTTATACCATTTTAATGACAAAACGACAAACCACCATGAGTGATTTTGATCAATATTTATCACAATGGGTGGTTTTGGCCAAAATCACCAAAATTATGTGGTTTGATGGATCAAAGTAAGAGACACCATCTCACTTGACATGAATAACATGCATTCACATGTAAGAGATGACGAGATGCTCTTTATCTGAACAATAATGTTAGTTGGTGTAGGGAATCTTTCCCTTCATGAAGAAGCATGCAAGAAACAACTACATGAAATGACATGTTCTCTCTAACAAATCAAAACGTGACACATGACAATTATATTGTAAGAGTAAAATTATAATTATAAAATATACAAAACTTGAGTACATGTACGTGACATGTGACTGCTTTTTCCAAAACTTGAGTGCATTGTGTAACTAATTGATATTATTAGGCATGATTTTACTTTTATACTTAGAAAATTCAACTATATAATAAACATTGTATTATATTAGCGAAAACACAGACGTTGTCGCGCCTGTGTATCACATTTCTATTTTAATATGTTATAACAATTGTAGAGTCTTAATTTAATATTTTTTGTAAATTTTTATATTTTGAAATATAAATTGTTATGTGACAAGTTTTAAAATATATTTTGTTGATTTTATATTTTTTGTTTATGATAAGATGATAAAAAATGTCAGATCATCAATGAATATGAAAAAATGGAAAGAGGAGACTTTGAATAGAACTCAAAATATTGTCGCACCTGTGTATTTGCATATTTATTAAAAATATTTATCATAAAATGTACGCATATATTAATAGGGAGAAGTTATATTTTTGAAAGTGGCAAAAATCATAAAATATTTAGAAGGTAAAATAGTCATAAAATATGGACACCAAAAGGTCATATTCTCATTATATACTATATAGTATAGTATATAATATAATATCATATATTATACATTATAGATATAATTAGACAATTATGTATGTTGGATACCAATATTTTAAAGTAATTTTATGCTTAAAGTTATAAGGTTAGTCTAGTGGTAATGTATATATTTGGAAAATAAGGGGTTATATGTTCAAGATCTTCTTATGACAAATTAGTTTATTTTTTTAATTTTAAAATAAGCGTAAGGGTAGAATAGATATTTTGAAAAGTAGACATCAAAAGAGGTATTCCCTTTATTAATAGTATAGAGTATAGATTATATAATATATAGTATATAATATAATATCATATATTATACATTATAGATATAATTGAACAGTTATGTATGTTGGATATCAATATTTTAAAGTAATTTTATGCTTAAAGTTATAAGGTTGGTCTAGTGGTAAAGTATGTGTTTGAAAAATAAGAGGTTATGGGTTTAAGTCTCTCTTATGACAAATTAGTTTATTTTTTTAATTTTAAAATAGGTGTAAGGATAGAATAGGTATTTTAAAAAATAGACATAAAAAAAGAGTAATCTCTTTATTAATAGTATCGATTATATAATATATAGTATATAATATGATATCATATTATACATTATAAATATAATTGGATAATTATGTATATTAGATATCAATATTTTAAAGTAATTTTATACTTAAAGTTATATGGTAGGTCTAGTGGTAAAACATATGTTTGAGAACTAAAAAGTTATGGGTTTAAGTCTCTCTTATGACAAATTAGTTTATTTTTTTAATTTTAAAATAGGTGTAAGTTTAGAATAGGTATTTTGAAAAGTAGATATCAAAAGAGGTATTCCCTTTATGTTTTTCATGCTTGTAAAATTAGAAAAGTTCAATTTTCTCTTTACAAAATTTTATACATTTTTATCCCTTTTAAAACTCAAAGATGTCATAATTTGACTTGGAACAAGGTTTAGGTTAACCGAACCTAACCACACACCAAACTATGGTATATTTCCATTTTGCAAGAACTAAATACAGATGAAAAAACTTAACTTTTTATACTTTACGTTGAAGGAAAAAATTATTTATTATAATTTTTATTATTTGATTAAAGTTAATTAATCCCACTAAACAATTTGTTCTCAAATTTTGACCTCTCATTCCACCAACCTCCATTGTTATTTTGTGATTGAGGTTCACCAATACTTATTCTTCTTGTCATAAAAAATAACACCCACGTGCTATTTGGGGTTCATGAGGATGAAAAGGAGAGATAGATAAAATCTAATACAAACACTTGCATTAAGAATAACAAAAACACAATCATTATAAGAATAATTTTGGGGTGACACAAGTATGGTTTGGGTTAGTACAAAGGTTGATTGACCTAAGTGGGATTTTTTTTCTAAAATAATTACCTAAATGAGTATGTTTTAGAAATATTTACTAAAGTGAGTCCGTTCTTAGGTTTGACTTGGTCAAACTACAATTTTTATTTGCATTTTTAATATCATGTCAGTTGTATGGTCATATGACTTTCGAGGTGGCACCAGTCAACTGGTCAAACCGCAATCACAAATTGCAATTTCAATGAATTGTTTGGTCAAAAGGCAACCTTTTGCAGTGTCCAATGGAGAGGCATAGTGCCAACAACAAACCGTAATTACTGTCTACAATTTTAGCGATTTGTCTGGTTAAAAGGCAGTTGATGTCCAGTGGATAATGGCGGTTACCACCCATAAACTGCGATTGCGATTTTACCATAACATATTCCAAGGTTGCATGCATAGATCATGTCTCAGTTACCTAACCATAAATCAGAAAGAGGAAGTAAGCAAAGAAAGGGAAAAAACCAAAGAAAATCTCGAAATACAATATTTAATGAATAAAAAAGAAATTGAAAACAAAAAACAGAAAAAGCAATGAAATAAATAAAAAAATTTAGAGAATTAAAAAAAAAAAAAAGGCTCAGGCTATTTCTATCTCCAACAAAAACCATTTTCATTAGTTTTTAGTTATTTTTGTTTTAATTTTTTTCAATCTAGAAAAGACTTGGAAGTTCATTGTAAGCATAGAGGTTAAGAACTACAATTTGTTAGTGGCAGGAATGACAATTTTGTCAAACCAAAGACACAATATACATCAACCAAAAAACAAAGGCTAGTTGTTTGTGAATGAGTAATGAGTCTTAAGCTTCTCAATGGTTATGCTTTCAATTTGAGTAGATGTGTTGACTTGAGTGAAGCAAAATTATTTGATATGAAGAGCCATGGCTATCATGTATTCATGCAACATTTGCTTCCACTTGCATTTAAAGCCTTGCCTAAGCCTATATGGAACACGTTTACAAAATTTAGTCAATTCTTCAGAGAAATGTCTTCTTCATTGTTAAGAGAAAATAACTTGCGTGTATGGGAGGATAAGATCCCAATCATATTGTGTAAACTAGATCAAATATTTCCTCCCACTTTTTCTGACTCCATGGGACATCTTCCAAATCATTTAACATATGAAGCAAAAGTTGATGGCTCGGTTCAATGTAGATGGATATATCCCTTTGAAAGGTTAGTTCTTCATCGTATTTAATCTCTTGAGAAAATGTAATGTATTTTATTATTACATAACTGTATTCTTTATTAGCTCCATAGATTTATTCAATCCTTGAAACAAAAGGTAACAAACAAAGCTCGTGTGGAAGGTTCAATTTGCAAAGGCATATTTACTTCAAGAGATGTCCATATTTGCTTCATATTATTACCCTTCTAATATTCCATCAAGAGACAACAGTGCCATGAAATAATGATGGAGGGAAATGTTCTTCTACAAATACTCTACTATCAATTCTCAATTATCCAGGTCGTCCTTTTGGTAAATGTATCACATATACATTGGGTAAAAGGGACAAGAAAGTTGCACATTTATATGTTCTTTTAAATTTTCTTGAGTTGGTACCTTACTTAAAGTACATATTTTTAATATATATATATGGTGTGATATATTTTTATGAATTGCAATCATATTTTATTTTTCACTTTGTATGTACAGTATGTACTCAAATTTGTTAATGAAGTTAGACGCTGACATAAATCAAGCTGTCTTGGATACACAAATTTCATATACATTCTCCTCTTGGTTTAAATCATATGTATGTGAAACAGTTATCGTTTGGTTTATATAAGTTAATTTCTTTATTTAATTTTAAATAATAATTTTTTTTCTAATGTAGGTACTTGACCCCAATAATGTGATAAATGATGCGCTTTTAAGGAGTTTGGCATGAGATCCCATTAGAAATGTGTGTATATGGCCTAACTATGCTATCAATGGGTATAAATTTGTGGCAAAATCTCAAAATGAAGGGATGAGTACAATAAATCACCATGTGTGTGTGCAAGGTGGACAATGTGATATTATGCAAAATAATTACTATGAAACCTTAATTGACATTATTGAAGTGGAGTACATTGGTTGGCCTAACAAAAATTTGGTTTTATTTAAATGTGAATGGTTTGATTCTAGTTCTAATGGAACAAAGATAGATAACTATGGAAATGTTGAAATTAAAAAATCTAGAAGATATCATAGTTATGATCCTTTTTTACTAGCTCAACAAGTAAAGCAAGTATACTTTATCTCATTTCTTGACGGATAACAAATTTGGTTGATTGTTATAAAAGCAAAGGCACATAGTATAATTCAATCATTTGAGAAAAATAAATTTGAAGTTGCATACCAAGATGAAGTTAACCAACAAATTTCTATAGTTGTTGCAAATGATTATTTTTAACAAATTCTTGGTGACACTTTTGGCATGGTAGAAAAAGTGTCAATTAATTGGGAAGAAGAAGAATAAAAAGATGAAGAAGACATAAAATTCCTGTTGAGTAGTGAAGAAGAAGAATAATTATTGATCAAGATATAAAAAAAAAGAGCTAGAAGAATAGCAACATGAAATTGTGAACCTTATGAGGAGACATATTCAAACTAAGTTGTTGAATTATTATATGTTTGTCTTGTACTTATTATTAATCCTTTATATATGTGTTATTTAGATATATACTAATGAGATGTTTTAATTTTATTTAAAGTTAAGCATGTTAAGCATTTCTACATTATTATTTATTTGTTACCATTTGTTAATTATTTTTTTATATGCATATAGATCGATGGAAGAAAATAATATGCGTGGTAAAGGAAGAGGCACTAATAGATGCTTTAGTAGAGGTAGGGGAAGAGGAAGAGCTAGAGTCACCACCATTTTGCCTCAACCTGCTACTTCCCAACCCACACATCCTATTTGGCAAGCCTCACATCCCACTGTGACACCTTGCTACCCCAAACACTTATTTGTTCATTTAAAGTTTGTTCATTCTTTAATTACAAAATAATATAAAAATTTGAATCATTTAAATCCTAGACTCAATTTAGGTAAAAGGATTCAATAACTCAATATACACTTATTTTCCAAAGCTATGATATAATAAAACATAAACATATAAGTAAACACGTTAGTCTTTAAAAATTGTCTTTAAATGATTCATAGACATGACAAAAACTATTAATTTATCCTCTTTTGCCTAATATCACACCTAACCAGAGCAACCTAATAGAAAGAGGTAAAGAAAAGTCGAAGTTTTATCACCCATGATATCATCAAAATCTTGCTCATTTGAAAATGACGTTTAGTCCAAATAAAATGCAACAACAAGCAACAAGGGGTGAGAACATGTCTCATGCATGTTAAAAAACATATAAAGAGAATGAGCAGTCAACTAAAGTCCAATAAATACATATAAAATCATTCTACACCCATGACAGGGATTACACATCCACACGAATAAATATATTTATATTAATGATGCTCATGCATGCTCTCTCAGGTACATGCCTGAAGTAGTCCTCTTCTACGTTAGTAACACGTAAGTACAACCATCTCACCATAGGTCTACCCGAAGTGAATCCTCTTCTACGTCAGTAACATGTAGGTACAACCATGCAATGCAAAACAACCAATAAGACCTGTCCAGAGCACCACACAATGGACAATCCTTACATAACTTCTTCGATTACCATGTTCATGTGTCATGTCATTCACAACATAAATCATAATGCCAATATTTAATAATCTTATCACACTCCATCCCTAACTACAACTAGGATGACATCTTGTTAAACACATTCTGACAATCATTATCAACATAAATAACAATATCAACATCTAATGTCATCACACTCCATCCCCAATTGCAACTGGGATGACACCTCATCAAGCACACTCTGGCCAACGTCATTAACACATTATGCTTCCAATTGAAATCAACCTTAATATCACACATTGAAACAAACCCCCAATTCACAGACCTCAAATAACTTTCAAACATTCAATCATCCATGACACACATAATTATTAGATACATCACACATCTAAACATATGATTATGAAAAAAAGATTTAAGCAGTGCTAGAAAAAATCTAGACTTCACAAATGATCAAACAATTCAGAGTTCACATACTACTAAACAACAACTTAGACTTAACTCTTAGCAAAAATAAGCTTTTCAACACAAATTATCCAAAGCGCTATATTCTCATGCATAAAATATCATTTATAATATTGAATATATTTAATTTCTCACATAGGCACGTAGGATTATTACATTCATAGCCCACCACAACATTTTCTAAGTTTTGAAGATTTCCTCACTCGATAATTTTCTAATAAGTATCTATGATCTTTGTGGAGTGTAAACACGATATCTAGAGATTTATTAATCCTATGATATTGTTTCTTATCTAGTTTAAAAGGTAGTACATTTATCTATAACTCTTATGTTTACTTCAAGAGTTAAAACAAACGTCTACTATGTTAAAACTTGGAGGACATGAAATTCATCACTTAATACTAACAGTTCGACCTTTAGTCACTAATTTGATCATAACTTGAGATCTAGGTATCATTTTTTGTTAAACTAATGGAATTAGTTAGATAGCATATAGGGCTACAACTTTCATGAAAAAACACTTCCGCAAATTACATAATTTTACTATCAGTTTTCTCATCTGAAAATCATGAACGCTGATTGTAAAATATGCTTAGTTCTAGCAATTTGACCTTTAGTCACTAATTTGATCATAACTTGAGTTTTTTGTTTCTTTCCGGTGTGAAACCAATGGAATTGGTTATATAACCTCTAGGAATACAATTTTTATGAAGACCACGTTCTCAAATTATATCATTTTCATATTGATTTTCTCATTCAGAGATCATGAATGTTATTGTAAAATAAGCATTACGATTTTTCACTGTTTCTCTCTCGTATGGTTTTCTTAGTCCTTCAAAGCATACTCTGCATTATGAAATTGAAATCAAATAATTCTCAATCAATTCTTTAGATAAAACATATATAAAATAATGATAAATCAAGGATAACTTCATTCCAACTAATCCAATTTTTATAACTAATCACAAGAAATCGAAAAGGCACTACTCTAACCTATAAACATACATTAAATTGCTAACCTTTAAGGTATAAAAAGAGAACACTTCAATGCCAAAATCATTATACATAGACTATTTTGTCCTATAATTCATTATCTTATGAAGACACGTTGAATACACTAATAAACCAACATACAAAACTATGATTAATCAATGATAACCTCAAAGCCACCAATCCAACAAAATTAATATAGACCTTCATTAATTATATTCATGAACATCAAATACCGAGGAGTTAGAAAAATCAAAACATTCTTGTTAATCAAATACAAAAATATAATAATAATTGAGATGAGCAATATATCCATACAATTATGCACAAAAACATATTACCAACACTCATTGCGGGTGTTCATAACTCTTCAATAACATACGTAAACCTATTAAAGCTTACAGATCATTTCACTACCCATCTCCCTAACATGCCACATGTGATATAATTTCCTACCCCCTTACCTCAAAGGATGATCCTGATTGTGAAGGGTATAGCCTCAACTTCCCAAATGTTGCTCCTCAAACTCTCTTGGCAAGGTTTCCTTTGCAGTTTTCCCTTCCACCTCCAAATTTAGAAATGTGAACTAAAAAAGAGCAACACTCAGACCCCTAATTTTACCCTAACTTAACCCTTTCTTGGGCTTCTAAAATCAAATCCAAACTTAACCTCTCTTATAATTTACACCCACATTTATTTTATAAAATCAATCCTCAATTTATTTTAATAAACACAAACAGTAAATTAATTTAAGCCTATTAATATAAATTATATTTTTTTATTAATATATTATTTTCTAAAAAAAATGGGATGTTACACCCACTACACAATCATAGACCCTATTGGACAATCCACACATTCAACTAGACAACCAATTCACCATTCCTCTTTTAAGACATTTACAGGTCCCCAACTTAACCAATCCATATCTAGCTCTTATTTATAGTCCACAAATCCTATTAGACACACCACACATCCTTCCATATCATTTATACATATAACTTTCTAAATTAATCAATCTATATCTGGTCCCCAATCACTTTCCACACATCCTATTGGACAACCCACACATCATTTGACATCTGGCCCTTATGACTCTTTCACAGGTAGCCACAATCATCATCACATGCCCCTGTAGATGTTGCATATGCTGATAATCTTAATGTAGAATCATCCCTTATTGATGCATCTTTACAAATTGGGAGTGTAGGCTTTGATAGACATAGATGAATTTGCTCAAGTCCAAAAAACACATAAGTATTTGTAATTTCTTTTTACTTAAGCTCAATAGTAACATTTATGGAAAGAGTTTTAACTTGTTCAAAGTTATTTTTATAGGTTTGATCCTCAAATTCATCAAACATGAGAAATTTCAAGAATAATAAAAGGCAAATTTGAAAGAAGTTGGAAACATATAGAGAGGTCAAAAGTGCAAACTATATGTAGCAAAAATATGGTTTAAAGAATTTGCAGTATGAATAGGAAGAACAAAATTTTACTAACTTGATATATAATGTTTCTTTTAATTAAATTTAAATTTTATGATTTAATATACTTTTATAAATTTTTGTAATGCATAGGAAGTATAAGTGGTTGCTTGAGCATGAGGTACAAATTAAAAAAGCATTTGATCATAAAGCTTTTGAAGACTACTCAAATGCAATGTATAAAGTATGATGTGAAATTGATCAAGGGGATTGGATTCCTCATGCAATGAGTCAAGAATTACAAAAAAAATGGAATGATCAAGAGTTGAAAGATAGAGCAAAAACTAATGACAACAATAGAAATTCATCTAATTGTTCATTGTATACAGAAGGATCAATTCCAATATCTGAGCATTTTAAGAAACTAGTAAGTAATGATATTTAATTTAATATTTGTTAATAAAAACATTATAATTTATACTATTTTTATATATCTTTCTAAAAAAATTTAATGATGTAACTCCAACTTGTTCGGAGTTATTTTAAAAGATGCACAAGACTGCTAAAGATAATACATGGGTGTCCTCTAAAACACAAATGATTGTTGTAAGTGACATTATTGTTTTAGTTTCTATATAATCATTATCATTAATGGAACAACAAATGGATTAAACTTAATTGAATTGATATTAATGATGTAACTTCAATTTAGTTTATATATATACACACTTTATATTAACATTGGATAATGAATAAGTAGGTTAAATGGACTAAACTAAATTGAATTGATATTAATTGCATTAAATTGACTAATATGTTGTGTTGTAATGAAAAGTTGAATTAAATTATTCAATAATTTAAATAATTTATTTATTAGTTGGGTGAATTGCATAAACATTTTCCCTATTGCCTAAATAATTGTAACTACTTTCAATAGAAAAATGTGTTTGCTAAGTTTAGGATAATGATTTCTAACTAGTACATGGGCCTTGAAAGGAATACTCTTGAATTTATTTGATACTTTGGATTAATTGTTTTAATTTTTAATTGGTCATATGTAATGATGACATTAATAATTTGTGTTTCCATTCTCAATTTAAGAAAATGCCATATATATATATATATATATATATATATATAAATAAGTGATATGTTACTTACAAAATTTATATTAATCAAATTTGTGATGAAAGGTATCAAATGAAATTTATGGTTAAACCATGATAGAAGATTATGTATGTATTCAAATGATTGAAAAGTTGCTTTTAAATTTTTACTAAATTATTGCAACTTAGTTTTCAAGGTTCTATAAAACTTAGTATTTTTCTAACTTATATTGTGAATGTAGAAGACATAACTGGAGAATGCATTTAAATATAAGTATGAAATTAAAATATGAATTTTGTGTATTGCTTTAGTAACTAGTCATAATTTGTTGTTACAAATGTTAATAAAGTGAATATTTTTATTTAGATTTTGTTAGTTTGGTTAGAGAATTGTTTGACAATTTAATAATTTTAATTATGATGGATAAATTGAAGTACGAATTTTTTTTCTTAGTAATATCATTTACATTAATTATACTCTTTTTTCTAAGTTTAGGATGATTCCTAACTAATACAGGGATCTTCAAAATAATATTATTCAATTGATTTGATGAGTGAGATTAACTATTTTAATTCTTAATTGGTCTTATGTAATGATGGTTATTAGTGATTTATGTTTTCATTCTCAATTCAAGAATATGTCACATATATATATATATATATATATATATATATATATATATATATATATATATATATATATATATATATATATAAGTGATATGTTACTTGCAAAATTTATATTAATCAAATTTGTGATAGAAAGTATCTAATGAAATTTAAAGTTGTGTCATAATGAAAGATTATGAAGATATTCAAATGATTGAAAAGTGAATTTTGGGACCTTTAGAATTTTTGAAAAGTTTGTTTCATCATCTTAAAATAACAAACCGTGATTTTAACTTTCTATTTATTTTTTGTTCATTAAAAAACTGTACATTCATCAAACATGTCATTTTATATCTGAATGTAACACTCTTTTTTAGAGATAGAAGGATTCATTAGATGTGACATTTCTTTAATTCTAAGGTTTTTAGGCATAAGTTGTGACAATTTTTTGTCGTAAAACCTCATCTCTAAAAAATAAACCACTAGTTAAAATTATTTCCAAAAAAATAAAAATAATCCAAAAAAATAAATGTTCAAGTAGATTGACTTGGGTGTACACCCTTGTCAATTTTAAATTTTAGGACGTATGAATTGTGACAGTTCAAAAATCTTAAATCTCAACACCAAAGATAAAAATTAAAAATATTAACATAAACATTTTCTACAAAGAACTATGTAAACTCTAATTTTTCATTGCACCCGAAGATATACAGGAGTAGAGGCCACTCCGGTCGAGCTAAATAAATAAAACAATAATATCAATCATCTTTGTTGGCTATGTACATTAATAACAATAATACAATAGTTGTAATAACGATCACAAGAAATTATTTTTTTTTATGCTTTAGGTAATTGTCTTCATGAGGTAATTGACTCCCGAATCCAAGATTTGGTTTCGCAAAGCATATTTTATTTTTAAAGATTTTTCTGATATTTTTCTTAATAAACATTGCTGACAAACTCCTTTGATTATGATTATTTATTTTCATGATCTATGATAGAATTTAGAGGATTTGTAATGAACTTAATTATGTCATTATCTGTGAGGAAACAAAAATATCCCTTGTTGAAGTGTTTATGACTCCAAATTTTATTAGAACTTTTTGTATGTCACAAATTCTGTCACTGACTCTTTTGTGACAGAATTTTGATAATTTTGTGACAAATTTTTGTCTTCTCTAATTTTGATTTTTTTAGTAGTGTGTAGTTGGAAAATACTAATAATTTGAATATAAAATAAAAAAATCTTCAAATTAATGTAAAAAATAAAGTAATCAAATATTTAAATTTGAATAGTATACTAAAGAATTGAAACAAAATTAATTTTTAAACAATTTTTTTTTAATTTTCATCAATTCCATTTATTTTGAAATATGAATTATTTTCTAACAATTCTCCCTTAATTAAAATTTATAAATATCTATCTCATTTAAAAAAATATCTTCTCAAAGTTTGCCTTTCAAATTAACAAAGATTTCTCCAATTTTTCTCTCCTTTCACCATTAAGTTTCTTTTCTTGTACACGTTGCATTCGTAATTTAAATCAATATATTATATCCTTGTGATATCATTTCACCTAATGAGATTTATGAAGTTTATGAAGTTGATGTGATTTATGAAGTTTCATCCTCATCATCTCAATGCCTTCAACCTTTATTTTTTCACCTTTCCCCAACTTAAAAATGATTGAACTCTCTATTAGTCTTTAAAGTGTGAAACATTATTTGATATCTACAAATGTGTTTTGAAGCAGCAAAATATATTATTTATTTTTATTTAAAAACCAACCTCCTAAATCGTTTTCAAATACAAATCTTTATCTTCAAAGATTTGGACCATATTAGTTTGAGGTTTGTCATCATTTGTCTTGATAGATCTCAATTATTTTTTCAGGTCTTCTCTCATGTTTAGACACTTTGATTGCATGTGACCTTTTTCTCTGCATTACTTGTATCTTGTTCAAGATGTCATTATGGTGGTAATATTCCTTTTTGCCCATATTGTCTTCATGAATGACTTCTCCCTTACTCAGACTACTAGACAACTTATACATTAGTTTCATTAACAATATCTTCATCTTTTGCCACTCTCTTATTTTCTTAGAGTCGTAATCACGTTATCTAATTTCAATTATGTTCTCCCTACAAGCAATGTCTTAACCAAAGGTTTGTAGGACTTTTGTAGTGAAACCAATAATAATACTTCTGGTTTCTCATAAGATATTTCTTCATCCACATTTAACAATTGACATACTAATTGATTAAAATTGTTGATGTGGTCGTGAAGATTTTCTCGAGTTGATACAACTCCTTCGGACATGTTGCACTTGATCCTTGAAAGCAAGAGCTAACCAATCATGCTTACAGTCTTTCTTTGGATTTGAGTTTATTCCCTTTCACTTATAATAGTCGGTTTCTTATCTTCTAAAGTCAAATCAAGACCCTGTTGCACTAACTAAAAAATCTTGAATGATAGATTCTCAATCATAAACTTTGTTTTCCGATAAAACAATGACAAAATTCTTAAACCTTTGTGTGTTTTCAGTCATAACATTGATACCACTATTAGGAAATACTTCTTATTTACACCTAATAAAAAATTACTCACTCACTCAATGGATCTTTGACGCAGATCATACTACACTAATCTATTTTTATTTATTTATTGATTCTCTATATAAATTAAGATAGAAATACAAAATTCAAATTTGACTATCATTCCAATATCAAAAAAAGAAACAAATGTTTAAATTAATTTAAAAACAAACTAATCAAATATTTAAATTTAAATAATATCCTAAAAATATAAAATAAAATTAATTCTTAAACACCAGTTTAATTTTCATAAGCTGTATTTATTTGTGAATTTGAATTAGTTTCGAGACAAATGAATTAAATTATTTGAAGAATCAAATAAGAAAAACAACATTTCACAGCTATATCATGAATACAAAAAATACAAAGATATGAAAGCCTATTATATTTATGCATGACTGCATTCATTTGGAGTTTCGATCTACTGGTTTAGGAAGAAACCCTTTTTCTATGCACATGTCTATTGCTTCAACGTACATATCCTCTAAGCTGTATTTAAATTGGAATCCCAAGTTTGTGATTCTCTTGGAAGAAAATCTCACAAGCTCTAATTCATCTGGAATGTTCTGAAACCTGAAAACCCAGAGAATAAAATTAGCCTAATTATAAATTTATCCTTTATTTGTACATGTTTACTGAAATACTTTATTTACACTAGAGTTTTACCCTTTACATACGTAGAGATAAATTTTACTTTAAATATATTTTATTTTTATTAAAACATTAATTATGGGCTATTTAGTTAGAGTATTTTTCAGGAAAATTAAGAAAATTATTTTAGAAATACAAGAAAAATTAGAAAAATAATTTTCCAAAAAACTAAAAAATTATCCAAATTGTTTTTCAAATTTGGAAAACTGAAAAACACAATCTAATTTTTAATCATATCGAGTTTCTTTCCCGTTCCGCTGCCTCGACCTCTATCTATTAGGCTCCTTTTGTGTCTTTCACTCTAACCTATGTTACATCTCCATGTTTGTTACTCTTACGCTCCTTTTATATCTCTTATTTTGACCTTTGTCATCTCTCTGTCGGCATCTCTTACAAGACTTTTTCTGCCCTCCCACTCTGACATTCACTACCTTTCTGTCGCCACCACAACCATTTCTCATGCTCTTTTTATGCTTCTACTTTGACCTGACATGTCTCCACCGTTGCTGCCACCTTTGATGTTCTTTTTGTGTCTCCCACCCAGATCTCTATCACATTTTTGCTATTGTTACCTCTCATGCTCCTTTTGTATCTCTCTCTCATCCTGAACTTCACTACCTCTCCATCCTACCGCTCTTTCTTTGTTAGAAAATAAAATTCTTAGAAAACTCTATATATCTAAACACATTTTTCTAAATTTTTATATTTTTTTAAGAAATAAAAAATTTAAAAAATTAGTTAAAAACTATTACAAGAAAACTCAAAATCCAACTAACCAGTATCTAAACATTATTTTTTATGTTATGATAGAAAGTGTTTGATTTAAATCATGATGAGGTTACCCAATTCAAAATTTCAACAATATCACATCGTTAAAATAGTATCTTTCAAATGATTTAAAATACTATCCTAAAATAAAATTTAAAAAATTTAAATACATGTAAGCAGAGTTTTTACAATAAAAAAATAAATACTGAAATTTAAGTAATTATAAAATTATACTCATTATATTATTATTTTTAATTTGTACATTTCATATAGGTATTATAACATTATTATTATTATTATTATTATTTAAAAAGAATAAATCATAGGAAATTTTAATAAACTTGATAATTTGAAGACATTTGCTCGATAAAATATATAATTTATTATATTTTTTAATTTTAATATAAATATTTTTTAATTACTATAAATTAAAAAATAACATATATATATATATATATTAAATATTGTAAATTAATTAGTTAAACTATTTCGTGCATTATATGTAAAGTAAGTAGGTGGAGACTTACTTTGTGGGAACATTGTACTCTGGGTATTTTTCGTTAATTAATTTTGCAATGTCATGAATAGTAACATCACATGCATTGCATATGTATCTTCCTTCTGCTTTTGGATGTTCGAACAGAAATATGTGAGCATTACATATATCTTCTAAGTGCACGAATTGACCATGCTTTATAATTGTGTAATGTGCCTCATTTCCTGCCAATGTTAGAGTACATCTTCAGCATATATAGTATAGATATAAAAATTTCATGAATAACTCTCACAAGAATCATATCATAATTTTATGAATGCACTTTAAACACGTACATTTTTAAATATATTTTGAAAAAAATTAGATATTTTATTTATTAAATAAGATGGCATTTGAAAAAGTTAATTAATTAGGTTTTTGAACATTTTTTTAATTGTGTGTCATAAAACTTTTTACACTGGTTATATATAATTGTTTTTCTCTTTATTAGTGAGTTTAACACCTATACATTGTCAGTATAAAATTCTTTTACACTGATTGAATAACCTAGTAAGAGAATATTAAGTTTAAAACTTAAGAATGAGAAAATACTAGCCTAAAAAGATAAAGATATTGACTATTGAAAATGTGACAATACTGAATGCAATCATGCAGACTAACTTAATAAAATATATTTTAGATTTTCCTAAGACAAATAATATGTTTTTTGTCTCTTTAATTTTGAAATAAACTATTGTTGATCCTCCAAGTGGTCCCCAAGAGATGAAGTATTTAATTAGAGGTCAAAAACATATATACAAATAAAATTGAGAACATATTTAATATTTTGAAATTTTTTTAGAAACCTAAAACATATTTTACTTAACTAATTCAAAGTTAAACAAATTAAAATCTAATAGAAACTAAACCAATTAAAAAAATTTAAAAAAAAATAATTATTAAATACTTCAAAAATTACAAATTAATTAACAATTAGAAGAGTTTGGTAAGAGAGTGTATTTTTAACCCCTCATGGGTAGAATCATCATTTACCAGTGATAGGTGAAAGAGCAGTGACTAGGCTAGATGGCATTGTTGGCATCAGAAAGGGGCCAACCACAAGAGTTGGAAGGATAGTGATGAAGTCCATGCCTTGCTCTTTGGCAAATTTCCATGCTTCTTTCTCAGCCAATGTTTTAGAAACAAAATACATCTAAATTTAAACAATGATTAAAAAAATTCATTATTAATTACATGTGAAGAGATCTATTAGTGTTTTAGAAACAAAAGAACATTGTTTTGTTAATAAATTACATATAATTCTACTGTTTTTTATTTTTTTACATTAATCTCTTTTTAAATTTAAAACATTACACTAATACCCTTATATGTTTGAAAACATATTATACTAGTATCTCTATCAAATCTTACAGTAATACTAACATTCTTGAGAGTGCAAAAATAATAGTTAAAAAAATAAGGATGTATGTATAATTATATACTAAAAATTTAAGAGAGTTTTACTATAATTTACTCTTTGTGTTAATATTTATTTAATTATTTTATTTATTTTTTTTATATTTAATAAAAATAATATAGTCTTAGTCTTTTATAAAAAATTAAACAAGCTTTTTATAATTTAAAAAGATGAAAAAAATGATTTTGAAAAGCTTCATATGGTTATATATTGAAAACATATTTAAGTACGTCCTACAATATTATAGAGAAAATGGGTTGCAATCGAATTATTAAAGTTCTAGCTTAAACAGAATAGAAGCTGAAAAGTGGGGATGAAAATAGACATAAAAAAAGCTTGCAATATTCTGGTTTAGAATATGAAAATATATTGGATAATGATAATAAAAAAGAAAACAAAATATAATTAAGATAAAGAGAAACATCAGTAGAATTCTCTAACACGATCTTTTTGAAATTCTCTATATAATTTATTAAAAATTACCCATTAAAACAAGTTTTCACTTTTCATTAAGGAGATTTTCAGAAAAAAAAGTTTCAGTAACATTTTTTATAAGATAAATAGTTACTAACCCAACCAGTCATTTTTACTCTGCGGCAGAACTCAACATCAGTCCAACAGGTTTCATCATACATAAGCTTTTGGTGCTCAGCAATGTTGGTAGCTCCAGCTGAAGATGTGAATATTAACTTTCTAACACTTTTTGCCTTCAAGCATGCTTTCATGATATTTAGCACTCCCTCTATTGCAGGCTTTATCACTTCATTCTGTTGTTTCAACCACACTTAAAAGATTCAATTTTTTATATAAATTTTGTCTTACATAAGTTTTTTTAGTTAACGACTTTTTCAAAAATTACTTTTAATCTTTAAAATTTAAAAATATCTTTTTTTGTTCTGGATTGACTTTTAGTTTTTATTTTTTCTGTTAATACTGTAAAAAAATTATGGATAAGAAACATGTTTTTGTACAACTAAATATACTGAACTTATAAACACGGACAACTTTAATATAAAAAACAAATTAATTTTAGAGACTATAAATAATATTTTTGAATTTCAAGGATTAAAAGTGATTTTTAAAAAAACTTAATTAATTCGTAAAGTTTTTAATGGGTGTGATGCACAATTATTTAAGGAGAAAAAATATAGATTAACAAAAACAAAAGAAAAAACACTAACTTTTGGTACCTTGAAGTCCTAATATTGATTGATGACCCTTATTCTTAAATTATCTTGTAGCTTTCACAATGTCAAACCACATTCAATTTAAAAAGTTTTTTACATTTTTATATCACTTTTACAAATTCTATCCTAATCAAATTAATTATGAGTTTAATCGGTATACACTGTCAGTGTAAAGATTTTTAAATTGACATTTAATCACAATCTTTCATCTTGTTGACTTTACTAATTAGTACTTTAAAGATTACATAAATAAAAAGATTAAATATCAACTTATATCAATTAATTATTACTAATTCAAACTCCACTCACATATTCATTTTAAAAAAGGAATTTTAACAGTTGTCAACGAATAACTAATATTTCATCTTAAAAATTTAAAAATTTATCTCAAGACTGTCTATTGAGGAATCTTGAAAAGAATAATGGATATTAAGGTTAAAAATCATCAACAATTAATTAAATTGCTCGTAAAATTTATCTTCACATGTATTATTGGTACCATTAATTAGCTGCATCTTTTATGGTAAGTATTGAATGTGTTTCATATTTTCAAATACCACAAATATATTAATTTCCTGGCATTTTCCTTTAATACATACGACAAAATGTAACAGGAAAACTTACAAGAGAATGGAATAAAAGAATACAGCATTATAACAATCATTAGGTATTTTGATAATATTTGTCTCTAAATTAATTTGTTAGTATATAAAAGGAGTACTAGCAAAACTCTTTAAAAAAAAAAAATCTCTTTTATAATTGGTTAAATATTTTTAGAAATGATCAATTCTGTGAATCCTACCATCTCTCTTTCATTATGACCCACTAAAGATGAAAAATTTTAAAAAAAAATCAATCATAAAAGGGTATTTAAAAGAGACTTTAAGAGAACTTTCAAGAGAGTTTTGCCAATATTTCTCTTGTTGATATATAAAGAGATATTAAAGTGTGAATTTGTTATGAGAAGTATATGAATGAATGAATGTACCTCAGGATCTTTGGATTGAAAGTCAATGGGAGTGGCTAAGTGGAAAACTCCAGTGCACCCTTTAATGGCTTCATCAAAGCTTCCATCTTTTTTCAGGTCAGCTTTCCACAAAGACAAGTTGGTCTTTGCACCTGGAAGTTCCAGCAAATGCTTCACCTCCTTCATATTCTCTGATAATTAAAATTTTTATCAGCAAATATTAATTGTTAATTTATTAATTTTTATTAATGAGAAATTTTTAAAATTAAATAAGATGAAGTTGTTTTAAGATGATAGTTTATGAGTTTAATTGGTATACACTGTCAGTGTAAAGATTTTTTACACTAACAATCAATCATAACTTTTCATTTATATGACTTTTAAATATCAATAAGTAAAGTCAACAAATTTACGATAAATAAAGAGTTGTAATTGAGTATCAGTGTAAAAATTTTTACATTAACAGTGTATACCAATTAAACTCAAAGTTTATATCCTTACAGGGTAGATGCATATGCATGTATACAAGTTGATTTATGCATAGATTAAAAATATTTTTTTTGAAAAATTAATGTAAGTTAGCTTTTTTTTTTTTTATCCTAGAAGTTGAAAAATAGCAGGTTTATAACAACTTAATTTAACTAAGTTAAACCCCTTAACTAATATAAGTTAGCTTGTACATATAATAAGTTAATTTTACCTTATAAAAATATTGTCTCATCTCCCTTCATTGTAAGTGTTTTTAAAAGACAATTATCCACACAGACTTATAGTTTTATTAATTATATGATAATGATAATAATGGCAATCACCCTATTTAATTTGCTTCAATATTATTTTGTTCTCTGCTTTACCTAATTCAGTGATATATAATTGCACATACATTTAATTATCTGAAATATCATAAGAAAATAACTACTTACTATATAAAATTGAGTTTTCATATTATTTATCATTTAATATTGCAACAAACTACGTATATCCATGCAAGTTGGCTCTACGTCAAACCAAGGAGCTAAAGTCAGAGGAATAATTTATCTTTAAAAACTCTCATTATGTTAATTCGGATGGTGCAGAATATAAAATCATGATGATCATATATATAAAAATACAATATGTGATGAAATAATATATATGACTGAACAAAGCGTAGAAGTGCAAAGTGGAACTAAAAAGAGAACAACATGAATATAACTAAGCAATTAACTAATAAAAAATACAAATAAAATTGGATAACGGATGTAAAGTTGAAAGAACGGGTCAAATTATAAAAAGAGAAAAATTGTGATCCATTTTCAATCACACTCCATACCCCACCATGTGTAAAACCTTTAGACTCTTATAAAAATAAGAGAAACAAAAAGACAACGAGACTAAATAGTCTTTTTAAAGTTACAGACACAGATAGTTATACCTACTTTTAGGAAATTAATTTTTAATGATTCTTATATTTTGTAAATTGATTCTTAAATTATTTTAAATGACAGTTTAAAAATTTATTTAAACAGTGTTCTAAGAACCAAGTTGTCCAATCAAATAAATAATCATCAACCATGACCAATTATTTATCTAAAAATCTTTAGTGCATTTTTCAATTTTATTCCAATTTGTTGTGCACATCATTTGAGATAAATCCAAAGATGTAGACTTTTGAAAAACCCACATTTTACCAAAGCAGGGATCGGAAAGCTTTTGCAAACTTAAGTTTGGAAACACAAATCCAAACACGCAGTTACAAGAATTTAAGAATGTATATGAGAAAAACTTGAAAAATAGATTATTTTCATAATCAATTTTTGTTTTGATAAATTTATTGAAAAGTGTTTTAAAAATATATTATGAATTTTTTGGATGCAACAAAAAATTAGTTTTTATATAGTAGAAAAATGTGAAAATGGTTGAGAGAGAAAATAAATCATTAAAAAGTAATCATAAGCTAAAATTTTCATCTTCTCCAAAAACAGTTTATTTTTTCAAAAAATAAACTAAATTTGATATATTTTTTCAAACCTATAGTTTATTTTTCAAGACAACTTAATAATATAAAAAACTAATTATAATTCTAACTATAATATTTTTCAAACCTTCCAACTCAATTTTTTTGGATGTTTGGTTTTACGTCTAACACTCTAGACTACACACATATTTAACGTAAAAAAGAAAAAAAATTAGAAAGAATAGCTTATCTCAAATATAAAAAGAGTTTAACATCTATATACTGAAAATATAAAAGAGTTTTACAATTAACAGTTAATCATAACTATTCGTTTATATAACTTTTAAACGATTAATAAGTATAACTATTCATTTATATAACTTTTAAACTGTTAATAAGTAAAATCAATAACAAAATTACTGTACATAAAAAAAATATAATTAACTATCAATATAAAATTTTTATACTGACAATATATAACAACACATGCTTTAAGAACTAAATCATCACTTCGCTGAAAAGATAACAACACATACATAACATGTAATTTGCTCATAGTTGCACCTGGATCAACCCAACACCAATGCAGGTAAAAAGAAAAGTACCAAAAAGAAGAGACTCATGTGAAGTTGGTGTAAGAACAGACCTGGATCTAGTACGGTGGCTCGAACTGCGTACCCACGGTGGAGGAGAGTCATGACAAGCCATGACCCAATGAAACCGCCAGCGCCGGTAACACAAACGGTTTCGGAGAAAGAAATAGAACCCATTGTTAAGGTTGAAGAAAATAATAGAATGAAAATTGAAATGGTTATTAATTGTTCTCTCTAATGTGAATGTTATTTGATTTGACTTGGAATTTGGAAAAGGAAATATGGAAGAAGTGGTGGAGTGGGAAGCTTTTATAGAAAAGTTTTTATGGCTAAGCATTGGTTGGAATTAGAAATGATATGGGCATGGGCGGCAGAAAATATATAATTTTTTTACTATAGCTACCAACCCACAATTGGCCATTTGGTCCTTTTGTTTAAAACTTTTTTAAAAAAATGATTTTCACAAAACGTGATTCTTAGAAGATGGTTTGAAGTTGTTTGTGTAAACTCCTATTTTTAATTTGTTACCTGGAACTAGGAATGATAATGAAACAGGTATTAAGAGTGATCACTCGTTATTAGATTTGTACAAAAATTCATATATACTTGCTTAAAAATCTGTTCGAGAAATATTTATAAATTTTTTAATATACATAAATATTCTTAAAATATATTTTAAAAAAAATTAATTCTTTTATATAAAGTTTTATCAAATAAATACAATATTTGTTGGCAATTTTTTACAAATAAAATTATATTATTTTCTACGAGATTAATCAGATATAAAAGTATATTAAAATAATATATCTACAAAATATTTAATACAAATAAAATATTCTTTTTATATTACCAATATTTTCAAAGTAAATAATTTTATTAATTATGTATATTTTATAGAAAAATAACATAATAATGAAATATGATACACTGTGAGTGTAAAGATTTTAGAGAAAAATAAATAATTGAGTGTATATTTTATAGAAAAGTAAATAATTAATATTTTAAATTGATTTATTTTAAATTAAATATATGTAATGTTTTAGTTTAACAGATACGAGTTATTCATATCTATTAAAGAAGAGTTTAATTGATATACACTGTGAGTGTAAAGATTTTTACACTGACAGTCAATCATGACCCTTCATTAATGGTAAATTTGTTGACTTTATTCGTTATTATTCTAGAAGTCACATAAATGTGAAAAGTCATGATTGACTGTCAGTATTAAAAATATTTTACACTGACAGTGTATACCAATTAAATTCATAAAAAAAGAATAAAAAAAACTTATATATATAAATAGCCCCTATCCAATTAAATTATTCATACAGATATTTTCATAAATTTTCTCCTTATGCATGATTTTTTTTTTCATGGAACCTTGCGACTTTCATGTTTCACTTTTTTTTTAATGTAAACAAAAAATGGTTAAATTAGAAGTAGAACAAGTACACTGTGTGAATTGTAGATTTTACAAGCAACCTGCGTGCCTAATTCTATTTGCGAGACTCTAATGCTAAACCACTGTCGCAACATATGTACTGAAAATTTATGTCACAAAATTTATTAATTTACAATGTTATATATATTTAAAAGAGAGTGTGTGAATATTATTGTATTGTAAAAATTTATTTTCTATTTGAGATATTAGATGTTTTATTTATGGATTAAATGTTATAAATATTGGTTTTTGTTAGTGATGAAAATCAAACTTACCACCTTTCTTTATCCTAATTATGTCATATTATATCCTTTGTCATAGTAATAATTTTAAATTTGGAATATGAATATTTTTATATAGAATGGGTTAATTGGTCACTGACCCACTGATTTAACCACTAGTTTGTTTGGTGTCTCAACTGAATCGATATAAGTAGGTATGGCAACATGGTAAGGTGAGAATGAATATAACATTTTCATTCTTATCTCCGCTCTTGAAACTTATTTTTATCCTTGTAATCATGTCTATCGGGTATGAGATTTATATTTCATCTTGTCCCCATTGAGTATAGTGTATACTCATACTCGTTCCATTCGCTCAAAAGATTATAATAATTTTACAACAAAAAATAAATGTTTGAATATAATGATATTAATTCAAAAGTTATTTAAAAAAAGTAAATTTTGTAATTTATAAATTAAATGTCAAATCTTTCTTTTTTTAAACAAATATAAAACATTTCTTGACATCCTAAAATTATAATTTGTGAAAAAACGAGAATTTAAAGGATCATTTGATTTGAAAATAAGGGTTTATTAAATATAAAAGTTTGAAATATTTAAGTAATTAAAACAAGAATGAGTATGAGAAAAACATACTTATCCCAAACTGAATATTGCTCATACTCACACATATATATTGTCAAATTAGAAATTCTTGTCTACTTTAATATAAGTTAAAAAATTATTCATGAATATGAGTTATCCTATATATAAGGTCGATTTTCACATATCGGACAGACTATTCTTTATTAGAAAAATCACAATAATTATGTTTTCTAAACATTACAACCATGATAGTTCTGCCCTTTATAATTGTTGCATGTGATCCATATTCATATTTTATGAAAATATAATTCTGTAACATACGTTATAAATAATATTATTATTTTAATAATTTTAATTGAATCATTGAATGAATTTGCTAATCTTTATCTCATTGATTATATTCATTCATTGTCTTGGATATAATCTTATATTATTTAGTTTATTAATAATTTGGTATATATTTTAGTTAGAATGATTAATTTTGCTTTCGGTGAACTTGTGGGATATGTTTTCAACTGTTAGTTATACTTATTTAGTCACAAAGATGTGTTGAGTATATATAGTTTAATTATACAAGTGTACCTGCACACTTTTTTTCTGTCGAAGTGTCCTACAATATCTTTACTCTAAATTTTTCTGGGTAATGCTCATTTAGATAATTGGGATTGGGTATCTACAAAAGGATGAAATTCTATGTAATCAATTTTTGTATAATTTTTTATTTCTACTTATAAAAAAACATTATGTTGTTTAATGAAATTTATATTATAATTTTTATATTTTTTATATAACTTATTACATAACATGACATTTTTTATTAGTAAAGACAAAAAAATGAGAGTAATTGGATACAGAAAATTTTATCATCCATCCATAAAAGAAAGATATTTTGATGAAGTAAGAGGGGTCTTGACATAAACCAGTTAATGCATATTAAATGTAAGATAATAATTAAGCCTCATGTATAATACTCTTATTTAAAGGGAATGAAACAAGACCCATATTTAAGAATTAATCCATGTCTTAATCCCTGTTTATGTACCATTAATTATTTTAGGTTGTTTTTTAGTTAGTTTCCTAATTAACCTTTCTTTACAACATAAGTGTAGTGTAATTAGTTAAAGATTGTTATGATATTTTGTATAAGTTATTTTAAGATTTTTGCTTTAAGTATATGTTCAAATCTCCAATTATGTTGTCTTAGTCTCGATCTAAAGATTGGTCAAAATCTTTTGTTTTGTTGTGATAGTTTTAGTCTCAGGGTAAACTTTAATCTATATATATGCTATGTTAATCTTAGTATAAAAACATTCAGTTATGTTAGGTTAGTCTCAATCTGAGGATAAACCAAAATCTCTGATCATGTTTTAAAATTTCACCTAAAGTTAATTAGGTTAAAATCTCCTATAGTATTTTAATGTCCTGTACTAAAAATTAAATGTACTGAAATGTTTCCTTATGTTAGTTTAATGTCTGCACTTAAGGTCATGCTTAAATTTCATGTTATGTCTTAAGTTTTCAACCTAAAAATAAACTAAAATTCTTTATTATGTTACATTGTTACCTAAGATTCGAGCATAAAGATATGCCAAAGATCTATCTTATATAACAATATAAATTATTTATATTTGATTAATACATCTGCTAATCATCCTTCAAATTGATCTCTAAACCAAATATATAATACCCAAACCAAATTAATTAGCCGAGTATGATGACTTTAATTTCTCTAAAGTGTGAATAAAATTTTGAATTGACTTGGAAAAGCAATGGCACACGTGGTAAAATGACAACCTTCAACCTTTTTATAGACAATGGTTGATTGTTGGGGCGAGGAATGAGGATTCGTTAGTTAGCTTTACGTTATTACCAACCTTTTATTATTATTTTTTATAGACGTTATTACCTACCTAATGATGGCTACTTGTGTTTATGATTAAAAAAATGTGGTTTTAAAAAATTGATTTTTGAAAAAGTAACTGTTGAAGAAGTTGATAGACTATGTTTAAAAAAAAATTAAAAATATTACTTATCAGTTATGATTTTTAACCATACCTCAATACATTATACAACATTAGTAAATTACTTTTATTTTGTTAATAGGCTTTATATCTGTGCATATTTATAGTTTATCGATGTATCTATTAGTTAAAAAATATATTATAGAGTTTAATTAGTATCTATTATTAGTGTAAAAGGTTTTATATAGACAACAATTAATCACAGTTTATATTTATAAATTTTACCAATTAATACTTTAAAAGTTATTTTAATGAGGAGTTATAATTAAATATTACTATAAAAATCTTTTATATTATTTGTGTATACTAATTGATTTCTATCTTATAATAGTTTTTGAGAAAAACGTTTATACACTATCACTATAAAAAGTTTTACATTAATATTTAAGCATAACTCTTTTATATATAATAAGTTTGTTGATTTTACCAATTAATACTTTAAAAGTCATATAAATAAAATATTGTGATTGAATTTTTATACTAACAGTATATAAGTGTTAAATAATAGTTTTTGGTAAATAAATAATATTATTAGTAATAATAAACTTGTAAATATTATATTAGTTGATTATAGGAAATTGAAAATACAATTTCAGCATAAAAAAAAGAAACACAATTTAGAAAATCCCTTACGGAAGTTTCATATTACATTTTTCCATGACCAAGTTTATCAAAAAATATTGTCTCATCCCATAAAATAAAATTAAATGTTAGTTAAGATAATATAATTAATATAAGGTTTAATTACTAAAAGAGTTTTACATTTACGTCCAATCACAATAATTTATTTATAAAACTTAAAAAAAATAATTGATAAAGTCAACAAATTTACCATACATAAATAGTTGTGATTAAATGTAAATGTAAAACTTACCACAAACTTACCATAAACAATTCACTTAATATAGATACTTTTTTTTCATTTTTTCACTTTTTTTTGTAAATGCTAAATAAAAAAAATTCAAAAATATAAATTGGTACACATTGAATAAATGATGGATAAAATAAGTTTTGATATAAAAGTTTCAACTATATAATTAAAATATTAATAAAAATATTGAATTAAGAAAATATTTTAAATTATATTAATGATATATGGGGTTTCTTTTTTTGTAAATAACATGTGTAGTCTCTATATTAATTAAAACTTATTTAATTTATAATATAGTTAAATATATTTAAATTCTATTTAGCATAAATATTTGAACAAAATTTATAAAATAATTACATTAAATTATAGAAATCAATTATCTTGAAGTATATAAAGAATAATTAATAACAAGAAATTATAAATTAAAGTTTAAGAATTAAAATTTTTAATTAAATATATAAATTTAAACCTATTATATAATCAATAAAATTATAACGGGGCAGGTATGAGTTCGGGTACGGGGGAGATAGTCACATACCCATACCCCTACCCGATTTAATACATCAGGTAATACTTGTACCCGTACCCATACTATTGTTAGAGATGACAAAACAGGTTGGATCAAGTAGGATGACCCGCCAATCTGCCCTTGGTAGGAGTTTTCCATTTGACATATACCACAGTTTCATTTACCACAGTTTCATTTCACACCTACTCGCAGAAAAATATGAAAATACCCTCCCTTTTTTATTTCTTTGACAATTCATCGTTGGAGAAGTAAAAAAAAATTGCAATTACACTCTGGTTGTACATTGCTAGAGAAGTAAAAAATTTAAAAATGATTTATTTGCACATAAATTATTTTTCAAAGTAAAGTAGTAATAAAATACTAAAATTGAAGTAATTAATGTCAGTGTAATTAAAGTAATTAGACTCAAGGTAATTACAGTAATTAACCTTAGTATAATGAGTAATTAGACTCAAAGTAATTAACGTCATATAATTAGACTCAAAGTAAATCGAGTAATGAGAGATGACAATGAGTGTAATTAGACTAAAAGTAATTAGAGTAATGAATGTGATGTAATTAGACTCAAAATAATTAGAGTAATTTGCAAATTTTTTTATGTAATGCCATAGAAGCAACAAAATTTAAGAGAAAGTTTTGTAATAAAATTTTATATTTTTTTATCTTTATATTTTATCATATAAAATTTTAATGAAATATTAAAAAATTATATTATTAAAATACAAAATTTTATAAATATAATATAAATATTATATATAAATTTTGTAATTAAAATAATAAAATATAAAATTTATAAATATAAAAGTTTATTAGGAGAATGTTTTCAGTAATAAAATTTTGTATTTTATTTATTTTATATTTTAAAATACAAAATTTTAAAAAATTATGTTATAAATAAATTATATTATTAAAATATAAAATTTTATAAAGATAATATAAATAGTTAAATAAATTTTCTAATTGATTTCCTTCCTTGTTCAAAAAGCTTAATTAGTAAAATTAGTTATTTTATTTTGAGATATGAGTGAGGGAGGTTAATTTATTATGGTAGGTGTTAAGAGAGATAATGTTAATTTATTATGGTAGGTGTTAGGAGAGATAATTAAGTTAAAAAGTATTTTTGAGTTTTTCAAAAATTATTTAGGTGAGTAAGTGTTAAATGAAAAAGAGATAGGTGTGAAATGAAAATCTCTTTTGACAGACAAGACAATGTTTTAAGTCCATTTTGACTCACCTTATCTAACCCGTCAATTTAACAGATCATAGCTAAGGCAGGATAGGTCAACTCTTCCAAATTATATTATTTTTGAAAATTTTATTATTTATATAAATCAATAAATAATTATAATAACTAAAACATAAAATAAATTATTAAGTAAAATTTATAAAAATAATTTTGTTAAAAAAATAAAGTAAACTTTGTATCGACTTTGTTATTTATTTATTGTAAAATAGTAACCTTCTCAAAAAATAAAAACAATGGTACAATATTTACTTTATGATTTTTTCATTTATTTTTGTAAAATTATAATTTTTTTGAAAAATAAAAATATATTTTTAAAATTAAATTTATATCCTTAAAAATAACATTTTTTTTTTCGGTAGCACAAATGCAGAGTGACCTAAAATGGAGCAAACCAATCCATCCGTCTTACTACCCTACATATAATCCAAACCATAATAATCTCTCAAGTTACCAAAACCACAATGTAACAACTATTACTTTGACAGTTTTGATATTATTTTTATTAATATTAATATTAAGATAAGGGATCCACTATTCCAATTGGATATCGTTATTAGATTATATTCTAGATTATTAATTTTTTAAAAAGTTGGGGTAAAAATTAACAAAAAGGGGATGAAAATAGAGATGGCCCAATTTGTATGAAAGTAAAAAAATTACTGAGGGGTTGCGATCGGGACGAGAAGGTGAGGGAAGGGTTTCTCTTCTGCTTTGTGATCCAATCTTGTGGGTACGTTCCCATTCTCCTTAATAATCATATGCACTTATATTTCAATTTCAAATTATCAAAAATCCATTCTTTTTTTCATGGGTGGGTATTATTTTTATGTAACTCAACGCTGATTATTATGGTGCTTTGTGGGTGGTGTTTTCTTTAATGTGGTTTTGGTTGGTCTTCAATCCTCAGGGCTAATAAAAAATTATTATTACTAACAACATGCCGATAAAAAAAATGTGGTTTTGGTTGGTACTGTCTTTAGTCTGTGTGAAAACTAATTTACCTATTTAAAGGGTCCCATGATTTTTAAATCATAAACACGGGAAAAGTAAACGCTCCCTTTAACTCAATTTTGGCTTTGTGATCAAGTATCTAGGGTCTGCCTTCCACAACATTGCTTTCTGGGTTTGTTTTTTGGGGTTAGCATGACAGAAATTGTTGAGTGATTTGAACCACCATTTCCCTAAGAGCATCTCCGGTAAAAAAGAATTTTGTGATGTTAGCCTACTTTTTGGTGGACCGGCAATACCACATCACTTTAAAGATTTATTTAATTTTTGGCTTCGAGAGAAGATTACACTTTGTGTTTTTTAAAACACTTTTTGTAGGCCCCACATTTTAGTGATATGGTGCAAGATTCGCGATGGAGATCAAACTTTCAACTCCAATGACTGATCTTGGTAAGATAAGAATTTGGATCCAAAGTAATTAATAGCGGATAGCGGCATGGAGGGGTGACCCTCCAAAACCACTATAGCAGCGGGAGTGAGATGACCGCTATTTAGATACTGTGTAAATGTATATTACTATATGCATATAATGTATGTGTGCTAGAAAATAAAGAATTGATTGGAAGGTAACATATAATATATTTGTTGTATTCTTTACATAATACATAGACAAATCAACAAACATGACATCTATCTTACTATCCCTTTGTTTGCGTATACCAAAAAGAGGAGTCAAAGCAGAACTGAATGAAGTAAAAGATGGATGTGCATGGAATGAAGACAATGGCTTGTCCGAGAAGAAGCATCACTGACACTTGCTGGAGAAAAAGCAGTACCGATGCTTGTTGGAGAAGAAGTGGTGTTGACGCTTGTTAGAGAAGACACAACAGGTGAACAACACATCCCTAGCTTCATGAAGAAGGAACATATAAAGATGGAGACAAAAATCATTAACCTCTTGCAAAATGCCTGCTATGTTTTGGCTTTAGGGTAGAAAAAGGGAGAAAGTGATTTTCCCTTTTTACCTTTCATTTAAAAAATAATCGGCCCTCTTTAAAACGACATTGTTTTGTTTGATTTTTCTTTTTAAAAAACACATAAAATGGCGTCGTCTTAGGTCTTCCTTGTCAAGAGGCAGCCTCGCATACCAAGAGTGTCGCATTTGTGCCACGATATTCCACATTCTAGGCCAAAAGGTCGTGCGATGACCGCTACACCAATGTGCGATGCGACAACCATTGCCGGAGCGGCAACTGGTCGCCCCGCTCTGCCCCACTACGATAGCAGCGCTATTGTGCGCTATGGATAACTATGCAAAGATCAAACTCTAAGATCAGCTATTGGAGATGATGTTGTAAGATCATCTTAGTTGTAGTTATAGTAGTTAATAGCGGATAGTGTCCTAGAACAGCTATCCTCCAAAACGCTATAGTGGGAGCGGGATGACTGCTATTTAAAACTCTATGTAAATTTATATTATTAGATGCATATAACATATATGTGCCGGAAAATAAAGAATTTATTGAAAGAAAATATATAATTTATATAAATATTGTTTGAGAAAAAGATAAAACATGTATTTCTATTGTTTAAAATAGAAAAGGGTGCAGTGTTCCATTGCAAGCCACAATAGGGTTCAGTAATCTAGTAGAAATTGGATGTGAAGTCATGGTAAAGGAGAGGAGAAAGTTGGACGAAGAGGAAGAAGAAAAAGAGTGCAGGGATGGTTTGTTAGCAACATTCGATTTCACTGGACATTTCTGGGAGGGTTGTCGGAAAATCCCACTAGTGGGTGCTTTGGGATGCATTGAAGGAGTAGGAAGAAGGAGGAGCACAAGGAATAAGAATGCATTTAGAGAGAGTTGGAATGTTTTAGGGTAAAAAGTTAGGCTTTTACCTTTTTACCCTTCATTTAAAAACAACCCATAACTTCTAACACGCATAGTTTCACTTAAGCTTTGTTTTTTTCAAAAAAGTAGTAAAAATGGTGCCGTTTGGGGCATCTCTGTTGCCCTAAACACAAAACCTTAATTCCAAGGTTTGAAGCATTGCGTGAGGCACGAATCCCTGCTAGAACGACTGCAAAATGCAGTGCGATGGTTGCTTCTCCCAAGTGCGATGCTACAAAGACTTCCGAAGTGGACACTCGATAAAGTGTGCAATAGCGCTGCTATTAACTACTGTGTTTGTAGTTATTAAGGTGGTTCATAATCATAAAAACCTTTCAAATTAAAATATGGGTCCATTATGAGATCCTTAAAAATTTATAAGAACTTTTCACTCTTACGTGGCACTACTAGGGTACAATAAAAAATGCTCCTTAAGAATCCATGGATGAGATTGCCATGGTAGATGCTCTAATTATTTATAGGAGAGTGCTAACTAGTGCTTGGCATGGACTAAGGGATCGAAATGGGTATGCTTTTTATATTGGGTGGGCAAAAAAAATTGTGCTTATCTTTTATTTTGAATTATGTTCATATATGATTCTCACTTCTTGTTATCTTAACCACCCAAAACTGGTTAACAAGACCCTAATTTATATGATAATTAATCAAGTATTAATTTTTTCTTGTAAATTGTAAAAATTGAATGTGTTATGTTAGAATGGGTGATTCATGATCACTTAATAATTTCTCGTTCTCTTATGTTTTCTCATTTAAAATTTTAGGTTAGGGAGTGATATTCTATGGTCATGTTGTTACAGTTTTGGATGTCTTTGTGGATATATTAGAAATGTGTTTGGTTTGTCATTTCAATTAGTTGAAAAGCTAGATAAAATGATTTTAACTCTGTTTGGATAGCAAAAATCTATGAGCTATTAGCTTTTCCAAAAAATCTCATATTTTCAGTTACTAGATGATTTTATTTTTACATGTTTACCCTATTGTTTCCTATTAATTCTCTCTCATTACATTATACAACATTTCTCTCTCTTTCATTAATGTAATTATAGTAATGTATAATATAAATATATATAATTATAGAAAATTATAACTTAAATATGTAAGTTAAAATTTATATTTAATTATAGAAATTATAATTTAAATTTTAATTATAGTAATTTATTATTTAAATATGTAAGTAGATAAATTTATAATTTAAATCTTATTATAGAAATTTATAATTAAAATATATAATTATAATAATGTATAATTTAAATATATAATTAATTTATATTATTAAAATATGTTATAATTATTTTAAATACTCCATTGTTGATTTAATGATTAATGATACTCTTATTTGTCATTTTACAACTTTCGACTAGTTAATCAAGTAGTTTATTCACATACTTATAATTAGTTTTTCATCTTTCAGCTAGTTTTGCCAAACATACCCTAGGTTTTATTCAATGGAATTATTTGCCCTTGCATTTGTTGGATATGGCTGTATTTCTGTGTTTTGAAGGATATGTTTTTCCGGGTTTCTTTCAAAGAAATAGATTATTCTTCTAAATGACAAACTTGAAACATTTATTTGAATCTGATATGATTTTGTTGGACATTTATGTGCAAGACAATGTGGTGTAGAGAATCAATTTCCCAACAACTTCAGCAGTCTGAATCAATGATAGCTTTATGTTTATGGTGATTAGTTAGTTGATTGAATTGTTATAATTTGGCTCAATATCTCGTGAATGCATAGTGTAGTTGGGTGACGGAAGGTTCTTGTTACACAGTGTGGTTTGAAATGCTTGTTGACAATGCTAGGTTGTGTGGTTAGTACTCTTGAGGTGAAGTTGGTTGCTTTCATGTTTCTAAATAAGTGTGTTGGCCTGGGTTTACATCTTGGGTAAGTAAGGTTCTTTGTTGAGTAAATAGTCATTTTGTTCCCTAAAAGTTATAGTTGCTAGCACTTAGATTCCTGAAAGATATTTTCTAGGAAATTAGTTCCCTACTGAATATTGCTGTTCAAGTTGGTCCTTAAATCATTTCAGATAACACTTTTAAAGTGTTTTAAGGCACTATAACTGGCACAACAATATAATTATTACGATACTAATTTGCTTGAAAAATTCTTCCAGGTATCCTGAGTTAGCCCAACCATGAGTGGGCCTAAAGCAAATTTGAGATTTTTCTTTTTATTTTAAGTAACAATAAATG
This sequence comes from Psophocarpus tetragonolobus, assembly GCA_037954015.1. NCBI lineage: Eukaryota > Viridiplantae > Streptophyta > Magnoliopsida > Fabales > Fabaceae > Psophocarpus > Psophocarpus tetragonolobus. The sequence continues at coordinate 48,386,668 of CM075692.1, read as the reverse complement.
TTATATACAGAAAATTTTCTACTTATATATGTGGCCTTTTGGCTAAGATACATAGCTTTTTTTACTTACATATATGGTCTTTCTTGTTTTAAAAAATCAATGGAAATCATTTTTTTGTTGGTGGGCCTAAAGCTTGGGCTTTGATTGCTTTACCCTTGGGCTGGTCCTATAGGAGGGATCTATATGTCAGTACTTATATCTTTCTAGGAACAAAATGGGCTTTTACTTGTTCGATGGTTGTTTTGTTATAGTGAAGGGGATGAATATTGGTGACTATCTGGTGCTTACTGCTCCATCTCCAACACATTCCTCACATTGCACCATATCAGATGAGTCATCAAACAACCAGACCTAAACCTAACCGTCAAAACAAGCAGTCTAAAACAAAACAAAATGAAAAGAGAAACAGGAAGAGGGTTTGAAAGGAAACAGCCTCAAGAGTGTTAATCTTTTCATAATCAATTTACCATCTAGAGCTTTGTCTAACACATAGCCTTCACCCTAAACCTGTTTCATCAGCTCCTGCATATGGTTTCTCCATTATTATTCAGTATAAACAAAACTAATCCTTGATCCCATGAAATTAACTCCAATGTTATTTTGTTTCCTGCATGGACGATGTGGATAAGCTTAGATAGTCAATTGCTCTTGCTCTTCGATAATACATAGCTATTGAATCTTGGGTTGGGTGACATAGGTGTGGAAATGACAGAAGTGGCTGAACAGAAATGACTTTGATTTAGTTGAAAATGTTAGTTTTGAATCTTAACGAAACTTTAGGGGGTTAGCTGTGAAAGGCCAATATTACAAGGAGTAAAGTGTATTTTCTTCTTATGATTTTATTTGTGCTTTGTAATTCCATCTTGGGAATCTGACACCCTTTCAATGTTTCATTTTTCTGTAGGCACAAGTAACATCAATTCTAATGATCTGTTACTAGCGAGAAGGCCTCAAAACTCTTATCTGGACATTTGCAAGGTATGATATTTACAGTTTTGATATTCATAGTTATTCTGTTCTTTGTTTCCCTATCTCTTGGACCTCACAATGTAGGCTGGGTATGGTTGTTGATGAGATGGGAAAGTGAGTATGACCCCCAACTTTCCAATTTGTTATACAAGGGTTTAAACAATAAAATTAAGAGTATATTTTTGTGGGCATATGCTTTATTTGCCATTGCTTGGCTTGTCTACAGACAAAATAAGATATATAATTTGAGGTTAATTTTATTTGCTGTGGGATTATAAAGTCTTCATGATTTAGTTAAAGCTCAACATTTTATTTTCTCTCCCTTATACATAGATGTATATGATATGACTATTTTTTTCAATCCCATCCCTTTATCTGACTCAGCACTACTCTTTCTGCCTATGATGCTTGGGTAATTCAAAATAATTATTGTACAGATATTGTCACCGTGTCCTTATTTTGGTACCTTTGGCGATGTTCCCAGTACAAACTTAGCACTCTAGTACAAATTAGTCCATGTATAACACCAAGTTGCTAAGTTGTTTGGTTTGTTACTCTATGAAACAAACTGTTAATTTGCTTCTTTCAAACCTTTTTGCCTTTAAATATTTTGCTTACTTGAACTAGAAGATCATGAAAATTGTATTTTGATTATGATTTTAACTTTGTTATTTAAATTTTTTTTAAAATATCTATATGATATATCATCCGTCCAATTCCTGTATCTTAGTTTTGGAAAATTTTATCAATCCTCATAGACATGCCCATATAAATCCAATACTTGTGCTCATATACATGAAGGTCTTTATCATTTTCTTCATTTTTACTGATAAATGCGACTGCAATTCTAGGCATTTCCAATTAGCGGATTAAAGTTTGAAGGATTTCTATTTGTAACTTACCGGCCACCTATCACTAGAGGGTGGCTATAATTTTTATGGGCTTGAACTTGATACTTGGATTTAAGTTTTTTATTAAAAATTTGTTGATTTTGTAAGTGAAACTTTCTGTCCTAGACAGGGTTTCAAATTGCAGTTTTGGACATATTTGCGACTACGACAAAGTCACAACATTTTTTGCAATTGCCCTCAATTTCAATAAAAGCAATGTGATGTCTGCTACACAACTTATAACCTTGGTCTCAAATCCTACTATGGCATTATTTTAAAAAAAAAGTTTAAATTTCATTCCAACCATAGATGAACCTGGCATAGAGCAAAAGTTAACATATCATTTAAAAAAGATATTATCCATGTTCTATATGCAAATGCAACAAACTGTTGATTATGCAAATTAGCCTACTACATAAGCAAATGCTGATTGGATATTATGCTTTATTTTGGTTAACCTGATACAATTGTTCTTATCTTGTTTCTTTCCTGGACAATGTCAGTGATGAACAATATTTTATCTTTGGGAAGATGCATGGATTCTCCACTGTTGATGGTTTTGTGGAGATAAGCAACTGCTTGGCAGAGATGATTAAATACGTGGCTAATGAACCATCGGCTGGTCTTTTCTTTATCCAACAGCACACACAAAATGCAGTGCCCAATGTCATCAAACTTAAGAGCAATGTCACTGACAAGTCTCATGAAACAACTTTGCACACACAAGATTTGGAAGACTCCCTTACAATGGTAAGATCAATGAAAGAGTGTGGATTCCCCATAGTCAATGAGATGATCGGAGACATTAAAAAATCGCTGGTAACGATAACAGCAAAGCAACCACACAGTGAGCCAATCCATTGGTCAACATCATATTTTCAGACAGAGAGAGCTAACCCTGCATTTTCTTCCCAGGAGGGAAGTGAAATAAGGGGTAACTATTTTTCTAGTGTTTTCAACTTTTCAAGAAGGAAGACTAACAGTCTCAGTTCTATGGAATCAGTAATTTCTGACGCTGAGAAGCCGCAGCTGTCCCGTAGCGTGTCATCATCAGACATATCTGCAAGCACTACTGCATATTCACAAGCTGACAAGCAGCCCCAATCAAGCCAAGTTGAAGATGAATCTCAACCTGAAGAAAGTGATATTGGGGATAAGTTATTGTCACTATCAGAAAAATATGATGACTTCAAAGCTAGTAAACAAGCTAAGTTGGAGGAGTGGCTTGAAGGAACCAGCAACCATGGGGAGAATTTCCTACCAGGTGATGAGAAAAGGATTTGAGAAAATGAAAATTTTCAGATATTTGGGGTAATTAGGATTTCTTTTTAGCAGCTTGTTTTTTATTTAAGAAAATGTTTTAACCTGTATATATTTTGTGCAGTATCTAATTAATTGTTTGAGCAGCTAGTATAACATAATTAAAAAAAATTTAATGCTGTCAAAAGTGTAAAGTGTGATTGATAAGGTTCAGCACTAGGCTTGGAAATGAGGCATGAGTTTAGATAAAATTGAGTGAAAATTGCAAACTTAGTATTAATAATCAACCTCTATTATGTGCAAGAAAAAATAACCATTTGTAAAGGCCCAATCATCCAATAAAATTTACTCCAGTTATAAGGTACGAAGTAATGGTATGCTAAGAATAATAATCAATAGATTTAATTGCATTTTTTACTTTTTAGGTATCATAATTGTGTAATTTTAGTTTAAGTTTCAACTGTCAATTGGGTCAGATATTATATATGTATGATTTTACTCCCATAGATTTCAATTGTAATAGTTTGATTTCTGAAGTACTATAATTGTGCAATGCAATTGGAACTATTTTTAGTATTAAAATTGCTCAATTATGATACCTACGATGACTAAAATTAAGCATTTGTAGTATTTGAGAGACCAAATTGGTGCAATTGAAATTTGGGATACTAAAATTACATCCAATTAACACAATTGAAACTGCAGTACTAAAGTTGTATAATTATGACATCTAAGGAATCAGAAGTGAAATTTAGCATAATCATATATACGATTACTAATTGGCTCATTTGTGAATGCCAAGTGGAGTAACAAGGTGGCTATGTACATGATGAGTTAGAGAAAACTTAAACAACGAAATGTTATGCACTCATCCAAGATGAAGAGATGATAATGGGTAGAACTTGGGGATAAAATATTCTAGTTTTCATTTTTATAAAGTATTTATTTCTTATCTTTGTAAGTATTTAAACAATACACCCAAATTCATTGGAAACAGTGAAGAGGTCTAACTTAATTGGTTGAGAAATGAACTCAACACTTCTAAAGAGGTTTTTCTTTTTTCATGTATATGATTTGTTAAAGGAAAATAAGAAATGAGCATGTGAACTATATAAAGTAACCATCAATGTCATTTCATATCAATCATAAAACATATTAAATAGTATATAATTGAATTTGGAATCTAACATGATAAATTAATTATAAGCACAATAATTTAAATTTAAATAAATTTGAATCCAACAAATTTATTATATAAATAATTTTTAAGAGAAAAGGTCTTATCCTTTACTAATATAAAATAGTTTTAAGCTATTATCCTATTACAATCCATTGTGTATAAGTAAGTTTATTTACTTCAACGATAATTAATTAATTTAGAAGTTATACAAATTATGATTTATAATTGGAGGACAATATAAAACTATTTTATTCAATGTCTTACCTTTCAACTCTACAAAAACTAAAAAATACTTGCATAGTTTGAGATGTGTAAACTATGTTTAATAATTTGAATTAAATGGTTTGTTATATTTAGAGTATATTTGGGAAAGATTATAATCAAGATTGCAAACTATTTTGAAAAAGAAGTTGAAAATGTGTTTGGAAAAGTTAAAAAATTTATATTATTTCAATATCGATCATATGTATAATAGATTATAATTATAATAATTTTTTATTTGGATAAATTTTCTAAAAAGTGGTTTAAAAATAACTAATTTTATTTAGTTACAACAAAAAATCCATTTTTATAAAGTAAAAGAGTGTGAAAAAAAAACTTGTTGCAAAATAATTATAAGCTACAAATTTTCAACTTCTAAAAAACAACTTATTTTTTCAGAATTTAAGATGTATTCTCAAATATCCAACTTATTTCTTAAAACAACTTATAATATAAAAACATATTACAATCTAGATTTTAATATTTTCCTAACATAATCCTGTTGAATGTTTGGAAACTAAACTTAAATTTAGATTTCTTTTCTTTTTTTGAAAAAATGAGTTGTTTTTAAAAAGTTAAAAATTTATAACTTAAATATTTTTCAATAACTTGTTTTATCAGTTGTTTTCATACACTTACCTATAAAAGCTGATTTTCATAATTTAAAACACATTATCAACATATTCACAATGTGTATCACATTACTACAAGTCAATCAAAATTATAATCCAAACTCATCCTCATCATACATTGGAGAGATTTTTTTTTACACCTCCATACTTTCTTTCTGCACCTCTTTTAAAATGATAAAAATATTTTAGGTTAAAATGTTCATAACCCCCTTCACTATCATATATTCACCCTTTGCAAGTTCTTCATCTCCTTCTTTTCTATGTTTGCCGCTGATCCAAAGTTGAATAGAGTGATTCCTCCCTCCCACCTGAGAGTCTAGATTAGTTAATCTGAACTTGTTAAAACAAATTTTAACAAGTTTTAACAAGTTTGAATTAACTCATCTAGATTCACAATTTTTCTTTATAAGTCCGAACTAGCTAATTTGATCTTATAATCTTTTTACCCTTTTTATACTTGAGGGAACAATCAAGAAGAATAATGCGTGGGTTACTAACAATCTTTCTTCTCATTTTGAGGTAATCACATCTTTGTTTATCATAACTCCTACTAACTTATTTATTATAACCCATTAACTTATTTATATTAATTCTAACACGCTATTAATTATTAAAGGAAATTATTTATTTTGTTTATCCTATTTTATTTCAATGTATAACTACTTTTTTTCCGTAATTTATTTAACTTAAATTATCTAAAAAAAATTATTTCATAAATAAAACCACACTTTTATATATATATATATATATATATATATATATAATATTTTACTACATCTTAACACATATAAGAGGAGTTTATTTATGTATAAACTTCCCTTTTATCTTACAATTACATTCATATATTTAGTGGAAACAATTTTATTAGTTAGTTTGTATAATTAGCGAATAAGATGTAAAAAGTGATTGTTAAAGGTACTTCTATCACTAGTGATTATCCTTGGTAAATGAAAAATATAAAAATAGAGATTTTAGTACCTCTAAATGTAATTGAATTTTTGAAATTATATTTATATTCCAACTAGTTCCGGGAATTGTTGAGATGACTGTGAAAAAAAGGATTTGGATAATTTTGTGGGTCCATCTTTTTAAATTTGTATTCCATTTTTTTTATTTCATATAAGAGACAAGAAACATAAAGGAATGAGAACAAATATCATATAAATAAATTAAATAATTTAAAACAATAGATAATTAAAGAAAAAATTATATATATGTATACAATTATTTATATAAATATGATTATATATATATATATATATATATATATTTCATAACAATTCCTTATTTCTAATTTAACTTCTTGATAAATTTAATCTATTTCATTGCATATTATCAATTATAAATATTTTTTTATTTTATGTTATGGAGAAATTTGAATTATCTTTTTAGTGACTAGTCAATATAAATAGCTTTTTACCATGATTTTGAAAGAATACAATAAAATTTCACCTAAAAATTTAATCATTTAAATCTTCAAGGTCAAACTTACAACTACAAATTAATTCAAACCTTTATTTAAGTATTAAAACTTTTATTTTATTATTTCTCATATTTATATAAAAGGTAAAAAAAAAACATTACATATAAAATAAAATGGTTAATTAATAGCTCAAAGATAATTAATTTAATAAACCAAATAAGATTGTGAACATCAAATCAAATCATTATAGTTAAAATTAACATCAAATAGTAAATAAGACGGGGTTAGAGACTCTTCACTAACTAATTATAACTAAAAATAACATAAAATAAACAAACAACTATAATATTTTTAAAAGTGATAAATATTTCTTTTCTTACCTTACTAATTACTAATTAGAACAATACAAAAGTTACTTTTTTTTTCTTTGTAAGAGTCGCTTAGTCTACTATTACTGCTCTTAACTTCTTTAGATTTATAATCTTTTTCAAGTTTCAAACTTTTACATTTTCCTGCCTATTTATAGACTGAGGTGTCATGATTACTCGTATTCTTATTTATACTTTAGTTACATTAATTACTTATTTACTTTACTTTTTTACTTAGTTATAGATAGATGTTGTTAGTAACAAATAAGTTTTCATCTGGTCAAACTTATTTTCTTTTCTTTTTTTATTTATCTATATATTTATTATTATATTTATCTTTGTTTATCCTATTCAACGTACATATTTACGTTGTTTTTTTTTTTCTTCTTAGCTAAATCCTGGAAGTAAACAAGGAAGAATATATGAAACATAATTTTCAACAGATCCAGAAATGATATGTAATTGCAGAAAACTATATTAATTAAATTAACTAATTAATTTTGAACACTCAAGTAGCATCAAGTTTCAATCCTGTTCACCGAAGAGGAGAGCAGCAAAACTGAAGAGCAAGAGCTAATTAAAGTTGAAGAATTAATAGACAAATCACCTAATTCTAAAGCTTTAATTAGTTAATTCAGACTTGTAAAAAAATTAAATTTAGATTAATTAATTCAGACTTGTTAAAAAAATTGAATCTGGAATAGCTAATCCAGACTCGTAAAAGAACTTGTGATTAAAAAATTTGTAAGTCCGAATTAACTAATTACTTGTTAAAACTTTGTTTTTTTAATGTTTAGGTTAACTAATCCATACTTACTAAATAATTTGTGAGTCTGGAGTAAATGCAGATTACCTCATCAGGATTTATTAACAACTTACCAACTATGTTAGAAAGATGAAGAAAGATATAGTGAGAATCCAGATCAAGCAATAGAGAAGATAAAATGCAACGGAAAGACAGAGAATAAATGAGCACTCTCATTGTAGTCACAGGAAAGAAAAGGGGAGAATTTTTAACCTTATGGACATTTTTTATGTAAGGACAATTTTGTCTTTTACAAAACAATAGAAGTGTAGGGAGAAAAGTCTGCATTGAAACTACCTCTTTAGACTCAAACCCATCCAAAGTCCCTTTGGAATACATGAACGACAAGTCCTGAACATCCTTGCTAAAGCCCTTTCGTCCTACACCCATATGTTTCTTCTCACACCTTTAAATTTGGAAAATATCTTTCCCCACCCTTCTTCCTTCCACTGTGACACCTACCACACCACCACTGCACCTCTACCTCAACAACCAAACCACCACCATGCCACCCACCAATTCCACACCCTTCTTCTATACACATGAATGACCCGAATGGGTGATTGGATTTTTAGTGATGCATCCAAATGCAGAAGGAGGTTGAGAGAGGCTGTAGCCCCTGGAAAATTAAGTTAGCAAGGCAGATGAGAGAGCTTGAATTTAGTGCAAAAAGAAAAAAGCCTTTTCCCTGACATCCCTAATTCTATGTTTTTCTCTTACGCGCAATACTGCAAAACCGTGTTAGTTTTTTTTTTTCATGCTTTTTTTAACATCCAAAAACGCAAAAGTGCTTTTATTTTCATACCGTTTTAACATATCTTGAAAGTGCAATCATTTTTTTACTGAAATAATTTATTCATGTTATTAAACTTATTTTTAATATAGTTAAACTTCATTTTTCAAATTAAAATTATTTATGCTACCTTATCTAACAGTAGTAATATTTGTATTTTAAAACAATATCGTGAATTTTTTACTCCAAACATTCATTTCATTTTATGACATTTCAAGCAGTATCCTTAGTTAAAGTAGTTGTTACTTGTAACAATGGAAAAAAATATAATTAGCTGTGTGTCTATATATGTATATTGGGGAGTTACAAAATACTTTTTTATAAAATTTAAGATAATTATATTTACTAATTTTTGTGACAAAAACACTAAATCTTATATATAAGATAGAATGAAAAAAAAATATAAATTTAACAATTATTTTATTATAAATATACATATCAACACAACAAAGCCTTTGTCAAGAGAGTAGATTGGGCAGGGTGTATGAATTGTTAAAAAACCTCTAACTATTTTCAATTCCTATTAAGACAAAATGAAAAAAAAAAATATAAATTTAACAATTATTTTATTATAAATATACATATCAACACAACAAAGCCTTTGTCAAGAGAGTAGATTGGGCAGGGTGTATGAATTGTTAAAAAACCTCTAACTATTTTCAATTCCTATTAAGACAAAAAAAAAAAAACACACACACACAACAAAGCATGTAACACGGATATACTAGTTATCAATAAAGCAAAGTGACAACCAACATTGATGCACTAACTTTAAAAATAACGCCTAGCAAAATTTCAAGGAAACATGACTTTTAGATCACAAAATAAAATGTTACAGCTTGCGGTTTAATATCCTCATATAAACCATATAAATGGCACAAAGTACAAAATCTTGCATAAACTACTTTCTTTTCCTCATTCGCTGCCTTAAAAGGTGGCACTGAACCTGAGGAGAGACCAATCAAAATGCAGCCATGGTATATCAGGTAAAACACCAATGCAAGGTCAACATTCTCAGTGTGGATTTGGAAGAGATATTATACATGTCAGTTTGATGTATTATAGAGCCATCTACACTTTTGGTATTTGCAGGAGACCATTTTCAAGTTATTGAACAAATGCTGTGAGGATAATCCAGTCAAATACTGCAAATTGATACTGCACCCACCAAAGACAACTACCACAAGGTTGATGGATGAAACTTTGGCAAATGGGTAGTGCCTTTATTGTCAAAGAATGAAAAGGAGAATGATACCTCTGTCATGCAAGAGCCAACTTCCTCTAACATCGGAGAAATAAGGTTAGCTTAGTTGGTTAATGAATGAAAAAGGTGAAAAAAGGTCGTGAGTTCAATTTTCACCGCTAACAAAAACTAATATTGCTAACTATACTTCCATTTGATCTAAAAAGAAGAAAAAGAAAGAAAAAAACTTCCTCCAACATTGTCATCAAGATCTGGGATTCAGTTGCAGGATGATTTATTGTTTTGCGAAATATATTTACAACTTTCGAACCTATTTCTTACAGCTTACTTAGTGCATGAGGCTCCCACTAAGTAAGAATCTGGGAAGAGTAGTACACAACCTTGCCTCGCAAGTCCAGATGTCTAGGTTAAAAGGCAGAAACCTTATGTGCAAGGCTTTCCCCCGTACTTTCTTGCAAATTACCATTCATTAAAAAAGGTTAAAATACATATAGCAGAGAATCATCCAAAGATCCAAGGACACCTGATTATCCAAGAAAAGCATTCAGGGAGAACAAGTTGAATGGCATCTTAGTCTTTCTGCAATTTAATAAGAAAAGTTATTCAATTAGAAAAATGAAATGATATATTTGAAATTCTCATTAAATTGAATAGGATACAAGAATGTTGGACTGTGGGCTTCATTATTAATGAGAGTAAATTAAATACCCCTTAAGATTTTGTCTAATAGCAGAAATTACTCCTGCTTTTTTACCCTTACACAAACCACTTACTTTTTTTTTATAATAAAACGTTGTACCAACAAGTGGTATCAATGACAGATAGTGGAACATGGTAGAAGATCAAAATTCTGCCATAAAAACCCGTCATTGAGTCTTATGGCACCATTATGGCAGATATACCTTCACAAATTGTGTATAGCAGTTGACAAAAAATTCATCATATCATGGCACTATTGTGCCACCATGACGGTTATTTAACAACATCGACACCAACATCCTTTTAACATTACATGTGTATCCCATAAGGTTTTAAAAAAACATTACACCGTTTATGCCTGTAAAGGAGGTTAAAGTAATGGTAAAATGGGTAGGGGTTCTACGGGTAATTTGACAAAATCTCAGGTCTCAGTAATTTACTCTATCGTATATAATAATATAATACAAGAAATATTTAAACCAAGAAAAACTATCTGGATTCAGAGTTCATAGGTATGTCTCACCTCCTGGGTGAAGGATGGCCATCTATTTACGAATTTGTCAAGTCATTTTGATTGCTCCCTAGAAATATTTAGGAAGTTAGCATTTCATATGACATACCGCACAACTACGCAAAACAAAGCACTATACAATATTAATACATTCTAACGTTATTAATTGCATGTTGGTCTATGGAAAAAAGCCAAAAATCTGCCATATTGCACGAAGCATGGAAAATGAATTAAAAATATGATAAAAAAAAAAAGCTAAATACAACTAATAACTAATAAAAAAGGAGGATAACAAAATAAACAATATTATATTCTATGACATAAAATTCATCAGTCTCATAACATACCATAAGTATAGAATATCATAATAACGCTAACAGAAAAATATAAAAGCTACCCAACTAAAAATGCCCTAGAAGTGCGAACTATGAAGCAGGAAAATAAAACTACCCAACTTAAAAAAAGGTAGTGATAAAAACTTAAAGAGGATTAGAAAAGAAAACAAGAAAAATAGAGAACAAATTATGAAGCAGGAAAAAAAAATTAGATGAAGAAAGGAGGGAAACGAAAAAAGGAAAAGATTCAACTCAGAAGGTGGTTGCCAATGTTTGGGTTGCTGGAGTCAGAATCTTCAGCACATGGTGAAGGGAGAAGATGAGTAAAATTGTGTATAGAAGTCAGGTACAACTAGGGGGAGGATAAGCTATCCTCCAAAGTTCAAACAGTAAACAGAAAAAAATGTAACAAATGCAATAAATTAATATTTTATATAAAAAATAAAAAAAATATACATGAACATGAAATTCTCAGTCGCAGAAGAATGAGAAAATTAAAAAGGGTTTTAGCATATAAAGAAAAGAGATAGTAATATGAGAAGTAATTTAAAACAGATTATGGGGAAAAAATATGGAAAGCAACTAGCTGGTCGAATATTAACAAGTTGAATAATCTTTAACAACATAATACACAATTCCATCCATATAGTGCCCCTACGAGTAAGAAAATAGACCCTGCTACAGTGCTACCCACTACCCAGGCTTCTAGCAAGATATCACCACTCTCATGTTTCCCATTACCTAATGTGGTAAGGCTTTTGTTGTTGTATAGGGAGAAGGTGCGAGACACAAGGGTAAACTGCCCATCAAACTTCATTTTAATTAATCCTTTAATGATATAACAAACCAGCAGAGTAAATAGGAAAAAGGGGAAAACAGGCATTCTGCTTGATAACATGCAACCTTTCCCTGGCATATAACTTAAAATAAATAAAGCCAACTGATAAAATAACAATTGAGGACTCTTGACATTCAGGTTCAAGTTCTGAGCATATATATTATATAAATCCAACATAGAAAATACAGTATCTATAAACTCTTAAAAAAATCAGCATTGCTATCTCAACCATGCTAAACTGAAAGTCCAAGTTCTAAACGTCAGAAATATATTAATTTAGCTTTCAGAAAAACATTAACAGTGTTAATGATGAAGGCAACTATAGGAACTTAATTACAAAAAAATGAAAGAACTTAAAACAAATTATAATACAATTAATGCAACTCTATAGAAAGTGCATTTTGAGAGGAGATACTGAGTATAAAATTAGTTTTACTTTATAAACTTTATAAAATAATTACCTGAAACAGGTACATCAGGAAGCACTTGGTCTGTTATTTTAACCTCTTCTGATACTTTGATGGCACTTCCCACATTTATAGACCCATTGCTTTTCCTCACCACTTTTGCCCTTCTGAGTAGACCAATAGAATGAAGTTACAATTTCACTTCATAAAGAATAACCATATTTGAGATGATGAGTGTGTGTGTGTGTGTGTATATATATATAATGAAATTCAGGTCAAACCTGATTAACTTGCGCTTCATAATGCCCACCTTCATCTTTGACGACACCCCTTTATAAATCAAGAAAAATGTTATTAACATTGCTCTAGCAACTATGCATACACAGAGGAGAAAAAAAAAAAATGAGAAGCAAAGAAAAGTTAACAGCTTGTTTGGTTTGTGAAAACATATTCCTTTTTCATTTTAAGATTTTACAAGTAATAAGAAAAACATCATATTGCTTCACTTTATTTCTTGTTTTCAAAAGATTCATATCGAAATGATAAATAAAAACATTTCATAATGTATATTGCCCACCTGGTTTAAGAGCCAAAGAGGCTGATGAAACAGGTTTACGATTGCCCCTTTCGGCTTTAATGGAATCAATGATAGAATCAGCATTTATCCCCAATCCTTTTCTTCCGACCAGTTTCACTCCTAGCTTTTCACAAAGGTAATTCAATCTCATTTCATCACCACCTCTCACCTCTCTTAGGTCAAGAACTTGTTGTCTTGTTAGTAAAGTGTAAACATGAAGTAGCTGCTGTTGATTAAAATGTGACTGAAGCTGTTGAAAAAGCAATTTGTTTGAGTGTTGTTGGTCTTGTTTTGCAACTTGATGACATTTCTTTCTAGCCTCACTAAATGTTACCCTCAAGATTGCTGGTGACTTGGGGTCTGTATTCTTCCCAGAAAAAATGACAGAAAAGCTCCCAAATTCTATATCAGGTTCTCTAAATAAATCTGCAAGAACGGAAGCACAAGAATGAGCATTTGAAGGGGCCTTATCAACTTTCATCTTCAGTGTTCGAAGATTATCATGGTGGGCCATATTTGCGGCTTCTCTTAGACCACTGAGGAAAGCCCCATGCATAGTAGCAGGATAGCGCCTAGTGGTTGCTTCCCCAGCAAAGAAAAGTCTACCATCTCCGACACTTTCTGCTAAAATATCATAATCATCGCCAGAAGCTCCAACTGCAACATTAGAGTAAGAACCATAGCAGAAGGGATCACTACCCCATCTAGTACAGACTGTTTGGATAGGCTCAGGAACATTGATCCCTTTCGGTTCATAGATACCTGCAGACAGATAAAGCATTTTGCTTCATGAGTATTTAAATAAAAGTAATTAATATAAATAAATCTGCAACTAGTTTGATTAGACTGAAATTCAGCTATAAAAACAAGTTCAAATCTTTTAAAATGAAAATTAAGAAGTATTTCTGCTGAATTACTATGAGAAAATGATACAACTTAATTGATATAAATAAAAGTATAAAACTCATCACCAACAAGCCACATGTTAGGAAATTGGGGAAAACATGCAAACTTCTTTATATATAAAGACTTGAAATTTCTTATCTTGTAATTTATTTTTCTTTGTTTATTTTGTATGGATATTCAGATCTTGTAACTGTATTAGCTGAAGCGTGAAGCATTGATGGGAAAGAAAATATCAAGGTAGTAGCTTTCATATAAAGAGTAAGGAGTACCCTTGAGAATTTGAAGAACCCTTGTGACCGCATCTGTAGGGGGCATACTCTCAAATTTATGCGCAGCTTCCCCTGCTACTAAAGCAATCAACAGGGGACCACCAGCAACTGTTGCATAACTGTAAAACAAGAAAAACTCCCCACGACGACTAGGATCATCAGAAAGATGCCCAAAAGTGTCAAGATCCATCTCCCAAAACACATGAGGAAAAAGCATGGCAACCTTATTCAGCAGACCAAATCCCAATCTCTTTATTCCATCAAGCTTCCTCTGAGGCAACTCTGGTATAAACTTGATAGACCCTTTCTTCAACACGCCCAACGGAACCGTGCACAACACCATATCCCCCTCAAACACCTGGCTCCCTGCAGTCACCTGCACTCCATCGGCACTATACCTAATCGTGTTCACAGTCCTTTCATACAAAATCGGCACATTCTCTGCCAAAGCCTGAACCAGCTTCCCATTCCCTCCAGGCAAAAAGCAATGATCTCCCCCCATATCATACGGATCATCCTGGTCCCAAAATGCCAGTGAAAGATTCGACAACAACCCTGCATTTGCGTACTCCAAATTCGCAAGATGCCAATTAAACAAATTCATCTCCTCATCACTCACAGCATCCTTAAAAACCTGCCTAAACGTCTCCAACGCAGCCCCAAGTGACACATCCACAGAAACCTCCCCCATCAACTGCCTCAACCTACTGGCCTTATCAAGCAACCGGTTAAAAGCTGACTCAACCTTCACATCCATATCCTGATCAACCGGCCTCCCATCAACACAATAAAGGGGACACTTATCCCTCACCTTATGAAGCATCTCCCCCAACTGCCTACCCACAATCCCAAGTGGATTCCCCAATGTACCAGTCAACACACTTCCTCCCAAATCAGCAGCAGCACTCACCCTATTCCCTCCCTCCATCCTCTTCGTGTAAACGCGCCCTCCGGCGCGTTTCCTCCCCTCCAACACAGTCACCTTAAACCCAAACCTAATCAACTGCCGGGCCGCGGCAAGCCCGGCGAGCCCGGCGCCGACGACGATCACCGCCGGCTTACTCGCCTCGGCGGCGATCCTCTCCTTAACTGGACTCACCACTCCGAAATTAACATACCCATGTGACACAAGATAATTATAAGCGGAATCCAAAAGCGCGTGGTAATGCGAGGGAATGTAATCTTGGAAGGTTTTCTTAGTTACCCAATTGGAGACATTTTCGCGCCATTTCGCGATGATGTGGTTGCGGATGAGCGTGTAGTTGACCTGCTCGATGCCGCCGATGATGGGGAGCACGGCGGCGTCGATCTCCTCCTCTGTGAGGGAGTCGGCGGGGAAGCCGGCGGTGAGCGCGATTAGGGCTTCGGTTTTGGGTTCTTTGTTGATGAAGATGATTTCGTCGGAGGGGGGAGGGTGCGAGGGGAGAGGGAGAGGGAGGCGAAACGACGCCGGATTGCGCTGTGAGCGGCCGCGACGGCGCTTCTTCGGGACGGAGAAGGAGAGGTAGTGGGTTAGCGCGGTGGCGGGGTTTGGGGTTTGGAGAAGGTTTGGGATTGAATCGGAGGTTGGGGAAAGGAACACGTTAGGGTTAGGGTTAGGGTTAGGGTTAGAGGAAAATTGGGGTGGAGGATCCATTACTATGTGGTGAAGAGTGAAGAGAGGAAAGAATTTGGGTTTTGTAATCTTAAGAATTCAGTTATCGGGATTCAATCGGAGGTTGGGGACAGGAACACGCCGGAGTTAGGGTTAGGGTTAGGGTTAATTGGGGTAGAGGATTCATTACTGTGGGAGTGAGGAATTTGGGTTTTGTAATGTTAAGAATTCGGCTATCGGAATTCAGTGGCTTTCAAGCTGAGCATGTTGATACGTTGCCGGTGCCGTTCTGTTTGTTGCACCGTTCATTGCCGCCATTGTGGAATGTTTTGTAATTCTGGTTTGTTTGTTTAACTTAAAAAATAATAATAAAAAAATTTTCTCTAAAAAAAGAAATTTGTTTAAGATAACTGTACATTCAATGTTCTCTTTCACTCCATGTTTTATAATATTTTTTTATGCACGAATTTGTCACGTGATTTCTTTTTCAATATATCTTTCACACTTCTATAGGATGTTTCAAATTATTTTGACAAAATCGTTGATGCGCTTTCTCTCTGAGTGCATATCTCACACCTCTATGGGATGCTCCACATCCTATGGAAAAACTCCTAATGTGTTTTCTCTTCTAACACAATGCATCTCTCACACCAACATGAGTTGCTCCACATTGTTGTGGAAAAACCTTGGTGTGCTTTTTTTTCTAACACATCTCTCACATCTTTGTAGGATGTGGCACATGAGTGTGCGAAAACCTTGATGCACTTTCTTCTTTCATCGCGTCTCTCATACCTTTATGGGATGTTCAATGCACTATCTTTTTAAGCACATCTCCCAAACCTCTATGGACATAGCCATATGGTTGTGAGAAATATCCTGATCTATTCTACCGTGGACATCACCAATGAGCAAGTGGACTTCACCAGATATATTAATGATGTTAAGGAAAAATCCTTAAATATGATGAGAATGGTTGAGACGAGTGATGGTAGATCTCCAAGGAAGAAGCTAATCAAGTTGGCATTCACTCTTAAGATGCTAAGCCCCTTGAGCCTAAACCTATGAATGCCTTTGAACAAATTATGTTGAGCAAGATGGATGAAATGATGAAGATCTAGAGAGAAGACTACTGAGAGCTCAAGGACTGTTTTTAGACTATCTTTGAGAGGTGGGATGTCACGGACCTCAACTAGCTCAGTTTATTTAGTTTAGGCTACACTTTTTCATTTTAAGTATTCATCATTTTTAACATTTCAAAAGTTGTTTTCTTTTTGTTGTTTTTTCATTACCATTTTTCTGATTTTCTATAATTGGTTTACTATCTTATATATTGAATTTGGATAATTAATGACAATTAAGTTTGCCTCATATTGCTTGACTGTGCGTGAACACTTATTGATTCCTCTTTTTCACTTTTTGGATTTTATATGCCACGAGGGGGAAAATAGTTTTAATTGCTTGCTTGCTTACTCTAATTATTGCTCTGATTTGCTTGATCTAAAATCGTCAATACACTACTATTATTATATTTGGAATATTCGAATATTGTTGCTACTCTTGTAAGATTTGACATAGGTCTTAAAAAGCAAGTTATGGATTGGACTTATGGCATGGAACAAATGTTTGGCGTTCAAAAAAAAAAAAGAAGATATTGTTAGACATGAAGGCTATGCCTAGATCATTTTGTTTTTGGTTTGATTTTTCTTTTTCAAATATGTTAAACATGTCTGGATGTGGCAATTATTGTTTGTTTTAAAACATATACTTGCATGCTTTAGTTTCTATTTTTTTACTCTTAACTTCTTATCATAAGCCATAACATATTCTTTATCTTGAATTTTAGCTTTTGATCAAGTCTCTTTTTTAAATGATTAATAACCTTTCTTATCTTGATGCTAACCAAGAAATCTTGACTCTTGATCATGGATAATTAATTACATAACTCCATAATTGATTATTTAAGTTATGCATTAAATAAAGGTTTTTGGTAATTGATTACAGCTGTTTGGTAACTAAGTGTTGGTGAATTGATGTCGATTTATTTGATTACGAAGTTATGTAATTGATTACCAAGACTTTACTGAACTATATAGCCTCTACTGATTGGTTTAATTGATTACCAATGTTGTAATTGATTAAAATGGTCGTGATCTATTTTCTATTTAAAGAGACCTCATTCAAGTTTTAGGTCAACATCACATGACAAAAATTAAGAGGTACACAATCTTTTGAAAAAACTTCTCCTCATCAGTCCAAAAATGGCTAAGAGTTTATCATCGTCAAGATTGCTTCAAATTCCATCTTTTAAATTCTTTTTGAGCAAGCTTGATTAAGAACACAATTTAAGAATTTGTGATGTGATCTTCATCTTTCATACTTGCACATTCAGGTTTACTTGTTCAACTTATTTCCTTTCAATTAGTTTTTATTTTTGGAATAGGGTTTTCTAGTGAATTCTTGTGATATGATTTCATAAGGTGTTTCTCTTATAGTGTTCAAGGAAGTATAGTTATAGGATTTATGTGCATAGTGCTTGTACCTCCTCAATCTATAGTTGATAAAGAGTTTGACTAAGGTTATAAAACTAATACTAGACGTAGGTCATGGAGATAGTTGAACTAGTATAAACTATGTGTTCATTTTCCTCTCCATTTCTTCTATACAATTGTGAATTGGAATTATAATCTTGTGATTGTTATTGATTAATTATTTTGTTTTATATTGAAATTTATGTGTATTTACAATCCTAATTTCAAACAGCTTTTTCAATTACTTTCAATATTTGCTACAAACTCTATCAATCTTATTGAAAGAATCTTGATCTATTAAAGGGTGCATTCTTTTTTAATTAAACCATAATTTTTAATTGGCTAAAATTTTTCAAGGTAATCTATTCAACCCCTTCTAGATTTCCTAATGGGACCAATGACTTTTCTTTTTCTATTTATTTGTCTTGTTTATTCAAACAATTGATTCAATGTTAGGATTAAGAAGCTTGACACATATTTACTTAAATGTCTACTATAATGGAAGCATTAACATAATGCATAATTTTGTTGTTTCATTCGATGACGACTACAAATGAACTATTGAAGTGGCATATGACATTAGTTTCAATATATTAAAAGAGATAATTGCTAACCATAAGTTTCTTATGTGCTAACATTACATTATTGATGCCCCATACTTCTCATCGGTGATAGGATACATTATAAGGTATTGAAATTGAATGATGATGATGACATTAAGATCATGGTGTGTATATATAAACATAATTCAACCTTACCAATTAGTATGGCATATAAGCATATGCAAAATGTGATTAAGCAAGATATTACATGGATTGTTACTTTGTTTCTACTGTTTTATGTGCAATTACGTTTATCTTTTATCTAAGTATGTTATCTAATCTTTTATAGTTTTATACATTCATAAATAACGTCAAATTAATAAATAATAAATTGAACAAAATATAATATAACATTGTCATTTTTAAGAAAGTAACACTAGCTTCAATAACAAGGCAAGTTTTACAAACAAATGGAACAATCATACTCATTAATCATTAATCACATTATATGTGGTCATTAATGTAAACTAGTAAATTTAACAACAAATGACAATTACAATTGAGTATACAATTCCTATAAAGTTGTGATTAATGATTTCATAGGTGAGTCAACCTTATTACAAGTTGTTCATTTACGTGTGTAATGACATTGTAGTTTTGAATTATGTTCTTAAGTTGACACATTAATTCATTTTTGGGGGTGGGGGTGTGATTAATATCAATAAAAAAAACTTATTTCATGTAACTTTATAACCCTAATTTTCTAATAAAGAAGACTATTGACCAATGTTACTATTATATAAAACCTTTATCACAAACCCTAAACATGTTATGCACAATGATGTTTAGGTAATGCTTGAAACATTTGAGAGAAAACATTATTGCCTGTAATCATCAGAACAAATTTTGTTTTAGGAAATGAAAAATGTAACTATGTATGGATATTTTACATGTGAAAAATGTATAAAACAATTACTTCTTTGATGACCATAACTAACCCAACTTTAACATCTTTTTTAAATTCAATATCATCAACAACTTTGTGATGTACATTTGCACTAACAATTACAGAACAATCATTTAAACAAATACATGGCAAAACATATGTAATTAAACATTGCTCATACATGTTAAAACAATTGTAGAATAATCTTATAACCTTTAAAGTTATTGTCATATTTCCAAATTGGATTGGTGCACACAATTTTACAATACCAACAACCGAAGGAACATGTTCAACATTTTTTATGAATGTTAAAGTTGTATTATTGTAAGGTCTCTATTATCATCCACAAAACCTACATATGTTAATATGGATTTATTAATATTGGAAAGACTTTTTTGTGGATAACTGTCCTATAAATTTAGATAAAAAAAAGATTCTGCTAATGTTGCTTCAAGTGGAATTGCCTCTTTGTTACTTTCAAATGGTAGAATAGTTCATTTGCAATTTAATATTCCATTGATGTTGAATGAGGATTCTTGTTGTTCTATTAAATAAGGAAGCTTAGAAGTAAATTGTTGTAACATACAACTTTAATCATATCGGACCAAGCTCCTGTGATTACTCATTGGGAATTTGAAGCTCTTGATAGAACTTTAAAAAATACTATGTTTTTTTATATTGACAATAACTTAGATAAACCTTTTAGAGGTAAAATTGTTGTTCTTTAAGGTGATTTCAGACAAATTTTGCTTGTTGTTTCAAATGTAAGTAGAGTTGAAATAATATTGACTATATTAAATCATCTAAATTATGGATGCATTGAAAATCTTGAGGTTGAGCAAAAATATGTGTTTACAAAGTGGATTTAATGATGTTGATCAAATTGAAATTAAAAAAATTTCAAAATGTATCCTTAGGTTAGGAGATGGTGATGTTGGTTTATATAATGATGGAGAAGCTTTTGTTTGCATACTAAATTGTTTCATTATAGATAATTCTAATAATCCTATTCACAATATTGTCAATGCAATTTATGCTGAATTGCTTTCTAATTTTGGTAATGTTAAGTATTTTAAAATGAAAAACAATTTATCCAAGCTCTTATATTTTGAAAGTTGATGAAGAAGTTGGAATTCAAAGTGGTTGGTTGATGACTAAATGCTTATAAGGTGTTTTGAACTTCTTAATCATTGTTTGGTGTTGAAAAATGGTTCTCTAGTGATGCTTATGAGATATCTTTACATATCTATGCAATGGCATGAAACTCATTGTTGAAGAACTAGGTCTTAATATCATTGGGGCTATTATTATTATTGGGACTAATGTTGATTGCAAGGTTTATATATTATGATTAAATTTGGTTCCATATGATTGAATCACTCCATTCAAATTTGAAAAATGTCAGTTTCCTTTGATTTATGTTTTTAGATGACTATTAAAAATAGTCAAGTTCAAATGTTATATTTTGTTGGTCATGTATTCTTCTTATTGCTTTTTCTTGAGTGAAAAGCAAAAAATATTTAAAAGTTTTCATTTATGATTATGAAAATAATGAAGTTTTATTCAAAAAAATATTATATACAAGAGGTTTTTCAGAAAATATAGTTAATCACTATTTGTATAATTTGAAGTATATTCCATTTAAACATCTTGGTCACTTGAAGTTGTTTATTATCTACTCACAATATACCATTTGAACGATGGTATTCATAATTTTTATATGATAATGAAAATTTTTCAATTTTTATATTAATTTATATGATACTAATTTATTATTTTATTGTAATGTTTTGTCAGTACACATTGTAATGTCAATGCAAATGACATTTTGTTTGTTGTTGTTTTTATGTAATTTTTAAGTTTTTGTCATTATAAAGACATTTAATTGTAAGCTTTTGCTTTATTCCTTTAAACATTTACTATTTTCTATATTTTTTTTAGTAAAAACCCTTGGCCATATTTAATTCTTTGTTGTATTTCCCTTTTTATGAATCATGCGTGTGTCAATGAGTATTATTCAACTATTTATTGTTATCATTTTGTTCATTTTTTATCATTATTATTCTTTACAATATAAATTAAATTATTTGGAAGGAAAAAACGTTTTACTATTTACAAAAATATGTCAAATATTTAATTGATAAATTGTATCATTTATAAATATCATTGAACTTCTCCCTAGTATTTAAGAACTAGTCAATACCTCAACTATGCCCGGATATGTTATTTGAATTGTAAAAAATTGTAATGAACAACAAAAAATATTAATAAATTAAAATTTATCACAGAATGTGAGAATTTTAAAAATGGAATTACAAATAATAAATTATAGAAAATAATATTGAGAGAAAACCAATAAAGAAGATGAAACCTAAAAAGTAAAACAGAAAATTATTAAAATTTTAAGAATGATGATAAAAATTATAACAAAATAATAAAAATATAACATATCAAATGTGATTAGTGATTTATTTATTTACTTCAGATTTTTTATCTCCTTCTAACTCAAATCAAATATACAAATATCTCAAGTATACCAACCACTTAAAAAAAAATTCTAAGTGTATGAATCTCTTGCAAACCATAGAAATTCTCCATCTTTTGCAAACCCTCATAAATATGCACCATCACTATCATATTGTAAATTAATTGTAGTGGCATAAATAGAAATACAACGCGTGTGTTTTTTAACAAAGGAAGATATCTTTCTATGATCTTGCAATTTCAAAATTTAATATAGGTAAAAATATAAATTATATATATAGCCTATTAAACAATGATTATAAGATATATTTAGATATTACCCTTGTAGGATCAAGAAACAAATCAACAAATTTATAGTTCACTTTAGAGTGAGGACAATTTTCTCGATTAGTTAAATATTCATTAACAACATCATCCTACATAAGCAATCAACATTAATGAAAAAATTATTCAATATCAACAATCCCGAAGAGTCATTCTTGTTGGCTTGACATCCAGGTCACCAATCCTTTTCTGCAAAGAGAGAACTATCAAGTTTACACTCACTCCCAAGTTCAATAATGGTGGAGAGAACTATCAAGTTTACACTCACTCCCAAGTATAAACTATCAAGTTTACACTCCACTCCCAAGTTGAATTGGCTAGTGGAGAGATTAGTTGAACTGATTCTGCCCTGAAATCTGGATTGGAAGTTATTAGGTTGTTGTGGCTAAAAGGGTGGTCTACTAAAAGAGCCGACAAAATTGTTGTTGTTCCTCCAATTTTAATTGAAAGCATTATAAGGAGGAGGATTGTTGTCATATAAGTTTAATTTGCCCTAGTTGTCCATATAATTTACTTCTTCTTGAGAGCCACTAGGAACAAGGCAACTACAAGTAAAATGAGCTCCTCCACATAACTCACATCCTTTTGCATTCTGAGCTTGAAATACCGGTTGAGGGTCCTGAGATGGAGGAATGTGATGCATATTCCTAAGCTGCTGAGGAATGAGGGCTATCTGCTTTGTGAGATTTTGTATCTACTAAGCCAATTTGTGATTCTAAGCTAGAAGGGCATCTTGATGATTCAACTCATAAACACGTTTCCTTTGAGATGGCTCCCATGAATACTGAACCTATGAGTCAATAAAAGGCATATTCTCAATTATCCTTCTAGTATTCTCAGTAGTCTTGTTAAAAAGTGAGCCTTCAACTAAAACATTCAACAACAATTTTGTCTAAGGCTCTAACCGAGATAGGAAAATGGTGAGTTGGGTTCCTTCATCAAACCCATGGGCTGGACATTTCTTGAGCAGTGATTTGTACCTGCCACATGCCTCACAAAGTGATTCATCAACTATTTGTCTAAAGCTAGATATGTCAATCTTCTTTCAATTCACCTTGACTAGAGGAACGAATTTGGTGATGAACTTATCTACCAACTCTTCCCATGACATCTAAGCATTATATGGGAAGGAATGAAACCACTCTTTAGCCTTCCCAGCCAAAAAGAAAGAAAATAGGCTTAATCTAATCACATTGTTGTTCGCACATTGAATCTTCACAGTATTGCAGATATCTAAAGAAGGTGTTGAGGTGAGT
This sequence comes from Psophocarpus tetragonolobus, assembly GCA_037954015.1. Lineage (NCBI taxonomy): Eukaryota > Viridiplantae > Streptophyta > Magnoliopsida > Fabales > Fabaceae > Psophocarpus > Psophocarpus tetragonolobus. The sequence continues at coordinate 48,362,667 of CM075692.1, read as the reverse complement.
GTAGGGTCTTCATGAGACAGCCTAAAAAACTAGTTGTTCTGGACCAAATTGATAAGTGTGGACTTCACCTCTAAATTTCTTGCTTCAATGAAGGGTCGTGCTATGCTATTGAATTGCCTGGGACCAGTGTAAGTTGTATAATATCCCAAGGTGCATGGATTCTAAGACACTTCTTCTTCCTCTACCATAGTTGATTCTTCAATGTATTCAAGCAGAGGGGATTAATGAATTTATGTCTCTATGCTAGTTTGCTTCTCAAGAAGCTTCTTTCTCCTTGTTGAGTTGTTGTTCCTCCTAGTTGTTCTTTCAATTTCCGGATCAAATAGCAGTTGATCAACTTGGAGTCTGTAACGCATAAACAAAAACAAGGAAACTAGAGTAACAGGTTAGCACTAGACAAAATAATAAATATAAAAAATAGTAAATAAATAATTAAAAGAATAAATGAATATAAACAAGCAAAAAATACTAAAATTCTAAAGTATCAAACGTCAGTCCCCAACAATGGTACCAAAAACTTGATGAGGGAATTTTCTACTCTACCCTCGACAAGTGCATCAGTTGTATGTAGTATTTGATAGATATACCAGGTCGATCCCACAGGTACTAGATTGATACTTTGAGAACCTTAATACTAATTGATCGCAAATAATAGGAAATTAATTTGAAACTACTTTATATTGATTGGAAATAAAGTGCATAAAAATAAACTAAGAGAAATATGATGAAAATTTTAGTAGGGTTTTGATTTCACTTTGTCATCCCTCTAATGCATAAATACACTATCAAATCATCGTTCATTACTCACGTTCCTACCACTTATAAAAATACTCTTTCTTGGATTCCTCAAAAGCAAGAGACTAAGCTATTTGGGTTTTAGACCATGGATCGCTCACACAATCTAAAGTCAAATAACTCGCATTAAGAAAAAGAGCTCAAAATAGCCAATGTGTTTTACTCTCTCCTAAGAAATAAACCCCATTGGGAACTCTTCTCATTTTGCAAGCAAAATTCCTTTCCTGAATTCATTAAACAAACAAAATCCAACAAAATATATGTAAATCAAGTGCAAGGTAAAGAAAAACTCTAACAATGAATGATAAACTTAGATTAATAAAACAAAATATAAAATAGAGTTCAAGACAAAGTTACATCAAAATCCTAACTATAAGAATCTAGCCTTCTATGGAGGTGGAGAACATGATTGATGGCATGGGGTTACAAAATAGGATGTAAATGAGGTGAAATGGGGGTAGAATGGTGTTGGGCACCAAGAAGCGAAAAATACACCTTCTCGGGTTGCGGGCGTAGGGTGGCTGCTTTATCGTTGTTGGGTACTAGGCGGCCACTAGCTCCAAACTTCCCAATTCTTCTAGTCTTATTAAAAAACCCACCTCAAATAATAGAAAATAAGAAAATAAAAGTAAAATATGCACAAAAGTAAATCTGTAATAAGTTTTCCTAAATATTCAATTTTTGTATAAAAAAGGAGGAAAACAAAGTTTTAAATAAGTTCAAATGATGATAACTACTCTATTTTACTTGTATAAAAATAAGTAATTTAGACAGTTATCAATATGCTTCAACCCAAACTACTCTAAACTCACTTTATTTACTATTTGTGTTTTAATTATTATTATTGTTTTCTTTGTTTTAAGGATTTTCTATATTGTTGAAATGTGACATTTGACAATTATATTCTTTATTTTCTTTTAATTAATTCCTAAAAATATTAGAGGGTAAACAATTCTTTTTGTCTATTTTGAACATTTCTTCAATGAATATAGTAAAATCTTTGTCTAACAAACCTGAAAAATTTAATGGTTAAAACTTTTATGTTGACAACAACAAATGAAATTTTGGCTTACCGAGTTGGGTTTACTTTCTATCATTTCAAATGAAAAATCTAAAAAGGATTTTGATTTTTTTATTAATGATAGTTCTTTTAGCGATGCTTTGGTCAAAGTTAGTGCTTCCGATGATGTCTCTAGTGACAAAGATATTTTATGTCATGGTCGTATTCTTAGTGCTTTTGCTGATAATATCTACAAAATTTTTTGTCACATAAAAACTGCTTTAGATTTATGGGACGCTCTTGAACTAAAATACGGTTCTACTGAAAAAGGTTTAAAATGATACTCTAGTGAAAGAATGATTTATTTTCAAATGGAAGATGGAAAACCTTTTTTAGAACAAGTTCATGAATTTGAAAACATTATTTATGATATGAAGATAAAATAAATTATTTTCCTGACATCATGTAACAACTTGATGCCCACATCTTGGGCCTTGTGCCCTCAAGGATTCGGTACGTTGATGTTCTCATGAACTTCCCCTCGTGGACATAAGGTTTTTTCCTTTTCCAGGAATTGAACATAAGACCTTCCACGCTTAAGCCTTATGTCAATGTATTCGTGGTAACCACGTAAGCATGAAGGGTCTTGTGTTCGATTCCCAGGAAGGGAAAAAACCCCGCGTCCTCAAGGGGAAGTTTATGAGAATATCAACGAACCGAATCCTTGAGGGCACAAGGCCCAAGATGGGGGGCAGCAAGCTGTTACACATCATGCTTGTTAGTCTTTTTAATTTTCAAATCACCTCCTTTTGGTCTAAATTTGCAAGAAGTCTAAAGCATAAACCTAGTTGTTTTACTTTAGATTATTTGTCAGTTTCTTTGCAAATTAAAGATAAGCACCATCTTTCATAAAAGGATTCTCATAAACATCTTTTTCAAGCCAAGGCTCATTTATTGGAAAATGCTAATAAGCCTAAGCTAAAGTTTTTTAAAATTTGGACATAATAAAAACTAGTTTGGTCAAAACCCCCATTTCTTGAAAAATAAAAACAAGGCTTTTAGTAACAACAATAAACAAAAGAGTAAAATTCAAAGAAATGAGTCTTCATGCTTTGTTTTTGGAAGGAACAACCATTTTGCTAACAATTGTTTTCATCATTGTCTTCAACCTAAAGAAAAAGGATTTGAACCTAAATCATCTTCTCAGCCTCAGGCTAATGTTATTACTATTAATGTTGGCTTGGATTCCCCATCAAACAAGTATCATGTCACTAGTCCAAAGTTAAATTTTATTTATAACTCAAATGATTGATGAATTAACTCTTGTGTTAATGTTCATGTGTGTGTTGATAAAGAATTATTCTTTTCATATCATGAATGTGACACACATACTATGAGCATGGGAAATTGGAGCTTAGCATGCGTTATTGGTCTAAACTGATTGAAACTTGATCTATCTTCTAGAAATTGTCTTGTTTTGGATTAAGTCCTTCATGTATATGATATTAAGAAAAAATTGATTAGTATTGCTTTACTCATTCAGGTTTTAAAATTGTTTTTAAATCTAATAAAATTATAATTTCACGACATGGTTCTTTTGTTACCAAAGGATATATTAGTGATTGTTTGTTTAAACTTAATCGCATGTCATATGTTACTAATAAACATTCTAGCATGTCTTCATCTTCGATTTCAAATGTTGAATTTTGTGATACTTGACATGGTAGGGGCATGTTAATTTAAAATGTATTAGAATGATGATGACTCTTGACCTTATTCCTAAATCTTTTAATTAATTAAAACAAAAATGTGAAGTTTGTGTACAAGCTAATCAACCTAGAAAATCTTTAAAAATTCTATTCAAAAGGAAACTTGTTTGCTTGAACTTATTTATAGTCATATATGTGATAGTAATGGTATGTTAACTCACGATAGAAAGAGATATTTCATTACTTTTATTGGTGACTTCTCAAAATATTGCTATGTGTATTTAATCATTCGCAAAAGTAAGTTATTTGATAAATTCAAAGTCTACAAAGTAGAGGTTGAAAATCAATTAGAAAAGAAAATTAAAACTCTCCATTCTGATAGAGGTCGAGAATATGCCTCTAATGAAAGAAAAAAAATATTTATACACGATTAGTGTAAAAAGTTTTATACTGGCAGTTAATCGCAACCATTTATATATGATAAATTTATTGACTTTAACAATTAATAATTTAAAAGTCATGTAAACAAAGGATTGTGATTAACCCATGGTGTAAAACTCTTTTATACTGAAAATGCATAGATGTTAAACTCTATATTTTATCATACTCCTTCATTTATGATAAGTTTGTTGACTTTACTAATTAAACTTTAAAATTGATATAAATAAAGAGTTGTGAGTAAACATTAGTGTAACTCTTTTATACCATCATAACATACTAATTAAATTTCTCCTAAAACACTTAATAATTTATACTATTTTGATGCTAATGGTTTCTAAAACATTTATATAATAGCGCTTTATGTGAGTTGTTTAGTTTAGAAAAGGCAAATCCATGGATGAAAACATGAAAATTCATATGTATTAGTGGGTGAGGATGATGGTGTGTAGGATGAAGTAACGTGGGACTAAGGATAAACCTCATAAAGCTCACCCTTTAGGTTAATTGCAAGAAATTTCTATAAAAATTTACAATTCTCTTATAATGTTTATTTTTGTAAAATGTTCGAAACTTTTTTGAAAAACTGACTTAGTTGTGCTTATAACAAAATGTTACTGGTATTTTTTATAAAAAAAAAATGTTAAAAGTTCACAAACCCACAAATTAATTAAACCTAATTTAAATGATATATAAAAAATGACAACAAGAATACTTAAAAATAAAAATAAAAATAAATTATATTTTAATAAAATGTTCCTTTTTAATTTTTTATTAAAATATTACGATTTAAATTATTTAATTATTATAATAACTATTAATATGCTTTATTATGTATAGGAATGGAACATATGTAGAGATTTACATAATCAAATCATCCTACTTAACTAACTATTTAACTAACTGAGTAAGTAAATAATTTATAGTTTGAATGATTATGAAAAATGACAACATGAAAATAAAACTCATTTTCTTTTCTCTTGCTTTTTTTATTATAGTCATATATAGAAGTATAAATTATACATGAAATTTCAACTGAAATGCTATGGCTATGCAACTTGCTTGACCTCATTGAAAGGAACTCATTCTGATGTCCACCATGGCACAAAGTCGGTCTTTCAAATCATAAAGAAAATTGAAGTAAGTGTGTCTCAACTTTCTATTTAAGAAAATAGCACAAATAACTCCCAAAAAGCCTGTGCCAAATCCAGATCCTATTCCAATGTAGAACCATGAAAAAAAAGTAGATTCATCCTCATCTTCATCTATTGGTTTTGTATCTTTAGCTTTACCATCTTGCAAGCAAATCTTTGTAAGAGGAGGCCCACAGAGATCATGATTCCCTATATAACTTAGTGCACTAAATCCTTGAAGTTGAGTTCCTGATGGTATTTTGCCAGTCAAATTGTTATATGATAGGTTTAAGGAAGAGAGAAAGGACAAATTGGACAAGCTCTGAGGAATTTCACTTGAAAATTGGTTTGCTGAAAAATCAAGGGACTCTAAGTTTTTCATGTTGCCAATCTCATATGGTATTTGTCCTGTTAATTTGTTATGGGACATGTTCAAGGAGAACAATCCAATGAGGCTAAACATTTGGAGAGGTATTGTTCCAGACAAATTGTTACTTGACATATCAATTAAGCTCACAAAGTGCAAGTTCATTCCATAGTCTGATATTTGACCTTTTGTAACCAACTCAAGACTGTCTTCGAAGATGTAGTACCTACTATCATCTATAGGAAAGAAAAAAGTAAGCTTGTTGTAGGAAATATTGTTGAAAACTAAGGCTGTGATATTGTTAAGGCAAGTTGGTATATGTCCTGAGATTGTGTTATCTGCAATATCCAAAATAATAAGAGAAGACATTTCACATATTTGGACTGGGATATTACCACTAAAACTATTGGACCTTATTTGGAGTGCCTTTGCATCATGAGGTATCCAATTTGGTATATTTCCTGACAAGTTGTTTTCACGAACATTGAAGATCAATAGAGAATGACAATTTTGAAGTGAAAGAGGAATCTCTCCATCAAGCTCATTTTCATGCAGATGCAATGAGGTAAGATTAGATAACAACCCCATTGATGGGGGTATCTTTCCTTTTAGATTATTGCTTCCTAAGTTGACATGAACTAATGATTTCCAATTCTTCCAACAATTTGTAAGCCCTCCAGATAGATGATTCAATGATATGTCTAAGTATTGCAAATTGCTTTTCCCATTCAACATCCTATGATCACATAAAAAGGGAGAAATGGTTCCTGATAATGAGTTATTTGATATATCGAGAAAGGCCACATTGGAGGATAATCGAGGTAGGCAACCTTTCAAATCATTTGATGATAAATATATGAATGTAGAGTTCAACAACACATTTGACATATTCACATCTATTGAATTGTCTTTTAAATAGACTTGTGCCATTCTTGATACAAAATTCCAAAACTTGCCATTGGCCTTAAACGATGATTCATAAATATCTAACTGTTCAATAGATCTTTGTGTATATAACCACACAGGAAGGTTAGGATTTGAAAATGTGAGAACTAATCGTTTAAGTTGAAAAGGTGGAACCCAGTGGGACTCAAAATCAAAGGTTAATGGTGGTGATGAGTATATATCTAACTCCTTTAGTTTTGACAATTTGGCAAAATTTCTTGCAGACACAATTCCTGATAATTTATTGTGGCCAACCAACAAGTTAGTTAGGAATGATAGATTTCCCAAACTTGTAGGAATAGATCCAGAAAACTTGTTTAAATCAAGAGCAAGATAGCGTAGATGTTCAAATTTGCCTAACCAATCTGGAATTAGTCCACTGAAATTATTGTCTTCCAAGTCCAAGACTTGCAGGTGTTGAAGATTTAACAATGCCTTAGGTAGTTGGCCATTTAAAGAACTTGAGTAAAGCTTAATACCAGAGATACCACAACTAATATTGAATAGCCATTTGGGCAACTCTGAGTGAAAATCATTTGCAGAAAGAGAGAGATATCTTAGTGAAGTAAAATTGGCATATTGAATAGATGGACTCAAGTCTTTAAGTTGGCAACCACTCATATCAAGCTCAGAAAGCGATGGAAGCATGGTCACTAATTGAAGCCAGTTAGATTCCTTGTGAAGATCAATGTCGTTGAGGTAGAGATATTCCAAAGAAGACATGTGGGAAAGCCACTGAAGACTATTGATGGCAAGATTGTCGTTATATGATAAATCAAGATAACGAAGACTTGAAGAGTTGACACAGTGGTGAGAAGGGTTAGCCACAGATAGATTATAACAAGTCTGACTATGCACTGAATCAAGTTGGATAGCTAAGAAGTCATTATTTCTCAAATTCAAGTGAGTTAGAAATTCTAATTCCACCAACAACAAGGATAGGTAAATGGAACCTGTGAGGCAAAGTGATTTATCTTCTTCATCAAGGTAAGTTGGAAGAATTGTTGAACAAGGAAGATTGAGTTGAGTAACTCTACTTGTGATGTTGTCACACTTGACTCCTCTCCATTGACAACAATCTTGTTGAGTGGACCATGAAGAAAGCACATCTGCTGGATCTATGATTCCTTGCTTGAAGTTTAAAAGAGCTTGCTTGTCTCTTTGGCTGTAGCTGCAAGTTCCAATGTTGACCATGATTGTGCATAGCAAGCATGCAAAGATGATTGCATATTGAGAGGGAGATATATTCATGGTTACCAGAGAAAGAGAGAGTTAAGGACTAGGGAGGATATATGGCATTGGCAGGGGAACTTTATTCATACAATTATGACTAATAAAACTGTGTTCCACAAAAAAAAAGTATAATAAGCATTGCAACCATTTGGATAAAGTAACTTTGGTGCAGTCAATGGTGGTTGAGAAGGTGTGATCTCATGCCAACGTCAAATTGTCATTGAAAACGATTTTGGTTGCCACGAAAAATTGTGAAGCAAACTAGCAAGGGAAGTTTGTATTGTCTGCAGCAAAGATATCCATCTTTGATAGAAAATGATAAAAATATTGTCACATTTGCTAGCTATTAGATCAGAGGAGTGGTTCAGTCGCAAATTGATTCTGTTTTTACAATATAAGATGTTCTAACTAAATAAAAAAATTAAAAATTAAGTGCAGGTTTGATTTGAAAATATTATTTATAATATCAACCAAACTAATAGTTAATGGTTTCATTCATTTTGATTTTAGCATTTTTAAAAATATTATTAAATATTATTTAGTATAATTTTTAATACTTTAAGAATACTTAAATAATTTATTTTGATTTGAGAATTATTTAAATATTTATTGTTAATTTACTAAAAATCAATATTATTACAAAATTATCTAGAAAATAAAATTTCACCATACATCTAATTAATAGAAATTATATTAGTACTAGTGACCATTATTTACTTATAAACTAGACATTATTTAAAAAAAATATAAATTATGTATATTGCGGTTTGTTTCCATCCCATCTCAGTTGATTTTTTAAAATTTTTAAACTACAAACTGAATTTAACTATATCATGTAGAAATTTAATAAATTAAACAAACCAACCAATTTGAATTTTTATCGATTTTCATTGAGATAGTTTGATTTTCAACCCCAATAAATCAAACAGTGAATATAGAGCAAACCATACACACTTCATCACTTGTTTTAAATCAAAATTAACAGTTCCAATTCTAAAGTGTCATAGCCACCACTCCACTAATAAGAATTTTGAATATTCAACCTCCATGCCGCCATGATTAATTATAAATTCCTAGTCATAGCTCTTATTCTTTTTCATTTTCACACATATATATATATATATATATAGTTAAATAGATTTCAAGAACTATATACACATATAATTGGAAAAGATCATTCCCAATAATAACCGAGAAATAAATTATTGTAATGAATGTTTCAAAATATTATATATAAAAAGTATTATTAGTTTCAATTAAAATATTTTTTTATAAAATATCTGGGGCGTTAATATTGTCTTAATTATATTAAAATATTAATTGAAGATAATCATTTTTTTTTCTTTTCGTATTATATTTTTTGAAATCATATAAAAGAAATTGCATTTTAAGGAATTGGACTTGGTCAAATTGGAAAAGTGAAAATCAACTCTCCAAGTTGCAAAGTAACTTTACCTATGCTACTAAAATTGAAGTGACGACATATGTAGGAATTTAGAAAAAGTAACTTTGAAATTTAGGATGAGAAATTAAACCACACATCAATCTTGTTCATACAACGAGATGTTGAGGATTAGATTAATAAATTTTATTAAAAAATTTAAACATCGCTAACAACCAATTTTAATGAGATTTCTTTTTTGAGAAAAAAACTTTTATATGACAATGGTGATAGGCATAAAATTTAAAACTTATTATGAAGAGACAAAAGAAAGCTAAAATGGTAAAACAAAAAATGGTGCCTTGGCTTTGGAGAAACAGAGGAACCAAATACACAAATAATAAAATTACTCAGTTTATACCAACTCTGGATTTGGTTTTTCTTCGTTGCCACCATTCCCGACTTACAAACTTTTTCACATCTTTAATCAAGTTGGGTATTTTTAATTCACCCGAAATATGAATTCAAATTTCTATTTATCTTTTATACTTGTTTGTTCTATTAGAGTTGTATTTGCATAGAGTTGAGTTCTGAGAGGTAATTTTAAAAATGCATTTCCTCATATGTAGCAATTGCTGGAAACGAAGTTTAAAGGTTGGTTTTGCGAAAGAGAACAATGAACAATTAAAATTGAAGAATGAAAAGGTGAGTTTTAATGTATAGATCTTGGCCATTTATTTTAATTCTAGGGTGTGTATTGATTCAACTAGACAATCTCTAATTATTTGAAAATTGAGAGGATTCATGTCCTTGAACATAAGTGTAAAACTCTTTTATATTGTTAGTACGTACTAATTAAAATTTTGTTGTTATCCAAACTTGAGAGAATTCATGTCCTTGAATATAAATATAAAACTCTTTTATATTGTTAGTACGTACTAATTAAAATTTTGTTGTTATCCAAACTATCTTTATAAAACCAACTCACATATGTAAACACACACAAATGGTTGACGTTGTGACAAGTGTTGGGTATTGGGTTTCCTTCCTATGTGGAGAAAAGGTTCAAAATTGAAAAACTCAGTTGATGTCTCACTTAACATAAGTGGAGAATGTGCTTCTGAAGCGGGGTAGCTAGAGAGAAGAGAAAAGTCTCATTAGTTAAAGAAATACACTAGTAGTTTGAGAGAAAAAAAAGAGAGAAAGTTATCACCGTTGGATTTGGCTGATTTTTGGACAAAAAGTTTGGAACATATGGTTATTCATTCTGACCGTTCAGATCATTGAAATGAAATCTGAATTGGGAGATATTCAGTTCTTATGGCAACCATGCTTTTTGGAGTTTTTCATTTTCCTTGTTCTCTATTTGTAAGCTTTATTTCTTTATTGTTTGATGTCGGTGTTAGCATTGATTTGTACACTTGATTGAGACTCTCTTATACTATTTATTGATAATAGTGAAACTATTTCTTTAGTCTGTATGACCTGTGGTTTTTACCCTTACTTTGAGGGGTTTTCTACGTTAAAATCTTGGTGTCTTATTTTGTGATTTTGGTGATTCTCTATTGTTGTGCATTTGTTATTGCTCATCATAGATTGTTACAAGTCAGGGGAATTTATTTTTGTTGCTTTGTTCATGCCTTTGTTTCTGTCCAATTTTGTTTTTCTCATTAGAGTGGCATCAGAGTTCTTTGGCTTTAGTTTTGGGACTATTTGATTTGCTTGAATGGTAGAGGAAAATACAAAATTGGTTGTTTTGAATGACACTAATTATCACTTGTGGAAGGGCAAGATGAAATACTTGCTATTTGTAAAAAAAATGCATATTCTTGTTTTGCTACTCAGAAGTCAGATTCTATATTTGAAGAAGATTGAGATTTTGAACATAAACAAGTATGTGGTTTTTTTCAGAAATTTGTATAAGACAATGTTTATAATCACATTACTAATGAGACACATGCGAGAACATTGTGGGAGAAGATTGTGGTCCTTTTATGCTTCTAAATCAAGTAATAATAAATTGTATTTGTTAAATTGTCTAATGAATTTGAGGTACAGGAGGGTTCTTCCACTTCAGATCAGTTGAGTGAATTTCAAGGGATCCTAGATCAATTATATAGAATGGGTATCAAATTTGATGATGAAGTTTTAGGACTATGGTTATTGAATACTTTACTTGAGTTTTGGGATATATTTTGAGTTTCTATTACAAATTCAGCCTGTAATGATGTTGTTTCTTTGCAAGAGAAAAATAATGGTACTCTTAATGAAGAGATGAGAAGGAAGGCATAAAGTTCTTCATCTCATCCTGAAGTACTTGTCATTAAAAACAAGGGGAGAAGTTAGAGAAAGGATCTTAAGGGTGGTAGAGAGAAGAGCAGTAGTAAGTCCAAGTCCAGATACAAGAATATGAAGTGTCATTATTGTTATAATATAGGGCACATACAAAAATATTGTTTTTTGTGGAAAAAAGGGGAACAAAGATAAGAAGGGGTAAGCAGAAAGAGAAGGATTATGATTATGATAATCTATTGCTACTACTACTTATGGTGATCTTGTTAATCTCCACGATAAGTTAGTTAATCTTGTATCAAATGAGAGCATGTGGATTGTTGATAGTGGCCCTACATTACATGTTACACCAAGGAATGTGTTCTTCACAAATTACACTTTTGGTGATTTTGGAGTGTTGAATATGGGTAATGATGGTGTGTCTAAGGTGATTGGTGTTAGTGATGTTTGTCTGCAAACCAACATGAGAGTGCAATTGTTGCTTAGAGGAGTCAAACATGCTTTTGATATTCGTTTTAATTTGATCTCTGTGCAGATGCTTGATGATGGTGGTTATGATAATCACTATAGTTCTGAAAAATGAAAACTCACCAAAGGTAACTTGGTTGTGGCTAGAGGGGAGAAGATTCTAAATTGTATTGAACAAAAGCTTTGGTTGCTAAAGACAATGTAAATGTTGTAGATATGAAGGAATCTTTGTGGCACCGAAGGCTTAGTCATATTAAGAAAAAAGGGTTGAATTGTTTAGCTAAAAAGGATGTTCTTCAAAGGCTAAAAAAATGTATAATTGAAGAGATATTCTCATTGCATGGCTGACAAGAAAATCCTTCAACAAACATCATCCCTCAAGAAAGTCAGAGTTGTTACAATTGGTGTATTCTAATGTTTATGGTTCATTTAGGGTAAAATCCTTTAGTAGTGCACTTTATTTTGTTAACTTTATTTATGATTATTCCAAGACACTATGAGTTTATGCTTTGCAGAGAAAAGACAATGTGTTAGAGAAATTTAAACAATTTCATACTTTGATTGAAAAGAGAGTCAGACAAAAAGTTGAAACACATTCATACTAACAATGGTAGGGAATATTGTCGATCCTTTGAGGTTTATTGCAAGTAACATGGTATTGTACACAAGAAGACTCCTCCTAAAACTCCTCAACTGAATGATTTAGCAGAGAAGATGAACAAGACATTGCTTGAGAAAATGATATATGTTCCCATATGCTAAATTACCTAAGGATTTTTAGGTGGGGCACTTTATATGACAGTGCATGTTATTAATCTCACTCCTACTATTATTCTAGACAGTGAAGTGCCAAGTAAAATTTGGTTCGACAAGAATGCGAGTTATGATCATTTGCGTGTCTTCGGCTGCAAGGCATTTGTTCATATTCCAATGGATGAAATATCTAAGTTGGATCAAAGACAAGGTAGTGCATTTTAATTGGTTATGGTGAGAAGGAATTTGGCTACAGGTTTTATGATCATATTGAGAAGAAGTTTGTTAGAAGTTGTGATGTACAATTCATTGAAGACCAAACCATTGAGGACATTGATAAGGTGGAAAAGACTACACTTGAAAAAGATAGAAATCTAATGGATATTGATCTTATGAAAATGTTAAGGCTGTCAGCACTCCTCTTGCAGCTTATTTTAAACTGAGCGTTAAACAAATTACTTCAAATAAAACTAATAATTTAGACATGGAGAGAGTTCCCTATGCATCTACGGTGGGTAGTTTGATGTATACAATGGTGTGTATGAGACCTAATATTGCTCATGCTGTTGGTACAATCAGTAAGTTTTGTCAAACTCAGGTAGAGAACATTGGAAAGTTATGAAATGAATTTTTAAGTATCTTCATGGTATGTTGATAAGATGCTTTGCTTTAGAGGTTATAAGTCTATTTTGGTGGCTACTTAGACTCAGATATGGTTGGAGACATTGATTCCAGAAGGTCTAAATCGATCTATTTGATTAAGTTTACATGGGGAGTTGTGGCTTGACAATCTAAGTTACAAAAGTGTGTAGCTTTGTCTACTACTAAGAGGGAGTTCACTGTAATTATTGAAGCATGCAAGAAGTTGCTATGATTGAAGAAAATCTTACAGGGGCTTGGTTTTGTGCAAGAAAAACCATTACTTTTTGACAGTCAAAGTGTTATCCATCTTGGTAAAAATTCAACTTTCCATTCTAAGTCCAACTATATTAATGTAAGGTATCATTGGATATATGATGTTTTGGATGCTAAGTTGTTGGAGTTGGTTAAAGTTTATACTGATGATAATGATGCTTATATGATGATTAAAACACTACTAAGAGAAAAGTTTGAAGTTTATTGTGAGATCGCTAGTTTGACAGTTCTCTTCACATAGTTGTAAGAGGGAGATTTGTTGAATATTAGGTTCCCTTCCTATGTGGAGAAAAAGTTCAAAATTGAAAAGTTCACTTAATGTCTCACTTAACATAAGTGGAAAAAGGTCTTCTAAAGCGGGGTAGATAGAGAGACTCATTAGTAATAGAAATACATCAGTAGTTTGAGATAAAAGAAAATAGAAAGTTATTATCGTTTTTACATAGAGCTACAACTCTAAATTCGTCATTGCAGATTTGTTAACTGTCGGATCAGACTGGTTTTTGGATAGCAGGTTCAGAGCATATGGTTCCTCATTCTGAGTGTCGAATCACTGAAACAAGATCTGAGTTGGGAGATATTTAGTTTGCACGACAACAATGTTTTTTTGGATTTTCATCTTCCTTGTTGTCTATTTGTAAATTTTATTGCTTTATTATTTGATGTTGGTGTTAGTATTGATTTGTACACTTGATTGAGACTTTTTTGTACTTTTTATTGATAATAGTGAAACTATTTCTTTAGTCTGAACAATTCGTTATTTTTATTCTTACTTTGAGAGGTTTTTCATGTTAAAATCTTAGTGTCTTATTTTATAATTTTCTATTGTTTGTGAATTTGTTGTTGTTCCTTATAAATTCTTGCAAGTTAAGGGATGTTTATTTTCCCTGCTTTGTTCATGCCTCTATTTATTTCTCGTGTTATTTTCCCTATTAGCAAGTGCACACAGATATATAATTAAAAGCAGTATAATTTACACCTTAACTAAAATGTTTGAAATTAACGTAAAAATACAATAATTATTTTTTACACCTTAACTAAAATGTTTGAAATTAACGTAAAAATACAATAATTATTTTCTTCCATTTAGATTTTTTTCATATACAAGAGTAAATTCAAACCCTTAATTATTTTCTTAAAAGATTCAAACTCAATTGTTTAAGAGATTGTAACTTAATCCCACTAAGATGAAACTTATTTCGTATAATACTTATTGTTACTCAAAAAATAGTTTCTTTGCAGTGCTTTAAATGAAAATTTAATTTATTCTATGATCTAGGTGTAGGCAATAGGCTGATATCCATCTTTGAGTGTTCCACTCAAATTAATATATCATTTATTTTGGTGGAATTTAATAAGAAGCATATCTATGGCAAGATAAACCAAAAAATGGTTTCCTAAAATAGTTTCTTCATTGCCATTGTTGAGTCCCACTTTGATTCAGCTGAACTGACTTGATGGTGTTAAGTAATGCTTAATTATTTAGAGATATTAAGTGTTTGTTTAATAATAGAATAAGACTGTTTTTAATATTTTAATATTTAAAAATTTAAAAATTTGTTTTTTTATTTTTACATCTTAAAAACAGTTTTCAAATAATATTTTTAAATAAGTTTTTTTTTTCTTAAAAACAGTTTTTTAAAACTATTCTTAAAAATTATTTTAAAAATTAAAAAACAAAACAAAATCAATTAAGCTCTAATTAATTGTTTGTCCTCCTATATTTGTACAAACATCTTTGTTGCTTTTTAAGGATGTGGATAACAATTTTCTTTTATATTTTTTCTCATATCCATTCTTTATTCATGCCAATTTATTTATTTTACAAAATTTTAGAAGAATATTTAATATATTTTAGAATTAAATTTCGTAAAAATAACAATATAGTCAACTTATTTTATTTACTTAGAATTGCGACAATTATTTTCGTATTTACAAAAGGTAATAAAATATCTTATCCTATTAATAAATTAAATTTATTTTTAAAATAATAATAATAATTAGGTATTTAGTTTTTTTTTAAAAAAATTAAAATTAAAACATTACACAAATGTTTGATAAAAGTACAATATTTTTTTCCATATACTAATAGTTTTCTACTCATAAATAAATTTTATCTTCTCATATCTTAATCTTTTAAAGCATATCAAGTGGGTGTTTTTAAAGGTTGATTTTATTGAATCTAAAATCTAATGGTAAAAAAATAACATTTTATTATTTATCTTTAACCCAATATTTAAGAACAAATATGCTCGAGTCCACAAAAAATATTTTAAGATCTATTAGAGTAAAAAATAAAATAAATCTTTAAATTGTGGGGTTTACAAAAAAATAAGTTAAAATAAAAAAAAATTGTTCTTCTTATGAAGATGGTGGAGGGAAAGTAGAGAAGGGGGAGTTATTTAAATTCTTTTCTTTAACATACCATTTTTAGGATTTGATTGATTTAATTTTGTTTTTAGTTTTTGAGAAGAATTTTCAAAAATAGTTTTGAAAAACAATTTTTTAGGAAGAAAAGGAAAAAAAAAACTTGTTGGACAAGTGTTAATAAATATGAACAAGTTTTTTTATCTTTACATATTCAAAATAGTTTTCAAATAACACTTCACAAGTAAGTTTTTTTTTTCCTTTTCTCTGAAAACAGTTTTTGAAAACTATTCTTTAAAATTTTGTTCAAAAGCTAAAAAACAAAATAAAATCATTTATACCCTTAATCTCTACTGTTTTTGGTTTGCTCCCAACTATTTAATACCTTTTTTCAAAGTTTCTATTAATTCTTCACCAAATCACTTAGTGATTCCATATACTACCCAACTAACCAATCTCTTCATTTACGTCCCTCCATCAATTATGCACCTAACCCTTCTCCTTTTCCATTTCCAATTAATAATTTATTTTAATAGAAATTGGCCTTAAAAATACATTTAATAAAACTTTTTAAAATTTCACAACCGCAATCTATTATTGATTTGAAGCGTTTTAGAACTAATGTGCATGATATATGTTCACATGCATAACTATAATTGTTGACTCCCTTAATTAAGAGCCAATCAACCCATTTTTTAATATTAACCAACACAAATTATTTAATATATATATATATATCAAATAAACGAAAAAAATATTTAAACATGTTAGTTTTGAATTACTCTAAATGTGTGTTATATTCTATGTTATCAAAATTGGATTGGACCGATCGGTTCGATTGGAAAATCGGTGAATTGGTCTGGTAACCGATTCGATCAATTCTGAAAACTGGTGGAACAAAAATCAGTATTCAAATAAGAAAACTAGTCAAGAACCGGTAAAACCGGTGGTTCAACCGTTTTTTTTTTAAATTTTTTTATTTGTCTAAATTCACCCTAATTTTTCTAAATCAATCAACTTTTAAATTAAAAAATTAAGAAAACTTAGCAATATGAAACTGTATTTAGTAAAATTATTTTTATCCTTTTATAATTACACTCTTAATAATTTTTTCTTTTATAATCTTAATGGTTATAGTACATTAATAATAAAAATATTATTTTATTAAAACAGTTCAACCGCTGGTTCAATAACGGTTGAACCAATGAATCATGAACTAGTGTTTTCACCAATTCGATCACAGATCCGATTTTAAAAATATAGGTTATATTACATTACCATTGTGCAACTCACAAGAGACAAAACTGTTTACTTTTTTTGTATTTCTTTTATATTTTGGAAACATGAAGGTTGTGAACTATCAACCTATGTTTTAAAATCGGATCGGTGATTGAACTGGTGAAGACATAGGTTCACGGTTCATATGTTCAACCGTTATTGAACCAACAGTTGAACCGATCTTAATAAAATAATATTTTTACTATTAATGTACTATAACAATTAAGATTATAAAAGAAAAAATATATTAAGATTGTAATTATAAAAGGATAAAAATAATTTTACTAAATACACCTTCATATTGTTAAGTTAAACCCCATTTTTATTAATTTTTTACTTAAATTGGTTGATTTAGGAAAATGAGAGGTGAATTTAGCAAAATAAAAAAATAAAAAAAAAATACAAACCGGTTGAATCGCCAATTTTTATCGGTTTTACTGATTCTTGACCAGTTTTCAATTTTAATATTAGTTTTTTGTTCACCAATTTTCAGGTTGACTGAATCGGTTACCATACCGATTCACCAATTTTTCAATCAAACCAGTGAGATCGATCCGATCTTTATAACATAGCTATCAACAAATAAATCAATGTAAATTAAATAATATTTTTGCTTTAGATATAAAAATTAATGGTACAAATGGAAAAAGGAGAAGGATTCGGTGCATAATTGATGGAGGGACCGAAATGATGGAATTGGTTGGTTGGGTAGTAAACTGAATGTGTATGTTATTGGTGAAGACTTATGAGTGGAGCAGGAAACTTTGAAAAAAGGGGTATATTACTGTACATTTGTTGGCCATAGGAGAATATTGAGGGCATTTAATGAAAATATCATCGCAAGATTTGAGCTAGCTACAAGGAGCTTGAAAATTTATTAAGCATGAAAGCACCTATGATAAGCTAAAAATTTGTCCAATGATCAGCAAACCTTTCAATTCATGATTGAAATAGTAATCTATTATTTTCTTAACTAAAATAAGAAATTTTCTTAAGAAATGAGAATTAAATAAAATGTTAAATGATGAACAACTATCAATTTTAATGATTAAAATTCTTTCTAATTTTTAAAGAAAAATAAAATAGCTAATAATTGTTATTGTAAAAATTAATTCATTTATTAATAGAATAGGATATGTTATTACCTTTTGTAAATATACAAACTTTAATTTTCAATCCTTAAAAGTGTTATGATGAAATTACAAATTACAAGTGCATGTAATTTCTTCTAAGCGGAGTGTTTTATTGATATATAGATATATATCCATACACACATATTAAATAATTTGTGTTGGTTAACATTAAAAAATGGGTTGATTGGTATTAAGGGTGTGAATTATAGTTATATAATATGCATGTGAACACATATTATTGCAAATTAGAACCTAAAACGTTTTAGATAAATAATAGACTTTGGTTGTGAAATTTTTAAAGGTTTTATTGAAGTATTTTTAAGGCCAATTTCTATGAAAACTAATTATTAATTAGAAATGGAAAAAAGAGAAGGGTTGGGTGCATAATTGATGGAGGGATGTGAATGATGGGAACATATTCAGTGGTTTTAACATGAAATGCACCATACCTTTTACTTATTATGTGTCAATGGATTAATCTATCGATTTGTATTATGCAATATGTTTTAAAATAAAATTTCAGCTGCAACAACAATATAAGAGAGACAAATCAAGGAAGAAGACCTTTTTAATGAAAGAAACACTAAACTAAAAGCTCTTTTGTATACATGTATATGATTTACCACCATTATTGTCATATTCTTCTCTCTTTATCTAACTATCTTCACCTTTTCTTCCCTTCTTTCTTATAAGAAGAATTAAATTGAGAATTTGTGCTTAGTGATTTTGTTTGTAAATAAGAGATACTACGATATTGGTATGATAAGCATGGAGTTTGTCACCTATAGTGTCGTTGGAATTTGAACATTGATGCATTACATAATTTGAAGTAACTTTGAGAAGAAGTTGGGAAGAAAAGGTGAAGATGGGTTATATAAAGAGAGAAGATGACAATAGTGGTGATGAATCTTAAGCTTTTGGTTTCTGTCTCTTACATTGTTGTTTGAAGCAGCAAAGTGACAACTTCGTAATATAATAATTAAACACACAAATAGTAGATAAAATAGATAAAGTGAGTATAACTAGAGTAGTTTGAGTTGAAGTACGCAAAATGTTGTTCTAGAGAGTAAACATCCTCAGTATATCAATATTCTTGAACTTTATAATGCGATCATCTTCCAATATAAGTCTGATAGACTCTTCGAGTGTAACAAATATTTTAAGAAGAGAAGATTATTTTTGTAAGTATTATATCTCTTTACTGTTACACTCACACATATATTTTGCCACTAGACCAACTTTATAATTTTAATAAAAAAATTATATTAAAATATTGATATCCAACATACATAAATATATGATATTATATTATATATTATATCTATACTTCTATATTTATACTATTAATAAAGGCAATACCCCATTTTGATGTTCACTTTTCAAAATATCTATTATTAACTTCTCCCTATTAATATATACCTACATTTCATGATAAATATTTTTAAGAAACATGCAAATATAGAGGTGCGACAATATTTTGAATTCTATTCCAAGTCTCTTTTTTCAATTTTTTCATATTCATTACACATTTGACATAAATCTGACATATTTTTATTATATTATTATAAACAAAAAATATAAAATTAATAAAATATATTTTAAAATATATCACATAACAATTTATATTTTAAAATATAAAATTTTATAAAAAATATTAAAATAAAAATATAAATATACAACGTCTGTGTTTTTGCAAGTATATATAATATTTAGCAAAATAAACGTTTCCGTTGCAACAGGTAGGGAGAAAAAGGTGTTGCATGTTCTATCGGAATTAAAAGGCTTGAGAAATGGGATGAGGAAGATCTCACAAATCACATTTAAGTTTTAACAAGCGGCGATAAAAAATGAATGCAGTAATATAAACTAAAATTAATTGATGAGCGTGGACAACGTGGCAAAATCGAGAGCTATAAAGTAGAAAAAACAAGCGACGATTTCACGTAGCAAAACAGAACCAAGTGCGAAAAAATAGAAAAAAAAAAAGATAAAGGGAATCCACACCAGAGAGAGGCACTTAAATAGAATCATTGGAGTGGGAAACAAAAGTTTTGGAATTAAATTTTTAAATGCTAAACCTATATTTTCTAACATTCTCTCACTAATTTAAAAATTTAGTAAATAAAATAATAGAATATTATACAAGAACTTCAAGTATGGAGCATGAT
Source organism: Psophocarpus tetragonolobus (assembly GCA_037954015.1). Taxonomy (NCBI): domain Eukaryota; kingdom Viridiplantae; phylum Streptophyta; class Magnoliopsida; order Fabales; family Fabaceae; genus Psophocarpus; species Psophocarpus tetragonolobus. Next base: position 48,342,292 of record CM075692.1, on the reverse strand, counting down.
ATATTATATGTTTCAGTATTTATACCTAATGTATGTAAACTTCTACCTAAGAAAATACAAAATCTTAATAGTTTTGAGCTACATTTCCTTTAACTAGACTTTAAACCACAACACAATATAATAATGGTGTTCAATTGAGTTCTACTCAATACTATGAGTTACAACCTTGCAAGAATATCTTGTTTTATGAGTGTTACATAAAAATTGTCCATATTTCATAATGGTGGTCCCACCACTACACTCACTAAGTGAATTCCCTTTCTAATGTTAGTCTGTGACACTCACCCTTACAACTATATTGTGCATTGGGTCCCTTAGGAGGTATTTTATTATCACGAATAAACAAGAATATCAAATACATCAATCTTGTTACTATTACAATTTAAAATAGAGTAAACAAGACATGTATAATACGTAAATTATAATGATGTGCTTTAGTTAATAAACAATTTTGTTTTATCCACTGAACTTTATTCATGGAATTGTCATTCATTTGGATATGGATATTCATTGTTGCAAACTAATTTATAGGCTTTAGTCTCATTCCATTTGACGACTTAACTACTTGTCGATGTGCCAAACCTTTTGTGAGCATATGCATATCTGCAAGATTATATTTAGACTTGATAAAGTCAACAGACATAATACTGTGAGATATAAAATTTCTAATAGACTTATGTCTTATTGTCAAATGTCTTCTTTTTTTCCATTAAAGTTCTTATCAGTAACTTTAACTATAGAAACTTAACTATCACAATGCATTGAAATTGGAGGAATAGATTTATTTTTAACAAAGGAAAATCACATAATAATTTTTTTTAGAAATTCGACCTCACTACTAGCAATATCTAAGACAATTGTTTTAGCTTCCATAGTAAAATGAGAAATGATAGTTTTTTTAGCAAACTTCCAGGCTATAACACCTTTAGCTAAAGTAAAGAAAAAACTACTACATTGATTTATTTTTATCAAAATCAGAAATCCAATTTGCATCACAAAAACATCCAATTACAGCGAGATGACAAGTATAGTGAAATCTATAGTTAATAGTTACTTTAAGATATTTAAATATATTTTCTAGAGCTACTTAATATGAATGATCAAGATTATGAGTATATCTTCCCAATCTACTTACTGCATATGCAATGTTTGGTCTAGAATAATTTGACAAATGCAACAAATAACCAATAATTTGAGAATATTTAAAAGGAGAAACACCTTCACCCATTTTTTTTTTTAATTTTGTATTGGAGTTAAAGGGTGTAGAAACAAATTTTACATCAAAATAATTAAACTTCTTTAGCATTTTTTTCAATATAATATGATTGTATCAAATTAATACCATCCATGAGTCTTTATTAATTTAATGCCTAAAATAACATCAATTGAGCCAAAATCATTCATTTCAAAATTACTAGATAGGAAAGACTTCACATTATTTATCACATGCAACTTAATACCAAAAGTTAAATATCATCCACATAAAGACATGAAATAACACACGAATTATCATTAAATTGTTTCACATAAACACATTTATCGTTGTTATTAAATTGAAAATCATATGATAAAAAAAACTTGATCAAAATTTTCATGTCACAGTTTAGCTGTCTGTTTTAAACTATACAAAGATTTAACAAGTTTGCAAACTTTCTTTTACATTCCAGGTTCTATAAAAGCTTTAGGCTGATTCATGTAAATTTCTTCTTCTAAGTCACTATTTAAAAAACAATTTTTATATCCATTTGATGAACTTCTAAATTAAAAACATAAACAAGAATAATTAAAACTCTAATAGTAATGACATTAGAAACAGGAGAATATATATAAAAGAAATCTATACATTCTACTTATTTATAACCAATAACAAGTATTGCCTTAAACTTTTCTACCGAATCTTTAGTTCTTAATTTTTTTTCGAAAAATCGATTTATAACCTATATTTTTACAACTAGAAGAAAGGTCGGTTAAAAACAGTTTTATTGACTTTATGAATTCAATTAATCATTAATGACTTCTTTTCAAAAAGGTACACAACATATAAGTTTTTAGGATTATCTTCAAGAAAGAGAAAAACAAAATTTAAGACAAAAGACTTTAGCTTTTCTAATCCTTTTATTTTTCTAGGTTCAACTTCTTTATAAGTATTACCATATGAAGACATAAAAAACTAGTAGTATCACAAATAGATTTTAAATAATTTAATCTTCAAGAAAAAAATATTTTCAAAGAAAACATCTCTAGATTTCCATTATTATATTATTAAAAATATCATAAACTTCAAAATTAATAACTAAAAATCTATAAATAGTATTATGTAAAAAATATTCAAGAAAAACACAATCGACACTCATAGGACCAATTTTGCTTTTCTTATTAATATGAACATTCACTTTTGCAAGAAACCCCACAATTTTATATATTTCATTTTTTTTTCCATAATTCATAATAGGTTTTACCCAAATTTTTATAAAGAATTTTGTTTAAAACATGATATGTATTAAAAAAAGTTTCACTCTACAAGTTATCTAACAAGATAGAACTTATAAATATAGTATTTATCATGTCTAAGGGGTATGGTTTTTTCTTTCAACAATAACATAGGATTGAGGAGCATAGGTGGAGTAACTTTAAATAATACCATGTTACTCAAAAGATTAACCTATTTCATCAAGACTTTAGTTAATATAAAAGAATTTTATACCGTAAGAGTTTATCATAATCTTTTATTTAGATGAATTTTAATACCAAATGCAATTCCCATATAAAACTTTGTAGATTGATATCCATAATTTCTTGTTTTCTTGTAGAGAATTTTATTAATAGACAACAACGTTGTTCAAGAGCGAAATAGAGTGTGATGGCTCTGGATGCATCAACCTTCGAAACCTTAACACCTTCCCGCTTCATCTCCTTCACAATACCCCACCCAACATGTTCCAATTCCACCCTCCGAGTCGCCGTGCTCGACTCACCGCTCCAACCCAGTGACTCGCCCCGAGTTGGCGCCATGTGGGTCCCTGAGGGCCGAGAAAAAGATTGGATCTTCTCCACCGAATTGGGCCATCTCCAACTCCTCTTAAGTTCCCCTGAAATTTCACGTTTGATTCTCATAGGAAACCACTTAAAGGAAGGTACTTTATCTTTTTCCTCACGTGTTGTTTATCACCGTCCCTTGGAGTGTTCATCGCACCAACAGGGTTTTGAGGTTTGGTCAAAGCCTCTTCTTTTGGCACTGTGTCCCAGGTCTTTATTCAAAAGGGGGTTTCCTGAGATACCCCTTTTGAGTTATGAGGATAACTTGGTTTCCAGTGTGGTGGTTGATGAGTGTGTTGGGTGTTGTGTTGGTGAAATGTTGGTTGAGGATGTTGAAATTGAAAATGGGGGTGGTGTTTTGCATCATGGGAGGGAGTTTAGGAGGAGGTTGAGGTTCAAGAGGATGCCTAATTTGATTCAAACTGAAATTTGTATTGTTTCTGAGATAGATGGTGGAGGTGGTGGTGGTGGTGATTTGGATGGTGTATGCATTGGTGGTGATGTGGGGTTTGTGCCTAATCTTGAGGTTTTGGTGCACCCTTACTTGGGGCCTATGGTGGCTGGTCTTGTGTTGAATAGTGGATATGTGGAGGGGCGGATTCAGAACGGGTTTAGGCCAAAGGCTTTGTGCCTTGGGATTGGAGGTGGGGCTTTGTTGACCTTTTTGAGAACTCAATTGGGTTTTGAGGTTTTGGGTGTGGATAGTGATAGGGAGGTTTTGAGGGTGGCAAGGAAGTATTTTGGATTCGAAGATAGTGAGTTTATCCGTGTTGTTGTTGGGGATGCCTTTGAATCCTTGAAGAGGCTTGCTTGTCGTGGAAAATTGAATGGTTGTAGTTCTTTTGATGATTGTGAAATTAATGGTTTTGGTGGTCATTTGGTGGAGGATGAGGTCAATGTTAAATTTGATGTTATTATGGTTGATTTAGATTCGAGTGATGTAAGGAACGGTACAAGTTCTCCGCCTTTGGAATTTGTTGGAAAGGATGTTCTTCTTGCTGCTAAATTAGTTCTTTGTGAATTTGGGGTTCTTGTTATTAATGTCATTCCTCCTAGCAGGTCCTTCCACGACAACCTGTTGAGTCATTTTCGGGATGTTTTCCATGATTTGTACAAGATAGATGTAGGGAACTGTGAAAATTTTGTTCTTATTGCCACTGTATCACCTCTGGTGTTTTCAGTCAAGGATTGTGGTAATTCTTTTCTTATGCGACTGAAATCAGTTATTCCAGAAGCATTCATTAATTCTATAACAAAGATATAGTGTCTTATAGTGATTTTGGAAGATTTCCATTCACCTCGGCGATCTGCACTGTAAGACTAGTAGATGAGTGTCAGTAGTTTTGATTCAATGATCCAAAATGGAGAATGTTTCCCTCTTGCATCTTTGCTCCTATGTGGAGAATCATCTATAAGACTATTGAACAAGCACTGGAAATCTGGAATTACATTCATGTTATTAAAAGCAGTGGTTTTGTATCTTGGTCTGGATCAAATTGCTTCAGAAAGGTGAATAAATATATTGTCTCTTAATTATTGCTCTCAAGTTAATGTGAAATGGAGGAAGCTTAATCAGGTTGTTCATATCTTTCTGGGTATTAAGGAGTTACCTCAGCTCTCAGTTGCTAACAGTATGAAAGGATGATATCTGTGAATAACGATTTGCAGACTTTTTTTAGTATATGGGCGCAATTATTCAACAAAACTAACAGCCCTGATGGGAACTCGTGGCACAGAATCTGCCGAAATAGTGAGGTACAAAAATGAGGAAACAGCAAAAACTTTAACACTTTTGCATCATGTAGTCTTTCCTTAGCAAGGGCTTCCGCTGACTGATTTGCTTCAGATAAAATATGCTTCCATCTGATAGAGTGGTATACAGAACGAAGATTTCAAATCTGCCAAATCAAATCAGTATCAGAATGTGACCTTCTACCCCCTTTATTCAAGAGGGAGATGGCTAGCTTGGAGTCTGATTCCAACAAAATATTCCGAGTCCCTCTTCTAATGCAACTTTGTAGACCATACAAAATGGCAGAAAGTTCTGCTCTGATGACTTACATACACTCCAACTTAGTGTCTACAGTCAATAAGGTAGGAATCATCAAAACACCAAACCATCCAATGTAAAGACAATTTTTCAGTACTGGTTATCCAGTTGCAGAAGCAACCCCATAGGCTGTCACTCGTGTCTCTAAAATTGCTGTCATGGTAAAATCTTGGTTTATTTAATCATTAGGGACTCCCAACCACAAAGATGATCTATAATTAGAAAATTTGAGGACTTGTTATTCATTAGTATAATATACTGGTGTCAACCAATACCTATATCTATAGGATGTTCCAATTTAATTAGGTTTATTTGACAGATAAAGGAGCCATTATGAATTTATGATCCCTTTTAACACCTCCACACCCAGCCAGGCCAGTAGAAGTTGACAAAGCTTGATCAGCGTTGACCTTCACCCAAATTGTAAAGAGCCAGCTCCCAGCTGATACGGCACCTTGAAAACTGAGAGGATTTTGTTAATTTGACTGTAATACGGTTTGTATTGGAAAGGTTAACAATGAGCAGTTGGAGTCACATACTCATCTGCAGTCATTTTCAAAATTCATTTTGAAAACCCATTTTTTTCTTCTCTGCTAAATGATATGTGTAGGACATTCAAAAGTGATACTCCAAGCGAAACTCAAACTATCTTTACTCACCAGATTTTTCATGAGCCAAGTGTGACAATCCCAAGCAAAGAAGGATTCATGCAAGTTGTTTTGAGCTAATTGTAAGCAGACAAATCATCCATTTACACAATTCGTGATTGCAGGAATACTGTCTTTGCCCTCTGCATTGCATACTGGATAAGTCTTTGTGAGTGAAAAACTTCTTCTGAATCTTTCCACATTTGTCATGACCACACCATGGGAGATTTTCCAGATTGCAGACTTTGAAACAGTTAATAATAATTGACAGTTCTAAAGGTTGAGCTTACTATCTAGCTTGTATAATTCTGTATCTGATTCAAATGCTTTTTATCTGCAATACACTGCATTACTTGTAATAGTTGGGATTAAAATAACGGAAAGGCTTCCCCCCTTTATATTATTTATTGGTATATTATATTCTTGTATTAGATAACACAATTCCATAGCTGCTGCCTTTTAATTGTAAACTTACTGCATAGACGCAGGGCATGTTTTAGGTGCTCATAGGGGCATCAAAGTTAATCTCGAATATGTTTTTGGCATAGTTATGAATAAAATAGAATAGTGCAAATATTCACATCAATAGTAATGAAGATAGAAGAAAATGCTCAAGTGACTTAGAACTTGTTCAATGGCATACCAAATATTAAGCAGCTTGTGACTGTTGAACATATCGCTTTAGCATCTTGTCCAGTATATTGTCTTTAGTTCCAAAGAAAGCCAATTGTATTTGTATTCTAAGACAATATTTATCAAATATATATTGTAAGAATATGAATTCACTTACTCCAAAAACAACTTTGAATTACTCTTTGTTTTCATCATTTATTTTCTTAAAATCCAATAACGTAATTAATAATTAATATTAACTATTAGATTTCAAGTAAATGATGGGTGGGAATGAGTAACTCTAAAAGAATTACTACCAAGTGGATCCCTCCTCATATTTCAAATAGAAAGATTACAAAGCAAAGATTTTTATTTGTTGTTACCATAAAGTCTTATGTAGTGACTAATAATTAAGCAGTAACATACATGATTTCCCCACTTCTCTGTGTTACAGCTTATGTCATGTGACTCTTGAGCTACTTGCACTCCTTCATATTGAGCACATGCTTCATATTGAGGATCCCATAAGCAAGCACACGTATGATGAGTTTTGTCAGTATTGAAGAGCAATGGAGGAGCAAGCATGAGGTTTTCACTGAAGATTCCAAAAGGATTCAAGAGTAATTAGTCAGGACACTAAATGTTTGTTTGGAAATCGTCAAAGTTTCATATGTATGTCAATTCAGACCTCTGATGTAGAATCTACAGTTAGTTGGTCTTAAGAGGGATATACCTTTAGGGGTCACTTGACATGGTTTCAAAGAAGCTGTAGCATTCATGACATGCTAAGCTGAGAATGATAGGGAGATCATTACACATCACTTAGCAAAATTTGGAGAGCTATGCAACTTAGAACATGTTTGGTTGTACATTTTTCTTGACAAAAAGTAATGATTTTTTTAAACAAGTCAAATCAAACATTAAAAGCATGTTTTGTTTCAGTTACTTTGTAAACATAATTGCATTTGCTTTTAAAAAAAAAATCACAAAATTACTAATAGAGGTGGTACACATCGGTGACCTCTCTTAGAAAACTAATTTGGAACTAAATCACCTTTACAAAATCAGTTATAAACTGGATCAAAACTAGTTTGAAACTCTTCAAAAATCAGTTTTATATAAAACCATTACAAAGCTTCAACTGATATTGAACTATTTTAATTCTACTTTGCAATGCAACCTCGCAATCTTGAATTGCACTTTGCACTTTGTAATAGTTGTGTTAAAAATTGAAACAAATCGAATTAAAAATAAAAAGTTGAACTGCAAAATCCGAAAACCCAAAAAACTGTTTTAGTTTGAAGTGATTTTGGTTTTCGTAATTTTCAAACTGTATAATTTGGTTCAATTTGCGGTTTGAGATGTTGAAACCACACTAAGTCAAACTAAATTGCTTATCTTAGTTATTTTAGTAAATTTTCAAGAAGATATATAATTACTCATTTTTTTTTAAGTTCATAAGATTTTGACTTAATCTTTAATATTTTTAATTTATATGTATTAGTTGAGGAATAAATATTTTAGCAAAACTATTTTATTTAATTTCATCGAATTCAATTTGACAACAATCACTAAAATATAATATTTATATGAATTGATTATTTATACTTGATTGTAATGGTTGTTACTTTTATATAATTTTATTGGAAGTAAGTACACTTTTAAACAATTTTAGAAATAAATTTTTTCAATGTATTTTTTAATACTTAATAATAAAAATTTTAAACCGTCAAACTAAACTGCAAAAGATTGGTTTAGTTCAAATTTTTTAAATTTATATAAACCGTAACAAACTTATTTTTTTAGTTTAATTCAGAATAATTTTAAAGTCAACTATATCAAACCCACTAATGTAGTCTCACACTTCTCTGCATTGCATTTCACAAAATCACAGGTATATTCAAATCTGCACTTTGCTCTTCACTTTTCCCTCCAATTTGTTTGCCGTACACTGATTGTATAATTTTTAGTTTCAATTGTTACTCCTGTTCTCTAATTGCTCGAGAGATTACATCCTCACATTACGAAGTTGCAGTAAAATCTACTTATTGGGAAGTCATAATACTATTTCTTTTGATAGATTGGAATTCTTCGTGGTCAAAACAATATCTTCAATTTTTAGTCAAAAAATTTAAATTATATAGAGAAAAGTATATGAATAGATTATAGATAACCCCACAAACCCTGAATAGATATAGCATGATTGACCTTTGTTTTATAATTGGGTTACCTTATTAAGTTTAATCGGTATACACTATTAGTGTAAAAATTTTTATACTGACATTCAATTATAACTCTTCATTCATGGTAAGTTTGTTGACTTTACTAATTAGTACTTTAAAAGTCACATAAATGAAAAGTTATGATTGAACGTCAGTGTAAAAATCTTTTTCAGTGATCGTGTATGCTAATTAAACTCTTCATTATTATTCTCCCATTTGTAATTTTGTTTATGCATGTGTTTAAATATTTGGATAGTGTCTCCAATACATCCAAAGTCCCACATGTCTTAAGAATTGAGACAAGACAAAAGATTGTTTATAAACACTCTACTTCCTTAATCGACCAAGGTATCTTTTAGACAAAATTATGATGGAGCCACTAAGTTTCAAAGTAGACAATACCTTAGACGTGGTGACTGTCTCGCTCCATAAGGTATGCGAGTGAAACAAGTTGAGCATACAAAGCTTTTTGGGAGTTTTTGAGCATTATAGCACTCTTTATGGTTGTTAATTTAGAGCTGTCAAACAGATTCAACTGGATCACCTAGAATATAGGTCAACTCAATCTTGCAGTGTAAAATTTTCTAGACTGGCTTGATCCTCCATGGGTTGGTGGGTTATACGAGCCTAGTCCACAAAAAATTAAAAATACTTTTTAAAAAAATTAACAAAAAATTGTTTTTTTAGAAAATAAATGACTATTTAGAAAAAATTTAAAATTTTAATAATATATTATAACATTATTTTTTAATTTCATAAGTTTAAAAATAAAATAAAAATTAGTTATATGATATTCTCCATTAAAAATCTACATTCAAAACATGTAAAATATTAGTCTAAAAATATAAAATATTATATAAATTATACCAACAAACTAGAAAATATATTATCGTGGAATACAACATAATAATTTAAAACTTAAAAAAAATAAAAAAATTCATATTTACATAATAATAATAATAATAATAATAATAATAATAATAATAATAATAATAATAATAATAATGATAATAATAATAATAATAAGGTAGATTGGTGGGTCAATATGGGTGGTCAGATCGTAAGTGAGTTGCCTGTATTTCTCATTCAATTAGTTCTCTATCAATTTTTTTAACTAGGCTTGGGCTAGTGGTGGGTTAGGCTAACCCATGAGTCCTAGCTATTTTGACGACTCTCTTGACAAGTGATGTTCTTAAAATTTGGGTTAGTGAAAAAACAAAGTTGAAGATCTATCTTTTCTAAAACACTATCATAGCATATGTCCCTATGTCTCACTACTGACACATGAACTTCATTACAAAATTTGAATTATACGAGTTTGACAATTCATTTCATTCGCAAGGACTAGAAGTTGCAAAGATGTTAAATTTTGACAAGTCTCAAGTCACACAGGAAGAACTTGGCTAAGGTGGTTAAGCATTGGTTAAGTAATTGGGTTTTGACTTGAATTCTTTCATTGACAATTGATAGTATTACGTCAAATGATGTTGCGATCAAATATATAAAGAAGAAGTTAATGTCTTGGAATGGTCTGCCTTTAAATGAGGATTATCATCGCATGCATGATTGTGCATATATTTTAAATTTAATTGCAAAAAATGAATTCAAAGACAATGCAAATGCTATTAGTATTAAATATGAAAGATTTTTTTTCTCCTTTTAGGTTGGATTGAGCATGAAACATTTAATATAATGGTCTGGTTAGCTTAGATGTTGAAACCAAATGAAATTATCCTTATTAATATTAGAGCTTGCTTTAAAACATTAATGGACATTTGAAGAGGTCGAACTAATAGATAGAAAATACACCAATGAATTAACAAAAAAGGGGATTGTGTTCCTCCACATAGTGATTGGAAACTTGCATGTTCAATCTTACCATTCTTAAAGTTTTGTTATAAGGTTACTATACAAAGATCTAGTTCAGCTTATCTACAAGCTCTGTATATGTTTGAGGCATTTTCTATTAGAAGGAAAATCAAGCAAATGACCAATACCATGAATACAAGTATACAAAATGGTTAAAAACATGATAAAAATAACTTGCTTATCAATATTTCCCTAATATTTATCATGTTTATTCTTCATACTTTAAATTATCTTTTTTACATTTGTATTCACGTTAGTAGATATTTGTTTGATTTTTCTTTCACTTTCAAATGTCTCAAACATAAACATAGGGTTAGCCACTTAAGTTAAACTAGACATTTTTGTAGTAGACTTGTAAAACAATTTTAAGAATGGCTAAAATTAAACTTGCAAGTTCCCAATAATAGCCTCTTAAATTACTATGTTGAGGAAAATTATTCCCTTCCTAGTTAGCTCGTTTGTATATTTTCTACCTATGATGCAACATCCATAGATGCTCCTCTGAGGATCCTCTTCTAAGCTTTTCATGTAGGTAGAGGATCCTCTTCTAAGCTTTTCAAGTAGGTAGAAATGATGGTGGAAGGAGAGGAGATGATGGTGAGTGGCGCCACTATAAGAGATAAGCCATGCTTGAAGATGTTTGCCACAAAGGAAGAAGCCTTTGATAGAAGCTAGAAAGAACTCTCTCTTTGAGAGAAGAATTCAGACACTCTTAGGAGAGGAAATCTCACAAAAGGAAATTTGTATTAAAATGGGTGTTAAAGTGTTACAAAGGGGGGAGGATATGAATTTATAGAGCTAGAAGTATGGGGAGGAGAGTTGGACGTCCAACTCCTAAACCAAAAGCCCAAGAGGTCTTAATAAAAATCCACAAAAAACTCACATTTTAAAAAACGTAGGAAATAAGCATTTTCTAGCAGTAAAAATAAACCAAAGGACTTAAATATAATTTTGTAAATAAAACATTTGGTCCTCCTATTTTGTAAGATCCATAATTTTGATAATTTTTTAAAACAGAAACATTTAGTCTCTCAATTTTATAAAATTTATAATTTTGATTATTCTGTCAAATTGAAAGTATTCATCTTTATTACATTAACATTGACAATTACATGAATTAAACAAACGATCTCATACCATAAATTTGGGTGATATCAATTAATTTCTTAATTGTTACCACATTTAGCTTTATAAAAATAATCAAGATTAATAATAGATTTTTACAAAATTAAGAAATTAAATGTCATTATTAAGGAGTCTAGATGGCAGATTTGAAAATATAGAAGAACAAAATTCCTTTATTATAACATAGGCAATAAAAAATTGTGGATTTAAAAATGTATAGTACAACCAAATTACATTTAAACCAAAAAAAGAAAAAATAGTGGAAAGGGTACGATTCCAAAATTCAAACCCCCATTTCAACTTCCTAATTAACAAGGTTATTTTCATGTAAAGTTACACATGCAAAGAACTTACTTGTTTGATAAAAGGTAACATCATTCCAAATAAAGCTCCATCACAATGAATGTAGAATTGATCACGGTTGAAGCCACATTCCTCAAGTGTTTCTATTACAAGATCAATGTTATCAATTCCTCCTTTTATAGTAGTCCCTACAATAAGAACCTTTTCTTAAGTTTCTCCAAGTTTTTATCAATTTTATGTAAATAGTATGTGCTCATTATTAATTGCATATTATGTGTGTAATTATAAAAGACAAAATTAAGGAGAGACCTATATTTAAATTAATGATGGCTGGCTTGTCCTTGTGAGCAAGAAGTAAAGCCTTTAGATGAACACAATTAATCTCACCAGACACCAAAGTGCTAACCTTCATGCATTGCATTCTATACATTTTTGCTATTTTGAATATTGAATCATGTGAATCTTCTGAGTATATAAAATCCCATCTGGAAGTTGCTCCCTCCTATATAAAGCTATAATAAATCAATATTTGTGCTTCAAATTTTTTTTAAAGAATTAATTAAGTTTTTTACTTTTTAGTTTCTGAATTTCTCTGAAGTATTTTTTTTCCTGAATTTAGTCAAATTTAATCATCGAAAACAATGCAAACTTAAAATTTTAAGAATAAAAAAAAAATCAATTTTCAGAGACCAAAAATAAAATTTAGTCAAATTTGAGAGATTAAATATATTTATCGTTGTTATTGGGCATATACTACTTGATTAAAAAATCAATTCTCACACACACATACGTAGTGTGGGTATGGCGTGCACAGGGTGGGTATTATAGTAGCTATACTTGCCCATGTAGTCGCTTTTTTTTTTTTTTTTTTGCAGTTCCAAAATCGTGTTATACTGTAATACAATTTGCCAGTAAATCCTATCCTACATGAGTATTTTTTGTGGGTATTTGTAGAATTTGAGGACACTTTTGTCATCTATAAGTCAAATTCACCAAAATTTGATGTTTTTCAATAAAAACTAGCCTATCGCAATCGGGGAGAGTCTTAGAAAGAAAATTTAGATAATGTATTTAGTATTTTTCTATTAGAAGAGTTCGATTATTACTTACAGTACAAAACAATATAATTACAAATTATTGTTAATATATTTTTTAATATAATAACTGTCAAATTTAATAAATATGTGACATATATCATAACTTGTGATTCGATAATGTTAAAAACTTTTTACACTTTCATTATACATAACACATAATTTAATTTTTTATTTCTATAACAATAAACTTTTATTCATATAATCTCCATGTTAACTTGATACCCATCTTCCATAAACCATAAGTTTACAATCTCTAATGACCCTTTAAGGATCTTGGCTTCATGACTTATCCCAAATAACCATCCTAGATTGTTGGTGTAATAGGAAATCCACTACTTTATAAAACAGATATCCTATGCAACCCTTAGGGCTAGGGGTGTATAAATGGGTTTATCTGACTCATTTAGGCTTGACCCATGAAGTATACATTTTAAATAGGCTGAATAAGACCAATCTGTAAAAATAAATAGAGTTTTTTAGAACTCTGTATCCAACCTACAAAGTTCACGAACTTAATGAAGCAAAATTTTTAAAGAAATAATTAAGAAAAACATATTTTTTAAATTAGCTAAACTCTATTCTATTATACTAAAACTTTTATCGTAATCTATATAATCTAAATTGAAAGACATGGTCTTTAAGACTTGAATAATAAGTGCTAGTTTCAAATACATAAAACCAGTTTTAAATTTGAAATGACCATCACAAGTTAAAGGTTTAAATACACCAGGTATCCATCATAACATAAGTCAAAAGTTGAAATACCTAACCATTCTAGATTCTTAAGTTCAATTACACAACATTTAGCTATTTAACCATTTGGGTCCATGTTAGATGTAGCTTGATCATCCTTCTCAATCTCAATGATTTCATCTTCTTTTCCTACAACTCAGTAAAACATCATAAACAAAAAAATGTTCATTAAAAAGAAAAAAATAAAAATAATACATGATTTATAGTAATAAAAACTATTTTATAATATTTATCTTGAGCATCAAATCATAATCTCTAATTCCTAGTACATATCAAGGTTTGCTTGCAGATTTTCAGCAAGAAGTGCAATCCGATATTTGTTTAGCACCCTAAAGCCAATACTAAATGTTGATTTAAAAACCACAATTGTAATTTTAATGAATTAATGTCTAAAGCCAACATTATCAGTTCTCAAAACATAGATCTATTCTCCTTTCAATATTGCAAAAATTCCAAATTTGGATGATATTGAGAAGAAAGTTTTTACTCCTCCAAATATGTGTCCAAATGATATTTGTTTGCATCTGATAAAGTTCTATTCTCATATTGTATAAATTCCTATATTTTTTTAAAAAAATTAGTGAGTAAAAGGAAAATAAAAAATTTAATACTAAACAAAATAAAAAGAGTAAAAAATAATAGAAATATACATTTACAATGTGTCATTGTGCTAGATGAAGTTCTACTAGTAAAAGTACTAACAAATGAAGTCTTTTGTGATGAACTTTGGCTTGAAACAACATTGCAAGTTGTTTCTTTTGAACATAACTTAACATAATCATTGTATAAAACATGTACATACAACTTGTGCTTCTCTATTTTTAACTTTGCTTTGATAGAATTCAACAAGGCGAAGCTTTAAATAACAAAATTTTAAAAAATAAAACTTGAAATAGGGTCCTAGAATGTATAGAAAGGAAAGCACAATATTGTATTCACTTCAATAATTATCAGATTTCCTTTCCGTCTCAATGGTTAGGTCTTTAATTGTCTAATCTTTATTATTAAATTTTTTACACAATAAGCCGTCAATCTTCCATACTTGCTTGAAATGCATATATATAGGATAAGAAGAACTAAATACCAACTTAGTGATTTCATAAAAGGACGAAAAAATTCACATATTTTTTCACCTCTATCCCACTCTTCATTAGAATGACAATTCACATGACTTTTATCTTGAAAAGCTAGACTACCAATATCACGTCAATACAAAGGTGTCTTCTCAAGCATAAAAAATGTGAAATTCCACATAGTAACATCCATATGCAAACCCATCTTGGTATTAACACCACCAACCTTAAAAACATGAACTTTGAAAGTTATCATTCTCCCCTATGATCCCTTAACATATTTGATACTATCTTTAATGTTATAAATGCCATTATCACGTGCTTTCAATCCCTCTTACACTATAAGATTTAAAATATGAGCAACACATAGGATATGAAAATATTCATCACCACATAATAAACCATCAATTTGTGAAAGAAGTATTTCCTTTAAAAAATCTTGCATTTTATCATTTGAAGATGCATTATCCAAAGTCAATGAAAATATTTTTCTTTGAATCCCCCAATCTTCCAAAAAATCGTATATGATTTCAGCCTTTTAATGTGGAGGTGGAAAATGAATAAAATTCAGTATTTTACTCTACAAATTCTAATTTTGATAAACATAGTGGGTATTCAATGCAATATAACCTTCATTAGTACATGAAGTCCACACATCAACAATGAAATTTATTCTACCAGGGAGTTTACTCAAAACATTTTCCAACTTGAGCTTGTCATTCTCATACATTTTGTCTATGTTTAAAGTGGCAACATATCTGAAGAGTATCTTAGCATCAGGATGTAAATACAATATCAACTCCTTAAATCTCTTATGTGCAACAAAACAGTATGCAATATCATATTCAATTATTATCATAAAAATCAAATCATTTTTAACCCTTTGATAATTTATTCTAGTTCGTATTTTCCCACTATGATCAAAGATAAGTTTTCCAACATCAGATTCTGCAATTAAAGGTGGCTTCTTCTCACACCTTTTCATGTGGTGAGTTGAAGTTGAAGTTCCATTATCACTCCCACCATCCACAAGACCTTTCTTATAAAACTTGCATTTATCCCTCAATTTTCCGCAGGATGTTTAATAGGTTTATAAAAAAAAAATCATAACAGCAGATGCGAGCCTGCCAAAGGTAGGAGACAAATATGAACTCGTCAGAGAGCTTGTGAATGTAATAGTTAGGTTCACTCTATAGGTTGCATTGCCACTAGTCCCCTTGGAAAGGAAGACCAGAAAGTTGATTAAAAAGTTTCAATGCTTAATGCTCATCACAACGCCATTGATTGAAGAATGAATTGCCACTAATGGAAGAAGGAATTGGCAGCAATTGAAGACTTGCTAAATTAGGATAGGCATCGGTTCCTTACTTTTGCAAAAGCCCAAAGGGCTACTTTAAACATTACAAAGTCCAAATAATGAAATAAAGGCCTTGTACGCACAACAAATGATAAATTTTTATCCCTTTTACTTGGCCTTTCACTTTTACCTTCATTAAGTTCATCTTCTTCATTCTCACCCTCAACATTATTTTATCCAGTTCTACATCAACATCAATATTATTTTCATCTAATAGAGTCTCAAAAGAGTTTATACTTCAATAAATAAAGCTGGAATAATTAAACCAAAATTTTCCTCTCAGACTAATACCAACATTAAAAGTCTAAAATTTGTGTAAGTTGTACTTAAACCAAATCACCACATACAAATGAGAGAATCAAGCACCATTAATAGAATTATAGAATACAGATCAAGACCATTAGTCCACCATTGACAAAAATATAGAATATATTATATTTTAATAGGGAAATATAAAATACTAAAACCTGCCAAAGGTTGATGTAAAGTGATGGAGGTAAGAGGTGGCAACAAGCATAAGTCACAACGTTTTGTTTTATTAGGCACGAGGTTAGTCCTAGCTCACTAGAGGGAATGAGTCTCTTCTTTGTCAACTTGGTTGGATGGGAAGAGACAAAGCATAAAGGTGAAAACTTGATGTAAGTTTGCCAAAGGTGGGAGATAGACAGTAGCTCATTGGAGAGGTTGTGAATGTAATAGTTAGGTTCACTCTGTAGGTCGTATTACCGCTAATCTCCTTAGAAGGGAAGACCAGAAGGCTAATTAAAGAGTTTTAATGCTTGATGCTCATCACGATGCTATTGATTGAAGAATGAATTGCTACTCATGGAAGAAGGAATTGACAATAATTAAAGAATGAATAATTGAAGACTTTCTAAATTAGGTTAGGCATCAATGTCTTACTTTTACAAAAGCTTAAAGAGCTACTTTAAACATTACAAAGTCCAAATAATGAAATAAAGGCCTTATACACATACTAGTAGGCTTGCACATGAATATCACATGTTATTGTTAAATGGGCTACATGCTAAGTCCGCTAGCCCATAGACTTAGCCTGCAAAGTCCACAAGTTTCATAGATCAGACTCAAATTTCTCTTATAATTACACTTATTTGAAAAAAAGGGTCTAAAATTTGCAAATGCTCATTGAGTCCACAAACTTAGGCCTGTATACCCACCTCTACCTAGGGCATAATCAAAATTTATGGTTGAATGCTCTTTGGCTAGGTCTCTTAACCCTAAGCACGACTCAGTCGCAATATTTTGGCACCCAACGTGGGGCCTTATGAAACTCTTCTTGTTACTCCTTTCGTCAACCTTGATCCACCTATGGCAGTATGCTGTAGTCAAACTTCCACCATTGATAATAGAGAACCCCTTGATAGAAATTTTTCGAGATCATTATCAAACAAAACTATATTTCCCTTAACTTTGCAATACATGCCATAACCTAGGTCATTTTCTCATAGAAACAAACCAATTGTGCTTCTAATTTTATCAGACAGTTAGAATAGGGGGATTTCATTTGCAAAATTGAAAAATAGTATCAGCATCAAGAAACAGATTCAAGAATGAAAACATCGATCCGAGATTCCAAGCGATGCGCTTGAGTAATAATTCAAATAACATATGAAATCACATCAACCTCACAGGTAATTCACTCTAATTGGATCACAATTGCAATACCTAATTCTCGTGAATTTTCACAAATCTAACAGGTTGAAATAGGTTCTTAATCGATAACCTGACATCATGTGATTTAGATTAATCAATATGAATTGATCCCGAACTAATTCATACCAAAGCCTAATTAGAATTTTGCACAAATTAAAGAGAAGAGAGACATAGGACACAATTTTGAAATTAGAAAAATGAAGAAAAGGAATCAAAATTCATACTCCACCGTGCAATCGTATCCAAAACCTCAAATCAGTTCAAAATTTAGCCTTCCATAGAGATCTCCATGGAAGCTTGTACAGGAAGGAAGAAGGAGAATAGAAAAAGGAAAATGCAGAGATAAAAGAGAGAGGGAGATGAAAACTAAATCTCGAAAAATTAAAATTAAGAAGGAAAGTTTGTTACAATTAGTTATTAGAGACTATTTATAATTTGTCTCTAAGTCCATCTCTAAATTGGGCTTTGGCCCTAAACTAAATTGGCTTTTGGCCCAAAACAAAATTGGGCAGAAAAATCCAACAAAGACTATTGAAAAATAAAACTAAAAATTACAATTAAAGAAAAATTACGAAAAAAATAAAATTCAAAATTAACTAGCTTAATGTAAAGTTCAATCTAAGAAAAGTCTACTAACATACAAAATAAAAGGAAATAGATGAGAAAGTCCCAAACATGGCTCGAATATAAAAATGAACTAAATAAAAAAATTAAGAAACAATTAAAAAGATACAAGGAATAAAAAGGATATACAGTGTGTATAGTAAAATGTTTTATCACCTCCAATCTTGGAGGGTCTTGTAATCCAGTTGGTAAAAATGCAATAAAAAAAAATCTATAAGCCTATTGTAGGGTCGATGAAGCCGTTCAAGCTCAACACACCCTGCTAGCCCATAATGTTGATATCTGAATGTAGGTCAACGAAGCACACATAACCTTACAAGCTCAAGACACCAACCTCTGAGACTTGCATGAGGAGGCTATCGTTGATTTCCTTAGAGATTTTAACTATTTAAAACGATTGTAATGAATGAACAAGTCCACTCTTTTGGTCCTCAAGATTACACATTTCAATGAGACCACAGACTCGACCTACCACCTAAAGAGCTTCTGAGCACAAATTTTGATCAGTAGAGGGAGTGATGCCATCTACTACAAGCTATTTGTAAGGAGCTCTTGGCATATCATTGGATTGATTTAGCAGATTGAACGATGCCATGATAGGTCACTCTGATGAATTATCATGAAGGTTTGTTGCTCAGTTTATGGCAAATAAGAATGGACCCTCTACCATTGACCTATTTATTGTTGGGACACACATAAAATGCTCGAGCCTACACTCCTAACTGTGTCCCAACAACAAATCCTTATAGAGGTTTACAACACCATCCTCCTATGTCCAAATGCCGTCTTAAAATCAACATGTCACTCCTAGCAGTCCTCTCTTAACAATAGAATAACCATGTCAAACAAGAGACACCAAACCAAACCAGTAAACATACAAAGCATATAAATACCAATATAAACCTACAAGTCCTCCAGATGACCCTTCAAGGCTATTATCTTTCCTATATTGAATATAGTCACAAAATATGTTCCCTTTCTCATCTCCTCAATATTAGCTTGATCTCCTTTTGAGGTTGCCTACCTCTATAAGTTTCTTAGCTTGATTATACCATTTAATTATTAAATAAATTATACTAATTTTTGTTTTCAATCAATATTTTTAAAACCAGACCGGTGAAAGTACTGGTTTATGGTTTACTACTTAACCCGTTGTCGAACTAGTCTTACTATAATAATATTTTCATTTTTAATGACTATAATAACTATATTAAACAAAGAAGAGATATTCACTTATTTTAAGAGTAAGTTTAAGAGACTTACTCTTCATTTTCTTGAAATCTAATTGTTAAGATTAATTACTCATTACAATCATTAGATTTCAATAAAATGATTGGCAAAAATAAATAGTAATTTTCTTAAACTTACTCTTGCAGTAAATGAAAGACTCTTAAACAAAACTATCACAAAATTCATAACATTAAAACGTAAAAGGATCATAAATTATACATACTTCATATAAGTTATAAGACATAAGTCATAAAATATAAGAAAAAATGGACTAAGAGTGTAATTATAAAATTAAAAAAAATTATTAAATGTATCCTCATATCACTAAGTTAACTCTTTTTTTCATTAATCTTTTAATTAAAGAGGGTAGCGTTACAAAACAAAAATAGTTGCATTTAACAAAATCTAAAAATTTTCTAAAAAAATTATAAATCAATCGAACTGGTTGAATTATGAAAAAATTCCATCACAGCTAGACTAAACAAAGGACTAATTTTATGTTAAACAACTTCTCATTCAACATCCCCACCCACCCAATAGGAAATGAAAAAAATACTCCAACCACTAATTTTATGTTAATTGAATGCACTCATGGCTATTATCACGTGTTTAATATAAGTATTTGTTTTTTTCGGTGTTTTATGCAGACTGGAGACATCTTTTCATTTAACATCTTGTCATACACACTCAATTAAAAAACATTTTTATTTATTCTTTTTATTTTTTAAACTTATATTTTTTATTTTTTAATTATTAATTTTTAATTTATTCATTATTATATTATTCTTTGTAATTTATTGTTTCTTTTCAATTTCATCTTACCATCAGTTAATTTTCACCGTTTAATTTATTTTTATTGTATCAGTTTTTATTATAATTTATTATTTTTTCTGTTTGATATTTAATTTATATTTATTGTTTATTTTCATCCTACTACCATGCCTTAATTCATTTTCTATGTTTTTTGCTTTAATGTCTAATCTAGTTTTTTTTTTTTTTAATTTTCATCTTAGCATACTTTAATTTTCATAATTTAATATTTTTACTTTATAGCAACTATATTTTTTTTTCTATAAATCTTTCCATCCTTTAATTATTCTTTATTCTCATTTTTAATTAATTTATTTAATTTTTTTTCTTTAACTTAGCTTATACATATTCTAGTCAAACACAACAACATTGAAAAAGATAAAGACAAAATATAACAACCAGAAGATAAAACATGACTCAAGAACAAAGATAAAATGAATTATTTAGAAGATAAGTATGTTATATATTAAAAATAAAAATAAAAAAATTCGATGAGATTGTCATCTATCCCATAATTAATTTGCTTAACAAATTGTGTCAACAATTTAGTATAGCTATATCAATTTCATGCTATTGTATATATAAATTAATTTTGACTAATGATATATGTATTTTAATTTTGAAAGAACATTGGTGTATTTTTCATATGCATTATGCTCATAATTATACAATGGTACATTCTCACAACTAAATTAAAATTAATTAGCATGGCGTAAAATCACATATATAGAATTTAAAATGTTTTAAATTTTATTGAATTTTTGCTATTTAAAAGGAATAAAATATAAAAAAATAACAATCTTGCCCTACCAACCTGCATGATTTGATATTCTTAATTAGGAAGTGGATATACTAGATCCATCATAAATCATTGACTTATTTAGTATAAAGTAAAACAATAATTACAAAAAAAGTAAAAGTATATGAATTTTCTAAATCATATTGCTTCCTTAAGAAAACATACTAACTTTATCAATTTCATTATCATCTATCGAATTCGTAACAATTTATTTACACTTAATTAAAAAAACTATATATATGAAGTTCATTTTATTATTTGTTTATTAAAATGCATAGTATAATAATTGTCATAGTTTAATTACATGCTAAAATTTGATATATATTATAAAGCAAATTTCACAAAATTATTAACAAATACCATAATCAATTAGTAATAAAACAAGAATTAATAAAATTGGAAGCAATGGTAGAACAAAAAAAAAAATAGAAATGTAAAAAATAAATAAAATTAATATACAAACAAAAATAATTAGTATAATGTATTTAAAAATTATAAGAAAAAAAATAAGATAGTGAAATCGGAGAAACGAGTATCTCCAAAAGTTCAATTTCTAGTTTGGCATATGGATATAGATAGGTTGTCAAATAGGTTTACTCTGTTGAACAGACGAATTATTCTCCAAGGAGAATAGCTATATAGATTGTGTGGTAATACAAAAGAAACAAGTTTTCATTTTATGTTTATGTGTTTTGTATTGTCTCATGTCTAATATTCATTCTGGGGGGTTGGACGGCTTTGAACCGAATGTTAAAAGTCTTTTGCTATTAATTTATGGGTTTGATTGACTGTCTAAAAACAAAACAGAAGATTTGATCTTTTATGTGATTTGTATGAGTATAATAGATAGAGTTTAATTGATATAAACTTTCAGTGTAAAAGATTTTTACACACATTCAATCGTGACTTTTCATTTATGTGACTTTTAAAGTAGTAACAAGTAAAGTCAATAAATTTACTATGAATGAAGAATTGTGATAATGTCACTATAAAAATTTTTACACTAATCATGTGTACCAATTAATCTCTAATAGATATGAAAGACACGAAATGGGAATTGGATGAGAATATATTCTCATTTCCATTGTGCCTCTTAGCTTTCTTAATATACCTTTTAATGTATCTATTACACACGTACACGTTTTGTTTTCAAATTACAATTAGTCATTAAACATCACCACCCTCCAAACTTTTTTCCTTTTGTTAATAGCGAAAATTTATATAACGTGTGTATTTTTCCAAATAATAATAAATATAAAAATTTTGACTAAATTATTTCTTTTATTTTCAATTGGGTGTATATGACGAGATGTTAAATGGAAAAATGTCTTCAGTCTCCATAAAACATTGAAAAAAAAAAAGAAATATTCAATTTAAACACGTGATAATGGCAATGAGTGCACTCAGTTAAAATAAAATTAGTAGTTGGAGTATTTCTTTCATTTTCTGTTGAGTGGGTGGGGATGTTGAATGAGAAATTGTTTGCATAATGATTTAAACTAAAATTAGAGCAGATTGTGCCTTTCAATAGTTGTAAATTGTACAAAGAAGACAAAAAAGAATAACAGATAATAAATTGGATCATCTCAACCATTAGTTCTTCTTTTAGATATTTATGTTTTTTTACTCTCATATATATTTGACTTTCTAATGCTTGATATGTCATATATATATATATATATATATATATATATATATATATATATATATATATATATATATAATAGTATAAAATCACAACTTTTTATTTATATAACTTTTAAAATATTAATTGGTAAAGTTAACAAACTTAACATAAATATAGGTATAAAATCTTTTATATTGACATTGCACAAGTCTTTTTCTCTACGAGTAAGATAAAAGACTTACTACTCTTCTTTATCATCACCCTTTTTTTATAATTTAATAAATATAATGAGTAACTAATTTTAATTATTAGATTTTAAAAAAATAAATTGTTATGACGGAAGAATAAGTATTTTAAGAGAAAAAAAAAATTGTTTGCAACTATTTGAAATTTATTCGGTCTAAAAAAATGGATTATATATTGTAGGTACTCTAAAAAAATAAAAACACAAAGATCCCAATCTCTTAGTATTTGGATAAAAGCGTAAATGGATATAAGAAACTATATGAATGTTTTAGTAAAATTTATTTAATTTAAAAGGAAAATGTGGCTTTGAGGAAGTAAAGTTTATTTTCATTTTTAAGTAAAATTTAATATTTTAATAGATAAACATAATCAATTTTGATTTATTCATATAAATTTATAATGCAAATGAGAGTTTTTCGTTTGAGGAAAAAATTATAAAAACTGTATTATATTAATTCAAAGGATATTTAAAAAATAATAAAATATAAATTAACACCACTGAGTTTTTTTAGAAAAATAAATAAAGTATTATATCATGTCAAAACAATATCGATTACAAGAAGTGATAGGAGATTTTGTATAAAAAAATACATAAAAAAATCTCGAGAAATTAGTTTATTTCTCCACATACTTTGGGTACTAGTTAAACATAAATTTTTAATACAACAATTTGGGTTTTTTTTTTTTTAAGGGCATACAACAATCTTGTTGCATTAACCAATAGTAGAAGGAAAAAGTATCATTTGAATAATACCCTCTTTATATTATTCTATATTCTAAGTAAAATATATTCCAATATTTCGTAGTAAAATTATTTATTGCTGAACATCAAGACATTCCATGCCAACCATATAATCCATATATAGGATAACAAAACACATTATAATCCATATGCCCTTACCTATTCTTGTCTTTAGTAAATCTCACATGTTGTCATAGATGAGAAAAACAATTTAAAGATAGAACGTGAACTTTTACGAACTAACAACGCAACAAAAGTTGATACTTGGTGTACACATAAACAACAAATATGGTAGACATTCTAGAGCTTCACAATATACATGACATGGATATCTATCAAACAAGTTAACATTTCTTTTTATCGGTTCAACCTTGTTAATGGTGTTTAATGTCAACTTTCAAATAAAAGCAAAAACTTTTGAAGGAACTTTTGTTTTTTTTTCCATATAAGGTTGAAGAAACCAAAATTTTGTGAGTGATTCACAAGACCTAATAATCACATGCGCAAAGGTGGATGTAAGTAAACGAATTTAAACTTCACTCGCCCATGAGGCCTAAACTAATGCATGAAGACTTCCCCCTTTTATTAACCTTTTTACCAAGTATTGTTCACTTATTTCAATGTAACTCTTTTCAAATAACATATCTAAACCATGTAGGACTTTGCTTCTTTATAATATATGTTAAACTTACAACAATATTATATTATATATATATATATATATATATATATATATATATATCAAAAGTCAAAGTATTAAACAAAAATATTTTAGTAAACACAATAATATTTTAATTTCATCAAATGTTTGTCAATCCATATGCAATAATCTTAAACATTAGAAGTGAGACGAGTATAAAATATATATTTTTTTGTACAATTTTACACAATATACACATTAGAAGTAAAGTTTTCTGATCTATGTAGTAGTAGTACTACTAATAATAACACCCTCTTAAAATTATGGTTAGTAGTACTAATAATAGCACCCTCTTAAAATTATGGCTTCCTATGAGCAATTTATTTTAGCACCCTTTTATTTTCTATTCACACCCCTCAAGGTATGACTTTTTTTATGTTTCTTGTTGATTTTTTAAACGTTCCCCCTTATTTGATTTTTTAAACCCTTGAACTTATCTTCTTTTTTTTATTGTGTTGTTGTGTATTTGTGCATGATTTTTCTCAATGGCTCCTCTTGTGTCTCAAAACATCAATGGTCACATTGTGCCTTATTGCATATCCTTAATCATTGGATGTGTTTGCAAGTCTTTAGGGTAAGCTTTATTTAGAAAGGAAACACCAATTTCGTTCATGTATGACTTTCTTGGTGTTTCTTGTTGATTAAGATTGGTTTGGAGTGTTCCATACGCGTCATTCTTGATATGACAATTGATTTGCAATGTTCTGAATCAACCTATCTGGAACACAAAAAATTATAGTTCCGGATGAATCGATTTAGAATACAATTTTTTTACAATTCCGGATCACCTAATCTAAAATATACATAATGTATTCCGAATCAATTGATCCAGGATACAATTGTCAATTCTACGTTTGCATTCTAGATCACCTAATCCAAAATGTACATTCACATTCCGAATCAGGTGATTTAGAATACAATTGTCAAGTCCATGTTTGCATTATGGATCACCTGATCTGAAATGCTTTTTTTGAATTTAAAAAGTTTAAACTTTTTTGTCTTTAAAGTGAGGAGACATGACAGAGGAAACTTGATGAAAACCAACGAAGAAGTGAATGAGTGCTCTTTGAAAGAGGTGGCAAAGTGCACGCAGCATCAAAGTCTGGTTTCAATGCTCTGTGAAAAAAAAAAGAGGTTAAAACAAGTAAGGGAACCTTGAGAATTTGCAAAATATTGTAGATGTTGAAGGGGTGCTAATAGAAACCGAGAGGTTGCTAAAAGAAACAACCCTCACTAAGTACACATGGTTGGAATCAACGTTCATTGTAGGCTTAGTTTGACCTTTAATTTTAGGCTTAAATAAATTTTGTATCCCTGAAGTTTCACAAAAAATTATTTTTAGTTTTTAAAATTCAAAAATATTTTTTTAGCTCCTAATTCACTTTTAGTTCTTTTTCTCTAGTTAATACCGTTAAAAAATTGCTGCCATGAAACACATTTTTGTACTCGTGAATCACTCTCCTTTTCAACCCTAATCTTCACAATCTTTAATTTCACATTTAACACAATCAAATACACCGAAACTTATAAATTAATAACAATAATATAAAAAAAAAATTTCAAAGACTAAAAACAATATTTTTTAATTTCAAGAACAAAAAATTATTTTGATAAAATTTTAGAGACAAAAAACTTATGTAAGCCTTAATTTAAAATCTATGTGGAGCCACTTTTGCATCTTTCAAGTTGATGTTGCTACATGTTTGGAGAAGCGTTCCCCAAAATTAATTTTAAATATAATTAATTTAGTAGAATTGAGTAGGATTAAAATTAATTTTGAAATAAAATAATTTATGTTTTTATCATGAAATAAAATTAAATGTAAAATCTAATATAAATTTTTTTATCAAATGCAAAAACTAATCTAAATTGTTTCAATATAAAATCAGTTTTAAATACAAAATCAATTATAAATTCTTGGATATAACGTAAAACTAAATATTCCAAAATTTATTTAAAATTTTAATTTTATCATCAAGATAAAATTTCTCTAACGTAAAAAACCAAGTTCAAAATCTCCTTACATAAACGTGGTCTTGAAGATTCTATGGTCTGTTAGCTCACGTAATAACTTGATTAGTTCACTTTTTAAAAGTAGCAGTAGTTCAACCTTAGGCTTATATTTAACCATAGCAATGGATTTTTTAAAAATTTTATCTTAATGTTTATTTATATTTCTATATTATTAATAGAAGAGAATTTTCCTTTTAATTTGTACTTTTTAAAATACATTATTCTAGCTTTTTTCAAAGCAAAAGTCATTCTGTTAATTAAACCTTTTGCAATCAGTCACTCTGTTAAACTAAGTCTCGCATTTTGGACCTTCACTGATAGATTTAACTTATGTTCTTCCATATCCTTTAGCAAAGCTAGCAAGTTTGCTCTATGAACTTCACATAGTTGATTTGTAAGGATATGGATGGATAGTGTTTTGACATATCATCTAATGTTCACATGGTGGTAAACACACCTCTATAGTGTGTAATACGTTAAAGGATGCTATAGAACAAAAACATTTATTGGTACATGAAAAATACTAGCAAGACACTCCCTTATCCTTCCAACACACTCTTATAAGGTAGAATTCATGTTAGTACCACTAAATACAAGAGTCCATTTCCCATTTGGTTGGTCTCATTCCCAAACTAGTATTACTTGCATGAAGTTCAACCAATACGAGAGATTCTTAAAAAGAAGGTATAAGAGAATACATTGCTAGTATTCCTCGTTGTATGCAAAGTTTAAGAATTGAGTTGAATTTACATTGTTTGGTTGACAAAAGGAAGTAAGAGGAAGAAAATAGAGGAAAAGAGAGCGAAAAGTTAAATGATTTTTTGGTAGGAAAGAAAAGTATAAATTTTCTTTTCCTTTGTTCGACTAGGTAGAAAATCAAAGGAAAGGAATAGATATATTTATAAAAGGCTTACATAAGTTTTTTGTTCTTAAAGTTTCGTTAAAAATCACTTTTGATCCTTGAAATTCAAAAATATTTTTTTTAGTTTATGAAATTAACATATTATTTATAATACATGTTTATTTATATTTCTAAAATGTTTTTTTTAGTTTCTAAAATGTATTTTTTTAGTTTAAAAAATACATATTTATTTATATTTCTATATTATTAATAAAAGAGAATTTCCCTTTTGATTTCTACTTTTTAAGATACATATTATACCTTTTTTGAAAAACAAAAAAGCAAAAGTCATTCTGTTAAAAGCGAGATTCAAACTCATGACCTCTCCCTGTTCCATATTTAGATATTGTCACTAGATCAACATCATAACTTTAAGTAAAAAAATTACTTTAAAATATTTATATCAAACATATATAATTGTCTTACTATATTTATAATATTATATTATATATTATATCGATACTATTAATAAAGATAATTTTCTTTTGATATTCACTTTTCAAAATACGTATTCTACCCATTTTGAAAAACAAAAAAGAAAAAACTATTCTGTTAAAAGTGAGATTCAAACCCTTGACATCTCCTTCCCCCATATTTGGATGTTGCTACTAGATCAACCTCATAACTTTAAGCAAAAAACTACTTTAAAATATTTATATCAAACATACATAATTATCCTAATATATTATGTTATATATTATATCTATACTATTAACAAATGGAATTCTCCCTTTTGATGTTCACTTTTCAAAATACCTATTCTACCTTTTTTAAAAAACAAAAAGAAAAATTTATTTTGTTAAACGAGAAATTTGAACTCACGACTCTCCCTCCCCTATATATGGATTTTTTCATTAAATAAACCTTATAACTAACTACTTTAAAATATTTTTATCCAACATACATAATTGTCTTAATCTATAATATATAATATTATAGTATATACTATATCTATACTATTAATAAAGGGAATTTCTCTTTTTGATGTCTACTTTTCAAAATACCTATTCTACCCTTTTTGAAAAACAAAAAACTATTCTATTAAAATTGAGATTCGAACTCATGACCCCCCCCCATATTTGGACATTGCTACTAAATCAACCTTATAATTTTAAGTAAAAAACTACTTAAAAATATTTATATCAAACATACATATTGTCGTACTATATCTATGCCTATAATATATGATATTATATTATAGACTATATCAATACTATTAATAAAGAGAATTCTATTTTTTATGTCCACTTTTCAAAATACATATTCTACTCTTTTTGGGAAAAAAAAGAAAAAACTATTCCGTTAAAAGTGAAATTCGAATCCATGACTTTTCCCTCCCCCACATATGGACGTTGTTACTAAATTAACCTTATAATTTTAAGAAAAAACTACTTTAAAATATTTATATCAAACATACATAATTGTCTTACTATAAATCTATAACATATAATATTATATTATATACTATTAATAAAGAGAATTCATTTTTTTATGTCCACTTTTTAAAATACCTATTCTACCATTTTTTAAAAACAAACTATTTTGTTAAAAGAGAGATTCGAACCTATGACTTCTCCCTCCCTGTATATATAGATTTTGCTACTAGATAAACCTTATAACTTTAAGCAAAAAGCTACTTTAAAATATATTCAATATACATAATTTTCCTAATATATATATAATCTATAATATGTAATATTATAATATATATACTATTAATAAAGGGAATTCCCCCTTTTGATATCCACTTTTCAAAATACCTATTCTACCCTTTTTAAAAAATAAAAAGAAAAATCTATTTTGTTAAAAGAGAGATTTAAACCCACGACTTCTCCTTCCCCTATTTTCTCGTATATGGATTTTGCCACTAAATGAATCTTATAACCGTAACAAAAAAATTACTTTAAAATAGTTATATCCAACATAAATAATTGTCATATTATCTATCCACATTTTATGATTATTCTATCATTCTAAATATTTTATGACTTTTCTCACTCTCGCAAATATAACTTCTCTCATATTAATAAATGCACATATACACCAGTTATATCTTACCACAAATCAATTTTCTTAAACACTATTAATATATGTATACATTTAATCATAACTATTTTTAATAAAAATATAAACAGACAGCACAACAACATTTTTGAAATCTATTCAAACTCTATCCTCTATTCATTTTTTCAAATTCATTACAAATTTGACATATTCATTCATGATTCGATATGTTTTTATCATGTTATCATAAATAAAGAAGTATCAAAATTTACAAAATATATTTCAAAACATATTGAACTAAAATCATTACACACAAAATGACACAGTAAATTATTTATATTTTATCATGTTATTACAAAACATATTAAAATTAAAAATCTCAAAATTATTATAATATATCAAAATAGAAATGCAAATATACAGGTACGACTACACTTGTGTTTTCATTACTCTTAATAAAAGGAAACCTTTATATTTTGAGGAACATTTGCAATAAAAAGTTCTTACATTAAATTCTTAATTAAAATTATTATTTTTAATGTAAGTTTCATAAGTTAAGTATTTAAAAATTAGACAAAAGTATATAAATATTTCTATTTAATTTTTAAGTATCCAACTTATATGATTCACATTAAAATAATAATTTTAATATTAATTATTATCTAAATTACAGTCTTATATTTCGAATAGTTTAATGTTAGTAACTC
Source organism: Psophocarpus tetragonolobus (assembly GCA_037954015.1). Taxonomy (NCBI): domain Eukaryota; kingdom Viridiplantae; phylum Streptophyta; class Magnoliopsida; order Fabales; family Fabaceae; genus Psophocarpus; species Psophocarpus tetragonolobus. The sequence continues at coordinate 48,312,071 of CM075692.1, read as the reverse complement.
CTATATTCTTGTTGCTTGCCCAAAAAAAAAAAGTACTTTGATTTACTTTATCATTCCTTTTTGGCAGAAATAATTCATAGTTTCATGTGCAGTTTTCCATTAGCAGTGTAATTGTAATTTTGTTCTAAAGATTCCCTTTTAGTTGATGGGTTAGCTAACATTACTTTTTAGTTAATTTCCTTCGTAAAATCACTTATATATAATGAGTTTTTTTATGTATAACAATAATAATAATAATAATTTATTATTATTATTATGATATATAAAAGGAATATATTATTTTGATATCTACAATTATTAATGAAAAAAATATTTTTATTTAAGTTTCAAATTTAAATTATCAAAACGCTTCTTTATTCTTCTATCTTATTACCTTTCTTCTCTCATGCATCCACTCTTCTCAAATACGTAATTAAATTTTTTTTCATTAGTAATAATAATATAATACAAGTATAATTTTTTTACATGCAGTCAATATATATTTTTAGTTTACTTGAACTCACGTCAGAATATTTAATAAAATTATAAGATAGTCTTTTTACTAATTTGTGTATCGATATATTTTTTTTAATTTTTAAATAAATAAATAAATAGTTATTATTAAGCCTATCTCTTTATTCACTTTTCAGTGTTAAGCCTGTTATATATAATTATTATTTTATAAATATTAGGAAATATTCCATTTTGATATATACCTTTAGTTGGATTTTTCATAAAAATAATTATTAAAAAATTAATTACAAATCACATGTTGTATTTAACTTTTTTATTTTAATTTTTCATATTTTATTTTATTTTTATTTAAAACTATAAGAAGAGAGCGAAAGTGCTTCCCTCCCTTAGTAATAACTAAAAAAGTAGCGCTAAAGGTTTTACAAAAGTTTAATTGGTATACACTGTCTAAAACATTTTTATAGATGTGATTTTTAAAATACTATTGAGTATAGTCAACAAAATTTACTATGAATAAAGGGTTGTAATTGAACGTCAATGTAAAAATTTTTAAACTAACTATATATACCAATTAAACTCATATTAAATTACTTCTTCCATTTAAATGTTTGTTTTAACTTTTATCATCAAATCTAGAAAATAATCCAGTGCTATACAGCTATCATGTTCGATAAAAAACATTATCCATCTCAGCTAGAAGTTCATTGGTGCTAACTAACCACATATTGTTAGTTTTGTAGTTTGATTAAGTTTTGTAGTTTGATTTTTAGTCCCACATTGCTTAGTATTGTGAGATGGTGTTCCTCACTTTGCTATATAAGCAAGCTTATGTAAGGTTTACAAATGCACCAAAACAAATACTTCTTAGTGTTGTTTATTTTTCTCTTCTCTCCTTTAGTGCCTTGTTCCCAACAAGTGGTATCAGAGCCTATTTCTTAGTATGTTCTGTGGTTGCAGCAGTGTCTGATCTTCTGCATCAGAAAAGATTTTGTTAGAGTAAATTTTCTTAGTATGCTCTGTGGCTGCAGCTGTGTCTGATCTTCCACATCAGAAAAGATTTTTTCTCTTGTTCTTGGGGATCTCAGTCTAGAGAACTAGTGGGGGCTTTTCTTCAAAAGCAGTAGGAGCAATGGCAATGGACGAAGGCAAGATGAAGATTGAAAAGTTCGATGGTGCGGACTTTGGCTTTTGGAAAATGCAGATAAAAGATTATCTATATCAGAAGAATATGTATCAATCACTCACAAGAAAGAAGCCAGAGGGTATGAAAGAGGAAGATTAGAGTCTCCTTGATAGACAAGCCCTTGGAGTCATTAGACTGACATTATTCCGTAATATTGCTTTCAACATTGCAAAAGAAAGGACGACAGCAGGTCTCATGAAGGCTCTTTCCAAAATGTACGAGAAACCATCGGCCTCAAACAAAGTTCACTTGATGAGGCGATTGTTCAATCTGCGGATGTCTGAAGGTGCTTCGGTGGCACATCATCTCAATGAACTAAACACTGTTACAACCCAGTTGAGTTAAGTTGATATTGAGTTAGATGAGGAAGTACAGGCTTTAATACTTTTGTCTTCCCTGCCAGAAAGTTGGAATGCTACGGTCACGGCTGTGAGTAGCTCATCGAGAAGCAATAAGTTAAGATTTGATGATGTTCAAAATTTGGTTGTTAGTGAAGAGATCCGGCAGAGAGAGTAGGGTAAACCATCAACCTCTTCAGTATTGCATACAGAGTCAAGAGGAAGAAGTTCAACCAAAGAAAGCGGACGTGACAAATCAAAGGAGAGATGATCCAAGTCCAGAAATCATCGTAGTTCCCAAAACTCGAAGACGATCGAGTGTTGGAATTATGGGAAAACCGGGCACTACAAAAACTAGTGCAGGAGTGCACAGAAGAGTCAAGAAGCAAAGGGCGAAACAAACGTTGCCTCCACCTCAGGAAAAGATGAGGTGCTGATATGATTTCTTGAAGATAAAGAGAAGTCTTGGGTATTAGACTCTGGAACATCTTTTCATGCTACCTCACAAACGGAACTATTCGAGAATTATGTTCCTGGAAACCCTTGGTAAGGTTTACCTTGGTAATGAGCAGTCATGTGAGATTGTAGGTAAAGGTGCAATAAAAATTAAGTTAAACGGGTCTGTATGAGAATTGAAAAATGTCAGACATATTCCCGACCTGACTAAGAACTTAATCTCAGTGGGCCAGTTAGCCAATGAAGGCTACACGACAATCTTCCACGGTGATAATTGGAAGATTTCAAAGGGTGCGATGACAATTGCTCGAGGCAAAAAGAGTGGTACTCTTTACAAGACAACAAGAGCATGTCATTTGATTGCAGTTGCAACAAATGAAACTACCAATCTATAGCACCAAAGACTTGGGCATATGAGTGCGAAAGGGATGAAGGCCATGCACTCAAAAGGAAAATTACCAGGTCTTCAGTCAATAAAAATTGACATGTGTAAAGACTGTATACTTGGAAAGCAGAAGAGAGTCAGTTTTCAGACAAGCAGAAAAACCCCAAAGAAAGAGAGGCTTGAGCTCATCCACTCTGATGTTTGGGGACCAATGACTGTCCCTTCCATTGGTGGGAAACAATACTTCGTAACTTTTATTGATGATCACTCCAAAAAAATATGGGTTTACTGTCTGAAGTATTTGAAGCTTTCAAGATTTGGAAAGCTATGGTAGAAAATGAGACAGGATTGAAGGTTAAAAAGCTCAAATCCGACAATGGTGGTGAATATGTAGATACCAGATTCAAGAAGTTTTGCTATGAGCATGGAATCAGAATGGAGAGAACCGTGCCAGGTATGCCTCAACACAATGGTGTAGTAGAGTGTATGAATCGAACGTTGACTGAAAGAGCCAGAAGCATGCGTGTTCAGTCAGGCCTACCGAAGCAATTCTGGGCAGAAGCAGTCAATACAGCAGCTTACTTGATCAACAGAGGTCCATCAGTACCATTGGAGCATAAAATACCAGAAGAGGTATGGAGCGGAAAAGAAGTAAAACTCTCACATGTTAGAGTTTTTGGGTGTACAACTTATGTGCACATTAGCGATCAAGGAAGAAACAAACTTGATCCCAAATAAAAAAGGTGCACTTTCATCTGTTATGGTGAATATGAGTTTGGCTACCGTCTGTGGGATGATGAAAACAAAAAGATGATCTGCAGTAGAAACGTGATCTTCAACGAAGGAGTCATGTACAAGAATAAGCATAATACAAGTGCCAATAACTCAAAACCGAGTGGGCCAACTTATGTAGAGGTGGATGATGCTGTAGACAGTCCACCAGTTGAGAGTTCTCAATCAGAGGAAGTAATTAAATCAGGCAGAGAGCAACAATTAACTTCAACTCCTGAATTGAGAAGGTCTTCTCGAGTTCCTGTGCCTAACAGGAGATACATGAACTACATGTTGTTAACAGATGGAGGAGAGCCTGAAGACTATTCGGAAGTATGTCAAACCACAGATGCGAGCAAGTAGGAGCTTGCCATGAAAGATGAAATGAAGTCTTTAATCTCAAATCAAACATGGGAATTAGCAAAGTTACCTATGGTAAAGAACGCACTTCACAACAAATGGGTGTATCGCATGAAGGAGGAACACAATGGTTCCAAAAGATATAAAGCTCGACTAGTTGTAAAAGGATTCCAACAGAAGGAAGAAGTGGATTACACTGAGATATTTGCTCCAGTTGTGAAACTCAATACTATCAGATCTGTGTTAAGTATTGTTGCCAGTGAAGAACTCTACTTAGAGCAATTGGATGTGAAGACTGCGTTTCTTCACGGAGAGTTGGATGAAAAAATCTACATGCATCAACCTGAAGGTTTCTTAAAGAAAGGAAAAGAAAACATGGTGTGCAGATTAAAGAAGAGCCTGGATGTTCTGAAACAAGTTCCAAGACAGTGGTATAAGAAGTTTGAGAGCTTCATGCACAAGGAAGGTTTTAAGAAGTGCAATGCTGACCATTGTTGTTTCTTCAAGAGGTACAACTCTAGTTACAATCATTTTGCTACTTTATGTCGATGATATGTTAGTAGCAGGTTCAGATATGAGTGAGATCAGAAACTTGATGCAGCAGTTGTCAAAATAATTTGCCATTAAAGATTTAGGACCAGCAAAGAAGATCCTAGGAATGCAAATCATGCGAGATAAGCAAAAGGGAACCTTGCAGTTATCTCAGACAGAGTACATCAACCGTGTTTTGCAAAGATTCAACATGGGCAATGCCAAACCAGTTAGCACACCTTTGGCTACTCATTTTCGTCTATCAAAAGACTAATCTCCTAAGACGGAGGAAGAAAAAGAATTAATGGCTAAAATTCTATATGCTTCAGTCATTGGAATTCTGATGTACGTGATGGTATGCACAAGACCAGACATTGGTTATGCAGTGGGAGTTGTAAGCAGGTTTATGTCAAATCCAGGTAAAGCTCACTGGGAAGCTGTGAAATGGATTTTGAGATATCTACGAGGCACTAAGGAAAAGTGTTTGTGCTTTAGTAAAGGTGAATTAAAAGTACAAGGCTACGTAGATACAGACTTTGCTGGAGAAATTAATCATCGAAGAAGTACCACTGGCTATTTACTGTTGGAACTACAACTGTTAGTTGGATGTCACAGATACAAAAGATCATTGCTCTATCCACTACAGAGTTTGAGTATGTAGTAGTAACAGAAGCTAGCAAAGAATTGATATGGCTTCAAGGATTGTTAACAGAGTTGGGATTCATCCAGGAAAAGAGTGTTTTGCATAGTGATAGTCAAAGTGCAATACATCTGGCTAAGAATTCAACATTTCATTTCAGAACGAAACACATTGATCTCCGTTATCACTTCATCAGATCTCTACTTGAGAATGAAGTACTAATGTTGAAGAAGATACTAGGAAGTAAAAACCCAGCGGATATGTTGACAAAGGTTTTCACAACAGAAAAGTTGAGGCTTTGCAGTGTCTCAACTGGTCTTCAAGAATAATTGATGATGAAGGCAACTACAATAAGTGATAATCAAACTCCAAGTGGGAGAATTGTTAGTTTTGTAGTTTGATTAAGTTTTATAGTTTGATTTTTAGTCCCACATTGCTTAGTATTGTGAGATGGTGTTATTCACTTTGCTATATAAGCAAGCTTATGTAAGATTTACAAATGCACCAAAACAAATACTTCTTAGTATTTTTTATTTCTCTCTTATCTCCTTTAGTGCCTTGTTCCCAACACGTATATAGTCTTCCAGATTTAGACGGAGCAACTTGATTTGAGAACAATATAGACCATACATTAAGCAGGATTAGACTTATTACCACAGGAAAATATGGAAACAATAGCAGAAACAATTGAGTAAACATTCAAGAGGTGATTGATAAGTCTATAAAATATTTTTTTAGAGCAACTTAGTTGTTGAAATTTTCTTTTTATGTATGTTAATTTCTAAAACATTTTAGATAACCCTTTTAAAATGTTTTAAATGTGTAATGTTTAAAGAGCTGAATTAATTTGCACCTACAAATCGATCATTAAAGGATGGTTAATTTTTTTGAAAAGTTATTTCAACATCTAGGTGTTAGTGCTAGTGATTTTCAATTTAAAGTATTATCTAAAGCTATTTAAAAGCTATAACACAATCATTAAGGAATTGATATGTCTGAAAATTAATTTCTTTTAGTATGCAAGTGTAATTTATAACTTTGAGGACCAAAATGATTATTTACTCATAAATAATTATGAGTTTCTTAGGCTTCGTGTGAAATGATTTTTTATTTTAAGTTTTAAAATTAAAAAAAAAGTTTTAATTTAAGTGGTTCAATTTATATAAATAACTTTTTTCTGGTTTTAAATTTTAAAATATCGTTGTCTAATTTTAACTCTACGTAACCTTTTGTTTCTATGTGACTATTAAAGACTACTAACAACAACAGCCGAAGACCAGTGATAACGATAAGAAAAATAGAGATGTCAATCATTTGTGGGTTAGTTACTAGAGATGACAACCAGAGACTAATGATAGTGATGATTGTTGACTAGCAACTAACAACAATATGAAATAGTGACAACAAGCTTGAGTAAAATACAAAAATACATAAATCTTGAAAACAATTAATTTTTGTTTTCAAAATAGATTTTAAAACAAAAACATAAAATTGGCTGCCACACCCAAAGAAACCTTTATATTAATAAAAATATGGGTCCAATTGGCAAATTAAACAATGACCTTATCCCATAGATAAGAATCCTTCCTAGCAACCTATAAATTGATGCAAACCATGCCCCAAACTCCATCCATCTCCTATATCAAAACACAACTTACCTAAAAAACAATACAAAACAATGAAGATCACACTCTTAGCATCAATTGTTCTTCTCTTTGCCTTCACTTCTCAACCACTACTTGAAGCTTCACCAGACCAAGTAGTTGACACATCAGGCAAGGTACTCCAAGCTGGTGTCAATTACAACACTCTTCTGTACATACCCTTCTCAAATTGTAGAAGCCAACAAGCCCCTGGCCTCTCAAAGATTAGCAAATCATGCCCTCTTGATGTTGTGGCTGTGGATAGCAAGAAATCGATTGCCACTAAGGTTTATGCCTAAGAACCCAAAAAAAAGTGTTATTAGTCTCTCTACAAACCTCAACATCTTGTTCCCACCAAACATGACTTGCCCTCATCACTCCACAGTGCGGAAGATTGATGATCATCTTCATGCTTCTAAAGGACAATGGTTTGTGATCACTGGTGGTGTTGTGGGAAACCCGGGTAGAGAAACCATTGGTAATTGGTTCAAGATTGAGAAATATAATGATTATTATTATAAACTAGTGTATTGTCCTAGTGTGTGCCCTTCTTGCAAGCACCAGTGTAGAAATGTTGGGATGTTTAAGGATCAGAATGGGAACCAACGTTTGGCTCTAAGTGATCCTTTCCAATTGAGATTCTTCAAGGCCTAACCAAACCTTCTCATGTTGTTCACAATGTGTTCATATATTCAATAGTGTGAATATTAATTTAAGTGTATTTCCTAATACTCATGTGTTTATTCATGGTTAATTTAAAGGATATATATCCAATGGTGGTTTCCTTGTTAAGAAATAAAGCTAGTAGTTGAATAATATAAATTAAGAAATCTTTTCTTCTAGTATATATTTTTAATATTGATGATACATGTACACTCATTTAATTTATATATCTCTTATTTCTTTCTATTTCTGTCAGGTTAATTCTTATATCATAAATCCTATTATATTTATATATCTTTCTTTTTTTCTTTATCTCATTAAGTGTCAAATTGCATATGGATACATATGTATAATTTTTTTTTTAAATTTTTAATTCTATGTCTTGCTAGCTATAGGTATATGATAGAAACACAAAATTAAACATGAAGCAATGTGCAAAAATAGACTTAGGTACTCTAATTATTTAAAACAATTAATTAGATATCCAAATTTTTAATTGAGTGAATTTGGTACCTAATTATTTAAAATGTCCTAATCTAATACTTTATATGTTAAACATTCTTAAGAAAGTGATGTCTATATTTTTCGGATTCTTTCATTATTATTGGTATTCTTTTTTTTTTTTTTCTTACTAAACTGAGTTTGTTCATTAATATTATTATTATATTATATCTGTAGTTTGTATTTTAATTTTAACCGAAAGTATCAAATTGAGGGATTTTAAATAATTGGTATAAAATTAAATAAAGTCAAATTAAAGAAATAGGCATTCTAAAATAGATATCAAATGGAACTATTTTAAGTACAATGCAAAGTAGTTCTGCAGTGAATGATATTTTGCATGCAAAATATGAAAATTTTAAGTAAAGTCAGGTGATGAAATTAATTATTTTGTCTTTGAATTGTTCGCGTCACATGCTAATTAATCTTCACTTACATGTTATATATGCTCTCTATGAATTCTTCGAGCTTTCTGACTTCCACACTTATTCAACTTTTTAGAATTTTAATTAAAAAAAAATATCATGTATGCTTTTTAATTCTTCACATATTCAATACCTTTAAGCTAACCGCTAAGTAAAATGACAATAATTTAAGAATTAAAAACTCAATCAAAATGATTAATATTTTAAATGTTTTTTTGTGAGTAAAATTTAATTTAATGGTGTTAATTGTATTGATTATTAAAAGTAATAAAATATTTAATGTTATTTTTAATAAACAAGTCATCATGGTTAAATTTAATTCTATATTATTAAATTCAATTACTTTATTACCTTTTAATAAATAATACAATCAAGACCAATAAATTTAATTTTATGATTATTATTATATTATCTTATTTCTCACAATAAATTAAACTTTTTTCATATAGAGAGAGCTAGAAAAAAACTTATTATGACAAATGAGAGCAATTAATAATAACTATACGATTAAATTTAATAGTATTGATTGCATTGATTATTAAAAACATAGTGTTTAATACTTATTATTTGTAATAAACAATGCAATTAACATAATTAAATTTAATGCTTATTTTTAGAGGAGACAATTGTTCATACGGGAGGAGGAGATTAGAGGGGGTGCCACATAAGTTGGTATGAGGTGCAGATGAGTTAAGGATGTATATTGTCTGATTCGCGTATAAGGTTTTGTCCTCTGCAATGACTTTCCAAAAGGATGACATTTATGAACATTTGTGGGCCACCACCAAAGGTGCAACGTTTGGCTTGGAGGTTGAATACAAATCAGATGCCAACTAGAGATAATTTGTTGAAATGGGGAATGCATCAACAAGGCTATAGGACTCAAGTTTGGTAATTTGTATGGTTTGTTGAACTCTTACACATATGGAAGGTGAGGGACATGTCAATCTTTCACGATCAACCACTAGGTAATAAGGGTTTATATGTAGTTGTTCAAGTGAGCTCTTCAGTATGATACGATGCAACGAATGTAATAACCATTCTTTTGCTAAACAAGTTATAAATCGTACTTTTTGTTGTTAATGTTTATTTGCTCATTATCTATATTTTATGAGGTTGTACTTGGTTGAGCAGACAATATTTGTACTTTAAGCTTAACTTTGTTCTTAATAAAACTTTTTATTGGTCTAAAAAGATTGTATGATTATTATTAATTTCTCTCATTTCTCATAATAAGTTTTTTTTTTCTTGATATGTCTCCTCTTTTTATCCAAATTTATTACTATTCCCTCTTTTTATTTAATTAATATGTGAAGAGAGAAAAATCGTTTTATAATAAAATTATTTCACATTCTCCCATTAAGAGAGAGAAAAAACATTTAATTGATTAAAGCTAGCTTTAGAAAAATATAATTAATGCATCTACAAAATATAAAAAATAGAGTTTAATTGGTATACACTATCAGTGTAGAAATCTTTTACACTGACATTCAATTATGACTTTTCATTTATGTAACTTTTAAAGTAGTAATAAGTAAAGTCAACAAATTTACCATGAAAGGTTGTGATTGAATGTACACTGACAATGTATATCAGTTAAACTCTAAAAAATATATTATAAAAATAGAACAAAGAATTATTTGAAAATGATCTTATAATTAAGGACAACAAAGGAAATAAATCGTATATTAAGTATGTTTGTTGAAACTTAAAAGAAATTGATTCTAAAAAACAAATTCTTTTAGAATGGATATCTAAGAGAAATATCATGAAGATACATATGAATTTCCACTCAAATGGGTAATTGCCAAGATGTCAAATTTTTGTTTTTTGTAACTTGACTCCCAAAAAAGAAGATATATATGGGTGGTTATGGCAATTATTACCTATATCAATCAAGATGATGAATGGCTGAAGCAGGTGATGGAAAGTATAGAAGGGATACTAAAACATAACATCATTAATCAAAGGAAGACATAAGTTGGATAACATTGTAGTTGTAAATCTAATGATGTTATGGCTATGTTATTTAAATCTAATGACTACAAAATATTCTTATTATTCTTAAACAAAAATTCAAATAAAATATTCTTATTAACGGTGGTGGTGGAGTGGGGTTGGAGGCAATCTTGTAGAAGATTTCGCATGGTGACAAGAGAAAACGACATATTATTACTATGTTTTCTCATTTCTTATTGCAACCTTTTTTTCCCACCTAAGTTGTCTTCTATCTATATAAAATACTTTATGATTGATTAAAATTTATTAAAAGTCTTCCATGTATATTGTATTTTAGATTTTTTATCAAAGGTATAATTTCAAATTGATGTGGAACAAACTTTTATGAGAAAAACAGTCTCTAACAAATTTTTTATGACATTCTATTTGTCATATTGAAAACTGTAAAATTAGGAAAAACTAAACAAATGAAACTCACATAAATATATATTCTTAGATAAATTTCAACCCATCACAAAAGATTATACTTACATTTCTTTACAAAGGGCAAGCTTGGAGCCTAAAAAATTCAACATTTTGGGAGGTGAAAAAATAAAAATGGTGTGTCAAAAGAAATTGTTTTCTTCAATCCATTTTTGCAAAAAAAAAAAAAAAAAAAAACTCTCTTTCTCTCTCATGTAAGTATCTGGCATTGTTTTCTTTCCAAACTCTTTGCTCTGCTTTTTGGAGGGTTTTGAAAAAATTTGAAGAGAATTGGGTGCCCTTCACACCAAAACACACGAACCATCTTCTTCACTGTTTCAATTCGTTTCAAATTCTTACGCTGTCGATTCCCAAATCCCAACCCTAATCTTCCACCATGACTGAGGTAAACGCGTTAATCACTCCAATTTTATAATTTACGGTTTACACTATTATTCTGATGCCCTCTTTACTTTTTTGTAATTTATAGAATCATGTGAATTTTTTTTTTATTTCTTCGGGGTTCTGCCCCGTTCATAATCGAAAATCTCACCCAAGGTTTGGGTTTTGTGAATCTACGCGTTCTGATACTACAAGAAACCTAATTTATGTAAAAATTGTTTTGATTTTATGATAATATATCGGGAATCAGAAGGTGGGAGACTATTAAGTGTGTGCTTAGTTCAAATAATGGAATATTTTTGCTTTTAGAAAAAAATAATGGAATGTTTTTTGTTTCAGGAGAAAGATTTTGAAAAAATAAGTGATTGTTTCTGCTAAAGTAATATGTACAAACATGTACTAAGTGTAGTTTAGAAGAATTCTTGGCCGTGTGTGCATTTTATACCATTTTGAGAGAAGGATGCAGAGGTGGATTATTGAGATGCGGCAATATGTTTTATTTTCTGATGTGTGAGAGTTAGGTTTGTTAATTGTGAGTTGTGACTGATTGATGTTTGGATGTACTTTTGTAGTTGGTGGGTGTTTTTAATTGACTTTATTTTTATGGTTTTTCAGTACTGGGTCAGCCAGGGCAACAAATGGTGCGATTTTTGCAAAATTTATATATCAAACAACCCTTCGAGCATTCGGAATCATGAGCTTGGCACACGCCACAAAGATAATGTTGCCAAGAGGCTGGCTGCTATGAGAAAAGAGAATATTGCTAAGGAGAAAGAACAGAAAGAAACAGCTCGTGCCATTGAGCAAATCGAAGCGGTAAGGGTTTTACTCTTATTTTATGTTTATATTACTTACTGATAATGATGATGCTCTCTTCATGCTTTGAGAATTACTCGTGAAATCACTGTTATAAAGCATTTACTTGAGAGTTTTTATAAAATTGTTGAACTGTACAAGTAACTGGTTAACATGGTAAATCAGTCATGTATATAACCAGTAAGATTGTTAAACTTGAGAGTTTTCATAAAATTATTAACTCATGAAGCTTCTGTGAACATCACACATAAAGTTGGAAGAGTTTACCTGATATGAAAAATAATATTTAAAAACAATAAACGAATATAGTATTGAAGCATAAGGTCAAAACATTTGTAGATGACAGCAGCAGTGAGGATTTGATCGATTTATGCATTTGTTTTGAACCATAGTGAAATGTTGCATTTTACATTGCCTTTAGATATGGTGTGTGGACAACATAAAAGCACTGTCTTTGAGTCAATTTGGGGGAAAATTACATTTGATTACAAACTCATAAACTTGCTTATTGACTTGGTAATTAATGTGAGTTTGCACGAGTTTATTGAGTATACATTTTAGCCAAAAATGAGTTTGAATGTGAATTAACTTGATTTCTCTACCTAGAATCATAAACTCAACTGTTTGAGACTTTAAGTTGAGAGTTTGACAACTCGATCCAGTGAAACCTTGCCTGACTAGGCTAATTTTAAGCAAAACAATTACTCAAGAACCAGATAAGTCGTATGTCTTTTATTTAAAAAATTCCCATAAAAGAGAGAGGCAAAGACAGAGTTTGATAGAAACAGGATGATATTAAAGAGAGAACATATTATTAACGAGGGAAAGATGATGAGCCTGAGCTCTTATAAAGGACAAAATAGAGCCAAAAAAACTAATTCTCTGTTCAAAACAACCAACAGAGTTACTTACCTCTTGCCCACACATACTAAGCTCCTCTATTAGCATTCTGTATATTATAACAAATTGACTATAGTGCAGCGGTGTGAAACTTAGCTCTGGGTGAGAAAGAGGAACTGAAATGGGATGAGTCTCACATGAAAGTACACTGGACACATGGGGAAATGCATGGATTAGGTAAAAAATGCTACCCACAGCATTGAATTTCTTTCTGGGCTGCACAACTCAACCCTTGAGTTGACTTGCAAAAACATGTTGATTCCACAATCTTCCAAGCAATCACCATGATCTTGCTGCAATCCCATGAAATGGTAATTCTGTGTGCAAATGCTATTGGAAATGGGTTGAAATTTGTAATGATACTAGGATCCTGTAATCTTGCCAGTATAATTGTGATGTTGACAACCATGAGTCCATGATACTCACTTTAGAAAAATTTTAAGTACACTATTTACTATGATAAAATAGTCTTTGACTAAAATACCCTTACTGAAGAATTAGAATGTAGTTGTGAATTAATCAAGCATTTAGGTCAGATACAATTTAGAGTGGTATAGGAAGCAGAATAGTTATTACCTTTCAAATTTTCTGAAGTAACATTTTGAAATAGATCAAAACTCTCAAAGTAACAAACAATTTGAAATGGAGGTAGTAGTATGACTGTATGAATTCATTAGAAAGTCATCCACTAGACATAGCAAATAGACTCCCTTAAGGAACGTTAGGAAAGCATCAAAGAGATGTTACTGTTAAATTAATGTTAAATGTTGGTTATTAGTTGTTAGTTGAGGTATATTATGTTTCATTTATTATTGTATGTCAGAGGTTGGTGGTAGTTGTATTTACCACTCTGAGTTTTAGATTGGATTGTATCTCTATTTAATAAGAGATTCAAAGCTGAGAAAATACACTCAAGCTTTTCTATATTCAAGTTGGTATCAGAGCAAGTTCGATTCTGCTCTTTATCGTCTAAAGTCACACAGTAGGCTGTCCGCCACTGTCGCCGCTGTCCGCTGCCGTCCGCTGCCGTCTCCGGCGACTTTTTCTCCGGTGAGCACAAATCCAGGTGCGCCTCGACGTGCGTGTTCTACCCCTGTAAATCGCTCCTCCACACCTGACTCCATTTCCATCCAAGAGATCTTGCCCTCTCCCTCCTCGAGTCCTAAGATTGTCATTTCTCCAGACATGTCCCATCAACCTGACCGCACCAATATTAGTCCAATGCCTATCTTATCAGAAATTGATCATTCTCCCTCAACTCCTCCTCCTGGCATGACACCTGAAGCTAACCCCAGTATTCCTAATGACTCTCGTGGCTCATGTCCATCTCCGTCTGCTTCTTGTACAACGGCTCCTAATTCTCCTCTCATGGCTGATGACAACTCATGTTGGCCTGTTGCCCTTCGAAAAGGTATTCGCTCTTCTCGAAACCCTCATCCTATTTACAATTTTTTGAGTTATCATCGTCTGTCTCCATCTTATTGTTCCTTTATAAATTCCTTATCATCCATCACTATTCCCAAAAATGTTTGTGAAGCACTTGATCACCCTGGATGGCGACAAGCCATGATTGACGAAATGCAGGCCCTTGATCACAATGGAACCTGGGAATTGGTTCATCTTCCTCCTGGGAAGAAAGCTGTTGGTTGTAGATGGATCTATGCTATTAAAGTTGGTCCAAATGGTGAAATTGAACGCCTTAAAGCTCGTTTGGTAGCCAAAAGTTACACTCAGATATATGGACTTGATTATGGAGACACTTTCTCCCCGGTGGCCAAGATCACTACTATTCGTCTTCTTCTTGCCATGACAGCTATTCGCCATTGGCCCCTGTATCAGATGGACGTTAAAAATGCATTCCTGCATGGTGAGTTAGATGAGAAAATTTACATGGAGCAACCTCTGGGCTTTGTTGCTCAGGGGGAGTCTGGTTTAGTGTGTAAACTTAGGCGATCTCTCTATGGTCTTAAGCAGTCGCCAAGGGCTTGGTTTGGAAAGTTCAGCAATGTTGTCCAAGGTTTTGGAATGAAAAGGAGTGAAGCAGATCACTCTGTCTTCTACTATCACAAATCTCTTGGCAAATGTGTTTATTTAGTTGTTTATGTTGATGACATTGTCATTACAGGAAATGATGAAGTCACAATATCTCAACTAAAGCAACACTTATGCTATCACTTTCAAACAAAAGATCTTGGTCATCTGAAATATTTTCTGGGAATAGAAGTAGCTCAATCCAAAGAAGGCATTGTAGTTTCCCAGAGGAAGTATGCCTTGGACCTTCTGAAGGAAACAAAAATGTCTGATTGTAAGCCAGTCAATAGTCCTATGGACCCATACAAGAAATTAGTAGCTGATATGGGAGACTTATACTCAGATCCAGAAAGGTATAGAAGGCTGGTTGGGAAGCTCATATATCTCACTATTACGAGGCCAGATATTTCCTTTGCAGTTGGAGTTGTAAGTCGATTCATGAATTCACCTTGTGTTGATCATTGGAATGGAGTAATGCATATTCTCAGGTACATAAAAAAGGCTCCAGGCTAGGGTCTGTTGTTCGAAGATAAAGGAAATAGCCCAATTGTTGGATACTGTGATGCTGATTGGGCTGAATCCGATACAGATAGACGCTCTACTACTGGGTATTGTGTGTACCTTGGTGGTAATCTTATCTCATGGAAGAGTAAGAAACAGAAGACTGTTGCTCGCTCTAGTGCAGAAGCTGAATATAGATCTATGGCTCTTGCAGCTTGTGAGTTGGTGTGGGTTAAACAACTCATACAAGAATTGAAGTTCTGTGAAATTTCTCCAATGCAACTTTATTGTGATAATCAGACAGCTATCCACATTGCTTCCAATCCGGTATTTCATGAAAGGACTAAACACATTGAAATTGATTGTCACTTTGTCAGGGAAAAAGTGTTGTCCAAGGAAATTAGGACCGAATTTGTTGGCACCAATGACCAGCTTGTAGACAGGGTCCTCGGATTGAATACTTGATTTCCAAGCTTGGAACATATGATTTATATGCTCCAGCTTGAGGGGGAGTGTTAAATTAATGTTAAATGTTGGTTATTAGTTGTTAGTTGAGGTATATTATGTTTCATTTATTATTGTATGTCAGAGGTTGGTGGTAGTTGTATTCACCACTCTGAGTTTTAGATTGGATTGTATCTCTATTTAATAAGAGATTCAAAGCTGAGAAAATACACTCAAGCTTTTCTATATTCAAGTTACAAGAGCATCACTGTCCAACAATGATATTAACAAACTAGTAAAAGGATGTACTCAACTCTGAGCATGTAATCATACACACCACATAATCATGAACAATTCATTCATCAGTAGGCGTAGCATTTTATCCTCCTTATGCATGTCACAAATGCAAAGCATATTGATTGATATTATTGAAATGAACTGCTGTGAAAGTCAGAGAACATAAGTGGTCCTCTCAAATTTGAACATATTGTTCCTGATAACAATGACTTCTTTACAATGTTAGAATAAATGATTGGAAGTTTTCTGGTAATGCACATTTATTGGCTTTAGGGGAATCATAGCTATACAAACACAATCATAGGTTAAAATGTATTCAAAAGAGTGTCAAATAGTATCTTGTAAGTGTTTCTGTTGGCTTTAGTCTAAATAAAAGACTTAACCTTTTAAGTTTCTTAGATTTCCGAAGGAAACCTTCAAGTAAAATGTTGGCCGTATTTGAAGATTGACAATTAGCTGGAAATAGAAGTTGCAAGAAATTCACACCTGTGCTTAGCTTTTGGCTAATGGAATTATGTTAATATTTGGATGTTGCAGGAGTATTGTATATTCTGTACACATTTCACTCAGATGAGATATATAAATCTTGTTACATCTATTTCTTTGTATTCTAATGCAGAAAGCACAGCGTAGCTATCAAAAGGATAAAGCAAAGTTTGAGGAAGCCAGAGAATCACATGAATTGGATGACCAAGGTTGTAAGTATAAACTTTTATTAATTTCTATTGACCGAGTTCTAAATCTGATTAGTAATTAATTTGCTTACACTGATACATGTTTTGACATTCAATCTCTGTATATAGATCATATATTAAAGGGGAATAAATTAGTGTCCTCTAAATAGGAAAAAAGAATTTTGGAATCAACTTAATTAGGAAGTTCCCATTTTCAGAAATTACTTTTGTGTGGTTTTCCAATGCATTGCAAAGAAGCCCTACTTTATAAGTAATTGAGTAACTGCCCTTCAAGCTGCAGTTATAAATAGTTTACTTTGTAAGAGAAAATGGAATACTATTTATTGAGCATTGGAAATTATCGTAACAACTAACTAGTATTAATTTCATTTGGTAGATTTAGGAGTTGGAGTTCATTATAGTTTATTAAAACAAGCCCAAATTTTAACCCTTTTAAGATTGGTGGTCTGGTGTTTTTAAGAAATTGGGCTACACAATCTAATTTTCTTTCTATCAAATTTTAATTTTCTCAGGACATCACTTTAATCTATTGTATAAAGCAGCTTTAAAAATGTTATCTAAATAATGTCTTCTATTAAAAAAGTGGAATCTTTTTTCCTCGGAAAGGAAATATCAAATCTAAATCTTGACTTGAATATTGGTCTTCTCCCCCTCTGGGTGACTGGGTACTTTTTAATGTTTTCGTAGATAATACCAAATTGAGAAAATATTGATATCTAGATGAAATTATGGCTTCTCATACTAGGTTCGAAAGAGCATAATAACTCTATAAGTCTATTTACTGCTTTCACAATTTTTTTCCTCGAAAGAATTTTGAAATTTCTTTTCTGAAACTATTCATGATGTTGGGAGTTGTTTATGTTGACAGCATAAATATAGAATTCTGTTCCAACAGCATGGAAAAAGAATATGGGAATGGATCACGTACTGTTGTATTTTCTACTGCACCTCCTGTAGTTACAATCTAAGGGCTTGCTTTTAAACATGCTGCTTTAACGTTTTAACGTCAAACAAATAAAATTAAGGTCAGGATCTTTGCATTCCCATTTTAAACTGCAGAGGAGCCCGGCGCTAAAAAATAAACATGTAGGCTGTAGTAGCTTCATGATACAAAGTACAAACCCAACCCAGTACCAGTATACTCTCTATAGATGTGTCAGTGTCACATTGTTGCTGAATTGATTTAACATCTTGAAACTAATTATTGCTTCATGATCTGTAGAATGGGACTTTGACAACAGTTCAGGCTATTATTATCATAAAACAAATGGATTTTACTATGATCCAAAGTCAGGATTCTACTACTCTGATGCCATCGGTATGATGCCAGAATTGTTGTCTTACTCACATTTATAATTTCATGTTGATAATTGTCGATTGGTGGCATATTTAATTGTTGTCTTACTCTTACATTTATAATTTCATGTTGATAATTGTCTATTGATGGCATATTTACTTAAAAATTTCAACAGGCAAGTGGGTGACCCAGGAAGAAGCATATGCCTCTCCTCACTTCACATCTAATGCCACGCACAATGGACCAGCCACAAAGAAGGCATCATCAACATCACTGTCCAAATCAGATGAAAGCAAAGCAAATAAGCTTAATAATGGATCGTCACCTGGTACTTTGAATCCCAAAAGAAATACAAAAGCTGCTCCTTCATCTCTTGCGGTAGGAAAGAGAAAAAGACCTGATGAAAAACCCAAGGTTATCTCTGATGAAGAAAAAGCAGCTCTCAAGGCAAGAGAAGCTGCAAGGAAAAGAGTACAGGAAAGGGAGAAACCCATGCTTGGCCTTTACAGCAAGCCATACTAACTTTGCAAAATTTACTTTAACAGCCTTGTCTCCCCCCAGAAATGAGGTGCTTCTTTTTCCATGATTCCTTTATGCTGTCATTATTTAGGTGGGTGTCCTAATTCCCCAAGTGTTTTCCATGTGACTCTACCTTGTACAATGTAACTGCTCCATTTTTTTTTACTAATTTTTAGCCTTATTTGTATGAGATAAGAAAAGAAGGGTTTAGAAGTTGTTAGGCTGTGAAAGCAAGTTAAACCCGTTGCAGAAGCTTTTGGAAAACAACATCCATATAAGTTAATCCTTATAATGGATACGAAAACAATGCACAATTAACGTTGTTTAGTGTGCAAAACCATATGATGTACAAAAAGGGGAAAACTGCAGTCAAATAGCAAGGGCCTTCTTTCTTTAGTAGAATGTTTTATGTTCTTTTTGTGGGGACCTTATCTGTATGAGGTTAGAAAAGAAGGGTTTAGAAGTTGTTAGGCTGTGAAAGCAAGTTAAACCCGTTGCAGAAGCTTTTGGAAAACAACATCCATATAAGTTAATCCTTATGATGGATACGAAAACAATGCACAATTAACGTTGTTTAGTGTGCAAAACCATATGATGTACAAAAAGGGGAAAATTGCAGTCAAATAGCAAGGACCTTCTTTCTTTAGTAGAATGTTTTATGTTCTTTTTGTGGGGACCAATTAATTTTAATTTGTTGAGATTGATTCAGATTGTCAGAATTATTTTATAAGAGTTGGTTCGGAAATCCAATTAAAAAAAATTATCTTCATTGAATAAAAAAATAATTTTATACCTTAAATTTGCCAAACTTATTAATATATTAAGTTCATAATTTTATAACAGAGAAGTTGCAAATCAAAATTATGTCAGGTTACTAAGTTTAGTAAATTAAAATATAAAATAAATATAATAATAATATATATTTTTAATCAGTTTGGTTTAGGTTGGATCAAATTTTAAAATGTTGAATCTGTGAACTGAATTAAAAAATGATCAATTCTGATCAGTTTGAGTTAGACTCGATTAAGTAAAAAATCTAAGTCAATTTAATTGATTCGGTTTAGATTATTGTGCTGTGAATGTTCATACTTCTTTTCAATGATTTAAGAAATTTTTTAATTTTATTTTCTATTTTTACCTTGTTTTTAAAAATTTGTGTTAGAAACAATAAAATTAATTTTTAATCATTTTTTTTTTATTTTCAACTTTTTTACATATATTTATGACACTGAATTAAAATTAAAAAAAAAAAAAAAAAACGTTTTCTAGAATCAAATTTTGCAGGATCCTCAATGTTCTACATCTCCAAACAGCTTTAAATCGTTTGTTTCAAGTTCAAAGTATAATATATTTTATTTACTTACCAAATTCCGAAGAAGAATGCTAAAATAAACTACATAAAAGTGGACCTTGGAACTAAACATGGCTCAGGTCTCTGACTTTTTAAGTGTATGATTTGTGCAACTTGAAAATGCTATTCTTCCCCTTCACAATGACCATTGGCAGCAATGCAGCAACAAAAGCACAAAGTGTAAGCATAATAGACAAACCCAATGTCAAGCAATCCTTCTTCAGCTTTTTCTGCTAATTAGAATAAATTAAATATCCTTTTATTGCCATTCAAGTCATTCCATTCCCTTTATTCCCCACAAAATTCACTAAGAGTCCCTCATCACCACCCCTCATATAAACACTCCTACATTCATATTCATCACAAATCAGACTCACAAGTGAAATCTTAATTCATTAATTCATTCACCACAAAGAAAATGCCTTCACCAGTGCAGCCAAGTCACTATCCATCTGCTGAAGGAGAGCAACACAAGCATTTGAACAAAGATATTATGGACACGGTCTCTGCCATCACTCACAGGGTGAAAAATTTTCACAAATCAGGCTCAACCCCCCACATGGAGAATGAAGAAGAACATGGTTTGAGCATGGTCACCCTTGCAGGGAACAACAATGGTGCCACTATGAAAAGTGAATTTGATGAAAAATCAGGTAACCCTTCTCATGGGGATGAGCCAGAGGCACTGAGCACCTATGTTAACAGCAACTTCCAAGCCATCAACAACTCAATCATGTTTGGTGGAAGTTATCATGCCAATGATCCAGGTGTGCACATGGATATCTCAGATTTCTCCTCTGAGCCTCACCAAAGCCACCACTATAAGGAAGAAAAGCATGGCAAGAAGGGAAAGAAAATGGAGAAAAAATCTTCCAAACCCAAAGAGTCATCATCATCACCACCTTCTTCTGATTGAGCCTTACTATTGGTGCTGAAAGCATTAAAACAGTTGAGTTCCAGTGAATACATGAGATCTACACCATTGTGCCTTTTACAAGAATAGAACCTCTAGTGTTGATTGTTTAGCACTAGCTAATCCATTTCGTACGTATCTTTGAATAACCATGCTTTTGTAATATGTTGCTTTTTTCTTTATTCTTTTCTTTGTGTGGTGTAAAGTAATAGAAGTCTTTAATTTTCTCTCAACATGCATTGTTGTAATATCTACGCCAAGAATTTATGAAGATTTTGAGTTTTGAGCCAATTTGCTAGGTATGTGATGGAAGTGCATATACGCATTCATAAGGATCCGAAATATAATTTGCTTAGTTTAACGTTTTAAAAAGTAAAAAAAAATGATAAAGACTAAATATAAAATTTGTTATCAACATATTTAAACACATATTAAGTTGGGTAACCAAGATAAAAAACTGATTGTATGAACATGTTAATTTTATGCTTATATTTAAACACATATTAAGTTGAATGATGATTCACAAAGGTCCCTTCAAAGTAATATTTTGAAATGTTCTTTAATGATGTGGATGTAAGGAGACAAGTAAATATAGAATTGTAGGGCAAACTGAGAGGGTTAAGGTTAAACACTAGGTAAATGTATAATCATGGGACACAAGCCCATATATGAGAGAACATGACACCATCTTTAACCCAAAACCTTAAGACATTAATAGGCTATGGGTCTTTCTCACTTATATATTACTCAACTTCCCAATTTCTAACCAATGTGGGACTTCAACTCACACTTGCACTCCAACAAGAATTTGCAAACTTTTCTAATGCAAAGGAAGACTTTGATAACACTAATTCTTTAAGGGATACAGGACAAATGGATGCAAAATCATGGTGGATTGTTCAGAGTTGATTTAGTATCTTTTCATAGGAGAACCATGTTCATCTTCTTGTGAAAGAAATTGGAACACCTACTTTTTTGTACATTCTGTGAAAAGAAATAAGATGATGCCTAAAATGGGAGATGATTTAATATTTTTTTATAGCAATCTTTGTCTTCTTTTCAGAAACTCTTCAAAATACAATGAACAAACAACTAAAATGTGAAATATTTCAGAGTTTCACTAAATGACAATGAAATTGTTGAGATTGCTATCTTATTTTTTTATAAACTAGAGTTAGAAACTGCATTTTTTCAAAAATGATATACAAGATAAAAGGCTTACATAAAGTTAAAGACATTTACTATTTGTTTTTTTTAAAACTTTGGTATTACGATGATTTTTCTTTATGTGTCCCGGTGCCGTGTCTATGTCTGTATAAACTTGTGCTTATATTAAAACAAGAAGATGAATTCTCAGGCCAGAGTGAAATAAAGACATTGGAGAAGGTGCTGTGATGGTGATTCAATGGTTTGAGATTATTTAGACCGAACTGCTGATGATGGCTTCTGCTGTGTTGGTGTTCAGTTGGCTCTGAATGGTGTCAATGGTGGAGATCACAAGTTTAGGTTCAGGGAAGGGTGGAGAATTGGAAAGCTTGAAGGGTTATTTTTTGTTTAGGGATGGAGTCTCACTTCACTGAAGGGTTAATTTTGAGGGAAAAATCTGCTTCATTTCTTTCATTACTATGGTTTGTTTGACCTGGTGTAGATCCCCTGCATTTTTTTCATTGTTATAGTTTTGGGAAAATAAATGAACCGGAGAAAATTCACACATAGTCATATTTGAAAAGTATAAGAAATTCACTTTACAATTATATTACTCAAAAAGTGAAAACTGTTGCAGAAAAATGTTTCATTAGTCAAGATCCAAAAAGTACAGTTTCATCAATTTCTTTTTATTTGTACCTAGTCAATAATCATTTTTAAATCACCAATTTTTCATGTATTAGTTAGTGTCAAAAGATACATTAAACCCTTTGATTATGAAACACCTATAACTATAAATCAATGGAATTGATTAAACACTGATGAAGTTCTGCTGCTTTGTGCTTTAGGTACCTTTCCAATATCTTTTTGCTCAACAGTTTTCATACTCATTCCTGTGTGATTGCTTATCTTTTCTGGAAGTTTAGGAACTTGATGCCATATGCAAATACAAAAAGGAAAAGGAGGCAAAAGGCAACATGAGTTATTGCAACAACTCCAAGGAAGTCATGTTGAAAGCCCAACTGCTTCTCAAGGTAATCTTTTACTGTCATGGGTCTAAAGCCAGGAACCTCTATTGGACTATTTTTTTTACCCACTTGGGATGTCACCAGTCCATATATAGTCCAAGCCACAGGGCATGCCCAATAATACCACCTCCACCATATTGGAATTTGCTGCATAATAAGTGAAATGTAAATATTTATTTTCACAGAAAAAAAAAGGCAATGAATTAATTCACTTAGCCTAATGTAAATGTTCAATTACAAATTTTAAAGATAAAATGTGTTTTAGATCCTCTAAGATGTAGTTAAAATTAATTTTGGTCCTATAGGGTGGTCTTCACTTCGTTTTTCTGAAATGCAGTGGATTTCATCCTATTTCATTTTAACTTGACTAAGGACAAAATTCACTATATTTCAAAAGTAGAAGGACTAAAACCACCATTTTTAAAATATAAGGAGCCAAAATATTTTTGACCAAATTTTCAAGGACCTAAAATATATTTACCAAAATTAAATATTTTCAAAAGTGTGATTCTTGTCATTAAGGATATTTTGAGCCTTGGACCCCAATGTGGGCCTATACACTTTTATATTCTTGTCATTAAGTATTGGTTACAAAAGAGAGATGATGAGATCTTAATCACTAACTGAACTATTCTCCTTGAATCTAATAATGCATCTAATATTGCACTATCAATTTGTGCTGCTCCTAGCATTTAGGTGTCCGAAAGGAATTTTCAGGCAAATTAGTGTTGATGTTTATATCTTTGAGCAAATTAGTTCTTAAAGTGATTTAGATAACGTTTTCGGGACTAATTTGCTTAAGAAAGAAATATCAATAACTAATTTACCTAAAAATTTATTTCAAGGAACTAAATGCTAAGACTTAAAACTTTCAAGTACTAAATATATATATATATATATTATTGCTATAGTACAAATACATACCGTTCGTGGGATAAGAAAACCAGAGAACAGGTTCCAGAAACTGATGAAAAAGGACATAACGATTGCAGCAATTTGATAGTTTGGTGTCAAAGCTACAGTCATCATTCCATAAAGTGTGAAGTACATAAAGCTCATGAATATGAAATAGTAGAACCACAAGAAATTTTCAACATGTTGTTCAAATCCAATCATCCAGTAGAGGATAATGGTATAGACTAGACTTTGGATTGCAACATAAATTACTTCAATTGCTACCTGCAACATAGTACTTTATTAGTAATGAATTGTGTAACTTTACTCAGTTATTTGGTAGATGCTTTCTTAGCTACCTGACCAATTGCATAAGGTAATTCTGAGTACATTCCAGCTGCTCTTTCACGGTAGAGAACAGTTCTTTCTATTGCAACAACAGGTTGAACAGTGCTAGTGTTGGAGGCACCAAGGAAAAAAACAGATGCATACATAGCTCCAAGCAGATTCAACAGGTCCTGTTCCTTTTGCCTGCAGAAATGATATTCATCAACTTTTAATTATGTTGCCCAAGCATGCAACTTAGTTCGTGAGAATAGCGTAATTCAACTAAATTAATAATGTATTGCTATGTTAAATGGATAATGAATCTCCTCTCTTGCGTATCTTTCTTTGGTGGTTTTATATTTTTTTTCATACATGCTATATTTGCTTTGTAAGACTTATACCAATTTTTTCTTATATATGTTTTGTACACTTTATTGAAGGCACACCTTGTTACATCTTATTATAATGAAATTTTCTTTGACTTATAAATAAAAAATAAAGTCAATTTTTAATCATGGGCATACAACAGTTCTTATATATTGAATGCCTGCAGCTACGAGAGAATACAAAGATGATTCTTTGTAAAAGGAACTTATCCTCAAGGCACTGTTAATTTTAGACAAACATTTCTATCATGCTATCCTTATTCTTTTCTTCTTGTTTTTCTTTCTATCTGATTAGGAGAACCACACTATAATATATGTTAATTTTAATAACATATTTTGTCACACTTAATAAAAATGTTACATAGAGTCTTTGACCACATTTAAAAAATGTTGCCAAATTATTAATAAATGTTACGTTTTTGCAACATTTTTATCAAATGTTATATATAATTCATATAACTAAAGTCTAAAATGTTACTAATAGACTTAAGCGATATGGACTATATCATAAAATATTACAAAAACATGTTAGTAACATTTATTTATAATTTGAAGATATTTTTAAGGATTTTAAAAAAAAATTTATAGAGTATTAGACAAAAAAATTGTTACTAAAAGTCATATAAGTCAGCGGGAGATATTGTCCAATGTCAAGAAGGATGATTATTGTTCCTGGTTTTTTCTACATTGTAGCTAAGGATTTATGATTGTTAGTAATTTGCTAATTTAGAGAAGTTATGTAGTGTATAGACCACCATGAGTCTGGTTATTTGAAATTGGTGGAGTGATACTGTGGTAGTAGAGAGCCCCAAGCAAGCTGGCAGGTCACTAGCAGAGGGAACATTCTAGAGAATAAAAAAGAAAGATCTTTTTCAATAAACAATCATAAGCCTAAGGAGCATATATAACCTTTGGGAAGGGTATAAAAAAACAAGAGAACTTGAGAAAGATTCTCAACACCTCTCCTAAAGGAATGCAAATCGTTCAGAGATTAACAAGAGAGAACCTGTCAAACATGTATGTGCAATTTGTTACCGTGGCCTGAAGACATCATACTTCTACTCTCAAGACAAAGTGTCTATTCAATAAAGGCCTAGCACACCACATCTTGACTTGAAGCTTTTTCCTATTGAAAGACAAAGGGAGAGAGATTCATGCTCCCCACAAGATCATGAGCATTGCCCTGCTGTGGTTTTATTATATGGGCAGATAGGCTACAATACTCATTTCTCTAAGATTTATTCTCAAGCAGCAAGAGGATCAACTGGAAACAAACTTCTTAAGACAAATGTATCTTGGTATGATGACACCAGTTAGGTTCCCAAACAAAAAGGTGGTTTCTCCAGCTCAGTCTTATGTGTTAAATGATATCTTGGGACAATCCTGTGGTGCATAAAAAAAATGCTATGGTCTCTTGGATAGAAAAGTGTCATTGTTTATTTGAGTTAGAACATCTTTAGGTAAATTTATCTAGAAACACTTTAGGAGAATAAAATAAAATTTAAAAAGTATGTAACTCTCTTCATATTATTATGTCACATTATTTAAAGGATTTAATACTTATATATTGACCGATGATGTTTAATCATAGTCCTTCGTATATGGTAAATTTATTGAGTCTATCAATTAATACTTTAAAAATCATATAAAGAATGATTGTAATAGAATCATAGTGTAAAATTTCTTTACATTTCTCTACATGAGTTTTTTTCTCTTATTTTAAAGAAATTTAAGAAAAAAGTTGTTCTTTTTTTTGTATTTTTTGTTGGAAATAATAGTGGATTGGTATTAATCAATTATATTTTATCATTATTTGGCAATTTAAGATATGGTGATAATCATATCTTATAATATCTTTATGATTATTTGAATGGGATTATAGTAAGATTGACTCTGTGATGGGTTGAGTCAATCATAAAAAGCTCATTTGAGGGGTCTCTGCCTACCTGGGGATTATAAATTTTCCATCCCATTAAGCAAATTACAACAACAACAATACACATTCTCTAAAATAATCCCCTAGAAAGTAGGTAGTAAAATCCTCAAGAGTTCTTATTGAACTCATATATCTACAATAATCATTCCTAGGGTTTTTGTTTTTGAAGATCAAGAGCTTCAATTCAATATATTTGAGGTACACAAATTCTCTTTCCTCTATCTTTTTATATTTAATTCTCTATACATATTATAATCTTGTATTTATTGATTTAAGGTTTCCTTTTATTTCCATCAATTGGTATCAGAGCCAAATTAGATACATATTATGGTTGTTTTCTATTAGAGAATTATGATTGTTTTCTATTAGAAAATTAAATTTGAATTGAAGATTTTTTTGTGTTATTAGTGAAATTTTATAATATAGTTCACTATTATCTTTTTAACAAAAAAAAATGAGGGTTTACACTACTTGTTATGGTTAAAATAACATGTTAAAGTTTCATTCCCTTACCCTTACATGGTAACTTATATATTGAAACTTCTTTTTAAGTGTTACCCCTTTAAAATTTAGTTTTCTTTTAAATAATTTTGGGGTAAATTGTTTTCAAAATTACTTAATGGTTTTCCTTGTTTTATGTTTGACCAATAATGAGTCATTTGTGTGGGCAACATAATATATTTGTATTAACTTTACTTTGGAAAGTGTTAATGGGGTTGCATGGACTCATTTTTATACCCATATTTTTGTGATTTGGTCAAGGGAGAACTTTGTCGTTTTGATACGATCATGTATGATGATTTGTGTGTTAAATTTATTCTCAGAAGCATTGAATGTGGTTGCTAATTTTTATATTCTTATTTTTTCAAAAATACCATATTTATTTAATATTTTTATATTATTGGTATTTTTGAGTATAAAAAAAATTGATTAATTCAAGATTAAATTAAAATTTTTTTACTATTATAATCTTGAATTTTTGACCTATTTTCATTGTGATAATTCTTTACAGTATTTGTATTCTCCAATTATACTGTACTCTCTTTAATATTAAATTATCATTTATAAATTGATCTTAGGTTATTTTATTAATTATGCACAATCTTAATTGTCCTTCTATTATGAGCATAATTTTCTTTATTAATTTGCATTATTATTACTTGTCTATCATGAGTATAATAATGTGAATTTTATATGTTGGTCATATAATATATATGATTAAAATTATGCAAATTTACTGGACAATATGCATAATTTTCTTTTTTCATTTACATAATTATAACTTCACTATTTTGGATGCATTTACGTGAATTTTGTGATATAATTATTTTTTTATTGCATTGATGATGACTATACTCTATCAGTGTATTGTTATTAATGTAATTTGGTGTTATATAATGTACTTTTCATGGCTTATGTTAATGATTTTCTTATATCCTATCGGTATTAGGATTTTATTGATATAAGTTATAGTACATTGTAATTTCTTTAGGAATTCTCTTTTAACTGAACTTTTAGAATTACATAATGTTTCCCTATTTGTGTAATGTTTAGTTTATTTCCCTCATTTGATCATGTTTAGTTATATTTATATGGAACCAAAATTTACACTCTCATTTCCTTTTGTTCCATATTGACTTATAACCTTTAATTGGACATTTTTTCCTTCAAAACAAAAAAAAATGTTGCATTTTTTGTGGTGCAAATTTTCTATATATATATATATATATTGATAAAGAAATAGTTGAATTTTATTTAGCCCTCTGGGTATTTTTTTGTTATGTCAACTTATTTTTTCTTTATCAAGTGGAAGGATTTTGTATATTAGAATTTTAATTAATATCTTATAAAATAAATTGTTGTGATATAAGATTTTTACCTTAAATGTCCAATTAATCATACATGTGAAAAAACAAATGTTCTTGATAAAATTATTTTTTCTTATCACATTATTTGTGATCACATTGTTGGGATCTATATTAAGGACTTTATATTGGTCTCTTGTAAAATATTTTCTTGTATAACAAACTCTCTGTTGATTTGCAATATTAGTATACAATTCTTGTAAGGACAATATAGGAATCCCAAATTTTAAGAGATTAATTTCTCCATACCATATTTTATAATATTGTTAATGATATTCTTGTAAAAGCTAGAGACTTTATTTTGGGATATATAAATAAACCTATATCTATTATAAATTGTGATGAGAGATTAGAGACTATTTATTATAATATCCTTAATATATGTAAGAATAGGTCTCATTCTTCCGCTGCGTGTAATCATGTTTTATTCTCAAGTGTGTGTAAATATTGTTCATTGTAGCACTTGATTTTTGTTTATGATTACTTGAGAACTTGCTTATGATCTTATATTCTACGTAAAATTATCAAGTGATCCATTTTCTCACTCATGTAATTATTTTTTCAAGATCCTCATAGGGGTCAATATTTTTGTAAAGATTGATTAATATGTGGTTAATTATGAAACCATTTGTGAGAATTATTTATTCTTATGGATGAATTTGTAGGTTTCATATTTTTGTTATTTTAACCACTTCTCTCATTAATCATTTGTTATTCTACTACTTTCTAATTCCTTAAGTAGAATAATAGTGAATTTTAATTCACTTTTATTATTATCTTATAAAGTCATCATCCCACTATCACTAAAACTTTTAATACTAGTGTACCCTAATGATAATCCTAATATTTTTTTTGTATATTAAGGATTAGTGGGAGTATATATAATCTTGTATTATCTCTCGAAACTTATATATTTTTTATCGTCATATAATTTGTGTGCACATTTAATTATGATATGACATATTCTATAGGACTTCTCTATTTATTTTTGTCCTATTTTTATTGAGATACATAAAATCCATTGTATCTTTGTAGACATCTTTAACTGATGTTAAGACATTCTGTTGGGTATTGCACATTAATCCTTTTGGCATACAATTATGCATTGTGCATCTCTTTTACCCAAATTTCATATTTTAATTGATCAAAATTTTAGAAGTATATAATTTTGTATCATGTCTCGAGACTTATCTATCTGTATTGTCATATATTCTTGTGCACATTTAATTATGATATGACATACTTTATAGGACTTGACTATTTATTTTTGTCCTATTTTTATTGAGATACATAAAATCCATTGTATATTTGTAGACATCTTTAATTGATGTTAAGGTCATTCTGTTGAGTATTGCACATTAATCCTTTTGGCATACAATTATGTATTGTGCATCTCTTTTACCCAAATTTCATATTTTAATTGATCAAAATTTTAGAAGTATATAATTTTGTATCATGTCTCGAGACTTATATATCTGTATTGTCATATATTCTTGTACACATTTAATTATGATATGACATACTTTATAGGACTTGACTATTTATTTTTGTCCTATTTTAATTGAGATACATAATTCATTGTATCTTAATAGACATCTTTAATGGATGTTAAGAGCATTTTGTTGGGCATTGCACATTAATTCTTTTGGTATGCAATTAAGTATTGTGCATTTCTTTACCCAAAATTTCACATTTTGTTTGGTCAAAATTCTATAAGTATATTGTAGATGCAACACTCCTATTGGGTATGATTTTCTACTTTGTAAAAAAATGCTTATTATGATAATACTTCTATTGAGTACAATTTGCACTATTGAAGTACTTATGAATTTTTTTGTTTGGACCAATTATCTAAGTGTTTGCTCAATTGACATTTTGTGGCCACAATAATCTGAGTATCATTTTATATAAACTAGGTGTCTATGTGGTTTTAGTAGGGAATTTATAGATTTCCTACTTATCTTTGGATTCTTACATAGTCACTCTTTTTTGAAACTCAAATTAGTTAAATGTCAAATATTATAGAGCATTATGTAGCCTATATGTAATTACATATGTTATTAGGCTATGATGAATAATTAGATGCATGTAAATTATGCTTTCTCACCTATATAATTTTTTGGACTCAAGTAAAAAAAAAATTTATATTAATTAAATATTTTTTTATTCACTGATCAAATACTTAACTTTGGAGTTTTATAACTCATATGGTTTGGTTAAGTTTTGATGTCTTAGATCAGTGGGAGCGTGAAAACTCTTATGAGATATGTGTGAAGTAATATCATTTTAGTAATATATCTCTTAGCATGTTTGGATGCTTGAGACAATGTAGCATAATTTTATTGAACTACATTATTCTATATACTTTATGAGAAATATTTGTTAACATGCATGATATATATCCCTATCGGATATTATTTTGTAGCTCAAATTTCTCATTGTCTAATATAAGATTTGTCTATAATTGTCATTCTAGCTTAATGATTTGTCTTTGTATTATTGATTAATACCATCCAAGTGGGAGAATGTTGGAAATAATAGTGGATTGGTATTAATCAATTATATTTTATCATTATTTGGCAATTTAAGATATGGTGATAATCATATCTTATAATATCTTTATTATGATTGAGATTATAGTAAGATTGACTCTGTGATGGGTTGAGTCAATTATAAAAAGCCCATTTGAGGGGTCTCTGCCTACCATGGGGGATTATAAATTTGTCATCCCATTAAGCAAATTACAACAACAATACACATTCCTAGGGTTTTTGTTCTTGAAGATCAAGAACTTCAATTCAATATATATATATATATTTGAGGTACACAAATTCTCTTTTCTCTATCTTTTTTTATATTTAATTCTCTATATATATTATAATCTTGTATTTATTGATTTAAGGTTTCCTTTTATTTCCATCATTTTTTTCTTTTTGGATATGTTTCTATAGAAGATAACCTAAACATGTCCTTAGAAATAATTTAGAGACTAACAAGTACCGATGAATTTCAATACTATGAAGTAACTTTTCAACTTACGTCTTTTTTCCTTTGTCCCAATAAATAAGTCCAAAAATGACACCAATAAATATTGTGACGAACAATCTGATGGCATTATACTGTGGATTCCTCCAATAGGAGCAGTTCTGTTTCCAGAAGCAAGCTTTACATTGAGTAATAAATGACTGTGAGTATTTAGACGGGAAGTAAAGGTCCTTTGTTCCAGGTACTGGTGTGCATAGTTCCTTAATTAGTTCCTGATTTTTTCTGGAAAAGGGTTATCAAAGCATGGAAATGTAAAAAACATCATGAGAAGTTTCAGAAAAATTAAGGCAGAAAGAAGGAGAAATCTCTTGGAATACAACCATGAGGGCAACTTACTGATAAAGTTCTGACATATTATATAATTCTGCAAAGTCTATATTAAGCTGAGACTCAACAACAGGAGAAGTGATCTCCAGCATCCATGTGGCTGGATTATATCCATCTTTAATCTTAGGAACTCCTGCAATAGCCTGAGAAAAGTTTGTGTGCAATTAGTAACATTGTTAGATCGTACTGGGGTAAGTTTCTTTAAAAATATTTCTAGAAAAAGAAAATGCTGAAAGGAAAAGTCAAAAAAATTCTCTATAAACTTGTTAAAGAGATGTGAGACTTTTAGAAAATAGGCTTATAAAAAGTTCCACATTTTAAAGAAAAGTTAATGACAAAACTATTTAGACTTTTTTCTTTGTATTTTTTTCTTCTAGAAAAGCATATGAAAAGGATTACCCAAACATATCCTAATTCAAGAATTAATACAATACAATGTAGAGGTTTACCTCAAAATACT
The DNA here is from genome assembly GCA_037954015.1 of Psophocarpus tetragonolobus. NCBI lineage: Eukaryota > Viridiplantae > Streptophyta > Magnoliopsida > Fabales > Fabaceae > Psophocarpus > Psophocarpus tetragonolobus. The sequence goes on along the minus strand of CM075692.1, from coordinate 48,279,721 downwards.
CAATTAGATTCTGAGAATTTTGACCGAGAGGACCACCATATATCACTTGTCCACCTCTCTTCATCAAAAGCAGCTGAAGTCAAGAGGTAAATCAAGGATGAGTAATGTGCTTTTGAAACAAAACCATATGAAAAAGTGAACTCCCACATTGGTCCCCAAGATTGTAAGTATTATATGTTTTGTAGTCCTTGACTTTATAAAACTCTCAATTAGTCCCTAATTTTACAAATAATGATATTTACTTTAGTACTTTCTCAACTACATTTTTAACATGTTATGGACTAAAATGGCCATTGCTTACTATTTCAGGGTGCCTATGTGGGGGGTTTACTCTTAAGAAACAGTTTTCATCAGCAAAATCTAGATATTAATATTCACCTCATCAAAATTTTCGAATATATCAATGCTTGGTTGATGAATTGTGCAGACAACAGTTCGACCTGTATCTACTGTATTTCTAACAGTACGTATGACAACTGCTGCAGCTCTAGCATCAAGACCAGTTGTTGGTTCATCCATAAAAATAATGGAAGGATTTGCAACCAATTCAACAGCAATGGTAAGCCTCTTTCTCTGCTCTGTTGATAAGCCATTTATACCAGGAAGGCCTACTATGAAGTGCCTCACTGCGTTGAGCTCGACCAGCTCTAAAATTTCTTCAATGAACATCTGTAACATGTGTATTAGATTTGCAAAGTAATAAGAATAATTCTTTTGGAGTGTCCTTTTTTATTGATGTTTTGCTTTGTTAAATTTTCTCCTATTATGTCTTTTTAATTAAGTATAGGCTTAATGAACTTTTAATCCTGGAAAATACTGTTTTTTTTTTGTCATTTAAAGAATTTTTTATTCAGTTTTAGTTCCTGCTTTTCAAAAACAATGTTAACTTGTACGTAAGAGTGATGTTAGCAATCCAATTATTTATCACGTAATTGGAGACTGCCAAGATAGGCCAGTGTAATTTTTTAGGTACACTGTTTCTAATCACTTATAAATTTGTCTAATATTATAAATAAACTGTTTTTATCAGATAAGATATTAAAAACACATGTTGTACTAAAATATTATATAGGACTAGGACTATTTTCTTCAGACTCCCATATGACTAATCATTGATTACACAAGTCATTTAAATAACATTGTTGCTTGAAACTAAAGATTAAAAACAAAATTGTTATTTGACATCAGGGTCGAAAACCACAAAAAAAATATTCAAAAGACCAAATTAAAAAAAAAATCTCTAAAGAACAAAACTAAAAAATATTATTTTTCAATGACAAAAATGTTATTTAAGCCTTCGTTATAACAGGAGGCTTCCTTATCATCCTGCGGTGTATTTCCTTTCTCACTGAATTCCCTTGTTTTTCTTATTAAAGAGAACAACTACATTGATGCAATGATAAACTAATTTTTATTATCAGTAATCAGTTTATCTCCAATTAGAAAAAAACAGAACAATTATAGAATTGTTGGTTAAATACCTACAGACTGTACTGAGTTATCACCATTGTACTGACAAAAAGTATCACTAGTACTATTCATGTTAGCCACAACCTTAAGCTAGAAAATTGTAGAGAATTTGGTAACTGTTGAAATCCCATGTAGACTATAGATATGGTTAAAGTCAGCTTATAAATGCTTGGGAAGTCCTTATCACTTGAGCTAATTTTTGGTATTGAATTTGGCACAATTTAAATTCAAAATGGTATCAAAGCCTATCATGCATTTGTTTAAACTGTCATATTGGTACAGATTAGTCACAAAGAATCAATGAATAAACTCCATCTGTGACCTTAAATGCAGACAAGGTAGGTATTGAGTATTCTCCTTCTTGTTTGTTTTATACCCAAAATGGCATCAACAAATCCTGGATCAACTATAGCCTATCATACGTCTAATGTTGAGCCATCTTTCTACTTTCCAACAATTTAATAGAGAGACATAATTTTCAAAATAGACAGACATTAAGAGCCTGTGACAGTGAGAGAAAGTTTAACATGAGAATTGGTTAGAAAAAAAGCATACCATTCGTGTTTCCTTATTAACCTCCTTACTGAGACGGAGCCAAGCAGAAAACAGAAGTGATTCATAGACTGTAACATTTGGGGAATGGATATCATTTTGTTCACAATAACCACTGATCCGAGCAAAAGTTGCTTGGTTTTTTGGATAACCAGATATACTGATGCTCCCTTCAATATAGCCACCAGTTTTCCTTCCTGAAAGCACATCCATCAAAGTGGTTTTTCCAGCACCACTTACACCAACCAATGCTGTTAAAATCCCTGGCCTGAAAGCACCACTTATATCTCTTAGTAGTTGGAGCCTATCCTCTTCAATTCCTTGTCTCTTCATTTCCTGATAAATCACCAAAGTGACATTTGAACATGTGGGAGTGGTGACATCATAATATACTCTCATAAGGTTACTGTTGATGTTAGATAGTTCTATTTCACAAAACTGTTATCATGTAAACTTAATTTTCTACAAGCAGTTCCTTTCTATGTGTGGTTATGTTAGTTGATTTTATATCCTACAGAAAGTTTTTATATGATAAGAGAAAAAGTTTGACACATGCTGTCAATTAATCATGTCCCATATATATGTATACACAATTACACATAACTTCTGAGTATGGAATCATGGTGAAATTTAGTTTTAGTGTAAGGGGAAGAAACCAAATTGGCATAGTCAGGAAAATAAAAATTCAAAACCAATAAAAAAACCATTATATAAATTTTTATCTGGAATGAAAGGATGAGATTAAAGTGGTACAAGAGGAGGGAATTGGAGTTTACATGTGGCATATCGATGTAATAATTCACACTTTGAAATGCAAGTGATAGAGGTTGAAAAGGCAGCACCATTCCCTTCTTGGATTTTGAATTCTCTGCAGCTTTAGGAATTGAGCTATGTGTAATGTTTCTTACTTCCATATCAATACCTGTAATAATTGCAGTTATCTTTTTGTTTAGTGCCAAGAGGCTTAGAGTGAATTTCACATTACTAATACAACAATGTTGAGGAGGTACTACCATTTCATGATGTAGAATAGTAGGAACAGACAAGGTACATATTTAGGATACAAGTGACATTTCTTCTGACTAAAGGGTATAAAAAAGTTTACCTAAAATATAAATGTTGCGTCTTTTATGATCTCATTGCAGATAGTTGATTATACTCTTTATTTGAAGAGAAAGTCAAATTTTACCTTCAAATGATTTGACAATTGAAGCTGAACTTTGGTCTGTAGTTGCTGCAGTCATATTTTCCACCGAGGGTGAAGCAGATGTGCTTTTCTTTTGGTCTTCCTCTTCCACTATGGTAGATTTCGAGCTTCCAAATGCTGCAATTTATTTTCAAAGAAGTATAAGAGGATTTTTTAGATAGTGAATTTTCAGACGGTCAGTGTCTGCTATGCTGCAGATTGCTGGGTGACTGCTCTCATGATGTGGTTTTCTGTTTGGTTTTTTCCTTTTTTGTTATGTTCGAAGTAGACATATTTCAATATGCTATTATCTTCCACATTTTGTAAATCCAATTAAGATTAGTATGGATACTTACGACTCAAATAAGTTAGTGCCAGAATGAAACATATGTTGAAAAGCAGAGAAAATCCTATAAGGGCGCCAACAGAGATCCAGTACCAATAGTTTTCTGTGAATATGCCTCTGGCCTTAAGAAAAGCCTTCCCTACTGTGGGCTCAGGAATTCTCGGGTCAATATTGGTCTGTAAAAAGTGAAGAATCAGCAATAAACTAACGATGATGTAGTGTTTATAAGATTAAAGAAACACCATAAGATCTTACAGCACTCCATCTTTTGTCCAAGAACTCATTGATGGATATAGCATTCTGACCATACATCATAGGTGAGCTATAATAGCACCATATCATCCATGGTCCAATATCATCTATAAATGTAGAGAGGTTGGAGTGCTCAGTTTAAATGAAACAATTTCACATTACAAATGAAAACTCTCAGTTAAGTTAAATATTTCTTTAGCATATGCAGTACTAGTGGCATTAGGAAAAACTAATGCTTACCTCTTGAAACAGTAAATCCACTTAGGAGGAAAATAACTAAAATTGTGAAGGAGCCAAGTGTGTTTGCCACGACTTTTGTTCTTCCTACTGCAGCAATGAAGCGGAATAGAGATAGAGCCATTTGATTCACACAGAAGAAAGCCAATAATTGACGAAAAAACCTGCAACAGGTTTTTATATGCATCACTGAACAAAATTTGCAAGTCAATAAAACTAAAGAGTAGAGAGAATGATAGAAAAGTACACCAATTATTTCATTTCTATGCTATTGAGAAACTCATTATCTACTGAGTCATTCTCATACCTACTAGCTGCAGGAGCAAAGCCAATAGTATAATAAGTCAGGATGATCCATAATCCTGATTCCAATAGAGAGAGAGGAACTCTTAGGACCCAAATGGGCAATGCAAAAGCCCATGCTGGATAAAACAGAAAATCTCGTTGCTTGTAAAAAACAGGAAGTCTATTAATGGTCATTGCAAGCTCAGCCACTCCATTGAACATTACATTAATGAGACTGAAAAATAGTGCACCATAATATTTTCCTGCACCTTCAAGTTGACCATGCTTCATTTCTGTTCTAAAAAATACTGACATGGTAATTATAGCTAGTATAGTTATCTGAAAAGTCTTGAATATGTATACAAAATAGTTTCTCTTAATCAAAAGCCACTCTCTTGAAAAGCATGCCTTGAAGAGTTCCCATTTGGAGATGCCATACTTTTCCTTCACTAATGCACCTTGAGGGCTTTCATTAGGATCATATGGAACATGAATCTTTTCATGAAGTTGGTGACCAATGCTGTAATTATTGAAATGGGCTACAAACTCAGGCACAGTGACATAATGGTAAGGTATGTCCCTTCTGAACCAGTACTGTTCTTGATCCTTTATGGAAGTTACCTCTTGTAGAAAGTCTGCAACTCCTTTCCTTTCAGGGCATTTAAACCCCACAATTTCGAAAAAACGCTGAACATTCTCTCTGGGACCTTGATAGACAATCTTACCTTCTGAAAGCAATATTATGTCGTCAAAAAGATCGTATGTTTCTGGTGCAGGCTGCAGAAGAGCGATTATCATAGTAACATCCATAATATGGACCATTTGCCTCATGAACCTGACAATTTGGAAGGCTGTGGAACTATCCAAACCAGTTGAAATTTCATCCATGAATAATGCTTTTGCTGGTCCTACCAACATCTCACCTGCATTCATGTTATGTAAGTTCCTGTTTATGAGAACTGAGAAAATGGATGACTCTGTAAAGGAATCTAATAGTACTATACAGACATTTTTCCTCTCAAGAAGAGTGCCATAGAAACTCTTTGGTTACAATTTATTCAATTTTGGTGGGTTCCATTTGTGATTAAATGACCATCTCTCTTAAAATTAGTGATTTTCAAGAGTGTTTTCCTAACATTCTTCTTCCTCTCAAACTCCATGGTATAATCCTCAAGACCATTTAAAAAGGTTGTAGAGAGTGCATACACAGCATTTGGCACAAATACAAAATAACACAGGCAGGGTAATGTGCACATTTTAAATATCATAGGACACAACAAAACTATAATATAAGATAAAACTGTGAGACATAAATCTTAAATTAAAGGAAAAAGTTCATGGTTTAAAAATCAACAAGAGTCATTGTACAGTGTCAAACCTTAGCACAGGGTTTTCTTTTTTGTCCTAATAGGAATTGAACACAAATGTGACGGGGTTTACAACAACTCACACCTTACTAAATCAACTGAGCTAGACCTCTTTTACGAACACACGGCTTTTGAAAAACAGAGAAAAAGAAGGGGGTAAAAAAGAGACTAAAATCAAGAAGTAAAACATGTAATATTGACCAGATATTGACATGTAATAATAAGTGTAGTTAGAACTAAACAAATTATATATATATATATATATATATATATATATATATATATATATATTGATAATAAAAATGCCACAAGTCATGTAATTACTATTATATTCCTTCATGTATCGGTATCAGTTGAAAGAAATATAAGTAACAAAATTATTAAATATTGTAAGTGTATTCCAACTTTGTAGTATCCATGCAATATTCAACATATATACATGCTTGACATCCTTATAACGTGGCAAAGTTACAATTTTGAAGTGTTTGTGCTTCTTAAGTTATAACAGGACCAATGTGTTACAAAATGACTTGCAAGTTGCATGGGAGTATGTGTGCGAAGTATTCATAAAGAAGATATATCTTTTATACATATCATTAGTCCTCTCTAACAACCCGTGTTATCAATAGCAGATGATAGAATATAACAGAAAACTAAAATTTCGTCATAAAAACACTGCTATGATGGAGATTCCTTCACAAATTGTATATAGTGATTGGCAAAAAATCCTCTATGCCATGGTGGTATTGCGCCACCATGGCAGTTATTTAACAATATTGCTAAAAACACATGCAAGTGTTATAACATGATGCTTCTGATTGAAAATTTCTTATCCACATACCAGTGGTTAAACGCTTCTTTTGTCCACCAGATATGCCCCTTGTCATCTCATCTCCCGCCAAAATATCAGCACATATCTCCAACCCAAGAATCTGTTGTATTATCTCAAAAGTTAGATGAAAGTAACTAAAGTTTGGAAGCCTCTGCCTTTCAACCAAAATGGAAAAATTATTAACATTACCAAACCTTTAGAATGTAGTCAGTAACAAGACTTGTTTCTTGTCCTTCTATTGCTGTGGCTTTCATGAAAGCATCTATCTCAGGATCTGGTTTAATGTCTGCTGCTAGTTCCCTTCTCGACAACTCTGCAAGCATATCATACCTTGTTCCAACTCCTAGACAGCGTCCTGAGAAGTCCAGTGTCTCTCTCACTGTCATCTCTCCATGGTGAAGATCATGCTGACTAATATAAGCACATGTTCTCTGAGGAACAAACTCTGATAATTCTTGGCCGCAGTAAGTGACTCTTCCTGATACCTGTTGAGAAATTCTATGATGGTGAAATTTCTTCTTTTGATTACTTGTTTGGTAAGTTATTGGTGTGGATTGTATTATTTGCATACCAGGTATAAGTATAATCGCCATAATTATGAACACACTCAAGATTGACACAATTTTTTTCAAAGTTGTCATTATGATAAGTTATATTACATTAAATGTCTAAAGAGAACTGTTAGGAAAACTCTTTCAGATACTCTCTCCCTGTGATCAGTCAAAAAAATTATTGAAAATCACCAATTTTAGTAGACAGTCATTTAATTATATTAGTAAAAATTGTTAGAATTTAATACTTATGCATGTATAAAAGAGTTTTACATTGGTGTTCAATTACAATTTTTATTTATATGACTTTTAAAGTATTAATTAGTGAAAATAATAAACTTAGCATATATGAAAAGTTTTGATGGGCATAAGTTTTTCTCTCAAATTGTTATATATGTAATTCAAAACCATAGTTACTGTCCTAGTTGAAGTTAACAAAATGTTATCATTTTCCTCTGAATCAAAATCCTCGAAATCGTAGATAATAAAGCTTAGCTGATGTTGGTCCCTGATGTATACAAGTAAAGTTTCATACTCATAGGTTAAAATCATGATGTACAGAGTTGCCTACATTAAAGAACAAAGCTACTTCATTGGAGTTCTTGTTTTTTACCTAAAATCCTTATCCCTGTCCCCTCCTCTCATTGGCTTCAAATAGAAAATTGAACAAGAATAGGGAAGCAAACTTGAATATCCAAAACTTGTTTTTGTTAATCCAAACATAGCTTAATCAAATAATTTTTGTGGATTCCACTCATTAAATGATTCTTTCACCTAAAATTGGTAATTTTTAATAAATTTTAATAAATTATACTAAGAATTTCAGAAATCAAAGTTTCCTAACACTCTTCATTTGAATCCTCTTACCTAGATTCGTATATCAGCTAATCAATAAACATCATATATTTAATGAGTTATATTTGAGATATAAAAAATTTATAAAAGAAAATTTATTAAATAAAATTTCGTTCATTGATCAGTGAAAACAAGAAATGAGACACAGTGAAAAAAGAATTTCATCCCTTCATCTCGTAATAAAGAGATTTTTTACTTTAGTCTGCATGCTGATTAAATAATAGTTTACTTACAATTTAACAAATATTTTACCTTAAAAAATGTTAGGGAATATGTCTTTCTTAACCTAAAAGAGAGTTTTTCCCAACACTTCTCTTAGTTAATTATAGATAGTTTATTGATTAAATTAGTTTAATACTTTGTTAGTTAACATATGAAACTAAAATACAACCCTCTTTACCAAGTGACACTAAGTTGTTATTTTCCCCATCAGAATATGTTTATGACTTATGGATATACTATTTTTTTTTATTGGTTAGGTTAGAAATTTATCAACTTGTCCTACTAACCCAATTTCATGGCTTAAAGCAAATAAAATAAAAGAACGGATCCCATTTTTTTCAGAGATTTTACGCATTCATGTGATTAAATTGCTCAAATATCAAAACTGTGTTTTTAACTTTTAAGTATAATTTACTGAGATTATATGAATCATATTATCTTCATCAAATAATTTTGATAGTATCCTATTCTTTCATTTGGTATAAGGTACTGGGAAAATCTGTAACCCAGGCTAAAGCACCATGACTGAATGTGTAACTTGATGGAATTAATTTTCGCAATTCATGTAATAATTAAATTCACAAAAGAGATTTTTGGTTGGTACAGTAAAAATTTTTGTAATATCTATTAAACTCTTTAATTATAATTTTAATTTTTATTAATTGATAGTGCAAAAAAGTTTCCATAGTCAATTAATCAGACTTTTTTTCCTCCAAAATAAGTTATGTTTAAGATTGTTTTACTAAGATGATGTAAAAGAAGTATTCAAAATAGTATTTATTAAAAAACATTTTACTGAAATATCCTTATTTTTTTTCTTAATCTTAATAAATGTATTATTAAATCTTTTAATTCTTTATGTCCCACCTTATGATTAAGATATTTTTGTGTGAAGCCTTATGATTAAGATTCTTTTTGGTGAAATTATGATTAAGATTGTTTCACTAATATTAAGTAAAACTAGTATTTAAAATAGTATTTGCTAGAAGACAATTCTACTAAGTGTTTGTTTGGTAACAGTTTTATAAAATTGTTTTTAGTATTTTAGTATTTAAAAACTAAAAAAACTTGTTTGGATAGCATTTTCTAAAAACAGTTTTTTAAGAACTGTTTTCGAAAACTTATTTTTAAAAATAATTTTTCTTTTTATTTTTCTTTTTTTTTATTTTGAAAACTCAAAATACAATCCGAATATGGTGTTCGTTGTTTTTCATTAATGAAATTTTAATAAATATGAATAAGTTTTTTCATTTTCACATTTTCAAAACAATTTTCAAATAACACTTACTAAACAAGTTTTTTTTTTCTTCCCAAAAACAGTTTTTGAAAAATATTCTTAAAACTTTTTTCAAAAATTAAAAAACAAAACAAGTCCATCTAAACCCTAAATCATTCTTATTCTTTACTTTTACTCTCAATAAATGTATGATTAAGTTTTCCAAGACAACAATATTTATTAGAGGACAAAATTAAGATAGATGTTTAAATATCTCATTTAGAAAATGAGAACATAGGTCAATTTGAAGGAAAAAAATTAAAGACTAAGCTACAACTAGTTTATTTTTCGCTTAAAATTTAAGATAAATTAAGTCAATAAAAAAATAATTAATAAAAAATTTTAATTTTTAAGGTACTTATTTGTAACAAACTTATTTTATAATATATTTACATTATAAGTTTTATAATATAATTTATAATATAAATTATTCAGGAGCTTGTTTTTCTATGTGAGTTTTTATTTTATAAATGTGTTTTCTTCCTTAGACAATAAAAAAATAATTAATAAAAAAATTTGAAAATCAGTTTCTAATTTAAAAAATAAAATTTAAAAAACAATTTATACTTATTTTTAAGTTCTAATTTTTTTTATTTTAACTTATGGATGAGAATATATTCTTAATTATATAGTATTAAATTATTAAAAAGTTTAAGGTAGTTGCCATTTAAATTGTCCAACAACTTCTTTTAATTTCATATATGACTATGAAATAAACTCTAACACTGAGATATGTATTTTTTAGACAGTTTAAAAATTCATTTACTATCAATTATTATTTTTAATAACGAAGGAAGAGGATAAGTAACCCTTAAATCATTGTCCATTTTCCCAGCAAGTGCTTGCAGGAATGTAGTTTTTCCTGACCCTGGAGGTCCCAAAAGCAGAGTCATTCTGCATAGTGATAGAAAGAAAGTTAATATCTAGTCACCAAAAATATCAATTAGGCACTATTATGCACTTTTGACAAGTAAACAACAACTTTTGTGTATTACGATACAAATTATTCATTTCAAGATTTAGTTTAGTTACATTTAAGATTTTTTACCTTTTTTCAAAAGTGTATTTTGTAAAAATTGAACTCAAATACCATAACTCAATATGTCTTGTCAACTTATTTACTCATTAGATTTTTAAAAGTGTTATTTAAAATGTTTTAAAAATTAATACATATAAATTATATAAATTCAAGAGTTAACATGGAATAAAATATTTTCAGACACCTATTAATTACTTCTAATAATATATTTCAAAATCACTTTAGGTGTTTATTCATGTTTTAATTATCTGATTAGTCATCATCTATCTAGTATTTTTTGTTTGTTTGTTTGATTATAAAGCAATGAAATTTTGACAAATGAGTCATTACTTACATAGGTATCTATTATTAGAGCAATAGGTGTCATGTCATCTTGTTTTTTTTAGTGCAATAAGCCTCAAATTATCAAAACTTAACAAATGAGTCATTATCAAGTCAATGTATCCATACGACTTAGTGTTGTGATTGATAATTTTAAAACAATATTTCTGGACTGACATCACTAGTGTATATATATGTTGAATTTTATTATTGAGATAAATAGTTACTTTTATTAAATGTTTTCTGAACAAAAACTGCTGAATTATTTTTAAAAAATAATCTGAAAAATACGCACTCATGTAATAATCATTGTAAATTTAGATGGTATTTACATTGAAAACAAGGTGTCATGTTACTTAAAAAGATAACATCTTTTTCATCGATCAATGTTAATTTGTTAAAAAACTTTATTTCATAAACTCTTTATCTATTTTTTTAGAATGCATAAATAAATTAATTTACACGAGACTATAAAATAGTCATTATTAAAAATAAATAGATTCCCATATATGATATTTCACAAATAATATTCTCATATTATATTATCTTAAGAATAAATAAATAAACATGAAACAAACACTTCTAAAGTTAGTTTTATGTTAAAAAGATATTGGAATTCACAATTTTTTCTTATGTTTTTAATACTGAACCGGTAATTTAACAGGTAAAAATACTGGTTCACACTTCATTGGTTCAATCATTATTAGATTAGTGGTTAAACTGGTTATATTAAAATAGTATTTTTTTTTATTATTAATGTATAATAATAATTAAGATTATAAAATAAAAAATTATTAAAAAGTTAATTATAAAAGAAAAAATTATTTTTACTACCTCTTAATATTTCTAACTTAACCCCTATTTTTATTAATTTTTTAATTTAAAAAAAGGACAAACTTAGGAAAAAGATGAGTGTATTTAGCAAAATCTGAAAAACTCCAAAAAAATTATGAACCACCTATTTTACCGGTTCATAACCGATTTTTTGGTTTTAAGATCTTTACTTGACTGATTCTACATTGATTGAACCAATTACTAAACCGGTTCACTAGTTTTTCAATTAAACCGACCTATCCCATCCAGTTTTCTAACAACATCACACTCACTTTCTCTCCACCTTTAAAGTTTAAACCCTCTTTTCACCTAACTAGAGAGTGAACATCATCAAGTATCAATTACACATGGTATCATTAAATTATGTACCTTGATGGTTTCACAATTCCACTAATATCTTCTATGATCTTGACAACTCTTTTATTGTGTTGCAAAAGCTTAACATAGTCCAAAGCTCCCTGTTTGCAACAAAAAGGAGGGATGTTAGATCATTTATTAGAGCCATGTTTATGCAAACCATATTCATCTACATGTTTTTTTGAAAAATGTAAAAAAAAAATATTAAGCTTAAAATAACATTTTATTACTTGAAAAATAATGTTTTGGTTTTATTCTTTTAAAAATTTCTTTTTTATTTTTTTTTTTGGTTTTACTCCCTGATATCAAACAATAATTTTGCTATTCCTTAGTCTCAAACAACAATTCTAATAACAGAAAAATGTTTATGCATTGTCAATGTACAAAATTTTACACAACATTAACAGTCAATCATAACTGTTTATATATGATAAGTTAGTTGATTTTACCAATTAATATTTTAAAAATCATATAAATTATGAATTGTGATTAAGCATCATTGTAAAACTCTTTTATATTATCAATGTATAAATTATGCGTGTTAAACTCTGTTAATTAAGTCAATCATATAATTGAGTGACTTAAAACCTCACTAAAGAGTCTAATTAATATATATATATATATATATATATATATAATATTTTATCTACTCAAAACAGTTAACATTAAGCAAATTTAAAATTCTTTAACAGACTAGATTAAAAAACATTTTAAAAGTCAAAAAATTCAAAATAAAAAACAATATTTTTCTTTGATTATAAAATTCATTGAGCCAAAGACTAATAAGTTAATAAAGAAATACTAAACGTTACCTTTTATAGTAATATTAAATATTATATTTTGACTTTTAATTCTTTAAACAATAATTTTAGAGTATTGGTTATTTTTTTTCCTAACAAAACAAAATGCATCTGAATTTTCAAGTTCGTTACAGCATTTCATCCTGTTTCTTTTTCATTCTTGTGTAAAAATAGTTTAAGTACAATCCTCATATGCATCCCCTATTGTACTTTTAAATAAAATTGAAACAAAGCAAGAAAACAAAGAACCCTATCACAAATGACTGAGCTGTAAAGTTCACAGTTCCATTCCATCAATTCACATTCATTGAATGGAGACGCAGATATGCTGACCACTTGACAAATATTAGAATAATTGAGTTTCCCCAAAACTGGATTCTTTCACATAATTGACTAAAGTTACCATAGCCTAGAACTAGGCTTATGAGTTTTATAGACATGTTCGATGAACAATCTATGTGTACATCATCTTTAACTAGTATATTTGTAAGATGATTTGTTTCACCAAAGATATGTATAAATATAATCCCTTGTGTTATATGATACAGTAAATTAACACAGGGTAACACATCATAAGGAAAAAGACAGGGGGAGTTAATGATGGTGTTTATGGGAAGAGTTTCTATTTGAGAGAATCACCTAAATTTGTTTAATTAACAACTCAATTCTCAATTTTAATCCTTTATTAAAATCCTACAATTATTATATTTTTTTATTTCCACCATATCCATTTTTCTCACCTAAGTTGTCCTCAGAGAGGTCCAGTTACTCCAAGAGTAACTTTAATGGAGTTATTACTCCAATTGTAATGAATAACTAATCTTTATCATTAGATTTTAAGACTTACGTTTGATCTCACCATTTATTTTCTTGAAATATAATGATTAAAATTAGTTATTCATTTTAACTATTAGATTTTAGAAAAATGAAGTAAGTCTTTTATACTTAGTATCTTTGAGTAATTGGATTCCTTCTCCATTCATATATGTGTAATATATAGAATTAATATTTTTAACTATTAATTTAAATCCTGAAAGGAGTAAAATAGATATTCCTAATTATAATATCAATTCTAACATCTAAATATATGTGAGATTATGCCTTCCTTATTTTAGTAATGTTTAAATATAAAATATTAAAATATGAGTTTAATTAGTATGTATTTTTATTGTAAATTTTTTTACACTAATATTCAATCACAATCCTTAATTTATAAAAAGTTTGTTGATTTTACCAATTAATATTTTAAAAATTGTATAAATAAAAATATATGATTAAATATCAGTGTAATATTATTTTGCAATGTTAGGACATACTAATTAAAATCTTAAAATATTAGTAAATTTTATATTAGACTCTTAATAAATTTATAAATTTTTATTTTGTATTGGAGGTCCAATAAATTTTTTATTATTTTTTAGTTTTAAAGTATTTTAAATAGTGTTTAAAATTGATTTAATTAAAATACCAATTCATGTTTTTTATGTCGACTCCATTTTTTTTCCTCACTTTCGAATCTATAAACTGTTGTGCAATTTTATTGAATAAAAGTTGCCTACTTGGAAACTTTGCCATGTGGATATGCACCCAATCTTTGTTGTGCTTATTATTTGAGTGAGTTCAGAGTTTTTCTTTCTAACACCTATAATTATTTTTTTAATTTTTTTTTTAAAAGGTAAAATTTATTAATCATCCTTAAGTGACTTAGTCATAATATGACAGTAAACATGAAAGACTTTCAGCAATAATACATCGAACATAAGTCTTAGAGTGACTTAATAAGCACAATATTGTCCCTACCAACTAGTAAAAAAAAATTAAACACCCAACATAATCCAGTATCAGAATATTCCCCTATTATGCCCATAATCCTCTTATTGACATCTATTTCCACTTATCAGTTATAAATTATTATAGACAACACTTTTCAATCCTCCTGAACTTTGACTTGTTTCATGCATAAAATTAGTTGTAAGGACCATTTTATAAATGAGGATGTTGAATTCTTAAAATACCTCTTGAATCATAGTCAAGATCTCTGAATTGTCATCTTAGAGTTTAATCAGTATGTATGTTTAGAGTTTAATTAGTATGTATTTTTAGTATAACAAATTTTACATTAACATTAAATCACAATCTTTTATTTATATAATGATAAGTTTGTTAGTTTTATCAATTAATATTTTAAAAAAATAATATTTTAAAAAAATCAACAAAATAAATTCAATACAAATTTTGTTAATATATTAAAGATTAAACATTTTAAGCTAATGGATTAAGTATAGGAGAAGGAGATGTTCTCATATAAAATAATGGTGATTTATAATTTGAGTTTCTATTAATATATATATATATATATATATATATATATATATATATATATATATATATATAATATGTTTGATCGTGCTTTAATTAAATTTTTCTTTAGAAGAAGATATATATATAAAAGAAATACATATAAACATGTAAAAAATAATCTCCATTTTGTTTAACATATTTGAGAAGTTGATTATCTGCAGTATCATTACTATCATGGTTGAGGATCTTGACTTTCCATTAAATTTTATTATAAAATGAAAAGTTTTAAAGTTAGTGATGGGATTTCAAAATTGCATAATGTATTTTCTCCAGTGATGAAAATTCAATCCCACATACCTCTATTACATTTAGGGTAGAATTGAGCAGTGTTGGCAGTGCTCTGGTTCCAACATATGCATCCCCTTCAACTGATAAATTCTCAAACCTGACTTCAATTTTAGGAATCTCAATCCCTACCCTATATCATCAAAAGCAAACAATCATGAAGAAAACTTAGGAATCATCAAAGACAATTTATCTTTTAAAGAAAGCTAGCATGTGAAAACATAATTACAAGAAGAATGATCCCAAGAAAACTTATGAATCATCTAAAACAAATTAAAACCAAAGCTAATTAAAACATCAAAGTAAATTCCTGGCTTGAATGGTGGGATTTACATGCTATTGTTAAACCCGCTAATTTGAGTTCGTGGGAGTGGTGTAAAATAGTAAAATTAACATAATACTCTTTTGTGAAATAGATTATGACTCTGTTTTATTATGTTTAAATTTTCGTGTGGTTTTTGAGTTGGTTATGGTCTCTATTGATCATGGTAAATTATATCTCTGTTTTACATTATGGTTATACCAAGAAGGCATGTCTTATATTTTTCTTTGGTTTATTTTATAAAATTCATTTGAATTATGTAAAAAGAAAAACACAAACTCATGGCTTGAACACAAAACACACATATTAATTAAGAACCAAAACATTCAAAAGGTTACCTATCAATTCTCTCCCTCATCCTATGGAGGAAACTCTCATTATCCTCTTCAACAGTCCTTAGAATGCTCTCAAGAAGATGCTTCTTTTCCTGCACTCCAAGCTTGGTGATGTCAATCTCTTCATAGTTAACACTTCCATTTTCCAAAACTTGTTTCAAAATGCCTTTCCTCATTCTATCATATGTTGGAAGCCTTCCCAAAGCAGCCCACTTGAGCTCCTCCTCTTCATCTATTTCCCTTCCACACCTTTGAAACACATCACTCTCTCCACTCACTGCCTCATGAAAGCTTGCAGAGGCCCAACTTGTTCTTGATGATGAAAAACTCTTCCTTCCTTCACTCATTGACCTCTTCACTATGTCTTCACCACCACCACCACCCTCTTCTCTTGCCATATCAATCAAGTTAATATGCTCCTCTTATAGCTGTAAGTGAGTGTCTCTAATATGTGAGCTTTAAAGTCAAAGTGAACTTATCAAGTAGTAACTAACTTCAATAGAAAAGATTATTCATCACTCACTCACATGTTCCTACATGTTGGTACATATAACACGTGGGTACGTATATGTACATGTACATCATGTATGTAAGTATACGTGCATGGAAATTTCAAGCTTTGGTGAGCATTTTGGCTTCCAAGT
This sequence comes from Psophocarpus tetragonolobus, assembly GCA_037954015.1. Taxonomy (NCBI): domain Eukaryota; kingdom Viridiplantae; phylum Streptophyta; class Magnoliopsida; order Fabales; family Fabaceae; genus Psophocarpus; species Psophocarpus tetragonolobus. Next base: position 48,262,992 of record CM075692.1, on the reverse strand, counting down.
CATGAAACAAGTTGTGGAGATTGTGATTTGGGGTAATGGGTTTAAGACAAAGATTAGTATACATGGAAATTTTTAATAATTTGTGAGCATTTTGGCTTCCTAATCATGAAACAATTTGCTGGGATACTTTGGGGTAATGGGTCTAAAAGATTAGTAAACATGGAGATTTCAAGATTTTGTGAGCATTTTGGCTTCCAAATCATGAAACAAATTGTTGAGTTTGTGATTTGGGGTAATGGCTTGGCATACATTGAAATTTCAAGATTTTGTGGCTTCCAAATCATGAAACAAAATTGTTGAGTTTGTGATTTGGAGCAATGGGTTGGCTTACATGGAAATTTCAAGAGTTTGTGAGCATTTTGGCTTCTAAACCATGAAAGAATTTGATGAGATTGTGATTTGGCATAATGGGTCTAAGACAAAGATTAATATCTGACACCAAGTGAGATATTGCTCAAGGGAAAATGTATAAGCAGATGTAAGTATTATTGAAGAGGGGGCACAGTGGTGTGGACACAAAATTAGGTTAGGATAATAACTTTTGTAGGAGTCTATGGTTTTAGATAACTTGCAATTATTACAAAACTATGTCAAAGCTTAATTGGTGTCAACCGACTCAGAATATTTTCAGGGATTTAAACTCCATTTACTCAATGGTGAGTGAATGGGACAAAATGGAAACTACTCAGTTCAATTGACGGCAGAAATATTCATATTTTATTAACTAATATTTTTTCATTTATTGATTTATTTTTTGTTAATAGGGTAATGTCAGCTGAAAATCAAATATTTATATTTAAATAATGATATTCATTTAAAAGATTATTTTTCTAAGAAATAATTTTTATGTACACAAATTTCAAGATAAATCCTGATCACATTTTCTCTTGGTGTTTATTATATTATTTGGCTCTAAGTGTAGCTGACTGTTTTTTCTTGTATAGATGTTTTTATGGCATTAGACATATATAAGTGTTGTACAAATTGTAAAAATATAAAAATTTTTTCCTTTAAAAAAAATCCTGATCATATTTTCAATGAACGAAATTATCTGATTAATTACCTATTTTTCTTTTTTATTTTTAGCATGGATTTTTTTTTTCCAAAGCTGGAAAAAGTTAGATGGTGACGATTAGGTATTGTTTAGTGTAATTTACAACTTAAAAGTTAGTTTCAAGTTAAAGTAAAAATTAAAATTTTAAAAAATAAGTATAATTTTTATTAAATTTTATATTTTAGTCTAAAATTTTATTTTAAGTTAAACTTTCTTTGGTAATGTTTTTTTCTCTTTAATTGATTGCCTAACGAAACAGGTATTTATAAAATAAAATTTTCGTGCGAAATTAATTTATATAATATCATTATAAAACAAGTTTCCTAAAAATTTAAATTTTTTTATTTTTTTATTTTACAAAATATTGTTTGATCCAACTTATTCTTTTAAAGAGAAAAAAAATTAAAAAGAAACTAGACGTATATATCTTAGTATCTTTCGTAAATAGATAATTATCAAATTATTATTAAAAGATGGAAAATGGTATCACCTTAATAATTAACATTATTAAAAGTGTAATAAAATTAGAAGGTCCTACTCATTCAATCTTATTACATAATTAGAAAAGAAATATTTTCGTCAAAAAACACTCAAAATATTTCGGAATAAACATAAAATTCGACTCGTGAAGGATCTTACGTTTTTCGGTGGTTTTCATGATTTTTATGTTCAACTTGCCATATAAGTTCATCTTAATTACTAAAATAATTAGTTCACTTGCAAACGTATTTTCTTAAAAATAATTTACACACACAAATAACAACAATTTTTAAAAATTAAAGCAACACTACAAGTTGCATAATTTAAGAACTAAATACTCAATTGATGTATCTTAATATCTTAATTAACGAGATATGCAAAGTTTGTGAGAAACGAGTTGAGTTTGAATGTTATAAAATGTATTTTTTAGAAGAAAATAAAGAATCTTAAGTATAATTAAATCTCGACACGAATGATTACAGTATTGTTAATCAACAAAATCAGAAATTTAAGTACTAAATTATATGTTTACGTGATTCTGATTTAAAAAGAGAATCCACAGCGTGAAAGGTGAGTGCGATTCACTTTGAAGTTTTGACTTAGTTATCATATAAAACACAAAGGGAATGGCGTGTTGCATGGATATTCTACGAGTGGCTCCAAGACTTAGCTGTTAAAGGTTGGAAACTAAACAATCGAAAATGACACCCAAACATATTGTTTTAATTATAACACAGACGATGTATGTTTGTATTTATATTTCAATATATCATTTAAAAAATTAGGTGAATGAAGAATGTAAATGAATGAAAAGAAAAAATAGAAAATAAGAGTAGTTAAAATCATAGAAAAGTGGGATAGAGTGAGAAAGTTAAGAGTTATGCAATTAATTATAATTATGTTATTAGATAGTTATGAGTAATTACACTAGGATTTATTAAAAGTTACATGTGAATGTAACTTAAAATCATATGTGAACACTGTTTGGCATATACTAATAAAATATTTTTACCAATTATCATTCTTCTTTATGTATAGATTATGTATTTGTAAAGTAACTTTTTAAAGTCGCTAATGGTTGAAAATATATGCAAATTGTTAGTAATATCATACTTTTACTCCATTGTTTTTTTATCATTTGAACCTAAAATTTTGTGTATACTACCACTCTTACTACTAAGCCGATCTTACTGGTTCCCTCCAATTTTTATTTAGATATACACACGCAGAAGAAAAGTATATTTTTTATTATCTATTTATTTCTAAATGGAAGAGTTAGGGGCTTAGTCATTTATACTCATTATTTTAGTAACTTACTTCTTCTACGAATGAAACGATGCAAATTAGCATATGTTTATAATATTGTTAATAGATATTTATAGTTTAATTTTGGTTATCTATTTATTTTAAAACAAAAGATAATATTAATTAAGGGTTTAGTATTTTACACTCATTATTTTAGTAACTTACTCCTTCTAAAAATGAAAGATGTAATGATTTCTTGGATTGATACTCATCACCTTGAGTGAGCGTTTTCCTAAATTGTTCCTAATTTCTTTACAACAACATACAATGATTAATGATATAGGTTTGGAATCTACATTGAAAGAGAAATTTTTTTTGAATAGGAGAGGGACTGTTTTAATCAACTTATAAATGTACTTGATGAGTTTGCGGGAGTCACATATTTAGGACTCTTGGAAGTGACGAATAGGAAAAATGGATCTTACTCTATGTGTGAAGCATACAATTGACTTGTATCTCAATTGCATCACTCTATTGACACCCAATATCTCAACATGTTCTCTTGCTTATGGTCTATTCTAGCCTTTCAAAGTAGAGCCATCAAAACGAGTCAAAACCCATGGTCGAACTCAGTCCACCATGAATTTGGATCAGGCCAAAAAAAAAAAAAGAAATCTGCATTATAATATCAAAAACATGACTCGCCTCACTAAAGACCTCATCCATACAGGTTCAACCCGGGTGAGTCAGGTCAATCCGTATTGAACCCACTTTTAGTTATGTTTTATTTCAATTGTAAATTTGCACTTTATATAATCATTTTTAATTTAAAATTATTATGTCGCATAATCACATAGAAAATCATTTTTCTTAATTCTAAATGAAGACTTAATTAAATAGTTAATTTTAAAAATCTATTTTTTAAAAAATAACTTTTTATTTTTTGGGGGTTGGTGAGCTGACCTGTATAACCCACCAACTCGTGGTGGGTTGGGCCGGACCAACAGATTGAATAGGAAAGGAGAAACGAGTCAGGTTGGGTCAACCCGTTTTGACAACTCTACTTCAAAGCCAATGACATTTTCTTGGAGAGTGTTTTTGGATAGAATTTAGACTAGAGGAAATTTGATGTTAAGAATTTTTAGCTTTTCAATTGCTACCTAGTCCAATTTGCCCATTATGTAATATTGAGGAGGAAATAATTTCTCATCTTTTGTTTTCATGTGCATTTTCTTATCAATGTTGCTTGCAAGTATACAGCCATCTTGGTATCTCCATTGTTCTTCCAACCAAAGTGGATCTACACTGGTGGTAGCACTGTCAAATGATTTCTGGAAAAGTACCTAAATATTGTGGTGCCTTTTGTAGATATCTGTTATATGACACATATGGTTAATGAGAAACTTTATCATCTTCAAACACGATCAAGTTGATTTTGACCTTCTTATGGATTCTATTTGGTTTTCATCTTGGAAATGGATCAAAGCTCATCATATGCTTAAGTCCTCTTCTTGCTTTGAATTGAAGAACAACTCTTTGGTGTGTTATTGATCTATTTACTAGGGTATTCTTTTGATTTCTAATGTGTTATTTGTAATATTCTAAATTTTTAATAAAATTTTTAATTATACTTTTAAATTTAATATATTTAGTAAATTAAAAAAATCTAAATAATATTTAATCATAAAATAATTATGTTATCTTTTCAGCTATGATATTTTAAAATAAAAAAATAACATTTTTAAAACTTTTAGTACAATATTATATTATTATTATGAAATATAAATATTTAATTTTGAATTTTAGAATATATGGTATAAGTAAAATAATAGAAATAAATTTATAATTTATTTTGAATCTTTAAAATATATAAGTAAATACTAAGAAAACAAAACAAAACAATGTGCATATAATTACAACGTACATGTAACGCACGTATAACAGTATTCTATATAATATATAAATAATAATATCTAAAATAAAAAAAAAGAAAAAAATGATAAATATGAATATATCAATTTCTAACCATTCATATCTATAACTAATGGAAAAAGTAAGAGAATGCGGTAACTAGCTAGTAACTAGGAAAATGATAATCATTACACTTGAGTCTATAAATAGCCTAGTTTATGTAAGGGTCGAAACTTGTTTTTTGAGAAGACAGTGAAGAAAGCTAAGTAGTGAATGTGACTCACCATTTCTGAAAAGAAAAAAATTTCTAACTCTTTTATGATTCCGATTATTATACTTACTTTTTTTTATTTATTTTATATTATTTTTAGTTATAATTATTCAGTAAAGTATTTTTAATTCATTTTATTTATTATTTTATGTTATTTTTAACCATATATTTGATTTGATGTTCATAATTTTATTTGGGTTATTAAATTAGTTATTTTTTTAAAAAAAAATTATTAGTTAACCATTTTATTTTAAAGGTAATGGCTATTTTTTTTATTAATTCTTATATAAAAAAATTAAATTAATTAAAATAAAAGTTGTAATGCTTAACTAAAGGTTTGAATTACTTTGTAGTTGGAGGTGTCTTGGGGATTTAAATGAGTAAATATTTAAGGTAAAATATTCTTATATTCTTTAAAAAAATGGTAAAAAAACTCATTTATTCTGACTACTCATTACAAAAATAATTCAAATTTCTCTAAATAAGAAATAAAAATAAATAAATGAATTATTATAAATATAGATATATTATTTAAATTATTTATATGATATTTGTTTTCACTCTTTTATTTTTCTTGTCACTTATATATATATATGGAAATGCTAATTTAAAAAAATGGATGCGCCTAATTACCTAAATCCTTTTTCAGTCGTTATTTCAGCTATTTTTTTAAGCACTGGTTAGATTACTAATGTGGTTGTGAACTCATTTACATTCCGGGAGACTAGCATCCCACTCTAATATTTTTCAACGATTTAGAAGGACCTCTAGTAATAAAAAGATTGTTTGTCGTCACTTCTTATCTTCTGCTTACTAATTACACAAATCCGTTATTGGAGAAACTAGAGGGGAGATCTGTACATAAATAATATATTCCTTATCTTTATATGTAATGAAATAGAAATATGTAACAAATATATTTTATGTATATATATAAGTGTGATTTTAATTATTTTTTTTAATTAAATAAATAACTGAAGAAGAATAATTATAAATTGGAATGAAATAAAAACCAATTAAGAAAATAAATTATTTCCTTGTAATTAATAATAGGTTAGAATTAATAAAAAAAATGGGATATGTAGAATATTGTTACATTTAGATTGTATCAAAACAACGTTCCATGTGAAACTTGAGAAATGAGTTAATCATGTCACTAAGTTTTAACTTGAATAATTTCAGATGACAGGAAGAAGAAATACTAAATTAACAAAAGCAGTACAAGTTATTAGAGACATGGCTGCAACTTGATAAGAAACCAAATGTCAGAAGGAACTGTTAAATCACAAGGTTTAATTAAATTTAGAAGAAACAAACCTTCCGGACAAAGCTGAATTATGGATTAAGGAAATATAAAGATATTTCGAGCGATGAGTTGTCTTGATAATCAAAAAGTAAATTATGTTGTGTTTATGCTAGTAGAAGAGGTTAAATACTGGTGCAATAATACTAGAAGGTTGTTAGAAGGAGGAGGAATAGTCATTACATGGGAAATATTTATCGTAAAATTTTAGAAAAATATTTTTCTCATGATGTGAGATGAGCAAAAGAAATAGAATTTATGCACTTAAAATAAGGAAACATGACAGTACGAGAATATACTTCTAAATTTGAAGAATCGGGTAAATACTCTGTTTTCTTATATCACCCAGATGAGAGAATGAAGTGTATTAAGTTTGAAGATGGACTTATGCCTGAACTGCGGAATACAGTAGGGATACTAGAAATTTCTAATTTTCCTACACTTATTCACAAGTGTCGTTTTCTAGAATGTTTTGAAAATAATCAAAATAATACACCAAAGTATTTTGGCCCTCTGTCAAATAAAAAGAGAAACCATGAAGGAAAGTCCTATAACCATTTTCAATGGAAACCTCAAACTTCCTAATTTTTCTCAAAAAAATTCAGTAGACTTATGACTAATCAGGTTAGGTGTCTTAAGTGTGGACATGGACATTATGCTAAATATTGTCATCTCAAAGGACCCATTTGTTTCAAGTGTAGAAAACTTGTTCATGTGTTTTTTGAATGTGGACAACAAAAAATGCATTCTAACTCATATGCACCGAAGCCAAAGTATACTAGAACTGGAAGAGTTTACACCATGATCGGAACCGAAGCCGCCCAAAACAATGATCTAATTCAAGGTACATGTTCCATTAAAGGTAAAACTTTAAATGTACTTTATGATTCAGGTGCAACTCATTCTTTTATCTCTAATGATAGTGTTCAAAATCTTGAATTGTCAGTTTCTTTTTTAGATACCAATCTAATTGTTTCAACACCTACAAATAAATTTGTAATTACCAATAAATTTTGTTTAGATTGTCCTATTTTAATTATAAATACAATTTTTTTTGTAAATTTGATTTGCTGACCTTTATCACAATTAGATGTGATTTTAAGGATTAACTAATTTTCTTCCAACCATGTCCTCCTTAATTGTTCACAAAAGTCGATAATATTTTCTAACTCTGAGGATCTGTTGATTTCATCTATCAAACCAATAAATAAGTATTTAGGGAATGAAGTTCAAGAATATTTATTATTACCTTCCATGGGAGAAGAAGAAAAAGACAAAGAAAAAGAACGAGTAAATTTGGAAAATATAGTAGTCGTTCAAATTTTTCCTGAAGTTTTTTCCAATGATATTCCTGGTTTTCCACCTAACAGAGAGATTGAATTTTCAATTGATTTGCTATCTGGCACAGGACCAATTTCAATGGCACCTTATAGAATGTCACCTTCTAAACTTATTGAACTAAAGAAACAACTGGAAGATTTGCTTGAAAAACAATTCATTCGCCCCAGTGTATCACCTTAGGGAGCTCTTGTTTTGTTAGTTAAAAAGAAGTATGGAAGTTTTAGGTTATGTGTAGATTATCATCAGTTAAATAAATTCACTATAAAAAAATAAATATCTTCTTCCTAGGATAGATGATTTGATGGACCAATTGAGAGGAGCAACGGTGTTTTATAAGATAGATTTAAGATCATGATATCATCAAATTAAAGTGAAAGCAAAAGACATTAAAAAAATTGCTTTTAGGACAAGGTATGGTCATGATGAATATCAAGTAATTCCCTTTGGTGTGACTAATGCTCCTGTAGTGTTCATGATTATATGAATATGATTTTTCGTCCATTTTTGGATCATTTTGTGGTTGTATTTATAGATGATATTCTTATTTATTCTAGAACTCATGAAAAATATGAAGAACATTTTTAGATTGTTCTTCAGATTTTGAAAGACAAACAACTTTATGCTAAACTTTCTAAGTATGGATTTTAGTTAGATGAAGTTAAGTTATTGGGATACGTGATTTCCAAAGACAGAATATCTGTGGACCCAACCAAGGTGGAAGCAAATTTAAGGTGGGATACACCAAAAACAGTGACAAAAATTCGTAGTTTTTTGGGTTTGATTGGATATTATAGACAATTTATTAAAAGATTTTCTAAGATAGTCATACCTTTAGCCCAACTCACCAACAAAGGATAAGCTTTTGAGTGGACAGAAAAATGTGAAAATAGTTTTCAAGAACTCAAGAATAGGCTAATCACTTCACCTGTTTTAGCTTTACTCAATCCCAATGAACAATCTATAATATTTTTTTATACCTCAAAAATGGGATTAAGGTGTGTTCTTATGCAAGAGGGGGCATAGTGGCATATGCTTCTAGACAATTGAGAGCACATGAGAAAAACTATCCAACACATGATTTAGAATTAACTACTATTGTTTTTGCACTTAAAATATGGAGACATTATGTATATGGTAGTAAGTTTGAGGTTTTTAGTATAAAATTTTAAAATACTTGTTTGATTAGAAGGAATTAAATATGAGACAAAGAAGAGGGATAGACTTGTCGAAAAGACTATGATTTTAAATTACACTATCACCCAGAAAAAGCAAATGTAGTGGTTGATGCATTAAGTAGAAAAACATTACATGTTTCTTCATTAATGGTGTATGAGATAAATTTGATTGAGAAGTTTAGAGATATAAGTTTATCAGCTGTAGTAAGTCATGATAAAATACAATTGAATTCAGTTCATATTATCAGTGACTTACAAAGGCAAATCTATAAGGCTTAGAGGATTGGAGAATTTATTAAAAAAAATTGTTTGGAGAAAAGAATGGTGAAAATTTTAGCTTAGATAAGGAAGGAGTCTTAAGATTCAACAATAAAGTATGTGTGCCTAATGATATAGAAATGAAGAAAATGATCTTAGATGAGGCACATAAGAGCAAGTTAAGCATACATCCAGGTACAACAAAAATGTATCAAGATCTTAAGAAAATTTTTTTATGGCCCAAGATAAAGAAGGAAGTAGCTTAATATGTGGTCATGTGTTTGACTTGTCAGAAGGCTAAGATAGAACATAAAAAACAGCAGAAATGTTACAATCTTTAGGCATACATGAATGGAAAAGGGATATTATAACAATGGATTTTATAGTTGGATTACCACAAACAATGCACAAATTTGATTCATATGGACTATTGTGGATAGACTAACAAAATCTGCTCACTTCTTACCCATTAACATTTGGTATTCATTACAAAAGCTTACGGACTTGTACATAAAAGAAATTGTAAGATTACATGGTGTCTCATCTAGCATAATATCTAACAGAGATCCTAGGTTTACTTCTAGATTTTGGGTAAGTTTACATCAAGGCTTAGGAACCAAGCTTTGTCTTAGCTCAACCTATCATCTCAAACATATGGATAGTAAGAAAGAACCATACAATCATTAGCAGATTTGTTGAGATCTTGTGTGCTAGAAGATTTAGGTAGTTGGGATTGATACTTACCTTTGATTGAATTCACTTACAACAACAGTTTCCATTCTAGCATAGGTATGGTACCCTATGAGGCTCAGTATGGAAGAAAATTCAAAACACCCCCTATGTTGGTTTGAGACTCGGAAAATTTGATCGTAGGTTCTGAAATGGTGCAGCAAACCACAGAGAAAATCAAAATGATTTAGGCAAAATTGAGAATGACTCAAAGCAGATAGAAAAGTTATGCTGATAAGAAAAGAAGACCACTTGAGTTCCAAGAAGGTGATAATGTATTCTTGAAAGTTAAACCAAAAACTGGAATTGGTAAGGTAATGAAATAAAAGAAAGTCATTCCTTGATTTATAGGTCTTTATCAAATTCTCAAAAAAATAGGTCATGTTACTTATCAAATTTCTTTACTTCCTTTTCTTTCTAATCTTCACAATGTCTTTCATGTGTCTCAATTAAATATATATATATATATATATATATATATATATATATATATATATATATATATGTGTGTGTGTGTGTGTATGTGTGTGTCCATTCTCATATAATAACGTCTGATACAGTACAATTAAAAGATAACCTTACATTTGAAACAATATCTATACAAATTGCAGACAAGAGGATCGAGCATTTGAGAGACAGAAAAATTCCACTGGTAAAAGTCATATGGGATGATATCACAAGAGATGCTACGTGAGAATTGAAGAATAAGATTAGAGAAAAATATTTTTATTTCTTTAGTCAATAAAATTTTGAGGACCAAATTTCTTTAAGTAGGGGAGAATTGTAATATTCCAAATAGTATTGTTGTCACTAATTCTCTCTCCTCATATGTCACACCATTTCTCCTTCATTATAATTTAAATATGTAATTATAGTAATTTATAGTTTAAATATATAATTATAGAAAATTATAATTTAAATACGTAATTTAAAATTTCTACATTTAATTATAAAAAATTATAATTCAAATATATAATTCTAGTAATTTATAATTTAAATATGTAATTACAGAAATTTATAATTTAAATATGTAATTCTAGTAATTTATAATTTAAATATGTAATTATAGTAATTTATAATTTAAATAAATAATTATAAAATTTTATAATTTAAATATATAATTATAATAATTTATAGTTTAATTATATGGTTAATTTGTATTATTAAAATATGTTATAATTATTTTAAATACCTTTTTATTAATCTAATAATTAATTGTTTTTTTATTTATCATTTTACAATTAAAAATTAATTAATAAATTAGATTTACCAAACACTTACAATTAATTTTACGATTATAGCTTTTGCAAATCAAATATACTCCATATTTTTTTCTTATTAAAAACGATTATATACTTTTAGAATGTGGGTTTTTGGGTTGAACTACAATAATATGATAGGACATGCTATTATCTTGAGTTTTATGTATAACACAACCTTAAAAACTAATTCATAGGTTGAGCCTCGTCCCCACTTACATAATTTTTTTTAGACTCTATCTATAAGCAAATGAATATTTGTTTGCAAATGAAATTTTACTATATATTGCTGTTTTGAGAAGACACCTACCAATGTTTATTCAAATTTCTATTTAAAGTTCTGTGAAGGAATGGCAAAAATATTAAAATTTTTTTTTATTATTTTATAATTTTATTTGTAAAATTTAAAAATAAGAAAAAAATTATAAAAGTGTTAGTTATAATTATAAATTAATAATAAAATAAAAATGAATTAAAGACTATTTTTAGATTATTACTTTTAAAAAGGAAAATTGGTAAGTGTGTTTAGATAAGCATTGATAAAATTGATTCTAAATGAAATTTTTTTGCATAATTAATTGTAATTAAAATTAACCTTAAGGTGGTGTAATTTATGTTTAAACATTTTTATTATAAAAATAAGTTTATAATAAAATATATTGTAAAATTTTAGATCTTTCGTTTAATCCATAATTAATTATGAACTCAATCAATTTTGAATTCTTCTTATATATCAAATCAAATATATTAAAATTTATCTAAAATCAATAATCAATTTTCAAACAGCAATGCAACTCTCTTAGACAATGTGGTTCGTAAAGCTTTGGAAAGAAAAGCCATAGTTGATTAAATTATTCATGTTAATTGGCAGATTTCTTCATTTAATAATAAATACCAATAACAATATCACAAATATGCATTAATATCTGCTGAATTTACAGGTTGAAAATTATGTTTGATGTCTTACTTATCTTTCTACGAAGACTTTTTTAGTAATATAATGATACAAATTACACTATGAAAGCTATTTAATTAACCTCAATAAATATATACAACTAATTGGAATTTTTAATTTTAAGAGGTTTAGCAAAAATTTTGAAAACTTTTCTAAGGCTTATTTCATAGTTAGGAAATATATGCAATTAAATAATTATAATATTTTTTAATTTCTTTTAAAAAATTAATTTTTTTATTATTTACTACGCCAAAAGTGAAATATATAAAAAAATAATATTTTTATCTCTTCTAATATTGTCTTAAAATTTTAAATTTTTTTAACTCTATAATTTGGTTAGCGTAATAAAAGATTAATATTAAAACAAATTCTCACTTAATGTCATTGTTATTTATAAGAAAATATATGTGATTAATTAGTTATTAATTTTTATATCTTTTAAAAAATTAATCTTTTTCGATAGAAAAAGTAAGAAATCTTTTTCGATAGAAAAAGTAAGAAAAATTATCATTTTATATCTCTTTAATATTGTCTTGAATTTTTTTATTATTTTCTTTTTGACATCCTACACATGAGAGAAACTTAAAAGAGTTATATTTCGACTCTTGACATGACCAAAATACCCCTACTAGAAACTAGGAGATTTGAAACAAGACATTTCAATTTTTTATGCTGCTAAAGATTGAAAACTATAAAAAAAAAATAAAATTAGAAATTACTTGGAAAAACTAAATCACTGTCGTAATTACTTAATTCTTAATAAAAAAAGCAATACTCAATCAATAAAGACTGAATTATGAGTAATAGCTGACAGGTAAAGACACTACCACTCACTGTAAATAAGACATGATATCAAAGTAAAAGGATCTTTTCAACGGAACTTTTTTCTATAATATTATTGATTTGGATATCTTCTAATTTAAGCATTGAAATCCTTTTTATAAGAATCCCTTTAGAAAATTCATTTAAAGACTACTCTCGGCAATACCCAGGAAGAATAGTATTGGGTTATCTTAGCATGTACTTATGTTATTAAAAATGAATCCTATATTAATTTAATTTATTAATATTACTCTATTAATGATGACAAAAAATGGATCCAAAATTAGAGTTGTGCAAAAGTCTCTCCAACTAGTTTAAATTGTTGTGCGATCTCTACATGGTTACGAACGACTTGTGATATATAATCAAAACGCTCAAATCAATTTAATAACATGTTTGATCAATTTAATAAAGTGTTTAGTGTGCAAATTGATTCAAAATGAAACTTATGCCAAGTTGGTGCTTAACTGAATATATCTCGTATTTTGTCTTAAACAATGTTTTCGTTTGCTTCGGCTTTGTCTCTTCGCGTAGTTTATGTAAACTGTTGTTGCCGCTTAGGAAAACAAGTTTAAACATGTTTTCGTTTTAAACAAAGAAGGTTAGTATAATACTTCGTATTTTGTCTTAAATAATGTTTTCGTTTTAAGTAAAGAAGGTTAGTATAATATTTTTAAGTAGTTGTGTGAAAATGGATTAGGTTAAGTGGGTTTATCAGTCTACTAATCCTTTAGGTCAAGTAAAAAAAAACAAGTTTCTTGTCGAATGAAACATGTTGATAACATATCCAACTTAAATTGCAAGTTAGCTAGACTCAACCTGAGTTTAACCATTTAATTTACTTAAAATGGATATGGTTTATTGGGTTTATCTGGTCTACTAGTTCAGACTATACAAAGAAAACAACTTTTTTATCGGATAGAACAAGTTGGTAACCTAATCAACTTAACCAGTACATTAGTTGGTTCACACTAAGCTTACCCATTTAATCCACTTAAATTTTGTTTTCCCTATTATTGGTGACTTGTTGCTTGAAAATTCACAAACACTTTTATGTGAATTTAATAATAGTATTAAATGTTTTAGTCATGCGTGTACTTTAATATTATTATTTGAATCATTTGAATGTTTTTTATGAAAAAAAATTACTTATAAAATAGAAAAAAAAAGAATTTTTAATTATATTTATTTTTTAAAATCTAGCAAGTTAATCCATAATCTAGCGACGTGGTTTGAGCTGGATTGAATTTTTAGATATTTTTAAGAAGGTGAGTGATGTCACCCCGACTTGTTTAAGATGCAACTTGTTTTGACAATATTGTTTCAAACATATCTCCTAATAGGAGTGTTCATTGATTCGGGTCGACTCTACGAATCTAGTAAACCGAACCGAACCAATTAGTTTGGTTCAGTTTTTTTACTTGATCGAGTCTGGACCCGACCCAAACTTACCAAAATTGATCATGTCTAGTTTGATTCGTGATTTTCACATTTCAAAACACTAAGCTAACCTAAATCAACCTAAAAGTATATCTATTATATATTTATTTTATATTTTTAAGTTAGTAAATTTAGTAACTATTTTGTTTAGAATTTTGCATGTCAAAATCCTGACTCAATCCTATTTTATATTTTTAATTTAATAAATTTAGTAAATTTATTTTATATTTTAAATTTATACAATTTGTTGTTTATATTGTATTATGTTGTTTTAATAGTTTAATTTGACTAATTTAGTATATATGAAGCACTTGTTATAAAATTATGAATTTAATAGACTAATGAAGGCTAGTTTTAGGTATAAAATTATTATTTTACTATTTAATAAAAAAATAACTTTTTTATCGGTTTTCCCTAAAACTGAAACGGACCAACCCAATTATCATTGGTTCGTTTAGTCCAGTCAGGGAAAAACTTCCAGAAAATTGAACTAACCCAACTCAATTAAAATTAATTGGTTTGATTTTCATTTTCCTACAAAATCAAACCAACCTGAACTGTGAACACCCTTATCTCCTAACACGTAATCTATCAATAGTTGAAATTTATTCAAAATTATATAAGAGTAGGAGAGATGATCATTTATTGATAGTTAAAATCTACATAAATTTATATTTTTCGATATTTCAACTAATCATAAGAAACGTATCTAGAAGTGGAAAAGAGCATGATGCTTACATTTCTCTTTTCAATAATAAATGTTTTGTTCTCTCTTTATTAGAAGTTCCAAATTAAAATTATATTTTGGTTCTTATTATAAAATCTTATCTAGTGTTAATTATTTTTTACAAAAAAAGTATTTTTAATTAAAGTTACTTATTTTAGTTCAATAATAATTAATGAATTATATTAATTTTAGTCTTTAAATAATAAATAGTTGTTATGGTGGTGTGGCTCAATTATAAAGTGCTCATCTTTCCTTTCAAGTACCTGGAATCCCAATTGGGTTGAATCCAAGGAAAGCTTCAACTTGGGAGCTTGTAATTAAAAAAGTTGAAAAGAAGCTGGCTAACTGGAACCATAGGCTTTATAATGATAGGCTTTATAATTTTGCTCGGAGAATATGTCTCATAAAGTATGTCTTATCTTCCATTCCTTTGTTTTACCTCTCCTTCTTCAAATTACCTATAATGATAGGGAAATATCTAATCAAAATCCAACGGAGATTTCTCTGGGGGGAACTAGGGGACCACACAAAAATTTCGTGGGTCAACTGGAAAACTCTCCGCAAACTGACAAGGGAGGATTAGGCTTAAAGATATCTTCTTCTTTAATGAGGCTCTACTTGGGAAATGGAGGTGGTTCATGGCTGTAGAAAAGGATCTTCTATGAGTTAAGCTAATGGAATCAAAGTGTAATGGCTAGGGGGTTTGAATTAGGGTGAAGACAACAGTTATATGTCTCTATGGTGAAGAGGTCTCAGGAAATGTTGTGGGATAAATGACAATCAAAGATGGTTTGAGAATTTCCTTCAGTGGAAGGTGGGTGACAGAATGGTATTCGAGTTTTGGGAAGACAGGTTGGGTGAAGAATTGCTGGAAAATAAATTTGGTAGGATATACCTCAATTTGGAACAAAAACATGAATGTCTTGGGAAGCTTGGCCAATAGGAGGGGAGTACCTGGGTATGAGAGCTAATATAAAGGCGACAATGGTTGACTTGGGAGGAAGATATGGTAAACTAGTTTTGGGCATTATTAGATAAGGTCAGGTTGAGTGAAGGGGTGGGAGACACTTAGGTTTGGGAATCTAACCTTATAGGCACTTACACTGTTTCTTCTTCTTATGCAGTTTTGCAGGTTGGGAGGTCTAATCGGCAATAAAATGAATTATTTCTCAAATTATGGTCGGCCTGTTAGCTAGAGGGGTTCAACTGGGAGATGGTCAATCAAGTTATGCATTCTACAATCATGTCATGGAATCTACTGACCACTTGTTCTGCAAATGTGCTATGGCTCACCGAATCTGGATGTTGTGGTACAACACAGTTGGCATAATTACGGTGCTACCAAGGCCTACAGTTCAACATTTTTGGCAACACAAGTATTAGAGTAGGAATAAGTGTAAAAAGGAATGGTGGAACGTCATATGGGTGGTTGTAACATGGGCGTTGTGGAAGGCAAGAAACGACATCTTCAATAATGTATCGGTAAACTCAACCACATGCTTTCAAAATTCAGTCTTTCTGTTTTGGTCATGGCTCAAGGCATGCTCAATTGTTTGTTATTGTTGTAGTACTGCTGAATTTCATTTGGTCTTTGTTGGAGGTTTATACTGTAGTATCATGCATATTTTTGGAATAGGTTACTAACATACTCTGGTTCATTTGACCTTCCAATTTGTTGCATAATTAGTGTGGCTTATTTGATGATATGGTTATGGCTTATGACGATTTACTAGTATTGGTATATTGTGCTAGGGCATTAGGATGGATTTGGCTATTGGTAATGGCCTTAGAAGGTTGAGACAATACTGTTATTTCCCTTCCTCTTTTATGCTTGTATCATACTCTATGATTGTAATTTGCCATGTTTTGTGTGGTTCACTTTCCTCTCCTTGTATATTGTGACACCCTTCTTTCTACCTCAAATACTTAATTCATTAATTTAAAAAAATAATGAAAAAATTATTATTAAAATAGTAGACTTTGCATTTAGGTAAAAGGATTCAAAGGAGATATACATTATTTGCAAAAATTATAATATAATAAAACATAGCTTACAAGTAAATAAGGCTTTACAAATGAGCTTTACAAGATTCTCAATTACTAAACTCATTGAAATATTAAATAATTTATCTACATAATAGAAAAATATTAAATAATTCTTTCTAATCTGAGGTCACACCTAATCAGAGCATCCAACGGAAAGTTAAAGAAAAGTTGAATCATTCATCACCAACAATATCATCATGATCTTGCACACTTGAATGACATTCAACGCAAACAAAATGCAACAACAAATAGCAAGATGTGAGAATATATCTCACGCATGTTAAGACACATATATAGAGAATGGATAGTCAACTAAAATACAACAACTAAACATATAAATTCATTCCATACCCATGACAAATTTTAGATATCCACACACATAAGCTTATTCATGCTAATGATGCTCATGCATGCTCTCTTGGTTACACACCCAAAGCGATCCTCTTCTACGCCAATAACACATAGGTGCAAGCATCTCATCATAGGTCCACCCAAAGTTAATCCTTTTCTATGCCAGTAACACGTAGGTACAAACGTGCTATGCAAAACAACCCAAGAAGTTTGGTCTAGAGCACCACATAATGGTTGATCCTTACAAAACACCTCTGACTATCACACTAATGCATGCTCTCTCAGATACACGCCCAAAGCTATCATCTTCTACATCAGTAATACGTAAGTACAATCATCTTACTATAGGTCCACTAAAGTGAATCATCTTCTATACTAGTAACACGTAGGTACAACCGTGTAATGCAAAACAACCTAAGAAGTTTGGTCTAGAGTACCACACAATGGGTGATCCTTACAAAACTTCTTCAACAGCCATTTTCATGCATCATCTCACCCACAACATAAATCACAATGCTAATGTTTAATCATGCCATCACACTTCACCCCCAACTACGGTTGGGATGGAACCTCGTCAGAAACACCCTGAAAATCATCATTAACATAAATAATAATATTAATATATAATCGAGTCATTACAGATCATCTCCAACTGCAGTTGAGATGAAACCTGATCAAGCACACCATTGACACACTATATGTCCAGTTGAAATCAACAACAATATTACATAGTGAAACAAATCTCCAATTCACACACCTCAAACAACTTTCAAATATTCAATCATTCATGGCACCCATACTTATAAGATACATCATAATATTTCACATCACAACAATAAACACCATCACAACTCGCACTATCTCTTCTTATCTTACTCTTTCATTGCAACATGTACTCTAAATAAAATATCTATAGTTATACTACTGATATAATGGTGGAATAAATTTTATTATAAAGATAATACATTTTCATAAACCTTTTATGTTGATGTCCAGAGTTATTTTTATCATATACTATTTTTAAAAATTATAAACTCACAGTTATTAACCCCAAATCTGACAGTTTTACCTTTACTTACTAATTTATTCATAACTTGAGTTATATACATTTTTTTAGTGATTCCAACTCCAATGGAAAGCTAACATATAAGGTTACAACTTTCATGAAGAACACGAAATCTAATGAGGTCTTTTTAGGTCACGTTGCTGGTCTTACAACACAAATATATGTTACGCTCACTGGATTAAACACTCAACTTATAACTCATATAACTCAGTCAATTCATAACATTTCTATGTCATACATGAGCCTAAACTATAGACCTAAATGCGTATTTTCTAAAATAACAAACAAAAATTAATTTGGTTAACCACACAGGAAAATATTACAAAAACACTAAGGTATGTACATATGAAAATTTTCAGATAACAAGTAATCAACTTATAAGGTTCCTAAAATATAATTCTAACTACAAACCCTCAAACATTCTACTTCTCTATCTTTTTTATTTATTATCAAAACACCCTACAATTTCAGTGATAATCATTAATTTTCCATCAATCCTCTCAATGGAAGAAAACATCCAATACCTAACATCTAATCCTTTAGATATGGAGAACGGTTCAAATAACAAAGCAGTTACTCAACTATCTGATTAATCAATAATATAATTAAGTTCTTCACTGTTTAATAATCAGTAGTATTCATAGAAATAAACAAAATAATCAATTGCATAAACGCATGAAACTTTAATCCCTAGGAAGACTTAAGGTTCACCTCCACTACCCTATTTCTTATATAGAACTCAACTTTAACACAAGAGACTAATCAACATTATCCATTACTTTGTTCCGTGGTACTATCTCTAAGGTATAAAAAGGAAAAACCTCAATGCCAACATAATTATTACATCCAAATAATCCGATAGGCACATGTACTCCCACAATCCAACAAAATAAATTAATATACACATCTAATAATTATTCATGAATGTCAACCAGACCTAAATCTTAATTTCTCTTATGTATCATTCAAGCACATCTTCAATCAAAAAAATAAATTATTACATTAAACTAATCACACATAAAATCTAATTTATCAAATCATCCCATTGTATAAATACAAATCTCCAATTATGTATGTCTACACAATCATGCACAAAACATGTTATCAGCACTCGTTGCAGGTATTCATAACCATTCAATAGCATACATGCAACATTTAAACCTATCAAAGCTTAGAAATCGCTTTACTACTTATTTACTCTACACATGTCACATGAGAAATAATTCCCCACCCTCTTACCTCGATGAATAAATAGAGACAAATGAAGATTTTCCTTTTTCGATCTCATGAATCCTTGTCAAAATAGAGTTTTTGTTGTGCTACCTTTTTCTCCCAAACTAGAGCTGAAATGCAAATTCGAACGGTCAGAATAGAGAGTCACACATCTTGAACCTACTGTCCAATTTCAAGCCTGATCCAACAATTAATGAATTTGCAGTGCTGAGATTACGAAAATTACACAGGGTTTATGTGGGAATAGCTTTCTCTCTTCCTTTTTCTCTCTACGACTTCCCTTTTTCTTTCCACAAACTTCAAAAAACTCTAGTTAAAAATGAGTCAAAAATGGTCATGCGTCTTCCTTCCCTTCTCACATGATAACCCTAATAGTCCTAACTCATCCATTTATTTTACCCTCTCACTTAACTCCTTAACTTATAATATGCAAACTCCTACTAAAAATATATAATATAAATATACCTCTCCTTATTATAAAAATTGGGTTGTTACCTATTTCATCCTGTTTGTATACTCATTTTTTCTGCACCTTTGGTGCCTTATATAAAGTTCAATTGCCCACCCAAAAAAATTATATTGCTTATGTTTTCCTTGTTTGAAAAATATAATATATTATAATGTTTGTAACTTTTGTTTATAAGGATTTTAAAAATTGTATATTAATTTAAAATAAATTTAACTTATTCAACTAAATTTAATCAATATTAGTCATATTAAATTTGTTAATTAAGAGTTATAAATTATAATAATGAACTTCTTTGGAAGGTAAAAGTAGAAAAGACCTGCATATAAATTTGTTGAAGTATGATGAAATTATAATGCTAGTCTAATATAAAAAATCCACATATAAAAGAGAGAATAAGAAAAGGAGAATTTGTGAGTTCCAATTTTTTTTACTAATAAAATGAAAACACTAACCATAAACCTACCTTTATGAAAATTAAGTATATGATATTTTTTTATAATATTAATTTTCATATATTAATGTATTTGTTAATTAAGATTCCAATAATTTAAAATTTAGTTTTAATACTTGGTCAATTAATTTTATGTTTACTTATAATATTTTTCAAAATAGATGTAAATACTGATTATAAAAGTATATTTATAAGTGTTAAATTTATCTAAAATTCAATTTGCATGGCAATAAACTAGTATTGTTTTATTGTCTAAGGTTGGGTTTTGCGCACATCCTTTCACCAAAAAAGAAAGAACTAGTATTATTTGTTTTTTATGAATTGGAAAAATTATAACTAAGATCAATCTAAGTTACCCTTAATGTTGAGATAGACAAGAGCAAACTTTGTGAGATTTAACATGATGGTGTATGTGTAGCCTCTGTTAACTATGTGCATTGTTGTGGAAAAAGCTACTCAATATAAAAAAGGAGTTGTGAGTCTTCTTCTTAATACTAAGACAACCACAATTATGAAAGACGAGACAAGTTAAAACACACGATTTACATTTTATTTAATATTTATAAACTAAATAGTTAAATGTTAAATAATGACGGTTGTATTTATTTCTTAACACTTTTGGTACCATATAATATATTATATTTTGCTGGAAAAAAATCTAAATTATCCTTGAGAATGGGAGTAGTTATGCTATAATAAGAGAAAGGGACATTCCAAACAGCCATGCACAGAAAGAGATAGCAGACCAACTAAATAATGAGTTATCTTTCGTGCTTTTATGTCATGTTTTGGTATTATAGTTTTAGCAATCTCCTTCATAAAAATAATAAAAATAAAATTAAACAGATTAAATTTAATTTTATTCAAATTTCGATCCAATATTATTCATTAACGTTCCTAAAGAACTCACGCTAGTATGTTACATGAACAGATATAATATTTTATACTTATGTTTTTTTGGAATTTGGGTATATAAACTTTTTTAAATTTGTGATTTTGACACATAAAGTTTTTGTTGACGGGTTAATTATACAAACATTTTTTTCATCCAATATTTTAATCATTTCATTAATTTTAGATTTTAAATGGTGACATAATAAAAAAATTAATTAATAAAATAAGAATAAATTATGTTTTTAGTACATGAATTTATGATTTGAGCTTTTTTTAAATTTATGATTTTAGTATACAAACTTTTTTTTAACAGATCAAGGTATACAAATATTTTTTTTCATTCTAACATTTTAATTATTCTATTGATTTTAGTTGTTAAATGATGATGTGTCACTCTATTCATCATTTTTTTTTGCGATTGTTATCACATTTTTATGGCTGCTTCTAACCTCCACAAATTAAAACAAAAAGTATTATTCATCTTTCGCATACTCTCTTAACCTCACCCCACGTGTCACCCACCTTCGTAAAGCTTTCCTCACTTAATACTACACCTTTCACCTTGTGCCCTCACGCTACCTCCATTTTGTAATATTTTTAGACAACAAATAAAATTATATTTCTTAATTTAAATTTTTTATTTCATAATATTTTTTAAATACAACTTACTTTTTCAATTAACTTTAAAATATATTTTGAATATTATTATTAGATATATCTTTTTTTCTCAAATGTTTTCAACCAAAAAAATGTTTATATATCTTGATTGATCAATAAAAACTTTGGGTATAAAAATCATAAATTTAAAAATTTTCATCTACTAAAAACATAATTTATGCATAAAATAATAATAGATACAGTAACACATCATTACTTAATAGTTAAAATAAATGAAACAACTAAAATATATGTTGAATAAAAAAATATTTATATATCTTAACTAATTAACTAAAAATTTATGTATCAAAACCATAATTTAAAAAACTTTATGTATCATAGTTTACCTTTTTTTTCATAAACAAATACATATTTTCATATAGTATATATATATATATATATATATATATATATATATATATATATATATATATATATATATATATATAATGTAACGTAACGTATGCATATAACATTTT
Organism: Psophocarpus tetragonolobus; assembly: GCA_037954015.1. Lineage (NCBI taxonomy): Eukaryota > Viridiplantae > Streptophyta > Magnoliopsida > Fabales > Fabaceae > Psophocarpus > Psophocarpus tetragonolobus. The sequence goes on along the minus strand of CM075692.1, from coordinate 48,240,376 downwards.
ATACCGATATTTCTTTCGGAATAAGTCATATGGTAGATCTTCCTTGAATTCGTGCTTCCTTAACTTTCTTCACAAGGATTCCTGATAATATATTTTATACCTAGTTGAATAAATTGATCCAAGTTCACATGAAAATACCATTAATGCGATGTAAAATGGTTGGAGTTTAATAAAAAAAATTTAAATTTTATATATGAAGTAGAAAAACAAAATTATTATTTATAATCTTCTTATCTGATTCAAGAAAAATAAATATATAAAATAAACTTATTTTTTAGAATAAATTACAGTACCGTTGTTAAACTTTAGTGTAATTATATATTTACTTATATTTTTTTAACTATTATTTTTATATTCTAAGAAGGTAATATTGTTAGTATAAGGATTGGGAAGAATGTTATTATAATGTTTTCAATTAAGCTTTTGATAAATTTTTTTGTTTGGTTCTAAAATTCAAAACAAAATAAAAATATTTATTAAAAACTCAAAAATTAAAAATTTATTGAAAACTGAATGTAAAATTCGTTAATATATCGAAATCGAAAACATATTTAAACTTAAAAAATTTTAGATGAAAATATGAAACTGCTGCTTGCACAATTAACAAATACTTAAGTCATGATCCTTGCCAAATTCTAGAATCCTCAATCATTGGTATACACTTTTTATTCAACTTGTGATCAGATTACCTTTGTATTATGCAACTAGAAGTCAACTCTCTTGAGTCTTGACCAATTAAATTTCCAATAATATAATCTTAATCATTTATTTGCCGGGTGAATTAGCTAATTTTTAGATATTTAGAGAAAAAGACATTTGAATAAGATAAAAAATCAAATAGAGACATTTATAAAAGAAAATTAATAAAGATAGTAAGAAATACTTGCAAGTTACACCTTTAATATAAAATTTTTTATGCTCAAAATAATTAGAAACTATAGTAGACAAATTTTGTAAAGAATTATAATAAAACTAAGTATCAAATATGTTTTTCTCCCCAAAATATACCGATTTTTTTGTGTCTAATAAAAACAATTGACATTTTATACCGAATAAATATTTTAGATTAGTTAAAGAACATTTTAGCTATATTTCGACGAAGAATACTTGACAATATTTTGATAAAGAATATTTCAACAACAGTTTGATAAATAACATCTCACAAATCAAACAAAATTAAAGATAATTTTACCCTAATTAAGATTATATCTTTAGATATTTTTAAAAATATTATCTTAAAAAATATTAAAAATAATTTTAACCTAATTAAAATTATCTTTTAGATATCTTTAAAATATGGCATCAATAAAAGATCACATGTAATCTTAACTCAATTAAGATTACATTTTAGATTCAAATTTAAAAGTTTCACTTCTAAACCTATAAATAGAGAGTAATTTAAATAATAGAAATGTAATATTCTCATGGATTAAGAAAGATATAATCACACTTTTAAGTTTTATTTTTTGTTAAAAAGAATTTTACATTAATATTCAATCATAATTATTTATTTATATAACTTTTAATAATAAACTTATCATAAATAAATAAAAGATTGTGATTAAATATTAATGTAAAATTTTTATATTTACTATGCACATTCTTTTTTTCTGTTATTACAAATGTGATATGCAAAAGTACAATAAAATTAAACAATGAGGTAAATTTCTGCTCAAAAAAGGTAATGAATGGTCCAATTTCTAAAGTTAGTCAAATCTTTACATGTTCGGTTGAATATAAGGGGACAGCTTCAGATTCCAAAAAGAAAGAATGAAAATTGTGCTAATTTAATTTACTTTTTACAAATAATAATTTACTTATAGTAATCTTTTTAATGAAACTGTAAAACTTCATAAGAAAATTATTATTATTTTCTCATTATATAACAACTACCATTCTTACCAAACAATCCAGATTTATGAACTAAGAGCACTATAATAAGAAATGAGTGAAGCGTTTGGGGCAGAGTATAAACTGGAAAAGCAAAAAGTCGAAAATCCAAAGCGTTTGGGGCAAAGCACGTTTCTCATTTTGCTTTTGGTGAGGCATATCTGCAGCTACATCCACACAATAGTTCATATCAGATTTTTTTTTACCGTGATAAAAAAAAAAAAAAAAAAAAGCAAACAAACTCATAAATAACTTGTGGGACCAAAAGCATCATAACCGATAAAAGCAATGAGATGAAGAAAAACTAAATCTAACCATTTTGATTTGGGTAAAAATAAAGCAAAAATATCTTAATTTTTATTGAAGTAGTGCTTTTTATTTGAATGAATAGAACTGTTCGAAAAAAAAAAGATTTTTTATTTTGAAATCACCTTAAACCAAATCTTTTAAATATTTTTCAAATAATCACTTTTTTAATAAGTTTATATTTGACATATGTCTAATGTAGACTTAATCATATCCATGTAAAAAGGGGATACAAAACAGCTGTGTAAGATGGGCCTCAAATGATTTTATTCCGAAAAATGATACTCACTTAAGTGATTTAAATTCGTCTAAAAAAAGTTAATCTTTATTGGTTAAAAAAATATGTATATAAAAAAAATTAAACATGGGCCTCAAAACGACTAGAACAAGAATTTCTTCCATTGGCTATTGCATTGTTTATTTAGATCACTGTCACCTTAAATCTTGTCAAAATTATAACTCAGACCTTTTACTGATTTAGTTTAGTAGCCCAATATCCAGTGTTCATCAAAACTAGAATTCATTAAACACATGACATTTCAGTACATATGTATCCAAATTGTTCAATTGTAGTAGTTTGTTCATATGCACATCCTTTTAAGCTATATAATATTACACCTTTTAAACTAGTGTGAGCCTTATGGTTGAGTTCAATTTGCCTTTTTATACTCAAAGGAAAGAGCCAAAACACTCCCACAAAGGGCAGCTTCCTTGTCCTGTTTTATCTTTGGATTCCAAAAAACATGAATTATAAATAATGAGAGTCACAGGCAATGCATCATGAGGCTAAATGCTATATTTCTTTTTTCCATTTCCGTTTTTTTATTTTCTTTCTTCCAAGGAGGATCCAACCAACCTACTCATACAAAAGATTGGTGTGAGGTCTTTCATATAAATCCAAGTTATACATACAAGCAAAAATCTGTACAGTTAACAATAAAACAGCAGCAATTCTACTATTACCCAGCCTGTAATAAAATTTGTGGTGTGATAATTAGCATTGGAATTGATCTAACCATCAATCAAGAAAATATGCTGCTGCATCATCTACTGATTCTGCAGCTAGAGCTGCTTCAGCTATTCTAATTAACATTGTGGCCTTGTAGGTGGCCAAATCTGCATTCTGAGCAAGAGATTGAGCTCTTTTGCGTTTGTTTATGGCTAGTTCCATCGACATGTTTGCATTGGCTTTGGCCTCTTCAATCCTCAGCATCGCATTTTCTTCCATGGCAACTTGTTCAGCTGCAAATGCTGAATTTAATACAATATCAGAGAAACATTTAAAACATTTATCTGTATACACCTGCAATTTAAAAGCCTATCTATCAAATAAAGTCCAACATGAATTTAACAAAAGAAGAATGCACAAGCACAACCCATCATTCTCTACCATCACCACCAATATCCCAACCAAAAGTAACAGCAATGTTATAACAGATTAACAGATCCACATTTGCATTTAAATACAACTCCCAGAACACTCGATAGAAAGAAGAGAGAGATTTGGAGGTTAGTTCTATACATCCACAATGGCTGCATTCTTGAAGAGTGCAGACTCAACTGTAAAATTCGTAATATGCCAAATCAAAAAGTTGTATGAAATTAATGTGATGAGTAAGCGAAAAAAGTTCTACTTCTACATCATTTGATTCAATGCATCAGCAACGTAACAAAATCATTGAACAAACAAGTCAACTAGATATATTTGTGTTACAACTTACAAATCAAAAGCAGTACATAAAAATTCAACAGACTTGTCAAATTGCAAGTTTTAATAGAAGAATTCCACATTCCATTTTCTGTAATATATGGATCATTAAATTACCTTTCAATACACTTGGTTGATTGCCTCTACCAAACTGACTAGGTTGTCTCTTAAAGGACCTCCTTTTTCGAAGTAAGGGCTTTGGGATAAGTGGAGCTCTCTTTGATTGATGACCCTGACACAATTAACTGAACTACGTCAAGGGATGCACTACACTACAGAAGATTACAACCATGCCACTGCCACTACATAAAATACTATACCCAACCAAAGTACCAAACTAACATTGGGAGGAAAAAGAAGAACTAGTTAAAAGCTGTCTAGATGTGATGATAAAGGCAAAAAGTATATAAGCAGAGGTACCAAACATTCCCATCCCACATGCGCACAATATCCAAAAACATTAGAACAAACCCTGTATTAGCCACAGGTCCTAAATCATCTGGCATTTTCTGATACAAGATATAGTCATAGACAGTAACTAGACAATTATATACCATACCATTAACTAGCAATATAGAATTATCGTACTACCCCTCCACACAACATCTAAAACATGATTTAAAACTTAACTCAAAAACACTTAGTAATCAGTAAAGGTTATTTTTTGCTTCGGTTTTCTCATCTAATAGACATAACTTTATATCATACATGCTATTGTGCATAGACAATATTATATCATACACCATATAACTGACTGAAAGTCTAGAATTAACATTCTCCAAAGGGCACAACAAAATAGAATATCTAAATCATGATTGAAAATTTACCTGGAAAACCCTAAGCAGCAACGATCGTTTTTGCTTTCGCTTTCTCATCCAATAGTTATATACAGCTTCTACTACTTCCTTGCTACCAAGGTCCTGACAACCATTGGCTGCAGATTTTTCATCAAACGAATCATCTGGATTACAATAATAAATTTTCTCCAAAGCATCAATAATTAACTCAAAATTATCCTCTGACACAGGTACTTGAAACTCATTATTGAACTTTTTCAGCCATTCCTCATCTTCAGAATCCATGTCATAATTTGCAGTTGCCCTTGTCATTGCTCTAGTTAGCTCATCACCAACGGCGGATATGTATGCATCTGGTCTGTGAAAGGGAAAACTGCTATTTTCTGCATAGGAAGAGACCTCACGAACACCTGGAACTGGAATAAATTTGGCAGTACTAGCAGGGATATTATGTTCAGAACACTTCTTATATAGGTCTTTGAAGGCATTCCATTCTTGGCGATTGGTAAACTCCAGCTTCCACCCATTGTCCAATGAAAACATTGTCGAATGGGTGAATCGATTGGATGAGCAAGGCCGCATAACCTTTTCTGCTTTGAAGGTGCATTTTGTAAATCCATCTTTCTTTACAGTGAGATGCCATTCTTTTGGAGCAGACATCTCTAAAGTAACAATAACTCCCTCTACCCTATTGCATTGATCTCTCTCTAATACCAATAAGTTTGCAGAACAAGAAGATGAATCTCGTCTTTCTTTCAAATCCACTATGGCAGAACTAGCTTCTTTCAGGCTCCCAGTGGTGCTACCATTAGCCACAGCCCTAAGTTTCTTGTTGGAAGTCACAACAGATAACTGGCTATTGTCTTTCCTGCTTCCTGTTAAATCAGAAGCTACAGCTCCATTTCTGCGTAACGTCATTGTTGAAGGACTTCGAGCTTTCCTTTTCCTGAGTGAACTTCTTCTCTTCTGAATACCTCTAGAATTCAACACATTCCTATATTGTCCATTCCGACCGGCTGACCTGGTGATAACTTTGACAGAGGAATGTAAAGGCAAACTGTCATTATCAGATGTAATGGCACCGGTCTCCGAAGGTTCACTCTTTAAGATAGTGCTTGAAATCTGGTTTTCATTCTGGTATTCTAGCAAATCATCATCTGACTCGATATCCTCAAAATCACTATGCACGTTTATAGGGTTATGTACAAGAAAAAATGACCTAAACATGGATTTTAGGAACATCGCAGAATGCAGATACTCAAAACAAGGAGGAACAGCAGAAAAGTCCACCGAAAACGATGGCACAAACTCTTTTACCCCAAAGAACCGGCATATTCCAGTTTTTTCAAGGGGAGGACCCTGAAAGATGATGAAAGAAACAGAGACATCTTTAGATCATTGAGCAAAATATAAAACAGAAAGCAGCAAATAAACAGTAACTAATTTCTTTCCTGTAAAACACACCACACCACAAGTACATATCACACAGGAGCAGGGCAATAACACTCCTGCCACTATAATTAACAAGCCAGATAACAATTGTTAAATAACCAGCAAAATACCTTTAAAGAGATATATACTAAAACACCAAAAATGAAGCAACATTTGCTGAAAACAGCATATTTAACTATTTATCAGAGGTTTAAGTTACTAAAAACCTCTACAGTCTGGAATCAGCAAAGGCAGAGTACCAAAAGCAGACACTGCATATATAAAATACACAGTTACAAACAAAAATGCTTAATCAGTCCAATTCAATGAACTGCAACCAGGTTAAAGAACAGTGGATATAACAGAGACCAGCAACAGTTTCACAAATATAAAGGATCAAGTAAGAAAATCCAATGAATTTATCAAGAAATGGAAGATAATTTAAATGGGATACATTACCCATAACAGAAAACTGAAAAGACCAATTCATAAAAAGATGCATTCCCTTACTACCAAGCCCCTGAAAAAAAATTCTCTAAAATTCTGCAAACATCCACAAAACTTTCTTTCATAGTAGTTAATAGCAGAGGACAGCGGCTTGAAGCGGCCATCCTCCATGAACAATATAGCAAGATAGCGGGATGACCACTATTTGGTCCCTAAATAGACTTATATTACTAGAAACATATAGGGTCGATTGGGTAATTTTATCCAGAAGCAGTTCTAGGAGAAAAAATTTTTAAAAAAAGGAAAAATAACTTTTCCATAAGTTTTTTTAAATTATGTGGGATTTTTTACAAGCTAATTTTTAAAAAAAATCTCACATTTTTTAAAAATTCTATGTGGAAATAGCTTACATAATAGCTAAAATTAGCTAGGAAAACTTTTTAGACTTTTTCTTTGTATTTTTTCTTCTAGACTTCTAGAGAAGCTTACCCAAACAGGCCAATAATATGCATGTGCTGGAAATTAAGAATTGGTTGAAAGAAAATATATAATATATAGACATTGTTTGAGGGAAATGAAAAAACATGTATATAAAAATGCTTAAACAAAAACTATTACAAAACTCAAGTTTGGTGTAGTGGGCTTCACTAAACAACTAGAAGGGGTTGGCTGTAGGGGTCTAAATTGGATCAGAATTGAGGTAAGATAAAATCCAATGCAATCAATTTTAATCTGTTTAAATTGGATCGGATTTGTCAAAAACAATCTAGCGATCCGGTCAGATCCAATCCAATCAAGAACTGACCGAATTAATGGATTACAAACTGATCCGATGAGATCCAATCCAATCAAGAACGGATCGAATTGACAGATTACAAAAAAGAAATTATATTTTTTTTAAAACACAAGGAATAAAACATTTGACATAAAGTATGTAAATAAAACATTCAGCAGACACTTTTTTTTAAAATAACAAATAAAATTACATTAACGGCATGTTTGGTTTTACACTTGGGGAGCCTCCCAACATAAGTTCATGAGTTCCCATGTTCAAAACATAGAAGTAACTAAAGGGACGGATTGGGAAAAGATGGGTTATATTGAACCCAACATTTCCCCAAACATACACTGAGTAGTCCACAAAGATAAAAAATATATCTTAAAAGACTAAAACTAATAGTCTTCTTAACTTCATGCATTTTTTTCTTACTTAATGTCAACATGCAAATAATATCTTAAGTGAAATTAAATGTTTAATAATTTCTTAACATTTAGTCTAAACCAAAAATTATTAAATTAAAAAATAAATTCTTAAGCTAAATGTTTAGTAACTTGCTGTTTACACCTTAATAACTAATAACTAAATATATAAAATAAAAATAATAAAAATTAAATAAGTCAAATAGGTTCATATATCAACAGATTTGCAAAGTCGTTGCAAATCTTGAAGCGATCCTATTAAGGTCAAATTTAACTACATTGGATTAAATTTGATTCGATTATATTTGGATTGATTGACAAATCTAATTGAATTAGTTTGAGTGATTGGATTCATCCGCCAGATTGATCCCGATCTGTTGACTCCCCTAGTTGGCTATTGATGAAGAACAAAGTTAGACCAATAAAAGGGTCAATGAACACTAAACCATTACCACCAGAATATCTGCCAGATTGTTCACCAGAAATTTTTGGAAGGGTCAACAGGATGCTCAATGGAGAAAGCAATGGGTGACGAAAGAGTTTGGGGTAGAGTGGGAAAGTAACAAACAGGGTGAAGAGCTTTGACATGTGGGAGAGAGCTTGTTGGGTATACGCTAACATAGGATAAAAAGGGAAATACCTTTTTATGCTTATTAAAAAAAATATTAACCAACACCAAACAACCTTGTTTTGGGGCATCAATCTCACCCTCAACCCTAATCAACTACTCACTCATGAAGGCACTGCAGGAATTCGTGCAATGCCCTTTTTGCCGCAAGAGACAACACAACTACCACTCCTACAAAAGCAAGTCACAATGACAACCATCGGTGTAACAAGTGGTCGCTCCCCACTGCGACAGCAACACTTCGTGCACTACTAACTACTATGTTACCTTTAGCTTTTTTAGTACTAAAATTGTACCAGCTCCCCAAGATGATCAAGCAAGTTGTAGCATTCCCTGACTTACACAACTGTCACCCCAAAATTCTCAAAATTCTACCAACACCCCCACAATTTTTATTAATTTTTTTACCAGAAAAAACTTTTAATATTTGCATCCCCAAACCCAACCTAGTTCCATCCATAACACACACACACACGGGATCAAGGATGTGCCCGATGCCAGCAACAGTATCATAAAGACTAGACAACAGATCAAGCGAGGAATCCAATGCCTTTATCAATAAATTGAAGATAATTAATTAAAACAAGGTACATATCTAGTAGACATTGCTGGCATCCAATCATCCAAACAAGAAAATAGAACCAACCCATAACCCATCACAACAAAATCCCCTAAAATTCTTCCAACACCCCAAAATCTTCCTTTAATTTCCCTTATCACTAAAAACTTTTATTATTTGCATCCCACAACACAAAAACACAAGAATCAGATAATTAAGACGGGATGCATATCTAGTAAACATTGCTGGCACCCAATTATCCAAACAACAAAATAGAAAACCAACCCATAACTCATCACAACAAAATTACCTAAAATTCTTCCAACAACCCAAAACCTCTATCACCAAAAACTTTTATTATTTGCATCCCACAACACAACACAAAAATTCAGACAATAAACCAACCAATCCTTTTTACATTCACAAATCGTACGTAAGCATTGTAGCAATCAATTATCCAAAAGCAGAAAATTGAAAAACCAATTCCCAACTAGATGTGGTGTCTGACTTGCACACAAAGCCACCACCCCAAGATTCTCTAAAAGTCCACCAACACCCCCAGAAAGGCAAAAAAACGTTCTTTAATTATCTTCCCCCAAAACTTATATTATTCGCATAAACAAACACACAAAAAAAAATCAGAAAACAAAACAGAGTCAAATTTTCTGTACCTTAACAAATCGCATCCCGTTTGATGCAAAAGCACCACGAACAGTATCTGATGTAAAGAACTCCACCATCTTCCTCTGCGAAACCCTAACCCTAGAAACATACCTCACCACCGAAGCCAAGAGCCTCAAAAACCACCCACTCTTTCCAGCACAAGGACTCACCACAACCGAAAACACGCACCAACAAACCCTCAAGCTTCTTCCAGAACCTTCCTTCTTCGGCCTCCTCCGATACACAAGGCCCCACCTCCGACTCACGCCACCACCGCGCGCGTCGAGTACAACCTCCTTCGCCGCCACGGCGCCACGTGGCGTTGCCACGTGGCCGCCGTGGTCGGGTTTCGCAGCCTTGGAATTCGGCGCGGACCACTCGTCCCCATCGTGCGGCCGCTTCGGCTTGGCCTCACCGGATTCCGGCCACAGCCGCCGCCCCGACCGCAAAACGCGGGCCGTCTCGGCCCCTTTCATGCCGAACACCCTCGTCGTCCGTCGCATCCCCGCCGCCGGCATTGCCGTACGGTCTCCTCTAAAAAAAACCGAACCGAACCGGATTTTTTGCTCCTCTCACATGATCCTGTAACCAAGGAAAAAGACCATCGGAAATCGAACGAGGATCCTGTAACCGCGTACTCGTGTCCGATTTTGTAAACAACAAAGGGGGCAGAGAAAAAGGGGTTCTGAAAAATTGAACCTTGAGACAAATCGCAAAAGCTTGAAACGAAATCGATGGGAGATAGATCTGAGAGGAAATGGAAATTGGATATATCGAAAGAGAGAAGAAGAGAAAAAGAGCAAAAAGGAAAAGAGCGCGCGCTGAGAAGAGAGAGAGAGTGAGAAGAGTGGGTTTGGGTTCACACTGTTTCGGCTAGGGTTTATGATTAAAACCGCTGAGAAGAAGCGAAGGAAAGAAAGAAAGAGAGAGAGGTTTGATGAGAGCCGTTGGATTGAGAGGGTGGAGGGTGGAGATTGGCGGGGCTCGTGGACCGATGCGGCTCCCTCCAAACAGAGCGTTATTTCTTGTTTCACAAGACTTAAAGGGTGAGAGAGAGAGTGGATATTTTGAAGACACGTAAGAGAGTGTGAGTGACAGTGAAAGGACACTTTTTAGGAATAGAAGGCAAACAAACAACCAAGGCCTCGAGTCTCGACACGACAATGGTACACAAGAATATTGATGCTTAATAAATCCCATTTAAATAATCCTCAAATTCACTTCAAATTTATTCCTATATATATATTTCATATATATATATATACTCATACTTGCGAAATGTGCTATCTGGATTTTTCATTCTGAAATTCCGTCCGTTCATCCTATGAACTAGCTCTCTCCGCGAGCTACAGTCTTCCAGCTCTTGAGTCTATAAGATCCTCGATTGCGGATTTGTAAAGTCTTTGTATCCTTTCTGGCTCTGGATAATAACTAACCCAAAGCTGCTTTTCGGGTCACTATGATTGAACATCTCTGATTTGATGAAACAAGGATACAGGTGACTCAACATGAGATAAGTATATTAAATATCTGATTTGTTAAATTGAGAATAAAGATATACATACTCCCCTTATCCCCTTTTATTTTTATGAGTAAAATATTTATTTATCTTAAAAAAAAGTTTGATATTTAATTAATAAATTATAAATTTTATATTTATTAGATAATTTGTAAATTAATATCATTTTATTTAAAAAAAATTGTTTTCTACTAAAATATTATTATAATTTTTTTCAGATATAAAACAGATACGTGTATATCCAAACGAGATGGGGACATAAATCACATACCCGACGGAAATGGAGATGAGTTTCAAAAACCGAGATAGAAATAGGAATCAATCTCATCCCCATTCCGCTTGTTATGCCTAAACAAGAGTATAATTGAAAAAGAATTATAAATATTGTCTTACATTTAAAAATAACTATAATTTCAAAATAAAACTAAAATGATAGAAACAAATAGTTTATGCATTAACCATGTAAAGATATTTAATAACAATTTTCAGTATAAAAGGGGTCTATTAGATTAGAATTCTAAATTGTAACGAAAAAAGGATCTAAAATAATTTTCATAAAAAGTCTTAAACTATTCAATAAAAAATTTTAAATGTTATTTAAAGGTTCAAAACTTTAAACAATGTGAGTAAATCTTGTGACACGTAATCAGGATTATAGAAAAAAATAACAGGGCAAAAGAATTTGATAGAATTTAATCAATGTTTTTTCCAACTTATATAAAATATTTTGATATTCAAAAGTATACAAATTTAATTAATTAAATTCCAGGATGGATTTTGATGGATTCTTGTAAGATATTTGGCTAGACATTTTAGTTAACTTACAACTGTATTTATTAACAAATGAACTTGTTTGAATGTGTGATAAAAAAACATTTTTAATATTTTTGACATGTTACTTTAAGTAATATTTTTTAATTTTTTTTCCTATCTTCTATAAGTTTATATATTTCTATTTCGTCCTTAAATATTTATTATATTTCTTTTTTAATCTTTTTATATATAAGTTAAGGTTTTCTTATTATTCTCCTCTTCTTCCACAGTTCACAACACTCATTACGTAGAATTTTAATATTCTTCATTTTTTTACACAAGATAAGATTTTTTATTTTTACTTCTTTTACATAAGATACTGATGGGTAATAGGTATTTTTTATATTATTTATATTTTTTTTTTCTAATCTAATTTTAAGATATTAATCTTGTTATATTATAGGTTATTTTATTTTATTACTTTTAATATTAAATAGGTCGGTCCACAAATCCACCAAAAAATAAAAATTATTTTTTTAAAAAATAACAAAAACTATATTTTTAGAAAAATAAATTTAACTATTTAAAAAAACTTTTAAATTTAAATATTGGTGATAAAATTATTTTTAAAATTTATAAATTTAAACTTAAAAATATTAGTTAAATAAAATTCTCTATTAAAAATCTATATTTACAACATGTTAAATATTTATTAAAAATATAAAATATTATTTAATTAATATCAGCAAGTTAAAAAATATATTATTATAGAATATAAGTCAAATAAACAACATAATATTTTAAAATATAAAAAATAAAAGTATTCTATATTTATAATAATAAAAAATAAATTTAGGTGGGTTGGTGAACTACTTCAAGTTTAATCTGGGTCTATAGCAGGTAAAGCCATATACTTAATAAAGTAAATCTCTCGTGTCTTTTTCTAACTTGACTCATGTCATACACATGATGGGTTGAGCAAAATCTATACATTTTTTTCTATTTTAAAGTTATTCACTTCTTGTTAAATATTTGGAAAGAGATCCTAAAATAATTTTTTAAGGAAGAGATTGTAATAATTTTATAACATTTTTTGTTATTTATAACAAAAATATTTAGAATGAAGTTGTGATGACATACCCCTCTATTTCCTCTTCAGCAATCCATTCACTCCTTCAACATAGGAACAGTGATGATATAAAATTTGTGCTTTCTGAGTTGGGAAAGGTACAATGATGTTCCAATCAAGCTCTTATCTTTCATGTGGCATAGTTTATTTTTTAGTTCTTATTTCTTGGTTGTGTTTTGCTTTGTGATAGGCTTTCAAATTTGGGGCTTTGGAGAGTGGTTTGCCTTTGGTGAAGATGGTGTCGATTGATAAAGGCATTTACTATTTAGGTCCACAATAGGTAGGTTTGTCTGTTAAAAATGTAAAGGTGATGTTTGGGTAGATGGTTTCAGCAAATTTATGGTTATATTTGGATTCGAGAAACAGAAAAGAGGAAACAAGTTTGAAGTTTTATTTCATTTTTTCATTTTTTTAGTAATTTTTTATAGAATTTAATTAGTACATCAGTATAACACTTTTTATACCGATATTCAATCACAATCCTTAATCTATGATAAGTTTGTTAATTTTACCGATTAATATTTTAAAAATTATATAAATAAAAATATATGATTAAATATTTTAATATTCTTTTACACTTGGAACACAGTTTAAAAGGACAAAAAAAATTAATATTTAAACTTAAGGGACTAGAACTATTTTTTTTTTAATTTTAGGGACAAACATAGAATTACTCATGTTTCGGCAACTATAAACTTACTTAAGTCAACTTTAAAATTAGAATGGAGAAAGGTCTCCAGAAAAGCAAAAAAGTATAAATTATTTTACTTTTTTGAAAACCGTTATTCAAATTTTTTTGTTTTTCCAGATAGCAAAAGAATTAAATTGCTTTTGCTATTTGAAGAAGTAAGAAAATTTGATTTCTTTTTTTCTTCTCCAAAAGAGTTTTTCTCTCTACGAAAAGCAGTACCAGAAAAGAAAAAAAAAATTGCTTTCAGAGAAGCAAAAATGGGCGAACTAAATGTTAGAAACTGAAAATAAGGAGAGAGAAGGAAAACAGAAAGGTGAGGTAACAGACTAAGATTACAGTGTTAATTAAGAGAAATTAAGATTAACAGTATATTGAAAATAATAAAAGTGATTTTAAAAAATAGGTGAATTTGAAATAATAATAGGTAGGATTTCAAAATCCCTTTCCATGCAAGTTGTAATCTCCTGTAATAATCCGTTACAGGAAATTACAAATTGGTAAATTACCCTAAACAATGCATATCACGCCACATTCATGTATTCAATTGAAACACTGCATATTACTCCTATAATAATCAATTATAGGAAATTACAAATTGATAAAATTACCCTAAACAATGTATATCACGCCACATTCAGGTATTCAATTCAAACAAGGAATCATTTTCTAGAATCTATATCATAATAAATTTTTCTAACTACCCAAACTTTTGTGGTGGCTAGAAACATGAAGGGTTTTCCTCCTGGTAGTTGGTGGTTTTACCTCTCAATTCAATTATCCTAATTTACCCTTTTGGTATAAAACTCCCTTTGACTCCATTGCAAGCTGTACTTCAACCAACAATGGCAGCTATGAAATTCATTATGAAGCCCTAGGGCTCTTGATATTAACTTAAAAATGAAAAGAGGAGGAAAATACAGTATCTTCATTGTTTCTGAATTCTGGTTGAAACATTACAGATTTAAATAGTGGAGAATGAGAGTAATGAGTTTGTAAATAAAAAGAGAACAAATAATATATAAATATGCAGCAAAAAAACATATGGAGAGAGAAGGAGAGGGTTTAATACTCATGTCCTGATAGTCTAAAAGAGTTTAATACATGAAAAGTTGTGATTGAATCACGGTATCACATACATATATATATATATATATGGACATAGATATAATATATATATATATTATATATATATATATATATAGGAATAAATTTGGTTTAGATTGTGACAGATTCACTGTGCTTCATGCAAGCAATGATAAATTTGTTATAAACAATGTTCCATGACATTAATTCAAATGCAGCACATTACCAGAATATGGAGAAGATTTAAGGAACAAACAACTCAGAAAATATAGAAACATGTTCATTATGAAGTTAAACATCCCCAAGGGATGAAAATCCTTCAAACTATACCCTACTTCCCATGAATCATGAAACAATGTTTCCAAATCTTATCAATTGAAATCCTTAAGTCGCTTTTTGAGCACATCCATTGATTTCTTTCTAGCACTTTGCTTTGAAGTTTTATTAGCAAGGCTTCCAAAGATTCCATCTGGAGAATCCTTGAATTTATCAAGGATGGCAGCCACCTTTTTAATTTCAAGTGCATAACAATTTTTCTCCCATATACCAGGATTCAGGAAGTTCTCAGGTTGACTACTTAGCAAAAGATCGACCAACTGCCGCGCTTCTACTAAACAGTTCTTAAAACTAACCTCACTGTATGTTTCTCCCAAACCAGCAGCATAGAACCTTTCCTCTGCAAAATTCTCTATGATCTGAAGATCATATTCGATATTTATAACTACATTTGCATTAAACCTTTTGACACTATCACTAGAGAAAGCTGCCACTATGGAGTTTGAAATGTGCTCAAAAGCACCACTCCCAACTCTATACACAGCATCCAAGGGAAAAATTTGTTGCGCAGGGGACATGAAAGAATCAAGATAAATGATCACTTCATGTATGTAGTCATGTCCACTGTCATTTGTCTCCTCAGGAGTCCAATTAACGCTTTCAGTAAGAGTCATAAACTCATTGATTTTTGTGTTCACCAGATTCTGTAAGGCAATGAAAGCTGCATCCCTGGATGTCTTCAAGATCACCTTTGCAGTTAAAGTAGCTTGAGGCCTTCCAACCAATCGGACAGGGATGCCACATAGTTGAGCAGCGTGTCGAAGGAAAAAATCGCAAGCCCTTTCAAGAACAGCTATGTTTGCAGCTATCTGCATGAGTTGAGATACAGTGACATTGTCGCTGTTGATTTTCTCAAGTAATGTTACATTTAGTACGTCAATCAGGAACTTGTCCAAATATTTCCTCACAACATCAAAGAAATTCACATGTGAGCCATAAGACAAGTAATCAACAGAGCCTTTGATAAAGGATCTCGCAATGCGACAAGAATCAGGTACCATGGAGGAGAATGGTGCAGTGTATGGAAATGCAGGCATAATATCTGATGTTTGAAGATTAAATGACAGTATAAAATTCTCATAGTCAGTTTCCTTTTTTATCTCCATTTGGTCATACGGGTCATTGCCAAATACATCAACGGTTTGTTGTCGACATTCTTCCAAAAGAAGCAGGTGGTATTTGTCACAGCTACGATCAAGAACATCAAGAAGTGTGCCTATTTCAAGTCCATATTGTCTAAGGGTAGACCCAAAAAGAGTGACATAATCCTTCACCAGGAGAAGATGAGGGGCAGATTCCATACAAGAGAACTGCTCCTCCAACAGTGATGTCATTTTAGCTACAGCTGTCTCCCACAATGTGCCAACCTGATCAGATACCAGGAGCCCCCCTGTAGTTCTAAGGACTCTATCCTCCACTATAAAGAATCCAGCAATTTGAGCAAAAAATGTCTGGTATGATTCAACAAAAGGTTGTGCTGAAGTTATCTCCAGGTCTGAATTCAATTGTAACAACCTATTAGTATAGTAATATTCACGAAACTTCTCTCGGATACCCAGACAGTCATGAATATGACAAGCACGATAAAGTGGTGTAAGATCAAACTGTAAAACTGAATCTTCTTCAACTTCTTCAGAATCCAAAGTATAAGCTAGATCCTCAAGTCCAGAAATACTTTGCTCCTCAGCCTTCCTCTGCTGTTCTAGCATTTCCTTGTCCCTTTGACGAACTGTCACAGCACGACCAATTGCCGTTTGCCCAATATTTTTAGCAGCACTTCTTATCTCGACCATCCATTCATTAACTTCACTACACACTTTCTTCTCAATGTGCAATTTTATAACAGGAATTCTCCTCTCAATGACCATTTTGAGAGCTTTTGCAGGAATGTTTTGCGCACAACTTTTCTCAACTAAATCCAAAGTTTTCAGTGCAGAATAAAACTTACCTTCAGAAATGTGACTGTTACACTTGACACAAAGCTCTAACACCTGTATGCAGTTCTTTGACATTTCTATAGCTTCAGTCATATTCTTCCTAATAGAATAAGACTCAAGAAGCTCTTCAAGTTTGGCAAGAAGGGCACTGCCAACCTGCTGCAACTTAAAATTGTCACTTTGAAGCTCACCCTTTAGCTCCTCAGCATCAACTAACACACCACGAAGCTCATCAACAGCAAGGATAAATTCTTCATAGTGAGTCCTGCACATCTCTTCAATTTCAACTTCCTTTTGCTTAACGATGTATATCAGCTGGTGAAGCAGCCCCTCTGGCCGCCCCATTTCAAAGGCAAGCCTGACAAGAGGACCAACATCATCACCATTAGCAATTAGATTGGCCATAACTGAATCCTCCCCTCCATCACCATTCTCCACCACACCTCTCCTTTTTGTCTTTAAATCCATAGTGACATGAACCCCTGGAATTTTAACAATGCAATTCTCAGTAGAAACCAAATACTGAACCAAGCTTATAAAGAATGAATTATTCAAGAAATTAACAACCACACCACTTTGTTCTATTCTCCCCCATCACAAAACTCATATTACTTATCAACTATAAACAAATCAATTACAACAGCAGTCAAAAACCAGTCATTCACTTTGCAGGTTCACTATAACGTGTAGAGAAAAAACTAGTAAAAATATAATAAACAATTAGGGCTTGCTTGATTATCTTCTCACATTTTAGTTTCAAATCTGTTTGGTAGAATAATTCCATATCAGTAAGCAATCAATTTCTAATCCAAAACCTATCAAGCTTTAAAAATTGTTTCCAAAACAAACGACATGTTTTCTCATCATCTTCTATTTTCATCTCGGTCAACCTCTCCCTCAATTCTACATCCTGCTCTATACCTTGCGCAATCTTCAAGACTTCAACTGACCTAGTTCAGTTTTATTCTGACAAAAACTATAAACAGATTTTGAAAATAAAAACCAAACACTTCCTAAATCAAGCTTGGTAGAAAGTAGAAACCAACTCTTACAGAGATTAGCAAGCAAAACAAACAAATTATTCCCCCATTATAAAAAAAACACATACCACAAAATCAAAGGAAAAAATAGCAGTTAGATTCTACTTCATAACATTGAATGCATATTCTTTTTTAAAAAGCCAAAATAAATAAATAAAACAAACCCATAAATTGGTTCATATACAAAATCAACCCCAAAGAGTGATATGAAAGATGCTGGAAGAACAGATTAACACCAACACAAAGTCCAGCATAAAGGGTACTTAAAAGTCACCCTTTTTAAAAAAAACAAAGAAAAAAAAAAAAGGGTTCAATGAATAGATTTGAAGGCACAAAAGGAAAAGAAAATAAAATGGAAGACTCGGACATAAAGAAAAAAAGAGAATGAAAGTGAGAAGGGAAAAAGAAGTGACCTGGGTCAAGTGAGAGAGAAGAGAAGCATAAAAAAGGTGTGATTTTTAGCTTAGAAGAATATGAAACAAGAATTGAAAGTGTTTTGTTTTGTGTTGAAAATGAAAATGGTGTTGGGGACGAGAATTTCTAAGCAGTGTAGTGAAGCAAAGCCAGCGTGACGATGACACTGCTTCACCACCGTTTTGGCCACACTCGCCGCGAATGAAATTCGCCGGCATTTTTTTTTTTGTTTTATTTATTTTTCTCACAAATTCTAACACAATGATTAAAGTTGTTTTTTTTCCCATAGTTTTTCAAAAAATATTAAAATGATAAGTCTTTTTAAAAATTATTACATAGGTGTTTTTTTTTTAATTTTCTTTAGAGAAGTGAAGTGGCTTAATGCTAAATTATTTTTGTTTAATTTAAATAAAAGATACAATTCGTGATTTTAAATGCAAGTTTATAAAAAATAATAGGAATTTTTTTTAAAAAAAATTAAATGGAGAGAGCCAGAAAACTCTCCAAGATTAATTAATGTCTGGATGAGTTTCTTTAAACTAGAAAAGAAGTGATGTATAAAGATGTGATTTTAATAAAAGCAAATACTTTTTTATGTGTGGTAACTTTTATTAATTAAGATTGATTATTAATTTATTTGACTATATCAATTGTATAAGTGTTTTTTTTTATAAAGTTAAATAAAAGTTTTTATAAGCATTTTATAAATAATGTTTGTTTTATAGAATAAAGAATCACTTTTGATAATAGTTTAATTTTAAGGTTGTTGTGATTCCTACATTACAATCATGTCTATTTCATATACACAAATATGACAAATTTCTATCATTGTTTTTTTTTCATGTCTCTCATGTTTATATGAAAATATTCACATAAATGTGATAAGGATTTCAATTATGAATTTAATTGATAAAAAATTTTTGCATAATATTTTAATAAGAATAACTAATAACATAGGAAGATAAAATTAACACTATTAACTTGTTTAAAATTTTTTAACTAGAAATATGCCATAAACAAACAAAAATTAAATATGAATATAGTTACAACCACAGTTAATCTGAACACTATTGGCATGCATTGTTATAGTGTTATAGTAGTCTAAACACAAATTAACATATAGTCACACCTAAAAATTAATCTCCAAAGTTAAATTCAAGCTACAAATAATAATTATATATGTATCATTATTAAAGGGGTTGAGATAAACAAATTAGTACTATGTTATATATTTCGATTCTCAAAAATATGTTAATTTTAAATTTTTTTATTTTGTTTTTTAAGTTTATTCAAACATTTAAAAAATTACAATAATTGATAGTATATTAAAACAAATGATTTTTTTTTAAAAAAAAAAGTTTAAACAAACTCATTCATTGTTACATTGGTTATTTCTTAGAAAAGCAGGACAAATAAAGCTAAGAATTTTATGACTTAATATATTATATTAGTTTCTTTTGGGATGTGAAAGAATCCTTAAGTTTCTCTTGCACTCAAGAAGAATCCATTAATATCTTCAATCAAATTAATGACAAAATATTGTTGAAGTATCTTCACCCTCCTTTATTCATTTGCACCACAACCGCTTAAATCCACCATTCGTAACAATAAGGCTTAAGATTTTGATTGATTTGGTTTTGTTTTTTAGTTTTTAAAAAGAGTTTTTCAAAAGCTGTTTTCTGGAAGAAGAGGAAAAAAAAAGTCTGTTTGCTAAGTATTATTTAAAAACTGTTTTTAAAATACAAAAATAAAAAAACTTGGTTATATTTATTGAACTCATTAATGAAAAACAAAAAACAACATATTCTCATTGTATTTTAAGTTTTTAAAATAAAAACAGAAAACTAAAAAGAAAAACTATTAAAGTTATTCCTTTTTTTTAGTTTTTAAAAACTAAAAAATCAGAACTATTTTAAAAAAATAGTAACCAAACGAGTTTTTTAGTTTTTAAAAACTAAAATACTGAGAACAACTTTATAAAACTGTTGTCAAACAAGCACTAAGTCTTCGAAAAAAAAGTTTTAAGAAAATTCCCTTCAACATGTGAAAGCATCATTATAATTCACTTAATCATCTTTGAAGGGTATGTTCTAATGATTGCGAGATTGGCAACGATAAAAACAAATCAACTCATAAACTTCACATACATACCAAATGTTGAACACCATTAATATATGCATTCCTCTGCCACTATATTTTGTCAACACTGTGTGAGAAACAAGCTATTAAGTAGACAAATTGATGAAGTTTCTTAAAGTTCCAATCATCTCTTCCATGAAGGAGGTTTTGTAGACTCTAAAGATGGGGTAATGGAAAAGGAAAAAAGGTGAAAAGAAGTGTCACTCACTAGGAGACATGCCGAAAAATGGTTTGTCACAAGGGAGGACTCTTGATAAAAGCTAGAATATAAGCTTTTTAAAGCTCACTCAGTATTATTAATGATCAAATATTATACAAGAAGGTGTTGGCGGTTCTATTTATAGGTTAGTTTAGACTATGTTAGGCTAACTAGACCATGGCCAAAGGTAACCCATGGTTTGGCTAACTCGAGTCAACCCAACTCAATCATGGTATTACTAATTATGGTTTGTTTAACCCACCTATGAATCTTTCTATAAAGTGGTCTAAATACATGCTTAAAGTGTGACTAAGGAGGTGTAGTAGAAATAGGGAGTGAAAATATGATTCTCCTCTTTTCTTAAAATCATATTTAGATGCATTTAGTCATGCTTAAATTGTGAATAGTGGTGCACTGGTAAAAAGGGTAGGAATAGTAGTCATGTTTTGTATGCAATAGGGGATGTGACTTTTAAAGAATGAGGGTTGAAAATATGCACACATCCAAGCCCAATGAGTCTACCTCACTTATCCTATATAAGTCATGACGACCATAATATCCTCTAAGAAAAGGTTGAGCAAAATACAAGGTCAAATAAAAAGTCAAATATAAGAGTCAACCCACTAAAAAGTCAACAAATACAAAATGAAGACTTAAACCTAACATATATCGTGGAAGATAAAGGAGTCTTTAAGAATCCTAAAAAAAGGTACTTAGACTGGATTGCATAATCGATGCCTTTGAATTTTTCCTATAAGATTGAATTTTAGCCTCATTTATCCTCCACTTCAAGTGTAATATTGAACCATTTAGGAATATTACTACCCTATAATTCATTTCAAATCTTCCTAACTTCCTTATAATTACGTAAAGCGTAAAAAGGTGTTTTATCCAAATTTGCATAAGGCAAACACTTCTCATCATGAGTCATGTGTTTATACTTTCTCAAGCTATTTGTTGGTAAAACTGGACAAGCCATCTTCCATAGTAACAATTTGTACTATCAAGACTCTACTACCACCAAAATAATAATCTATCAATCATATTGTTTCCTCACAAATAGCTGCTCTAGAAGATAATTAGTCTACATTATATAATAAGGCAACACTTGAAACAACTTTAGATAGGGTTAATCTACTTGCTAAAGAAAGGTAAGAAGTCCTCTAATTACTCAACCAATCTTATTAATAATAAAATGATATGATTGAGTTGAAACTCTTTTATGGTTGAGAGGTATTTTGAGATACCAAATAAGTTATCTACTGAAACTCCAACTAATCCATAATGTTATCTCATAATTTCCAGTAAATATTGTTTGAGAAAAACACTCTAGTTTAGCTGCACTCACTTTTTGTCCAAAACTAGCACAAAAAATTTCCAACACCAGCTTAATAACCATAGCTTGTGACTCATTTTCTTTTACCAATAAAAATAAGTCATAAGCAAAAGTAAGGTAAGAGAGCTTAATTCCCACTCTTGACAATTGAATCAAATTCCAATATTAAAGATCAACAATGATATTTACTAAGTGAGATAATCTCTCTAGACATAAAACAAACAAATATGGCAAAATGGGGTCCCCTTGACGAACCCCACTACTTGGTTAAAATCTATTTAAAGTATCCCTTGAGGATATACACCACTTTATTAAATTAATAAATGGCTTAGGAAACCTAATATCACTCAAAGTATCCTCAATAAAATCCTGTTTCAACTCGTCATAAGCTTTTTCTATGTCCATTTTGATGTTCACCCTTTCCTCCTATTCTTACCTTCGTGAAATGAATGATTTCTTGTATAATGATAATGTTATCCACACTATTATGATTAGGGACAAAGCTACATTAACATGATTTATAAGCTCCTCTATAATTTCCTTTAGCCCATTAGTGATGATTTTTGTTACAATCTTAACATCACTAGCTCCACTTTTGGAATAAGAACTATAAGAACCTCATTAACAGAAGTAATAAGAGTCTCATTTTTTAGAAGTTGTGTTTGAAAACATGATTTCTATGATTCAAATTAAAAATGTATTGAAACACCATTTTTTCTTGGCTTAAATATAATTTTAATTATTTTTTTGTTCATTTATGTAATTTTGATCTTCTTTTTTCAAGCATCACAATTTTGATCTTCTTATTTTAAAACAGTAACACTTAATTTTTCTATTTTTTTAAAAATCTATTATTTTGTCTCGTATTTAAAATGGAGACATTTATTCCTTCAATTTTGTAAAGTATAATTTTGATCATTTTATAAGAAATTTTGGATTATTAATTAGTGAAAAATTAACACGGTGTGATATAAATTTAGTAGCATGACATGAGATTATTTTATACAATCCACATTATAGTTAACTATAATTTAATAATATTCAACCATTAGTTTGACAGAATGACTAAAATTACAAGTGTTACAGAATTGGGAGCAATTATCTCTATTTTAAAAAATTGTCAAAATTATGAATTTTAAAATAGACACCAAAGTTATTGATTTTAAATAATAGTTGGAGCACTACTACATTTAAACCTTCCATCTTTTAAAGTTGTGTTTTAAAACACAATCTACTCATGATAGTTGTTTCGGGAATCTAGGCCTCTTTGGATTTGGTGGGTTCATTCACAATTCATAGGGTACTTTAATTGTTGGTTTCTTTGGCACTTGTAGAATTATTACAAGCATCAACATTGAACTTCAAGCCATCTACCACAATTTGAGTTTAGCATGGTTGCATGGAATAACCAATATGGTTTGTGAGTCAGACTAGCAAATAACAATCCTCATGATCCAATAGGGAGTTCCTTTAACACATGGCTTGTTTCTCTTATTGAAAATATCATATTGAGTGTTCTTATCTTTAGATTAGCAACTTCATTCCATCAATTATGCGTGAAGAAAATGGGTGTGCAGATTGGTTAGGAAGGAAGGGAAACAATGATGAAACTTATTTGTTAATTCATGTTTTCCTTGTAGCTGTATCTCATAAATTGCTTGTAGATGCCCTAGGTGTCTTCTTTTTTAGACACTACTAAGCCCCTTTATTTCTTTACTTTATAGTGAATAAAATTTGTTAGGTTTAGAAGATTCCTACAACCGTATGATCTCATGTATACATATAATTAACATGCATTATACAAGGATTACAAGGTATAATGGGGCATATACTATTCCAAACTTCTTCTCTCAATAGAATTTCAAGTGTTGGCTTCATGAAAATTTGAATTATGCCAGCAATGGTGGGGCTAACGAGTGGGCTCAAACCTTTAGTGTTGTGCTAGATCAAGTTTGGTGGAGGTGGAATGAGTTTATTTTTAACAACAAACGTTGGTTACCTAGTCAGGTGGCCCAGACTGTCAAATCCCTCCAAAATCAGCTCAAGCAGATCCTTTAAAGGCGAGTTACTCTGAAAGATGCATAAATTCATATCCAAGTAGTTTTCATGCTTGGAACCTCCTAATATTGGCACTCTCAAGATTAATTGTGATGTTCTTGTTAGTTATCTCCGTATGAAGGCAACCATTAGGTGTGTTTTTCAAGATTGTATGAGTAAGTTTGTTCTTGCTACTCTATTACAATACCCTACTATGACGTGGATAAGGCTAAGCTACTAGCTATCCTACAAGCTTTAAGGTCTTTAGAATGCGACTATTGAATTAGACCCCCCTTGTATGATACAAATTTTGGAGGATGATTGCTCTATTAACCATAAGTACTTCACATTAGTCGACCAAATTCACAGGTGAAGTGGAAAGACTCACTTTTGTAGTTTTGCTTTTGTGACACACAATTCGAATATGTTAGCTGATGATTTTGCTAAGTTAGGGTTGCAAACCGACCACAACAATACTTTGTTTTCATGTGTTCCTAAGTCATTGTTTGTTATTTATTTAAACAATTTGAACTATATGGTTCCTAATAAGTTAATTTAATTATACATTGGTTGGATGTTTTGCCTAGTCCGTTCACAAAAAAAAAGCAAGAATTTCTTTTAGCACCCTTTCATTTACTATTCACACCCTTCAATGTTTACAATTTTTTGTAAAACCCCAAAATACCATAATCTTTTTTTATCCTAAGTTTTTTTACAAAACATCGTTCTAGCTAGCTTCACGATTGCATGTGCACCTCTATCCACATCTTTGAAAGAACACTCTTACCTTCTTCAAACATACATGAGAGGAAGTTTTTAAAAGTAGAGGTGGAAAAATATATATGTTCGAAGAGTGTGAAAGTGTTAAATTGAGAAGTCAATGTAATTTTCCAAATAGGTGTACGTGCAACCGTGAAGCTAGGTGATGCTCTGTAAAAAAAATTAGGATAAAAAGGGTGAGAGTGTTTTGAAGTTTTGTAGAAAATTGTAAGCATTGAGGGAGTGTGAATAGGAAATGAAGAAATGCTAAAAGAAATTGACAAAAAAACAATATTTCTCTTTTTTTAAGCCCTAAATTGTTAATTTAACATTTTTATTAAGCAATAATTTTTTGTCATGTCTCATAAATTCTTACACGTGACGATCAATACACTCAGAGTTAACTGTCAACAACTTGTTGAGGTGGTATGAATGACACATTTTTAAAATTTTGGGCATAATATGATGATTTTAAACTCTTGTGACACAATATCTAAAATTGAAAAAAATTGGAAACATCAATTATATTTAAGCCTTAAAATTTTGAACAAGATAGTAGAATCACAATTTGTACTTGAAAATTAAATTATAATTATATAGAACTATCCTTCCTCATAATTGCTTAATTATACTGCAAAAAGTTTAATTAACATTGTTGCTTAAAACTAAATATTAAAATCAAAATTGTTATTTGATAAGACTAAAATATTATTTAAGCTCATTTTTTTTATAATATAAATATAACTTTTGCATTTTCCTTACAGAATGGAAACGACAATGCATACAAATAAATATAGTGAACACTAAACACACCTCCGAACACTGGTCCAAATTATAATCCTTGACTACAAATAAATTATTAATTATAATACTAAATGATACTGAAAGGTTAATCTCTATTATTATTATTAGGGATGACAATGGGTAGAGTTAGAGTACGATCCTATAGTATTTATCCTCATAAACATTCTCGACTCCATATCCATATGAGTAACAACTTTTATCTCATTCTTGTACTCACTGGGTACCTATATATTTATATTTGCACTCATGACTCACACTTTACTTATGTATAGAGACAATAAATCAATATCTTTTATATAAATCAACATAACATTAAACATAGAACAAATTATAAAATAATCCCTAAAGTTTTATATGACTACATATAAACCTATATTTTTTTTACCATAACATTAAATAATGTTATAAGTTTATTAAGAATTATTTTATAAATAATTCAATTTATTGTAAATTTTGTTTTTATTTATTAATATTTGCATAAAATATACTACATGTCTCTTTTTATTCTAAATTATATTACTTATCATAGATTATAATACAAATAATATTTTTTGCAATATTTTTCACAAAAAATTATAATTATGTAGTATTATATAACATAATTATTATTAAATAATGTAAACTTAAATAATATAAAAAGCATGAGGCGAGGCAAGGTGGGTTGGATACTATAGTGCTCATACCCGCCCTATAACCACACAATTTTTGCCAATCCAACCCCGTCCTTATCCATATCCATTTTGTGGGTAATTACCCGCTCTGCATAAGGGTATATTTGTAGGTATCCATAAGGTCTTAACTCATTTTGTTATCTCTATATTTTAAAGTAAGAGTTTTTTTAACCTATGCACCAAGTGGAAAAGTAGGAAAAGAAGAAAGAAAAAGAAGAAAAAAAGTAGGAAATTGAAAATTTATTTAAAGACCATTTGTTTAATTCATATATGGTAATGAGTAGTGACATCCACAATGGTGGTGGGACTGGGGTGAGAGTTGTGGTGGGGTGGGGTGGGAAAAAAAGAAGAAAGAGAAAGAGAAAAAGAAGAAGCAAGAAACTCAATGTAAGTGTTATAATTAAGCGTCATAATGAAAGAATATATCAAATTAAAATTAGTTTTAATTGTAATGGAAACTATCACTTAAATATTTATATTTTTCAAGATGTTGGATTAAATGGGTCTGGTTCCTCTCTAGGACTCGAGAGGTCCAGTAAGAGAGAGAAAGACACAATCCCTATGTGAGGCCCACCATTTGAAACTATGTAATAATTTGTCTATTTAGTCCTCATCAAATTGCATGAAATTTCCTTTACTTCAAGTATTCTTTACACCCCTCTTCAGACTTGATTACATAAATTTCTTTATTTACAACAATATCGGCATATAACACAAATACACTGATATTGTTAGCACAAGCAGCTGGCACCAACATACTGTTTGCTGATTTGTTCTTATTACTTAATTACATGTTGGCCCCTTTTTTAAGTTTTTCAAAGATAAAGAATGCCATTACATTTTAATTTTTCCAAAGAATTTTAACAGTAAACACTAAATTTATTTGGAAAAACAGTAAATACTATTTTACTTAATCATGAAAAGTGAAAAGTAACATAAAAATCATTCAGAAGATGGAATGCGAGACTTAAAAGAAAGGAAACTAAATTAATGTCCAAAAGCTTTGAATGACCAAAGTAAAGAAACTTGTAACTCTAAAGAATATGAAGGTGTCAGAGATGTTCATAAAATAGAAAAGATCAACAGGTAACTGCAAAGTCCCTACCACTTATGGTTGGCTAATAGTTTTTCCTTTACGTTTACACAACTCCATTGCAGCATTCTTTGTCCCCTAACTAAGGAGACATTTAATCTGATGTTTGTAGTGAATAATACAACACAGACTCAGAAAGTTAAACCTTAACATGTTTGCATAATTACCTTTGTGAGCATAATTTATATCTGTTACTTCAAGTATTTTCCACTTGAACAAGAAGCAATAAGCACAATGCATCACTTTTCTGGACTAACACTAATTATTGAAGAACAGCAAGTACCAACAATCTTCATTCGAGTAGCAGTCTAGCTTTATGAATTCATGATATTCACACGTTTTCTTGGGTCATGTTATGAAATCTTACAAGTTAGCTACACCCAATGGTTTTCAGTTTCTATATATGTTTCATATAATCAGAATACCATAAGTGACATTTGCATTAACAAATGTCATATATATATATTTTTTTACAAAAATTATAGGTCAAGTTTAGGGGACATGAATTTGAGTTTGAGATGGAAGTCATATCCTTGACTATGATTTCAAGGCAGTGTGACTTTTGGGGTGGTCAGGCTCCTTTCAAATATTTTATAGAACAAATTCCAGTAAGACTTTTTGAAATTTTGCGTAATTATATAAATACTTTCTGTTTTTGTAACCATTACCTTCACCTCTGAAGAAGTGTGTGGGAAAATAAAAAAGATGCAATTATATGTAATTTGATAAAAGTTTAGAATTTTTTTTGTAATTTGCTTTATTTTTATATCATGATTAGCTCCTATCCTATGGTCCAGTAGTGAATTTGATATGAAGAACAAGAGTGGCTCAATAGCAGTACCTTCAAGTTTAAAGCCGCATCAACAAGGATTTTGCACACCTAATCCAGGAAGAGCTAACAAAAATGTTGGATCCCAAGGAAAGTATTTGGCAAGTGATTCATCAATTAAGCCATGTAAGCAATTGACCCTTATTCAACTTGGTTAACCACTTCTCATTAACTATTTTCCTTTGGGTGAAACATACTCGCTTAGCTTCAACATTTCCATATATACATTGTGAAAATTGCAGCACTCACCAATAATCCAGGCATGAACATTTACCTCCTTTGAAATGGTGAAAGCGATAGCGGTCTCTCAACAATATATCTCTATCATAAAGTTGAGAAATAAGTTTAGCAAAGGCATGACAGTCACCACAAATGCGAATATTCTTCACTATTCGAATTGGTTGAGATGATGCAGTGCTAATTAGTCCAAAAGCTATTGCCAATTTTTCACTATGAACATTCAAGGATTGCTCTGTTAAGTTATCTTCTTCGCTAAGTTGCAAGAGGTTAGACATGTCTGGCTTGTATCCAATGGACATAAATTTTTCTGAAATCTCATCCAACTTTAAGTAGATTTTTTGAGAAAAAGGATGAGAGTTATCACCCACCAGGAACTCATGAACAATACCATTAACATCAATTGAGCTACACCAAGGTTCTTTCTTCACATCAGAATCTCTCATAAGCTTTCTTAGATTGGAAACTTTCTCCCAGTTCCCTGCTTTAGCATATATATTCGATAAAAGGACAAAGGCTCCATGGTTACAAGGTTCTAATTGAAGTAGTTTCTGATAAGCAAGTTCAGCAAGCTCAACATTGCCATGGCGACTACAAGCGCCAAGAAAAGCTCCCCACACAGCAGCGGTTGGTGGTATTGGCATCTTCTCTATGAACGATGCTGCTTTTTCCAGAAGACCTGCACGTCCAAATATGTCAATGATGCAAACATAGTGATGTATTTGAGGCACAATACCATATACTGGCTCCATTTGTTTGAAAAGTTGTTCTCCCTCATTGACCAGTCCTGCATGGTTACAAGCACACAGTATGTTGGTAAATGTCACAGCATTTGGCTTGATATTATATTCTAACATGCTTGAGAACAAATCTAAGGCCGCTTTCCCTCGCCCATACATCGCCATCACAGCAATCATGGCACTCCAAACATACACATCTTTCCTTTCTACTGACTGAAATACCGCCATTGCCTTATCTAGATCTCCACATTTAGCATACATATCAAGAAGAGAGGTAGCTAAATGAGAGTTTAGATTAATGTCATGCTTCTTTATGTATACATGAATCCAGTGACCAAAATCAATTGCCCCCAATTGTGCACAAGCACACAATGCACAAATAAGAGTTATTTCATCTGGTTTTGCATCCTTACTAAGCTGCATTTCATAGAAAAGAGTCAAAGCCTCCCTAGGCTTACCATTCTGTTCATATGCAGAAATCAATGCATTCCATGCAGAAGTCCCTTTATGAGGCATTGCATCAAAGATACAGTGAGCTTCATCATAGTTTCCTAATTTGGCATGACCATCTAGTATTGTTGTCCAAGAGACAATATCTTTATCTATCATCTTATTAAATAAATCTTTAGCATCATTCATGCTCCCACATTTAACATACATGTCAAGCATAGCATTATTCAAAATCAAGTTCTCAGCAAACCCATTGTTTTCAATATATGAACAGATCCACCTTCCAAAATCCAAGTCAAACTTCTTGGCACAAGCAGAAAGAACACTAACCATTGTGATAACATTTGGTGTAACATCTTTCGTCTCCATTTCCTGAAACAAAAGCAATGCCTTCTCAGGCAAACCCCCTAGTGCAAAGGCATTTATCATAGCATTCCAAGAAACAACATCTTTTCCTGGCATGTTGGTGAAAACTTTATGAGCCAAATCTGGTGCCCCACTTGAACCATAGAAATTTATTAGTGAATTAAGTATGAACAAGTCTGAATCCAAGGAGGCCTTAATAACCATTCCATGTAAAACTTTTCCAATATGTAAAACTTTGAGTTGTGAGGCTGCCTTGAAGAGAAAGGGGAAAGTGAATTTGTTTGGGAACTCAGAACAGGAATGTAGCATATGCAAAAAGATCAAGAAACTCTGAGTTGGGTCCGAGCTGGAGGCATATCCACGAATGAGGGTGTTCCAACAATACAGATTTGGTTGAGGGATTTGATCAAAAACATTTTTAGCATATATGAGGCAAGAGCATGATGATATAGCATAAGCAGTCAGTAATTTGCTGGCAGTATATTGGTCACAAAAGAGTGATGTTCGGAGCATGTGAGCATGTATTTGCTTTAGCTGCATTGTGTTTTTGCATTGGTCAATTAAATCCAATAAACTAGTTGACTGACTTGACTCCACAGTCTCCACTAAATTTCCCTGATTGCACAAAACAGACAGAACAACACAGATTAAGACATACGTTTGGTTCTGCATTTCCTACCATTGGACTCACGTTTCATTTTTATTGAATGTTAGGTTCTGCATTTCCTACCATCGGACTCATGTCAGGTTTAAAGCTACTCTAAGTGGCTTTCACATTTTTTTTCCATTTTGATGAAAAATGCAGTTCATATGTATGTTAACAAAGCTGAGCCACTGTTCATAAAATTGGATTCTACTCCATAGAGATTCAACTATGTTAGCTGATCAAACCTTTCCCCTGATATAGAAAAAAGGAACTGAAAAACAAAAGAATCAAGGCTGGTCATTCAATTTTATTTTCTTTAGGGAACCATTTGGTGCTGAAAATAAACAAAGTTTTGCTGGGTAGTTTACAAGCATATATTTGTAGAAGCTGAGTTAATAACACGTGTGTGAGAGGTTTTGATTGTACTTTGGATGGATAAATAGCCTTAGATTGAGTGAACAATAGAATTCTAAAACAAAGGATACACTGAAATTGCATGTACTGGGGGTGAGGTATGAGTATTATTTAATCATTTACTTCACTGTAGTTACATTCTTATTACTAAAAGCACAAATAATGAAACAATGCTCTTACAGTGGCAATAGAATATGCACCCTCACATATTTTTATCTTCTTTTTTGTGCAAACATTTTATGGTTACTTTACCACTACACACTAAATACCAGATGCATTTGTGGCAGAAAACTTGATAGAACCACAATAGCAGCAGCAATAACAATCAAGCCTTTTCCCACAAGGTGGGATTACTCACATGAAAAATCAAGCAAGAATCATGTCTAAAGACAAATCATTATTTTTGTGCACACAACTCAAGGCTCTTTACCACTACAAACCAGATGAATTATGACATAAAACTTGAAAGAATTACAACAGCAGCAGCTAAAACAATCAAGCCCTTTCCCACAGGTGAGATTAACCACATAAATCAAGCAAGAATAAGGTCTATAGACAAATCATTGACTTTTATAACACTAGATAGAAAAACTAAGAAAAAAAATAAACACTGACATAGATTTTAGACTCAACCTCTTCAAACAAACACATAAATTGGAGCACTCCAATCATTCCTTTTAACCAAATATTAGAAAAGTTAAATAACAAGAAGAGCTTGTTAATAAAATGATTAAAATCATGTTCAGTTTTCAGTTACTCAGTAAGGAAAATTACCTTCTCACTCTTTACAACCTCAGTACAATTCAATGCAATTTGGCCTGGATAAGTACAAGTGTAACAATTAAAACATGAAAAAAAAAAAAAAGACAGAACAAAATCGAAGAAGAAAAATGACTAAACCCCGTTAACCTAATTCATGTTATTTGACATGGTCAAGTAAAACAGTAGAAAAGCAGAGAGCTTTCAATAACTGAACATTTAAAATTCTGAAAAAGTTCAAAAGCATGGCCAATATTTTCCTAAGAATCAAATAAAAAAATAAAATATATTTTTGATCCATCAAAATATCTTGAAATTTCACTTTAATCTGTTCGTCCATTTTTAATCCTTATATTTTAAAATAAACACTTGTTATTAGTCTTTCAAGAAGGATAAAAACAAGTCATTCTTTGTAAATGTAGAAAATAACACATGTAATAAATCTGTACTGGCAAAAATATGTTCTACTCAGAACCCCATATAGATGAATAAGTGCTTTGCCAGTAAAAATATTGAAACTTGAAAATTTTCTCATTAAAGTTTCTACTTTCTACACATTCAGAAGAACCAGAAAGTTACCTAAAGATGATGGTGTTGAAAGAGCAGAGCACATGACCCTTAGAGGTGAGGAGTTTGTAGTAGAGGAGCTTGAGAACCTTACACCAAAATCAATAGCGAACGATGGTGTTGGTTGCTGTGGAAGCTGAAGAACAGTTACCAGTTCCATGTTAGAATTTCACTAAAAACAGAACCACAACGTTGGAACTCAAATTGCTTGGTCTGAATGTAATCTTGTATAGTAGCATTAGATAAAAAAAAAAACTTATTTGAGTTAAAAATAATTATATATTTTAAACAAAAATTAGATAAAATATGTTTTTAGATTAATTTTCAGCAACACTAACAAAAAGTTATTTTAAAAATAGTTATTTTGATTTGATACTTATATTTATAGACTTAAATATGAGTCCAGTTCATATATGTTTTGTTAATGACTTTAATTATTATATATCTAACATTTAATAATAACTTTTTATTTATACTAAATTTATTGAATAAATAATATTTTAAAAGTCAAGAAGAAATATGAATATATTTTTGGATAAAACTTTTTTTCATTGTTGGTGCAGGTTAATTAAACTTTTAAACCCTTTAGTAATTTTGATTATTATTAGTTAGTTTTTTTTTAGTTTTGATAAGATTGCATTTTTTATTTTTTTTTATTTTTAGTTTTTATACTTTTCAAATTTAATTCTTTTATGATTCTAAATGTTCATTCTAACATGGATTAAAATTGAAAAGCACGAAGATTAAAAATAAAAGAACCTATCAAATATCAAAATTTAAAAACATATTTAAATGAATTTAAAGTGAAAAAAATGTGTTGATCAAAATTGAAATACTCATATATTTTTAAAAAAATTATAACATTTGTTAATTAACTCAACTCTATTACATCATTCTAAAAATTACATCATCATTTATAATAATCTAAAATATAAAATATTTTCAATACTAAAAATACAAAATATTATAATTCACAATATATAGGGTGATTGACATAAATGATTTTTTTTATAATAATTACCCAAATGAGTGTGTTTTAAAAATATTTACCAAGATGGCTTTGTTTTTATGTTTGACTTGGTCAAATTGTAATTCTCATTTGCATTTTCGGTGATATCATTTGTATGGCCATGTGAGTTTCGAGTTGACGTTAATCAACTGGTAAAAGCACTAAAAATACAAGTTGAACTTTTAGTCAAACCTAAAAACAAACCCATCTTGATAAATATTTTTAAAATAAACTTATTTAGGTAATTATTTAAAAAAAAAACATACTTAGGTTAATCACCCCAATAAATAAGTCATTACATTAACGTAAACTAATATTTCGAATGTCAATTTGTCCATTAAACGAGTTATGGATGTAAATCTACATATTTAACCTGTAAAGTTTGTAAACTTGGTTCAATTTTTCCCTGTAATTATGTTTTTATTTAAAGAAAGAATTATTCAAAACGTGCAAAAGCTTAAAAGTTCCATAGAATGAGCTACGTATACTCATCCTATCAACAAATTTACATTGAGAATTTGAATTAATACATACTCTTATTTGAAGTAACATCTACTTTTTTTTTAATTTTTTTTCTAAATTCTTATTTTATCCGTGATTCTCTCTTGTCTCTCCTTTACATAATTTCCTTCACCCTCACTCTCTCTCCTATCTAATCACCTTATTTTTTGCCTTGTCTTCTTTCTACTCTTTCATCACTTCTTGGTTAGTGTATACATGTAGTATAGTTATTTATTTTTTTAGTATATTAATTTAATTTCTTATTTTTTAGTATAGTAATTTAATTAATTTTTAGTGTACTTAATTTATTATTTTTAGTATAGTTGTTCAATTTATTATTTTTTCATTATAATAAATATATATTTATTATATTAATTTACTCAATGAATTATGTATTTAGTATATTTATTTAATTAAATATTTGCTTAGCGTAGTTAATTACATCTAGTATGATTATTTAATTTCTTTTTTTAGTATAGTAATTTAATTAATTTTTAGTGTACCTATTTTATTATTTTTAATATATTTATTTAATTTATTATAATAATTACATGTTTATTATATTAATTTACTTAATAAATTATGTGTTTAGTATATTTATTTAATTAAATATTTAGTTAGTGAAGTGTAGTATAATTATTTAATTTCCTATTTTTTTAGTATAATAATCTAATTTCTTAATGAACTATGGTTTTAGTATAATTACTTTTTTTATCTCTCTTGTTACTCTGCGACCACTGTTTGCATGAATTTTTTTTTTACTCTCGCAAATCATTTGGTGAAGAATAAAAAAATTTGTAAAATTATAAATTAAAAAAAAGTTAATATGATTATTGAATAATTAATTACTTATAATGATATTTAAACTGAAAATTTTCAAATACAATATTCAAAGACAAAATAAAGTCAATATTAAAGAAAACAAAAGAAAAATAAAAATACCATAGACAAATATTTCAAACATGTTTATTTGCACTTAGAGAAAACAAACACAAACAAATGACAACTTATTTTTTATACTTCTTTTCCCTTTTTTTTAAGCTTGCGACTTTCATTTAAAAAAAATATTTTAAAATATATCTCAATTTATTTTTTAAATTATAAATTAAAATAATTAAAATTTTAAATAAATTTAACTATAAAATTTAAAAAATATTTATTTCAAATTTTTAATTATTTAAAACAATATTTATTTCAAATTTCAAATTTAAAACGATAATTAAAATAATATTTGTTTCAAATTTTAAATTTAAAATAATAATTAAAACAATAATTATTTCAAATTTAAAATAATAATTAAAACAATATTTATTTCAAATTTTAAATTTAAAATTTAAAATAGTAATTAAAAAATAATTTATTTCAAATTTTAAAATAAATTTCACACACAAACAAGGAAATATTAAATATATTTATATATTAATTTCTTAAAAAAATATTAAATATATTTATATTTAAAAATAAAAAATTTATTAATAATATTTAAAATAATCATATATTTAAAACTGAATAATCATATATTTAAAATTAAATTTTAAATTTAATAATAAACAGAAAGAATTTCATACTTATCGAACACTTTCTAATTTTCCTTCAAAGTAGACGACAAAAAACATAAAAGGATTAGTATCTGCTAGCGAAGTGAATGCTTTTGTATGCAATGTGAGTCTTCTCTCTGCATTTTAACCATATTTCACTTTCTTCTTCGCACATTTTATCTTATTTCTTAATATATTTTGTCTAATTTATTCTCATCAGGTTGGTTAATCTCTTACGTTTTTCGAGTTCTGAGGTTGGAGATTTAATCTCTCGGGAACGGTTAAAAAGATCACATTAAAGTTGGATTGATTAGCAATTGTGATTTTGCTTGATTAAGGTAATTTATCTTACCATTCTTATTGAAACGCATAGAACACCACAATACATGTTTATCATCTAGATTCTGGTATATTTTTATTTGTTCAACCAAAATGAGTTCCGTATTTTTAAGCATTATTTGATTTTAGATTTGTTGGTGTTATTATTGGTTAGGGAAGAGGTTGAATCCACTGGAACAGAATTATAATTGTTTATGATATATTAATCCCATACACCGGCGTTTAAGATATACATATATACATAAGATAAGATAGCTCAAAATAAAAATTTTTATGAAAAAAAAAAAGAAAATAAAAATAAAAAGAGAGAAAAATCACTCTGAATCAATGGATATGTTATTTAGCTTAATTACATCACTAACACAATTTTAAAAAATTTAAATTTTTGTCAATAGGAAGGACACTTAAATCTGAAGAAGAGACATTTTTTTGAAAGAAATTTAAAAAAACAATTCTTCAGAGGAAAAAAAAAATAATTTACAAGAGGAAGAGAAAGATGTGAAATAGAGAATTAAAAGTTTGAACATGTATTAACTACTTTTTTTGCAAAACCTTGTAAGAAAAATAATAGAAATGAGATAAAAAATACCTTATACCGCCATCGGAATCCATGTCTAGTGGTATGGGTGCTCAAAAAGAACATCAATGAGAAGAACCCCATATTTGCTTCTCTTTTTCTAAAGGATTTTAAAAAATCCTGTGAAGGGGACGTAACACGCATCCCCATATTTGAATATTTAAATTTTTTTGAAATTTTTTTTATATATTACTAAGTTCATCCTCCTATAATGCTATTTGCACTCTCTTTTGAGTTTTATGACCAAGCTACTATTTGCACCTCCATTTTCACTTCACGCACCCCTGTTTTGGTTCATGGGTTTGCACCTTTGTTTTCTGCTAGTGTACCCCTAGTTTAAAGTATTAATTTGTTTTTTGTTCACACCACTATTTCTGCTAAATGTACCTCTTTCAATTTAAGGCCCAAAATGTGTTATTTTTAGCTCCTTTGCAAGTATAAATAATAAGTTTTTTATTTTATCTTTTTCTTTCATTTGACTATTACGAAATCTAAAATAATCACTTTAGATACACTTTTAATTTGGTTTCTTTTATAAAACCTTGGTTATTATAATTATTTAGAATAAATAATAGTCACTTCAGATGTATTTCTAATTTGACTATGGTAAATTATAAAAAGATTATGATGATCACTTTGGATACACTTCCAATTTTATTATTGTGTAATCCTTCAAAATTATCTTTTTTGTAAAAACATAAAACATAAAGTTTTAATTATGACTACTTTAAATACACTTCTGATTTAGTCATTGTAAAAGTTATCATAATTTAGTGATTGTCACTTCGGATGCACTTCTAATTTGACGGTTACGCTAAATAATTATCATAACCACTTTGGATGTACTTTTAATTTGGTTTTGGTAATAATATTTCAAAATGAACCGAAAAATATTGAAAATTTAATTACTAAAATACATTAATCATTTTAAGAATTATGTATACTTTGATTCTCCATTACTCATGGAGATATGTAGGAACAGGGAATTCACTGTTGTTGAGCCCTGAAAAATAAAAATAAAATAGGTCAATTAAAAATTAAAATATTAATAATATTTTTTCTAAAAAAACATTTCCAATAATAATTTTCTCATAAAATGTTAAAAAAAGTATTTGTTATATTTCACATATTTTAAGGGTGAAATATATATTTTTAAAAGCTTTGCACGTTTAATTAGAGACAACTGTCTTTAAGAAAGGTATCGTAGGGTGCTAATACCTTCCTTACGCGTAATAGACTTCCGAACTCAAAATTTGGTTTTGTAGACCACCTATTGTTAAAGGTTTTTTTCAATGTTTTCCTAAATAAATATTGATGGTGACTCATTTGATTTTCAAAAATTAAGTTTCGTTGTCTTTTTTAGACCCTACGTGTCAACAGATGTTGACTCCATTGGAGACTTTCAAGAGTCAAGCCTAAATAATTAAATATGCAAAATTGATAACTTTTATTTATGTTATTTTTACTCCTTATTTATTTATTTTATTTCGTTTGGTTGTTTGCTCATATTTTTCTTACTTATCTGTGTATTGTTTTAATTAAACTCTAGGTTAGATGTCGTATGTTTCTATTATATGGAGTAATTTAAGATTTGTCCCTCACGCACTGCAAATACACTTTTTACACACATGAGTGGAGTCCTACACCCGAACTTGAGAGTAATCTAGGGAGTGAGAGACGATTAGTGAAACCATTTTAGATGTACTTCTTATCTGGTTATCACGAAAGTCTTATCTGGAACGTGACTCTTTTTGTGAATGCCCACACTTTGGATGTACTTCCAATTTGTGAATGTATTCTAAAATGAGTATAAAGCTCTAGAAAACCTTTGGAAAGGTACAAATAATTATCACCTGATGAGCCTCACTTGTTAACAAGTCATTAGTTCCATAAGGTAGTTGAACTACTCTAGGTATACCGACTTAGGACACTTAGGGCATCTTACTCGCCTTTTTGTTTCAGCATGTAACTTCCTTATTCTTTCTTTTAAAAGAAAAGAGTGGTATGATAGTTTCCACATGGATAATCATTCACATACATTCTTCCATAAAACAGGTTTTGGAGAATCATAAAATCTTGTTGATCGAGTATATCTTAAAAAGTGACATGAGATCAAATAGTGAGACAAAAAGAACTGTGTCTATAAAGATTAAGATGTTTTATATGAATTTCTTGGAACCTTTCAGTAATTTGGTGAGAGGGACTAACCAAGTAGCCTTTGCAAGAAAGTATGAAAATATCTTGGATCTGTTGGAGTTAAATGTGCAAACATAAGTCATTTCTGCATTAACCCAATTTTATGATCATCCCTTGAGATGTTTCACTTTTCAAGATTTCCAGATAACACCTATGTTAGAAGAATATGAACGGATTTTGGGGATTTCATTAGAAGATAGCAAGCCATATCAATATTGAGGACATCTCCCTTCGATGAATACAATAACAAATATGCTAAGAGTGCAAGAGAAAGAGCTAAGAGAGAGGAAATTGAATAGAAATGGAGTAGTGGGTTTTCCACGAAATTATTTGGTAGAAAGGATGTAGCGGTTGTCAGAAGCAAATGATTAGGATGGTTTACTTACGTATTGGCCCTCACCATTTATGGGATTGTTTCCCATACCTTGATGATTACATAGATATCTCTGCTATTGATGTGTTCTTAGCTTGCTGTGATAGAGGAGAAAATCCAACATCAGTAGTACTTGTAGACAAGTTTTGTGCTTTAAATCTTTGTTATGAAAAAGGAAAGAAAAAGTATGTTGCTTACCAACGTTATATATTTGGCTAATTGTCCATATATGTTCCCACAAGGACAAGACAACATCTTTCATAGAGGACTTTAAGTGGTGCATTCTTAAGGTAAAGACAAGTAAGGAATGAGCTCAATTTTTGGTAAACCTCACTGAAAAATCAATACGTTGGTACCTAAATTACAACAAAATAGAAGAGGTTATTTACCAATGTGGGAGCTTCCCTAATGTATCCCTTGTAGGGACTAAAGGATGTATTAATCATAACCTTTCTTCTATGAGATGAGCCAACTGAACCCAACAATACTTAAAAAAATTAACCATGATTTGGAGCAAGTTATTAGGAAAGGGAAAGAGATAGGGGGAAGAGGTAGTGGTGTAAATGAAAGCTATCATCGGTGGCTAAAGGAAAGGGTCCAAGAAGTCGAACTACCTTTCTGCAAAATTAGCCCAATCATTAAAAAGATTATGTTACCACCACCAATTGACATGAAGGAATTCAAAGAACTTCAAAAAACCTTAGTGAAGTCTGAAGAAGACAAAAGAAAGTTGAACAAAGAAATGGAAGAGTCTCACCAAATGATCAAAACAATGCAAGAAGAGAATATTCAAAAAATGTAGTCATTAACCAAAGCTAACAAAAGAGTAAGGTAGGAATAGAAACTCAAACTCAGGACTCGAGACTACTTAGGAGCTGCCAGCAAAGAATTGGGACTAAGAAGGCGCGAGAGAGAGAAAGCATTGACAGATAATAAAAAATTAAAAGAAGAAATAAAAAAGACAAAAGTAGCTGAAAAATATGCACATATGATGTTTAAAGGTGGTGCAAGAATTTGAAAGTAGACTCCAAAATGAAAAACAATGCATGCTAGAAGTAGGACAAGTTGCAAGAATGAATCTGGAAAAATGGAAAATCGAAGGACAAAATACACTCGATTTTATGAGCCATGTTGAAGAGCAAAAAATCCTCATTAAAGAGCTTGATGCAGAAATCAAATTTTGGAAAAGGGAATTGGGGAATTCAATTGACAAAGAAGACATCGGAGTACTAAATGATGAGGTAGTTTTTTGGAAAGACCGTTACATGAAACTCACATGGTTGGTGAATCAAACAATCTTAGAAATTCTGGGAAGGTTTAGAGAAGTTGAGGGGATGACAAATCCTTTTTCGACTCTTAGGGAGATTAATTTTTCTTGAATATTGTAAGGAGTTAATGGAGAATTTGAAAAAGATGGTTGCAGTGGATGAAAAAGTGAAAATTTGGATGCAATGTACTCCTAGTTGAATATTAATGAAAATATGTCACTTTTGATCCTGTGAAATCACTTCTCTTATGTCTCAAATATTCGCAATCAAGCAAAGAAATTTATAATTCTCTAAAAAGTGGAAGAAAATAAAAAAAATAATAAATAAAACATGATTATTTCATTCTTATGACATTCAATTTTCACGTCATATCATTCATCTCAAAATAGAAAAATAATTGATCAAGCAAAGAAAGCAACCCTATGACACCCTTACTGGATGCATGCCAAGACAAGAGTCATGGAAGGTGTTGTAGATGATTTGGAACAACAACATGAGTGGCTCAAGGAAGAGGTGAACCAGATGAAGGCACAAATGAATGAGATCTTACAAATGCTAACATCAATTAAAAGCGTGAATGAGAATCCTTCGGAAGACCTCAAACTACACCATCTCACCCACCAGGATTTAACCCACCTCCACAACTTAATTTTTAGGTGACCTTCCCTCCCTATGGCCTTTCTCATGGTTACACATCACTTGTGGTTACTAATGCTGTAGAGATCAACCAGACCAATGCTGCTCCAAATTCTTCATACGACCTTCCTTTAGGTTATACCCCACCTGTTGCTAACAACCCTAAAAATAACTCTCACATCTGCTGTCACACCTCCAAGTCAAACACAAGCCCCAACGTTGAACCAGGAGACTAACAATTCTTATATTCCAATTCAACATCCATTTATATACCTCCAAATAATACCATTCCTTTTGAAAGCCTACAAAGCCATCAAAGTGTCACACCTAGACCGACTATTGTGATTCATTCCAAACAGCCTGATGACATCCAATCCAATGATAAGCTACACTTCTTAGAAGAACACTTGAGGGCCATTGAGGAGATTGATCACTGCGCTTTTAGTGCTGCTTATTTATGTTTGGTCCCAGATGTTGTAATTCCTCCTAAATTCAAAGTTCTCGAGTTTGACAAGTATAAGGGAGACACCTGCCCAAAAAGTCACTTGACCATATATTGTAGAAAAATGCCCTCATATGCCCATGATGACAAGTTACTATTCCATTTCTTCCAAGAAAGCTTGATTTGAGCAACGCTCAGTTGGTACGTGAATTTAGAGCAAAGAAGAATACGTACTTGGAAGGACTTGACTGAAACTTTCTTGAAACAATACAAGTACAATATGGACATGACTCTAGACCGTACACAATTGCAAAATATGTTGAAGAAAGAAAGCAAAAGATTTAAAGAATACACCCAACGATAGAGAGGTACGACACTTTATGATCTTAATTGTATTCATTATATGTTATTAAATTTATTAATTTTTCATATAGAATTTTGACATTTTATGATCTTAATTGTATTCATTATATGCTAGTTTCCCCTAATTTAAGAATTATTGAATCCAAATGTTTGTTTTTGAGTCTTGCTATAAATGAAGGTATTTGATCCCATTGTTGTATCATTTTTCAAGTAATCAACGATGGAAGAAGAAATGAAAAAGAAAGAATCTGCCACTTTCTTGCTCAAGCTAGTGATTTCTTGCTTGAGCGAGATTTATCCAGAGAAGGAAGGTTCATCAGGACATTTTCGCTCAAGCGAGATAATTTTAGCTTGAATGAGATTCTCGCTTAAGCGATATCATTTTCGCTTGAGTGAGAATTGACTAGAGAGATCTCTGCAGTTGTGCGCCTAAAGCATAAGAGTGTCAAAACACTCATTCTTTTTCCCTCTTCAACTTCAATTTTCACACCCCAATCTCTTCCTCAATCACTCTTCAAGGTAAGTGTCTTACTTCATTCTACAGTTTCACTAAATAAATTTCTATTTTAAGGATTTCCCCTACCCTAGGAGAAAAAAAATCAATCTTTGTTTTTGTGTTATAATCCTAGGATGAATGCACTGAAAATAGAATGATAATGCGACTATGTTTGGTTAAGTTTGGGTCTCTTGATTTTGAGTTTTAATTCATGCCCATGAACTGTTTGAAAGAATATCCCTTAGCCATAAAAACCCACAGATTGCTTGATAGAATGTATATTGGACTGTGGGCATATGATTTGTTAATTGGGGAAGGAGATTTAATTGGTACATTGTGAATGAACTTGCTCACAATGATAACTTGTACTAATGAAACTCCTATATTTATGCACTTATTTTGTCATTCTTTATAATATTCATTGATGATTTTGGTATTTGTATATCAGATGCCTCATACAAAATTTGTTCCTGCCTCAAAGGAAAAAGAGCTATTCTCCTGAAACTCCACATAGGAACCTCTTCCGAGATTACCACAGGCAAGAACGCTTTGAAGAAATTAAGAGTTGGTCAATTATCCCGAAGCGACGAGTTAGTCTTTGGCTAGGTGAATATGATCTCTTTTTGGATGAAATTATTCGTAGAAACTGGCTGAAGTTGGCTGATCCTCTGCCAAAATATGACCCTGATATCGTCCAAGAATTTTATGCCAATGCATGCCCGATAACGGGTCCTGGTGATAAACGACCAAAGGTTAAAGGGCGATGGTTGCATATGATCGGGATGCGATAAGTGAATTTTTAGGCAACCCATTGCAGTTGCTTGAGGGGGATCAATGCACTTACTCAAGAAGGAGAAGGATCATGAATTTAATGAAAATGAGGTTGCTAGAAAACTATGCCTTCTCAATTGCTAATTCCAATAAAGGATAATTTTGATGTCAATGATGGAAAACACAATGAACATATTGTTTGGAGCCCGAACAAGAAATGGAAGGACAAACAATGTAAATTGTGAACTTTTTGTGAAGGAAAATATTCAAAATCACCCACCACATCTTAACAAAAATCATTAGCCTATTTTGTGTGTTATAGACGAAGCGTTAAAACAATTCTAATAACAATTTCATACTAAAATTTTTTCTTACTTTGACTAATATTGATGTTAATATTTCATGTTATCGTTGATGCAGGATATAGCTAGCAAAGATGCTACAATTCGTGCAAAACTAGTGATCCCCACATTTTTAGCTCCAAAACTCTTACAAGGAAAGAGGATGAGTTGGTATGATTAACTAAATATAGTTTCTATTTCAACAAATAATATGTTAAAGACATAAGCATATATTCTTATTACACATGCTATTGTTAGGAATTGTTAGATGGGAGGAAATTTACTCGAGCGGAAATGTATCAAGTTTCTCATAAAAAACCTTGATGGAAGATTTGTTAATTAAGAGGCTAAAGAATTACATGTAAGATTAATGTATTACTTGTATTTTATTGTTATGTTTGGAAATAATTGTGATACTTTGTGGAAAGAACATTTTGGTTTTGTATGTGTTACGAGACTTGGAGTAATCTCAAATAATTGGATCTTCTTGTTCAATTACATCAACAACTTTGCTTGAGTCTAATGAGAAGATGGATTAAATACAAGCAAAAATTGAGGCACTTTAGGCATAAGTTGCAGAAGTATTTGTCTTAAAGGAGTAGATTGCATTTTTTATACAACGCGTTAACGAAAATGAGG
Organism: Psophocarpus tetragonolobus; assembly: GCA_037954015.1. Taxonomy (NCBI): domain Eukaryota; kingdom Viridiplantae; phylum Streptophyta; class Magnoliopsida; order Fabales; family Fabaceae; genus Psophocarpus; species Psophocarpus tetragonolobus. Next base: position 48,196,310 of record CM075692.1, on the reverse strand, counting down.
TAAAGTAAAAAAAAATTTAAATATTCTGAATTTTGAAATTGATTATTAGGTTGCTTATGTGTTTGAGACAATGCGCTAATAGTGTTCTATTATTCATGAATCATTTTCTTATAATTCTCTTTCTATTTATCTCTGTCACATCATCTTATCTTTTATTCTTCCCTTTATTTTTGTAATTTGTAAAAAATGTTATTCAAATACAAATTCTTACTTTTATATGTAAACACAATAATGAAACTAGGAACACAAAAAAATATTTGGTTCACACAATTTGATGTATGCATTGAACAAGATAGACACACTTCGGCCTTGGCCGAAGACCTCGGCAAATACATACAGAGACATCGGCCTCGACACATGGCCAGGGTCGAATATCGTGCTCGGCTAGGGACACTCGGCCTGCGGTGATCAAGTTTAATTAACACAAATCTTAATTATTAGCCACAAACCCACATTAAGGTCATATTACCTAAGTTCAGACCGCTTAAGCTAGGCCCAATAGACAAAGGCCAGTCCATCTCTATAAACAGGTAACAGTACCAAAGGTAAAGTAGGACTGTAAAATATTCGTTATTTAGCACTATGAACTGAATATCGCGCTAACTTGAGCGCTAGAGTGTCGCCAAAGTGTCTTTTGCAGTACCACCCTTGTCCGGCCTCCCGCACACGGGTATTTAAGTCTGAGAGGTAATAAAGGAAGTACGAGTCAACCACGTTCCAGGAACATTTTAGCACCCACCATGGAGCCAAAGTAAAACATCAAACTCCACCAACAACAACTACTGACTAACCATGACAAGAACTAGAAGCAACGGAGGAGGACCTAGGAACCAAACCAACGAGGGAGCAGGGACCAGAACCACAACAGGTAATCCTACGGTGGTAAACGAGTCCAGTCTGGCAGAAGTCATCAGGCTACTGAGGTAAGAAGTAGCGAAGTTGCGACAAGAAACAACCGATATCAAGGGGAGACATCAGGCAAAAGGTGACAGTTCAGACCATGCAAGAGATGAGTCACATGGGGGAGAATCGGCAGCGCCTACAAGAAGCCGACACCCTTAGGGCTTATCAGCAACTCCTGCCGAATCCCAACCTCATGACGGTTGCAGACTAGTAGATTGTCCCCTGCCGGGGTCTTCGAGCCATATACCCTGGCATGCTGAGGTGGCACCTTTTTCGGTCAGACCTCACAACCCATTCACACCCGAAATAATAGAAACTCCACTGCCCGAAAGTTGGAAGCATTTTTCCCTCAAAAAATATGATGGGACCACGAACCCCGACAGTCACTTGGCAGCTTTCATGACCGAGGTGGGAATGTATACAAAGGACCAAACTGCCTTATGTAAAATATTCCCGATGTCCCTTCAAGTACCAACTTTGAATTGGTTTATTCAACTTCCCTTGAGCTCGGTTGATAGCTTTCAGACCCTAACTGCCAAGTTTGGAAATCAATTCGCCACGCCCTAGCCCCATCGATTCACCTCTCAAGCACTGACAACTGTAAGGCAAGAGAAAGGGGAATCCCTCAGGTCGTTCATAGACCGCTTTGGAAAAGTCGCATTATGCATAAAAAACTTGCAGATAGAAGTCACCCTTCACACATTCTTGACCAACCTGCAGTCAAGAGACTTTGCCAAGAGCATGATTCACATTCTCCCGAGGAGTATGGACGAAATGAGAAACCGAGCTGTTTCCTTCATTGAAATTGAAGAATTGAAGGTGTTTCAGAAAAGAGACCAGGGAACCATTCCCAGTTCACGACCAAAGGAGGGGGAGAGAGGAGACAAAGGTAAGAGAAATGAGCAATTCAATGATACGCCACCCAAAGGACCGAGACATAATCATTATACCCCCCTCAACACGTCACGGTCGAAGGTGCTAGAACAAGCGTTGTTGGTTGACCTTCTGGTTAGGCCGAGAAGGGCTAACACCCCTCTAGGAGGAGACGCCTCTAAGCACTGTTGATAGCATCAAAACAAAGGGCATTCCACCGAAGAGTGTTCAACATTAAGAGACAAGATTGAGGACCTCATTTAGTAGGGCCATTTGAAAAACTATATTTACCAGCCAAGTTATCGCCCCGATGTCCCCACCACCAACACTTACCAGAGGAAAGAAGACAAGAGCACCGAGAAAACCCACATGAGCGTTATCATCATAGGGGGTATGGGAATAGGGGTAGAAACCAAAGCAGATCCTGAGAGAGAGGAACGACTCACCAATCTGGTCCCCCAAAGAAGGTGATCAATACCATAGCAGAAGGGTTTGCTAGCGAAGGAGCCACTTCATCTTCACGAAAGAGGCATATGCGAACCCTGCGATCTGTAAACTTAGTGACCCCTCACCTCAGGCCCCAGATGTCAACTATCACGTTTACGGATGAGGACTTTCTGGCTATAAACCCCGTGCAGGATGATCCTGTGGTCATCAGTGTCAAAATATCCAATTGTATTCTGAAGAATACCCTAATAGATCAAGGGAGCTCGACCGATGTGCTTTATTGGAAGACGTTCCAGGAACTTGGTATACTGCCTGAACAACTGATGCCTTATAACGAACCGCTCATTGGTTTTGCTGAGGAAAGAGTGGCAATTAGAGGTTGCATTGACCTATATACCAACTTCGGAACCGAGAACGAGTAGAACCGTACCAGAAAAATTAGGTACATTGTGGTTCAAGCAAACACTTCTTACAATATACTGCTTTGGAGAGCTTCCCTTAACAAATTGGGAGTCGTGATATCTACACCTCATCTAACCATGAAATTCCTGTCAGAAGAAGGAAAGATCATTACCGTTCATGCTGACCAAAGAGCTGCTAGAGAATGTTACTTGACCAGTATCAAGATTCAACCCTGGGAGGAAAACAACTGATCCGCGCTGTCACTTACCTTGACTCCTCCCTTCTTGAAGAGAATCGAAAGGAGATTACGACAGTGATACGAGAGAATGCCAACCTGTTTGCTTGGACACCCGCTGACATGCCCGGAATTGACCCCTACTTCTTATCCCATAAATTAGTAGTGTGTCTTCTGGCTAAATCGGTGGCCCAAAGGAGACAAAAAATGGGGGCCGAAAGGTTGAAAGCTGCCAAGTAAGAGGTCAACAAGCTCAGGGAAGTAGAATTCATAAGAGAAGTTAAGTACACCACATGATTGGCAAATATGGTCATGGTGAAGAAGCATAATGGAAAGTGGAGGATGTGTACTGATTATATGGACCTTAACAAAGCATGCCCCAAGGACGCATACCCTTTGCCCAACATTGACAAGTTGGTGGATAAGGCTTCAGGGCATGTTGTTCTTAGTTTTTTAGATGCTTTCTCCGAGTACAATGAAATATGAATGCACCCTCTGGATGAGGAGAAGACAGTGTTCATCACAGAAGAAGCCACATACTGTTATAGAGTCATGCCTTTCAGCCTAAAAAATGTCGGGGCAACTTATCAGAGACTCATGGATAAAGTCTTTCACCAGCAGATAGGGAGGAATATGGAAGTATATGTGGATGACATGTAGTAAAGTTCGAAAAGATTGCAAGGCATGTACAAGACCTGGAAGAAGTATTCCATACTCTACGTAGGCATTCAATGAGATTGAACCCGGAAAAATGTGTGTTCGGAGTGCAAGGGGGTAATTTCTAGGATTCATGATCACAAAAAGAGGGATAGAACTCAACCCTGACAAATGCTCAACCATTCTAGAGATGAGAAGCCCAACTAACCAGAAAGAAGTACCGCGCCTGATGGGTAGATTGACGACCTTATCTTGGTTCTTGCCATGTATGGCTGAGAGAACCAAGCCCATCATAATGCTGCTTCAAAAGGCGCAGCCATTCAAATGGATTGAAGAGTGTGAGAAGGCATTTTCTATCCTAAAAAAGACCTTGGCCACCCCTCTAGTGTTGGTCAAGCCAACCTCAACAATGCTGATAGTGTACATCTCCGTCTCCCTTTCGGCTATAAGTGTCGTCATAATCCAAGAAGTTGAGGGGAGTCAGTACCTCAGGTACTTCACCAGTCGCATTTTATGGGATGCCGAAATCAGATATCAAGTCGTAGAAAAAATGGCTTTGGCTCTGGTAAGCAAAACTAGGCATTTGAGACCGTATTTTCAAAGTCACCAAATAGTCGTCTGGATGGACTCCCCCATCGCGAGAGTTGATGGCTCCACCTTCTTCATGGTGTCACCAACTCTTCTCCAATATAAAATGTTGAAATGGATCTTCTTCAAGGGCTGAAATAGGTGTGAAAAATGGACCTTATGATGGGTGAAAGTGGTTCTTGAAAAATGGAGACAAAAGAATGGTGTTTTGGGTGGTGGTGGTTGGATGGTGTCTCTTTGGCTAGCTCACTTCACTTGGAGAGGGTGAAGGCCAATCCTAGGGAGGCCCAAGCTCCTTCTAAGGTAGAGAGGAGAGGAAGGGGGCCAAGAGATCCCTAAATGACTAAGGAAGAGGAATGATGAGGAAAACTCTCTCAAATATCCAATATATCCAAAAGTGACTACATGTAGTCTAACCTAGGGTATTTAAAGAGAGGGTGGGAGGCCTCTAGGCCATTTGCACGAAAATTTGAGAGCTAAATGCCTCTCAAATGAACCCTAAATGGACCTCAAATGAAATGTAGGTCCCTCCCCCCTAAATGACTAAAATACCCTTGTGTCTAGAAAATGAAAGAAATAGACTTTTGACCTCACAAGTCAAGGTTTAAGTCCCAAAATAAATCCTAAACTAATTTGCCCCATAATACAAAGGCTAAATAAAAATACACAATGAAATCCGAAGTGATTAAGGTTCCCCAAAATACAAGGGGAAAATAAGGAAAACAAGCAAAACACTAGGTAGATGCACCAAAGTCCACACATGTGATCATTAATGCTCTTGGTGTAGTATGACCTTCCTCTTCTATTCTTCTTGCCATGGACCTTGTGATGGGTCCTATTTGATGCCCCAAGGATGGTCCTCCATCATGCTCTCCTTCTTGAGAAGGATTTGACCTCAAATCTTCAAGCTCATCCATGTCATTAGCTCCTTTTTCCTTCCTTTGTTGTTGTACTTGGCATATTTTTTAGTTTGATTTTCAATTTGACTCTTGACCTTTTCATGATATTTCTTTATAAAGTCAGCCTTAGATACTCCTTCCTTGTGATACAAGGAAGTAGTATTAGGGAGTGGAAGCAAATCCAGAGGAGTAAGAGGAGTAAAGCCATATACAACCTCAAAAGGGGGACAAACTAGTAGTCTTGTGGACCACCCTATTGTAGGCAAACTCTATGTGGGGAAGACATTCATCCCAATTTTTCTTATTGCCTTTTAAAATTGCCCTTAACAATGTGGATAGGGACCTATTCACTACCTCAGTTTGCCCATCCGTTTGTGGGTGGCAAGTAGTAGAATAGACAAGCTTTGTTCCTAGTTTTTGCCAAAGAATTTTCCAAAAATGACTTAGAAACTTAGCATCCCTATCAGAAACAATAGTCTTGGGTAGACCATGCAAACGGACCATTTCCTTAAAGAAAAGCTTAGCAATATAGCTAGCATCATCCACTTTGTGGCATGATATAAAATGAGTCATCTTGCTAAAATGATCCACAACCACAAAGATAGAATCAAATCCCCTTTGAGTCCTTGGAAGACCAAGCACAAAATCCACACTAATATCAACCCAAGGGGTGCTAGCTATAGGGAGAGGAGTGTAGAGTCCATGAGGCATCACTCTTGATTTTGCTTGAAGATAAGTGATACGCTTGGAGCAATGCCGTTGAACATCTACTCTCATGTGAGGCCAATAAAATTTAGATTTTAGAAGACTAAGGGTTTTATCAACCCCAAAATGGCCCATGAGTCCTCCCTCATGACTTTCCTTTACCAAAAGTTTTCTAATGGATCCTTGAGGTATACAAAGTTTTCCCATTCTAAAAAGGTACCCCTCAAGGATGTAGAACCCATCAAAAGGCTTTTGGAGGCATTTGGTGAAAGTGGATTGGAAATCTTGATCTACTTCATACAACTCCTTTATATTATCAAATCCAAGAATTTGGGAACCCAAAGAAAAGAGCAAGGAATGCCTTCTAGACAAGGCGCCACCACATTACACTTTCCCTTCTTGTATCTGATAATGTAAGGGAATTGCTCAAGATATTCAACCCACTTAGCATGTCTTTTATTTAACTTCCCTTGCCCTTTAATGTACTTAAGTGACTCATGATCAGTATGTATGATGAATTCCCTAGTCACTAAGTAATGTTCCCAAACATGGAGGGCTCTAATAAGGGCATAAAGCTCCTTGTCATAGGTGGGATAATTCAAGGTGGCCCCATGAAGTTTTTCACTAAAGTAAGCAATGGGGTGGCCTCCTTGAAGTAAAACGGCACCTATGCCAAGACCGGATGCATCACATTCTAGCTCAAAGGTTTGTTCAAAATTTGGAAGGGCTAGAATGGGTGCATTTGTGAGCTTTTCCTTAAGCACATTAAAAGCTTTTCCTTGAGCTTCACCCCAAATGAAAGGTACATCCTTCTTAACAAGCTCATTAAGAGGGGATGCAAGTGTGGAGAAGTCTTTCACAAATCTTCTATAAAAACTTGCTAAACCATGAAAACTTCTAATATCTCCAACACTTTTCGGGGTAGGCCAATCTTGGATAGCCTTGATTTTCTCGGGGTCAACTTTCACTCCTTCTTTACCAACTATGAAACCTAAGAAATTTACATTTTCCTTGCAAAAGGTACATTTCTCCAAGTTGGCATAGAGGTGGTTGTCCCTAAGAATCTTTAAAACCTCACTTAGATGCCCAAGATGTTCATCTAAGGACTTGCTATAGATCAAGATGTCATCAAAATATACGACCACAAACTTCCCTATGCAATTCCTAAGTACATGATTCATTAGACGCATGAAAGTGCTAGGGGCATTGGTGAGACCAAATGGCATAACTAACCACTCATACAAACCAAACTTGGTCTTAAAAGCGGTTTTCCACTTATCACCCTTTTTAATCCTTATTTGGTGATAACCACTCTTAAGATCAATCTTGGAAAATATAATGGCCCCATGTAACTCATCCAACATGTCATCTAGCCTAGGGATTGGGTGCCTATACTTTATGGTGATGTTATTAATAGCTCTACAATCAGTACACATTCTCCATTTTCCATCTTTCTTAGGCACTAAAAGAACAGGAACAACACAAGGGCTAAGGCTCTTTTGAACCCAACCCTTCTTCAACAAATCTTGAACTTGAGTTTCTATCTCTTTGGTCTCTTGGGGATTAGTCCTATAGGCAGGCCTATTTGGAAGGCTTGCCCCCGGGATGAGGTCAATTTGATGTTCTATCTTAAAGGTGGAAGTCCACTTGGAACCTCTTGAGGAAATACATCATCAAATTCTTTTAAAAGATTGTGGACCTCTTGAGGTAGAGACTCAAGTTCATGATTAGTGGCAATAAGTGTCTCTTTGAACTATAGAAGGTATAAGGTTGTTCAAGCAAGAGTGTTTTCTTGATATCATTCTTAAGTGATAAATGACTCTTGTGAACAACATCTTTAGAAGAGACACCTTCCTCTAACCTTGATACCTTTTCTTCCTTTACTTTGGCCTTAGAAAGACACTTTTTATCTTTTTTTTTTATTTTTGTTTTCTTTCTTTTTGGTCTTCTTCTCTCCTAGCTTTCATTTTGAGTTGGTCCTCACACACTTGAGAAGGTGTTATAGGGCACAACACAAATTTCTTGCCTAAGTGTTGGAAACTTATTTTATTGGTAAGGCCATCATGCATGGTTTTCTTATCAAATTGCCAAGGCTTTCCAAGCAACACATGACTAGCTTCCAAAGGCACAACATCACATAAAACTTCATCCTTGTATTTGCCAATGGTAATTGGTACAAGTGCTTGTTGGTTAACCACAATACCTCCATCCTCATGAATCCATTGCAATTGATAAGGTCTAGGATGTGGTTTTGTGGATAAGGCTAGCTTTTCAACCAATCTAGTACTACAACAATTACAACTAGACCCACTATCCACAATGAGAGAACAAGTGCTTTATAAAATTTTGCATCTTGTATGAAACAAGTTATCTCTTTGTGATTGGTCAATCTCACTAGTTTGGTTGTTAAGAAGTCTCCTTACCATAAGTAAGTCTCCATCACAAGGTAAGGTCTCTTCCATGGAATCTATGGCTTCATCTTCACTACTTGAAGTACAAGAAGAAGAAGTAGCTTCATCAAGGCTACTATAGTGATCTTGGCCTCTTAAAATCATTGTTTTCTTTGTAGGGCATTGAGAAGCAATGTGACCCTTTCCAAGACACTTAAAGCACTTGATGTCACTTGACTTAGACTCCTTAGAAGGTAGTTTAGAAGAATATGTTTTTTCTTTTTCTTTATCTTTTTCTTTTTCATCTTCTTTGGAGAAAGGTTTAGAAGAGGGACCGTCCTTCTTAAAATTCTTGGAATAAGATGGAGTGAAGTCTTTCTTGAAAATTTTTCTTTTTAGTTGGTGCTCCACTCTTGAACAAAGTTGAACAAGTTCATTAAAATCTCTATATGGAAAAAGTTCAACTTTGTCTCTTATTTCAAGATTAAGGTCACTTTGGAACCTTGAGATGGTAGTCCTGTCTTCTTCGCTTATACCTACCCTCATAATGAGTAACTCCATTTGTTGCCTATATGCTTCCACACTTAATGACCCTTGTTTCAACCTTTGAAGCTTATCCATAAGCTCACGGTCATAGTATGGAGGAATATGCCTCCTTCTCAAGGCACTACGGAGTTCATTCCAATATTGAATTGAGGGCTCATGATTCACTCTCTTTTCTCTTTCTAAAGAAGTCCACCAATACATGGCATGCCCTTGGAAGCTAAGGGTTTCCAAAGAAACCTTCCTCTCTTCACTTACCCCATGGCAAGCAAAAAGTTGTTCAACCTTCATTTCCCAATCCAAATATGCATCAACATTGTCCTTTCCAAAAAATGAAGGAAGGTTGACATTAGGTTCCTTATTAGAGGATTCTCTTTGCTTATGTGTTCTTGGGGGCCTTTGATAATAATCATTATTGTGATGACTACTATAAAGGCTAACACTTGGGGTTTTGGTATGATGATGATCACTATCCTCACTTTCACTCATAGAAACCCTACCTCTTTGCCTTTTTGGGACCTAGATGGTTGGACTCTATGTTTTGAATCACTAGTTCCTACCCCCGAAAGTAACTTAGCAAGTATTTCTCTAATTTCCTCATTTTGTTTATCATGTTCTCTCTCTCTCTTCCTAAATTCTTCCTCTTTTTTTGCACTTTCTTCTTCTTTTCTTCTTATATACTCCCTAAGTTCTCTAAGTTCATCTCTAAGGGTAGTATTACTAGGGTGTGAGTTTTGACGACAGACACTTGAATGATCACTCATCTTTGATCTAGGAAAGATTTTCACAAAAGGTTTTCTTGAAAAGATTTTTTTACAAAGAATGAGTGATAAAGGTTTTCACAAAGAGATTTTGGTGCTAGACTTATTACTTGGAGCGGTTAGAATTGCACTCTAAAAGGGAGGTGGACTACAAGGAGTCACTTAATAACCAAGCCTCTTAGTAGTGGGAAACTTATCAACCGTTGCCCCTTTGTAAGCCTTACAAAAACAAAATTTGACACTACAAGTGTGTAAACGGACCCCTAATAAGCACTTAGAAGCCTTCTAAATGAACATACAACAACCTAGAGCATACAACTACAACAAAGTAAGTAAGGAAAGTAACAAAGGCATACACTAGTCGAAATTCCTAAGGTGGAAACAACCCCACCACTAAAACGAATTACACCTAAGCTATCACAAATCAAATGAGAGTTTAAAGTGTCCAAATTACAACCCAAATGGACAAGAAAGGACCAACTACAAATGGCCCCAATAAAAACAACAACAAAGAACAAAAGAAAGAAGAAAAATTGGTACAAAAATTAAACAAGAATGAAAATAGAAATATATTAGGCACAAATTTAAAATAAAAAAAGCAAGAAACAAAATTGAAATTCTTCAAGCTTCCAACTTGGTGTTCCTTCACAAGTAACAAACTTGTTAGTCCTCTCTTTATAGTGTTTACACTCCCATTATTTGGTGATTCTCTCCAAAGCACTTTGGGAATTATGGAAACTTCCTCCAACTCAATCTCCAAAGATTCACAAGGTGAACCCAAGGTGATTCACCTACACCAAGCAATGAAGCCAACCAAGAGAAAGAGAACCAAGAGACCAAGAAATAAAAAATAAAAAGGGAAAATTAAGAAGGCTAAACTCAAGAGATTAATTATGAGACAAGACTCAAAGAATGTGAAGAAAGACAAGCAAAAATTAAGGCACACAAGAACGTTAAGCACTCAAAAGGAACTTAGAATGACTCTAGATTAGAATTTAATTGTTTAATGTTCCTTGTCCTTAAAATTTCATGTCCAATGTCCAAACTCCAGCCAAGTTTTTGGTCATAAAATGGGTCCAATGATAGTCCAAAATAGTCCAATGTGGTCAAAGTTCAAGTCCAAAGTCAAAGGGTAAAATTGTCCACAAGTTAGCAACAATTCCTTTTAATTTTTTTTTTAACTTTCACTTCTTTTCACTCAAAATGTATCCCACCAAGGAGGATCAGATTTGATTCTTTTTTTAACCTTATATGTTGCATGGATTTTACACTTGTGGTGTGTTAAAAGTGGGTACAAAAAGGTGGTAAATAAAAGTTGCTATTTTGGTGCAAGAAAGGTATCTTTTTGGGAAGTGTTTCTTGTCTTTTGCTCTCTTGTTTAGGTGCAGTTTTTTTTCAGTTTTTTTTCAGAATATATTCAGCCATATGACACTTTGTTTGACTTAGGATCATGCAATAAAGAGAAGGAATGATATAGTCATGCAAAAGGAAGGCTAGCAAAAAATGTATAAGGCATTAATTACACACATAAGGCAAATAAGACATGAAGCATGCAAGAGTCAATTTTTACATGCAAATATGAGTCTCCTAAGGCTCACAAAAGGTTTGGCCAGCCAAGAATGTGAAAGAAAAAGCACCAGATTTTTTTCAAAGTTTCATGCATCTTGTGAGAGAAATATGCATATATTTGACTAGTTTTTGAAAAATAAGGAGGGAAACTTCAAACATGACACAACAAGGATTCAAACAAGATTAAAATGATGTTCATCACACAAAAAAAATGCAGCCATGGAAAAACAAAGGAAAGCTCTAAAAGAACCACCTTTTGAGAAAAACTCAAAGAACATTAAGAAGGTTCATGAATGATGATGAACCACAAAAAAAAGAGACAACTTTTAAACACACTATTTAGACAAAATACTCAAGACAAAGGAGAAGACATAAACATGATAAGAAACATATTTTTGAAGACAAAGAAAAAAAGAGAATGGAGAAGAACACTAGTTACCCTTGAAGACCACCTTAGCTCTTGATACCAGATGATGGCTCCACCTTCTCCATGGTGTCACTAACTCTTCTCCAAGATAAAATGTTGAAATGGATCTTCTTCAAGGGCTGAAATAGGTGTGAAAAATGGACCTTACGATGGGTGAAAGTGGTTCTTGAAAAATGGAGACAAAAGAATGGTGTTTTGGGTGGTGGTGGTTGGATGGTGTCTCTTTGGCTAGCTCACTTCACTTGGAGAGGGTGAAGGCCAATCCTAGGGAGGCCCAAGCTCCTTCTAAGGTAGAGAGGAGAGGAAGGGGGCCAAGAGATCCCTAAATGACTAAGGAAGAGGAATGATGAGGAAAACTCTCTCAAATATCCAATATATCCAAAAGTGACTACATGTAGTCTAACCTAGGGTATTTAAAGAGAGGGTGGGAGGCCTCTAGGCCATTTGCACGAAAATTTGAGAGCTAAATGCCTCTCAAATGAACCCTAAATGGACCTCAAATGAAATGTAGGTCCCTCCCCCCTAAATGACTAAAATACCCTTGTGTCTAGAAAATGAAAGAAATAGACTTTTGACCTCACAAGTCAAGGTTTAAGTCCCAAAATAAATCCTAAACTAATTTGCCCCATAATACAAAGGCTAAATAAAAATACACAATCAAATCCTAAGTGATTAAGGTTCCCCAAAATACAAGGGGAAAATAAGGAAAACAAGCAAAACACTAGGTAGATGCACCAAAGTCCACACATGTGATCATTAATGCTCTTGGTGTAGTATGACCTTCCTCTTCTTCTATTCTTCTTGCCATGGACCTTGTGATGGGTCCTATTTGATAACCCAAGGATGGTCCTCCATCAAGAGTCTTAAGAAAGCTAGAGATGGTGGGAAGGATGGTGGCATGGTCCATAGAGCTGTCTGAGTTCGACATCCAGTACGAACCTAAAGGCCTCATAAAATCCCAGTTCTTGGCCGATTTCTTGAACGAGCTTCATCCCCTGATCGAGGTAGTGGGAAACCCACCTGCCTTATGGACCATCCATGTAGACGGATCGACAGTGAATAGTGGAAGTGGAGCGGGGGGTTATCATTGAGGGGCCAAACGAGTTGAAGTTAGCCGAAGAGTTGGGAGCGAGAATCGTGAAGTGTTTAACAGATTCCAAGATAGTGGCTGAACAGGTCAATGACACTTTCCAAGTCAATGAGCCCAAACTACTACAATATTACCATGCCTACAAGGAAATGCTGCCCAGGTTTCATAGAATCCAGGTGGCTCACATACCATGAGAACAAAATGAAAGGGCATATCAGCGACTAGATTGGCCAATACCAATAAACCAAGACAGTTGAAAACAATCATCCAACAAGAGCTCACGTCACTTAGCATAGAAGTGTGTGTTGTCTCGGCCACTAATGACTGGCGACAGGAAATCACAGATTACATAACACAAGGAAAGGTACCTGCAGACCCAACTAAAGCCAAGGCAATAAGAATGAAGGCAGCCAAATTTAACATGATCGCAAATGACTTATATAAGAGAGGATTCTCAACCCCTTTACTAAAATGCATCAACGTCGAAGAAGTTGATTACATACTCAAAGAGATACATCTCGACATATGTGGTATGCACACAGAGGGAAGAACTTTAGCCGCAAAGGTGCTGAGGGCCAGATATTACTGGCCCATCCTCCAACAAGATTGTTCAGCTTTTGTCAAAAGATTGCGTAAAATGCCAAAGGCATGACAACCTCATTTATCAACCAGCAGATGACCTCATACCAATAACTGCCCCGTGGCTGTTTTGTATGTGGGGCATGAACATTCTTGGACCATTTCCCATGGTAAAGGGGCAGGTGAAATTCTTACTCGTGGCCATCGACTACTTCACGAAGTGGATTGAGGTCGAACCTTTGGCCACCATCTCGGCACAAAACGTCCAGAAATTCCTGTGGAAAAACATAGTCACCAGATTTGGGATCCCTCATGCCATCGTGACAGACAACGGACTGCAGTTCACGGACAAAAATTTGAACTCCTTTCTAGAAGGCCTACATATTAAACATAGGGTAACCTCGATAAAGCATCCGCAGTCGAATGGGCAAGTCGAGGCTGCTAACAAGGTGATCTTAGGAGAATTAAAGAAAAGGATGACGGGGGCAAAAGGGGAGTGAGCTAAAATGATTCCTGAGATCCTCTGGGCATACCGAAGCACTCCTCAGTCCTCTACGAAGGAAACACCCTTTAGACTCGCGTACGGAACAGACGCGATGATCCCAGTTGAAATTGGGGAACAATCATTCCGAAGAACCCACTTCAATGAGCAGGGTAACCAGGAAGCTATGCTAGCCATGTTGGATTGCATAGATGAAGAGCGGGACAAGGCTACAATAGCTGTCAAAGCATGCAAACAAAGGATGACCAGAAGGTTTAATAATAGGGTAAGGGTGTGAGAATTCTTACAAGGTGACTTAGTATGGAGAGCAACTGGGGATGCTAGGAAAGACAAGAGGGAAGGAAAGTTGCTCCTAATTGGGATAAACCATTTCAGATCCACCAAAGCCTTGGCAACGGCGCCTATAATCTAGAAGAACTATCTGGAAAGCTCATCCCAAGGATGTGGAACTCTACTCACTTAAAGAATTATTATAGCTAGTACAATGCAATACAAACACTCTTTTCCTCACCTAGTTTTTTATCCTTAAGGAGGGTTTTGGCTACAGAGGTTTTTAACGAGGCTTTAGTTCAATCCAATAACACGACCATTCGCTCCATCACTTTCACTACTTTTCCTTCCAGGAAGAACCTTGAATAATTAAAGTGCCCTACCAACTCAACATAGAGTTCGGTCCAAGCAGAGCTCACGATTAAAGTGCCCTACCAACTCGACAGAGTTTGGTCCAGGCAACACTCACGATTAAAGTGCCCTACCAACTCGACACTGTTCGACTCAGGCAGCACTCACGTTAAAGTGTCCTACCAACTCGACACAGAGTTTGGTCCAGGCAACACTCACGATTAAAGTGCCTTACCAACTCGACACAGAGTTTGATCCAAGAATCACTAACGATTAAAGTGCTCAACCAACTTGACACAAGTTTCGGTCCAAGCAGCACTCACGATTAAAGTGTCTGACCAACTTGACACAGGTTTCGGTCCAGGTAGCACTCACGATTAAAATGCCCTACTAACTCGACACAGAGTTTGATCCAGGCATCACTCACAATTAAAGTGCCTGACCAACTTGACACAGGTTTCGGTCCAGGTAGCACTCACGATTAAAGTGCCCTACTAACTTGATGCAGAGTTTGGTCCAGGCATCACTCACGATTAAAGAGCTCAGCCAACTTGACATAGGTTTCGGTCGAGGCAGCACTCATGATTAAAGTGCCCGACCAACTTGACACAGGTTTTGGTCCAGGTAGCACTCACAATTAAAGTACCTAACTTGAGAAAGGGTTTTCGACCCATGCAATATTCACGACCAAAGTGCCTTGTTAACTCGTCACAAAGCTTGGTCCAAACAACGCTAAATAACTCTACTGTCCCAAAGTGCGGGTGATTCGAATAAGACTATTCCAACACACAAACGGAACATACAGAAATTTTGCGTAAGAAAAACTGAAGCTTTGATTAAGACATACAAGAGTATAAAACAGAAATAAAGGGAAGTTTCATTCATTATTGATCAAATACAAGTGTGCCTGTAAATACAATGTCTAGCAAACCTAGATCACAAAAAGTTGAAAGGCCCACACCTCGGCCTGTACAAAAAATACATAAAAAAACCCCCACACTTATACCCCCAACCTACGCGCCTACATTCCCCCCATCCACCTCCTCAGCATCCTCGTCCTCTATGTTGACGCATTCAGTGCGAGAGGGAGCAACCGTCATACAAGGGGCATGGGCGTCTGAGGGCAAATCATCTGGCACTTCAACAAAATGTTTGAACTCTCCGTCGAAAAAGTCCCAGTTGGAGTCAAACTTGAAGTCCTGAGGGAAGGAGCCGAACTGGTAAGCCTGACGCACAGCATGACAAAACCTGGCCTCGTGCTCCGCACATATGTCTTTAGTCGCTTGTTTCTTGTATCTCAAGAAACCAATCTTGGCTGCCTTGAGGTCACGGCTCAAGGACTCGCAAGTCTTCTCACTTTGCTCGCAGGCGGCGTCAGCTTACTTATACATCTCCAGCGCCTACTCGACCCTTATATCCTTTTCTTTAAGAGCCGCATTGTGCTATTCGACCAAGATCATCGAGCTGTTATTCTCTTTCAGCTCATCAACCTCGGCATTTAGGGAGTTTACAGCCTTAGTAGCTGCTTCTAGTGACTCATCTGAACATTTCAGCTGTTGTCGCAATTTCATGATTTCGATGGCGAACAGATGGCGACCCAAAGCTTGCATGCGGGCCAAGAGCTCACAGTAATGGACCTAGTGGAGAGTGGGATCAATGTTGATCATGTGGCTTTGGCCCGTCTCAAACAAATTTTCCTCAACTTGACACATGATGGCGAGGGGATCAAAATCTTCGTTTGAAAAAAGATGAAGTGACTACGGCGGAGGGGACGACAAAACTTGGGGAGGGATCTTCAGTCATGGGCTTCTTGGACTTATTGGAAGAAAACTTCTTCTCCTTCTAACTCTTCCTTTTCCCCTTGCCCCTCCCCTTCTCGGTGTCCTTCCCCTTAGGTTTGGACTTCCCCTTGGCTCCTTTAAGGGCAGGGAGGAGGGTGTCAGCAAGAGCATCCTTCGGCAGTGGATCCAACTCGAAGACCTTTGGGGGATTTCTTCCTCGTCATCTGAAGACAGGTCGGCCAAGAAGCATCTACTCTTCCGAAAGTGCATCACATTTCCTCCCCCTTCCATGATTATACATGCGCAAAACAACACATCCATTAGACCGAAATACATATGCAATAAATGAACAGACAGAAAACATTAACAAGGTGTACATTGTGTTCGACTACTCACTCTCTAAGTCCTCAAATGGTGTAGGAGACTAGAACAAATTTTTCAATTTCCCAACAGGGAGGCGCCAAGGAAGCGAATCTAGAAAGGAAGCTCTTGCCACTTCCTCAGCCGTGAGCAACTTTGCCGGATAGGAATCATACCTCCTCGGCGCTCGCTGCTAGTAGAAAGGGAACAGTCCCCTCCCCGTCTTGGTCACAAAAATGCTTAGGACCAATCTATGGATCAACCAAGAGTTTGAAGAATCCAGTCTTGAAATTTTTATAAGAGGTGATGTATAATTGAAAAAGAGGATTTTTAGAGTTTCGGTATAAGGACACTCACTTACACTTCTCGTAGGGACGAGTAGTGAAGTGACGCAGAAACAAATGAGGACTGGCCTTGACATGTGTAAATAGGAACAAGGCCATGAACGCCTCGAGATATGCCCAGGCTTTCGGAGTAATTGTGAGGGAGTGGTGTTAAGAATGCAGAGGACTCCCATGGTGAAGTTGTCGAAGGGAAGCTGAACTGCGAGGTCATGAAACATACAGTCGTGGACGTAAAAGAATTCTAACTTGTCTTCTACGCCTCTATGACAGTAAACAAAATCGGGCGCATCGAAGCTACCATTTCGGCAATGGCGAATGAAGAAGGGGAAATCTTCGGCCTTCTCAAAGCTTTCTTCGTATTGTAACGGGAGTAGTAGGAAGTGACCTCCTCATCAACCCAGTTGTACTCGGGGTCTTTAATGGGGGGAAACTCTTTTTTGGGGTTTCCCACTGCTTTACGACTAGGGGCCTCCGGATTCGAAGGCCCTTCAGAAGGAACGACCCCAACCTCAGCTTCGGTTACCACAGTGGGGACAAAAAGAGGACGGGTAGCGAAACAAATATTGCTACCTTTTTGGGAAGGGGTGACTTCGGTTGGGTCTGAGGCGTCACCCCAAGAAGAGGAAGAAGAAGAAGGAGCAGAACTAGTAAAGGAAGACGAAGACATTTTTCGGAATGGCGTACCTTGTCGAATTTCTTTTGCAGATGAGTTAATAGAGCAAATTTGAAGATCTCAGCTCAGAGGATAGAAAATCTGGTGAAGAGTGGTTGAGGATCACCCTCTCTATATAGCCTGAAAAACCCAGGTGAAACAACAGATCGAGACCGTCTAAGCCTTTCCAGATCAACGACCCAGATTCAATGACTTTTCAGATCCACATCTTCACAGCTTCATTGATGGCCCAGATCTCTCGCCTTTTGGTTTCCCGCCCTCTCGAATTGGACACCACAAGGCTTCCACCTTGACAGAGACCCTTGATATTCCACTCCTTTTTTTCAGTTTTCCTATCTCTTGTAACTTTGGTTCTTACTGCACCGTGACCGAAGCTGGGGGCAAGTGAACAGGATAGACACACTTCGGCCTTGGTTGAAGACCTCGGCAAATACATACAGAGACTTCGGCCTCGACACATGGCCAAGGCCGAATACCATGCTCGGCCAAGTACACTCAGCCTGTGGTGAATTAAGTTTAATTAGCACAAATCTTAATTATTAGCTACAAACCCACGTTAAGGTTATATTACCTAAGTCCAGACTGCTTAAGTAAGGCCTAATAGACAAAGGCCTAGTTCATCCCTATAAATAGGTAACAGTATCAAAGGTAAAGTAGGATTGTAAAATATTCGTTATTTAGCGCTCTGAACTGAATACCGCGCTAACTTGAGCATCAGAGTGTCTTTTGTAGGTACCACTCCTGTCCGGCCTCCCACATACGGATATTCAAGTTTAAGAGGTAACAAAGGAAGTACAAGTCAACAACATTCCAGGAACATGCATGACTTGGAAACAAATGGGGGTATGAATTGGATTATTTTCCAGGATTGGCCTACATGAAAATTGGTTCATAAGATTTAGTAGCCTCTTATTTGTCAAATATTAGATGCATGGTCAATCTTGTTTTTATCTTCTTTCTAGTCGTGGCCAGTGCCTACAACTCATGGAAGTATTATAAATTTATAGTATATAATAGCTTTGTAGACAACCAGACTGTACATAACACGTGTTCCATCCATTAGGTAGAGTCAACAAATAATGTACATGCCTTTCACTTTGATTTTCCGAAGCAATTAACCTCATACTTTTGTTATATTATTGATTGATCATATTAAAAATAGCAAATAATAATGACAATAAGTGTTTTAAACTATACAGAGCAAACTATCCAAATTATATTGAGTTGAACTTTAATGAAACCTGTAATAATGAGGTGTGTCAGTAAGGAAAACCCTAAATCCTTTTTATTTCTTCCACTGTTTAGTGACAAATTTGTTGGACTTTTGTGGTTACTTGCAAAACCAATTACCTATTATCTACTGTCCCACCAATGGATTGTAATCCACAGACATAAGATTATAATCAACCAATCCTATATGCCTAATTCAAAATTGGCATAGGACTGTAATTCAAAATTGAGTTCTTTCTAAGTTTGTGTGAATCTAAGTTTGTGTGTTTACCTGTTTGGTTGACTTCAGTTTGTGGAAATATAAGTATTGTTCACTTTGTAAATAAAGATTACATAGTGAACAATAATCATTATTTTAAAGTGACTCAAGCAATATACACTTGAAAAACCTCAAAGCATTTTAAAACATTTTTTTATAAGTGAAATAAATTTTATTAAATCTCTTAGCTAGACACAAGTACAAGAGGTAGGTGCATGGGAAACTCAAACAACGTGCTACCCTTGAAAAACCCTAAAGCATTTTAAAGTCAAGTCACTAATTTATACAAGTAACCTTTCTCTTCTTTTTTTTTTTAATCGGCAAAAAAATATATTAAAGAGGGTACTATGGTTTACGCAAGTAACCTTGGATAACTTGAGTGAAATCGCTCATAATCACGTTTTTAAATTGCACCTAAGGTTAATGATGTGAATTGTAATTCAAAACCTCTACTACTTTATTCGCGATATTTTGAAATTTGATAATGTAGGTATTATTAGTTTGATTGGTCCTTTTTTTTTTTTTTTACACTGGTTTAAATTGCTAATTATCTGTTTATTTTTTATTTTCTTTCTAGCTACATGACTTGGAGTCACCAAGAGATCTAAGACGCTCCTCTGAACCTAGTAATATGCTTTAAGACCATGCAATTGTTTAAATTTTTCTTAATTTTATAATTAGGATTTTTTTTTGAATTTGTGAGACATTGAACTAGTTTAAAACTATTTCTATATTAGATTCTTGTTTGGGTAAGCTTATGTAAGTAGAACTTATAAAAGTAGAGTTTTGCTAAAAGCTCTAATACAAAAAGTATCTTTAATAAAAGTTTAATTAGTGATTGGATGATATATATATATATATATATATATATATATATATATATATATATATATATATATATATATAAAAGCTTATATAGAAGAACTTATAGAAAAAAAAGTGTTTGAACAAAATTATATAAGTTTTTTATATTAGTAAAATTACTAAAAACATTATATTTTTTATTTCTAAATTTAAAACATTGATTACAAATCTTAACAAAAAAGAACATTTCCTCCTTAAAAAATGAAAACTAATGATAGATGACCGATTTGGTATCAGAAGTAGAGGTTGGAGGTGATGTTTAGTGACTTTTAGTAGGAGGTGTAGTTAGTAACCAATGATTGGGGATAGCAGTTGCTGATCGTTGGTCGGAGGTGGCAATTGGTGACCACCAGCTAGAGGTAGCAATCGGTGACCGTTAGTCGAAGTTGGAGGTCAATGACTACCGGTCAAAGATGGTGGTCAATAATGACAAATGATGAGCTTAAAAATAAAAAACTCAAAATTACCCTGAATGTGATCTTAAATTGAAAAAACTTTAAAAATTAACTTTTCCATAAACTCTACTGAGAGTTTTTAAAAAAGTATAAAATTATTAAAGATTATGTATCCAAACACTAATTTTAAGTCAAATAAAGCTTATGAGTAGAGCTGCCAAATACATTTATAAATATGTATGTTGGTAGTATATACTTATAAATGAATATTAATTCATATTTTATTTTCTTATTTAATGTTGTTTTATTTTATTTAAGATTAAGTATAAAACTATAAAAAGGAATTAAGAAAAAATCATTTTAATTCATCATAAATTGTATTTTATGATAATTAAAAAAAATTAAAATTTGAAAACACTATAGAGATTGAACATTGTTATTATACATTTAAAAAATATCCTAATATATTTTTAGTAGAAAAAAATTCATCCAAAAAATATTGCCATGGATACTTAGCCATCACAAAATAATTAAAAAAATAGAAAAAAAATATTGCGACCAGTATATAAATGAAGCAATCATGGTTTTCAAAATATTATCCAGAAAATATTACAATCGCAGAGGTCGTAAAATAATTAAAAATATAGAAAAAGATTGTGACCAGTATATAACTGTTGCAAAATGATGCACGAAATAAATTGTTTATTCCACGGATTCTGAGGATTTTTAACCATTGCAATAAATATATATTAATAAAGGTGTTTTACAACATAAATTTTTTCCACAAATTCTAGAATTTTTTTAATAGAGTTATCTTCTAGTTTCCCTTTTTTTTTACTTATGTGCAAACTTTAATACTAAAGGAATCACTCATCTATATAACATCAAAGATACCTATAATACTTCTAGTAGCCTTTACTTATTCAACGTTCATCATTCCTCAACGACTCATGTGTGAACAAACAATAAACATTACTGCGTAGATTTCCCGTGGATTAAAACATCACAATATATTTGTTGCCTCTAATGGATGGTGCCTATACACAACAAAGAAAATTTCTCTATGCAACTCCATAAGTTCCTTTTACATTTTTATAAATTTTTTAAATAAAAAAAAAGGTTTTTAATGAAAACAGTCAAAACTTAATTATCTTACATCTCTTTTTCTTCCTCTTTCATATGTACTTCTTTCTCGTTTTGCACTTGTCTCATTTACTTCTCTCATACCACTTTGTTTTTCTTTTCACTGAATCAGTGACTTTCTCTTCTTCTTCTTCATGTGTTAGTGTTCATCTCTCTTCGTTTACTTTATTCTTCCTAGTTGAGGTTTGCGCTTATTTTTTCTCGATACATTATGAAATCAAGTTTTTTGCAAAATTTTTTAGAAGTTCGAACAACAAATTTTTTTATAAGTTTAGATATTCCTGTCCGCACTTGTAAAAAAATTTACAAAATTTTTCACAAGTCTGGACTTGTAAAAATTTTGCAAATTTTTTTACCTAAGATTAAACTTTTTTTTTGACCTAAGGGTATTTGATATTTTTCCTAATTATGAAGGTGTAGGAAGAAGTTATGGGAATGCAAGGAGAAATTCTTAACAAGGAACGGAGCAAATTAG
Source organism: Psophocarpus tetragonolobus (assembly GCA_037954015.1). Lineage (NCBI taxonomy): Eukaryota > Viridiplantae > Streptophyta > Magnoliopsida > Fabales > Fabaceae > Psophocarpus > Psophocarpus tetragonolobus. Next base: position 48,174,595 of record CM075692.1, on the reverse strand, counting down.
GGTGGGTAAGCAAATTCGTCTACTCTATTTAAACTTTACCTGCAAAATTCGCATTTTAAATAAGCTGAATAAGTTTAGTCTATCAAAATAAATAGATTTTTTTTTAAAAGTCCTTATCCAACCCGTAAAGTTCACAAACTTAATAAACCCATTTGTGGACCTGCACATACAAATGTATATATATTTTTAAAAATAATTTTTTAAAAAATATAATAATTTTTAAACTAACTAAACTATAATATATTGTACTAAAAATTATATCATTATTTATAATAGTCTAACATACTAAATATTTTCAATAGTAAAAGTCTAAAATATCACATTTTACAACAAAAAATCATAAAATTAACACAAACTAATGACAAAATAACAAATTTGTTTCTTTAAATAAGAATTTCAATGACTATATTCAATTTTTTCTAACAATTCCGATTCTTTGAAAGAAGGATCTAAAACCCATTCGGGCTTAAAAATTCCACAGACCTAGGTACATATATACCCACCTAAGCAAAATATCATGGAAATTTCGTTAAATTTCGTTTAAATCGCAATTATGTGGAATGGATATAAAGATAATACTCCTTCCACCTCTACAGGTTGGTTTATCCACAAGAAACTAAACAAAATACACTTTATTTCTAAAAATTTGTTTAGACATATTTTGTACATTGGTATGTTTGTCACCTCGGCTTGAATTTCTCCACTTGCCACTAGGTACTAAACAAAATAGTTTCTTAAGATATCGGCGGATTCAGTCGATATTTTGATATCTATAAAAGTAATTTAGTGGAAATGACTATCATATTTTTTTGGGTTCAATAAGGGGTGTGTGTTCTCGGATTGGTATGCTAATCCTAGAATGTGCTTATTAAACATGAGATAGGCGGTTAAGTTATGATATGCTCCAATAGAATATTCGGGGGTGTGTAATCTGTATGTATCCTAAGAAACTTTTTGTTTCTTTTATTGAATATATTATTTGTCTTTCAAAAAAAATTTACGTATTATTTATGATTTTTTTATTTTGTTATTAATATTATTTACAATAATAAATAAATTATAAGTTGTCACTATAATTATAATTATTATGTTCAATATAATTATAATAGTAATTAAAATATATTAAACACTTAAAATAGCAAGATTTCTAAAAATAAATTTGCTGTTGCATAGATTGAAACTCATGCCTCTCTTTAAAAGAAAAAAGATAAAGCTAATGCTATGTCACCATGCAATTTATAGTAATATATAAGATATTATTTCATTATAAATTTTATCTTTGTAAATTATTTAATTTTTCATATAATTTTTAATAATTTAAGTACAATTAACCTATAAAAAAATTCTCCCTTCCATTCCCCTAAATTAAACATGGCATGTAAAGTAAACATGTCCTTATATTAGTCAATCATTATGGTTAATTTAGTTTTAAAATATTTAAATATTTTACAGTTTTCCATAAATTGAAAAAAAAAATATCAAATTAAATCTTACAGAATAATATTAAAAATAAATATTAAAAAAATCTACATAAAATGATAATTTTGATTATATATATAATTTAAGGCAGCAAAAGTTTATGTAAATCTAGGGTATGTTTGACAAAATTAGCTGAAAGTTATAAAATCGGTTGAAAGTTAAAAACTAGATGAAAGGCAAAAAGCTAGTTGAAAGGTGAAAAACTAATTATAAATGTTTGGTAAAACTAGTTAATCAACTAGGTGAAAGCTGTAAAATGACAAATAAGGGTATCATTACCATTAGATGAATAATGATGTATTTAAAATAATTATAACATGTTTTAATAATATAAATGAGTTATTTTTAAATTATATATTATTATAATTATATATTTAAACTATAAATTTCTATAATTACATATTTAAATTATAAATTACTATAGTTATAGATTTAAATTATAATTTTTTTTATGATTAAAAATATAAATTTTAAATTACATGTTTAAATTATAATTTTCTATAATTATATATTTTGATTATAAATTACTATAATTACATTAATGAAGAAGAAATAAATGAATGAGAGAGATCTTGTATTATGTGGAGAGAGAATTAATGAGGGACAACACATTAATTAATCTAATGAAGGATAAAATTGTAAAAGAAATCAACTAGTAACAAAAAATATGAGATATTTAAAAAAAAAACTACTTAAAGTAGCTTTTTTTAAAAAAGTTACGAGCTCCTAAATTTTTCTTATCAAAACAAAGCTGAAATAATTTCAACTACCATGTTAGCTAAATTACAAACCTAACATACCCTTAGAGAAAATGATGTCATCTATGAATCCTACTATTTTTTTTATAAACAATCAATATTCTTTTGACTGATAGACATTTAATTTTATGATTTTAAATTTTTGAAAAAAAATTTCAATTAAAAGTTTTAAATATTAAAAATATATCTTTAATCACAACAAACAAATATTTTTACAAAATAAAATATTTTCTTATCTAGTTATAGTTGCTTTTTCTATTTATTAAAAAATTGAAATAGTTTTAGTTTTATATCTTGAATTTATTATGTGTCTATTTTTATAGAATATACATTTTCTTTTCAAAATGCTTACACAGAGAGAGAAAGATAGAGAGAAACAAATATTTTTTATCTTAAATAATTTATATTAAGAATATTATTGTGTTTTAATACTCAATTTAAAAAATCTCTGTTCTCTGTCTCTTTCTTCCCCTTTATCACGTATCAATGCAATAATATATTTTCTAATATATTCATCTTCTTCCTCTTTTGTTTTATTTTTCATTTTTACATTAAAACTAATTTAAATATGGTATTGACTTCCTTAAATTTATGCACTTTCATGGTCATATCTACGTGTAATTTTTCTTTTCCAAAAATTATGAAGTTTAAAACATAATTATGTCTCTCTATATATAAAGGATTTGATTTATAATTTCACCCAAACCCATAAAATCTCAAGATTGGCCCTTGTTTCACCCATCATGGTTTAGGCCAAAAAAAGAAAAGTTAAGCAATTGTGTTGGAAGCAAAACCAGACCGACTTTGAATTCAATCCATACATGTTTGACCTACATGGGGTCAAGTCGACTCATATATAACATGTTTACGTGTCTGGGTGATAACCTATTGTAATGAGCCAAATTGACCAATTTTGGCTACTTCATGTCCAACAGGCATAACGGAGGATGGACACACCAATTTGAAAAGACACAATCTCTGTTAAAACTAAACTTATACGAAAGTCACTTTTAAGATAATGCCTGAATATCTGACATCATGATATTCAAGTATTTCATTATTCTCCCATTAAAAATTATAGAGTTTCTGATATCTAAATACATCAACAGACTACTAGAGAAAATATATACCTACATTTTCTTTTATCTTTTTCAATCATCCATGAGCTAAACAAATGTAACAATTGATTTACGTTCATTGGGTAATAAAAATTCTATATCAATCAACCTCAGAACTCTGCACTACACCTGAAAAAAGAAGCATCGTAAGAAGAGATGTTAGTTACTCCCTAAAAAAACACATTGCGCCATATAAATATTTCCTGTGTTAACGTGGTCCTCCTTCATCTCTTAACCGTTAATGGGCATTGCATCAATATAAATGAACTAGAACGCATCAATTAAAATATTTACTGTTCACACATAATTTTAGTTGTTGCTATGTGCCTCCATTTGAGTTAGTGAAATAGTTTAATTTTTAGGTGGCCAAACTTTCTGTTAAAATCCTCCATTTTTTAAAATAATAAACATGATACATAAATATATGTGCAGTATGTCCTCAGCAAATTCCATGAATAAATTGAAAAAAAAAATCGCATCATATTATATTAGATCAATTTAAGGTTAATTTTAAAATGGAAAATTATAAGGCATACATGTATGTACATGATAGTTTAGTTTGCTCTGAAATAGGAAATCAATTAAGTTTTCTAATACATTTGCATATTCAGAACTTAACATAGTTGTATAATATAACGTAAAATATAAAATATAGGTCCAACAACCAAATATTAAGTTACAATTTAAAAAAAATCATTCTTTTCCAAGCTTTCAATTTTTTGCTCTTTACCTGCAAAGCGATTTCAAAGAATCAGATAGAAGTACAACAACAATAACCAAACCTTTCCAATTACCAAGTGAGGTTGACTATATAAATCACATGTCATTTAGCTCAATTAAAGACAAAAATTTTAATAATATTATTTAACTTTGAATCTGTCTTAATTAGATCGTCCTATAAGGTCTCCTCTTCTTCACATATCTAAAGTCCATGCAATCTACTCTTCTAATAGGTGCTTCTTTAGCCTTATTTGTACATGTTTAAATTACATCCACCAATTCTCAATCATCTTCTTATTAATGTGTCACTCCAATCTCTTCTCATATATAATCCTCCAGAAGTACAAATGCAATATTTTTAAGTTACAAATTTAATATGAAATACGTAATTACTTATAAAAATCCACAAAGCTACTTAAATTCATTTCCTTTTAATATGACCTTTTTCCTCCATACCACAAACAAATTATGATGCTCCACCACAACCATTACTCATAGCTTGTGCAAGGTTGCTTAATGTTAACTTATCTTGCCTTTGGATAAAGCATTTTAGCAATTTCAAAAATTTAAAATCAGTGAAATTTTAATTGTTTACATTTGAATTCTCTTTATTGTCTAAATACCTTGTTTGGATAGAGAAATTTAAATTCTTGATATTTTAAATTTTTAAAAATGTTTATTTAAAAAATACTTTAATATTAAATTTTACCAAAAAAAGTATTGAATTTAATTTTTTTTTTTGTTTTTCTTCTATGTATCTCTCACAGCGCTATGAGTTGGTGCACATTTCTGTAGCCTGTGTCTTTGCACATAGGCTTTTTCATTTTAATTATGCACTTTGATCATAGTGTAGTGGGTTTTCCTAGTCTTTTACATGTTTTTTCACACTCTTCCATCACGTTGATTATAGATTTGTAGGTTTTAACACAGTCCTATGTCCTGTATTCTACATATAGAGCATCAATCACAATGTTGTGGGATCTAACACATAGTGTGTTGAAATTAGTTGTTTATCATTACAGCATGTGAAATTCAATTGTTACCTTTGGCAATCATATATAGGAGAGTTTCATTGTTTGGGTTAGCATGCTTTTCAATGTCGATCTCCTTAGTTATTCAGTTTTATGTTTACAATGTTAATTAATGCTTTCTACCTTAGTTATTCAGTTTTATGTTTACAATGTTAATTAATGTTTTCTAACTATGAATTTTTTGTATTGAAAATGTTGTACAACTTGTAATTTATCCTCCTTTCTTTTATATATATATATATATATATATAAATATTTTTTTGGTCGACAGAAAATATAAAATGTTGAAGCACAACTCATTAAATTTCACTTGCATGATAAAAAGATAATGATTATCAATCAAAACGATTCTCAACCTTAGTTATCTCCTTCTTCAGTGAAAAATTGCAATAAATATGTCTACATGTAAATTTTTTTCTGTAAAAATTTGTGAATAAACTTGGTTCACTTATTTGTGATGCGTACAACATCCTATAGGACAAATGTATCTAATGTAGCAGTAACTGTGGACCTTGATTCTAGATATTGTATCCAATGGGTTAGATATGAGAAACCAATACTTAAAGGTTTTTGTGCTTTTTTAGAGTAAACAAAATATATATTATTTGAATTACACAAAGAGAAATTAAAACAAAGAAAAAAATAATAATGGGTTGAAACAGGATATTAAACTTAGAATGTTAAATACAGTAATCTTTCCATACATAATTACTACCTCACATTTAATTCATTTAATTATTAGTAGATTACCAACCAACTCCCTTCCCTATTGGGGGACTAGTTATTTTCCATAAGCATGATATCAACTTGTTATTTAACAGCAGACATCAACTTTCACTGACCTAAGATTAAACTTATTGTGTTCCCTTCAAGCTGTTCCACTTGACAACCACAAACACATGAATTTGGTCTACAACATGATTAAGGAACCGAATATATGTGTGCCTCCATGTCCTGTTGAGGAATAGAGAACCCCAAAGGCCCCAAAATCCCACTACAAAGCCAACACCTATCCCAAGATAGAGTGACTCAATTTGAAAGGCTTCATCATTGCTTCCTCCATTTTGCTTTGACCCATCAGCAATAGCACTTGCTTCTGTGCAGTTCTTTGGAAGAGGAGCTCCACAAAGTTTAGGATTCCCAGCATAGCTAGAAGCACTAAAAGTCTGAAGCTGAGTCCCAATTGGGATTTGTCCAGTGAAGTCATTGTTTGACAGATTCAAGAAGCTCAAGAAAGACAAAGATGAAATGGAAGTAGGAATTTCTCCATAAAGTTTGTTGCTGGATAGATCAAGAGACTCCAAGTTCTTCATGCTCCCAATCTCCCTTGACATCTTTCCTGTGAGATGATTCCTAGACGAGTTCAAGGTCTGCAATTGGTCAAGACTGAAAACTTGTGGAGGGATTTCTCCTGACAAGTTATTACATGAAAGGTCAAGTGTTCTCAGCAATCCATAGTCTCTATACTCTAACTCCTGGCCTTTGGTGTACCAAATTGATCTGAAATGGATAGTGAATTGTTCTTTGTGCTCCTGCCAAGCTAAGAATGTCACTAAAGCATGTAGGAATAGGTCCTGAAAGTTTGTTGTGGGAAAGGTCCAACTGAATCAGTGAAGAGAGATTACAAAGCTGGGGTGGAATGTTGCCTTCAAATTGGTTAGATCCCAGTAGCATGACTTCCATTCCACTTGGCATCCTTGTTGGTACAGCTCCAGAGAGATTGTTTCGTTTGAGATTGATGTATTCCAAATTTTTTAAGTTTGATAGATCCAATGAAAAATTGCCAGACAAGCAGTTGTTACTCAAATTCAGTATTATTATATCAACAAATGAGGCCATTGATTGAGGGACTTCACCAGTTAGCTTGTTATTCTGCATGAAAAGAAAAGACAAACCTTTCCAATACTCCCAACAATCAGGAACTTCTCCAGTGAAAAGATTGGAGGATATGTCCAAATAGTCCAAACTAGTTTCCCTACCCAACTTGTGGCAGAAGAAAGGGGAAATGGGTCCAGAGAAGGAATTGTCGGACAAGTCCAATAACAGCACATTTTCTGATATGTGTGGGAGCCCTCCTGTGAAATTATTGTTGTTGATAAATATGATCTCAGAGTTTAATGTGATGTTTGTTAAGTTTGCACTGATGGTGTTCTGGGACAGTATGACCTGTGTAATGTTAGCTACAAACCTCCAAAACAAGTCACCATTTATGGATGAGATATTTGAGTTAGAAACCTCTAGGTATTCTAGTGAATGTTGTGTATATATCCATTCTGGAAATTTAGGACCTAGATTTGCATTCCTCAAAATTATGCCCTTCAACTGGAAAGGAGGAATCCAGTCAGAAGCCAAGTCAAATGCAAAAGAAGCTCTGAACATCAATTCTTCTAAATTAGAGAGATTGGAAAAATGGTTTTCATTTAGAACACCTGAAAAGGATTCACCACCAATGGACAAATATTTTAACTTGAAGAGCTGTCCAATGGTGGTTGGAAGATTACCACTTAATGAACTGGAACTTATGCTTAAGTCAACCAAGGATGAGAGATTTCCTATTGATGAAGGGATTGAACCATTAAACACGTTCTCAGATAAACCAAGATACTGCAATTGTTCATGTTGGCCTAGCCATTCTGGGATGGATCCACTGATTTCATTGTTATTCAGCTTTAAAAATACAAGGTTTCGAAGGCTCAACAAACTCTTTGGTATTGGACCTTGCAGAAGGTTGAAGCTTAAGTCAATATGGGAGATAGTGGTGATGTTGAGCAGCCAATAAGGCAATTCTGTGAAAAAATGGTTCCCAGAGAGGTCAAGAGTTGAGAGTGAAGAAAAATTGACATACTTGATGGATGGACTGATATTGGTAAGATGGCAACTTTCTAGTCTTAGCTCTACTAGTGAAGGATGTAATGTCATGGATTTAAGCCAGTTGGTTTCATTTTGAAGATTGATTAGACTAAGGTTGAGATATTTCAAGGAAGAAAGTTGACTAAGCCAGTTGAGATTATCAATGTTAAGATCATCATTAAATGATAAGTCCAGAAACTCAACATTAGAGAAGGTGGTATTAGCATGAGAAGGTGCACTTAAACTTGTAAAGCCATTCAAGCTCAAGTCCAAATAGTTCAAAAATTGAATTTGAAACAAAGACAAGTTGATTCACCTTCCAAGTGTTGTTGGTGGAGATCAAGCCTTGTAACTCTGCCTGTGGTGTTGTCACAGTGAACTCCTTTCCATACACAACAATCTTGTTCAGTAGACCAAGAAGGGAGCATATTGGAATGGTTCCCAACACCAAGTTTGAATATCTGCAATGCAAATCGATCGTTTTCGTTGCAAAGAAGCTGCAAATTGGTACCACACGTGCGTCTGTGGAACGTGTTTGCACATAGCAACAGTAATAGAACTATTGAAATTTGAGAAAACATGGCTTGGAGAATGAGAATTCCAAGTGGGGTGATTGCTACTGAATTATTCTAGCTCTCGCCACTTGATAAATATACATGTTGCTCAACCTTGTATTACGTGAGTTTCAAGTGTGAAGAGAGTAGTGGTATAGCCACTTTTGTCATGCAAGTCACGAAGGGAGAGATCAAAATATTATAACCTTTATGTCATGCCTATAAATTAGTTAGGAGTAGTAAAATTTTCTCAATAAAATTAAATGGAAAATATTTTTTTTAAGAAATAGTATTTTTTATTTTGATTTTTGAAAGATTTTTTTTAATTTAACCCTTTAAATGTTTTTTGTTTGACTCTCGTAGTTAAATAATAATATTATCTATTTATAGTATTTAATTTCAAGTAATAATATTAATTAAACAATTTTTGGTGTTCAATGAATTAACATATCATTAGGGAGTTTAATTTGAAGAGGATAGTTCTATATAATTTTTTAAGGACAAATCATATTTTTAATATCTTATTTATTTAAAACAATTCATAATATCAAATTTATTTCTAAGTAATTAAAAACACGGTTTACCTAAAAGAATCATGGTGGACTATTCTATTAGAGTTACTAATAACGTGATAAGTTATTAAATTACAAATATAATATTAATATTTAAATTTATTTATTTATTTTCTTAATAAACATAATTTGTTAATATCAACTTATAACTAAGGATGGGGTAATATAATAATTTAGCCATATCTCTAAGGGGTTGTGATATCCAACAAAACATATGAAAAAGAAAAAGGAAGATATAAACAAAAAGAAAAGGGAAGAAACAAGTATAATAATTGACTTAACAAAAAAAAAATAAAAATAAAACCCGTGTTAAAATATTTAGTGTTTATTTGACAACAGTTTTATAAAATCGTTTTCAGTATTTTAGTATTTAAAAACTAAAAAACTCGTTTGGGTAGTGTTTTCTGAAAACAATTTTCGAAAACAGTTCTAATTTTTTATTTTTGTTTTTCAGATTTTTATTTTTGTTTTGGAAACTCAAAATACAATAAAAATATGTTATTATTTGCTTTTCATTAATGAAATTTTAATAAATATGAAAAAGTTTGTCCATTTTTACATATTCTTGAAAACTCTTTTCAAAAATTAAAAAACAAAATCAAATCAATCAAGCCCTTAAGTGGTATTTGCTTTCAGAAAATACTTTTTCTAAAACTGTTTTTATTTTCAAGTTTTCAACATTTAAAAAATATGTTTGTTTTCATTTGATATTTTCTATTTTCAACATTTAAATTAAACAATTTTAGAAAAAATATTATAAATTATTTATATATATTTTAAAATAAATTTATATATTTTTTCATATAATTACAATATTGTTTTAAGTTTTTAGATAGTGTTAATTTTTTAAAACATTGAGAACAATTTCTTTTTTGTTTCCTATTTTCAGTTATTTTTTGAAAATATTTTTTAAATTGTAACTAAACATATTTTCACTGCTATTTTCTCTTTTCTTTGAAAACCACGAAACAAATGTCATCTTAGAGTAACTGACCCACTTTGTCAATTAATCGAAATAAACTAGCTCATTCACAAATACAATATGTTCATTATAGTTATTATATTTTACATTTCTCTTTTCTCTCCTTTGTAACTAACATTAGAAGTATAAACTAATTTATTGCTTATATGAGAATAGTCGTATAAATATAAACTAATTTATTGCTTATATTACAATAGTCGTATAAAACCGTTTTCAGTATTTTAGTATTTAAAAATTAAGGAATTCATTTGGTTACTGTTTTCTCAAAACAGTTTTAGTTTTTAGATTTTAAAAACTAAAAAACAAGAACAATTATAAGTAGTATTGTTTTTCAGTTCTCTCTTTTTGGTCTGAAAACTCAAAATACAATAAGAATATGTTGGTTTTTATTTTTCATTAATGACATTTCCATAAATATGGACATTTTTTTAAATATTTTTATGTCTTCAAAATAGTTTTCAAATAATACTTATCAAACAAGTTTTTCTTTTCTCTTCTTCCAGAAAACAGTTTTTAAAAACTCTTTTCAAAAATTAAAAAACAAAACCAAATCAATTTATAAAACTATTTTTAGTATTTTAGTATTTAAAAACTAAAAACCTCGTTTGACTAGTGTTTTCTATTTTTGTTTTGAAAACTCAAAATACAATCAAAATATGTTGCTTTTTTCTTTTCATTAATGAAATTTTAATAAATATGAACAAGTTTTTCCATTTTTAAATCTTCAAAACAATTTTCATAACACTTACCAAACAAATTATTTTTTTCTTTTGTTTCCGAAAACAATTTTTGAAAATTATTCTTGAAAACTCTTTTCAAAAACTAAAAAACAAAATCAAACCAATCAAACCCTTAATATCTTAGAGTGTAAAAATCCGTTTTTCATTTTTAAGGGTTTAGGGTAATTTTTCCTAGTTTTCAAAACTCACTTCTAAACTATTTTGTTTTAAACTAATTCTCTAATTCATATATACAATTTTCTGTTAAATAAGGTGGGCTACAACACTAATTTATTTGAAATTCTTTTTTATCCATCTTCAAAATTTAGAATATTTTTCGTACAAAGCCATATTCTTACACACTTTTTTGTTTCGATACAAGTAATATTAGGAGGAAAGAATTAGAAGGAAACTTAATTAAAGTGTTGTGAAATATTGTTTGAATTGATTTATTTAGAAAGGAGTGAAATAGAAAGATTTATTATTTGTTTAGTTACATGGGAGGGTAAAAGAAACAAAATGAAAAATACTTTAAAAAATATGATTTATCCATCTAATTAAATTTAATTTTAAATAAGAAAATATTAAATATAATTAGAATTTAATAATTTTATGACATATACAAGATGGTTTTTATATATTTAATTAACCTTTTATATATGAAATATACTTAAAAAGTTAATTATTTTTAGCAAAACTATTTTTATATATTTTGGCTTCTGCCCACCTATAACATTATGTCGTTGTTATACACAAAAAAGTGAAACCATGTGATAGTAAAAAAGAGGCAACAACAACACAAGCACATGTTGTTTCATATCTTCATCAAGTTGATTTCCTTTCAAAATCACGAGTGAGAAGTGGCGAAATTTGTAGCACAATTGATTTTTATGACATCTCCTTTTTAATTTCTCATCAAATAGACAAGGAAAAAAAAATCTCCCTCTTAAATTTCCTACTAAATCTCTCTATTAAAAATCACCAAAACAAACAAATGAGTAGTGATTCTAAGTTTTTTCTTTCACATAATTCAGTCTCACACGCACAAAGTGGAAAATCACATCTTTGATAGAAATCAAAGTGTTGTGATATTATCCATTCATCCAGTAATCCTGGTTTGTTTCTTTTCTTTGTTAGTTAATCACGTTTAAGTTTAAATAGATTACTTATGAAATCTGCAACTTCATGGTATGTGTGTCCTAAAATTTTATATTCATTTACATATGTGAACTTTTTAAGCTTAACCCGCATAATTCGTAGTTTAAGGATTAACAGCAGGCCTCTGCAAGCTTCCACATAATAATTTTTTAATAAAAAAATATATATTTATAAAATTAGGGTGTCATAAGTAAAAGAATTGAGATTTAAAATTTTATATTTAAATTTATTTATATTTTATTTATGTGTATTTTAAATTTAAAATATTCTATTTTATATTTTAGAATTAAGATTATATTTTATTATTTTTTATGTTATTTAAAATTTAACTATTAAACAATTTTGCTCTGTAATCAATTATGGAGTAATTTTAGATATATATTAAACTTTTATAACAATTTAAAATAAAAAAATTTTAAAAAGAATATTTTTCAATATTTTTACGCAAGTTGAAATATAATAAATTCATTTAAAATATAAGTTTTGTAGACTAAGTTTCTTGGATTGCTAGTTTTCATAGGTTAAGAGCTTTATGAGTTGAATTACCTCATGTTCATCTCTCTGTCGGTCTATTAGTGAAGATTTGTTTTCTTTCTTTTTTTATTCTCTTTGCACGTTAATCACGTAGTTGTGGGATTATTCACACACACAACACAACTTACCCAAGCACAGTATATGTGAGAACACCCTATATATTTGTTCTGGGGTTCTGTTTTTTTCGTTGCAACGAAGCTGCAATGCAATTTGGTATGACACACGCACCTTACTGTGGTTGCACATGCAGATTTCTAACTTCTAAGAAAATACGTGACTCAAAATTGACTTATAAGTTATATAAAAACAAAACATCACAATAGAACTTCAATTTCTAACTGTACATACACACATTGTTCCATTTCCATTGTTTTCTTTTTGAAAAAAAATCGTAATAGAAACAAACAAAAAATTGTTAGAGTTGTAATGAATAGGGGGAACAGATTGCATTTTTAAAAATCCAATTTAAATCCTATATATTAAATAAATATGGATTTGATTGATATTCATTTAATTGATTGAATTTTTTTTAAATAGTTTAAAGTTAGTTTTAAAATTGGTTTATAATTAAAATATAATTTTATTTTAAATATGATTTCTTTTAACAAATTTTGATTGAGACATCTTATTTAATTTTTTCTATTACAAATTAAAATTATTATTAATACTAATTTTAGTTATTTTATCCACACAATTTATAATTTAACTTCCACCAAAGAGTATAATTGAAAATGAAGCTTAAAGTCTATTTATGATCACAAGATGCCAAAATAATTGGCATAGCAAGACCAAGACGATAAAACAAATAAATCAATAAGTCATTTTAATACTCATGGTCATGTTTACCTAATATTTCATGCAAAAACCTTTGTACAGCTATAGAGGGCCAAAACCAGGAGAAAAAAAATCATTGCAATTAGAAATTGACAAATCATAAATAAATGTGTTATATGTATTTGGAGAAAAAGGGTCTATACAAAATAATTAGTCTTCTAAACATTATACATGCTCACTTCTTCATCATTACCACTTACTCTTACTTTTTCTTCTATTAATACTGTCATTAATTACAAGCACTCATCTGTTTCACACACATTCTCTTAGCATCATTGGGTGTTGGGTCACTTATTCATTGCTCTAAAAAAATGAAGTGACCCTATGTTTCATCATCCTAAAAGTTGAGGTTATTATATTATTACCACGTGAATAATAAGTAATAGTAATAGAAACAAGGAATGCTACAGTTTTAATAATAAATCAAAATTGAAAACAAGAGAGCCTATGCAACAGAAACAATAAATAAAAATTCAACAATTTTTGTAGAAATCAATATAGAATCAAGATTAGAGTATAATCAAACGTTGGAGAAAATTAACGAAATTGAATAAAAAGAATATAATTAAGCAAAATTAAAACGAATTCTTACCCTGTGTGCGAATTGGATAGAATCAGTATAATTAAGTTACATGAGCAGATAATAGCAATGTCAATGGACTTTCTTAAAAACAAAACTCGGAATTGACTCATCAGTAGAAAACTAGAAAACAAATGTGGGGTAAGTTGGGGCAAAAACATGACTCATAACATGGTAGATTTTCCTATTTTATTATTAACATAGGAATAATTGGTGCTGACTATTCAAATATTTCTATAAACTTGTTTTCTTTGTTGTTGCTATTGTTATAAAGTGGTGAAAATTTATTACTTTAAAAACAATAATGAAAAGTACAGTATAACAAGAATAAGGTAACTACAATCCAAAATCAATCATTTCAAAACACTAAATACCATATTACCATAAATTCTGCATAACAATATATTAGCTATTAACATGACAACTCACTGAAAATAAAATGGCCTTGTATGATGAACTTATTACACACAGTGTACTATAACTTTGTCCAACCAAAGACTAAAACACTTTATTACATATTCTTCCATTTTAACTAACGAAAGACATTGTAACTTTGACATAAAGTCCACTTGTCACAATATAAAACCCAATTTACAAAGTCCGCTTTTCACAACATAAAACCCAATTTACAAAATCACCAATTCTATGTGAATCACTTGTGTGCTGCCAATGTTTTCATGCTCTCCCATCTTCACAAGCTTTTCCACCTTCTCCTACATGTTCACATCCACCTTCTCCTGCCGCCATTGCTTTCATATTTTGACTAAAACCTTTAGTAGTTAGTCTTGCCTCTTTAGTAATGGTTGGTCATCTAGCCTTCGTGCCTCAAGATGCTTGAATACTTTTGCAGCACATTGAGCAACAATATTGTTTTGAATCTGCCCAATTAAGATCGGTGTTGAGGTTTGATCATCATCTATGACTAGTTTTTAGGTTTTCCTATTAAATTTTTTCCCCTAGTTTTAACACAAGCAATTACAACAATATTAATCTCAATAGTGAATATTACATTCTTAGATTTGAATAAAAATAAATTGTAAAAAAGAAGAAACTATTCCTTTGCAGAAATTTTGGTTGGTAGAGAATCAATTGTCCTTAGCGTCCTTCTTTTTTCTCACATGACAAACAACAATATCCACCTTTTTAGTCCTTATTTCCTTATACATAGATTCCGATAGATTGGTTGTGTTATTATTAAGAACCACAAACTTATGAGCTTGCCCCCTACAAGTAAGGACGGGAGTCATACTCGCCCTATCCCCACCCCCGCCTAAAATAATCGGGGATGGGGACGGGCGTGGTTTGTTCTGGTCCGTGCACTCGTATCCGCCCTGTTTCTATGTTTTATATATAATTATATATGAAACAAAATCTCACATATTTGTGTATAAATCTACACCCTTGTGAATCATTAAAACTAAAATATAATTAATAACTTAGCATATAATTTATTCAATAAATAATAAATCAAATATAATTAATAAATTAACATATATTTATTTTATAAATTATAAGTAAATTTAAATATAAATTATAAAAAACAATATAATGGGGTACCCACGAAAATGCTTGAACCCAAAAATACCCAACGGGAATGGGGCAAGATCAAAATTTTATACCCATATTTTTTATACATGTTCTGCACTTTTAGGGGACGGGGATAGGGAGGGCAAACCCGACCCCTATTACCATCCCTACCTACAAGTTTATAAAACATATAAAGTCATTACACATATTATTAAGTCTACTACAATATTTCAAAATAAAAAAAGAACTAAACAAAACTAATTTCTTTTCTGTTCATCATTTATGTTAATTTTTTGTGCATCATTATTAATAGTTGGTGGATTTGAACTATTAGATCATCCCAATAGGTGTGTCCTTAGAAGTTGTTGTAGGTCACTGTTGCATGGTGGTTACATTTGAATTATGTGTAACATTTTTCATTAGATAACTGTCTAAATTACCTATTTTTACATAGATAAAATAGAATAGTTATCCTAATTCCTTCTTAATATTTAAGGTCTTGTTTTCCTCATTTTCACTTAAAAATAAATTTACTTAGGAAGTTAGTCTTAGGATTACCTTTGTGCATAATTTACTTTTATTTTCTTATTTTTCTATTTTCTAATATAGGCTTTGGGAATGATTGAAGGAATGTCAAAGGATTTGGGCCTAATTGGTGTTATAGCAGTGTTTCGTCGCCCAGCCACAAAGCCATATATTTTGTGCACTGTCAGCGCCTAGTGGCTAGAATGTGAACACGTAGCACCGACAACTTGAGAGGATGTATTTTTTGCACTATTGGCGCCCAACGCTCAACTTGCCATCTGATGGTTTAAAAAAGGCGTCTTTTGTTGGAGGAGAGTAGATAGACACCTAACTGACCTAAGGCATATACCAAGCTCGTTTTCTCTTCTTCCTTTGCCACTTTTGCATCCATTTTTTGTATCTCCCTTCCTTTGATCTGTCTTCCCATCTCGATGGTTAGCTAGGCTATTATTGGTTGAGGTTTGATATAACTATATCTGGACACTTTTGTATATTTTATTTTATTAATCAAAATTTATTACTCATTGTTATAGTTCTTCTTTACATTATGTTTTATTTCTTTGTATTTTGTGGATTTTACTTGTTAAATGAGCTCGGGAGAGGATTTTAGCTTTTAAAATGAGAAAAGCTCTCAATGGAGTTTATTACTTGAGGGAGAGTAAAACTCATTGGTCGTCTTAAGCTCATTTTCTTAAAGAAAGTTATTTAACTTTAAGTTATGCAAGATATTGATAACTTAAATCCCAAATCGCTTAGTCTTTTACTTACAAAAGATTGAGGTTAAGAGTATTTTTATGGGTGATGGAAACGTGAGTGGTAAACAATGATTTTTAGTTCATCTATGTATTAGAGAGATGGTAGTGAAATCAGAACCCAACCAAGCTTGTATTATCTATAACCCTTTACTTTACTCTTTTATGCTTTCTTTAATATCTTGTTTTATTTATTCATTAGTAAAAATAATTTCTTTTGTTCATTACAAGCAAATATAGTTGAGATTCCTAAGGTATCATCCAAGTCCTTGTGGAATCGACCTGATATTCATCAGATACTACTTATGATTGATACACTTGCTAGGAGTATTGTAGAAAACTACTCATCACCACCCTAGACTAATTAACATTTTATTCAGCGAGTAACGGGGTTGGCATAGGAAATTTCCTAACTATGTGCCCAATAATTGTGCCTACACCTACTACACTTGAATATGATTTGTGTTCTTTTGTGTTTTGTTGGAGCAAGCCCCTCATAAGATCCTTTTTCCTTTGTCTTTTATGGTCTTCCTACACCTTGACTGTAAGTTGGTGGAAATATTTCTCCATCATCTTTTAGGGTCACATGCTTTGTCTATTGATTGGACTAAACATGTGTTCATAACATTTTACATATGTCTCTTTCAAATATTATTCATCTATATAGTCATGTGGGTCCTCTTTTCTATATCTAAGTGTAGCAACAACATGCCTGAATGGAATTCCAACTAGATCCCATAAACTAAAAGAGCATGGCTTTCTAATCATATCCACAATGAACTTGTCATGAATGTGTAGATGTGAAACTTCAAATTTACTTTGTCGTGTCCAAGAAGCATACCAATTTCCACATATAGCCGTCTTCCTTTCTATTCTCTTCTTTGACTTAGGCATCACGTTCCTCTCATACTAATTAGACACTTTCTCCCTAATTGTTCCAAACCTTGTTAGAAGATAACCTATTATCCACTCAAACATTTAGGATATTACTTGAATTGAGGCTAACACCATGATGCACTATTTGTAACATCCTATTTTTAATAACTAGATTATTAAATGATCAGTTTGAATTTCAATTTAGAAATTAGAAATAGATATTATGAAATTATATCCATTTCAGAATTTTAGTAATACATTATTAAAAGCAGTATAAAGTGGTAAAATAAAAAAATTATAGTATTGTTAAATAATAAAATAGAAATCTCATAATTTATTACAATTTTAAACATAAAAACATTTTTTGAAAAATAAAATTCGCTAAGCGAAATTTATTTGCTCAGTGAAATTAGTTTTCTTCACTATTAAGAATTGTTACTCACTAAGCAAAGTTTCGTGGCTAAGGAAGTTTTGTGGCTAAGCAATGTGAGAGTTTCTTCAATACTAAGAATTGTTACTCGCTAAGCAAAATCTATGGCTAAGTGATGTGAGATGAAATTCGAAAAGCATTGCTCAACGATCATTCATCGCTAAGCAAATTAATTTCTTTATATTTTATTCGCTTAGCGACCAAAATTCGTTTAGCAAGCATACCCAGATTTTGGGTAAAAATAGGGAAAACCATTTGCAAAATTGGAGAAGGAAAAACAAAGAGAGATGGAGCTTCGAAATAGAGAGAAAATAGAGGAAACTCTATTGAGAGAGAGAGATTCTTGAGGAAGGAAGAAAGGAGAAAAAACTTCCAAGGAGGATTAAGGCCTTGATTGGTTTAGTTTAGTTTTTTAATTTTTGAAAACAGTTTTCAAAATAATAGTTTTCAAAACTGTTTTCAGGAAGAAAAGAAAAGAAAAACTTGTTTGACAAGTTTTATTTGAAAACTACTTTGAAGATGTAAAAATAGAAAAATTTATTCATATTTATTAGAATTTCATTAATAAAAAGTAAAAAACAACATATTCTAATTGTATTTTGAGTTTTCAAAACAAAAATAGAAAACTGAAAAGCAAAACTACTTTCAGCTGTTCCTATTTTTTAGTTTTTAAAAACTAAAAAACCAGAACTGTTTTCGAAAAATGTTTTCAGAAAACACTACCCAAACAAGTTTTTTAGTTTTTAGAAACTAAAATACTGAAAACAATTTTATAAAATTGTTGCTAAACAAGCACTAAAGCTTCAAAGATTCTTCACCACTCTTGATCACTCTCTTATCAAGGTAAGAGAGGAGTGAGAGTTATAAACTTTTGTGGTGTTAGTCTTAATAAAGTTAGTGTGTTTATCACTTTTGATTTGTTATTACTTTCTTGATCTGTTGTTGTTATTCCAGATAACTTTTTGGTCATTTTCCCAGATAATTTTCTGGTCACTTTATTGATCCTTCAAAATATTTTCTGATCCTTTGATTACTCTTTCCAGAATCTACTATGGTTCTTTCATTATTTATTCTAGATAATTCTTATGGTCCATTGATTGTTCTTTCCAGATAACCTTCTGGTCCTATGTTCTAGATAACTTTCTAGTCCCTTGTTTAATTTTCTCTAAATGTGATTTCTGATCCTTTATTGTTGTTCTCCAAATACTATTTCTGGTTCTCTATTTATTAATTCCAATTACTACTTTTGATTCGTTAATCATTTCCATATGTTACTTTCATTCTTTATTGTTTATTGTTGCATATTACTTTTGGTACTTTGTTCATTGCAGATGGATTCTTAATACTATCATATTGGTTCTTTTAATCATTGTTCTATTGATAAAAATTTTCAAGAAGATTACAAATTTGTGAAATTTCTACAAAATTACTACTTTTTATTTTCTATAAGGTACATTTGAATTCATTGATATTATCTATCCAAGTTTTGGTTTAAAACTTTTATCATTCTTTATTAACTAAAGAAGTATGTTGAATTTTGGTTTATGTAAATTTGATTGAATAAGATTTATTGAAATTATAGAAAGGAAATCTAAGTATGTTTTGTGGTTGTAGTTTCGTCTGATCTTCCAAATGAAAAAAAGATGTCTTTTAGTAATAAAAAAGTGTCAATGTTATTCTATGTATAAATATCTATTATGACCTTTCAAAAATTAGAACATGATTGATAAATGGATATTGTGCTTGATGATCAAAGTGTACGTATTATGTGATGTATGATTAATGAATTGGTAATCTTTGGGATGTGCTGAGAGATTGTGAGGTGAACTTAGTAAAAAGTTCTAGGTTCGTTGGTGGAGGTACCATGCAAGTGCATGAATGTTGTGTTTGGGAAGTCATAACTTGGTACACTACGAGATAAAAGGCAGGATCATGGAGGTCCTATGATTGTTTTAAGTAAATGAATATTCAGGATGATTATTGTTGATACTTGGGCTGAAGATGTTCATCAGGTGGGTGAACATTCAGGGTAGTCCACATTGGTAGTATTTGGATGGAATATTCATTTATTTAGAACGATCGACAAACGTTTAGCATCTCATGATTGATAGAGTATATTTTTATTGGTCTGAAAGAGTGGCCGTCTGTGATGATGATGGGCAAGTAGCCCAATTAGCAGTCAGCAAAATGATTATGAGGGGCAGGTAGCCCAATCTCTCGAGAGGATTATTGTACCAATTAGGGAAAGACATACAACTATCAATCACTTCCCAAACAAGATCCTTGATGATTGGGGTGAATCATCTTGGATTGGTAACGAATCCATACAAAAGTTCAGTGGGATTGAGTCTAGTATTGAGATGAGTGAGATTGAGTTATATGATAAGATTATGTGGAACCAAGTCCTAGGTTAAATCTTAGATGTCCATTGTTTGTTTAGTTTATTAAAATTAACATTTATAGTTCATAATTATCTCACACCTTGTATGTTTTCTTCTATGTGTTTCTTTTCATATATGTTTGAAATATGAACAGAAGAGGAACTAGATCAGCCAATTGTGATGGGGACTTCAGAAGATTTTCTTCATGTATGATATTTTGCACTAAGTTACTTTTATTTGACTAGTTTAATTTTGTTAAAGGTTCATTGCACTGAATTAGGTCTAATTGGGGCAGTGGTAATAATTTATACATGACGTATTTTGAAACATTTTGTAAAAGCAAGATTTTGTAATGAATACTTTTATTCCATACTTGTGATAAGAAGATTATGATTATAAAATCAAATTTTGAAAATTTCTCATATTTATGTAAATACACCTTTGACAAATCTTCCGCATTTTATAAATATTGTGGTAAAGAATTAGGTCATTACACCATCACGCTTATTCAGCCACTACAATGCGTTATCAATGGCTTTAATTTGCTTCTTCTTATTAAAAGCTTCTACATAATTGCCCTTAAAGGTCCTATCATTAAGTCCCTCAATAATGTATCATCACCAAATTTTCGTTTAAAGTTGTTGTAATGTGTCACAGACAAAATTTGTGCTCCACACCTTGCAACATGTCTTCAAATGTAGGAACCAAACCCTCTCAACAAGAAACAATTTAGTAACTCATGATATTATAGAACTTTTAAATCATAAAAGACGAAACTATGTTTCTTTTTTCAACAATAAAACAAGTATATATTAATACGTTGAATAATGTGGAAATTGATGTTTGCAATCAGGAAAAGAATTACGCTTCTCACACGACCACGTGAAAAATTCCACAAGGATGTGGATAATGTACCAATGAATATATCTACAACCAGTGAAAAACAACGCTTTCCACAACCCTTTGACCAACTCCATGTTGGAGTGCAAGTGTGAGTTGAAGTCCCACATTGGTAAGAAATTGGGAAGTTGAGTAATATATAAGAGAACATGACACCACTTTCAACCCAAAACCTTACTAGTTGTTGGGTCCAATCGAGGGGGTTAAACACCAGGGAGAGGTATAACCATGGGACACGAGTCCATATATAAAAGAACATGACACCACCTTCAATCTAAAACCTTAAGGCTTTAGGTTATGAGTCTTTCTCACTTATATATTAATCAACTTCCCAATTTCTTACTAATGTGGGACTTCAACTCACACTTGCACTCCAACAATCTCCCCCTCAAGTGTGAGTCCCTTCCACATTGTAAACTCCCCCTCGAGCGGAAGCATATATTTAATGACGGTCCCTTATTCACACTGCCCTTAAACACAAGGGGACACACCTCCTGAAACCCTTATCAGGAGGACTTTCGATGAAGGGAATCTACTGCCAACCTGCCGATCACAACCATCGGCTCTGATACCAGTTGTTGGGTCCAATCGAGGGGGTTAAACACCAGGGAGAGGTATAACCATTGGACACGAGTCCATATATAAGAGAACATGACATCACCTTCAACCCAAAACCTTAAGGTTTTAGGTTGCAAGTGGTGTCATATTCTTTTATATATGGGTTCATATCCTATTGTTGTATATCTTCCCAATGTTTAACCCCCTTAGTTTGACCCAACACTCCACAAGGGTTTGGATAACTTGATAATTAATGTATCTACAATTAGGAAAACCCACAACTCTGTTATTATTGCCATAAGTGTGTATAACGCAACAATGAGTATATATGCGATTGAGAGAAAAATTATGCTTTCCACAACCTAGTGATTATTTTCACATGGGTGTGAATAACACGACAATTAATATGTATGTGATTAAGAGAAAATTATGTTTCCCAAAAATCTGTAACAAATTTCACATGGGTATGAGAACAATGAAGCTGCCCACAACTGTGCAAAATTCCACAGTGGGGTGGATAACTTAAAAATCCATGTTTTAATATAAAACTAATGCAAAACTCTCCTTTAATCTCCCTCTAACGTTTAAACCCAACCACCTAATAATGACTCCAATAAGAAACTAGGCTAAACAAAATAAAAGAATCATGTAAATAACCTTCTTTTGGTCAGACAAATAATGTAAATCATAGTCATTTAACAGTTGATGCATTGTTACTGTCAAAAAGGTATATTGTTATTTTTTATAAATATGTTAAAGTTTATATATAAAACATTAGGATTGTTAAAGATTTCAATAAAATATTTTTTAAAATTTAACAGTTTACCATCATAAATTCAATTTTGGTTTTTTTTTAGAAAAAAAAATTAAAAATTCTTTAGTACTTAACTATGTTACAATTTTAAGTATTTTTAACTTTAAACTTTTTTATTTTTAAAATTTAACGTGATATAGCTAGTTTAAATTTAAACGCTGTTTATTTTTCCATTTAGGATATTAGCTATTATAATTAATGTTTTTGGTAAAAAATTATTAGTTAATTTTTTTTTAAATTTATTTATCAATAATCATTATAATTTCCTTTTCATAAATACTTTTTTCATTCTTAAATGCTAGTTATATTTATAAATATTGTTGTTGTTATGATTATTATTATATTTTTATTAATTTTAACATTAAGTAGAAGTGTTGTATTTATTATACATATAATTAAAATTATTTATAAGTATCTAAAACTTCAATATGATTTTTTTAAAAATTAATATAAATAAATTGAGTGAACATAAATTTATATAATTTAAAATATTAATAATATTTATAAATTTAATTAAATTAAATAATATATTGTAAATATTACTAATTAATGGGATCATTTTCTATTTTTTACAATTATTTATTTACACATTGCATAAAATAAATGAGAGTTTAATTAGTATATTTTTACACTCATATTCAATTGTGACTTTTCATTTATGTGACTTTTAAAGTAGTAATAAGTAAAGTTAACAAATTTACTATGAATGAAGAGTTGTGATTAAATGTCAGTATAAAAATCTTCTTTACACTAACCGTGTATACCAATTAAACTCAATAAATTTTAGTTATTAAATTAAAATCTCAATCTAATTTAAGGGTGCTAAATTCTTACGACTCATTTCATATAATTAAAAATGATTTATGAGTATCTAACAATTCAACATGATTTTTTAAAATTAAAATAAAATAATGAGTGAATATAAATTTATATAATTTAAAAATATTGATAAATTTGTATAAGTTTAATTTAACTAAATATTCTATTAGAAATATGATTAATTAATGAGATCGTTTTTTATTTTCTTACAAAAAATTCTTTTATTCATCTAAATTTTTAATGGGTTAAATTAAAATTTCAATCCAATGATCTTAAATGTTTAAGAGTTGTTTTCATAAATTTGAATGAATTAAATCAATAATTATTACCTAATGGTTAACAAAAGATCAAGTCTCTTATTAATGTCAATCATGATTATTGTTCTTTTTTATAAGCAATCAAATGATTATTGTTAAATTTAAAATTCAATCAAATGACTAACAAAAGTTCAAATATCTTTAACATAAATTGTTTAAAATAAATGATAGTTGTTAATTTTTAAAGTTGATCTAACAACTAATTAAAAAGACTTCTATCTTCTATCCTCTTTTAAATATAGTTCGAAACCAATGGTTGTTGATATTTTTAAAGTTGATTTAATTTCTAGGAAAACTTCGAATCTCTTACATATAAGATGTAGATATCTCCTAAAACTTTGTGCACTTACACAAACATCTCTTTTTAAAACATTATTTTTGTTTCTCCTAAATAAGTGTCAATGTCATATTCTAGAGTGAGTGTGTATAATATTTCTAAACCATTGTAATGTTTTAAACTAAAAAAAATATTATTAGAGTAGAAAAATAAAACATGAATTATGTGTAATGTAAGAATGTTATTTTAATTTGATTAATCTTTTCAATCATATTTATAAATTTCACATCATTTGAAAGATGTATCATGCAATTTAGGCGTGTGACTTGAATTCTCTCATGTTCCAATAGACACATGATGAAGACATAAACAAAGTTGTTTATTCTTTCACTATACCTTATTTTATATGCATGTGTTTTTTTATAACCTTTCAATCTAACAAAATTCATGTATCATGTAACAAGAAATTACATTAAGTTAGAACAGATTATAAAAGCTTAGAATAAGTCATGTTTAACAATCTCCACAAAAGAGACCCCTATTACCATTATTCTCCACCACGCCTTCTCAAAAAACAATACTATGCATTACAATTTATTCCTCACATAGTCACAATTTACTATTAACTCGAGATCACTTTAAAATTTAATTTGTTCAATGTACAAAGTCGGCAAAAAGAACCACTCAACAAAAGAGATTCCAGAAACCTTTCAATAACCTTAATTCATAACCACAACCTTTGCATAGTTAGATGTCAAACTTAATTTGTAAGGAGTGTAGCTCCACGGTTGATGATGGTCACCAATAACTGTACAATGATGACTTTGTCTTTGGTGTTTGTAACAGGTTGGTCTACTAGATTGTTTTTTTCACATAGAGATGAATTTAGATAATACTAGGCTTTGGGCTCGACTTTGGTACCCTGCCATGAGGATCATGTCCAAAAATTTACTATGATTTTATGATGGAATTTGTCTTTTTTTATTGGAAAAGAAACTTGACCCACCAGTATAGCTGTCAAAATGGGCTGGCCCGATCTATATGGGCTAGCCCACCTTGACCCACTAGAAAAACAGGTCAATTTAACTCGACTCATTTAAACTTTCTTACTCAATCTGTCAATCCGACCCATGGGTTGGGGGGTTATACAGGTTAACCCACCAAAAAATAAAAAAGTATTTTAAAAATTAAGATCATTTAAAATTTTAAAACTAATTATTTAATTAAGTATTTATTTAAAATTAAGAAAAATATTTTCTATTTGATTATGTAATATAATAGTTTAAATCATAAATATTTAGTGGTTGAATAATAAATATTTAGTAAAATATTAAAAAATAAATATTTAGTGAGTTGAAAACAGGCTGACCTGGTCCACCCGAGTTGAACCCATATGGGCCGGATCCTAAGTGGGTCGGGTTAATTTTTAGCTATTGTAACTCGTTTTTCTTTTTTTTTATCCGACCCGTATTTGTAGTGGGCCGAGTTAGTCCATGAGTTTGAACCCATTTTAACAGCTCTATCGACAAGTGATATGTAAATTACAATAAAAAAAAAACAAATGAATTGATTGCAAGCAAAAAAAATTCAACCATAAGCACAAATGGTCCAATTGATTTTTGAATCAATCATTCCAATTTAATCGATAAATTCAGAAAATGATTTACTAACAAAAAAAAAATGAAGCATCTGAATGCTAAAAGACAAGTAGTTAAAATAAAAAAAAGAAAAGAGGACCTATAATTTCAAATTTTTTCTTTATTGTATTCGTAAATAATTGGGACATTAAGTATTATTATTAATTGTTATTATTTGGTTCCAATGTTATAAATAGTATCAAATCGTGTAATCAATAGGTAAAATAACGAGAATCTCTTTATTTATCTAAATCACTAGTCAGTGTGGAATTTTCAACATACCTCTCTCACGTCAAGGATTGGACATCTTGATCATAGAGTTTATATTTATGGATGGTCTGTAGGAAGTGACACGATTCATAAATTTAACATTTGTGGGTGGATCCAATAGTGGCTCAATAAGCCCGACAACAACAAATCGTTAGAATAGGCTCTGATAATATATTAGAAATGGTAAAATTGAACCTAACTCAACCTTATAAAATTGGCTTGTAACGTGATTATATATTTTTATTTAGTTATATCACTAGGTAATGTGAGGTTTCCAACAAAACAAAAACAAGTAATGGAGGAAGAAATTAATGTCAAAAAGAACAATAACACTTGGACTTGTCAAAACTTGGTCATGAAGTAATTGAAGTCAAATGGACGTTCAAGATTAAGAAGAATGTAAATAAGATATTGTAAAATCAAAATGCTTTATTGCAACCTAGAAACACGCCCATGGAAGAAAAATAGAAATTGTCAAAGTTTGTTTTATTATTGATTCATGTTATATAATGGTTATTATGTTATAAATGAATACCAAATCATCTAATTAAGGAAAAATTGTAGAAATAATAATTAGAAAATAAATATTGAGAAGTGTGAATTTTGTAGAGATGAAAGTTGAGAGTTATATGCACTAAAAAAAATAATTGTAACATTATATGTTATTATCGTGTCATTATTTATTGTTATTATATAACGATTATTCTGTTATAAACGAGGATCAAATCATGTAACGAGATTTATGAAGAATCTATGTGTATGAAAAAACAATGAGAATCTCTTTTTTTTAATGAATATTTAATGAAAAGAGGGTCACTATATCTTTCTGTATCTGTGTGGTAATATATGCTATATAATCTTTGATGACAAATAATAGGTTTGATCCTTTCTAGGAATTATACTTGAGGCATGTTTAGAAGCTCACAATATGTTAGTAAATGTATGTCATAGTATCTGGCTTCAAATTAATTATCTTGTGACATGCTTGAGGACAAATCTAAGGTTGTCTTCCCTTAGAACAAATCTAAGGCCATTTTTCCTTGTCCATACATCACCAGCGTAATAATCATGTCACTCCTAAGATACACATATTTCCTTTCTAGTGACTATAATATTGTCATTGCCCTATCGAGGTCTCCACATTTAGTATACACATCAAGTACAGAGATTGCTAAATGAGAGTTTAGATTAATGTCATGCTCTTTTATGTATCTTTATTGAGCAAAATCGATTGCCCCAACTGGGCATAAGCACACAATGCACAAATAAGAGTCACTTCATTTGGTTTTGCATCTTTATTGAGCTGCATTTCATGAAAGAGAGGCAAGGCCTCCCTAGGCTTGCCATTCTACTCACAAGCAAAAATTAATGCATTATGCAGAAGTCCCTTTATAAGGCATTGCATCAAATGTACAATAAGCCTCATCATTGTTTCCTAATAAACAAGTACACCTGTGGGACATACACGAACACATACTTTACAAGGAATGTATTTATCTAGAGATGACAAATAAATCTATATCCGTGGTAATCTCCGAATTCGTCCTGAAATTGACGGGGAATCTCCCGTAACCTGACACAGGTACGAGTATGAGAAATATCCTATTTATTAAGTCAGAGATGGAGATATATATACCCACCTCATACTTGTATCCACCTCATCTCGCTCTTATCTTAAAGACTAAAATATTCATTTACGAAAAGAAAGGTTTGACATTTAATTAACAAATTACAAATTTTGCATTTATTAGATAACTTTTGAATTCATATTATTTTATTCAAAAAAATTATTTTCTACTATAATATTATTATAATTTTTTTTGCAAGTATGAAATAAGTACAAATATACCCGATACTCGATAGAAATTGAGATGAAGACATAAATCTCATACCAGTCAGTATGGAGACGAAGATGAGAATGAGTTTCAAAAACAGAGATAACTATAAGAAGATCATACTCATCCTTATCTCGATGTCATGCCTACATTTAACAAATCTTTAGCATCGTTAATGTTCTCACATTTAACATACATGTCAAGCATTGCATTATTCGAAATCAAGCCCTCGGTAAACTCGTTGTTTTCAATATAGGAACATATCCGCCTTCCAAATTCCAAGTCTAGGTTCATGGCACAAGCAGAAAGAACACTAGCCATTTTGGTAACATATTTTGCATCATACATTCGTCTTCATTTCGTTAAACAAAAGCAACGCCTTCTCAGGAAAACCGTTAGTGCAAACACATTTAATCCTAACATTCCAAGAAACAACATTTTTGTTTGGTGAAAACTTTATGAGCCAAATCTGATGCCTCACTTGAACGATACAAATTTATTAGTGAATTAAGTATGAAGCCATGAAAGCATTAATAACCATTCCATGTAAAACTTTTCCAAGATGCAAATCTTAATTTTTTTTTATAAGAAAAAAATAAATTATTATTAAAAGATAGTGGGAAAAGCATAAGAAATGTCTTTGGCCAAGTTGCAAAGGAAAATTAATTTGTTTGGGAAGTCTGAATAGGAATGTAGCATATGCAAAAACATCTAGAAACTTTGAGTAGGATATTAGGGATATCCTCGAATAAGGGTATTTCAAATATTTGGTAACAATTTTATAGAAGCTGAATTAATAAATCATGTGGGTGAGATATTATGATTGTACTTTGGAAGGATAAGATAGCCTTAAAATTGAGTGCACAATATAATTCTAAATCAAAGAATACACTATATTGTACTAAGGTGAGGTAAGAGCATTATTTTCATCATTTACTTTGTTGTTACATTTTCTTTCACTAAAAACACAAATAAAGAAACAATGCTTTGCCAGTAGAATGTACACTATCATAAATCATTGACTTTTATAAAACTAGATAGAAAAAACTAAAAAAAAATGACACACCGACCTAAATTGTAGACTAAACTTTTTCAAATAAATATAGAAATAGACACAATTTAAACATTTCTCTCTTAATCAAAGATGTGTTGGAGTGGAAGTGTGAGTTGAAGTCTATGTTAGTTAGAAATTGAGAAGTTGAATAATATATAAATGAGAAAGACTCATAACTCAATGTTTAAAGTTTTAGGTTGAAAGTGATGTCATATTCTTTTATATATGAGTTTGTGTCCGATGACTATACATTCCATCGGTGTTTAACCCTCACTTCTTAATCCAATAGTTATTCATTTACATATCAATAACTGCTCCTATTGTAAGGCTTATATGAGCTATTCTTTACATTGGAATAAAACAGACTAATATATATAAATATTTTCTTGTAAGATTCATGTATACTACTCTGAGTTTCAACACCAACAAGATGAAAAAATAAATAACCTAAAAAGCTTGATAATAAAATGATTAAAATCATGTTTAGGTACTCAATAAGGGAAATTATCTTCTCACTCTTTACAAATTACTACCTCTGTACAATTCATTACAATTTGAACAGATAGTACAGGGGTAACAATTAAAACATGAAAAAAATGTAAAATATAATTTTATCCATTAAAATATTTTGAAATTTAATCTTATCCTCTAGATAAATTTTAGTCATACGTATTCTAATGAGAACCCAATGTAGATGAATAAGTGTTTTCCCAGTAAGAATATTGAAACTTTAAGAGTTTTCTTATTTAAGTTTCTACTTTTTACATATTCAGGGGAGCCAGAAAATTTTCTAAAGATGATGGTGTTGAAAGAGCATAGCACTTGACCTTTAGAGTTGTGGAGTTTGGGGTAGAGGAGCATGGATAACTTCCATCAAAATCAACAGAGAATTATGGTTCAGCTAGTGCTATAGCGAAATTAATTTTAATTAAAATTGATTTTGAGGTAATTTTTTAGTCAAAGACATTTTTATTCAATCACAAAGAAATAATTTTAAGATAATGTAATTTATATTTGGACATTTTCTCATACGAATAAAATTTAGTTAAAATTCTTAACGCAATGAATATGTTATTTAAGAATTCTTTAATTCGGAATTAATTATGAATTATTTTTTAATGCAAAATCACATATTAAAATTTATGTGAAATTAAATTTAAATTTAAAATCAAATATGAAACTAACATACACTAACAATTAAATCACAATGTGAAAATCAAATTGCTTGGTTGATTAGAATTAGATTAAAAATAACTTATTTGAGTTTAAAGCAATAATATATTTTAAACAAAAATTAGATAAAATATGTGTTTTATTTCACATTCGTATGATTTTAAACTTAAAATTGATTTCTGATAAATTTTAACATACTTTATTTTGTTATAGAGAAACAAAATTAATAGTGAGTTGAAAACTAAGCAACTTGAATAACTTAATTTTGTATCAGCTTACAAATTTTACACTAGATTTTATTCTATACTTGTTTTTATAACATAGACATTCAAACATAAATCACAATATCTTTAAAAAATGATTTATAAAAAAATATTATCTCAAAATCAATTTTCATAATCATCAAATAAAAGAAACTTTCAAAGACTAAATTAAAAAATACAAATTTACACAATCTAAAATGAAAAAGAATTATAAAGATAAAAATTAAAAAAATGGACGCTACAAATTTATATTTAAGTTTATTTTTAAAATATAAAAATTGAAATTAATTGTAACAAAAAATTAAAAACCCTAAAACACAAATTTCTATTACAGCTATTGCGAATTTGAGATGCACAATTAATCCTGTATCTACTGCGAACATCTAACGGCCTCTAAGTTTTCACCGCTTTTATAGAAGCTTATTTTCTACGACTGAGATCGTGAATGTGCAACATTCGTTTATGGAGCTTCCAGTTTTGATAAAAGTTTTCACCGCACGTGTCGCGCAGCTTTCCACTCCTTTAAATTCATGACTTCGCTTCCGTCCTTATATTTGTTTTTAAAATTCATCTTTATCCCTGATTTCATATCGGTTGAATGTAAGATTTATGTCAATATTTTTGTTTTTATTGGGTATCGTTTATATTCGTATTTGTTCTATAATTGTAAAAAAATTATAATAATATTTTAATAAAAAATAATTTATTTAAATAAAATAATATTAATTTGAAAGTTGTCTAATAAATATAAAGTTTGTAATTTGTTAATTAAATATTAGATTTTTCTTTTTTTTAAGACAAATAAATATTTTAGTCATTAAAATAAAAGTAGGTGAGGCAGGACAGGTACGGGTATGGGATGAGTCTGTATATCTACATCCTGTCCCCGTTCCCGACTTAACAAATTGAGTATTCTCATACTCGTACCTGGTCAAATGGAGGATTCTCCATCAATTTCGGAACAGATTTGAAGATTATTCAAAGTACAAATTTATTTGTCATTCCTAATTGTAAGCCAGATTCATTCCCTTCTCAATACAATGTAAGTCTTTACTGACAATAAAGGAGAGTAAAATATAATAATCACACAAGTATTTATCTAATTTAGATAAAGAATAACAATTAGAGAGCTTTGACAATCATTTCACCTCATAAAAGTAGGTGTTATAAACAACAGTACTACTATTTATCTATTAAGATTTAAGTATGATTTTTTAGTAACAAAATTTTAATGAAAGACCTTGTTTTGAAAATTTTAAATTGTCTTTCACTTGTTTGTTGAAGTTATTATAGAGTTTATTTTTTGTTTTGTAAAAGTTGGCTATTTATGAGGTTAGACGTGTTTTAAGATTCATAATTTATTGTATTTTAGTATTGAAAAATTGAAAGAAATCTTAAATATTAATTTGTAAAATTAGAAATAAGATGCAGTTATAAGACTCATCCATAAGATGCAGTTGTCACATTCAAACATTCAAACATAAGACGTTACCATAAGGTTAAGATTTATGTGACGTAAACACCACACATCCATAATATGCACAAATAGATACAAACATTAAATATATATTAATATACTATCATAACTTTCATAATAAATCCATTTGTACAAAATTGTTTGAAGATACACGTATGCAACACCAAAATTTTCAAGATACACATATGCAACACATACAACTCACATGCTAAATACAAGTAACCAATAAATTAAGACGTAAGACATTTGGTGTTACAAATATCTTCAAATATTGTTGTCACATAAATCTTCAATCCATGTTAATTAGTATGTTAAACATACCTACAGTTTTGCCCTGCAAGTTAAACAATAATTTATTAATAAAAACCAAATTATTACATATATTAATTATATTAACACACATGCATTTAAATAATTATCAAACATCCATTAGTAAAATAAAAGTTATGTACCCAATGTTATGTGATGATGTTGACAATTGAGTTGTAGTAACTCTAGTCTCAACTTCTAAAAGTAATGACAAAAAATCATTGTTATTGACATTTGATAGCTTCCATGGGCAACAGTTAATTGATTTTTCATGTTCTTATTTACTGGCACTTAATGACGCAATCTAAGTTGCATTCCCCTTGCTCTTTTTTCATGAGGTTTCAAGTCACCAAGAAAATGGTTGATGGAAGGAAGGGGATGGACGTGGTTGGCACCACTCTTTAGGGAGATAAGACAAATTTAAACTTCAAACTTGTCACAAGGAACAAAACCCTTGATAAAAGCCTTAAGGAAAAACTTTCACTAAAGTGAGAAAGCTAAATACACTTCACTAAGAATAATTGCTCAAAAAGGAGACTATTATAATTCATTCAAGTGTGAAGAATACATGGGGTAAGGAGGTCTATTTATAGGAGAAATATGGAGAAAAGGAGTTGGATCTAGAGAAGTTAGGTCTCACCTTAATTAGCTTGATTGAGCTGACTAAAACGAGGCTAACCTTTCTAAACCTCACATCTTAAGCTAAGCAAGATAAGACACTTGCTTTGTCTCCTTCTTCTCCTAATTAGCGCCTAGAATGGGAGACAAAAGGGGTTCACATGTTGGTCATGCTTTGAGTGCTATAAAGAGGGGTGCAAAACAAACCAAGAGGGTGTGGAAATGATCCATACGTCCAAGTGGGCTGCACCTTCTTCCTACACGCACTCCACACACTAACTAAAAACACCTCATGCTTTTACAAAGAAAAATGACCAAAATACAAGGTCTAACATACAACTAAATCACGCCCTCTATTTCATGATGCTACTAAAATTATTTATAAGCAAATTCAGTCTAAGACTATGGCCTAAGTACTTCAATGGAGCTTCATCCTTGTCAAGTCTTCCTTTATTCTCCTAACTTAGTTCCATGTTAGGTGGGATTGCATCATCTCCTCCTCCTTGAAGAGGATTTAACCTCAAATTCAAAGGGTTTTCTTCCTCTTTTTCCAATCCTGTAAGAAAATATCCATATTAATAAGTAGGGGTAAATAAGAAATCATGTGGGGAGTAAGAGGCCTATAATACAACCTCTTAGGATTGGGGTGGTGAAGGTTGGCACTATTTGAAATATTTTTATTGTGCATGTGTCTCCATACAATAACTCCTTATCCAACTCCTAATGCACTAAATGGTAGCCTCAAAGATTTAGAAATTTTGGATGAGACTAGTTTTGTTGCGTTATAGCACTCATTTAAGAAGGCTAGATAAGTCTTATCTTTTTTTTCACCCCAAGAAAAAATTATGGGCCTAAGGGTGGACCACTCTTACATGGTATTTTGAAGTTGAACTTTAGATTGACTAAGAGTCTTAAAAGGTTAGGGTTCTATCTCACTTCTAACTTTGGTGGTCGCATCTTCAAGTAGAACTTGAGGTTGTGTGTCATTGTGTAAAAGGTTTTTGGCCCAACCTCAACTTCTATTAGTTCTAAGAGAGAATTTTATTTAATAAGATCCTCCTTGAAATTTAAGGGCAATCTTCTTGAAGGTTCACTTCTCTCCCAACTTCTTCCAAGTCTTGAACTTGAGATTCTTTTTTTATCTCAATAAGTAATGGCTTAAGTCTAACACCTATGGAAGTGTTTAATGGAGCCTCATGCTTAAGTTGAACTTGAGGTTGTGATACATTGTGCTTAAAATTTTTTTAGGCACAACCTCAATTTCATCTTGTTCATTTTTTAAGAATTAATGGGAAGACTTTCCTATGTTAAGACTCTCCTTTGGAGTCAAAAGTGGATCTTATTTAATATCTTTCTTCCTACCAATTTCTCTTTCTTTTTTCTATTTTTCTTCTTTTATTAGGTACTTAATTTCAAGCTCAAATTTCCTCTCTCTTTCCTTCCATAATTCTTCCTTTCTCTTCCAATACTCCTCTCTTTCTTTTATTTCTTCATCTCTCCTCTCTTTGAGCTCTCTTTCCCTTTCTTCTTTTTCTCTTTCTCTTTTCTTTCTTTCTATTTCTCTTTTACCTCTCTCTTTTCTTTTCTCTTTTTCTCTCTTATATTTCCTTTTCATAGTTTTATATTTTTCATCATTTTTTTCTCTCTTTTCTTCTTCTCTTTCCCACTCATTCTTTTCTTTCTTCTTCTCTTCTCCACTCATATTCTTCTTTTTCTTCTCTTATCCTTTCATACTCTTCTCTACCTCTTTTTCTTTGTTTCTCATACTTTTTTCTCTCAGATTCTCTCTTCCATTCTATCCCTTCTCTCTCTCTTTCTTTTATTTCTTCTCTTTCTTCTCTCTACCTTCTCTCTTCAACTCTCCACTGACATGATTAAGTGTAAGACAGGTAGCCTAGAGAAGATTTCACTCAAAGGGCTTTCTTAGAGAAGATTACACACACACATAAAGAGCAAAAGAGACAAAATATGTTGCAGTTACGAAAAGGATTGCTGACTGTTAGACTTTATGCGGGAAAAGCTAGTGCACGTTAGACTTTATGCAGGAAATTTATGAGTCTTGGGTAGTCCTTTAAATTGTAACCAAGGTCATTGACTCTTTTCTTATCTTCACCTTGCAAGATGTAACCAAAGGTCATAATCAATGTAGAATGAGATGAAATGCCTTCTCCATAATGAAAATTAGTATAATGAAAATAAACCAAAAAAAATAAGAAGAAAAGTAATCAATCTTAAAACATAAAAAAACATACAATAAAATCCTTTGCCTTTGAAAGACAAATTTGCCATCACTTTTTTATGAACTTTTTTTATATATTTCATTATAAGATATCGTTTAGCCTCTTATAAAGAAATATTACAACATTAATTGTAAGTCATGAAATTAAAAAAGATTACCATGATTTTTTTTTATTTCCCAAAGTTCCTTGACCGTTTTCTGCTTACCATTACTTCAAGTTGAGAAGCTATATTTCTTCTTCCAGCTTCAAAGTTTTCCAAATATCAATCAATTCATTTCATATTTCAGCTTTCCTCTATATAAGATTAAAAAACAAAAAATCAGTACAATGAAAATATAGATCTTAAAACATAAAAACATATAGTAAAATCCTGCACCTTTGAAGAGACAAAATCACCATAATTTTTTCTTATGAACTTTTTTAATATACTTCATAAAATCAACAAGTGACATAAAATTAACAATTGTAAAACACATTGACGAAAGTTGAAAAGTTAACTTGATTTTCTTGTGTTTTCCAAAGCTACTTGACCCTCTTGTGTGTACCATTGTTTTAGGTTAGGAAACCTTATTCTTCTTTTCACATAAAAATTGATGTTTTTCAAATATTAATCCATTCATTCCATATTTCAGCTTTCATTGGTCAGCCTATGACTCCTAAGTCCTCAAATTCTCTTAATTTGTCTTTTAAATTTTTTCTCCTTAAATCATATAAATTTTCCAACTATCTGCAGCATACATTACCTTATGTTATTTGTCTCCTATCGAATTACGCGAATCTACACTTCATTGATCATCATTAATTAGTGAAGGACTCATATTGAATTATTGACAATCACTTCAAGTTGAACTGTTGACATAAAAAGTGTTAGTTTCTTTTTCAATCGTTCTCACAGAAGAACAATATAATAAATTACCTTATTTAAGTTTTAATCAAGGAAAACCACAGTTGCAATCAATCAAGTGTCAACTACATTTTTCAAACCTGCTCCACAATAGCAAACTCTAATACACTTTACCATTATATTATTCTCAACTCTAATGTATATAAAGGAATTAGTGTTTCTACCTCATATAGTTCTCGTGTAAATCAAGAAGTTATAAATACTAACATGAAAACTTTCTAGATCCATATTTTTTTCAATGTCACTTTCTCTCTTTTATCTTCTCTAGCGAAAATAAAAGTTACTCTGAACTATAAATGTAGATTGCAAAGAAATATATAGAAAATTGTACATATTAAACATAGAAGATTTTAAAGTGATATACATTCTCAAAAGATATGAAGAGAATATTTTGATAAGATTCTTAAAATTAAAATTAAAAATAATTTAAATGATGTATATGAAGTTAAAAAATAATTTTTCTCACATTCTTAAAAACTATACCCAGTTTGAAGTTAAAAAATGGGTACACACACTTTGTCATGTGTAATTTTAACCGAGTAGCTTCAAACTTAAAAATTGTCCCTTTTTTAATTTACAAATGTAGAGTTTTATAATTTGTTTGATAAAAATTAAAATTAAAAAATAGATATATATGAAGTTAAGAAAATAATTCTTTCTCACAATCCTAAAAATTACGCATACAATTTCAAATTAAAAAATGAACATATGATAATTGGTAGATAACTTTTATGGCAATTCACAATCAGTAGTTTTAAAATTTTAAATATTAGGAGTTTTAAACTTAAAAAGTTGTCAGTTTTTTAATTTAAAATATAGACAATTTTAAATTTAATAAGTACATTGTTATTTGTATGATGAATAAATAAATTAAAAAATAGCAAAATTGAATAATATGTTTGAAAGTTGCTTGAATTTCAAATATTAAAGAAATATCCATGGAATCAAATGTACAATAGCAAGTATAAAAAATATTTTAGAGAAGACATGAGTTATTTTTGGGAAATGAAGAGAGGAATGCGGGAGAATAGAGAAATTAAAAAGAATATGAGAAACTCTGAATAAAAATTAGAAATCATAATGTGTAAATATAGTTGCAAATCTTAGTGCCAAAAAAAAATCTTCAATAGATTACTTTTTTTTCTTGTTTCCTATTGCTACAAAAAAATTAACACCTAAGAAAAAGATAAAAGATAAGAGTTTTTTAGGAAAAAGATCAGTTTCCAAATAAGATCAAACATGTGAGTGTGTGTTTACAATGTATTTTTTGTTTAGATAAAAAGATAAAATTTGTTTAAATAAAAAGATAAAATATAGAATATGAGAGTTTTGGTAAAAGAAAATTTCAATTTCCAAATAAAATGGAAAGTGTGTGCAATTACAATGTATTTTTTGTTTATTAATTTTACACCAAAAAGAGTAATTCCTTTTATATAACGGTATAATTTTTTTTTTGTATGTGAATATTTAAGGGTATAGATAAAGTTTTAGTCTCTATAAATTTACACATTGGTAATTTTAAGTGTTCTATGATTCTATTTTTTAATTTGTAATCTATACATGTTTACACTTTTATGGATCAAGAAAAACATTAAAAATAAAAGAAACTTTCAAAGACCAAAATTAAAAAATCGAAATTTACATGAATCTAAAGTGAAAAAAACTATAAAGATCAATTAAAAACAACTTTTATAAGCCTAAAAATTTATTTTTAAGTTTATTTTTAAAATATAAAAAGTTAAAATTAACTGTGACCAACAATTAAAAACCTAGAACACAATTTTCTATTAGCGCTATAATAATGCACAATTGCACCTGTATAGTGAACATCTAACGGCCTGTAATGTTTTCGCGCTGTTATAAAATTTTCTTTTCTACGGCTGAGATCGTGAATGCTCACGATTCTTATATGGAGCTTTGAGTTTTTTGGTAAATTTTTTTTGCCGCAGACATTTCACTCCTTTATGTTCTTCTCTTTTCTTTGCTCTGCTAAAGAAAACAAGATTGTTCCCTTTCTCTATACAATGTAAGTCTTCTCTCTTCGTCTTAACCCTAAATCTAAACCCTATTTTACTTTCTTCTTCGTACATTGTGTCTTATTCCTTTGGTTTTTTATCTAATTTCTTTTCATCAGGTTCGTTAATCTCTTACGTTTTTCGAGTTATATTGTTAGAGATTTCGTTCCACGGGAACGATTGAAAGATGACATTGACGCGTGACTGGATCGCAGCTGTGATTTTTCTTGATTAAAACTTATAAGGTAATGTTATTGTTCTTATTTTAAATACTTGGAACAGAACAAAATGTATTTATAAGTTAGATTATATTTTTTACATTGAGAAATCAGGCTATATTTGTCATTGTTCATCCAAATGAGTATACAACTTTACGCTTTAAATTATATGATTTCAGATTCGTGGTTCTGCATTGTGACCAACGTTCATGTTTTAAAATCTAATATTAGCTAAACCCGGTTTTGTAACGAGGGATATTGATATTCCATGATATGGTTGAATTTGTTGATGTTGAGATTTCTTAGTTATATGTCTAATGATATTTTTTTGTTTAGCATCACTACCTCATTATTATATGAAGTTTAATATCAGTTTAAAAATTACCTTTTGGTTGGCTATGGTCATTTTAATACTTAACCTGTGAAATTGTAACCTGGAATGTTTACTACTTAGTATTTTTTTGTTGATTGCCAAGAATCATTTGACCAAGGGTTACTTTGTACTTGTTTGTTGATTGCCAAGAATTATGCAGCAACAGTTGCAGTGATTTATAATTATAGACATCCCTTAGTGAGATTAAATTGTGTGCTTGAATTCATTGAGGGACCACTTTCTTTTAACATCAAACCCTGGATCTTAATCAACACACTCAGAAATTTTAATGGTAAATATTAGTAAATACATGATTTTTTTATGACATTTATTTTGTGTGTGAATCTAGTTGTTTTGGTTATTAGTGTGTTTGAAATTAATTTTTGTAAACGGAGGAAATTAATTATTTAAATTGCAAATTATATGCCTGGAACATAAATTTAATTAGTTGCTTACGAAAAAATTAATTAATTATGGTTTGAAAGAATATTTTCAATACAATTAAAAAATTTAATTTTAACATTTTCTTTTCAGTGATAATTGTTCTAATGCAAGTAATTTATTTTAATCCCAGTTGAAGCATTAAATTACACTTTCTCGTAACAATAAAAGAGGGGAAAAGTCAAATTTATCTAGAGAAGTGTAAATATAAAGAGTAATGTTTTACATACACCTCTTTAATTTATACACCTTATCAACATCTTTTATTTTTTTCTATCCCTCTGATCTTATCACATTATAAATCTTATCATATCTATATATCTTTATCTTTTTTTCTTCTTCTCACGGGTTGTATTCAAGCATCATTTTTCAAATAGAAAAGATAGAGCGGGGTCGCTATTCATGATGCAACCCCATCCATGTCTCTTAAGTTTAAAAGAAAAAAAGAAAAAGTTAAAAAAGAGCCCCACTTTTTCTCTCTCACACTCATGTCAACTTTCTTCGTCATTTTCTTCATTTTTAATCTTCTCTATTTCTTCTTCATATCTTCTCCATCCTATTCTAAGAAGAAATTTATGCAAGAACTCTGCTTTCCATCTCACCTTGCGAAAATCTTTTGGAGGTTAGGAGGGTTGAACATAATCTTTGAACCTTAGCTTATTCTATTTTGAACTTGAAAAACTGCACTGTAAACTTATCATTGCCCTGTTGTGTCCTACTGTGTCCCAATTTTTTTTTTTTTTTTTAATTTTGACTCCAAAAATAGATTCTTTGAGTATGAAAACATAATGTTTGGTTCAAGAATTATTCAAAACAAAGTTTTCTAGCAAAAGATATGATGGAACAAGTTTAGAGTTCTTTTGTAAAATTTTCTTTTTTTTTTTAACAAAAAAATGAAACCTTTGAGGCTTGATACCGTATTCTCCCACTGATCTTGGTGTTGAGAATGATTTCAATAGGTATGAAAATATATGTTTGCATTTTTCTTTTGTGTGAAACTGATTTACAAATTTCCTATGGTATGTACAGTTCGAACTTTGAAGAACTAGTTAGTAGATTGTTGGAATTTGAACTGATTATTGTATGATGAAATATTTGTTTGTAGAACCCTAGGATATTTTCCCCATTTGGATGAGATCATGAGTGTGACTTTCGGCAACTTATTTGTGGCGTGTGAATTCATTTCTTGTGTGTGTGTATATATTGAATTGTGCAATTTAGTGTTTGACCCTTGCCATACTGGTTAGGATGATTCTTGTTGTGGTGATATTATTTGATTTATTTGTATTGTTTGGTTGGATTGTGTGGGCTATATGA
Source organism: Psophocarpus tetragonolobus (assembly GCA_037954015.1). Taxonomy (NCBI): domain Eukaryota; kingdom Viridiplantae; phylum Streptophyta; class Magnoliopsida; order Fabales; family Fabaceae; genus Psophocarpus; species Psophocarpus tetragonolobus. Next base: position 48,134,386 of record CM075692.1, on the reverse strand, counting down.
AGTTATGACTATTATATTAATGGTTTGATATATATACTTGAATATAGAAAAAAGCTTGAGTGAGTTCATTTTCACTCATCTCAAAACCTCTTATTAATAGAGATGAACAATAGTACAAAATAAATTAGAGTAGTGAGTTCAACTACCACCTACCTCTGACATACAACTATAAATGAAAAAGAATACAACTCAACTAACATCAAATACAATATTATATTTAATACTCCCCCTCAAGCTTAAGCATATAAATCATATGTTCCAAGTTTGGAAATCAAGTATTGAATCTGAGGACTCTTCAAGGGTTTGGTTAATAGATCTATGTATATTTTGGCGTCTAGTGGTCGGTAGATGCTTTGAGATTTTACCAAGTATTCTCTGATCATGATGCAGAATGAAGACCTACCTGTTAGACTATTCGCTAGGACACTGCAGCCCAAGTATATACTGAAAAGGGGAATGAAAATATGCTTAAGACCAAAGAAATTTGGGTGATAAAGCAAAAGGGAATTGTGAGCAGTGACATTCAACACTGCTATTCAAGTTTTGTCTCAGCGTTTTGTAGTTCACCTTATCGTAGATAATGTAAAAAATCATTTTAAACTTTGGAGAAAATGATATGGAATAGTTAGTGACATTCTTAGTCAAAGTAGGTTTGTTGAGATGGCTTGAAATATATGATTACAGTGGAAAATGAAAATTGTGTTGAACGAATATGTCGGATAATCATATTTTGAATGTTAATTATTGCTCAATTTAATATATTTCCTTTTTCTTCATGTCACATGAAGTTAGAAAATTTACGTTCAAGATCATTCTTAATTGGGATGATATTGTAGACCTATGTGCAACATCGTCAAACAACGGTTATGGCAGTGCCATAACTGCGTAACGGTGGAGACTGCAATCTGCGCTGGGCGCTAGGCCTTGGTATGGTGCAATTTTGCCTTTCAGAGTGTGGTGTGTGCCATGGTAGAAACTTTTTGGCGGTTCATGGCACCCTGTTGGGCTTTTTTTCTTGTTTTTTCACGCGTTGGACCCGGGTTTGATGCCAAACATAGTGTTTGTGCATCTGTAGCCCTAGCCTCAAGTTCCCTCACCTTCACAAACCTCTACCCCAGCCGCGTGCCTCTGAGATGATCCACCCAGCCACTGTGCGCATCCTCTAGCGAGTTCTTCGATGTCGACTACTGTTTTCCTCCAGCTCGCATTTCCTCTCTCTCTCGATTGTGCGAGCTTCTTTCTATCTCGTGATTGCATGAGGTTCTCTCTCGCACACATGTTCTCGCTCTCTCGGACACTTATGTAAGTTCTATTTATCTGTCTCTCATATCTCGTTTTTTTTTTATAAAATAATAATTCTTTATTTCTTTTTCTGATTTCTTTTTATAAAAGCCATATCTTTCAATTTTTTTCCAGTTTAACAACGAAGTCAGAGGCAGAAACAAACACCCCAAATGTATCTTCAAATTCAATTACCTCTAAGAGGACTAACATTGGATGGAAGCACTATACATTGGTCAGAGAGAATGATACAAATGAAATTTGTTGTAATTATAGTCAGAAGGTTATGAAAGAAGGTATCACAAGGGAGAAACAACATTTGATTGGAAAAGCAGGAAATGTTACAGCTTGTTTGATGACTACTGGAGTTGTAAAGGTTGAGATAAGGGCAATTATGGAGGGAAAGAAGCAGAAGCAAACTAAAACATTTAAAAAAATAATGCAAGATATTGAAGAACATTTTGAAGAAGGGTTTATGGAATAGAAAGTTTTGATGTTCCGTCTCAACTATCTCCTGTTAGTGATTTGAGATTGAAAGATACTAGAAAAGGACCTATGAACCTTTTTACTTAAGCTCAGGCTACTGCTGCAAAGAACAGAAAAGACAAATTGGTATCAAATTGGTGCAAGTGGGCATAAGAGTTTTGTGATAAAAAAACTTTAGAAAGGATGTACCAATACATAACTCACTTTGGTACCAAGTTGACCTATCTTTCAACATAATAAAGTTAGAAAGTTGTCAACACATGCTTTGCGAAGTTGGAAATTTTGATAAACATTTGAAAGCTCCTTCCTACCATGACATTAGAGTACCACTCCTTTAGAAAGAGGTGAAGTACACTAATGAGTTAATGATGCCACTAAATGATCAATGGGCAAATTTTAGGTGTTCGCTAATGTCAGATACTTTGATGGATAGAAAACAAAGAAGCATCATAAACGTTTTGGTGAACTTCTCTTCTGGGAAAATGTTCTTAAAGTTTGTGGATGCACCTGACTATGTTAAGATTGGGAAAAAATGTTTGAGTTGTTGGATTCTATTGTGGAGGAGATTGGAGAAGAAAAGGTTGTCCAAGTTATAACGGACAACGGAAGTAATTATGTTCTTGCTGGTAAGTTGTTAGAGGAGAAAAGACCAAAGATTTATTGGACCCGTTGTGTTGCACATTGTACAGACTTGATGTTGAAGGATATTGGTACGTTGCTCACTAAAAAGAATGGTTGTTATGAAGGTTATATGGTAGATGGTGGTCAGGACCTTTAAGCACCATACTGGCATGCGATCTGTGGCGGACAATATGTATATATATATATATATATATATATATATATATATATATTGTTGGTTTTGATTAATTTGTTTTTCATATTGCTGTTTTTGTATTATATAATATAATACAAAAACAGCAATATAACAAACAGATTAATAAAAAACCAACAATGTAATAATCTAAAATTCATAGATTCATAATCTAGTGATATTGCCATAATTAAAACTTAAAAATATAAATTCCTAAACAAAACAAAAGGATTAGAGTCATTAAACAATCATCAAAACAAAGAAACAAAGTTAAAAACAGTAAACACAATGACAAACCCTAATTCCTAAAACTATTTTATTTAATCCTCCTCATTCTTGTCAATGTCTGCATAATTAATTTCAACAAAGTGATGTTGCTCATCCTAAAATCCTTTGCCTTCTTCTCCATATGAATGTCTCAAATTAGCATTTGAAACTAATTCCTCCTCATTGCTAGAATTTGAATCTTCTAATGGTTCAACTTCTTCCACAACAACCATTTTCCCCTTCTTTGAAGCTACTCCTTTGACTCTCTTAGAAGGATTAGAAGATACTCCTACTTGCCTCTCTCCAATTGCAAGTTGTTTCCTTTTATGATGTATAGTGTATTGTGTAGGCTCATCAAGTTCCAAAACTTTATAAACTTGATTCCAAGTAAGGTCATCATCTCCTTCATGAACCCTCTCATCTTCACCTTCTTCCTCATCCATCTCTCTAATTAGAAACTCATTGCAATCATCAATCACAGTGAGACTAATTGGATCCATTTCATCCTTAAGGTTAGCCTTTCGTGGAGTGCTTGATTATATTTAACAAATACCAAATCATGTAGTCTTTCATGCTCGAGTCTATTTCTTCTCTTTGTATGAACCTAAAACAATTAAATAAATACTTATTATTTAAGGAATAACTATAGGGAAGATATTGATTGTTGACTTTAAATAAGAAATTAATTACTTGCTCAAACACACTGCAATTAAGTTCGCAACCTGAAGCACTATATGTCAAGCTAAGGATCCTAATTACAAGTTGTTGCAAATAGAGTATTTGAACCATATATTTGCCACCATTGAGCTACAAATGCAACCAAAATATGTTAAAGACACTAAAGCAAGTGACTTGAAGCATAAAAGTTTAGAATTTGCAATCTTTTGTCTCTCACTTGGTGTAATTTCATCCCTCATTCCTTTAGTAGTTGTGGACCCAAACATACTACTTCCAGCTTTATATTGAGCTAACTTCTTATGAAGAATCTTCTCCATCTCCTAATCTCCCAACAATTTATTTATAGAATCATGCAAACCCCCAATAATCTCACTTTTAAATTCCATCTGTGGGTTTGCATAAAAGAACTTTGGGTTCAAAAAGTGGTCAACAACATGTAAATGGCGATGAAGCTAAATATCCAATCTTTTATCAATGATTGCAAACACATCCTTGTATTTGCTTTCATTTTTAAAAGATTTCTTAATGGTTCCTTCGCCTTGTCCATTGCTTCATATATGTAGCCCATAACGGGTTTTTCTTCACTATCTACAAGTCTAAGCACTTTCACAAGAGGACCCGTCACTTTCAGAATGAAAACCACATTCTTCCAGAAACTAGGCATCAAGACAGTTTTAGTGGCTTCCTTTCCCTTGACCTCCTTTGCTAGTCTATTTTCATTTCATTCTTCTGAAACACATCTTTCTAAGATTCATTTTATCTTCATGAAGCATCTCCAAGGAAAGATATGATGCTGCAAATGAGTGATGACATGCCTCACTAACTCCCTTCCACCGGTAAAGAACCTCAACATGCTTGAATGGCTATATATGAAGCCAACAAGAGAGATAACTTGTTGAATAGTCTTCTTTATAGTGGGCAGTTTACCAATATCCTCCAACATCAAGTCTATACATTGTGCAACACAAGGAGTCCAATAAATCTTTGGTCTTTTCTCCTCTAGCAACTTACCAGCAAGAACATAGTTACTTCCGTTGTCCGTTATAACTTGGACAACCTTTTCCTCTCTAATCTCCTCCACAATAGAATCCAACAACTCAAACATCTTTTCTCCAATCTTTACATAGTCAGTTGCATCCACAAATTTTAAGAACATTGTCCTAGAAAAGGAGTTTACCGAAAAGTTTATGATGCTTCTAGTTTTTTGTCTGTCCAAGCATCTGACATTATCGAACACCCAAAATTTGCCCATTGATCCTTTAGTAGCTTCATTAACTCGTTAGTGTACTTCGCCTTTTTCTAAAGAAGTGGTACTCTAATGTCATGGTAGGACGGAACTTTCAAATGTTTTCCAAAATTTCCAACTTCGTGAAGCATGTCTTCAAAACTTTCTAATTTTATTAAGTTTAAAGATAGGCCAACTTGATACGAGAAGTGAGTTATGTATTGATACACCCTTTCTAAAGCTTTTTATCACAAAGTTCTCTTATGCCTGCTTGTACTAATTTGTCTTTCCTATTCTTTGCAGCTGTAGGCTGAGGTTGAGTAAAAAAGTCCATAGGTCCCTTCCTAGTATCTTTCAATATAAAATCACCAACAGGAGGTAGCTGAGATGGAGCACCAGAACTTCTCATTTCCATGAACTCTTGTTCAAAATGTTCTTCAATATCTTGCATTATTTTTTTAAATGTTTCAATTTGCTTATGCTTTTTTCCCTTCATAACTTCCCTTATCTCAACCTTTACAACTTCACGAGTCATCAAACAAGCTGTAACATTTTTTGTTTTTCCAATCAAATGTTGTTTCTCCCTTGTTGTACTTCCTTTAATAACCTTCCGACAATAATTACAACAGATTTCATTTGTGTCATTCTCTCTAACGGGTGTACAGTGCTTCATCCCACGCCAGTCCTCTTAACGCTAATTGAATTTGAGGATACATTAAGGGTGTTTGTTTCTACCCTTGACATGATTGTTAAATTGAAAAACAACTTTTATAAAAAAATCAAAAAAAGAAAACAAATTAATATCTCTTTTATAAACAAAGAGATATCAGAGAGAGAAGTAGAGAACCTTTTGGTCGTGTGAGAAGGAGAAAGAAGTGGGCGTGCAAAAGGGAGAAGAGGAACAATGGTTGTGCGAAGAAGAGAAGACAGCACCACGAGGTGGCTGTGGTGTGTGGTTTGTTGTTGCTGGCACCGGAGAACTTGTCGAAGATTGCGCACTGGGTTGTCATCGTCGAGATCGTGTTCGCAGAGGTGGGTTCGTTTGCATGGTGGTTAGGGCTATGCACAAAAATAGTGTTCGACATCCAACTGGGTTGCGGCGACCCGATTCAAAAGCATGAAAAAAAAAAGCCCAATTGGGCACTACATCTACCATGTGCCACCACAACGTTTTCGCCATGTTGCCTACCACGCACTAAAGGGCGGACTCGCGCGATAACCAAGCCTAACGCCCATCACAGATCACGACCTTTGTTGCCACGGTGTTATGGTGCCACCATAACTGCCATGTGATAACACTACTATAAAGAAGACCATTCAGTGAAGTATCTCTCTTGCTGGCTTCATATATAGTCTCTTGGGTGTTCGATAATGTCAGATGCTTGGACAAATAAAAAGCAAAGAATCATCCTAAACTTTTTGGTGAACTTCTCTTTTAGGACAATGTTCTCAAAGTTTGTGGATGCATCTATGTAAAGACTAGAGAAAAGATGTTTGAGTTGTTGGATTCTATTGTGGAAGAGATTGTAGAGGAAAAGGTTCTCCAAGTTATAATGGACAGCGAAAGCAACTATGTTCTTACTGGTAAGTTGTTAGAGGAGAAAAGACCAAAGATTTATTGGACTCCTTGTGTTGCATATTGTATAGACTTGATGCTGGAGGATATTGGTAAGTTGTTCACTATAAAGAAGACCATTCAGCGAAGTATCTCTCTTATTGGTTTCATATATAGCCATTCAAGCATGTTGAGGTTCTTTATCGGTGGAAGGGAGTTAGTGAGGCATGCCATCACTCAATTTGCATGAATCTTTCCTTGGAGAGGCTTCATGAAGAGAAAATGAATCTAAGAAAGACGTTTGTGTCAGAAGAGTGGAATGGGAATAGGATAGCAAAGGAGGCCAAAGAAAAGGAAGTCACTAAAATTGTCTTGATGCCTAGTTTCTGGAAGAATGTGGTTTTCATTCTTAAAGTTATGGGTCCTCTTGTAAAAGTGCTTAGATTTGTGGATAGTGAGCAAAACCCAGTTATGGGCTACTTATATGAAATAATGGACAAGGCGAAGGAAACCATTATGAAGTCTTTTAAAAATGAAAGCAAATACAAGAATGTGTTTGCAATCATTGATAAAAGATGGGATATTTAGCTTCATCGCCCTTTACATGTTGCTGACCACATTTTGAACCCGGAGTTTTTTTATGCAAACCCACATATGAAATTTAATGATGAGATTATTAGGGATTTGCATGATTCTATAAATAAATTGTTGGGAGATTTGGAGATGGAGAAGATTGTTCATAAGGAGTTGGCTCAATATAAAGCTAGGAGTGGTATGTTTGGGTCCACAACTGCTAAAGCAATTAGGGGTGAAATTGCAACGGTAAGAGACAAAAGATTGCAACTTCTAAACTTTTACACTTCAAGTCATTTGCTTAAGTGTCTGAGTTTAACATATTTTAATTGCATTTCTAGCTCAATGGTGGTAGATGTATGGTTTAGATACTCTTTATGATGTAATCCTCCCTTGCAAGTGACCTATCACTAGGCTCATGGCTAGGAGGATAGAGGAGTATATGGCTAGAGTGGATGGAGGAAGACCTCACCTCCTTATGCGCATAGAGTTTATGTCATAGTCTTCATATCTCCTTTATGTTAGCTTTGTATTTTGCCTTGTATTTTCCTAAGTGGAGTGGTCTATCTTTTTTCTCTTTGGCCTTGTATTTGACATTTTTTTTTTCGTGAGTTTAAGGCCTAGGAGGTATGCTTGGTTCTTTTGTGGAGTGTATTAGCTAATTGGCACTTGGGAGTGTTGGTGAGATGTTTTATTAACCACACCCTCTCTTTACTAATTAAACCCAAATTCGTTAGCACATGAACAAATAGGAGGCAAGGTGGGTACCTTTGTCCCCCTAGAAGAGGTGCCGAATTTGAATAATGCCACATGACATCCTACATGACACTTAGTTAGTTCTAAGATTCATGATTTTAGGAGGATTTGCTCATTAATTCAAATTTGAACTTCCCTCCATTTTTTTCACCCTCTTGCACAGCCCAAGCTCACTTTTGCCCTATATATAGACCTCTCCACCCTTTTGTAAATTTTACAGTTGAATTGATGAAAATTGAGAGCATTTGTTTCATTGTTTGAGTGTCCTACTTTCTCATACTTGATAGCATCCTTGTACTTTTATCAAGGATTCATTTCCTTGTGGCAAACATCTCCACCTCTTGGCTTATCTCACAAGTGGTTCCAATTCCCCCTTCACCTTCTTAGAACCTTTCCATTCAACTCACTTCTTTGTGTAAACCTTGGAGGATGATCCTTGGGAATTCAAGCATGCAAAGAAGGTTACATCACCTTAGTTGCAACAATTTGCAATTAGGATTCTTAGCTCGACATGTAGTGCTTCAGATTGTGAACTTAATTGAAGTGTGTTTGAGCAAGTAATTAATTTCCTATTTAAAGTCAACAATCAATATCTTCCTTATAGTTATTCCTTAAATAATGAGTATTTATTTAATTGTTTTAGGTTCATACTAAGAAGAAATAGACTCGTGCATGAAAGATTACATGATTTGGTATTTGTAAAGTATAATCAAGCACTCCATCGAAGGTATAACTTTACGGATGAAATTGATCCAATTAGTCTCACTGGATTGATGATTACAATGAGTGGCTAATTGGAGAGATGGAAGGGGAAGAAGGTGAAGATGAGAGGGTTCACGAAGGAAATGATGACCTTACTTGGAATCAAGTTTACGAAGCTTCGGGACTTGATGAGCCTAGACAATACACTAGACGTCATAAAAGGAAACAACTTGCAATTGGAGATGGGCAAGTAGGAGCATCTTCTAATCCTTCTAAGAGAGCCAAAGGAGCAACTTCAAAGAAGGGAAAAAGGGTTATTGTTGTTGAAGAAGTTGAACCATTAGAAGATTTAGATTCTAGCATTAAGGAGGAGGAATTAGTTTCAAATGCTAATTTGGCACATTCAAATGGAAGATTTTTGTATGAGCAGCATCGCCCTGTTGAAATTAATTATGCAAACATTGATGAGGATGATTAAATAAAATAGTTTTAGGAATTAGGATTTGTCATTGTGTTTACTATTTTTAAACTTTTTTTCTTTGTTTTAATGGTTGTTTAATCCCTTTATTTGGGTTAGGAATTTATGTTTTTAAGTTTTAATGATAACAATATCACTAGAGTATGAATTCTATGAATTTTAGATTGTTACATTATTGGTTTTAATTAATATGTTTGTTATTTTTTTGTATTATATATGTATATAGGGAATTCACTTAGTCCAATAGTAAGTATAAAAGACTTACTCTTTATCCCCATTCTTTATTTTTTTTATATCTAATGATTAAGATTAGTTATTCATTATAACCATTAGATTTTAAGAAAATGAATGAATAGGATGAGGAGTAAGTCTTTTATACTTACTCTTGGAGTAAGTGGATGACCTCTCATATATATATTTGTCCGTCATGGCAGTATGACACTTAAAGGTGCTATCCGCCATTTGCCGTATAACCTTCTTGACAACCTTGCCTACATATCAAGGGTATAGCTACTAGAATTGGAGTAGAGAATGCATTAGATGCATATGAAATCATGAGCAGGAAAGCAAATGTTAAGGAGAAAGTACACACAGAGTATTGACTTAGTGGTATCAAGTTCAGTAACAAAGAAAAAGGACTCACACAAATAAAAGTGGAGAGAAGGAAGGGATGATTGCCTCAATTAAAGAGGTGGTTGAATCATTAAAAGGTTTTGCAAAAATTACTAAAATGAAGGTTGAGAATAAAAAATGATGGAGAAAAAAGAAGATGAGGAAGTGGTATATGCAGTACACGATGAATTAAAGAATTACCAAATTAGATGGTGGATTTCGACACCATTTATTGACAAATACAAAATCCCCATAGGTTTGCAATACTAAAATCTCTTTCAATGAATGAGAAATAGGATTACATATTGGCCTTTATGTCTTGATACAAAATTGGAGGTAGTATTTGGATTCAACTTAATTATATTTAATTATTTTTGTTTTGTAATAGTGTTTTGATCTTATTTATATGTGATTGCATTGCAAAGGGAGAGGATGATTAATGTATGTCTTTAGGATTACAACGGTTTCTACAATTTCTTAAGTGAACCAAGTTTATTTACAAATCATTAGAAACATTTTTAAATTAGATATATTTCTGGTTTTGACTAAAGCATAAGAAAACTATGATAGGGTTTTAATTGAGAATCATTATCTTTTTAGTATAAGGAAATTTATTGAGTTGTGCTTCAAAATTGTGTTATTTTATTGTTTTTTGACAAGGAATTTCAAACAGTTAAAATTTGAGAATTCTAATTTCCTTCTCAAATGTGAGAATTTGCGAATTCCCATCTTCCATTGTCGCACCTGAGACTCTCACATTCACACATGCATCTCGCAGACTCTCATGTTCACCCATCATCGTGTTGCGTTCTCTCTCTAGTCACTATTGCGTGCGATGCGATTTCTCCCTCTCATTGTGCTCTCGTGTCATGATCTCTTTTTCGTGTTTAACACTTCTCTTCAGTCATTGCTTGGTTCTCTTGCGTCCCTCATTTTCTAATTCATTTTCTAATGCTTTGTCTCTTTCACACAAATCTCTCTCTTTATGATTTGTTTCTCCTAGGGATGGATTTGGGTTGAAATGATAAATATCTTGTGATTTATGTCATAATGTTATATTTGTCTTGCTCAATTTGTTATAGAAATCAAAGTGATTGACTCCTTGTACTCTCCTAGTTCATTAATAAAATTGTTTGGCATAAAAAAAAAATAAAAAAAAATCAAAGTGATTGAGTTTTTGAATTTGTTGGTTTATGTGTAAGACTAACACTTATTATTCAATTTCATCAATTAGTTTATAATTTGTTTTTTTTTTCTATGCATTTTTTCCCTTTATCATAATGTTTAGACAAAAGTTCTCTTCTGTTTGTAAAATCCTTAAATAGGATATTTATATGTTATCTAGTTTTACTTAAATTTATTTGTAATGATAATTCATTTAATGTGTCATTTTGTATGTTGTAGGTCTCATGAATAGATGTCAGTCAATATAATTGATGATATTGTTGATGAACACCTTATTGATATTGACTCTCAAAACCCCAAATGATAAGAAGAGTCAAGGTAAAGCTAGTATTTGCCATTACCTTTTTTCTACATTAGATTAGTGACTTTAGATAATGAGTATCTCTTCTTAACCATCATCCACATGAAGTCTCGGATAAATTAATTAACAAAGTTCATGTAGACTTGGAAACAACTTTCTTCCTAGTTTAGAAGCATTGGACTTCTTTGAAACATATATAAAACGTGAAGATGCGTAGATATAACCATAGTAATTGTAATTCTTTGTTCAATACTTCCTTTCAATACGAACTATGTCTTGAAGCTTTGCCTTAGACACTTCAAAACAGGTTTAGAAGGTTGTCTAGCTTCCATTTTCCCATCTTTCTTGTAATTGGATATCCTAAGTTGGAAAAACTTATGTTCACTACAGCTATAGTCGTTAACTTATCTGCATAAGCATAGTAGCATACTGCATCTCTCAGGTAAATGGAAAAAGGTTTGCATTTTCATCCTAATGGGTAGTTAATGTTGGCAGGAGATGATACTGACAAGCTCTGAATATGCTCCTCAAAGGTAAGATTTCTATATTAATAGTTTTTATGGATTATTTTGTTTATTCTTACCAAAGGTATTATTTACCAATGTCTCCTTTATTATCTTATGCATATTTGTTGGTCATTTAGAGATCAACTAAGAAAAGTTTATTATTGTATGATATTGTTGCAATGTCCAAAATGGAATTGATGTTGGCAAGTAAACAGATAAAATTTGACAGTCAAATTTGGCCTATGACTCTTTTCTATATATTATCTTTCATGTATTCTTTGGGTATCTGAGCATGGGTTATGCTATTTTGCAACACTTTGTGTAAACTATTGATTTGTAGATTTGATTATATTCCATGTGGCTGTGGAGCTTGAACTCTAGGATACAACTTTGAATTTCAAAGGTTTCACAAATTTCTTCAAAATAATTAATTTTATCAGTGTTTTGATGATTTTTTCTTGAGAAATGCTAACAAAACTTTTCTAACACTCTCTGAGACCTTCTTGATAGTATGTTTGGTTAGAATTTATTGGAAACTACCTATTTTGGCGGGTTTCACTTCCCATTTAATCACTCTTGAATGTACGTGGAATTTAAAAACCAATATGTTTAACCACCTTTCTATTTTGGAAAATGATAAACGTATCACTGGTGAGAGGTAAACCACCAGTGGACACCTAATGATGTGGCACATTAAACTGTTTTTTATTTGAAAATTAAAAAATTAGAAATTAAAAACAAAAACGAACGCTTCTTAGCTCGTGTTCTTCTTTCGTCACTGCTACCTAACCCTTCTTATTCGCGACAAAGTGTCTGTTCTTCTTCTTCGTTCGTCGCTGTTGCCTAACCCTTCTTCTTCGTAACAAAATGCCCATTCTTTTTCTTCTTTGTTTGCCATTGCTGCCTAACCCTTGTTCGGTACCCTGCCTAACACCACGACCTTGTGAACCAAGTTTGCTTCTTCCTCCTAATACTTGCCGCTTACAACCAAACCGAGTTTGCTTATTCTTCCTGGTAAGACCGATTTGCTTTTCTTTTTCTTACTCCTAACACTCGCCACTTTTCTTCTTCCTTCTAACACCTGCCTTTTTGCTTTTTCATCCTAAAGAGGGTACCGAAGTTCTCCTCTTCTGTCTCGTTTACCACCACAAAAGTTTGCTTCTTCTTCCTCCTAACACCACTAGCGATACATTTATCATTTTTCATATGTTTATTTATCTGCTGAGAGTATTTGTATGTTTTGTGTAAAGGATGGGAAGTTATATATCTAGAAGTAAAAGCATAGAATAGGGGAGGGAACAAATTGTTTCTCAGAGGGTTCATACTAGTGGCTCGAGGAACTAAAAAAAGGAGGGAACAAATTGAGTTTTACAATATAGTTACAGTCAAAATCCAGTATATAGTTCATTAGTAATGCTAATTGATGATTAAAAATGTGAACAGATTCCTAAGACATTATTAACTTTATGAAACCAATTATGTGGTCCCTAATATCATGCTTTCATTTGGGGGTAACAAGGGAGAAAATTGTCAGTGGCAGCACGAACATGGAGGAACATTTGAATGAATCCATAAGGAAATCATCATAACTACATAAAAAGACAATGTTTGTTTCAATTAATAAAATATAATTTATATTCATTCTGAATGTAACATTAATTAATTATGTAGTTATGATTGTGGAGTGCATGTTTTAAAGTATATGGAAATGTGGATTTAGAGAGCAACTTCGATGATGATAACACTGTTATTGCCTTACCACTTACTTAATTGTATGGCATACATATATAAAATAGGTTGTTTCGTTTATTGTGACTTTTCTTTTGGCACCAACTAGTATGTTAAACTAATATTTACCTTACCACTTTCTTCTGCACATGGCCTCATTTAACTCATTCGTGGTTTTATTTCTTCAATTAGAAAAAATATTAACCAATTACTGAGCACAATTCACGAAATATACTTTCATAATATAGTAGTTGTTATTAAAAAGTGTAAAGCGTTGAGGTAGACATTGCAACATCATATGTGGATGGATACTGAATTAGTCATTTTGTTAACTTAAATATAGTTTCATATACCTTGTCAATTGCAGGTAAGTCTATGTTAAACTAATATTTGCCATGGACCAAGTTAGTGGAGGATCAGAGCATAAGAGTTGTGAAGAAACATGTGAAATAATTGTGTCCATTGTTGGCATGTCATTTAAAGCAGCAGATGAAGTTAAGTCATTCTATCAACAATATGTCATACATAAAGGCTTTGGCATGAAAGTTAGAAACTTAAAGAAAGGAGCAAATGAACAGTCACGATATTTCATTTTAGCATGTGCATGAGAGGGTCATCACGATGTTGTGATTTCCTTAGACTGCAAGATACGACCCACTACGAAAATTGAATGTCCGGCAAAAATCACTGTTGGGTTAAGGGATGGACTATGGTACAATTTTTTTGTAAATAAGGTGCATTCCCATGAGCTTAGTCTAACTAAATCTCGGTTGTTTCGGGGTAATAAAGGAATTAACCTTCATATACAACGAAGACTTCAGATCAATGATAAAGCAGGTGTTAGGTTGAACAAAAGTTTTCGTTCCATCATATGCGATGATGGAGGATATGAAAATATCCCATTTGTGGAGTGTGATGTTTGAAACTTTTTTAGTAAGGAAAGACATGCACTAAGAAAAGAAGGGGATGGAAAAGCATTGTTGTCATATTTTGCTTGTATAAGAGAAAATAGTAAAGACTTTTTCTATGACATAGATTTAGATGATAACTTCCATGTCGTAAATGTTTTTTGGGTTGATGCATGAAGTAGAGTTGTTTGTGAGTATTTTAGAGATATAATCATTCTTAACACCACTTATTTGACAAAAAAATATGATGTCATTTGCTCCATTTTTTAGAGTAAATTACCATGGGCAATTCATTGGTTTGTTATCTGTTGAAGACAGTAATAATTTATGTGGTTATTTCAGAGTTGCTCTATTGTATGTCTTCAAAAGTTCCAAAAGGTATTGTGACAAATCAATGCAAAGCCATGCAAAATGCAATCCATGTAGTCGTCCCAGCTCTCGTCATAGATGGTGTCTATGGCATATAATGAAATAAATTCCTGATAAGTCAAGTAGCTTTGCTGAGTAAGCACACATTAAGCATGCAATAAAAAATGTTGTTTATGGGTTGACATCAGTGGATCAATTCACTAGTTTGTGAAGCGCATTGATTGACAAATTTGGTTTGGGAAACAATGAATGGTTGGCCAGCCTTTTTTAAGAACGATATAGATGGGTTCCTTGCTACTTAAAAAATGATTTTTGGGCAGGAATGTCAACAACACAATGCAGTGAAGGTATGAATACTTTCTTTTATGGATAAATCAATTTGAAAACAACCCTGCAACAATTTGTCAAGCAATATGATAATGCATTGCAACAAAAGGTTGAAAAGGAATACGAGGCTGATTTTGCTTCGCTAAACAACATCATTCCGTGTGGGTCACAGTCGATTCTTGAAAGGCAATTTCAAGATGAATACATACACGCAAAATTTAAAGAGGTTCAAGTCGAGTTTAGAGTAAAAATTAACTGTTTGGTGGCAAATGTGTCATCTATTAGTTCAAATTGGTCATATGAAATCATGGGGGAAAGGATGGTTGGTCGATTGTTTGTAGAAATAACTTTGTCTGTCACATTCAATCGAGATGGTGATGATGTTAATTGATCTTGCTTACTTTTTCAGTTTATTGACATTATGTGTTGTTATTCTTTATTAGTTCTTGTTCAAGAAAGGGTGAAAAGTATCCCTTCTAAATACATTTTGGCCCGATGAAGAAAAAAGATAAGGAAGCATTCATACATCGAAGCAACCTGTGATGTGAAGATAAACAACTAAAAATTGATTGACTTGATAGGTTATGTAGAAGGTTTTATGACACTACACAAATTGCTTCAGAGTTGAAGGAGAAAACAGAATTGTTGGACAAATTGTTAACTTCATTTCATAAGAGCATTGATGAACCACTACAGCAATCACATACCAGTAAGGCTGGCGAAACAAAAGACATTAATGACATTGGATGCCAAATTTTACTCCAATCAAAAGTTGGTGGGAACAAAACATTGATTCTAGTTCATTGCATGTTAAAAGGAAAGGAAGACTCAGTTCTAGTCGAAAGTTGTGTACACATGAGAAAATACTCGTAAGAAAAAGAGGACCAAGAGGAGTCAAAATTTCTAATCAAACAGATGAAGTAAGTTTACAATTGGTTTGTGTTACACTATAATGGTATATTATACTTGCCATCACAATGTCATATCAAATTAAATACTTATAATCACAGGCGATTATGTTTCAACAACATATTGTTCATAAAATTGGGTTTTAACAAATAAATTTTATTATTTTGTAGGACAACATTAATGGAATAACTACTGACGTATTCCAATCAACTCTGGATGTAGAGTCTTATATTGATATAAGGACTGATGATACATGTGATCATTTATCGACTTTGGTGTGTTAATCACCATTTTAGTATACAATTGTAGTTGTTATGAATTTGTTCATTTCAATGAGAATGTAAAAAATATTCAACTTCATGTGTACTATGTGTCATGTAACTTTCACTTTTCGATTAAAAATATTTATATATCTTTGTTTGCTATATTTTTTCTAACACTTGACAGTTGTCATGCCAAAAAAAATGAACATAAAAAATAATTAACTTTTGGCCTTATCAACTATCAAATATCAATAACAATAGCTTTTCGTCATTACTATGAGAAGTTGAGACTAGTGTAACTCCAACTCAATTGTCAACATCAACACATGAAATTGGGTACATTATTGTTATTTTACTAATCCATGGTTCTTATGATATAAATCTCTATCAATGTAACAATGTGGTTTTCACTAATACATTGTTGTTTCACGTGCAGGGCAAAACAATAGGTATATTTACAAATACTTTGTGCAACATTTTTTGTGTAGCATTTTTAGGTTCAACAACCACATTTGTTTAAAATCAGTTTGTTGGAAGCTTAGAAGCAGTTTGAAGTCCATACAATTACCATCAGTCATAGATTTAGCTGACAACGATTTTTGAAGATATTTGTAACACCAAAAGTTGAAAAATTTTGTCCTGAAGTAATATTTTGTATGATAGTGAAGGACTAATGATGTATTATATCGTATTTTTTTGTGTTTATGTTTTGCATGCTAGGTCAATTGTACATGTCCTATTTTGTAAATTTTTATGTTGCATGTGTATCTTCAAAATATGTTGTAATCATGGATTTAATTATGGAATAGACAATACTTTTTGAATTTATATTTCTTGGTTGTGTCTTTTTACACCTACATTGGATTTGTTTTACAACTTCATCGCATATAGGTTAACCTAATGTATAGGTATTATGGGTTATGGCGCATAACTGCATATTATGGATGCAATTGGTAAGTGTGTGTTACACTAGATTTATTTACAACATAAGATTTAATATTTGTCGTATTTTTTGCAAAACTAAAGCAGAAATCAATCAAGAATCTTTAAATGTATTTAGCCAAACACCATTCATTGCCAAATTTTTACAAACAAAAACTAAAGTCCCTAACAACATGAACAACAAATGGAAGGACACTTAAAAATTAGTACATCATTGTTGTTAGAAGACAAATATGGTGAAGTTATTCATAACACATACCTTTGTGTTGTCAACTCACAGTCAAAGATTAAGAATCTTTACTCTTCATCAGAATTAGATAACGAGTCTGGTGTGCATAGGATATTTTCTTCTTCAACCAATGATAGTTGTTGTCTATTTGCTAGTTAGAAACTTTTCACATACTTTCAGCATCCCGTATCTTACCCTCCTTATTGCCATTATATTATTATCAGTTCTAATACGGAGCAGTGCTTTCTCCATATGCTGATATGAAAGATTGAACTGTTGCCACATCTAAAATGGTTGTCAAATGTGGAATTGGTGCTTGAACCTCATTTAGATCTCTTTGTAAATCCGATGACTTTCAATTCATAGTCTCAATTCTTTTCTTATTGCCTTCTTTGCAACAAGCAAATTAGTCTGATTCTCATAACACTCTTCTAGCTATAATAGTAGATACCGATATTCTACCATGCATGAAAATATTTAACTAACACTTCACTTATTATAATGAGTAAATGACCCTCAACAAGTTTGAAAATCTGATTGTCACTCTTATAGATAGTGAAATTATTTTTTCTATTACAATGAACAACATATTGAAGTGACAAGTCAATGATGTCATGGGTTGCAAAACTAATGTGCTACCACAGGTGACAAAATTTGCAAATATTCTCAAAATGGAATTATAAGGTTAACTAATGAAGGGTTAAGTGGTTAAGTTAACTATTCATTGGGTGAATTTGACCTTTCTTAATTTCATAACCTAAAACATGACAAGACATAAAAAAAATATAGGTCTAGTACATTGATTACTATGTTGAGGTGACAAGTTAGTGGTGTCATGGGTTGCAAAATTAGTCATGTGCTGCTGTAGGTGGCAACTTTTGGCAGACTCTCCAAGAAAAGTTAAGACGTTAGTTTGTCACACCTATATTCCACGAAAGAAATTTTGTTACATAGTTATACTTTCATGGTTGAAAAACATTAACAACCCTAAATGAAAGGTCTATTCCCATAAACATGCAATTACTTACGTGTTTGTGTTGGATGTCAGATTCCAATTGCAAGGTTAACTAACGAAGGGTTAAATGGTTAATTTAAGTATTCATTGGGTGAATTATCTTTTCTTAATTTGACATCCTAAACCCTGATAACACATACAAAAATATAGGTGTAGTACATTGATTACCATGTTGAGGTGACAAGTCAGTGGTATCATGGGTTGCAAAAATAGTCATGTGTTGCTATAAGTGGTAGCTTTTGGCAGAGATTCTCCACTGAAAAGTTATTTGGATAGTTTTTCATACCTAAATTCCAAGAGAGCAATTTTGTTACACAATTACACTTTCATGGTTGAAAAGCATTAACAACCCTAAACGAAGGGTCTATTCCCATAAACATACAATTAATGACCTGTTTTTTGTTGGACGTTAGATTCCAATTAGAAGTTAACTAATACAAGGCTAAGTTGTTAACTAAACTCTTCAGTGGGTGAATTCGGGTTTTCTGAATGTGACACCGTAAACCATAAAAGCACATACACAAATGTAGGTCTAGTAACACCATGTTGAGGTAACAAGTCAGTGGTGTCATGGATTAAATGGTTTGTTCACATAAACATGTAATTTCGTTAATGTGTATCGTTAACTCAATTTCATACCACTATAAATAGGAGTAGTAGGAAGTAATTTTTTCATTCAAGTTCAACAACACTCATACAAAACATAAAACTTGATAAACACCATGGATGATCATGATTATTGGTTATTTTCCCATAAGTCAAGGGTCATTGGAACAAGAGACACACCATGTAAAGTGATAAAATGTATGGGTCGAGTATGATCAATAGAGCAAGAAACCTTCCACTACAGCTTATGTCCACAAGATCGATTTTCAGCTTCAAATATGAATGAGTATCACAATGAATGGGAATATCGTGTTAATGAATATACCAAGCTTAAAGACTGCTTATGACAACTTGACCTCAAAAGACCAAAACAACGATCTCTTGAAGTGGTTCATGATAATAATGAGTCGTTAGAGTTGGTTGTTAACATTATACGACATGAAAACAACCAGATACAAATACGACTTAACAAGTATAAAGTTGTATATGATGCATGTGATGCACAATAAGCTAAAACCTGAACAATTCCTTCAGATAAGCAATTGATGAATTTAGGGACCTCCCTCAATATTCCACAAATGGAGACTTATCAGATGAGGAAGAATGATTTAATCATTTGAATAAACATGCATATTTGGAACAAATTTTGTTGTATGCAATCATATAATATGACCTACTTAATTGCTCATGATATTTATGAGTTTGCAACATTCTAAGCACTCAATTATGGGTAGTTAACTTAAGAAAATATGGTGTCTTAAAATTATTTGCACCAACAAGGACAAATCTCAGAAATTTCAAGAGTGACCGTTAAGTGGTTAATCCTGAATAAAATAAGTGGCTAACTTTACACACCACATGGTTAAGTACAGTTTTGTGATAATTTTCTCCATACGGGGCGCAATCACTTTCAGGCAACTTGCTTGCCACTCAATTATACTTAGTTCACTTGAGAAAATATCGTGTCTAACATTATTTGGGCCAACAAGGACAAATCTCTTGCAAATTTCAGAGTCATTGTTAAGTGGTTAATCCTAAACAAAATAAGTGGTTAACTCCACATACCATGTGATTAAGTACATTTTTCTGAAAATTTACACCACATGGTGTTGAATCATTTTCATCCAACTTGCTTACCATTCAACTATACTTAGTTCACTTGAGAAAACATGGTGTCTAAAATTATTTTGGGGCAACAAGGACAAATCTCTTACAAATTTCAGAGTCACTATTAAGTGGTTAATGCTAAAAAAATAAGTGGTTAACTCCACATTCCATGTGGTTAATTACGGTTTTCTAAAAAATTTCTCCACAAATGGTCAAATTACTTTTAGTCAACTTTGCTTACCACTCAATTATACTTACTTCACTTAAGAAAACATGGTGTCTAAAATTATTTGGGTCCATAAGGACAAATCTCTTATAAATTTCAAAGTGACTATTAAGTGGTTAATCCTTAAACAAAAAAGTTGTTAACTCCACATCAATGTGGTTAACTACAATTTTGTGACCATTTTTCACTTGAGAAAACATGGTGTTTAAAATTATTTGGGCCAACAAGGATAAATCTCTTACAAATTTAATAGTGACTGTTAAGTGGTTAATCTTTAATAAAATAAGTGGTTAACTCAATATATCATATGGTTAACTGTAGTTTTATGAAAATTTTCTCCTCACGAGACTAAATCACTTTCAACCAATTTGCTTACCACTTAACTATACTTAGTTCACTCGACAAACATGGTGTCTAAAATTATTTGGGGCAATAAATACAAATCTCTTACAAATTTTAAAGTGATTATTAAGTGGTTAATCTTCAACAAAAAAAACGGTTAACTCTACATATGATGTGGTTAACTACAGTTTTCTAAAAAGTTACTCCACATAAGGTCAAATCACTTTCAGTCAACTGGCTTACCACTCAACTATACTTAGTTCACTTGAAAAAACATGGTGTATGAAATTATTTAGGCCAACAAGGACAAATATCTTACAAATTTCAGAGTGACTATTAAGTGGTTAATCCTTAACAAATTAAGTGGTTAACTTCACATACCATCTGGTTGACTGATGTTTTCTGATAATTTACTTCACACGGTGTCAAATCACTTTCAGCTAACTTGCTTACCACTCAACTATACTTAGTTCAGTTGAGAAAACATTGTGTCTAAAGTTATTTGGGTCAACAAGGACAAATCTCTTACAAATTTCAGAGTCACTGTTAAGTGATTAATCCTGAACAAAATAAGTGGTTAACTCCTCATAGCATGTGCTTAACTACAATATTGCCATATCACTTTCCACCTTGCTTCCACCCATACTTCTACTACTTTTCTTCTTTACAGGTTTTGTACTAAGTTATTTCATCAATGATGACAATTCAATTGCAGCAACATTGTAATGGATTCATACAACCTTGTAAGTTAAAATATTAAATGGTAAACAATATAACTTAACTATTATTATCATTATTGAAATAAGTTTGTAAGGTAAAATATTAAATGCAAAGCAAAATATGAATTTTGCATAATTGAATCCTCCATAGTTGCTTTTTAACCCCAATTATGCACATAATAAACAAACCAAAATAAATGTACTGACAATTGGCAACAGGTATATTGCAATGAAATAGGTTCTTCATTACATTCCATAACACAATTTCACAATATTAGAAAATAGTGCAATTATCCTCAATGGGTGTTTCACTTCATTAAAAAATACAACTCTCAAACTAACATCCTACAACTTACCCTCTAAATTTAAACTCCTAACAACTAACACCTCTTTCATTAATTCCTAATCATGAACATAAACAAAACAATGCACATAATTATAGTGGTTGTCCAACATATAACAAAAAAATAATACATAATGTATCCTTTCTTCATCTCCAAATCAAGCTTCTTTTGTAATTTTTGTATGTTCTCCATTGCCTCCTGTAATTGTTGCTCAGTCTCATTCCTACTCTCTTGTTTTGAACTATCATATGCATCTTTATCCATCCATCTAAAATAATTGCATGAGTTTTGGCCCTAAACATGTTATATTAATTACTGAATTTTTTACCCTAAGATCACAAACCAAACAAATTCTGTAAAATAAAATGCAAAAAAAAAAAAAAACAAACCATGCATTCCAATTAAGGCATCTCCAAAAAACCTTTCCTCGGTTGTTTTCGCAAGTTGATGTGTATATGTAATCTCTTTCATCACATAAACAATGTCTTCATCTAATCCTTGGCGAATGAGAAACGTATAAATGTAACCATATATAGATATATACATATCTCATCCTTTACGCAAAACATACAGGCACTCTCAGCAGATAAATAAACATATGAAAAATGATAAACGTACTGCTAGTGGTGTTACGAGGAAGAAGAAGCAAACTTTTGAGATGGTAGACGAGGCAAAAGAGGAGAACTTCAGTACCTTGTTTAGGATGAAGCAAAAGGGTGGGTGTTAGGAGGAAGTAGAAGCAAAACGACATATGTTAGGAGTAAGAAGAAGCAAAGCAAAGCGATCTTACCAGAAAGAATAAGCAAACTTGATTTGGTGGTAAGCGACGGGTATTAAGAGGAAGAATAAGTAAACTCAATTCGCAAGGTTGCATTGTTAGGCAAGTTACCAAACAAGGGCTAGGCAGTAGTGGTGAACGAAGAAGAAGAAGAACAAGTGCTTTGTTGCGAAGAAGAAGGGTTAGGTAGCAATGACGAATTAAGAAGAAGAAGAAGAATGGGCGCTTTGTCGTGAAGAAGAAGAAGGGTTAGGCAATAACGGCGAAAGAAGAAGAAGAACGGAAGCTAAGAAGCATCCATTTTTGTTTTTATTTTTTATTTCAAATAAAAAACAATTTAATGTTCCACATCACCAAGTGCTTACTGATGGTTTACCTCTCATCAGTGGTATGTTTATCAGTTTCCTTCTATTTTATATGTGGTTATTATTTTGATTTTGTGTACTTTCAATCCACGATTTGAATTTGGTAATTTTGACCCTGAAGTGTATGTTCATTTCTGGAGATGTGCTCTTCATTCTTCTTTTGCTCATCCATTTCCTTTTGAATGTTGTCAACATGTACACTTGTGTTTCTAGTTGCAATTATAATTCAAATTTTTAGTTGTGTAAATCTATTTATTTCTAGATGTGTCTATCTATTTGTTGATTATTTGCATTAGAGAGGGAGATAATGATTAATGAATGTCTTGAGGATTACAACACTAACAACAATTACTACATTATAGTCGAAGTGAACAAAGTTTATTCACAAGACACTCGAGACTAATATTTAAATTTAGACATATTTATGTTTTTTACCGAAAATCATTATCTTTTTATTAAGCAAGGGAACTTTATCCAGTGCTTCAAAATTTTATTATTTTTTATTTATCGGCAATTATATATACATAAAAACAAATATGAAAAAGCCTATGTGCACAATGCATGCCACTCGATTGTGGACTAACACAACTCTACTAGCATTATGCAGAAGAAAAACAAAACAAAAAATATTATTAATTATTTATATTTTTAAATTCTTAAATATTTAAAATTATTTTTTAAATTATTAAATATTTAAAATTATTTTTTTAAATTATGAAATAATTAAAAAATTAGAATTTATTTTTGGTAAAAATTTATTATTAAAATATAAATTTTTTTTAATAAACATTATAAAAAAATTAAAATGTCTTTATCCAAGGAAACTTAAATAGAAGAAATTTATATTTGTCTATTCAAACAAGATATTTAAATTATGAGGAGAATTTCAATATAAGCAATTCAAAAATACCATGGATTTAAAATTTTTAAAATTTTTAAAATATTCTATCGAAACCTTCCACCAAAATTAACGGAAAATGATTAATTTTGGATATAACTAATTTTGCAAAACTGATTTTGGGAAGATGTGATTTATATTTGAATGTGTTTACTATATAAATGTAAGTTATGAGTAAAATTTAATATAAATTTTTTTATCAATACTACTAAAGTTACTTAAATTGAAAATCTATTATAATTTTTTTTAAAGTTAAACTAAACATATTAAAATTTTTCTTAAATTAATTTTGAATCTATAATTAATTCTAGGTGTAGAATCAATCGTGAAATGTGAAGCAAACATACATTAAGAACTGAACCATAACATAGAACTCATATTGCTGGTTTGAATATTATATAGTAGAATTAAATAAAAAAAAAAACTTATTTGAGTGAATCATATACTTTAAAAAATTAGATAAAAATGTGTTTTTAGATTACTAAATTTTCAGCAATACAAAAAAAGTAGTCATAGTCCTTGTATTTTAAAAATAGTTATTTTAATTTGATCTTTTATTTAAAGACTAAAGTATGATTCAAGTTTATTTATGTTTTCTTAATTTTGGTTCTTATTATTTAGTTTTTTCATTTTTTAGTTTTAATAAATTTGCACTCTTTAATTATTATTTTTTTGTTTCTATATATTTACACTTTTGAAATTTTAATTCTTTTATGATTCGATTTTTTCATTTCTGATCTATGCATGTTTACAGTTTTAAAATTGAAATTTAAAAACAAAAATTTACAGAGATTAAAAATTAAGAAACTTTCAAAGATAAAAAAAAAATACAAATTTACATGAAACTAAAATGGAAAAAAAAATATGAAGACAAAATTTCAAATATAAAAATTAAAATTAATAATACCCGAAATTAAAATTTACTAGAATTGTAATTGAATATCAGTAATTAAACTCAAAATTAAAATAATTTCTATTACAACTATTGGAATGCACAATTGGACCTGTTTGTAGTGTTCATCTAACGGCCTAAAAGTTTTTCACCCCTTTAATAAAATTTTCTTTTCTATGGCTGAGCAAAGAATCACATCAATTTAGCTGAAAAATGTACGTGGAAGCTAAACTATTAACTAATGAGTTTATAAAGAAAATTATTAACTTATGATTAAACATGGATAAGAATGGTGTTTGGTGACTAATGCCTGCTGAAAGTAAAGTGGATTAGGCATGCAGAGCAACATAACATGCAGCAAAGCCACATTGCTACAACAAACAAATAACAATAGGATGGTCCATGACTCACTGATGAACCACTTTATGAACCTAACTAACTCCATCTAAAACTACCTAACAATAGCTATTTTAAGAATATTTAAAAGACTTCCTATAATGAAGGCCTAAGTTGAAATGTAGCGCAGAAAGGCCTCCAAAGCACTCAGTGCTGCCACCAAAGAGCCTTGGAAAAGTTGAGCTTCATGGATATCAAAGCAATCAGTGATACCATGAAACTTATTTATTGAAAGCTCTTTATAATCCAATTATATTCCTCGCCTAAAAGTATATCGACTATTTTGATAGATGACATAATAAAAAAAAGTGGGACAATAAGTATCCAAATTCTCCTATTCACATGCTCTCTCTTACGCCAATCTCCAACAAAATGCCAAAAACTGGCATAAATAGTGAAAGCACAAAGAAAAAAGTATGAAATACATTTTCTATTGCTGTAGAAAGCTATAACAAAGGAGCTATAAGAATTATGTGTCTAATTATAAACCACTGCAATTGTGTAGCTGCATAATTCTTGGCAGTCAACAAGCAAGTACTAAGTAACCCTTGTGGAAATAATTCTTGGCGGTCAACCAAGAAGTACTGACTAAGACTAACCATTCCAAGTTACAATTTCATAGTTAACTTAATATAATAATGAGATAGTTAGCTTAATATAACAATGAGACAGCAATGCTAAACAAAGAATTATCATGAGAAATATAACTAAGAAAATCTCAATATCAACAAATTCAACCATATCAAGAATCTCAATCTCACTTGTAACAGCAATGTTTTTAGCTAATTTCAAGAGTAAAGTTGTACAGATTCTTACACAAATCATTTGGTTGAACAATGCCAAATATAAGCCAATTTCTCAATGTAAGAACAGCAGCAACGTGACTTACCTTAATTTTAATCAAGCAAAATCACAGTTGCAAATAACTCCCACGTCAACACAATCTTTTCAACCGTTCCCGTAAGATTAAATCTCCTATAGTAGAACTTGAAAAACGTAAGAGATTAACGAACCTGATGAAAATAAACTAGGTATAAGAAATGAAGAAATAAGATAGAATGTGCGAAGAAGAAAGCAAAATAGGATTAATTTGAAGGTAGATGGCAAGAATTACCTCAAGAGATGGATGGATTACCTGACGCTACAAATGAAGCCTTTGCAGGTTTCATGGGATACGAATATTTTTTTTGTGTACATAGCCATGTGCCAATTTATATAAACCACACTGTTGATGACATTCCTCACCATCTAGGGGCAATTGAAAAGGTTTTGTAGGGAGCATCAACCGTACATTACAATACAAGCAATTAATTGATGATATGGTGAAGGTTAATGTTAAAGAAGTACATAATAGTTTTGTTCTAAATGATAATATAGTATATATAACTTTTAATTAATTTGGACTTGTAGGATAAACAAGTGAGAAGGAAACTAATTAAATATGAAAGAAATAATTTTGATATGGATGATTCATCAATATTGATGATAAGGTAAATTTATTCTACCTTTTTTTTTTTTTCATTTTAACAACCATATGTTTCAATTTTGCTTTTCACAACACTACCTTCAATTATTGGGAGGGAAGGGTTAGAAAACAAGTTATTTCAACTGTTGACACTATTACACGTGTAGCATGATTATGCATGTGACATTCATTGACATTACTGACAGTTATTAGAAGGAAGGTATATAAAACAAAGTTACTTTAATTCCAATTCATGGCACTACTACACATTTAAGTCTAGAATTCATATTTATTAACACTACTTTAATTAAATTTGCAGCTTGTATTTGGGCATATTTGATCATCATAGGGTTGGCCCTAGAGAATTTCTTAACAAATATGGATGGGATGCTCTCTCTACGTCAAAATTCTTTTCACCTGGAATGGGAGAGCTGTTCCATGGGTTGTGGATTCTGAAATTAAACCCTTGAGGCACAGAGGAGTTCGAGGAGGAATAGCATTCACAACTGTTTGGATTTCCAACCTCATTATTTCTGAGTCTTTGTCTTGGACACAAGCTATTGGGACAGCAAGAACATTCATGATGTTTGGAATTGTGTGGTTTATTCATTGGTTGCCTTCTTGAAAGTGAAGATACATTATTTGCAATTTCTTGAATTTATATCAAGAGTGAAACCAATAACAATCTCAAAATGAGAGATTTCAGAATACTAACAAAAGAATTGAATTTTTAGAGAACCAATAAGGGAACTAAATTCAAAACAGAACCCAAGTATAATTTGATGTCTCCTTTTGAATATTCAATATGTATGATCTCTCTAGTAAATCAGTTTGTTTTGTTTAAGGTTTTACACACACGGTTTATCTAGGTTCTGTGCGTTCTAGATTTGAGCATGGATGCCATCTTTTTTGTAGAATTTCTACATGATGTGTGAGACATGATTTTCTAAGCCACTTGTTTAAGCACGGGTTTAATCCCTAAGTAATTAATGGTTTTGATTAGTACTCTTGTTTTTCTCATTTTTATATATATTCTTCCAATTAGTAATATAATTTATTTATTTTTCTATGAATTTTTTCCCTCATAAATCATAATGTTTAGACAAAAGTTGCTCTTGTGTTTGTAAAATCCTTAAATAGGATATTTATATGTTATTTATATGTTATCTTGTTTTTCTTAAATTTATTTGTGATCATAACTCATTTAATATGCATTATATTTTATATGTTGTAGGTCTCATAAATAGATGTGAATCAATATAGTTGATTATATTGTTGATCTGATAAACCGTATGGATGTTAACCCAAATCCCAAATGATAAGAAAAGTAAAGGTAAAGCTACTATTTTCCATTAGCTTTTTCCCGCATTAGATTAGTGACTTTAGATTATGTCTTAGATAAATTAATTAAGAAAGTTGATTTAGACTTATGAATAGTAGCATATCGCATCTCATATAAATGGAAAATGAAAAGATGTTTGCATCTTTATCCTAATGGGTAGTTAATGTTGGCAGGATATGATACTGAAAAACTCTAAATATGCTCCTCGAAGGGTAAAATTTATATATTAATAGTAATTAATTTTTATTAGTGGTTATTTTTCTTGAGAAATGATACTTATCTAAACTTTATCTGAGAATATGATTAGTTAAAATTTATTGAAACTATTAATTTTAGTGGTTTCACTTTTCATTTAATTACTCTTGAATGTATGTGAAAATTAAAAATAAATATATGTAATTGGTATATATTATAAGTGTAAATATCTTTACACTTATATTCAATTACAATTATTTATTCATCGTAAATTTATTAATTTTATTAATTAGCAATTTAAAAGTCACATAAATAAAAAATTATGATTGAACATATGTGTAAAAGTCTTTTACACTAAGAATGTTTACCGATTAAAATCATATATTTAACTATCTTTCCGTTTCATATATATATATGTATGTGGATATTATTCTGATTTTTTTCTAGTTTCGATATGTGAAATAGTACGTAATTTTATTTACAATTTGAGTCTCTTTGCGATAATTTTGACCTGAAGTGGATGTTCATTTTTGGAGACGTGCTCTTTGTTCTTCTTTTTGCTCCTTCTTTTTCCTTTTCAATGTTGTCAACATGTACACTTCTGCTAATAAATGCCAAAACTTTAGTTGCAATCACGATTACAAAATTCTAGATGTGAAAATCTATTTGTTAAATATATGGGATATTG
The DNA here is from genome assembly GCA_037954015.1 of Psophocarpus tetragonolobus. NCBI lineage: Eukaryota > Viridiplantae > Streptophyta > Magnoliopsida > Fabales > Fabaceae > Psophocarpus > Psophocarpus tetragonolobus. Next base: position 48,105,914 of record CM075692.1, on the reverse strand, counting down.
CATTGAAAGGAAATGATGATTCATGTATGTCTTGAGGATTAAAACAGCTTTTATAAATAGCCAAGTGAACCAAGTTTATTCATAAGATTTAGACATATTAATATTTTTTACCAAGAATCATTATTTTTTTATTATGCAAGGAACTTTATTCTTCTGCTTAAAATTTTGTATCATTTTTTGTTTATAGGCAAAGATATATATAAAAGCAAATATGAAAAAATCTCTTTAGAATCGCACAATTGTGAACCAACACACAACACTACTAGCATTGTCCATAATGAAAACAAACAAATATTATTAAATACTAGTGAAAACATAAGTGCGGTTGCGCATGTGTATTTGCATTTCTATTTTAATATCTTTTTTAAAATCTTATATTTTAAAATATAAATTGTTATGTGACATGTTTTGAAATATATTTTGTTAATTTTATATTTTTTTTATGATAACATGATAAAAACATGTCAGATCATTAATGGATATGTCAAATGTGCAATGAATATGAAAAAATGGAAAGAGGAGAGTTGGAATAGAACTTAAAATATTGTCGCACATGTGTATTTGCGTGTTTCTTAAAAATATTTATCATGAAATGTAAGTATATATTAATAGGAAGAAGTTAATAATAGGTATTTTGAAAAGTGAACATCAAAAGAGAGTATTGCCTTTATTAATAGTGTAGATATAGAAGTATAGATATATTATATAATATAATATCATATATTATACATTATAAATATAATTGGACAATTATGTATATTGGATATCAATATTTTAAAGTAATTTGCTTAAATTGATAAGGTTGGTCTAATATTTGGGAAATAAAAAGTTATGGGTTCAGGTCCCTTTTATGACAAATTAGTTTATTTTTTTAATTTTAAAATAGGTGTAAGGGTAGAATAAGTATATCGAAAAGTAGACATAAAAAGGAGGTATTCCCTTTATTAATAGTATATATTTATTAATAGTATAGATATAGTACATAATATAATATCATGTAGTATACATTATAGATATAATTGGACAATTATGTATGTTGGATATCAATATTCTAAAGTAATTTTTTGCTTAAAGTTATAAGGTTGGTCTAGTGGTAAAATATATCTTTAGGAAATAAGAGGTTATGGCTTCAAGTGTCTCTTATAACAAATTAGTTTATTTTTTTTAATTTAAAAATAGGTGTAGAGATAGAATAAGTATTTTGAAAAGTAGAAATCAAAAGGGATATTCCCTTTATGAATAGTATAGATTATATTTTTAAATTATTAAGTATTTAATTTTTTTTAAAATGATTAAATATTAGAAAATGTTAATATTTATTTTTAGTAAAATTATTATTAAAATATAGATTTTTAAATAAAATAATTAAAAAAATTAAAATACCAATAATTTGAATTTCCCTATCTAAATAAGGAAATTAAACTAGAAGAAAATTACAATTCTCTGTTAGAACAAGATATTTAAATAATGAAGAGAATTTAAATTTAAGCAATTCAAATGTCATTGATTGTAAATTTTCTTTAATTAAAATACACTAGCAAACACACTCTTAGAGTGTAGAGTTTGGGGTAGAGGAACATGAAAACCTTCCAGTGAAATCAACGGAGAACGATGGTGGTATTGCAACCGGAGAAAACTTTTTAGTTCCATTTTGAAATGGTTTCACTAAGTGTTGTTTAAATGAACTTTAGTAAAAGTTTATAAAAAAATGCTTTACTAAAATTGATTTTAATATAATTAATTTTAAAAGAATTAATTTTTGTTAAATTAATTTTGAATGATATGATTTATATCTGAATGTTTTCATTATAAACGTGATTTATGAATAAAATTCAATATAAAATTCTTATCAAATGTATATGCTACTAAAGTTATTTTAATAAAAAAAAATAATCATAGATTCTTTTCTAAAACTAAATATATTAAAATTTATCTAAAATCAATTTTTAAACTATAATTAATTATAGGTTTAGAATCAATCTTGTTAAAACAAACCTACACTATACACTAAGAAGAACCACAACATGAAATTCAAATTTTTTGGTTTGGATGTAATATTATATAATAAAATTAAATAAAAAGGTAACTTGTTTGAGTTAAAATCAATGAAATATTTAAAACAAAAATTAGATAACATGTGTTTTTAGATTTAGATAGTCAGATTCCTTATATTTTAAAATAGTTATTTAGTTTAATCCTTTTATTTAAAGACTATAATATGATTCCAGTGTATTTATGTTTTCTTCATTTTGTTCTTATTATTTATTTTTTTCATTGTTTTTTATTTTTGATAAATTTTCCCTCTTTAATTTTTAGTTTCTATCAATTTACACTTTGTAATTTTAATTTTTTTATTATTATAAATTTTCATTTCTGATCCATTCATCTTTACACTTTTAAAATTGAAAAACAAAAATTTAAAGAGATTAAAAATAAAAAGAAACTTCTAAAGACCAAAATGATAAAATACAAATTTACATGAATCTATAATGAAAAAAAAAATTATAAAGACCAAAATTTAAAAAATATAAGCCTACAAATTTATTCTGTAAAAAAATAACAACTACAAATTTATAGTTAAGCTTATTTTTGAAATATAAAAATTAAAATGACCTGTAACTGGAAATTAAATGCACGATTAGATCTGTAAGTACACTGAACATCTAACGGCCTGAAATGTTTTCACCGCTTTAAAATAAAATTTTCTTTTCTACGGCTGAGATCGTGAATGTGCAAGATTCTTTTATGGAGGTTCGTTTTTTGATAAAGAATTTTCACCGCACGTGTCACACAGCATTTCACTGCTATAAGTTCGTCACTTTCCTTCACTCTTCTAAACCTGATTCGTTGTTTATATGGCTTTTTTTAATATTTCAATGTTGGTAAGTTATTGATTTTAATTTGATATAAATTTATGTTTTTTGGAAATTGATTGGAATATTTTTTTATAAGAATGTTTAAGATGTTTTTTTAAATTTTTTTTAAGAAATAGAATATGAAAATAATCATTTTTTTTTCAAGAAGTAACTCAAAACAAAAGAGAGAAACTACTGTTTCTCAAAAGTTTTAAGAAAAAAATATTTTAACAAAAACTTACATGTGATTATACTTGAATTTCTAAAATAAATTAATTTTTAAAACAATTTTAAAAAGTGAAGGATATAATTTTCAAAATCTAAAATAAGAAAATAAATTTTTCAAATTTATAAAAATAGATAAATTAAATGTTTGTTTGGTAACAGTTTTATAAAACTGTTTTCAGTATTTTAATTTTTAAAAACTAAAAAACTTGTGTGGATAGTGTTTTCTTAAAACTGAAACATATGTAGTTTTGATTTTCAATTTTTAGTTTTTTTTTTTAAACTCAAAATACAATCAAAATATATTGTTTTTTGTTTTTTAATAATAAAATTCTAATAAACATTAACAAGTTTTTTTCATTTTTATATCTTTAAAACAGTTTTCAAATATCACTTGTCAAACAATTTTTTTTTTCTTTCTAAAAATAATTTTTAAAAACTCTTTTAAAAAACTAAAAAGTAATATTAGAATTAAGGCTTGAGTTTTAAGGTTGCCAACACGGGAGCTTCAGCTTGGAATGGTGACAGGGTTCAGTTCTATTATTTGTAGTAAAAAACAGAAAACATATATCATACAACTTCTCAAAAACAAAACAAGCACCCTTTTTAGAGTAACAATTTTGTATTTTTAATGCGTCAATGAATCATGATTGCACTCATCAACACTTCAATAACAACCCCAATTCTCAGATATGGACGTTACCAATTTGACTGTTACATTAGTTCTCTTCAGAATTCCCATGCTGTTGCACAACAACTGTTTGACGAAACTCCTCTTAAACAACATAACCAGATGCTCTTCCATTATTCTCGCAATGGCCAAACCCCAGAAGCCCTCAACCTCTTTCTCTCCCTTTATCGTTCTGGTTTGTCCCCTACTAAGTATACCATGAGTTGTGTTTTGAATGTTTGTGCTCGATGCTTTGATGGAAGGGTGGGTGAACATGTGCATTGTCAGTGTGTCAAGTCTGGACTTGTGCACCATGTTTGTGTAGGAACTTGTCTTCTTGACATGTACATGAAAACTGGGAATGTTAGAAATGGGAGGAGAGTTTTTGATGAAATGGGTCACAAAGATGTGGTGTCATGGACTGCTGTGATCAGTGGGTACTTGCTGAATGGTGGCACTGTTGAGGCTCTGAAAGTGTTTTCTCAAATGAAGAGGGAAGGTGTCAAACCAAATGGTTTTACGTATTCTGCTATCCTTGCTGTGACACATGGTGTTTTTATTTCTGAAATACTTGCAGAAGTTATCAAAACTAATAATGACAAGTTATCAAATGTGGGAGCTGCACTTTTAAGAGGCTTTATTACTATGGGGAATATTCATGATGCTGGTAAAGTTTTTGAGCAAATTGAACCCAAGAACATTGTAGCCTGGACTGCAATGCTAGTGGGATATGCTCAAGCTGGAGAGACTGATGAAGCAGCTAAAATCTTTCACCAATTAACAAAGGAGGGGATCAAACCAAATGAATATACCTTTAGCAGCATGATTAAAGCCTGTACTGCTCCTGCAGCATCAGCAGAGCTGGGGAAACAATTCCATGCCTGTGCAATTAAAATGAGATTTAATAATCATCTATCTGTAAGTAATTCTCTTGTTACCATGTATGCAAAGAGAGGCGATATTGATAGTGCACATGAAGTTTTCAAAAGACAGAAGGAGAGGAGCTTGGTTTCTTGGAGCTCAATGATCTCTGGATATGCACAGCATGGCCAGGCCAAGAAAGCATTAGAGGTATTTGAGGAGATGCTGAATCGAAACATGGAAATGGATGCAATAGCATTCACCGGTGTCCTTTCTGCATGCACTCATGCTGGCCTAGTCAACAAAGGGGAATACTACTTCAATGTAATGATCAATGATCATCACATTAATCCAACAATGGAGCACTACTCCTGCATGATAGATTTATATAGACGTGCAGGGATGCTGGAAAAAGCCATGGATATCGTAAAAAACATGCCATTCCACCCGAATGCAGGTGTGTGGCGTATTCTCTTGGCAGCTTCTCGAGTACACCATGATATGAAGCTTGGAAAACTTGCAGCTGAAAATATTATTTCTCTTGAGCCACAAGACGCGGCAGGGTATGTAGAATTATACAACATGTATGCTGCAGCAGGAAACTGGCATGATGCAGTCAATGTGAAAAAACTCATGCATGAGAGAAAAGTGAAAAAAGAAACTGGGTACAGTTGGATTGAGGTGAAAAACAAGACATACGCATTCAAATCTGGTGATTCATATCATCCTTTGTCAAAACATATTTACTCAAAACTTTCAGAGTTAAACATCCGGTTGAAGGAGGCTGGTTATCAGCCTGATACAAATTCTGTAGTTCATGATATTGATGATAATGAACAAAAAGAAACTATTCTTTCTCATCACAGTGAAAGGCTTGCCATTGCCTTTGGCTTAATAGCTACGCTTCCTGATTTTCCCATTCACATTGTGAAGAATCTTAGAGTTTGTGGAGATTGTCACAACTTTATTAAGTTAGTATCACTCGTCGAACAGAGATATATTGTTGTTAGAGATAGAAAACGGTTTCACCACTTTAAAGGTGGTTTGTGCTCATGTGGGGACTACTGGTGATGTTTTAGCTAATATGCTGTTTGATTTATTTATTGGAATATGAAGAATTGTGGAAATATGATTCGGAGACATGACTTAGATTTGGATGACTTCTGTTTTGGTTTATATATATTTGATTTGTAAATATGATGAGATAGCCTGTTTTATGATCTTGAGTGTTAGAAGATTTTTTTGTGGATGAGGCCTTTGTTTTTCATGAAGCTTCTCCCAGGCATAAATGCTCATGGGGGCTTTCAAGCAAAAGATCTATAATCATTATTACTATGATGATATTGTTCTCCACTTATGAGTAGACCATGAGAGACATTATTCAACTAAGAAAGGATAATTGATCAACAGTAGTTGTCTGAATTATTTTGATACATCAAATGTTGATGGCATTGGTAAAATTTGCTTGCTGCTGATTCAAGGAATCATAAAAGTCCTCCTGCCAGGCTATTAATTTTAGTTGTTAGATAAATTTATAACTTAATTAAAACCGAACTTCTGCACAACTTCAGTTTGGAAATACTACACGTACTAGGAGTAGAATGACTGCACCACCCAGCCCTCTTTTTTATGTTAAGGTTCAAAGGAAAATTTCCATGTCTTGTTCAACTGTGTAAAGATGCAACAACTTCGGTAGCTGTTGGCATCACAAACTGTACCCCTTCCCTAATCCTCATGGGCTGGAAGACGTATTTTCATGGTTGAAGAAAAAATTACACTATGAATAGTGAGAATGACATGATTTGTATAGGGTGGGTACTTTGGCCTGTGGTTTTACTGCAGTAATATCAAATTTCTCTAGAACTCAACCAAGAATTTTAACCATATTCATATGGGGAATTCTATTTTCTAGATTTTTTCATTTCCTACCTCCATTTAAAACACAAATATGTCCTTGTTTAATGAAGAGACGATCCGTAAAAGAAAAAAAAAATTCCCTTCTACAGAAAGACTGTCCGTTGAAGATTTTTTTTTTTTCTTTTAGCATAGTTGTGCCCATAAATATAGCTTAGCAATAATCAATGAAGGCCTCCGGAGATATGTTATTTAGGCATGACAACGGGATGGTGTGGATTAAAATGAGTATGACGTTTTTATTATCGCTTCTTCCAAAACTCATCTTTATTTTCATATCCATGTGGTATGCAATTTATGTGCTCATCCCCATCTATGTCAGGCATAATATACTCGTACTCATTCTCATATGAAAAAAAATTATAATAATTTTTAATACAAAATAAATTATTTAAATATAATGATATTAATTAAAAAAATTATCCAATAAAGATAAAGTTTAAAATTTGTGAATTAAATGTCAAACTTTTTTTTTTTTAACAAATGTTAAACATTTTCTCAACATTAATTTGTAAAGTTAAGGGTAAGAGTTTGAAATATTTTTTTTAGTAAAAAACAGTTTCATGTCATCATATAATTATTCAATTTTTAAGGTAATTAAACTTTATAAAATATAAATTAGTAATTGGATTAGAAGATTATCTTCTCTCAAACCTTAGACACAACGATTATATTTAGAGAATATACTACTAAAGCAGGCTAGACTGAACTATGAATTAGTTGTTAGCCATGACTAACACAAAATATATCATTTTTAATAAAAATGTAATTTTTTATTAAATCATTTAATATGATAGTAAATAATTAAATTTACAAAAATACTTTTATGTTATATATATATATATATATATATATATATATATATATATATATATATATATATATATATGCCAATAATATCATGACCAACCAAACATATGGGATCATTCATAATTCCCACGAGCTATGATTTTTGTTTAACTGAAAATAAAATATTAATTTGAATATTTTAGTGAAAAGCAGTTTCATCTTGTCGTATAATTATTTAATTATTATGATAATTAAAATTTATGTAATATAAATTAGTTGTTAGCAGTGACTAATACAAACATATCATTTTTAATAAAAATTTCAAATTTTTGTTAAATAATTTAATGTTGTAAATAATTAAGTTTCTAAAAATACTTATATATATAAATATGCCTAGAAATATTCATGACCAACCAAACAGATTTTATGCTTCATGGGGATTATTCACATATAATTCCCACAAATTACTATGCTTCTATGATACCAAAAAACATTTCCTTCTATAAACTGCCCTCTGCATATTATTATGATGATAAACATCTAGGAAGCCGGTGCGACGACTGATCATATATACCAAAATTTGAAACCTAGGTCTGCCCATATAAAAAATGTTACAAATGACCAGTTTTTAATTTAAAAATTTAATTTATATATTATTATATTATTTAAAAATAAAAAGGATATCAATGGTAACATAAACTTATTGCCTCTCAGCTTTGAATTCGGATATTCTCTATATACAATAATATTTTGCTTTAGAATTCAGTTATGATTTGCAATATTGAACTTCCACATCCCAATTCTCATGCCTTTTAATTCGGATAAAAACGTGTAGTACAAATATAACGTGTAATACTTTTTTTTTTTCTCTCTCTCTCTTTATGTACTACGGCTGTTTGCTACACTTAGTAACGTTCATATTTTTACTTCAGTTTAACGGTAACTTTTTATACAGTGGGTGCAATATTAAAAGAGATATAATACTTAGAAAATAATTTTTTCTTTTTAAAATATTTTTATTTTTAAATTTTGGAGTGACATTCATTAATTTAGGGATCCTTTGCTTCATCTTGATGGTCTATTAGGTTGACGAGTCTGGAGAGTATTTAAGAATTGTGTTTTGAGTTATCAACTTAGATTACTTTAAACTCAATTTATTTATTATTTGTGTTTTAAATATTATTGATTGCTAGCTATGTTTTAAGTATTTGTTGTATGGTTGAAACGTGACATTTGACAATTATATCTTTTATTTTCTTTTAATTAATTTTCAACAATCTTAAAGAATAAACCAATTTCTTTTGTTTGTTTTCAACATGTTTACCATTGATATATTAAAAACTTTGTCTACCAAACCTAAAAAATTTAATGGTAAAAACTTTTTATATTGGTAACAACAAATGAAAATTTTTTGGCTTATCGAGTTAGGTTTATTTTCTACCATTTCAATGAAATATCTAAAAAGGATTTGGATGTTGTTTTGATTAAAGATAGTCTTCTAGTGATGTTTTAGTCAAAGTTAGTGTTTCGGATGATATCTCAGTAGTAGTGTCAAAATGGGCTCAGCCCGGTGGGCCAACCCGGCCCACCACGGGTTTGAACCAGGTTGGAAAAATAATGGGTTCACGAACCGGATTATCTCCTTGGCTCAGTCCACCCAACCCACAAGTTTGGTGGGTTCAGGCCGGACCGAGCCGAGTCGGGCTAGCACACAACTCACCATGTTTATTTAAAATTTTTATTTTTAGTAACACACTCACTTTAAACTTTTATTTTTTGTATATTGAAGTTAAATTGTTGATGAATGATGACATTGATCCATTTAGTTTATATTTGGAATAAATCTTTTAATTAGATTATATGCAAAAATGATTTGCATGTTGTTGATTTATATTATTTATAATTGAGTTTAATTGGTATACACTGTCAATGTAAAATGTTTTTACACAGACATTCAATCATGACTTTTCATCTATGTCACTTTTAAAGTCAAGTAAAGTCAACCAATATACCATTAATGAAGGATTGTGATTTAATGTCAATGTATATACCAATTAAACTCTTTATAATTTGTATGTTGTTTAATATTACGTATACGTTAGGTATTCTTTTTAAATTTTAAACTTATTTATGTGTTTATAATTTGCATATTTGAACTTAATTGCATATTTATAATTTACATTTTTTATAAAAAAGTCTTACTTAAAAAAATTAAAAACTTTTTTTTTTTACAAATCTGGTGGATCAGCCCACCTAACCTACGAGTCTGTGGTGAGTCGGGATGAGTTGTATAACTAATTATCTTTATAATTGATGGGTCGGCATAACCCGCAGTGGGTCAGCCCATATGGGTCATGCTGCCCGTTTTAACCCCTATGTATCTCAATGACAAAAATATTTTTGTGTCATGGTGGTATTCTTATTACTCTTGCTGATAATATACTCTTTTCCATTGTTTCTCCCATTAAGAAACTTTTAATTTTTTTCACCTGGGTGTTTTATTGTTTCTCTTTCGTTATTTTATGTTTGCTTAATATATATGCGGTGAAATAAGAACAACGGCACGGGCAGAGCTTAAGGACTGCTTTCATCTATTTCTTATTTAATGTGATAAAATTTTTAGTCTTTGAAATTTAATTTAATTTTTTATTTTTTTAGTTTAGTTAAATTTAATTCCTAAAAAAATTATATAAAGTTAAATTTCAAGTAGAAAAATTATTTTTAACTTTTAGAGACTAAAAAGCAGAATTTAATCAAATTTTAGGAACTAAAAACTGAATTAAGTCTTCTTATTTTATTTAATTTAATTTTAATTAACTTAGATAATTATAGCATGTATTTTTTAAAAGAAAAGGAAAGTATTATTATTTTAAATTAAGGTAAACATATTATTTAAGTTTTTATTAAGGTAAATATTTAATTAATAAAATATATAAAGTTAATTTTTCATGAAAAAAACTAAATTGCACTTTAATTATATTTAAATAAAATTTAATTATATTTAATTCATTTATGTATAAATATTTAATTATATTTAAAGAAAATTGTCCTTTCCTACCTCCAAATCTTTCTAAATTACACTTAAACCCCTCCTACTTTTCAAAAAAAGGTTCACCTCTCATAGATTGTATTAAAAAAATATTTTGTTTGATATGATAGAATCATCTATCTAGCTCAATGTTGGTTGTGGGTTATAGTATATCAGACTATTAATTTCGAATTTAATTAATTTGAGTCTTTATAATGAAATCTAAACCCTATAGAACTTCACTTTTAAGGCATTTGACATGTTGTTAGTCTAAAAATAATTTTTAATAAAGATTAAAAATAGTTTTTAACAATGATTGTACGATCGTTGTATTTTAAGAAACCCTATAGATAAAGGTTACAATTTTTAAGAAAAATTATAATTATTTTTAAAACTGACATCTTTAAGAATGAAAACTATTTTTAAAAAGTCTGTTTTAAGTTTTAAGTGAAGAAAGTTAAAGAAAAGAGTGACATAGTTTAAAACACCTCAACTTCTCCATGTATGCATAACTCTAAAGCTTATCTTAACACACATATACACAAACTATATATTTTTATCCAGAAATACCCAAGGTCTTATCTTAAATATGATTGAATAAGTTCTATTTAGAATTATAAGCGTGCAGGAGATTATTGTAGGAACTTAGTCAAATGACATTACTTACTAGTTACTAAACAAACTTTTAAGTTTTAATAATATTTCTAGATATTCATTAGCTTATTGCATGTTGATCCATGGGAATTAGCAAGAGAATTAATCTAGACTGTCAAAAATCCGGAATGGAGAATGAGAATTTCAAAAAGTTCTAATTAAATAAGGAATACACTTAAAATAAAATTTATTAATTGTTTACAGATAAAGTTAAAAACTACAAACAGGGTTGAGACAGTAAATAACAATAATTCATGAGATATTAACTTGTGGTTTCTTGTTTTTTGAACCTGAAATCCTGAACTATCACCATAGACCATTCACCTTACCTCCTGTTCTGAACATAAAAAGAGATTCGAATAGGGAAGCTCAATCACTGTTGCTTGAAAGGATGGTACATGTACATGTTCTACTTACTGTAGGAACACGTTGTGGAATTAAGGATAATGAATTGATTCTATATTTTAAAAAAATTAAAAGGTTTTTAGAAAGTTATTTTCAAGGTTGATTCATGAAACTTTTGACCACTTAGAGATTTATTTACAATAATAATTGAATTATGAATCAGTTTTACAATCTTGAAACTAAGATGCTCTGTATAGTTGTGATGAAAGTATAAAATAGGTTTGAATTATATTGTATTAGACACAAATTATAGCATGTCAATGAATGTGTACCTGAATTGGCATTTATGTCCTTGAGTTCTATTGAAGAGAACTCTAGGATGTTCTTCTGGCTACCTTCTAAGGGGTTATTGTAGAGAAATAATTCTTGTGTGTAAATTTGCTTAATGGGATGGCAAATTTATAACCCCCCAGGGTAGGCAGGGACCTCTCTTAATTGGGCTTTTTAATCTGATTGACCTAATCCATCACAGAGTCAATCTCACTGTAATCCCAGTTCAAATAGCCATATTGATACGATAAGATATTTTCGGTTAAAGATAAATAACCATATTGATATGACAAGATACAATAATAATCATATCTTATATTGTCGGTTAATGATAATAAATATTGAGTGATACTAATCCACAATTACTTTCAACATTCTCCCACTTGGATAGTGTCAATCAATAATCAACATACAAATCATTAAGCTAAAACGACAATTGCTGATATATCATATATTAATTAACGATATGAAAAATTTGAGTAACAAAATAAATTTCCGATAGGAATATTTATCATTTGCATTTAGCTAATATTTTTCATAAAATGTATGGCATAATGCAGTCCCATAAATGACACTACAATGATCCAAACATAAATAAAATGCTAATAAGAAACATGAAAATGACGTCAACTAGAGCATGTCTCTAAAGAAAATAGAAAATCAGACTCTCACTAACTTAATACATCAAAAACCTTGACTAAACCCATGTGAGTTACATGAATAAGAAAAACTCCAACAGTTAAGGCCTTAGCCAGTGGATCTGCTAACATCTCCTCAGAATCAATGTTTTCAATCCGAGTGTGAAAATTTTGAATTTGCTCTCTAACAAACTGATACTTGTATCAAAATGCTTTGAACGAGTAGAGCTTTTGTTGTTTCGAGAGAAACTCACAGCAGCAGTATTGTCACAGTAAATCACAAGTGGCCTGGAAATGCTTTCAACTATGTGAAAATCAGATATCAATTTTTTAAGCCACATGCCTGGCGAGTGGCCTCAAAACAAGCAACATACTCTGCTTCCATGGTAGAGGTAGCTGTAAGAGACTGTTTAACACTCTTCCAAGAGATAGTTCCTCCTCCCATCATAAAAATAAAGTCAGAAGTAGATCTACGATCATCAGGGCAACCTGCGAAATCAGAATCAGAATAGCCAGTGACTTGAAGTTGATCAGACTTCATAAAAGTCAACATATGATCATTGGTTCCCTGTAAATATCGCATGACCCTTTTAACGGCTTTCCAATGACCCAAACCTGGATCGCTCAAGTATCTCCCTAAGGCATTGACAATGAAAGCAATATCAGGACGAGTATAGACTTGAGCATACATCAGACTGCCAATAGCGGAAGCGTATGGAATTTTCTTCATAACATTCATTTCTTCATCATTATGAGGACATTATTTGTTAGATAATTTGTCACCACGTTCCACAGGTGCAGCACATGGGGAGCAAGCATTCATGTTGAACTTCTTGAGAATCTTCTCGATATATCCTTCTTGCGACAATCCAACTATGCCATGTGACCTATCACGAAGAATTTGGATGCCTAGAACAACAGAAGCTTCACCAAGGTCTTTCATATCAAAATGCTTACACAACATTGATTTTGTCTCAACCAATAGGTTCATACAACTACTAGCAAGAAGAATGTCATTGACATATAATACGAGAATGATGAAATTACTCCCACTAGTCTTCAAGTAAATGCATTGGTCTGCAACATTTTCCTTGAAATTGTAGGTAGTGACAACCTGGTCGAATTTAAAATACCATTGCCTAGATGCTTGTTTCAGTCCATAAATGGACCTTTTAAGTTTACACACCAAATGCTCATTGTCTGCCTCAACAAAACCATCAGGCTGAACCATGTAGACATCTTCAGCAAGATCTCTATTCAGAAAAGTTGTCTTCACATCTATCTGGTGTAGCTCTAGGTCAAAATGAGCAACTAAAGCCTTGACAACTCAGAGTGCGTCCTTCGTTGAAACTGGTGAAAATGTCTCTTTATAGTCAATGCCTTTCCGTTGACTATAACCTTTAGCCACTAATCTAGCCTTATACCTATCAACCTTTCCATCTGGAGTACGTTTTATCTTAAAGACCCATTTAGATCCAACAGGCTTACAACCTGTTGGTAAGTCCACAAGATCCCAAACATTATTATGAGACATGGAAGACAATTCATCATGCATAGCTTTTAGCTAATCAAAAGCATGAGAACTAGAAAGTGTTTCCTGAAATGTGATGGGATCGTCATCACCATGTGGATCATATTCGTGCTCCTGAAGGTATATAACATAGTCATTTGGTATAGAAGGTCGGTGTATTCTCTAAGATCGTCTTAATAGGGCCACATCAACATCATCAAGTTGTTGATCCTTGAGTTGTGGTTCATCAACTTGTGGCTCTGACATTTGTTCATCTTCCCTCTCAACAATTTGTTCATCTGTGTGAACCATTGGGGTTGAGATGTTTGCAGGAAGAAAATAAGATGGTAATGGAAGCATGGTTCAATCTTCTCTAAGGGTCATCAATCGAGGTGTGTAACTCCCACTGTCCAAATCATCCTAAAAAAAAACTAATCGGTCAGATTCAATAACTCGTGTAGAGTGAGAAGGACAATAAAATCTGCATCTTCTAGAACCGATGTAGTAGCCAATGAAATAACCGCTAATAGTTTTGAGATCAAGTTTCTTTTGTTTTGGATTATAAAGTCTTACTTCTGCCTTACAACCCCATACATGGAAATGTCTCAAACTCGGCTTTCTTCCAGTCATTTGCTCAAAAGGAGTTTTGGGCATAGATTTGCTAGGTACCTGATTAAGAATGTACATAGCAGTTCGCAAGGCATCTCCCCAAAGAAATTCTGGCAGAGATGAATGTGATAACATACATCTCACCATGTCCATGAGTGTTTGATTTCGTCTCTCAGCAACGCCATTTTTTTCAGCAGTTCCAGGCATGGTGTATTGAGCTTCAATTCCGTATTCATCAAGGAATCGAGCAAATGGTCCTAGATTTCTTCCTGTATCGTCATAACGACCATAATATTCTCCTCCTCTATCAGACCTTACACACTTAATTTTCTTTTCTGTTTTCAACTCAACAAAGGTTTTGAAGGCTTCAAGAGAGCTTGCTTTATCCTGAAGAAGATATATTCATCCATGTCTGGAGAAGTCATCTATGAAGGTAATAAAACACCTATATCCACCCATAGCAGTAGGAGTAATAGGTCCACATATGTCAGTGTGAATTAATTGTAGCACATCGTCGCACCTGTTTGAACTTTTATTCCTGGTTTTGGCAGTGAACTTTCCCTTGATGCAATCAACACAAGTGTTAAAATCTGAGAAGTCAAGATCATGCAGAATACCTTCTTTTATGAGTCTTTCAATTCGAGGCCTAGAAATATTCCCCAAACGTCTATGCCATAGCATAGAGGAAGATTCATCAATCTTGTTACGTTTACTCCCAAGAATGGAGTTAACTGACATATCAGTTACGTTTAACATGTAAAGTCTGTCATACAAAACCCCTGAACCAACAATAGTTGAATTATAATAAATCACCAATTTATCATCACCAAAATAAAAGTTGTATCCACATTTGTATAAAAATGAAATAGATATCAAATTCCTTCTCATGGAAGGGACATAAACAACATCTTGCAATAATAAAGTGTGTCCAGAGGATAAACATAAAGAGACGACTACAATGTCAGCAACGGGTACTCCAGCTCCATCTCCCATAACAATCTTCATCTCAACATCACTTGGTTTCCTCAGGCTTGTGAATCCCTGTAAAGAATTCACAACATGAATAGTAGCCCATGAGTCTAACCACCAGGAATTTGGAGGAACATCAATCACATTAGATTCAAAGCAAGTTAGTGCTAGTAGATTACCTCGTTTCTCCTCTTTCCTTTTCAGAATATAGCAATCTTCCACCTTGTGACCATGTTTCTTACAATACTTGCAAGAACCTTTAAAGAATTTCTTCTTGGGTTCTAAATGTTGTTCTGCTTTCTCTGTACCCTTTTTCTTCTTTCCTTTATATCTCTTAGCACCTTTAGTACCTGAATTAGAAGTAACAAACTGAATGCTATTAGTCTTATTCTTCTTCATTGACTCCTCCTCTTGGGTGATTATTGCAATCAATTCATCCACTCCATAATCATGCCTTTGAATGTTATATGAAGTCTTCATGATATCAAACTGAGAAGGCAGAGATTCCAGGATGCGATAAATTAAGGTGTCTTCACCAACCTCAACCTTGAGAGACTTCAACTTATTATAGAAATGCACTAACTTCATAATGTGTTCACGTACATCACTAATACCATCATATTTGGTCTTTTCAAATAAGGAAAGGTATTGACTTTTTTGTGCCTTATCAAAAGTTGTAAATTTTTCACCGATTGCTTTCAGAAAATCATTGGCATCATCAAGATCTGGAATGCTCTGTCTGATAGATTTCTCCATGGTGAATTTAATCACCTTCAGGCACACTCTGTTAGAGTGTTTCCATTTCTCATCAGAAATTCGTTGAGCTTCAGAAGACTCATCCGTAAGAGGCGCACGCCTAGTCGTCCTCAATGCCAAGTCCAGATTGCCAATGGTCAGGTAGAGATCTAACGATTCTTTCCAGTCCTTATAATTTGTTCCATTTAGAGTTTTGACAGAATTAGGGAAGAAAACTGAACATCACAATAAAATAAAAATAAATTAATAAATCCCTAAGCAAATTACAATACATTATAACTTAAATTAATAAATCCTAACACCGATAGGGTACAAAAAAAAATTTAACATAAGTCAAGAGAAATGCATTGTACAACAACAAATTATACTAATAATAACACACCGATAGGGTATAATTATCACTAACATAATGAATCAATATTTATTTCATAAATTTACACAAATGCATCAACGATAGGTGAAATTACAATTATGTAAATTAATAGCATAAATCATGCTTATTTCATATAATTTTAATTATATTAAAATATGACAAACAAAATTCACATCACCATGCCCACGATAGGCAGGTCATCACAATGCAAATTAATAGGAAAAATTATGTATCCAAAAGATATCAATTAGGATTATGCATAATTTAATAAGGTGACCTATAATTATGTTATAAGTGATAATTCAATATTAAAAGGGTATATAAGAATGTTAATATTGAAGGTAATTACTACTACAAAATTAGGCCCAAAAAATTTGAGAGTAATATGCTAAAAAAAAATCGAAATTACGTCTCAATTAAATAAATTTCTAATATTTAAAAAAAAATATTTAATAATTTTAATATTTGCGCTTCGGTCCTTTAAATTATTCTGATGCTAAATCCACCACGCTTCTGTTGGCTGCTCTGCCTCCTTCGGTCTCGCCTCTCTCTTCGATCCGACTTCAACACGAGTCTGACTCCGGCGTTCGAAAACGGACCTCTGGAAGGCCAGCACCTTCGATTCTGGAGTGCCGGTGGAGCAGTGCCGAAATCCTAAGAAAAACGACGGGATCTGGGCGATATGAAGCGCGACGGAGTGCTGCTGGAGCAGGCGGCCCTCGAGGCGCCGAAAACCCCCAAAATACAACGGGATCTGGGCGATTCGAAGCGCGGCAGAGTGGCGGTGGAGCGGACGGCCCTGGAGGCACCAAAACCCCAAAATCCGACGGGATCTGGGCGATTCGAAGCGCGGCGGAGTGGCGGTGGAGCGGGCGGCCCCTGGAGGCGCCGAAACCCCAAGATCCGACAGGATCTGGGACGGTTCAAAGCACCGACGGAGTGGTTCAAAGGCAACGGAGACGGTGACCATCGGTACCGCCTCTCTCCGATCTTCACCCTTCTCAGGTTCCAATTCAGATCTCCGCCCCTCTCAGGTTCCGATTCAGATCTCCGCCTCTCTCTGATTCAGATCTCGGCGCGTTGAGAGCGCGAGGAAGGAGAGGTACGACAGGGACAAGATCACCGGTAGGACCGCTGGTCTCGGCGGACGACTCAGCTGCCGCCGCGTTTTGATCAGGTATCCATTCGGTCTCTCCCTCTCTCAATATGTGTGTATGTTAATGTTAAAAAAAATAGGGTTTGTTCAATTGACAACCATAAAATGTATCTAGTATGCTCTGATACCAATTGATGAAAGTATAAAATAGGTTTGCATTACACTGTACTAGACACAAATTATAGCATGTCAACTATCAATATTGTATTGATTAAAATGAGAATGAATGTGTACCTGAATTGACGTTCATGTCCATGAGTTCTATTGAAGAGAACTCTAGAAGGTTCTTCTGGATACCTTCTAAGGGGTTATTGTAGAGAAATAATTCTTGTGTGTAAATTTGTTTAGTAGGATGGCAAATTTATAACCCCACAGGGTAGGCAGGGACCTCTCTTAATTGGGCTTTTTAATCTGATTGACCTAACCCATCACAGAGTTAATCTCATTGTAATCCCAGTTCAAATAGCCATATTGATACGATAAGATATTGTCGGTTAAAGATAAATAACCATATTGATATGACAAGATACAATAATAATCATATCTTATATTATCGGTTAATGATAATAGATATTGAGTAATACTAATCCACAATTACTTTCAACAACTTGACCTTATATAAGCATATAAGTCAAGTAAGCAAGAGTAATTATTAAACAAAAATATTTTGATTAAGATACAATATAGAAATATGAGAGCACGTTGAAAGAAACAATAGATAAAATTCATACTAGTTAAATCACAAAAAATATGATCTACATCAACTCTTTCCATACTAACACTATGTAAACAAACAAAATACTAACACCATTCCAATTATATAATCTTAAAAAGGGCTACTTTTTGTCATATGTTCTTACCCTATTTTGCTAGAATGGTTCTCCTTTTGATCCTTCAAACTTTAGAGTTTCGGAAGATAAGTGTGTAGTTGCAAAAGGGATCCCTCAGATTTTAGAGTTTCAGGAGACGAGTGTATACTTGCAAAAGGGATTCTGACATCTAAATCAGTGAGGGAGTAAGATGATAAAATGTGAGAGATTACATACCTAAAGGGCTTGAGACTTCCCTTTTTAAGAAGATTTTAATTATGAGTTTTCTTTATTTATAGAATTTTAAGTTATATTTTTTATAGAAATAAACCTTCTTTTTAAGACTTTTGTTGGGTATTGAGCTGTAATCGGGACTAGGGCGTTGTATTTCGAGATAGGGTTTGATGATCAAGGTTGAGAGATGATGTCCCGTGGTATCCGAACTAGCAGATCCCGAGAAGAACACTGAGAGAGTACATTGCAAGTATCACCATAACTGTGACCTCACCACAAAAAGATGTGTTCTACTTCAGAACAAAATGGAAAACCTGATACAACAAGGGAGATTCAAAAAATTTGTCAGGGGACAACAGTCGGAACCTTGCATGGTTTGTAGTGCACTTGAGATTCATATAATTGGCATTGATAAACTTGCATAATATGCTGATGTGTTAGGACATCAGCATCACAGTGCTGTATATTGACTTAAAGTTCTATAAAAAATGAAGAAACATTGCTTGAAGAAGCATCAAGCATATAACTAACATCTTCATCATGTGAGATCTCTATAGCAGAAAATTTTAAAAGATTTGAATAGGTAACCTTACCTCATTAGTTGAAAGTTTTAATTTAGTGTGGATTTTTGCGACTAAATTTTCAAAAGAAATACTAGAAGTTAATTTCACTTAGACTCTTTAAAGGAACCCCTTCGAGACCCATAATAATTGGTCCATTGTAGCAAATAATTGCAAGAGAAAATATTTTTATAGAAGTTTAATATATATATATATATTGTATAAAAGATTTTTATACTAATATCTAATTATAATTTTTTATTTATATAACTTTATTAATTAATAAAGTCATTAAATCTATCATGAATAAAAATTATGATTCAATAATATAAAAATTTTTACAATATTAATATAAAAATATTTACAGAATTAGTATATTCTAATTACACTCTTCTTATATCACACGTAAAAACTTTTAAAATGCAAAGAAGACAAAAATTTTGTAAAAGAAAGAGCTGTATGATGCAAAGAGTGTATAACTTGATTGGGTTTATATAGGACAAATAAATTTTGCAACAGCCCCACAACAATTTTATACAGCCCAGTGATGTAAATAAGTTTAGAAAATGCCATATCATCTGGAACCTACTACAAACCATGTATGACAAACAGTGGTGCTAGGTGTCAGACTCGATCCTATGAGTAGTTGAAGTTGAAACAAATAAGAAATCATTTTGATTAGACGTGCTGTTTAAAATAAAAATTTTAATGTTGTCGTGAATAAAAAATATATAAAATTTATAAAATATACTTAATTTAATATTTTTAAATATATGAAAAGTGTTTATGTAATATTTTTGAATTTAAAATAAAAATTAATATAAAAGAATAAAAATATAAAATTATATATAATTTAATAGGAATTAAGAAAATATTATTTAATTTAATAATAATTTTAAATTATACATAATCCTTATAATCACGTATTAGAAAGCCGTAAGAAGAAATATAAAAATCATTCAAAACGGTAAGATATCAAATGAACCTGACCATTCAAAAAGAAATTAGATAAAAAGAAGGAAGGAATAAGATACTACCCTAATTTCTTAATTTTGTAAGTATTGCTATATTTATTTCTTTTAATCAGTAAAATGGTAAGTTTTGTATATATTATTATCTTCATAAGTTTAAACAAATAAAAAAATTATTATCTATAACAAAAATAGACTTATTCCACTTAACATGTTTTATTTATAAAAAAAGATTAATCAAATTCAATAAAGATAAATTTATAAAAAAGATGATATATACACAATTTATAATTCTATTAGTTATAAAAAAACAATCGTATCAATATCCATTAGTAGAAGCACGCTAAATTTCCCCATAAGATATTATGTGAAAAAAAATAGAGTAAAGAAATTTACTCACCTGAGTTATTGTAAGCATTTTGCACTCATTTCAGAAAGATAAAAAAAAAAAAAAACTTCTGCATAATTAATATAAAAAGTTTTATACTAATATGTACTTACAATATTTTATTTATAGTAATTTTGTTAGTTTTATTAATTAATATTTTGTATTGTATGGATTTTTTAATTTTTAATATTAAAAACAGTTTACATATGTTACCAAAAAAAGCACTTACTTGATGTAAACTCGAATAGTCTTGGCAACAAAGTTATTGTCAGCATGTATATGAGGGAAAAAAGCATTCAGAGGAAAACAATTTTATTATTTGTATGGTCTGAAACCTACCAAGGTGCAGTAAGTATAAGGAGTAAAGACATATGATGAACTTAAAGAAGTGGAATTGTGACAAATCTTATAAATGGTTTAAGGTGCTTCTCAAAATACTCAAAAGGAGAAAATTTACATGCATTAAATAGAGATATCTATGAATTTGTACTTAAATTTACAAATAACAGTGAAGTACCACAGATTGTTTGCTTTGATTTAAACAGCACATGTGGTCAAGTCTGAACAGTATTAAGATGCTGCACTCAACTGCTCTTAGCCATGTTGATTCTGCAATCCTACCTTCACGTGCATGGTAGAAGGTTTTTTTTTTTTTTTTTTTTTTTTTTTTTTTTTAAGATGCATAATAGAGAGTATGGTACTATCCTTATTCTATTTCTATTTGTTAAAGTAAAAAGTTTATAGTGGAAAGCATTATGAAAAAGAAAATTTATACTTTTTTAATTTGGTAGATAAGAAAAATATTATCAATACAGTTAATTTCAATGTTTTACTTTTTATTTAAAATATATATAAAAAAAGAAAAAATGTAAAAAAAATTATCTTCTGAAATTAAAAAAGTATCTATTATTTTGTTTATAAACATTCACTAATAAATTTTGAAATATAATAATTTTATATTACAATTTTTTTCTTTTTTATAACTTTTTATACAACTAAACAATTTTCATTTTCACTTTATTTTATTTTTTCTTTCCTTTTTTTTCTCATACTTTTTTTCTTTTCTTACTTTCGAATGTCATTTAGGAAGATTTTGAGGGAGGAAAGTGTAATTTTATTTAATGTAATTAAATAATTTATAATAAATGAATTAAGTATAATTAAACTTTCTTTTATTTTGTTGAAGAAATTAAATTTTCTCTGAATATAGTTAATGTGAAATTCAACTTGAAAAATTACCTTTAAATGTTTTATTAATTAAATTATTTATCTTAATAAATGTATACGTTAGTTTAAAATAATATTACTTTCCTTTTCTTTTAAGAAATACATATTATATATAATTATTTTAATTAATTAAAATTAAATTATCTAAACTAAGAAGATTTAATTAACTTTCTAGTCTCTAAACTTTGATTAAATTAATTTTGCAATGTTTACCTTAGTTTAAAATAATATTGCTTTCCTTATCTTTTAAAAAAATACATCCTATATATAATTATCTTAATTAAAATTAAATTATATAAATAATAAAATTTAATCAAGTTTTTAGTTTCTAAAATTTGATTAAATTAATTCTGCTTTTAGTTCTTGAAAATTAAAAATGATTTTTATTTGAAATTTTAAGTTTATTTATTTTTGGACTAAATTTAAATAAATTTTAAAAAAATTATTTTCAATTTTCAAAAAACAAAGTTAAAAAATTTAGTTAAATTTTAAAGATTAAAAAATTATTAAATTAAATAAAAAATATGTGAAAGTTGTAAGGACAGGTTTAATTAATAGGTTATTCGTAAAATAAAAATAAATATTATGGAGAATTAAATGTTTATTCATATTTAATTTAATACAGTGAAGGGAAATAAATTTAGGATTTTACTTAAATTATTAATTGAATTGAGGTGTGATAGATTTATTATTGATGTTAATGTTTTATGGTTATATTCAATTTATGGTAGAAGGATGAGGAGGTGAGAATAATTATTACTCTTTTGTTTTGGAAGATTTTAGCTAATTTCGAAAGGATTTAGAAAATTTATTTAATAAGGAAAATGATTGGGTGCAAATAGCAAGTGAAACTTACTAAATACACTTCAACTTCTTTTTTCTTTCTTCCTTTCTTCTTCTTTCTAAATTTCTTGTTTTTCACTGCATTGATTCTTTCTCTCACTGTCTCTCTTGGAAGACTAGCAAGGTGACCTTCAAGTTTACAGATTTCGATGTGGTCTCTTCCATAACTCCTGTTGTTGAATGATTTCTATTGTAGGTAAATATGATCTTGAATCAACAAATCTTTTTCTGATTGTTTTCAATCTCGTTGTTCTTGTTAAAAGAGGATTTCTTTGAAAATCTTGATTACTAAGGTTTTTGTGTAATTCCTTCAGGTTGATTTTTTCCCTTCTCTTTTAATCGGATTTTGGACAAAGAAATAGGTAAAGAAGTCTCTTTTGTTAATTTTTGTCAATGGATAAGTGATTTGGTAGTTTAGAGGTTTGAACTATTTGAGATAATGAGTATTTTGACTATATTTTGAGCTATTAAAATAACATTTATTTTAACTGTGTTTTGAGGTATTTAGTATAATGTGTATTTGATTTCTATTTGAACTAATTTAGTTAGGGTGTTTACTGATTATGATGTGAGCTAATTGAGTTAGCATATTTGTTGATTATGATGTATTGAGGTAATACTTGTTTTGAGAATTGGCACGTGATTGGAATGAATTATGGTTTTTGGAAATTAATGATAATGGATTGAGATATATAATGTGTTGTGTACTTGATGATTATTGTGGGAGCGATGTTTGATCCTGAATTGGATTATTTATTAGATATTTTGGATATGACAGTTACAATAGGGTAACTTAGCTTTGTTTGAATTGATTTTTTGTGACTGAAATTGAATTATTGGAACGACAATGTATTATTTAGAATCGTGATGTAGTGCATATGATTGGAATGCATGATGAGGATATATTTATTAACGTTGTTGGTTGTGGACAGTTACAGTTAGGTAACTTAGCCTTCAATGATATGTTTGGTAGGGTACATTGATGTTAGGAACACAACTGAGGTTAATGGAATACAAAATATAAGATATGCAAGGGGATATTTTTGTGATTTATATTGTGGTCGTAATATCAAATATGCAAAAAAGTGCCTAAATGACATACTCAGACAACGATTGTATGTCACAGGGTGTCAGGTAAACACTAAACTTCAGTTTGTGATTGTCAGATGAGTATTGCTTAGACTTAAATTGGTAGTAACATAGGCAGCTTGGACGCTTATTGCCAATTGGAAGGGTCTTAAGTCGTTTCAGTGTCCGAACTCAATGACGATATTACAAAATATGCCATGTCTGAACATGTTGTTGTGTGAAAAACTTGTATTTAAGGGAATATAAGTGTGTTTGATTTGATTGATTGATTGTGAGAGTTTATGCTCAGATGGAGCATAAGAATGATTGATTGATTGTTTGCTATTAATGAAAGTGTATTGATTGTACTAAATATAAATGTTGTGTAACTTTCATGCTTTATGACTGTTGTAATGGTATATTGTGTATTACGTAAGCTTATTCTTGCAATGTTTGTGTTTTCTGTATGACTGTGATGATCGTGTTTTGCATTTGAGTAGACAATGATGATGATGTGGAAAAACAGAATGCCCTGGAGTAAAGTATGTGGAATTGTGGTTGGAAGGGTTAGAGGATGTTATTTTATTATTGAATATATATATATATATATATATATATATATATATATATATATATAAGAATTGTGTAGAAATAATATTTGAATTTAGAAGCATTGTTGTTATGTTTACGTGATCATTATGTTTTATATAGAAATTGTGTGAACATAGTGTAAAGAGATAAGTGAATTATGATATGCATGTTACAAGAATGTCATCAGGTTGATTGGTTTTGGCAGCAGAGATTTTGCTATCTGAGGGTTGTGGAATTGTGGTTGGAAGGGTTAGAGGATGTTATTTTATTATTGAATATATATATATATATATATATATATATATATATAAGAATTGTGTAGAAATAATATTTGAATTTAGAAGCATTGTTGTTATGTTTACGTGATCATTATGTTTTATATAGAAATTGTGTGAACATAGTGTAAAGAGATAAGTGAATTATGATATGCATGTTACAAGAATGTCATCAGGTTGATTGGTTTTGGCAGCAGAGATTTTGCTATCTGAGGGTCTCCTAGGGTGACAAATCTCACCTGACAAGCTTTAGCCTCTGTCAACCTATTTTTGCAGTTTTACTACCAATGAGAGGTCTCGCCCAAAGCAAATTACACATTATTTTAGAAATAAACAAGTTTTCACCCAAGAACGTGTTTTGCTGAGCGAAATTCCTATTACTAGAGAGTCTGATATAGGTCTTTGTTAGGCAACAACTGTCGTTTGACAAACTACCTTGAGTCTCGCCAAATGATGAAGTTCGTTGGGCGATATGAGATTGTGTGTACTATTACTATATTTTAAATACATGAAAATGTGTATAATGTTAAATTGATTGTGTTATGATGAAAATTTTATATTTCAATATTTGAAAATATAGATAATTAGTAATTTAAATACTTGGGATATTACAAAAGTTGTCCTTAAGCCCCTTTGTCATCTTTCTTAATGGCACCGTATATAAATAAAGCAAATATAAAATAATTAAAAAAATGAAAGCATAAAACACAGGAGTGAAAAGAAAAGTTTCTTGATGGAAAAAACAATGAAAAAGAGTATATTCAAAATTGAATCTAATACAGGAAAGATATAAAATAAAAATCATTTTTTATTTTATCTTTTAATAAGAGTTGAATACAGAGTCATGAGATTTATAATAATTCACGCATAATCAACCAAGTAAGTTATACCCTTAACATCAAGATTTAGTTTATTTTAAGTATTTATTTTTTATCATTTCTCATTAAAAAATATTTTTATCTTTTCTTATTGGTATCCTTTTTATCCTTTAATTTTCTTTGAATTTGGAAATATAAAATGTAATTTTAAAATTGTACTTTATCAGGAAATACAATAAAAGTTTATTTCCAAAATTTGTGTGTATCTAGGTAAAAAATATATCAACAAATATATAGCATATTATTGATATATATTAGTATTGTAATTTAAAATGGAGAAAGAAATTATAATATACTTAAAATTTATAATGTTTATTTTATATTTTTTCTTTCTGAAAAATATATTAAATATTGTTATTGACATAAATTATATATATATTGACCCATTTATATATTAATAAAAAATTAACTTTTGATAATCAAAATTAAAAATTAATTTAAATATTATAGTTAATAACTTATAAGAAAATATAAGAAACAGTTATAGTTAATAGCATAAAGTTAACATATTGGTCAAATTTTAATGTCTCATTTGAAAAGAAAATATCTGAAATTTAAAATAATGTTTCATATAATAAACACGGTTGAAAGTTTCGTCCAAGAATTAATTGGTGAAATTAATTCTTATTTAACATTAATGAAATATTAATTACTAGGTTTCAGTTTCGGTAACCAGAAACAAACTTTCAATGGGAGCACAGCTAACCAAATAAGTGAATATTTTAGACTTCAATCCCAAATAGGTCCTTGAATCTTTAGAGCGTTATTAATTGAGTTATGAAAGATTTTTCAGTGTTTAAAAATATAATTCTTCTGTACATAATGTGGCTAAGGATTAACACAATCGGTCTTTAAATACAACGTTAAGAGATCTATACTTAGTGACCCTTCAAACCACCTCCAAATAAAGGAAAGAAGGACTACCATATAGATATTTTCAAACATCATATATCTTCAATCAGTGCTACAGTTTTGGATTGTCTTTTTCCAACAAACATACATTAAATGCTACAAATTCTTAGGACTTAAGTTCCATTTTCAAACCTATAAGTTCTTCGCTTTCCTTCAATACGCAGACACCAATGCATTCTTCTAAATTAATATTCATTCCCTTCTCAATACAATGTAAGTCATCTCTCTTCATCTTATCCCTGTTTTATTTTCTTTTTAGCACATTCTATCTTTCTTTCTTTTTCATTTCTTTTACCTAATTTATTTTCTTCAGGTTCGTTAAAATGTTTTGTTTTTCAAGTTCTAGTGTTGGAGATTTGATCTCACGAGAACGGTTGAAAAGATTGTTTTTACTATTTTTGAGATTCACGACTGTGATTTCTGAGATTAAAAAAGGTAAGCTGTGTTATTGTTAATTTTTTATTTTTACTTACAATACATATTTTTTATATTTGTTATTTAAATTATATTTTTTATATTGAGAAGTTATATTTTTTTATTTGTTCGTATTCTTAGTTGTGCAATGGGACAAATAAAATAGTGGTCATTATGCTATTACCATCTGGTCATAGCATTTTTACAAACTGTCATATCATGTTGTGATCCACTATTATTGTTCTTAATAGTTGTCCTTTCTATTGTTGTTGATGTGTGTAGTGTCCCTATTGATTTTTGGAGTCTGTTGTATGACTTATTCTTATGTTGTCTTTGTTTAAAATGGTCTAACTCCATTTGTCGTTATCACTTTGGTACCACCCTTTAGGGGTTTTTTCTTGTATAGAGTATAATAGTAGTAAAAAATTTCAAAAATGGGTTAGTTCGTTTAAAATTTTTAGAATGATGTAGTTTTCGTCAAAATCGACAATTCATCTAATGTGATGGGGTAATTTTGCACAGAACTTAGGGTAAATCGCCACTTTACCTGTTGGATTGTGTAAAGTGGTTGGAAATCGACAACTCAGCTGTCGGTTTGGGGGAACTTTGTAGAGATTCTACTCCCTCTCGAGGAAGCACAGAGACATGAACCCAAATTGGCAAGAGAAATGACGGGTTGAGTGGGGAGGTGACACTTGTCATGATGGGGGTGGAAACCGACAACTCAGTTGGCAGTTTGGGATAGCAATTCTGAGACATTTTCTCAAAATCATTAAGCCGAATGACGGGTTCAGTAGGGAGGTGACGTTTGTCACCACGTTTAGGAAACCAGCAAGTAAGATGGCGGTTTGGGAGAGATTTAATCACACCATCCTTTCAGCCAATGGCTTGTTGCCGAGTGGCACGAACCCGCCAAACAAGATGGCGGTTTGGGCTTCCCCCACGCTCATAAATCCTTATTCTTTAAGCCCTAACCGCAGAGAAGATTGAAATAAAAAATTACTATGAGTTGTAGAAGAATATTGCAATGTTGGAAAATTTTGATATAGAAGAAGAAAAAATTTATAAATTTTTATTATTCTGATTATATTATTTTTTTATTATTCAGATTATATTATTTTTGTTTATAATTTTGATTGCTAAGTACGTTTTTAAATAACTTATGATGAGTGTGTTACATTAAAAAATATGTTTATAAGTTATACTAATTTTCTAAAAAAAGTATAAATTTTGTTATTGAAACATGATTTTACAGTAAGATTTATTTAGTGCTAAAAATAAGTTTTTTGTATTAGAATATTTTTAGGGTTAGATTTATTTAGTGTTAAAAATGAGTTTTTTTATAATATTTAGGAGTTAGAAGTTATAATGTTTAGAGTTTAAATATAATTATATGTGTTAAGGATTTAGGATTTATAGTTATTTATATGTGATAAAATCATATAAATATAAATATAATATGAATAATAAAAAAGATATAAATGATATAAACGGTTTTTAGATCGTTGCCTTATTTGACAAGACAAGCTGACCCACATAATTTTATTTATTATTTTATATTATTTTTAGTTATAATTATTTAATAAGGTGTACTTAATATTATTTTATTTATTATTATAATTATTTAGTAAGGTGTACTTAATATTGTTTTATTTATTATTTTATGTCATTTTTATCTATTATTATTTGATTTGATGTTTGTAACCTTATTTAGTTTATTAAATTATTTATCTTTGAGCTATTTATTAATTGTTTTATTTTATTTCTATTTTTTATTTAAACTTTATTAAAGCTCTTATTTAACGATATTAAGAAATTATTTATTCAAACATTGAAAATAACGATACACTGAGAATAACATTAAATATTTAAAACAATATTTATTGTTATATATATATATATAATCTTTATTGTTATAAGTGCATTTTTTATTAAAAAAATAAATATATATCATTATATAAATATTATAAATATTAAAATAAAATTTTTAATATTTGAATAAAGGATTGAATTAATTTGTAGTTGAGCTTGACCTAAGATTTAAATAAGTACATATTTAAGGTAAAATATTCTTTTTATTTTTTAAAACTCATGGTAAAAAAATTTATTTATCGTGACTAGTCACTTAAAAAATAATTCAAATGTCTTTGATTAATTCATAAAAAAATATTATAAACAAATATATATATATATACATATATTTTCCATTTTTATATAAATAATTTATATTTATACATATATTTATACATTTTTTCCTTTGATTATCTAAATTGCTATTATTTAAATTATTTATGAGATTTTTGTTTTCACTCTTTTTTTTTCTCTTATATATATATATATATATATATATATATATATATATATTAAAAAATATAAAATACAAATTTAAAAAAATTGTACACGTCAAACTATCCAAATCTTTTTTTTGCAGTCTTCTCAATAATTTTTCCTTGTACTAGTTGGAGTACAAATGTAATTGAAAATCCAGTTACATTCAAAGGCACTCGAGTCTCCACTCTTGTATTTTTTAATATCAAGTAGAACTGCTAGTGATAGAAGGATTATTGATAGTCACTTTCTACATCCAGGTAAACAGTTACAAATATGGATATTGACTTGTTCTGTAAAACGGTGTTACCCACGTGGCACGATTAGGATAGAATTAATGAATGATTATTGTTAATTATTATTTTTGGAAAGTTACTAAACTAAAATTGATTGAAAACGGTAACTGTGCCCCATTTTACTGCAACCACTGTGGACTTAAAGGTGCACATTTGAGATGCGCGAACACTATTGGAGAGTTGGGAAGGTTTCGTAACCCTAACTAGTTGGAGATGCAAAGATAGTGATGAAACGAAGGTCAGAAGGCCCTATCAACTGTTTCAGGTAAGTGAATATGGTCCATGGTTTGTCGTTTAGTTGTTGTCGGTTTAGGTTTTAGAATATTTTATTTCAAAAGAGGATTTTTGTACTTGTTATTTTATAATGAAAGTGTCTAGGGTTAAGGGCAAGTTTCACGTGTTGACACTTTATTTGCTTTGTTATTTACTTTACTGTTGGTTGTGGCGAAATGGAGTCAGATAATTGGAAATTAAATATTGTCGCACTAAGATTTTTTTGGTCTGGTCTTTCCTTAAACCTTGATTATATATTAATTTAGGCTAATTTTTTATTGACAGGCCCACTGATGCTCATAGGATAAAGTTTAACAAACATCATGTGGTACCTTGGTTGATAATTCGATAATAGAGTATGTAACTGAGGTGTCAAGTCAAGAAAAATAGGGATAGGATGTGGATGAGATGTCCTACATGGATATTTGCAGATTCATAAAAAGTTTTGGTTATTCGTTAAATTCTGACAAAGATATATTTAACCTAACAGAGAATGCCAAAGGTCATGGAATAATTGATTTGTTTGTGGAGCATAGTATTGATGTTCTTCTTAAAAAGGAGGATAGGCAAGAAGTGCATGTGAGTGTGGTTGATGTGGATGTTGATGATGGTACTGTAGATGAGCATGTGGTTGACAATCACAGGTTGGATTGAAGATTGTGTCTGTATGTGTAAGTGAACATGTTGCAAGCAAATTTGTTGAATTAGGAGAAAGTGGTAATGTTGGGGCGAACCAAAGTGGGCCTGAAAACGTAAAGCCAGAGAAAAGTGGGCCTAAAAATGCTGCACAACAAAATGGTCATGAAAATGTTGGTGCATAACAAACTAGTCCAACAGAAGATGAATTTGAAAAGGGGGATAGTGATTGTTCAACTATTAAAGATAGTGAATCTAAGGAGGATTAGGATTGAAGCACAATTATGCTAAGTCAAACATTTACAAACTTTGATGATAATGGAAATGGTGGCTTGGATGGGTAAGTTGAACCATTAATACCACATTTTGTAGATGAAGATGATTTTTCAGATGAGCTTCATTCACCTGATGCCAGTTATGAGTAGGGTAAATGAAAGCTAAATTTCCAAAATTTAGAAAAATTTAAAGATAACAATGATACCCATATTGAACTTGACATGTTGTTCAATAGTAAACAAGATATAATAGAGACTGTCAAGACAATTGCAATACTACCGAACAAAAATCTAAGGTTTAAGAAAA
Source organism: Psophocarpus tetragonolobus (assembly GCA_037954015.1). NCBI lineage: Eukaryota > Viridiplantae > Streptophyta > Magnoliopsida > Fabales > Fabaceae > Psophocarpus > Psophocarpus tetragonolobus. The sequence goes on along the minus strand of CM075692.1, from coordinate 48,074,947 downwards.
GTTTTCAAAAAAGGAGAGTTATTAAATGTGTAAAGGGTTGTCTATTTCATTTGAGAGTAAATCCAAGCAAAGTCAGTATTGGCAAGTGGTTAGTTTTGTGGATGAGCACAATTGTGTCAGCATTCTTTGCAACAAGCAAGCCAAGACAAAGTGGTTGGCAAAAAGATTTGTTCCCTTCTTGAAGGATATCCCTGATATGAAGATAAACACTCTTGTGACAATTGCATGGACAAGTGGGGTGTGAAGTTGCATCATCCTCAGATATACAGATCTAAAGTTAGAGCCCTTGACAAAATACATGGTGCCTTAGGGAACAATAAAGTCATATCAGAAGCTATGCTGAAGAATTGTGGCGAAGCAATCCTAACAGTACTGTCAAAATTAAGTATGATATGACTAATAGTGAAGCTATCTTTCAAAGGATATATGTGTGCTTTGAAGCTTGTAAAATAGCATTTGCAACTACTTCTCGCCCTTTGATTGAGCTTGATGGTTGTTTTCTGAAGAATGAACATGAAGCTCATTTGTTGAGCACAGTTGGGAAAGATGAACGTAATCAGATGATACCAATTACTTATGATGTTGTGCAGGCTAAATGTGGAGATTCTTGGAGATGGTTTTTGAAGTTGCTATTAGCTTAGTGTAACTGCACCATGGACATATATTTCATATCAACAAAAGGTATTTTAAATCTTCTTAATTTATTTGTATAGATTTTAAGTAATAAGTTATTTATTTATATGTATTAGGTTTATGTTGCAGACATTGGAAAAATTATATAGAGATAATGTTCAACATCAATTGTGTGTTAGACATTTGGGCTAATTGACCTAAGTGAGTTTATTATTTTTTTTTAAAAAAATTATCTAAGTGACTTTGTTTTAAAAAATATTATTAAGATGAGTTTGTTTTTGGGTTTCAATTGATTAAACTGAACTCACAATTGTGGTTTAAGCGTCACATCAGCTATGTGCTTATGTGGCCTTAGGTGGCAAAAATTGCTCAACAAAACGCAAGTCGTAGTTGCGGATCTGATAAGTCAACGTTAAAATCACAACTGCGAGTTGCGGTTTGACTGGTCTTTGACCAACGCCCTTTCATTTTTTAGAGGTTAAAGACCATCACACATTTCTAGACCAACTAAATCGCAAGTGCCAATTGTGGTTTACCTATTTTTATTTTTTTCGCCTCTAAAATGGACCAATGCATGCGCAACGTGGTTCCTTAGGTAAAATCACAAGTGAGACTTGCGTTTTATCTAAACATAGACCACTCGCTTTTTTTTAGCAACAAATACAAAGAGGTACAACTTTTAGGACCCTAAAATCGTAATTAAGACTTGTGATTTTTATTTAGTATCCATTTTTTTTCTTGATTAGCTTTTATCCTGCAATGATTGTCTATATAAATTGTAGATGAGACTTGCGGTTTATGTGAGAATTTCCTTTTATAAGTTCAGCCTTACTGACCCCACAAAATCACAATCAAGTTTTGAAATTTTCAATCTTGTTTCCAAATATTCAAGTCTATTTTCTTATATAATATTGTGATTTTTTTTCTTATTTGTTATTTTTTGTTTTGTTATGTATTATTTTGAGTATTATTTTAACATAATTTTTTGTTTTAAATTTCAGTATTATTATTATCATGACATCTTCTCTCCTTTCAATCGATAATCTTCACTTCGGACCTATGGAGAATGACGTATTATACACGCAACATCAACACGTTTTTCAATATATCTGGAACAAAGAGGGTGACTGAAAACTCTTAATTAGACGTGTAGTTTCCACTTATAATGGAGAAGAGTCAATTTCTCTACAACTTGTACGAAATTTACGTCAAATGGATTCTACACTATCGCCCAGATGAGTTTTCTTAGTATTAATGCAGGTTTGATTAATGCATTTGTTGAGAGATGGAGACCTGAAACTCACTCTTACCACATGAGATGTGGAGAGTGCATTATCACCTTTCAAGATGTTGCAATCTTATAGGGTTTACGTGGGATTGGAATTCTTGTCATAGGTTCAACAAATGTCAATTGGGTTGAACTATGTCAAGAACTAATTGAGGTTTCACCTAATGAGAATGAAATCGATGGTATTTCTATTCGAGTTAGTTGACTAACTCATAATCTTGGAGACGTTGCTAATTTTGAAGATAATGAACAAAACTATAGAGATTTACTATGGCATAGATTTTACGACTCATTGGTGGTGCCCTGTTTGTTGACAAGTCAAGTAATAAATTCTCTTTAAGGTATTTATTATTGTTGCAAGACTTTGGTGAGTCCAGTGCATACACATGGAGTGTTGCTGTACTTAGTTTTTTATATAGAAAACTATGCGTCGCAAGAAATTATGGGAGAGAGATTCCCAAAAGTTGCACTAACTGTGACACTCCATACAAACCAAACAAACTTATCAGGTCAAGGTAATTTTTTATCTAATACTATTAATAAAGGTAATATGCCCTTTTGATGTCCATTTTTCAAAATACTTATTCTACCCTTACACATATTTTAAAATTAAAAAAATAAACTAATTTGTCATAAGAAGAATTTGAACCCATAACTCCTTATTTCCCAAAGATATATTTTACCACTAGACCAACTTTATAACCTTAAGCAAAAAATTACTTTAAAATATTGTATCCAACATATATAATTATCTAATTATATCTATAATGTATAATATATGATATTATATTATATGACTATTTTACTCTCTAAACATTTTATGATTGTTTCCACTTTCACAAATATAATTTATCCCTATTAATATATGTATACATTTCATGATAAATATTTTCAATAAACATGCAAATACACAAGTGTAACAATATTGTAAGTTATATTCAAACTCTTCTCTTTCCATTTTTCATATTCATTGCATATTTGACATATCCATTGATGATCTGACATGTTTTTATCATGTTATCATAAAAAAATATAAAATTAACAAAATATATTTCAAAACATGTCACATAACAATTTATATTTCAAAATATAAAAATTTATAAAAGATATTAAATTAAAATCCTACAATTGTTATAACATATTAAAATAGAAATACGAATACATAGGCGTGGCAACGCCTGAGTTTTCGCTAGTTGAGTATTATATAAGTTATATTTTGTAGCGTTATTCATAAATTAGTTATTTAATATTTAATATTATATAATTTTGGTAGGTGGTTACGACGGCGAAACCAACACATTGGGACCAATGATGATTTAAAACATCATTGTCGACTACTCGATACAATTAAGCAAAATGATATAAGAAAACATATGTCATTAATTTTTAATTTGTTTATATATTACTACTCCTTATGTTATGCAGGTGGTTTGGATGTCATACTTAAGTGAAGTTTTGACACAATTAACTCCGATATGCATAGAAGGGATCGATGTGTGGAAACGAGTTGTGTCATTACTTTGCTTTAATGTTTGTGAATGACATCAACCAGACAGAGTAATGCGGCAGTTTGGGATGAGACAATCCATACCCTGTCTTCCTTTATAGCAAAAAAATTACATGGGTTGACTATGAGAGGAAAAGGTGCAGAAAATTGGCTTGTGTTGTTGCAACTTGCCATTATAATGTGGAATAACCAAAACCAATTTAGGGTCGAAGAAACTAGAACTTAGGTTGGTATCGTGCCAAAACAAAAATGTTTATTGACCCAAGAAATGCATGAACATCATTGTTGGTAAATTTTTTTATACTACTTATTCAATTTGTTTTTTAATTTTTGCTGCAATTTTTTAATGTTTTTATTCTACTTATGTTTTTTATTGTAGGGTAAAGTTGGAGAGATATTATCATATATGGTGTCTTCAGAGGGAAGAAACAAATGATCAGTGAACGATTTAGTCCCCTATGTTGATAAAATAATGGTCTTATTAGAAGATGTAGATAGAAACACAAGAGCGGCAATGCCAGCACCTAAAAGTATGCCTCAAATAGATGTTCTAGATTTTAAAGTTAAACAGTCATACTGCGAGAGTCGTGGTCTCACTAGACGGAAGGACATGGTTCAACCAGAAGTTTATCCCGTTCGTAATTTGCCTGGACATAAAAAAGACATTTATTATATACCGACACAATCCCGTAAAATATGTCTGGTACTTATTATTATCCGTCTCAAACACACGAGGGACCATCTTACCAAAGTCATACACCATACAGTGTTGGCATACCCCAAGACCATATTTTTGAATAAATATTTGGATTATTGCGCACACTAGAGATACGACCAAAGCAACAACAGGAGGTATAGACAGACCACAGTTTAATATTAGGAGGATCATATGATTCACAATCACATGAAAATATAAATGATGATGACAGTGAAGAATGAAATATTATCTGATTTTAAATAAAATTTTTATTTTATGTTTAATTTTTAAATTAGTTATCTAATATTTAATAGTAACTTTAAGATAATAACGTTAAAAAAAATTAACTTTAAAATAAGGAAACTTTTAAAAATGTAAAAATATAATAAAAATTTAAAATATAACTGATATTGAAACTGTATCGTAAAAGTTTAAAAATTCTAAAATTTTTAAAAATATAAATAGATTATAAACTTTTTAAAAAAGATTTAAAAATATAAAAAAATTGAAAACCGTAACATAATTAGAAAATTAAAAACAAAATTTAAAAATATTTTAAAATATAACAGATATTGAAAAGTTGAAAAGTTAAATTAAAAAAAGATAATAAACTTTAAATTAAAATCGTGCACCCTAACCTTGGATCCTTTAGTGAATGTCTGGAATCTAAGGTAAAACTTTAAAAATATTTCAAACGGTAAACAAAATTTATAAACTGAGAAGTTGAAAAATTAAACTAAAAAAACCTAATGAACTTTTTATAAAACATTTAAAAATATAAAAAATTCAAAATTGTAACATAAAACTTTAAAAATTGAACTTAAGCGTAAAAAAGTGTAACAGCAAAAATTGAACTTAAGTTTAAAAAAACTATAACGTAAAACTTTAAATATTGAACATTTAAAAAAAATCTAAGAATGTAAAAAGATAATAAAAATTTAAAATATAAAAAATATTGAAAAATATAAAGTAAAACTTTAAAATTTTTAAAAATCTAAAAAGGTAATAAAATTTTCAAATGTGAAAAGATAATAAACTTATTATAAAATATTTTAGAATATAAAAAAATTGAAAATTGTAACATAAAACTTTAAAAAGGATTTTAAAATTAAAAAACATAATAAAAACACAAACTGCAACATCAACAACAACAATAACTAAATTTAAGTTTAACTCAATAATTATTAATACAAAAAGTAGATTTAACTTTAACTGAATTTAAAAATTTATTTTTAAGTAACTTCAACATTTTTTTGCTTAATTTTAAAACTACATATCAATGTCAATTGATTGAAATCATCCTAAATCATCATGCAAAGAACAATTCTCTCATTATAACCATTTTGTCTTACATCAGTGAGATTTATTTTTTCTTTGTTTTTGTGACTGAGTGAAATTCATTTCATTTCTTATTATTGTTGACTTCAGATGTCCTTTTCCACAAACAACTGAATAGTTTGGATAAGAGTCAAATTTTTTTCATTATCAGGGATCAAGTTGTCATTCCCAAGAGGAAACCACAGGCTACAGTATGCACACGTGATGAAGTTGTTGGTGTATACTGAATCAACATATTGATAATAGTATAAACTAACTGCACCACACACAATTATTACATGTGAACAAATGAAAAGCTTGAAATCGGCTACATTGGCAGTATTTGTCGTTCAAGTTAACTACCCATTTTTGTCCACCAAGTTGAGTCACTCGATTAAAAGTGTCTTCCACCTCAAATCTAGTGGTTTCGATATTGTATTGACAGGCCATATGGGAACAAGCATCTTGTTGATTTTTGCGTAATGCTTGAATTAACTTAGCACAATACACCTTTTCAGCTTCCAATTGGGACATAGTTTGGGATCTCTTTCGACAAAAAATGCAACACATTTACTATACGTTGACCTTACCAATGCACTGATGAGAATATTATTACAATCATTCAACACTTTGTTAACGCACCTAGATAGATTAGTTGTCATGTGTCCATACCTGTAGGTTTTTGTATCGTATGTCATACTTCGTTTTTGCTTCCATTTGTCATTTATACAACTAACTACTTCTATACTTTCTTGAATTTTTTTTTCAAAATTTCGATCAAATATACACTTGCATGGAGTGTAAGCTACAAAAAAAATGGTCATTTTCTAATAATAAAAATAATTTTGAAAACAAATGAGTCATGTTTGTAAAAAAAAAAAAACATACCTAATTTTATCAACATTTTTTTCTATACCATATTTTTAAATCGGGTGTTGAAATTACTGGCAATATGGCGTATGCAATACTTATGATAAGCGAATAGTGGTTGTCATCCTAATGCCTCATTTTGCACAACAGACTTAATATCAGCATGTCGGTTAGAAATTAGACATATTTCTTGTTTTTGTGTCACATGCAGTCGTATATGGGATAGGAACCAAGACCACAACAACGAGTTTTCACTTTCAACCATAGCAAACGGAAGAGGTAATACATTGCTATTTCTTGTTCCACAATACTTTCCGTATAAATGTGTTTCATCAACTGTATCATTGACTTGCAGTAGTTAAAGACATTATCACATCTTCAAGCAAGTATACACTTTTTTATAGTTTTAATTACATTTTATTTTATCATGTATAGTTTAATCATAGAGAAAAACACCTATACACTGTCAGTGTAAACTGACAGTTAAGTATAACCCTTTATATATAGAAGTTTATTAATTTTACCGATTAATACTTTAAAAGTCAAGTAAATGAAGGATTGTGATTAAACTCTAATATAAAACTATTTTACATTAACAATATATAGATGTTAACATTATAGGTACTTTTTATTACTATTAACATTTTTGGTACTTTCTATTACTATTAACATTTTTGGTAAAAATCACGCTTGGCTTTTATATATTTAAACACATGGATAGGATAATTCATTATAATAATTCATTTATTTAAAGAATTTTAAATACTTGTTTGGATATAATATTTTAGGGGATTTTTAAATTATGTCATTTTTCATATCTATGATCATGTATGAATATTTGTGAGGCCTAACTGTAGGATCACTGCACTGTGTTTAATTTTCTTGGTTATCTGAGTGAATGTAAATGAAAGTGTGAAAATTTTTTATCAGTGAACTTAGATTGTTGTTTGGCTTTAGTGGATTGAATAGTTTTAGTGCTGCTTCGCGTTAACCATTATGTTGACTTCTGATTTTAATTTTCCACAGAATCTAAAGCTGGAAAACCATTGATGAACATGAACTGGGCTAGGCAACACAAGATTGCATTGGGTATGGGATATCTTCATACAGGACTTTGAAATTAATATATGACTTAACAGATCTTGATTTCAATCCTTTTTTATTACTTACGTTGTGTTTCCTTTTTCTCTCATATGAATGTGAGAGTAGTTTATGATGGTCCATAGAATGTTGTAATTTTTGCTTTTAAGATAGATAACACTTTAATGTATTTTTTTGTACAAACTAATTTATCTTTTCAATAAAATGAGTTTGGTAGTTATATATATTTTTAAAATAAAACCATATTTTTATAATTTATTTTAAATTATATTTTTTTTCTTGGAAAATAAAATCTCCGGTGTTTAGTTAATCTGTCCTCAATTTTAATTGTCAATAGGGCAAAGTACAAAGTTGTACATTTAGGCATTTACAATTGGTCCTCTTGGAGCTTCACACTTCAAAGACAGGTTTGACAATTCACTTGAAAAACAGCATGAGCTCCCACCTTTGTCATTAGCCTAATATATTTAATTTCAAATTATATAAAATTATACAAATATTATATTTAATTTCAAATTAAAAACCGTTAGAAAACTTCCTCAAAAACTTCAACTAAAATTTTATTCAATAACTTAATAATATTTTATTAAAATATACAAAATTACACTTATTTATATAAATTTAGTGTAAATTACTGTAACATCTTGTAATTTAATGTAATTATATGCGTTTCTTATTTTTTTAACTATTAATTTTAGTTTTCAATAGAGGTATTCATTGGATTGGGTGGTGGGATGAATTAATTCGAACTAATTCAATCCAAATTGATTCGGTTGATTTTCTTTCTAGATTGGATGAAATTCAACACAATTCAATCAACTACGGGTTGTTGCATGACGGATTCAATGAGTTAAACTTGAGACCCAACCTGAGAATAATCTTATATTATTATTTTAAATTTTAAAAAAAGTCTTTAATTTATAACTTCTTAGAGGTTGAGACTCTTACACTGTTATTGTTTCTGAAGTTGTTTTTATGTTCTGAACATGTTACTGGAAGAAGATATTACGTCAAAAACTAAGCACGAGTTTTTTTTTTTTGTAAGACTGTAAAGTAGCTTTGAGTAAAAACCTTTTAAATACTGACAAAGTTTAGACAAAATACTTTGTATTGAAAATATTACTTAATTAGAAGAATAGAGACAACAATAATCTTATAACCTACTAATATAGTAATGTTTGATTATAAATGTTTGTGTTATTACTTAAGAGAAGTGTAAAAACATTGATATGAGCACTTGTCCTACTCTAATAAGGAGTGGTGAGATGGTGGAAGACTTGACTTTTGTTGTCAATAGTTGTAACAAGTTACAAGATGCAAGTGTTATAAGAGATTTTAGGACTAATTGGTTAAGATTTTAATTCTCAAAATACATGATTATTTTTTATTAACAATTTAATATGTTAATTTTAATTTGTTTTAGTTTTTAATGTAATTTGTAATTATAATTATGATTTATTTTTATGTTACAATAATCATATATTTTATTTTTTAAAAAAATATACAAAAGAAAGTTTTAAACTTTCAATTTATTCTTTTAAAAAAAAATTAAAATGATAACTCAATTAACCTAAACTGTTATTGATTAGGTTGAGTTGAGTTATGTTTAATAAAAAAAATAAAAACTCAACCTAATGTGTTATGATTAGATTAAGTATTAGGTTTGTCTAAATACCCAACCTAATCTATAAACACCCCTATAAAGTAGACATGAAAAAGAAGAAAAATTGATCTTTCAAAATTATCTTTCCAAAATAAGTAAAAAAAATGTACTATTCTGTTCTTAAAAATCCAGTGATAAATGATGAATAATTTTATATATAATAATTTTACATTGAATAACTTTAATTTTCATTCTATTTTTTCTTTTATTTTCTTTCATTTTTTATCACATTTTCTTTTTCTTTTTTTATCTCACAACCTAGTATTTAGATTACTCGTTCAAAGTTTATTAATTTAGTTATAATTCAATTTTATGGCTGGTAAAATAATTTGAGCCTGTTGTTACAATAGAATCAATTTATCCCTTTTAATAGAAGATGCAAGCACCATCCTTTCAAGCAAAAGTAATTGAGCTTTTCAATCCGAATCTCTTTCTAGGTTCAGAACATGGTAAGGTGAATGGTTATGTGAAGGTGAAGGTTAAAAAAAAAAGCAAAGAAAGCACAAGTTAGTATCTCATTATTGTTATTTATGAGAGGAAGATTTTGAGGGAGGAAAGTGTAATTTTCTTTATATATAATTAAATAATTTATATAATTAAAGTTCAATTTAATTTTTTCATGAAAAATTACCTTTTAATAAATGTTTATCTTACTTCAAAATAATATTACTTCCTTTTTCTTTTAAAAAATACATCTATATATAATTATTTTAATAAATTAAAATTAAATTATATAAAATAAGAATATTTAATTAAGTTTTTAGTTTTTAAAATTTGATTAAATTAATTCTGCTTCTAGTTTTGAAAATTGAAAATAATTTATTTCATATTTGAAATTTCAATTTTATATTATTTTTAGAGAGCAGAAAAAAGAATTATTTTCAATTTTCAAGAAACAAATGTAGAATTTAGTTAAATTTTAAATTCTAAAAACTTATTAAATTAAATAAAAAATATATGAAAATGGTCCTTAAGCGCACCTTTGTCGTCTTTCTCAATGTCACCGCATATAAATTAAGCAAATATATAAAATAATCAAGAAAATAAAAGACTAACAATAAAACACACAGGTGATAAAAAAAGTTTTTGTATGGAAAAAACAATGGGAAAGAGTATATACAAAATAGAATCTAACACGGGAAGGAAGTAAAATAAAATAAAAATCAAGATTGAGTCTACTCTGAGTGTTTATTTTTTATCATTTCTCATTAAAAAAAATCTTTTTATCATTTCTTCTTGGTAGCCTTTTTATCCTCTAATTTTCTTTGAATTTGAAAATATAAAATATAATTGTGAAGTTGTGTTTGATTAGGAAATACAATAATTCATAAAAAAAGGTAATACGATAAAAGTTTATTTCTCATTTTGTTTGTATCCAGGTAAAAAATATATAAACAAATATATAGCATATTATTGATATATATTTATTGTAATTTAAAATGAGAAAGAAATTATAATATACTTAAAATTTTTAATATTTATTTTATATGTTTTCTTTCTGAAAAATATATTAAATATTAACATAAATAAATCATGTTATTGACGTAAATTATAGTTTTCTATAATATATAGAGTTTAATTGGTATACACTGTCAGTATAAAAGATTTTTACATTGATATTTAATCATGATTTTTTATTTATTTGTCTTTTAAAGTAGTAATAAGTAAAGTCAACAAAATGATCTTGAATAAAGAGTTGTAATTGAATGTTAGTATAAAGATATTTACACTGACAATGTATACTAATTAAACTCTCATATATATATATATATATATATATATATATATATATATATATATATATATATATATATATATATATATGTGTGTGGGGGGTTAAGATCTCATCTATTATTGAATCAGTAAAAATACTAATCATAGTTTATTATTTAATCGTTATTAAATTAATAGTTTAACTAGTTTTAGCAAAATAATATTTTTATTAAAGAGATAATTATAAAAAAAAAGTATTAGTACTTACTACACCTTTATATTATTAAATTAATCCTATTTTTCATTAATTTTTTAATTAAAAAAGAGTGAACTTAGAAAAACGCTGGGTGCATTAAGTAAAATCTGAAATTTTTTTAAAAAAATTATAAACCAGTTTAACCACCGATTTGATCGGTTCATGACCAGTTTTAATACTGATTCTTTGTTTAATTAATTTTAGCATTGATCAAACTAGTTGTAAAACTCATTCATAAGTTTTTTAGTTGATCCAATTTAGTTTTTAAAACACTGATATATATATATATTAGTAAAAATTCATTTTTGGTAATCAAAATTACAAATTAATTTAAATATTATGGTTAATAACATAAAATTAACATATTGGGTAAAATTTTAATGTTTCATTTGCAAACAAGATACCTGAAATTTAAGTAATGGTACTATCATCTAAAATTTAGAGTAAACACAGTTGAAAGTTTCATCCAAGAATTAATTGGTGAAATTAATTCTTATCTAAGGTTAACTAAATGTCAATGAATAGGTTTGAAACTTTCAATGGGAGCACAAGCAATCAAACAAGTGATATTTTGAAACGAATACCTATGGACAGAGCTAAAGAGGTGAAATAAGTGATGGAAGTGACTTCAATCAGTGCTACAGTTTTGAATTGTCTTTTATATAAATACTACAAATTGCTTAAGCACAATTTTCAACTCATAGCTCAGTGGACAGTGGCTATAACTCCAAAGTCTGTGTGCATGGTATAAACCAATCTTATTATAATTTATTTTATTTTATTTTTTAATTTAAAAAAAATTAAAAAGAATTTTTAAAAATTATTTAAAAAATATTTAGTAAGTGTTATTTGAATTTTTTTTTAAAAATATAAAAATAGAAAAATTCGTTTATATTTATTTAAATTTTATCGATAAAAAGCAAAAACAACGTATCTTAATCATATTTTGAATTTTCAAACTTAAAAACAAAATTATTTTTAATTATTTTTGTTTTCTAGTTTTATAAGAATATTACTCAAATAAATTTTTTAATTTTTAAATATTAAAACTGTTACTAAATAAACACTTAACACTTTGTTGATTTGATTTGATTTTTTAATTTTTAAAAATATTTTTTAAAAATATTTTTCAAAAGTTGTTTTCGGATAAAAAAAATTGTTTAATAAGTATTATTTAAAAATTATTTTAAAGATATAAAAATAAAAAAACTTGTTTATATTTATTAAAATTTTATAAATAAAAAACAAAAAATAACATATTCTGATTGTATTTTAAATTTTTAAAACAAAAATAAAAAACTAAAAAATAAAATTACTTTGAACTGTCAATGTTTTTTATTTTTAAAAATTAAAAAATCAAAACTGTTTTTAAAAACTATTTTTAAAAAAATTATTAATTTTTTTAAATTTTAAATACTACACTACTAAAAACAACTTTATAAACCTGTTTATACTAAAATTTTTATAATTTGTGACGACTGAAATTTATCGAGGTGCAGTGATCAGAAGTAATGAAGGCATGTGATGAATTAAAAAATGTGGAATTGTGACAACTCTGATAAATAGGGTTACAGTGTCTCTTGTATGTCTCAGAAGACTCAAAAGTAGAAATTTTGTAGGAAGATTCTGCACCGTTTGATTTAAGCAGCAGATGTGTAATTATTTTTCTAGTTCAAACAGTATTAAGATTCTGCAATCCTATACCTTCACAAGTATAATAGAAGGGTTTTTTTTTTTTTTTTTTCCTATTAAGATGCTAATAGAAGTTATGGTAACACCCTCACTCTACTCGTTCAAAGTTTATTAATGTAATTATAATTCAATTTTATGCTTGCTAAAATATTAATAAAATAATAACACATGAAATAAACAAAAAAATACAATATAATCCTCAAAAAGTCTTAGACAATGAAATTAAAAAATAATCATATACATATGTCTATGTATATATAATTAGTTTAATTAACACAATGCATGCAATTAATTGATACATATGATATAATTATATAATTTTAATCGTACTGTTTGAACCAGTGTTTCAATAAATAAATAAAATCAGATTTATAATTAGAATTACAAATAGATATATTTATAAAGTTTATTGATTTATTCATGTTAATTAGATATTAATTTTTAGAAGTTGATTTCTTTTTTTTAGATGTTATTAATTTTATATTTTATTAATTTTGTATGCTGAATATTAATTTATTTTTGTTAATAAATATTGTCATATTTCATTAATATTTAAACCTTTATTGAACGAATCCATATTGTGTTCATTTAATTTTTTATATATATTTTAAATATAAAAAATATATAAAAAATATTTTGGGTTTGGGTATAAAAAGAGTAACTATGAAATTTTAATCCTCATCCCCATCCTCGTCGAGTATTTATGGGTTTGGGTATATCTGTGGGTGCTCATCATATTATTTTTTATAATTTAAATTTACTTATTTATTATTAAATAAATTATATATATATATATATTAAATTATTAATTATATTTTAATTTAAAAAATATATAAAGAATAATTAATAACAATAAATTATAAATTAAAGTTTAAGAATTAAACTTTTTAATTAAATATATAAAATTAAACTTATTATATAATAATTAAAATTATAATAAGGCGGGTAAGAGTTCGGGTACCGAGCAAATAATTATATATCCATACCTGTACCCGTTTAATACATCAAATAATACATGTATCCATATTTATATTTGATCAAATCATGTCATACCCATAAAAATCGGAACAGATATAAATATTTTTGTTATTACAAACCAGAGTCATCTCCTGAAACCTCAAGGGATAGTTTTTTGTGAATGACATTAAGGGCACAGTATTAAACATATTCAAACTCAATATCTAACGGCAAATAAAACATGTATGAATTTGGACTCTGAAACATTGAACATAGACATCACATTATTGTTCCATTTGAAAGAAAAAACAATCTAATGTAGATAACCTTTAAAAAATAAATTCACTGATTCATTCATAACATTCACGCCACAAAGTGCATTATAACAGAGTTCAGAACACTCCTCATTCGTCCAACGTTGGCTTGATATGGAGAATTTCAACAAACGCATAATTTGGTAGTCAAATTTGTTTAAGAAAATTAAAAGCATTGTGTAATATCTAAGATTTCATTGTATCCTAATCCATGATACACCAGATAGAAGTCCCTACCCATTTCCCGGGACATAATTATGGGTAAAGTTTGAAACTTTAAATTTAAAACCGGTTGATGGATTCCACAAGTGAAAATGAGCAAACACTTGTATCATGAAAAAAACTTATGCAAGTACCTGTTATCTTAACGAAGGAGAACATAGTATGTTCCAAAAACGCACCCTGGATAGTTGAAATAGTTGATTCGGCTTTCAGGGAAAACCTAGCATCAACAAATATAAATTTCAAACTATGACTTGAAAATATCATAATTCTTCTTTGTGTGGGGTATTTACTAAAATAAAGAATTTGGAAAAGGGTATCACTGATGACTTTTGTTTCATAAACTGCATAGAAGTTTGATGGTGCACTATAAGTGGAGGCTTTCATTGTGATGTAGGATGATCGTCACAATGGCAATAATAGAGTGTACAAAATTGGTGGAAAATCTAAAGTTTGGAATACTTAGAAAGCGGTACCAAAGTGATAAGGAAGTATGGACTTGGATCATTTGGACATGGATAACATAAAAAAGAGGAATTTTAAATTTACACTTACTTTAATTTCTTTTATCACCTATTTTTTTTTTAAATACCAATTTTACTCTTCACCATATATGAAATTCTCTATTTTTCATTTTTTTTATCACTTTTTATAGTTGATTCTCTCTTCACTGTCTCCTCTCTCTTTTTTCTTTCCCATCCCTCTTTCTTTCTTCTTTTCCATTCTCGTCTTTTGTTCCAACCGCTCCCTCTTCGCTATTTTTCTTTGTTCATTCATTGTTCCATCCATTGTTCTCCTTATTCTCTAACAGTTTACTTTGACAAATCTCTATTGTTTTTGTAACGTTTGTCGTTAAGTAATAATCCAAAGTATATTAATTAAACAATTAATAAAAAATAAAAACTTTTGAAATAATAAATAAAAATTATGCACCTTACAAAGTAAAATTCTCAAATGTAGATGTCTCTAAAACGAATATAAATAATAACAACAAAATATTCATAAAAGAAAACCTAAAATATGGGCTAAGTCTTTACGCCTTCTTAACCTCCAGAGTTTTCCCCTCTTTTGACTCTAAAAACAACATTTTTAATGAGATGAGAATCTAAGTGAATAAAATAAGCTTAAAAAAGGGTTCGCAAATAGCGTTGTTCTCAGCCGGTGCAAAATCCAAAAAAACAACCATGGTACTAACAAATAAAAGATATTTTCTTTAAACATAAATTATAATTTATTTCAAATAATTGTTAATATGAATAATTAATAAAAACGATAAAAGGATGGTGTTTTAAATAACAACATCATAATGCACACAATCACACAAAATATAGTGATACTCATGATTACTCACTCTCACTCTACGGTTCCTAGAACCAAGGTTTTTAATAGATTCATCAAAAGGGTTTATGAGCTTATATTCCATACAATAACGTCCCATTGTCAGATTAGTCATAGGCCTACTAAAATTTCTTGAGGAAAATTGGAAAGTTTGAGGTTTCCCTAGAGAACAGTTATATGATTTTACTTTATGATTTCTCTTTTTATTTAGCTAAGGCCTAAAATACTTTGGTTTATTATTTTGATTATTTTCAAAACCTTCCAGAAAACGACATTTGTTAATAAGTGTAGGAAAATAAAAAATTTCTAATATCCCTACAACCGTCCTTAGTTTAGGCCTAAGTCCATATTCAAACTTAATACACTCCATTCTCTCATTTTGGTGATAGAAAAAAATAGAGTATTTACCTAATTCTTCAAATTTAGAAGCATATTTTTCTATTGTCATGTTCCCTTGTTTTAACTGCATAAATTATATTTCTTTTGCTCTTTTGACATCATTAGGAAAATATTTTTCTAAAAGTTTAGCACTAAATAATTCCCATGTAATATCTATTCCTCCTCCTTCTAATAACCTTCTAGTACTATCCCACCAACATTCAATCTCTCCTACTAGCATAAACACAACATAATTTACTTTTTGATTATGAGGACAATTCATTGCTTGAAATATTTTTTCTATTTCCTTAATCCATATTTAAGCTTTGTCCGGATTATAAACTCCATGAAATTGTGAAGTTTGTTCCTTCTAAACTCAATTAATCCTTGTGATTCAACATTTCTTTTTGGCCTTTGGTTTCTTATTAAAACAGTAGTCATATCTCTAATAGCTTGTACTACCTCTGTTAATTCAATATTTTTTCTTCTTCCTGCCATCTGAAATTATTTAAGTTAAAACTTAGTGACATGGTTAACTCATTTCCAAGTCTCACATGGAACGTTGCTCTGATATCATCTAAATGTAACGGTATTCTATATATCCTAATTTCATGATAAATTTTTTTCTTCATTTAAACCTATTATTAATTATAAGGAGATAATTTATTTTTTTTTACAAATAATTTTTTTCTTCAATTATTTATTTTAAAAAAATAAGATAAAGTAAAATAAAATCATAAACAAAATCATATTTATATATATTCACAAGTCACATTTACAATATTACATATTTCTACTATATACATATTTATATATATATATAGAAGATTTTATTTATGTGTGGTTCTCTCCTTTACTTTTTTTTTTCTACTACAATATTTACATGGCCGGTGGTGTAATATTCTAAAATTTATAATATATATATATATATATATAATTGTATTTATTTAGTAAATCAAATCAAATTTAAATAATTATAAAATAATTAGTTTATTTTAAACTTTCAAGAAATATATATATATATATATATATATTAATAATAATAAAAAAATGTTATTAAAATTTTTAGTATAATATTGTATTATTATGAAATGTAGATATTTAAATTTGAATTTCAGAATATATAGTATAAAAAATTATAAATATAATTAATATTGACATATATATATATATATATATATATATATATATATATATATATATATATATATATATATATATATATATATCAATAACGTACTTATTAGCCTGAAGTAAATGGTCACGTGAAAAAATGGCAAGTTAGCGTGAAAAACCATTACAAATTGCCAGCAGTGTACTTATCACCATCCAACTAAAAACTATCCATAATTAAGGGAAATAGTAACTAGTAATTAGATAAGAAAAAAATAATAAAATATATAATGTAATGGTTACATTGAAGGCTATAAATTAATGTTAGGATTATAAGGGAGGAAGGGAATAAAAAAGAGAGAAGGACATACATTGGCTAGGAGTTGAGAGAAGTTAGAGTGAGGGAAATAAAAATCTAACATTTATTGCTACAATTATTAAGTAAATGATTTATTGTTAATAACTGTAGCAATAATTATTTTATTTTATGGTACTTTTAATTATAATTACTTAGTGAGGTGTCACTAATCTCGTTCTATTTTCTGTTACTTTTAGTTATAATTATTTAATGAAGTATCTCTAATCTTACTTTATTTATTATTTTATGTTAATTTTAACTATAATTATTTAGTGAACTGTTCCTAACCTCATTCTATTTATTATTTTATGTTACTTTTAACTATAAATATTTACCGAGGTGTCTCTAATCTCGTTTTATTTGTTATTTTATACTACTTTTAGGTATAATTATTTAATTTGTTTATAATCTTACTTGATTTATTAAATTATTTTTTTTACTAAATATTTTATTTTAAACATAATGGTTATTTTTATTATTATTTTGTATATAAAAGAAATAATAAAAGTTTTAATCTTTAAATAAAAATTTGAATTAAGTTGTATTGAAGATTTAAATGAGTAAATATTTAAGGTAAAATATCCTTGTATTCTTTAAGAAACATGGTAAAGAAACTCATTTATCCTGACTAATCACTACAAAAATAATTCAAATTTCTAGAAGAAGAATATATATATATATATATATATATATATAATTATTAAAAACAGAATTATATATATCTATAATTATTATAAACAAGTATATATACATATATATATTTATATTTTTTTATTTAAATTTTTGTTATTTAAATTGTTATGTAAAGTATTTATATAATAATTGTTCTCACTCCTTTATTTTCTTGTCTCTTATAAAAAAATGGAATTTGCAAACTCAAAGGATGAATGCACCCAACGCCTCAACACCTTTTATTGCAGTTATTTCGGCTACCTTTCTAGGTACCAATTGGGTCACCAATGTAATTGAGAATTCAGTTACATTTAGAGGAACTGGTGTATCAACTTTAATGTTTTACTACGAGCTAGATGACCCGTAGTGATGGAGGGACTAGTAGTTGTTACGTTTTATCTTCCACCGACTAACTATACAAATCCCTTATTGAATATTTTTCCACCGGCCATGTAAATATTGTAGGAAAAAAATATAAGTAAAAGGGAGAACCGTACATAAATAAAATCTTCTCTATATATATAAATATGTATATAGTAGAAATATATATAATATTGTAAATATAACTTGTGAATATATATAAATATGATTTTGTTTATGATTTTATTTTACTTTGTTAAATAAATAATTGGAAAAAAAATTGTGTAAAAAAATTAGAAAATAAATTATTTCCTTGTAACTAATAACAGGTTTAAATAAAAAAATTATTATAAAATTGGGATATATAGAATACCATTACAGGTGGAAAAATATTTAATAAGACATTTGTATAGTTAGTTGGTGGAACATAAAAGATAACAACTACTGATCCCTCAATCATTATTGGTTCATTTAGTTTATGGTAAAACATCAAAGTTGACATATCAGTTCCTCTAAATTTAACTGAATTTTCAATTGCATTTCTGATGTAATTTGTGCCTAGAAAAGTCACCGAAATAACTGCGATGAAAAGGGTTGCGGCATTGAGTGCATTCATCCTTTAAATTTGCAATTCCATTTTTTTTAGACAAGAAAATAAAATAAAGGAGTGAGAACAATTATCATGTAGATACTTTATAATAAAAATTAATAATAAGTATAAATATTTCTCTCTCTATATATATTTCTTTATAATAGTCACATATACATTAATTTTTTTAAAAAAATTATATATATTTTGTGTATATATATTTATAAATTTGAATTGTTTTTGTAATGACTAGTGAGGATAAATGAGTTTCTTTACTATGATTTTTAAAGAATACAAGAATATTTCACCTTAAATATTTACTCATTTAAATCCTTAAGGTCAAACTTCCAACTACAACTTAATTCAAATTTATTTAAGAATTAAACCTTTTATTAAAATTTTTATTATATATTTAATAACCATTATATTTAACATAAAATGGTCAATAAAAAAATAACTAATTTAATAAATCAAATAAGATTATGAAGAACAAATTAAATAATTATAACTAAAGGTAACATAAATAATAAATAAAATGATGTTAAAAACATTTCAATGAATAATTACAATTAAAAATAACATAAAATAATAAATAGAACGAAATTATAAATATTTTATTAAATAATTATAGTTAAAAGTAACATAAAACAATAAATAGAACGAAGTTAGAGACACCTTACTAAATAATTATAGTTAAAAGTAATATAAAATAAAACAAGTATAATATTTAAAAGTGATAAATGTCTTCTCTCCTTACCTTAATAATTGAAATAAAAGTTTAAATTTTCTTCTCAGAATAACACTTATTAGTGTCATTCTTAATTTCGTCTCAAAATCTTTTTTTTTTTCTTTCATCTTACGTTACTCCTATTATTCATAATTTGTACCCAATACTCAACTTGTTTTTTTGTCATCATTACATAATTTAGATTCAATATTTTAGTTATTTATAGATATATTTAGTTACATAGGGATAGTCTCTTTCAATCTTATCCTCTTTCATTTTTTTTTAACGTTGTTGTAAATATTTACTTTCAACGTACATATGATTTTTATTGTTTCTGCGTATTTTTTTTAATGTACATATATTTAAAATAATATAAGGCAACATAAAAGGTATAATATATATATATATAATATATTTTGAAGAATTTAATAATATATGTATATGTTAAAATAAATTTTAAATTTATTTCTATTATTTTACTTATACTATATATTCTAAAAATATTTCAAATATTTAATATTATAATATTATAATAAGAGTTTAAAAATAAGATATTTGTTTATTTTAAAATATTTTAACTGATATCACACAAATCATTTATAACTTCATTCATTTTATATCAGTAAATATACATATCAAGTTCTAGTAAATTCATTAAATGTTGAATTTCTATTCTAGAACCTCTTTAAGATTTATGAAATGCGTACCTTCCAATGTACAGTTAACTAATGGTTGTAACATTATGTTCATTATGATCCTTCAAGGTGAGAACAATGTTCTTAAAGGTGAGAACAATGTTCTTCAGTTTAACCATGTTTTTCAACAATCACCAAGTAATACTTTCATCTTTTCTACCAAACGGCTAGTATATGAATGACCAATTAATGTTTCTGCTGATGCATGATTGTGAAACTCACATACTACCTTCAATTTTTACTCATCTTGATTCTTCAAAGGTCATCTTCTTAAGCTGAATGGACAATTACACTTTGTGATGACTGATGTTTTACTTTGATTGTACTTGACCTTAATAACCAAGACAACCTACTTTAATAACTCATCTCAAGTAAAAAATACCTAGTTCAATGAATAAATAATTTTTAAATGTTTTACTTAATAAATAATTAAAATTAAACTAACACAAATATTGAAATAATTTATACATTCATAAAATCAATTACATTCTCCATAATTTCTTATCCTTGACCAATGTAGAATTGTCCACCATCATTTAAGTTTAACTTGTTCTCTTAATTATTTATTTCATTGAAAATATTTCTAAAAAAAATCCATTAAAACCTACAACAATAATTTAAAAATTCATTTCAAGTTTATAACCCTAAACCATATAAGTTAATTAAAAAAATTTACTAAAAAATTTAAGCAAAACAATTAAATTTAAAATATATTTAAGAATAAATAACTACCTTAATTCAAAAAATCATATTAACCAAAAAAATATCACTAAAAATTATTTTGGATATCTAATAAAAATTAAGTAAACAATTTAATTAAAATGAATTTCACACAAATATAGATATTTTAATTACACACTAAATATTATTTAAAAAATGACTTTGACATTATGCAGTAAAAATTAATTAATTAAAAAGTCAATAATTAACATTGACATTATATAAAAAATTAAAAAATTTATAAAAAAAATAATTATATTATATATTTAATAGTATAATAAATTTACATATTTTAATAATAATAAAACTAAAAATATTTAATATAAATGAGAAAGTTATGTTAAAAAACATCAATTTCTATAAAGAACGACACAAAAACAGAACATGTTAAAAATGAATAAATTTTGAAAATAACATTGTATTGTAACACAAAAAGTAAACTAAAATTACAAATATTTAATATTATATTTAGTTTCATGATACAAACATTTAAATGATCTGAAAACATTTTGAGAATTTATAAATTAAATATATTAATAAAAAATTAAGATTTTATAAGTTTAATATTCTTAAAATCAAGTTTTTCAACTTCTTTATATACGAAATTTTAACATATACTAATAGTTAATTTTGTGTTGCCTACTTTCTGTTTGTTTCAACTAATTATTATAATAAAGTAATTTATTGATGTATTTAAATAATTACATTCAAGTAAATAATAGATGTTCACAAACCATATTGGATCAAATTTGGGGTAAAATAAAATTCAAACTGATCAAATTTAATCTAATTCGATTAAAAATAGATAATATCAACTGATTTTTTAAAATTTATTTTGCTTTCTATAACACATAAGAAATAAAATAATAAATATAAAAATTTGTAAATAAATATTAAAATATACATTATTTTTTTAAAATATTTACAACAGTTGGCCGAAAAGTATAAAAGTTTGTAAATTTGCATGTTCTATGACAAAAAAACATAAATCATTAACACAATATAATTTTTAGTCTAAAATTATATTTTTACTATAGTTAATTACATTATAAAAAAATAAAATTACATGAGAAAAAATGCTAAAGAAATCCCAAAAAACAAAGTACATATAATCATGAAAAAGAATAAAGAAGAAGAAAAAAAAGAACTACGACAGAAATATAAGAAAAAATGTTTGCTTTTATAGGAGAGATAATTTGAAGATATATTAGTAAATTTGAAAATTTTATTTAATGATATTTGAAATTTAGGTAATTTGAAAAATTATGATATTTAGTTTTATTTTTTATAATTCAATTTTAATTATTTTTATTTTATATTTAATATAAATATTCAATATTCAGTTTTAATGATTTATTTTGACATTAATTTTTTAGTTTATTTTTAATGTTCATGGTTTTTTATTGCATTAACAAACAACACTATACCAATCCAATTGGCTTATTAAATAATATATATTCTTTATTAAATAAGTTTAACCTAAAGTTTATCTCAACAATATACATCTTAAATATGTTAAAATTGTAGTACTTATTAAATAGCCTATTAGGTGTTTCACATCAAATAATAGAATAAAAGATTCCTACAGTATACAAATTATTTGTTTTATAAAATATTACTGTATAAGAATTTATTTTCAATAATTTAATAAATTAAATATACTTTAAAAGATAGTTTATGTTAAGAATTCAATATATTCAATAAATTATATAAATTCAATAATTTACTTTACAAACATAATAAACAAATGATAAATCCTAAATGTATAAAAATGTAAACTCATGCAACAAATTATAAGAAGCCTAACATGCAATCAATTAAAATACTATAAAAATTATAATAACCAACCATGCAACCAATTATTACAAGTCTTAACATGCAACCAATTATTACAAGCATTGTAAACTTTATAATCAAACCACCTAAAATCATGAAAATATTAAGTTTTTACTCTCTAGCGTTAGCCAAAGAGTACAAGCATTTGTAATTTTTTTTTTATTTCTGGACTAACCATTGTTAATGAGTAAAAAAATTTTTAATTTTTTTTTTTACTCTCCAATAAAGATTTATCGACAAACTTTGTCAAAGAATAAAATCATTAAAGGTAAATTTTTAATTTACCTACAACCAATGAGAATTAAAACTATAATAAGTGAAAATTGAAATTCCCAAAAAAACCCATACAGAAGACCCTAAAATCAACAAGTACACTACACACCTCAACAACAATATAAAGGCCAATAATTAAGAACAACTCAACTACACCTCAAGCTTTGAAGACAAGAAATCAAATGTTACAAGCTCAATAACATGAAATAACAATACCTAAAAATGCTATGTCTACTTGCTCAATAACATTTCTCTATATATTATGTTTAATTTAGTTTGCATTACTATTATTATATTGTATATTATAACTTATTTAGATTATTAGATAATTATTATGTATTGAGTAATTCTTGACTGTGAACAAAAAATATTGAATAACCATTTCAAGTTACAACTTCATACTTTAAGTATTAAAATGATCACATCCAACAAAAGTAAGTTTTAAAAAATATTAAATTTAGAATTTAATTGGGATACACTAACGTATAAAAATTTTTATACTAATATTCAATTCCAACTCTTCATTCATCGTAAATTTGTAAAAATATTTTACAGTAACACTACATACCGATTAAACTCTTAAATATCATGAAATATATAGCTAAAAAATCTCAACACCAACAAACTCAACCTTAAAAGGAATCTCAACATCACTTGTAACAAGTGCAGTCAACTAATATTAGATTTTAAAATATGTTTTTTTGTCACACTGCACAACCAAAAATCTGAAATCATATAGTAATCCATAATTTTAAGTTTAAGATTCTACACATGCTTCAAAAAGCACGACTCTTTCCAAATGAATAAATAAAAGAATATAACTGAACTTTTCAATATAAAAAATATAATTTAAATAATAAATATATTTTGTTCTTGCAAATAAAAATAAGAAATTAACAATAACACCACTTACCTTTTTAATCTTAGAAATCACAGTTGTGAATTGCAAAAATGAGTAAAAGCTGTCTTTTCAACCGTTCTCGTGAGATCAAATCTCCAATGGTAGAACTCGAAAAACATAACATATTAACGAACCTGAAGAAAATATATTAGGTAAAAGAAATGAAAAAATAAGATAGAATGTACGAAGAAGAAAGTAAAAATGGGATAAGATGGAGAGAAAAAAAAGACTTACATTGTATTGAGAAGGGAAAGAAAGTTAATTTAGAAGAATGTGGTGTGAAAAGCTTATTTAGGAGTGAAAAGCTGAATAGATGAGAAAAATGAAAAGTTAGAATCGTAAAAGAATTAAAATTACAAAAGTGTAAATTTATAGAAGCTAAGAATTAACGAATGCAAGTTTATCGAAACTAAAAAAAATGAAAAAAGGCTAATATATAATTAATTACATACATTAATTTAAATTTTAATAAAAATCACAGTTATCATAAAAAAAAAAAAAAACATATGATCAATTCTTTCTTTCCAAATAATCTTGTAAGATTTATTCTTAAAAACTGTTACTTATGAAGAGGTAACTGATCAAATAAACCTGAAAAAAAAAATTAGATGAAGAAAAAAGAGATATGACACAATGCTGGATAGTGTGACTGCATTGAGTAGAGTGAAGAATTAAGAATGGGACACTATTCTCATTCGTTTGAACCTGATGCAGCTAACTTTTTAGGTGTCTGGTTTTTCTATTTTCTGTTTTTTTAGAAACAATTAACAATAGATAAAAACTTAATAATAATATTATATTATATAAAAAAATAATATATAAATATATTTTAAACTATATATAAAAATAATTTATAATATTTTTGTTAAAATTAATTAAATTTAACAATATTAATTTTTAAAAATGGAAATATTTAATGAAAATAAATATATTTTTTAAATGTTAAAAATTAAAAAAAAAATTAGAAAATAAAAACAATAAAATTTTCTTAAAGCAAAGACCACCTAGCTTTAATTCTGAAGTTATACATCCTATGTACCTATGTTTTTTGCTTGCATTCAAAATCAGTAAGACATTTTAATTGTGATTTTACATAATAATATTTAAATAGACATTATATTATAATTTTATAACATTAAAATGAGTATAATTGAGGCTGATTGACCCAAGTGGGGTTGTTTTTTAAAAAAATTACCAGTATGGGTCTGTTTTGAAACATATTACCAGCGTGGGTCTGTTTTGTTGGTTGACTCGGTCAAACCGCAACTACGAATTGCGGTTTCATTGCTACGTCAGCAACGTCATTACGTGGAAGCCAGCGTGGAAAAACGCCCCAGTAAAACCGCAAGTCGGAATTGCGGTTTGACTGGTCTTTGACCAGCACCGTCTTGTTATCCAACGGGTAAAAAGAAACAGAAAACGATGCACGTAAAACCGCAAGTCAGACTTGCGGTTTGACTGGGGTTTAACCGGCCCCCCTTTACCCAGCGGTTGCAAACGAACGGGTGCGGATATTGAGGAAGAGGCGCGGTTTTTTACGCAGATAAAACCGCATATGCGACTTGCGGTTTGAAAATAACGATGCAATTGATGGTAGCTCTATTCGAGTTAGTTGGCTAACTCATCATTTTGGTGATATCGCAAATTTTGAAAATAATGAAGAAAATTTACAGAGGTTTACTAGGGCATATATTTTACGCCTCATTGGTGGTGCCCTGTTTGTAGATAAATCTAGTAGTAAAATATCTTTAAGGTATTTGTTATTGTTGCGAGATTTTGCTGAGTGTAGTGCATATGCATGGGGTGCTGCTTTACTTGGTTTTTTGTATAGAGAACTATGTGTCGCAACAAACTACAAAATAAAATCCATGGGTGGTTTATGCCTATTAATACAGATATGGGCATGGGAAAGATTCCCAAAAGTTGCACCCACTGTATTACCCCTATACAAACCAAACAAGCCCGTTAGATCAAGGTAATTTTTTTATTGAGTATAATGTTAGTTAGATTTGAAAATATTATTTGGCAGTTAGTTATATAAATTTAATATTATTCATATAATTTTTGTAGACGGGGAAACCGACACATTGGAGCCACCGATGATTTAAAACATCATCGTCGTTTGCTGGATACAATGAAGCAAAATGATGTAAGAAAATGTATGTTATTGTTTGTTAATTTTGTGTACGTACTAACTAGTTGTTATTTTATATAGGTCATTTGGATCCCATATCCAAACGAAGTTGTGGCACAGTTACCCCCGATATGCTTAGAAGGGGTTAACGCGTGAAAATGTGTTGTGCCATTGCTTTGTTTTAATATTTGTGAATGGCATCAACCAGATAGAGTAATGCGGCAGTTTGTCATGCGCCAACCCATACCCCGTCCTCCTTTGCAGCCAAAAAAATTACATGGGTTGACTATGCGAGGAAAAGGTTCTGAAAATTGGCTTATGTTGTTGCAACCAGCCATTGCAATATGGAACAACATAGACCAATTTAGGGTCGAAGAAACTGGAACTCAGGTTGGAGAGCTGACATTCAACTCTGAGTACATGGTTTGGTATCGTGCCAAAACCAAAATGTTTATCGACCCAAGAAATGCAAGAGCATCGTTGTTGGTAAAATTTGTCATAGTTATCCAATCTGTTTTTTATTTTTTGCAATAAAATTTTTATGGTTTTAATGTTTTCCATTATGTTTTTATTGTAGGGTGAAGTTGGAGAGACATTATCGTATATGGTGTCGCCAGAGGGAAGAAACAAGTGGTCAGTGGACGATTTAGTCCCATATGTTGATAAAATAATGGTCTTGTTGGAAGATGAAGATCGAATCACACGAGCGGCAGTGCCAGCACCCGAAAGTATGCCTGAGGTGGATGTTCCAGATTTTCACGTTAAAGAGTCATATCATGAAAGTCGTGGTCTAACTAGACGTATTTGGACAGCAAGGCCATATTTTTCAACAAATATTTGGATCACTTCGCACACCGGAGATGCCAGGACAGCAACAACCCGCAACGACAGCAGCTATCGCCGAACCGCAATTCGATATACCTTGGGATTCTCCCTATGCTGCCGCAAGTCTAGGATTAGGTGGACAATTTGATCCAAACTCATGCCAAAATGTAAACGATGATGATGATGCTCAATGAAATATTTTTTTATTTTGACTTCAGTTTTTTATATTCTTTTTTAAAGTTATTATTGTAATGTTTACGAAAATAAATGCTAACAAATTATAAAATATGACAACGTTGCAAAAGTCCGAAATAGATAATAATAAATTATAACATATAACAACGTTGAAAAACAGAATAACATTTAAGGTAATTACATATCACCATCGGTTGGTTGAGAGCATCCTACATCAGCATGCAAAGGGCAACTTCTTCGATTATGACCCTCTTGTCCACATCGGCGACATTTATTTTTTTTCTGTGTTTGTGACTCAGTAAAATCCATTTCATTTCTTATCCTCGTTGACTTTGGACGTCCTTTTCCTCGAACAGCAGAATGGTTTGGGATAAGAGTCCAACTTTCTTCATTTTGAGGGATCAAGTCGTCATTCCCAAGAGGAAACCATTGACCAGAGTATGCACGCATGATGAAGTCATTCGTGTATACTTCATCAACAAATTGATAATAGTCTAAACTAATTGCACCACACACAGCAATTACATGTGAACAAGGGTAATGGAAAGCTTGGAATCGCCCACATTGGCAGTATTTGTCGTTCAAGTTAACTACCCATTTTTGTCCTCCACGTTGAGTCAGTGGATTAAAGGCGTCTTCAACTTCGAATCTAGTCGTTTCGATATTGTACTGACGGACTATATGGGAACAAGCGTCTTGTTGGTTTTTACGCAATGCTTGCATCAATTTATCGCAATAGACCTTTCCAGCTTCCAATTGGGACCTACCATGGGATCCTCTTTCGACAAAATATGCAACACATTTACTATATGTTGACCTTACCAAAGCACTGATGGGAATATTCCTACAATCCTTGAACACTTTGTTAACGCACTCAGACAAATTAGTTGTCATGTGTCCATACTCCATTTTGTATCGTATGCCATACTCCATTTTTGCTTCGATATGTATCGTATGCCATACTCCATTTTTGCTTCGATATGTCATTTATCCAACTACCTACTTCAGTGCTTTGTTGACAAAATTTTTCAAAGTTTCTGTCAAATATATGCATGCATGGAGTGTAAGCTGCAAAACAACACAATACAATGGCTCGTTTATAATAATAAAAAATACAGTTGAAAAAAAATGTCATGTGGATAAAAAGAAGTCATACCTAATTTTATCAACATTTTTTTCTGTGTCATATTTTTAAATCGGGTGTTGAAATTACTTGCAATATGGTGTATGCAATACTTATGATAAGCATATGGTGGTTGCCATCCTAATGCCTCATTTTGCACAACAGTAATCCCAGCATGCCGATCAGAAATTAGACAGATTCCTTGTTTTTGTGTCACATGCAGTCGTATGTGGGATAGGAACCAAGACCACAAGGACGAGTTTTCACTTTCAACCACAGCAAAAGCTAAAGGTAATACATTGCTATTTCCATCTTGTGTGGTTGCGATTAACAACATTCCACGATACTTTCCATATAAATGTGTTCCATCAACCTGTATCAACGGCTTACAGTAGTTAAAGGCATCAGCACACTACTTAAATGTCCAAAACACTCTTTCAAACTGTTGGTATTGACGGTAACCTCGATTGCCAACAACAAGATCATCATGACATATTTGATAGAAAAAACCTGGCGATTTACTTTCAATGAATTTAAAAAATGTTGAAAGAGTCGCGAATGATTCATCCCAGTCCCCATAAACACGCACAATTGCTTTTTGTTTTGCTTTCCATGCTTTCCTGTATGATATCTTGTATCCATATTGACTACAAATTCTCTCCTGAATCAAATTAATTCTTAAAGATGGATCTGAACCAACCATTCCTAAAAAAATTAAAAAGTTAACAACAAATGATAATAAATTAATTTAAATATTACGTTACATATGGACAAGTAACCAAACCTGGTATCAAGTTACTAATGAAAGTTGAGTTTAATTTTTTGTGGTCTTGTGTCACTGCCGGATTGAGACATTGATGATCTCCACCCCATTGAGTAACCGTCCAATTGACTGTTTTCCGAGACAAAATTGCCCTCATATAAAATGGACACCCATCTTTATGGTTGGGACATTTGATAATGTATTTCGAACTTTTTGACTCCACAACATGATACGTTTGATGTGTTCGCATTGAATATTGTATCAGCGCATTTTTTAGATCTTCTTTTGTGTCAAACTGTAGACCTTTGTACAATGCATCTCCAACATTCCATGAGTCATGCAAGTCTTCGCCTAAAATATCTTCTTCATCAGGATGCAACCAATTAATGTGTGTATAATGAGCTGCATCAGTCCAAGGTGGACGTTGCCCTGCAACTGTAACAGTATTGTTATTCATGTGTCTGTTATTCAACAAATTAAACTAGTAAACCGTAAAGAAAATAATTATTTTTGTTAAACATACCTTGTTCCACATTTGTTACCGACAATAACTCCATATTACGAGTTTCATTGTCATCAGTATCAGATGAATTACCATAAATTGAAACGTCATTTTCTTCATCAGATGTTTCCTCACCACATGATTCACCAACAACATCATCATCATCTACTTCAACTATGTCAGAACTCATTATACCAGTGTCTATTGCAGTGCCTAAACTACTACCAGCTGATGATTTATGAACATACAATTCTATTATATCAACATTATTTTGTTGTTCAAATGCATTAAACATAATTTCAATATCTTCATCATCAATAATTTGTAGTGGCACATATTTTCCAGAAAATAAAAATCTACAAGTTAGAGATGATATAAATTCATTTGATGGCATTTTTAACTTTTCCTGAATTTTGTTCTTCAACGAAGTAAAACTGATATGACGCGTAATTCTAATTGCTCTTCTACTCCCTTAAAAAATAACACCTTCGTCTCCTTCGTACATTCTTCCATCACTATAAATGAAGGTGACAATTGGAGCAGACATAATATTCATAAATCTACCTACAAATAAATAATAAAGTAAATTTAAACATAAAAAATAGAGTTATAAAAGCAATTTGTTTTTAAAAATATTTAAAAACACACAAAATTTACACATTACGTTTTTTACCTGAACAATTGGACTGTAACGTAAACCTTTGTTTTACGTCAGGTGCAACTACGTCGGCGGTTCTCTGGGTCGAACGGCTGTGCGGTTCTGTGGGGCGACGGGGGATTAAATAGCAACTGCACGTAAACCGCAAGTCTGATCTGCGGTTTATTAAAATTATTATTTAATACAAACCGCAGTTCGCACTTGCGGTTTAACGGAAAAATATTATTTAATTCAAACCGCAAGTCGCATCTGCGGTTTTATGTGAGTAGAAGCACGGATCGTTTTTGCAACCGCTGGGTAAAGGGGGGGCCGGTTAAACCCCCGTAAAATCGCAAGTCTGACTTGCGGTTTTACAACGAAAAATATTATTTAATTCAAACCGCAAGTCGCATCTGCGGTTTTATCTGCGTAAAAAACCGCGCCTCTTCCTCAATATTCGCACTCGTTCGTTTGCAACTGTTGGGTAAAGGGGGGGCCGGTTAAACCCCAGTCAAAATGCAAGTCTGACTTGCGGTTTTACGTGCATCGTTTTCTGTTTCTTTTTACCCATTGGATAACAAGACGGTGCTGGTCAAAGACCAGTCAAACCGCAATTCCGACTTGCGGTTTTACTGGGGCGTTTTTCCACGCTGGCTTCCACGTAATGACGTTGCTGATGTGGCAATGAAACTGCAATTCGTAGTTGCGGTTTGACCGAGTCAACCAACAAAACAGACCCACGCTGGTAATATGTTTCAAAACAGACACATACCGGTAATTTTTTTAAAAAACAACCCCACTTGGGTCAATCAGCCTATAATTGGTATACATTATAAGTAGTAATGAGTAAATTCATCAAATTTTACCTGACAGTGTATACCAATTAAATTTTATTGAAATTAAAGCAAAATATTTTATATAGAGTTTAATTGATATACACTGTCAGTGTAAAAATTTTTACATTAACATTCAATCACAACCTTTCATTCATATTAAATTTGTTAACTTTTACTCATTAGTACTTTAAAAGTCACATAAATAAAAAATCATAATTATTGAATATTCGTAAAAAAATCTTTTTATACTTTCAGTATATACCAAATTAAACTCTTAAAAAATATATATAAAATCTTAAATAAAATATGTTTAATATTTGGCTTTAAATATTATTTGTTCAAAAAACTGTTACCACTGTCCACTGAGCAATGGTTTGAAAATGGTGCTTTAAGCCTTAGGAATCTGTAGGATTTAATCTCTGTATAATGGAAAAAAGAGAATCCAAAACAGTAGCAGTGATTGAAGTAAGTTACATCACTTATTTCATCTCTGTGGAACTGTCCATTGATATTCGTTCCAAAATATTCACTTATTTCGGTTCTTGTGCTCCCATTTAATGTTTGTTTCCAGTCATTAATATAATATTTCGTTAAAGTTAAATATGAAATATTACCAGCATGGTATCGTTTTCTGTGTTTTTTTATCTATTGGACAATAAGGCAGTGCTGGTCAAAGACCAGTCAAACCGCAATTCCCACTTGCAGTTTCATACTCGTTTTTCCACGCTGGCTTCCACGTAATCACGTTGCTGACGTGGCAACGAAACCGCAATTCGGAGTAGCGATTTGACCGAGTCAACTACCAAAACAGACCCATGCTGGTAATATTTTTCAAAAGAGACTCATACTGGTAATTTTTTTAAAAAATAAACCCACTTGGATCAATCAGCCTAGTACCATTACTTTAAATGAAACACTAAAATTTGACCAATATGTTAATTTTATGTTATTAACTATAACTGTTTCTTATATTTTCTTATAAGTTATTAACTATAAAATTTAAATTAATTTATACTTTTGATTATCAAAAATTAATTTTTTATTAATATATAACTGTGTCAATATTTATATATATGTATATATTAATATTAGAAAACTATAATTTATGTCAATTACATGATTTATTTATGTTAATATTTAATGAGTTTAATTGGTATATACTGTCAGTGTAAAAGATAGTATAAAAGATTTTTACACTATCATTCAATTACAATCCTTCCTTCATTTATTGGTAGATTTATTGATTTTACTCATTATTACTTTAAAAGTCACATAAATAAAAAATCATGATTGACTGTATACTAATTAAACTCATATTTAATATATCTTTAAGAAAGAAAACATATAAATTTTATAAATTTTAAGTATATTATGATTTCGTTCTCCATTTTAAATTATAGTACTAATATATCTCAATAATTATATACAGTAAAATTTTACTATATATTTGTTTATATATTTTTTACCTAGATACACACAAAATGAGGGAATAAATTTTTATGGTATTTCCTTTTTTTATCAATTATTGTATTTCCTAATCAAACACCACTTCACAATTACATTTTTATATTTTTAAATTAAAAGAGAATGAAAGGATATGATAAAAATAACTTTTTTAATGAGAAGTGATAAAAAATAAATACTCGGAATAGACTCAATGTTGATTTTTATTTTATTTTATTTTATTTCTTTATTGGTGTTAGATTCAATTTTGTATATACTCTTTTACATTGTTTTTTTCATCAAAAAGCTTTTTTTTTCACCTGTGTGTTTTATTGTTTCTCTTTCATTTTCTTGATTATTTTATATTTGCTTATTTATATGTGTGGACATTAAGAATGATGGCAAAGGTGGCTTAAGGACCGTTTTCATATGTTTTAATAAATTATTAGCTTTTAAAATTTAACTAAAATTTATATTTGTTTTTTGAAAATTGAAAATAATTTTTTTTCTGAATTTAGTCAAATATGAAAAATTTATTTTCAATTTTCAGAAACTAAAAGAATAATTAATTTAATCAAATTTTTAAAGACTAAAAACTTAAATCTTATTTTATATAATTTAATTTTAATTAATTAAGATAATTATATATAGGATGTATTTTTTAAAAGAAAAGAAAAGTACTATTATTTTAAACTAAGGTAAACATTTATTAAGGTATATAATTTAATTAATAAAATGTATAAAGGTAATTTTTCATGAAAAATTAAATTGCACTTTAATTATATTTAATTATATCAAAGAAAATTTAATTATATTTAATTGTTTATATGTAACTTATTTAATTATATTTAAAGAAAAATACACTTTCATCCTTCAAAATCTTTCTAAATGATACTTAAACTCCTCTTAGTTTTAAAAAAATGTTACCTCTTAGTTTTTAACATGAACCTATTCACCAATAAACCATTCACCTTAATTATCCATGTTCTGAACCTAGAAAGAGATTCCGATTGGAAAGCTCAATCACTTTTTCTTCAAAGGATGGTATGAACATGTTGTATTAAGAGGGATGAATTGACTCTAGCTTAAGAACAGGCTCAAATATTATTTTATTA
This sequence comes from Psophocarpus tetragonolobus, assembly GCA_037954015.1. Lineage (NCBI taxonomy): Eukaryota > Viridiplantae > Streptophyta > Magnoliopsida > Fabales > Fabaceae > Psophocarpus > Psophocarpus tetragonolobus. Next base: position 48,041,184 of record CM075692.1, on the reverse strand, counting down.
ATTTTTTCTCAACCAAAAAATTGAATTATAATTAAATTAATAAACTTTGAACGAGTAATCTAAACGCTAGGTTACTCAATCTTTTTTATATTTTCTTCTTTTTTATATTAAAAAGTAAATCCCAAACTACATTAATAAGATTTTTCTTATTACTTTCTCCTCCACTGAATTAAAAAAAGTATAAGTTTTCTATTATTTTCCTTCTCATACCATTTTTTACTATACACTTTATACTTTTAAGGAAACGAGATAAAGCCAGGGTAGTACCATACTTTCTATTATGTATCTTAAAAAAAGTTCTATCATGCATGTGAAGGTAGGATTGCAGAATATCTATATAACTAAGAGCAGTTGAGTGCAGAATCTTTATACTGTTCAGATTTGACCACATGTGCTGTTTAAATCAAAGCAAATCAAACAGTTTGGAATATTTCACTTTCTAAATTATAAGTACAATTTCTCATGGTTTGATTAGTTTAGGTTTGTTTTTTAATTTTTAAGAAAAGTTTTTAAAATTATTTTTTAGAAGAAGAGAAAAAAGATTTGTTTGATAAATATTATTTGAAAGTTATTTTAAAGATAAGAAAATGAAAAAAAAAATTATTCATATTTATTAAAATTTTATTAATAAAAAATAAAATATAACATGTTCTTATTGTATTTGAATTTTTAAAACAAAAATAGAAAATTGAAAAACAAAACTACTTATAGTTGTTCATAACATACATATTTTTTAAAAATGTTTTATAAAAAAAATAGTAAACAAATGAGTTTTTTAATTTTTAAATACTAAAATATTAATAACAGTTTTATAAAACTGTTGTCAAACAAAAACTTAGTACAAGAAGGACTCAAAGAAGTGGAGAAAGCAAGCCAAGAGTGCAAACACTTGAGAGAGAAACTTAGAGTGAAGATTTTCTTTTAGTGTTTTTTTGTTTAATTCATTGTATAAAAGGTGTATTTTAGGAATTATTAAGAGTCACTTCTATTTGTGTGTAATAGTGTTTAGTCTCTTGGTTTTAAGGATTGAAGTAGGAAGTGATACACCTCTTCATTCTTTTAGGATCACGTTTAGGACCTTGCACTTTTACTTTCTTGCTTTAGTTTTGCTCAAAATTGTGTAGTGGTGCTTGAGTTCCAAAGGCTCTTGCATTATTTTAGGTTCACGTTTTAGGTTAGTTTCTTTACTTGCAAAAACGCTTTTCAGTGGAGACTTGAGTTTCAAAGACTCTTGTCTTTATTAGGTGAGAAAACATAGAAGGCAAAGGGGTGCCTCTTGTAGACTTTGCTTTATAGACTTTCATAGAATCACACACCTCTAGTAATAAGAGCGTGAACCAATTAGAAGACATCCTTAAGGTAAACACTCTTGATAACTTTGTTAGTAAGTGAGAAAGAGTAAGGCAAAGGAAGAAAGGGAGGCAAGAGAGGGAGGAAGGAAGGAAGAAAAAGAAAGATAATGAAAGAGAAAAGAGAGAGAAGGAGGGAAGAAAAAGAAAAAGAGAGAAAAAGATAACGATAATGAGAGAGAAAAGAGAGAGAAGAAATAGGAGAGAGGAGGAAAGAAAAAAAAAGAAAAAAAAGAGAGATATGAAAGGGATAGGAGAGAAAGAATAGAAAAAGAAGAAAGGGAGAGAAAAGAAAAGATTGAGAAGGAAGAAAGAGAGAAAAGAGAAAGACAAGAAAGGGGAAAGAAGAAGAGAAGAAAAGAGAGAGGAAAAAGAAAGATGTGACCGGTCACCGGTCACCGACTGACGATCACCGGCCACGACCTCTGACCGCTGCATCCGACCGGTAGTCACTGATCGTTGCCTCTGACCAGCCGTCACCTCCGACCAACGGTCACCGGCAGCTACCTCCGATCGGCAGTCACCAACCACACCTCTGACTAGCGATAGTCAAAGACCGACTGTCACCTTCAACGGTCGTTACCTTCAACTAATGTTTTGGTTAAGATTTGAAACCAATATTTTAAATTTGAAAAAAAAAACAATGTTGTTTTTAAAATTTTGAAAACTTAAAACTAAAACTAGTTTTTGTTTTCAGAAATTTTAAAACTAGAACCGAAAATCACCCTGAACGGGGCCTTAGTTTTTAAATATTAAAATACTGAAAACAGTTTTTTAAAATTGTTGTCAAACAAACACTCAAAAACTCGTTTAGATAATGTTTCTGAAAACAGTTGTGATTTTTTAGTTTTCAAAAAAATAAAGAACAGAAACAAATGAAAATAGTTTTTCTTTTCAGTTTTTTATTTTTGTTTTGAAAACTCAAAATACAATTAGAATATATTGTTTTTTACTATTCATTAATCAAATTTTAATAAATATGAATAAATTTTTCCATTTTTATATCTTCAAAATAATTTTTAAATAATAATTATTAAACAAGTTTTTTTCCCTTTTTTAAAAACTATTTTTTAAAACTCTTTTCAAAAAATAAAAAATAAAATCAAACCAATCATGCTTTAGATTCTTTTTACGCAATATTTTTTTTCCTACATGATATCTTATTTCTTCATTTTTTTAGTCTAATTTCTTTCTCGATAGTCAGGTTCATTTGATATCTTATCTTTTTGGAAGAGCTGATATTGAGATTCAATGGAAATGGGTTGTGACTGTGAATTATGCGTATGATTTCCTTGATTAAAATTTAAACATACATAATCATATTTTAATTTTTAAAAAAAATTCAAATTTCATAATATTAAATTTTTTTTTCTTATCTTTTAATGCATGTTGATATTTGTTTGCTACTTTATCAGTAACTTTCTGTACTGTAATTTGTATCTATCTGGCTTATGTTCATATTTGTGTTGTTACATATATACTCTACAGTGTCAACCGTTTATATGAGTTTGTATGGTAAAAACATTTGATAAAAATCTTTAAATTAAAAGAGGTGAGGGATCATTACATGAAATTTTTATATTAACTAAAAAAAATTAGTACCTAATTTGTAGTACCTAATTAATTAGCATAAAATCGAACAACACACTAGGAAATTCATGGAAGGCTGAATTATGTTCAAATCCAGCCAGTAAGTTGCTTCAAAGAAATCACCAATGAAGAAGAACTCATCTTCACTATGGAGTCACCACCAACAGGACCTTCGTATCAATAACCACTCACGCTGCAATCCATTCACTGAAATTGAGATTTGAAAAGAAATAAAGTTATTAAAATTATCAAATCTCAAGATTACTTATAGATACTCATAACAAGTTGATGATTTTGGCACTTCGGGAAGCTTTAAAAGCTCATTATTATAAATAATTAAATTTGATTTTACTCAATCTCACAAAATTATTTTAAAAAGTGAGATTCATATATTATTATATACTTTTATTTAATCATATATTATGTAAGATCTTTAACATATCATTTTACATAAAAAACGAAATATCTTAAACTTAAAATTTATCATTTGTATATGATCCAATAAGAACCTAATAACATATGAGACGATAAATCTAAGAACAACAAATTGTTACAATGAACTTTGATATTATATTAAAAATAGTAAAATTAACCTTTGAACCAATTCCAATATTTCTCATTACTCATGTATAACAATCAATAGGTAACCCATTTAAAGAAAACAAAATGACTCATGTAATAGATGAATAGACGTCACATAAGCTTCATAAATCACTTATGGCAAATTGATTTTCATTATGCATTATACCATATAATGATAAAATAATTTGTTCAGAATACAACCATATGCTTAAAATAAAACAGGATAAAACTAATTATTTAGTTAATATTATTGTGTATTTAAAACGAGAAACATGCAAGGTGGCTTATCATTTAAAATAGGTGGTATGTTAATAAACATAAAAAATTAGGTTTTTGATTGCTACAGTAGTATGCTGGTGATTTCAGGATATTAAAAAACACCATTATGTTTAAAGAGAGCATAATGGAGTCTCTGAATTATGTTCATCACACTTAACTTAGTTCAAATATATGTATATTTTAATGAAGTAATTTTCCTTCATTAGTTCCATCCATCACAGATTCTTGTAACAACCTCTATACTTGTGGGTCTGAAAATAGTTACTCTTTTCAGACTTAACTTAGTTCAAATATATGTATATTTTAGTGTAACTAGTTTTTAGACTTAACTTTTTTCTCTAATATCACACAGTGTATAGTTTAACAATATTTTGATTAGTAGTTTCACGTGTGTATAATACTTGCAAACACTTACTCTGACCATTTGACTTTGTTAAATAATCTGTTCATTATTTTGCTTGATATTTAAGAGAAATATAGCAATTATATAATATATATATATATATATATATATATATATATATATATATATATATATATATATATATATATGAAGTAGATAGACTATAAATTTTCTAGCCATTTTTTTCTGTATTGTTTTAAAGTTTGAGTTATCTAAGTTCTATTGAGAACCATAATAATCTTTTTTGTGTATATGCGTCTATGAATTATCTAAATTGCAGGAATATTAGATCATTGCAGGTGATAGCGATACTAAAGAACTCTCTGCAGAGATCATTGCAGGAATCTGCAATCGATGGATTAAAAATTTTTTGAACTTAGAAATAGTCTATAGGTTTTCTTAAAAATACTTTTTAGAGTTATTTAAAAAATTTTGTATGGTTAAATAATAGTTATTAATAAATTAATTTTTATTAATGAAAAGATTCAAATCTGCTATCTTTCCCTTTTTATTTCTCTACATATTTGTTACTGAATCACTATCGTAACCCTTACATAGAAATAGTTTATAGGATCCTTGGTAACTCTAATTTTTAAGTATTAAATTTTGAGTCCTTGTTTCTAATCCAAGAAACAGAATCATTTCTGCTTCTTTTCACAATCAATTTCAATAGTTGAATTTAATTACCAACAGTACTTTGTCATACATTATTGGAAAACCTCCATTATATTTATGGCTTGATGATTATGTAAGTTGGCTAACTATTAGTAATTACATTATATATAGGGTTGCTCCTCAGATTTTATGATCCGACATAAAATTATAAATAAATTTCTGTTTACATATAAGTATTTTAAAAAGGTAAATGTATATTGCTTAAAAAATAGATACATAGTTTTATTAAAAATTATACATTTTAATTTATTAAAGAATAATATAATTTTAACAAATTAAAAATATCATTTTTTAAATTCAATGTACTCATACAATTGTCCATTATTTAATTTATGTCTCCCTAAAATATACATATTATGAGTATTTATTTATAGGACCAAGTAACCCCTAACATTAAAAAAATAGATATACAATATGTATATATAATGTTTAATAATAATTCTATTTCTTATAAGTCTTCAATGTCATTTTCTTTTAGTTCTACTTTTCCTTTTTTATTATGTTTTCTATTACAATTCAAATTTATTTTATCATTTTCTAATTCTTTTATTTATTTATTTATTTATTTGCAAATCATTTTCTTCGTTCTCTTACCAATTAAGATAGATACATTTCTCCATTTCTATTACAATTTATGTTAATTTAAATACTAGTATCTATACATAACTTTGAAAAATTGTCTATTGATAACTAAACTCTAAATGAGAGTACAGTCCATCATAAACTCATTCAGAGTAACAAAAAAATAATTTTCATTATGAATACGATTTTATAATTGAAAACAAATTATCAAACACTCAAATAATTCTAATCAAGAAACAATCCAACTTACTATATATATCTATAAAATGCTCAAAGTATACAATTGAAACACTTCAAGCCCAGTATTAATTGAATTGAAAAAAAAATATCCATTCAAAAATCAACAATATATTTATTTCATCACTACAACAAAAAATAGTGATATAAATTTAGGGCACTAATTTTAATCAACTAATTGTGTTTTGATGATATTTTGACTCACATCCTCCAAGTAAGGAAACAAGTGTCCAGAACCTGGCACTTCATGGTATTGAATCCATGGAATTTTTTGTGCAATATAGCGTTGCAATGTAACAGGAACTAGCTTATCATCATCACCTTGCCATAGATGAACATGACCTGTGTTATCTGGAAAAGGGTTATCAATGTCAAGAGGATCAAAATCCCATCTTCCAAACCCTACTATGGCGTCACGACAAATGGATTCAGCTTCTCCTTGCTGCTTCACCTGTGACTGTATTAAACCATGTTTCTATTAGATTCAATCTTTTTTTCCGATTAAAAGTTAATGATGTTTGCATTTATTAATAGTAAAGATTAAACTCACGACCTTTCTCTATCTCTTTTCTTTTATCATCAACCAAAGCATCTTATAATTCTTGGATTCAATTTTTTAAAATTATGTTGCTTTCACTTTTTAAATTTTTCACCATGATTTTGAGTCTCATTATCAATTTTATATTCTACTTGTTAATTTATTGTTATTAATTTCATTTTGACATTTCATAATTTTAATAAACTACTCTTACTATTAGGTAAAATTTACACAAATACTTTCGTTAAATAATAGTTAGATTTATGTAAAATTTACTGAAAAGTAAAGAATTCACAATCCCAACAAGTAAAACAGTTTGATTAGGAGGTTTAGAATTTAATTCTTGTTGTTGGAATATATAAGATGCCATCATAGGTTATCAGTTAAATTATTCTATAAAAATTAGCTGTCAGACTTTATAAATCTTGTAGTTTGATGTTTCTAATTGTTTTTATTATTGGCCATGAATAGGGCTATAAATTGTGTGTCACAACATATATTTATTTGTTTTTTGTTGTCACAACATAACAAATAGTTCAAAACTTCAATAATAAAATAATAATAATTTTATAATTTGAAAAACTAAATAAATCAAAATCCTAAATATATATATATATATATATATTTTTGTATATTGTTGTAAAAATCTAAAGAAATTTTGACGAAAGTGAGGTTCACATTTTACAATGAAGACCAGATAGTTAGCTAGTTGAAGTAATGTTTCTGATAACTAACTAGCTCATTGCCCTCTCTGTTATAAAAATTTTTGTATTCATTGAGCCCTTTTTGATATGTGAAAATATCTTTCACAGTATGTACACAGGATTGATTCTGTCCCTGAATAAAATTGTAGTTTATGTGAGCAAGGTTTTATTTCTAAAGTATTCATTAGGCAATATCCTAAATCGTCTAATATGTGACCCATTTCATTGTATTCTTCCCCCATTGGGAAGTCATTTTCATTGTTAGAATATAAATAACTATATTCATTATTTGTAAATTCATTTATTAGATCATAATTTTTGTATATTTTATCTGGGTTTGGTTCATCCGTATATTCTGTTATACTAATGACAGATAAAATTTCAGAATCTGTAGAGACATCCTCATCTATAGGGAGGAGATTCATATGACAAGATTTTATTAAATTTGCCTCTTTTGTATAAAGATTTGAAATGTTTGGACAATCTCGCGAAAAATGTCCTGACTGATTACAAGCAAAACATTTTAAGATTTGTTTGTAAGTTTTATTATCTCTAAATTTCCTAACATGTCTATTGGGATTTAGAGTTGGTTTTCTGGAGTTAGAAGCCCTTATTTTATAAGTTTTCCTAGGATTTCTTGGTCCTAAGTATTTTTGTGTATTTGTATTTCTAGGTTTATGTCGAGATATATTTTTCCTATTTTTAAACCTATTTTGGGAATATTGTTGGGGTGTGTATATTTGTTTACATATCCCAGCATCAAAATGCTTTAGCTATTTTTGTATAGCTGTGTGAGAACATGTGTCTTCCATTATTTTCATAATGTGTTGTATTCTTATAGAGAGATTATTCAACATGGGAGTAACCTCATCATTTTTCCAATTTTCTCTAATTTTTTGGCCCAGTTTTCCTGGTAATTTTAAAAACATTTAATCTCCTATACTTACATCGTGGAAGCAACCAGCTATAGATACATATAAGAGATAGTCTTGGCAATATTCTTTTATTTTACCAAAGTATTCAATAGACAGTCTTTCCAGATGTGCTAAATAAATTTGTTGTCTGATTGTATTGCCATCGTGGCAGATTATGAAGTGAACAATCTTTGTACAAGGGAACAAAAATTGTACATGTTTGGACCAGATTCTATGGCCAAAGTATTCAGATCATTAGGGAAATTTTTCTTAAAAGATTCCCAACCGGATCTAGCAATGTCGCCTGAGTAGGTTTCACCTTTAGCGATCATTTCTTGAGAAGACTGCACATCTTTCTCATGATGTATGCCATAATCACGGATTACAACAGCAGTCCATTGTTCTATGTATGTTGGGAGGAGTTGGGAATCTATTCCTCCTATGTTTAAAAGTAAATTTGGAATTTAAAAATTTGGTTCTACTGGTAGTCTTTTACCATGAGAGGTGTATTTATTATCACTTAAGACTATATTTTGTACAGTTTCTCTGGGAAGGAATCCTTGAGAGTAATTTTGTGTACCGGCTAGATCTAACCTATAATTTGTGGCAGAGGATTCTTCATGTTCATTTATTAATCCTACTTTTGTGTTTTCAGAAGTTGTAGATAATTCATCATCTTCTTTGTCTTGTAATTTTTCTGTAAATTGATAAGAAAATTCTTTCTCTTCAGTTTCTTGTTCAATTTTTAAATTTTGTAAAAAGGTATTGACTATATCATCAATTTCATCATTTTCATTATTTTCTTGAAGTCTTATAACTTCATTATGTTCTGGGGGAAAATTGTCCCAGGGTTCCCAATTTGGGTTATTAATGAGGCTCTGTTCTAGTGAATCTTGTCTAGACATAGTTTCTAAAGTTCCTTGCCTAAGCATGGCTATGTTTGCTTGATGATGGTTCCATTCTTCCTCAGTCATGTCATCATCTTCTTCATCATCAGTGTCTATGATATTCATCATACTTATTGTTCATCATTAGGAATAGAGGATGTACTATCCCGTCTGGTTTGTTCTAAATCTATCAGTGTAGTGTTTCTATAGTCTGTGATGCTTAGACTAAGGCCTCTAGACCTATTGTGTAAAATGGCAGAGTTTGGGTTTGTAATGGGATTGCGTTCATCCCTTTGTAAATGAGTTTGCCATAGATGACCCTCATTTCTTCGTGTAAATGTTTGGGCTGACAAGAATTAAGTACCAATAGAGCTTATAGCTTCTTCTAATGATCTAGTGTTTATCTTATACATGGAAGAAATGTAATTACTTATTCTTCCTATGAAAGTTATGTCTAAGTGTAGGTTATCTCCTATCCAATTTGTTCCGAAACCTATGGTTTGTACTTCTAGACTAATATGGTTTACAAAGTCTGGAAGGGTAAGTGTAAAGTTTGGGGCAAGGTATATTAGAGATATAGGTTGATTTAAGTCAACTTCTAATATTCCTATAATGCTTTGGGAATCATTGTTTTGGAATCTGGTGTCATGGAGAACTATCAAGGCTCTAGCACCAATCATGTGTCTAGCTAAGGATCTTACGCCTATGGTGATTAAACCCATATGAACATATCGTCCTTGTTGATTTAAAAGTTGTGTAGCTGTTTGTTGAGATATTAATGGTATTATCTCATAAGTGTTGTCAGGAAGGTGAAAATCTTCTATCCTCCTATATCTGTAAAGGCTAGTTCTTTCAGAACTTAACCTGCCTATATTGTATAATTGTCTTGGGTTCAAAGAATCTATTCTAGAATTTGAACCTATGACTATATTTTGTTGTACATCTACTAAGTCTTCTAATCTTCTTACATTAGTAGATCTTCTTCTGTGTAGAAATCTATCTAAGATTCTGGGATGTTGGATGAGATCTTGTCTCCTAGTATTGTGTTCTCTTAATCTTCGAGAAGTTTCGGGAAACCTCTATGTTGTTTGATTCCTATTGGGTGTGCTATCCATAGAAATATCTTGGAGTTGTGTTTGTGAACTATCAGTGGGTCTTAAATTCATAATTTAACTAATAGTTTTATCTTTGTTGGAGGTATTGTTATCCTGTGTAGTCTGATTCCTATTACTAGATTCAGCTTTGTTTGTTGTTGCAATTACTTTAACAAATTTGTGAGTATTTTTACAGACTGTTTTAGTTTTTGTGGTTGTTCCTAATGATAATTTAGAAACTTTATTAACTAAATCATTTATATCATCTAATATATTGTTGTTTTTATTTTTGTTTAAATCTATAAGATTTGATAATTTTCTAGAAACCTCTTCTAACAAGGCTATTATTGTGTTATTTTGTCCTACTAATATTGTATGTATAAAATCTGTATCTTGGGTTGGTTTTGTATATCCTACTGGAGGAGATTTTGTTAAAAATTCAACAGCTGCAAGAGCTGATTTATAATCTTTACTATTAATGGGTTGTAAATTTGCCATTTGTAAAAACTTTACTTTTGTAAAATTTTTATGTGTATGAAAACAAGAGAGTAGTGAGAAAGCAAGAGTACCGAAAATAAGAGAGCAGAGAAAGCAGTAGAAGGCAGAAGCAGAAAATCAGATATATAAGATAAGGTATCCACGGAATACACTATAAAACAATAAATATTATTTTTTTTAAAAAAAAATAATTACATCTGAAGTTGATAAAAAATATACATCTGCACTTGTTGGCGCAATATGCACGTGTTTCTCAACCCATCTAGGTAGGAAACTAGGGACTTACACCGGCTCTCCACTGGCCATCACTGCCCTTCAACTACCATGAGTATCCTAGCAAACACTATCCACTCTTGACAGATGTCTATTTTCAATCGGGAAATTAAGCTTTACAAAATAAAAGAACCGTCCTTGGAAAGAACACGGCTCTGATACCAAGAAAAAGAGAACAATATAGCTGGATTTATACGGCTGTAGTCCGCACAATACCAGTTATCAAGGGCACACCTTATGAGTTTCTCAACCCGACAAGGCTTACAAATCCCAGGTTTTCGAAAAATCAAGGGCATAAACCCAGGTTTTCAGAAGAAGATGAGAAAGAAGGTAAGAAAAAGAGAAAAAGAGAACAATCTTAGTGGATTAATAATTATATTAATTAAATTAAAATTATGTTATTTAAGTTAAATAATTTATATTAAATAATTATATAGTTTAAATAATTATATAGTTTAAATAATTCTATAAATTAAATTATATATTTTAATTATGAAAAAAATTACAAAGAATAAAAAAATATTCAAAATTAAAATTTAAGAAGAAAGAAACAATAAAATACGTTTCTTTTTTGAAAGGTTGTTGATATTGGGTCTTCTTCTAGAAGAACAGATCTCCATGTGGAGATTACTCTCATTTACTCCAATGAGTGTTCTTGGTAAGAACTTATCTTAACTTCAAGATCAGTTGTAACTATGTAAAATATGTATTTATTAGTTCTATTTGTCTTTTAGTGTATAATAATGGTAAATTGATAATCAACATCGAAAGCACTTAATTAAATTCCCTTGCACACTATTAATTGAATTTGGTGAGATCGACACTTGTCATAAAGATAATGAATTATTAGTATTTACTATAAAAAAAATGCAATAAATGTGAGCTAGCTACCAAAGTAAAGAGAAAATGAAAAAGTGTACCTCAAGGAGCACCAAAATATGAAACATGGTTGGTTGAAACTCTCACTTTTATAAACTCTTCATATATATATAGTAGTGTATGGCAAATTGGTTAGTTTTTTTGGTTCAATGTCCTCATGGAACTAAATTATAATAATAGCACACTTATATTTAAAATAATGAAGAGTTAAATTATGTAATTCCTCAATACTTAAATAATAAATAAAAAATAGTGTAGTAATATTAGTGAAATTCGTTTAATTTCTTAATATATTTTTCATAAAAATTTAAATTTTAAATTACTCTTAATCATATTTATTTGAGATAGTATTCACATTTAAATTAACTAAAGGATATTTTAAAACACTACATAATATAATTAAATAAGATTGAATTTATTGAAATTTACGTATATTTCAGTTCACTAAAATTATTTGCAGAATAGAAAACTTAAGAAAACAAAAAAAAAATTAATATGTGTAAAAATGTACTCACATATAATTTTAACTATTCTCATATATAATTTTCAATAAAAACATTTTGTTTTTAGAAAATATGTATCTAAAATGTAGTTTTTTTAAAAAAAAATTAAAATATCGTTATTTTAAAAAAGCAAATAGAATTTTTTTCCTGAAAAGGTATACTATTACTTTAAAAAAAATAATTAAAGAAGCATAAAATTCTGAAACTCTCTTTCAAAAACTCTCTTTATAATTGATTCAAATGTGTTAAAAATTATTAATTTTAAACAATCCTACCTTGCGTTTCTTATTAAATTTAATTGAGCTTACTATTTAATTATAGGATAGGACCCACTAAAATTAATGATTTTCAAGAAATCATAGAGTTTGTAAAGGAGAGTTTTACTAACACTGCTTAAATTATTTAGAAAACAATTAAACAAATGGATATTGAAAAGTAAAAAATTACTATTATGTACTTCAATAAAGAAGGGATTTTTATTTTTTAAAGGATGACAAAGAAGAATGGTAGCTATGTACCTGATGGTGTGTGTTGACAGAGAACTTGGACATGATTGATAAATCTTGAGTGGTGAAAAGAAGAGGATTGTGTTGTACAACACTTGATGAAGGAAACCAATTCTGAGTAAACCACCAATATGTTAGCCATGGAAGGTAGTGAGCAACTCTTAGTGCCCATTGGTCTTGTGTGAGTTGTTCATAGTATGCCTTTGTGGAAATGTTTGAAGGAAGGTTATGCCACCAATAATTCACCACTGGGGTCAATAGTGTGGCCCCTGCAAGTCTGTTAATTAACATCATCATTGGGAATAACTCTTTAGTTTATGACTAGGGACCAATTACAAACTAGTGTGTGCACAAAATTGAAAATATAAGATGTTTTACTTTAAATATATTTTTATTAAGAAAGACACTCAAGTCTCGCATTGGCCAGAAATATTGTTAAATAATAATATATAAATCAAGTGCAAACCATATCTTAAAAGTTGTTTTTGTGAGTTTGAATTAGATATAATTCATTATTTTTATTATGATATCAAAACTTATTTTAAATTTATTAAAAAGGTCATTCATTTTGTTATTTACACACCAAGCCCAAATAGTATTGGGCCTGAGAGAGATATAGCCAAATAATAATATATAAATGAAGTGTAAATTAAGAAAGTTTGTGTTTAAATATTAATAAATTTTTTATTTTGTGTCGTGTCGATGATAAATTAGACCTAAGAAGGTTGCTCATTTGGTCTATCTCACCAACTCTTAGTACAGCTAATAACAACTTTCTGTCCACAGTGTTTAAAGCTTAATAGGTATTATCGTAATTAAAAGTCATTAAAATTTGGCCATAAATGTCATTTGTTGGAGGCCCATCTTCCATCATTATTCTCCATTCTATTAAATTCTACACCTAATTAACAGTAGTCAAAGATGGGGTGAAGAAAATAAAAACAAAAAACCTTAAACAAAGGAAATTAAATCAAATTTTGCTTTTTTCCCTAATAAAATTTTGCTTCCTTTTGGATTCCTATTAAATTTTTTACTTATTTTGTTAAGGTTTTTAAGAGTATTTTTAGTGAGAGTTTCTTTTTATTTTCTTTCTGGGAAGCAACAATTATTTGCTATTAAAGTGAATATACGTCGTTTTTAATGGTGAGATTGGTATGCTTGAGAAAAGAACAGTTATTTTTTATTAAAATAATATATTTAATATAGGTATTAGTTGACATAATTAATGAGTGAATAAAATAATAAAAAATAAATTTCTTAGAATTTTTTATATAAATTTGTGTTTGAGATGTTTAATGTTGACATAATACTATATGAACCAATGAACATAATTTTAACTACTTGAAGCAATCTAAAAATAGGTTGTTTTTATTAGAAATATTCTAAAGCACTTTAGCCGATGCTTAAAATTGTTTTGAAATAGTTTAAAAAGTGATTTAAATGATGTTTAAAGAATTTAAAACAAAATAAACAATTTATTAGGACCAATAAAAAAATTATCTAAAATTAAAGGTAAAATTCACTAATATATCCAAATATTAAATAAGAAATTAGTTACCTATGAGGAATGAACTTGAGGATACCCCAAATAGCTTGTCCTCCCATGGAAAATCCCATGACATAGAACTTAGCTCCAAGTCCTAACTTATCTGCAAGCTCTTCAACATCAAGAGCCAAACTTTTCATTGTTCGATTTGGATGAGGGTCACTTTCTCCATACCCTGGTCTATCAAAAGAGACAATGTATACTCCAAGTTCCTCAACAACTCCCTAATCATGCATTCCACCCAAAATAAAAAAGTAGAATCAACAAAAGTGAAAAGACAAAAAGACTAAACTCACTAAATTAACTAAGACTATGATTGGTTTGTAATTTGCATTGCTTTCAATGCACTTGAATACAAAAGTTTGTGTGTTTAAATTTTGAATCTAATATTGCTTTGGCTTCAATCAACATGAAAACAAACACACTTTATGAAAACCTCACTCAACTAATAAAAACAAAAACAAATTAAATTTACACCCTAAAGTTTTTTTTGACAAAATACATAATCTATAAACTTTTGTTTTTCTTTTTATTTTTACACAAACTTTTTGTAATTATTTAAAATACATTATATTGAAAACCTACTTTACATTTTTTTTTTCAAAGTCTCCCAAAAATTAAACATATAGAAAAAATTCATAATAATTCACACACTCCGCTGAACCAATTAAGTTAAAATTTCTTTAACATTTAATGTAAGGAGTTCGGTGAGTAATTGGAGAAGATGTTTTTCCTAATTAAGATTACACCCTTAAGCAAAGCATTACATCATGTATCTAAAAAAATTGTTAAATAAGAATATTGAGAAAGGAAGGATATATTTTGTAATTATTTGACAAAATCTCAGAATTTAAGTTGGTATAGTTTACTCTAAAATTATTTACCTTAAAAAGGGTTCTTGCAATTCCAGCATCATGTCTACTAGAACCAAACCCATGTATGTACACAATCTTCTTCTTGGCTAGTTCTCTAGGAACACCATGTTCTTTGTAGGCTAAGTGTCTTCCATCTCTAAGCTTGATCCTTGGTGCTGTGATGGGTGGACCACTTGGTGAACCACATGTTCTTGGGGATGGAGGGTGAATAGCTTGATATGCAAAGGCAAAAATGGCTACCAAGAAAATTAATGCAATTTTTCTCTTCATTTCTCTGTGCTGCAAAAGGAGAGAACTATTGCATATATGTCAATTATTGATGATGACGATTTTTCAACACTCTACAACATATGAAGTATGAAGTTATCATTTCACCTTTGTGTTTTTTTCTTTTTTTGGAGTGAGTTGTCAATGTCCTTTGTTAGGTCATATAGAGACAACCACGTGGATATGTCGTCTGTACGTGGATTACAATTTTTTATTATTATTTTTTTGTTATTTATGTTGGATATTAATATTTTAAAGTAATTTTTTATTTAAAGTTATAAGGTTGGTCTAGTGGTAAAGTGTAAATTTGGAAAATAAGAGATTATGGGTTAAAATCCTTCTTATGAAAAATTAGTTTATTTTTTTAATTTTAAATTAGATGTAAGGGTAAAATAGGTATTTTGAGAAGTAGACATCAAAAGGGAGTATTCCCTTTATTAAAAGTATAGATATAGTATATAATATAATATCATATATTATACATTATAGATATAATTAGACAATTATCTATGTTGGATATCAATATTTTAAAGTAATTTTTTACTTAAAGCTATAAGATTAATCTAGTGGTAAAGTATATTTTTGAAAATTAAGAATTTATAGTTTCAAGTTTCTCTTATGACAAATTATTTTATTTTTTTAATTTTAAAATAGATGTAAAGGTAGAATAGATATTTTAAAAAATAAATATAAAAGAAGTATTTCTTTTATTAACTATATAGATTAAGTTTTGTTAAGTATA
Source organism: Psophocarpus tetragonolobus (assembly GCA_037954015.1). NCBI lineage: Eukaryota > Viridiplantae > Streptophyta > Magnoliopsida > Fabales > Fabaceae > Psophocarpus > Psophocarpus tetragonolobus. The sequence continues at coordinate 48,025,261 of CM075692.1, read as the reverse complement.
TTATTTTATTTTTTTTAATATAGACGAATTAAACCATCAAACTGCAAACTACTGTTTTTGACCGATTGAATGACGGGTTTGTTTCAAATATCACTGGTTTTGAATAGCTTTCTAACACAATTATTTTTTTTCTAATTTTCTAACATGGTTTTGAATTGTTGGTAATCACATTATTTGAAACAAATGAGTCTCGTTCACGCTTTTGAAAATTATTGAACTTCTTCTAGAACATATATTTAGAATATACCACACAATCACACATTAAAAGTTACATTATCAACACGAAAAATAAAAAAAAAATGAAAACAATGCACAAAAGCAAATTCCACAAATGTACTTTAATACCGAGAGAATTTCTCCTTTAATTCTAGGTTCTCTCTACACCTTTATAATTTTTCAAAATGGCAAAACAATCCTTCATGAAAACAATAAAAATTTAATTACCATACACCTCTTTTTTTTCTCTTTCATCTGTACCTCTCTCGTTAGTTTCTCTTGCACAACTTTGTTTTTCTTCTCATTGAATTAGTAGTTTTCTTTTCTTCTTCGTGCGTTGTTGTTCGTCCCTTCTACATTTGTTTTGTTCTTCGTGTTTCAGCTTTGTGTTTATCTGGTACATTATTTTTTTTTACAAGTCCATACACACCGTTATTCGAACTTGTAAAAGTATTTGCAAATTTTATTTTACAAGTCTAGACCCCTCCTGTCTGAACTTGTAAAAAAGTTTGCAAATTTTTTTCATGAGTCCAGACATGTAAAAAAAATGCAATTTTTTTACAAGTCCGAATACTCTCGTCTGAACTTGTAAAAAAATTTGCAAATCTTTTTACAAGTCCGGACACCCCTAAACGGACTTGTAAAAATATTTGTAAATTTTTTACTAGAATTAAACTTATTTTTTTATCAAGAGTATTTGAAACTTTTTCTACTTTTATAGAGGTGTAGAGAGAAATTATGGAGATGAAGGGAAAAATTCTCTAACCAAATTCGGATTTCATGATGGTTGATCCATAATAAGAAATATTTTCCAAAATATACGTTTTAAATTATTAGATAACATCCAAAATGGCCGATGCGAGACAGTTTTTATGAATCCATCGAGAAACTCATTCCTAAAAGAAATCCAACTTTTCGTAACAATTCAAAAAATCATCCAAAATAGTATAATTTAAAAATATTACGTAACCTTTCAGAATGCCTAATCTAGATAAATTTTTAATTTTTATTCTATTTTTTAACTTCTAAAAAATTATTTAGATTATTTATAATATTTAAAAATTAAAAATTCAACAAAATAAAAAAAATCTCTAATATATAAAAACCCACCTAAAGCATATTTAAACCTTTTGAAAATTAAAAAAAAAATTAAATGGCTAATCTATAACATTTAGATTATTTTAAATATTAAAATAAAAAAAATTATTAAAAATCTAACACAACAAAAATTTATTAGAATCTGATAAAAAATTCTCTAACATATAAAAACTCACCTAAAACATATTTAAAAATTTTAAAAATTAAACATAACTTTTTGAAATTGGTAATCTATAACTTTGTTCTTTTTTCCAATTCAGAAAGTTCATTTCGTATTTTTCATTTAACAAAACATATTCTATTTCAGATTTCCAGCAATGAGCACAAAAGTACTTTCATCTTTATTATTCATTTTCTTAAAATTAATATTTAAAAATAATAACAAATAATTAATCTTAATCATTAAATTTTAAAAAAATAATAATAAAGATTTATTTTTCATCTTTACTATTTATTTTCTTAAAATTTAAGAATTATAACAAGTCATTAATCTCTATTATTTGATTTCAAGGAAAGGAATAATAAAAATAAAAAGTGATGGGAATTAGAAACAGCATTATGTGTTTCATATGTATATATAATAAAAGTAAAAAAATAAACTAATAAACTAACCAGTAATCAACAAGAACGGTGGCACCAACTTCACGAAGGAAAATATTCAAAACAAAGCTTTCTGCTTGAAGGATGCATATATTGAGAGCCTTGGATGGCACCAGAGTTTTCAACAATGGAGAAATGAAGGGTGGGAAGGGAAAAGGGATAAGGTTCTTAATGAAGGGTACTTGGGTAATTTACACTTCACTTACAGGTGCAAGGATCAAAATGATGGGTGTATGAATCAAAACCTAGGAATATTTGGGAGAAAAAGAAAAGGCCCATATAATTAGATAATAATTTTTTTAAAAAATGTTTTTAATCTCTATTTTAGATTAAGCATGGTCAAGATCCATATACTTTATACATTTGATTCTCAAAGTAAACAAAATGTTGAGATATCTTAAAATAGAAATAAATATATGGATTTGGATCAAACTTATGCGAGTTTTGGATCTTCTTTTTAAAGAATTAGAATTATAGAAAAAATTTGAATTTGATCCACAAAACCGGCAAACTAAATTTACAAGTTTGACCCTTAGTTAATTTAAAGGAACAAATTTGTTATTTTGACTATTAATTTGTGTTAATTTTATAACTTTTTTGTTATAGATTATTATATTTTAGACTTTTAGTATTAAAAATACTTACTATTTTACATTATTATAAATAATTATATAATTTTTAGTGTATTATATTATAGTTTAATTAGTTTAAAATATATAGTTTTTTAATTATTTTAAAAAAAATCTATATATATGTGTGGACCTATGAACTACTTTGTTAAGTTTACTGACCAAATATAAACTCTTAAAAAATTTTATTTATTTTAATGAAAAATATTTATCCGGCCTATTTAAAATGTACAAACCAAGCAGCCTACTTACCTACCCATAATTATGACTACAAATAACATCTGATGTAGAACTTCTACAAAACTAAATTTTAAAAAGTCTCACATCCTTGACTTGGCCATGAACCAAAGCATTACCACAACTTAACTTTTCTCTTTATATTTCTTCTCCTACAAGAACTACTAGACAAATTAACTTCCCAAACAGATCCTAAATCTCTTGACATATGTTTAATTCCTAGAGATAAAAAAACTATATAATCTAGAGGAAGAACACTGTAACAATGGTAGAATATAAATGAAGAAAACCTCTTAATACACACCACCACCCTAATAAAACTAAAAACTATAGTCATCAAACTAAACAACAATGTGAATATCTGAAATTGAAGCTATATATGACCAGGCAAACTGCCAGACTAAAAAATGTACATGAGCATATTATATTTTACTTGAATATAGAAAAGCTTGAGATAACTTTACTCAGTTTAGAATCTCTTATTAAATAGAGATACTATACAATCTAGAAAATCAGAATAGTGAATACAACTACCACCAACCTCTGACATACAATAACATAATATACCTCAACTAACAACTAATAACCAACATCTAACATTAATTTAACACTCCCCCTCAATCTGGAGCATATAAATCATATGTTCTAAGCTTGGAAATCAAGTATTCAATCCGAGGACCCTTTAAGGGTTTGGTTAATAGATCTGCAAGCTGGTCATTGGTACCAACAAATTCGGTCCTAATTTCCTTGGACAACACTTTTTCCCTTACAAAGTGACAATCAATTTTAATGTGTTTAGTCCTTTCATGAAATACCGGATTGGAAGCAATGTGGATAGCTACCTGATTATCATAATAAAGTTGCATTGGAGAAATTTCACAAAACTTCAATTCTTGTATGAGTTGTTTAACCCACACCAACTTACAAGCTGCAAGAGCCATAGATCTATATTCAGCTTCTGCACTAGATCGAGTAACAGTCTTCTGTTTCTTAGTCTTCCACAAGGTTGTCAGGAAAGTTATACGGCGGATGGCAGCCAGGACCTTTAAGCGCCATACTGGCATGACGGATGCCATGGCGGTCTATGGCGGACAAAAACATATATATATATATATATATATATATATATATATATATATATATATATATATATATATATATATATATATATATATATATATAAAATATAATGCAAAAACAGCAAAATAACAACCAGATTAATCAAAATCAACAATTTAACAATTTAAAATTCATAGAATTCATAATCTAGTGATATTGCCATCATTAAAACTTACAAACATGAATTCCTAACCAAAACAAAAGGATTAAACAACCATCAAAACAAAAAAACAAAGTTAAAAACAGTAAACACAATGACAAGTCCTAAAATTATTTTATTTAATCCTCCTCATCTTCATCAATGTCTGCATAGTTAACTTCAATAGGGCGATACTGCTCATCCAAGAATCCTTCAGCTTCTTCTCCATCTGAATGTGCCAAATTAGCATTTGACACTAATTCCTCCCCGTCACTGCTAGAATTAGAATATTCTAATGATTCAGCTCTTCAACAACAACCCTTTTCCCCTTCTTCTTTGAAGCTACTCCTTTGGCTCTCTTAAAAGGATTAGAATATGCTCCTACTTGCCCATCTCCAATTGCAAGTTGTTTTCTTTTATGATGCCTAGTGTATTGTCTAGGCTCATTAAGTCCCGAAGCTTCATAAACTTGATTCCAAGTAAGGTCATCATCTCCTTCATGAACCCTCTCATCTTCACCTTCTTCTCCATCCATCTCTCCAATTAGCCACTCATTGCAATCATCAATTCCAGTGAGACTAATTGGATCAATTTCATCCTTAAGGTTATACCTTCGATGGAGTGCTTGATTATACTTGACAAATACCAAGTCATGTAGTCTTTGATGCTCGAGTCTATTTCTTCTCTTAGTATGAACCTAAAACAATTAAATAAATACTCATTATTTATGGAATAACTATAAGGAAGATATTGATTGTTCACTTTAAATAGGAAATTAATTACTTGCTCAAACACACTCCAATTGCGTTCACAACCCGAAGCACTACATGTCAAGCTAAGGATCCTAATTGCAAGTTGTTGCAAATAAGGAGTTTCTGAACCATACATCCGCCACCATTGAGCTACAAATGCAACCAAAATATGTTAAACTCAGACACTTAGCAAATGACTTGAAGAATAAAAGTTCAAAAGTTGCAATCTTTTGTCTCTTACCAGGTGCAATTTCACCCCTCAGTGCTTTAGCAGTTGTAGACCCAAACATTTCATTCCCAGTTTTACATTGAGCCAGCTCCTTATGAACAATCTTCTCCATTTCCGAATCTCCCAGCAATTTATTTATAGAATCATACAAACCCCTAATAATCTCACCATTAAATTCCATCTGTGGGTTTGCATAAAAGAACTCAGGGTTCAAAAAGTGGCCAGCAGCATGTAAAGGGCGATGAAGCTGAATATCCCATCTTTTATCAATGATTGCAAACACATCCTTGTATTTGCTACCATTTTTAAAAGATTTCATAATGGTTTCCTTCGCCTTGTCCATTGCTTCATATATGTAGCCCATAGCTGGTTTGTGCTTACTATCCACAAGTCTAAGCACTTTCACCAAAGGAGCCATCACTTTTAGAATGAAAACCACATTCTTCCAGAAACTAGGCATCAAGACAGTTTTAGTGGCTTGTTTTCCCTTGGTCTCCTTTGCTAGCCTATTTTCATTCCACCATTCTGACACAAACATTTTTCTGAGATTGGTTTTTTCTTCATGAAGTCTCTCCAAGGAAAGATATGATGTTGCAAATCGAGTGATGGCATGCCTCACTAACTCCCTTCCACCGGTAAAGAATCTTAACATGCTCAACGTGCTTGAATGACTATATATGAAGCCAACAAGAGAGATAGCTCGTTGAATGGTCTTCTTTATAGTGGGCAGCTTACCAATATCCTCCAACATCAAGTCTATACAATGTGCAGCACAAGGCGTCCAATAAATCTTTGGTCTTTTCTCCTCTAGCAACTTACCAGCAAGAACATAGTTACTTCCGTTGTCCGTTATAACTTGAACAACCTTCTCCTCTCCAATCTCATCCACAATAGAATCCAATAATTCAAACATCTTTTCTTCGGTCTTTACATAGTCAGATGCATCAACAGATTTTAAGAACATTGTCCCAGAAGACGAGTTCACCAAAAAGTTTATGATGCTTCTTTGTTTTCTATCCGTCCAAGCATCTAACATTAACGAACACCCAAAATTTTCCCACTGATCCTTTAGTGCCTGCATTAACTCATTAGTGTACTCCACCTCTTTCTGAAGAAGTGGTACTCTAATGTCATGGTAGGAATGAACTTTCAAATGTCTCCCAAAATTCCCAACTTCGCGAAGCATATCCTGAAAACTTTCTAATTTTATTAAGTTGAAAGGTAGGCCAGCTTGGTACCAAAAGCGAGCTATGTATTGGTACACCCTTTCTAAAGCTTTTTTATCACAAAGCTCTCTTATGCCCGCTTGCACTAGTTTTTCTTTCCTATTCTTTGCAGCTGTAGACTGAGCTTGAGTAAAAAGGTCCAAAGGTCCCTTCCTTGTATCTTTCAATCTCAAATCACCAACTGGAGGTAGCGTAGACGAAGCATCATAACTTCCCATTTCCATGAACCCTTCTTCAAAATGTTCTTCAATATCTTGCATTACTTTTTTAAACGTTTCAGTTTGCTTTTGCTTCTTTCCATCCATAACTGCCCTTATCTCAGCCTTCACAGCTTCAGGAGCCATCAAGCAAGCTGTAACATTTCCTACTTTTCCAATCAAGTGTTGTTTTCCCCTTATTATACATCCTTTCATAACCTTCCGACAATAATTACAATAGATTTCACTTGTATCATTCTCTCTAACGGGTGTACAGTGCTTCCATCCCACGTCAGTCCTTTTAGAGCTGATTGAATTTGAGGATACATTTGGGGTGTTTGTTTCTGGTCCTGACATGATTATTAAACTGGAAAAAAATTGAAAAATAGTTTTTATAACAAAAAATCAGAAAAAGAAAACAGAAAAAGAAAAAAAAATTAATATCTCTTTTACAAAAAAAAGAGACATCAGACATAGAGCTTACAGCAAGAAGGAGAGAATGGGTGAATGAAAACGTGAGATTGACAACGCGAGGAGGAGAATTGGCGCCGGAGAACTCGCCAGAGGACACATGAGAATGCGAGAGAGAACGCGAGTAGCAGAATCGGCGCCGGAGAACTCGTCGGAGGACGCACGAGAATGCGAGAGAGAACATTGCGCGGTGGCTGATTGATGGCATCGGACGTTGCGCCGGTGGCTGGTTGACGGCGTCGGACGTTGCGCGGTGGCTGTTCGACAGCGTCAGAGGCTGCGGGACTGGGAGGATGCGCGGCGGCTGGTCTATGGCATCGGAGGCTGCGCGACTGGGAGGATGCGCGACGGCCGGTCGACGGCGTCAGAGGCTGCGCGGCGGCGTCGGAGGCTGCGAGACTGGGGAAAGCTCGTTCTGAAGGCTGACGCACGACTGGGAGGATGCGCGGCGACTGGTCGATGGCGTCGGAGGCTGCGCGACTGGGAGGATGCGTGGCGACTGGTCGACAGCGTCGGAGGATGCGCGGCTGGGACGACTGACGAAGTTGGCAGGATACAGCTAGGGCTACAGATGCCTAGACACTATGTTGGCATCAAACCGGGTTGGGTCAACCCGGGTCCAAACGTAAAAAACGCCATGTCCGCCATAAACCGCCACGGTGTTTCTGCCACAACGCCCACCACAAACGAAATGGCGGAACCATGCCATACCCGTGCGTAACGGCCATGACGGATCGCGCCGACCACCGTTATGCCGTTACGGCGCCGTTATGGCGGCACCATAACGGCGTTTCGACAACGCTGCTCTTCCATGAGATAAGATTACCACCAAGGTACACACAATACCCAGTAGTAAAGCGTCTATCTGTATCGGATTCAGCCCAATCAGCATCACAGTATCTAACAATTTGGCTATTTCCTTTATCTTCGAACAATAGACCCTGGCCTGGAGCCTTTTTTATGTACCTGAGAATACGCATTACTCCATTCCAATGATCAACACAAGGTGAATTCATGAATCGACTTACAACTCTAACTGCAAAGGAAATATCCGGCCTCGTAATAGTGAAATATATGAGCTTCCCAACCAGCCTTCTATACCTTTCTGAATCTGAGTATAAGTCTCCCATATCAGCTACTAGTTTCTTGTATGAGTCCATAGGGCTATTGATTGGCTTACAATCAGACATTTTTGTTTCCTCCAGAAGATCCAAGGCATACTTCCTCTAGGAAACTACAATGCCTTCTTTGGATTGAGCTACTTCTATTCCCAGAAAATATTTCAGATGACCAAGATCTTTTGTTTGAAAGTGATTGTATAAGTGTTGCTTTAGTTGAGATATTGTGACTTCATCATTTCCTGTAATGACAATGTCATCGACATAAACAACTAAATAAACACATTTGCCAACAGATTTTTTATAGTAGAAGATAGAGTGATCTGCTTCACTCCTTTTCATTCTGAAACCTTGGACAACATTGCTGAACTTTCCAAACCAAGCCCTTAGCGACTGCTTAAGACCATAGAGAGATCGCCTGAGTTTACAACTAGACTAGACTCCCCTTGAGCAACAAAGCCCGAAGGTTGCTCCATGTAAATCTCCTCATCTAACTCACCATGTAGGAATACATTTTTAACGTCCATTTGATACAGGGGCCAATGGCGAATAACTGTCATGGCAAGAAGAAGACGAATAGTAGTGATCTTGGCCACCGGGGAGAAAGTGTCTTCATAATCAAGTCCATATATCTGAGTGTAACCTTTGGCTAACAAACGAGCTTTAAGGCGTTCAATTTCACCATTTGGACCAACTTTAATAGCATAGATCCATCTACAACCAACAGCTTTTTTCCCAGGAGGAAGATGAACCAATTCTCATGTTCCATTGTGATTAAGGGTCTGCATTTCATCAATCATGGCTTGTCACCATCCAGGGTGATCAAGTGCTTTACAAACATTTTTGGGAATAGTGATGGATGATAAGGAATTTATAAAGGAACAATACGATGGAGACAGACGATGATAACTCAAAAAATTGTAAATAGGATGAGGGTTTCGAGAAGAGCAAATACCTTTTCAAAGGGCAACAGGCCAACATGAGTTGTCATCAGCCATGGGAGGAGAATTAGGAGTTGTTGTACAAGAAGCAGACGAAGATGGACATGAGCCACGAGAGTCATCAGGAATAATGGGGTTAGCTTCAGGTGTCATGCTATGAGGAGTTGAGGAAGAATGATCAGTTTCAAATAAGATAAGCATTGGACTAATATTGGTGTGGTCAGGTTGATGAGACATGTCTGGAGAAATGACAATCTCTGGACTCTAGGAGGGAGAGGGCAAGATCTCTTGGATGGAAACGGAGTCAGGTGTGGAGGATGAGTAGAAGGGAGAATCTTCAAAGAAGGTAACATTTGCAGACATGTAATACTTCTTGTTATAAGGAGAATAACATTTGTATCCTTTTTTAAGGCGGAAGTATCCCAGGAAAACACACTTGATCGACTTAGCTGACAATTTATCGAGGCCTGGAGACATATTATGAACAAAATAAGTACAACCAAATACACGAGGTGAAACATGATATAGAGGTTCAACTGGAAATAGGATGGAATAAGGAATTTGATTATAAGAGAGGAAGAGGGCATCCTATTGATAAGATAGCAAGCAGAAAGAATCGTATCTCCCCAATGATGTAATGGAACTTTTGCATTAATCATTAAAGAGCGAGCGGTTCAACAAGGTGACTATTCTTTCTTTCAGCTATCCCATTTTGTTGAGGAGTGTGGGGACAAGTGGACTAATGTAATATACCTTGAGAGGACAAAACTGACGAGAGTTCAGAAGAAAAATATTCTTTTGCATTATCACTTCTGAAACATTTGATTGATTTTCCAAACTGATTTTTTATTTCATGAAAGAAGGACACAAATATGGATAGACGTTCAGACTTTTCTTTCATTAAATAAAGCCACGTGCACCGAGAATATTCATCAATAAAGGTGACAAAATATTTAAATCCAAAAGAAGTAATTCGACTAGGACCCCAAATATCTGAATGAACAATGGAGAAGGCTGAATTACTTCTTGATTTATCTTTACTTGAAAAAGAAAACCTAACATGTTTGCCTGATTGACAAGCTTCACATTCTAAAGTTTGGATTTTCTGAGTACTAGGAGTCATTATCTTTAATTTGGCAAGACTAGGATGTCCAAACCGATCATGCAACAATTTAGGAGAGATAGTTGCAAGACAATACACTAAAGAGCTAGATTCCAGGTAATAGAGGCCTCGTGATTCATGTCCTGCGCCAATCTGTCTGCCCGTACCACGGTCCTGAATGACAAAGGAGTCAGAGTTAAATGTAATTGAACAATTTAAGGACTTAGTTAATTGACTAAAGGAAAGTAAATTGGGACAAGAAGGAATGTACAAAACAGAAGATAAATTTAAGGAGGGAGAAATAGAAATTGAACCCACTCCTTGAGCTGAAACCTTTGACCCATTGGCTAATGTGACAAGATGTGAAAATTTGGGAGGTAATAAAAATGAAAACAATGAGTTATTACCAGAGATATGGTCTAAAGCACCAGAGTCAACAATCCATGGGTTTTGACCTTCCACAGATTGAGAAAAGCATGCCGTTGAGACATTAGGTCTAGAAGAAGGTCCAGCAAGGCTGTTAGATTTCATCCTCAAATACTCTTGGTATCCTTGATATTCTTCTTCAGACAATTTCTTCTCTTCCGGCTTCTCAAACCTTGATAGATGAGTAGACTTGTCTGGAAAACCATGCAGTGAGTAGCATGTCTCATGAGTATGACCCATCCTTTTGCAATGAGTGCATTGTGGACGATTACCTCTTCCACCACGACCTCTGTTTCCACGTCCTCCTCTTTCTCTTGAAGATATCATAACAGAGGACTCCATATTATTTTCAAGGGAGGTACCCTCATTGCTCAAGGTAAGAACATGGAGGAGATGAGTAGTTAAGCTCTCCATGGAAGGAATATCTTGACCAGTCAGAACTTGATCACGAATGTAATTAAATGTCGGGTTCATACCACGAAGAATCATAACGATATAGAGGTTATCAAGTCGTTTCCTTATTTCTTCTATAGAATCAACTTCTAAGAAAAGCTTCAATTCTTCTGCAACAGCTTGAGCTTCGAAAACATATGATACCATATCTGAATCATTTTGTTTTAAGGAGGCTAGCTTTTGAACACAATCAAACAAGCGTTAGATATCATTAGAGTAGATATCTTGGGCTTTCTTCCAAAACGAGTAACAGGTTTTGAAAGCTCTGAGGTTCCTCAATATCTTAGGCTCCACTGAATGCCATAGAAGTGCACAAAGCTGAAAGTCAAGTCTCTTCCACTGAGCTTGCTGTTCAGTTGATCCCTCAATATCTACCTTTTCTAGATGCTTATGGTGTCCTTGACCAAAGAACTAGAATTCCACAGAATCAGCCCAAGCTAAATAATTTTTACCATTGAGCTTTTCTGTTGTGATGACGACAGATCCAGAAATAGGAAAAATGGGACCAGAGTTGACTGAGGTAGAAGAAGACATTTTTCCAGATCTTAAAAAGAGGAAAAACAGAGCCCTGAGAGAGAGATTTGATTTAAATCCACTAAATCTTGCTCAAAGTGAACCACGCAGGTCAGCAATGGCTTTAGGAGGCTCCGGCGAGTCAGACGGCACTGGAATGACGGTGAACAGAGACCGTTTTGCCAGCACGTGGAGCTCACGCGCTTTCTGTTTGACGTGACTAAGGCGGCGCATGGAGGCACATGGAGCAACGTATGGAGGGACGATTTACAGGGGTAGAACATGTACATCGAGGCACACCTGGATCTGTGCTCACCGGAGAAAAAGTCGCTGGAGACAACGGCAGAGACAGTGGCGGACAACCTACTATATGACTCTAGACAATAAAGAGCAGAATCAAACCAGACTCTGATACCAACTTGAATATAGAAAACCTTAAGATAACTTTACTCAGCTTAGAATCTCTTATTAAATAGAGATACTATACAATCTAGAAAATCAGAGTAGTGAATACAACTACCATCAACCTCTGACATACAATAATAAATAAAACATAATATACCTCAACTAACAATTAATAACCAACATCTAACATTAATTTAACAATTTTGATAAGATCTACAATGATAATCTTGTATAGTAAAATTTTAAACATCATTTATCTCAGAAGTTCCTAAGATGCAGCTTGATGTGCTTCATGGTATGCCACAACTACTGATGATGACCCCAATTTTCTCTATTAAGCCACTTTGACATTGTTGGAATCATCTCGATGACGCAAGAAGTTAATGATAAAAGTGTCAAAAATAATCTGTGCAAGGAGCTATGGTTTAGAATGAGGAAGAGAGACATTAGAAACAGGTAAAAAAAAAGGGAAAGAAAAATCAAATGACCTGGATCAGATGTGCTGCAACACAAGGAAGAACCAGTAACCCAGATTCTCCAAATGCACCTTGAAGTGGTTCTATCACTGCGACCATTACTGGTAATGTTTTCTGAAAGGAATTAAAGAGAAGATCAAAAGCATAACTATTTGACAATGGATTCAATAGAAGGTGACTCAAAGTTGATACTCATTTCATAGGAAATTATAGAAAATAGGCTTAAATAACTTTTTGGCTCCTAAAAATAGTGTCTTGTTGGTTTTGTTACTTTAAAGTTTTTTTTTTTTTATTTTGGTTCTTCATAAGTTCATAGACTTTTTATGTTTAGTTTTAATCCATGCTTACAAGAAACATTAACTGAGATATAAAATACAACAATGGCGATAATAATATAATGACTTGCAATAAAATATTGGGAAAGAAACCCAAGTCCCACATCGATTAATGATATGGCCAAACAAAAGTATATAAGTAAGGTGCAAATCTCATCTTCCAAACTAGTTTTGTGAGGTTGAATTAGATCTAATTTCACCATTTCTAATATAGTTTCAGAACCTATCCTAGATCCATTAAAAGGGTCACCCACCATATTATCCATGCACCAAGCCTAATAACAGTGAGGGGGTGTATTGGGAAAAAAACTCAAATCTCTAGTTATGCCTCAATTTCACCATTTCTAATATAAAAAATTAGTACAATCAAACAAAAAAACTTTAAAGGACCAAATTAAAAAAGGCACTATTTTTCAAGGACCCCAAAATGTTACTTAGGGCATGTTTCAGTAAGCTTTTCTATATGCATTTCTAGAAGAAAAAAATACAAAGAAAAAAGTTAAAAAAAAAAAAAAAGTTTCTCCATGAATTTTTAAAAGATGTGAAACTTTTTTTGAGATAATTTTAACTAATGTGTAGAAACTATCTTAGCTTTTTTTTTAAATTGTGGGACTTTTAAAAATTAGTTTCTAATAAGTCTCACATCATTTAAAAAAAAAAAAACCTAAACAAAAGCTATTTTAACTTTTTTCTTTGCATTTTTTCTTCTAAAAATGTGTCTGGAAAAATTTACCTGAACAAGCCCTTAAGCCTAAACAGTAAAAAGTGATTGAGTTATTACCTGACTTGCTACAAGTATGAGTGCACTGGCATTTTCTTTCTGGGAAAAAATTGATTTTCTACCACCAGAGATAACTGAAAGACTCCAGACGGCAAGGATATTGAATGCCAATAAAGACATATGAAGAAGTCTGCAATGTGTCATGAAGGTCAATTTTGATTACCATAAGCCATTGAAGCTGATAGCCCTAATAGCAATCAATTCATAGAGACTAATCCTATTAAATTGCACACCGGTTCACCCTTTGGACACTTGCTCATACAAAGAGCTAACCAGAAAATATATAAACAAGACTTCATGTGACCAGAAGACTATATAAAATTGTCAATATGATCTGTGTCCTGAGTATTATCAATGTTTAAAAAGTTAAGATCATATAAATTTCAAAGAACAAATATCCACTTTCAATTTAATGAATTTGATGTTATACATGAAAAATCCACATAAAGAGTCAAAGATACGTGGGGAATCATAATAGAGTGTTGTATGTAAGGATGTGTCTGCATAACTGAAAAAATTAGATTATTTCTATAATTGATTATAATTAAAATTAATTTTTGGTTAAGTTTTCTAAAAAATGGTTTCAGAATAATTAATTTCATCTACATGCAACAAAAAATCAACTTTGATAGGGTAAAAGAGTATAAAAACAGTTGAAAAGAAAAAAAAATCTTATTAAAAAATATTTCAAACCACAAATTTTAGATTATAATTTTAAAATAAAGTTGTTTTTTTTACAAATTTAAATTGTATTACCAAACATGATCATTATTTTTCAAAACAACTCTTTTAACCCAAATATTCTATAACCTAAAATTTTCATCTTTTCCAAACATACGATAAAAGTATCCTCATTCTCATCATTTATTTTTTTAAATCTAATAATTAAGATTATTTATTTATTATCACTATTAAATTTCAATAAAATGAATAGTGAGAAAAAATAAATATTTTATACTTACTCTCCTTTATTTTTATTTATTTTCTTGAAATCTAATAGTTATAATAAATAACTAATCTTAACCATTAGAGTTAAGAAAATGAATGGTTAGAATATATAGTAAATCTTTTAAACTTGCTCTTGAAATGAGTGGATCTCTCCTCTTATATATATATATATATATATATATATATAATACTACCAAAACAAATAACTAGTAAAGAGAAAACTAATTATAACATATTGGAATTATATCATGACAACAAACAAATGAAAATTAACTAGTGCCATACGTACGCTCCCAGTCCAATAGCTACAAGAAAAACACTGGGCTTCACCATTAACAAAAGTGGCCTTGACCTACTCACTTGTGTCCAAGGTACCTGTATGGCAATATTTTATTAGACTATAATTTGCTTGTAATACCTTCATGACAAAACAACAAACCAAATGTAATAAACAAGAAAAGAAAAATAATTCCTGAAAAACCTCTAAAACAAGCATTTAGCTTCATAGACAATTTGTTATGTGGGATAACTGCCCATATATGTAAAGCATTCTTGTCAAATTAAAATTAGCATTTAATGAACAAAGATAAACATATGGCACACATGGACGTAGAATTCTAATTATTTTAGTTTTGACTAAATTACTTCACTTACGAGTATTAGACTTCACAAACATAAACATAATGTATTAATGATTCGTCGGCATAATGATTTTTCAGGCCTTGAATGCACAAAATAGATCCCTTGAATTTATGAATTATCGCAAGCACAGAAACCATTTTTCCATGTAAAATATTCTTATTAGCAAGGTGCAAGATGGAGTCATTATTAATCAATACTTACGTTGTCACTATCTTGAATCAAAATATAGAGCAAATTATTCTAACATAACCTAAAATTTTATCCA
The DNA here is from genome assembly GCA_037954015.1 of Psophocarpus tetragonolobus. NCBI lineage: Eukaryota > Viridiplantae > Streptophyta > Magnoliopsida > Fabales > Fabaceae > Psophocarpus > Psophocarpus tetragonolobus. The sequence goes on along the minus strand of CM075692.1, from coordinate 48,009,943 downwards.
AGGCATGTGGAGAGGTTGTCGCAGGAAGGAGGAGGTTCAAATGCAAAAAGAAACAGCACAACCTGTTTGTTTGGCACTAAAATGGTTCGGGTCAACCTGTGCCCAAAACGGGAAAAACAAAAAAAAAGATACACTTGGACGCCACGTCCACCATAGTAGCCATCTCCCACCATGACATTACAGTCATGGCGGCCAATATACATCAAAAGGCAAAACCATACCATGAATAGGCCAAACAACCATAGCAGATTGTGGCTGGGGGCATCACGGCGTTAAGGCGCCGCCGCCATAACCGCCATGTGACAACACTGTGGTTTCCAAAGAAGAAATGCATCATGAGAGGGAAGAGAGTGTATCACAACAAATGTAAACACAATATTAAAGAAAACAAGACAAATTAATTGATTTCTTGACTTCATACAATACATTGGTATAACAAACAGCAAGGATTTCATGAAACTTACGGTTGTTTATTTATTTTGTTTTTAGCCGGCCCACATTTGAACAAGGATTTCATGAATTGATTTCAATAGATGGAATTTTCCACTGGTCCAACAATCAATTAAAAGAAACAGCAAAATGCATTTCACCACTTTCTTATATCTTAAGATTCTGATCGTGTTAAAAAGACAAAATAAACTAAAGCAGTCTTTCCATCAACTTGGTACAAGGAAAACCACCAACTTGGAGAAAGGATATGAAGAAACGCCCCAAAGGAATTGTTCTTACCAGGCTAAGGAAAAGTGCGCTGATCACTGAGACAAGCTTGCGGTTTTTGTCAACAAAGTCAGCCACACCTGTGAAGCAGATTTGACCAAAACAAATATTTATAGATAAATGATAATATTTTGGCAACAAAAAATTATGATGCAACTTCATTTTAGAGCTTTTTCACAAATGTTTTTGCTTTTGAGAAAGGCAGTAAAACAGCGTTTCTTTAGTTTTATTTTTTAAAAAGCTTAATTATTATAAGTTTTTATAAACACTTAATTTTATTCAAATCAGAGAAGGTTGTTCTTAAAAAGAAGCATAAATAATCATGTCCTAAATTGAGTCCTCCTATGCCTCTATCTAGCTACAAAAGAAAAGACAGACATCAACTGGTTTAGTTACAGGTACAAGCAGTTTCATGAAACTAAACTATGTTAAATTCTTAACTAAAACTAAAATAAAGAAAACTAAAGCAGACCCATCAACTGCTTTACACAAAAAACATCAGATTAATTAGCTCGGGAAGAAGCAATATAGCTTATAGACATCTCATATTCAAGCATATTTTCATTATTCTTTTCCCTCTTACACCTGGAAAAGGTTACATTAAGACATGTAAACTGTACATGCATGAACAGAATGGTAAGGAAGTTATCATGATACATTGTTATATATATAGGAAATCCACCTTAGTTGCAATTATCCCTAACCTACCTCAATTGCAACATATCAGAGTTGGATGCCATAACTCAGAAAAGGCTATCTATGGAGGGATTTGACCAAAAGGCTAAGTGAAGCATCGTAGTGTGCATCCACCATGGCATTGACTCTTAGCAAGGAATTTGAGTGGGAAATTATGCAATGACAGGACAGAGTAAGTTTAACATAAATAAGGAGGGAAAAGAATGGGAGGATAAAAGACTTTGGAGAGTAGTTTGGTGACTTAGGCCAGAATTCGATTTCAGTTCAAAAGCTAGCTTCTAAGGTGAGGATTGTCCAAGTCTTTATATGCTCTATTATAGTCATATCTATAGTTGATGTGAGATGTTAAAACACTCATGATTGGATATCTGGAGCATGAAGATTGTAGAAATGACTTTTTTTTCAATATTGCCATGGGAAAATAACAACGCTAGGTAAGGGAAAGTCATATGGCCAAGTAGTTTTTAATTTGCACTAGGAAAGCCATGGTGGGACTAGATAGATTGCACTAGGAAATCCACAGACCACTGGGTTTTTTTTTTTTTAACAATTGAGGGTGGCCCAATTAAATATTGGATCTGTGATAGGCTCTGAAGAATGTTGAATTTGGACCTAAACCTAACTCAATTCTCGCTCAATGGTTAGTCATACCTATCTTGAATTTGTCTTTATAAGCTCTACGTTAGTTATGCCTATTGTTGACATGGGATCTAAATAGTTTGCTCTTTCTTTCCACGTGCTTATCTATCTTTTTGTACTATTTTGGTAACGAAGTAACTTGTTTCCAGTTAACTATACTTTTTCTGATGTTTTTACTTTGTGGTTTCATATTTAGAAAAAAAATAAAAAAACTAAAGGTCACAAATGCGTTTCATCTCTATTCCTTCTATTCACCAGTTATCTTGTTTTTGCAATTTGCATCCTTATTTGTTAGTTGCTAGTTTGTTATAAAGTCACTGCCCTTCTCTCTTTCATATATGCTTACTAGTTAGTTATCCGAATCCTTATCTACTAGAAACTCTCATCAATTCTTGTTTCTACATCCTTACTATTAGTTGTTAGTTTGTTACCATGAAGTTCTTGTGCTTGTCTTTTCCTTGTGCTTATCTGTCTTAGTCTTAGATATTCTAGATTTGATACACACGTTGGATCATCCAAATATTTTCCCTTATCATTCAACGTTCTTAACAGCTTCTCTTTTACTTCGGTGTTCTATAGAAAAATGCAACAGAAAAAGTAAAGAAAAAAATAGCACAAGCACAAGGGGAAAAAAGATGAAAAGGACAAAAGCATGTTACAAAAAATAAGAAAAATGAATGTTGTTTTTGAATTTCATACCATAATAGCATCAGGAAAGTTCCTAAGTCAATTTTTGTGTTTCAGCGGTTTGGCATTACATACTCAGTCATTCCTGTTTCTTACTTCTACTCACATATTTTGGCTAGAGATCATCTTGATTTCTTCAAATAAAAAAAAATCTTATGTAATGGAATTTAAAGGTAATTTTGCTCTTGATCTTATTTAGTGGAAATTAAGACTTGATTTAGAGAAATTGAGGGGTAAAAAGCAAGAGAGTAGAGATCATTAAAGGGTAAAAGCCAAATCAAGTGCCCAAACACAAGTGTATGAGATCCTTATTTAATGCATACACATGACATTATCATTGTGAGGCCATTTTGTTCACTAAAATTTTCTGCAAAGGTTTTATTATTACTTCTCGAATTCAAGATACATGGAAAAGTTTATTCAAACAATTAGTTATGCACATGAATACTTTATGAGTTTAATTAGCATGCATTGACAATATAAAAGAGTTTTATACTAACGTTAAATCACAACTCTTCATTTATAAGACTTTTAAAGTATTAATTAAGAAAGTCAATAAACTTATTATAAACGAATGGTTGTGTGATTGAATGTCAGTGTAAAACTTTATTAAAAGTTTTATTGACTTTCTCATACTTTATTAAAAGAAATAAGGGAAGAATTGCACACACAAGGTAAACAAATCACAAGCTTAAAATAGAACTTAAGACATTTTAATAGTCTGAAAAAAATTAGATCATAGAGTAATGGTCAAGTTAATAATCTAATAAGAAATTACTTGCCCTATAACTATTGGATACCACTTTGCAACTATGACTTCCAAGGAAACTGTCCAGTATAATTTCAATCCTATTGTCAGCTATTTATTTCATGTAATAATGACAACCACTTCTTTATTTTATCCATAAAAACATGTGACAAACAAGATACTCAAACAAGCATAGACAATAGAACACACCTTTAATAGATTCACGTAGAACCTGCCCATTCAAAGCAATAAAGAAGATTAAAATACTTTTAAGAAACTGAATGCTACACAAGAATTTCAGTATTCAGCTCCAAAGACCAAATTCAACTTCGACAAATAACAGACAAGGAAAAACCAAATTTATACTGTTACAGGTGTATACAACTGGTGAAGAACAAAAAATGATGCTGCAAAGTTGTTATGTTCAATAGGAAAAAGATGGAAAAAACAAAATCTGAATCAGCAGTCAAGAAAAAACTAACATAGGGTATTTGAAAAGCCATGTTGAAAAGATGACCTGTGAAATTGCTCACTCATACAACTTTAAATTAGCAACCATAACTGGTCACAACCAATCATCTATACGCAACAAGTATATTATCTTTTTTATCAGCTAACATGTATATTAGTTGAATATGAAAATACACTATATTTTGGATATTATAAATTTAATAAAACTGAAAGTGAGTACATATATTGTTTTATTATCAATTCCAAAGCTTGAAGGTCTTCCAGTTACAACCTCTCAATAGTTATTATCATTTCCAAAGATGAGAGTGCAAAAGGTTATGGTTGATGAATTGAAAATCCTTAAACAATAATAATATAATAAATAAGTACGCTTATTTAGTTTTGTTTGTTTCCTACGTTAAATTATACTACCTCCATCCCTAATTATAAGATGAAGCTTTAACTTTTAAGATTTACTTGTGCCATTTTCAAAGATGTTATACAATTAATTGTTTGTTTTTACTTAAATACCCTTATTACTTTTCCTATGAAAAGGATTTTCTCTCTATTCGTTTATGAATATTTTCTCTCTCCAATATTGTTGAGGATGACTTTGGAAAAATATTACAAATTTAATACTAATACATAATACCTAAATTTAATCATTTTCTTGATAAGCATAATTTGGTAAACACCGTCTTATAATTAAGGATGGAGGTGGTACTTTTTTATATAAAATAATTAATATTTTGATAAAAATTAGTGTATATATATTTACTGAATGTTTTTTCATCGATGCTTGTTGCCGCCCTGAAGGCTAGTCTGCATCCCAAGTTAAGATAGCTTCTTCCTAATAAAGTTTAGCAACAGACATCTTGAAGAGGAGGGCTTTAACAACTTCAAGGATATGACCCCTTATTTTGCAGAGCCTATCAACATAGGTTTGCTCGTGAATTATCCCTTTTCCTTGGAAATTTTGTTATTCACATATTTTGTGTTATTGTCAGGAGGACACATGCTTCTAATAGATTTCCCAAACTGAGTCTGAACTATAAGGAAAAAACTTAGGAACAGTTGAAAAACCTCAGATTTATCTTTCATGACGGGTTAAATGGCTAATCCTATTAAGGGAAATAGGGAAACTAACATAAAAAGGAAACAGGAAAAATATCAAAGATATAATGAGATATTTATCAAATCCTAAAAATATCAAACATATTCACCACACAAACTTTTAAACATAATGCAATCCATCATTAAGCCCATGGAGAGAAGATACATTTTTGTAGTCCAAAATCACACCATCTTGGAAGTACTCATCCACCAGGGATTAATAAGATCAGAATATGTGAAGCAGAAAACTCAATTACCTTTCCCAAAATAAGGGGGATTAATATGCTTAGAACAAGACTTTTAAATAACTGCTTGGTAGGTAGAGCCACTCCAACTCCACCAGCTACAAACTTAGCAATGGAAAGTGGAATCTGAAAGAAGAAGAAATATTATGATAAATATAACAAAAACAAGAACTATATTAGATAAGAAAACACATATGTAAGTTAAAAGTAAAAGATTGCATGTTTTTCAGAAAAGGAAGGATATATATAATATCACAATCAAACATGTTGAAATAATATGGATTTGATTTGATGTAAAAAGAGAGAAGAGATCAAATATTAATTGTATTATTAATGTAAGATATGACTATATGAGAAGTGATATGAGGTTGATACAAAATTCTAGCATGATCTTATTATTAATTGTTAGAATAATCAAGAGAAGAAAATGAATAAGAACAATTAACTCAATGTTGTTAATCCCCTTTGTGGTTAAATTGAAAGAATGAAGGGTATTATATAATAAGGATTTTTTTTTTCAATATAATATAAAAATAAATATTTTGGGTTTAAATGTAGCACATATTCATAAAAATAGGAGGAGTTTGTGTAGATCATTTTAGATAGAGGAAGTTTTGCATAAGAGATGTAAAATAGAAGGGGGGTTGGAGTAATTTACTCATCCCTAAATTAGAACACAACCATATAATTATTCTGTAATAAAGTTAAAAAAATGTAAAACCAAGATGGAATTCAGGATAATGCTAAATATGAAACTCTTTATGACTCACAATGAATATTCCTAACATGTTAGTTATTACGGTCATTGCAAGAGCAAGTGCAGAATTTCCCCCAGCAAGCTGCAGAAACAAAGTGGGAAAACTCATAAAATTCAACTCATTAACATATGATGTAGATTAAAGGTATAGAAAATTTTAACTTTAGGAATAAAAATCCAAAAGAAAAACTCATGAACACAAGCCATACTTGAGTAAGTGCAACACCACTTGATAATGTAGTTGGCATACAAGTAAATATAGCCAGCCCTGTAGAAACCCAGAAATCATGTCTTAAATTGCAATTTGAAAGAATATTAACAACTATGAAAGCCAACTTCGAAAACTAGTACAAAAATTACAGACTGTCAATTGTTGGAAATGTACAGTATAGGAACCAAAATGGGGAGCGATATTGCTGAAAGTGTTGATCAGCAAATAGAAACAAGGTACAAGAAGGATGACTTAAATGAAGAAAGGTATAGAAGCTATTTATGATCACAAGGTACCAACCGAACTCAGGCAAATTTTATTTCTCAGAACTATACTATATATAGTAGTGAATGTTGGATTTTAACAAAAAGACATAAAAAAAAAGTGGGAATAGAAGATATGACAATGTTCAGGTGGATGTGTAAAAAACTAAAAATGTATAAGAAAGGACAAAGTGTGGAATGATTAAGGTAGTTTAAACATGCTAAGGTAGTTTAAATATATACAAAAAAGGCAAAAAGAGACACCAGTTTGAAGAGTAGACTATATGATATTTAGTCCTATGTAAAGGAGAGAAGAGGGAGATCAAAAAGGATATAGAAGTAGTCGAGGGAAGGTAAAATAATATTTCTGAAACTTTTCTACTTTAACCATGTTGAAAGATGTGTGTTACATGTACCCAGGCAACCTCATCTAATGGCGTAGGCTTATTGTTGTTCTATGTTATAAAAAAATAAAGCAAATAAATGAAAAGTAGTAGCTCTTCCCCCTACTTTCACTCCAATTTTGGGGATTTTTTGTGGGTCCCACAAAACAATGTCCCTCCTAAACTTCCCTCTTAATTTCTCCTATCAGACAAATAGTAAAAAAAATCAGTATTTTCACCCCCCCCCCCCCCTATTTCCAGTCTTCCAAACATAGTGGGAGTCCAAATGACCTGATTAGGATTTAGGTGAACATTTAATATCCAACAAACACAAAAGAGTTATTCTTTTTCCATGATAGAGATTTACTAAACCTAATTTTCTCTTTTTACAATAATAAGAATGAATTTTCATTTAAAGAAAAAGAAATCGGTAAGACTCCCCTAAAGTGAGTATGTATGTAAAGGACACATATATCTATCCTTAATTTAAAGCACATCATGATCTTAATTCTTAACCCACCAAAATTGAAGGCTGGATACATGTACTTGTGGACTTACAAACACTCATTTAAGACTTTCATTTACAAACACTAAAATTGCACAACTATGTGTGGGGCATGTCTACATAACCTATAGGCCTACTATTCTATATTTTAAGTAATCCTGTATTTTGTGCTCAATTTGTGATGACTACATGGACCTACTATTATATCAATACATCGTGCTTAATCTGAAATTTGATTAAATAATAAGAATAGAGCCAGCAATTGACCACATGGACAAAGAAGCAGCATTTAAGTAAAATAAACAACCCAAAAATTTAACCATCAACTTAAAGCAGAGACATGTTTCAATGCATGTCAAACAAAAAGCAATCTTTTCAATAATGCAGAATCGTTTACCAATTATATTTAACCTATGCAAACAAGAACTAGCTCTTCAACTTAGAATTTTGAGTTTCTTAAAACTGAAGTACTGAACAATGAGTCTACTACAAGGGAACACAATGCAATCAAAATTTGAGTAGCAATTTTCCATGTTGATAAGATTTAAGGTCAGCAATATTCAAATGAGTTTACACAAGCTCAAAACAATGAAAAGCACGATAAAAGTATTTCACAAATGAATACATCTGACTTAAGCTTAAGGTAGAATAAAAATAAATGGCTAAACCTGTAATAAATTCCTGGGGTTGGAGCTGAATTTGCAAGAGTACCCTGGAAAAGTATGGGGTAAGGAATAAAATAGACACCTGCAGAGAGAACCAAAGAACACATTACACATTGAGAAATACATAAAAATAACATTTGAAATTTTGTTTTGAACACATGCAGACACACAAGAACAAGTTGAGAATTTGAGATAACTCATTTTTTACAGAGTTCAATGGTGTCATAGTGAAAACCATCTAACAAGCTCAGTTGCTGTTATTGTCTGTTAAAACTTTTATTCTTGACCACAAAAGTAAAAGCTCTGAACCACAACTATGAGATATGAAATTCTTTTTCCTTGCTAGGAAACAGGATGCAAGCTAACATACACACCACATATATATACAACTTGATCACAAATTTGCAGCATGATCAGTAAAATTCCAGTAAAGCAATGAGAGTCCAAACACAGGCTCTCCAATCAAATCTAGGATGGCCAATCCAAACACAGGCTGTGGTGAATTTAGGTTCATACAAGCCCATAGAGTCCAACAGGCCATGCTTTTACAGCTGTGCCGATTTCTTCACTACGCAACATCAATCCTATATGATAAACCATCATAACACATTGAGATAAGGGTATCATAAAATCAAAATAACAAATAGACGCAAAAGAATATCCTTCAAAACTAACCTGAGATAACAAAAATTCCAAATGGACCCATTTTTGAAACACCATATTTATCAGCAGCACAACCAAGACTAGGATAAGTTAATCCTAATGTCACTGCACTAATCAGAGCTACACATTGCCTCAAAAAAACAAACAAAATTGTTATCCATTAGAACATAATCAAATTGAAGTAAACCATATATAAAATCACGAAAAGAAACAATTACAACCAAATTTGAATTCATAGGTCAGATAGGAAACCCACCAATGGGTAGAATGTTGTTCCTAGAAAATTTCAAGATGGGTTCCACCCAACTCAATTCCTTCATCTCTATGCTTCCATTACCACCCATCTGAGTTTCCAAAACCAAATTAATTAGAAAAAACACTCAAATGCATATAACATTTTAACACCATAAAACTCCATGATATTATGCAGGTTATATTACAATTTAGCAACATTGGTCCAAACAATATCCAATTTAGGGTCACATTTAGCTTAGCATACCAAAAACATTCAATACGAAACCATTCTACCAAAGTCTTCTCCAAAGTGTCAACCACCTCATAGATAACCTAATCCACTTTCACAAAAACAATTGGGTTCAACATGAATTCTATACTAAAAATTACACAAAAACATTGTCTTTTATGCAGGAAAATTATATTATGCAGGAAAAATTACGATGTAGGAACATTGGCCCAAAGAAATCCTATGCAGGGTCACTCTTTGTATACCAAAAAAATTCAATACGTATTTCAAATTAACCATTCTACCAAAGTCTTCTCCAAAGTGTCAACCACCTAACACAAAGCCTAATACGCTATCACAACAACAATTGTCTTCAATATGAATTTTATACTAAAACTTACATAAAAACCTTAATTTTTTTATCAGTCAGTGTTAGTATATGTTTGGTTTAACATTGGAAGACCCCAAAAACTGCCATTGAATCAAAACCTAAAATTTTCCACTTCTCAAACAATGTCCATTGGTTGTGTTCCTGTTCAACCTAACATTAATCCAAACAAACCATTATTTGTTAGTATTTGTAAGAATGTCATAGAAACCCATAAAAGCCTTAAATTTTTTATCAGTCAATGTTAGTATATGTTTGGTTTAACATTGGAAGACCCCAAAAACTGTCGTTGAATCAAAAGCTAGAATTTTCCACTTCTCACACAATGTTCATTGGTTGTGTGTGCCTGTTCAACCTACCATTAATCCAAACAAACCATTATTCAACGTAATTGTTAGAATGTCATTGAAACCCATATCCTCTCCCTCCCCCAAACTTCCAAATTCCATTCAAAACACTAAACCAACTAAAATTTTAGGAATAATTTACCAAATTTTGGATTTGACTTAATTATTCCTAAATTTTTTTTTCTTTGGACTTCCCCTTCACCACATTAAGAAAACCAAAAAAAAATAATAATTGGGACAAATTAATCCTAAAATTTTCCACAATGCAAGTTTCAATTATAAAGTTCTTTTTTTTTTTTCATCTTCTTTTTCTAAGGTGATAGTGTTGGCAATGAGAAAGAAAGAACCTGTTGTGACCGGTCACAGGCTCTAACGAGAGAGGGTTTCAAACGGCGAGTGACGGAGCGAAGTGTGAGGGGTTTAACGGCGTAGAGGAGACGGCGGCGGAGGGATGAAGGGGTGGCGGGAAACGGCGTTAGGGTGAGTGAGTGAGCCATTGGCTCCGCCGAATGCGGTGGTTGAACTCTTAACACTACGGTGGCTGATGTGAACATTTTTCGACCGTTCCGAGGGTGACGAAGCTAAGGTATGGTGGCGAAGTGTTTTGTGGTCACTGCGAGCCAATGTAAGGAAAGTGTTTTACTAATGAGCCATACATAATGTGTTTTTTTAATACACTTTATTTAGGGGGAAAATGTGTTTGAAATTTTGACTCATTTTCTTCTCTACCTTTAAATTTTCTGGATTGATGAAAGAAGTTCTTGATTGAGTAACTCAACTTTGGTATTTTAGTACTAACAAATTAATACTTCAAAATCCAATCATGTAAAATGAAAGGCTGATTGTGTAAAATTTTATGACACAGTTAATGTATAGAAATTAAACTTATTTTTTAAATAATTTGTTAATAAAAAATAGTTGATAAAATTAATAATTTAAAAAATAAAAGTTAATTACTAATGTATCTCTCATATTTAATCAAATTATAAATACACTTTTTTTTTTCATTATACATAATTTTCTTAGTATTTATTACGGTTAAATCTCGTGTATATTTAAAAATTTTAGAGATATTTTTCTCAAATCTTATATTAAGACCTTTCATAAGTAAAAAATAATGTTTAAAAAAATAAGAGGTGTATGTGTAATTATAATAAATTTTAGGGGTATATTTATAATTAATTCAAAAAATAATAATTAAGATAATTAGTTATTTGTAAGGTTTTTAAATTTATATGTAAATACCTTAAACATATTAATATAATAACTATAATTGTAGTTTAATTTGGTTAAAACTAGTAAAGTTCCATGTGTTTCATAGTTTTGAGTTTTAAACAATTTGTTAATGAAAATTTTAAATTATGGTAGCATAAAATATTCTAACCACGTCATGACAATGGGGAGAATTTTTATAATACTACAAACAGAATAGATAAAACATGTTGTGCCACATGTAAACTTATATAACAATACATAAAATATTATCTAAACTAACATGGGTGATAATGGATAGTTTTTATCATATTATTGATTATGCTTTGTTTTATTTTTTCAATTTTTTATATTTTTTCTTTTTATTTTCAATTTTATAAATTATTAAATTTATACTGACAATAAATGATGTTAACTATTAAATAACTAATAAACATTGATGATTGACACATGATAATAGTGATTTAATTATGTGACATTTCAAAGTAAATAAGTAATTCAATAACATAATGGTTCCTAATTTTATAATTTAAAAGTAATTTAATTAATTATAATTATTTTTTAATATCCAAATTACCTTTTAAATAATAAAATTAGAGTCTTTCGTTAGATTATTGTGAAACTGTAAAATATGTCAGTTAATATCAATTTATTAATGTCTACAAATTCAACAATTTTCAAAATGGAGAAAAATAATATCATGTTTTAGAAGTATGAGGGAAAATATAAAAATTAAAAAAATAGGGTACGGTTAAACCAAATTTGTAATTTTTAATGATACCTTAAACACATTTGTTAGGTAAAGTTGGATTGAACATAAATTAAAAATATTTTTCGTAATCAATTGTAAATGAAGAGTGCTAGTTATACATTCTTTTTAACATATTAAGAAAACTACAAAATTAGAATACATTAAAAACTATAAAATTAGGTTAGAAACATTGAATAAGACTCGTTGAATAAACTTCGGAGAATGAATTATAAAAAGTGTAATTGAAAGTTTGTTGCTAGCCTTGTTCACGTTTCTGTGTTAAAATGAAAGCTCAAGTATGCATGTTAAGTAAAATGGCTAAAACAAAATTATATTTACACATTTATTAAAGGATTAGATATGAATTTAGTCTCCATAATTTTGTCCTTTTCAAATTTTGTTTCCTATTATTTTCTTTTAATTTTAATCTCTAACATAATATTTATTTTTTACAGGTAAATTTTAATTGTTAATATGTTAATCGAATAATTTTAATTCACAATTTTAATCTATATATAGATTTTATTATTAAATCAACCTTATAACTTTAATATAATATAATTTTAATTTTAAGTTCTATGTCATTTATTTTTGTTAAAAAAAACGTTTACCCAGCTTACAGAGGATTATGTGGCATGTCTATATTTGCATGGAATCTCAATTACATTAAGTACATGTTTAGATTTGCTTTGTAAATATTTTTAAGCAAATTTAAGTTTGCAAAAGCATTGCAACCCTTACTTTTGCAAAATGGATTTAGCAAAAATATCTATATCTTTTAATTTATCTCGAACGTGTATAGCAAATTGAAATGAAATTCAATCATTCACTAAAATGTTTTTAACATTAATTCTAGTTGTTTTGGTCAATGAAATTCAATAATGCACTAAATATTTTGAATTTAAAAGATTTATAGTAATAACTATTTTTAAAATTAAAAAGCAATGTTTAACATATATTGGTATAGGGACTGTTACTTAAAAAAACGTATAAATAGCATTGTCTGCTCATGTTTATGGAGGAATAAAATAATGAAGGGATAGTAATATTAAATTAGGTCAATTGGTCTCACATGGATTACATTTTAAACCAGTAAGGTAGTTAAAATTTCAATCTACCTCGATCCACCACTGGCTGAGTTAGTGGTTGGCCATCAAATTTTAGAAAAATAAATTTAATTAAAATATTTATTTTTAAGTATTGTTTCATAAAACACATGTAAATTATTCAAATAACAATATAAAAAACAAGCAAAAGAATAATCTTTTTTTTCCTTTTCCAAGTGACATCTTTTGTAAAACTTCCAAATAAGGTACTAAGTAGGTTTATGGTCAGTTCAGTTTGTCCTAAATCTCTTTTAAGTCGGATTGATGCACCCAATCGAGCCTATTTTTGACACTTACGAAGAAATAAGGTTTAATACATATTCAATTTAATGGTTTTAATATGTTATACTACAAGAAAATGTGATTTTTTAGAAGTAAATAGATAAATATAGTTAAATAAAAAAACAAATTTAGATAAAAATTATTTAACTATAATTTTGGTTCTAAAAGTTAATGATGACATTAGCACTTATATCTCTAAAGAGAAATTTTAGACAAATAAGTTTCTAATGGGTTGATTAGCAAATTAATCCTTAAAGCATTTTATATAGTAATTTTAAAGTATTTCAAAGTAATTTAAGATCAACCTGTATACAACAACATAATTATCATAGATTAATTTATGTGGGGGAGAAAAATAAAAAATAGATGTTCACTCAATTACGAATGTAGATGTCAAAAACAAAATTTAAAGATAAGTGATAACTGATTTCAAAATAAGAAAAGGATGTCGAGAATTTGGAAGAAGGTGAGTTTCTATAAATATATTTTAGTCTCTTATACAAAGGAAGAGAAGAAATAAAGCAATATTTCAAAATAATAATGTTATAATGTTTTTATAGGAAAAAAGAAAGAATAATTCTCAAAATTCTTTAATTTATATGAGATATTGTTTATGATGTTACAATATTTATAAAGATACTTTCTATTAATTAGAAGTTGAATGTATCTTATTCTATTGACTCATATAATATTGGGTTGTTCTATAAATTAATTTTTACATGCAATTTTTAAAGAGATCAACTTTGTAACATGGGTGGCAAACATTTAAAAACATTATCATATTTGTTCATAATTTGGCTCCTTGACGATATATGTATAACAAATATATATCATTTTACTACTACAAGTATTTTTTTCATAAAACACATGTAAATTATGTAAAGCTAAAAGTTATAAGAGGTTCTTCAATACTAGAGGAACCAGTCTCATAAGGAAAGATCAAATTGGCCATATTTTTTATTTATATATTAATATTGGTATTCCATCTTGCTCATGATATTTTTAGATTTTACACTAAATTTATGTTGTTTTTGTTACATAAATTATTCCACCATTCTTTTAGTTGGTTAGTGAAACTTTGTATTATTGTTATGATAGCATTTCTATCTAAATACCTCTTGGCTTTATAGGTCGTGGTTGTCATAGACATTTGGTAGGTTAAATTTAATATTGTTTGTTCACTTAGTTCATCTATATTTTATTCTGCTATGTCTGTTCAGTAAACGAGTTTTGAACTAAGTTTACTCTGTTTTCAAATTCAACGTTACTGGATTAGGCCTAGCATAATAATTTCTTAATTTTGGATGGTTCTTATTTCATTAATTGTCATATAATCTTTTTTCTGATGTATTTACTTAACGGTTTTCTATAACTAATTTTTCTAAACTATTTTTAAGTTCATTTATTTTTAATTTGGTATTACTTTCAAATTTTATAGCATCTAGATCTTTTGTGAAACATTAATTAGTTTGTAAACTAGCATTATTGGGATTTTTAGACTTTTGTATTTGAAGAATTAGGCTTGTGGGTATTATTTCGTTTTCAATCCTTATTAATTGTTTTGACATTGTATCTAACATTATATTAGAATAAGAATAAGTTAGTTGTTGGTGTAAATTATATATATCGCTTTTGTAAACTAGTTTTTCTTCTCCTATTATATCTTTATATGGAGAGACTTCTATTTATGAATCTTTAGAAAATTGAATAGTAATTCCTTGTTTAGGGGGATATTTTTTTGTTTCTATATTATGGTTGATTGTAGTTTTCCAACATGTGGTTGTTTTGTGAAAAGGATTTAGTTGTTTTGTTTCAATAAATGGAAAATATATGGTATTGTTCTTGCAGTGTAGTTTAAACCAATCAAAGGAATATAAATTTATCCCCTTTTCTTTTAAATATTGATAGAACAAAGCTTTAAAACTTGTGGTATGTTCTTTTGTAAATGCTAAAAAATATCATTCTCTTCTATCTTTGTTATAAGTTGCTTCTAAATCTTTTTCATAATTTTTATCTATTCGAAAAGGTTGCTCTTTAGAGAACATATTTAAAACTTGAGAGTTGTAGGAGAGTGTTGAGGAGAATCAGATTTGACAGAGTCTTATTAAATAGTCTAGATATTTTTCGCCTACTATTGTCTAGCTCTCATAAATCTAGGCTTATTGTAGATCCATATATTGAATGTCTTGATTGTTGTCCTTTTATTATTTCTGGTGGTTTATGAAGAAATTATGTCTTATTCATTCTTAAATATTAATCTAATATTGGGTCCTTCTTGTATTATTTCTCTAATTTGGATATTATAAACTTTATCTTCAGGTATTACATCTTCTAGTAACTAGTCTTCTGGTATTTTATTCATTATCTATTGATGGCTTAGTCTTTTAGGTACTTGTACCAAAGATTTTCTTAAGTTTGCTTCTACTAGTATAGTTTCATCATTAGATGAAGATCTTAATGCTTTATAATTGTAGTCTATTTTTGTTACTTTATTATAAATTCTATAAATTAATTGTATAAGTCCAGATGTGTTGTCAACTACATTATCTGACATTTTGATATGTAATTTTATTACATCCGTAGTTATTTCATTTCTTAGATTAATTGAAAAGTTTGGATAACAATTAAAGAAAGCGAGTTCATCATGTATATTACTTTTAAGTATGGCAATATCATCTTGAGACATAGTCCATATTCTATGTTGTTTATACAATTCACATTTTTTTATTACAACTATTAACAATTACACAATGAGTTTTCTATATAAGCTATTTGTACCTCTTTTTGCTTATTGTCTTCATTACTTGAGGTAGGAATGTCATCTTGTTATGATCTTATTACAATTTGTTTTTGTTTATTCCTTTCTCTTATTAAGTCTAGTGTTCTTAAAAAAATGTTATTTTATTGCTTCTTTGAAGGGATTTTAACAGCACTACCTAGATTCTTATACATAGCTAACCAACGAACTTGATACAAATCTGGTATTGCTGGGACTGAGACCACTAGATAACAAGGCTTACCAACATTACTTTTACCCTAAAAGAAAGTTCATCCAGTAGTAGTGATAAAGTTCAACTCCATGTTGAAGATCCATTATACAACACATGCAAAAGCATGTAAGACCTACATGACACTCAACCAACATATGAAAAAGACACAGAACCTAGTCAATAGAACACTCTGACAATCATGCACAACAGGTACCAAGACACGTAAACTTCATATATACATATATACGCACATGCACACCAAAACCTTAATTTCTACTTATTGTCAAAATCTTTTTTTAATGTTTAAAATTAGGTCCTACCACGTTATAAAATTACTGTCAACTTATTGTCACTTGTCAGTCATGTTTGTCACTTAACATCATTTAACGGGTCAATTCACCAATGATTTTTTTAACAGGAAAATGAATTATTTATTAAGTATATACTAATACCTCCTCATCATAAGCAATCACAGGAAAACATTTATTACATAGTCAAGGCAAAATCACACTTCCCCACAATATAATCAAAATTCCTCCCTTTTGACCCAAGGATGGTAATCCAACATAATTTGGAATTAGGGAACCCATCTCAACTTTTTAAAGCAATAGTCAGGTTGGATAGACCATTTATAAAAGGACACTGATGAATTTTTGTAGTACCCATTTATCCATAACCATAAGCCTTGCAAAGAGTCTTGTTCCACATAGAAGGGTTCCCGTTTGAACACCAAAGAGTTTCTAACTAGCCAAATATTCCACAAAATAGTAAGTCTGATTATACTAAGTATGTGTGTTATCCTATTACCCCCTGATTTGTGAATTTTAAGCAATTGTCATAGATGTTCCTGACATTGTGAAGACAAAGCACTTGTGTAACCCAACCAATGATAGCAGCCCATCCAAACCAGGTATACTAGTTTATAGCAGAACATCAAATGAGTGGGTAGCTAATTTTGGTTCAGTTTGACAAATTGGGCATTCAGGACCATTTGAGAGAGCAATATTCCATTTAATGAGTCAACCTTTGTAGGATCCTTTTATATGCTACATTCCAAGTGAAAGCAAAGACCTTGGAGAACACCTTTGACTTCCAAACACTTTGAAAAAATGTGGAAATAGGTTCAAAAGCAACATCCTCCAATGGATTAATCTATATGCATCTTTGACAGAGAAAACCTAATTATTTGATAATGTAGCACCCCAACTCCACTCATCCTTCAAGTCTTACTTTAGGTATACCCCCTCCAAAACCCTCACCAACTCCCCTAGCCATCCTTCTTACCAGCTAAATAATTCTCTTCTTCACTAAAACTGTCATTCCCATTTACAGTCACACCATTCCCCCAACCTCACATATCAAAGCCTCTTTTTAGGTAAATAGTGCATACAGTCTGGAAAATACTATTTTCAACCTTCCAAACTCCTTTCATTCCCCTTCCCAAAATTTGAACAGACAACCATTACCCACCGCAGGTTTTATATTTTGAACAAACCAATCACCTTTTTCTCTATCGATATCACCTTTAAAATGTCATTTCACCATTGAGAGCCCTCTCCTTTTCCGCAAGACTAGGTTGCAACTAATTTATTCCCCATATCTAACCTTCAACATTTTTATCCATAAAGCATCTTCACCTTGAAGATTCATCCATTGCCATTTGCTCAAAACGGCTTTCTTAAAAGAATCAACATCCTTGATTCCCAAGCCACCATTATTTTCTTTTTGTATATTGTCTTCCATTCAATCCATGCCAATTTCTTGCAATCCTCTACTCCACTCCACAGAAAGCGCCTCTGCAAAAGCTGAATGGTTTGAACCACCTTCTTTGGAATCCTGTAAAAAGAAAGAAAAAAAAAAGAGGGATGGATGAAAGGGTAGATTTGATCAAACAAATCTGCCCTCCCAATGATAAATTTTTACACTTCCAATTTGATAATTTTTCTCTCATTTTTTGAAGTAAAGGACTCCACACTCTCTCACTTCTCACGTTACCCCCTACTAGTAATCCCAGGTATGAAAATGACAATTGCATTAATTCACAATTAACAATCCTAAAAAAGGACCACAACTCATCATTATTCACCTCTACACCTCCCATACTGCTTTTGTGAAAATTAATCTTTAGATCAGAAGTCAACTTATAACACCTTAGAAAACTTTTCAAAGTATACACATTATGGGCTTTCAGAATCACCATTATTATAGTGTCATCTGCATATTACTATAACATAATTTGTGGTTCCTAACTCCCTATTTTAATTATAGGTAACATATTGGAAACCATAGCCCTCTTGACAAGGCCGCCAAGTCCTTCAACAACAATTAAGAATAAGAATAGAGCCAAATGTCCCTTTGTCTTAAACCTCTTGGCATAAAGAAATCCTGTGTTACACTTCCATTTACCAGTACTGACACAAACGATGATTGTAGGCACCAATGAATCCACTAAACACATTTATCACCAAGCCCAAATCGCTTAAACATATAAAACAAGAATGACCAACCAACTACATCATAAGTCTTCTCAAAATTAGCTTTAAACACCAATAAGGGTTTTTTAAATTGCTTTGCCTCATGGATAGACTCATTCACAGTTACAATACTATCTAGTGGTTGTTGACTTTTAACTAATGCAGTTTGCATCTCTTTAACAATACTAGGCATCACGCGCCAAATTCTATGAGTTAACACTTTTGCGATAATTTTATAGATAACCCCAACAAGAGAGATTGGTCTATAATCTCAAAGACCCTCTGTGACTTGCTTTTTTGGTATCAGGGTAAGAAAGGAAGCATTTGAACCTCGTGACATTTTCCTATGCTGATGAAACTCTACCATGACTTTCCTTATATCATCTTTTAATATGTTCTAGAAGTGCTTAAAAAAATTCATATTATATCCATCTGGCCCTGATGCTTTGGAGTTGTTACAATCCCACATTCCAGATTGAATCTCCTTAGAGAATTCCTTCTCTAAAGAATATCTATGTTCGTCTGATAAACATTTAAACTCCATTTTGTCTAATTGCACACATGAATCTTCTTGAGCTTGGAATCTTTCTTGAAAGAATTTCTTGACTTCTTGTTTAACTTGTTATGGGCTCTCATTCTACACCCCATTAATTTTCAACCCCTTAAAGCCATTAGTTTTCCTCTTTCAATTAATTGCTGAATAGAAGAATCGAGTATTCGAGTAGCCCTGCTTGTAACCACTTAACCTTTGCTCTTTGCGCCAACATTGATTCTGGATAACAACTCTATTTTTTCAAGTCGCCAATTACTTCTATCCTCTTTCTTATGTCAGCTCCCCCTAAACTCCTTTCCTCTGTTTTTGTATCCAAAGTAGCAATGGTGTTTTTCAACTCTTGAATCTTATTTTCCACCCTGCCAACATTCTCTTTACACCGTCTCTTTATTTTAGGTTTAAGAGCTTTCAATTTTTCTTTTAACACGTAGGCCCATATCCCTCTACTTTTATTTTACTGTAATTTTGCTTCACAAATTCTGCGAGACCAGCACACTTTATTCAACCGTTGGTGAACTTGAATGGTTTCACCTTCCAATATGAGTTTGACTGCTTTAGGATTATAGGACAATGATCTGAATAATCTCTATCAAGATATAGCTGAAAACTATTAGTGTCAGAATCCATCCAATTCTGAGAGACTAAAAACCAATTCTAGCACTGAACCAAGTGTATCAGTGTCCCACGAAAGGGAGCCCCTTTAATTTCATATCAAGGATAAAATCTAAGAATTCCTCCTATTTGAGACGTTCCAACCTCTCCATTTCCCCCAATCCTTTCATCAATCGATCGAATTGCATTAAAAACACACCCATTTACAATCATGAAACCATTGTCTATATTCCAGTAAGGTAATTCACAATTCTCTTTTTTCATGACAATGGACACAAAACATATACATTAACAATTATCCTATCACATATCTATGAGTTGAACCTTCCTTTCACTCCAACAAACCTGACCCCTTGAAAAGTTTCACTAATAATAAAATTTTCAACATTTCAAATACAAAGTACCCCTCAGGCAGATGAGTAGCTGACACCTCTCTCCATTCCATGAATGAGTCCCCTAGATAGCACAACATATACTTTTATCTACCTTCTAGACCTTTGTTTCTCGAATACAAATGAAATTTGCTTCATGTATGGACATTAACTTTCTCACAAACCTCCATTTCTCTGTCTCTCTAATGCCCTTAATATTATAAGATAAAACATTTATCATATCAATTAAAGTTCCCCACGTTCCGGGCATGATGATCTATTTGATGTTGCTCTTCTCCTATCCCAATGACCTATCAAAATTTTGAATGTGTATTCAATCATTTCACCAATGATAGAATACAAATTCAAAAAATTTAAAAATTAGCACACAAAATCATGATTTAAAACTAGAAAAATAAAATATCAAAGAATTAAAAAAATACTAGGGATTTTCCATAAAATAAACTAGGTACAAACTATAATTAAGCTTGACTTCTAGTTAGATTAGGAGTGTATAGATAGATTGTTTTTATCTTTTTAAAACTAACCCACAAAGTCAAAATTTTAAATAAGTCAAATAAATTTGATCCCAAATAAATAATTTTAATTAAATCTGTATTTGATTTACTAAATCAATAAACTTAAGGAATTGATTGACAAACTCACACATTTTTTTAAAAAATAATTTTAATTTTTTAACATGTGTTAAAAGTAATTAAACTTTATTTCATGAAACTAAAAATTATATCATAATTTATAATAACGTAAAATGCTAAATATTATTAATATTAAAAAATTTATAATATTACAGTTACAACAAATAATTACAATATTAATATAAACTAAAAATATACAAGATAAACTTGTTTTTCTAAATAATCTACGCATCAAGCTTGTGAGTCTCACACATCGCGAACTCAAATCTTAACTTGCAATTATATTTTTTTATTTTTTAAATTAAAATCCAGCATAGGCTTACAAGATCCGCGTAATTTAGATCTTCGAAAATTCTCATCAGTTTCCTCGTTTATTTAATTATTTAAATGAAAAAAAAAACAAAAAAAAAAATTACGTGTGAAAGAAAAGAATTTAGATGGCTCAGAAATGCCACGTGTAAAACATGCCACAAAACAAGATCCCATTGGT
The DNA here is from genome assembly GCA_037954015.1 of Psophocarpus tetragonolobus. Taxonomy (NCBI): domain Eukaryota; kingdom Viridiplantae; phylum Streptophyta; class Magnoliopsida; order Fabales; family Fabaceae; genus Psophocarpus; species Psophocarpus tetragonolobus. The sequence goes on along the minus strand of CM075692.1, from coordinate 47,988,506 downwards.
GGAGTGACGGCACAACAGAATCCACGCGGTTTCATCTCTTTTTTATTTTCTAAATAAAACCATATAATAAAATCACACTAATATCTTTTTAGAATAATAATATTTTAAATTTAAAAGTATTAGTATCTATAATGAAGTTTTTTCTTTTAGTGTTTATATTTAATTTCTAATTTCATCTTTGATTATTTTTTAATAACTATATATTTAATGATATTTACATTTTATTTTTAAATAATTATTTATTTAAAAATTAAAAATAAAAACTATTCTTAAAAAGTATATATAATTAACATATATAAAATGTTATTATCTTAGAAAAGTTAATTATTATATTAATAATGAATTAGGTAGGGTCTCATTTACCCCCTAATAAAGAATAAAAAATAAAATTATACATACTTAATAAAAAAATATTTTGTAAATTATTAGGTAGGGTCTCATTTACCCCCTAATAAAGAATAAAAAATAAAATTATACATACTTAATAAAAAAATATTTTGTAAATTATTCAAGAGGTAATTATATATATATATATATATATATTTAAAATACTTAATATAATTATATATGTATTATCTATTTTTAAAATTTTTTTTCATACCTTTGAAACTAAAACTAAGAGAGATATATTCTTGATAAAAATTAAAAAAATTTTCTTTTAAAACAGAAAAACTCATGCCTATATAAAAAAAGGTTTAATTAATATAAATTATTATTAATTATAATTTTTTATTTATATAATAATTTTTAAAATATTAATTAATAAAATTGACCATCTTATTATGAATGAAGAATTGTTATTAAATATAAGTATCCATATAAAAAATAGGTTTCTCTTTCACTCATTCAAGACTAATATATTAAAGTGGTAATGTAAGATTTTTAAATATATAAAAAATAAAATTATGATAAATCCAAAAAAATAAGAGAGTTATATATATATTTGAAATAAACTCATTATTCAAATGTAATTATTCAAATATATTATATTTTGTTTCTTCTCCTTCTCCTTCTTTTCCTTAACCCCCAAGTCACAAACCATCACAATCCCAAACCCTAATAAATAATTCTCTCTTCTCCCAAAATCCAATTGAACCCTTCTTTCCCATGGACGACACAGATCAAACCCTACTCTCCCAATTCGACTGGGACTCCTTCCTCGACAACATCCCCGAATTAACCGTCGATGATTTTACGCAAAACGACGCCGTCGAGACTCCCTCCCTGAACGACCCCGTTTTGTCGGAGATCGAGAGCCTGCTCATGACCCACGCCGAAGACGACGTTGGCTTCCCCGAAACGCCGTCGTTTGAGGACGAGTACTACAAGCTCTTCGAGGAGATTGTGGTGGGGCCCGAGGAAGGTTCCGACAAAGACAAAACCGATGATGCTGCTCCTGACTCCGATGAACCCTTGTCCAAGAAATTGAAAAGGTAATCACAATAGTGTTTAAAATGGGTTAAATATGTTTTATTACCTACAAAATTATAAACAAATTTGGATTATTTTGTTCCTCTATTTTTTAAATTTACCATTTTTGTTCTCTACATCCAAATGTTATCTAGATTATTTGAGGGACTAAATAATAGTTTTTAGAAACTATATTTACTATTTCAATAAGGCTTATTTAATATATTTAATAATAGTTTTTAGAAAATATACTTAATTAAGTTTTCAGTTCTGAAATTTGACTAAATTATACTTTTTTTTGTAACTAAAACTGATTTTTTTTTTGTCTCCGAATTTAGTCTTTAAAAATAATGTAAATTTGAAAATTTAAAGGCGCAAAAAATTATTTGCAATTTTCAGGCATCAAAAGTAGAATTTTTTCAAATTTAAGAGACTAAAAGTTTAATTAAGTCTTTCAATAATTTTTCAGGATGTAAAACATATTTTACCTATGCGAAGTTACTATTGTGAAATTACACTAGGTATATTTTTAATTTAGTTTTCTAGAAGTTATATACCAAAGTTTTGTAATTGCATTTCAGTGCAAAATAATGTATAGACATACTATTTGTACTAATATAATTGTTCAATATGTAATTGTTGGACTTGGACAATGTAGATATTGCAGTTTGATGATGTTGAGAATTGGGTTTGATAAATTTCAATGTATAATTAAGTATTGTGATGTAACATTTAGATTTATAGTGTTCATTTTTGCTTGCATTTTTTCTTTTGAAAAAACATTTTATTTATTTATTAATTTTTTTATTTAGTTGGTTACATGATAGAATTATGCAATGTTGTTAGATAACCGGATTTTTGCCAACCACGGTGGACAATTTGTGAATGGATGTTCACCAGAAGCATGTTGGCATGTTTTTATGGTGAAATTTTGGCCTTCCAGAATGTTCTGCCAACCATAGTATTGGAATTATGGTGATTGTTGTAATGTGCTATAGTAATGAAATAATGAATGTCAATTTGGCATAGCATATGAATATAATTATGGACACAAATCAAATGATTGTGTTTTGATAAATTGGATGTTGATGATTCTATCATTATTATTGGTTTATAATCATATGATTGGTGCTGGTTAGAAGTTACATAAGGTTTGGTTGTTGTATTTGTTTTCTGAAGATTCTGTTGGAATGGAATGTGATGGGTCATGTTATGATTATTATGGTCTTGTGAGTTCTGTTCAATGTGTTTTTCAGGCAGTTGAGGAACAGGGATGCTGCTGTGAGATCGAGGGAGAGGAAGAAGTTGTATGTGAAAAACCTTGAGATGAAGAGTAGGTACTTAGAAGGGGAATGCAGAAGGCTGGGGCATTTGCTCCAGTGCTGCTATGCTGAGAACAACGCATTGCGGCTTTGCTTGCAATCGCGTGGTGCATATGGTGCTTCCATGACCATGCAGGAGTCTGCTGTGCTCTTGTTGGGTAAGGCTTGCCGTTGCAAGTCATGTTACCTTTGTTTTATTGCCATTGCTGTTTTATTTTGGGCATTCATCTGGAGGGATACTGCAACTTTGCTTGATTGATTTGGTTTCATGATTTGACTTGGTTTGGTCACTTTGGTGATTTTCTTAACTGATTTATATGCTAATCCTACATTTTTTAATGTATTGGCATCACTTGAGTATTAATATATTCTAAATCTTCCCTTCTAAGATCAAAGTTTTTCTGAAGAAATCAAGAAATTCATTATCCATGCTAACTTGATATCAAAATGTGTGCCTAGATCATTCAAGATTAATAAACTTCTTAAAGTTGCTAACTTCTCTTCTCTTTGTGAGTCTTGTAACTACCCTTTTTATGTGTGCCTAGATTTCAAGTATAATAAGCCCTTTTAAGTTGCTATTTTCTTTAGGGTTTTAATGGGTTATGTGGAACAGATAGTTGATATTTTCTTTAGGTGTTTTAATGGGTTATGTGGAACTAAATAAATTAATGAGTGGATTCATTTATGTTTAAGTCTGTTTGTGTCTGAATTGAAATTTTTTACATGTTAGTTTAATTATGTTGTATAGATGTTAAAATCATTAAGGATATGTTTAGATAAACTCTTTTATAAACACTTACAGGGAAGAAAGAAGAAAAAATGAAATAAATTTCTCTATAAGCTAAAATTAGCTTATAAAACGGTAAAAATCAACTTTTAGATAAGCTAATATGAGAACTTCTACCAATTAGCTTATAAAAGAAGTTCATTTCATTTTTCGTTCTTACATTTTTCTCCTATATGTGAGGAGAAGTTTATCCAAATATTGGCTTTGGGCTTTTTTAGAACAAAAATCTCACTCGTGTGCTAAAATGTAAATTTTCTGCTTATTCCAAAATCAGAACAAATTATAACATGGAAATTCCTACCCACTTACTAAACCAGAAGACTAATTTTTATGCATGCTAAACGGAGAGTGATTTTTTAAGATGTCTTTAAAAACTAGCTATCATTAGTGAAGAAAGTGTTATCCTAATACACAAAACTGACTATTAAATTGTATACCTAATTCGGTAATGTTTAATTATATGTCAGTTTAAAAGTTTTCATCATGTTCATGTTGCAGAACCTCTGCTGTTGGGTTCCCTGCTATGGTTCATGGGCATCATGTGCCTTCTCAGCCTGCCCCTGATTCTGTGGCTCACAGCAGTACTTCCAAGAGAAAACATCGAACAGAAAACAAGGGTAACTCAAAAAGGGCCAGAAAGTAAGATCTCTGAGTATTTCCTGATGCAATCATTTGTAAAGAGTAGAAGATGCCGAGCTTCAAGAACAAAGATGAAAATCCAATTCTATGATGTTTGTAATTTTGTATAACTTCTGAACTGTGGCCTCTAAGGTTTTTTTATTCTTTCTTTTTTTCTCTTTTGTTTTATTGGGCTTATTTCTTTCTGTTTCTCTTCTGAACTGTGGCCTCTAAGATAGTATTGTCATTAGAAAATGTGTAAACCAACTTGTTGGGGTTCTGTGATGCGCTTTGTCAGGTGTTATGTTATTTTAACTTATCTTAGAACCATAACATGCTGCGTTTTTATCTTTAACATGGAAGCTGATTATGTTTTTAGAAGAGTCTCTTATAGTTTGCACCATGTTGGATTCCCCCTTTTTACTAGGTGCTTAGACTTTTGGTTTATTGTTACATAACATAGCTTTCCAGCTAATGATTGAATGTTTTCGCAAATTGGAGAATTTGAGTTTAACTCGAGTAGTGTTAACTAACAGAAGTATGGAAATCTTATCAAGCTTTTTGTCTTTCTTTTTTAAAATGCATTTTGTAAATAGAAATGGATTTGGTAGAAATGGTTTTTATTTTTAAAAGGTTATGATGCATTGTCAATGTCTCTTTTACTATTTCAACACCGGGTTTGAGTATTCGTATTTTTATTATATTAATTTTTAAATTTTTTATTTATTAAAGTTTAATAGTAAAGAAAATAATTTGATTTGGGAAGTAAAATAGTTTAAAATTTGAATTTATGTTTAACAATTGAAATATTTAAAAATAATTATTTATTTCTTCTGTATAATCTTTTACTATATCACACATAATTTCTTACTATCATGCATGTATATTTTCATTAAATTAAAAATTAAAGAATGATTATTAAAATAATGGTTGGATAACTGAATTTATGTGTCAGTTTATTATGGACAATTTTAAAATTTAAAAAATAAGCAATTTTAAACTTTAAAAATTTACCATTTTTAAATTTAAAAAATGAATAGTTTTACAGCTTGTTAGAGTACATAAGTTTCTAGATTTACAAATTGATAGTTTTATAATTTGTTAGAGAATTAGTTTGAATAAAAATTAAAATTTAAAAATAGATATACATGAAGTTAAAAAATAATTCTTTTTCACATTCTTAAAAACTATATAATTTGAAATTAATAAATAGTTTTAAAATTGATGAACAAAAACACTGAAGAAATACAAAAAATACATCATAATCTACAAATGAAAACATTAAAAAAACAAAAACTATAAGATCCTGTTAGAGAAACAAACACGAATTGAAGAAAAATTCAAAAAGTAAAATAAAAAAAACCTACAAAGAAGTGTGACATTGAAGAAATTAAAAAAAAAAACAACATGTAAACGAAGAAGTGAGAAATACTTAATTCTACAGCACAACAAAATTTTGTAAATGAAAAAAAAACTTAAAAAGAACATGAGTGATTATAGAGAATTAAAAGAGACATTATGGAGAAGAAAAAACAATTAAAAGAAGATAAAAAACTACGAATATAAAATTTTTTGTAAATCTTAGATAGTGTGAAAAAAAAGCATTCAAATTAAGAAGATGATAAAATTGTCCTTATGCTTCAAGTTTTGGAGAGAATTCTATCTTTTTCAACCCAATAGATTTTTTTTTTGCTTCTTTATTCCTTTTGACCATAAGAAAATTCATGCATAGAAGAAAGAAATAGAAGATAAAATATGAAAGTTTTGATAGAAGAAGATGGAAGATAGAAGATAGAAAATGAGAGTATTGTTAGGAAAAGATAGTAGTTCCTAAAATATAACATGTATGTTGTGTACATTAATGAGAATGAGATAAAATGGTGGTTACCTAAAGGGTAAAATTGAAATAAAAAAAATGTATATAAAAAAGGGTATTCCTTTTATATATTGTTATAGAAATTACAAGTTTCCTTTACTACTTCTAAAATATTTATTAATAACGGTAACAAACTTTACATAAATGTTGTAATTGAATGATTGTGTAAAATATTTTACACCCACACATTGTTTTATATGACTTTTTAAGCATTTATAATAAAGTTAACAAATTTATTATATGTTTTGATTGAATGATTGCCTAAACTATTTAGGTTGGCACTATTTTTTTTAAAAAACATTAAAAACTGGTTTTGATATTTTTTTTTAAAGTTTGTCGCTTATTATCACTTGTCATTATACGTCATTATTAGTCGTTGTTGTTAGTTACTGTTTGCCCTGGCTAATCACATGTTATTGTCAATTGTTGATCTCCAATCTTTTGATTGTTAGTCATTGACTATAGTCTCTCACATCTTTGTTGATCATTACAAAGGAGGGATTTTGATGGTTTGAAATTTGACTACATTGTCACTATTACTGATGATTGTTGTCGATTATTAACTTCCATTATTGATTGCTTATCATTGGTCATTCACCATCAATTTTCTACCGTTGTAAAGAAAAAATTCATGTAAGGTTGAAACTTGATAACAATGTTTTAAAATTAAAAAAAAAAACATGTATTTGTATACTTTGAAACTTAAAATAAAATTTAATTTTTGTTTTCATAAATTTGAAAATTGAAAATAAAAGATAACATCATATGAGATCATAGTTTTTATAACTAAGTCCTACTTATGAAAACTAAACCGATCATCAAATAGCTCTAGAGAGTGGTTCAATGATTGAATTGGATTGTTACTAATTTAATTGGTTGAACCAGTATTAAAAAATTAAAATATAATATAATTAATATAATGTAAGATCTAGTTTATTATTATATTTTAATATCTAGATTAATTTATATTATTAATTAGTTTATATTATTATATTATTATTTAATATTCATATTTCAACCACTTTAGAACTGGTATTGTGCTATGATTATTTAGAATATTAATATTTCAACTCTTCCATGTTTATTTAAAATATTAGGCCAAGGCCTATTTTCTAACTTTGAATCTTTGATAACTAACAACCCTAAATTTCTAAATCCTAAAGAGAACAAGGTTACATAGTAAGCACCGTGTCACACCACACTGACAACATCCATGAATGGCTCAAAAAGACGTTCTAGGTCGAGATTTCTCTAATGAAATATAGAAAATTATATGGTTAGGTTAAGATGTGTTTATACGAAAAAGAACATTTTTTTTCGTAATTTGAACATTAATGAGTTGGATAGAAAAATTATTAAGGAGTGGAAAATAAAATAAAATACTCCCGTGTACTTTGGTGAACCACTTTTCTTTCTTGATAATAATACTAATAAGATTTTGATTGAAGAAATAAGAATTGTGGCTTCTTTTAAATCTCAAATATACGGCTTTGGATACCCTCATAACATTTCTCTCATTTGAAATTTCAATCATTTGAAATTTCAATCCTTACATTTTGTGAAAGCTTTTTCAATTAAACATAATTAATTTTACCGTTAATATGAGTGTGAATCTAAAAACATAGTCATCAATGCATCTCTCACATTACTAGTGTGGAATAAGTTAGAGTTTTATTTATAATGTTTTGGAGCTACGCATGCAATACCCTAGTTTCAAAGCATCTCTAAGAGATGTATGGAATAGGCCACAATATTGTGGCAGATGCATTGGATCTTAATGTATTTCATACACAACTTTTACTGTTGTGAGGTGGGTTCGATAATAAGAGTAAGATATAAATTTGGTTGTCAACTCCCTTACTATAATAATGATGTGTATCAAGACAAATTGGTGTAGTTAATGCTATGAAAATTTGCAAGGTAAGAAATAAATTCAATCAATATTAGCAAAAGATCTAATGTATATCCTAAAAAATGTTGCCAAGCAACTGAAAAAATAATTCTAGCTGACATCAATTGAAAAATTTTTAGCTAATGTTAAACAAAAAATAATCTCAATTAATTTTAGTAAAAAAAAGTTTAAAAATTTTCAAATTCTTACTTTTTTTTTTTAAAGAATTTTAAGTTTTACAATTTTAACCGATTAAAATTCTTTAAAAAAGACTAAAATTACAAATTAAAATTATTTATCCAAAGTATTTCACCATAAAGTATTTAAAATTCTTAAATAAAATGAATTTTTCACTTAAAATTTCTTATCCTAACACAAAAAACATTTCACTAATAAAAAAGGAAATACATATAGGTTTTAGTAATGGAGATTTTCAAATGACAAAACTCATGTGAGAATCTTAAAAGAGAGGATCCATTCTCCAAAAATATATGCTTGTCATCTTGAAAGTGATGGCACTTCCACTTGATTTGGTGAACCTCTTTCTTCCATTTATTGGAAAGCCAAGTTAGGTTGTTCTTTGTTTGGTTTAATGCATCTTATTATATAAAAGGTTTAACATGTGTTGTTAATTTAATCAATAGTCTCAGCATTGCATATTATGGATTATATAACTTTGACATCACAATTAATACAGTATACAACATAACCATAAATTATTAAATTGGGTTTGCAAACACTCCTTAGACTATACAAAGCTAGGTTTTTGTACTGCTCAATTTGATTCGATTTTAGACTTAAAAGTTATTCAAACCAAAAAAAAAAAGTATGGTTAAATTTGATTTAGTTTTAAAATATTATAAAATTTGAATTAGATTAACCAATTTTTTAATGGCTTGATTTGTGTTTGCTGTATTGAAAATTTGCTTATTAAATATTATAATTACTTTTCAAATGACGATATTTAAGTATTAAATATTCGAATTACTTGCTAGATGTGAACTGTTATAATTATAAGAAAGGTGTAAAACAACAATTTGCTATTCCCCTTGAAAAATTTAGTCTTCTTGAAATATAATTGGTCATTTGTTTTAAAAGAATGTTCTTATTTTTCATTTTATGTAAATTTATAAAGTTATTGAAGATGTAAGTTAACTAAGTTCACTTGTATAGCTAAATTTGGCATCCTGGTTACTAATCAAGGGTTATCTTGGCTTTATTGATTGAATTACATTAAAAAAAATCATTTTTTTGAAAAGAGAAAGATATAAAAAGCACATATCAAATTTAGAATTTATTCTTTTGGTACATATCAACAATTGTCAACTAATATTTCTCATGAGACTTGTTCATTCTTGTTACTTGTGGTTAACATATGACAAACTCAATCCTCGAATGGGAAAGTACATTGCTCATTGTAAAATCTCATAGCTATCCTGAGAGAGGTGAAAGGGAGCCTCATAGACATTTTCTTACAAATGCATATTGAGTATCTATCCTAGTGTTTTTTATACCCTATAGGACATGTGTATTTTTGGCACTTGGTGTCAATGAATCTTACACAACTATTGAGTTTTATGATATTATCTTATTAAACATGTTTATCAAATTTTACATATTTTAGACTTTCTAGATATTTTATTTAATAATAAATATTTACATATTTTAAATATTATATTATACATTAATATTAAGTGGCGTGTATAACGACTACCAAATAATTTTGAAATTATATGAAATTTTATATAATCTAATTAATAGGAATATAAAATTCAAAGATTAAATTGATCAAACTTTTATTCTATATAAAATTATTAAATATGTAAGTTGGTAAAGTTTAATGATTGGTATTTTTTTTTGGCAAACTTAACAATTGGTATCACACAAACGCACATAATGTAATTAAAAATAAAAATTTAAAATTATAATATGGTTCTATGGAATTAGGTAGAGGATATTTTGTGACAATGTTGACCTTTTTGGGTTTGTAGATTCCACTCTTTGAGCGAGTTTGCATGGGGTGAGTGGAGGTAAATGGTTGTAAAAGAGGTTGAGTAGGGGGTGGTTGTTGAGGATTCAAATTTTGTAGGTGATGAGGTTGGAGAGGTAGGTGATGTGGGAAGAAAAGGATGTGGGGTTGAAGATTCGATTGCAGTAGAAGAATTGGGCTGAGGGTTATGGATAAGAGTTGAATTTTGCTGTGGTTTATGGAGAATAGTGAGAGTTAGTGAATTTGAGAAATTGTCGGCAAAGGGGTTGAGATTATGACATTCATGTTATTGAGAGGTTGGATTAATTTGAGAGAACGGATAGGCATCTTCCAAGAACTGTACATGACAGGAATAGTAGAACTATGATGCTTGAGACTGTAACAAACATATGCACTTTGAGTTAGGTTGTACCCAAGAAATACACAAGGTTCATAGTGTGGTTGAAGCTTATTAGAGGTGTATGGTTTTAGCCATGGGAAGTACATACACTGAAGGGCTTGAGTTTTGTGTAATTAGACTGACTATGGAACAAGGTGCAGTATGGTGAATTCATGTTCAAGATTTGGGTATGGAGACGATTAATGAGCTGGCGACAAATGACCAAAAACTTGGGGGAATGGAAGCGTGATGAAGGAGACATCTTGTGGTTTCAAACAAATGGCGGTGTTTTCTTTCATAGAAACCATTGGATTGAAAAGAAAGCTTGTTAAACAATAGACTTTAATCTGATATCATATAAAATAGTGACAAAGTAACAGAGGAATCTGTTATTATTTCAATCATTAATTAGAGTGCATAGAGAGTTATATAGGTGCTGAATACAAATTGATAAGCTAAATAATTATCAGTATAATAACAAACTGATAAAAATAACAATTGAAAAGATAACAAATCTAAAGATAATAATTGAAAAGAAAACAAATTTAAAGAGATAGAATACTAAGTTAGTACTCCTACACATGGTAAGGAAAAAGATTACACGGTAAACTTAGCTTAATTATATATAAAGAAGAAACGAATTATGCATTGTCAGTATAAAAAAATTTATACTAACATTTTTAATCACAACCCTTTATGTATGGTAAATTTATTCACTTTACCAATTAGTATTTAAAAGTCATATAAATAAAAAGTTGTGACTAAACATTAGTGTAAAACTATTTTACATGCCACTGCATAAAAATTAAATTCATATATATATATATATATATATATTCTAATTTGATGCATGTAAGAATTAAAAAATGTGAAATATACTACTACAGGTATAACATGAATCACATTATCATCAAGACATTAATTATATATATAAGACTAATTTCTTAATTTTTTTATGTATAAGAATCAAATTAAGCATATGTGATACGTGAATATATTAACTAAATTATACATTTAATCCCATTTTTTCAAGTCAAGAAAAACCTAAAACCACTCAAATTAAAACATGTTTTTCTTTCATCAACCAAAAGAAAAAGAAAACATGTTTTTTCCATTAAAAACACTTCTATTCTCATGTGTCACCTACCTTACACGCTCTCTCTTTAGCACCCACTCTCTCTAATCCAATGTATAATGTCAATTTCTTAAATATAATTTTCTCTTTAATTTGGTGCAACCATTCTTTAATTAATAATTATTGCACCTTGTTTAGGTTATCTACCCATCTCTCTCTTCATTGTAGTAGTACTGTTCTAAGGTGAAGGTAGTACGTACTCTAATAGATTCTCACTTGTACTACACTACCACTTGGAATTGGAATTCAATTATATAGTACAACCCATTTTTTTCTTAAAAGTACAACCCATATATTTTTGCTCAAGAGAATAATAATAATAATACCAACAACATTTTCTAATACATGTCTCTTACCACTTATTTATTACTGATAAAATTTTGTAAAAATATCAAAAGTAGACAATCATTTAAAAATAAACAGGACATTTATAAATTTACAATTTTTTTATAAATATTTTTAACCAATCATGAATAATATATTAAAAAAGAGTGTTTTCCACCATTTTTCTTTTCCTTAAAAATAATAGTTTAATTGATATGCACTATCAGTGTAAAAAATTTTACACCAATGTCTAATCATATCCCTTAATTTAGAGTAAGTTCTTGACTTTACCCATTCACATTTTAAAAGTAAAGTTTAATTGGTATCCAGAGTAAAATAACTTTTTATTTATGTGACTTCTAAAGTATTAACGAGTAAAATCAACAAACTTATCATGAATGAAGGATTATGATTGAATATCGATATAAAAATCTTTACACTAACCGTGTATACCAATTAAACTTTTAAAAATAATATAAATTAAAAGATATAATTGAAAATTGTTTACACAATGAGTATATATCAATTAACTCTAAAAACAAACTGGTGGATACTATTAATTGCTATCACATTTCTTGTACGACACATTTATGCTTTAAGGAATGAAGTCTGAATGTGATCCCAACAAAGGGAAGTAGTGTTCGATGAAAGAATGACGATGCCCACTTCACATTATTAAGGAGATAATATATTTACTTTTATTATATTATCAAATTATAAACAATGAACAAAAGAGAAAATAAGTTATATATCGAAACTTGTAGTGTAAAGTATTAAGTTATTAATCTGCGTTCACTATTTATAATAAATTTATTAATTTGTAAATAAGTATTTTAAATTGAGTTATATTTAAATCCTAAATAAAATAGCAACACATTAACATTGTAGGCTTAATCATGAACACATACGAATGCGTAAAAAATAAGCAAATGTGTCTTAAGATAAACGCACGTATGTTTTTCTAGATTTCCTCTATCCAAAATTCTCTAACTTTAAGATAACTTTAGTTTATTTTAAATTATAGTAACTATCCAATTTTTTATTTAAAAATTTATTTAATTATTATAATGATTTAGAATAAACTAAAAGTACTGAACTTACCAAATTTAAAACCCAGAGAATCTAAATCCCTTTATTTGGTGTAAGATGTGTCTACAATTATGCTATATATGCGTTACTTTTTGTGGAGATGTGATTCTCTCTTATAAAGCATATCATATGTAATCCACTTTGCAACTTCGATGGAAGTCATTCTATCAATTGGTATCTCTTTTTTTTTTTTTAAATTTTGATTCATTAAAAAATTCAACTCTTTTAATAAGTTATATAAAAAATTAAAAATATTATAAATTTTATTAAATGACAACATTTCTTGATCGTGAAAATAGACAATGATACTAGAGATAGAAGAAGATTTTCATCCGAATGACTCAAATGGCTCATCTATTATTAGCTTTTTTATCATTTTTTCTAATTTTTCTGAAAATTTTCTATTATTATTATTATTATTATTATAGATTACATATATTAATTACATATTTATTGATTAAAATAAAAATTAAAAGCACATTTAATTGTCAAATTAATATTTTAAAAAATTATCCAATAGACATCATATCTAAAAAATAGTTTAATTGTTAATTACTATTTAAGTAGGACCGATGTGAACAACAACCTCAATTAATTGATCCGGAGCACTTATAAATTAAAAGTAACATTTCAAAAAAGCCTTAAAAACTATTAAAATTTTTTTTTATCAAACAATACGAAATGTTTTGCTAAACATAACATTTATTTATAAAGCATTGGTTTTTTATAGTGTTCCAAAGAAAAATACTTATATAACCTTACACTGATATTTAGTTAAAAAGATTATAAAACTCTTTTTTATAGTGATAAGTGTTAAATTCATTCTATCTCCAATAATTTAATGTAATTTATTGGCTGGGTGATTAAAAAATATTATAAAACACCGGTTTACTTGATTATGTGACAGTTCTTAAACTGTCAAAAATTTGTTTTATGCTACAAAATTTCTAATTAATGCTTTCATAACCAGAAAAAATTGTTAAAAAAAAGTATGAAATTTTCTGATAATTTACAGTTTTAGGATATTTTTTCACAATATACATGACAATGTATCTTAGCCATATTAAAGATTACTGATCCGATATGATTTTGTATCAATTAATCTACATAGTCAATAGTACTTTTATCATTTTAAAATTATAAAAATTAAATTGAAACTATATTTAAAAAATGATAAAGTTAGAACCATGCATTAAATTAATCTATATAAAAATTAAAGAAAATTTACCAATCATGAACCTTCAATGTGGGTTACAGGTGGTCAAAATGTAGAATGAACTGTTATATTATTCTCCCCAGTCTCAAGATGTGGACTTAATTTTTTTCTAGCACCACCAAAATTCAGCCAATAATAACTTTAAAAAACAAAAAAAATCTCATGTTGCTCAAAGTTGAGTAACTGCATAATCCACTGAAATTGAGGTGCTCTCCTTTTACTTCTACAACCTTTTATTGATTGGTATATACAGTGTATAACAAGAGTTTAATTGGTATACACTGTCAGTGTAAAAATTCTTACACTGATGTTCAATCACAATCCTACAATCCTTCGTTCGTAGTAATTTTGTTGATTTTTATTCATTACTACTTTAAATCTCACATAAATGAAGTCATGATTGATTCACTGTCAGTGTGTAAAAATCTTTTAAAATGACTATGTATACCAGTTAAATTCTTACAACAATACTTTTGTGAAATTTTATATTTAATTAATTATTACCTCCATTTGTTTGAATAAGTTTAGATTTTGTTTGAGAAAACTAACTAAACAATTAGATAAAAACATAAAAACTAGTTGAAAATTAAAAAATTAGACAAGTTAAAGTTTATAACTGATAATTGTTAAATTTGTTTAGTAAAATTATTTATTAAAATATCTGAAAATATAAAATGACATAAATAAAAATATAATAATTTCTTACAAAAATTAAAAAGAATTTTAATAATATTAAAAAACATGAAAAAATAAACATAAGAAGCTATAAGTTATCATTTTGAAAAAATACTACTTTGAAAGTGTTTTGAAAAAAGTTATAGGCTATTGAAAAAGGTTTACTCATAGTCAAACAAATTTTCAATTAGTTAAAATATCTCGTCAAATATTTTTTAAAACTATTTGAAGAAGTGTAATATTTTAAAAACACGCAAGAAATGTTACTGTAATAATTTTAAATTTTAAAAAATTAATATAAGAAAATTAAAAATAAGAATTATATATAATTAATAAAAAGATTATGGGGTATTAAAAAAGTTGAATTTATTAACGTAACGTTACATACGTTCGTTAGCATAAACTCTCTATAAAGTTTTCTATTTTGGTCCAACCATTCTCTCTCAAAAGAAGAATTTGAGAAACGTTGCCATCGCACATGAGAATAAAGATTTTCAGTTTTTCACGAAAAGTTTGAGTTACATTATTTTATCATAAAAAAGTGATGTAATAATAGTGTAAGATAATTTAATTATAATCTATTATATATAATAAATTTGTTAAATTTATCGTTTTTCTCAATTTATCATTTTCCTCTTTATTTCTAATATTGAATTTTAATATTTTTAAATAATTATTAGTAATTATAATAACTTTTTATTATAATATAAATTATTTATCATACATCTAAAATACGAATTATATGTTTAAATTTATTTACAATATAATTTATATTAAAAATAGTTCATGATAAATTTTAGTTATATAAATTAATGTTTATTTTATGCATTACAGAATTAAAATACTATATCTTAAAATGTTTTCTAAAACTCTTCTTTAAATAAGTTTACATATTGGATTATGTAATTGATGTACATTAAATTTATGATTTGGAGTTGAAAGATTAATATGTAACAATATCAATTTTTTTTATTCATCATGTTAATTAGTTATTTGTATTTTATTAAAATGTTATGGAGAGATTATAAGTATAATCACTCCATCCTCTTTTTTCTTTCTACCCACAAAGTGAAACTTATAACTTAAAAAATAATATAACTAATTCACAAGAGGAAAAATATCTTTTATAATACTCGACATTTTCAATGGAAGAGAAAAATACTCATAGAATATGTGAGACCATTTGTATAGGTAGGTCTCATACTTTATGAATCTTTTTCTTTTTTACTAAAAATTCTAGATAATTAATAACACTCTACCCTAATGAATTAAGAGTTTATAATCTATATACTGTTAGTGTAAAATAATTTTACATTGGTGATTAATTACAATTATTTCTTACATAATTTATAAAGTATTAATTGACAAGGTTAACAAAATTATTATATATAAAATGTTGTGAATTTTCCAATGTAAACTATTTTAGACTGTATAAATATTTTCCTCATAAATTAATGGTATGGGTTTTAGGATTGTAACTAGTGACCTAAGTTAGCAAGAACATTAAGTCATTTGTTGAAGTTGTGAGTAATTGAATTGAATGTATAAATATAATTTATTATGTATATTATATATTAAATTTTTTAATCATATTTAACTATTTCATTAGGCTTAGTGATAAATAATTAAGTTTAATTTCTACGAGATGGAAGGGTTCAATTTCGGGGACTAACTTTTTTAAAAATTTATTTATAACAAGCTGTTTTAAAAATCAATAATTAATGCATTTGTATACTCAAAATTTAAATATAAAACCATTAGTTAAGTTATAATAACTTCACGACAATTAATAAAATTTTAGACCATCCTATTTTTCGTTGTCTTTTAAGTGAGTCTCATATTTTACACATCAATAATTTTTTATTTATTTAAATGTTAAACAACAATCATTTTTTTAAACAATCATTTCTTATTGTCAAATATCTCTAATGCTCTTTATCAAACAATCATCAATTGTTTGTTAAGGAAAATAAGTTAAGCAATACCAATAAATATGTCATTTATTACATAAAACAGTAATGAAAATAAGTTCACTGTGGTTTAGAAATCATTTTCTCTAAAAACATTAAAAAAGAACAGTTGAAAATAAAAAAAATTGTTTTTAGTATTTTTAAAAATTAAAATTATATAAAAACTTAATGAAAATATTGTAATTATAACAAAAACTATATATAAGTGTATTTTAAATTATATATAAATATTTTATAATATTTTTACTAAAATTGATTAAATTTAACAATATTATTTTTTTGAAAATAGAAAATATTAGGTAAAAAACAAATATATTTTCTAAATGTTGAAACCTTGAAAATGAAAACGATTTTTAAAAAATGAAAATAGGAAATGAAAACGGAAAACATTTTTTCAAACCAAACGTTACTTAAAAAGTATTGGTGTTCATGGTTCTTGACATGTGCCTAAATTCATGAGTCAAAACCAATCCAGTTAGATTATGAATCGATACATGCATAATCAGATCAAATCCCACTATAAACAGATCAAATTACGAGTTTCATCTTTTAAAATTCGTCAAAGATTGAAATTTAATGTTGAAAAATGAATGTATTAAATAGTATGGTAATAAAAATTGTGAGTTATTAAATATTATTGATTTTACCTTTTTAGAATTTACATTTTATCATTTATAAACTACTTTTATATATAATTTTATTATATATAATTTTATTGATATATTATTTTGAAGAAAAATATATTATTTAATATTTTTTTACAAATTTTTATGTTTCTTATTTTATTTCTATATTTTATAGAAAACAAATTCGTGGATCTAATCCGATTCATTTTTAATCCAATCGGATCATATCGTTAATTTTTTTTATATAAATATGATCCCATCCAATTTTATCAAAATAAATTTGGTTTTACTAAAAATCTAAACATCCTAATAAAAAGCAGCATCACCCCCACATGCATGAAACAGCGTGGAACAGTGGACCAAACCTCGTGAAATGTCATAAAAATTGCATCAAATGCGTTGAGGAAAAATAAAAGCATTAAAAGTGTGAAAAATAACAGTGTATATGAGACCTTTTTGAAATTATAAAAAAAAGGTGGACCAAATCGCATGAAACAATGTAAAAACTGCATCAAATCTCGAGAAAAGAAAACAACTGATGCGTTAAAATTGTGAAAAGAAAAAAAACGTAAATGAAACTCAGATGGCTTAACAAGTCTATGATTTTTGCCACAATCAATAGATCCAATAAAAGACTCCAACCAACTATAACTTCATGCATATATGTTATTCTTGAACGATCTAATATATGATTAATTATAGATTTATGTTATAAATTATGCTAATTAAATAATATTTATAATTTATATGCTTATTAGTTGTACTATAATGACATGATGGTTTATAATTATAACTTTATATAATAATTTTTTTTCAGTTATTGATTTAATTGACAGGTTCAAATTATTTTTTATAACTATATCAAACCTTGAATCAACTGGTAAAGAGTTATATAAGTTTAATTAACAATTTTAAGTTTAAATTCTAATATACAATTTTGTTAAAATTTAAAAAGTTTAACCTTTATAATATTTTTTATAAAAAATATAATTTTATATTCATGATTCCAACCAACACATTTAATATATAATTAATTAATTGTAAATTTATCAAATAATATTTATAAGTTAGATGTTTATTATTTGTATTATAGATGATTTTTTTTCTGTTATTGATTTGATTGATTGGTTCGAATTAATTTTTACAATTATACATTGATCACTATTAAACCTTGAATCAGCTGGTTAAAAATTATAATAGTTTAATTAATAATTTTAAGTTTAAATTCTAAATATACAATTTTGCTAAAAATTCAAAAAGTTTGACCTTTACAATATTTTTTATATGATTGATTAATTGTAAGTTATATATACTAGTTTCATGTTTTTTTTAGTTGTATATTTTTTAATAAATTATAATCAATTATAACTTATATGATAAGTTTGTTGATTTTAATACTTAATACTTTATAAATAATATAAATTATAATTAATCGTGAGGTAAAACTCTTTTTTATACTAGCACGGTGATAAAATGTGTCTTTTATAATTTAATTGTTTTTAATAAATTTTGAAAAATAATAAAATTGTGTTAAAAAGTATGCTGTGAAGATAAATTTAATACAACATAACATTTCCCTTTAATGACAAACGCATCCATTTAGTTAAGATATTTGAGTTTTTCTCCAAATTATGGTTCTAACAAAAATTGATAAATCAATAGCAACATAATGTCGTAATCTTTAAACAGTATAATTCTTTTAGTTTATAATAAAAGAATTGTTCACTTTTTTCCACTCTAAAATCTCTCTTTCATATACACCTTAAATTATATATATATAAAAAAAATATAAGAAGCCACAGAATAACTTATCCAAGTTCTTTTCATACCACCATTATGAGCAGCAAAATTAGGAAATAAAAAGAAAAAGTTAGAGCATCTTCTATGAGATTATTTTGACAGCATGTACACGACATACGTGAAAATCTTCGTATTAAAATAATATATTTAATATAAGATTAAATCAAACAATTAATGAATCAAAATAAAAAATATAAAAAGGGAATTTCTTTATCAATTATAAAATGTAGATAAAATGTTTATTTTGCAACTAAATAGGAAAATCTAAGGTAAACAAGAACAAAATCATTATCAGTTAACAATGGCCCACTAAACTTACTTGTGTTCGGAATCCTAGTGTTCTGTCTTACACCACACGCACTCTCATTGTGGTTGGTTTGACTATAAAGACACCACCTTCACACCCTTCACCACTACCCTTCAGTTTTGAATATTTTTGTTATTCCTTTCTGTTGCTTCACTTTCTTGCAAACTCATAACCATGTCTTCTCAGGTTCTCAACTCAATTCTTTTTTCTTTTTTTTTTTTTAATTTTCTTTCCTTTTGCTCTTTACTAAGTTTTCTTGTGCTTGATCATTGTGATTCTGAGTCTTTTTTTTTTTTTTCATTTTTTGATTGATAAGGTTTTTTGTTCTTAGTGTTTGTGATGAATTTGATGAGTTTCTGAATTGAGGTGTTAGGATTTTCTTGGTACCTTTTTTTGTGTGTTTATTATAATTATTAATTTAGCTAGCTTTTGGGATTGGGTAGGAAGAGTGGTTTTATTGCTGTATATGGGTAAAGCTGGAATCTTTTCTTTGGAATGTGATTGCCCATGAAATTTAATTTTAGAAAAAAGTAGGATTTGGTTTCAAAGTTTTTCTTTTTTGGTTGAGAATTCTAAAATGCAGTATTAGTGAATATTGGGTTTGCAATTTTGAGTCTCAGTTAGTAAGATAAAGTTCAACATCTCCTCATAAGAATCCTTCAAAGTTGCAGATCATGCATGCTTTCCGTTCTTTAGTTTTCATCGATCTTCAGTTACTCGATCAATGGTTACAGAGCTTGTTCTAAACAGTCGAATCTAACATATCTGGTGTGTTTTTTTTGTTTCTCTCTTTTTTTTTTCTTCTCATTGATATGTCCAATAAAGAATTGCGTGATATAGAATTCAACATTATTGCTTGCAAACAAACTAAATCATAGAAATTCAAATCTAACAATAAGAAAGTAACAATGGCTGGTCCTTACTTATTTGTTAAAAGTCTTAGATTGTGGTCCTTTGACGTTGAAAATTGGTTGTAAAAAGGCACTTGTTTTAAAAGCTCTGATTCTGTTTTTTCTTTTTTTAAATTTTTAGTTTAGTTTAGTTTACAGGAACAGCTTTTTGTTTAGTCCTACAGTTTACAGTCTTTGAATATGAGTCCACATAGCTAGTTCCTGTTCATATTATTATATCTAAACCTTCAAAATCTAGTTTTATGGAAGATACCACTAAGGTCACTGGAATCTCCCTCTAACATCAACAGTTAAATGGATCATTCTGTTCTGTGCTGACATAACAAATGATAGTATATTAATCTCATGTCCCTACTTTTCTGTCTGATTCCATGCTTTCTCTCTTCCATTTGTTTCCATTTTTAATTGGATTCTAGTTCACATTAAATTTTAATTATGAATTATTTTTTCATATAGGTTATGTTGGGGTTAAGATGATTATTTATTCATTTATCTGCTCTTTCAATCTGAACTTTCTCATTATGGTTGCAGACTGTTGTCCTCAAAGTTGGTATGTCATGTCAAGGGTGTGCTGGAGCAGTGAATAGGGTCTTGGGAAAAATGGAAGGTATGTTCTGTTCCTGCAAACTATCTCTACTATCAGATCCAAAATGAAAATGATGTAGTGGTTATGTTAATTTTTTATGTCAGTGCCTGTTAATTTTATCAATCAAAATGTAATGCATGCTTCACATTCTAATTACAATAAGTATTTTGGTTTTAAATGTATATAAGCTTTTTTTTTTTTTTAATTCTGATGTTCTTTTCCATTACTTTCCATTGTAAAATACTTCAAATTGGTGTCTGATGCCATTTGTAATGTTAAACACCTGAAGTTCTTGTTCATGTATTTTTCTCTTAGTTTGTGTTTGGTAGAGAATATGAAAATAAAAGGGAAATATGTTAAGAGGTGTGATACTCTACACAATTTCCCCTTTATTTCTCTTCCTATCCCCTCTGCTAAACAAAGCCTTAAATTTGCCATTTCTTGTTGGGTTGTGATTATATAATTATGTGATTTTGATGTTCACAATTAAGTTTTGGACATTATCAAGTACATCTTGTGTAATTCAAGAGCTGTTAAGGCTGATTAGTAATTGAAAGTTTTCTGAATTTGATGCGGCTTCTATGTAGAGCTGCCATTGGAAATCATCCTTGGGGGATTGATGATTTGATTTTATTCTATTTTTCTTCATTTGTAAGTTGCAGGTCTGATATTTCTGACCTTAGTTTCAGCATGTGTATTAACTATTAATGTAACATCAAGAGTTATAAGGATGGTCTAATAGTAAAGTCCATATGTGGGGAGAAGGGGGAGGGAGAGTTCGTAGTTTCAAATCTTTCAATTAACAAAAACTATTAATATTTTTTTTATAAGTCTGTGAGCTTCTGTTGGATATTGTGAATAACCACTTTGGGATTCTAAATAGATTTTCTTGAATTTTTCTACATAGTATTTGCATGTTAGTGCAGGGTTATAGTTTCTAATCTGTATTTTAATATCTGTATGATCATTTCATTGAAGTTTGAGCCATGTTTGATGGATTTTCAAAAGCTCTTTTTTAGTTAGTATTATTGAAACAACCAAAGTGGTGGAAATAACCTTTTTGTACTTGTATTGGTGTAAGATGGAGTGCCAAGCAAAAGTTTTGGTCACTTGTCCATTATCAGCTTTAGCTGATGGAATCACAATCCAATTCAATGAAACTTGTTCACTCTGCAAATTCTTTCTGAAGTTCCCTGTCTATATTAGTCTGTAAATTCTTTATCCTGGAATATTTCACTGCCATTGTTGCCATTTTCTTCTATAACATATATAATTAATTTCTGAGATTGTGCATGCCATTTAAACATTGAACATTTCTCTAGCAAGGAGATAGACAATTAATTGTTGCTAAATCAGCACCTGCCCTACGCATAACTGTTGTATCAATTTCCTCTGACTGAATGCAAAATTGGAAACAATAGCTAAAAGTATATATAATTAAATTCTTCAAGTCTAAGAGTATGTTTGGTTTGGTGTTGAAGTGTCTCAACCTTGAGTCCAGCAATGATCAAACGTGATTTTTCCGTTGACCATGGTGTTTGGTATGTCCTTGAAGACATGATTAACTGTCTGAATCTAAGTCCAACACTACTTTTATTAGTTTTTTCATTCGGTTAAAAAATTTTATACTAAATTTTATTCCTAAGTTGATTTTATAATAAAACCTTCCAAACATGAATCACCTAATTTCAAATTAGTTTGGACAAAATCAATTAATTTTGAAAAATAATTTCTATTTAAAATCAATGTTCATCCAAACACATACTCAGTTAGTTTGCTTTTATGGTTTTGAACTTTTTGATAGAATTTATAAGAAAACAAACTGTGCCAACTTTTAATATGGATTGCAGTTCCTATGCCAAGTCCCTATACCCACCAAACTTTTTTCATGTTATATCAGAATAACACTGTTCATATATTTATAGGTGTTGAGTCATTTGACATTGATATGAAGGAGCAGAAGGTCACAGTGAAGGGAAATGTACAACCAGATGAAGTTCTGCAAGCCGTTTCGAAAACGGGGAAGAAGACTGCATTCTGGGTGGATGAAACACCTTCTGAGAACAAGCCTTCAGAGACTGCACCTGTTGCCTCAGCTGATAGTGATAACAAGCCTTCAGAAAGTGCACATGTTGCCTCAGAAAACAAGCCTCAAGAAAATGCTACTGTTGCCTCAGAAAACAAGCCTTCAGAAACTGCAACTGTTGCCCCAATTGAGCCTGAAAAGAAACCTTCAGAATCTCCAATTGAAACTGTTGCCTAAGGCTTTTGTGGTTCTATTTCTATGTGGAATTATGTCTGTTTCCAATAGAATTTGATGTGCTTTGTGCATCTCAGCTAATATATATTTGGTGTGCTGTTATCTAAGCTATAATAACTTGTGGCATATTTTTCACATATGAGATACATTTCAAGTGTTCTATAATTTAGAATTTTAACTTCTCACTTTTCTTACTCTACTGTTTTTGGTCTCTCCATATTCTTACCACACAGTGATGTTAGTATTTGGAAGAGCTTATTTTCCACTTAATTGGACTTGTGTATTTCTTATGCTGCATTCAAGGAAGACAATTGATGAATAGTCTGCTTTGCATGTTTAGAAGGTACTCAACATGTTTAAATGTATTTTTTGTCATTATAAAATGCAGAATATTTCATTTTTTGTTGTTGTTATGAAATATTAAATAGACTTGAAAAAATATTCTTCATCATAGATCAAAACTTTAATTTTATAGGAGTAAAATATGCTAATCACTCCTTTCTCATCAACTTGGACATTAAACTATAACTTAATCATTTAATATATATATATATATATATATATATATATATATATATATACTTTTGTTATATTATTTTTATAACTTAACTCTAGTCTATGGAATTTTATAAATAATTTTATTATTTATAAAATAATTTTAATTAGTATACACAGTTATACACTGATGTTCAATTATAAACTTACCATAAATGAAAGGTTGTGAATAGATGTCAGTGTAAAAATCATTGATAGAATATACCAATTAAACTTTTGTATAAAATTGACCCTGATCATGTTTGAGATTTTAAAAGCAAAATTATTAACCTTGATCGGACCTTGAGATCAGTTTGAGATTTTAAAAGAAAAATTAAACCTCAAATTTTATTAAAATAATTTTTAATTGATAGTGATACAAATAATGAATTCTCTTCTTAGAATAATGAAATAATATTCTTTAGTTTTTTTTTAAAAAAAATATTAATAGAAATAGAGACCTTAAAAATTGTTAGAAATTATGGTTGTGTATCCATCTTGATTCGGAATAGAAATGAAAAAAATGATTAAAAAAAAATTTGAAAAATGATAAAAATAAATTTAAATTGTAATAGAAAATATAACAGAAAAGGAAAATTAGAATAAATAAAATTGAAGACCTATAAGAAATAAATTATTATTAAAAATCATATATAAATATTGTAGGACTATTTTTTTAATGTTAGAGGTTTTATGTATTTTTTAGAGAGACAAAAATAAAATAATAGACAATATTTTATAAATACATCGAATAAAAAGTGATATTTTTAATTTGTTAAAATTACATTATTCATTTAATGTAATAATATAGTTTTTAATACAATTAAGTGTTTATTTTTTAAGCAATATATACTTATTTTTTCAAAATACTTATATATAAAAAAACTTTATTTATAATTTCATGTCGGACCCGTAAAATTTCAAGCCATAATATAATTTAATTCAGCTTCTTCTCTTGGTAAATATATTGGAGGTTTTCATTCCAATTATCTATGACAAAGTATTCATTGATTATGAAAAGCAGCAAAAATTATTTGATTTGTGGATGGAAATCCTTGGTTTTAGCAATTCATTTTCATTTATTATCGTTTAATAAACTACATAAAAGATAAAAACATTTATAAAAAAATTCAATAAATAACATGATATTTATTGAATGGTAAGAAAAAAAAATGGAACATGAATTAGAGATAGAGAATTTTTATTTTTGATTTCTAAGATTAAAACTCAACATTTAAAAATTAAAAAGTTAGAGTTATGAAGGAGCCTATAAACTATTTCTATGCTAAAAAAAATCTAAGTAAACCTAAAAACTATTTTTAAGGAAGCCTGTAAACTAATTTAAGTTAAAAAAATTTCTAATCCATTGAGTGCAGTTTCCTGCAATGATCTCTTTAGAGTTATTTAGTATCACAATATACGTGCCAACAAATATAAAATTATTATGTTAATATGTGTTAAAAAAAAAAAAAACAGAACATAAATATTATATAGGTTATCCTCAAAAGCAATTTTAACTCAACTGTACGAAAAAAAAAACAAACCCATGAAGACAAGAGTCATGCTGAAATATCTTGATCAGTGAGAAATACCATTAATGAAATAAACAAATAAAAGCAACAATCATGTAATGAAACAAACTAAAATTTATTAAATAAAATAATTTTCACATTTTTCAATCCTTTCAACAACTTAGGCATTCCAAAAGAAAATTGGGGTAGCAAAATACAATTTAGATAATTCATAGATATATAGACACAAAAATAATTATAGTTCTCTAGATAACTTAGATAATTCTTGATATTATGATTTATATTGTGGATGACATGATGTATGAATATGATAGTAAAAAAAGTTTTGTAATGTGATGCTCTAGACTAGGTCTTCTTGGATTGTTTTTTTGCATTGTTGAGAGGGAGGTAAAGGTTGAGAATGAGTAGGTTTATGGAATTGAGATTGAGATAAAATGGGTTGTGATTGATCTCTAGTGGGTTGAGATTGAGAGGGTTGAGGTTGAGACAAAGTGGGTCGAGACTGAGATTGACTGATTTGGTTGACAAAGGTTTCAAGCCTCTAGCTGTGATAATGGATGCAATATGGTTTTGAGGTTTACTTTTTATATATAAATTTTAATTTTAAAATTTTCATTTTTAAGTCTTTTCAATTTTCAATTTTATTTTTAATTTTTTTATTTAATTTTTAGTTTTAGTTTTTATTTTAATTTATAATTTCAACTTTTAATTTAATTTTAATTCTTATATATATATATATATATATATATATATATATAAAATTCATATTTTCAATATGGCATATTTCCATTTCGTATAAACAGATAGAAAAGATTTTATTTATGTGCACATCTATCATTTAGTTTTTTCTACTACTATATTTACATGACTGGTGAAAAAATATTTAATAGTGGATTTATATAATTAGTAGGCAGGAGGTAAAAAGTGACAACTAATGTCCTTCAATTACTAGGGATCCTCTTTAATCATTGATAAAAACATTAAAGTGGAGACTTGAATTCCCTAAACGTGACTGAGTTCTCAATCACATCAGTAATCCATCTCGTGCTTGGAAACATTACTGAAATAACTGCAAAGAAAAGATTTTGGTAGTTGAATGCATCCATCTTTTTTAATTCGCATTTCCATATATATATATATTAAGAGACAAAAATATAAAGGAGTAAGAACAATTATCATATAAATAATTTAAATAATAACAATTAAATAATAAAAGAAATATATATCCCATATATTTTGATATACAAACTATTTATATAAAAAAATGATAATATATATAATTGTTTATAATAATTCATATATTTTTTTTATAGAAATTTGAATTATTTTTGTAGTGATTAATCAGGATCATGAGTTTCTTTACCATGATTTTTAAAGAATACAAAGATATTTCACTTTAAATATTTATTCATTTAAATCCCTAAAGTCAAACTTTCAACTCCAAATTAATTCAAACACTTATTTAAGTATTAAAAATTTTGTTATAATTTAATTTTTTTTATTTATATATAAGAAATATATAAGAAAAAAAAACTATTACATTTGAAATAAAATTGTTAATCAATAGTTTAAGATAACTAACTTAATAAACCAAATAATATTATGAATATCAAATTAAATAATTATAATTAAAATTAACACAAATTAATAATAAAGACAAAATTAGAAATACTTTACTAAATAAGTATTACTAAAAGTTACATAAAATAATAAATAAAACGAGATTAGAAACATCTCACTAAATAATTATAATTAAAAATAACATAAAATAAAGAAGTATAATATTTAAAATAATAAATATCTCTACCCTTATCTTAATAATTAAAATAATACAAGAATATAAATTTTCTTCTCTAAATAAACACTCACTAATAATTACTCTCAGATTTCTTCTCTATTTTCTTCTCACGTTAACAACTGCTATTTATAGACTTAGAATGAAGTACTCAAGTAATTTTTTTTTACCATCATTACTTAGTTTATATTCAATTCTTACTTACATATAGATATATACTAGTTAGTTACCTATAAGTCTTCTGCATACTTATCTTTTTATATATATATATATATATATATATATTTATTTATTTATTTATATTTATTTATATTGGTTTCTATGTTACGTTTTAACGTAACTGTTTTTTTTATTCACATTATTCTTTTGTTTTCTTTCTTTAATAATAAAGTTATAACGGTATTTTATATATCTCAAATGATAATATTTTTTTCTTCATTTAATCATGTTATTAATTATGAGAAAATAATTTATTTTCTAATTTTTTTTTATAAATAATTTTTTTTCTTCAATTATTTATTTAACAAAATAAGATAAAGTAAAATGAAATCATAAACAAAACCATATATATATATATATATATATATATATATATATATATATATATATATATATATATATATATATATATATATATATATATATATATATGAAAAAATTTATTTATGTGTCGTTCCCCCTTTACTTATATTATTTTTTTTCTATTACAATATTTACATGACCGGTAGAAAAATATTTAACAAGAGATTTGTATAATTAGTCACTGAAAGATAAAAAGTAATCACTATTGGTCCTTCAATCACTATTGTTCATCTAATTCGTGGTAAAACATCAAAATTGATACACCAGAGCCTTTAAATGTGACTAAATTTTCAATTATATGGGTGATCCAATTTGTGCCTAGAAAAGTGGTCGAAATAACTACAGTAAAACGAGATGAGCGTTGGGTACATTCATCGTTTAAATTTGCAATTCCATTTGTTGTAAGAGACAAGAAAATAAAAGAGTGAGAATAATTATCATGTAAATACTTTACATAATAACAATGTATAATAAGTATAAATATTTCTCTCTCTCTCTCTCTCTATATATATATATATATATTTAATTATAATAATCACTTATAGTTTTTCTTTAAAAAAATATTATATATATATATATATTTATAAATTTGAATTATTTTTGTAGGACTAATCAAGATAAATGAGTTTCTTTACCGTGATATTTAAAGAATACAATGATATTTCACCTTAAATATTTACTCATTTAAATTCGAAGATCAAACCTGCAACTACAACTTAATTCAAATCTTTATTTAAGGATTAAAACTTTTAAGAGAACACCAAACTAGGAGACAAAATCTCATACAATACCGAGGAATCTTAAATAGATTTCTAAACAGAAGAAGAACTACTAATGTTAGAAGACTAGAAAACTTAGTAGACATACACCAAAACACATAAATAGGATCAAATTCAAGGATTGATTCTTTGAATCATAGACAACTATACAATATAGGATGGCGAAGTTCTGAAAGAACAAGCCTTTACAGATACAGGAGGATAGAAGATTTCCACCTCCCTGACAACAAATATGAGATAATTCCTTTAATATCTCTACAAACAGCTACACAACTCCTAAATCAACATGGGAGATATGTTCATATGGAATTGATTACTATAGGAGTCAGATCCCTAGCAAGACATATGATCAGTGCTAGAGCTTTGATAGTTCTCCATGATACAAGATTTCAAAACAATGATTCTCAAAGTATTATTGGAATCTTAGAGGTTGACTTAAATCAGCCCATATTATTAGTATATCTTGCTCCAAACTTTACACTCACCCTTCCAGACTTTGTTAATCATATTAGTCTAGAAGTACAAACTATAGATTTTGGAACAAATTGGATAGGAGATAACCTACACCTAGACATTACTTTCATAGGAAGAATTAGTAACTATATTTCTTCCATGTATATAATTAACACTAGACCATTAGAAGAAGCAATAAGCTCATATGGTACACAATTTTTGCCAGCTCAGACATTTACCAGAAGTAATGAGGGGCATCTATGGCAAACTCATTTACAAAGGGAAGAAGGAACTCCCATCACAAATCCAAATACAGCTATTCTACACAATAGATCTAGAGGCCTTAGTTTGAGCTTCACAGACTACACAAATACTCCTCTTATGGATTTAGAACAAAATAGACGGGATCGTACATCTACTATTCCTAATGATGATCATATTGGTATGATGAACATCGTAGAAAGTGATGATGAAGAAGATGATGATATGACTGATGAAGAATGAAATCATCATAAGCAAACATAGCCATGCTTACGAAAGGAACTTTGTAGGTAACCTTGTGACTGGTAACCTGCTGAGAAGGTTACTTTGTGACTGGAGACCTGTTTTGTAGGTAAATTTTACCCTTCAGTCTATTATCTCGGTAAGAGATAAAATTACTGTGTCACAGGTAAAATTTTAATTTTCTCTTCAAACTCGAGCTAGTGTGTCCAATTCAGTTGTTTCTTCATGCATTTGTTCATGAAGACATGGATCTTCTGTGTCATCACAATCAGATAGAAATGACGATAGTCCCGGTGTGTTCTGGCCATAAAAACAAGTTTCTTCGTATATTTCTTTGTGTAACCTTTCTTTTTCAAAATGTTTCAGGAGAGACAGGTTTGCCTCAATTGGAAATGGATGGAATTTATTACCCATTATCTTTTTCCAGTATAATTTTGTGTTCTGGATTTTCTTTAACAACATAAAAATCTCGGAATCCCTTTTGGAGAAGTTCTAGTTGGACCTTTCAATGTATGCCTTCTAGAGGTTGTACTGGTATAATTTGTCTTTATTTAGAGATAATCCTTTAAGTGGATCACACTCAAATAATGTAAGAGTATGAATCTCTGGATTTGTCTCAGTAAATAATTTTATTACATGTGTGGCTAAACTATCAGGATTATATGCACTTCTTGGAGAAGTGGTAATTTGTAAAGCCACTTGTTGCATGTGTTCAGCCTGAATATCATTTATGATTGAGTTTAATACTAGAGTGAGGGAAGAAAATCTATCTGTGGGGGGTATCACCAAGGAGTGAAGGCAACCCGAATCTAGTAGCATCATGTGAGTTATCAGAACATCCCTGTATAAGTGAGATTTGAAGGAACCCAAATCAATTTGAGCTCGTCTGAAGATGAATTTTAACTGGAAAGTGCAGTCTTTGTCAACAGTTTTACAATAATCAAAAGATCCTAAACACGGATTTCTGTTATTGAAATAAGTTTGTATTTTAACGAATAATCCATCATAATTTTTTGTTTCAGCATGGACTTCAAATAAAAAGTCCTGTACTAACCCAAATTTACCCAGAAGGATATTTGGATTCATTTGTTGTGGGATACTGCAAACAGTAGTAGCATATGTTCGTATTTGAGCATGAGGCTCAAATTGTAAGGCAATCTTTATTTTTTCTTCATCGATTATTTCCAACTGAACAACCATTTATGCTTCTTCTTTTGAATAGAAGCCTTTGTATGTACACAAGGACTGGTCTTGTTTTGCCTCACTGAGGTCTTTAAATGATGTATAGACACCTTTGTTCTTGCCTGTTATAAGGGAAAAATGTGTGAAACCTTTCCCAGAAGGAGAGGCAGGAGAAGTTAACGTTACTCCTTTATTGTCTTGGCAACAAAAGCTATATAATGCGCTTATGATGCTTTGTTTCACCCTTGTCACTTGGTGTTCATTTTGTGTTGTGTATTTTGAAATATTTCAAATGTTGTCAATTAAAACATTTAATTTGACATTTGTTTGATCTCTCACAGAGTACTAGAAGATATTTGTAAGCATCGGCAACTCTTGTTTGCCGAACTTTGTGTATTGGTTCGCCATAAATGGGGACTTTACTTGTTCGGGCCCAAAGGCACCCTTCTTTGTATTTTCGAGCATGTGGACTTGAAAAAGTCTTTGCAGGGTGATGACTTCACTTGATGTATCTGGATAAAATGTCAGCACAAGTATTATCAGCACCTTTTATATGTTCAAAATGTATAATTTTTCCTGAAAAATATATGTAATCCTTAAAAAGTAACCATCGTTTATGAGATTTTTTGTCATTGTTAATTTAATTTTTACCATAAGAAATTATGGCTTCACAATTAGTTCTGATTGTTAATTCTTGTTTATCTATAAAAATAATTTAAATGCATTCATTGCATGTATGATTGCATTGACTTCGTAATCAGTGCTAGTTTTGTAAATTTTTTGTTTTATTGTGTATTTACCAGAGGCATATCAACAAATTTGTTCTTCTGTCTTTAGTATGTGTTTATTTTTCTTTCGTTTAAAGATGGCTCCCCATCCTAGTTCACAACCATCACATTCAATTATTAGATAATCAGAATCTAATGATAATTGTAGAACAGGTAATTTTGTTACCATATGTTTTATTTTCTGAACTAGTTTTACATCTTCAGAATTAAATTTTCTTTCACCTTTTAAAACAGTTTTGTTGCATAACGGAGATGTATATTTTCCTAAATCAGGAATAAAACTTCGAGCATAATTTAGAAATCCTAAAAAGGATCTAAGTGTTTTAATATCTTCCATTTTATTAGTAAAATCTTGTATTTTCTTTGATATATGTGGCTGGAGTTTTATGGTTCCGTTGTCAATTTCTGTACCGAGAAATTATATGAAATTTTTACAAATCTCCATTTTAGATTTTGAAACTATTAAACCATAATGTTCCCATTTGTATAAAACTTGTTTTAAATGATGAAAATGGTCATCTTTTGTTTTTGAGAAAATTAGTATATCATCAATGTATACACATATGTAAAAGACTTATTGTCTTTAAAAATATTGTCCATTTTTAGTTGAAAAATGGCAGGAGCATTTTTTAATCCGAATGGAATAACATTCCATTCAAATAGACCTTCAAAACAAGAGAAGACAGTCCATTTTATTGATTCAGGATCCATTTTAACCTGATGAAATCCACTTTTTAGGTCAAATTTAGAAAACCATTTGACATTTTGAATTCGATTTATTAACACATCTTTAGATGGAATTGAATATCCATCTTCTAATGTGTTATTGTTTAATCTTTTATAATTGTAAATCATCCTAGATTTACCTCTTTTTTGTTCAGAAGATTTATTGACTATGAAAGCCGGACTTCTATGTGGGCTGACACTAGGTGCTATTACTTTGAGTTTTAATAAATTTTGTATATGATTTTGACATTCTTCTTGTTTCCAATTGTTAAACTGAATGTCTTTGGTTTTAATTATAACTAAATTGAAACAAGATAGCATAAAATGATAAATAAAACAAGGTTAGAAACACCTCAATGAATAATTACAATTGAAAATAACATAAAATAATAAATAGAACAAAGAGAGGAACACCTTACTAAATAATTATAGTTAAAAGTAACATAAAATAAGAAATAGAACAAGGTTAGGGACACCTTCACTAAATAATTATAGTTAAAATTAACATAAAATAATAAATAGATCGAGCTTAAGAACATCTCACTAAATAGTTATATAACATAAAATAATAAATAAAACGAGCATAGGGACACATCGCTAAATAATTATAGTTAAAAGTAATATAAAATAAATAAGTATAATATTTAAAAATTATAAATGTCTCTTTCCCTTACCTTAATAATTGAAATAATATAAGATTTTAAATCTTCTTCTCTGATAAACACTCACTTAAGTTATTCTGCAAGCTTTCTTTTTTAGCCTTCACTTTTACACAATTCCAACCTCTATTTATAGGCTTGGAAGATCATGTATGTAAGTAAATTTTTTTTTCATCATTACTAAGTTACCTAATAACTATCTATTTTCATTTTACTTACTTAGAAATATATCCTAATTTGATATGGATAAGCTTTAGACTTTTTTTTTTTTCAATTCACATGTTTTACTATTCTCTCACTTTTATTTTATTATTTTATCTTCACGTTATGTTACTGCTTTTTTTTTTTTTTCTGTATATTATGTTTACGTTTATATATATACATATATAAAATTGAAAAAAAAAACCTCGACAATCTAATAAGAAATATATTATTTAATAATATATGTGTCAAAATTTCAAAATAAATTACAAATTATATATATATATATATATATATATTCATATACCATATATTCTATTAAATATTAACATTTAATAAGATTTATTATTATTATTATTATTTCCTGAAAATTTAAAGTAACCTAATTAATTTATAATTAGATAATATTTAAATTTGATTTGATTTACTAAATATATATTAAATACAATTATATATATCTTTATAAATTTGGAATTATTACAAAATTTATCCATTTATTTATTTTATTTATATAATATATATATATATATATATATATATATATATTATTAGCATATCATTAAAATGATTTCAATAAAATTAAAATTTTGTAAATTATGATCTCTAATATAATTTATAATAACTTAAAAATTATTTCTGAAAAATAAAAACTTCAACTAAAAAATAATTATATCATATACTATATATTTAATAGGTAATTTTAAAGTATTTATTTTTATTATATACCTATATAATTTTAAAGATTCAAATTAAATTTATTATAAATTTATTTCTATTATTTTACTTATATCCTAAAAAAATTTAAAATTAAATATGATATTTTTATAATTAATAATAATAATGAAATATTGTACTTAAAATTTAAAATATGATATTTGTATATTTTAAAATATTTCAACTGAAAAGTTAAGATAACGTGATAATATAATTAGATATTATTTACATTCATTCAATTTACTAAAATCTTAAAATTATATGATTAAATATTTTATTAAAAATTTGAAAATATTACAATTTTTTTAGTGTACACATGAATTAATTAATAAAAATTTTCAATGTTAAATACATAAAAAAAATCATGCTAAACTTACATCACTATATAAA
This sequence comes from Psophocarpus tetragonolobus, assembly GCA_037954015.1. NCBI lineage: Eukaryota > Viridiplantae > Streptophyta > Magnoliopsida > Fabales > Fabaceae > Psophocarpus > Psophocarpus tetragonolobus. The sequence goes on along the minus strand of CM075692.1, from coordinate 47,954,495 downwards.
ATCATAACATAAATTGCAATATAAAATGTTAAACTAATTATACACATCATTGCTTACCGCTATACTAAATAACATGCCTACAAACTCATATTAATAATGATAATATTATACAATTTAATATAAGTGTAGACATCAATAAATTAATATAATTTTGAGTTACATTAAAAATCTTAAACAGCATGTCTACATGAAATTGTAAAAAAAAAATCAATTATATTTCTAAATTAAACAAAACATTCATATTAACAGATCAACATTATACGATACTGAATCTGGCAGAGCCAGTTAGACATCTTCGTATAATATTGAATAAATCAAGTTTATAAGCTACTGAATCTGGCAGAGCCGTTAGACATCTGCTTATAAACTTGATGAAAAGTAAATTTAATTAACATATGATAAGCCTTTAAATGATAATCACATCTTTAAATATTTATTGTTTTAGGCATCCGAAGATACCTTAAGAGTGAACTACTCCAGGCTTTAAAAATTTAAACGCATAAAGATTAAAAGAAATACTTACAAAAAAGGGGAAAAAAGAGAGGAGGGGTGTAGGGTGTAGAGTGTAGAGAGAAGGAGGAGAGTATTTGGAGGCAAGAGAGAGAAGTGTTTTTCGGACCTGCTCAGCATAAGAGACTTATGGTCTTTTTATACACAAAATTTGTAACCGGAAACCGGCTAAAAAGGTAACCTATTGACTGGTGACCTGCTGTGTAGGTTTCTCCATGACTGGCAACCTGTCTTCAAGGTAAATTTTACCCTTCAGTCTATTACTTCGATAAAGAAGTAAAATTACTTTGTCACAGGTAAAATTTTAGCTTGCTCTTCTCACTCGATCAAGTGTACTCAAGTCTTGTATTTCTTCCTCCATTTGTTCTGGGAGACTCTGATCTTCAGTGTCATCACAGTCAGATGGAAAAGAGGACAGTCCGGGAGTGTTCTGATCATAACAACCAATTTCTTCATATATTTCTTTATATAACCTTTCCTTTTCAAAATGCTTGACAAGAGAAAGGTTAGCCTCTATTGGAAATGGGTGAAATTTATTACCCATTGTCTTTTTCCAATATAATTTTGTGTTTGACGTTTCCTTCAACAGTATAAAACTCTCGGAATCTTGTTTGGAGAAGTTCCAGTTGGATCCTTCAGTGTATGCTTTTCAGAGATTGTACTGGTAGGCTTTGTCTTTATTTAGGGATAATCCTTTGAGTGAATCATGCTCTAACAGGGTCAGAGTATGTATCTCAGGATTTACCTCAGTAAATAACTTTATCACATGAGTAGGTGAACTATCATGAGTGTGAATACTTCTAGGAGAAGTAGTGATTTGTAGAGTCACCTGCTGCATGTGTTCCGCCTGAATATCATTTATGACAGAGTTTAGTGTTGGGGATAAGGCAGAAAACCTGTCTGTGGGAGGTATCACCAAAGAATGGAGACATCCTGCTTCCAGTAGTAGCATGGGAGTTATCAAAACATTCCTGTATAAGTGTGCTTTGAAAGAACTCAAATTTATATGAGCTTTTCTTATTATGAACTTTAATTGGCACGTACAGTCTTTGTTCACAGTTTTACAATAATCAGAAGATTCAAAACAAGGATTTCTGTTATTGAAGTATGTTTGTACTTTTACGAATAAACCATCGTATTTTATTGTTTCAGAATGGACTTCAAACAGAAAGTCCTGTATTATCCCGAATTTACCCAGAAGGATGTTGGGATTTATTTGTTGTGAGATACTGCAAGCAGCAGTAGCATATGCTTGTGTTTGAGCACGAGACTTTAATTGTAAGGCAGTTTTTATTTTTTCTTCATCAATTGTTTCCAATCGAACTGCCATTTCGTCTTCTTCCAATGAGTAGAAACCTTTGTATGTACACCAAAACTGGTCCTGTTTAGCCTCTGAAGGATGTATAAACACTCTTGTTTTTGCCTGTTATCAAAGCAAAATGTATAAAACCTTTCCCAGAAGGAGAGGCCGGAGAAGTCAATGCTATTCCTTTATTGTCATGACAACAAAAATTGTATAATGCACTTATAATGCTTTGTTTCACCTTAGTGACTTGGAGTTCATTTTGTGTTGTGTATTTTGGAATATTCCAAATATTGTCAATTAAAACATTTAATTTGACATTTGTGTTGTCTCTTCCAGGGTACTGGAAAATATTTGTAAGGATTGGCAACTCTTGTTTGCCATATTTTGTAAATTGGTCCGCCTGAAAATGAGACTTTACTTGTTTGGGGCCACTGGCTCCCTTCTTTGTATTTTCCATCATGTGGACGTTTGTTTCAGTGACCTAACAGGTCTTTGTGGAAGCCCAGGTCTTTACTTGATGTACCTGGAAAGTATGTCAGCACAAGTATTATCAGAATCTTTTATATGTTCAAAATAAATAGTTTTTCCTGAAAAATTTATGTAATCTTTTAAAAGCAACCATCTTTTATGTGGCTTTTTATCATTATTAATTTTGTTTTTACCTTAAGATACTATGGCTTCACAATCTGTTTTGATTGTTATTTCTTTTTTATTTATAAAAAATAATTTGAATGCATCCATTGCGTGTATAATAGCATTTACTTCATAGTCTGTACTAGTTTTGTAAATTTTTGGTTTTGTAGTATATTTGCCAGAGGCATATCTGCAAATTTGTTCCTTTGCCTTGGGTATGTGTTTATTTTTCTTACGTTTAAGGATGGCTCCCCATCCAAGTTCACATCCATCACATTCGATTATTAAGTAATCAGAATCTAATGGTAATTGTAAAATCGGTAGATTTGTTACCATTTGTTTGATTTTCTGTACCAATTCTATATCTTCAGAGTTGAATTTTCTTTCTCTTTTCAATGAAGTTTTATTACATAGAGGAGATGTGTATTTTCCTATATTAGGAATAAAACTTATTGCGTAGTTTAAAAGTCCTAAAAAGGATCTAAGCGTTTTAATTTCTTCCATTTTATCTGGAAAATATTGTATTTTTTTAGAAATATGAGGTTGGAGTTTTATAGTTTCATTACCTATTTCTGTTCCAAGAAATTCAATGAAATTTTTGTTAATTTCCATTTTTTATTTTGAAACTATTAATCCGTAATGTTCCAATTTGTATAAAACTTGTTTTAGATGGTGAAAGTTGTCATCTTTTGTTTTGGAAAATACTAGTATATCATCAATGTAGACACATGTAAAAGTTTTATCATTTTTGAAAATGTTATCCATTTTTCGTTGGAAAACAGCAGGAGCTTTTTTAAGACCGAATGGCATGACGTTCCATTCAAATAAACCTTCAGAACAAGAGAAGGTTGTCCATTTTATTGATTCTGGATCCATTTTAACTTGATGAAATCCACTTTTTAAATCAAATTTAGAAAACCATTTGGCATCTTGAATTCGTTTTATTAAAACATCTTTAGAGGGAATTGAATATCCATCCTCTACTGTGTTGTCGTTTAGTCTTTTATAATTGTAAACCATTCTTGATTTACCTCTTTTTTGTTCGGAAGATTTGTTGACTATAAAAGCCGGACTTCTGTGTGGGCTAACACTAGGTGATATTACCTTTAGTTTTAGTAAGTTTTGTATATGATTTTGACACTCTTCTTGTTCCCAATTATTAAATTGAATGTCTTTTGTTTTAATGATTAAGTCTGGATTAATAATTTCTAATTTACAGGTTACGGGATCTCTATCCCAAAATCTTGTATGATCTTCTCCTATTATGTTTGTTTTATTCAACCTGTCAAGAATTTGTTGAATATTTTCAAATTTTATCGATTTTGAAATTTTTATTGAGGAAAAGCCTCAACTATATTATCTAGTATATTATATAAAGAAGAATAGTCTTCTTTTGTTTCGTCTAATATGTATAGGAACTCCATAGTACAGTCGCATGTACCTGGAAATGTTGAATTTTTACAATTACAATTATTAGTAATAATTTCTTGTTTTAGTGAATCACCACTAACTATTAGTGTCATCTGTGTTTTATCACTTATCATGACATAATATTTGTTTATTGTAACTGATCTATTTTGGCCTAAAATAAAATCTAGGCCGATTATCATGTTTTGTTTTGAAGGAACTAAATTTTCTACCCTCATTGTTTTAATGAAAATTTTATGAGAAAAAAAATCACAATTTGTACTAAACTGAAGAATAACATTGTTAACTTCTTCATCATTTATCATGATTTCACCAGACATTGTTTTGGTTTTTTGGATGTGTTTACTTTTAACTATGTTTTGATGTGGAGTTATAGTTTTACATATAACTGTTTCTGAGCATCCTGTATCTAATAATGCTTGTATCATTTTTTCTGTCGATGGTTTGTTATTTATTTTTGGAAAAGTTAGTTTAACTAATACTTTTAAAGTTATTAGTTGTTGTTTGTTACAAACTAATGGGATACATTCCATTGTTCCCATCATATTATTTTGTTCGGCTGAATAACTGGATTATGGGAGATCTATTTTAGTTTTTCCTTTTATTAGTTTTTCTAAAAGAATTACCTTTTTTTCTAGATGATTTATGCGAGTTTCTAATACTGAAACTCTAGTATCAGTTAAATCTTTATTACACAATTTATTTATATTTTCTTTCTTTTTGAAATAGGGTATTTCTTGTTCCTGTATATTTAAATATTTTTCGACACATTTAATACAAAAATTTTTAGAACATAGTGGGCAATGTGCCCTTTTTGATATGTGAAAATACCTTTCACAGTATGTGCAATGAATTGATTCTGTACCTGAATAAAACTGTATTTTGTGAGAACAAAGATTTGTATCTTTAGTTTTCATTAGACAATATCCTAGATCATGTAATATTTTTCCCATTTCGTTATATTCTTCTCCCATTGGGAAATTATTATCTTCGTTGGGATATAAATGACTGTATTCAATATTTGTAAATTCATTTATTAAATCATAATTTTTATGAACCTTTTCTGGATTTACTTCATCTGTATATTCTGTTATACTAATAACAGATAATATTTCAGAGTCAGTAGAAACCTCTTCGTCAATGGGAAGAAGATTCATATGACATGATTTTATTAGAGCCGCTTCTTTTATGTAAAGATCTGCGATATTTGGACAATCTCTCGAAAAGTGTCTTGGTTGACTACAGGCAAAACATTTTAATGTTTGTTTGTAGGTTTTGTTATCCCTAAATTTTCTAACATGTCTATTGAGATTTAAAGTGGGTTTTCTGACATTAGAAGCCCTTATTGTATATATTTTTCTTGGAGTTCTTGGTTCTAAGAATTTTTGTGTATTATATCTGTTTATTTCTAGCTATATTTTTTATGCTTATCATAATATTATTAATATTTCTAAACTAACGTTGTGAAACTAATATTAATAACGATAACATTGTACAAATTAATATACGTGTAGACATCAATAACTTAATATAATTTTAAATTACATTAAAAATCGTAAACAACGTGACTACGTGAAAAGAAAATATGCAATTATATTTCTAAACTAACATTTGTACATAAAATAATAATAAACAATACATTAATCATATTGTACAAATTAATAATGATAACATTAATAATATTTCTAAAAACTAACATTATCAAACTATTATTAATAATGATAATATTATACAAATTAATATAAGTGTAGACATCAATCAATTAATATAATTTTGAGCTACATTAGAAATCTTAAACAACATGACTACATGAAATTTAAAAAAAAAATGCCATTATATTTCTAAACTAGCATTACTATGTCAAATAATAATAAATACTACATTAATCATATTGTAGAAATTAATACTGATAATATTAACAAAAACCCTAAACTAACATTATTAAAGTATTTCTATTTTATACTAATTAACATGCCTACATTAAATGGTAAACAATTTATTATTAATAATATTTTCAAACTAACATTATAAAAGTATTTCTATTTTATAGTAATTAACATACCTACATTAAATAGTAAAAAAAATAATATTTATACTAATTAATATGCCTACATTAATAAGTAATAACAACTTAACACATGTATGTATAACACGTGCACAAGTTTTTTATCACCATTTGCACGGTCTTAGAACAGGAAACGAATGGGATTAGAAGTGTAAGATTCTGGAGTCAGTTCAGCTAAGCAGAAACATCAATTGGATTAATGTTTTTTATCTCTGTTCAATTGGCATAATGAAAAATCACATGACTTCACAAAAACACCAATTCAATTGGTATTTTGGAGCTTTGAAAAGTCAAACTAAATCATTTTGATAAAATTTGGTTTCACTATCCCAATTACCTCATCTGTTATTATATACTTAGTGACAAGAAGAAAAAATAGAAAGATATATAGATATGATAAGATTTATAATATCATAGAATAAGAGAGATAGAAAAAAAATAAAAAATGTTAATAAAATGTATAAATTAAAACAAGTGTATATGTATCATTACTATTACCATCTTGTAAACAAAACAAGATCCCTTTGACCAATGATAAACAAATTCACCAAGGCATCAAAATCAAGGCTGATAACCAAAGTAAGAACCCCAAACACAAATAAAACATCACACAAGAAAAAGTTAACACAATTTAAAAAAAGGTTAGAAATTTAAATTTATCATGATTTTGACTTAACTATATTAAGTGTGATAGAAATAAACTATATAATACAGAAAAAACAATGTCGCAAAGGTTAATCGATCAGAGCTCAAAAGTTACTAAGAACTAAAATCACCATTACTTTAAAAGATATAACATGAGAAAAAAAAGAAAAAAAAATTAATCTGAGTTTGAAAAAAAAAAGAAGTGTAAAATATAATTAGTTACCTTTAAGTTTTAATAAAAAAATCACAGTTGTGATTGAGTGACAACATATCAACCCTTTCTTTCCGGTAAATCTCATAAGATTAGCTCTTGAATTCGGAAGAGGTAACATTAAAACAACCTAACAAAAGGAATTTGGATAGAAAACTGAAACAATAAGATATAATGTAAGAAAAAGAAATTAAAACTAAATAAAGATACAAGAGATGGGAAGAGATTTACTTAAACTAAGCACAATCAGGTTTAGAAGGAAAATGCTGGCGTCTCAGGCTAAAAATTTGGATTGAGAGAAAATTAACTCCATGAACTGAAGTTTGTCATTGAAGTGGTGTTTGGATGAGAGATAAAGGCATGTGATGTTGAACTATGACAAATTTTAAAGATGATCTTACTGTTTCTCCGTGATGATGGAAATAAAAGAAACCTTAAATCAATAGATACAAGGTTATAGTATGTATAGAGAATTAAATATAAAAAGATAAAGGAAAGAGAATCTGTGTACCTCATATATATTGAATTGAAGTTCTTGATCTTCAAGAACAAAAAAAACTCTAGGAATGATTATTGTAGAGATATGAGTTCAATAAGAACTCTTGAGGGTTTTACTACCTACTTTCTAGGGGATTATTCTAGAGAATGTGTATTGTTGTTGTTGTAATAATTTGCTTAATGGGATGACAAATTTATAATCCCCCGGGCAGAGACCCCTCAAACGGGCTTTTTATGATAGACTCAACCCATCACAGAGTCAATCTTACTATAATCCCATTCAAATAATCATAAAGATATTATAAGATATGATTATCACCAAATCTTAAATTTCCAGATAATGATAAAATATAATTGATTAATACCAACCCACTATTATTTCCAAGACGTGATTGTCTGAAAAGACTCAACAAAAGAAAATGCAGTAAAAAATCACAGGCCATGTGATTCATAACTCCAAATGCATAAGTCCAAGCACTACACTGCTGTTAGCATTATAGATTCTGTACCTACCTTCACGTGAATAATAGAAGTATAGAACTTTATTCTCACGAGTCTCTTAACATAGATAACGTTTAGTTTTTATATTTCTAGAGGTACTTTTGTTTGTTGGAGTTTTGAAGGAGTTTAAATTTTTTTGCAAGTAATAATACTTACATGTATGACTTTTTCTTGTATATTTAGTTACAAATAAAAAGTTATTAAAACTCCTCTGGAACTAAAAGCTATAAGGAGTTGTTTTTATAAACGTTCTATTCGACTACTTTCTAATTATAATCTAAACACAAATTAACTAGTTTGTATATTATATACGAATTATGTGAAGATGAGTACATCATAACTTTTTAAATAATATAAAATTTATCTTTTTTTAATATTATAAAAATAATAATACTTAAACTTATAATGTTTATTATATTTATGTATTATAAACTATATATAACTTATTTTTTTTAGTATATTATTATATTAATAAAAAAATAATATTTTATTAAATTTGATTCAACCTATTTCAATCTTTTAAATCCTAGACTAATCCGTTCACGAGTTCATTTACGCGTCCCATTTTGAAAACTTCATCAAGGTATCAACATCAAAGCCAAAACCAAGCTAAAAACCCTAAACATGCATAAACCATTGTTACCTTCTTTGTTTTTGTTTACTTTACTTCCATTTTTTTAAAAATTAATTCACTGGTTCTTCCAAAATTCTAGAGTTACCATATTGTTAACAATTAAAAAAATACCTATTCTTTTAGCAATGATCAACAAACCCACCAAGCTATCAACATCAAGGCCGAAACCAAATTAAAAACCCCAAAAATGCATTAAGAACTCCATTTAAGAAAAAATAAACCATAAAATTGACATAATTCTAAGGCTGGTAGCTAGTTTTATTTTTTACAAATTAAAGCTCGTTCTAAACTGTATAATATAGAAATAACCATGTAGTTTTAATATGTCATTACTTAAAACTTAGTGATAACTAAACTTACGTTAAGATGAAGAAAATAAAAAGAGAAATTGATTGTATCAAATTTGAATTTATAATAAAAAAATTTAAAATATTGTTAATTGCCTTGAATTTTAATAAAAAAAAATCACAATTGTGATTAATGAAGAGCAGACCAATCCTTTCTTTTCAATAAATTTCATAAGATCATGTTTTCCACGGTTGCATTCAAGAAAGATGTAAGAGATAAAAACAACCTGGCCAAAAGAAATTTGGTTAAAAAAATGAGAAATAAAATATGATGTGAGAAGAAAGAATTAAAATTGAGTAGAGATAGAAGATAAGAAATTTACTTAAACACAATCAGCAGGACTATGTTGGCAGTCTCATGCTAAATTAGATTGAAAGTGTTCCATCAATATTTCTAAGAATTAAAGTTTGCCATGAGTAATAAAGATATGTGTAGAACTTAAAAAGTGAAACTGTGACAATTGTGATAGATGATGAAGTTACAGTGTCTTATTATTTCTCAAAAAGATAAGAGATATGATATCTTACAATTTATAAATGAGAAATAGCAATCAAGTACCACATAGTGACTTTAGCACAGTGACAAATGATGTACAGGTCCAACTAGCTTTATAGATTCTGCAGTTCTACCATTATATTTTCACACACAATCTGTTTAAGATTCTTAGATTAGGAAGAGCTGTTTGATTTGAGTTTTTGATTTTTTTTTTGAAATGTATTTTAAAAATAAAAATTTGTTTGGTAAAAATAATTTTATTTTTTCTTTTTTATTTATATTTGAAATATTTTTTATTTAATTTTAAAAACAATAAAATTTGGTTTTTAAATTTCTGTTTCTATTTTTATTTAAGTTCATTACTTAATGTCATTGTCACTTGCTACCGTTGGCTATCACTTTTGATTGGCGATCACCGACTTCTACTTCTGACCAAAAGTCACTGCCACTCAGACGGTCATCAGTCACCACTTCCGATTGGTGGTCACCAGTCCCCACCTCTGACCAGCAGTCACCGGTCGTCACCTCCGATTGACGGTTATCAATTGCCACCTCCAACCAACGGTCAGCGACCGCCACCTTTGACCGGCGGTCACCGATCGCCACCTCCGAACGACGGTCATGATCGCTACCTCCGACCAATGGTCACCAACCACCACCTCCGACTGTCACTTTCAATGGCTGTATTGATCGTTACCTTCAATTAGTGTTTTGGTTAAGATTTGAAACCAATGTTTTTGAAAACAAAAACAATCTTGTTTTTAAAATTTTGAAACTTAAAATCTAAACTAATTTTTGTTTTTAAAAATTTTAAAATTAAAAATAAAAACCACCCCAAGCAGAACCTACATTACTTTATTAAAGTTTTATGATTTAAAAATTGAAAATATTAGAACGCCTTCCACTACCAGTCATATGTAAGTTCTATAGAAATCAAAGTTTCCAGAGGTTTCCATCGAAGTTCGATGGCGTGAGTTGTTTAGTAATAAATATTAATTTTTAAGTAAATATTAGTTCGTAGGATTAAAAATAAAATTAAAAATAATTTTATTATACTTTAATTTTAATTTATATATATTATTTATGAAGTTAAAAATGTGAGTTTAATTAATATGTATTGCAAATATAAAATATTTTACATAGATATTTAATCATAATCATATATTTATGATAAGTTTATTGACTTTATCGATTAATATTTTAAAAGTCATAAGTTGTGATTGAAACTTAGTGTAAAACACTTTTACACTGTCAATGCATATTAATTAAACTTTACAAATATTATGAGGTTAATTATTATGCATCAGTGTGAAAAGGTTTACCATAACATTCAATGACATCTCTTTATTTATATGACTTTTAAAGTATTAATGGTTAAAGTCAACAAACTTATCCCAACTACAGTGATATGATTCAATGTCTATGTAAATTTTTTTTATACTGACAATGCATATTAATTAAACTTAAATATTATTATAATAAGCATTAATTAAAAACAAGTATTAAAAAAACTAATTAAAATTAAAAAATTTAGGATTTTTGGGTTAAAATAATTAAAAATTTTAAATTCAAAAACAATATTTTATTATGAAATGTTTGTTGGATATAATTTTAGATTGATATTAATTAATTATTTTTATCATTACATCATCGATAGTCGTGAACAAGGGTTGAGTTGAGTCAGATTTAAACATACACAACATTCAATCCAATCATAAAATATTGGATTGAGTTAATTAGGTCATAATTTTAAAAATTATTTTTTTTAAAAATTAGAATATTTTTTGTTAACTTTTTTAGGATATATTTTTTTAAAAATAGACTATATTATTGTCATAACATAAAAATAAACAATAAATTATAGTTACAAATTATATATCAAAACTAAAACAAATTAAAATTACCATACAACTAAATTTTCAAACAATAATAACTAAAGAAACATTTGTTCAAATTAAAAGTAAACACAATTTGTTTAAACTAACAAAGTCATACAAATAAATACAAATTACATAATTTGTCCAAACTAAAAAAAAAAAAAAAACATAATATCAAAAGTAGGGGTGACAAAATGGGTCAGTCCGCCTGCCTTCGACTTGCCAAAAATGGGTCGGGGTAGGTTGGCTTGCCATAGTTAGAGAGAGTCAAATTACTTGGTCCACCTCGCCATTAGGCAGGTTGGCAGGTCAATGGATTGACCCATCAAAATTTTGAAAAATGATTTCTTTGTTATTTTTAAAAAATAATATAAAATTTTATTTAAAAAATTAATTTTTATCTTTTAAAAAAGTTAGATTTTACAAGAATAAATAAAAAATCACAAAAAGTAAATCATGAATAATTGATTTTATTTTTTTGACAATATTATGCTTTTACAAAAATAAATTCATGACAAAGTTCATTTTATTTGCTTAACAAAGTCATTTTTATATATTTTACTTAATAATTATTTTATATTTTAATTATTATAATTATTTTATTATTTATATAAATATTGTAATTTTTTAAAAATAAAATAAAATATTGGCGGGTTAGTAGGTCACCATGCCCGCCTTTAGCCAAAATAGGCCAACAAACTGAAAACACTAGTCCGACCCGCAAAAAATGAAGGTGGGCTGGTAGGCCGGTTCACCAGGTCCGACCCGTTTTACCATCTCTAATCAAAAGCAACACATGATAAAAGAATACATTTCAAATAATAATAATAATATACAATAATTTAATATTATGATTGGGTTGGGTTGAGACTCAAGTTTAACTTATAGAACCTATCACCTAACCCTTAGTGGATTGAGTTTGATTGGGATGGGATGAGTTTCCCCAAATTGTAAGAAAAACCCTAAACCAATCTATTTGAGTTTGGTTGGGTTGGATTAGGTATTTAGGTCGTTCAACTCAATGAACACGCCTAATCATTGGTAGTCATCAACCGATGGTCACCGACTGCTAACTCCAATTGACGGTCTCTAATTGCCACCTTTGATTGACGGTCACCGATTACTACCTTCAATTGACGGTGACCAACTAACAATCACTGGGCTCTACCTTTGATCGACGGTCACCAGGCATCACCTCCAAATGTCGTCATCACATCACTAGTCGCCACCTTCGATCGATGATCATTGACACTACCTCTTATCAATAGTCACTGGTTCCTACCTCCAACCTCCACCTCTAACATTGATGGTCGATCGTTGACTATCGATTTTAGTCTTTAAAAAAAATTATAGTCTCATTAAGATTGAAATAATATTTTAAATTTGGAAACTAAATAATGTTGTTTTAAAAATTTTCAAAACTTAAAATCAAAACTATAAAATTGATAATAATCTATTATATAATAATGCTCATCCATAATGATAATAATCTATTATATAATACTTATTCACTCCCGGAATGTTTTCTTTTCACAATATTTATATTGGGATGAAGGAGCATTATATATTATTAATATATTATTAATTAATTAATTAAATTGATAATAATAATATTACTCTGATAATAATCTATTTTATTATTATTAGGAGATATTTATATAAAATCATATATATATATATATATTTATATTATTTTTTAAATTTTTTATATGTATAATGTAGATTAGAAAAAGATCACATATATTTATATAATAGATTCTAGAAGGAGTTGTACATGAAAATTATAGGATAAGTTGAATAAGACGATTAGACGTTACTTTCTTCTTCTTTGTTTTTTTATATAAGTTAAACATTTTATCAAAACATGTGCAAGCATAAAAAGTGGGTTTTGCACTCAGAAATAAAATCATTTGTCAAGAAAAAATGTAAAGAAATCACCTAATATAATAGGTAGGATTCTACGATCATTCAACATAAGAATGATGCAATATTCCATTTTCTGGAAGATAGTTGAACAACTTGAACTAGCTTCTCAATATTATCCATCTAAGCTTTGGATACTATTGCGTTTCTAACCTTCCATACGTGTCACACCTCTGCAAATCACACGAGGTTTCAAGCTTTCCTAAGCTCCTCTGATCCATCAACCAACCCCAAAAATTGAGAATAGTGTCCCATAACACTAGATGACAGAACCGTAGATCGCCCCCACTGGTTACATGATATCTCATGAGTGAAGAAAAGATGAACCCTAAACTCCTCGGTTATGCTACATAATGCAGATACCTCCTCCCCGAGTGGAATTACTTAAAAAACTTATATTTAAAATGGATTGTTTTAAATTTAAATTTAGTTTTAAGTAAAGATAAAGACCGTTTTAAATCTTGGTTTAAAATTATTTATTTTAAAATTTTAAAATAATTCTTAACCTTATTGTTTTTCTCTTTTTAAAAATTAGTTTTTATTTATATCTTCTTCAAATTTCAATTTGTTTTAAAAAAATAAATTCATTATTATCATCATCCCTATTTTATTTTTTACTTTTCTTTTTTTTTGTTATATAAATTATTAATAAAAAAGACAGTTGATAGGGTCTCATCTATACGTTTGTAATTGACCGGATACCACCAAACATTAATCCACGTCCTTATATTTGTTAGGTATTTATTTACTTTACCGTGCTAAAAATGTTTTTTATTGTTTTAAAATATTTAAAAAAAAAGAGAATTATATATTGTCAGTGTAAAAGGTTTTACCTTCACATTTAATTATAACTTTTTATATATGCTAATTTGGTTGACTTTTATTAATAAATACTTTAAAAATCATATAAATAAAAAAGTATAATTCAATGTTAGTCTAATTTTTTTTTAAACTATTAACGCATACATATTAAAATTTTTAAAACTATTCTTACCATCAACTTTTTAGACTTTTTTTTTTCCTCTTGATTCTTAACTTTGATTGTTATTTTTTAAGGATAAACTATGTTTTCATTTTCAACAAAATACGTGAAATAATAAATTTGTTTCACAATTTTTTGTGTTAATTTGATTTTTAAAATTTAAACATACTATTTATGGTTGTCATTTGTATGGGTGAGTATATGGATCTAGGTTTGTGGACCTACCAAACTCATACGAGTTTTGGACAATGTTTTAAAGAATCAAAATTGTAGGGAAAGCTTGAGTCGACTCGCTAAACCAACAAACTTCACAGGTTAAGTTCGCATGCTCACAGGTTTGGCTTGAAGCATATTTAAAGAGACATTTTTTTCATTTTGATTATTAGTTTGTGTTGATGTTGTGACTTTTTTTGTTGAAAATTGCCATATTTTAAACTTTTAGTATTGCAAATATTTAGTATTTTAAATTATTATATATAATGATATAATTTTTAATATGATATATTATAGTTTAGTTAGTTTAAAAAATCTTCACAAAAGAAAAAATTAGTTTAAAAAATTATGCAATCCTAAATTGCTCCTCCCATGATCTTGTTCCAAAGAGGTTCCAAGGTAGAATATGAAGGTGGAGAGGTTAGAAACGGAGTGTAATTAGGTTTCACTCTAGAGATATAAGTCATGATTTATAGAAACTTGCCACAAAGAAAGAAACCTTGATAAAAGTCATAAAAGAACTCTTACAAGAAGAGAGAACATGAATACTCCAAGAAGAAATTTTCAAATACGAGTCTAGTTTTCATTCATCAAAGTATTAAATCATTACATGAAATGGTGAGTGCTATTTATAGATTTCTACCTAGTGTTGGATGTCCACTTACTAAGGCTAGCTAAGCTAAAATTTAAATCCAAACAAGACTCTAAGAAAGTGGATCTATATTCTCTCATGTGATACTAGATCCTAATAATGTGAATCTAATTCCCTTAATTCAAATTTGAATTTGAATTAAGAGACAACTAAGCTCCACCTAGGAGAGAGAAGGAGTCTAGGCACCAAATTGAGGGGACATAAGAGCCCCATATGTTACTCATGCACATGTAGATGCTAGAGAGGTATGGTAATCAAACAAGGGGGTGTGGAAACTCAACCACCATGCACTTGTTCTAAAAAAGCTCACCTTCTAACATACACTCCACATGAATAACTAATAACACTCCATGCTCCTAAAATAAAGTAAAATAGACCAAAATACAAGGCCCCAAAAAATACTAAATGCACCAGCTAAAATTACTAAACAAAATACACAATATTTAGAAGTAATTTCAAACACTATGGCCTAACATATCTTCACCCAACTCCCTCCATGCCATGTCTTTCTTTATTCTTCTTAGCTAAGTTTCGTGCTAAACGGGATTGCATAAAAAATATTATAAATTTTTAAAAAATATATGTATCTGCCGGTCAGTAGACTGGTCCATTAAGTCAGCAGACTTTGTGGGTCACATATAAACTCTTAAAAAAATTCATTTACTTTTGTGGAATAGACTTATCCGTCCATTGAAAATGCAGATTTTGCAAGCAAGACATAAAATGGGATAGACTGGTTTATTTACTCACCTTGAGTCATTTGTAATCACCTTAAACATAATTTGATGTGGCAGACATTATTAGAAAAATGCTCATTTCCTATAATTTTTCTTGCAAAGAAAATTTCGTAGCAATTTCTTGCGATTTTTTATGAGAAAAGAATCCAAAGAATTTTCTAGAATTTTTCTTGCAAAAAAATATTTGTAGAAATTTCTTATAGATCTTTATATGAAAAATAATCTACAAGAAGTTTTCATGCGGTCTCAGGATTGATAGAGGTCAGGTTTAAGTCTCTCCATTAAGCAAAATTAATACATTAACAACTATTATTTGACTTATAAAAAAATTGATAGAAAACAAATTAAAATTGGTAGGAAACTTTCATAAAATTGTCCTATGAAATCATTTTAAAATTGACGGAAAAATTTACTACGAATTTTTCTAGGAATTCATATTCGGAGGAAATTTCAAAATTTAATTAAAATCCTAATATTTGTAAGTTCAGTTTAAATTAAGTAGATTGATCATTATTTTAATTAAGTATTTAGTTAAAATTGTCAACTTTATCTAAAATAAATTTTAAAAAGCATAATTTTTTTGTTGATAAACGTTTGTTGGAGGTTTCGCCTGAAATTTAAGAATAATTGAGCCATTATTACTACCTAAATGAATTAAAGTAACTGCTTTTATCAACAATAATATACGAGCATAATTAAAAATTATAAATAGTGTAATTTTATGTATATCAATAAAAAAAAATCTTCTCTTATAAATAATCTAAATATTTTCCTAAGAATTAAAATTCATGATAAAATTTTAAAAGTAATAATATAAAAGAGTTTTTAGCAAGTCCCACACCTAAGTAAGAGTAGACACACCGTTTCAAGTGAATTTCTTGATGTTTTGGTGTTCCAACACCACTATCGAAATAGGCACACTAATCAAATCCTTGATTTTTGTTTAGCATCAATTCCATGGTTTTTTATATTGATATAACAATAATGATTGCAATTTTAAAAAAGCATCGAATAGAAAAAAAAGGTTATGACATGCAAACTGAGAGGCCAATGACATATATTTTGCTTACCTTTAATTCAGTTAAAAAGAATAAAGAATGAGCATTGCAAATAACAGTGACCTTAGTGGATATTTATATAACACAACCTACAAAGTGGGGCCACATGACACTTTTGTGAATATTTCAAATCTGATTTTTCGAGGGTAAGTTTGGCCAGATAATAGTACATTTCTAGCAGATGAGAAATTAACAATACATATTCCATGGTACTTAGAAGGTGACTCTCAAATAGTTTTAACTATACAATCTAGCCAAATGATCGCTAATCTATTAAATTTTATAATAGTTGGCTTACTGAATTTGAACAAGGTTTTGGCTCTGAATCATGCATTTATAGATGTTGGTTAGGTGTTATTGTTCCGAAGGATATTGCAAAGGGCCAGTACCTAGTGCTGCTAACAAATAAGGTAGGTTTTATGCCTCAACCTATGCATCATGTCATTATGCATTACATTTAGTTATGTACTTATGTAAATTGTGTGTAAAGTTTGTGTCAAAACTATATTCTATTTGGCAGAAATTAGAAGTTACCACACATAATGATTTATAACATCAAAATTGCATTAAGCTTACATTGACAATATGATAATAGTAGTTATATACTTCAACTTGAAACTTAATGTGAAATTTATAACTTTTATTTCTTGTTAACAACCTCAATAATCATTTACACTTTGCTTTTTAATTACTATATTTTAGAACAACATAGATAAATTCTCATTTTAATCTTAACAAAACAGGAAGACCAATCAAATTAAGAGTGTTCAGAAGTTCAAATCCTTGGTGTAAGATTAGACGCTACACTTGATGAAAACAAGAGGATTCTCGTCAGAAGCATATTATTCATAAGACAATAGCTTCTCAAAGTGTAGACATCGTCTATGGCAATAACATTCTATCCCTTATAATTTATATTTTCCTATCATGAATTCATCTGCTAATCATATGGTAATTAATTATTTTTTTAAGAGAATGATTAATGATGATATAAGAAGCTCTGCAAGTTCAACTCTAAGAAAGATCATCTGATCAGTTCATATATGATATGAATATGCATCTTAAGACACATTGTCTTAAACCATTAACATTTCGTTTAGAGTTCAATATATTTTTATTTAGTGTGTCATTCTTAAATCGAATAACAAACACATCTAAGAAAATCAAACTTTCATTTTTTTAAAAAATATCAAATATCAATGAGAATGTTGTACCATTATTATCACTTTTGAAATTTATTATTTGATTATGATGCATTGTTAGAGTTATAGTTATTTAAGTATTATGGAACATATGATTTACTATTTTAACTTATTATGTTGTTGAAATATTTAATTGTTTGTTATTTGTGGATATTTGTTATTATTTCTGTATAAAATAAATTCTTATGAGTTTACGAGTCAAATTTATCGAACTTTCACGAGTCTACATAAACTATCAAGTTTGATAACCTTGTCCATGGATAATCTCCACATAGAGGTTAGTACGACTTTACTTTATCATGAAGAATTCTTGTATATCAACTTCAAGCCATAAAGCATGATCATGTTTATGCACAATTGGGCCTAATTAGGTTGACCCAAGTCTATAAATACATAACTTATTACCTTTTGTCACTTTAGTCCTTTCTTTAAATGTTTTCAAAGGATTTTGAGTCCTAACAGATGGCATGACCTTAAAAATAATTTCTATTCTAAATGACATTAATCCAATCTTTCATATTTAAATAAACGGCTTAAAAATAGTTTCTATTCTAAATGACATTAATCCAATCTTTCACATTTAAATAAACGTTAAGAAAATCTTACGCACGAACACTATCTACACAATCTAGCACCATTGCAAGTAAGTGATAACATTCTTTTGGATAGTGTTAACATTCTTTTACTGATGTTAAAAATAATCTAATACAATTGTACACTTTAAATTTTCTCAAGTATACTTGTGGCACATTTGAACAGTATTTCACTTATGTATAACAATAATGCATGTTTTATCGTACATGTGCAATAAGATTGAGATTTCATTTATTGAACACCCTTCATCTTGTTTTGAAGAACCAATTTCAATTGTATTAGTTTTTACTATATAGAACCCAGGCCGGTTTGATTTTGAAACTAAGTTTTCACCATTTAACATTAAGACCACAGATGACATGTTAGGCCTATCTTCTGGATTTTGTTGTACACACATTGGACCAACATGAATTCACTGTAATAATTTTGAAGATATGGCTGCACCATCATCTAATATGTCATCTAACAACTCTAGTGGTCTTTCTTCAATCCATAATCTCCATACCTAGAATAACATGAACAACACAACACAAGAGAGCTAAATCCATATTCAAAATTTCAATTGATGCATTGTGGACATATGGGAGTTGCAATGAATGATATATTTTTCTCATTAAAGATGGCTTCAATGCTACATGATAACTTCCTTTAGAAAATGGAATACTAAGAGTTTGATTGATTTGATTTTGTCTTTTAGTTTTTGAAAAGAGTTTTTAAAAATAGTTTTCAAAAAATATTTTCTAGAAGAGGAGAAAAAAAAACTTATTGGATAAGTGTTATTTGAAAACTGTTTTGAAGATGTAAAAATGAAAAAAAATTATTTATATTTATGGAAATATCATTAATGAAAAGCAAAAAACAACATATTTTCATTGTATTTTGAATTTTCAAAACAAAAACAGAAAACTGAAAAGCAAATCTACTTAAAATTGTTCTTGTTTTTTAGTTTTTAAAAATAAAAAACCAGAACTATTTTGAAAACTGTTTTAAGAAAGTAATAACTAAACGAATTTTTTAGTTTTTAAATATTAAAATACTGAAAATAATTTTATAAAACTGTTATCAAACAAACATTAAAAGTTCAAAGATTTTGAGGAGAATAATAATTGAGGCAGAAATTAAACAAGTGATAAAGGAAAATAATGCAGCTAAAATTAATGTACAAGAAGATAGGAAAAATATATCCAGTTAGAGCTTAAGTGGCCTAGGAGGTTAAGAAGATGATCGTGAGGGTCATGAAATCCACGATTCCTCCCACTAATGATCTCAAGTACAATGACAATGACACCATAACTGAAAACATCATATTTGATTGAGAAAGACTCGTGCATGCATATTCTGGAGGTATATAACCGCTACAAAACTACATTAAGCTTAGGAAATGAGACTTTAAAAAAGGTTGGAGCATATTAAAACACAAATAAGTTTTCTTATTATGTTCTCATCACTCTATTTGTATTTGCCTCATCTTCATTTCCTCCAAATGTTCTAGCTAATCCAAAATTTGATATCTTTATATTCATATTGTTATCAAGAAGGATGTTATTGTTTTGCGATCTCTACGTAGGATTCTTATGATAGAATCTTGATGAAGATAAAAAATCCTTGAGCAATTCCATCAATAATTTTCAAGCGTTTGATCCAATTTAGTAATTTACGTTGCACTGTGTCTAACAAATTTAAATTTTTATGTTAGTAGGGAAACTACATGATTGCAAGAGAGAAAACAAAGGTATAAGTTTGATGGCTATTAATGCTCAAACCAAAAATAAAGTAATCCAAGCTTCCAAGCCATAAAGGTATAAGTTTGAAAACTAATCCAAATCAAAACAAACCACAAATACATAACTCTTATAATTTTTTCACAAATAATATCTAGTTTAGAAGATATGATATAACTCATGTTATAAATATACTTATGTGGAAAATAAATAATAGTAATTAATACTACTATGATTTTTACCAGTTAAATATGTTATCAAATTTTATTTTTCAAATAGTTTTAGAGTAAGGTTGATTTTCAGTAAATTAGCAATAGATATTTAAATGCTGATAAAAAAATAGATTTTAAATAATTCTCAAATTAAAACAAACTATTTAACTATTTTTATAAATATTAAAAATCATATTAAATAATACTTAATAATATATTTTCAAAACTGTAAAAATCAAACCAAACCAAATCGTTAAAGATTAGTTTAGTTTAATTGAAATTTTATAATATTTTCAAATCAAACTCCATTTAATTTTTTCTGTTCGGTTCAAGTAACTTTTATGATAAAAAACAAATCAAACAAAACATCTTGGATTTTTACCGTGCAAGTTGAAAAAAACAAAAAACAGGTAGCAAGAAATGGACATTTCAAACCAGACAAGACATCTTACATGACATCTAGTAATAATCTCTTTTAATATTTACATTTCATTTTAAATGTTTCTTAATGTTAAAATTCTTCTAAAATACTTTATATTTATATTTATATATATATATATATATATATTTATTAATAGCATAACTTTTTAACATTCGTGAATCATAAAGATTCACAATATGATTACATTTAAGATTAAGAAATTTGACTTTCTAATTTTATTTTTTTTAAAATTAATTCACCCGTTCTCGCAAAATTCTAGTGTTACCATCTTGTGAACAAAACAACCCGTTCTTTAGGCAATGATCAACAAACCCATCGAGTATCAACATCAAGGACCAAAACCAAATTAAGAACCCTAAACATGCATAAACCATTGTTACCTTCTTCTTGTTTACTTTACTTCTATGAGCAATTATCGACAAACCCATCAAGGTATCAACAGTAAATGCCAAAACCAAATTAAAAACCCCAAACATGCATTAAGAACCCCATTTAAGACAAACTTCGATATTGAAATAAACCATGAGATTGACATAACTCTAGTAAGGTTGATAGTTTTTTCGTTTTTTGACAAACTAAGGCTGATAGTTCTAAACTATACTACAGAAAAAATAACGTTGTAGTTTTAATAAGTCAGAACTTAAAACTTTACTAAACTAAACTCACAATTAGTCTATTATAAGATCATCCTTTCAACAACTGGTTGTATCAAATTTGAGTTTATCATGAAAAAAACCTAAAATATTATCAATTACCTGTGAATTTTAATCAAGGAAATCACAATTGTCAATAATGAAGAGCAGATCCACCCTTTCTTTCCAATAAATTTCATACGATCATCCTTTCAAGAGAGAGATAAGAGATAAAAGTAATAACCTGATTAAAGGAAATTTGCATGATTAAAAAAATGAGAAATGAAATATAACGTGAGAAGTGAAGATATAAGAGAAGAAATTTACTTAAACTAAACACAATCAGCACAACTATGTTTGCAATCTAATGCTTGGATTGAAAGTCTTCCATGAATATTTTTAAGAACTGAAGTTTACTACCAAATTGAAGTGTGTGTCATAAAAATATGTGATGAACTTAAAGAAGTGAAGCTGTAACAATTATGATAGATGAAGTTACGATGTCTCTGTCTCAAAAAGATTGAAAAGGACAATTTCACGAGACGAATTGACAATTTCAAGCTACATTACCAAAGAGATATGATATCTAACTATAAGTGAAAAATAGCAATGAAGCATCACATGCCATGTGATTTTTGTCGTGTTGCTAATTTATAGATTCTGCTTTTCTGCATCACATTTTCATACGCAATCATTTTAAGATTCTTAGATATATCAGACCGGTTAATTATTAAGTTCTTCATCAAAGTTTATAATTTAAAAATTGAGAATATTGGAATGACTTTTTTTTATACCAAAAAATTAAATTGTTTATTAGAATAATTCATCTTTATATTATTTACTTAAATAACTTATTTTACTATTCACAATTAATTGAAAAAAACCGATTTTTCTCGATCGTTATTTTTTTTAAACATCTATAAGAAATCAGCTGAATAGCAACTAATTTCTTATAAATTTTTGTCTTTAGATTTGTCTTTTTCAGAATTTTTTAATTTGTTTTTTATGTTTTTTGTGATATTTTTATTTTTTTAATAATTTTTTGAGTTAGTTTTTTTAAGTTTTTTTAATTTTTTTAAATTATTTTTTAGATTTATTAAATAGATAACTATTGTTTTTTATTAAAAGACTAATTACTTTTTTTAAAATTTACATTTTAATTATTATTTTAATGTAATGAATCATTTGTTGAAGTGAATAATGTTTCATATCTAACGCAAAATTGCCCAATTCCAAGTTTCAATTTCATAATTAAGTATTAATTCAGACCCAAAGTTTCATAAGTCTCTTTTATGCTAAAAGAGAGATACTATACCATGAGACATAACATACCCATGAATCTCGATATCAACTAATTTAACCTTACCAATGAATATATTATTTTTTAAGTTAATTAAATTTGAGAGTTTATGTAAACTTGTAAAAATATGATAAATTCGATTCATAAATTTGTAAGAATTTATTTTATATTAAAATAGTAAAAAATATTTATAATTAACCTACAATTAAATATTTTAACAATATAATAAGTCAAAATAGTAAATCATATATTTCACATTACTTAAATAACTAAGTCTAATAATGCACTATTATCAAATAATAAATAAAAGATGATAATAATAGTATAATATTTTTATTGATATTTGATATTGTTAAAAAATGAATGTGTGATATTCTCAAAAAAACATTTGTTCTTTGATTTAAAAATGACATACTAAATAAAAATATTATTGAACTCAAAATACATATAAAACAAACTGATTTGTTAACTCGACAACTCGGTAATAAACTCGAGAACTTATAAAGTTTACATAGAATCTATTGAGTTTACTGAAAAGAGAATTTACACATAAGTTAAGTCTTAAATGGTAGATAAACTTGTAAACTTAAAATTAAGAATTTAAAAATTAATTCAAAAGTTTGATAACATGTTATTATTTCTTATAACACCATAGACAGTATAACATTATTCTGTTCACTTCTCACAGGAAAAAAAAAAAATCTGCTGAGCATAAATTCATGTTAGACATTAATTTCGTTAACAAATTGAACATCTTGTTACCTTCTTTATTCTTGTTTACTATACTTTTATTTCTTTTAAATTAATTCACCCGTTCTTTCCCCAAAATTCTAGAGTTACCATCTTGTGAACAAAATAACACCTCTTCTTTGAGTAATGATCAACAAACCCATCAAATATCAACATCAAGGACCAAAACCAAATTAAAAACCCCAAACATGCATTAACAACCCCATTTAAGAAAAAACTTAGATATTGAAATAAACCATGAGACTGACATAACTCTGTTAAGAGTGATAGGTTTTTTTTTAATTTTTTATAAAACTAACACGGATAGTTCTAAACTGTGTAACACAGAAAAAATATGATGTAACTTTAATAGGTCAGAACTAGAACTTACTAATAACTAAATTGTCAATTAGTTTTAGCACGAGTTTAATTGGTATACATTATTAATATAAAATATTTTTATACTGACATTTAATCATAACTTTTCATTTATCAAACTTTTAAAGCACTAATAAGTAAAGTCAACAAATTTACCCTGAATAAAGGGTTGTGATTGAATGTTAATATAAAAATCCTCTATACTACCGTGTATACCAATTAAACTATTATAAAATAAAAAAAGGAGAGAAATTAATTGTATCAAATTTGAGTTTATTATAAAAAAATCTAAAATACTATGAGTGTAATTAATATACACTATCAGTCTAAAGATTTTTATACACATTTAATCAGAACCTTTTATTCATGATAAATTTATTGAATTTACTTATTAGTAGTTTAAAAAAAATTATTGAATGCTAGTGTAAAAATCTTTTACACTAACAGTGTAAACCAATTAATTCAAATATTATTATTTACCTTTAAATTTTAATCAAGAAAAACACAATTTTATTAATGAAGAGCAGATTAACCCTTCTCTTCCGTAAATCTCATAAGATAATCTTTTCAACCATTACACTCAAGACAGAAGTAAGAGACAAAAACAACCTGTACAAAGAAAATTTGATTAAAAAATGAGGAATAAAAGGAATTAAAATTGAGTAAAGAATAAAGAGAAGAAATTTACTTAAACTAAGCTCAATCAGCAGAACTATGTCAATCATGCTAAATTGGATTGAAAGTGTTCTATGAATATTTCTAAGAACTGAAGTTTGCTACTAATAAAGTGGTGTTTTTTTTTTCTGGAGTAAAGACAGTAGAACTTTGACAATTGTAATAAATGAGGTTACAGTGTTTTTGTCTGTTTCAAAAGACTCAAAAGGATAATTTCACGGGATGGATTTACAATTTCAAGCTACACTACCAAAGAGATATGATATCTAACCATTTATAACTTATAAATAGCAATATCACATAACATGTGATTTTAGCAGCACATGTAACAGTGATAAATAAAAAACAAAATGTAACAGTGATAAATGAACAGTTCAACTTGTATCGTGATGGTAGCTTTATTCATTTTACAGTCCTGTCGTTACAGTTTCAAAGTCCACTGTCTTTTCTAATTTTTAAAAAAATTATATTTTTTTAATAAATTAAATGAGGTTATAGTACTAGTTATTTATAAATGAGGTTATTTATTTATAAATAAATAAATAAAATTTATTAAAAAATAAATTGAATAAAACCTACCATTTAATTGATTAAAAAAAAAAGAGAAATATTAATACTCCAATTAAAAACGACACTATAAACATTGCTTAGAGTATCCTAGTTATTTCTTAAGTACTTCACCAAAGGTTATGATTTAAAAATTGACAATATTAGAGCAGGGACATGTAAGTTGTATAGAAATCAAAGTTAACAGAGGTTTTCAATCGAACTTTGGTGGCGTGGGTTTAATAATAAATATTACGCTTACAACTTTTTCATTGCTAAAGTTTTAAAAAAAAATAATTTTTAGTTTTTAAAATTTAAAAATATTTATTTTAATTTTTAATTCACTTTCACTCCTTCTTCTGTTAATATTGTTAAAAAATAAAAAATAAGAAATATATTTTTGTATTTGTGTATCATTGTTTCCCTTAATCTTAACTTCCTCCATCTTCAATTTCACACCCAGTATAATCAAACAGGCTGAAACTTATAAATGAATAACATTAATACAAAAAACAAATTAATTTTAGTGAATAAGAAAAATATTTTTGAATAAATATTAGGGAAAAAATGATATTTGGTGAAAATTTAAGAAAAAAAACTTACTTAAGTCTAAATATTAATTTTTGAATAAATATTAGTACATGCTTATGATTAAAAATTAAATTTATTATACTTTAATTTTAATTGATATATATTATTTATGAAGTTAAGAATATTTTTATAGACATTCATTGAAAACGAGTGCAAAACAATCAATTAAAATTAATAATTAGAACTGTAGGTTAAAATAAAAAAATTTAATTTAAAAATAGTATTTTAGGATGAAATGTTATCATTAATAAAAATATTTATATTTATCATGTTATTATGTATTGATATTATTAATGATACCAAAAATAATTATAATATTCATAAATTATTATTAATAATAAAATTAAAATTAATGTTAATATTAATAATTAGAATCATAATACTCCATCGATCCCATTTTTTTGTTGTACGTTCTTTTGAAAATATAAAAACTAGTCCCTCTTTTATAAAATAAGTATCTCATTTGAGAAAAAAATATTAAAAAAATAAGTGTAATATTTAACCTTTTAATATTATATTAATTTTTTTACTAAAACTTTTAACAAAAAATTTTAATTAAATTTTTAATGCAATATTAAAATGAGATTAATTTTTAAAAATTTTATTTTTTATATACTTTTTTTGCTTTTATATATTTTTATCTCTTGAATATTCAATTAAAAAAATTATATATATAATAGAAATATTCACAATAATAATAAACTACTTATTTGTATTAATAAAATTTTTAACAATCTTTCATCAAGTAAAAAGATAAATATTCATATAGTCATAAAGAAATTAACATCGAGAACAAAAAACTTTACAAAATGACGGACATTTTTATTCTCATTCTTAGTCTCTTAAACTTATCTTGTTTTCGATATCTTAGATATGAGATTTACGTCACATTTTTATTTCTGCCGTGTATATGATATATCTATACTCATCTTGTATCCTAAAAAATTTATTATAACTTTTTTAATAAAATATAAGTTGATTGAATATAATAATATATATTAATTCAAAAGATATTTAATAAATACAAAATTTATAATTTATATGTAAAACCTTTCTTGAAATAAAAAAATATAATTTGAGAAGTAAAGTAAGAATCTAAAAGTTAATTTAATTTAAAAATTAAGTGAAATAAATTAAAAATAAGAATTTGAAATATATTATTATTACAATAAAAGCAAATACCATGACGAATACCAGACGGGTAAGTATCTATATTCACATTTCTAATTTAATATAGAGATTTTTCTTAACTATACTTATCTCTCTTAAAATAAAAAATTTTCTTTCAATTTCATAATAAATTAAAGAATTATTTACTTTTTATGAGTTTATTTTGTTAGAATGTAAGTGTAAGTTGAAGTTACACATTGATTAAAAATTGAAAAATTAAATAATATATAAGTAAGAAAAACTCATAACCTAATATTTTAAAGCTTTAAGTTGAATATAATGTCATGTTCTTTTATATATAGACTCATGACTCATTGTAGTGTATATTTGTCCCGTGTTTAACTTTCTCGATTTAACCCATCATATTTGTCATGTATAAATATAAAATATATGATAAATAGATTTTTTTTTTTTTAACTTTGTTATTATGACAATGAAATGTGGAAAGTTTTGATTAATAACGTTTAAGACAAGCGAGTCTTGTATGCTGGGATTGTCATGTTTATTTACTGACACAAGAAAACAATGGTGCAGTGACAGAGGCAGATAAGTTGGGAAACAAAATAAAAGAAAGTCTGATAAAGCAGTTTTATACACTTCTCCATTTTCTTATATTTTTTATTCATTAAATGCATATACGCATGCTGTGATACGGAATAAATTAATATATTTTTCTTAAACTATTGTTAATAATAATAATAATATCGTGTACATAATAAATGTTTTCCTTTTCTGTGTTGTAAAAAAATAACTTTTGTTACATGATTTAATTAATGTAATTATTAAGTAGAATATAACTATAATATATAACATTCTAATATTATTGTTCACGGTAAACCATTGTAATTTTAAATTATTGTTTTCAAAATTTTTGAAACTTTCAAAATTAAAGTGGGAAACTTTATATCTCAAATCATGTTTAGTTTTCTGTTTTCATCTATTAGAAAATGTCATATTGTTAAAGATTTTTATGTTTTATGTAGTTTATTAAATGATACAGTGTCTCATGATTGATGACAACAGAAAATCAAACACAATTTGCAAACAGAAAATTTTGATCTATTAGGATATATTTAATCTAGGAATTTAAATAAAGATTTTAAATCAAAATCTGATATTGAAAAAATATATCATTAAAGTGAAAGTTGAGATCTCTCCAGCATATAAATCAAAGTGTTGTACAATATGTGTATGAACAATGAAATGCAAATAAACATTTGAGTCTCAAACAAAATGTGCATCTACATTTCCTCTAGATAGTATATATAGAGACAAAAGAAAATAAACATACACATTTTGGTTTAAACCAATGTGCATACTTTTTTTTTTTTTATTTTGTATATATACATCCTATTTTTTAATGTGAATGCTCATTCTAGTTTTTTTTTTTTCATTTTAATGTTATCATGCTCAATATTAATATTTTTTCATTTTAATATTATCATTAATATTAATGTTAAATATATATAATTTTGTTTATTTTAATTTTTTATGTCATTTAATTTAATTAATTAATTTTATTTTTAAAAATAAATCTAATATTTTATAAAAAATAAATTATAAATAAAATTTAAATAATAGGTCGATGCAAAACCTCTTAATTAATATCCTAAATATAAACTAGAAATTGCCTGCCCATAAGGCAAGACTCTTTTGGCAATTTCGTTTTCCCAACGAATCACATGTCGACTTTCATCAACGTGTTCCTTTGCCGCTGCAAATACCGCAATGTTGAAGCCATGTATATGACATTAAAGTTTAAGTTTCCATATAACATATTTTCTTATCAAGTTATATTTTCTTAAGAATATGTTATATTTTGTTACTTGTATATGACATTAACAAAATATAACATATTTTCTTAACATGTTTTGCCTTTAAAAGAAAAATATAACATATTCTTAACAAATATATGACATTAAAGTTTAAGTTTCCATACAAGTAGCAGATCATCAAACAATGTGGAAGTTGTATAATAGTTTAAAAATACAACTGCCTCAAACAGTCAACTTAAATATTTCTTCTATCAATGGAAACCCTTTTTAAATTATTTAAGTATGTATCATAAATTTAATAGAAGATCTTTTTTTAATTATTTGTTTTTTGAAAAATAAGTCATTTTTCATGGGACAATTTTTTAAAAGAGTGTTTGGCTTAGCTTTAATTTTTAAGGAGAAAAAACTAAAAGAAAAAAAAAATGTACCAAGCACTTAGTCTTAAAAATACACAATCAAAGTCCTATTTACAGTCATTAAGCAACATCACAAATTGTAGTTGATTTGTCTCATAGTTATGCACATAGTTAACTCCTTGGTGAGGATCAAAATCTTAGGATTTGACGTTAAACAAAAGTGATCAAGGAATGAACTCAATCACGTAATTTCATTACTGGATGCAGGACCGTGCCAATTTGTTAGGCCTAAGCGTGCTATTTGCAACCCCACCTAGATGAAGGATTACTTTTGAGGCTAGTAGTTTGTTTGTTGAGTTGTTTTATGGAGTTTTTCTCATTGCATATCTATAATTTATCACTCCACCTCCATAGTTTTGCAATAGACAAAAGTGCCCTTAGGTAAAAAAATTTAAAATTTATTTCCTTCTTGTGTAGTTCTTTTCCCTCTTGCGTAGTTTTCTCCTTCTCCATAGTTCTTCTCCTTTTTTGCACATCTCTTTCTTCGTTGTTCCCTTGCCTGTGCCAATCTGGACCACGAGTCCTTGTGTTTGTCGCATTTGTAAAAGAATTGTTTTTATAAGTCCAAATTAGCCAATTAGTGTTGGTCCTAAGGGGGAATCTAGAAGGGATTGAATAGATTCACCAAAAATATTTTTCATAATTTTTCTATTCAACAGTATCAAGTAGTTAAAAAATGCCCCCTTTCAAAAATTTCCAAAATCTACCTTGTTTTGTAAAAATGGGTTTTTTAAGAATTCAACCCTTTAAACAAAATACCAATCAACTCAATTCCTCCAACAATGATTTCAATTGTAATTGATGAAAAACTTAGCAAGAATGTTTTTACAAGTTATTCAGAATCTGAAAGAGAGAATAGAAAGTGTGAAAACCAAACCCATAATTGTTGGGTTAAAACCCAAATTCAATAACAAGTAAAAGATGAGAAAGAATTAGATCCATGTAAGAAAACTTGATAATATACTACAGTTGCCAAAACCCAGTTAGTGATGCTCCAAGAATTCAATAAAACTGAAATTTAAAAAGTGTAAGGAAGAGAGAATTTGCACAGTGATTTATACTGATTCGGTTAACCTGACCTACATCCAGTTTACAAACTTAGCCTTCCGCTAATCTACTTTTCACTAAAATCTTATACATGCACACCACACATACATATTTTAATCTCGGAAATATTTAAACCACACACAAAAAGAGGCTTCCTCTTGCACCCCACAAGAGTTTGCTAAACCGCGACACCCCGCCACTCACAACGCCTAACTTGCAAAACCCCACTACACGATTTCACAACAATCTCAAGAACACCTCAAGAAATTGTAAAACTTTTTCAAAAATACAAAGAAGGGTATAGTAAAATATTACCTGAAGTGAGGAATACCCAAACAAAAAGATCAAAATTCAATTGAGTCTCTTCCTTGAATCTTGAAATTGAAGCACCTTCAAACCATAAAAAATGGTTATGAATCTTGGAGAGAATTCTGTAAATTGTATTAGAGAAGCAAACACTTAATGGATCTTTCAAAAGTTGTTAAAATCAGTTTTCAAAATGCTTTTATATCAATTTTGATGTAGGATAAGCGATTACCAACTTGATTACCTGATATCCTGCTCAAAACTAATCCAAAGTGCTTGTTCTCTGGAATAATTGATTACAATTTTCAGGTAACCAATTATCACAGAGAGCAATAATTCTAGAACACAAAATTCTCGAAGGGTAATCGATAATTGTTTTTAGGTAATCAATTAGCTCACCTAAAATTCTATTTTTGAAGCTTTTCCAGCATAACCCAGCCTATGTAATCTATCCAAAATTATCCCAAACACATTCTCAAGCTTAACTAAACACACAATAAAAGTACCACATCTATAAACGTGTTTGGTGCCATAAAATTGATTTAAGAGCAAAAACAAGGAGAGAAAAAGCAAAACCAAAACTTCAAAGCTCCTTATACTCATGCTTCAATGCCTTTGGTTCCAACAATCTCCCACTTTTTGGTTTTGATGAGCCAACCCACTCTTGAGCTAAGCTTTACTCTTCTAGTACTATCTAGTATCTTTGCTCTTGAATCAAGCTTTGATTACACTTGAGAATTGTATCAATATCTTCATAATCCTTATCTTTTCCATATTTTCTACATGTCTTCTCCATATCTTCACCATGTCTTTTCCCCCTTTTGACACTTCAAACAAAAAGGTGAAAAAGACAAGATGCACATAAAATCAAGTGATATGTAAGGAAAATGAAATAGATGGAAGGGCTTAATTTAGCAAGATTGAAACTCCAACTGGTGTAGTGCAAATGCTGAACAAAAGGGTTAAAAATGTTGCACAATTATGCAAAAAAATACTGCATAAAATAGTCCAAAAAGTGTTGCAGAATTTAACTTCCAAGGTCCTACAGATAAAAGGCTTATTTCTACCACTGTTCTTTATCAAACAGACATCAAGTTAGCATAAATAGAATCATTATTGTAGGCAATTGGTCAATGAAAAAACCAGCCAATACACAAATTCAAAACCAAGAATTAAGCTTTCATTGATATTGCAAATGATATTACATTCAACATAGTCATTACAAGGTTAGAGCTTAATCAAGGTACCAATACAAGTTTTGAATTTTGAAATTAAAAGTAAACAAGCAAGAGGCTGAGAAACAAGTAAAACATGAAGACAAATATAGAAATCTAAAATGAGATAAGTTGAAAGGCAACAAAAAAATCAACAATGCAAGTCCTAAATGCCTAGTCCTAAAATGAAGATGCTTTGACAATCCTAATTCTTAGGTCCAGGGAAGGGGACATCCAACAAATCCAATCCCTCAAAAATTGATTCCAAGAAGTCTTTGATCTCCCGGGACTTTTTTTCATGCATCGTCCACATGTCCCCCCATCTACTTTAGGATCATCTCTTCAAAAGGAGTTAGCAGCTTTGGTTCCATGGACTCATCTTCATCTTCAACTTGCATATATTCCTTAGTCATCCAACCTTCATCAGTCTTGATTAGTTTCATAATTTTCAAGGTCCGGTCTTTGACAAAGTGAACATCTCTGGCCTTATTGGTGGTGTATACTCCATATCGTTCTAGAGCTTTTGATACAAAGACTGCATATGGGCATTTATACTCATCTAGATGACGAGTCTTCATCATGGTATCCTTTATTGTAGTTACCCACTTCACCTTGATACTATTCTTCATTGCACATAACAAAATCATATCCTCTTCTAGGATCTGTGCATGATTGCTTCTACGGGCAGCCAGTATCCAGGCAATAGAATAATGGGGCAATTTATCATCCACCTTCATGCCTTCAGTGTTGAACACAAGTTTTTTCTTAGGATCTTTCTTCACACTTCTTCCTGATTCCCGTTCATCAGATCTTACTAGCATAGATTTGAAAACCTCAATTTTTCTGTAATTGACCCCATTCTCCTTAAGGTCATCCACATTGACATTTATACAAAAATTTACAACTCCTCCAAGGGTAAAAAAATCTCATCAGTTAACACAATTTTCTTCTTTTTTACTTCAAAAACTAAATTCCTATAATAATCATGCTTCATATTTGAGTAAAATACCCTAACCAAGTCTAGGTAAAATTTCCCTTTGAGCTAAGTAAACTTGGATAGCCCTTGAAACTCTAGATCATCATGAAAACTAAATCCATTCTCAGTAAGCCAATAATAGATGAATACGTTCAGAGAGTTGGCTTCTCTACTAGAATAGCTCTTGTTAAAGTGGTTTTGTTGCTCTTGAGAGGAAAACCAGTCATGAGAATAATCCTTGGTTTTGGCAGGAGAACCTTATGCTGGGTGTTTTGGGGCAGATGGCTTCCTAGGTGTAAGCTTTGATCTAAACTCCCTTCCCATGGTTGTATGCTTGACCATCTTTCTTCTGCTTGAATTCCCTTGTTCCATGGTTAGGGTTTTGGTGTAAGAAATTTAGGGTTAAGAGAAGAGGAACCCATTCTTGATTAAGAAACCTACTTTTGATTTCGGATTGATTGGTGTAGATAGAGTTTGAGGAACCCTAGCTTCTCCTGGAATTTTTGCACCTGAAGTTTCTCTTAGAATCAATTTGAAGATTTTTAAATGAGTTGAATGCACACCATTTTTATTTTTAAACTCAGATCTGAAAATTTGACACAAGTAATCGATTACTACTGTAGGGTAATCAATTACCTTGAGGACCATACTTGGGTTTGGAAAATCTAGCCTCGAGGATAATCGATTACTTGTAGTGGTAATCGATTACCACAGAGCAAAATCATCGAAACAAGTATTTTGTGCAATTCCATACCAATCTATCATAATGCAATGCTTCTAATACATGAATAATGATCACATGCACTCAATTTCAACCAAATCAAGCAAATAACATGCATTCACACAATTAAACGTTATAAGGTCAATCAAATAATATTAGAATCAAAGTTCATGAGTGCTTACTATACCAAGCTCTCTTTTAACCTTGTAAAACCTTTCTCTTGGTAGTGGTTTGGTAAATATATTAGCTAGCTGAGACTCAGTTCCAATGAATTGGACTTCACAATCTGCTTTCTTTACATCATCTCTCAAAAAATGATGACAAATCTCTATATGCTTTATTTTTTAGTGAAGTATAGGATTCTTTGTCAGACCGATTGCACTTGTGTTGTCACACTTAAGAGGAATCTTGTTGATTGTGATGCCAAAGTTTTCAAGTTGCTACTTTAGCCATAAGGATTAAGCATAACAACTCCCAGCAACTATGTATTCTATTTCGGCAGTAGATAAGGCAACACATGCTTGCTTTTTACTGGTCCATGATACCAAGTTGTTGCCAAATAGATGGTAGGTTCCACTTATGCTTTTCCTATCTAACTTGTAACTTGCAAAATCTGAGTCAGAAAAGCTAATTAAGGAAGGATTTGTACCTTTGGGATATCACAATCCCATATCAAGTGTTCCTTTTAGGTACTTCATGATCCTTTTTACTGTAGTTATGTATGATTCTTTTGGTACAGCCTGATACCTACCACACAGACAAACATGAACATAATGTCAAGTCTAATAGTAGTTAAATATAGTAAAGAACCTATCATTTCCCTGTATTTGGACATTTCAACTGGATGTCCTTTCAGATCAACATCTAGATAGTAGTTGGTTCCCATAAGAATGTTAGAGAGTTTGCACTTTTCCATATCAAATTTCTTGAGCAACTCCTTTGCATATTTGGTTTGATTAAGGAAGATTCCTTTCTCCATTTGCTTGACTTGCAAGCCTAAGAAGAAGTTCAACTCCCCCATTATTAACATATCAAACTCCCCTTGCATTTTGGAAACAAAACCCTCACAGAGAAATGTGTTAGTGGAACCAAATATAATGTCATCTACATATACCCAAACCAACAGAATATCTCATTATAAATTGGGTTTTGTCTACCTTTCCTCTTTCAAAGTTCTGAGACAGGAGCAATTTACTTAACCTTTCGTACCACTGCATTGGAGCTTGCTTAATACCATAAAAAACTTTCTTAAGCTTATACACATGATAAGGAAACCTGTGATCTACAAAACTAAGAGGTTGTGAAACAAACACCTCTTCATCAAGGAAATAATTCAAAATGGCACTTTTTACATCCATTTTGTATAGCTTAAAGTAAAAAACATATGTAAAAGCAAAAAAGAGCCTAACAACTTCTAATCTAGTTACTAGAGCATATGTTTCACCAAAATCTATACCTTCCTATTGATTATAGCCCTTAGCTACTAATCTAGCCTTATTTTTGGTATGGTTCTTGTTTCATCTAATTTGTTTCTAAATACCCATTTAGTTCCTATGAAATTCATGTAATCCTTATATGGCACTAGTTTCCAAACATCATTTCTTTTAAATTGATTTAATTCATGATGCATAGCTAACAATCAAAATTTGTCATTCAAAGCATCATCCACAAAAAATGGTTCAATTTGAGAAACAAAAGCCATATGTTCACAGAATAGATTTAGAGAATGTCTAGTAGTAACCCCCTTCTCAATATCACCAAGTATGTTGTCAAGGAAGAGATCTCTAGGTGCCCTCCATTCTTTGGGTAAAGGTTGAGCTTCAAGTTCATTTAAGACTTCCTTTTCCTTTAAGTTAGTAGTGTTTTTTTATTTTTTCAAGAGGAATATCAGTTGTATCTGCATCATCATCATCTACCAAGGAAACTTCCTTTTTTGGGGGGTTAGTTTCATCAAATACCACATGAAAAAATTCTTCAACAGTTAAGGACCTTTCATTAAAGACTCTATAAGCTTTGCTACATATAGAGTAACCTAAAAATACTGCTTCATCTGCTTTAGCATCAAACTTACCAAGATTATCCTTGTTGTTCAAAACAAAACATTTGCATCCAAATACCCTATGGTGAGAAATATTTGGTTTTCTACCTTTGAATAACTCATATGGTGTTAATTTAAAAAATGGACGAATCAGAATCCTGTTAAGCACATAACATGCAGTACTTACAACATCAGCCTAAAAGTACTTAAGCATGGAATTTTCATTAAGCATTGATCTAGCCAATTCAATCAAAGATCTTTTTTTCCTTTTCACCACATCATTTTGTTGTGGTGTTCTAGAAGTAGAAAAATTGTGATTAATGTCATGCTTTTCACAAAATTTCTCAAATTCATCATTTTTGAATTCATCACCATTATCACTTATTAAGGTTCTAATTTTCATCTCTTTTTCATTTTGGATCTTCTTGGAAATTTTGAGAAAAGCACAAAATTCATTATTTTTATCAAACAGAAAAGCAACCTGAGTAAATCTAGAATAATCATCAATAATCACCAATCCATACAAATTACCACTTAGGCTTATAGTTCTAGAAGGTCCAAAATAGATCCATGTGCAAAATTTTAAGTGGTATAGTGGTAGAAACAGAATTGATGGATTTAAAAGACTTTCTAGACTACTTTCCCTTTTGACATGAATCACAAAGGCCATCTTTAGAGAACTTCAAGTTAGGTAGGCCAATCACAAGATTCTTAGGTGCAAGTCTATTTAACTGTCCTAGATTTATATGAGTAATGCGTGGTGCACTCCTCATAATGTTAAGCCAAGGATCTCTTCAAGAGGTTGCTCCAAAGAAGAAGATGAAGGATGAAAGGCAAGAAGATGAAGGTTGGAGGCACCACCTTAGAAGGATAAGCCTAGGGAAGACTTGCCACAAGGGAAAGAGCCCTTGATGAAAGCCATTGAAGGTTCTCTCTATTAGGAGAAGGAAGAAGACACTAAAAAATGTAGAACTTTCAAGTCTATTCAAAATTAAAGTGTAAAAATGATACAAGAGGAGGAGGTGCTTATTTATAGAAGAGGGAGCTTAAGGCTATGGGCCTTGAGTTGGATGTCCAACTTAAGGGTGATTAGGGGAAGGTTAGTTGAATTAATTAGGTGTTAATTGAGCTCATGGTTTATTAACACTTAATTAATTCAACAAGATCCAAACAAGGCCCTAAGATCAAGGGTCTTTGTTCCTCCAAATTTGAATTTGAATTTGGGGAGTGCCATGTCATCTCCCTCCAAAATTCAAATCCAAACATGAAGCAACAAGAAATGCTATGTAGGAAAGAGAGTTTGAATGGGCGGAGCAATTAGGGAACAAGGGGGGCCCTACTTGTCTCTCATGCTTTATGTGTGACTTAGGAGGGTGTGGGACAAGCTAGAGGGGTGTGGTTATCAAAACCACACATCCACATGGTCCCAAAAAGGCCACTAATGCACACACTCCACATAATAGACTAGTTACACCTCCCTTCAACTAAAACAAACGAAAAGAGGGCCAAAATACAAGCCAAAAGAAATACTAAATACACCTCCAAATACATGAACTAAAAGGCGCCAAATACAAGGCTAAAAAATGAAGACTATGGCCTAATCTTGATGTCCAAAAGAAGGTGAGGTCTTTCTTCCTCTCCTCTAGCCATGTCTTCTTTAATCCTCCTAGCCACAGCCCTTGTGATGGGACCTTGCTAGGGAGGATTGCACCATCCCCTCCCTCTTGAGAAGGATTTGACCTCAAATCTAACTCGTCCTCTTACTCAGCATCATCAGCACCTACAAAAGGAGTAAGATCAAATACATTAAAGGTAGAGCTGACTTCATAATCCTCTGGGAGGTCTAACCTATATGCATTGTTACCTAACCTCTCAAGGACTTGGAAGGGACCATCTCCTCTAGGGCTAAGTTTGGACTGCCTCTTAACAGGAAAATGATCCTTCCTATGGTGAAGCCAAACCCTTTGTAAAAAATGAGTTCCTTCCTCCCCTTGTTGTTATGAATTGCATACCTTTTTACCTATTGTTCAATATTGGATTTAACTCTTTCATGTAATTTTTTAATAAAATCTTCCCTAGAAACTCCATCCTTGTAAGAGTGAGCATTAGGGAGAGGCATAAGATCCAAAGGAGTAAGAGGGTTAAAGCCATAAATGATGCATTCTCCCCAAGCAAGGGCCCTATCACTAGGGCCATGGCTAGGAGAATAGAAGAAGACATGGCTAGAGTAAAGGGAGGAAGATCTCACCTCCATATGACCATCAAGTTATGCAAGCCATGACTTATTTACTTGTAATTTTTATTTTAGGAACCTAGGATTTTATTTTGGACATGTATTAGTCCATTTAATTTTCTAGGAGATGTCTTAGTAATAAGAAGGGGTAAGATTAGCTTTTGGGCCTTTATTTAGGAAATAAGGGGGTAGTTTGATAACTACACCCTCTTTTGCTAAATAAAACCCAAAACTAATAAAGGAGTAATCTTGGCCCTTGGATGAGGTAGCTTGGGCACCAATTCTCATCTAAAGGAGGATATTGTTTGGACTTTGGGCTTCAATCCTCCTCCCTTGGATGACTCCTTTTAATCCTAGCCCTTCATTTCCTTCATGACTTGTCCAAGAGGTTAGCTCCCTCTATAAAAAGGTGCTCCTTCACACTCTTGTATTTTTTGACACTTGATTGAATGGAAAAACCTTGAGTTGGCCAAAATTCTCTTAGTGTCCACCCTTCTCTCTTTGAGAATTCCTTAGGTTTTTATCAAGGGTTCCATCCCTTGTGGCAAACTTTCCCTCTTAGGCTTATCTTACCTTAAGTGGTGCCTAAAACCATCTCACTTCTTACCTCTCCACAAACCATTTCACCAAAGAAGAAAACCTCCAGAAAAAGATCAAGGGAGGCATGCATCTTTTGGTATCTAGAGCATTGGTTCTAGAGGTCTAAACTCTCTTCCTATCTCATTTATTTTTTCTTTCCATTTTCCTATTTTATTTTATCTTTAATTTCCGCAATTTTTTCTAGCTTTCCATTGTTGTTTATCATTTCCATTTATGTCTTGAGTTTATTGTTTTGAGTTATAGTTTATTTGCACCATTTATTTTTTGCTTGATGCAATTTATATTGTTCTTTTCTTTGCATCTACGTCTCTCCCATATTCATTAATTTCCGCTTAAGCTTTGAGTTGGGTGCTTTCTTGCTTGAATTTTGGTTTTGAGAATTTCTTGCTAAAAATCCATGCCGTTGTGGTGAATTCCACAAGCTTGTGCTCAAGAAATTTAGACCAAATTCTTGTGTTTCCTTGCACCTAGTTGCCTTGTTTTTGCTTTATTTTTAGCTTTTATTTTTCACTTTTATACTCTTGTGTAGTTGTCTATAAGTCATGTTTATAGTTTCCATTTTGTCTATTAATTCCTTTTAAGTTTAGCCTCTTTTGTTTTTACAAAAAAAAAAATTGAAACTTCTTAAATTGAGCAACATAGAGGATCATACCTCATGTCTAAGTCTCTTTAGAAGTTCATGTGCTTTTAGTTTCAAGCATATTCTTAAAAAAAAATTCAAAAATAGTTGCTCAATTTCCTTTGTCTTTATTTTCCTTATACGTATAATTAGTAGCTCATTTGTGTGGTAAAGGTAGTCTTGTTTGTGGGTGCTTTCACTTAAGCTATAAGTTTGGTATTTGTGTTCAACAAATTACTAAAAACTTAACAAAGCTTGAGTCCAGTGGCACACCAAACTACTAAACCATTAACACATCTATAGCTACTTTGCATTTTGAAGTCATTTCTAGTAGTACCTAAATTGTTGCTTTTAATTTTCTTTATTGTTCCAAGCGCATAACTCTTTGTTATCAAGCACTAAATTCACAATCAATTTAGGTGCATCTAGTAAATATTCAAAAAAAAAAAAACAAGAAACAAAGTCTAAAATAAAATACAAAAAAAACAACGAAGGATTCAAAAAAAAAAAAAAAAGAGAACAAACAAAAGAAAAGAAAGTTTGAAAAAAAATCATTTGATGTACCTAACCTAAAATTAGCAAGTGCTTCAACTTTGAACTTGGAACCTTAAAATAAATTTTATTACTTTTGGTACACTAGAACTTGATATTTGTGTTCTTCTACTCTTTAATCTAGTGCCATTCTTAGGTATTCCATTGTGCGCTCTCTTTCTTTTGTTTACCTTTTAGTTGTTGCTTGTATTTTAAATCATCTTTCTAGTTTGTCTTATATACTCTTACCATTTGGTTAAGTGTCCTTTTGATTGTGTTATCTTTTATTGCTTTTTGAGTTTCTATTCGCACCTCCCCTTGCTACTTTTGGTTTCTTTGGTTTGTGTGTTAGTGTCACTTTTGGGAGAAAGCTTGAAAAAGGAGCTTACCACAAGGGTAGCATATTTTGGAAGGTTGGACTAAGAGCCTAAGGGATCACCTCAAAAGGAAATACACCTAGCCGTGAGGACTTTGATTTGAGGGAGCATTTGGAGAATCCTTTTTTGAAGACTTTACTTTTTTTTTAATTTGGGTGTATTAATTTTGTAGTTTGGAGTTTGAGTGCCCTTAAGGCCATCCCTTTGGTTGTAATAAAATTTAATCAATTTTTTAGTTTCTCAAAAATTAGGTGAAGAAGGAAGAAGTGGTACACTTCCTTCAACACCTTAGGAGCTCGCTTTAGATCCCTTCTCTTTTGAATTTTTGCTTTAAAATTCTTACTTTATTTTTCTTATTCAAAGCGCTTAGAAGGCTAAAGAGTTCCAAAGACTCATCAAGCCATTTTAGGCAAGAAAATACAAAAAGAGAGGAGTGTTTGTTTGTGAAAATTTTTTAGCCACCTTTTTCCTCTTAGAAATTCAAGCACAATAACATCACACACCCACTCTAGTGCTCATAGTTATTCATCAAACAAAAGTGTAAACCAAAGAAATATTTCTAAAGATTACACTCTAGAAAACTTAAACATGGATTTTAGGGAGTGGATGACAAAAGAACAAGAGAGAAGAGAAGAAAAAAGGAGAGAAAAAGAGTCCAAGGAGAAAAGAAAAATAAAAGAAAGAGAGGAAGAAAAGAGAGAAAAAAGAGAGAAGGAAGAGAGAAGAATAAGAGAAAGGAGAGAAGATGAAGAAAGGAGAGAAAGAAAAGAAAGAGAAAGAAGAAAAGAGAAAGAAGAAGAAAAAAGAAAGCATGAGAATGGTGAGAATTACAAAATGAAAGGGATAGTCTTAGGTTCCCCATCTAGACATACCCATAGGAGTGAAAGTGAGGAAGAATACTACAATCATCCTAGGAGAAACTCCCATTCATCCATGCATAATAATGGGGACCCTCCAAGGGAGCCCAAAATTGATCTCCCCCCATTTCATGGGAGGGAAGATGTGGAAGCCTACCTTGATTGGGAAATCAAGGTAGAACAACTCTTCACTTGCCATGAGGTAAGAGAAGAAAGAAAGGTTCCAATGGCAACCCTTAGCTTCCAAGGGCATGCCATGCATTGGTGGGTTGGGTTAACCAATGAGAGAATCCTCACCAATATGCCTTCCATAAGATATTGGAATGATCTTAGAAGTGCTCTAAGAAGAAGGCATATTCCCTCTTGGTATGAAAGAGATCTTTTGGATAGACTCCAAAGGCTAAGGCAAACCAACCTTAGTATAGAAGAGTATAGACAAAAGATGGAACTTCTTATCTTGAGAGCGGGTATCATTGAGGAACCCAAGGCTGTAAGGTAAATGACAAAATATGTTCTCTCATTGTGGATAGTGGGTCATGCTGCAATTGTTGTAGCTCAAGGTTGGTGGAAAAGCTAGCCTTGACCCCACTTCCCCACCCTAAGCCTTACAAGCTTCAATGGCTCAATGAGCAAGGGGAAATGGCGGTCAATGAGCAAGTCAAGGTTCTAATTTCCATTGGGTCTTATAAAGATGAGATCCTGTGTGACATAGTCCCAATGGAAGCTAGCCATATCTTTCTAGGAAGACCATGGCAATTTGATAAGAAAGCCATACACCATGGTCATTCCAATAACATCATCCTCACTCATAAGGATAAGCGCATTAAGTTGTGTCCTCTAACACCTTCACAAGTGGCGGAGGACCAACTCATCATGAAACATAAGAGAGATGAGGAGAAAAAAAAAGCAAAGCTTTACCCCTAAAGCTTGAAAGGGGTAAAGAGTTTGAGTTGGAAGTTGGTGCCCCTTCTAAGAAAGTCATTAGTAAAGGGAGTTTATTTGCGACAAAATTGGAGTTAAAGGAAGCCCCCTTAACTAACAGACCTTTCTATCTCCTCCTTTGCAAAGAGGCATCCCCCATTTCTTCCCCTTCCACTTTTTTCCCTTCTAGTTCTAGCACTTCCATAGAACTTGGACCTGAGAACCTACCTCAAGAGGTTCAAGAGCTTTTAAAGGAGTTTGGTGATATATTCCCTAATGAAGTTCCCAAAGGACTTCCTCCAATTAGGGGTATAGAACACCAAATAGACTTGGTACCTGGGGCTAGCCTGCCTAATAGGCCTGCTTATAGGACTAATCCCGTGGAGACCAAGGAGATTGAATCTCAAGTCCAAGAACTATTGGAGAAGGTTTGGGTTCAAGAGAGCCTAAGCCCTTGTGCTGTGCCAGTTTTGTTGGTGCCTAAGAAGAATGACCAATGGAGGATGTGCATTGATTGTCGAGCAATCAATAACATCACCATCAAATATAGGCACCCTATCCCTAGGCTTGATGACATGCTTGATGAATTGCATGGGGCCCAATTATTTTCAAAAATTGATCCTAAGAATGGTTATCACCAAATTCGCATCAAGGAAGGTGATGAATGGAAAACCGCTTTTAAGACCAAGTTTGGGCTGATGAGTGGTTGGTAATGCCCTTTGGGCTTACCAATGCCCCAAGCACCTTCATGAGGCTTATGAATCATGTCCTTAGGGATTGCTTAGGAAAATTTTGTGTTGTTTATTTTGATGACATCTTAGTGTATAGAAAGAGCCTAGATGAATATGTAGGCCATCTTAGGCGCGTCTTTTGCATTCTTAGGTCACACCAACTCTATGGAAATCTTGAAAAATATAATTTTTGTGTAGAGAGTGTGGTGTTCTTAGGTTTTATAGTTAATAAAAATGGGGTTCAAGTAAACCCCGACAAAATCAAAGCCATCCAAGAATGGCCCACCCCAAAAAGTGTGACTGAGATCAAGAGTTTTCATGGTCTCGCGAGCTTTTACAGGCGCTTTGTGCCTAACTTCTCCACACTTTTCTCACCAATCAATGATTTGGTGAAGAAGGATACTCCTTTCCTTTGGGGTGAAAAACAACAAAAAGCCTTTGAACTTATCAAAGAGAAACTGACCCATGCACCAATTTTAGCTCTTCCTGACTTTTCTAAAACTTTTGAGCTAGAGTGTGATGCATCGGGAGTGGGTGTGGGAGCTGTGTTGTTACAAGGTGGTAATCCCGTGGCTTATTTTAGTGAAAAACTAAATGGAGCCGCCTTAAACTACCCCACCTATGATAAAGAGTTTTACTCTTTGATAAGGGCCCTTCAAACTTGGGAACATTATCTTGTACCCAAGGAGTTCATCATTCATAGTGACCATGAGTCACTTAAGTATTTGAAGGGTCAAGGCAAGCTTAATAAAAGGCATGCTAAATGGGTATAATTTCTTGAGACTTTCCCTTATATCATCAAATACAAGAAAGGAAAACATAATATGGTGGCTGATGCTTTGTCTTGTAGACATACCCTTTACACCACCTTAAGTGCAAAGATTCTTGGATTTGATAATATTAGAGAAATGTATCTTTCTGATAAGGATTTTGGATCCATTTATGCTGCCTCTACATTTGCATGTAAAACCTAAAATGGGTTCTTTGTGAGTGAGGGGTACCTTTTCAAAGGTAGCAGACTTTGTGTACCCCAAGGATCTATGAGAAATCTGTTGACAAAAGAGAGTCATGAGGGTGGACTCATGGGGCATTTTGGAATTAACAAAACTCTTCTGCTTTTACAAGAAAAACTCTTTTGGCCCCATATGAAGAAAGACGTCTATAGACATTGTCGTAGATGCATTGCTTGCTTGCAAGCTAAGTCTAAGACAATGGCTCATGGATTGTACACACCCTTACCTGCTCCTTCTGCACCTTGGCTGGATATTAGTATGGATTTCATCCTTGGCCTTCCTCGAACCCAACGAGGTGCAGACTCTATCTTTGTCGTGGTAGATAGATTTTCAAAAATGGCTCACTTTATACCATGCCACAAGATAGATGATGCGAGCAACGTTGCGAGACTTGTCTTTAAAGAAGTTGTCCGTTTACATGGAATTCCCCAATCCATAGTCTCCTCCCTTAGATGACTCCTTTTAATCCTAGCCCTTCATTTCCTTCATTACTTGTCCAAGAGGTTAGCTCCCTCTATAAAAAGGTGCTCCTTCACACTCTTGTATTTTTTGACACTTGATTGAATGGAAAAACCTTGAGTTGGCCAAAATTCTCTTAGTGTCAACCCTTCTCTCTTTGAGAATTCCTTAGGTTTTTATCAAGGGTTCCATCCGTTGTGGCAAACTTTCCCTCTTAGGCTTATCTTACCTTAAGTGGCGCCTAAAACCACCTCACTTCTTACCTCTCCACAAACCATTTCACCAAAGAAGAAAACCTCTAGAAAAAGATCAAGGGAGGCATGCATCAATAAACAACCTCAAAAAGGGAATGCTTGGTGGTTTTATGGACCACCCTATTGTATGCAAACTCAATGTGGGGAAAGTACTTATCCCAAGACTTATGGTTGCCTTTCAAAAGGGCCCTCAACATTGTGGATAGAGATCTGACAAGTGGTAGAGAATTAAAGCTTAGTTCCTAGCCTAGCCCATAAATTTCTCCAAAAGTGGCTAAGGAACTTAACATCTCTATCAGACACAATAGTGGAGGGTAAGCCATGTAATCTAACAACCTCCTTAAAGAA
This sequence comes from Psophocarpus tetragonolobus, assembly GCA_037954015.1. NCBI lineage: Eukaryota > Viridiplantae > Streptophyta > Magnoliopsida > Fabales > Fabaceae > Psophocarpus > Psophocarpus tetragonolobus. The sequence goes on along the minus strand of CM075692.1, from coordinate 47,910,151 downwards.
AAGTCTTCAGATTTTATTAGCATCATCCACTTTATGGCAGGGAATAAAATGGGCCATTTTACTAAAATGATCCACTACCACAAAAATGGAATCTGCACCTCTTTGGGTTCTAGGAAGCCCAAGGACAAATTCCATACTAATATCTACCCATGGTGCAGAAGGAGTGGGTAAAGGTGTGTATAGTCCATGAGGCATTATTTTAGACTTATCCTGTAAACAAGCTATGCATCTAGAACAATGTCTATGGACATTTCTTTTCATATGGGGCCAAAAGAATTTTTCTTTCAAAATCATCAAAGTTTTAAAAACTCCAAGTGGCTCTCTTTTGTCAAAAGTTTTCTCATAGATCCGTGGGGTATGCAAAGCTTCCCATGCCTAAACAAGTACCCCTCACTAGTGAAATACCCATCATAGGTTTTGTATGCAGAGGTAGCAAAGATGGGACTAAATTCCTTGTCAGAGGGATATTGGGCCCTAAGATCGTCAAAGCCTAAGATATCGGAACTTAAAGTGGTCAAAATATTGTGTCTCCTAGATAAAGCATCTGCCACTACATTATGTTTCCCTTTCTTGTACTTGATGATATAGGGAAAGGATTCAAGGAATTCTACCCACTTGGCATCCTTTTATTGAGTTTGCCTTGACCCTTCAAATATTTAAGTGACTCATGGTCACTATGAATGACAAATTTCTTGGAAACAAGGTAATGTTCCCAAGTTTGAAGGGCCCTTATTAAGAAATAAAACTTTTTATCATAGGTAGGGTAGTTGAGGGCGACACCATTTAGTTTTTCACTAAAATAAGCCACTGGATGTCCACCCTGCAACAAGACAGCTCCTACACCTATTCTAGATGCATTACATTCTAGCTCAAAAGTTTTTAAAAAATCAGGAAAAGCCAGAACAGGTGCATGTGTAAGTTTTTCCTTAATAAGTGAAAAGGCTTTTTCTTGCTTCTCACCCCAAAGGAAAGGAACTCCCTTCTTCACCAAATCATTGAGTGCTGAGACAAGTATGGAGAAGTTAGGCACAAAACGCCTATAGAAACTAGCGAGACCAAGAAAGTTGTTGATCCCTATCACACTTGTTGGGGTGGGTCATTCTTGGATGGCTTTTACTTTTTCGGGATCCACATGGACCCCTTTTGAACTTACTAGAAAACCTAAAAAGACCACACTTTCAACACAAAAGGTGCATTTTTCAAGATTTCCAAAAAGGTGGTTAGTCTTAAGAATGCAAAAACATGCCTAAGATGTCCTATGTGATCATCTAGGCTCTTACTATATACTAGTATGTCATCAAAGTATACTACACAAAACTTTCCCAAACAATCCCTAAGGACATGATTCATTAATCTCATGAAAGTGCTAGGGGCATTTGTAAGCCCAAAAGGCATCACTAACCACTCATAAAGTCTAAATTTGGTCTTAAAAGCGGTCTTCCACTCATCATCTTCTTTAATCCTGATTTGGTGATAACCACTTCTAAGATCAATTTTGGAAAAAAATGTTAGCTCCATGCAGTTCATCTAATGTGTCATCAAGTCTAGGGATTGAGTGCATATATTTGATGTGATGTTGTTGATTGCTCTATAATCCACACACATCCTCCATTGGCCATTCTTCTTGGGCACCAACAAGACTGGAACAACACAAGGGCTGAGGCTCTTTTGAACCCAACCCTTCTCCAATAGCTCTTGAACTTGGGACTCTATTTCTTTGGTTTCCATGGGGTTAGTCCTATGGGCAGGCCTACTGGGAAGGCTAGCCCCAGGTACCAGATCAATTTGGTGTTCTATACCCTTAACAGAAGGAAGTCCTTTTGGGACTTCACTAGGGAATACATCACCAAATTCCTTTAAAAGTTGTTAAACCCCTTGAGGGAGGTTCCCAAGTTCAATTTCTATGGAAGTGCTTTCAGCAGAAAGAATATGCGGGAAAGAAGGAGATGCCTCTTTGCAAAGGAGAAGATACAAAGGTTTATTAGTCAAGAAAGCCTCTTTTAAGTCCAATTTTGATGCAAATAGGCTCTCTTTACTCCAAACCTTCTTGGAAAGGGCATCACCTTCCAACTCTTTCTCCTTACCCCTTTCAAGCTTTAGGGGCAAAACTTTTCCTTTTGACCTTTTTTTTTTATGTTCTTCCTCTTTCTTACTCTTCATAAGTAGTTGATCCTCAGCCACCTGAGCAGGCGATAGAGGATACAACTTTATGTGTTTATCCATATGAGTCAGGATTATGTGGTTGGAATGACCATGATTGATGGCTTTCTTATCATACTATCATGGTCTTCCCAGCAAGATATGGCCAGCCTCCATAGGGACTATGTCACAAAGTATCTCATCATTGTAAGTCCCTATTGAGATTGGAACCTTCACTTGCTCATTGACCTCCATTTCCTTATGCTCATTAAGCCATTGAAGTTTATAAAGTTTAGGATGAGGAATTGGGGTCAAGCCTAACTTGTCTACCAATCTTGAGCTGCAGCAGTTACAACAAGACCCACTATCTATAATGAGAGAACACACTTTGTTATTAACTTTACATCTAGTGTGAAAGATGTTCTCCCTTTGAGATTGGGTGAGCTCAAAAGATTGGCTTCTAAGAAGCCTCTTAATCATCAAGAGGTCCCCCTCATATTCATAAGCATCCTCACATTTAGAGGATGATGCATGACCCTTTTCTTCCTCACTTTCACTAGAGGAGGAAGGTGAGCTACTCTCACTACTATACATGTCTAGGCCCCTCATGGTCATGTTTTTTCTAGTGGGGAAGTGAGAGGCAATGTGGTCTCTTCTTATACATTTAAAGCATTTGATACTACTAGTCCTTTCATGAGAGTTAGTAGTATAGGGTTTCTTTTCTAAATGAGATGCTTTATGTTCTTTATGCTTGGGTGGTTCCTCTTTAGGGAAGCTCTTAGAAAAACTCCCTTTGAGTTGGTCCCTTTTTGTATAAGGTTGAGATTCTCTTTTAAACTCTTTTCTTTTTATTTGGTTCTCAACCTTGATACATAGTTGAACCAACTCATCTAGGTTCGTATATGAAAAAAGCTCAACTTTATGTCTTATCTTAGAGCTTAATCCACATAAGAACCTAGCCATGGTAGCTTTGGGTTCCTCAATGATATTTGCTCTTAAAATGAGGAGTTCCATCTTTTTTCTATACTCCTCAATAATTAGGTTTTGTTGCCTAAGTCTTTTGAAGTTTATCCAAAAGATCTCTCTCATAGTAAGATGGAATATGCCTTCTTCTCATAGCACTTTTTAGATCATTCCAATAGTTTATTTTGGGCATATGAGTTTAGGCTCTCTCTTTGGTTAACCCATACCACCAATGGAGGGCATGCCCTTGGAAGCTAACAGTTGCCAATGGAACCTTTCGGTCCTCTCTTATATCATAACACTTAAAGAGTTATTTTACCTTGACTTCCTAGTCAAGATAGGCTTCCACATCCTTTCTCCCATGGAAGGGAGGAAGATCAACCTTTTGCTCCCTAGGAGGGGGTACATGATCAAGCATATGTGTATTATGGTTGAATCCTCTCCTAGGTCTCCTATAATAATCTTCCTCACTTTCACTATTTCTTCTTGAGGGAGACCCATACTCAAAACTTTTGCTATTTTCCCACTCTTTTTGTTTCCTCTCTTCTTTTTCTCTTTTCTCTTTTTCTTGTCTCTATTTTTTCTCTCTTTTCTCCTTTTCTTCTCTCTCTTTTTTCTCTCTTTCTTTTGATTCTCTCCTTAGTCTTTCTTCACTCAACCACTCTTGAAATTCCAAGACAAAGTGATCAAGAAGGGAAAGCTTGGGAGAGCCCCCTTTGTTGATACTCTTGTTACTATTTGCACTAGTGTGTGGAGGTGTAGCCATGTGAAGGATACCTTGAAGAGTTAAGGATGGCTGAAAACAAGCAAGGACTCACTCTCTCTGTTTTTGGTTTCCTCCCTAAGAGGCAATGAGTCTTTGGAACTCTTTTAGGCCTCAAACTACACACATATTGCAAGAAGGACAAAAAAGACAAGAAAATTAAAAGATGAAGGACTAAGGCGTGTTCCTAAAGGTATGGAATGTGGTGTACCACTTCCTCCTCCACACCTTAATTGGCGAGAAACTAAGGGTAAAAACAAGTTATTACAAACAAAAGGAGATACACTCCTAATTAAATTGAATACACACAAATAAAGCAATAAAATAAAAAGGTCTTCATTCCATGCTTTCTCTAATGTGTCTCTTCTCTAAGTCTTGTTCCTTTCCTTAGAATAGGACCTCTTTGGCTAGTCTCAACTCCTCCTTAGTATGCTACCCATGAGAGCAAGGTTCCTTCAAGAAGTTTCCTACAAGGTAGCGCCCAAACCAACCACAAAGGAGAAGAGTAAAAGCAATAAAGAAAGAAAAGATAACTAAAGAAGGACTACTAAGTGCAATGAGTAGAAGATACAAGACTAGAATGAGTGCAAAGAAAAAAGAAAAAATAAAATTAAGAGGTGAACAAGGAAGGCAAGCACACAAAAGAAGTTCCTAGATTGGTTCTAAAGTAGATTAAGGACTAAAGAAAAGCACACAAAAAAAATTCACTAATTGCACACAATTTTGAGCTATGGCCGAGTTGATTAGGTTCCTTTTTTAGCACTTTCAAACCAAGTTTAGACCACCTTGCAATTGTTTTGTTTCACTATTAGGTACATCTTGTTTTGTCTCCTTTTTTTTATCTTTTACACTTTTTTCTCTTTTCTTTTGAAATTTTGTTTGACTTTGTTCTTGTTTTTTTTAAACCTTTTGAGATGTACCTAATTACTTGATTTAATTTCAAATTCTATGATCAATTTAGAGATCCTAAACGATTAGAACCTAAGAAGTAAGCACATAAAATTCACTAAAATGCAACTAATGAAAACTAAAAGAGAACAACTCAAAGTGTACCAAAGTAAAGGTGTTTTGGTAATGCAATAAGAGCTTTGTTTGTGATTTAGAGCTACTTTGTTTGCACAAAATATTTGCTCCTAAGATTCACTTCAAATGCTCAAGCAAACCAACACAATTTCACCTTACAACAATCACACAAAGAGCTACTAACTTATAACAAACCACAACATAATTTGGATTGAAATTGAGCTACTATGTATATATTTATTTATTTTAATTGAGAAATTTAAAGAACATGCTAGAAGATATAAGCATGTGACACTTCTTATGAGTCTTAGAACAAGAGAGAGATCTCTCCTAGGATGCTTAATTTCAAGAAGTTTTGCAACACACTTTTAGTAGAAAATATAAGAGGTAAAACCTAATGGAAAAGAATATGACATGAAAGGATTAAACAATACTCTAAGACATCACAATTAAGAGTATAAAATGTGTAAAATATGAACTAAAAACAGAGAGAAACAGAATTCAAAAAGCAAAAGGTGCAAACACAAGGAAACAATGACCAAGGCGTGTGAGCACAACATTGTGAATTTTCCCATAGCCCCGTGTGGATTTCAATGCACCACCACCTCTTAGGCCACTAAATCCAAGTAAAATTTCAAGTAACAACACAAACGGATTTAGGGGAGCAAAACACACGGTGTAACAAGATTCAAATAAAAGAACAAGCAATTTGAACCATACAATTGATATATGAAAGCATAAAAATATGAATAACAACTAAGAACATGAATGCTAGACATGAAAGAAAATGAAATACAACATGGAAGCACATAAAAGAATTGGATGGAGTAGAAGAGAGAAAAATGACTGAAAAAATTAAAGAGTAAGGTAAGAATCAACCTCTAGAAGTGGATCTGATACCACTTGGTACACTCCTCATGATGCTAAGCCAAGGATCTGTTCAAGAGCTCCAAAGAAGAAGATGAAGGATGGAAGGCAAGAAGATGAAGCTTGGAGGCGCCACCTTAGAAGGATAAGCCTAGGGAAGATTTGCCACAAGGGAAGGAGCCCTTGATGAAAGCCATTGAAGGTTCTCTCTATTAGGAGAACGAAGAAGACATTAAAATATGTAGAACTTTCAAGTCTATTCAAAATTCAAGTGTAAAAATGATACAAGAGGAGGAGGTGCTTATTTATAGAAGAGGGAGCTTAAGGCTATGGGCCTTGAGTTGGACATTTAACTCAAGGGTGATTAGGGGAAGGTTAGTTGAATTAATTAGGTGTTAATTGAACTCATGGATTATTAACACTTAATTAATTCAACAAGATCCAAACAAGGCCCTAAGATCAAGGATATTTGTTCCTTCCAAATTTGAATTTGAATTTGGGGAGTGCCATGTCATCTCCCTCCAAAATTCAAATCCAAACATGAAGCAACAAGAAAGGCCATGTAGGAAAGAGAGTGTGAATGGGCAGAACAACTAGGGAACAAGGCGGGCCTACTTGTCTCTCATGCTTCATGTGTGACTTAGGAGGGTGTGAGACAAGCTAGAGGGGTGTGGTTATCAAAACCACACGTCCACATGGTCCCAAAAAGCTCACTAATGCACACACTCCATATAATAGACTAGTTACACCTCCCTTCAACTAAAACGAAAAAAGGGCCAAAACACAAGGCCAAAAGAAATACTAAATACACCTCCAAATACATGAACTAAAAGGTGCCAAATACAAGGCTAAAAAATGAAGATTATGGCCTAATCTTGATGTCCAAAAGAAGGTGAGGTCTTCCTTCCTCTCCTCTAGCCATGTCTTCTTCAATCCTCCTAGCCATGGCCCTTGTGATGGGACCCTTGCTAGGGAGGATTGCACCAATGCGCCAACACAATTTATAAGTTACATAACAATATATCACACCACCACAATCCAAATTATCACAATTCACAAACTATTTATTCTTATCTTACCCTTCTATTACATTTTGTAGCCTACATACCATATTTGTAGTTATGTTAATGATATAAGGGTGATATAATTTTTATTATAAAGATAGTACAATTACCTAAAAATTTTATGTTGAAGTTCAAACTTGATTTTGTCATCTACTATTTTTTAAAATTACAAACTCATAGCCACTAAACCAAAATTTGACAGTTTGACCTTTATTGAATATTTTATTCATAACTTGAGTTATATATATCATTTTTAAGTGATTCCAACTCTATGATAAATATAAAATAGAGGGATACAACTTTCATGAATAAAACAAAGCCTAATAAGTTCATCTATGTTAGCTAGCAGGGCTTAAAACACACAGTTTAGGGTAATTTTTTTCATATCTCCCATGATTCTTAAGGTTATTCTTCATGATTGTAATGCTTTCAAATGTTATTGCATGCTTTATTTTTGGTACATGATATAACAAAATGCAAAAATTAGTGATGGACAAAGAGATATTTTATTATTTCAAGAAGATAGTGGATACAAAAAGGGTCTTGTATGAGTCCAGTTATCGCAAAAAAGGACAAAAATAGGTGGTCGTTGGGGTATTCCAAGTAACAATTCCAATCCCTGTGTCTACAAATTTGAGCATTTCATATACTAGCTTCCAAGGGCATTAGATGTTTGGTGGGACTCTCTCCTCACCTTTTGAGTCACCTCAAATTTAGACTATTTTCTCAGGATGCCAAGTTGTCCCTATCCATATTTTGACGCAGTTTTTGAATTTTCATTTTGATTTGTTTGAATTTTTCCTAGACCACCTTTTTAGGTTTTCAGCCTAGCTAGCCTTTCTTTTTCATTTTTCTTTATGACCTCATCTTTTGCTTAGGCCGTTCTTTTTAGATTTTTCAGCCTACTAGGGCACTCTTTTTATTGCCTTTTTCTTTTTCTTTTCTTTTTCAAGCATAATATTTTTTATTGTGTCAGATTTTATGGGGAGCGGTAACTCATCATCATCCATTTTTGTGAATATTAGAGCTCGTTCTAAAAATGCTTTCTTTACCACATAGGGTCCTTTAGTATGCTCAACTTTCTTTTCAAACCAAGCTTTATGTTTTGGGCAATCTTTTGGAAATGTCCAGATTTTCTACAGAAAAATGACATTTATAATTTTTCTTCTGGATTTTAGTAGAGGAATCACCAATCTTTAATGGTATTCTTCCCTTTTCATGTTTCTTATTAACTTTCTTTTCAGCTATTTGATTATTCACATAATGAATGAAGTGGTTTTCTTGATTCTTAAATATGGTTTCTCCTAAACTAACATACTGTGCATTGTCTTTCATGGTATTATAGTTCATTTGGAAAGTACCATACTCAGACGGTAATGAGTTCAAAATGAATTGTACTAGGAAATTTTCATCCACTGCCATACTAGGAGACTTAAGTCTTGCTGCAATATTTGTCATCTCAATAACATGTTCATGCATAGTACGAGAACCATCAAACTTCATGGTGGTTAAGGTACTCATTAATGTCCCAGCAAGAGACTTATTAGTAGTTTAGGAATGCTCTTCTACAAACTTCATAAGTTCTATTGCACTTTCAGTTTGGGGAAGAGTAGAGTTAAAGTTACTTGCTATGCTTATTCTAATAAACTTCAAGCTAAGTCTGTTTGACTTTTCCCAAGCCTTATAATAGGTTTTCTCTTCCTCGCTACTGGCATTAGTAATAGCAATAGGTTTTTCAACTTGAATAGCCAAATCAAGATCCTACACACCTAAGTAAAATTGGAAATGTTTGCTCCAATAAGAGAAATTCAACCAGTTAAAGGCAGGAACAGACAAGACTTGAGAATGTAAAGATATAGAATAGATAATACAATTAACATATGTTTAACATTAATACTTTGAGTCACAAATTACACATACAATACAAATTGAAACAACAAACAAACATTTTATGTATACTTATGTTCTCCTTTGGGTGATACATTAGTACACAAAACATAGTGATGCTAATTGGTATGGGAAGTTACATAACCGATCACAAATGACTAGGTCGTGATTGAATTAGGAGAGCACGACCTGAAACTGACCTAGGGAGTCAGCTAGTAAGGGATGATAGGAAACTATTCTAGTATATAAAGGAAAAAGAAACCGATTATGAGGGGAGAAAAAACCAGAACACTAATAATATTAACATTATTTTGCAATAATATGCATTAACTAGAAATAGTTATTATCTTTGGATAGATCAATAAAGCTAATAATGCATACTCACTGCCAACAACCATATCCATTATTATAAGAACAATTAATCAACCTTTGGATGATCCATAAAGGTCAATTAACCTATAAACCAATAATTTATAATTTAGCATCCATTCTATGGATAATTGAAATAAAAATTATCACTAATTTGAAATTAAATAAAACAAAGATTTGACCACTCTGGTGATTGCAAATCTATCATACATTTAATTTCATAATAACTCACGACAAATTAAAAAAAAAATTCAATTATAAATTCAAGTTGCTTCATAAAGGTCGATAAAATGTAAACTTTAAACTTGAGTTTAATCAATATTACCATTAAAAAGTAATCATAACTTTAAAATTAGAAATTGAATTATATATAGAATACAATCATGGATTTTTCAATTTCAAATCATGATAGATGTTTACAATTTCAATTGTAAATGTAAGTTACAATTCTAAATCATCATTCTTTGTCATTCCATACACATAAGCTATGAATTACAAATTGAAATATACATCACAAGGAAAGCATGCATTCAACATTTGGTTCTTGAAATCAATTCAAAATTTTATGATTTCAATTAGAAATCAATTCATAATATGCAGAAAAAAAGTTAACTTAAAAAAAAATTCAGCTCATATAAATTAAGAAAAACATCATTCATGGAGAATCATAAATTTCACAACACGTGCTCTGATACCACATGTAAGTTATAGTTTTAATGACATCCATTTTGTAGAGAAAACTACTACATATAATAAGGATCATAAAATCTATGATTCTCACATGTATTCTTATAGTAAGAGAGACTTGTCTTGATCCATAAGAGGTCTAATGAGAATAAGTTCTTTAATCTCTTTTTTTCCCCAATCTATCTCTTTTCGATCTTCATTTCTCACAAACTTTCTTGATGGTTAATAGTGAGTTTCTTTCATATGGTAGAGATAGAACCCTTGTTACTCTTTTATATCCAACTTCCATCAAGTTGGTTATCGTTGGTTATAAAAGTTTCAAAAGAATAACTTCTCATACTAACCAATATGTCTCTTCGTTTTATTAAATCACATTTTGGCCATAATTATATTTCACATGAGTCACTTTATTTTATTTAATTATTTTTTTCTAACATGCACAACATAAGTTCATCTCTAACTTGTACTAATAGAAAAGTAACAAGTTTATCCCATTTGATAAGCCCATGTTTTCTACTTCATTTGAAATAAAATAAGTTTGCAAAGTTGGTTTAGTCATTGACAATTTGTGTAAAAAACTAAGGCAAAAGAAGTAAAACACAAATTATGGCCATTACTGTACATATTTCCTTCATGATGTGGCTTACAACCTAAAAATCACTCTCAAAGGCCCAAGCAATAATTAATTAAGTGTTAATTGAACTAAATTCAATTAGCACTGAATTAATCCTAAGCTAGGTCCAAACATGACCCTAGAAAAATGGATGTTGGTTCCCTTAAATTTGAATTTGAATTTGGGAGTGCTATGTAGACTTCCTCAAAATTCAAAATCAAACAAGAAGCAACAAGAAGTGTCATATAAGCGCCACATAGGAAGGGGAGAGAAAAGTGGTGCCTAATGGAAGGAACAATGGACCAGATGTCTCCTCATGCTTCATGTGTTAGTTAGAAGGGTGTTATAAGAAAATTAGGGGTGTGGTTAACAAAATCACATAGTAATGATACTCCAAAAAAGGCCTAACTACTAAACATACTCCAGATAATAGACTATCTACACCTCCTAATTATTCTAACACAAAATTAGTCCAAAAATACATGGCCAAAAAGCAAACCAAGCAAACCTCTATGATCCTTACATGAAACATAACTATACAATGCAAAAACTAAAAAGACTATGGCCTAATGTTTACTTCAAATAGGAGGTGAGGCATTCCTTCCTCCTTCCTAGCCATGTCCTCTTCCTTCCTCCCATATATATATATATATATATATATATATAAGGCTTATCTAGTGAGAAAGCCAAAATTTATATATATGAGAGTGAGAGGACCAAATCTCAACCATTGAGAGAGAATGAGTGGTTGATCTCAACCATTAATTTTTATTTCAATGAATAACATTTGCTCCTCTCACTCATATAAATTTGATTTTCTCACTAGATATATCTCTAATATATATATATATATATATATATATATATATATATATATATATATATATATATGTGTGTGTGTGTGTGTGTGTGTGTGTGTGTGTGTGTACAGATGTATATATCCATGAGTCAAATTTAGGATTTGGCATTAAGGCTTATTAAAATGTTGGGTGTATAACTTGTCTCTTTTCATTAGTGCTTTGAGTGAATTTCAAGTTAAGAGAGGAGGTATATCGAAGAAAATTGAGTGAATTTATTTTTAATTATAATTTAATGTCATTAATTTATGTATGATTTATATATTGTAGACATTTCAGGTTCCTTCTCCTTTGAAAACAACAAGAATCATCAAATTCGTTCTGAAAGAGGAAAATATTTTCTAAAAGTTAAGGCTAGGACTAAGAAATAAATAGTTTCAATTGTGTAAGTTTTGTAGTGTAGGATTTAGTAAATATTGTATACATGAAATATTTAAATAATTGTAATGATATTTGTTTTTAGAATGACTCTAAAATATATGCTAAAATTTTATATATTTAATTTAAGTTTTTTTATCTATATAATTTGATTTTGGTTACATTGGATCTGTATAAATTTAAATTATAGGTGCAGTTATATTAAAAAAATTAATATAAAGTGCAATAATAAAATAGACATCCAACATTGGTTGTGTTCCTAACCGATGTTGTATGATTGAAATCAAGAACTATTTTCATAAGACAACTAATGTTAACATATGAATGCATTGTAACTTTTAATAATGGTTGGACAATAACCCATGTCGATTTTGACTAATTTCAAAAATTGATGTTATATAGACGAACATACAAACACAATAGATATAACATCGAAATTTAGCCAATATGAATTTCTTAAAAAAAATTGATCTTGATTACTCAAGGTTATTAATCTGAATATCCATTAATTTTTTTATTCTATTTATATAAGAAATACCAGTCACAAATTCATCGAAAAATAACAGCTTTTGCACTTGTTTTCTACATAGAAATTATGAAATGAGTATATAATAGATTAAACAAGTACAACAATTATTAAATTAACTTTATTATAAGCAATGAAAGCATTCACTTTGCATATGGTTTAAGCGAAAAGTATGTTGTCGCAACTTTATTGACTTCAACTATTCTAAAACCTTCAAGGACCTGCACGACGACCATTAGAATGAGTAGGAGCAGGAGCTGAAGAATGGTGGCGACGACGACTGTGGCGATGGTGGCGGCTACGATGGATGTGGTGATGATGTTTATGCTGGTGGTGGTGGTATTGTGGTGAAGTTGCAAGATCGGTATCACGCGCATTATGTGAGGAAGTTTCAAGGTCTTGAGCAAATATAGTCAAGGAGCTCACTAAAACCAACAACAATAATATTAAGACTTTGGCCATTGGTCTATGCTAGAGTTTGTTGCTTAATTATGAGGCTTAAAGATTTTGGTAGTTGGGGTAGTGTTCTACAACACTAATTTATAGGAGCAAGAAGCAGGAGTCTTGGTGGCTTTTGGTCAAATAAAATAAAAATTTTCTTTTATGCATTTAAGTGGAATTTTATTATTGATTGGGAAAACTATGTGAGGAAATGTATACTTAAAGAATTAAAAAAAAATCATTAATCATGTATGCTAAAACAATAATATTGGTCAACTAAGAAAACAAGTATACCAAAAGAATTCAAAATTTTGGAGGAATTCAACATGGTTAATGGATTTGCTTCTAATAGACAAGTTTGACTTCTATAATTACAAATTTATACAATACCCTTAGTCTTTGACTCTTGAATTTAATTAGACTTTAAAAGATAAGTCAAACCATTAGAATATTTATGGAATTACTTTTTCATTTCATTGAAATTTAAAGTAAACATGTGGATTTGAATAGTATATCATTCAAAAAAAAAAAAGAAAACATAATTAATGTGAATCAAGACTTGTACCTGTAGTATCAACTGCAAGTTATTAACTAGAGGTTTAGCGTTTATATAATGTACTGTTGAGAATAGAAACTTGTTCGGCAAAAATAATACCAATTTGGTTTATTAATTCTTTTCGAAACAGTTTTCACCTATTTAAAAAATAATAAAATTTGGTTTTCATATTTTTGTTTTTATTTTTATTCAAATTCATCACTTGATATACTTGCCACTGTTGACCACTGTGACACCCTTCTACCTGAACATTTTAATAGTAAAAATTAGAGAGAATTAAATCGAACATAGGTAAAATAGTTTACATGAACACATACTTCATTTTAATAACTCTCAAGAAAACTCAATGTTATAAAATCATACTTCTCCTGCTAAAATAAACAACAAATAAAACTCTTATAAATCATGATTACCAAAATGACAATAAATCCTTATAATAAACAGGTTTATACTAACTAAAAATTATTAAACATCCTAATAGTCCACTTCCCTGATGTCACATGCATATTAGAGCAATCAAATGACTTAGGTCTCTCCTTCAATACCAGTTTCTACCTCTTCTACTGCCTTTTGATGTATGGGCGTTCAGTCCCAAAAGAAATCAAACAACATAACAAGTAAAGGAGTGAGAACTTGACTCACATATATTAAGACATGCACAAAATAACACCAACCCTTACATATCACATATCATATGATTATACAATCACTTACAACTTCTCAATCACATAAAGATATATAATAGATATGGAAACATGTTAATAATGGAAAAAACCCTCATGTACACCAGTCGCACGTAGGTTCCAATAGACATAAGCTTCTTCCAAACCAGCCCTGTGTAGGTTCCAATAGGAAAAAATCTCTTCGACGTCATCCACACATAGGTTGCAAACAGCAAAAGCCCTCATCAACACCCACAAAAATTACTTTTTAAATTTCAAGTTTTAAATGTAAAGTTTTAGGGTGTTGATGAGGGCTTTTGCTGTGTGCAACCTATGTGTGGGTGACGTCGAAGAGATTTTTGCCTATTGGAACCTACACATGGCTGGTTTAGAAGAAGCTTATACCTATTGGAACCTATTCGTGACTAGTGTAGATGAGGGCTTTTGCCATTATTAACATGTTTCCATATCAATTATATATCTTTATGTGATTGAGAAGTTGTAAGTGATTGTATAATCATATGATATGTGATATGTAAGGGTTGTGTTATTTTGTGCATATATTAATATATGTGAGTCAAGTTCTCACTCATTTGCTTGTTATGTTGTTTGTTTCCTTTTGGGATTGAACTCCCATACATCAAAAGGCAGTAGAAGAGGTAGAAACCGGTATTGAAGGAGAGACCTAAGTCATTTGATTGCTCTAATATGCATGTGACATCAGGGAAGTGGACTATTAGGATATTTAATTATTTTTAATTAGTATAAACCTGTTTATTATAAGGATTTATTGTCGTTTTGGTAATCATGATTATAAGATTTTTATTTGTTGTTTATTTTGGTAGGAGAAGTATGATTTTATCATATTGAGTTTTCTTGAGACTTATTAAAATGAAGTATGTGTTCATATAAACCATTTTACCCATGTTCGATTTAATTCTCTCTAATTTTTACTATTAAAATGTTCGGGTAGAAGGGTGTCACAGTGGTCAATGGTGGCAAGTATGTCAAGTGATCAATTTGAATAAAAATAAAAACAAAAATATGAAAATCAAATTTTATTATTTTTTAAATAAGTGAAAACTGTTTTGAAAAGAATTAATAAACCAAATTGGTACTATTTTTGCCGAACATGTTTCAACAGTAATTATATAAACCCTAAACCTCTAGTTAATAACTTGCAGTTGATACTATAGGTACAAGTCTTGATTCACATTAATTATGTTTTCTTTTTTTCTTTTTTTTCAATGATATACTATTCAAATCCACATGTTTACTTTAAATTTCAATGAAATGAAAAAGTAATTTCATAAATATTCTAATGGTTTGACTTATCTTTTAAAGTGTGATTAAATTCAAGAGTCAAAGACTAAGGGTATTGTATAAATTTGTAATTGATTTTATAGAAGTCAAACTTGTCTATTAGAAGCACATCCATTAACCATGTTGAATTCCTCCAAAATTTAGAATTCTTTTGATATACTTGTTTTCTTAGTTGACCAATATTATTGTTTTAGCATACATGATTAATGATTTTTTTTAATTCTTTAAGTATGCATTTCCTCACATAGTTTTCCCAATCAATAATAAAATTCCATTAAAATGCATAAAAGAAAATTTTTATTTTATTTGACCAAAAGCCACCAAGACTCCTACTTCTTGCTCCTATAAATTAGTGTTGTAGAACACTACCCCAACTACCAAAATCTTTAAGCCTCATAATTAAACAAGAAACTCTAGCATAGACCAATGGCCAAAGTCTTAATATTATTGTTGTTGGTTTTAGTGAGCTCCTTGACAATATTTGCTCAAGACCTTGAAACTTCCTCGCACAATGCGCGTGATACCGATCTTGCAACTTCGCCACAATACCACCACCACCACCATAAACATCGCCACCACAACCATCATAGCCGCCACCATCGCCATAGTCACCGTCGCCACCATTCTTCAGCTCCTGCTCCTACTCATTCTAATGGTCGTCGTGCAGGTCCTTGAATGTTTTAGAATAGTTGAAGTCAATAAAGTTGCGACAACATGCTTTTTACTTAAACCTTATGCCAAGTGAATGCATTCATTGCTTATAATAAAGAAATTTAATATTTTTGTACTTGTATAATCTATTATATACCCATTTCATAATTTCTATGTAGAAAACAAATAAAACAACTGTTATTTATCAATGAATTTGTGACTAGTATTTGTTATATAAATAGAACAAAAGAAATTAATGGATATTCAGATTAATAAAATTGAGTATTCATGATCAATTGTTTAAAAAATTTAACATCAGTTAAATTTCAATGTTATATCTACTGTGGTTGTATGTTTGTCTATATAACATCAGTTTTTGAAATTGTTGATTAAAGTCAAAATCAACAACGGTTATTGTCCAACCCTTGTTAAAAGTGATAGTGCATGCATATGTTCACATTAATTGTCTTATGAAAATAGTTTTTGATTTCAATCATACAACATCATTTAGGAACACAACCAATGTTGGATGTCTATTTTTTTATTACAATTTATATTAAATTTTTTAATATAATTGTACCTATAAATTTAAATTTATACTGATCCAATGTAACCAAAATCAAATTATATAGATAAAGAAAATTTAAATTAAATTCATAATTTTAGCATATACTTTAAAGTCATTCTAAAAACAAATATCATTACAATTATTTAAATATTTCATGTATACAATGCTTACTAAATCCTACACTACAAAACTCACACAAATGAAACTTTTATTTCTTAGTCGTAGCCTTAACTTTTTAGAAACTATTTTCCTCTTTCAGAACGAATTTGATGATTGTTGTTGTTTCCAAAGGAGAAGGAACCTGAAATGTCTACAATATATAAATCATACATAATTAATTACATTAAATTATAATTAAAAATAAATTCACTCAATTTTCTTCGATTTACTTCCTCTTTTACCTTGAAATTCACTCAAAGCACTAATAAAAAGACACAAGTTATAAACCTAACATTTTAATAAGCCTTAATGCCAAATCCTAACTTTGACTCATGCATATATACATCCGTACACACACACACACCCACACACACACACACACACACACACACACACACACACATATATATATATATATATATATTAGAGACATATCTAGTGAGAAAATCAAATTTATATGAGTGAGAGGAGCAAATCTTAGTCATTCAACTAAAAATTAATGGTTGAGATCAACCACTCATTCTCTCTCTTCTAGAAATTATTATTTGTCACTTTTTTTTTCTCTCTCTTATCTTAATGACTGAGATTTTTTGGATATCCTTCTCTCCTTTCTCAATGGTTGAGATTTGCTCCGCTCACTCTCATATAAATTTGGCTTTCTCACTAGATAAGCCTTATATATATATGGGAGGGGATCTACTTGCTCCAGGAGTAAGTATAAAAGAGTTACTCTAGTGCAATTCTCCCTACCAAGGGTCCCATCACAAGGGTCATGGTTAGGAGGATTGAAGAGGACATGGCTAGGAAGGAGGAAGGAAGACTCACCTCCTATTTGAAGTAAAGATTGGGCCATGGTCTTCTTAGTTTTTGCCTTGTATAGTTATGTTTCATGTAAGGATCATAGAGGTGTGCTTGGTTTGCTTTTTGGCTGTGTATTTTGGAGTAATTTTGTGTTAGAATAATTAGGAGGTGTAAATAGTCTCTTATGTGGAGTATGTTGAGTAGTTAAGCCTTTTTTGGAGGATCATGGCTGTGTGATTTTGTTTCCCACACCCTTCTAACACACATGAAACATGAGAGACAAGTGGGGTGCCCTTGTTCTCCCAAATTGGCGCCAAGGAGCTCTCTCTCTCTATCTTACATGACACATTTGAATTCAAATTGTATTTGGAGGGAGTCCACATGACACTCTCAAATTCAAATTTGAATCTAGAAGGAACATAGATCCACTTATTTTGGGGCTTGTTTGGATCTAGTTATATTAAGTATGTGTTAATTAGCTATTAGCTAAATTAACACTTAGTTAATTCAACTAACCCTCTCCTAACCTTTACATAAGTTGGATGTCCACTTTAGTGTAGTTTAGCGTAGGATTAATTCTAAAAATAGGAACCACCTACTCTTGTATCAATTCAACACATTTATTAATAGACTTTCACTTCTCTAAATTGAAAGCTTCTATCTTAGAGTGTTCATGTTCTCTACATTCTAGTGAGAGTTCTTCTATTCTTTCATCAAGGGTTTCTTTCCTTGTGACAAACTTCCTTAACCATGGTTTATCTTTACTAGAAGTTGCGCCTAATCACCTTCATCTTCTAGTATCTACATCTCCATCTTCACCTTGAGGATTTGCTTGGAACAAGATCATGCATGCATTTTTGAGATTGCATCAAACCTAACAACCACTACTAAAAAATTCACAAGGAAAAAAACTAATTGCTTTTGCTGGTTTCTTTTGCACTTACCTAACATAGAGCAACACCACCGCACAAAAAACAACTTGTGATAACCATGGAGCAATAGTAGAGCACCCATGTGTGAAAATCGTGAGATTATTATAAAGTAAGAACATGATGCTCAATTAGTTGCCAAGAATTTATTCAAGGGAATACCTGAGGTGTGTCCCTTCTTTTACTATATTTTCTGACACAGCTATCAAAAGCATTAGTGTTGTGGCAAATGTTAACTTTATAGTATATGTAAAATGCCAAGATAAGGTGACCTATTTGGTGTTGAAATTGAATCCTTCCACCGTTTCAACCGTTTTTCTTCTTAATTTAACAAGTAAAGATAAACGCGTGATCTCACAAATAAATTAAAAACTTGTTATTATTTTCATCTCTACTAAAGACATTTACTTGTTATCTTTTCACTTATTTTAATAGTAATATTGTTCTCTCTTTACTCAGTGAATAGTAAGTAAAATTAATGGACCATTAATTTAAGTTTACATATAAAATTAATGTAAACGTGTGGAGAATACTATTTTCCCTAAAATAAATTCATTTGACTTATATAAATTAGTGATAGTACAAAATGAACTTTGAACAATAAAAATTTTGAAAGAAATACTTATTTAATTTCTATCATTATCATTGTCCAAGACTTTTTGTTTAGGAAAGTTACATATTAAAATTCAATTATTTACGTTAAAAAATAATCGTGATATTCTAATTAAAATTAAATATTTGGGTTAAAAAATAATATAGATTTTCAAAATCAAAATTTAAATTTTATTAAAGAATAACAAGAATTATAATTTTGGTTGATATGGAATATTGTTGTATAAACAAGTGAACCCTTTTCAAAAACACATTAATCTTTCAGACTTCATTAAATTACATAGGACTTACCCTATCTTTAATTATTAGAAGAATGTTAATTGCTAGTGCAAATTTGTGATTCTAATTTAATTTTTAATTAGTACTAATAAAATATTAGTATTAGAAAGAGTAGTGTATGAATTAAATAAGAGTATTTGTGAAATGACATGTAGGGAGTGAGAGAAATATTGACCTGTAACAGAAGAGAAAAGAATCGAGAAAGGTGATAAAGTATTAAATTGTTATGATATCTATGCTAGTCCCCATCTAAATATTGTGCATAATTAAATTGTCACATCAAACATTTATAGTTAATTGTGTAAAAATATTAAGAATCATCATTTTTTATTTATGAAAATTTTAAAATAATAATAAATAAAAATCAATTAATTTTTCATAAATAAACGGTCTTGTATAAATATTAATATAAAAATTTTTACATTAAATTATATAGGAATTAAATTCAAATATTAAATAGTATATATATTAAGTGTGATTTTCTTTACTTGTACCTAAAAAGATAATCTTTAATAAAATAAAACTAAAATGAAAGAGTTTATCGTGACTTCAATAATAAGAAAGGTATTGATATTCTTTTCTTCTTAACCAATCAAATTATAATTTTTTATTTTTTTTATAAATTAAAATAAATTTTATTTATTTATACATAAATTTTTTTAAAAAAATTATTTTACTATAAATTCTTTTGAAAACAGTACTTTAATCTATAAAATCTCTAGTTTTTTAATATGTATCAATCTATTACTTTTTTTATTTACTTTTTTTAAAAATATAAATAAATAAAACTTATTTTAATTTATAAAAAAATAAAAATAAAATTTACAATTTAATACTCTTAAATTATGAAAATAACGGTAGAAATTGTCAAACTGAAATAGACAAATAGCCATTGAGGCAGGGAGGCTTATCTGAAACCTATTTTCTCATATTGTCTGAATTCTGGACACGTGTTCAGCTCTCATTCGTTAATATTCTTCTCTCATCTCTCAATTGTTTCTCGACACGGTTCTCGTATCAACTTGTGCTTAACGAAGTGTATTGGATTCCCAACGATCTTATTACCTATTGTGTACTTATTGCATTTTTATTTTTCCTACTCATCAAAATAAATGGCTGCATTTGCTTTAAACATAACTTTCCATTCTCAACATAATTGATATGTCTATGTAAATTAGTTTTAAGGATAAATTTTACATTAGAAAGTGAAAAATATTATTAGCTACAAAAATTAATTTTGTACTGTTATTACATAACCAGTCATCTTTGTAAAAAATCATTACTATATTTTTAAATATTTTAACTAATGAGTTTGTGTAAATAAAAAACAACTTGTTGGTCTACATTAGTTTTTATGCATTTTATGCCATACTTCTTAGAACCTAACTTTAAATAACAACAAAACAAATTTGGACTCGTAATATATATAGCATATCTAGTGACAAAGTTAAATTTATATGAGAGTCAGAGGAGCAAATATCGACTATGAGAGAGGAGAGAAAAATATTCGAAAAATCTTAATCATTAAGAAAGGAAAGAGAAAAAAGAGTGACAAATAATAAATGTTGGAAGAGAGAGAATTAGTGATTGATGTCAACCATTAATTTTTATTTCAGTGTTGAGATTTAATTCTCTCACTCTTATCAAAATTTGGTTTTCTCACTCACTCACTCACTCTATCTATCTATCTATCTATCTATCTATCTATCTATCTATCTATCTATCTATCTATCTATCTATCTATCTATCTATCTATCTATCTATCTATCTATCTATCTATCTATATATATATATATATATATATATACACACACACGTAGTCAAATTTAGGATTTGGCATTAAGGCTTATTAAAATGTTGGATGTATAACTTGTTTCTTTGCTTTGAATAGATTTCAAGTAAGAAAGGAGATAAATAGAAGAAATTGAGTGAATTTATTTTTAATTATAATTTGATGTCATTAATTTATGTATAATTTATATATTGTAGACATTTGAGGTTTTTGTCCTTTGGAAACAACAAGAATCATCAAATTCGTGTTGAATGAGGAAAATATTTTCTAAAAGTTAAGGCTACGATTAAGAAATAAATAGTTTCAATTGTGTAAGTTTTGTAGTGTAGGATTTAGTAAACATTGTATAATGAAATATTTAAATAATTATAATGATATTTGTTTTTAGAATGACTCTATAATATATGCTAAAATTTTATGTATTTAATTTAAATTTTGTTTATCTATATAATTTGATTTTGGTTATATTAGATCTGTATAAATTTAAATTTATAGGTGGATTTGTATTAAAAAATTTAATATAAAGTGTAATAAAAAAATAGACATTCAATGTTGGTTGTGTTCCTAACCGATGTTGTATGATTCAAATCAACAACAGTTTTCATAAGATAACTAATGTTAACATATGCATGCACGGTAACTTTTCACAGTAGTTGGACAATAACCATTGCCCATTTTAACTTTTATCAACAATTTTAAAGACTGATGTTATATCGACTAAAATACAAAGTGGATACAACATTGAAATTTAATTGATGTTAAATTTTTTTTAAACAATTGATCTTGAATACTCAATTTTATTAATCCAAATATCCATTAATTTCTTTTATTCTATTTATATAACAAATACTTGTCACAAATTCATAAATAAATAACTATTGTTGCACTTGTTTTCGACATAGAAATTATGAAATGAGTATATAATAGATGAAGCAAGTACAAAAATGATTAAATTAACTCCTTTATTATAAGCAATGAATGCATTCACTTTGCATATGGTTTAAGCGAAAAGTATGTTGTCGCAATTTTATTGACTTCAACTATTCTAAAACCTTAGAAAAAAAAATCAACCAAATGACACCGGTTCATAAAGGTTTTTTGGATGTGCGACAAGTAAGACGGATATTTTGACTCTTATTACCAAATAGAGTAGTTAAGAGTTGCATAATGGTGATTGTGGTGTGGAGGGTGAGCTACGCGGCCACCTGAACGACGACCTGCACGACGACCATTAGAGCGAGTAGGAGCAGGAGCTGAAGTATGGTGGTGGTGTCGGTGGTGGCGGTGGCTGTGGTGGTGGTGACGGTGGTGGCGGCTATGATGGCTGTGGTGGTGGTGCTTATGGTGGTGGTGGTGGTATTGTGGTGGAGTTGCAAGATGGGTGTCATGCGCACTATGCGAGGAAGTTTCAAGGTCTTGAGCAAATATAGTGAATGAGCTCACTAAAACCAACAACAATAATATTAAGACTTTGGCCATTGGTCTATGGTAGAATTTGTTGCTTAACTATGAGGCTTAAAGATTTTGGTAGTTGGGGTAGTGTTCTATAAGACTAATTTATAGGAGCAAGAAGCTAGAGTCTTAGTGGCTTTTGGTCAAATAAAATAAAAATTTTCTTTTATGCATTTAAGTGGAATTTTATTATTGATTGGGAAAATTATGTGAGGAAATTTACACTTAAAAAATTAAAAAAAAATCATTAATCTTGTCTGCTAAAACAATAACAATATTGGCCAACTAGGAAAACAAGTATAACAAAAGAATTCAACATTTTTGGAAGAATTCAACATGGTTATTTGATATACTTCTAAGAGACAAGTTTGACTTCTATAAAATCAATTACAAATTTATATAATACTCTTAGTCTTTGACTTTTGAATTTAATCAGACTTTAAAAGGTAAGTCAAACCATTAGAATATTTATGGAATTACTTTTTCATTTCATTGAAATTTACAGTAAACATGTTGATTTGAATAGTATATCATTGAAGAAAAAAAAGAAAACAATTAATATGAATCAAGACCTGTACCTATAGTATCAACTGCTAGTCATTAACTAGAGGTATTAATTGCAAGTGTTAACCCTAGGTAAAACAGCAAGGCACCAAAGTCCAACTTTTTAATTTTTTTAGAATGAAGTTTTTGAAGAATATTATATAATGTATTGTTGAAAACAAAAACCTGTGCAGGGAAAATAGTTCTAGTTTGGTTTTTTAATTATTTTTGAAACAATTTTCACCTAATTTAAAAAATAATAAAATTTGGTTTTCATATTTTTGTTTTTATTTTTATTCAAATTTATTACTTGACATACTTGCCACCATTGACCACTGTGACACCCTTCTACTCCAACATTTTAATAGTAAAAATTAGAGGAAGTAAAATCGAATATTGGTAAAAGAGTTCACATGAACACATACTTCACTTTAATAATTCTTAAGAAACTCAATGTTATAAAATCATACTTCTCCTGCTAAAATAAACAACAAATAAAACTCTTATAAATTGTGATTACCAAAACAAAAATAAATCATTATAATAAATAGGTCTATACTAATTAGAAATAATTAAACATCATCATAGCCCACTTCCCCAATGTCACATGGGTATTAGAACAATCAAACGACTGAGGTCTCATCCTTAATACCAGCTTCTACCTTTTTTACTGCGTTTTGAACTATGGGTGTTTAGTCCCAAAAGAAAACAAACAATTTAACAAGCAAAAAGGGTGAGAACTTGACCCATATATTAAGACATGCAATGGATAACACCAACCCCATACATACCACATATCATATGATTAAACGGTCACTTACAACTTCTCAATCACATACAGATATGTAATAGCATATGGAAACATGTTAATAACACTCTTATACAATTTAGAGTTCATTTATTAAACACATGCAATTCATCTCTATGCAAAATGTGTCACAATTAAGCACATGTTGTCCCATGCATGTTCGTACTTGGCATATGCCTTTTCTACGCCAGCCACACGTAGGGTCCGATAGACATAAGCCTTTTCTATACCACCCACGTGTAGGTTCCAAATGGCAAAAACCTTTTCTACATTAGTCACCTGTAGATTCCAAATAGCAAAAGCCCTTATCTATAACCCTCAAGACGAAATCTGCTACTAGTATAAGTTCCTGAAAATATAATTCTTACTCTGACTCTATTATTTCTTACTCCAGACATTATTTCGACAATCCCACAGTTGAGAATAAAGATTAATATCATAAGAACCTACTATAAAAAATAAACAAAATCCAACGATTGAAACATTCAATAGAGGTTCCAGACAAAGTCAGATGCAACATCATTGTTTAACCCACCAAAACATAAGATTAACACATCATTTACTCATGTAATTTAACACAATTTACATAACAATCAATAAGACCCAAGAAAACCTCAAAGAAACATCACTCAACTCACATCAAATATTTACATCACTTAACTAAAACATAAGATTAACTAATAATCATGCATTGTTTACACAATCATCTTACCACATCAAAACATCACTCAACCTATCGAAACATAATATTAACCCTATTGAATACCTACAACCATTACAATGTTCAGGAACACTAATCTCTAGGGTGAAAAAAAAGGATAACTCAAAGCCGCTAATCCAATAAAATTAACACATATTTTTATTAGTTATATTAATAGACATAAAATACAAAAGAGTTAAAAAAACTAAAACATTCTTTTTTTTAAATAATAAAAAAATAATAATAATAACTGAATTGAACAATATATTTACACAATCATAGACGAAACATGACTCACTACTGGTGTTCATAACCCTTCATTAGCAAACATAAACCTATTAAAGATTAAAGATCGCTTCACTATCCATCTCTCTACACATATCACAAGTGAGATAATTTCTCACCGCCTTACCTCAATAAAGAAACAAAAGCAAACAAAGATTTTCCTTTTCCGATCTGATGAACCCTTGCCAAAATAGAGCTTTTACTACGCTACCATTTTGTCCCAAACCAAAGCTCCAAATGCAAATCTGAATGGTTAGAATGGAGAGACCACGTCGGGAACCTACTGTCCAGTTTCCAGCCCGAGCCAACGGTTAACAAATTCATAGTGATGAGATTACGAAAACTGCCCAAGGTTTGTGCGGAAATAACTTTCTCTCTTTCTTTTTCTCTCTATGGCTTCTCTTTTTCTTTTTGAAAGCTTCAAGAAATTCTAGGGTAAAAATATGGCAAGAGTGGTCATGTCTCTTCCTTCCCTTCTCACATAACAATCCTAATGGGCTTAACCCATCCAACTCCTTTACCTCCTCATTTAACCCCTTAACTTATAATATGCAAATGTCTACTAAAAATATAAATATACCTCTCATTAATATTATTATTTTCATAAATATTTATTTTATTTTTTTCTATTAACAATATACGTATATATACTTTAGCCTCTTTGAAAAATTAATTATAATAAATGACTAAATTTCTATTAACTAATTCAATTAATTTAAAATAACTAAAATACCAACCACCATCTATGATTGGTCATCACTAGTGATGCAATCCCTCCTGACATGGAACTTAGCTAGGAAGAATAAAGAGAAGACATGGCAAGGAAAGAGCATAGTGAAGATATTCTATGCCATAGTCTTAGAAATTACTTGTAAAAAATATTGTGTATTTTTTTTAGTAATTTTGGTGGATACAATTAGCATTTTGTGGGCCATGTATTTTCTACCATTTTCCCTTTATTTTAGTGGGTGAGGTGTCATTAGTTATTTGTGTAGAGTGTATGTTAGAAGGTGGGTGATGCAATCTTGGATTGCTCTTCCTTGGATCTTTCTTTTTTTGGTTCTTTGAGATGACAAAGGTAAAGATGGGGCATGGAGGCGCCACTAATAAGGAAGGTTCATGACTTGGATTAAGCTTCAAGGAGCTTATTTTAGGACATGTCCCATTTAATTGTATTAATTAGATCATTTTTAGGCTTGTATAAGCACCCTTAAGTCATTAGGATTTTAGAGGTGTAGTTAGTTGTATTTTGGCCTATAAGTTCTTTTTTCTTTAGGAGGTGTAATTAGTATCTTTGTGGAGTGTGTTAATTAGTTTGGGCTGGTTCAAAAGAGTTTGGATGTGTAGGATCTTATTTCTACACCCCTAATTCCTCTTCACACCCTTCTAATCAATACATGAAGCATGTAGGAGACATGTGGGCCCCCTTGTCCCCTTGTTTCACTCGACATGTGCTTTCTCACTCCTACTTGGTTGATTGTTGTTGCTTCTTATTTTAATTTGAATTTTGGAGGTACCATGTCATTTTCCTCCAAAATTCAAATTCAAACAAGAGGGAACATAGATCCCTTTTTTTAGGGCCATGTTTGGATCTTTAGTTGGATTAAATTAGTGTTAATTGAGCACATAATAAATTAACACTAAATTAAGCCAACTAACTCTTAATTAGTCCAAGTGGACGTTCAACTTGAGGATCCTAAGCCCATGGTTCATGCTTTGCTCTATAAATAGAGCATTCCCTCCTTTATGTAATTTTTAACACTTATTTGAATGAAAATAAATTTTCTCTAAAATTGAGAGCTCTTTGTTCTTAGAGAGTGTTCATGTTCTCTCCACTCTTATGAGAGTCCTTTGTGTTATTATCAAGGGTTCCTTCCCTTATGGCTAGCTTCACCATTGCTTATCTCTTTCATTGAAGAAGTGGCGCCAATCTTCACCTTCATCTCCTAGTCTTCCACCTCCATTTCTACCTCAAAGGAAACTCTAAGAGTAGATCCTAGGCAGAATTCTCTTCCTCAATAATTGTTCAACCATGGCTTGGGTAGGGATGCATCATTTGGTATTAGAGCTTAGGCTCTAATAGAGGTTCTTCTACTATCTCTAGCTTTTAAATTTTTTTGTCTTGTTCATTGTTTTGTCATCTTCTTCTTCTTCTCCAATTCTATTTTCTTTTCACCATTTCATGTTGTCTATTATATTTCCTTGCTTGTCTTGTGTTAATTGGCTTGCTATTGTGATTTTTTTTGGTTCATTTTAATTCTAAGTCATTTCTCTTTATTTTAATCGGTGCAATTGTGTTATTTACATTTTATTTTGAGTTTAATCAATTCAAATTGCTTATTCTTCCTTTGAATCCTGTATTCTTGTGTTTAAGACTCTTTTCCACCTTAAAAATTTTTTTTGAGTCATTTTGTACAAAATCAAGTTCCTAAGAAACACCAAACTATGAACCTACACCTTTGTGGCATTTCCCACAACGCTGCGACTCAGGTGTTTTGGCTTCATTTTTGCATTTCCTTGGTTTTTTTTGTGCGTTTTTTTTCTTGCTTATCTTAGGATTTATTTTCAGTTTTAAAATATCAAAGTATTTGTCTTTTAGAGTTTTGTTTAGTCCTTAATTTTGTCATATGAATTTCCTTAGGTTTTAATAATTTTTTGTGTTGATTTTGTGTCTTGAAAAAAGAGTTGTGTTCACTTCTTGAAATTGAGCTTCTAAGAGAGTTTTTCTCTCTTTGTTAAGTCTCTTCAAAAGTCACAAATGCTTTTAGTTCAAGCATGTTTCCTAATAAAATTCTCAAAAAAAGAATTATAGCTCAATTTCATCTTCTAAATTTTGGTATCTTGTTGCATTGTAGTAGCTCTTTGTTTGCTAACTTGAAGTGAACTTTGCTGCACTTGTTTGGAAGTTTTGAGCATAAAACTTGCATAAAATAAGTTAGATCTTGCTTAACCAAACTCTCCTAAGAATACCATAAATCACTTCTCAATTTAGTCCACTTTTGAGTTGCTAAAATTTTCCTAGATTGCATCTTTGGTTTGAACTATGTGTGGCCTTGCTTGCTGAAAATTTTCAAGCGATTAGCACCTCTTGTTTCCTCATTAAATTTGCAAACCAAATCAGAAAAAAAATAATTAGGTGCAGCCAAAATAAATTTAAGAAAAAAGAAGAAGTCAAAAGACAATTTGAAAAGAAAGAACAAAAAAGAGTGCAAAAACAAAGTAAAAAAAAAAATACATAGACAAAAGTGTTGTACCTAATTGGAAGTTTATTGTAATTTCAAAAGAGGACCTAAAATTAATTGAAATAGCTTGAAAATTGAACATATAACATTCAGCCATCACTTTTATTATTGGTGCAATTTTTGAAAATTATTTGTGTCATTTTGCATTTTAGTCTCTATTCCTATCTAGAACCTTTCTAGGATTTTCTTTGTGTACCTACTTATTTCTTAGGCTTAATTTTAGTTTATCTTCTTCTACATCTTTGAGTCATGTCTCTAATATTCTTTCCACTAGGATAGTTTACCATTCAAATTGTGTCTTTGTTGTTTTACTTTTGTTTGTCCTATCTTTGGTTCTTGCTTTGGTTGGTGCCACTTTTGTGTAGGTAAGCCTTGAGTAAGGAAACCTTCCGCAAGGGTAGCCTCTTAAGGAAGAGTTGAAATAGCTAAAAGGACTTGAACAAAAGGAAGAGCATGGACAAAGAGTGAAACACCTTGGGAGAGATTGCTTTGGAGAGACTTGAAGATTTTTATCTCATTCCTTGTTGATAATTTTTAGTTGTATTTTTTTCCTTGGTTTGTAAAAGGTCATTATTATTAAGTGTTTAGCTTAGTCTCTCTCTAATTAAGGGTGAGATGAGTGAGTTCTACTCTAGGAACTAACCTCTCCTTAATGCTTACCATGATCCAAATTCTCCTTTGTTTGCCAACCCCTGAAAGATAGTTGAAATAAAAAAAGAAAAAGAGGAAAAAGAAAGAGAAAGAAAAATAAAAGATAGATATAGAAGAAAGAGGATAGAAATAAAAGATATAGAGAAAAAAGAGAGAAGAGAGAAAGAGGAGAATGAGAGAAAAGAGAGAGAAAAGAAGTGGGAAAGAGAAAAAAAGGAAAGAGATGAAAAATGGGAAAGAGAAAAGAGGGAAACAGATAAGATATGGGAAGAAAAACAGAAAAAAACGAGAAAGGAAAAAGAAGAAAGTTGGGAGCATTTAGAAAAAGAGTTTGATAAAATTGGAAAGAGAAATAAAAAGAGAAAAAGAGGAAAAAGAAAGAGAAAGAAAACTCAAGAGGGAAAGAGAGAAGAAAAGTAGAGAAGGGGAGAAAGGAGATAGAGAGCACACACACCCTTAAAAATTCTAAAAATATAAAATTAGAAAAAGAGATTGGTGATAAGAGTCAGCCTAGCCAAGATCTAGTTTTGAACTCTAGCTTAGGTCAATCTTCTAACCAATCCATTAAAGCACAAGTGGAATTTGAGATTGTGCAAAAATCTTCTGAGCACATTGACTCACAATCTCAAATTCACCTTGACTATGATTCTTCATCAAACACTTTAACAAGTGATGGACTTATATCTTTACCTTTTGAGAAACAAAATTTTGAAGTCCAATGCTTGGAAAAGGTCTAGATGGAGAAAGGTGAATGTGAAGTCCTACTTGACACTTCACCAAGTTTTGAAATTGAGCCTACATCCTTAAGCTTCAAACCAAATCCTCAAGTTCAAAACTTGGTCAAAAGTGAGAGAGAATAAGGTCTTCAAGAAGATTACTCCTTAAGTCCTAAGGAGGATCTTATTAAAGAAACTTCTCTTTTAGGACAAGTGCAAGTGGAGGTTGTGTCTCAATCATTTGAACACATCTTTCCACAACCTCTAGTTGCATATAAAGAATAAAATTCACCAAGTTTTGAACTTGAACCATTATTAATAAAGCTTAAACAAGAACCTCTAGTTCATAACTTGAAAGAAAAGAAAGTTGTTCTTCAAGGAGATTTATCCTTGCCATCCAAGGAAAATCTAATTGAAAACAACATTCCCATGTTGCAAGTAGGAAATAAGGTTGTGCCCATAACTTTTGAGCACAGTGAAACACAACCTCAAATACTACTTGTGGATATGGCCAAGTGTGGTCAGGAGATTGGGCTACAAACCTTTTCTATCGATAGCCAATCTTAAGGCCCACTTAAAGAGACCTTGAAAGAAAAGTCCACCTCTAGACCTATCATCATCTTGTCAAGTGAACAACAAGATAAAGCCTATCAGGCTTTCTTGGATGAGTGCTCCAAGGCACCTAAGCTTGTCTCACTTCCTACCCGGATGGGACTAGCATTTAGTGAACTTGGAGTCACTTGGGGAAGTACTATGTGGGGGCATAGACACAATAAACAATTTTTAAACCTTAGTGCATACCCCCCCACCCCAAGTCTATGAGGTCTCCCTATAGACCTCCTACCCTTAACATTTGTGTACATAATCATATACTCATTCCTATGCAGGTGCTTTTACAGGATTGGAAAAAGAAGAAGAAAGACCATAGGGTTTGAGGTCAAATCCTCCTCAAAGGAGAGGATATGATGCATACACACCTAGCATGGGCTTGAGCTAGAACCAATAAGGAAGGATCCTGACTTGGATGAATCTTCAAGGAGCTTATTTTAGGACATGTCCCATTTAATTATATTAATTTGACCATTTTTAGGCTTGTATAAACACCCTTAAGTCATTAGGATTTTAGAGGTGTAGTTAGTTTTATTTTCGGCCTTGTATTTTGGCCTATAGGTTCTTTTTTATTTAGGAGGGGTAATTAGTCTCTTTGTGGAGTGTGTTAATTAGTTTGGGTTGGTCCAAGAGAGTTTGGATGTGTAGTCTCTTTGTGAGAGTCCTTCATGCTATTATAAAGGATTCCTTCCCTTACGGCTAGCTTCACTATGGCTTATCTCTTTCATTGAAGAAGTGGCATTAATCTTCACCTTCATCTCCTAGTCTTCCACCTTTATTTTTACCTCAAAAGAACCTCTAAGAGTAGATCCTAGGTGGCATTCTCTTCCTCAAGAATTGTTCAACCATGGCTTTGGGGGGATACATGAAAGAGGTTTATGAGATAGCCCCTCATGGTTGGGGTAGTGGAGGTAGTGCAACGGCCTCACCAAGAAGTTCCCCAACTAATTCCTAATGCTCTAAGTAATAACCTCACATTATCAAAGATAGGTGGAAAGACTATACTTGGCACATCAATGCACTCGTCAAGGAAGGCTAAGTAAGCCTTTTCCTTTTATTCACCCCAAGAGTGTATGATGGACCTAGAGGTGGACCATTATTGTATGGTCTCTTGGATTTGAACTTGAGGTTGGCTTTGAGTTTCCAAAATCATGGGATAAATCTCATGTTCAAAAGAAATAGCCTCATCCTTAAGTAGAGTTTAAGGTTGTGATGCATTATGCTCAATGGTGATGGGCACAACCTCAACATTTACTTCTTCATCAGGAAGATCATCTTCAATAAGATCCTCCTTGAGGTCCAAGAGGAAATATTCTTGAAGGTCATCATTCCCTTCCTTGTCTCCTAAATCTTGAACTTGATATACATGATTAAACTCTAAGGATGAAGATTCGAGCTCAACACTTAGGAGTGTATCCAATATTGCCTCCATAAGTGGAAGGTAGATAGGTTGCTTTATGAGGAGGCTATGTTTTAAGTCCACTTTAGTAGAAAAATGGCTCTCTTTAAGTACAACCTTCTTGGAAGTGATACTTTCTTCCAACCTATCAACTAGCAATGCTTGGAAGGTGTAAGAGAACACAACTTGAACTTTGTGCCCAAATGGGAGACGGTAATCTCATTAGAGTGGCCATCATAAAGGGTTTCTTCTATCATATTGCCATGGCCTCCCTAACAAGATATGAGTCGCTTCCATAGGTATTACATGACAAAGGATATCATTTTTGTAGTTTCCAATGGAAAAGAGAAATTCTATTTGTTGATTGACTTCCACCTCCTTACTCTCATTCAACCATTGAAGTCTATAAGGCTTAGGGTGAGGAATGGAAGTCAAGGACAACTACTCAACCAACCTTGTGCTACAACAATTACAACAAGAGCCGCTATCTACAATGAGAGAACACATTTGATTGTAAACTTTATATCTTGTGTGAAAGATGTTCTCTCTTTAATATGTGCTAGGGTTATAAGGTTGGCTTCCAAGAAGCTTCCTTTCAATAAAAAAGGTCTTCCTCACAAGCATAAGTTTCCTCAACATGCATGCTGCCCCCTTCTTCCTCATTCTCACCAGAAGAGGAAGATGATTCATTTTCAATGTCTTGGCCCCTCATGATCATGATTTTTTTGTTGGGGCATTGGGAAACAATGTGGCCTCTCCGAAGACAGTTAAAACATTTAATACTACAACCTTTAGAACTAGTAGAGGATTATCTGTATGATGCATAGAATTTTTCTTTTCATGCATCCTTGTGGTGGATTCATTTTTAGGGTGGTTCTTGGAAAAACTCCCCTTGGTTGGGTCCCTATTTGTATAAGAGTGGGAAGAGTTGTTAGAGTAGTCTTTCCTAGAAGAAGTCTTTCTCTTTAGTTGTTGCTCCATTTTTATACAAATCTGAACCAAATCATCCAAATCCCATATGGAAAGATTTCAACTCTATCCCTTATCTCAAGGCTTAAGCCACTAAGGAATCTAGATTTAGTGGACCTAGGCTCTTTAGTTATTCCAACCTTCATTATGAAAATTTCCATGTTTTGCTTACATTCTTCAACACTCATATTATGTTTCCTAATCTTTGAAGCTTATCAAGGAGTTACCTTTCATAATAAGAGGGAATAACCTCCATCTCAAGGCCCTCTTTAGATCATTCCAATGTTCTACAAAAGGATCATGAAAGCGACTCTTTTCTTCCTTAAGAGAGGTCCACTAATGCATAACATACCCTTGGAAGCTAAGGGTTTCCAAAGGCACTTTTCTCTCTTCATTGATT
This sequence comes from Psophocarpus tetragonolobus, assembly GCA_037954015.1. Classification (NCBI taxonomy): domain Eukaryota; kingdom Viridiplantae; phylum Streptophyta; class Magnoliopsida; order Fabales; family Fabaceae; genus Psophocarpus; species Psophocarpus tetragonolobus. The sequence goes on along the minus strand of CM075692.1, from coordinate 47,877,468 downwards.
TTAAAGCATTTGAAAAGATAAATGAGATTAATTTGGGATGGTGAGGAGTCCAAGGATAAATCTAGGTCCCCATTGTACAATTTATTAAGATTAATACTTATGGTTTATAATCATCTCACCCTTTGTGTGTTTTCTTTGCATGTACCTTTCATACACAATCGGGATGTAGAATGACCAAATTAGTCCAATGAGATGGAGAATGATGAAGATTTCATATATGCCTAAGTACATGTTTGATGCTACTGTGATGCATTCCTCCCAAGCCATGGTTGAACAATTCTTGAGGAAGAGAATGCCTCCTAGGATCTACTCTTAGAGGTCCTTGAAAAGCTTTGAAATGGAGGTGGAAGACTAGAAGATGAAGGTGAGGTAAGCACCACTTCAAGGTTGAAGAAGATAAGCCAATGATCATGAAGTTAGCCACAAGGGAAGGAACCCTTGATAATAGCATGAAGAACTCTTTACAAAGAGGAAGAGAACATGAACACTCTCTAAGAAGTAGAGCTCTCAATTTAGAGAAAGGTAATTTTCATTCAAATGAGTGTTAAAAACTACATGAAGGAGGGAATGCTCTATATATAGAGCAAGGCATGGATCTATGGGCCTAGGTACTAACATGAACGTCCAACATGCTTAAACAAGGGTTAGTTGGCTTCATTTAGTGTTAATTTAACATGTGCTCAATTAACACTAATTTAATCCATCTAAAGATCCAAACATGACCTTAAAAATATGGATATATGTTCCCTCTAGTTTGAATTTGAATTTTGGAGAGAAATGACATGGCACCTCCAAAATTCAAATTAAAATAACAAGGAATGAGAATCAGCCATATAAGAGTGAGAAAACACATGTGGAGTTTAACAAGGGGACAAGGGAGCCCATATATCTCCTACATGCTCATGTGTTGGTTAGAAGGGTGTAAAGAGGAATTAGAGGAGTAGAAATAAGATCCTACATGTCCAAACTCTCTTGGACCAGCCGAAACTAATTAACACACTCTACAAGGAGACTAATTACACCTCCTAAAGAAAACAGAACCTATAGGCCAAAATACAAGGCCGAAAATAAAACTAACTACACCACTAAAATCCTAATGACATAAGGGTGCTTATACAAGCCTAAAAATGTTTAAATGAATACAATTAAATGGAACATGTCCTAAACTAAGCTCCTTGAAGCTTCATCCAAGTCATGCTCCTTCCTTATTGGTACTAGCTCAAGCCCATGCTAGGGGTGCATGCATCATATACTCTCCCTTGAGGAGGATTTTACCTCAAATCCTGTAGTCTTTCTTCCTCTTTTTCCAATCCTACAAAAGCACCTGCATAGGAATAAGTATATGATTATGCACACAAATGTTAAGGGTAGGAGGTCTATAGGGAGACCTCATAGACTTGGGGTGGTGGGGGTATGCACTAAGGTTTAAAAATTATTTTTTGTGCCTATGCCTCCACACAACAGTTCCCCAAGTAACTTCAAGTTCACTAAAGGCTAGTCTCATCCGGGGAGGAAGTGAGACAAGCTTACGTGCCTTGGAGCACTCATCCAAGAAAGCCAAGTAGGCTTTATCTTGTTCTTCACCCCGTAAGATGATGATGGGCCTAGGGGTGGACTTTCTTTGAAGGTCTTTTTGAGTGGTCCTTGAGAATGGCTATGGATAGAAAAAGTTTCTAGCTTAATCTCCTGACCACACTTGGCCATATTCATAAGTAGTGTGTGAGGTTGTGTTTCATTGTGCTCAAAATTTATGGGCACAAACTCATTTCCTACTTGTAACATGGGAAGGTTGTTTTCAATTAGATTTTCTTTGGATGGCAAGGAAAGATCTCCTTGATGAACAACTTCCTTTTCTTTCAAGTGTTGAACTTGAGGTTCTTGTTTGAGCTTTATGAATAAAGGTTCAAGTGCAACACTTGGTGAATTTGCTTCTTTATGTGCAACTAGAGGTTTTGGAAGGATGTGTTCAAATGATTAAGACACAACCTCCACTTGCACTTGTCCTAAGAGAGAAGTTTCTTTAATAAAATCCTCCTTAGGACTTAAGGAGTAATCTTCTTGAAGACCTTTTTCTCTCTCACTTTTGACCAAGTTTTCAACTTGAGGATTTGATTTGAATCTTATAGATGTAGACTCAAGTTCAAAACTTGGTGAAGTGTCAAGTAGGACTTCACATTCACCTTGCTCCAAAAAGTCTTTTACCAAGAATTGGTCTTGACAAATTTGTCTCTCAAAAGGTAAGGATTCAAGTCCAACACTTGTTAAACTGCTTGATGAAGAATCATTCTCAAGGGAAGTTTGAGATTGTGAGTCAGTGTGCTTAAAATTTTTTGGCACAATCTCAAACTCATCTTTTGTTTTAAAAGATTAGTAACAAGATTGCCCTAAACTATAATTTAAAGCTAACTCTTGGCTACGGCTACTCTTCTCATGAATCTCTTTTTCTAAATTTTTATTTTTAAAATTTTTAAAGGTAGGTGTGTGCTCTTTATCTCCTCTCTACTTTTCACTCCTTTTCTTCTCTCTCTCCCTCTTGAGTTTTCTTTCTTTTTCCTCTTTTTCTATTTTCTCTCTTTCCCACTCTTCCTCTCTTTTTTCATTTCTTCTTTTCTTCTCATTCTCCCCATATTCTTCTCGTTTTGCCCAATACTCCTTTCTCTCTTTTTCTAATATCTTTCTTTCTTTCTTTTCTCTCTCCTATTTTTATTTTCTCTCTTTTTCCTCTCTTTCTTTTCTCTTTTTGTATTTGTTTTCTTCTTTCTTTTTCCTCTCTTTTTTTCTCTCTTTCCTCTTTCTCTCTTGTTTCTCTTGTTTCTTTACCCTCTATTTCTTTTCTCTCATTTTCTTCTTTTTCTATTCTCTATAGTCTTTGTTTTTCTCCTCTTTCTTTCTTTTCTCTCCTCTCTTCTCCTTTCTTTTTCCTCTCTCTCTTTTCTTTTTATTCTCTCTTCTCTATATTTCTCTTTCATTTCTCTTTATTTTTCACTACACTCTTTTCTTTCTTTTTCTATTCTCTCATAGGGGTAGGAAAAAGGAGTGTAAAATAAGGGAGAACTTGGGTCATGGTATCCACTAAGGAGAGTTTGAACTCACTAATCTCACCCTTTTGTTGATTTCTCTACTAAACGTGTATGAGTCTTTGGAACTCAACACCACCTAGGAAAAACGAAAGAGTATATACAAACTAATCTAAACAAACACCTATAAGTGCAAGAGCCTTTGGAACTCTTAAGCACTCACTAAAAACACATGAAACAAACAAAGGTAAATAAGACAAAACTAAAGGAGGTAAGGATCTAACGTGCTCCTAAAGTTGTGGAAGGTGGTGTACCACTTCCTCCTTCACATCTTAATTAGTGAGAGACTAAGCTAAATACTTAAGATTAATGGCCTTTTACAACCAAAGAAAAGAAAAATACGATTAAAAATTGACAATTAAGGAACAAAACTAAAAAAATTCTTCAAGTTTCTCCCAAGCAATCTCTCCTAAGGTGTTTCACTCTTTTTGTATGCTCTTCCCTTTGTTCAAGTCCTTTTGGATATTTCAACTCTTCCTTAACAGGCTACCCTTGTGGAAGGCTTCCTTACTCAAGACTTACCTACACAAAAGTGGCATCAAACCAAGGCAAGAACCAAAGAAATAGAGCAAGCAAAATAAAGCAAGAAAAAAAAAATTTGAATGTCACACTATCCAAGTGGAAAGAATTATAGAGACATGAATCAAAGAATACAAACTAAAAATAAGACTAGAAATGAAGGCTAAGCACACAAAGAAAATCCTAGCTAGAAAGGTTCTAAATAGGAATAGGGACTAAAATGCAAAATGACACAAATAATTTTCAAAAATTGCACATTATAAAAGTGATGAACGAATGCTATATGATCAAGTTTCAAGCTATTTCAATTGATTTTATTTCCTCCTTTGCAATTACAATAAACTTCCAATTAGGTACAACACTTTTGTCTATGTATTTTTTGTTTTTTTACTTCTTTGTTTTTGCACTAATTTTTGTTCTTTGTTTTCAAATTGTCTTTTGACTTCTTTTCTTCTTTTTTTTTTTAATTTCTTTTGGCTGCACCTATTTCAGATTTGAATGAAAAATTTTAAGAGTAAGCAAGAGGCATTAAACGCTTGAAGTGATTTAGCAAGCAAGGCCACACAATTTCAAATACAAGTGCAACTAATGGAAATTTTAATAACTAAAAAATGTACTAAAATTTGAAGTGTTTTAAGGTATGCTTAGGAGTGCTTGATTTGTGCATGAATTAACTTGCTTTGGCACAAGTTTTTCTCAATCTACAGCCAAGGACAACTCCAAATACCAAAACAATTTCACTTCAAACAAGCACACTAAAAGCTACTACAAAATGCAACACAAGACACTTAAAATTTAGAGAAGAAATTGAGCTATAATTTTTTGAAAAATTATTGAGGAAACATGCTTGAACTAAAAGCATGTGTGACTTCTCAAGAGACTTAAACAAGAGATAAAAAAACTCTCTTAGAAGCTCAATTTCAAGAAGTGAACAAAACTCTTTTTTCAAGACACAAATTCAACACAAAAATTTAGTAAAACCTAAGGAAATTCATATGACAAAATTAAGGACTAAAAAAACTCTAAATGACAAATACTTTGAGATTTTAAAAGTGAAAATAAATCCTAAGATAAGAAATAGAAAAAACACACAAAAAACAGTCAAGGAAATGCAAAGGTGAAGCCACAACACTGTGGGAAATGCCACAGAGGTGTGGGTTCATCGTTTGGTGTTTCTTAGGAACTTTATTATCCACAAAATGACTCAAAACAAAAATTTAACAGTGGAAATGAGTCTTAAACACAAGAATACATGATTCAAAGGAAGAATGAGCAATTTGAACCGATTAAACTAGAAATAAAGTGCATACAACATAATTCCACCGATAAAAATGAAGAGAAATGAGTTAGAATTAAAATGAACCAAACAAAATTAAAATAACAAGCTAATTAATACTAGACAAGCAAGGAATTATAATTGAGAACAAAAAATGGTGAAAAGAAAATATAATTGGAGTAGAAGAAGAAGATGAACACAAGACAATAAGCCAAAAAACTTAAAGATAGGATAAGTTAAGAACCTCTATCAGAGCCTAAGTTCTGATACCAAATGATGCCTTCCTCCCAATCAATAGTTTAAAAATTCTTGAGAAATAGAATGCCACCTAGGATCTACTCTTAGAGGTCTTGAAAAGCCTTGAAATGGAGGTGGAAGACTAGAAGATAAAGGTAAGGTAGGCGCCGCTTCTAGGTTGAAGAAGATAAGCCAATGATCATAAAGTTAGCCACAAGGAAAGGAACCCTTGAAAATAGCATAAAGAAATCTTCACAAAGAGGAAGAAAACATGAACACTCTCTAAGAAGAGGCAGAACTCTCAATTTAGAGAAAGGTAAGTTTCATTCAAATGAGTGTTAAAAACTACATGAAGGAGGGAATGCTCTATATATAGAGCAAGGCATGGATTTATGGGCCTAGGCACTAACATGAACGTCCAACATGCTTAAACAAGGGTTAGTTGGCTTAATTTAGTGTTAATTTAGCATGTGCTCAATTAACACTAATTTAATCAACTAAAGATCCAAACATGGCCCTAAAAATATGGATCTACGTTCCCTCTAATTTGAATTTAAATTTTGGAGAGAAATGACATGGAACCTCCAAAATTCAAATTAAAATAAGAAGGAATAAGAATAAACATGTAGGAGTGAGAAAACATGTGAAGTGAAACAAGGGGACAAGGGGGCCTACATGTCTTATACATGCTTCATGTGTTGGTTAGAGGGTGTGAAGAGAAATTAGAGGTGTAGAAATAAGATCCTACATGTCCAAGCTCTCTTGGACCAGCCCAAACTAATTAACACACTCCACAAGGAGACTAATTACACGTCCTAAAGAAAATAGAATCTATAGGCCAAAATACAAGGCTGAAAATAAAACTAACTACACCCCTAAAATTCTAATGACATAAAAATGTTTAAATGAATACAATTAAATGGAACATTTCCTAAACTAAGCTCGTTGAAGCTTCATCCAAGTCATGCTCCTTCCTTATTGGTCCTAGCTCAAGCCCATGTTAGGGGTGCATGCATCATACTATGTATGATGATGTTTTGTTAGTTTCTTTTCATCAAAGGTACACTACTCTAGCTAGGTTAATATGGGGGAGTGGTAAAAGATGTATCAAACATTTTGTATGAACAATACTTTGTAATATATTTATCTTATATTAATAAGATTACGTTTCTTTATATAAATCATGTTTTGAAAAAAAAAATCTTATGCTAATTACCTTTGACAAATATTTCATGAAATACATAATTGAATGAGGTAGGAATAAGGGCTGTTACAACCATGATGGTGAAAATGATGGTGTTTATGGTTGTGGCTGTGGTGAGATTGTTATGGAGTTGCAGGATGGATATGATGTGGATTGTGTGTGGAACTTGCAAGGTCTTGAGCAAATGCAGTGAAGGAGCTCAATATAATCAATAACAATAATGATAAAACTCTTTCCATTGCTCTATGCTAAAGCTTGTTGCTTAATTCTGAGGCCTAAAGATTTTGGTGGTTGTGGTAGTGTTATGCAAGACTAATTTATAGAAGCAAGAAGTAGAATTTTATTATTGATTGGGAAAATTATGTGAGGAAATTCATACTTAAACAAAGAATTAAAAAAAATCAAATATTGGTCAACTGGAAAAATAATTATAACAAATGAAGTCAAAGTTTTGGAGCAATTAAGCATGGTTAATTGATATGCATCTAGTAAGCAAGCCAACTTATTCGACTTTTATAAAATTTATTACAAATTTATACAACATCATTTTATGCATTCAGGCTTTGACTCTTGAATTCAATTAGACTTTAAAAGGTAATTGAATCCATCAGAATATTTATATGATTAATTTTTCATTTCATTGAAATTTAAAGCAAATATGTGGACTTGAATAATATATCATTGGATAGAAAATATTTGTTTTTATTTCTACCTAATTTAATAAAAAAGTGGTGTATTTAATAAATTAAACCAAGTAATTCTTACTTTCATGCTAGAGTTATTAATATTAAAACTTAAAAAGACAAAACAAAATTTATAGTTACACACAATGATTTATTTTAATTATTTGTTAATAAATAAAATTGAAAATCATAATATTTTTCACAAATTAACTGTTTATATTGTCAGATAAGCATATCTACACCTTTCAACATGTGCTATGGTCTTTTGGTTAACCAATATTTAATGAATTCAATCACAAATTTACGGACTAATTTTAAAAAAAAAATTCTTATATGTTTAAACAAATGTAAATTTGTTGTGTATCTTATGCCAATAGTAAATTTATGACAATTTCTCAAACAATTACCATTCAAAATTATATATTAGATTTTAAGATGCAGATTGTTAGAAAAGTTCAAAATCTCATCATGTACCCTTAAATTTTAATCAAAGAAATCATAGTTGTGATTGATGGAGAATATATTGAACCTTTTCATTCCAATGAATCTCATAAGTTCAAAATTTCTAGCAAATCATTTTTTTTAACTTTTCTCTAATATTGAAAAGTACATGAGAAAGAGAGAATAAACTAATAAAATTCTAAAAGAAGGGTTAAATTGTTGGTTATTTTCTGAATTCTTATTTCAATCATTGTTCAAATTTCTTATTAACCTGATGATGTATTTCTCCCTAGAAAGGGTCTTATCACTAAGGCCATGGCTAGGAGGATAAATGAGGACTTGGCTAGGAAGGGGAAAGGGAAATCTCAACTTTTTTTCGAAGTGAAGATTGAATCTTAGTCTTCCTATGTAGCTAGTCTTAGGTTATGACTTCTTGTTTAAGGCATAGGACCTTTCTTTTCTTGTGTATTTCAGCTTGACTGTGTATTTTGGCCATTATTTCATTTGTTTTTATAATTGGAGGTTTCTTTAGTGTTTTCATAGGGGTGATTTGATTAAATGGGCCTTATGATGATTTTTTTTGGCGTGTTGGTTTGCTAAACAACACCAAAATTCATGTTAACACCCCTCTAACCAACTAGGAGACATGTGGGGCCCCTAGTTCCCCCAAAGAGGCGTCAATTTCATCTCTCATCCATGTAGGTGCCTACTTGGCCGGTTCTCCACCAATGGAATTTGAATTTGAATTTTGAAAGTCCATGTGGACCCCCTTCAAAATACAAATTCAAATTGGGGGATATAGATCCATATAACTATGGCCTTGTTTGGATCTTCCATCCCTTAAGACATGCTTAAGAGCTCTTGTGCCTTGGTTTATGCTTGGACGTCCACTTCCTCTCTAATCACTCCTTAGTCCTATAAATTCACACCTCCCTCACTTTTATGATTTTAAACTTGATTTTATGAGATAGAGCTATTGCCTTCTAAATTTAAGTGTCCTCTTCTCTTGTTTTTGAGAGAATTCCTAGAAACTTTTATCAAGGGTTCCTTCCCTTGTGGCAAGCAACAATTCTTCTTGGCTTATCTTTCCTAAAGTGGCGCTAATCGTGATGCAATCCTACCTAGCATGCATCATGGCTAGGAGGATTCAAGGAAGGCATGACATGGATGAAAGCTCATTGAAGATTGGAAGCCATAGTCTTCATTTTTAGCTTGTAAATATTTTATTTTAATTAGTTAAATATGAACATATTTTTAATTCCTTTAAGGCCATGTATATTCAACCATATTCTTTTTAGTTTAGAAGGTATAGGTGTCTTTAGTTAAAAAGGAGGAGTAAGCTTAGAATGGGTACATAAATCAAGACATGATTTTGGGCTAGCCCATTCAATTTAGGAGATGCTAATTGCACCCATGGTGGGTGAACTTAGGTGCCTTACTTAAGTCCCACATTGCCTAGAAAAGTGTGCCCAAGCTCTCCCATGGGGCTATATATACTCATCTCCCCTCATTGTAAATTTCACCTTTGAAGTTGAATGAAAATAGTTTCTTTGTGAGCACATTCTTAGTAAAAGGTCTTGAGGAACCTCTTCCTAGTTGGCTTTTATCAAGGGTTCCTTCCCTTGTGGTAAACCTAAACACTTTGGCTTATCTCTCTTTGAGAGTGGCGCCCTACCTCCATTTTTTTCCCCTCCATCATCCATTTCATGGTGCTTGAAACCTCAAGAAGAAAGATCAAGAGGAGTGCAAAAGCTTTTTGCATCAAATCATCTTCCATTTCTCATCTCCTCACTTCTTCACATCACCAAGGTGAACTCATGAAGTTTATTAACAGGAGCATCCATGGAGTGGCATGCATCACTTAACAACTTGGGTTTAAACATATTTTATATATTTCTTGCAACATTGAGTTAGCAGTGTGATTTTAATTATAGAATAATAAGGAAACCCTTGCGATGTTACAAATTAGTTTTGTCCTTCATCCTATTCCTTTTTCACAAGACAATGTTTTTTAACTATTTCTTTTTCACAAATAACTATAAAATTTCTTCGTGTTAAAATTTCTTAAACAATTTATCTTCAATACTATATTTTATTTATGAGAATATTCATTAATTTATTTTATTCTATTTATATAATACATATCTGTAAAAAAACATCAACAAATAACAGTTCTTGCAATTGGTTTACAAATATAAACTATGAAATAGGTATATAATAGATGAAGAAAGAAAAAAATTATAAAATTAACTCTTTTATTATAAGTAATGAATGGATTCCCTTTCCATATGGTTTAAACAAAGAACTATGTTGTTGCAACTTTATAGATTGTTTGAGTCTTATCACCCAATAGATTAGTTAGGATTTTGGGAGTGGTCCTTGTAGTGCGGAGGGTGCGGAGCGCCATCACCATTAGAATGAGCAGGAGTAAGAGCTGAAGAATGGTGGTGGTGGTGGCGGTGGCGGCAAGTGCCATGATGGTGACAATGATGGTGTTTATGCTTGTGGAGGTGTTAAGATTGTGGTGGAATTGCAACATGGATACGATGACTATGCGATGAACTTGCAAGGTCTTGAGAAAATAGTGAAGGGGCTCAATAAAATCAATAAAAATAATGATAAGACTCTGGCCATTGCTCTATGCTAGAATTTGTTGCTTAATTCTAAGGCTTAAAGATTTTGATGGTTGGGGTAGTGTTATGCAAGACTAATTTATAGAAGCAATAATTAAGAGTCTTATTCATTTTGGGCAAAAACAAAATCAAATAATCCATTTCTGCATTTAAGTAGAATTTTGTTATTGATTGGGAAAACTATGTGAGGAAATGCATACTTAAAAAAAGAATAAAAAAAATCATTAACCTTGTATGCTAAAATAATAAACAATATTGGTCAACTAGAAAATAAATTATAACAAATGAATTAAAAAATTTTGGAGGAATTCAACATGGATGATTGATATGCTCCTAGTAGGGAAGTCAACTTATTTGAGTTTTATAAAATCTATTACAAATTTACACAACACCATTTATGCATTTAGGTATTAACTCTTGAATATGATTAGACTTTAAAGGTAATTCAAATCATTGGAACATTCATGTAATTAGTTTTTCATTTCATTGAAATTAAAGCAAAGATGTGGACATGAATAGTATATCATTGTATAGAAAATATTTGTTTTGAATTCTATCTAATTTAATATAAAAGTGGTCTATTTAATAAACTAAGCCAAGTAATTCTTACTTTCATGCTAGAGTTGTTAACATTAAAACTTGACAAGACAAAACAAAATTTATAGTTAGGCACAATGAATTATTTTAATTATTTGTTAACAAATAAAATTGACAATCATAATGCTTTTCACAAATTAACAGTTTACATTGTCACATAAGCATATCTACATCATTCGACATGTGGTATGATCCTTTGGTTAAGTACAATGTAATCAATTCAATCACAAATTTATAGATTATTTTTAAAAAATTTTGCTCATATGTTCATACAAATGTAAATTTGTTGTGTATCTTATGCCAATAGTAAATTTATGACAATTTCTCTAACAATTATTGTTCAAAATTAGATATTAGAGTTTAAGATGCAGTTTGTTAGAAAAATTAAAAATCTGATCATGTACCTTTATATTTTAATCAAAGAAATCATAGTTGTGATTGATGGAGAGCATATCCAACCTTTTCATTCTAATAAATCTCATAAGTTCAAAATTTCTCGCAAATCATTTTCTTTATTTTTTGTAATACTAAAAAGTAGGTTACAAAGAGAGAATAAACTAATAAAATTTCAAAAGAAGGGTTAAATTGTTGGTTATTTCCTTAATTCTTATTTCCATCATTGTTCAAATTTCTTATTAACCTAACAACTTGGGCTTTAAACATATGTTATATATTTCTTGCAACATTCAACTGGCGGTGTAATTTTAATTATAGAATAATAGGGAAAACCCTTGCGATGTTACAAATTAGTTTCGTCCTTGATCCTTTTCCTTTTTCACAAGACAATGTTTTTTATCTGTTTCTTTTTCGTAAATAACTTTAAAATTTCTCAATGTGAAATTTTCTTAAACAATTTATCTTCAATACTCTATTTTATATATGAGAATATCCATTAACTTTTTTATTCTATTTATATAATAAATATCTGTCAAAAAATCATCAACAAATAATAGTTCTTACAATTGGTTTACAGATAGAAATTATCAAATGGGTATATAATAGAGGAAGAACGAAAAAAATTATAAAATTAACTCCTTTATTATAAGAAATGAATGGATTTACTTTGCATATGGGTTAACCGAAGAACTATGTTGTTGCAACTTTATAGATTGTTTGACTCTTATCACCCAATAGATTATTTAGGATTTTAGGAGTGGTGCTCGTGGTGTGAAGGGTCTGTTGCACCATCACCATCACCATTAGAATGAGAAGGAGTAGGAGCCGGAGAATGGTGGCGGTGGTGACGGTTTCCATGATGCCAACGACGATGCTGTTTATGGTTGGGGAGGTGTTAGGATTGTGGTGGAGTTGCAGGATGGATATCATGCAGACTATGCAGGGAACTTGCAAGGTCTTGAGCAAATACAGTGAAGGAGCTCAATAAAATCAATAACAATAATGATAAGACTCTGGCCATTGCTCTATGCTAGAGTTTCTTGCTTAACTCTAAGGCTTAAAGATTTTGGTGGTTGGGGTAGTGTTATGCAAGACTAATTTATAGAAGTAAGAAGTACTAGTCTCATTTGTTTTTGGTAAGAAAAAAATCAAATATTCTTTTTCTCCATTTAAGTAGAATTTTATTATTGATTGGAAAAACTATGTGAGGAAATGCATACTTAAACAAAGAATAAAAAAAATCATTAACATGTATGCTAAAATAATAAACAATATTGGTCATCTAGAAAAGCAATTATAACAAATGAATTCAAAATTTTGGAGAATAAAAAAAATCATTAACATGTATGCTAAAATAAGAAACAATATTGGTCAACTGGAAAAGCAATTATAACAAATGAATTCAAAATTTTGGAGGAATTCAACATGGATGATTGATATGCTCCTAATAGGCTAGTCAACTTATTTGACTTTTATACAATCTATTACAAATTCACACAACACCATTTATGCATTCATCATTTGACTCTTGAATTTAATTACACTTTAAAAGGTAATTCAAACCATTGGCTTTATGTAATTAATTTTTCATTTCATTGAAATTAAAGCAAAGATGTGGACATGAATAGTGTATCATAGTATAGAAAATATTTTTTTTGAATTCTATCTAATTTAATATAAAAGTGGTCTATTTAATAAACTAAACCAAGTAATTCTTACTTTCATGCTAGAGTTATTAACATTAAGACTTGACAAGACAAAACAAAATTTATAGTTACACACAATGAATTATTTTAATTATTTGTTAGCAAATAAAATTGGCAATCATAATATTTTTCACAAATTAATAGTTTATATTGTCAAAATTAGATACTAGATTTTAAGATACAGTTCATTACAAAATTTCAACATCTGATCATGTACCTTTAAATCTTAATCAAAGAAATCATAATTGTGATTTATGGAGATCATATCCATCCTTTTCATTCCAATGAATCTAATAAGTTGAAAATTTGCAGGAAATCATTTTCATTACTTTTCTCTAATACTTAAAAGCATGTGAGAAAGAGAGAATAGACTAATATAAAATCCCGAAAGAAGAGTTCAATTGTAGGTTATTTGCTGAATTGTTATTTCAATCATTGTTCAAATTTATTATTAACCTAAGAACTTGGGCTTTAAAACTAAGTTATATATTTCTTGCAAAATTGAGTTGGTAGTGTAATTTTAATTATAGAATAATAGGGAAAACCCTTACGATGTCACGCATTAGTTTCTTTCTTGATCTTCTTCCATTTTAACAAGCCAATACATTTTATCTGTTTCTTTTTAATAAATAATTATAAAATGTCTTTGTGTTAAATTCTCTTAAAAAATTATCTTCAATACTCAATTTTATTTATCAGAATATCCATTAATTTCTTTTATTCTACTTCTCTAACAAATACCTGTCACAAATTCATCAACAAATAACAATTCTTGCAATTGGTTTCCAAATAGATTTTATGAAATGGGTATATAATAGATGAAGCAAGCAAAGAAATTATGAAATTAACTCCTTTATTATAAGCAATGAAAGGATTCACTTTGCAAACGGTTCAACCAAAGAACTGCGTTGTTCCAAATTTATGGATAACTTGAGTCTTATCACCAAATAGAGTAGTTAGGATTTGGGGAGTGGTGCTTGTGGTGTGGAGGGTGAGTTTCATGGTGACTATTAGAATGAGCAGGAGCAGGAGTCGGGGAATGGTGGCGGCGGTGGTGGTGGTGGTGGCGGTGGTGGCCATGATGGCGACGGTGATGGTGTTTATGCTTGTGGAGGTGGTCGGATTGGGGTGGAGTTACAGGATGGATATCATGCGAACTATCCGGGGAACTTGCAAAGTCTTGAGCAAATACAGTGAAGGAGCTCAATAAAATCAATAACAATAATGATAAGACTCGAGCCATTGCTCTATGCTAGAGTTTGCTGCTTGATTGAAAGGCTTGAAGATTTTGGTGGTTAGGGTTGTGTTATGCAAGACTAATTTATAGCAACAAGAAGTAAGAGTCTCGCTGCTTTTTTTTTTGCAAAAAAAAATAAAATTAAAATCTTCTTTTCATGCCTTTTAAGTAGAATTTTATTATTATTTTGGAAAAGTATGTGAGGAAACGTATACTTAAAGAAAGAATTAAAACATAAAATCATTAACATTGTATGCTGAAATAATAAGCAATATTGGTCAACTAGAAAATGAATTATAACGGATTAATTCAAAATTTTGGAGGAATTCAACATGGTGTATTGATAAGCTTCTAGTAGGATAGTCAACTTGTTTGACTTTTATAAAATCTATTAAAAATTTACATAACACCATTTATGCACTCAGGCTTTGATCTAAAATTTATTAGTGATGCATGCACGCTTAGCATAGGCTTGAACTAGGACCAATAAGAAAGGAGCATGACTTGGATGAAGCTTCAAGGAGCGTTGTTTAGAACATGTTCCATTTAATTGTATTAATTTGACCATTTTTAGGCTTCTATAAGCACCCTTAAGTCATTAGGATTTTAGGGTGTATTTAGTTTTATTTTCGGCCTTTTATTTTGGCCTATAGGTTCTTTTTCCATTAGGAGGTGTAAATAGTCTCCTTGTGGAGTGTGTTAATTAGTTTGGGCTGGTCCAAGAGGATTTGGACGTGTGGTTATTAATTTCCACACCCCTAATTCTTCTTCACACCCTTCTAACTAACACATGAAGGATGTAGGAGACATGTGGGCCCCTTTGTCCCCTTGTTTCACTCCACATGTGCTTTCTCTCTCCTACATGGTTTATTCTTGTTGCTTCTTATTTGAATTTGAATATTGGAAGTGCCATGTCATTTCCCTCCAAAATTCAAATTCAAACTAGAGGGAACATATATCCATTTTTTTAGGGCCATGTTTGGATCTTTAGTTGGATTAAATGGGTGTTAATTGAGAACAAGCTAAATTAACACTAAATTAAGCCAACTAACCCTTCATTAAGCATGTTAGACGTTCAACTTGGTATCCTAAGCCCATGGCTCATGTTTTGCTCTATAAATAGAGCATTCCCTCCTTCATGTAGATTTTAACACTCATTGAATGAAAATAACCTTTATCTAAATTTGAGAGCTCTTGTTCTTAGAGAGTGTTCATGTTCTCTCCACTCTAGTGAGATTCCTTCATGCTATTATCAAGGGTTCCATCCCTTGTGGCTAGACTCACTCATGGCTTATCATCTACAAAGTAGAAGTGGTGTCTGCCTAACCTCTGTTTCTTCAACCTCAATGACCTCTATGAGCAAGGATCTCGGGAGGACTCTCTTCATCAAGAATTCTTCAAATTTGCCTTGAGGAGGGATGCATCAATTATATTTTAAAAGGTAATTCAAACCATTGGAATATTTATGCAATTAATTTTTAATTTTATTGAAATTTAAATCAAACATGTGGAGTTGAGTAGTATATCATTGGATTGAAAATATTTATTTTCAACCCTATCTAATTTTAATAAAATGATTGTCTATTTAATAAATTAAAGCAAGTAATTCTTATTTTCATGCTAGAGTTATTAATATTAAAACCGAACAGGACAAAATGAAATTTCTAGCAACACACAGTAAATTCTTTTAATTATTTGTTTAAAAATAAAAGTGACAATCATAATGTTTTTTACAAATTAATAGTTGATATTGGCACATCATATATCTTCACCCTTACGCATGTGTCATGCTCCTTCGATTAACCACAATGTAATATATTCAATCACAAATTTACAGACTACTTCTTCAAAATTTTGCTTACGTTCAAACCAATATAAATTTGTTATGTATCTTATTGCAATAGAAAATTCATGACAATTTCTCAAATTTTTACCATTCAAAATTAGATATTTGATTTTAAGATGCAGTTTGTTACAAAATTTCAACATCTGATCATGTACCTTTAAATATTAATCAAAGAAATCATAATTGTGATTTATGGAGATCATATCCATCCTTTTCATTCCAATGAATATAGTAAGTTGAAAATTTTCAGGAAATAATTTTCTTTACTTTTCTTTAATACCTAAAAGTAGGTCAAGAGGAGAGAATAGACTAATAAAATCCCAAAAAGAGAGTTCAATTGTAGGTTACTTGCTGAATTGCTATTGCAATCATTGCTTAGATTTATTATTCACCTAACAACTTGGGCTTTAAACCTAAGTGATATATTTCTTGCAAAATTGAGTTGGCAATGTAATTTTAATTATAGAATAATGGGGAAAACCATTGTGATGTCACGCATTAGTTTCTCCCTTGATCTTCTTCCGTTTTAACAAGCCAATACTTTTTATCTGTTTCTTTTTTATAAATAATTATAAAATGTCTTCGTGTTAAATTTTCCTAAAAAATTGATCTTCAATACACAATTTTATTTATCAAAATATCCATTAATTTCTTTTATTCTATTTTTGTAACAAATACCTGCCACAAATTCATCAACAAATAACAATTCTTGCAATTGGTTTCCAAATAGATTTTATGAAATGGGTATATAATAGATGAAGCAAGCAAAGAAATTATGAAATTAACTCCTTTATTATAAGCAATGAAAGGATTCACTTGGCAAATAGCTTAACCAAAGAACTACATTGTTCCAACTTTATGGATAACTTGAGTCTTATCACCAAATAGAGTAGTTAGGATTTGGAGTGGTGCTTGTGGTGTGGAGGGTGTGTTGCATGGGGATTATTAGAGTTAGCAGCAGCAGGAGCCGGGGAATAGTGGCGACGACGGCGGTGGTGGTGGCAGTGGTGGCCATGATGGCGACGGTGATGGTGTTTATGCTTGTGGAGATGGTGGGATTGGGGTGGAGTTGCAGGATGGATATCATGCGAACTGTCTAGGGAACTTGCAAAGTCTTGAGCAAATACAGTGAAGGAGCTCAATAAAATCAATAACAATAATGATAAGACTCGGGTCATTGCTCTACGCTAGAGTTTGTTGCTTGATTGTGAGGCTTGAAGATTTTGGTGTTAGGGTTGTGTTATGCAGGACTAATGTATAGCAGCAAGAAGTAAGAGTCTCACTGCTTTTTTTTTTTTTGCAAAAAAAAAAATAAATTAAAATCTTCTTTTTATGCCTTTAAGTAGAATTTTTATTATTATTTTGGAAAAGTATGTGAGGAAACACATACTTAAAGAAAGAATTAAAAAAGAAAATCATTAATATTGTATGTTGAAATAATAAGCAATATTGGTCAACTAGAAAATGAATTATAATGGATGAATTCAAAATTCTGGAGGAATTCAACATGGTGTATTGATGAGCTTCTAGTAGGCAAGTCAACTTGTTTGACTTTTATAATATCTATTAAAAATTTACCCAACACTATTTATGCGCTCAGGCTTTGATCTAGAATTTAATTAGACTTTAAAAGGTAATTCAAACCATTGGAATATTTATGCAATTAATGTTTAATTTTATTGAAATTTAAATCAAACATGTGGAGTTGAGTAGTATATCATTGGATAAAAAATATTTCTTTTTAACTCTATCTAATTTTAATAAAATGATTGTCTATTTAATAAATTAAAGTAAGTAATTCTTATTTCATGCTAGAGTTATTAATATTCAAACCGAACAGGACAAAACGAAATTTCTAGCAACAAAGAGTAAATTCTTTGAATTATTGGTTTAGAAATAAAATTGACAATCATAATGTTTTTCATAAGTTAAAAATTTAGATTGGCACATAAGCATATATCTTCACCCTTCAGCATGTGCTATGTTCCTTCAGTTAACCACAATGTAATCAATACAATCAGAAATTTACAGACTACTTCTTCAAAATTTTTCTTACGTTCAAACCAATATAAATTTGTTTTGTATCTTACTGCAATAGTAAATTCATGACAATTTCTCAAATTTTTACCATTCAAAATTAGATATTCGATTTTAAGATGCAGTTTGTTACAAAATTTCAACATCTGATCATATACCTTTAAATCTTAATCAAAGAAATCATAATTGTGATTTACGGAGATCATATCCATCCTTTTCATTCCAATGAATATAGTAATTTGAAAATTTGCAGAAAATCATTTTCTTTACTTTTCTCTAATTCCTAAAAGTAGGTGAGAAGGGGAGAATAGACTAATAAAATCCTGAAAGAAGAGTTCAATTGTAGGTTACTTGCTGAATTGCTATTTCAATCATTGTCCAAATTTATTATTCACCTAACAACTTGGGATTTAAACGTAAGTGATATATTTATTGCAAAATTGAGTTGGCAGTGTAATTTTAATTATAGAATAATGGGGAAAACCCTTGCGATGTCACGCATTAGTTTCTCCCTTGATATTCTTCTGTTTTAACAAGCCAATACTTTTTATCTGTTTCTTTTTTATAAATAATTATAAAATGTCTTCGTGTTAAATTTTCCTAAAAAATTGATCTTCAATACTCAATTTTATTTATCAGAATATCCATTAATTTCTTTTATTCTATTTCTGTAACAAATACCTGTCACAAATTCATCAACAAATAATAATTCTTGCAATTGGTTTCCAAATAGATTTTATGAAATGGGTATATAATAGATGAAGCAAGCAAAGAAATTATGAAATTAACTCCTTTATTATAAGCAATGAAAGGATTCACTTTGCAAACGGTTTAACCAAAGAACTGCGTTGTTCCAACTTTATGGATAACTTGAGTCTTATCACCAAATAGAGTAGTTAGGATTTGGGGAGTGGTGCTTGTGGTGTGGAGGGTGAGTTTCATGGTGACTATTAGAATGAGCAGGAGCAGGAGTCGGGGAATGGTGGCGGCGGTGGTGGCGGTGGTGGCCATGATGGCGACGGTGATGGTGTTTATGCTTGTGGAGGTGGTCGGATTGGGGTGGAGTTACAGGATGGATATCATGCAAACTATCCGGGGAACTTGCAAAGTCTTGAGCAAATACAGTGAAGGAGCTCAATAAAATCAATAACAATAATGATAAGACTCGAGCCATTGCTCTATGCTAGAGTTTGCTGCTTGATTGTGAGGCTTGAAGATTTTGGTGGTTAGGGTTGTGTTATGCAGGACTAATTTATAGCAGCAAGAAGTAAGAGTCTCACTGCTTTTTTTTTTTGCAAAAAAAAAAAAATTAAAATCTTCTTTTTATGCCTTTAAGTAGAATTTTATTATTATTTTGGAAAAGTATGTGAGGAAACGTATACTTAAAGAAAGAATTGAAAAAGAAAATCATTAACATTGTATGCTGAAATAATAAGCAATATTGGTCAACTAGAAAATGAATTATAACAGATTAATTCAAAATTCTGGAGGAATTCAACATGGTGTATTGATAAGCTTCTAGTAGGATAGTCAACTTGTTTGACTTTTATAAAATCTGTTAAAAATTTATTCAACACCATTTATGCACTCAGGCTTTGATCTTGAATTTAATTAGACTTTAAAAGGTAATTCAAATTATTGGAATATTTATGCAATTAATTTTTAACTATAAATTTAAATCAAACATATGGACTTGAGTAGTCTATCATTGGATCAAAAATATTTCTTTTTAACTCTATCTAATTCTAATAAAACGATTGTCTATTTGATAAATTAAAGCAAGTAATTCTTATTTTCATGCTAGAGTTATTAATATTAAAATCGAATAGGACAAAACGAAATTTCTAGCAACACAGAGTAAATTCTTTTAATTATTTGTTCAAAAATAAAATTGACAATCATAATGTTTTTCATAAATTAACAGTTTATATTGGCACATAAGCATATCTTCACCCTTTAGTATGTGCCATGCTCCTTCGGTTAGCCACAATGTAATCAATTCAATCATAAATTTACGGACTACTTTTGAAAAATTTTGCTTTCATTCAAACCAATATAAATTTGTCCTATATCTTATGGCAATAGTAAATTTATGACAATTTCTCAAATTTTTACCATTCAAAATTAGATATTCGATTTTAAGATGCAATTTGTTATAAAATTTCAACATCTGATCATGTACCTTTAAATCTTAATCAAAGAAATCATAATTGTGATTTATGGAGATCTTATCCATCCTATTCATTCCAATGAATCTAATAAGTTGAAAATCTCCAGGAAATAATTTTCTTTGCTTTTCTCTGGTACTTAAAAGCAAGTGAGAAAGAGAGAATAGACTAATAAAATTCTAAAAAAAGAGTTCAATTGTAGGTTATTTGTTGAATTATTTCAATCATTGTTCAAATTTATTATTAACCTAACAACTTGGGCTTTAAACCTAAGTGATATATTTCTTGCAAAATTGACTTGGCAATGTAATTTTAATTATAGAATAATAGGGAAAACCCTTGCGATGTCATGCATTAGTTTCTTCCTTGATCTTTTTCTGTTTTAACAAGCCAATACTTTTTATCTGTTTCTTTGTTATAAATAATTATAAAATGTCTTCATGTTAAATTTTCTTAAAAATTCGATCTTCGATACTCAATTTTATTTATCCGAATATCCATTAATTTCTTTTATTCTATTTCTATAACAAATATCTGTTACAAATTCATCAGCAAATAAAAATTCTTGCAATTGGTTTCCAAATAGATTTTATGAAATGGGTATATAATAGATGAAGCAAGCAAAGAAATTATGAAATTAACTCCTTTATTATAAGCAATGAAAGAATTCACTTCGCAAACGGTTTAACCAAAGAACTGCATTGTTCCAACTTTATGGATAACTTGAGTCTTATCACCAAATAGAGTAGTCAGGATTTGGGGAGTGGTGCTTGTGGTGTGGAGGGTGAGTTGCATGGTGACTATTAGAATGAGCAGGAGCCGGGGAATGGTGGCGGTGGTGGCGGCGGCGGTGGTGGTGGTGGTGGTGGCGTTCATGGCCATGATGGCAATGGTGATGGTGTTTATGCTTGTGGTGGTGGTGGGATTGTGGTGGAGTTGCAGAATGGATATCATGCGGACTGTCTAGGGAACTTGCAAAGTCTTGAGCAAATACACTGAAGGAGCTCAATAAAATCAATAACAATAATGATAAGACTCTGGCCATTGCTCTATGCTAGAGTTTACTTCTTGATTCTAAGGCTTAAAGATTTTGGTGGTTAGGTTTGTGTTATGTAGGACTAATTTATAGCAGCAAGAAGTAAGAGTCTCACTATTTTATTGCAAAAAAAGAAATAAAATCTTCTTTTTATGCATTTAAGTAGAATTTTATTATTATTTGTGAAAAGTATGTGAGGAAAGGCATACTTAAAGAAAGAATTAAAAAAAAATCATTAACATTGTATGCTAAAATAATAAGCAATATTGGTCAACTAGAAAATAACAATTCTTGCAAATTGTTTCCAGATAGATTTTATGAAATGGGTATGGAATAGATGAAGCAAGGAAAGATATTATGAAATTAACTCCTTTATTATGACCATGGAAAGGATTCACTTTGACAAACGGTTTAACCAAAGAACTATGTTGTTGCAACTTTATGTATATCATTGGATAGAAAATATTTCTTTTTAATTCTATCTAATTTTGATAAAAAATAGTTTATTTAATAAATTAAATTAAGTAAGTCTTATTTTCATGCTAGATTTATTAATATTAGAACCGAACAAGATTAATCAAAGTTTATAGCTATCCCTATAGTAAATTCTTTTAATTATTTATTCAGAAATGAAATTGACAGTCATAATGTTTTTCACAAATTAACAATTTATATTGTCGCATAAGTATATCTTCACCCTTCAGCATGTGCTATGCTCCATTATTTAACCACAATGTAATCAATTCAATCCCAAATTAACAGACTACTTTTTAAAAATTTGGTTTACGTTCAAACGAATGTAAATTTGTTGTGTATCTTATGACAATAGTAAATTTATGATAATTTATCAAATAATCTCATAACTACAAGAGTGAAGAAAACATGAACACTCATTTGAATGAAAATAACCTTTCTCTAAATTGAGAGCTCTTTGTTCTTAGAAAGTGTTCATGTTCTCTCCACTCTTGTGAGTGTCCTTGATGCTATTATCAATGGTTCCTTCCCTTGTGGCTAGCTTCACTCATGAATTATCATCTACAAAGTAGAAATGGTGCCTACCTGACCTCTATCTCTTAGTCTTCCACCTTTATTTCTTCAACCTTTGAACCTCTATAAGCAAGGATCTTGGGAGCATTCTCTTCATCAAGGATTCTTCTATCTTGCCTTAGGGAGGGATGCATCACCAAGTGGAAAAAAGAGGGAAAACCAAACAAGTCCCTAAAATTTAGGATCCATGTCCCTCAAGTTTGAATTTGAATTTTGGAGCGAAGTGACATAACACTTCTAAAATTCAAATTCAAATAAGACGCAATAAGAACAGCCATGTAGGAGAGAGAGTGTGATGTGGCGCCACTCATGAGGGAACAAGGGGCCCCACATGTCTCCTACATGCTTCATGTGTTGGTTATATGGGTTTTAGAAGCAATTAGGGGTATGGAAAGGAGAACCACACATCCAAACTCTTCTAGGTCAAGACCAACTAATTAGCACACTCCTCTAAAGGGACTAAACACACCTCCTAGAGAAAATAAAACGTATAGGCCAAAATACAAGGCCTAAAATTACAAAATTACACCTACTCAAAATACTATATAAATGACACAATTTATTTACATAGTTTTGAGACTATGGCCCTAAAGTGTTCATGAAGCTCCTTCCTAGCCATGTCCTTTCTCTAATCCTCTTAGCCAAGGTCCCTTGCTAGGGAGGAATGCATCACATGTGGGCCTCCTTGCTCCCTCATAAGTGGCACACCTCATTCTCTCTCTCTTACATGGCTTTTCTGTTGCTGCTTATTTGAATTTGAATTTTAGAAGAGCCATGTCACTTCCCTCCAAAATTCAAATTCAAATTTAGAAGGAACATAGATCCTTATTATTAGGAACTTGTTTGGATCTTTTCCTCTTTATTTTTCTTGGCCCCTTGGACGTCCAAGGCCTTGCTAGTGCTCTATAAATAGCACCTCACTCACTCTTGTAAATAACTTTTGATCATTATATGAATTTTCTTCTTGTAAGAGTTCTCTTTGGAGTGTCCTCTTGCCTTTTATCAAGGGTTCCTTCCCTTGTGGCAAGCTTTTAAAACCAAGGCTTATCTCCCAAAGAGTGGCGTCTCTTCAACCATTCTCTCCTATTCAGAACCATATTCTTCAACCAACAGAGCCTCTTCAAGCAAGATCCTATGGAGAGCATTCCAAGAATGCATCAAGTAGTTTAGAGCCTTCTTCTAGAGGTTCTTCTCCTTTGCTCAATCTTCTTTAAATTTTCGAATTATCATCTTAGTCTACTCCATATTTTATTTTTTTTTCATTCAATCCATGTTGTTTCATAATCATTTCTTGTGTTTAATTGTGATTTTTTTCGGTTGATTTTAATTCTAAGACATTTTTTCTTCATTTAATTGGTGAAATTGTGTTGTATGCACTTTATTTTGATTTTAATAGATTCAAATTACTTGTTCTTCCTTTGAATTGTGTATTCTTGTGTTTAGAATTCATTTCCACCATTAACCTTGTGTTTTGAGTCATTTTGGTGCATAATGAAGTTCCTAAGAAACACTAAACCGTGAATCCACACCTTAGTGGCGTTTTCCACAACACTGTGTTTCAAGTGTTTTGCCTTCATTTGTGCTTTTTCTTGGCTGATTTTAATTATTTATTTTTGTTGCTTTGTTATTAGAAGTCTTGTTTAGTCATTAATAATATCAAGTATTTTTCATTAGAAGTCCTGTTTAGTCATTAATTTTGTCATAAATTTCCTTAGGTTTTACCTTTTTATTTTGAATTTTTGCCTTGAAAAAGTGTGTTAGCTTCTTGAAATTGAGCTTCAAAGAGGTTTCACCTCTTGTCTCATTCTCTAATAAGTTCTTCATGCTTTTAGTTCAAGTATGTTCTAGTCCAAAAGTTTTTCTCAAAAAAACATTAGTAGCTCAATTTCATCTATATTGTTGTTCTTGTCATATTTATTAGCTCTTTTTTTGTGCTAAATTTGAAGGGACTTGATTATGAGGATGGCTTAAGTTATTGTGAATTTTAGAGCCAAAAACTTGTGCAAACAAGTAGCTCCAAATCATAATTCAAAACTCTAGGTGCATTGCCTAAAATCACTCCTACTTTAGTATATTTTTCTAGTTGCTTAAGTTTTTTCTTAAATTGCACTTAACATTGAAATTTTTGTGTGCCTTAGCTTGCTTTTCTACTCAAGCACTTATTACCATTAAATCACTCACAAAATTTGCAAAATAACAAGTAGTTAGGTGCATCTAAGAAAAGGATAAAAAAAATAAGTTAAAATAAAATTGAAAGAAAATAGTAAAACTGTAAAGAAAATACAAAAAAAAATAATACAAAATAGATGTACCTAAAAGTAATTTCAAAATTGCAAGAAGAGTGTTGAAAATTGGTTGAAATTGTTGAAAGTACCTTGCATAGCTCTTGGCCATACCATGTTTCCTTGTGCAATTTTTGAAAATTTTTTGTGCCCTTCTGCTTTTTAGTCCTCATTCATAATCTAGAGCCATTTCTAGGATTTTCTCTAGTATGCTTAGCCTTCTTTCATTTCCCTTAATTTTAGCATTGTCTCCAAATTACTCCTTCTAAGTTTTGTTCATCATAATATTTCCATTTGGATTGTGTTCCTTTCTTTTTTTCAGCATTTCCTTGCTATGGAAGGCATATGAGTCTGGGCTCTTTCATTAGTTACCTCAACCCACCAATGCATGGCATGCCCTTGGAAGCTTAGGGTTGCCAAGGAGACTTTCTTTTCTTCTCTTATTTCATGGCAATGAAATAATTGTTCTACCTTGATTTCCCAATTAAGGTAGGCTTCCACATCTTCTCTTCCATGAAATGGAGGAAGATAAATTCTTGGCTCCCTTATTGGAGCCACATGTTCATGTTCATGAGAATGGGGGTAGCCTCTCCTTCTAGGTCTTTCCTCATAGTACTCTTTTTCACTCTCACTAAATTTCCTAGAAGGAGAACCATACTCTATGTTTTTTTTTCTTTCCTCTCCCGCTCTCTTTGTCTTCTCTCTTCCTCCTCTCTTCTCTTTTCTTCTTCTCTTCTTCTTTCTTCTTCCTCTCTTTTTTCTCTCCTTTTTATTTCTTCTTTTTCTCTTTTCTCCAACTCTTTTTCCCTATTTCTTTTCTTCCTCTGTTTCTTTTCTTCTTCTCTCTTCTTTTTCCTCACGCCTCATCCTCTCCTCAATAATCCACTCATGAAAATCCATAGTGAGGTGCTCAAGAGAGTTAACCTTAGAATAGTGTCTTTGGTTAACACTCTTGCTGCTAGAGATACTAGCCTATGAGTGATTAGACATTGTACTTGGATTCTAAGTTTAAGAGGTAGGCCAACAAGATAAGGAAACACTCCTCTCTTTTTTTTGTTTTCTCCTTAAGTAGGCAAAGTGAGTCTTTGTAACTAAAGCCTTGAACTACACGGTTTTGCAAGGAAAAAAAAAAGCAAGAAAAGTAAAACTGTAGGGACTCTTAAATGTACTCCTAAAGGTGATAAAGGTGGTGTACCACTTTCTCCTTCACACCTTAATTTCAAGAAACTAATTAAAAGAATAAGCTATTACACACAAATGGAATGACCACTAGGGTATCAACACTCCTAAAAATGAATACAAAGAAATGAAAGGAAAATTTAGAAGCAAAATTCTCCAAGTCTTCCTCCTAGCTCCCACAAGTGTCTACTCTCAAGGTCTTGCTTTCCCCCTTGATCAAGTCTTGTTAGGCTTTGTCAACACCTTCTAGAATGTTACCCTTGTAGTTTGCTCTTTCCAAAGCTTCTCTACACAAGAGTAACACCACACCAAAGCAAAAACAAGAATGCAAGAGTACAAGCAAAAAGGCAATAAAAGTATAATGAAGCAATAAGAAACTTTCCAAGTGGAAGAAGATATGAAACAACTTAAAGGATTATAAAATTCAAGACAAACTAAAAATTAAAGGACGAGAAAGAAGTAGGCACACAAATAGAACTCCTAGAATGGATCTAAAGTAGAATAAGGATTGAAAGAGAAAATGACTCAAAATCTTTTCAAAAATTGCAAAAGAGCTAGTAACTATGGCCAAATAGTGTAGAGGTTTAGGAAAGCAAAATTAGACCAATCTAAACTCCCTTTTTGCAATTTTACTTGTTTTACAATTAGGTACACCTATTTTCTTTTAACTTTTAGTATTTTCTTTATAATTTGGCTTTTTTTTGTTTTATTTTGTTTTCACACTTTTTCTCTAGATGTACCTTAAGTACTTGTTAGATTGTAAGAGAAGGATAGGTCCTAAATGCTTACCAAGCACTACAAGCTAAGGCACATAAAATTTGAACTAGAAAATGCAATTGATGAAAACACAAGTAACTCTAGTGTACTATATTTTTTTAAGTGATTTAGGTAGTTTTTAATGAGTACTTGGTTGATGTTTTGGACATTTACTTATTTGCACAAGGATGTCCTAACAACACGCCAATTTGATCTACACTTTGGACAACAAATTCACTTCTCAACAAAGCACACACAACAGCTACTAAATTGAAGGATTAAACAAAACATGATTGAAATTGAGGAAAACTTTTTTTGAGATTTTAGTTTAGAGAACATGCTTAGGCTATAAGCATGGTAGACTTCTTTGGAAGTCTTACTCAAGAGGTAAGAACCTCTTAGATGCTCAATTTCAAAGAAGGTTCACACACTTAAAAAATTTAGAAGCAAAAAATAAAAAAAGTGAAACCTAGAGAAATTTATATGACATATAAGGACTAAACATGACTCTATTAAGACGACTTAAGAACATAAAATTTTAAAATAAAGTCCTAAAATAGAAAACAAAAATAGCACACAAATTGAACCAAAGAAGTGTAAGATTTTGAGACCAAAACATTCACTATAGCCTTGTGGATTTTTGGTAAAATGCTTCTTAGGTACCTCAAAATCACATAAAGGAACACAAACTCAAAGCTATGGTTGAATAAATGAATTCTAAACAGAAAAAATAGTTCAATGAATGGAACTAAAGGATTGAACTAAAAAATTAAAGGTAAACATCACAAGAAATATGCTAGAATTAAATAAAAACAAACACAAGACAAACATTCAAGACATGCTAGAATTGATAAAAAACAAGGAAGTAGGAAAATGGAAATAAAATGGAGATGAAGAGAATTAAACCGAAAATTTAAAAGAGCAAAGGAGAAGGTGAACCTTTAGAAGGAGGCTCTAAATACCACTTGATGCATTCATATTGATGCCTTTCCCAAGATCACCTTCTAGCTTGGTTCCTTTGAAGAAATGAGTGATGGAAGGGGAAGAAGAAGCTTGTCACAAGGGAAGGAGCCCTTGATAAAAGCCATAGAAGCTCTCAATTTAGGAGAGAAAGAAGACACTCAAAATGACTCACAAAATATGTTTGTATTCAAAATCAAGTGTAAAATGAACAATGAGGGGGATGTGTCTGTTTATAAGCAAAAAATGGGCTTAGGAGAGTGTAGTGGTAGACGTCTACCATTAGGGGGTTTAAGAGACATTAATCAAGTATTAATTGAGCTAGAGCCAATTAGCACTTGATTAATTTCTAGGAAGGTCCAAACATGCCCCTAATTTTAAGATCTTGGCCCCCTCTCAATTTGAATTTGAATTTTTGAGGGAAGCCACATGGCATCTTTAAAATTCAAATTAAAAAATGAGAGTACATAAAAAACTTGTGAAAGCCACCTTAGAGGAGAGAGAATGTCATGTCCAAGTGGAGAGGGAACCAAGGGGACCCACATGTCTCTCATGCTTCATGTGTGAGTTGGAGGGTTATGGAACTAACTTAGGGGGTGTGGTTCACAAAAACCACACCTAAGCTTCTCCAAAAGGGCCCAAACTACTCATCACACTCCACAAAAGAGAATAATTACACCCCCTAAATTAAAATAGACATAAAGGCTAAAATACAAGGCCAAAAATGAAAATAAAAACACCTCCAAACTTCTAAAGAAAAAACGTACACAATAAGGACTAAAAAGAAGATTATGGCCTAGTTTCTAATATCTTGATCGCCATGAGAAGGTGAGGTCTTCTTCCCTCCTCTCTTGCCATGTCCTCCTCAATCCCCCTAGCCATGGCCCTTATGATAGGACCATTGCTAGGGAAGAATGCATCAATTAACCTTTTACTTGTCTTTTAATTTCACATAGTTGTGCCTTTTATTTTTCACCATAAAGTGTGTTATGTTTCCATAAAAGTGTGTTTTATTCTTGAGGAATTGAGCAGTCAAGAGGAGTAACTTCATATGAGTTCATGTCCAAGGAGTCCCACATGCTTTAGATCATAGCATGTTTCAAAATATTTTCCAAAAAAATTTCTCAATTCTTTCTTAGAGTCCATTTCTTCATTTTGTGTAAGTAGCTTATTTTTGTACTAGTTTATTGTGGTGATTTTTTTTATGTTGGCTGGTTGAGAATTTTGGGGCATATATTTGGACTGAAAACTTGAGCAATCAAGCTTGCCTAAACCCATAAAAACTTTCATTTTGTGCCATGTTATAATCACCTAAAATTACTAGCTCATTTTAAGTTGCTTTATGTTCTTTGATTTGCACTTTTAATCAATATTTTGTGGCTGATTTATTATCCTTTGTTCAAGAATTTATGAATCTTAAAATACTCACCATATTTGCTTCAACATTGTGTTAAGTGGTGTAGCCAAATTGTTTCAAAAAAAAAGAAAAGAAAAGAAATCAAAAGAGTAAAATAAATCAAGAAAAAATGTTAAAAAGAAGTAAAAAAAGAGCATAAAATTTTAGTGCACCTCAAAGTTGTTTCAATAGTTAAAAGGAGTGTTAAAATTGATTCAAAAATGCTTGAACATGTTCATGAGTGATTCGTTCATGACCCTTTAAATTGGTGCAAATCATAGAAACATTTGTTGAGTTTTTTATTTTTTTAGTCCATTTTATTCTAGGCTCATTCTAGGAAGTTCTTTTCTATCCTAACTTTCTTTTAACACCTTTCTTCTTTTAAATTCATTGAGTTTGTCTACATAAAATTATTTCCACTTGGATGTATGACTATTCTTGTTAAGTGTTTTTATTGCTTTTTGCTTTCAATCTTGCCTTCCCTTGGCCTCTTTGTGATGTAATCTTAGATTGCTCTTCCTAGGATCTTACTTCAAGAGGTTCCAAAGGTTGAAGATGATGGAGATGAAGAGTTACAAAGTGATGGTGGGGGCGCCACTCTAAGTAGAGATAAGCCTAGATTTATAGAAGCTTGCCACAAGGGAAGGAACCCTTGGTGTAAGCCATAGAAGCACTCTCAAAGCTAGAGAGAGGAAGACTCACAAAAGAGCTCTTACAAATTGTTAAATTTACTAAATGATCAAAGTTGTCTTACATGAGAGGAGTGAGTGTTATTTATAGGAAGAGGGCATGGACTTGGATGTCCAACTAGTCCTAAGGGAAGGAAAGAAAAAGATCCAAACAAGTCCCTAGAATTATGGATCTATGTTCCCTCTAAATTTGAATTTGAAATTGGAAGTGTCATGTCATCTCCCTCCAAAATTCAAATTCAAACAAGAAGCAACAAGAAGTAACAAGAAGAGCCATGTAGGAGAGGTAAAGTGATGTGACGCCTAACAAATGGGAACAAGAGGGCTCACATGTCTTCTACATGCCTCATGTGTTGGTTAGAAGGGTGTTAGAAGGAATTAGCGGTGTGGATATGAATTCCCACACATCCAACCTCTTCTAACTAAGGCCCAACTAATTAACACACTTCACTAAAGGGAATAAACACACCTCTAATGAAAATAAATCCTATAGGCCAAAATACCAGGTCAAATTACTACAAAACACCGACTCAAAATACTACACAAAAATATTTACACAATTATAAGACTATGACCCTAAAGTCTTCATAAAAGCTCTTTTGTAGCCATATCTTCTCTCCAATCCTCCTAGCCAAGGGACCTTGCTAGGTGGGATTACATCATCTCCTCTCCCTTGGAAAAGATTTGACTGCAAATTTGGAGGTCCTTCTTCTTCTTCTTCCAATCCTGCAATAAGATAAGCAATTAATCAGTAGGTGTAAACCCTAGAGGTTAGGAAAGTTATGAGTCTATGAGATATCCCCTCATGGTTGGGGTAGTAGAGGTAGTGTGGAGGCCTCCACACATAAACTCCCTAACCTAGGCCCAATGCACTAAGTATGAGTCTCGTATGATTAGAAAGTGGGGAGACCATACTAGGTACATTAAAGCACTCATCAAGGAAGGCTAAGTAAGCATGTTCCCTTTGTTCACCCCAAGAGAGAATGATGGGCCTAGGGGTGGACCTTTCTTGCATGGTTTCTTTACGTTGAACTCGAGATTGGCTTTGAGTCTCCAATGTTGATGCAATCCTCCCAAGAGGATAGAGGAGGACTTAGCTAGAAAGGAGGAAGGAAAACCTCAACTCCCTTTTGAAGTGAACATAGACCATAGTCTTCCTAGGTAGCTAGTTTTAAGGTAGCTCTACTTGTTTAAGGCATAGTCTCACTAGTTTAGGATTCTTTCCTATTTGGCTGTGTATTTTGGCCTTTCTTTCATTCAATTTTGTAATTGGAGGTGTAAATAGTGTTTTGCATGGAGTTTGTTGATTAGATGGGCTTTGAGGTGTTTTTGGACATGTGGTTTGTTAAAAATCACACCTAAATTCATCTTAACACTCCTCTAACCAACTAGGAGACATGTAGGACACCTTAGTTACCCCAAGAGGCGCTAATCCCCACTCTCTTCCACCTAGGTGCCTACTTGGCTAAATATGAGCCAACCAAATTTGAATTTGAATCTTGGAGTGTCATGTGTTTCCCTCCAAAATTCAAATTCAAATTTAGGAGACATAGATCCACATATCTAGGGCCTTGTTTGGATCTTCTACCTCTTTAAGCATGTGTTAATCATGCTTAGCCTAATTAACACACGCTTAAGAGCTCATGGGCCTTGGACTAGAGGTTGGATGTCCAACTCTCTCCTAAACACTCCTAGCTCTATAAATTGATGCAACCCCTTTTGTATCATTTTAACATTTGAATGATAATTTTCTTGAGAGAATTCTTGTGTGTTCTTCTTCTGCTTGAGTGAGAATTCCACCATAGTTTCTATCAAAGGATCCTTCCTTTGTGGAAAGCCTAATTTCCATGGCTTATCTCTAGATGAGTAGCACCATTCCACCTTTCATTCCTTATCTCCTACATCACCATTTCCTCTATGTGCATACTACCCCCTTTTTCCTCACTCTCACTAGAAGAGGAAGATGGTTCACTTTCAATGTCCCCTCATGATCATGGTCTTTTTGTTGGGACATTGTGAAGCAATGTGGCCTCTCCCAAGACACTTAAAGCATTTAATGCTACTAGCTTTAGAACTAGTCAGGGGGTCATCTCTATGCAAAGGATTTTTCTTTTTATGCAGGCGTGTGGAAGGTTCATCCTTGGGGTAGCTCTTGGAAGAGCTCCCCATAATTTGGTCCCTATTTGTAAAAGTGGGAGGAGTTGTTAGAGTAGCCATTCCTAGATAAAGACCTTTTCTTCAGTTGTTGGTACACCTTAATATAAATATGAACCAAATCATTTATATCCCTTATGGCAAGATCTCAACTCTATCCTTTATCTCAAGGATCAAGCCAGTAAGGAACCTAGTTTCAGTGGACCTAGGCTCTTCAGTTATTCTAGCCCTAATTATGAAAAGCTCCATTTGTTGTTTATATTTCTCAACACTCATGTTGTGTTTTTTAATCTTTGAAGCTTATCAAGGAGTTCCCTTTCATAATAAGAGGTGACATGTCTTTGCCTCACGAACCTCTTGAGATCATCCCAATACTCAATAGGAAGATAATGAAAATGACGCCTTTCTTCCTCAAGAGAGATCCATAAATGCATAGCAAACCTTTGGAAGCTAAGAGTTGCTAAAGGTACTTTTCTTTCTTCAAACACTCTAAAGCATTTGAAGAGTTGTTCTACCTTCATCTCTCAATCAAGGTAGGCTTCCACATTGTCTCTTCCATGAAAAGGTGGGAGAATTTTGTTCTTTAGGTTCTTGATTTCTTCTCTCCCTAGGTCTAGGCCTCCCATTATTTCCATGCTCCTCACTTGTGGATTCACTCCTATGGGAGCTAGACCTATTCCCTCTTCTTTTTCTCTTAGCCTCCTTTTTTCTCTTGGCCTCTTCTTCTTTTTCCTTTTTATCCCTTTATTTTTCTTCTTTCCTTCTTGCCTTTCTTTCATCATTCTCTTGCCTTTCCCTTCTCTCCCTTTCTTCCCTTTCAAATCTTTTTTTTCTTTCCCTTTCTTCTCTCTCTAATCTTTCTTGTCTATTTCTTTCCTTTTTTTTCTCTCTTTCCTTTTTCTTTTTATTTTTTCTTCTTTCTCTTTCCTTTCTCTTTTTTCTCTTCTTAGCCCTCTTTTTCTTTTTCCTCCCTTCTTTTATCCTCTCTTGCCTCTCTCTTTTCTTGCTTCACTCTCTCCCATACACCACTCTCTAAACTCACTAACAAAATTATTAAGAGTGTTGGCCTTAGGGGAACCCCCTTGGTTCACACTCTTGTTCCTAGAGTTGTGTGACTCCATGATGTTGTGTAGGGAAAAATCTACAAGAGGTCTTCCTCTCTCTTGAATGGTTCTCTCTCTAATGAAGACAAGATTCTTTGGAACTTTAGTCTTCCAACCTAAAAAGCATTTTGAACAAACAAACACTACCTAAAATGAATTTCCTAATGGTTTAAAGAACCTTTGGAGTCCAAGGCACCTCTACACGGATTTAAGCAAGATAAAAGCAAGAAACTAAAAGTTAAAGGACCTAAACATTATCATAAAGGAAAGAAAAGGTGTACGACTCCTAATTAAATCCTTGAACTGAGAAACTAAGCAAACTACACAAAAAAGGATGTGACCCTTAGGGGCATCCAAAACATTTCCTAAAAAACGCCTTCTATACAAGGAATGAAAAAAAGCAAGGAAAAATTTGTCTTCACTCCAAGCTCCTCACAAGTGTTTTCCTTGTGCCTTACTTCCTCCACTTGTCAAGTACTTCTTGGCTTAGACAACACTTTCTCAATGTGCTACCCCTATGGAAGGCTACCAAACCAAAGATGTCTCTACAAAAAAGTGGCACAAGCACCAAGCAATCTAAGAAGCAAAGAGTAGAAGGAAATAAAAGCAAGAAAATGCTAATACAAGGAAAGGAAAACTATCAAAATTGAAAGAGTATTATGAAAAAAACTAGGAAGAGTAAGAATTAGACGACAAAACTAGAATTAAGGCAAAGAAAGAAGGCTAAGTACACTAGAGAAAATCCTAGAAATGGCATTAGAATATGAATAAGGACTAAAAAGCAAAAGACACAAAAAAATTTCAAAAATTGTACCAATGAAAATACGTATGGCCGAGAGCTAATAGAAGTATTCTCAAGAAAATACAACCAATTTTAGGCATTCTTTTGAAATTTTGAAATTGCTATTAGGTACATCTAATTTGTACTAATTTTATTTTTGTATTTTTTTTGCACTTTTGCTCTTCTTTTTCAATTTTATTTTAATTTTTTTTATCCTTTTCTCAGATGCACCTAAATAATTTTTGTTTTGCAAATTTTGTGATTTATCTAATGTAATAAACGCTTGAGAAGAATAGCAAGCTAAGGCACACAAAATGATGCATCCACCCTTAGCATGGACTTGAGCTAGGACCAATAAAGGAGGAGCATGACTTGGATGAAGCTTCAAGGAGCTTAGTTTAGGACATGTCCCATTTATTTGTATTAATTTTGACCATTTTAAGGCTTGTATAAGTACCCTTAAGTCATTAGGATTTTAGGGGTATAGTAGTTTAATTTTCGACCTTATATTTTGGTCTTTAGGTTCATTTTACCTTAGGAGATGTGTTTAGTCTCTTTGTGGGTTATGTTAATTAGTTGGGCTTGGTCCATGAGGTTTTGATGTGTGTAATTTTGTTTCTACACTCCTAATTCCTCTTTATACCCTTCTACCAACACATGAAGCATGTAAGAGACATGTCGGCCCACTTTGTTCCTTTAGTTGACGCTACTTAGGTTTTCTCACTCCTACATGGCTGAATCTAGTTTCTTCTTATTTTAATTTGAATTTTGGAGGTGTCATGATATTTTCGTCCAAAATTCAAATTCAAACAAGAGGGAACATAGATCCATATTTTTAGGGCCATATTTGGATCTTCAGTTAGATTAACTTAGTGTTAATTAAGCACATGCTAAATTAACACTAGATTAAGCCAACTAAACTCCCATTAGCCAAGTTGGACATTCACTTTCATGCTTAGGCCTATAGATCCATGCCTTGCTCTATATAGAGAGCATTCCTTCCTTTATGTAGGTTTCAATGTTCATTTGAATGAAAATACTTCTCTAAATTTAAGAGTTCTTCTTCTTGAGAGTGTTCATGCTCTCTCCACTCTTATGAGAGTTCTTCGTTCTATTATCAAGGGTTCCTTACCTTGTGGTTAGCTTCACTCTTGGCTTATCTTCTTCAATGGAAGTCGCACCTACCTTCACCACCACCTTCTAGTCTTCCACCTCCATTTCAAGGCTCTTCAAGGACCTCTAAAGAGATGATCCTAGGTGGAATCACCTTCTCCAAAAATTTGTCAACCATGACTTGGGGATGGATGCATCATTAAATTTCAATGATAAGTGAAATTTAAGAAAACTTAAGCAACTAAAAAATGCATTAAAAATAGAAGTGATTTAGGTAATGTACCAAGAGCTTTTTTTGGTTATGATTTGGAGCTACTTGTTTGCACAAATTTTAGGCTCAAAATGATCCCAAAATTCAATCAAACACCCCTTAGAAAATTCACCTCAAAATTCTAGCACACAATAGAGCTACTAAAAATCCAAACAAAAGCAACAAATGATTTCGAATGAAATTAAGCTATAAATTTTTGTGATAAAAATTTTGGACTAGAACATGCTTGAACTAAAAGCATGAAGAAATTATTAGATGATTAATCAAGAGGAGAATCCTCTTAGAAGCTCAATTTCAAGAAGCTAACACACTTTTTCAAAGTAAGAATTCAAAATAAAAGAAGTAAAACCTAAGGAAATTTATGTGACAAAATTAATGACTAAACAAGACTCTAATGAAAAATACTTGAGATTATAAAACTGAAAACTAAATCCTAACAATTAAAAACAGCAAGACCGAACAAGAATAGCCAAGGAAATGCAAAAAATGAAGGCAAAACACCTAAACCCCAGTGCTGTGGAAAACGTCACAGAGGTATGGGTTCACAGTTTGGTGTTTTTCAGGAACTTCATTATGCACAAAATTAAATCAAAACAAAAATTTAACGGTGTAAATGAGTTCTAAATACAAAAATCAGTGATTCAATGGAAGATCAAGAAATTTGAACCAATTAAATTGAAGAAAATTGCATAGGAATGAAAACATTCACAACAACAAGCCAAAACAACACTAAACAAGCAACGAATTGATGAACAATGTGGATTAATGGCTTAAAAAATAGAAGAATGAGATGAACAAGAAATTAAAATTTGAAAATTATAACAAGATTAGGTGAAGGAGAAGAACCTCTAGAAGAAGGCTCTTGATACCAATTAATGCAATTTTGGATTGCTCTCCCTAGGATCTTGCTTCAAGAGGTTCCAAAGGTTGATAAAGATGGAGATGAAGAGGTAGAAAATGATGGTGGAGGCGCCACTCTAGGTAGAAATAAGCCTATATTTGTAGAAGCTTGTCACAAGGGAAGGAACCCATGATGAAAACCATAGAAGCACTCTCAAAGCTAGAGAGAAGAAGACTCACCAAAGAGCTCCTACAAATTGTGAAATTTACTAAATGATCAAAGTTGTCTTACATGAGAGGAGTGAGTGTTATTTATAGGGAGGGGGCATGGACTTGGACATCCAACTAGTCTTAAGGGATGGAAAGAAAAAGATTTAAACAAGTCCCTAGAATTATGGATCTATGTTTCCTCTAAATTTGAATTTGAACTTAGAAGTGTCATGTCATCTCCCTCCAAAATTCAAATTCAAACAAGAAGCAACAAGAAGAGCCATGTAGGAGAGAGAAATTGGTGTGGTGCCTAACAAGGGGGAACAAAAGGGCTCACATGTCTCCTACATGCCTCATATGTGTTGGTTAGAAGGGTGTTAGAAGGAATTAGCAGTGTGGATATGAATTCCCACACATCCAACCTCTTCTAACAAGGTTCAATTAATTAACACACTTTACTAAAGGGAATAAACACACCTCTAATGAAAATAAATCCTGTAAGTAAAAATACAAGGCCTAGAATTACTAAAAAAAAAAACCCACTCAAAATACTACATAAAATATTTACATAATTTTAAGACTATGACCCTAAAGTCTTCATGAAGCTCTTTTCTAACCATGCCTTCTCTCCAACCCTCTTAGCCAAGGGACCTTGCTATGCGGGATTGTGTCACAAGTGGAAACATTAGTTGAGACATGACTTCAAAGATTAAGAAGAAGACAAACTAAAAACTAAGGCTAAGAAGAAAGTAGGTATATAACTAAGGAAAAATCCTAGAATGGTTATAAGGACTAAAAAATAAAATGACACAAAATATTTTCAAAAATAGCACAAATTAAATGAGTGTGGTTGTGAGCTATCTAAGGCAAAAATTGAAGAAATTTTAACCAATTCAAGCATTAATTTTGCAATTCAAATTTTACTATTAGGTATATCTACTTTTTACTATTTTTTATTTTTACTTCTTTTGAACTTTTGTTCCTTTCTTTCAATTTTCTCTTTTGACTTCTTTTTTTTATAGTTATTTTAGATGCACCTAATTAATTTTTTATTTGCAGATTTTAAGAGCAAGTCAATCATGCTAAACGCTTGAGCCAATGACCAAAGTAAAGACACAAATTTCAAATTAAAAGTGCAATCTAAGAAAATACTAGCATCTCAAAATGCACTAAAATTTGAAGATGACTTAGGTAATGTTTTTAGAGTCTTTGGTTGTGTTTATAGCTAGCTTGTTTGCACAACAAAAAGCTCAAAGTTCATGCCCAAAACAGCTCCAAATTACCAAGCAAACATCACTTCAAACTAGCACACTAAGAGCTACTACTAAAATTCAAACAATAAGTTGAAATAAGAAGTGTAGCACTAAAATTTTTGAGAATTTTATTTAGAGAACATGCTTAATCTAAAATCATATGAGACTTCTTAAGAGACTTAGACAAGAGGAAAAATCCTCTTAGAAGCTCAATTTCAAGAGGCTTATTCAACACACTTTTTAGGCAAAAATTGAAAAAAAAACACAAGAGATAAAACCTAAGGAAATTGATGTGACAAAATTAAGGACTAAACAATATACTTCTAAGACAAAACTGAGATTATAAAACTGAAAATTAAATCCTAAAATCTGAACTGAAAATTGAAAATAGGCACAACACAAGAATGCAAAGTTAAATCCAAAGCAACTAACCACACATGCGTAGCTTCATCCGCAAAGGTGTGGAATCACAATGTAGTGCTTCTTAGGACTAAACTTAGCATGAATAAAAACAAAAAAAATAAAGAGAAATGGCAGAATATATGAGAGAACCTAAATAGCCAATGAAAAGGCAAAATGAAATCCAAAACACTTGGTCACAGCGTTGTGGTTTTTGCCACTAAGGTTTGATTTTATGGTAAGGTGTTTCTTATGACTTCAATTAAACAAAAATTCAGCACAAAAAAATATGTATTGGTGGAATTGAACTCCTGACACTCAAGCGCTTGATTCACTGAGAAGTTTGAGAAAAATTAACCAAAAAAATTTATTAAAACAAGCATAGGATTCAATTAAACAAAACAACAAGACAAAAAACCACAAGACAATTAAGAAAATGATGAACAACATAGATTTGCCAAAAAATTAAAAGAGAATAAAGTATTAGACTATTGATACCACGTGATGTAACCTCAAAAAGTGCTTCAAGCTCTCTTGAGACTACTCTCCCTTGATTTTGTTCCAATCAGGTCATCGAGGGGAAAATGGAGGTGATGAGACAAGAAAATAAAGGTGCTTAGGGGCCGCCACTCATGGTTAAGATAAGCCATTGGAGATGAAGCTTGCTACAAGGGAAGGAATCCTCGATAAAAGCCATAGAGGATCTCTCACATTTACAAGAGAACATGAACAGTCAAGATAGAAGAACTCTCAATTTAGAGAAAATATTTCTATTCATCAAAGTGTTAAAAAGATACAAGTGGTGGTGTTACCTATTTATAGAAGCAAAACTAGTCAATGGGCTTCATGAAAATGGATGTCCAACTTGGCCACTAATAAGGGAGGATTAGTTGAATTAACTAAGTGTTAATTTAGGTAAGAGCAAATTAACACTTGGTTAATTTAACTAGATCCAAACAAGACCCTAATATTTAGGATCTATGTTCCCTCTAAAATTCAAATTTGAATTTGAGAGTGCCATGTAGACTCCCTCCAATTCCAATTTGAATTCAAATGTGTCATGTAGGAAAGAGATGGCTAAATGGCACAACTAAGGGGGACAAGGGGGTCCCACTTTTCTTTCATGCTTTATGCGTGCTAAAAAGGTGTGGGAAGCACTCTAGGGGTGT
This sequence comes from Psophocarpus tetragonolobus, assembly GCA_037954015.1. NCBI lineage: Eukaryota > Viridiplantae > Streptophyta > Magnoliopsida > Fabales > Fabaceae > Psophocarpus > Psophocarpus tetragonolobus. The sequence goes on along the minus strand of CM075692.1, from coordinate 47,838,773 downwards.
GGATATTAAAATCCCACACGTATAACATGCTAAAGAAGACTCACGTTTCATGCTCACACTCTACATAAAATACTAGTGACACCTCCTTTCTAAAATAGGGAAAATAGGCCAAAATACAAGGCCTAAAATAAAATTAACTACACCAAATTACTAAAAATGAATGGCATAATTTTAAGCCTAATTAAACTAATTAAATAAAAAATAATAGACTATGGCCTAAATTAACTCTTCATGCCTCATCCAAGCCAACTCCATTCTTTTATTCATCCTAGCTTAATTCCTTTCTAGGTAGGAACGCATCCCCTCTTGTTAGTTTCCTACAGTCCCTAGCAACACTTGAAGCATGAAAGACAAGTGGGGGCCCCTTATTCCCTCCAATTGGCGCTAATCTCTCTTAGGTGGCACCTATGTGGCTGAATTCAAATTCAAATTTGAATTTGAGGGAGCATAGATCCACTTAGTTAGGGGCATGTTTGGTTGTGACTAGTTGATCATGTGTTAATTAGCTTTGATTAGCTAAATTAAAGCCTATTCTAATTAGACATCCACTATCACTATAAATATAACCCACCACCATTTGTATCATTTTATACTTGAATGAATATTGATTCACATATTCTGAGTTTCTTCTTTGAGTGTCTTCTTCTCCTTGAGTGAGAACCCTTCTTATGTATTTTATCAAGGATTCCTTTCCTTGTGGAAAACTTCACCATACCTTGGCTTATCTTCCTTGATGTGACACTTACACACTCCATCTTCTGCCTCTCCATCACCATTTCTTTTATTGGAGAACGTCATAGAAGCTAGATCATATGAGGAGCAATCCAAGATTGCATCAATATCAACAACCAACATCATCATGCATTTCAACATATGCATTGCAACATAATTATGATCAACATCAAATTAACAACCAAAATCATCATGCATTTCAACATATGAATTACAAAACAACTATGATCAACATCAAATCAACAACCAACATCATCATGCATTTCAACATATACATTACAACATAACTATGATCAACATCAAATCAAAACTACCCATACAATAATTTAACAAAATCATCTCATTCAATTCAACATTTAAATTAATTACTTCTTAACAAACTCACAACCTCGAAACCAAATTTTTTCAACTTAAAATCATAAATTTATCTTCCCTTACCTATTTCTATATTCAAGAACCTACTCAACAAAAAGGCAAGAATCGATCCTAAAGAAATTTGATCTCAGAAACCTGAAAGGAAAACCAAATTCGATAAGAAACTAAGAAAATTAGAATTTTCAAAGGAAGAGATTGTGTTCGACTCTATCAATACAAACACAAATGTGGTGAGATAGAGAGAATTTGGCGGCTTATAGGAAGAAAATGAAAATCAAGAAAAAGAAAGAAATTGAATAAGGAAGAAGTTATTAAGGTACAAAAGTATATTTAGTAAATTCAACTTGTTATTTGCACCCTCCTAAATAAAGTTTCGAAACTCCTCAAAATTCAATCCAAAACTTCCTAAACAGAAACTTAATAATCCCTCTCGCCTTTTTACTTCTTGAAACAATTCCAAAATAAAAGTGTATAACACTTAAACTACCGATAAACTCACCACACCTCAAATAATTTAAGTAAAACTTAAATTTAATTCTCTCACATTATTTATTTTATGATTTAATAACATATTATTTAAAATAGGTCCTTACAATTATAGTGTGGTCCTCTATTATTATTATTATTATTATTATTATTATTATTATTATTATTATTATTATTATTATTATTATTATTATTATTAGTATTATTAGTATTATTAGTATTATTAGTATTATTATTATTATTATCTAGATATTATAGTCTGGTGCTTTGTTATTATTATCATTTATTCTCTTATTTAACTTAGTTTTCAAGCTATATTCTGACACTTTTCTATCATCTACTTTTATCAAATTAATTTTTTATAACACATTTAGCTTTCTTGTTATCATTTAATTGATTTTTGCTTTAAATCTTATTTTTATTGCTCTTCATCATAAATTAAATTATGATAAATTTTAGTTTACGCATTTATGATGTATAAGAATTAATACTCTTTGAATCATTTATAACTATATCATATTAATATATGTGTTTGTGTGTATTATATTTTATTCGAAGTTGCTTTAGAAATTATGAGTTATACGTTGAATGTTCCTAATAAAAGAAAATAATAGAAATGAGTATGTATCTTTAGAAACCAATATAGAATTTTCATGGAATTGCATGTAAAGTTTAAATTATGCAAATTGCATAATAAATATGATATTTCTTAAAAATCATATTTTTAAATTTATTAAAGATAATATAAATATGCTTTACGTGCCTTGGTGATTGCCAAGTCTAGTGACTTTTCGAACTATGTAGAGTTGTTGTGAGATGAATTTAGAAAAGTCCAAGATTCCCTTGTAAAGGTACCACACAGGTGCATAAGTTTTCGTGCTTTGAGAAGTCACAGCTTGGTATATTGTGAGATGAAAGGTAGGGACTCGGTTGGGTCCTAAGATGGTTTTAAATAGATATATTTAGGTTTAGGGTTTAGGACAATCATTAGGTAGATGAAATGTCCATAGTGAACCATGTTGGAACTTGGATTAGGAAAAACATCGGATAGATGAAATATTCAGGGTGAACTATATTAACACTTGAGCTAGAATATTCATAAATCTAAAACATTTCATAATTAGCCTCCTCAAAATTGTGTAGTATATATATCTTTCTTGAGCTGAAAAGTGTTCATATATATCTTTTCTGAGGCTGAAAAAGACACAGTTTATTTCTAAAGTCACAATGATAGTACTAGTTATATTAGTTATATGCAATAATTGTTTTGGTAACATAAAATGTGCACAGAGGTGGAGTAGAATATCACACGGATCAAGTGAAGAAGGACAAACACGAATATATCTTTTTACACTAGACATGTATAAATATTTTTCCCGTAAAGAAATCCCCTACCACAAAAACAATTGAATGCCTGGCCTGTATTATGTTTTCACAGTCACTTAAGCTCCTGTTATCACACCAACCAAACAAACCAAATGCAACTATTCTCCTAAAGACAGATCAGAATCCATTGTACTAAATAATTGGATTTTTTTTGTTTTTTCATTTTTCATGCAGCAAAGTGCAGCTAAATTTGTATTTTCATATATAGTTGGCTGACTAATATCAGAAACTATTCCTCCATTCATTAATTCTTTGTATTTACATATGTATTTACCCTTCTTGCAACCATAACAACTCACTATCTTCCAATATTATCTTGGCTACGTGTATTAAGCAGCTTTAATAAATATATATATATTAATAACACTATAATAGATCTCAAACACTAAAAGCAATTTTTCAAGATTCTAACATTTTTACTTATGTGTGATTTATGAGGGTCGTTCTAACATTGTATGTACTTGGAACAAAATTATAACAAAGTTGGCTTTATATATAAATTTTTCAAAAGATAAATTTCTATTGCGTAAAAAATAAATAATTAATTTTGTTAAAGATATAATTTTGTTACACTAAATAATAAATAATATAATTTTAAAAAAATATCATACTTTTTATTCAATAATCATATCTATGATATTGTCTATTATTCAATTTATATTTCTCTAAAAAATACTTATTATGGCATTTTTATATAAGATCATCTAACTTCTAATATTAAAAAAATATACATATAATATGTATGCATAATTTTCTAATAATAATTTTTGTTTCTTATAAGTATTAAATTTTTTTCTTTTTATTGCCTTTTTCTTTCTCATACTATTTTTAATTACTTTTCATATTTATCTTTCTATAATTTTTTCAACCTCTCTTTCCAATCCAGATGGATATATGTAATGTTTCAAAAAGTATAAAAACATAACTTCAACAATTTTTAAGGTACTTCTATTTTTATTAAATGGTTTTTTAACAGAAATTGAAAAATAATATTTCATTATTCGAAACTAAGGAAATATTATTTTTAATATTAAAAATTTATTACAATAAAATTTGAGGTCAATTTTGCTTTTACAATTTTAAACACTATATCTAAGCATATAAAAATATTATATAGAACTGCTATAATAAAATTTAAAAGTTAAATTCTTTTTCATTGGTAATAATGTTATAATCTTATATCTTTTGCTTAATTATATAATTTTCTTTTGTGATATGTACATAATCATTGTGATTTTTAGTTGTTAGGTAAATTTAATATATTAATTTAAAATAATTTAATTTATTTTTTATATTTGGATACCTAAAAAAATACTATAGTTTTAATGTTATTTTTATCATAAAAAAATATGATAATTTTATATTAATTTTTATAATTTTTTAGTTATTAATATATTAACTTTCAATTTTAAGTTTTTGATAATTTAAGTTTTAGTTTTTATTTTAATCGTGGTTTAGATTACTCATCGCCATCATCAGTTAAAATGACTAATCATTATTCGGGACTTTGAACACATACAAAATAAGTATTTTCCTTTCAACATGCATTTTCCTCCATACTAAAAGTAGCATGATCAAGGAACCTAAACTTATACTACTAATATCGATCAGTGTTGGTAATTTTGTTGTGTCTTTTATCTCGTTAAAAATCAAATATTTTAAAAGTTCATTAAACATAAATTTCTAAATGTAAAACATTCTAAAAAAAATTAACACTAACAAAATTATATTTTATCTTCACATACATTTCATATATATTTGAATTAGATAAAAAATAAAATAATAATTAAATAAAAAATCATGTAAATTTTATTTATGCAAATAATATATAATTTAAAATATTTTAGAACCTCTTTCAACCAAGGATTCAAGGCAGTCGCCCTTTTGACCAAGGTCCAGGACCAGCCCTAGTGATAATGGATGAATCTACACTAGAGCAGACCTTAATCCTTCCTTTTGGTTACCTTAGGACCTTATGCTCTCTAATTTAGGACCGAAATAATATTCCAAGTCAGTATACATTATATATATAATTATTCAATTAAAATATTTCATTGACTGTACCGTTTAATAATCAAAGCTAACTATTATACAGTTTTTATTTTCTTTATTATAAAATTAAATCACTTTTAATTTAGTAACAATAATCAAATGTACTTTTAAATCCATCTTGTTTTAGTTAATATTAAAACAAAATAAAAAAATATATATATAATACATATTTTATTGTTTGTTTTCTGTTTTTGGGGTGGTTGGTACCTCGTTTTGTAGGTGGTATTTATATGTATTATATCACTCTTGAATTAAACGGTGTTTATGGTCGCAGATGTTTTTGTTTCTCTCATTCTGTGAGAAATGTTGCTCTTTCACAGACACATTATCCGAGTCTATAAACTAAAGAATGGAGCAAAAGCAAAATCTATTCTTTTCCTTAGACTACTAAACCAAAGGTTTCATCTATTTATTTAATATTTAATGATAGTATTTAGTATTTATTTTAGTAAGCATGATCAAGGTTATACGTAAACCTCTTCTCTTGTATATTATTGTTTTCATTTGTTTATTTTTATCTAATTTTTTTGGGTCAGGTTATTTTCATCTCTTATCATAAGTGCAATTGAAGAGGTTATCTTATAAGTCATTGAAGAAAAGGATTCATCAGCCCTCCCAGTGTGATTTCCTTGATTAAAATTTAAGGTACCTAATCATATTTTAAATTTTTGAATTAAAATTTCGATGAATCAAATTTTCCTTTTTTACTGATTTTTTAATGTATGTTAAAATTTGTCTGATAAACTAATGGTTAGTCTATTAGTAAGCTTTTGACATGTTAAGACTACAATATTATTATTATTTGCATTGTACAGTTTGTGTCTAGTAATATTGTGAGTAAGATGAATGAGTTTGTATAGAAAACATTTGATATACATTGTGTCCAAATAAAAGGAAAATCACTTAATGAGGAATATTGATTGGCACTTCGATTTGTCACCTTCTCTTAAATGGGGTTAATTTTTTTTTGTTTGTCATATATGGTTTGTGGGTTTGGGGTTCTTTATTTGGTTTTCGCTATCGATTTTAATGGGTTTGTTGGTCATTGGTCAAAGAATTTGCTCATGTGTTAAATAATATAAGGGTTGGGTTTGGGGCTATGATAATTAATTTCTTCTTTGTGTGGAATTTTTTTTTCATTGGATTTAAATTCATGCTATTTATTTTATATTGCTCTTGCATGATTATACTGAATAGATAATCCCTAAATAGATAATCTGAATGTGGATTAAATTCAATGTGCATCATTTTTCTGGATCATTTTCATTTTGGAGAATATTAACTCTTACTCTATAAAAGTATGTTACTCTGAACACCCACATACTGTTACCTTCATTAAGTCAGAGTTGATCTTTGATTCTATTTTCAATCAATAAACTTATTTGTATATCTCTTATTAATTAAATTAGGTTTAATACATTTTTTTTTAAAACTTACAATTGTGCAGCTCAAGTTGTGTGATTTCATTGCAAATTCAATAGCATTTGAAAACACAGTCAGAGCAACAACAAAGTCAGAATAACATTACATGTGGGAGGTGATCAATTTATATTTTATTCTACAATGCGACAATCAAGACCATTATCCATGATCTAGAAGTGAAAGATCATAGTCAAAAACCAATATCCATCTCAACAAACAACAAAACACCCAACAACGTTACTCTGTCGAGTTTGGCAAGGCTTTTGCTCAAGCCATGATTAAATTTGCCAAAGGTCCAATTAGCAAATAAGAGGCTTCACAATTCACTTCTAACCATGGCTCCAAGCTTTACTTGGTTACCTTGTACTGGCATTCTTTCAGATGTTGACTTCACCAAAGATTAACAGGTTGTATGATTATTACTTTATATTGAGCAAAGGTCCAACACCTCATTATATTGATGGTACTCTTGGTCACTTGTTCTGCTCAGCGCCTATTTGTGACTAGATTTGAACCATATCATGAGCGAGATAAGGTATAGTTATATTCACTTCACTAATTTTCTTTTAGTTCCAAATGAAAATAGAGAAAGCAAGGTCTTCATTGTCATTGATGTAGTATGTTTCAAACTTGATTTCTTCTAAATTCTGATTCATGATAATTTTATGCAACTCCATGGCCATGCATCAAAACCAATTCCTCCCCGTCAGGATTTTTTCTGATTCATGATAATTATCTGCAATTCCATGGCCATGCATCTCAATCAACTCCTCTCAGTTCACACAAATCATGTAAAGAAAATACTGTTGGTTATTCATCTAAATGCAGCTTTAGACACTGTTGAAGTTACTGTGCTAGTAGTTTCCTCTGCCTCTCTTTCAACTTTTAATCTTCCCATCTATTGAAGAAACCCAAGTAGGTCTAAGGTTTCTCTTCAAAATCACCAACTGTTTCTTTTGATAATATTTTATCACCTTCATGCAGTGGAAGAAGAACTTGTGCACGGTTTTGGATTTCTAAGTTTTGAAGTTCTAGTATTCTACCACCTTTAGATTGATTATTTGAGGGAACCATTTGAACATTTGAACTTCATGCTACTAATAAAGCTTTATTAGGTGTGGGGAAGGTTAATATAAGGTAAGCATCAGGACTATAGACTGTCCTTGCAGCCTCATCATGAGTCAAACCAGAGGCTATGTTAACACTGCAAAAATAAAGTCAAATAAATTTCTAAGTCTTACTTGAAATAAATTGTAAATGAGCTATATATGTTCTGTCAGCTATTGGTATGTAGTTGAACGAAATTATGGAAGGAGCTTCTTCAAAAGGGTGTAAATATACAATATTAGAAAATCTTGATAAGATCACACTAAAGGTTTGAGTACAGGCCAAAAGAACATAATGCATACAATTATAGCAATTATTTCTTGTAGATATTTGTCCAACTTCTTTTACTTTTTATCAATATTTGACTTTTACTTTTTGTTTTTAAAATACGTTTTTTTAATCCAATTGAATAAGAAAGGAAAAACAATTAATAATAGTTAAATAAAAATTGTGTATACAAATAATATGAAAACAAATGAAAAAATATTATGGTATTAGAATGTAAAAAGAAAAAGTAAATGAAACTAAAAAAAGAGGACAGGACAAATAAAAAGAAAGGAAAAGAAAATTAGCTATTTGAGATTTAAGTCTTTTTACATTGTCTTTTACACTTACCTCTTTGTGAAAGAGCTAAAAGTTGATGCTACTCCATCCAATTTTCATCTAGCTCACTCTTTGGGAACCACCAACACCCATAACCTCTCTATTATAAACATAACCTTTAACAACACAAAGGACAAAAAAAAGAAACCACTCAGGAGCTCTTTAGAAAATCCTTCACAATCTTACCCTTAACAATACATACAGGAGATAGCTCTCAAAGATTCATTCTTTCATTTTTTTTATCTTTTAGTTTCACCTCTCCTCTTCCATTCTTCTCTTGGCAACCACACAAAGGAGGAGAAGGTTCCACACTCATTCTCAACCTCTTTTAACTGAAAAAAACATGACCATCTTTAAACCTCCATGAGCAAACATCACTCTTTGAGCATTTTCTTGATAACTCCATAACCCATCTTACCTGCTGCAACTCAACATTCACAATAAGCTCTTTCACTGTTGTTTCTTCATGTCTCATTAAGCTACAAATCATGAATACAACACATTAACCTTTGAACCCCCATGAAACCAACCTAAATATCATCCAAGCCTAAAAGTAGCAAGCTGCCAAGCAACCACCCATCAACCCATAATCTCATGACAGTAACCATTCTAATCACCATCAGAAAACTATTAAGGAGTATGCTATTTCACTCCAAAAGTGGTACATGTCTTTTATCCTTTTTAGTGCACACTTATTCTTGTATACATCTAGCACCAAATGCTTATTTTGAATGCCTTCCATGTGAAAACCACTGAAACCAACTTTTTTATTTTATTTTTCTCTTAAATGTTTATTCATTTTCATATTAAAGTTTTTGTTGTTCAAGTTATCTTTAGTTAATAATTATGGTCTATTTGAACTTCATGATGCTAATATACATTAAAAGTTATTTATAAGCTTTTTATATAATTTAGAAGTAGTTCAGGATGTTATTTCTTCCTTTTCTACTTCAATTCACACTAAATGTTTTTATAAAAAATAGGATGAAGGTTGTTTCTACTAATATCATTTACGCTTTAGAGCTCACATTGTCTATCTCATTTGTTATCAAATATTATTAAAATGTGTAACAGTTTAAAATCAAGTTTACTTATTTATAAAGTAAAATAAATTTTTAAAAAAAATATTAATTGGATGTAACTTTTTTTTAATCTTGAAGTTCTAGGGCACTGGTTATGACAACTTGAAGATTTAGATCTTCTCTCTTGATCTTGATAATACTGATAAAATATAATTTGAACTAATATGAATATAAAGATAGATTCAAAATAAAATTAGTTTCTAGAGTAAATAACAGTAACAAGATTTTTATTAGAAAAAGAATTAATTAAATGTTACATTTATTTAATTCTAAAAGTCTTAGGACACAAATGTGATAGTTTTATATTTTAAAATTTCTCTCTAATAGCACTATTAAACATAAATTAAATTGCTACAAAAATAATATATTAAATCAAACTTTATAAGTATAAATAATAATCCAAATTTCTATATAATAATTTTATAATCTTGAGTTTTTAATTTAATTTAAAATAGTTACTAATGATAACAAGATTTTTATTAGAGAAATGATTAATAGGATGTAACATTCTTTTAATTTTGAAGTTTTAGAACACGAGCTTTTAATTTTGAAGTTTTAGAACACGAGCTAAGCCAGTTTGATGTTTAAAGTCTCTCTTTAAATTGGCAAGTAAAAGTAAAATTATTTTCTATATATAAAAGATGTTATATCAATATTATAAGATCTTAGCATTAAAATAATATAAAAAAACTCAACAACAAATATTCTCATTAATTAGTAAAATTAAAAAACTCAATACACAAATATTTTTACTAAAGAACTATGTGAACTATGATTCTCCATTGTACATGGAGATATGTAGGAGTAAGAGACAATTCTTGTCAAACCAAAAAATTAAAAAAAATATATATTTAAAAGTGGTAAAATACGATAATAATAATTCTTTTTAATAATAAATTAATGAATTTTCAATAATAAAAAATTTCATGTTAAATTTATAAAATTAGAAAATAGTTTTTATGTTTTAAGGGGTGAAATAAATATTTTTAAAGTTGTTTAATTTTGTACGTTTAATTAGAGGTAATCATCTTTATGACGGGCGTCGTAAGGTGTTAATAATTTCTTTATACGTAATTAACTTTCAAACTCAAAATTTGATTTTGTGAACCACTTTCTTTAAAAAAATTTCTCAGTATTTTATTAAATAAATATTAATAGCGATCCTCTAATTTTTAATATATTTTCCGCTATCCCATTAAAATCCACATGTCGACATACCTTCCTACTTACCAACTCCAATTTTGAAAAAATTTATCTAGAAACCCTGTTTGGTAAAAGCCTCAATGTTAAATGATGTTCAAAAGTCATAAAAAAAGTAGATACCTCTTTAAAGGGGTGGATCCTCTTCATTTACTGAAAATTTCTAGTAGAAAAAAAAATATTAATCGGATGTGTGAGACTCAATTATGTAAGTAAGTCTTACCCATTCCATGAATCTTTCTCTCTCCTACTAGAAATTTTCAGAAGAGAAGTTCTTTCCCTCTTTAAGGGAGTCCAGCAATTGTGTTTGTTTGGAACATTACTTTGCCTCGCATTAAATTGGTTTTTACTTCTTTTTCTGTTGAGGATATAGTAAATGATGGTTACCCTTACCCACTATTTTTTTATTGAGAAAGCTAACTCATGTCATTGGTTAAGAGTTACGTAGAAAAAGTATTTTGGGAGGTTGCATTTTGAATTTCCTAGAAGAAATCATAAATTGTATGCACGAGATTATGGACTTAAAACATGGGCTTAAAACATGAAATTATATTTTTGTTAAAAATAAATATAATAAAAAATATATTTTGTTGAAATTATATTTTAATATATTTCCTCTATATATACATATATAATAAAGAATAAAGAATGCTAGTTTTTAATGATGAATAAAAATTAAAGTATTGATAAAAATTGAAATTATAAAGAATACTGGTATTTATACATTGTAATTTATTTATTAATTTTTATCTTTAATTATAGATTTAAAATAAATTTCATAATATAGAATTTTACAATTTTTTCATAGTTACTACTTATTTTTATAATTGCAAAAATTAAATTTATTTCATTATCAAAATTTAGTTCTTCATTATATTAAAAGATAAATTATAATTGGTGCCCCCTGATTTTAATTCTTGTTAGCTTTTTGCCCTCCTTTAAATTTTTGCTTCAGTTTTGTCCTCTAAGTTTAAAAAAAAATATATTAACAAATTATCCTTCCATCAAAATGAGACCGTTAACAGTCAGGATTAAAACGTTGACTTCGTAATCAGTGATGTGACATTGTTAGGTTTTAAAATTAAGAGTTAATTAATCTAATTACATGGAAATTTTAATTAGAAAAATGTAAAAAGGAAAAGGTGGTTCAAACCTTAGACCTCTTCATAATACAAAATAGCTCATACCACTACACCAAGTATCAAGTTTGATTTTATTTTGCAATTCAAATTTACTTAACCTTTAATTAATATTAGTTTCAAAATTAATTATAACATAAATTTAAATATACAATAGTAGGATTAAAATTAAAATTTAAAATTAAAAACTAAAAATTTAATTTATATATTTATTAATTATTTATTAATAATAAATTCTTAGGAATTATAAATTAAAAATTAAAACCAATTAAAAATATAAATTAAAATTATTAAAATATAAAAATAAAAAATAAAATTAAAAATAAAATAGAAATTAAAATTAAGAATTAAAATTTAAATCAAATTTTTTTAATAATTTTAATTCTTAATTTAAATTTAACTTCTATTTACATTATAATTTAACTTTTAATTTAAATTTTAATTCTTAATTTTAATTTCTATTTGTATTTTATTTTTAATTTTATTTCTTAAGTTAATTTAAATTAAAAATTAAAATTTAATTTAACTTAAGAATTAAAATAATGTATTTAATTTAACTTTTAATTTAAGTTTTAATTTAAATAAAACTAAGAACTAAAATTAAAAATAAAATAGAAATTAAAATTAAGAATTAAAATTTAAATAATTTTAGTTCTTAGTTTTATTTTTTAATAATTTTAATTTATTTTTTTAATTAGTTTTAATTTTTTATCCCTAGGAATTTATTATTAATAAATAATTAATAAATATATAAATTAAATTTTTAGTTTTTAATTTTGACTTTTGGTTTTAATCCTACTGTTGTATATTTTCATTTATGTTTTAATTATTTTGATACTAACATTAATTAAAGGTTAAATAGATTTGAATTGCAAAATAAAATTAGATTTGACACATGGTGTAGTGGTATGAGTTATTTTATATTCTGAAGAGATCTAAGGTTTGAATTATGCTAGGATCTTTTTCTTTCTACATTTTTCTAATTAAAATTTTCATGTCATCAGATTAATTAACTCTTAATTTCAAAACCTAACGATGTCATGTCACTAATTATGAAACAAAAATTTAAAGGGGGCACAAAATTAACAAGAACTAAAATTGGGGGCACCAATTATAATTTAGCCTATATTAAATTTCATTCCATGGATAATATAAAATTAAAATTTTGATCCACGGTAATAGTTTTAACAATTTGTTTTCCTATTTTGGGTGCTTTGGATTAGAAAAATTAATTAAAATATGAAATTCATGACAAGAATATATTAGAATTTATCAAATACAATATTAATTAAAAATTTAAAGGATAAAATGCTATTTATTACCCAAATCTAAAATGATTTTAGATAATATATCAATGATATATTTATAATAAATTTATAACTATCAAGTCTTGGGTAAAAAATCTAAAAATTTTACGTAATAGAAATTAGCAATTTTGTTTTTATTTTAAAATAAATTTATTTTCACGTATAAAATTTATTTAGTGGACAAATAATTAATAATAATGTTAATCTAAAATATATTTTTAAAATTAAATAAAATTTAATTAATTATTTAAAATTTATTGGACAAATTGTTTCATGTCAATCTAATTCTTTAAAAAAACAATCAATCTAATTCTATCAAACTAAAAAAAAAAAAAAAAAAGAGAAAAATGATATTTAAAATAAAAAGTATTTTATAATACGTTAGTGCTTTATGGAAAATTTAAAATATTTTACAATAACTCTTTGCTAAAAATTCTAATTAGTTACTACTTTAATTTTTTTAATTTCATACTACAACTTTTTTTTTATACGGTAAAAAATTTATTAGAGAGAGTGTGTGGGAGCACAAGAAGTACATGTCACACACAAGAACAAGAGACACTAGTCATACAAGGCCCTTCAAGTCACTAATCACAAGCATTCATTCAATACAATAAGTTGGATTCATGATCAATTCAAGAAGAGAGTGATTAGTGAGGGAAGCCAATTGAGTGACATATTGTTTCTTCACCTTGCTGAATTATTTGTCTCCACAACAAATTACTTCTAGTAGGCAGTCGCTCCGCATCTAGTTGGCACACCAAAATCTGAACCTTTGGTGGCACTCTAACATCCCATAGCATTTTGAAGAAATGATGAAGTTGGTGGAAAGAACCTCTAGTCAATAACTTGTAGGCTGAAGAATCTGTATAATGTCCAAAGTCATCCATCTTCCACACACATCTATCAACTACTCCTTCTCCCATCACCACTTCCTCTAGTCTCTCTAGCAATCTATCCAATAACTCTTTCTCCTATACAAATAACCTCTGCCTCCTTGACCATTGTCACCTTGCCTTATACCTTGCATTACATTGACCGACATTGTTTGATTTTCTGCTAACTCAAACAACCGTTCAAAAGACTGGCTTAATGACTAATCCTCCAACCATTAGTCCTTCAAAAATAAAACTCGATCTTCATCCCCAACCACGTGTTTCACATTTCCTGACCATTAATCCTCTCTCCTCTGACTCTCTTGCTTCTTGTAAGTCACTCCACCACCTATAACAATTGCAACCCATAATTGCCCAACCCCCTTCTTCTACCCCATACATAACTATAAGAGTCTACCTCACATACTGTGACTTTTAACCCTCAACTGCCAAACCACCCTTTTTCCTATCTCGAAATACATTTTTCGAAGACACCCAGATCACTCTCCTTCTACCTTTGAGCCTCTCCTAAAACATTTATAAAAAATGGACTCAAATTGTGATATAATACCTAATAGTGCCTTGAAAAAAGATAGAAAGTAGATCGGGAGAGCAAATAAGACGGGTTTTAGGAGCACCAACCTTTCCACATTGGAAATATGTCTGTTGTTCCATGAAGCAAGTCTCTTCTTCACCACCTCAACCATTGGACCCATATGTTTAAATGAGTATTAATGTACAAAATCTTCAATTGTGATTAGTGTACTATTTTCCTTCTTAATATACACAAAATTATGTTGGATCTTTAGAATATAAGAGATGAAAGTTTCTATATTCTTCTATCTTTTATTATATTCTTCTATTTTAGTGATTTTATTGAATAATATATTCTTCTATCTTTTTTTTCATAACATGGTTTCAACTTTGTACCAAAAGAAATAATTTTGATTAATTTTGATTTTAAATACTTTTATATTTTTTTATCTAGCTTCTCACATTTCTTTTTACTTTTTTCTTCTTTTATTTGTGTTTGTAGGTACATTTTTTTTATATTCTTGTTGGATTTCTATTTTATACATGAATTTAGATTGTCTTCTTTATTCGCTAAATCTTTCGTTTCTTTCTATTAATGAAATTCTAATCCTAATATTTGGCTTTGTAAAGTACTGTAGGAACCATTCTTTTATTATGCATCACTATGTATTCAAGTTGTATGAACTAGTAGCTAGAGGGTCAAGGATTTGTTTGAGGCGTTACCTATTCATATTTCTATATGTATATTTGGTTTTATCATTTTGGTTTTGAATAGTATTGTCATAGATGGCTAGATTGTTATGATATATAATATTTTTTATTTAAAATTATAATCATGTAATATTATATATTATAATTATATTAAATAATATATATATATATATATAAATATAAAGGTGCAGAGCCGGCAGGTTAGATACTATTATACTTATATTTGTTTTTTTTTTTTGTAGGAACCAAGTTGTATTGAGACCCATTTTTGCAAATAATTACCACTCCATATGAAAGTATTTTGTGGGTACTCGTAAGATGTGGGTTCATTTTGCATCCCTACATTAGGGTTAAATGTTAGAAATGACTACTCTTAGTCTAGATTTATTTTGTATGTGTTGGCATGGGTAAACCAGAATTGATTTTGTGTATGTTTGTGAATTTGTTTTCTATGAAATCATTCTCTTGTCTTATTTCTTCTTTTATTTAGAAATATTTTATTATTAAATAGATATATCAGTCATGTTTCAAAAAACACAGTTATTAAAAAAAGAATTCATTTTATGTTGGAAAAAATAATATATGATTTGTTATAAGAGATTTTCACTAATACTATACAAGCTTTAATTCAAATTTTAGTTTACCACATGTTCTTGATATAATTATACACAAAATTCCAAAATCATTAATGTCATCTTACCCTTTATTTTATTTCCAAAACTTTTATATTATAAGTCTCCTAATAACACAAAATTTAGTCACATTTTTATAAAATTAATTAAATAATAATTAAGATGTTTTTATATAGGCAAATTAATATAACATATGTTATTTATGAGGATAACCCCCTTATAGGCAAACTTAAAGAATAAGAGTTCAATTAATCAAGAGGAGTTCAGTCACATGAGAGAAATTTAAGCAGCAACATTTATAACGTTTTAAGAATGATTTAGCATTTACTTAATTTCATGATATCACTATATGAGTAAACCACATTCTATTCTAGCTCCCTTTAAAAAAGCTTACCATTTTACTCCTAAAGGTGATAGAGGTGTTACTTAATTCTGAAAAGAAATTTTAAATAAAATAGTCTCTAATAATTATTATTATTGTAAGTTAGTCCTTAAAAGGCTACATATATGCCAAGACTTATATTTTTAAGGATTAACTGAAATTTTTTGAGAAATTTATATACCAACATTTATAACTTTGAGAGACCAATATACCCAATAGTTATTTTATCCCACAAAACGCTGTTAATCGAAAATTATGTTCTTTGATTTTCTCCTTGTCGAAAAATCGAAGGTATCCATAATGGTCGAATGGCTTATAACGCAATGGATGTTGTTCATCAACTAGCTTCAATGGTATCTCCACAATCTCACAGCTAAAAGATGATAGTCCCATGGAGTACCTCGTTTTCTTTGCACTCATTGTGACTCTGTGTTGGCATGCCCTTATTCTTCCATTGCTCCAACACTAGTACATGAAATAAATCTATGTTAAGTTCCTAGTCAAAATAAACTATTGATTCGTATTTAATTTGAAACATCATGATTCATTTTTTATCCTAAAAGGATCACTTACTGTATGTAGGGATATATGTATGTATGGATCATTATTGGCCACTTTAAGGAAGTATTTGTTTCAATTTATGATATTATGTTTTTGGAAATCTCATTTCTAAGAATAATAAAATAAAAATATCATATCGGGTAAAATTATTTTTAGATATTTTTTATATTCCTTAGCATGTTTTTAAATTTAAAAATAATATAAATAAAAAAAAATAGAAGTTACATATATATATATATATATATTATAAATAACTTTCAATATTTTCATAAAAATAAAATTTTCTCACTCTTTTACCATAGGAATAAAAAGGTAGAAAAATGGAAAGTTCAAACATTTTTAGGAATAAAATATGTAAAAAACTGAAACTTCAAAAATTTTCACGAGAATGATATTTCAGTTCACGAAAGAAATGCCCTTGAGAAATTAAGAATAAGAAAACTTTTATTAAAAAACTTATATGAAAATAACTAAAAATTATAAAAGAATATATTTTTACACAATTTAATAAATATTATTCTCCTTTTACTTTCTTAATAGTGTTATTATATTAGCACTTTTCTATAATATTTTACTCTCTCCATTATAAAACTATAATTACTTTAGCATTTTTATTTTATTTTAAAATTATAATTGTTTTACAAGGTTAAGATTACATTATTTGTAAACTTTTCTAATTAAATCCTTATTTATACTTATTAATGTATTAAATTTTATAAATAATTAAATACTTAAGTTAACTATTAATCACCGTTTCATAAAGTATTAATAATAATAGTTCTAATAATAAAAATCTCATCAAATAATAATATTTTAATATATAAATATATTAATTAATATTTTTGGAACGTGCTGACAATGAATATAATTTTAATCTTAATAATGGATATTGCAGCATTTATAATTTAATTTTTATTCAATTTTAATTGTAATAATATATATATATATATATATATATATATATATTTTGCAGGATATTACAAAATTTATTATTCAATTAATAATTTTCTCATTAGATATGCCTTTTATATATATATATATATATATATAATATGAGTTTAATTAGTATGCATTGATCGTGTAAAATAATTTTATACTGATATTTAATCACAATTTTTATTTATATGACTTTTAAAATATTAATCGATAAAGTCAACAAATTTACCAATTTTTTTTACACAATCAATACATATTAATTAAACTCACACTCTTTATATATATATATATATATATATATATATCAAATACCAGTTGTTAATGCGTTAGTTTTTGCTAGTGTGGGGATTCAAACCAACGAACTCTCTCTCCCCATTTCTCCAATTTACCACCAAACCAACCTTATAACTCCTTAATACATTACATATTATATTAATTATTAAAACTATTTTATTATTAATAATTTCTCTTATTTTTTGTTTGCCAATATAATAATTAAAGACATTTTAATCTAAATATAATTAATAAATAGATATTATAAATTAAAATTTGTTAACTTACACTCACTTATTTTTTAGAAGAGGTAAATTAACAACTTACACCTTGTATATATTTAAGGAAATGTTTAGTTTTATCTTATTAACTTCCTCCTAAAAAAATAAGTGAATGTAACTTAATAAAATCTATAAACATTTACTAATTTACAGCCCACTACTCACTTAAATTTTAATATGAATCATTTATCAACCTACATGTTAGGTGTATTTTAAAAAAAATTGTTATAACTTACTCTTTCTGAAAGACAAATGGGGTAACTTAATTTAAATATTATAATTTATATATAATTTTTTTAATATATGACTGACCTGAAAAGCATCACCAGCCATGACAACAATCATGGAGGGTGAAGCATCAACCTTGAACCATTCACCACCCTTCAATTTGATTTCTAATCCTTCGAGGTTATTGAGCTGATGCAACACAGAAGTGATGCTCATGTCAGTGTGAGAATGAATTCCCACATCACTTTCACTCATCTGGGGTGCTCTATATTTGAAGCTCCGAAGCAAGTAATTGGTTGATTCTATGAAAGACTCACAAATCTTCATGTCTACACCATAGCTCTCACACACCATTCTCCTAGTCATTCGATCTAATTCTGACAACAGCTTTGCATACTTGTTCACACTTTCACTAATTATGAAAAAAAAGTACTTTTACCATTAGCAGTTGCTTCTAATAGAACAAATATTGCGTCTAATCAAAATTATACATTTATTAATAAGTTTAATCTCACTTTTTACCCTTTAATCACATTAGTAAAATTTACCCTTTAATGTCACATATTAAGTGATTAATGGTTAATGCAATGATCAATATTAGTTGCATGATACATGGTAGTAGACTAGCGCAGGTGTGGAAACTGGGCAAGAGGGAGGGGAGACGTGTATGATATTTTCATCCTCATCCCTGCTCCAAATATTCATCTATATCCTCGTCTCCGTACTTAACGAGTATAAAATTTATGTCTCCATCTCTGTTGAATATTAGGTATATTCGTACTCGTTCCATACTCGAAAAAAAAAATCAATAAAAAATAAATTGTTTGAATATAATTATTTTAATTTAAAAGTTATTTATTAAAATAGGGAATAGAAAGTGAAATTAACACTTATTATTATTATTATTTTGAACTAAGTTTCATATATAGATTTTTTTTAATAATCACCTTTAAATTATTTTTAGTATTTTTTTACTGATTAATAATATAAAATTTCTTTAAATTTTCAATATATAAAATTAATTTCTTGAAATAAAGATACATTTATAATGATAACCAAATAAAAAAAAAAGCTTAAATTGTAATTTTTCTTTCAATATTTTTAGAACTGACAATTTTAGTCATTCTATTTTTAAAATGTTTGTAATTTTAGTTACTATTTTTTAAATGTCATTTTAGTAAATATACATGGAAGTACAAAATTTAAAAATTTATAAAAATTGAGGGACTAAAATAAACATCTATAATCAAAATGATAAAATCACGAATTTTTAAATAGATCAACTAAAATCACAAAAAAATAGAATAAAATTATCAATTTTAGAAAATAGAGATATTAAAATTATAATAACCTAAAATTATAATTTTTCATAAATATTTAAAATAATAAATTAAAATTTATATATTTTTTACATTAAAACACATGTACCTTTAATGTTTAAATAAGATCTTAAAATCAATTACGCTTAAAAAATCTTTGCTATCTGAAAAATATATAGTTTCTTTTTTATTTGGTTTTAAAGTATTTCTATTTTAATTATTTAAAGATTTACTTTTTAACTCCTATTTTTAAAGTATTTTAAAGTGTTACCTTCAGGTCATTTTTTTCTAATTTTGGAATTTATAAAAATAAAAACTAATTTTAGTTGTAAGTTTTCAAATTTTTAAAATATTATTTTTGTTTCCATATTTAACATATTGTTTTCAAATCTTAACCATACTAGATTTTTTTCTCCCTAGAGACTGAAAATCGACTGTTAGTAATCGATAGTTGGAGGTGATAGGCAATCGAAAGTGACAGTCAGTAACCGTTCGTCAAAGGTGACCATTGGTTGAGGGTGGCAATCGATGATCGTCTACCAGAGATGACAATCAGTGACTGTCAATCAAAGGTGCAATTGGTGAACAGTTGTTGGAGGTGATGGTGGTACCGTCAATGGGAGGTGGTGATCAATGACTGTGGATTGGAAGTGATGGCTAGAGACCGTCAATCGGAAGTTGTGACGATTAGAGGTAATGGTCAATAATAGCAAGTATAAAGTAATGAATTTGAATAAAAATAAAAACAGAAATCTGATAAAAACCAATTTTATTATTTTTGAAATTGAGTGAAAATTGTTTTAAAAATCACTAAAAAACGAAATTAAAACTATTCTTTTCAAATAGATTGTTGTTTTCAAAATACATTTCAAAATAAAAATTTAGAAACTCAAAACCACCCAATAAGACTTGTTTATATTATTAGAAAGTCTACTGGAATAATTGGATTTTATTTTTTGGTAAATTTTGTTTTAATTGTTTATAGATTTTCTGATGAGATAAACTATTTTTTAGCAGATGAAAGAATAAAATACACAGTCTGTACTAAAACATAAAAAATTATATTATATTATCTCCGTCAAATTCCCTATTCCCTAATAATTAACAGGAAAAGTTATTAAAATGTAAAAACTACTTAGTTAATATTGTCGCAGGATAGTAGGAACTATTTTTCAGCTAACTTTAGATGCCATATTATTTTAAAAAATATTTTTTATTTTCATTTTCTGAAAACTGTTTTCATTTTTAAGTTTTCAACATTTAAAAAATATATTTGCTTTCACTGGATAGTTAAATTTAATCAATTTAGTAAAAATATTATAAAATATTTATATATATAATTTAAAATAAATTTATATATTATTTTTTATATAATCACAATATTGTTATTAAATTTCAAGTAGTGTTAACTTTTAAGAATACTGAAAATAACATTTTTCTTTTTTCTGTTTTCAGTTGGTTTTTTAAAATATTTTTAATAAAAATGTTTTCTAAATGGTAATCAAACATATTTTTTCTACCGTTTTTTATTTTATTTAAAAATAAAAACAAAAAATGTCTAACAAAAAGTTATCTTAATTACCATACCTAAAACGATGATTTCCTTGTGGCCACATTATGTGTGCAAACTTTTGACACCCAGCCATAGTCACAGGATCATCGATGCCCACAGATTCATAAAGGGGAAGAAAGGAAACTTGCCCTATGTAGCCATGGAAAAGTTTCTCACTTGTCTCTTGCTTCTTTGTCTCCTCCGGAAGACTATATACCTATGCATTAAAAGAGTTATAAATAGGATTAGAGATGAGATTAGGGTTTAAGATTCAAAAAAAATTGTATTCAACTCAACTTGACTCGAAGTTTCACTAAATTCAATATAAACTTATTCTATCTTAACTTGACTTTTTAGTAGTATCTGCAGCTAGTTAGTCTAGGTCCTTGTTTTACGTTTCATCCTACTTAATAAATTGTTAATGTTAATTATAATATATATAATTAATTTAGAAACTCAAAGTACTAGTAGTTAGAATTAATAATTAAACCTTAATAAATCAGGACCGATCCAATATTTTTTTAGACCTAAAACAAATTTTAAAATTAGACCTTTTAATTAAATAATAATATTTTATTAGATTAATTTGGATAAAAATTAGTATAATTAAAAATGGAGTTTTGATATAGTCAATTCAGAGATGCTTTTATTAATTAAAAATAATCAATAATTATGTTTTAAATAAAAAAAATAAATTTAATTGGATACACTGTCAGTGTAAACAATTTTTCCACTGACATTCAATCATGACCTTTTATTTATGTGACTTTTAAAGTAGTAATATGTAAAATCAATAAATTTACTATAAATGAAGAGAAGTTGTGATTGAATATCAGTATAAAAATCTTTACACTAACATTATATACCAATTAAACTCTAAAAAAATTATGAGCCTAAAAACTAATACAAATACTAATATTAAACATTTTATTTTTAAAAAACTTAAAACAATGAATTTATTTTTTTATAAATAGGGTTGATCTACATTAAATAAAAGTTACCAAAATTTTTAGCATACATTTAAGTTTATTATATTATGAATCATGAAGGCCATTAACTACAAGAAGATATATACCTTGACAATTACAATATGAAATAGAAAGTAACACAAACAATTAAATATTTTTTACCATAAATATCTGACTATCTGCTAATTATAATATATCACTTGATAAAAGATAAGTACTTGATTATTAATATTGCATCAAGTAATTTTAAATTTTGTCTTAAATTAAATTAAATAAAAATTTGTCTTATCCTTCAAATTCTAAAAAAGGTCCCGCTAATAATGTGGTTTGGCTTACTAAAATTGGTTTGAAGATTGAACAGAGAAGGGATAGATTACAATACTTCTAATAACATTCTAACAAATACTTACCACTAAGATAAAAAATAAAAATAAAAAACCTGTTCCATCTCAGATACAACAGAATTGCGAAGCTCTTCACCAATTTGATCAAAACGTGCTAGGTAACATCCATGATCTTCAAGTGAAGCTTTTACAACATGACATGCTGAAAGCCATGCTTCTGTTCCAACCTTCATATTTTGGTTGGTGAAGTCTACAATAGGAAGAGATGCAGCTTGGGATGTCATTGGGTGTGTGTTGAAACTTGAAAATCAGATATAATATAGCTACAACACAACTCTTTAAATGATTTTATAGCCTACATTTTTATCCCTTCTTGGGGCAGCATAAAGCAACTTGTGAAAATATTTATTTGATTAATAACATATTGTATGATATTATATTATATATATATATATGCAAAGGTTAAAAATACAATTTTTTAAGGTTAATTTTTTTAACTAGATAGTATAATTCGAGTTATATAACTAAAGTTCGTGAAAATGATATTATGCCTTGAAAATTAACTTTATAACTTTTTTATATAATAGTTAGTTTTATTTTTTTATTTTCTTATTTTGTACTTTTTAAGTTGACGGTAATTTTTATATTATTTTAAATTTAAAATCTATCCTTAAGATTGAATTTGATGAGCTGAGTTGGATTTGATAACATTGTTACATTTTTTTTTTCATTATTTATTTTACTTTTTGTTTCTGTCTTAAAAAGCTGCATGAATCGCATGTTTAATTTAATCATAAATATGGGGAGAGTAGTTGTCATAATCTGTACGTAATAGTATGTTTAAAAATTTGATCCCTGCCAAGTTTAGTATGTCTAGTTTAATAATAAATAATTAAATATGATGAAATTAGTTATCATAATCTGTACCTAATACGTCTTAAAAAATTTGATCCATGCCAAATTTAATTGATACTAAGACATCCTCTAAAGTTATATTTTAAGCAACCCGGCCATTTTTTATTTTTTATTCAATTTGGTCTTTGAATTGTGAAAATAGATTTGAAATAGTGTGGGTTAGTTTGGCTGAGTTAGTTTAAAAATAAAAAAACAAATTTATTATACCAAATAAATAGGTTGACCAATTACAATTCAATTCATCAGGTTAAATCTATAGTGAGCCGAGTTGACTCACCAACAACTCATATAAATCTTATTTTTATTATTATGTAAATATAATTTATTTTATTTTTATATTTTAAATTATTATGTTACTTATTTAATCTATATTTCATTACAATATATTTTTTAGTATGTTGGTATCATTTAATTAATATTTTATATTTTTAAAATCATATTTAACATATAGTAGAGAAATAATGGTATGGTAAGTTATTTAAATTTTAATATTTTTTAAAAAAATCAAAGTTTTTTCTTAAAAAATATTTTTTTAATTTGTTGGTGGCTTTTAACCTACCAATCTGTAGTAGCTGGAACAGACTTACTTTTTTAAGCATAAAAGAATTGTAAACCGGTTTGGATAAGCATATTTACCAACTGGTTCAATGTGAACTGGATTCAACAAGTCTGATCTATTTTAACAACTAATTTATACAAATTTTACTTTAATAATATACAGCTTTAAATAACCCTTAGATGACGCAAGAAAAAAAATTATTACATCATTCATATCATTACGTCATACATCCCACCCATTAATAATTCACTTATCAGATACGATTATTAAATCTGTAAAATAAATTGATTATTTGTTTATTTAATTAAATTGATTTTGTTATATATTGTAGGACTATTGGTGATCGAAATGATGGATTCCACCAAAAATAATTCTATTTGCACCGTACAAAACTACCATAAAAGATAAACTTTCTCTCCAACTAGTTAAGGTAATCTTTTTCTATAAGTCAAACTAATTTTATTAAAACATAAAATAGGATAATAGAAGATATGTTATAATAACTTTTTACCTCCAAATATTTTATTCATTAATTACAAAATAATAGAATTTTATTTATTTAAAATACTAGAATTTATACTTAAGTAAAAGGATTCACATCTCACAATATATAATTATTTTTTAATACTAGAATATAACAAAACATAGCATATAAGTAAATACATTAAATACTAAAAATAAGTTTTACAAGATTATCAATTACTAAAACTCATTGAAATATTAAATAATTCATCTACATAATGAAAAACTATTAACTAATTCTTCTTATGATTGCTCCTCCCATTATCTTCTTCCAAAGAGGTTCCAATGTAAAAGATAAAGGTGGAAGAGGTAGAAAAAGGAGTATGATTGCTATCACTCAAGGAGATAAGCCAAGGAGAAGGTGAAACTTGTGACAAGGGAAGGAACCTTGATAAAAGTCATGAATGAAAAACTCTCACAAAGAAAATAACTTCAGACACTCTAAGAACAAGCTCTCAAAATATGAGCCAAATATCATTCATCAAAGTGTAAAATGAAACAAGAAGAGGTGAGTGTTATTTATAAAGTAGTGGATGTGTGGTTTAGGTAGGCTAACTAAGGGTTAATTAGCTAAAACGCCAACTAATACATAGTTAACTTGCCTAATCCAAACAAGTCCCTAAAAAAGTGAATCTACATTCTCTCACATGACACAAGCCCCTAAAAAATGGATCTAGCTCCCTTATTTGAATTCGAATTCAAAATTGGCACCACCTAGAGGGGATATATGGGTCTCATATGCTACTCATGCTTATGTGGATGCTAGAGAGGTGTGAAAAATAAACAAAGGGGTGGGGAACTCAAACCACACATCCATTTGTTCTAAAAAAGACTCATCTACTAACATACATTCCACATAAATAACTAATGGCACCCAAAACTCAAAATAAAAGAGAATAGGCCGAAAATACAAGGCCTTAAAGAAGGATAAACGCACCCACCTAATTTCTAAATATTTACAAGTAATTTTTAAAACTATAACCTAAGATTCTTCAATAAGCTTCATCATTGTCATGTCTTCTTCTAATCTTCCTAGCTAAGAATCCATGCTAGGTGCGATAACATCATCTCCCTAGCCCAATGTCACAACTACTTAAAGCATCCCAATAGAAAAGGTAAAGAAAAGCCAAAGCTTCATCACCCACAATATCATCAAGATCTGGAACACTTGAAAGTAGTTTTCAGCCCAAACAAAAAGCAACAACAAATAGCAAGGGGGTGAGAATACGTCTCACATATTAAGACACATATAGAGAGAATGAACAGTCAACTAAATCACAAGAATTAAGCACTTCACAAACATATACACATAATGTTTTAAGACTCTTGACTCATGACAACTTATGCTCTTAACTTTATATGCATTTGGTACCATAGATCTTAGCACAAATCACACATATTGTTTATAAGGTAGACCAAAAACCACCAAAGGCATCTATTTCTGGATCAATGCAAGCCATAAAGGGCACACCAAACATTGGATCTCACAACCATGTACCTTAGGAACCCATTACAAGTTAGCACTAGTCATAAGGGAACTCAAATCATACTTTGGGCCACACAAGCACCTTAGGCACCCACTATAGGTCAACGTGAGTTATAAGGGAACCAAAACACACCTTGGGTCATACAACTACCTTAGGCACCCATTATAGGTTAACACAAGCCATAAGGGACCTAAAACACATGAATGCATGTATGGACTCTGATACAATGCATCACACATGTAGACACATGGCTATGCAAAACAAGACTTAAACATTGGTAGACAAAGTCTAGACTTTAAAAATGATCTAGCAAATCAAAGTTCACACACTGCTAAACAACAACTTAGACTTAACTCTTAGGAAAAATAAGTTCATCAACACTAATTATCCAAAGCATAGATTCTCATGCACAAAATATAATTTATAATATTGAATACATTCAATTTCTCACATATACACGTAGGATTATTACATTCATAGCTCACCACTATATTTTCCAAGTTTTGAAGATTTTCTCACACATTTTCTAATAAGTCTCTATGACCTTTGTAGAGTATAAATGTGATATCTAGAGATTTGTTAATCCTATAATATTGTTTCTTATCTAGTTTGAAATCTAGGACATTTATCTACAATAGTTATGGTGACCTCAAGAGCTAAAACAAATGTTCACTATGAAAAAAGTTAGAGGAAACATGAATTCATAGCCTAATTTTGGCAGCTCAACCTTTAGTCAATAATTTAATCATAACTTGAGTTCTAGATATCGTATTAAGGTGAAACCAAATGCATTAGTTATATAACATCTAGGTATACAACTTTTATGAAGATCAATTTCAAAAATTGCATCGCTTTCTTATCGTTTTTCTCATCCGAAGTTTATAAACGTTGACATTAAAATATGCTTAATTTTGGTAGTTCGACCTGTAGTCACTAATATGATCATAAATTGAGTTCTAGGTATCATTTTGGGGTGAAACCAATGAGATTAGTTAGATAACATCCAGGACTAAAACTTTTATGAAGACCAATTTTATTAAATTTCATCTTTTTCCTATCGTTTTTCTCGTCTGAAGATCATGAACACTGATAATAAAATCTTCTCTATGATTTTCCATTTTTTCTCTCTTTCTTAAGGTTTCCTTAATTCTCCCAAATACACTTTAAATCATGAAGTTGAAATCAAATCATTCCCAATCAATTCTATAAAGCATATATAAAACAATGATAAATTAATCATAACCTCATTCCAACTAATCCAATTTATAACTAATCTCATGGGACTACAAAAAAGCATTACTCCAACAGTCTAATAAATTAATACATACAACCATTACTTGTTCAGGACACTAATCTCTACGGCATAAAAAAAGATACCTCAAAGCCACCAATCCAACAAAATTAATATAGACTTTTATTAACTATATTCATGGACACCCAAATACAAATGAGTTAGAAGAACTAAAACATTATTTTATTTAAATACAAAAAATATAATGATAATTCAGTCAAACAATGTATTCACACAGTCACACACAAAACATATTATGAGCACTCGCTGAGGGTGTTTATAATCCTTCAATGGCATACATAAAATCTATTGAATCTTAAGGATCGATTCACTAGCCATTTTCGCTACACATGCCACATGAGAGATAATTTTTCACCCTTCTACCTCAAATGATGATCTTGATTGCAAACAGTGTGGCCTCAACTCCCTTAATGATGCTCCTTAAGCTCCCTCGGCAAGGTTCTATCTGTAGCTTTCTCTCAAGCATCAAAAGCCAGAAATGTAAACTGAAATGCAACACTCAGACCTTCATTCTACCTTAACTTTTTGTTTGCCTTCTAAAATAGACCCAAACTTAATCTGTCTTACTATCTACACCTACATTAATTTTATTTATTTTGTAAAAACAATTCTCAATATATTCTAATAAACACAAAAAAATAAATTAATATAAGTCTACTAATATAAATTAAACCTTTTTATTAATAAATTATTTTTAAAAAAAATGGGATGTAACATATGCCACCTGAGAAATGGTACAAGTATTGAAAGACTTAACTACCCATACATGTACAACTCTAATCCACCCGAGAATACAAACATTAATTGATGAACCTCTCTGCCCCTTATACACAAAAAGACAGTTTCATCACCATTCTGGAAAACTATGGTTGGTAAGCTTTGCTTTCCTACTCCAATCCCAAGAATTCAACTGAACTGCAAGAACAATAGCATAAATGGAAGGTTGAGTAAACTTAAAAACTAAAGCATTGTGTGCCTTTCAAAGATGCCAATTTTCTACAAATCACACAAAAAACAGGCTTGCTAGATTTTGTTGGTGCCCCGACCAAACCACGAAATTGTAATCCATGTCCTTGACTGTTGTTGCGTAAAGTTATAGGCATGCACCACCATGCGCATAGCTCAACCACACTCTCTTAGTCATTGAGCAAGACATAAATAAATGGGTACCCATTGGCACCATGTCACACATCCCACACCTGACTTATTCCACTTGAATTATCCCACACTTTGTTAGGTTCTCCCTTATAGGTAGCCTATCCACATCCAATTTCCAGACAAGTAGTTGAACTTTTAGGGGCATACCTTTTATCCAGATCCGTTTAATGAAGTCATCCAACTGTTAACATGGCATGAATGACAAGACCTAGTATGTTCATGAGATGGTGTAGACCCCAAATCCTTTGGTTGCATAAATCCACCTATTTTGAACCCATCCAACAATTGTACAGTCCTTACACTATTCGTTAGATCCTCCAGCATTGCTGCCTCCCATGCAAATAACTTCCTTCACCACCCCCATTTCCACCTCTCTTCTCCCTTATTCCACATGTCCCTCACAAAGATGTCCCTGTTAACCACTAATCCAAATAGTCTACTAAAACCATGCTAAAGATAATGTTCTCCTGACCACCTATCCTTCCAAAAAGCAATGTCCCTCTTATCATTGAGATGGTGACTAACCTAACTAGACCACCAACCTATATGACCTTCACCTGTCGATTTTATAGAATTCATGTCTGACCACCACTGGGAACATCTGTTACCCTTCTCCTCCCAAAATCCATCTGCAAGCTCATACTTTAATGTCAAAATTTTCACCCATAAGCTATTAGATTTCACCCTTATTCTCCACTTCCACTTCGTAATAAAGCTAGATTATACTTCCATCTCTCAATCCAAAACCCCCTTTCCTCCTTTACATGACACACCTTCTCCCAAGGCGCCTAGGTAACATTTTGACCACTATAAGTTCTTGCCCATAAAATATTAGAAAAAAATTAGTGAAGTTGGGAAATGATACCTTTAGAAACCTTGAATTATATACTTAGAACTTGAACTCAAGATCCATGATTAAACTGAAACAATATTTATTCGGTGGCAATAACTAAATATGATATGCAAATCTCTATTAATGATAAAAATAAAGAATAACAAGTAAACAATATCAGTGTAAAGAAACTTTATATTGACATCTAATCACAATTAAGAATCCTAGCATCCTATCTCCATTTGATTAAAACTTAAGAGTGATACGACAATATATTAAATTGTAATTGAATGTCAGTGTAGTGTTTCTTTACACTGTTAGTGTATATAAATTATTATCAAAAACAAAACTAAGAACAAAAATAATGAACAGTAACTTTAAACCAATCAACACTGCAATAAAATATATATGGTGGGGTTGCAATTAAATTTTTTTATCTAATAAAAATATTTTAAATAGCATCCACACTGTTGTGCATTTTATTTCTCATAATAGATATGTGTTCTCTTTAAAAGGAAATAGCATTATTTATTCCATTAACATGTTTTTTATATGAGTTTAAGTTTAATTTTTATATATTGAAAGTGTAAAAGAGTTTTACACTAACGTTTTATATGAATTTTAAAGTATTAATTGATAAAATTAACAAACTTACCATATGTGAAAGGTTGTGATTGAATGCTAGTATAAAACTTTACTCTAAAAGTGTATAATTCTTTGAAAAAAACACTTATATACTGTGAGTGTAAAGTTTTACAATGTCATTCAATTTGTTGATTTTATTGATTAATACTTTAAAAGTCATATAAATAAAGGTTATGATTAAACGCTAGTGTAAAATTCTTGATATTTGTTAAAACTCTAATTCTTTTTCTCTTTCTATATTTGTTAAAACTTTTTATGTTTTAGCTTTTTTTTTATTTCTCTTCAAAAAAATTAGTTGTTTCTAAGAATTCTAAATATGTAATCATGCATTATTTTTCAATTTTACCCTAATATGTAGCTGAGTATTTGAAATTTCTTTTAATAGGGTATTGATAACTTTAAAATTTACAAATAACTTATAATAGAAGATTATATTTTTTTCTCAGTGAAAACATTAAAAAAAATATTTCATTAGAATGTCAATGTAGTTAAAATAGTATAGAAAATTGCAAATAATAAGTAATGGTATTTTGTATAAAACTGCATAAACTAAATATTTTCACATAGATTAAAGTTTTTAAGCACTCATTTATTTTACAAACATTTAGTTTATCTATACATTATATATAAACTAAATATGAATTTTAATATATGTGCAATAACTTCAAACACATTTTTTAAGTAGGTTTTTTAAGGTTGAGTTAGCTCTCAAATTCACCATAATATGGTACAAGAATCAGGTTAAAATACTGTAAACGTCCTCAAAAGGGCCAAAACTCCGCTGAACTCTTTTTACTTGCTACTTTTTTTTAAAAAACTTTTCGCTTCTTCCAACCGTCCTTCTTGTATATATATTTTTTCTTTTTCAGTTTGTAGTTTTTTTATTTGCCACAAACTTATTTAGGCAAGGAACATATTCCCGCAACCTTTTTTGACAACTACCGCCACCGCTTTTGTGTCGGTTACCACCTTCTATTTATCACTTATTTTTTTGTGAAGAACTTTTTAGTCACCTATATCACATTTTTCTCTCTTTTTTTTCAGCCCTTTTGTGATATGTTTCTCGGTTTAAAAGATTTTGAGTTTTCACAAATATTGGTTTGCCTCCAAATGTTGGTTTTAAAGAAAGTTGAAAGTTGTTTTGTATGCTATAAATCTTTTTAGGTTGATGGATGTTTCAGTTATTTGGCAATATTATTTTTCAAGCAATATTCTTCGACTTTATCTTTGATTTTTTTTCCAAATAACTTGATCAATTTTGGTTTATTTATTTTATTATTTGCTTTGGGTAGAAAATTGAATGCTTAGTAAGCTCCTCTTTGAAAGAGAATGTTGAGAATCTTATATATTATCTTATGTTGAGAATTGGATATTATTGTATCTTAATTTAAAAAATATTTGTAGAAAAATGTCTTAAAGATTATAAAAAATCATATTTTTTATATTCATATATAATCTATGAAATAAATCTATACAAACATCCATACATGTCTATCGAAACACATGGTTTCATTCTATTATTCCCTCTATATTTATCTGAATTTAATAGTTTTGAAATAAGAGGAAGTAACTTGCTTATTGAAATGTGTAAAATATATTATAATTTTGGATTAAAATATAATTTTTTTCCTCTTAATTTTCAAAATAAGTGAAATTGGTTTTTAATTTGTCTTAACTTAGTCAACATTTGAGGACATAATAATCACAGTAGCAAATCAATTGGGAGTATCACAAGGTAGTACTATGTAACTTTTTAGTTAAAATGTATTTTTTAGTCACTTGTAAACTTGTTTGGCATAATTAACTTATTTGAACATGTAAATAATTCAATATAAAATTTAAAAAAAAAATACAAAATTATCCCAATAAAATTCTAAATCACGTGAAAAGTCATCAAACAGTAAAAATATTAATATAATCAAGATGATGTGACCAATTAATTTCACTTATTTTCAAAATTTTGAGTACCAAAATAAATAAAAAAATCAATGAAATATTTGATTATGTTTTATTTCACAGGTGATTAATGGTTTCAACTTCTATGAAATTATTAACCCATTTAATAATATAATTTTTTTAATGGATCTAATAATATAGTTAACCTTATCTCAAACAAAAATATTAATATCAACCACATATCATGATAGTAAACTTTGACTCATAATCTTGTTGCTTTTTTTAAACTATTTATAAAATAAAACTAATTATAGTTACATACTTACAAAATTATATATCCAAATTAGAGATGAAATTTGAGTTTATGCCTACGAGTTACTTGTGAAACCCGAAACATGCACGATACGTAAGTCTTACAATTTTTGAACTCTAGAAATGTAAAGTTTTGTGGATTCGGTTTGGTAAATGTACGAGTTCAGCAAGTTTATTCGTGAGTTTCCACATAAATAAAATTTTATTAGAAAAAGTTAGGTTACTAATAAAAAAACAGGGATGTGATGAGAAAGAAATTAAGGAATGTCCAAACTTGAAATTTGAGATTATACTTATCATCATATTTAACTAATTTTTTACTTTGCTTAATAATTGTCTTATAACTTATTGGGTGATGAATTAAGATAATATTAAATTTTTTATAATAATCTAAAATGAGACAAATTAAAAGAATAATTTTAATGTAGACATGCCCATCCTAATCCACTAGTTTCGTAGGATGGATGTAGACTTAATAATAATGAACTTGCATAAAATATGAGTTTTATGAACCTAATTATACTAATTGTAGGTTTCACGAATTAAGTTATTTATATGTCTATCTCTATTCTGAACAGATACAGAGTTAACAAATGCCACTAACATAGTTTTTCTATAATAATGGACCTACTCATTCTTATATTTTAATCATTTGAGGATATATACTTTTAAGTTTTAATAAATAATTTAAAGATAATATATTTGCAATATAAAATAATTTTACATTGTTATTCGTTACAATTTATTCATTTATATGATTTTTAAGATATTTATGATAAAAGTGAATAAATTTACAACAAATAGAGAACTTTGTGACTAAATGACTATGTAAAATATTTTTCACTTAATAAATTACATATAGAAAAAAATATTTTCTTATAGTATTTCTAGATATGGACTCAAGTTCGTAGACCTCCAAGCCTTTGCGAGTTTTGGACCTTTATTTTTTTAAGAATCATAACTATAGGAGAAATTTGAACTCAGTCTATGAAACCCGCAGACTTCGCAGGCTAAATCCGTGGGCTCATAGGTTTGGCCTGTAGCTCATTTAAAGAGGCAAAATTGTCATTTAGACTATTAGTTTGTGTTAATGTTGTAACTTTTTTGTTGCAAATTGTGATATTTTATATTTTTAATATTAAAATATTTAATATTTTAGATTATTATAAATAGTGATATAATTTGTAGTATAATATATTATAATTTAGTTAGTTTAAAAATATTAGGTATTTTTAAATTATATTTAAAAAATATATGTGTATATGCGAGCTCGCGGACCAGTCTATTAAGCCCGCAGACTTTGCAAACCGGATACAGACTTGCAAAAAAAATCTATTTATTTTAGCAGACTGGATTTATCTAGCCAGTTTAAAATGCGAACTTCATGGGCTAAGTTTAAACGAGTAGGATAAATCTGTACACTCACCCGAAGTACTTCATTAAAATTAACTATATTGTATTTCTAAAATAAATACTAAAAAATTCTTAAAACATCTAATGTATAGTTCTTAGGATGATTCTTAATTTTTAACTATAGGAATCATTGTTCATAAGAACAATCATTGAAAGAGTACATTAGTTCTCTAAGGTGATTCATTGTGAGATAACTAATAGTGTTAATCTAACTTCAAAGTTCTAGCTACCATTAGAGTAAAAGTTTATAAAAACTCTTTAGAGCATCATCAATAATAGTTCTTAGGATGATTCTTCATAAAATGACCATTTCAGAAGGACAACAAATTTTTCAGTGAAAGAATAATTAATTCTTTTTAAAGAACTATTCTTCGTTTAAAAATAAACCATAAGATAATTAAAAATAAGTTAACCATTCAAATCAAAATTTATATGAAACTCTTGAATCCTTGTAATAAAAAATCCAAAAGATTTTTGTCATCATAGAGAATCATAGATCAGTTTATTATTGTAAATATTTTTAAATTTTAATCCTACGGAGGATTAACATATCTAAAAAAATCTCTAAAAATCCATAAATAATAAATTTGTCATTGTGAATATTCTTTGATCAAAGCAAAAAAGAATAACATTAAAAGAATGCTATTCACACACGTTAGGTAGCTAGTCATAAATCGTTGGAACAAAATAATATAGTCTCCAATAGTAAACTGATTAAATAAAAAACAAAGGTACTAAATGATTGTTGGGCATAATTGATTGTGTGGAACCAGTTTAATATATAGGACAACAATGTTTATGTCATATCTTTCGTCCAGGTAATATTTGATTTTTTTTTTTATTAGATTGCCGAAAGCCAATTAATTTCAATAATATTATTTCAGATTTTTAATTTGTTATTTATTATTTTTTACTTCTTTTCCTCTCTTTTTTCTATGAAATGATAATATTAAAAACTGGATTGCCATAAAATTAATATTACAATAATATCATATACATAGTATTTAATATTGTTTTCAACTACGAACTTTTTTAAGCTATCGCCATGGCTAACTAACGACTTAAGTCGTGAATAACGTTGAAATTATATAGCATATGCATACGTAATATTGAATTTCCACGTATGCTATATGTGAATAACGAGTTAGCTATGCATACGTGGAAATTATATAGCATATGCATACGTGGAAATTTCGAGTTCATAATATTACTTTTAGTAATTCTAATATTACATTTCATAATATTGAATTCTATAAAAAATTTATTTTAATGGTAAGAATTTGAGCTTCCACATTTTAAAATTTTAAATATTTATTTTTATTTGAACTTTAAAATTCAATTCCTTTGTAAAAAAAATGCATGAAATTAACTTGAATTTATTTTAAATATAATAATAATTTATTTATCCCAATTAGTTAAAAATGACAAGAAATGAATATTATGGTAAATTATGTTTTTGGTACACAAACTTTTTAAATTGAGTTTTAATTAGTATCCACGGACAATGTAAAAGAGTTTTATACCGATATCCAATTACATTTCTCTATTCATATGACTTTTAAAGCATCAATTAATAAAATCAACAAACTTCCCGTAAATAAAGAGTTATGTTTTAATGTTAGTGTAAAGATTTTTACACTGACATTGTATATTAATTCAACGGTTTTAAATTTATGATTTTGGTACATAAATTTTTTGTTGGCTAGTCAAGGTTTACAAACATTTTTTCCGTCCAATGTTTTAGTCCTTCCATTTATTTTAGCAGTTAAGTAGTGACATATCGCTGTATTTATTATTATTTTAGGAGTAAACTGTGTGTTTGGTACATGAATTTTTTCAAATTTATGGTTTTGGTACACAAACTTTTTGTTGACCGGTCAACATATAAATTATTTTTTTTAAATATTAAAATATATCTCGTAATAATCTTCAAAAAATGTTTTAAAGTTGATTAAAAAAAGTAATGTTGTGTTTAAAAACATATATGAAAGAAAATTTTGAGACGAAGGTGAGGGAGGCAGACGGGAAGTAGACACTAGGAAGGAAGGGCAAAAGGGTACTAGATGAAGGAGGGGTGCAGGGTGGAAGGGACACATGCAAATGGGATAGTCAGGGAAGGGAGGATGTGGAGTGTGGGAAAAAAGATGAATAGTAATTTTTTTAGCCACAGTATAACAAAAATCGTCAAAAATTTAATTAATAAAATAATAATAAATAGAGTGATACGTAATATCTTAAAAACAAGAATAAACAGAAAAACTAAGATGTTGAATAGAAAAAATGTTTGTATACTTTTACCTTCAATAAAATTTTTGTGTACCAAAATCATAAATTTGAAAAACTTTATATATAAAAAATATAGTATACCCTTATTTTATTTATTAATATTTTTTGTAACGATACCACTTAACAACTAAAATAAACGAAATGACTAAAATGTTAAACGGAAAAAATTTTTGTATGCCTTAACCAGTCAACAAAAATTTCATGTACCAAAACTATAAATTTGAAAAGTTCATATACTAAAAGCATAGTTTGTCCTAAATATTATGTAAATGAAAAAATCATTATTCTCATATTTTGAAGGTTGTCAAATGTATTCCATCAAGTCTATTTCAAGTTTTTGACCAATTTGAGTTTGATAAAAATGTGTTCTCCTTTATAAATATATTGTAAAATTTAGATGATAATTATCAGATACCATTTTTTTATAGCAAATGTTAGTTATTAATGTATTAGTTTTGTTAACATAGAAATTCGAATCTGAACATCTCCCTCCCTTTCTCCCGACATGTAAACTTTAAAATTTCTTATTAAATCAAATAGTGTTAATTATTATATGCTTTAATTATTGAGATGTCATTGTTTACATGATCATAAGAATCTTCAAAACTACTATCATATACGTAATCTTTTCAATAACCTTGTTATTCAATTTGTTAGACTTAATTACTTTTTTGGGTTTTTCACTTTTTTATTTTCACAAATTTCATCCCTTATTAATGTCAGTTTATGGACTAGACATTTAATGATGTGGCCACTATTATTAGAACCAATACAATCACACCCAAAAAATATATTGGAAGAGAAAAATTTTGGGCTCATAATGCATTAGGCTCATTATTAAGAAAGGTATTAAGAAAAGGTTGTTTCTTTTAGCATTCTCTTAGTTTTTATTCACACTCCTATAACGTTTAAAATATTCAAAAAATTCCAACATATCAGTGTTTTGGATTAGTTGATTTAGAATGTATAAAATTTATATTCCAGATTAGTTAATCCAGAATATATTGTGTTAATTTCAGATTAGGTGATCTGAAATATATTATGTTAATTCTGAATTTGGTAATTCATAATGCAGTAGTAAGACATGGCAAATTGTATTTTAAATTATTTTCAACATTGAGGAAGTACAAATAGAAAATGTAGAAGTATTAACAGAAACTACCTTAAGAAAGACAAGATGATAAGAGAAAATAGTAATTTTCTCATTCGCCAAATATGTCAAAGTAAGGTCGCAGTTTGCTTGAGAAAATGTTGTTTATTTTCATTTTCTGAAAACTATTTTCTTTTTCAAGTTTTTAACATTCAGAAAATATGTTTATTTTGTTTGATTTTTTTTTCAAAAAATAATATTGTTAAATTTAATCAATTTTATAAGAAATATTATAAATTATTTATATATAGTTTAAAATACATTTATATATTGTTTTTTATATAATTACAATATTTTATTAAGTTTTCACATAGTGTTAAACTTTTGAAAACACTGAAAACAAATTTTTTCTGTTTTTTGTTTCCAATTGTTTTTTGAAAATCTTTTCAACGAAAATGTTTTCTAAATAGTAATCAAATATATTTTTACTACTGTTTTCTGTTTTATCTGACAATAAAAACAGAAAACACCCCATATTTTTTATTACATCATGGTTTTTTTTTTAGAAATTGTACATGCAAGAACAAATGCTAAAGAAGCAAGTTGTTGTTATAATGACTCAAATGAGTTGTGTTGTAGCTCAAGTGTTTTGACACAACTTAAGCAAGTTGTGTTGTAGCTCAAGTGAGTCCTCCATCTAGGACCACATTCAACATCAATTACTTTGTTCTCACTTAAGCGTTCCTCCATGGTTGCTTAAGCAAGTCTTGCACTCAAGACCATGATGTCATTATCCTTGCTCAAGCGAACTTCCTGGTTGCTTGATTGGGCCTTACATGAGCAAAGTAAATTATCTTTGTTCTCACTTAAGTGAGTTTTCAAGGTGCTTAAGCGAAGACTACTTTTATTTAGGAGAATTCTACATACACGAACAAATGTTGGAGAAGTAAGTAGTTGTCACAACTAGGGGTCTTCAAGGTGTGGTTTGGTTCGGTTTTTAAGCAAAAAATTCTCTAAAGCAAACATAAAATTAACATGCGGTTTGATTGGTTCGGTTTGAATATAACATGAAATTCGAACCAAACCAAACCAATCCATTTACGGTTTGGTTTGGATCAGTGTCGTAGTTTTTCCACCAAAAATAATTTGTTAAATCTCTCTTTTAAAAAACGCAGCAAACATAACTTCTACTGATATTCATACTAAAAAATCAACATAGTCAAATATTTGTTTTTTTATAAGTTAAACTGTCTAATAATCTACCAACAAAACAATAAAACTTAATTCAGTTTTTTTGTCTAAAATATATTCATTATTTAGTAACAATAGTTGTGAGCCTATAGATATATCCAAATGTTTTTTGTTGACCTCCATCTTCATAACAACAGTCAAAAAATTGTTACTAATTTTATCTCCAGATATATATATATATATATATATATATATATATATATATATATATATATATATATATATATATGAGGAATTAGGGGCAGAATAGTAAAATAAAATAGGTGTTGTTAAGTAAACATATGGTTCAGTTTGGTTTAGTTTGATTTCACTAACAAGAACCGAAAACCGAATCAAACAGCAAAAAAAAAAAAAATCAATTTTTTCAGTTTTCAGTTTTTTCGGTTCGATATTGTAGTTTAGATTGAATTGGTTCGATTTTGAACACCTCTAGTCACAACTTAAGTGAGTTGTGTTGTGCCTCAAGTAAACACAACTTAAGCAAGTTGTGTTATAGCTTAAGTGACCCGTGCATATAGGACCACATCACTTAATATGTCCTTGCTCAAGTGAACCTTCTTTGTTACTTGAGTAAGCCATGCACTCAAGGCCATGATACTCATTGTTCTCGCTCAAGTAGATCTCCTTATTTGCTTGAACAAGCCCTACACGAGAAAAGTAAATTTTCTTTGTATTCACTTGAGCAAGTTTTAAAGGAGGTTAAGAGAAGAGTGTATTATTTGCATTTTGATTTTCTTTGTAAGTATTGAAGCAAGACTTTAAAAACATTGCTACCTATACTGCTATGTGTTATTTTTATTTAAATAAATCCAAATTAGAAAGAGAGTATTCCCTTTTTTTATCAAATAGTTATGTGTGCATTGTGAGAGATAAAGAATCAAAGTACATGCTCTAGGAACTTTGCATCGACACTAAACTTAGAAAATGCTCCTTCATAGCATCCATAAGAAGCTAATTCTCTCTTATTATCAAAATTTGATGTAACCAAACAATTCATGTAATATGTATGAATATTTCTCCTTTGCCAGGTTCTAAATCAATTCCATATACCTCAATCACACTCTTTATCAATATCTATAAATATTCCATTATAATACATTCTCCAATTTGAACACATAGTCATGTATATACACTATCAATAAGCTATCCATGGGTTAATATAGAGATAATTAAAAAGATATTTATACAATGATGAAATAGTCATTTGACCAATTGCATAATCCTTCATTTCAAATTACATACTAGAATGCTCCCAAATTGTTACAATCAAAGTAGCACAAGCCTTCGTATTTAACGTGTTCGTTGAAGTAAGCCTATAAATGCATATACTAAATTTTCATAATTGTAGTCATTGAGTAATCAAATATACCCTCCTCACAACTTTTGTCTATTAACATTTACGTACATTTGCACCTAATATTATTGGTTTTTTGTTTTAACCTTGTACGTTTTCTCTAATATTATGTATAATTTTCAATTCTATTGATTGCAACCAATGTTTTTGTAGTTGAGTAAATGATTAGATCAATAATACAAATGTGGTCAATTAAGATAATTTGATGGAAAAAAGAAAAGAGAATAGGAGAATGATGCATAATTAAGTTGTGTGAAAAAATTTCTCTAATGTTAAGTGCATATATCATTTAACAAAATTATTAGTATGAATAATGATTACTTTAAATAATAATTAGCTTGTTTGAATAACAAGTTGACAACAAATACAAATGATTTTGAATGAGAGGCTTAAACATTACAATACTATCTTCAATAAATCCATTTAATTCTTTAATAATCATGTTACATGATACATTGTTCTATGAAAATTAAGACGTATCGAGGTTCGTTTATTTTTCAAGTTGTGGCTGCATTTATATATTGTTTGTTGACTGTTATTGCTTATGTGGAGCAGGTACTACGGTTCTTCATAATACGCTGAATGGTAATGCTGTATTTTTTAAATAGTTGAGGCTTCTGAATTTAGGAAAAGGTATGCAGCGTTAGTAATTGCTTAGTTTGTTGTTTGGTTTTGTGTATATTAATAGGTGTATGTTTTTCTTTGTAGAATGGTTTATGTTCCTGTCTCAATAACTAGATGTTATTTATATTATCTATGGGTCCCACTAATTTTGTTCCTTGTTCTCTGGTATAGAATTGGTGTCATGCCAAGATGTTCCTTTTTGACAACTGAGGTGGGTGTACTTCCAACCACTTCGACGCTCAAGTTAAAAATTAGCTCGGATAAGTACATGTAATAAATGTGAATAGTTCTCTTTATCTGTGGTACCTATCACCTATTTATAGGCTTCATGATGGCTTCTGTGATGAAAGTATAAAGTAGGTTTCAATTATACTGTACTAGACACAAATTATAGTATGCCAATTATTGATATTGAATTGATAGAATGAGAATGAATGTGTACCTGAATTGGTATTCATGTCCATGAGCACTATTGAACAGAACTCTAGGAGGTTCTTCTGGCTACCTTCTGAGGGGTTATTGTAGAGAACAATTCTGATGTGTTAATTTGCTTAATGGGATGGCAAATTTATAACCCCCCAGGGTAGTCAGGGACCTCTCTTAATTGGGCTTTTTATCTGATTGACCTAACCATAACAGAGTCAATCTCACTGTAATCCCAGTTAAAATAACCATATTGATATTTTAAGATATTGTCGATTAAAGATAAATAACCATATTGATATAATGATCATATCTTATATTGTCGGTTAATGATAATTAGATATTGAGTGATACTAATCTACAATATTTTCAACATTCTCCCACTTGGATAGTGTCAATCAATAATCAACATATAAATCATTAAGCTAAAACGACAATTGCCGATATATCATATATTAATTAGCGATATGAAAAATTTGAGCAACAAAATAAATATCCGATAAGGATATTAATCAATTGCATTTAACTAATATTTTTCATATATTTATGGCATAATGCAGTCCCATAAATGACTCTACAATGGTCCAAGCATAAATAAAATGCTAATAAGAAACATGAACAAAATGACGTCAACTAGAGCATGTCTCTTAAAGAAAATAGAGAATCAAACTCCCACTAACTTAATACATCAAAAGCCTTGACTAAACCCATGTGAGTTACATGAATAAGAAAAATTCCAACAGTTAAGGCCTTAGTCAGTGGATCTGCTAACATCTCCTCAGAATCAATGTTTTCAATCCGAGTGTGAAAACTTTGAATTTGCTCTCTAACAAATTGATACTTGATATCAAAATGCTTTGAACGAGTAGAGATTTTGTTGTTTCGAGAGAAACTCACAGTAGCAGTATTGTCACAGTAAATCACAAGTGGCCTGGAAATGCTTTCAACTATGTGAAAATCAGATATCAATTTCTTAAGCCACATGGCCTGGAGAGTGGCTTCAAAACAAGCAACATACTCTGCTTCCATGGTAGAGGTAGCTGTAAGAGACTGTTTAACGCTCTTTCAAGAGATAGCTCCTCCTGCCATCATAAAAATAAAGCCAGAAGTAGATCTACGATCATCAGGGCAACCTGCAAAATCAGAATCAGAATAGCCAGTGACTTGAAGTTGATCAGACTTCATAAAAGTCAACATATGATCCTTGGTTCCCTGTAAATATCGCATGACCCTTTTAACGGCT
Organism: Psophocarpus tetragonolobus; assembly: GCA_037954015.1. NCBI lineage: Eukaryota > Viridiplantae > Streptophyta > Magnoliopsida > Fabales > Fabaceae > Psophocarpus > Psophocarpus tetragonolobus. Next base: position 47,796,964 of record CM075692.1, on the reverse strand, counting down.
TTCTAATGACCCAAACCTGGGTCGCTCAAGTATCTGCCTAAGGCATTGACGATGAAAGTAATGCCAGGACGAGTACAGACTTGAGCATACATCAGACTGCCAACAGCGGAAGCTATCGAATTTTCTTCATAGCATCCACTTCTTCATCATTATGAGGACATTATTTGTTAGATAATTTGTCACCACGTTGTACAAGTGCAGCACATGGGGAGAAAGTATTCATGTTGAACTTCTTGAGAATCTTCTCGATATATCCCTTTTGAGACAATCCAACTATGCCACGTGACCTATCACGAAGAATTTGGATGCCTAGAACAACAGAAGCTTTACCAAGGTCTTTCATATCAAAATGTCTGCACAACATTGATTTTGTCTCAACCAATAGGTTCATACAACTACTAGCAAGGAGAATGTCATCGACATATAATACGAGAATGATGAAATTACTCCCACTAGTCTTCAAGTAAATGCACTGGTTTGCAACATTTTCCTTGAAATTGTAAGTAGTGACAACCTGGTCGAATTTTAAATATCATTGCCTAGATGCTTGTTTCAGTCCATAAATGGACCTTTTAAGTTTACACACCAAATGCTCATTGCCTGCCTCAACAAAACCATAAGGTTGAACCATGTAGACATCTTCAGCAAGATCTCCATTCAGAAAAGCTGTCTTTACATCTATCTGGTGTAGCTCTAGGTCAAAATGAGCAACTAAAGCCATGACAACTTGGAGTGATTCCTTCATTGAAACTGGTGAAAAAGTTTCTTTGTAGTCAACGCCTTCCCGTTGACTATAACCTTTAGCCACCAATCGAGCCTTATACCTATCAACCTTTCCATCTGGAGTACGTTTTGTCTTAAAGACCCATTTAGATCCAACAGGCTTACAACCTGCTGGTAAGTCCACAAGGTCCCAAACATTATTATGAGACATGGAAGACAATTCATCATGCATAGCTTTTAGCCAATCAGAAGCATGAGAACTAGAAAGTGCTTCCTAAAATGTGATGGGATCGTCATCATCATGTGGATCATATTTGTGCTCCTGAAGGTATACAACATATTTATTTGGTATAGAAGGTCGGCGTATTCTCTGAGATCGTCTTAATGGGGCCACATCAACATCATCAAGTTGTTGATCATTGAGTTGTGGTTCATCAACTTGTGGCTCTGTCATTTGTTCATCTTGCCTCTCAACAATTTGTTCATCTGTGTGAACCATTGGGATTGAGATGTCTGTAGGAAGAAAATAATATGGTAATGGAAGCATGGTTCGATCTTCTCTGAAGGTCATCATTCGAGGTGTGTAACTCCCACTGTCCAAATCATCCTCAAAGAAAACTGTTCGGTCAGATTCAATAACTCGTGTAGAGTGAGAAGGACAACAAAATCTACATCCTCTAGAACCGATGCAGTAGCCAATAAAATAACCGCTAATAGTTTTGAGATCAAGTTTCTTTTGTTTAGGATTATAAGGTCTTACTTCTGCCTTACAACCCCATACATGGAAATGTCCCAAACTCGGCTTTCTACCAGTCATTAGCTCAAAAGGAGTTTTGGGCACAGATTTGCTAGGTACCTGATTAAGAATGTACATAGTAGTTCGCAAGGCATCTCCCCAAAGAAATTCTGGCAGAGATGAATGTGATAACATACATCTCACCATGTCCATGAGTGTTCGATTTCGTCTCTTAGCAACGCCATTTTGTTCAGGAGTTCCATGCATGGTGTATTGAGCTTCAATTTCGTATTCATCAAGGAATCGAGCAAATGGTCCTAGATTTCTTCCTGTCTCGTCATAACGACCATAATATTCTCCTCCTCTATCAGACCTTACACACTTAATTTTCTTTTCTGTTTTCAGCTCAACAAAGGCTTTAAAGGTTTTGAAGGCTTCAAGAGAGCTTGCTTTATCCTGAAGAAGATATACCCATCCATGTCTGGAGAAGTCATCTATGAAGGTAATAAAATACCTATATCCACCCATAGCAGTAGGAGTAATAGGTCCACACATGTCTGTGTGAATTAATTGTAGCACATCGTCACATCTGTTTGAACTTTTATTCCTGGTTTTGGTAGTGAACTTTCCCTTGATGCAATCGACACAAGTGTCATAATCTGAGAAGTCAAGATCATGCAGAATCCCTTCTTTTATGAGTCTTTCAATTCGAGGCCTAGAAATATGCCCCAAACGTCTATGCCATAGCATAGAAGAAGATTCATCAATCCTGTTACGTTTACTCCCACTAATGGAGTTAACTGACATATCAGTTATGTTTAACATGTAAAGTCTGTCATGCAAAACTCCTGAACCAACAACAGTTGAATTATAATAAATCACCAATTTTCCATCACCAAAATGAAAGTTGTATCCACATTTGTCTAAAACAGAAATAGATATCAAATTCCTTCTCATGGAAGGGACATAAACAGCATCTTGCAATAATAAAGTGTGTCCAGAGGATAAATATAAAGAGACGACTCCAATGTCAGCAACGGGTACTCCAGCTCCATCTCCCATAACAATCTTCGTCTCAACATCACTTGGTTTCCTCAGGCTTGTGAACCCTGTAAAGAATTCACAACATGAATAGTAGCCCCTGAGTCTAAACACCAGGAATTTGGAGGAACATCAACCATATTAGATGCAAATCAAGTTAGTGCTAGCAGATTACCTCGCTTCTCCTCTTTCTTTTTCAGAATAAAGCAATCTTCCACCTTGTGACCACGTTTCTTACAATACTTGCAAGAATCTTTAAAGAATTTCTTCTTGGGTTCTAAATGTCATTCTGCTTTCTCTGTACCCTTTTTCTTCTTTCCTTTATATCTGTTAGCACCTTTAGCACCTGAACTAGAAGCAACGAACTGAATTCTATTAGGCTTATTCTTCTTCATTGACTCCTCCTCTTGAGTGATTATTGCAATCAATTCATCCACTCCATAGTCATGCTTTTGAATGTTATATGAAGTCTTCATGATGTCAAACTGAGAAAGCAGAGATTCCAAGATGCGATAAATTAAAGTGTCTTCGCCAACCTCAACCTTGAGAGACTTCAACTTATTATAGAAATGTACTAACTTCATAATCTGTTCACGTACACCGCTGACACCATCATATTTGGTCTTTTCAAATAAGGAAAGGTATTGGCTTTTCTGTGCCTTATCAAAAGTTGTAAATTTTTCACCGACTGCTTTCAGAAAAGCACTGGCATCATCAAGATCTGGAATGCTCTGTCTGATAGATTTCTCCATGGTGAATTTAATCACCTTCAGGAACACTCTGTTAGAGTGTTCCCATTTCTCATGAGAAATTCGTTGAGCTTCAGAAGACTCATCTGTAAGAGGCGCAGGCCTCGTCGTCCTCAATGCTAAATCCAGATTGTCAATGGTCAGGTAGAGATCTAATGATTCTTTCCAGTCCTCATAATTTGTTCTGTTTAGAGTTTTGACGGAATTAGGGAAGAAAACTGAACATCACAATAAAGGAAAAAAATGATTTAAAAGTTCAGCTTAAAATAAATCCCTAAGCAAATTACAATACATTATAACTTAAATTAATAAATCCTAGCACCGATAGGGTACCAAAAAACATTAACATAAGTCAAGAGAAATGCATTGTACAACAACAAATTATACTAATAATAACACACCGATAGGGTATAATTATCACTAATATAATGAATCAATATTTATTTCATAAATTTACACAAATGCATCCACGATAGGTGAAATTACAATTATGTAAATTAATAGCATAAATCATGCTTATTTCAGATGATTTTAATCATCTTAAAATATGACAAACAAAATTCACATCATCATGCCCATGATAGGCAGGTCATCACAATGCAATTTAATAGAAAAATCATATTGTAAGTGATAATTCAATATTCAAAATTTGAGAGTAATATGCCAAAAATAATTCGAAATTACGTCTCAAAAATTAAATAAATTTCAAAATTATGAAATTTCAAAAAAAAATTATTTATTTAATAATTTTAAGAACATTTTGGCATATTTATGAAATTTCAAAAAAAATTATTTATTTAATAATTTTAAAAATATTTTGGCATATTTTTGGAGAGAGACGGTTTTCACGTTTCACAATCGGAAACAGTTTCTGCCGAGAAAAACAGAAACGGTTCTGCGAAGAACCAGCGCCGACGGTGGAGATCTTCTCACCTTCCCTTTTGGAGCGCCGACAGACCAGCGCTGAAGCAGGCGGCCCTGGAGGCGCCAAAACGCCAAGATCCGACGGGATCTGGGACAATTTGAAGCGCGGCGATGGAACCGCTCGAAGGCGACGGAGAGCCGCTGGAACAGGCGGCGCCCGAAGGCCCCAAGATCGGTCGGCATCTGGGCGGCCGAAACGTGGCGGTGGAGCATCGAAACTCCAAGATCCGACGGGATCTGGGCAGTCGAAGCGATCTCCGCCGCGACGCGATTTGGGCCGATCTCCGATCTCTGCCCCTATCTGCTTCAGATCGGAATGCGGCGGTCGAAGCGATCTCCGCCGCGACGCGATCTGGGCAGTCGGTGCGCGGCGAAGAGCTGCTGGAGCGGGCGGAACGCGGCGAAGAGGGCGAGGTTCGAAGTGCGGCGGTGGAGCCCTGAAACGCGATCTCCACCTCTCTCTCCGATCTCCGCCCTTCATCCCGGTGGAACAGCGCCGAAGGTACGGCATGGCAGGGCCAGGACTAGCGGCAGACCACCGGCAAAGCCGCTGGCCCCGGCGGGCGACTCGGCTGCAACTGCTAGCGGATGACTCGACCGCCACCGCGCAGATGCTCAGGTATCATTCGGTCTCTCCCTCTTTCAATATGCGTGTTTAATATTAAAATAGGGTTTGTTCAATTAACAACCATAAAATGTATCTAGAAAGCTCTTATACCAATTGATGAAAGTATAAAGTAGATTTCAATTATACTGTACTAGACACAAATTATAGTATGTCAATTATTGATATTGAATTCATAGAATGAGAATGAATGTGTACCTGAATTGGTATTCATGTCCATGAGCACTATTGAACAGAACTCTAGGAGGTTCTTCTGGCTACCTTCTGAGGGGTTATTGTAGAGAACAATTCTGATGTGTTAATTTGCTTAATAGGATGGCAAATTTATAACCCCCCAGAGTAGTCAAGGACCTCTCTTAATTGGGTTTTTTATCTGATTGACCTAACCCATCACAGAGTCAATCTCACTGTAATCCCAGTTAAAATAACCATATTGATATTTTAAGATATTGTCGGTTAAAGATAAATAACCATATTGATATAATGATCATATCTTATATTGTCGGTTAATGATAATTAGATATTGAGTGATACTAATCCACAATATTTTTCAACATTCTGCTCATGGACTTTGCTAATCAAAGCCTAAGTACGACTTAATTTTGCCTTAAGCTTAACAGCACATTTATCTTATCATAATCATTCTTACTAATTACCCAAGGTGTCCTCAGTCATCATTTGGTTTGTCATCCTATGTATCAATAGCTTATATTCATATGGTCGAGGTATGTCCGTTACCAAGGTGGTATTTTGGATATTTTCGAGGTAACGACTTCCAAGGTGTTCCCAGTATAGTTTTGACTAGTTTTGATTTCAAGGATTCTATTGCAACTATTGTCGACAAGAACCCAGTTTGTTGTCCACTAAAAAGAAGAGTTTCTTGAACATTGTGCAAAGAAGACAATGTTTTATTTGCATTTACCATATTAGGTGTTGTGTGCGCTCTGTGTACATATATTCTTTGTTATAAAATATTTTGTTGATTTTATTATGTGTGATGTGATGCGGTGTAGGATGCAGTGGTTGTTGTGTATGGCAAGGTTGAGGCTATTGTACCAAACGAGCAACGGTGGTATCCTTCCTGCAAATGTGGTCGAACTATTACTCTTCTTAATGGAGTTTATTATTGTGAATCATGTCAAGTTCAAGAGTTTGAGTAGTATGTGGGACCTTTATATCCCCTTCATGGGGCGCCTAGACCACTCTTTCTCCTTCGTGACATCTATTTAATCTCTTAATTCAAATTCAAATTAAAGAACTAGATTCACGTTAGTAATATGTTGTGTCACATGAGGTAACATAGATTCACTAATCTTGGGTCTTGTTTGGTTTTAGCTCTTAACCTTACATCCTCTAGCTACAGCGCTCCCAGGCCCCTCTGGTCCACTCTTAACATAGTTGATTCGTCTTCTTCTATAGTTAAACCTTTGGTGTACAATGAACCTCTAAAATAAGGGACTTAAGGATAGCCATAAGTTGGTTTTTGAAAGATGTTAAAGTCAAAAAAAGTAGTTATATTTTGTCCTTTCTATATAACAAAATATAGTTATTATCATCTTTATTATTATGCTTTCATTTTGATGTTCTGTGGATCATCCTTCCCTATTAAAATTATAGTGCACATAATGTTTACAGGTGGTTTCCTATTAAATGTCTTGCTCAATACTATTCCTGAAACAAATCGTATGCTATTACACATGATTGTCGTTCATATGTAGACAATAACAGAAAACACTTCATATAGTTGTTGTTAGATATATAACAAGTCTACACAATACTTTAAATGGTTACCAAATTTTCGTCAAACAAAAATTTGAAGTCGATCTATTATTTTTCAATAAGAAACAAAGTATGGTAATACAGAAATATCAAGCATTACCATGTTTGTGAGAGGACTTACCATAGTTTCGACTTGTGAAATGATTTTTTCCTCTCTAAACGAGGTATTTTCAATTGGGGAGGACTCTCAATGTTCAAAGATGGAAGAGTGCCACTAACCTAAAGAATAACAAAGAAGTGAGAACATATAATTATTCAAAAAATTAACAATATATAAAAATGTAAGTTTATTACCTAATGTGTGATACATGGGAGCTTTCCTTTTTTATGTTCTGTACCCTCCCAGTGTCCTCTTTAGGACCTTGCTAGCTTGAGCACTGTCTCCTGAGCTCGCAACCTCCACCTCGGAACCCAACGCCCCAGCATCGACTACAACTCAGTGATCACTAAAGGCTCATTTCTATATAAAAAAAAGTAACTTAGAATTCTGTAAATAAGGAAACTCAGAATCAAAACCTCCTTAAAAGGGGGCACCAGACCCTCTTTAGTATCATCTCCTCCACTCTAATCTCTATCCTCTTATTACTTCACTGACTTGACTGTCGAAATCCTTTTTTCAGGTACACACATGTCCCTTGAAACATTAGGGCCTGAAGAATCAAGAGGATAGACTGTCAAAATACTGTAAGAACATGTTCTTTTTTATGTCTTGGAAGTAGTAGACGATCTTCTCAAAGACTAAAGAAAAATCAAACATGATTACCACGATGAAAAATCTACAACAAAAATTTGACATAAATTAGTTTAGAAGTGTTTGACATTACCATCGAAGCTCTGGTCCTCTTTGCAAGAACATTGAAAATATCGTCTTCAACAGACCAATTCTCTTATGTTCTGTAGTCTGACTTGCCAAAGTATTCTTTTGGATCACTTGTAGGTGTCACCTAACTTTTTCAAAGACTAATAAAAACATCACACATGATTACTACACGAGAACTCGAAAATAAAAATTCAAGATAAATTACCTTGGAAGTCTTGGACATTACTAGTGATACTCTGCTCCTCTTTGCGAGAACATGGATATCCTCTTTGTTCGACCAACTATCTTGTGATTTTTGGTAATAATTGTCAAATCTTTTTCTTTTGGATCGCTTGGAAGTATTAGAGCATCTCTAAGGGTTGATTTTGAACATTGATCTTAAAGCCAAGTTCATCCATTGAAGTAAATGAAGGTGATATCTACGTGAAGATCTATTCTGGTATAAGAACACCCAAGATCAACAACCTTAAAAAAATGTATTTTATTGTCTCTCTCTTCTTAAATTTCAGTTTTAAATATTTTTTTATTCTTTATAAATTTTTTTCATAATTAAACTATATAATTATTTAATTAAAATTATTTAAACTATATAATTATTTAATATAAATTATTTAACTTAAATAAAATAATTATTTAATTTAATTAATATAATTATTTAATTTAAGTTATTTTTCAATAACTAAAAATAAATATTAAATTTAATGACGTAACAATGCAGGACCTACTAAAAGTGTTCCAAGATCACAAACTATGATCTGTTGGAGTAAAAAATGGAATTGATCTTCGGAATAACGTGGCGATGTGGGGTCTACAAAAAAGTTGAGTAAGATAAAAAACTTTGATCTACCCTTAAAGATGCTCTTAGCTGACTTTTTAAGAGACTAAAAAAATTATGAAAAATGAATACCAACATGAAAAATGAGTAAGATAAATGTGACATAAATTACTTTCGAGGTTGTGGACACTACTAAGGAAGTTCTCTTCTCCTTGCGATCTCTTGTGGTCCAAGAATATGAGTTGGCACAAATGGTAAAATAGATAAAAGGATGAGCAGCAAATTGAGATAGTAAACAAAATTTATGAGCCCAAGGAACACACCCAAGAGTGTTTTGTCCATAAAAGTGACTAGACTAATGTGTTTAAGCCATCTCGGGAGACCTTGGGAGGGATGTGATCGTAATAATCACAAAACAATTTAGTGAAACTTACCCCAAGTTTCCTTTTCGGTTTTAAATAATCAACATCGCTCCTGAGTTTGGTTATTCACTTGGGTCCTCTAAGGGATTTAGCTACGCCAAATGTGGCAAATGGAAATATAGGAACTTTTGAAGGACAACTTTTTTTAAAAGTAGTTTGGAATTTTGGGTTAACAACTTTATAATTGCCTAGATTTTTATCTATCTTTTCTAGTAGTGTCAGTCCGGCTCACCACAGGTTTGGGTTAGGTCAAATTGAAAAAATTATGATTTCACGAAATGGGTTATCTTTTGTGACCCAGCCCACCCAACTTGCGAGTTTAGTGGGTTCGGGCCGGGTCGAGCTGGGTTGGGCTGGCCCACAACTCACCATATTTATTTAAAATTTTTAATTTTAGTAACACACCTTCTTTAAATTTTTATTTTTGTATGTTAAAGTTGAATTGTTAGTGAATGATAACATTGATCCATTTAGTCTATGTTTAGAATAAATCTTTTAATTATATTATATGCAAAAATCATTTGAATGTTGTTGATTTATATTATTTATAATTTGTATGGTGTTGATGTATATGTTAGATATTCTTTTTAAATTATGTGTTTATAATTTGCATATTTGCACTTAATTGCATATTTATAATTTATATTTTTTATAAAAAAGTCTCATTTAAAAAAATTAGAAACTTTTTTTTTTTCAAAATCTGGTGGGTCAGCCCACCTAACCCACCAGCCCGTGGTGGACTGAACCGAGTTGTATAACTAGTTATCTTTAAGCTCGGTGGGTCGGATCAGCCCACCTCATCTAACCCACAACTCGTAGTAGGCCAACCCATATGGGTCTTACTGATCCGTTTTGATACCTCTAATATTTTATTTGAGCACCCATACTGCCTCTAAAAAGGTTACATCGATCCTAGGAGGATATATGAAATTTGGGATATTCTGTGGAAAGATAGATATCAAGAATGTACAAACATTGAAGGAAGCAGTTAGATCGATGGTGAACCCCTTATGAATATCCCATAATAGCTTTTATTCGAAAAAGGATGATGTAATGTGTGTGCTAGATCACCAAAACGTCAAGAAAAACTTCACAGATATTGAAGACTCTTATAAACCCTTATCATATGCCCAGTGGTATTTCAAGGATTAAAATCAATCTGTTTTGCCTCTAATTAACTAAGTAAATTTAATATTTTTCTTATCCAGACATAGAAATTTGAATTGTTTTTTATGGTACAATAAATACGTATTAAGAGATAATAATTAATAGACAAAGTTATAATAAATCACACAATAATTATTATTAATAATTGTTGATAAATGTCATAATTAATTATTCATATTTGTTTTAAACATATTTTTTGGAATATCACTTAATTTTCTCAAAAGTTCTTTTCAAAGAGTTAAAAAAACAATATATATGTTCCGAAAAAACTATATGTATGAATTGAATATCTGAGTTTTTTGTTATTCATTGCAATTTTTTAGTATCAGATTTGCATTCCCAGACATATCCAGTGGGTTATGACTAGTTATATATTATTTGTGACTAATTTTTATCTTGTTACTAATGTTATGTATAGTAGTTACCAAATACTAAATTACTATTATAAAATATTAAAATGTACATGATATAAATAATTAGGAATAAAATAAAATAATATTGGCATTTTTTATTAAATGTTTTACTCATTATATATCGTATTAGTAGTTATTATAAAGCGAATGACTAATTTTTTATTGAGAAAACATTTATTCATTGTCGCAAAGAATCCTTCGTGTGTGTATATATATATAATTGTTAACTGTATCAATTAATACTTTAAAATTCATATCAATGAAGAGTTGTAATTGAACGGTAATGCAAAACTCTTCTACACTGACAGTGTGTAAATGTTAAACTCTTTTTTATTATTATTAAAGAAAAATTATTTTTCATTGATGATTTGAGACATACATATTTATTCCTTTATAATAAATATTTTATATGTTCATCAAAATTATGATATGTAATTTCGTTATATTAAACTTTAAGAAAATTGTTATTAACTTATAATTATTAAACAAGGTCATCATATTGATGGTAATTATAAATTTGTTTTTTCTCATCGACAAATTGTTTATGAAGACGGATTTAAAGTCTCTGTGTCTATTAAATTTATCACAAATATTTAATATTGATGTATTAGTAAATTATAGAATATTATATTCCTACAAAAATGTCAAAATCTTATATTTATACATTATTACAAAATTGATTATTATTAAAATTGGTTTTGAAATTATGTTGTTTATGTTTGAATGTTTTTATTATAAAAACAAGTTAGTATTAAAATTTAGTGTAAAATTTTTTATATAATGCAAAAGTTACTCTATGTTACTTCAATTTTGAGCTTATAATCAATTCGGAATTATTTTTTAATATGAAATCAAACATATAAAAAATTATCTGGAATAAATGAATAATTAATTTCAAAATGTGTAACGAAATACATACTTTATGAACAACTAAATGTACTTATTTTGTTCAGATAAAAATTAAAGACAAATATTGTTTCAGAAAATTTAAAGACACTAACTTATATACTCTATTTAACTAATTGAGTTAAATTAAATGTATTTGTGCATATCATTGTTGCCAATGTAACAATTTAAAGATGATAAATATGGAGTACAAAATAGTTTAAAAAACACAGTGAATGTTCAGAATATGATTTTATTTATTTTTTTATAATCTGGACAGATCCATTCTTTTTTACGGAAGGACTCTTCATTCTGAAAATATGCTTTTTATATTTTGGATTAAGCGTTGTGAATGTAACTTGAAATGAATCTGTTGTTTCAAATAAAATAAACTATCCTAGATTGTATTTTTTATATTCTGAAATAAGTGTTCTGAGATTTAATCAAGCATATGAAAATTTTAAAAAAATATATAAAAACAATTTAGAAATGTTTATAAAAGTGGGTGAAAAAAGAAAAAATCAGGTGCAGGAAATAATACTGTAAAACCACAGGTGGACGACCCATTTTGAGAAATAGCTTTAGATGTTAGGAAAGAACAAAAACAATAATATCAGAAATTTTCTTTTTACATCTCATTATTACTATTCGCACACCTTCATCTCTCTCTCTTCTTTTTCTACATGCTGCCACCCTCCCCATTAGCCACCTCCACCACCCTCTCACAAGAGATTCACAATTTAGTATGGAAATTTCAGATCTTGCAATCTATAGTTTAAAATTTTTTTAAAGGTTTAATTAAGTTTTAGTTCTTAAAATTAGACTAAATTTTGTTTTTGGTTCTAAAAATTAAAAATATTTTTCTCCTGAAATTTCAAGTTTACATTGTTTTTGGAGACTAAATTTAACTAAACTAGGAACAAAAATTAATTTTCATTTTCAAACACCAAAAGTGGAATTTAATCAAATTTTAAAGATTAAAATCTTAATTAAGTTCTTTTTATATATTTTAACACACCTCCCTTGTGACATTAAATTGTGTTTGGATAGAGAATTTAAGAGGGTAATTCATTTTATTTTGGAATTTTAAATGTTTGGTGATAAAATACCTTATTTGGATGAAGAATTTTAAAAGAATTTGAAATTCTAGGCATTTTAGAAAGCATTTTGATTAGTTAAAATTGTAGAATTTCAAATTCCTTCAAAAAAGTAAGAATTTGAAATTCTTCAAACCTAGTTTTCTTTTACTAAAATTAACTGACCCGCCAACTGACCCTCATTTTTACGAGTCAAACTAGTGTATTCAGCCGCTTGCTCGTTTTGGTCTATCCCGCCTAACTCGCCAATTTAGCGGGCCAAAGGCGGGGTGGACTGACCCACTAACCCCAATATCATATTTTATATTTTAAAAATTATAATATTTATATAAATTAATAAAATACTTATAATAATTAAAATATAAAATAAACTATTAAGTAGAATTTATAAAATGGATTTGCTAAGAAAATAAAATAAATTTTGTCATAAATTTATTTGTCATTTATTTATATAAAAGGATAATATTTTCAAAAAATAAAACTGATTATGCAAAGGTTACTTTTGTGATTTTTCTATTTATTTATTGTAAAAGAATTGTTTTTTTGAGAAATGAAAATTTTATTTTTAAATAAAATTTTATATTATTTTTTAAAAAGAACAATTTTTTTTTCAAAATATTGTTTAGTAAAATAAATATTTATTTTTAGTAGGAATTGAAATACTCTATCCTAACAAGAAAATTAAAATTCAATCATTTAAATTAACTTATCCAAACAAAATATTTGAAAAATGAAATCATTTAAATTTTGAAAAAATTTCAAATTCAATGTATTTTAAATTCCTTACCTATCCAAACACAATATTAAGATTTCAATTGTTCAAATATTTAGGGGTGGGGACTACGGGGTTGTGCTAGGGGAACCAGGAGGAAGATAAGAGTACTTTGGAAAATGATAGTAAAATTGGGAGTGCAAAATAATTAACATTTTGTGTTTCTTTTTGTTTAATTTTAGACATTTTTATTTTTAAAATATGACATTGCTTTATAATTTTTAAAATTGATAAATTTGTATTCAATTATCAATGAATTGATGTTGAATACCATGTGATGGTAACTTGAAAGAAATTATATAACCAATGTGATTTGAATAATGAAAAAATATTTTAATTGATTAAATCACATTTAAATCATAAAATAAAAATATATCACGTCATTAGATTATTATCATATCAATCAATGTTATATATTTAAAAGTCAATGTCAATTCTTTGATTTATAAAAAAAAGTCAAAATAACTAATAACTAGATATAAATTCAAAAATTTTAAAAAGGTTAATTATATTTTATATTCTAAATTTTTAATTTTTTTATATTGTGCTATTCAGTTTTCAAGCAACGATAGTGTCCTTAAATTTTAAAATTATTGATTTTTTGTCTTTTTCTATTGAATTATATAATGTCATGATTTAAAACTTTGAATATGTAATATAAAAATAAAAAAATTAAGAATATAAAATATAATTAAACTTTTTAAAAATTAAAAGACACAACATCATAATATCAAAATTTGTTAAAATAAAAATACACAAAGTAGAATTATATAATTAAACGTATTTATTATTATCTGACGCCGCATATGAGTTATGTTCACCTTACTTCATTATTAAATATTAAAAATTAATATGATACAATTTATATAGATATACTTTAAATACTTACTCACTCAACAACCGTCTTGTCCCATCAAATCTTCCATGTACGTAATTAAGGGACGCATATGGCAGTAGCTTCTGAATTAAAATCTCTGGCTTTGGATACGTAACTATTCTTTCGACTGTGACCAACATTGAATAGTATAATGCATACAAGAATTATATTAAGTGGTTGTCACTTGAAAATAAATTAAAAAATAAAAAACAAACCAAAGAGTGGACCAATACGCATGTTGTTTGAATGGAAATGAATTGAGTGGCTGTCACTACTTGTAAATAAATACCAATAATTATATTAGGTTTGTTGCGAGTCATAGTTTTTTATTTTATTTTAAATACATTTTTAAAAAAGAAACACATTTTATCAGCGTGAATGTAATTTTGGTTTTTAACAGAGATGAAATCGGAGTGGGGGCATGAGTATATTTGCCCCTCCCATACCTAACTTAGAAAAGTATATAAAATTTTAATCTTATTTTTATTTTTATCGGATATTTTTTATTTAGAATATATTTACATGTTACGAGTTCTATTATCTTTATAATTTAAATTTAATTATTTATTATTAAATAAATTATAACTAAATTATTAATTATATTAAAATTTTATTACATTACTTTTGAGCTTGGAGATGTTACATCACCATTTAATACATTTGCTTTTTTTGCTTATTACATCACTTTCGAGTTTCCTTACTATTTTACATTCTTTTCTATTCTAAAAACATTAAAAATATTATGAAGTAATAATTTATTTAACATTTTTCCTGACTTTGATAGGGTGGTATATGAATTTGCGGTTCTTTTAGATTTTTTTCTCTTCTTTCTTTTACATATGAACTTTGTCACTTAAGACACCTTACATCACTCTATAATTCATAAATGTTGGTGTGTATATGATTCTATTATCCATAAATGTTGATATGTATATTCCATATAATAAACAAAAAAAAATTTTTGATTCTAGTGAATCTTGTTTTTATTAGTTATTTTTATTTTGTCTTATTTTAACCTGAAAGTAAAGATAAAAAACTTTTATATTGCATGAATTCACTCTAATGAAAAATTCTTATAAAAAAATTAATCTTCAAATAAAGTTGCACTCTGAATTCCCATTTGAGTTGCTCGAGATTTGTCATATATCCTTGATTTTTCCTCTTCAGTGTTATCATTTATCTAACTCATGTAGTTTTTGTTTTAACCTTGAGCAAGCTAATCCACACAAAGGTGTGTAATTATTCTCTTTCTACATTGGTTTTGGTATCATTAGAAGACAGACGTACTTTTACTTTTAGTAGACTAAAGAAAGAGGGTGCAGGCATTGTCATCAATGCTGCATGTAACAGAGGGTGCAGGCATTGTTATCAATGCTGCATGTAACAGTAATACTACACAAGCTTATAAAGGTACAAAAGAGATTCAAGCTAACCTATCTCCTCAATTCCCAAGCCTTCTTAAGTCCATGCTTCAATCTCACGTGACCAGAGGATTTTGGCTTGTCAAGTTTCACATTTTCCATGCTTTTGTATTTACTATAATCATTTATATTATTTTTTACCATTTTAACCTGCAAGAGAAGAACGTGCACATTTTAACCTATCTATAGCGTACATAAACTTTATAACCAAAACACAAAAGCAACCTGCTTTTCTGATCTTTTTAAATTTTGTAAGCAGCCAGCTATTTCGGAAAATCCATCTATATCAGAAGTTTCTTCATCAGATTCACTATCTCTTTTTATTGATTCGGCTTCAGTGTTTGGAGAGCCATTGAATGTTGGACACCGATTGCATTGCATCTTTTCATGAATCTCTGACCTAAAGAAACAGGCAAGCTATGATAGACAGTACATAAGATTTGGGGTGTCATCTCTTTCCATTAAATTCCAGGCACCAAATGCATATGAATCTTTTACACATTTGTATTCTACCTCAGTAAATATATATCAAAGAAGAAAAGGAATGCATTACTTAATGTTCTCATGAAAAGCAAAAAAATATGGAAGATCCTCTGTTGACAGAAAGTTACCCTGAAAATAAACAGCATCAGCATGACAGAATGAATAAGATTGTAAGACATGGAATAAGCAGCATCAACTAGAACACGTGAGACAAGCAGCAATTTTGACCTGTGCCACAAGGCTACTGGTTTGCTCCTGCTGAATGATCTTTTTGCAGCCCTTCTTTTGACATGTGACACGAGTAGACCTACACATAACTTAGCAATTTAGTGAAAGGACAAAATAAACAGAAAACCTCAATGACGGAACTGAAGCTAAATGAATAAAGAAAACAAAACAAATTCGAAGTTTACTCATTACATGGAGAAGCAAATTCTTTTGTATAGCAATTTTGTAACTGTAAAATCTTGTCAATAGCAGATGCAGAATTTTGAGCTACGAGAAATCTTTGAGCCTACATTGAGACAATAATTCAGCCATCAACATTGCACACAATCCAATACAACATGACAGAATCAAACTTATATAGATAGACCGACTCTTCTTCAAATAAAATTCAGAGTGTGGTCTTAATAACTACCATGCATATCCTTTGAGGCTCCAATTGGAAGAGGACCCTCCACAAAGGTTTTTCTAATGTGACTTGCAAACTAGGAATGATAGATATTCATTCACTAGCCTTAGGGAGAGTGTTGGAGTGACTTTACAGATATGACACCTAATTAAGTAGGATTGTGATTGCTGGACCAAAGAAAAAAGTAGAATTGTGATTGCTTAGGTAATTGATTGCTTATAGTTTTAATTCGTGATTTGTTTTCTTATTTCCTTAGATAGGGTAGCCTCTTCAGTTGTAATTTGTTTCTTTATCTCCTTAATTAGGTTAGCCTCATTAGAATCTATATATTTGTATCGAGTTTCTATATTTCAATCAACAAAAACATTTAGCCTTTATTTTCAAGTAAGGGTGTGACGCTGTCATATATAGAATCTTCGAAAGATAACTAAAGGAACTTAAGTGCCATAACATGAGGAGGACATAACTTCTACACATTAGCTGAGTTATTTATGGCAGATGACAGAACATAACAGAAGACAAAATTCTGTGATAAAAACACTCCATTGTGCCTTATGGCGCTGCCATATGACGGGCATCCCTTCATAAATTGTATATGGCAGTTGGCAAAATCTGCCATGACAGTTGGCAAAATCTGTCATGGTAATTATTTAACAATACTGCCTAATAATATAAAATCAATTCATCTAAGCAAGATTGTTGTAGTAATAACTGAAAACAAAAGTCTTGGGAGATTTATTCTTTGAAAAATATTATATACAGGATGATAATCAAACTGACCTCAAAACTACATCAAATTTATTAGTCACAAAAACAAATCATTCCATACAAGTATGGAATAAGGATCTTAATTTATTCTAAAAAATGGCATAGATCAGGCACAACCTCCATTTAAAAAGAGCACCTTGATATAATTTCTCGTTTGTTAACATATACCTGAGTGTAGTTTGAGACAAGGACAATACGGTCATTGGTTATCTGACCTAAATGAGCAAGTAATCTCGCCAAGACATGGATCTTCCCAGATAGCTTAAGCCATGCTCCATGCCCTCCCGTCCATGAGCAAGTCACAATTTTTATTAGGGGATAAAGGGTTAAGCAAAGGAAATGAATGAAAATAAAAGATTTAAAAAAAAAAAACTACTTGTCATTTTAAATGGCACTGAAAGAAGAGATTTCACAATTTATTACTATGTATTAGGAAAAAATTAACCAAGTATACAGATACAAAGTGATTATTTATATATATTATATATAACACAAATAAACAGAGAGTCAGGACCAATAAAACAACGTCCCCTAGGCCTCTTCCAGAAAAAGGATTGAGATCATATCTTTGGATGGTTGCACAACTTTTTCAGAAATGTTAATCAAACCAAAATCTTAGATCGCTTCATGTACATGTACAAGGAAAAGGGAAATTCAAATAAGAAAAAAGACTATAAGAAGAGTTTTAAGATATTTCAGATTTTATCAGATCGAAATCCGAAATATAAAGAAGAGACTTTGGATTTATAACAAATAAAAGACTCACTAAAAGTAAAAATCAAAATTAAATAAATAATAAAATATAAATAGGAAAATACAATATCTATAGGACAAGTTTAACATCTTTCTTGAAAAGATAATAATAAAAAACTTACTATACCCAAAATTAAGATATGTACCTATTATTCACCGAAAACGTTGACCATCATTTAATCAAAGTCCTTTTTGCAGATATATCTTGGTCAATTCGTGAATCTTTAGTCAAATTCTAGTAAGAAGACTTGAGTTGTTTAATAATTAACAATTTCTTAACCTGTATTTTGAGGAGATGGATTTATCTTGATAATGTTGTTTTTACGAAAAGGAGAAAGTGTAAAACAAGATAAGAAAGGATGTTATTAGTTAGTTGGTGAGCACAGGTAAAGTTAGTTAATAGGTGTTTGGTAGGTCCCTATAAATAAAGCAGTCAATCTGTTTGTGTCTCAGTATCGAGTGTAGTCAGTTATTTTTCTGTGTTTGTGGATGGGGGACGAACCTCTAACGCCGGCGGGGAGGCTGTTCCTGCAGGAGGAAATGAGGCAAGTGATCCACTGCGTGATAGGGCTGAGGAACCCAATCGACGTGGAGACGGTGAAATCGGAGATCAGGAACTCGACCATGCTGCAGCACCCGCGCTTCACGAGCCTCATGGTGAGGGACGAGCGCGGAGTGGAGCACTGGAGAGCCACGCAAATCGAGATAGAAAAGCACGTGGTGGTAATAGAAGAAGCAGTGGGTGAAGCTGAAGACGAATCAGCGATAAACAGTTACCTCGCACAGTTATCGATAGACACCGACGCCTTGAGCGTGGAAAAGCCACTCTGGGAAATCCACCTTCTCCTCGCTCACAAGTGCCTTATTTTCCGAATCCATCACGCGCTCGGCGACGGGATATCGCTCATGTCCATGCTCCTCGCCAGCTGCCGGAAACTCAACGACCCGCACGCGCTTCCCACCATCCTCCATCTTCCCTCTTCTTCCGCCAAAGCCAAAACCAACCCTTTCTCTTTCTCCAATCTCCTCCTTGCGCTCTGGTTTTGCTTCGTCTTTGCTCTCGACTTCCTCCTCCGCTGCCTCTGGATTCGTGACTCCAAAACCGCCGTAAGCGGCGGCGCCGGCGTTGAGCTCTGGCCCCGCAAGATTGCCACCGCCACTTTCTCCCTCCAAGACATGAAAACCGTCAAGACGGCCGTTAATGCGGTAAATTTTCAATTTCTTTTTTTCTTTATAAATTTAATTTAATTGATATATATTGTAGCTATAAAAGACTTTTACACTAACCTTCAATCATTTACATGACTTCTAAAGTCCTCCTGCAAATCTATCGTGGAAGGTTGTGATTGAATGTTAGTGTAAAAATCTTTACAATAACAGTGTATATCACTAAATATAAAATTATTACATTGACATTCAATTACAATTCTAGTTAACTTAAGTCAAATAAGTGAAAAGTTACGATTGAACATATATCCTTAAAATTCATTTTACATACTTTTTTAAAAAAAAATTCTTATATTAACATCAATTATGACTTTTTATTTATATGTTTCTTAAAATTTTATTTAGTAAAATTAATAAATTTATTATACATGAAGAATTGTGATTGAATGTTATTATAAAAATTTTAGGCTATATACCAATTAAACTATATAAGAAAATTACATTAAAAACAATATGAATTTGGGTTTCTGATAATACTTTGCAAAATTTTAAAAAATATATATAAAAAGAAATTGAACTTGGTCTACAACTTTTCCTACCGACTTTGTTAACTAAATATGCGGTTTAGTTAGCGTGACCCCCTTAATGGCGGGGTTTATTACGTAGAAGTTTTGAGAATCAAAATTCAATTTATTTATGTTAAGAAGTCTTATTATTTTTTAAATTTATAATTTTAAACTCATATTATTAGACAGACATTTAATTTTTTTTGTAATTTTAATTTTTTATTATAGAATAAAGATATTTAATTTTTCAATTTTGTAAAATTTATAATTTTAGTAGTTGCATTAAATATTATAACATTGACTATCAACTGAACTAAACAAGGAATATCATATTATGTTGCAAAATTTAAATTATGTAGTTTTAATTTAATTTTGAATTTTTTAAAAGAAAAATTTGAGTTTTGTCTAAAAATTTCTTGAACTTGCAGACTAAATTTGCAGAATCATAGTTTATCCTAAATTCATTTAAAAGAATAAATTTGTCATTTAAACTATTAATTTATGATTTATGTTAATTTTGTGAATTATTTATTGTAAATCGTTATATTTTAGATTTTTAATAATAAAAATTTATAATATTTTAGTTATTATAAATGATAATATGAATTTAGTTAATTTAAAAATATTATAATATATATTCCACATATCAGTCCATTAAATTTATGCACTTTGTGCATTAGATACAAATTCTTAAAAAAACTTTATTTATTTTAATCGGTCAATCTTATTGAATCTAGTGGATTTGATGAATTGAATCAAAGCTAAACATATTGGACCAGTTCTTTTACCTAAATTATTGTTAACTATTTGATTATGTGGTCAGCATGGACTTATTTTGGCAGCTTAGATCCTTTCCCGATTCCAGATTCGTTTAATTCCCTCCTCTCTCCAACAAATAAATTGATTAACTTATTTTGAATGGATCAATTTTACAGAGTCATAATAAATTTTATTGAAAAAATTGACAATAGAATATACTGATTATTGACTACTGTGTTCGTTAAATTAACCATTTGTGGTTAATCACCTTCTGTTTTCTAAAATGCAAAAGATTAAAACAAAAACCTCAATAAATTATAAAATAATAACTCGGTTTTATTTTTCAATATACTATTATTTTTACTCACTACCGGTATAAAGTTTTATACAATCAATGGACCGAATAGCTTAACCAAATAATATAATAATGATAAATTTATTCAAAGTGAAAATATTCTTATTATAATAACATAAGATATTATATATATATATATATATATATATATATATATATATATATATTATAGAAAGTTAACTCTAATAAACACCTCTTTCTGGTGCTTTTGGTTGTCATATGAGGAAGAATTTTCACATTAGAAGCTTTTAGAAACATCAATTATCAAATGTTTGTTTGGTAATAGTTTTATAAAACTGTTTTCAGTATTTTAGTTTTTAAAAATTAAAAACCTTATTTGGGTAGCGTTTTCTGAAAACAGTTTTCGAAAACAGTTCTGATTATTTAGTTTTTAAAAACTACAAAACAGGAACAACTAAGAGTAGTTTTGCTTTTCAGTTTTCTATTTTTGTTTTGAAAACTCAAAATACAATCAGAATATGTTGTTTTTTGTTTTTCATTAATAAAATTCTAATAAATATGAACAAGTTTTTCTATTTTTACATCTTTAAAACAGTTTTCAAATAAAACTTGTCAAACAAGTTTTTTTTTCTTTTCTTCTCGAAAACAGTTTTTGAAAACTCTTCTTGAAAACTCTTTTCAAAAACTAAAAATCAAAACCAAACCAATCAAACCCTAAATTTTCTTTATCGTCAACCTCGAATTAATTACCCTGCTTGATGGCTATAAGCATAAATAATGGCCTAAAAAGAACTTATAATTTTTTAGAAGTGTGATAATTTTATATTTAATAATTATTAAATTTTAGCTTATAAAAAATTAATAATTATTCTTTTTTTAATTTCAAACCATCTTTCAGTCAATTCTTTATGGCATTTGTTTTTTCAATTGATAGCATAGTCAATTCATTTAAGTTTAGTTGGTTTTAATTAAGATTTACTAGGTAAATGAAATAAACTAGGAGAAGTAAGGAAGAACTAGAATAAAACTTGATTACCTAATGGGGTGTAGCATAGTTGCCGATACATGTTGTTAACATAAGAGAGAGTATCGGAGTTCAATCCATGCAGAATTTACTCTTAAAAAGAGGTAAGAAAGTTTAAGTGTAACTAAACTCCAAATCGATTAAACAAGTTAACTACTGCAATTTACAAGATTAAACCATCTCTCATTTACACCAATGAGGATCATAAGGTTGGAAAGAGTAGAAGAGTGGAGTAGGTTATATTATGGGAAAAGAAACAGTAGAAGGATTGAAAACTAGGAGATATTCAATGCCTTGCAAAACAAGTGATTGGAAGCATGTAGTGTTTTTCACGACCGACTAATATGATAGAAAAATTGAAGGCAAACTTCAAATTTATGAATGCAAGTGAAATATGAACATACGATATTTTTTAGACTTTTTGTTCTTGTGATTGTTAATTTTTGTTGTTCTGCAGACCATAAATGACGTTCTATTTGCAGTTATATCATCTGGGTTATCAAGATACCTAGACTATCGAGCACCTAATGGTAAAATTCTTTTGTATTTTCACTTATACTCCAAGGTGTGCATTGCACACACAATCTTAACTAATTGATTCTTTTGCCACTTATACACAAAGGTGTGCATTGTACACATAGTCTTAATTCTTAGATTTTTTTTTTTCTACAAGGGCTGCGAGACGGTGTTCAACTAACAGGACTTGCAATGGTTAATTTGAGAAAGCAGCAAGGATTGCAGGTCTATTCTTACCCAAATATTTTACCTTTATTAGAAATGCAGAAATTGAACTTAAATCAACCTTACAAACTCGACTTGTAAGGTGAGATTTGCACCTCACTTATATAATTTTGTTTAGTCAAATTACTAGTAGATGTGACATCTCTAACACACTCCCTCAAGCTGACAACACATCATGAGGATAGACTCTGATACCCTATCTAGCCACCAGTTATTAGATCACTGACAAACGTTAAACTTCATGCTTGAGATGTTCTGTTTTCGGAGCAAGGGGGTGTGTTGGAGATCGCATCAAATAGTGATATGACCAAAATAAAAATATATAAGGTACAAACCTCATCTTACTTTTCTATTTTTTTAGGTTGAGTTAGATCTAATTTTACCATTTGTTGTAGCTTTCCTTGTCTAGTTTTCTACAACTTTATTGAGGTAGGATAAACATGGACTATTACTTACTGATCAGGAATTATCAAATTTGATGAAAAGCAATTCAGGAGCAAGGTGGGGTAACAAATTTGGCATGATTCTCCTGCCTATATATTACCATAGAAGCAACACTTCAGATCCATTAGAATATTTGAAGAGAGCCAAGAAAATGATTGATAGAAAGAAACGATCTTTGGAAGCCAGTTTCTCATACAAAATTGGAGATTTTGTAATGTCAACCGTTGGTCCAAAGGTGCACTTCCTTTCCTTATTCTTCAACGTTTTTAGATAAGATAAAGTAGAAAATTCAACTGTCAATGCTATTCTTATTTGTCAAAAAATGCAGTTTGCGAGCCTTCTAAATTATCGGATTCTCTGCCACACTACCTTTACAATCTCAAATGTGGTTGGCCCACAAGAAGAGATTATGATTGGAGGCAATCCTATAACATTCTTGAGGGCAAATAATTCTGCCTTGCCTCATGTACGACTCCTAAACTCTCAAAGCATTAATCACTTCGAACCCAAAATAATAATGTTAATTGTGGGTGGTTGGTACTTGGTAATAATGCAGGCACTCATTTTGAATATGGTGAGCTATGCTGGAAGGGCAGACATGCAAGTGCAGGTGGCCAAAGACGTCATTCCCGATCCTGAGTTTCTTGCCAAGTGCTTTGAAGATGCATTGCTTGAAATGAAGCTGCAGGTTACTGCCAAAGTCTAACATTTGGAGAAATTTAATTTTGTTGAGAGCATTTGCAATGGAGAGTTGTTATATGAGGTGTTTATTTAGTATTAAAGCTACTATTATTTTAATGTGTATCTCTCAAGTTGGGGTATTTAAAATTGAAGAAGGATGCTTACCTCTTTTTTAAGCACCCCAATTTTTTAGACTCACATTAAATAATATTACTTTTAATATTAATCACTCCATCTAAAAATTTTTCATTGGAGATGCTCTAACAAAAACATCCAGCTTATTATGAATATTATTGATGGTAATATTTTAATTAAAACAAAGTGGTAAAGGTGTGGGATATACACTAATTTTTAAAATTTCCCCTCCTTTTTCACACGACAGTAAAAACGAGGGTGAATGAGATCATATAATTCTTCAGGTAGGATATAGGGAACTTTTTATGATATATCTGACATTCTCTTATGTGACCCATTTAACGAACTTTATATGAGTTTAATTGTGAACTTGAAATTAATTTTAGATAAATTTTTATACGATTGGTTCCACTGACGTTGGAGAAGAATTTATATATAATTGATTTTGAGTTAAAACAACTTAAATAATTTTTGCATTAAATCAATAATTTTGCATTAGATTATACTCTTAATTTACTTTTATAATAAAAACATTCAATTATCTCAAATCAATTATGTAAAATTAAGTCTATTTAAAATCAATTTTATTAATGTTTATTTAACCACATTAGTCAACCAACTGCCAAGTTTGTTTTTTTTTTGTAAAAGGAAAATTTTATTAATCATCATACAGTCACTTGTCATAAGATATGACAGTAAACAAGTAAGACTTCCAGTAGTAACACAAACCACATATGAGACTTAGAATGATATGATAAGATCTTTGCCCACTAACTTATCACAATAATTAATCCCCCAATAGAATCTAATATAACAATATTCCATTACAATGCTTATGATCTCCTTACAGACATCACTTATCAATTATCAATTCTTACAAACATCAATTATCGATCCCCCTAAAACTTTGACTCGCTTCATCTACAAGAGTAGTTGTAAGGATCATTCTACAAATGAAATTTTTGAGCCCTTACAATAGCCCTTGATCCATAGCCAAGATCTTTGCATTGCCATTTGTCGTACTTCTTCCATAAGAAAAGACTTACCCTTAAAGATTACCGTATTCCTAGTCAACCAAATGCCCCATGGCACTGATGGCTAAATAACACTTAACATATGATTGACTCCCTTTTTCAGATCAATTACAAATTCCCAGTAACTGCCAAAAACTTGTCTTACAATCCCCAGGCAAAGCTAACTTATAACCAAGCCACCTGTAGCAAAGCATCAAAATTGAATAGCTACATTTACAGGAAAAGAGTAAGTGATTCACAATCTCTGGAGCAAAGCCACAAAGGGGACAATTTGACTCAACCAATGGAAGGACAGATTACCTTGTCAACTTCACTTTAGTTGGGATTCTGTTCAGGGTCACCTTCCAAGAGAATGTCAACACCTTGGATGGAACTTTAGATTTCCATAACTTGTTAAAAAAAGGAGAATAATCATTAGCTTGAACCACCCCTTTAACCAACCAATATGTCTCCTTTACTAGGTACAACTCCAAAATTCCCTAACTCATTCCCCATTTCCAATCATCCTCTACTTCTTATCTCACCCCAACCCCTTCCAAAATACATTCCAACTATCTTACTTGCTCCTATTCCCAGTGTTCCTGCTCCACCTTAGGTGCCAGACCCATCTATTACTACTTTATTACCCCACTTCAGATATACAAATCTCTCTTTGATTAGACACCACGTACAACCTAGGAAAAAGAAATTTAAGCCCCCCGAGCACCTTCTAATCCCCCTCCATGGGGAAAGTTTCGCCCGGATTTTATCAAGGATGGGCTTCCAAGCTCTCACACACCTCATGTTGGCCCCACTAAAATGCCTAGATAGGAGAAGGGCATCTAAAGCACCCCACAATTCAAGATCTTAGCACAATCACTCACATCATCCATCTTCACCCTAATCCCTTCTACACTACTTTTTATGGAAATTAATCTTAAGTCCTAACGCCAACTCGAAGCATCTCAAAATGCTCTTAAGAGTTAGAATATTTTGTAGTTCCAGGGAGATCATGAATATGGTATCATCTACAAACTTCTGGATCATCACTTGAAGATCTTGATCAGCTAATTTGATGCCAAAGATTAAATTAATCGAAAGTGCCTTCCTGATCAACCCCCAAGCCCCTCAGTCACGATTAGGAACAAAAATGGGTTCATAAGGTCCCCTTGGTGCAAACCTCTATGCATACTAAACTCATTTGTTACACTCCCATCTACCAACATCGAAACTGACAAGGAAGAGAGGCATCCATGAATCCAGCTAACCCACTTATCACCAAACCCAAATCGTTTGAGCATATAAAATAGGAAAGCCTAGCTCACTAAGTCGTAAGCTTGCTCACTAAGTCGTAAGCTTTCTCAAAGTCTACTTTAAATAGAAGCATGGGCTTCTTACACTGCTTAGCCTCATGAATCAATTCATTAACTACCACCACACTATCAAGTAGTTCCCTTCCTTTGATGAAGGCAGTTTGGGATTCCTTAAAAATATCAGGCATCACCTTTTGAATTCTACAAGTCAATACTTTTGCAATTATTTTATACAGCACCCCAATAAACAAGATTAGTCTATAGTCACCCAATCTTCTAGAGCACTCCTTCTTCGAGATCAAGGAGATGAATGATGTGTTGGCCCCCCTAGGCAGTTTCCCATATTTGTGAAAGCCCTCCAACGCTTTCCTGATATCCTCCTTCAAGAGATCCCAATAATGTTTCACAAACATCATATTGTACCCATCCGAGCTTGGAGCCTTTGAGCTGTCACAATCCCAAACTGCCCTTTTAATTTCTTCCAAGGAGAACTTCTTTTCTAGCTGTTCACTTTGGATGACTGAAAGGCTTTTGAACTCCACCTCATCTAACCTAACACCTACATCCCCCTGGTCTTGAAATTGATACTTAAAAAAATCGGAAACTTCCTGTTTCACTATCTTGGCCCCCACTCACTCCCCTTTTGACTCCATCCCAAGAATCCTATTTGTTTTCCTTCTTCGAGTGATAGATATATGGAAAAACTTAAGGTTGACATCACCCTCCTTCGACCATTGTAGCTTTGCTCGTTGAGCCAATAACGTCTACTAGTAAGTACTCCATTTTCTCAGGTAACTCATAGCCTCCATACCCTTCTTGATCCTCTAGATTGCCTTATTCCGTCTGCTTATCACAGTTTGTTATTAAATCCTTCAAGGTATTTATTTTGACTTCCACCTCTCCAATATTCTCTCTATTCAAGCTCTTAATATCTAATTTTAATGCATGCAACTTCTCTTTTAGAACATATGCACCCCAACCTTTGAACTCCAACTTATTATAACTTTGCTTGATAAATTCATCAAATCCATCACACTTCAGCCAACTATTTATGAACTTGAATGGTCTAGGTCCCCAGTCTACCTCTAACTGCTTCAAAACAATGAGGCAATGCTCATAGTCTTTCTTTAGGTTCAATTAGAAGCAATTAGGAGCAAGATCTAACTATTCTTAGGATATAAAGAAGCGGTCCAGAACACTGCATCCTTTACTCCTAGCACTAAACCATGTAAAGCAATTACCAACCACTAGGACCTCTACTATCTCCATCTAACAAATAAAGTCTAAGAATTCTTTTGTACCCCACAAGTTTACTCTAGTCATACCATTTTCGCTAATTTGTTCTTCTTCTGATCTTACTGCATTGAAATCCCCTAAAACACATCACAAAGAACCCTGAAACCACTGTTTGTGTTCCAAAATTGATTCCCACATCACCTTCTTCCCTGCTAAGGAGAAGGGGCATAAACACTGACTAATATTTGGTCTACTAACTCCCTCTTAAACCTTCCGTTCATCCCAAGGAAGCCAACTCCCTGAAAATGTTCAGACACAACAAATTCCTTAACATTTTAGACACTCAGTATGCCTCATGCCTTATTAACTGTTGGAACAACTTTTCAGTTTGAATTGGAATCTCCCCACGATGCATTATACACTTCCCTGTCAATCATTTCAACCTTCATTTCTTGTATACAAAGAAAGCTCACAGCATGAATTGCAACTAATTTTCTAACAGGCATCCACTTCTCCTTCCCCTCCCTCCCCGAATGTTATATGACAAGACATTAAACATATTAAAAGCAATGCCCACCCCTAAGAGTGTCCTTGAGGCTGCCTATATGCTTACTATCATGTTTCTCCAATTCAACTAGCTTCTTGACCATCACTTTATCAGGCACAATATTAGACACACCTATCTTTTTCCCTAACACCCATAGAAACTGTCATTCCCTACACATTTCAGCAGACATATTAATGGTGTATTGATCTTCCGAAATGCACTGGCTGAGCCAACACCATTGTTGGCTTATGTAACAGCAACCAAAACTCCTGGCAAATAATTCGGGTCAACCATTCCAGCACTTGCTTGTACAACCTGGACATCATACAATTTAGCTCCTTTTCTCAGCAACAAGGAAAATTAGTTCCTGCATTTATTCCTTCTACAATGCTTCATTTGCGCAACCTTGTAATTTACAACCTTGAGATGACCTTATGATATAGGGGCCTGCACCATTGACTCCGACAGAGATAAGATTTATTCCGGCAGAGATAAGGTAGGCTTCCCCAACATTGTTCCATTCGCAAGGACCTGATCAGAATTAGACTTGCCTTTTGCCGACCCAATCTTGTAACCACCACTACGCTTCTCAAGCCATCGACCTCTGCCCTTCATGGGATTCTTCTCAAATGGTCACATCTTTTCCGCATGAGTCGTCTCTCTTAGTTGGTTTTTTTCTTCCAAACACTCACCCTCTCTACATGACCAGGCTTCTTGGGTGAATTCGCCACTGCTAAGCACACCACCCCCCACTAACCGAACGGACCCAATCCATCAATGTTGCCTCCTCACAATGAATTAGACCTGATTTTGGGCTATTGCACCTCATCTTTAGCTACTGCTAAATGGGAGGCATAGGCCTTTGAAGTTGCACCCCTATTTTGGTCCAATAATCCTAATTGCACCTCCATTTCCTTGCCTAGTTGACAATGGCCTGACAAACTTCTAATTGTTATAGGCCCAATAGGAGTGAAATCTATATTTGTTGGAGAACCCCCTTCATTATACTCTTCAGACCTCAAGTTTGATGCCATAACATGGGCCGAACTAGGTGGCCCATTATTGAAATTAAGCATACCCTCCCCTACACCTCTAAATTTTGCATGGCTCTTAGAATTCCCATTGAAAGTCATGTTCACCTCCTCAACATTGCACAAAAAGTCCGTTTTTAATGAGGCATCATTACACTTCTCAATTTCCTCACTTATATGTGTTACCTCATGCTTCACTGCTCCAGAATGGGAAATGAGTGAACGCCCAAGCACTTTTGAAGACGAGTCTACTACACCTCGATCTTCCTTTTCCTAAATGGACATTTTTGGACTAAAGGTTTCAATAACCTTGCTTACTTCTGGGGAGCCCATCCCACAAACTGACCCTTCTATAGAGGCTTCACGCCAATTCAACATATATGAACACAATGATTCTCCAAAAACTAAACTTCCTTCATTGACCAATAGGATACCTTGCACCGATTACACCATTGGCCAAATCGAGTAAAACCACACATAAAATCTTTTGATACCGACAGAGAGATAATATTACCATTATTAGCAACATTTTTAGCACCATGCAAGTGGACCCGAGGATGACATTTATATTAATAACCTTGCAACTTCTATGTTCTCAAGCAACTTAGTCTCTTCCGAAATGTTGATCGACACACCTAATTTCTTTGTAACATTTGCAAATACTTCCCAATTCCCAAATGAAGAGGCAATCCCCTACATAAAACCCATGATAACCAATTTGAAGGAACACATGATGTTGTCCATCTTTCTATAGACATAAACTTTTCTAACCACCACTCATCTTTCAAATCCCATATATCCTCCCCTTCTACCTTGTCAAGCCCTGACAAGAGAACCAATTCACCTGATAGAGGACTATGAAGGAGACGTCAAGCTTTTCTTGAAAATTATGAATATTGGACTAAAGTTAAATTAAAACTCATTTTATATATTTTAATTTGTATTTTCATAATAATTTTATGTAATAAGTTCATATGACTCTTGGCATGTTTTTGGTCAGTTTTATCTTTGTTTTAAAGTCATTAAGTGGTTAGTGAGTTTTTATGTAAGTGGGAATTTAATTCTTATTGATTACCAATCAGTTTCTTTTAAAAATCCTAAGCTATAAATAGGCCTAAGGAAACTTTTCTAAGGCAGACTTGGAAGAAATCAAATATAGCTTTTGCTAAAGTGGAAGTGTTTTCTCTCTAGGTTCTTGAGTAAAACCTTTTTCAAATTCTTATAAAAGAATTTCTATTCTATGTGGCAAATTCTCATCAACTTATCAATCCTTAGGAATTGTAGTGTTTTTCTTTCCATTTCTCTGCCTTAATCGACTTTTATCTTTTCTTCTACAATTTTTTCCTTTTAATTTTCTTCTTGTTGATGTTAAATTTATCAATCCGAAAACAGGTTCATATCATTTGGTATTTAGAGCAAGGTTTGAGTGATATTGTTCATTACACGTTACTATTCATGTGTATTGTTCACTAGGATTTGTTTCTTTGTTTTTATGAATTTTTATTCGCATACTATTTTTGCCTCTGTGATCTTTAAATTTTGGAACATGAATTTAGCCAACTAAAAAAAAGAGAACAAAAAAAATACATACATACATCATACATATATATATATATATATATATATATATATATATATATATATATATATAACACCTTGTTTTATATTATGCTCACTACTTGCTTGATAAAATTTCTAACTGTCAATTGTCTTCTCTAAGCACTATTTTTCATATAATTGTGTTTTTCTTGCTTGTTTGTTGGTAATAAAATTGTTCATTATTTGTTTGTTTAGTTCTTTGATTTATTTTATTATCAAAATAAATTGATTTTAAATTAGAGTCAGTTATGATTGTGTTCTTAATACTCTTGGTGTAGAATTTAAAATTTGTGTTTGTTCACTTAGGCAGTTTTGTAAAAAAAAAAAAAAAAAGACAATTCGGTGGGAAAGAAACAAAAAAAATATAGTAGGCAAAATTACAATTATAAAAAAAATTTGGTGACCAAAGTGTAAAAAAAAAATTTGATAAAAAGAAAGAGAAAATTCTACCCTATATAAAGTTATTCTATGCCAAATTCAAGTTCTTTCATTTTCATATGCTTTGTCTCAAATTTTCACCTTTTAAATACGTTAATTTTGAATAGTGTGTGGTTCTTGGTTTGAGTTTCTCTTTATCTTGTCTATTTTTTTCCAGTTTTTGTCTTTCTTTGCCATTCTACTTTGAGTTTCCCCTTCATTTCTTTTTTTAACTTTTCTTGATTGTCTTTAAAACTTCCTTGGTTTTGTCTTGGATTTTTCTCATTCCTTAGCCTCTTGAGTTGAGCTTGAAATTCATTAAGTATTTCACATTTAATATTTTCTTGATTTGGATTTTAGAGGTTCCATTAAGAGCTTGTAGAGGAACAAGAGTGGAAAAAGGCAAGAGTGAAACATTATAGAAAAAGTCTCTAAGGGTTTCACACTATTGAGAGTGGTGAGGTCCTATTATTGCTTTCAACTTTGTTTCTTTGTTTTAACCATGATAGATCAAATGCAACAATTTATGAAGACATTTTTCTTACAAAATGATGTGTCATCATGATTCTTCTAATGGTAAGGACAAGTCAAAGAATAAGGGATATTCCTTACCTAAGCAACAGGGTTTAAAGTCTGTAAGTGGTAAACATGTTCCTAACCCTTACACTTCTTCTAATTCCAAGATTAATACAATTAAATGCTTTACATGCTTGGGTAAAGGTCATATTGCTTTAAATTGTCCAAACAAGAAAAGAAAAATTTTAGGGGACAATGAGATTGCAACTAGTGAGGTTAAGGATAGGATTGAGATTCACAAAGGAAGCTTATTTCAAACTAGATGTTCAATCCAAGGAAAGATTTTCTCAATCATTATTTATGGAGGAAATTGTACCAATATGGCTAGTTCAAGATTAGTAACCAAATTGAATTTAGAGACTACACCACGCCCACAACCTTACAAACTTCAAAGTCTTAGTAAAAATTGTGGCATACTGTGAATAAGCAAGTTGAAGTAAAATCTTCCATTGGAAAATATGAAGATGTTGTGTTGTGTGATGTGGTGTCCATGGATGCTTACCACTTACTTCTTGGTAAACCATGGCAAGTTAAAAGAAATGTGAATTACAACAAAAAGACAAATAAAATTTCTTTTATGTACAAAGGATGCTAATTTAGAATTGCATTATTTTCACCTAAAAAAGCAATTAAGGATCTAATAAGGTTGAAAACAAAAATAGAACAAGAGAGAAAAGAGGAAAAATAAAAAGTAATCAAACAAAAAGAGTTGAGAGAATGCAAAAGTCTAATTCTTTCTCCTAGATTGAATGATGAAATTAACTCTTCCAGTAAATTTTCTTTTTGCTTTTAACGATAAAAATTCTTTTGTTTTGATGCCTAAGGAAGAGCTACTCATAAAGGAGCAGTGGATAAAACAATGAGGATCCAAGCAACAATTGGAAGAAGAAGATTTTTTATGAGCTCATGTTTAGGCCTAAGTTTTTCATTGATATACATTGTGTTTTAACTCTTGATTTGCATGATCCTTGTTGCTTGCATCATTCTTTAGATGAAACTTATCATGATAAGAATATGTTGGATACTTTGAATTTTCAAAAGAGTTTACATGCATTGAATGAGAATTGCTTAAGATCTCACATGAAACTGCATTTATATAAGATGTGTGAATGCATTGGGAATCAAATAACTTGCTTAAGATTGTTCATTCATGAGTTTTATATTATACTGATGATAAATTGTGATGACTTCTTTAAGTTTTGCGTTGATCTAGCAGGACGGGTTAATAGGTGCTTGAATAATAAGAGATGCGTCATTCCTATGCACATTTACCCTAAATTCAGGTTGAATTTTCTTCAAGAATAAGGGTATGATAAAGGACTATGAAAGAGACATCAAACTTTTCTTGAAGATTATGAATATTGGACTGAAGTTAAACAAAAACTCATTTTCTATATTTTAATTTGGATTTTCATAATAATTTTATGTAATAAGTTCATATGACTCTTGACATGTTTTTGGGCCAGTTTTATCTTTGTTTTAAAGTCATTAAGATGTTAGTGGATTTTTATGTAAGTGGGAATTTAATTCTTATTAATTACCAATTAGTTTCTTTTAGAAATCATAAGCTACAAATAGGCCTAAGGAAACTTTTGTAAGGCAGACTAAGAAGAAATCAAATATAGCTTTTGCTAAAGTGAGAGTGTTTTCTCTCTGGGTTCTGGAGTAGAACCTTTTAAAATTCTTATAAAAGAATTCCTATTCTTTGTGGCGAATTCTCCTCAACTTATCAACCTTAGGGATTGTGGCGCTGTTCTTCCCATTTCTCTTTCTTAATCCCATTTTTATCTTTTCTTTTACAAATTTTTCCTTTTAGTTTTCTTCTTGTTGATGTTTAATTTATCAATCCGAAAACAGGTTCATATCATCACCACTCAATGGTTTAACTTTAACTGAGGTCAAACATTTCATGAGAAAGCCTGCTTTAACATTAAGACCGTTATTAGGATTCTTGAGTTTTCCAACGCACACTTCGACAACCACTCTACATTTAACTCCACTAGGATTCTTCTTTCTTTTTATGTTTTTTTTTTTCAATTTTTTTCTTTTTCTTTTTTCTTTGGCTAAATGTTAATCTCAGTCCACTTTTTTTAGTGTTTTTTTTTTTTCATTTTGGTATATTAAGTTTAAAAATTTTCATTTTGGTATATTCTAATATGTTATAAAATGATTTTAAATATATATTATATATGTTAAATTTTAGTTTACTAAATATATTTTAGTGGATGAAAAAGTGCTCTAATCTCTTCATGTGCAAAATTTTCCTATGTTAGCCGTAACACTCACACACCATGAACAAAATTAGTCTCTAATATAATGAGTTGAGACTTGAGAGACATACTTGTATTGTACTCTTTAATCGAAAAAACTATAAATATATCTAATATGATTTATGAAGTATATTTTTATGAAAAATAGTCTTAAATTATTTACTTAAAGATATCATAAATTAAATTTATCTTGCTCTTTTATTAAACAAATAAAAAATATTATTTATTGGAGAAAATCCTATTCATATTATTATATTGATAAACTTTTTTTTCTGTGATAGTTGTATTTATTAAAGTATCTTAAGTTAATTTTTTTTAATTTATTCATGCTTTCTTCTTCTTATTTTTCTTTTTTATGTGCTTTTTCTTTCTTCTTTTCATATTTCTCTCTTAATTTCTTCATTATTTTTATTTTTATCTATTATTTTTATATTTCTATATTTAATATGTTAAAAATTAATTATTAAATATATTTTAGCATTTCAAAAATAAATTAAATTACTTTAATAAAGACATTTTAAATTAAATGTATTTTAATTTACTTATAGTTCAGTTTCTTTTGTTAAAAAATTCATTTGATTTATGATATTATTTTGTAAGTAATTTAATATTATTTTATAATAAAAATATCATTCATCATATGATTTCAAAGAATCAACAATATAAATTTATTAGTCATATTTACAAATCCAAGATAATAAAAAAAAGTGCTCCATCCTTTTTTATAAGATTTCCTTCATAATTTTCTTTTATTAATAATTAGTTTTAGACTTAAGTACCTATGATAGGAGTGTTTGCGAGTAGTTTGGTGCGATTTTTTATCTAAAATTAATCCAACTAAATTAAAAAAATAAGTGTTACATGCTTTTTTATAAGATTTCATTCATAATGTTCTTTTATTAATTATTACTTTTAAACTCAAATACCCATGATAGGGGTGCTTGCGAGTAGTTTCGTGCATTTTTTGTCTAAAATTAATCCAACCAAATTAAAAGAATAAGTGCAGTGTAATTTAATTCAATTTAGATTAGTTACAAAATTCGAACAAACCATAACTAATCATTTGCAATTTGATTTGTTTTTACCTTGTGATTTTAAAATTCTATTATTAAGTATTAAAAAATACATTGAAAAAATTTATTTCCAAAATTATATAAAAGTAACAATCATTAAAGTTAAAACACAAATAATCAATCAATATTAGATATTACTTGTTGTTAAATTGTATCGATGAAATTAAATCAAATAATCTTAATAAAATATTAATTTGCAAACACTTTTCAAGTTCTCTTACCGAGTTTCTTGAGAAAATTTCAACAAGTGATGTTATTTGAGGGGAGACAAGGTAATTTAAGAAAGATGAGAAGTTATGAAAATAATTCAATATTAAAGAAATTCTCCGAGAACAACGATTTTGCATTGTGGAAAATCAAAGTGAAAGTTATCTTGGTGCAACAAGGTTATCAAGAGGTGCAAAAGGAGGAGGTGAATATGTCATCATATTTGACATTGTAGGAGAAGAATCATTATCTTGTGCCTGAAGGATAAGACACTAAGGGAAGTTGCCACAAAAAGAACTATTGCTAGGATATGCTTATGATGAAGTTTATTGTTTAACTATTTTAATTACCTTAAACATAATTTGTAAATTTATTTAGAGTAAAATATGTTTTTAGTCTCTCAAATTTTAAAAACACAAATTAAATCCCTAATTTTTATTTTCTTTTTAATTTTGTAATGCATCAATTTTGATCTCGGGGTAGTTTTTAACAAAAATATCCAATAATTAAGTAATACATGCTTACATACCGGTTTTATATATGCTAGTTTAACCATAAAATTTGTTAACATAAGCTAAAAACAATTAATAAGAACAAATCTTCATAATCTCTAATTATCTTGGTAGAATCGTAGAAGTTTACAAATGTCTCTTAATCCATTGCTTAGTGATATAATAAGATGGAATTAGTGTATTTTGATAATTTACATTATCTTATTCTATAGTTTTTTTTGTTAATTCTCTTGATAGAAGTGAAAGACAGTGTCAAAGGGTTTACGCCAACTTACACACCTTGCTCAACCTTATGAGATAGACTATAGTTGTGTCTATAAAGAGTATGATATGATTGACAATTTTTTCTTCTCTTTTTCATTAAAAAAATAGATTGTGATTGCTTGATAATTAAAAATAAAACTAACATAAGACTCTAATAAAATTAACACAAGACACTAACAAAAAAATAGATTGTGATTGACTAAACATATCATAGTCAAGACAAGGACAATGAGAAGGTAGGTTTCAGCTCTTGGTTGTTGAAGTATTTGAACATATTTTGATTTCATATGCATTATTATTTTGATTGAAGCTATGCCCTTAAATCTAAAGCATATGAAAAGTAACTCTATTAGTAATTGGTGATTGGTTGTGCTCTTAATCTTATATCCATGACCTATATCTTTTTGTGGTGGATATAGTTGAAGTTGTTTGTTGTAAGTTGACTCCACTACAGGCAGACCTATATAAACAGTTTATACAATCCAAAAATGTAAAGTCCATTATTGATTAAGCAAACATATATTTTTCATAATATGTTTTACACTTTCTAGTATTGGTATAAGCAAGATTATCAAAACTGAGTTGATAAATCCATGTCCTCAAAAAACAGGTTAAGCGGACAATTACTGAAGAACTGAAGCAATCCAAGATTTTGGCATACATAACAGTTCTCAAAAGTTGTGCAATCATCCAAAGGTATGATCTCAATCTTTTATATATATATATATATATATATATATATATATATATATATATATATATATATATATATATATATATATATATTGTATAAATTACTTTGTAACTGTATACTTAGTTAATTTTTTCATTACACATAATAATAAATTGTGAAATCTCTTCTCTCATGCCATTTAAAATGACAAGTAGTTTTTTTTTTAATCTTTTATTTTCATCCATTTCCTTTGCTTAACCCTGTATCCTCTATTAAAAATTGTGAAGGAAATCCATCTTCTACTTCCATGTCTGAGGTAAGCTTCATATCATTACCAACCTTCATATATTCTCACAAAATATATATGTATTATAAAAGTTTTTTATCCATACTTTCAAGTTAAAAAAAGATAAAATAAAAACAAAATTCATTAGAATAAGAATTTTTTTTATTTATTATATGAAATATGTACATGAACATTCATGGATTATAGGATTATATAAGGTTTGTTTAGTCACAAAGTTTACATATAAAAGAAAGGAGAAATCATGGATTTAAATTTATCTACTAACAAAAACTAACAAACTAATAATTAATATTTATCTGTAAAAAAAACATTCATAGATCATACATTTTATTCTATTGTTAGTAGAATGAGACTTATACTATTTTCGACAACAACTAAAAATTTTTGCCAAAAATATAAAATGTGTTTTTAAGGTTTCTTACGATTAGAGCAAAGTTATACATAAACTTTTGAGTTTAATTGGTATACACTGTCAGTGTAAAAAACTTTTACACTTACATTGAATCATAACTTTTTATTTATGTGACTTTTAAAGTATTAGTTAGTAAAGTTAACAAATTTACCATGAATAAAGGGTTGTGATTGAATATCAGTGTAAAGATTTTTGCATACTGACAGTGTATACCAATTAAACTTTAAATTTTTTTGCAAGTACAAAAAATAACTTTCATTGAGCTAAGAAACTTACCCAATAAAATTATGTCATTATCAAACTTAATATTGCATAGGAATTTTCTTAGATAGGATGGATGAGTATAGCTTACTTGCTTTGGAGGATTAGCTCCTCTCAACACCTTTTCTTTGTTTGGTTTCCTCTTGTTCCCCTGCAGAGCTTAACCAATGAAAATAAATAAAGAAAAGAGAGAAAGGAAAAAATAAATGTAGTGGGTTCTCTCTCTCACCTTATGAGCTACTGCTACACCGTCACCCATGACTATGACTGAAGCTCCAATCGATATTTCTTTTGCTTTCTCTCACTGGGTTGGGCTCCAGAACATATGTACACACACATGTCAGCACTTTTTGTTTCAATTGTGTCTTTTTGTTGAAATGAAATTGAAAGGTTCCTCCTACAATTATCCTTAGGTAAGAATTAAATTTTAATTTATAATTTTATTATCTATTATTTAATGTGATTAAAAAAATATATTATTTAATTTTTAAAATAAGAGTATTTAATTTATTTTTTTATTTTATAATAATTTATGTTTTACCATTAATATTGTAACACTCTTAGAGGAATTATCCTTTGTCTTTTTATAGTTTCAAATATTATAATTAAGCATATAAGTATATGGGAGGTAACTACATAGAAATGTTAATTTAAACATGTATCGTATAAATATCTATAGTTACAAACTTTCGGTGTAACAAACATTTAAAAGACACATAAAATACAAAAATAATTTTATATATTGAGAACTACAGTACAATCGTAAACTTTCTTCTTTGCAAGTAGTTTCAAGTTTTTCGTCTACAAAACATTCACATATTAACTTGTAAAAATTTTAAATTAAAAGGAATGTCTCATTGAGTGTTCCTATGTCTTTGGTCTTTGGGCTAATTCTTTATTATTAATATCACTTCTTAACTCTCATACCTTCTCTACGTTTTTGTGGTTATTCTTCCTCAAACCTAATCTTATAACATAATTCTTATGTCCTTTGGAGGAATATTATTTTTTTTCTCAAACATATGCTATTAAGTACCTATTGACTCTACAAACATTAGTTTCCTAAGACATCTACACACTACTCTAACTTAAGTTGTCTCTTTAAGCCCTCACTTTGAATTATTACATTATATCATCTTCTATATCTGACTTTGTCCAACCTAGATTTCTTAGCCTTTCCATGAGGCAATTTGTATTACACAACTTTATAAATAACCTACTTAACCTTACTGAGAGATGCAACATGACGTCTTTTTCCAGACAAGTAGCATTCCACATATCTATATACTCACTAAAAGAAATGGTTGACCTCACTACACCAATTAAGCATCAAAGCATCATTCTATTTATACATTATCATAAACACACATATGCATTGTCAATATGGTAACAATAAACTCATACATGGAGATAGCTATATTAGCAATATAATCTTAGTATAATCTTATGTGTTAATGTTTAACAATGATGCATGCTTAATATTTACATTTGTTTTATTTTTCATCCTACGGTATTTATTAAGTTCAATGCTTTGAGAAACATCCTTCTCATTGTATGCAATTATGTCCTTAATAGTGTATAAGTATCATACTAGGAGCTATACTAGTCATATCTTATTTGGATATATTGCTAATAGAGGATACTCCTTAAGATTAAAACATTGAGAGAAATGGAATTGGTGAATTATTCAATAAAAATTATTAATATACTAATTTTATCTTCACTTAATACTATTATAAAATACCTTATAAAAAATATCAAATTTTATTTTTAAAATAATGTCATATAAAAAGTACAGAGGGAATATTTTTTATGAAAATATTTTAAAATACAAATTTTAAATAATTGAATAATTCATCCATTTCATTTCTCTTAATGTTTTAGTCTTAAGGAGTATACATTATTAGTGGTATATATATTAAAAATTCAAATATTTAAAGAATATTTTAATAAAATTTAATATTTAAGTTTTATTAAATATTTTTAATTTATATAAAATAACCTTAAATATATAAAAAACAAAGAAAGTATTTGCAATTAGATTAAATATATAAATTGATTTTGGTTAAAATTGATTATGAGATTATGTGATTTCAATTCATAATTTAACCCAATATCAATTCAATTTTTTTTCCTTCACATATAAAATTTATCCTTTATAATTATTGAATGAGGATAAATGTGTAAAACTTGTCATCACTAATTTTTATATCACAATGCATTTATAATTGAGGAAACATAATTTATGTCCATAAATATTGTTCTAGAGTAACAATTTAATTTTTTTTATTTTAATTAATTGTATAATTATGATTGGTTGCATGTAAAAGCAGTGTGTTAGGTGCATATCTATCCAAGATTTACTCCTAATAAATTTACATTATGATTCTTTGAAATCATATCATGAATGGAACCATCATGATGAGTCTCACAAGGAGGTTGTGTTTTTTTCTCTGCTATTGGATCTCTTCAGTATTGGAGAGGAATTAGACTCATTGTGAATTATATTTTTATCAAAATATTACCAAATAGTCTTAACTTACAAAATAATATCATAAATCAAATTATTTTTTAACAAAAGAAACTAAACTATAAGTAAATTAAAATACATTTAATATAAGATGCCTTTATTAAAGTAATTTAAATTTATTTTTAAAATACTAAAATATATTTAATAATTAATTTTAAAATATTAAATATAGAAATATAAAATATAAAAAGAACATATAAAAATAAAAAAATAATGAAAAAATTAAGAAAATAAGAAAGAAAAAACACATAAAAAAGAAAAATTAGAAAAAGAAACCATGAATAAATTAAAACAAATATAATTTAAAAATGCTTTAGTAAATACAACTATCACAGAAAAAGCTTATCAATCATAATAATATTGAATAGGATTGTTTGCCATAAATGATACTTATGATTTGTTTAATAAAAAAGCAAGATAAATTTAATTAATGACATCTTTAAGTAAATAATTTAAGACTATTTTTCATAAAAATATACTTTGATATATTTATTATATATTTATATTTTTTGGATTAAGAAGTCCATGTATGTCTCTCAAGTCTCAATCCATTATATTAGAGACTAATTTTGCTCATAGTGTGTAAGTATTACAATTAACATAGAAAAATTTAGCACATAAAGAGATTGGAACACTTTTTCATCCACCAACATTATTTGACAAATATTAAACAAACATAATTTTTTTCTATAAATAATATTGTGATTTATACTGTAAAATAAATTAAAATTATTTAATAAAATATTAAAAATTTTTAGTAAACTAAATTTTAACAAATATAATATATATTTAAAATTATTTTGTAACATTTTAGTACCAAAATGAAACTTTTAAAAATTAATATAAAAAAACACTAAAATGAAATGGACAAGATTAATATTTAGTCAAACAAAAAAGAAAGAGAAAAAGAAAAAGCAAAGAAAGAAAGAAATTGAAAATAAAACATAAAACGAAAAGATGAGTTTAAAATAGAATATATAAAAATAAAATAATAAAAGAAGATAAAAATAAAACAAAAAAATAAAAAAGCAAAAAGAACAAAAAAAAAAGAGAAATATGAACAACCGAAAAGGAAAGGAAGAAATTAAAAAAAAAGAAATAAAAAGACCAAAAAAATTATAAAAAAAACACGTGTAACAAAAATAACAAGAAAAAAAAAATCATCCCAAAACATGGACAGTTATCTGATATTATTAAAGGACAACTGAACATGAATAGATCACCTCCACACTATAAACAACATTAAAAAGTGTAATTGCTTTGTAATTTGCCAAATGAAAGCTAAAAAAATAATTAAAATGATTTTAACTATATTTGTATAACAAAAATTTAGGAGTTTTTTTTAGGAGCTATTAGTTTTTTAGAAAAAATTATTCTAAGTAGATTTTATTTTTTATTACTAACTAATTTTATTTTTACATATTTATCTTTAATTATTAATGTATTGTTTCTCATTAATCATCTCTCATCATATTATCCAATTTCTCTCTTTTCGTTAACGTAATTATAATATAAATATATAAATTATAAAAAATTATAATTTAAATATATAATTTAAAATTTATATATTTAATTATAAAAATTATAGTTTAAATATTAATTATAATAATTTGTTATTCAAAATTTATAATTTAAATATGTTATTATAGAAATTTATAATTTAAATATATAATTATAATTTAAATATATAATTAATTTATATTATTAAAATATATTATAATTATTTTAAATATCTTAGATATTAATTAATGATGTGAACTGGGGTTTGAATATAAAAAAATTTATATTTTCACTTTGAAAAAATTTATCATATTTAGCTAATCATTAGCAGGACATTGGGGTTTGACTATAAAAAAATTTGATAATTGACGTTTCTAAACGCTTCTGATGTGAAAATTCTTCAACATAAGACACACTCAGACTGCGTAAACGCGTATAGTAAAAAAGACGAGTTTTTTTTTTTTTTAGTGAATGATACGACCAAAGCTCACCAATTAAATTAATTATTAGATTTAAGAATATAATTTCAATTCTTTGATATACAGCAAAGTACAGACTGAGAAAAAGAGGAATTTATTACTATTAAACTTTCTATATATATAAAATATTTTATGTTATTATAATAACAATATTTTCACTTTGATCATTATTATATTATTTGGCTACACTATTCGGTCCATTGATTGTGTAAAGTTTTATATTGGTAGTGAGTAAAAATAATAGCATATTGAAAAATAAAACCGAGTTATTATTTTTATAATTTACTAAGGTTTTTGTTTTAATCATTTGCATTTTAAGAAACAAAAGATTATTAAAATAAAAGTTTAATTAGTATATATAATTAGTATAAAAAAATTTTACTTAATCATTTATGTAACTTTTTAAAATAATAATAATTAAAATAAACAAATTTATTATAAATAAAAAGTTGTAATTGAACGTTAACGTAAAACAATCTTCAACGTAAATTTAAAATAAAAGCGAGATTATTAAAGATTTTTAAGAACTTTCTCTCCATAAAAAATCTTAACCACAAATGGTTAATTTAACTATTACAGTAGTCAATAATCAGCATATTCTATTGTCAATATTTTCAATAAAATTTATTATGACACTGTAAAATTGCTCCATTTAAAGTAAGTCAATCAATTTATTTCCAAAGCCCAAAATAAGTCTTTGCTGACCACACAATTGTCAAGTTTCCCTAGCTATTGTCCACAAGTGGTGTCCTCCTCATGTTATG
Source organism: Psophocarpus tetragonolobus (assembly GCA_037954015.1). Classification (NCBI taxonomy): domain Eukaryota; kingdom Viridiplantae; phylum Streptophyta; class Magnoliopsida; order Fabales; family Fabaceae; genus Psophocarpus; species Psophocarpus tetragonolobus. The sequence goes on along the minus strand of CM075692.1, from coordinate 47,754,283 downwards.
ACACCTAAGTCCTTTTAGTTATCTTCTGAAGATTTTATATATGACGGCATCACACCTTTACTTGAAAATAGGATGAATGTTTTGTTGATTGAAATCTAGAATCTTGATTAAGGATAACAACAAGCTATTAGTGAAAACGGGTATGATATTTTCATCTTTATTTCTAGTTTTGAAATTTATTTTTATTCCATTCTCACACTCAGCTGGTATGAGATTTATGTTTTCATCTTTATTTTTGTCAAATTTTGAGTATACCTGTACCTATTTCATACTCACAAAAAAAATTATAATAATATTTTAGTAAAAAATAATTTATTTAAATAAAATTATATTAATTCAAAAGTTATCTAATAAATATAAAGTTTGTAATTTATTGATTAAATATCAAATCTTTCTTCTTCTTTTTTAAGATAAATGAATGTTTTAGTTATTAAAATAAGAGCGAAATGACACGGATACAAGTATGGGATAAATATCCTCATCCCGACTTAATAAATTGGATATTTCCCATACTATACCCGGTCAAACTGAGGATTTTCAGTCCGTCAATTTCGAAACGGGTTCGGGGATTATCCATAAATACAAGTTTATTTACCATACAAATATATAGATTCTAATGAGGCTAACCTAATTAGGAGATAAAGAAACAAATCACAACCGAAGAGGCTACCCTATTTAAGAAAATAAGGAAACAAATCACGAATTAAAACTATAAACAATCAATCACCTAACTACAGTAATAGCAATTACAATCCTACTTAATTACGTGTCATATCTGATCTTATCCCTCAAGCTAGTGAATGGATATCTATCAGTTGCAAGTCACATTGCAAAATCCTTCTGTGGAGGGTCCTCTTCCAATTGGAGCCTCAAAGAGATATGCATGGTAGTTATTAAGAACACATTTTGAATTTTATTTGAAGAAGTGTCGGTCTATCTATATATGTTTGTTTCTGTCACTAGATTATTGTCTCAATGTAGCCTCAAAGCTTTCTCATAGCTCAAAATTCTGCATCTGCTATTCACAAGATTTTACAGTTATAAAATTACTATAAAAAAGTATTTGCTTCTCCATGTGATGAGTAAACTTTGAAAGTGGTCCTGAAAAATGTTAAAATTAGTTGATGGGTTTTTGAAAAATATTTTTCAGCATGTTAGTTCTTGAGTTCTTTAATGTTATGCAAATTAATTCTTAAAACACTTTAGATAACATTTTTAAATTTTAAGGAACAATTTGCATAACAACATAATTATTAGGAGATTAATTTATCTAAAAATTTTATTAAGGGATCTAAATGCTAATACCTATAAATTTTAAGGATAAAAATAGTGATTTACCCTCGTGGTAATCAAATCCTTAATGCTTCCTTTTGTTATGCGAAAAACTATCTGGCATGTTACAGACCCTTGATCTTTTTTCTCAATTATGTCGAGAACTGAGGTACCCTCACTTGAGGCTTGATGGCTCTACATCTATCAGTAGAAGGCAAAAGTTGGTAAACTGCTTTAATGATCCATGGAAGGTAAATGGTTATTATGTTGTACTTTTTCTCTCTTGAAATTCATTAAGGGTCATATGTGATTGTGCTTTGATAAAAATAAAAATAATTAACTAATTGCAGGACGAATTTGTTTTTTCTCTTAAGCAGCAAGGCTAGTGGTTGTGGACTCAATTTGTTTGGGAGAAATTGACTTATGTTGTTCCATCCAGCAAATGATAAACAAGTACTACCCCTGCGGTTTAGTTATGACAACTGAAATCTTTATATGCATGCTCTCTCTCTCTCTCTCACATGTTCTTTTCTATGCTGTTCTTCCTCACCAATAAACAGGCATCAGCAAGAGTATGGAGGGATGGAGAGAAAAAAAGAGTTTATATATATAGATTTTTTAGTTCCGGAACAATAGAAGAAAAGGTGTATATTTTTTGTTATGATAATTGAGAAACACAAATGTGTTTTACTTTTTATTTATTCATTTAGCTTCAGTTCTGTTATTGAGGTTTTTTGTTTATTTTTTCCCTTCACTAAATTGCTAAGTTAAGTGTAGGTCTACCCGTGTGATATGTCAAAAGAAGGGTCATTCAGCAGGAGCAAATCAGTAGTCTTGTGGCACAGGTCAAAATTGCTGCTTGTCTCATGTGTTCTAGTTGATGCTGCTTATTCCATGTCTTACAATCTTATTCATTCTGTCATGCTGATGCTATTTATTTTTAGGGTAACTTTCTGTCAACAAGGATCTTCAAAATTTGTTTACTTTTCATGATAACATTAAGGGTTTAATTAGTTTGTTCTTGTTTTTTAGAAGAGTTTTTCAGAATAATTTTTAGAAGCTGTTTTCGAGAAGAAAAAAAAATTGTTTAGTAAGTGTTATTTGAAAATTGTTTTGAAGATGTAAAAATGAAAAAAATTGTTTATATTTATTAAAATTTCATTAGTAAAAATTAAAAAACAACCTATTTTGATTGTATTTTGAGTTTTCAAAACAAAAATAAAAAATTGAAAAGTAAAATTATTCTCAGTTGTTCCTCTTTTTAGTTTAACTAAAAAATCAGAACTGTTTTCGAAAACTATTTTTTTAAAAAAATACTATTCAAATGATTTTTTAGTTTTTAAATATCAAAATACTAAAAATAACTTTATAAAATTCTTGTAAAAAAAAAGTAGTAAGTAATACATTCTTTTTCCCTTTGATCTATATTTATGAGGAAGCATACAAATGTGTAAAAGATTTTTGGTGACTGGAATTTAATGGAAAGAGATGACACCCAAAATCTTATGTACTGTCTATCATAACTTGCCTGTTTCTTCAGGTCAGAGATTCATGAAAAGATGCAATGCAATTGGTGTCAAACATTCAATGGCTCTCCAAACACTGAAGCCGAATCAATAAAAAAAGATAGTGAATCTAATGAAGAAACCTCTGATATAGGTGAATTTGCCGAAATTGCTAGCTGCTTACAAAATTTAAAAAGATCAGAAAAGCAGGTTGCTTTTGTGTTTTGGTTATAAAGTTTATGTACGCTATAGATAGGTTAAAATGTGCACGTTCTTCTCTTGCAGGTTAAAATGGTAAAAAATAATATAAATGATTATAGTAAATACAAAAGCATGGAAAATGTGAAATTTGACAAGCCAAAATCCTCTGTCACGTGAGATTGAAGCATGGACTTAAGAAGGCTTTGGAATTGGGGAGATTTGCACCGTGATAAGCTTGTGTAGTATAACTGTTACATGTAGCATCAATGACAATGCCTGACCCTCTCTCTTTAGTCTACTAAAAGTAAATATGCGTCTTCTTCTAGTGATACCGAAACCAATAACAATGTAGAAAGGGAGTAAATTTAGGGGTTACAAAATGGGTCTGCCGACCCACAATATGTGTAGGGTGAGTATAGACTTCAGCCCACTGACTCATTTAGGTCTATTCCGCCTAGTTCGTTAACTCACTCGGTCAGAGGCAGGATGGACGGCCTTGTTGAAAAAAAATATATTTAAATTTAATTATTAATAATTACTATATTAATTATATTATAAATATAAAATATAATTAATCAATTAAAATTTATATAAGTGGATTAATAATAATATTGAGTTATTTGATTAACAATGAGACATTAAACATATAATTTGGAGTTTGGGCATTTTATGTTTTAACTTTTAATGTTATTGTATTTGGATTTTGTCTTTGGATATATTATATTTTCATTATTTAGTTGTATATTCAAAAGAACTAAAATTTGTAACACATTTAATCAACCAGTTAAAAATTTGTAACTTATAAGTTTTTTTTTAAATAATTTTTTTCTTTACAGTAATTTTCATAATTTTTATTATATAGAAGTTCATTCTGCTCTCTCTAATTCAGTGTTAGTTAGTTTCAATTTTTTCCCTCAACAATTATGTGTGTGACTTTGGGTAAAGAAATTCATCAAATATCTGAATAAAGGGCAATCTCATTGTGGAGTAAGGTAAGTTATTAAGTTAGGAAATTTAGTCACAAAAAGATGTCAACAAGATTTGCAAAAGATCTATTCTGGATGTCTACCAATAGTTCTAATTGGATTGAAAGATGTTTATACATAAAGTTGCTAAATTTTATATATTTAATATCTGCTGCTTTTCCTTTTTCTCAACATTGCCAATTATACTCCATTAAAAAATAAAAAAATGGAAGACGTTACATAAGTTTGTGTGTCGTTCTACTAAAAGTTTTTTACTTTTTGTACATTTTGGATTTTAAAAAAGTAAAATAAAAATTAAAAAGTGAGAAAAATTGGTGAGCCAGGTAGTTGGGCGAGTCTTTGGTATGGCGAGTTAGCCCACCCTAATTTGTTTATAGCGAGTCATAGGCAGGTCAGGCCTAAACAGGTCGAGCTGACCAGTTTTGCCACCCCTAAGTAAATTACACACCTTTGTGTGGATTAGCCTCTTGAAGGTTTAAACAAAAACACAACATGAGTTAGAGATAAGTGATAACACTGAACAGGAAAAATCAACAATATATGACAATCTCAAGCAACTCCAATGAGGTTTCAGGGTGCAGCTTCAGTTGAAGAATTAATTTTTTTTATAAGAATTTTTCATTAGAGTGAATCCATGTAGTATAAAAGTTTTTTATCCTTACTTTTAGGTTAAAATAAGATAAAATAAAAATAACGAATAAAACAAAATTCACTAGAATCAGAATTTTTTTTGTTTATTATATGGAATATATACATCAACATTTATGGATCATAGAGCCATATAACATCTATGGATCATAAATTCATATAAGGTTTGTTCAATAATAAAGTTCATATGTAGAGGAAAGAAGATGAAAGGAGAGATTGTGAGTTTGCATGGACCTAAGAGAATCGCAAATTCATATACCACCCGTATCAAAGCTAGGAAAAATGTTAAATAAATTATTACTTCATAATGTTTTTAATATGTTTTTATAGAGTAGAAAAGAACGTAAAATAAAGAGGAAACTCAAAAGTAATGTAATAAGGAAAAGAAGAAATGTATTTAAATTGTGATGTAACAAGGAGAAACTCAAAAATGATGTAATAAAATTTTAAATTAAAATATAATTAATAATTTGATTATAATTTATTAATAATAAAAAATTAAATTTAAATTGTAAAGATAATATAATTTGTTATGGTTAATATACTCGAAATAAAAAATATCTTGATGAAAATAAACATGAAATTAAAATTTTATATTTTTTTTTATATGAACCTTAAACTCGGGCTACCCTTTCCAAATTCGAGGATGGGAGGGTCAAATTTGCGCATGTCCCATCCTCTTTTCATCTCTGTTAAAAACCAAAATCACATTCTTGCTAGTAAAATATGTTTCTTTTTTAAAAATGTATTTAAAATAAAATAAAAAACTATGACTCCCAACAAACCTAATATAATTTTTGGTATTTATTTTCAAGTGACAGCTACTTAATTTATTTCAATTCAAACAACATACGTGTTGGTCCACTCTTTGGTTTGTTTTTTAATTTTTAATTTATTTTCAAGTGACGGCCACTTAATATAATTCTTGTATGCATTGAATGTAGTTTTAACCTGTAGCGTTGGGTTTTTGGCAAAGCAGCATTTGACAATCCTTGGGAAACACAAAGTCCCGAAAACCCAAACTAAAAAAAGATGCATTGAATGTAATTAATTAATGCTCCTTTGCCACTGACTCTAGAATATTAAGTGCCTCTTTGACTTTCTTTGTCCTTGTTTTTGTAATTGGACCAATTGGAAAGGCCAATTAGTTGAGATTAGTGGATTTGCTTCCATTAAGCTTTTAACCCATGTCTGTCTTAAGTCCTTAATCCTGATTCAAGGGAATGCAAAGAACTAAAAATTCTAGTTTTGACTCTGACATTTCCTTTTTGCAGCTAAGGAGCCCATTTTTTCCTAACTTCTGGACCAAATGCTATTGGGAAAGGGATGAGACATTGACAGTTAGAGATAATGAGTTGCAATTACAAGTGACAACAAATAAGTGATGAAAATGATAAGATTAAGTAAATATAGAAATAAAACTCTCAAAATCAATTTTTATTGTTTTTAAAGAGTTTATCACCTATAAAATTACTAATACAAAAGAGTTTTACACAATCTTTCGTTTAAATAATTTTTATAGTATTAATTAGTACAGTTAATTAACTTAACATATATAAAAAGATTGTGATTAACTTATAGTGTAATCTAACATTGTATAAGTGTTCTTCTCGTTTTTAAATTAGATAAAAATTATTTTAAAAATAATTTAAAAAACTAAATATAACAATCATAGTTGTCCGGAGGTATGATTCATTTTGCTCCAACTTTGACGAAACGAAAGTGAATTCGGTGATCTTTCTTTTCTCCACTTTTATGTTAAATAAAATTTCACAAGTATATTTATAATCTTACATGTAAAGATAATATAAATGGTTACATAAGGATATATTCCAAGTAAAAAATACACTACCACGATGAAATTAAAACTTCATACTTGTTTTATTTGCACACCAATCCAAACTCGTGTCACATTTTCCAAATTTAGGGATAGGAAAAATCAAATCCTCCCATTTTCTGCTCTATTATCATCCTATTAAAAATTAAAATTACAATCACTCTAATCAAATATGTTTCTTTTTGAAAAATGTATTTTAAACCTAATACAAAGTGACGGCCACTTAATTAATTTGAATTCAAACCACTCTTTTGTTTGCTTTTAAATTACAATCTATTTGTTTTCTGTCTGCATTATACTATTCAATGTTGGGCACAGTCAAAAGAAGAAAGAAATAGTTACGTATCCACCAAACCGGAGAGTTTAATTCGGAAGCTATTGCAATTTGCCGTCCCTTAATTATCGTACGGTACATGAAAAATTTGATGGGACAAGATGGCTGTTGAGTGAGTAAGTATTTAAAGTATGGTAACATATTAATTTTTAATATTTAATAATGAGGTAACGTCAACATAACTCATATGCCGTGCCGCCAGGTAACAATAAATACGTTTAATTATATAATTATACTTTTTGCATTTTCATTTGAGTTTAAGTGTATACATGCTCAGTGTAAAATATTTGTACGCCGATATTTTTATTTATATAATTTTTAAAATAGTAATAAGTAAAGGCAACAAATCTATCATAAAAAATTGTGATTGAATGTTAGTGTAAAGATTTTTACACTGACAGTATACCAATTAAACTCTTCTTATTTTTACAAATTTTAGAACTTTGTCTTTCTCTTATTATGAGTTTAATGTCTATGGACTTTTGACAGTTAATTACAATTATTCGCTTACATTATTTTTAATGTATAAACTTACTATATATAAAGAGTTTTGATTATAAGTGTTACTTTTAAATTATTATGTGTCTTTTAATTTTTAAAAATTTTAATTAGATTTTATATCCTTAAATTTTTTATTTTTGACATTATCCACTCAAAGTTTTAAATTGTAACATTATGTTTCTCAATTTAAAAAAATTGTTGTATTTGTATTCCATCACTAATGAATTAACATTGATGGTTAAATAAAAAAGGTTGGTGGATTAACATTATGCGCTCAAAGTCTTAATTTTATTATTTAAAGATAATTTAATTAATTACAAGTATCTTTTCATCATTTAAATAGTTTTTAAATCACAAAATTAAGATATGTCATTATATTAAGTTACTGTCATATGTTAACTATTGTGAAATGACATTCTAAGATATATTTTCATGATTACAGGAAATACATATATGTAGAGCAGTAGAGAGAATATATCTCTGGAAACAAAAAATTGTTCAATCCCTATAATTAAGCTAATCCCTCTAACTAATCCTAGAAATTAGCTAATGCAATAAATCAACCTATATTTGGTAATTTACTATACAGTGAATCAATTAGAAATCTCTTTGATAATTTACTATACAGTGAATCAATTAGAAATCTCAACATTCCCCCTCAAGTTGGTGCATAAATGTCAGTTAGGCCCAACTTGCTAAGAAATTTGGAGAACACTGGTTTTAGAGCTGCTTTAGTGAGAATATCAGCCAATTGATCTTCTGTTCTGATCTTAGGCAACTCTAAAATCTTCTTATCCAACTTTTCCTTGATAAAAAATCTGTCTACTTCAACATGCTTTGTGCGATCATGTTGTACTGGATTATGGGCAATATCACATGCAGCTTTGTTGTCACAATACAGCTGGATTGGTTGCCTAGGAGGGTATCCCAAATCTTCCAACAATAACTTTAACCATAATGCTTCACATAGACCAAGTGCTATACCTCTAAATTCAGCTTTTGCACTTGAGCGGGTCACCACATTTTGTTTTTGCTCTTCCAAGTTACAAGGTTTCCTCCTACAAAAGTGAAATAACCTGAAGTAAACCTCCTGTCATCTATGGCTCCAGCCCAATCTGCATCTGTATATACATTTATTTCTTGATAATCAGTGTGTTTAGTGAACAAAATACCCCTTCCAGGTGCAGATTTCAAATACCTTAAGATGTGCAAGACAACATTCATATGTTTTTCTCCTGGGTTATGCATGTACTGACTAACAACACTTAATGCATAAGTAAGATCTGGTCTGGTATGGGCCAAGTACATTAATCTTCCTACAAGCCTTTGATATCTTCCTTTGTTAACCGGTATTTGATTTGGCTCAAGACACAATTTCAATCCTTTTTCAATAGGAGTAGTAGCAGGACGACACTCTTCCATGCCTGTTTCACGCAAAAGATCTAGGATATATTTTCTTTGGGAGAGAAATAGTCTTGTTTTTTATCTGGAAACTTCTATCCCCAGAAAATATTTCAGAGGACCAAGATCTTTCATTTCAAATTTTCCAAATAAATAGCTTTGTAGAGCTTTCTGTTCTTCAGGGTCATTTCCAGTAACAATCATATCATCTACATATATGATAAGAATAGTAATCTTACCGTGTTGTTTCTTTAGAAACAAAGTATGATCAGAATTGCTCTGATGATAGCCAAAAGCAGTCATTGCCTCTGAAAATCTTCCAAACCATGCCCTTGGAGATTGCTTCAAGCCATACAATGATTTCTTTAATTTACACACCTTTTGACTATGCTTCTTTGGAACCATACATCCTGGTGGCAGTTCCATATAAACTTCTTCAGATAATTCTCCATGGAGGAAGGTGTTCTTTACGTCAAGTTGTTGTAACGACCAATCTAAGTTTACTGCTAGAGATAACAACACTGGAACTGTGTTGAGTTTAGCCACAGGAGCAAATGTCTCTGTATAGTCTACCCCATAAGTTTGAGTGTAGCCCTTTGCTACTAACCTTGCTTTTAACCTTTCAATTGTGTCATCTGCTTTGTACTTTATAGCATAAATCCATCGACATCCAACTAGGTTTTTTCCTAGTGGACAGTCAACAAGTTCCCATGTTTCATTTTGTTGCAAGGCTTTCATTTCCTCATTCATCGCATTTTTCCATCGTGGATCAGCCAAGGCTTCCTGTACATTGTTAGGAATAACAACAGTAGATAATTGATTTACAAATGACTTATTTGATTCAGACAAATGGTGGTAGGAAACAAAATTATTCATGGGGTATCTAACCTTACTAGAAAGAGTGGGCTTATAAGTGAGTTTAGGAATACCTCTAGTGTGTCGTTCTGGTAGTTGTTTTTTTGTTGGCACAATATTAAGAGTATCCATGATAGTAGATGATTGGTTTGGTGTGTCATCAAGAGGAGTCATACTAAGTTCTGTCACCACCTCATAATGTGAAGTCCCATTTATTTTATTTTCCATCTCATCCGTACAACTTGATTGTAAGTTATCTGCACAAGAATTATCGTTGCTGCAATTTACCTCTAAATGGTCTTTCTCAAGATATACATATTCTTGGCAATTATAGTCTAGAGTCTGCAGTTCTTTATGGTTCTCCCCCTGAAGTGCAGATTCTGAAGAGAAATACATTATTTGTTCATGAAAAACAACATCCATGCTTATAAACATCCTTTTAGTTGGAGGATGGTAACACCGATACCCGTTTTGGTGTATAGCATATCCAAGAAATACACATTGTAAAGCCCAAGGTGCCAATTTGTTTGGGTTCTTTTGAATATGCACGAATGCTACACAACCAAAAACACGAGGAGCCAAATCTGTACTACCAAGGGCAACCACTTTGTTCAGGAGAGTCTGCAGTGGCGTTTGAAACTCATTAGAGCTAGAAGGGATACGATTTATGACATATGTTGCCATTGTAAGAGCCTCTCCCCAATAAGAGAAAGGCATATGGACCTCTAATAATAAAGAACGTACCACCTCTAGTAAGTGTCAATTTTTTCGTTCGGCAACACCGTTTTGTTGCGGTGTATTAGGACATGTAGTTTGATGAATAATCTCATGTACTTCCAAGTACCTCTTGAGGTCTAAGCTTTGGTATTCACCACTATTGTCACTACGAAGAACCTGAACCTTTGCATTGTATTGGGTTTCAATCATTTTGTGAAACTTTTGAAATATCAAGTTCACTTCTCCTTTGGACTTCATTAACTATAACCAAGTCATTCTAGTGCAGTCATCTATGAAAGTAACAAACTAACGTGATCCTCTTAAAGTAGAAATCTTAGAAGGACCCCAAACATCCGAGTGTATAAGCATAAAAGGAACAATACTTTTATTCAAACTGATTGGAAAAGGAACACGATGACTTTTTGCTTGTTCACATACATTACAACAAAAAACAGAGATGTCAATCTTTGCAAATAATAAAGGAAACAATTTTTTCAAGTAACTAAATGAAGCATGTCCCAGGCGACGATGCCATAGCCAAATTTCAGTTTCTTCTTTCTGTTTGGTAGAACTCTTCACGGTCAAAGCGCTTTCTAACTTCCCAGAATCTTTCGACACCTTCCTTGTTTAACACCATAACCAATCGTCTGTTTGGTCTGAATGTCCTTAAACACACAAAAATTAGGCCAAAAAATAACAATACAATTTAGGGATGTAGTAATTTGTGATATAGACAAAAGGTTATATTCTAGAGATGGAACAACTAAAACAGAATCCAAAGTAAAATTGTTAGTAAGAGTTAAGGATCCTTTTCCAATAACAGAGGTTGTGTCATCATTGGCAGTGGAAATCAATTCTTTTGAGGATGGTTTCATGGATGAAATTTGTCTAGAATCAAAAGTCATATGATCAGTAGCACCTGAATCAATTATCAATGTGCTATTAGTAATAGGTACAGAAAACTCACCACCATTACCTCTAATTGTCATCAAAGCAGTGGACTCTTTGGAGGCTTTATCTGTGTTTTGTGCCTCAACAGCTGCTGCAATTGGATTCTTTCTTCGTTGATCCCGAGTGTGATCCCACCACTCTGGATATCCATTAAGTTCAAAACAACGACTCTTAGTGTGGCCCTGCTGATTGTAGTGAGTGCATTTAAACTTAGACTTATCTATATTTGAGTTCGCTTTAGGATGGTTTCCTTTTGTTTGACCCTGCCAGTTTCTGTTTCGACCTATCATGGCTGTGCTGTCAGAACTTTCTGATTCACCTTTCAAAGTTGCTTGACATATTACCTTTCGACGAATCAATGCATAAGAATTCTCCAACTCTGGGACAGGTTCTTTGCATAAAATCTCTCCACGAATTTGTTCAAACTCACCATCTAATCCCGCAAGGAATATATGCACCCTTAGTCGTCCAATTGATTTCTTGTAAGATGTGACATCTTCAGGATCTTTCATGACCACCTTATCACGATGATCCAATTCCTGAAAAATTTCCATCAATCTCCATAATACTCTGAGAGAGACCTACCATTTTGTTTTGGAGTAAAGGCCTTTTGATTCAAAGTAAATACTTGTAACTCATCACTTCCATCATAGAATGCCTTAGATAATGCACTCCAAATTTCAAGGGTTGTGGCTAAGCATAAGTAACGCTTCATAATTTCTGGGCTCATGGACAGCAACAGCCACCTCTTCACCTTTTGATTTTCTGCATACCATTTTTCATAACCAAAATCTTGCTCTGTAGGTTGTTTCTCCTTGCCACGAATATATGAGAGTTTCTCCCTCTCTGTGATATGCATTTCCATTATTTGTGACCATATGTCGTAATTCGTTTCACTCAGAACGATTCCGGCATTGAACGCACTTTCAGATTGAATAATGACAGGAGTCAATGTAGACACTGATTTGGGTGCAGAATTTTTATCAGACATCTTATGGGTTCACAGGGTGTTTAAAAAAAAGGTTGAGAAAATGGTGGATCAAGGTTAAGGAACCTAGCTCTGATACCATATTGTGAAATGGCATTCTAAGATATATTTTCATGCTTACAGGAAATACATATATGTAGAGCAGTAGAGAGAATATATCTCTGGAAACAAAAAACTGCACAATCCCTATAATTAAGCTAATCCCTCTAACTAATCCTGGAAATTAGCTAATGCAATAAATCAACCTATATTTGGTAATTTACTATACAGTGAATCAATTAGAAATCTCTTTGGTAATTTACTATACAGTGAATCAATTAAAAATCTTAACATAACCTTTAACACTTAATACTTAATGTCAATTGAATAATAACCGAATACAAATTCAATAATTTTAAAATTTTGAAATGTAATATCATTATTTAAAATGGAAGAGCAAAATGTAAAACAATTAAAAATTTGAAGTATAAAATATAATTAATCCTTTTTAAAATTGTTGAATTTGTATTTGATCATAGTGAATTGACATTGACATTTCTTTATGAAGTAACATACTTTCATTTTTCTTAATATAAAACATTGACTCTCTTGACAATAAGTTAATGACACAACATACTTTTATTTTATGATTTAAATATAATTTAATCAATTAAAATATTTTCTCATTATCTAAATCACTTTTAAATTACTTTGTTGCATCATTTCTGGCAAGTTACTATAACATGTTATTCAACATCAATTTACTAATAATTAAGTACAAATTCATCAATTATAATTATGAAAGCAATGTCATATTAAAAAATTTCTAAAATTAAAAATAAATGAAACACAAAATGTTAATTATTTCTGCACTCCCATTTTTGCTATTTACACCATGTAAATCCAGTATTCTTATCTTCCTCCTGCCTGCCCCTCCGCGACCCCAGCCCACCCCTAAAAATTTGAATAATTGAAATCTTGATGTTACAAGGAAGGTGTGCTAAAATATATAAAAAGTTTTAATTAAATTGTTAGTCTTTAAAAATTTAATTAAATTCCACTTTTGGTCTTTGAAAATGAGAATTAATTTTTTTTGTCTCTAAGTTTACTACCTGAAAATAATGTAAACTTGAAATTTTGGTGACAAAAAAATATTTTTAATTTTCAGGATAAAAACAAAAATTAGTCAAATTTTAAGGATTAAAGCTTAATTAAGCCTATAAAAATAATTTAAATTGTAGATTGCAAGATCTGCCATTCCATACTAAATTGTGAATCTCTTGTGAGGAGGGTGGTGGAGGTGGCTAATGGGGAGAGTGGCAGCATGCAGAGAGAGAAGAGAGGGAGATGAGGGTGTTTTCGGAAAGTAGAATTATGGGGTGTCGAATAGTAATAATGAGGATGTAAAAAGAAAATGTCTGATATTATTGTTCTTGTTCTTGCTGAAAGTCTAAAAAACTATTTCTGAAAATGGGTCGTCCACGTTGTATGGTATTATTTCCTGCACCTGGTGTTTTCTTTATTCACCCACTTTTATAAACATTTCTAAATTGTTTCATATTTTTTAAAAATTTTCATATGCTTGATTAAATCTCAGAACACTTATTTCAGAATATAAAAAAATACAATCTAGAATAGTTTATTTAAAATAACAGATTCATTTCAAGTAACACTTAATCCAAAATATAAAAAATATATTTTCATAATGAAGAGTCCTTCCCTAAAAAAGAATGGATCTATCCACAATATAAAATAAATAAATAAAATTACATTCTTAAGCACTCAGAATGTATTTTTTAAATTATTTTGTATTCCATATTTATCATCTTTAAATTGTTACATTGGTTATTCATGCAAGCGTGTTTTGGCCATCAAAGCGTCTAACTCAATTGGTTGAGCAGAATTTATAAGTTAGTATTTAAATTGTTATAAATTTTCTTACATTTGTCTTCAATTTCTATAAGAACAAAACAAATATAGCTAGTTTTTCATAAAGTGTGTATTTGGTTACACATTTTGGAATTAATTTTGGATCCATAATCGATTCCAGATAATTTTTTATATATTTGGTTTTGTATTTAGAGAATAATTTTGAATAAATTATAAGTTCAAAATTGAATCAACATAAAGTAGCTTTTAGTGTTGGATAAAGAATTTTATACTAGATTTTAGTACTAACTTGCTTTTATAATGAAAACATTAAAACATAAATCACATCATTTCAAAATCATTTTTAATCATAATCAATTTTGTAAAATCAATTTCATTCAAAATTAATTTTCTAAATATGCATCCAAACACTTACAATTTGTGTTGTATAATTGTTTTTTAAGGTAAAATTATTATACAAAATTAATAAAATGAATACAATTGTAATTATTTTAAAACTATTTTGTAATTAAAATAATTTTATTTGATTATAAAGTAAACATAATTAATATTAAATATTTATATGCAATGGTATTGACTAATATACTATGTGAATAAAATCATTCATAATGATCATAAGTGAGATTTTGTCTCGTAAAAAATATTTATACTCTTTATCCTAACTGAAAAAATAATATATGATATTTAATTAACTAATTAGATTTAAATTGTTTTTAATATAAATATTTCAACAAAAAAATCATATAGTAGTTGTAATAAATTGTAAAAATTAACATTTTTTAACATGATTTTGTCTTCCATGAAAAATATTTGTAATCTAATGGGATGAAAAACTCATGCTTTCATTGGTTAATATATAGTTCAAAATATTTTAAGACCCTTTTCAGTCCTACGCCAGGGACGGTCACCCTTTTGACCAAGGCCCGACCCTACAGATTATGGATGGATCTATAGCAAGGGAGACTTTAACCCTTCCTTTTGGGATTTAGGACCAAAATAATATATCCCAAGTTGTTTTTTCTGTGAAAAAAATAATATCCCAAGTTAGTATACATATATAATTATTCAATTAAAATATTTCATGATTATACCGTTTAATAATCAAAGTTCACTATTACACCGTTTTTATTTTACTTATTATAAAATTAAGGAAATTGTTTTTAATATCTCCTATCTTCTATTCACACGCCTCTAGGCTTTATAATTCTTTTCAAAATCCAAAAATACCCTCCTCTTTTCTTACCCTACTTGTGTAACGAAATACATTCAAATGGGATTCAGCTAGTATATTCCGGACCATATCATCCGGAAGGCAAATAAGATTCAGCAAGTATCTTCCGGACAACATGATCTGGAATGTATTATGTCCATTCCAGATCAATTGATCCGAAATGTATTATGTTCATTCCGGATCAGTTGATTCGGAACGTATTATGTATATTCTGGATCAACTAATCCGGAAGTGGATCAAATGTGTATTCTGGACAAAGTGGTCTGCGGTAAATATTGTTAGTTCCGGATCAACTGATCCGGAATACTGTAACACTCGACATAGTACGAATAAAAACGCAAACAAACCCTCAATCATAAATCCCAAAACCTTAAATCAAGAAATTCATACCTGAATAAAAATGTGTTTTCCTTTTCAAATAGCGCTTAAACCAACAAATAATACCCTAAAGACTTATAAGAATGATTAGGAATTTATAATAGGGAAAAATGTGAGAATTTGTGTTTGGCACACAAGAGTAGCAAGAAAAAAACACAAAAAGACAAGAAAATAAAAAAATAAATTCAAAAAATTTAAATCAAATAAGGATAAGGTTATATTAGAAATTTACAAAAAAATATAAACTTTGGGGGGTGAAAATAGCAAATGGGGGTGTTAAAAGAAAATGCTTAAATGGTGTTGTGTAAATTTTGAATAGATTTTATAAAAGTCAAACAAGTTGACTTGCCTACTAGAAGCTCATCAACTCACCATGTTGAATTCCTCGAGAATTTTGAATTCATCCGTTATAATTCATTTTCTTGTTGACCAATATTGCTTATTATTTTAGCATACAATATTAATAATTTTCTTTTTTAATTCTTTCTTTAAGTATGTGTTTCCTCACATACTTTTCCCAAATAATAATAAAATTCTACT
This sequence comes from Psophocarpus tetragonolobus, assembly GCA_037954015.1. NCBI lineage: Eukaryota > Viridiplantae > Streptophyta > Magnoliopsida > Fabales > Fabaceae > Psophocarpus > Psophocarpus tetragonolobus. The sequence continues at coordinate 47,738,069 of CM075692.1, read as the reverse complement.
TAAAGGCATAAAAAGAACATTTTAATTTATCTTTTTTTTGCAAAAAAAAAGAAAAAGAATCAGACTCTTACTTCTTGCTGCTATAAATTAGTCCTGCATAACACAACTCTAACCACCAAAATCTTTAAGCTGTGGAATCAAGCAGCAAACTCTAGCATAGAGCAATGGCCAGGGTCTTATCACTATTGTTATTGATTTTATTAAGCTCATTCACCATATTTGCTCAAGAATTTGCAAGTTCCCCGGACAGTCCGCATGATATCCATCCTGCAACTCCACCACAATCCCACCACCACAAGCATAAACACCATCACCGTCGCCATCATGGCCACCACAGCCGCCACCATTCCCTAGCTCCTACTCCTGCTCATTCTAATAGTCACCATGCAACTCACCCTCCACACCACAAGCACCACTCCCCAAATCCTAACTATTGGATTTGGTGATAAGACTCAAACTATAAATAAAGTTGGAACAACGCAATTCTTTGGTTAAACGATTTGCAAAGTGAATCCTTTCATTGCTTATAATAAAGCAGTTAATTTCATAATATCTTTGCTTGCTTCATCTATTATATACTCATTTCATAAAATCTATTTGGAAACCAATTTCAAGAATTGTTATTTGTTGATGAATTTGTGACAAGTATTTGTTACATAAATAGAATAAAAGAAATTTTATAATTATTTATAAAATGAAACAGATGAAAATTGAGTATTGAAGATCAATTTTTTAAGAAAATTTAACATGAAGACATTTTATAATTATTTATAAAACGAAACAGATGAAAAGTATTGGCATGTTAAAACGGAAGAAGATCAAGGAAGAAACTAATGTGTGACATTGCAAGGGTTTTCCCTATTATTCTATAATTAAAATTACACTGCCAACTCAATTTTGCATGAAATATATCACTTAGGTTTAAAGCCGAAGTTGTTAGGTTAATAATAAATTTGAACAATGATTGAAATAACAATTCAGGAAATAACCTACAATTTAACTCTTCTTTTGGAATTTTATTAGTCTATTCTCTCTTTCTCACCTGCTTTTAAGTATTAGAGAAAAGTAACGAAAAAAATTTCCTGCAAATTTTCAACTTATTAGATACATTGGAATGAAAAGGATGGATATGATCTCCATAAATCACAATTATGATTTCTTTGATTAAGATTTAAAGGTACATGATCAGATGTTGAAATTTTGTAACAAACTGCATCTTAAAATCTAATATCTAATTTTGAATGGTAAAAATTTGAGAAATTGTCATAAATTTACTATTGCCATAAGATACAAAACAAATTATATTGGTTTGAACCTAAGCAAAATTTTTAAGAAGTAGTCTGTAAATTTGTGATTGAATTGATTAGATTGTGGATAACTGAAGGAGCATGGCACATGCTGAAGGGTGAAGAAATGCTTATGTGCCAACATAACCTGTTAATTTATGAAGATATTATGATTGTCAATTTTATTTCTGAACAAATAATTAAAAGAATTTACTTTGTATTGCTAGAAATTTCGTTTTGTCCTGTTCGATTTTAATATTAATAACTCTAGCATGAAAATAAGAATTACTTGCTTTAATTTATTAAAAAGACAATTTTTTATTAAAATTAGATAGAGTTAAAAAGAAATATTTTCGATCCAATGTGATACTACTTAAGTCCACATGTTTGATTTAAATTTCAATAAAATTAGAAATTAATTGCACAAATATTCCAATGGTTTGAATTACCTTTTAAAGTCTAATTAAATTCTAGATCAAAGCCTGAGTGCATAAATGGTGTTGTGTAAATTTTCAATAGATTTTGTCAAATTCAAACAAGTTGACTTGCCTACTAGAAGCTCATAAATTCACCATGTTGAATTCCTTCAGAATTTTGAATTCATCTGCTATAATTCATTTTCTAGTTGACCAATATTGCTTATTATTTTAGCATAGAATGTTAATGATTTTATTTTTTAATTCTTTCTTTAAGTATGTGTTTCCTCACATAATTTTCCAAAATAATAATAAAATTCTACTTAAAGGCATAAAAAGAAGATTTTAATTTATTTTGTTTTTGGAAAAAAAACAGTGAGACTCTTACTTCTTGCTGCTATAAATTATTCCTGCATAACACAACCTTAACCATCAAAATCTTTAAGCCGCAGAATCAAGTAGCAAACTCTAGCATAAAGCAATGGCCAGAGTCTTATCATTATTGTTATTGATTTTATTGAGCTCCTTCACTGTATTTTCTCAAGACTTTGCAAGTTCCCCGGACAGTCAGCATGATATCCATCTGCAACTCCACCACAATCCCACCACCGCCACAAGCATAAACACCATCACCGTAGCCATCATGGCCATCATCACCACCACCACAGCTGCCACCATACCCCGACTCCTACTCCTGCTCATTCTAATAGTCACCATGCAACTCACCCTCCACACCATAAGCACCACTCCCGAAATCCTAACTACTCTATTTGGTGATGAGACTTAAACCCTCCAAACCACACTTAGTATTTCATTGTGTGTTTTTATTTAGTCTTTGTATTATGGGACAAATTAGTTTAGGATTTATTTTGGGACTTAAACCTTGACTTGTGAGGTCAAAAGTCCATTTCTTTCATTTTCTAGACACAAGGGTATTTTAGTCATTTAGGGGGGAGGGATTTACATTTCATTTGAGGTCCATTTAGGGTTCATTTGAGAGGCATTTAGCTCTCAAAATTTCAGGCAAATGTCCTAGAGGCCTCCCACCCTCTCTTTAAATACCCTAGGTTAGACTACATGTAGTCACTTTGGATATATTGGATATTTGAGAGGGTTTTCCTCATCATTCCTTTTCCTTAGTCATTTAGGGATCTCTTGGCCCCCTTCCTCTCCTCTCTACCTTAGAAGGAGCTTGGGTCTCCCTAGGATTGACCTTCACCCTCTCCAAGTGAAGTGAGCTAGCTAAAGAGACACCATCCAACCACCACCACTCAAAAACACCATTCTTTTGTCTCCATTTTTCATGAACCACTTTCACATTTCATAAGCCCCATTTTCACACCTATTTCAGCTCTTGAAGAAGATCCATTTCAACATCTCATCTTGGAGAAGAGTTTGTGACACCATGGAGAAGGTGGAGCCATTAAAAGTGTCTACAATGGTGCCTTCTCAAGTTGAAGTAGAGAAGTTGTTGCATAACGATACTATTTTTGAAGTCCACTTTAGTAGAAAAATGCCTCTCCTTTAGAACAACCTTCTTAGAAGGGACACTTCCTTCCAACCTTTAACAAACAATGCTTGTGCATTTTTTGCTTTTTTCTTTTTCTCTTCTTCTTCCCTTTTCTTTTTCATGATAAGTTGGTCCTCTAACCCTGGGTAGATGTAAGAAAATAAAACTTGAACTTTGTGCCTGAGTGGGAAAGGGTAATCACATTAGTATGGTCATCATGTTGTCATGGCTGCCCTAACAAAATATGAGCCGCTTCCATTGGAACTACATCACAAAGGATGACATCCTTGTGGTTCCCAATGGAAAAGGGCACCTTAACTTATTGATTAACTTCCACCTCCTTAATCTCAGTCAACCATCGAAGTCTGTAAGGCTTAGGGTAAGGAGCAGAAGTCAAGGATAGCTTCTCTACCAACCCTGTGTTGCAACAATTATAGCAAGAACTACTATCTACAATGAGAGAACATATTTGATCTTAAAATTTACATCTTGTATGAAATATGTTCTCTCTTTGAGATGTGCTAGGGTTATAAAGTTGGCTTCCTAGAAGCCTCCTTACCATCAACAAGTCGCCCTCACAATCATAAATGTCCTCTATGTGCTAGGGTTCACTTTCAATGTCTTGGCCCCTCATGATCATGGTCTTTTTATTGGGGCATTGGGAAGCAATATGGCCTCTCCCAAGACACTTGAAACATTTAATACTACTAGCCCTAGAACTAGTAGGGGATCCTCTCTATGCAATGAATGTTTTTCTTTATGCATGTTTGTGGGTTGTTCATCCTTGGGGTGGCCCATGGAAGATCTCCCCTTGACTTGGTCCTTATTTGTAGAAGAGTGGGAGAAGCTAGAGTAGTCCTTCCTAGAGGAAAACCTTTTCTTCAATTGTTACTATAACTTTATACAAATCTGAACCAAGTTATCTAGATCCCTATATGGAAATAGCTCAACTCTATCCCTTATCTCAAGGCTCAAGCCACTAAGGAACTTAGTTTCAGTGGACCTAGGCTCTTCAGTTATTCTAACCCTCATTATGAAAAGCTCCATTTACTACCTATATTCCTCAACACTCATATTGTGTTAACTTAATCTCTGCAACTTATCAAGGAGTTCCCTTTAATAATAAAAGGGAATATGCCTCCATCTCATGGCCTTTTTAAGATAATTCCAATACTCAACAGAAGGATCATGATAACAATGCCTCACATCCTCAAGAGAGTTCCACCAATACATAGCATGCCTTTGGAAGCTAAGGGTTGCTAATGAGACTTTTCTTTCTTCAGACACTTTAAAACATCTGAAGAGCTATTCTACCTTTATCTGCCAATCAAGGTAGCTTCCACATTTTCCTTGCCATGGAAAGGTGGGAGATCAATTTTGTTCTTTATGGTCTTGGTTTCTTCTCTCCCTAGGTCTAAACCTCCCATTATATCCTTCCTCCTCACTAAGGGAGCTAGACCTATTACCTCTTTTTCTTCTTTTGGCTTCTTCCTCATTTTCTTTTTCCTCTCTTCTTTTATTTTCTCTTTCTTTCTCTCTATTCTCTCTCTCTTATCTTTCAAACCTTTTTTTATTTCCCTCTATTCTCTCTCTAGTCTCTGTTTTTTTCTTTTTCATCTATTTCTAGTCTCTCTAGTCTAAGTCTCTCCTCCTTTTCTCTTGTCTCTTTTTCTTTTTCTTCTTTTCTTCTTTCCTCCATCTCTTCCCTCTCTTTCCTTTCTCTTTTCCCAATTCTCAACTCTCTTTTTCTTTCTCTTTCTTTTTCTTCCCTCCTTTTATCCTCTCTTGCCTTTCTTTCTTTTCTTGTCTCACTTTCTCCCATACGTCATTCCCTAAATTAACTAACATAGTCATGAAGAGTATTGGCCTTGGGGGAGCCCTCTTGGTTGACACTCTTGTTCAAATTGTGTCATAATAATGTGTAGGGTAAAGTCAACAAGATTCACTCATCTCCCTTTAATTGTTTTCTCACTAAAGAAGACAAGAGTCTTTGGAACTCTAGCCTTCCACCTAAAAAGTGAATTGAAAAACCAAATAAAACTAGCCTAAACAAATTTCCTAATGGTGCAAAGAACCTTTGGAGTTCAAGGCACCTCTACACGAATTTAAGCAAAGTAAAAGCAAGAAAACTAAAAGCTAAAAGTTTTAAACGTTCACCTAAAGGAATGAAGGGTGTACCACTCCCACTTCAAACCTTAAACGAGAATCTAAGCTATTAAAAAAAGGAGTAATCATTAAGGGCATCCAACACTCCATAAAAGAATAAGGGGCCATATTAAAAGGAATTAATAAAAAGAAAAATAAAGAAAAATATTCACTCCAAGATCCATCAAGTGTATGCACTCTTGTCTTGTTTCCTCCACCTCTTTGGCTTAGTTAACCTTTCCTCAAAATTCTACCCTTGTGGAAGGAATTAATCAAAACAAAAAATAAAGAAAAATATTCAATCCAAGATCCATTAAGTGTATGCACTCTTGTCTTGTTTCCTCCACCTCCTTGAGTCCTCATTGGCTTAGTTAACCTTTCCTCAAAATTCTGCCCTTGTGGAAGCCTCCCAACCAAGTTTTTCTCTACAAGAAAGTGGCACTGCAAACAACGTAACTCCAAGACTACAAGAGTAGAAGCTAAAAGCAAGAAAATGCTGAAAAAAGGAAAGGAACACAATCCAAATGGAAAGATTATAATGAACAAAACTTAGAAGGAGTAATTTGGAGACAATACTAAAATTAAGGGAAATGAAAGAAGGCTAAGTATACTAGAGAAAATCCTAGAAAATGGCTCTAGATTATGAATGAGGACTAAAAAGCATAAAGACACAAAAAAATTTCAAAAATTTCACAAAGAAACATGGTACGGCCGAAAGCTATGCAAAGTGCTCTCAAGAATTTCAACCAATTTTCAACACTCTTCTTGCAATTTTGAAATTACTTTTAGGTACATCTATTTTGTACTAATTATTTTTTTTGTATTTTGTTTCAATTTTCTTTTAACTTATTTTTTTTATCCTTTTCTTAGATGCACCTAGCTACTTGTTATTTTGCAAATTTTGAGTGATTTAATGGTAATAAGCGCTTGAGAAGAAAAGCAAGCTAAGGCACACAAAAATTTTAATGATAAGTGCAATTTAAGAAAAAACTTAAGCAACTAAAAAAATGTACTAAAGTAGAAGTGATTTTAGGCAATGCATCAAGAGTTTTGAATTGTCATTTAGAGCTACTTGTTCGCGCAAGTTTTTGGCTTTGAAATTCACAACAACTTTGCTTAAGCAATCCTCATAATCAAGTCACTTCAAATTTAGCACAAAAAGAGAGCTACTAAATATGACAAGAACAACCATATAGATGAAATTGAGCTACTAATGTTTTTTTTAGAAAAAATTTTGGACTAGAACATACTTGAACTAAAAGCATGAAGAACTTATTAGAGACTCAGACAAGAGGTGAAACCTCTTTGAAGCTCAATTTCAAGAAGCTAACACACTTTTTCAAAGCAAAAATTCAAAATAAAAAGGTAAAACTTAAGGAAATTTAAGACAAAATTAATAACTAAATAAGACTTCTAATAACAAAGCAACAACAATAAAGAATTAAAATCAGTTAAGGAAAAGCACAAATGAAGCCAAATCACCTAAAAGCACTGTGGAAAACGCCACCGAGGTATAGATTCACGATTTAGTGTTTCTTAGGAACTTCATTATGCACCAAAAGGACTCAAAACACAAGGTTAAGGTGGAAATGAGTTCTAAACACAAGAATACATAATTCAGAGGAAGAACAAGAAATTTTAACCGATTAAAATAAAAAAAAAGTGCATACAACACAATTTCACCAATTAAATGAAGAAAAAAATGTCTTAGAATTAAAATCAACCGAAAAAAATCACAATTAAACACAAGACAAGAAAATGATTATGGAACAACACGGATTGAATGAAAAAATTAAAAGAAAATATGGAGTAGAATAAGATGATAATTCGAAGAATTAAAGAAGATTGAGCAAAGAAAATTTAAAGAGCTCTCAAATTTAGAGAAAAGTTATTTTCATTCAAATGAGTGTTCATGTTCTCTCCACTCTTGTGAGAGTCCTTCATGCTATTATCAAGGGTTCCTTCCCTTGTGGCTAGCTTTACTCATGGCTTATAATCTACAAAGTAGAAGTGGCGCCTATCTCACCTCCATCTCCTAGTCTTCCACCTTCATTTCTTCAACCTTGGAATCTCTATGAGCAAGGATCTTGGGAGCATTCTCTTCATCAAGGATCTTGAATAACTCTCACAAGAGTAAAGAGAACGTGAACACTCTCTAAGAACAAACAGCTCTCAAATTTAGTGAATGTTATTTTCATTCAAATGAGTGTTAAAAACTACATGAAAGGAGGGGAGCTCCTTACATAGAGCTTATCATGGATCTATGGGCCTTACACTACATGAGTGTCCAACTCCTCTAATTAGGGAGAATTAGTTGGTTAATTTAGTGTTAATTGAACAGATGTCAATTTAATACCAAATTAATTCAACTAAGATCCAAACATGTCCTTAAAAAAAGGGATCTTTATTCCCTGTTGTTTGAATTTGAATTTTGGAGAAAAATGACATGGCACCTCCAAAATTCAAATTAAAATAAGAAGCAACAAGAATCAGCCAAGTAGGAGTGAGAAAACACATGTGGAGTGAAACAAGGGGACAAGGGGGCCCACATGTCTCCTACATGCTTCATGTGTTGGTTAGAAGGGTGTGAAGAGGAATTAGGGTTATAGAAATAAGATCCTACACATCCAAACTCTCTTGGACTAGCCCAAACTAATTAACACACTCCACAAAGAGACTAATTACACCTCCTAAAGAAAAAAAAAAACCTATAGGCCAAAATATAAGGCCGAAAATAAAACTAACTACACACTAAAATCCTAATGACCTAAGAGTGCTTATACAAGCCTAAAAATGGTTAAATTAATACAGTTAAATGGAACATGTCCTAAACTAAGCTCCTTAAAGCTTCATCTAAATCATGCTCATTTCTTATTAGTCCTAGCTCAAGCACATGCTAGGCGTGCATGCATCACTTGGCCTTAACATGGACGTCCAAGTCCAACCCCCCTATAAATAACCCCCTTTGAACATTTGAATGAAATTAGAAATTTGTGAGAGACTTTTGACTCTTCTTCTCTCTTCCTTTTAAGAGTGCTTCTATGGCTTTTATCAAGGGTTTTTTCTCTTGTGACAAGCTTCTACAAACTAGGTTGATCTCTACCTAGAGTAGCGCCTCCATCTTCATCTTCTTCCTATTCATCACACCTTCTTGCACCATTGGAACCTCTTGAAGCAAGATCCTAGGGAGAGCATTCCAAGAATGCATCAACATAGCTCCTACATGCTTCATGTGTTGGTTAGAAGGGTTTTAGAAGCAATTAGGGGTGTGGAAAGGAGAAACCACACGTCTAAATCCGTCTAGGACAAGTCCAACTAATTAACACACTACAATAAAGGGACTAAATACACCTCCTAAAGAAAATAAACCCTATAGGCCAAAATACAAGGCCTAAAATTATGAAATTACGCTCACTTAAAATATTACACAAACTACATAATTTGTTTACAAAATATTGAGGTTATGGCCCTATAGTCTTCATGAAGCTCCTTCTTAGCAATGTCCTCTCTCTAACCCTCCTAGCAAAGAGACCTTGTTAGGGAGGGTTGCATCGTAAGGGAACTTGATCCATTATTTTAGGATCTAGGTGACACATAAGGGAATGAGATTCACTAGTCTAGGGCCATGTTTGGATATTGCATTATAATTGTCAATTTTATATCTTAACAAATAATTAAAACACTTTATTGTCCTTAAATATAAATTTTTTTTGTCTTGTTAAGTTTTAAAATTAATAACTCCAACATGATAATAAGAATTACTTGGTTTAATTTTTAAATAGGCTATTTTTTTATTAAAATTAGATAGAATTAAAAAGAAATAGTTTTTATCCAATGATATACTATTCAAGTCTACATGCTTGCTTTAAATTTCAATAAATGAAAAATGAATTACATAAATGTTCTAATGGTTTGAATTACCTTTTAAAGTCTCATCAAATTCAAGAGTTCCTCCATGCATAACTGATGTTATGTAAATTTGTAATATATTTTACAAAAACCAAATAAGTTGACTTGCCTACTAGAAGCACATCAATTAACCATGCTGAATTCCCCCAAAATTTTGAATTCAATTGTTATAATTGTTTTTCTAGTTGACCAATATTGCTTATTATTTTTGCATACAAGGTTAATGATTTTTTTTTATTTCTTTGTTTAAGTATGCATTTCCTCGCATAGTTTTCCCAATCAATCATAAAATTCTACTTAAATGCTTAAAAAGATTATATTTTTTTAACAAAAAACTAGTAAGACTCTTACTTCTTCTATAAGTTAGTCTTGCATAACACCACCCCAACCACCAAAATCTTTAAACCTTAGAATTAAGAAACAAACTCTAGCATAGAGCAATGGCAAAAATCTTATCATTATTCTTATTGATTTTATTGAGCTCCTTCACCATATTTGCTCAAGACATTACAAGTTCCCCGCACAGTCCAAATCATATCCATCTACTAATTCCACTAGAGTCGCACCACCACCACAAGCATAAGCACCATCACCGATGCCATTATGGCCACTAGCACCACCACCACCATTGTCACTATTCTGCAATATAACTCTTCTTTTGGAATTTTATTCATTTATTCTTTCTTTGTGACCTACTTTTAATATTAGAAAAAATTAAAGAAAATTATTTGCTAGAAATTTTATAGCTATGAGATTCATTGGAATGAAAAGGATAGATATGCTCTCCATCAATCACAACTATGATTTCTTGGATTAAAATTTAAAGCTACATGATTAGATTTTACACTTTTCCAACAAATTCCACCTTAAAATATAATATATAATTTGTAATAGTAAACATTTTATAAATTATCATAAATTTACTATTGTCATAAGATACCCATTTCATAAAATCTATTTGGAAACCAATTGCAAGAATTTTTATTTGTTGATGAATTTGTGACAGGTATTTGTTACATAAATAGAATAAAAAAAATTAATGGATATTCTGATAAATAAAATTGAATATTGAAGATCAATTTTTTAAGAAAATCTAACACGAAGACATCTTATAATTATCTATAAAAAAGAAACAAATAAAAATTATTGGTTTGTTAAAACAAAAGAAGATCAAGGAAGAAACTAATGCATGATATTGCAAGGGTTTTCCCTATTATTCTATAATTAAAATTACACTGCCAACTCAATTTTGCAAGAAATCTATCACTTAAGTTTTAAACCCAAGTTGTAGGTTAATAATAAATTTGAACAATGATTGAAATAACAATTCAGGAAATAACCTACAATTTAACTCTTCTTTTGGAATTTTATTAGTCTATTATCTCTTTCTCACCTGTTTTTAAGTATTAGAGAAAAGTAAAGAAAATGATTTTCTGCAAATTTTCAACTTATTAGATACATTGGAATGAAAAGGATGGAGATGATCTCTATAAATCAGAATTATGATTTCTTTGATTAAGATTTAAAGGTACATGATCAAATGTTGAAATTTTGTAACAAAATGCATCTTAAAATCTAATATCTAATTTTGAATGGTAAAAATTTGAGAAATTGTCATAATGTTACTATTGCCATAAGATATAGAACAAATTTATATTGGTTTGAACGTAAGTGAAATTTTTTAAGAAGTAGTCTGTAAATTTGTGATTGAATTGATTGTATTGTGGTTCACCGAAGGAGTATGGCACATGCTGAAGGGTGAAGAAATGCTTATGTGCCAACATAAACTTTTAATTTATGGAAAACATTATGATTGTCAATTTTATTTCTGAACAAATAATTAAAAGAATTTACTCCGTGTTGCTAGAAATTTCATTTTGTCCTGTTCGATTTTAATATTAATAACTCTAGCATGAAAATAAGAATTACTTATTTTACTTTATTAAATAGACAATCGTTTGATTAAAATTAGATAGAGTTAAAAAAAAATATTTTCGATCCAATGATATACACTCAATTCCACATGTTTGATTTAAATTTCAATAAAATTAAAAATTAATTGCATGAATATTCCAATTGTTTGAATTACCTTTTAAAGTCTAATTAAATTCTAGATCAAAGTCTGAGTGCATAAATGGTGTTGTGTAAATTTTTAATAGATTTTATAAAAGTCAAACAATTTGACTTGCCTACTAGAAGCTCATCAATTCACCATGTTGAATTCCTCCAGAATTTTGAATTCATCCGTAAGAATTCATTCTCTAGTTGACCAATATTGCTTATGATTTTAGCATACAATGTTAATGATTTTCTTTTTTAATTCTTTCTTTAAGTATGCGTTTCCTCACATACTTTTCCAAAATAATAATAAAATTCTACTTAAAGGCATAAAAAGAATATTTTAATTTTATTTTTTTGCCAAAAAAACAGTGAGACTCTTACTTCTTGCTGTTATAAATTAGTCCTGCATAACATAACCCTAACCACCAAAATCTTTAAGCCATAGAATCAAGCAACAAACTTTAGCATAGAGCAATGGCCAAAGTCTTATCATTAATGTTATTGATTTTATTGAGCTCCTTCACTGTATTTGCTCAAGACTTTGCAAGTTTCCCGGACAGTCCACACGATATCCATCTTGCAACTCCACCACAATCCCACCACCGCCACAAGCATAAACACCATCACCGTCGCCATCATGGCCACCACCGCCACCATTCCCCAACTCCTGCTCCTGCTCATTCTAATAGTCACCATGCAACTCAGCCTCCACACCACAAGCACCACTCCCCAAATCCTAACTACTCTATTTGATGATAAGACTCAAACTATCCATAAAGTTGGAACAACGCAGTTCTTTGGTTAAACCATTTGCAAAGTGAATCCTTTCATTGCTTATAATAAAGGAGCTAATTTCATAATATCTTTGCTTGCTTCATCTATTATATACCCATTTCATAAAATCTATTTGGAATCCAATTTCAAGAATTGTTATTTATTGATGAATTTGTAACAGGTATTTGCTACATAAATCAAAAAAAGAAATCAATGGATATTCTGATAAATAAAATTGAGTATTGAAGATCAATTTTTTAAGAAAATTTAACACGAAGACATTTTATAATTATTTATAAAAAAAATAGATAAAAAAGTATTGGCTTGTTAAAACGGAAGAAGATCAAGGAAGAAACTAATGCGTGACATTGCAAGGGTTTTCCCTATTATTCTCTAATTAAAATTACACTGTCAACTCAATTTTGCAAGAAATATATCACTTAGGTGTAAATCCCAAGTTGTTAGGTTAATAATAAATTTGAACAAGGATTGAAATAACAATTCAGGAAATAACGTACAATTTAACTCTTCTTTTGATATTTTATTAGTCTATTCTTTCTTTCTCACTAACCTTTAAGTATTAGAAAAAAGTAAAGAAAGTGATTTCCTGCAAATTTTCAACTTATTAGATTCATTGGAATGAAAAGGATGGATATGATCTCCATAAATCACAATTATGATTTCTTTGATTAAGATTTAAAGGTACATGATCAGATGTTGAAATTTTGTAACAAACTGCATCTTAAAATCTAATATCTAATTTTGAATGGTAAAAATTTGAGAAATTGTCATAAAATTACTATTGCCATAAGATACAGAACAAATTTATATTGGTTTGAACGTAAATGAAATTTTTAAGAAGTAGTCTGTAAATTTGTGATTGAATTGGTTACATTGTGGTTAACCGAAGGAGCACGGCACATGCTGAAGGGTGAAGATATGCTTATGTTCCAACATAAACTATTAATTTATGAAAAACATTATGATTGTCAATTTTATTTCTGAACAAATAATTAAAAGAATTTACTCTGTGTTGCTAGAAATTTTGTTTTGTCCTGGTCGGTTTTAATATTAATAACTCTAGCATGAAAATAAGAATTACTTGCTTTAATTTATTGAATAGACAATCGTTTTATTAAAATTAGACACAGTTAAAAAAAATATTTTCTATCCAATGATATACTACTCAAGTCCACATGTTTGATTTAAATTTCAATAAAATTAAAAATTAATTGCATAAATATTCTCATGGTTTGAATATCCTTTTAAAGTCTAATTAAATTCTAGATTAAAGCCTGATTGCATAAATGGTGGGAAATTGCTTTTAATACTCCCCTATCTTCTATTTGAACCCCCCAAGCTTTACAATTTTTTTCAAAACCTAAAAATACCTTTTCTTTCCCTACTTGCATAACGAAGTACATTCAAATGGGATTCAGCTAGTATATTCCGAACCACATCATCCGGAAGGCAAATGAGATTCAACAAGTATGTTCTGGACAACATGATCCGTAATGTATTATGTCCATCCCAAATCAGTTGATCCGGAATGTATTACGCACATTCCAGATCAGTTTATCTGGAATGTATTATGTATATTCCGGATCAACTAATCCAAAAGTGGATCAAATTTGTGTTCTGGACTAAGTGGTCTACGGTAAATATTGTTATTTCCGGATCAACTGATTCGGAATACTGTAACACTCGACATAGTACGAATAAAAACACAAGCAAACCCTCAATCATAAATCCCAAAATTCTAAACCCTAAACTTTAAATCAAGAAAGTCATACCTGAATAAAATTGTATTTTCCTTTTCAAATAGCACTTAAATCAACAAATAATACCCTAAAGACTTATAAGAATTGATAGGAATTTACAATAGGGCAGAATGTGAGAATTTGTATTTGGCCCACAAGAGTAGCAAGAAAAAGCACAAAAAGACAAGAAAATAAAAAAATAAATTCAAAAAATTTAAATCAAATAAGGATAAGGGTATATTAGGAATTTACAAAAAATATAAACTTTGAGAGGTGAAAATAGCAAATGGGGGGTGTTAAAAGAAAATACCCAAAATTAAATCACTTTTAATTTAGTAACAATAATAAAAAAAAAATTCTGGTCTAGGCTTGCGCCCATTCTATTTAAAAAAAAATCAAATTTATTTTTTGAATCCATGATTACCATATTTGTTTTAGTTAATATAACAAAGAGTATATATATAAAATATATTTTATTTTAGTTACAATGCCTTAGTAACTTATAGTTTCCATAAAGAAATCCATTCATAATTTCACACAAAGAAATACATGAAATATTTGTTTATAGTTTCCCATTTAGAAAATCTATCAGTAACTTTAACGGTAATTTCTAAGAGAAATAAATGTTGGTAATCATCAGGAAGTAAAGTCCAAAGTAGTAACATGGAAAACTTATACCTAGTTTCACAACTAATTGTGTGCCTTGCTCTTATTAATTATTTGTCAATCCTTTTAATGCATGTTTTCTAACATGAGAGTTTCAGGTAGGATTTAGAGAAAATAAATTTTCTCTAGTTTCGAGAGGTTTAATAGAAAAGAGAAAGACATAGCTCATGTAGAACTCATTTGTCAGATGAACCTCACATGCTAGTTGTCAATACCCAATTTTTGTATGCATGATCCAAAACATTTTTACTGGTTTTCCCATATTAACCTCTTTTTTATTCCAACATTACAACCTTTTCTTGATTTTTTTACATGTCTGGAGACAATATGGATTTGTCTGAAACACTCTCCAGCCACCAACATTCACATATATTGCACCACAGCTATAAGGTAAAAAAAAGAATAAAAAATTGTTTTATATATGAAAAATCAGCTTTTGAATTTATAAGTAACATGAGAATGTAAGTATAAATATAGTTACAGAGACAAAAAGGGGAGACAAAGAGAAAAGAAAGACACACATTGATTCTAATCTAGGGTTTAGGGTTTAGTTTTGTTTGCTTAAGAAACAAAAAAAACTCATAAAATATCAAGACTCTTATCTAATACCCTTACAAAGCAATTTCTTTCGAATCTAAGTGTTGATTGATTTTTCTACATCATCAAACATTCACATTGTCCTCAGGTAATAGCTTGTTGGCTCCCATCCTCTCTCTTTACCGGCAAAGAAAGGAAAACCCATTTTGTCTTCCATTTGTTTCAACATTTATATTTGTTTCTGGCTTTGAGTTTTCCCTTAGTTTTTCTTGTTTCTATCTCTTTAGGCACAATTTTTCTTGTTTTCTCTCTCTTTGTGCAAGGTAAGGTCAATCTCAATCTCAATCTTATTTTCTTTTCTTTCTTTCTTTCTTTCTTTTTAGTTGTTGGCATTTGGGCTTCATCTACACCTTCCATTTTATTACTCTAACTTATGCACCGTAACGTCCATCTTTTAAAATATATTTTCCTCTTAATTGTTAAGTTTTCTCTTTCTGCACATTTTTTCCTCTCTGTCGATGTTTGTTAGATATTGATATAGATAATAAAAAGAAAAGTAACAAAACTCAATATATAAATACATTTAACAAAGAAATATGTGAATTCTAGTTATTCATTATATATATAAAGATACGTAAGAGTAAGAAATAATATTTGTTGAGCCAAAAAAATTAAAAATGGTAAAATACGATTCTTTTTAAATAATAAATTAATTTATTCTCAATAATAAGAATTTTCATGTTACATTTATAAAACAAAAAAAATAATATGTATATATTAAGGGTGAAATAAATATTTTTAAAAGTTATCTGATTTTGTACATTTAATTAAAGGTAACTTGTCTTAAACGGACATTGTAGGATGTTAATATCTTTTTTACGTGTAATTGACTCTGGAATTCAAAATTTTAATTATGTGAATCACTTTCTTTAAAAATTTTGTCAATATTTTCCTAAATAAAAAATATTAATCACAACTCCTCTAATCTTTTTAAGAGTTTAATTGGTATACACTGTCAGCGTAAAGATTTTTGTACTTTTGCACTAATATTCAATCAGAATTCTTTATTCATGGTAAATTTATTGATTTTACTCATTAGTATTTTAAAATTCATGATTAAAGGTTAATGTAAAGATTATTTACGTTGATTATGTATACCAATTAAACTTTTTTTTATGTACATTCTCCTAGTGGGTCTCTCCAATACCTGAGATGAATTGGATACATTCTTTTAGGGTGCGGTAGGCTTTGCACAGTGACAAATATTCTATTTATCTCTAATATAATTTATGGCAAAGATTGTTGTAGTTTAGCATAAAGATAAAGTATTAGGTAATTATTTTATAGCACAGTGTAGGCTTCGATACTACTGCCACTTTTAAAATATATTTTAATATATACATTATTTTAATTTAATATATAAATTTTTAAAAAATAATACATCTTTATATTGATTTAGTAAATTATCAAATTAACTATTTTATTCAAATTAGTATTTTAAGGTGTAATGATTGTGTATGTTTTATTTATGTATCAATGGTTATGGATGACATTCTATCATGTCTTTATCATTTTATTTATCTTGTAATTATGATTAAAATTTGTGTTATGTTCAAAAAATAATAATTTCTCAAAATGTTGTTAGGGTTAATTATCTTTTGAATAGATTTATGATGTAACTTTATTGTAAAACTATTATATTATGGTTTTTTTTCTTAATTTTTAGTTATACATTAAAAAATACAATATGATATTTCATTCTAATTAATTATGAAATATAATAAATTTTTATAATGTGTTCTACGATTAGAGAGTAGTGTTGGAGTCCTAGATTCTTGTATGATTCTATGAATTAATTTTTGCAAGAACTTCCATGATCATGACTATTTGACACATACCCATGGGTACAATCACAAGATTGAAATTTGGGATCACTAATTTAAATGTTTGTTTGACTACAATTTTATAAAACTGTTTTAAGTATTTTAGGGTTTGTTTGATTATATTTTTATAAAATTATTTTCAGTATTTTAGTATTTAAAAACTAAAAAACTCGTTTAATTAGTATTTTCTTAAAATAATTTTTAAAAATAGTTTTGATTTTTAGTTTAAAAACTAAAAAAGAAAACAATAGTAGGTAGTTTTGCTTTTCATTTTTGTATATTTATTTTAAAAATTAAAATACAAAGAAAATAAGTTTTTTTTTGTTTTAATTTACGACACTTATATAAATATTGACATTTTTTTTATTTTTACATATAAAAAATAGTTTTGTATCTACACTTACTAAACTTCTTTTTTCTTTTTTTTCATAAAACAATTCTTAAAAATTATTTTTCAAAAACAAAAATAAAATCGAATCAATTAAGGTATAGACTTTACTTTTATTCTCTTTTTTTTTTTTTGTATATCCACGTGGGTTAGCCTATGTTTCAACAATACCATGTATTATAGTCATTACTTTCTCTTATATGCATGAAATTAAATGGTGAAGCTCATTAACAAAGATGATTTCTTTAAACAAATATGGACAAAAGGGGTCCATCTGAAGGTACAATGTTAGCATGGAAACTAGAAGCAGAAACGTTGTCAACAAGGAAGAATCTTTGCAAAAGAGGAATATTAAGTGAAGAAGATGAAAGATGTGTTTTCTGTGACAAAGTGGAGGAAATAGGACAACATGTGCTTTTGAATTGCAAATTTTCTCATCAGGTTTGGATCATCTTAAGTGCTTGGTGGAAAATATTTGTCACTTCACAATTCTATTCGTGGTCATTGTAGCTAGTTCGTAGGGCTTATAAGAGGATCAACAACGTTGAACATGGCTTGGTCTTTAATATGGTTTCTAGGAATATTGCAAACATGAAAAGCTAGAAATGCTAAAATTTTCAAGAATTAAATCTTAGAGATCGATGATGTCGTTCAAGAAGTGCAATAAATAACATGAGATTGGTGTCATGTTTTGAATTTATCTTCACATTCATATGTGAAATGGGTAATGAATCTTAGGCACGGTGTATCTTCACAACCTTAGAGATCGATGATGTCGTTCAAGAAGTGCAACAAATAACATGGGATTGATGTCATGCTTTGAATTTATCTTCACATTCATATGCGGAATGAATAATGAATCCTAGGCACTATGTATTATAGTTGTTTCTAAGGTGCGTGTTATTTTTGTCTCTCTTAATGTTATGTATAACTTATTAGGTAGACACATCTTATGCATCTGCTTTGCTTCTTATTTTTAATAATATTCTTTGGCTTATAAAAACAAAAGGGTAACATACTCATCTTTATAAATTTCAGCCTTGATATATGTCACAAATTTACCTCAGTGGTTCTTGGTGTAGGAGTTAATGGCCTACAAAAATAGTTTTAAACTGTCAACTTCCATCTTTAGCGAATGTAATGTTAGCTAGGAGGAATCTGGTTATTGACCAATTGAGAGTGCTAGAGACTAATGAATTGGTAGTCATGATATCAGCTCTTCAACAATTGCACTAAACAGAGGTAAGAGATGAAATGAACTTGACTGAAAATAAGATACAATACAAGGAAATGATTATCAGGTTTACAAGGACATTTGTTGGTGTCTCGGAAAACTACTGAGAGGAAAACTAATTCTATGAGCTGAAGCCTACCAATGTCAGTGAGTATAAGGGTTGATGAAATTATAAAGAAGATGAACTGCGCATTACAAATGTGTTTTTTCTTTAAAACGAGAATAATCAGAATATAGTACATTAGCAGTTGAGTTTTCAAGATCATCATTTGTCACTCTTGTTAATTGTATAATCAACATCATTGAGAAAAATTGTTCCAAATATTGTGATGGCCAGCGTATGGCTCAATGGTTGGCATAGTAGCATCATCATCTTCACTCATGTCATACAATTGAGTTCTTTCTTACTGTATGTATTACTGATTTAGAGACTTATTGTAGTAAAATTCTTGGTTAAATCAGTGGTGTGGCTCAAGGACTCAACTAATTTGACGTTAAATAAGACTCATCACTCAAAAATTTCACTATGGGATGACTCTAATCATGTAGCACTCGAAGGCACGAACTGTGTTGCTATCCTAATTGGTTTTCTCATCTGATTTATGTAAAGGAAGCATATAAATGCTGATTGGGAGCTACAAGGCATTTTCCTCCCTTTAATGTGCATCAACACACCAAGCACATCATATACCACATGCACCTTGATCAAGCATTAAAAAATAATGCTTGGCTACAAACACATAAGTACTAAGCAACCATCACCAACCAAGGGTTCATAAGTCAATGTGCAGAAGCTTAAATTAAAGCTAAATTATAAAGTCACAACTTCATAATTATCTCTTAAGTTGAGATAAAGTAGAACGAAAAAATAAAAATGATCAAACAAATCATCCCTCATCTTTGACCAATGATCAACAAATCCATCAATATTAATGTTCAAAGCCAAGTAAAGAACTCCAAAACCAGAAACCATGACAACCAAGAAAAAGTTAACCACATTTAAGAAAAGGTAAGTAGTTGAAATAAACCAAGAGATTGTCATAACTCAAGGAAGAGAACGTCCACTGGATGCTGTCTTTTTATTCTTATGGAATGCTAAATGAATTTCAAAACAGATTTTTAACTTAATATAATTGTGATGCTAAACATTAAACAGAGAGATGCCATGAGACATATAACTAATGAATCTCAATATCAACTAATTCAACCGTAATAATGAATCTGAACATCCCTTATAATAACATAGATAATTTATAGTTTTAGAGATATATATAATTCTCTTAATTTCCCACAGAACCTAAAATGAAAAATCTGTTGAGCATAATTCATATCAGACATCAATGAACAAGTTTAGCATTTTATTACCAACTTTATACTTCTTCACTTTACTTTCTTCTCTCCTTTAAATTAATTCACTCGTTCTCCCAAAATTCTATTGAAATCTAAGAAACAAAATACAAAATTAAAGCTAAATTCTAAATTCACAACTTCATAACCAACCCATTTTAGCTGGCCTACTGAGTACAATGAAAAATGAAAATGATTAAATAACACACTCCACATTAAGCTGGTCTATTCACTATAATCATGCAAGAACCGCATCATGTACATGCCACATAACAGATAAGATTTAACACATGAGAAAACAAAACAACACCCCTTCTTTAACCAATGATTAACAAACTCATCAATGTTAATGGCCAGAACCCAAATCAAGAACACCAAATATACAAAAACCACGAAGAGCAAAAAAGAGTTCATAGCCATGTTTAAGAAAATGATAGAAATTAAATTCCCCCAAGTCTAAATTATGATTAGATACCTTCATATCATACCTTTAAATTTTCATCAAGGAAACCACAGTTGGGTTATGCAGAACAAATGATCCTTTTCTTTTCAGTAAATTTCATGAGATCAGCTCTTCAACAATTTATCATTTGTTCCTTTACAGAACAAATGATCCTTTTCTTTTACATATGAGGTCAATTTGCTTGCTTTTCCAATGAGTTTATTCGTCATTGGCGTATCACTTAATTAAAATCCTTTTACTCAAAATACAACAAAATTTTCAGTTTTATGTATTAGTTAATAACCATTTTGAGAATGTCTCTTTTATTTGTCTTCATCTCATATTTAACTCATTTCATATTTCTCTTCACTGCGTGGCAATCTCGAGATGATGTTGCTTGGTGATAAGGCTGAATGCAATAAAAAGTCTTATTAGCTAAACAATTTTATTTTATTAGATATTAATGTTATTATGTATATAGGCATAAACCAGATGTTGACACTGGCTGGTTGATACTTTTCGCCTTTTAGTGGTGGGAGACTATATAATAATATCTCTATTTCTAAATGTAATATGCATTTACCTAATTTATATTATTTAAAAATTGATAAATTTAGTTAAGATTATTAAATTTAATATTAACTTGTAAAATTACCCTTAAATTTAACATAATTTTCCTATTTCCATTTTATTTCTTTCTATTAACTAATTATGTACATTAATCCTAAGAGAAAACATTAATTATAAGATAATTGAGATTATTTTTATCACGATAACTTGAAAAAGTTTTATAAAAAATAAAAACAAATATTTTAAAGACAGAGACGGTACTAAGTAAAAATTGTGATAGTAGTGAAATTTTAGCTAAATAATCCCAAGAAAAATTTAACTATCTCTTTTTCTATGAAAATTAAGATGCTTTGTCCTAATTTTGTGTACATATTTAAAAGTAATGATGGGATGTCTTACATGTTATGTTTATGAACTAATAGACATCATTTTAGTAACGTTGAATGAGAACTATAGGTTATAGGACAAAAAAAAAGCAGCAAAAAAGCAGACAAATCACTAAGCCACCACTGATCACTAAGTGAAGAAGGAAGAAATGAGTAACAACTGACCAAAATTTCTCAACAGAACTTGGTCGCTAAATGAAAGAATAAAAAGAAGCAAGAATCCACAGAGAGATTGCTAGCGAAGAGATTTCGCTCAGCAAACTGCACTTGGTTAGGTCTATAAAAAGGGAAGAATAGTTCAAAAGGGAGGCATCTGATGTTCTACATATTTTTAATCTTCTTTTCTTTTCTTCTTTTCTCTATAATAAGCCACTTATGTGGGCATAGTTGGGAGTGTTGTTAGAAGCTTATTGGATACTACTTTGTAACTATCTTTCATTATATCTAAGTTCTTATCTCTTTTGAAATTTCCTTATGCTTAATATACATTGTGTGTCTAATCAACCCATAGCATTATCTGTTTGAATTCTTTAGTTGGAAAACTTTCATGTAATCTAAGAAAATAGGAAATTCATCATATAATGCTTGAACTTAGGAATAAGGTAAATATTTATATGTCTAAATCAGTAATTGTTCTGCGCATGTTAAATTATTGAAATCTATCGATTGCTAAGGATTATGGAAAGGTTTAAATAATTTAGTTCCTTATTACTAAGGAATCAGGATAGAAAAATTATTAACAATTTCAGGAAGTGATAAAAAAATATGAGAATTGATTAGTTGTTACAGATAATATAACAGTGATTTATGCTTCTGACTATTTTTATCCTTTAATACTAAAAAATGCTATAAATATAATTATCAATACTTTGAATCTTAAATTTTCATGTAGATAAGCTTGTTTTATAAAATTGAATATTATTCATAGTTGTCAATTTCCTATGGAGACGACCTGATCCAATCAGTTCCATACTATAATTAGACTGGTGCACTTGCCAAAAGTATAGTAGTTTATAAAAACTCTCAACAAGGTTTTGTTGCCATTGCCGAGGAATTGTTCAACTATTCAAATATTCATTTATTCTTATATGAACATATTTAGTTAATTAGTGTGTTCTAGAAATTCCTGTTAGCTGACCTTGCTTGTAGATGTATTGTTGATGTGAAGTAAGCGAGCTAATAAAAATTCTTCAACGACAACAACAAAATTTAGTCCCCCCATCTTCATCAACTTCTTCAAATAAACCTATTTGTTAAGACATGGTCGATGTAGGAACCTCAGGAGTAGGAGCAAGACTAAATGAAGGAAACAGGGGTGGACACAACAATGTGAAAAGAAGAAGAACATTGGGTGATTATGCCCAGTAGCAAGGTCCACGCCATTTCTCCAACATAGCAATTCGTCATACATCTAGAGCCATGGAAATGAAGCCAACCTTTCTCACTCTCATCAGCTCACAATAGTTTTTCGAGCTAGATCATGAAGACCCTTGCACTTGCTTAACTAACTTATATGAGCTATGTGGCACTATAGGAATTCCTAATGGAGATGAAGAAGTCATATACATGAGATTGTTTCCATTCTCTCTCGCAGGTAAAGCTAAGGTGTGGCTACAATCACATCCTTACCAAAGCTTAACTTGCTGGAGAGATGTAGAAAACAAATTTGTCCACAAATTTTACCCATCTTCTAAGTACATTAAAGCCAAGACTGAGATCACTACATTCCGTCAAGGACTAGAAGAGCCTTTCTGTGAAGCTTGGGAAAGATCTAAGTTACTGCTCAGAAACTGTCCTAATCATGGGTTTAAAGATATAGCCTAACTCAATTTCTTTTGCAATGAAATAAAGCCAAAAACCAAGATGTTATTAGAAGCAACAACAGAAGGTAGTATAATGTCTGCAACACCTAATGAGACTACCCAAATAAGTGAATCTCTAGCTAGATCAGATCAACAAGCTCAACATGGCAAAGGTGGAATGATGCATCTTAACATCATTGATGCTCTTCTAATGCATAAGAAATTGTTGGCACAACAAATTGAAACGTTGACCAAATGGTCAAGTTTCCATAGCAACTCCGTGCAGTAAACTCCCCATCTATCCAGCATAACTCTCCATTGCAATGTGATCTGTGTGGAAGAGATCACCCAAATGACTTCAGGGTCGAATATTCAAGTTTGCAAGAAGAAGAGGCCAACTACATGGGAAATCAAAACAAGAGTGGAAATTACAACTTCAGGAATTTCAATACTCCATTGAATTCTCAAGGAAATCAAGGTTGGAGAAACAACTTTAACCAAATTAAATTTTTTGTTGGAGAAATGAAACAAGTCCTTCCAGTCGACCTCAGCAACCATAGTCACCCTATGCAGCATTGAATGACAAAATAAGTAAGTTAGAAGATTCTCTGAATCAGTTCATTCAAGTTTCACTTACCTTTCAAAAAAGTACGGAATCTTCCATAAAAAATTTGGAAGTACAAGTAGGGCAATTGGCAAAGCAAGTAAATGACACATCTGGTAGTCCTTTCTTAGCTACCACACAAAACAACCCTAAAGAGCATTGTCGGTCTATTATTACCAAAAGTGGTAAAACAATAGGGAGAGATATAAATGAATCACTATTGAGAAGTGAGAAACGAAACAATGAAAAAGAATGTGAAGAAGAGGAAGGTGAAAGAATGGAGAAAAAATAATAAAAGTGTAGATATAGAAAAAGAAAAGTGTACATAAAATGCAAAAAGAAAAAGAAATGGGTGAAGTTGAAAAAGAAATAAAGAAAGGCAAGGAAAGGAAGTCAATACCTATCATAGGTTTTCCTACTCACATGTCCCATCAAAGAAATATAGGAAGCAACAATTCAACATATTCCTTGACATACTAAAAAGATTGGAGATCAACACTCCATTCACCGAAGCTATGGAGCAGATGCTAACATATGCAAAATTCATTAAGGAACTATTAACAAGGAAAAGAAAAATCCTGGAGGAATGAACAATAAAATTGGAAGCAAGATGTAGTGCCATCATTCAGAAAGCATTACTCCAGACGTCCAGAGATTCTGGGAGTTTCACATTGTCAGTTTCCATAGGCAATTTATTAGTAGGAAAGGCTTTACTTAATCTTTGAGCCAACATTAACTTGATGCCCTTGTCTATGATAAAAAAAAAATTAGAGATGCTGAAATCAGGCCAACTAGGATGACTTTATAGTTAGCAGACCGCTCTGTCAACTAGGATGTTGCAAATTATTTTTCCTTGTAATAATAAAAAATATGTTATACCTATCCGACATTAATTTGAGAAACAAGAGTAAAGTGTCAAAACCATAAATTTAAAAATGTTTATATATAAAAAAATAGTTTACATATTTCATAATGTGCAATGTTCATATAACATAAGACTAACAAATTCATAACAATTTAATTTATACAATAATTTGAGATGTATTACAAATAAAAAAACATGTTAGATAAAAATCCAAGTATATTTAACTTCTAACAATGAATTTTTTTTTACATTCCTCCAACGAAGAACACATTCCATTATTATAACCAATTCAACATATGACAACCACTAATATTTTTATTAAAATGATAATGTTAGTATGGTTAAATGAAATATAAGCTGTTAATTTATGAAAAACATTATGATTGTCAGTTATATTTTTTAAAGTTTTTTGTGTAAATATAAATTTTGTTTTGCCAAGTTTCAATATTAATAACTCTAACATGATATGAAATAACAATTACTTGGCTTAATTTATTAAATAAGTTATTTTATTGTTAAAATGGATAGAATTATAAAAAGAAATTCCATTCAATGATATACTATTCAAATCTACATGTTTACTTTAAATTTCGATGAAATAAAAATTAATTTCATAAATATTCTAATGATTTTACTTATTTTTAAAGTCTAATTAAATTCAAGAGTCAAAGAATAAATACACAAATGGTATGTGTAAATTTGTATTAGATTTTATAGAAGTCAAATTAGTTGACTTGTCAATTAGAAACACGTCAATTAATCATGTTGAATTCCTCTAAAATTTTGAATTTATTTATTATAATTGTTTTCCTAGTTGACCCATAATGCTTATTGTTTTAGCATACATGGTTAATATTTTTAAATTCTTTGTTTAAGGATACATTTCCTAACATAGTTTTTCCAATCAATAATAAAATTCCACTTAAATGCATAAAGGGAAAATTTTGTTTTATTTGACCAAAAATCACTAATAGTCTTAGTTCTTACTCCTATAAATTAGTCTTGTAGAAGATGCACTATCTCGACCATCAAAATATTTAAGCCTTAGAATTAAGCAACAAACTCTACCATAGAGCAATGACCAAAATCCTATTGTTATTGGTTTTAGTGAACTCCTTAATTGTATCTGCTCAAGATGAGATTTTCCCACCCCGTCCACATCATACCCATCCTGCAACTCCACCACAATCCCACCACTACTATCACAAGCATAAACACCATCACCACCGCAATCATGGCCATCACCACCATTCTCGAGCTCCTGCTCCTTCTAATGGTCACCATGCAGCTCACCCTCCACACCACAAGCACCACCCCTCCACTCCTAACTACTTTATGTGGTAATAAGACTCAAAATATATGTCTCACTCATCCATACCCAAAACTCTTTTATGAAGCATTTTCATTTGGTTGTTTTTTTTTTTTTCAAAGGTTTTAGAATAAGTTGAAGTCCGTTGCAACAATGTAGTTTTTTGTTTAGCATATCCAAAATGAATGCATTCATTGCTTGTAATAAAGAAGTTAATTTAATAATTTATGTACTTCCTTTGTCTATTATTTCACTTCATAATTTCTATGCTAAAACCAATTGCAAGAAATGTTAATTGTTGATGAATTTGTGAAAGGTATTTGTTATATAGTAGAATAAAAAAATTAATGGATATTCAGATGAATAAAATTGGGTATTCAAGGTCAATTGTTTTAAAAAAAATTAAAACAAAGAAATTTTCTAATTATTTATAAAACTAAACAATTAAAAAGTAGTTTGTCCTGTTAAAAAGGAAGAAGACAAATAACAAAACCAAAGTGTAACATCACAGAGGTTTTGTATTATTCTATAATTAAAATTATGGTAAACTATGTTTTTTGGTACATGTGTCATTACCCAATTTTGTTCACGTAAGCAAAGAAAATAATAGAAAATGATTAAAAAAAGGAAAACAAATTAAAATGTGATAGTTGAACCTTTTTAAAAAATATATAAGTCCAATAAAATAAATAAATTAAAACTATAGAAAATTACAAAATATGCATATCTTATTTTAAATTAAAAAGGACAAATAAAAAAATCATGACATCCTCTATTCCAAATTGATGTCTCATTTTCTATCCCAATCAATCAATAAACATCATGTCATTTAATGAATTTTCTTTTATAAATTTGCAACTCAGATAGCTCGTTAAATAATATGTCATTTATTTATTGGTTGAGATAGAAAATAAAATATCAATTTGAGACTGAGGATTTCATTCCTACACATTGGACATTCTACTTTTCTTTTACTTTATGCCTTCATCTAGTCTTCTCCTTTCCCTATTCTCTGTCGTGCCACAACCATCAAAAGATTTCCAAAAATCATGCTTCAAAGCAAACTTTCCAAGAAATGAAAGCACCCAACTCTATAAAATCACCATCACTCTTCCATTCCCATTAACTCATGCTTCCTCATATTCACCCTCGGAAGGCATCCACTACCACCCTTGCATGTTCTCATTCATAATCCACGACTATTCTTATCTTCAAACTATACCATGAACCAATATATATACAAATAAAGAGGGAAGTATGCTGGTTCTAATGCCAAATGACAATGAAATAAGTCTCTTCTTCATGTCCAAGTGTTCTTGGTGTGGTGCAGGTAAGCATAATTATTCTTTCTCTTTTGATCATTTATTGAATGATATGTTGCCTAATGTACTAGTTTTGCCACTTCCTTTCTTTCTGTATTAGTTTAGTTAGTTAGTTTTATATTGATATCCAATCATATCCCTTAATTCAAGTAAATTTGTTGATTTTAACAATTAATACTTTAAAAGTCATATAAAATAAAGGATATAATTGAACATGAAATTATACTCTATTTTTTATCAATTTACATTTTGTTAGTAGTTAAGCGCCTGTTTTTAGAGGTTTTGTTAACGTGCATTTGTCTTTTCAAATTATAATTATATATTTCATGTTTATGTCACTTGATATATGTTATTCCATTTATGTGGAATTTTGAGTGTAAGTGATGTGAATCAAAATTCACTGCCCACATTATCAAAGAATGGTTTTAAGAATTAGTGTCTGGCTTGTCTTTCCTAGCACCATTAATTATGTTTTAAGACTGGTTTTAAAATATGTTTAAAAGTAAATTCAAATGTAAACTTTAGTACAAAAATATAAAATATAGAAAAATAGTGCTTTAAAACTATAAAAAATTTAGAATGATTTTGACGTTCATGCGGTTAAAAGATGCATGTTTCAAAAAATTTTAAGTTTCAAAACAATATTTAAAAATATTTTTAATATTTAATTAAAAATAATATTATGCTAAAAATACTTGACAAAGCATAAAAGGTGAAACATATAAAACATATAAAAAATAATTCTTTAAATTCAATAATATAAAAAATATGTTAAGTATAAATATATATATATATATATATATGAAAATTAATAAGATAAAAAGTAATATATAAAAAAATAAAAATAAAGATAAAGTTTAAAATTTTGAAAAATTTAAGTTTCAAAAAATAATATTTTAAAATATGTAAAATTTAATTAAGTAATTTTGGTTTGAAAATATCTAAGCAAAAAAGACATATATGCTAATTAATAACCTTAAAAAAATATTTTAAAGTTAATTAAGAAAGCTACGTTGTGTTTAAAAAATACTATGAAATAAAAATCTTAAAAATATTATAAAATATAAATTTCAATTGAAAGGGGTGGGAGGCATTACCTACGTAGGTGACATGTGGGCGAGGGTAGGTGAGGATGGGGTAGTGGGGGTAGGTAGGAGAAGGGAAGATAGAAAGTGAAAGAAAAAATATAAATATTTTTTTTCCCAATTTGTGGTATCTTTTAGCCACCACAAAATGTAATAAAAATCATAAAAAAATTAATTAAAAATAATAATAAATAGAGTAATACATCATCATTTAAAAACTAACATAAATAGAAGAACTAAAATGTTAGAGGAAAAAAATATTTGTACACCTTGATCTATCAAAAACAAGTTTCAAAATCATAAATTTGATATAGTTCATGTACCGATTCCACAATTTATCTTATTTTATAATTAATTTTTTTATGACATTACAACTTAATAGCTAAAATAAACATAATAACTAAAATGTTATATGGAAAAATTATTTGTATACTTTGATCAGTCAACAAAAAATTTATGTATCAAAATTATAAATTTAAAAAAGTTCATATACAAAGAACACAATTTATCCTTAAAATTACATTGTCAACTCAATATGACAAGAAATATATAGCTTAGGTTTAAAGCCCAAGGTGTCTTGTTAATATTAAATTTGAACAATGATTGGAATAATAAATAAGGAGATAACCTACAATTTAACTATTCTTTTTGGAAGTTTAGTTTATTGTAGCTTTGTTATCTATTTTTTAGTATTTAAAAAAAGTAAAAAAAAATTATTTGTTTGAAATTTTGAACTTATGAGATTCATTTGAAAGAAAATGATGGATAGGTTCTCCATCATTCACAACTATTATTTCTTTTATTAAAATTTAAATGTACATGTTTATATTTTGAACTTTTTCTAACAAAATGCATGTATATTAAAATCTAATATCTGGGTTTGAATGGTAAACATTTGATAAATTATCTTGAAATGAAAACATGGCCATCGCTAAATGATAATCATGTTTATTGCATTTGTTATATAACAAGCAACTTCAACCATAAATTTAAAAATTTCAAGATGAAGTAAGATCTACTAATAATGCTATATTTTAATGTGTTGCAATATTTATTATTGACATAAGATACACAACATATTTATATTAGTTTGAACATAGGCTTGCAAAATTTTAAAAAATAGCCCCTAAATTTGTTATTGAATTGGTTAGATTACAATTAGCTAATGGAGTATAGCATATGCTAAAGGGTGTAGATATGTTTGTATGAAGGCAAACTTATTTGAGAAAGTTGTCAAAATTTTAAAAGCTGCAAGAAATGTTAATACTATGAGTTTGTAAAAAATAAAGTTGATACATTCATGTACACGTATTGTTAGGTAAGACATCTGATAAAAAAATTTGATGTTGCAAAAATATTTAATCATTCAACTCAAAGACAAGAAAAAACACGGACACACTACAAGAAAGAATGTAATTCACAATGAATTTTTCACAATAATAATTGAGTTATTGACAAAGATAAATTTTTGACAAGGATATTTCATCATTTTTTGGATAAAATTTTGTTTTTCAGTGAAACCAATAATATTGTGGAAAAAATTATACTTATCCCAACAACAAAAATTGTCATTTCTAATATAGTTGCAAAAAGTGTTTTTTTATTCTAGGGTGCTTGTTGTTACTATGAAAAATATTACTTAATACTAATCATGTTTACAACTGCCGTAAAAAGTTATTTTCTATGTCAATGACGTTATTGTTGTTAGAAAAGATATTTTTCTATACCAAGAACATATTATATGTATTTAAAAAAAGTATTACTTAATGTCAACAATATTCTTTATGGTAGCAAAAAAATATTCTTCTATACCAACACAACAACTGTGATACAACAACGAGGGTTCTTCAATTATCTTTAAATGCATGGAAATATAGGAAAAAATAAATATATAGATAATACAGAAGGTAAAATTGGGGCAATCCCGCATAAATGAAAACGTTATACAGTGTTTCAAATAATTTTGTAGGCAATTTTTCATTCTTTTTATTTGTTTTATATTATTGAAAATTATCTTTTCATGGATGAATTTTTAAATTTCTTTAACCATCGATATCATGTTTACGCATTATCTTAATATTCAAATAACAAATTAATTTTTTTCAGAATGTTATAAATTCTCTTCAAATGCAATTCACCGTTTAGAAAAATTTATTATATATTTAATATAAATTCATTTCAATTAACTAATTGATTTAACAACGAGCCTGTGCGTCACACAGGTTATCAACTATGCATACACATGTTATAAATTTTTTAGTTTTCTTATTATTTCATATGGTAATCCTTCTAATTGTAGCATTCTATCTTTCTACTTATTTGTCAAAAGGAAATTATATAGTTGCTCTTTGCGTGTTTGGTTGTAATTTTATGTAGTTATCCACCTTAAAATTTATTTCTAATTCTTTCCCACAAAAAAAAAAAGCACTTACAAGAAAAGTATTTTTTTAGTAATATAAAAAAATGTACATCAAACTTCCACGTAAAATCACTTGAAATGATATTTAAGTTGTAAAATTTTTTTATTAAAATCTCCTATCTATTCGTAATATGACCATATAATAGTATATAAATAAGTATAAATCTCATGTTACAAACCGATTTTGAGATATTGAATTAGACTAAATTTCACTTTTTATAATATATATATATATATATATATATATATATATATATATATATATATATATATGATATCAAAACCTATTTTAATAATTTGTTATTTGTTGGGTGTATTGTGTCACTTACTATCTAGCTATTATTGGACTACTTACAAATGTTAAATTTCATGTAAATCTAATCCTTGGCATGGAAAAGTGTGTTGAAAATAAATTTATGAGGTTAAGTTAGACTTAATTTTTATATTTTTAATAATTTATATTAATTAATTAACTAATTTATCAATTAAAACTATATAAGAGCACATGGTTGAAGTTGGATATTATGACACTTGTAACCACTGCTCACATCCCATTTTATAAAATTGTTTTGAATAAATCTTCCATCTTAGTCCCATTCGTATTAAGCATATGTTTACTTTACTATTGCACATACTAATAGTGTTGACGTAGATTATCATTTCTAATTGTAAAGGAGATCATTGTCATCAAACCAATTCCTTATAATCAAGGTGTGCTGTAAATTTTTGTAAATACATATAATAATATTTTAAATTTTACTATTTTCTATTATATAATATTTAAAAAATAAAAATAAACAATGATATCCTCAACTTCACTTCGAAGACAAAAGAAACATAGATAATATTGTGCATTTATATTCTTTTATAAAAAAATAAAAATACACAATGCCAATGTCAAGTTGTCAGCTTCTACACGGATGTAATTAAAAATATTATTTTATAAATTGATTATCATCTTACCAAATTCAAGCTATTAAATTGAGGTTTTGGAAGTAATGTTGTATATTTAAACTAGTATTACATTTTCACATGAATCTTTTCTATTGTGTTAAGTGGTTGTGAAAGTTTTTTATTTTATTTCATTTTAGAAACTATTATCTTATAAGTTGAGGTTTGAGAAGACATATCTAGTGTTTTTAATAAAATCTTGACAAAAAAAATTATAGAAATATTTTTAATTTACCCAATTATCAAAATACTTTTAAAATTATTCTAAAATTTTGATTAACAGTTGGATAACAAAAATGCAATCAATAGTTGGATAGGAATATTAAAAATGGCTTCATGCAGGCACTAGTACATACTCAAAAGGACATTGGAAGATAAAGAGTTCTTTGGGCAGCAACATTATGAGTAGGAATTCACTTATTTTGGTTGGTTAACTTTGTAACTTTAATTTATTTTAAATTATTATAATAATTAAATAAACTTTTTATAGTAAATAAAAAATTTGAACCATTATAATAATTTTAAATAAATTAAATTCATTAAAGTTATCAATCACTTATTTAAATCTCAACATTATGGATAATAGGAATACAAGTAATTAATGTAAGTTTTTTGTTTGTGTAAGTTTGTCAAAATTGTTAATAATTAATTTTTTAACGTAACAAAAAAAATCAACTTTTATATAACAAAATATTATAAAAATATATAAAAGAAAAAAAAAGTTTAGTTTTATAAAAAAAAATAAAATTTAAGCTAGTATCCCAAACTTAACTTATTTTACAAAAAGCTTACACTTTAATTTATAATTAAAAAATTTTCTAATATACTAAGTTGATGCAATAGAAATGTGGAACCCGTGTTTTAGTATATATATTTTTGTTAGTATTTAGTATATATATTTTTGTTTTTATGATATTTGATTTTTTATTTGAAAATTTGTTTAATTATTAAAAATAGATTTAAAATAATAACATGTATGAGATTTTCTTTCCATTTTATGATTTTTTTTATATTTTTTGCATAATATTTTTAATTAATAACACTCATAAATATTCTTTTATTGTCGTAATGTTACTTTTATAAATATATCTGCTAAAATAATTAAAGTATTAATGGCAAAACTTGAATTTATTTTCTCCAAATATTGTAAAGATATTGCAACTAATAAAACGAAAGTTACAGTTTTCTTTAGTTTTTAGTCAATGAAATATAATATGAATGTTTCACGTAATGATTAATTTATTTCATAAAACTTAGTTATTAATTTAAAATATTTATAAAAATAATAATAAATATATTATTAAAAATAGGTATTAAAGCATTGATGTCTACTTCCAATTAGTAATAATAAGATATAATGAACACATGTACCGCACTAGTTCTTTTAAGTAATTTAAATTGATAATTCGTTTGTTACTTTATTTAAAATATTTGTTCTATACATGTATATGAAAATCGCATTGATTGTCTATTTTGATTTTTTAAAGTGACAGTAATACAATAACTTTAAACGTAGACTAAGAGGAAAATATCATAAATGTAATTAATTATCGAATGAAATAACCAAAAAAAAGTAATAAAATAACTTTGAAATGATATTTAGTGGATGTTGTGATCATCAAAATTAATTGCAAAGATTATGGAACAGAAGAAATAATTGCATTAGTCATTAATGGTAGCTGTCCTACTTAATTTATGGGCGTCCATAATGCTCATTCCATTAGTCATTAATGATTTATTTGTAAATTAAAGTTAAAAAACCACAATTTGCCAACAATGCAAGTAAGATAATAGAGAAGAAAACTCATCTTATTGTATTAGTAATCAAACTTTAACTAACTTTTTTATATGGCTCAAATGTAGTCAAGGAAAAATAACCATACTAATTTTGAACATGAGTTTACAAGTAAATTTCGTAAAAGTGAAAAAAAAGTTTAATCTAAGTGTAAAAAAGTTTTTAACAGGTAATTACAATCATTCGTTTATATGACCTTTAACGTGTAAAAAAATATAAATTTTTTTTATACTGAAAATATATAAGTATTTTTCTCGTAAACAAATTGATAAGTAAAAATATTCATAAATTTGATGTCATAAAATTTTTTACTTGAAAAATGCTGTCAATGCTCACTTATGAAGTGATTCAAACTTATATCTCTTGTCACGACTCTCCAACAAGTGGCACAAAACTTAATTATTTATATTAATTTCTTTACTATATTTTTTTTTTCATTTTAAAAGAATTGAATGGATGTTTTATTTTATCACAGTAATATAATGTTTTTGTTTCATGTTGGGCTCATTCAATTTTATTCAGGTCCATTTCATTACCCCGTATCTAACCTGCAAAGTCTGAAAACTGTTAGGTGAAAAAGAAATGTTAACAATAATTAGAAATAGCTGCAACAAAACATATAATAACGTTAACCTTAAAAAGAACAAAATGGACATTCAACTTCCATTTAAAGTTTAAACACACCAAAAGTACATATTGTGTGTAATATTAAAAAGAAAGACACATGTAAGTGAGAATGTTCCAAAGAAAATACCATATCAGATATATATATATATATATATATATATATATATATATATATATATATATATATATATATGTGGGTAAACAATGTTGACACATTTTACTGTGCTTAAAAAACATAGAAGTTACTCATATGATGGAGTTAGTGAGAATGTTGTTAGTATTTTCGACAGCTTCTTAATTTAATTTTGCTTAAAGAACTTCATTCATCTTCTGCGTGCAACAAATACAACTTATGATGAGCTCCTCCTTATTAGAACAGAAGATCAATTATTAGACATGTGAAATTAGTTTTTCATTTTTAATGTTTGATGAAGCCAACATCGAAAGTAATGTCAGAGAAAAGTTACCAATTGCTACTTTGAAGCTGTGGTTCTTCAGTGAAATTTGAAAGTCTCATCTTTACTGATTAGACACTTGGCAAACTTAACTTTTACTTGAACACTTGTGCAACAACACATTTTCCAGTTTTTTTTTATAAATCAAAGAAATTTTATTAAAAATAAAAATTAAGCAAAATACAGAAGAAATGTCTACTTAACATAATGTTATTATAACACATAACAAACACACCTGGTTCACTGTTTCCAAACTCCACCAAGTAATAGTATTCAGTGTCTAATTTGTGTGGAGGATTCCAAAAAATATATCTGTGATGTTAAACATTAAACAGAGAGATGCCAATGAGACATATAACTAATGAATCTCAATATCAACTAATTCAACCATGACAATGACTTTGAACATCCCTTATAACAAGATAGATATTTTCTAGTTTTAGAGCTAAAACACAGTTCTATTAGTTTTCCACAGAACCAAAAAAAAATGTGATGAGCATAATTCATATCAGACATCAATTTCTTGAACAAGTTTAGCATTTTACTACCAACTTTATACTTGTTCACTCATTCTCCCAAAATTCTATTGAATCTAACAAAATACAAAATTAAAGCTAAATTCTAAATTCACAACTTCATAACCATCCGATTTAGCTGACCTATAGAGTACAATGAAAAAAGGAAATGATCAAATACCACACTCCACATTAAGCTGATCTGTTCACTATAATCATACAACAACCACATCAAGCACATGCCACATAACAAATCAGATAAGTTTAACACATGAGAAAACAAACAGCACCCCTTCTTTAACCAATGATTAAGAAACACATCCAGAACCCCAAATATACAAAATCCTCAAGCAAAAACGAGTTCTTAACCCCCTTTAAGAAAAGGATAGAAATTGAAACATGTGATTAGATATATACCTTCAAATTTTAATCAAGGAAATCATGGTTGTGGTATGCGGTGCAAATGACACCTTTCTTTTTAATAAATCTCATAAGATCAGCTCTTCAACCATTTAACACAAGTGAGGTAACAAATCGAAATAACCTGACAAAAAAATTAGAAAAGAAAATGAAGAAATAGGCGATTTAACAAGTGAAGAAGAAATTAAAATGAAGTAAAGTTACATGAAAGGCTACATGGTATTGAGAGGGAACAATTTCTAACAAAGTGGACTT
Source organism: Psophocarpus tetragonolobus (assembly GCA_037954015.1). NCBI lineage: Eukaryota > Viridiplantae > Streptophyta > Magnoliopsida > Fabales > Fabaceae > Psophocarpus > Psophocarpus tetragonolobus. Next base: position 47,702,331 of record CM075692.1, on the reverse strand, counting down.
AACAATAAGAAATTTGACCAGTGAGATAAACGAGGATGTACTTATGTGTGTAAAGAGATGGAGTTGGGTCACCTTTTATAAAGGGTGATGGCTTTACAAAGAAGTGGAAACATATTACTTAGAAAACTACGGTTTTGAAAGCTGATATTAAAATCAAGATACCAATTTAGTAAAATTAATCATTAAACAAAAATAATTATTTTTAAGTAAGTGGAGATCTTATTAATGTGTAGGAACAAATCAAATTAATCTACTATTTAAAAAAATAATAATTTTTTATTATTTTTTTTTAACCCAATATTTAAACATAAATATTATGATAAAAAAATGTTCTAAGATAATAAAATATGATGATTCATTGGAGTTAAAAACAAAATAGATCTTTAAGCAGTTGGGTTCATAAAATGTGATTATCTTCTAAAGATGCTTTTAGACTAAAGATGATGGTTGGTCTGTTATTTAATGTGGTGAAATAATAGATAGATAACAACACAAGAACATCAATGGTAAATAAAAAGTTATGCTATTATTAACGTATTATCATGAGATGAATGACGAATTTACGGATTCTGAGTATCTCTCAAATGAAAAGACTCAACAAAAAAATTTTAAGCAGTTTTTATATAAAAAATAAATTAACTAAAATACTTACAGGTTAAGGCTTATAAAAAAAATAAACTAAATAGTATAAAAAAAAAAACACGCATTAAAAAGATATTTTATTTGATTATGCTATAATTGCATCTTTATTCAAAAAGTAAAATATAAGCGTTAGTCTGGTTCAAGAAGAATTGTTTTATAAAGGAAATTGAACTTATCAAAACATGCTATTTAATTAAAAGATAAATAACTTTATAAAAAATAAAAAGTATTGAGATATAAATAGTTGATTTGACATTCAATAAATAACATGACATTGGGTTTGATAAAGACATTTAACAAAATACAATAAATTGTACTCCTATCATTGATTTTCTTTGTCATTTCATGCAGCAAAAATTAATTGTACATTCATAGTTACCTGGCAAATATATATCAAAATCATGACTATTGTGTTGAACCTGCGTGTACACTAATTCCTTGTATTCCATATATAATACTATAGTAGGTCCCAACCACTTATAGCAATGTTTCCAAATCAAAACATTTTTACTTGCGTGTGATCATGGATTGACAAGGCAGGGAGTCAGGAACCATGGTCCTTCCTTTTTTCAAAAATTTTTTTATATACTATGATTTTATAATATACATATATATTTATATAATATGTTGAATTGATGTTATTTAATTTTTAAACAGCAGCAGCAGCGATATCACATACATATATATATATATATATATATATATATATATATATATATATATATATATATATATATCCAAATTTCATGATAATTCTTTTTTCTTTATTGAAACCTATTATTAATTTCAATAAATAATTTATTCTCTTTATTTTTTTATTTCAACAAATAATTTCTTTTATTTTCTTTAATTATTTATTTAACTAAAAAAATTATAAAAAAAACCATATTTATATATATATACAAGTCATATTTACAATATTACATATTTTCAATATATATAGGAAATTTTTATTTTTATGTGCAGTTCTTTCCTTTACTTACTTTTTTTTTTTACTCCGATATTTACATGGTCGGTGGAAAAATGTTTAACAATGAATTTATATAGTTAGTGGATGGTAAATAAAATGTAACAACTATTGATCATTCAATCACTACGGGTCCCCATGATCATCACAAGTACTAGAGTGGAAACACTAGTCCCTCTAAACAAGAAATATTGTTCTTAGAAATATTGTTGTAATTACTGCAGAAAAAGTATTCAGCTAATTTGTCGTGTCCATCTTTTAAATTTCGCATTTCTACTTTTTTTAAACAAGAAAATAAAGGAGTGAGAACAATTACCATGTAAATACTTTATATAATAACAATTTAAATAACAGAAATTTAAATAATAAGAGAAATACAAATATCCATATTTATATATACAATAATATATATATAAATATTTTTTTAATAAACATATATATATATATATATGTATATGTATATTTTCTTCTAGAAATTTGAATTTTTTTTAGTAACTAGTCAGGATAAATGAGCTTCTTTACTATGGTTTTTTTTTTAAGATATAAAGATATTTCACCTTAAATATTGACTCATTTAAATTCTCAAGGTCAAACATCCAACTACAACTAAATTCAAATCTTTATTTAGGATTAAAACTTTTATTAAATTTTTTTGTTATATTTTTATATAATAAAAAATATAACCATTACATTTAAAATAAAATGGTCAATAAAAAAACTAATTTAATAAATCAAATAAAATTATGAACAACAAATTAAATAATTATAACTAAAAGTAACATAATAAAACGAGGTCAAACAAGGTCAGAGACACCTCAATGAATAATTATAGTTAAAAATAACATAAAATAATTAAATAAAACGAGGTTAAGAACACCTCACTAAATAATTATAATTAAAAGTAACATAAAATGATAAATAAAATGAGGTTAAGGATACTTCACTAAATAATTATAACTAAAAGTAATATAAAATAACCATTTAAGTACGTATAGTATTTAAAAGTGATAAATGTCTTCCTATTATCTTAATAATTGGAATAATACAAGAATTTTTTATTTTTTTTTAATAAACTCTTATTACTAGTTTCATTACCCGCTAAACCAAGTTGATGTTTCTTTCTCTTCTTCTTTTTTTCTCTTCCCCGCTACAGCATTCAGAGGCCCACTTTATAAGAATTTTTGCAATGATTACAAGTCTTTCTATTTCAATTTCTTGTTAACTAATCTCATTTGTTGTAAATAAGGTAATTGTACTATTGATCTTATCTTGTTTTTTTCTCCTTGACATTGCAATTTATATATATATATATATATATATATATATATATATATATATATATATATATATATATATATATATATATATATATATATTCTAAATCATAGCTTCGTAGCATTTTTTTTAATGTTACTCTTTTTTAAGGATATCATAAAAACTAAATCCAATAAAGATTGGAATTCTTCAAATATATCATCTTATAACTTAAAAATTATTTATGAAAAATTTCAACTTAACTATAACTAAAATTAATTAAAAATATATCATATACTATCTATTTAATAGGTAGTGTTAAAGTATTTATTTATATAATTTTAAAGATTATAGATGTATTTCTATTATTTTACTTATATAATATATTCTAAAAATTCAAATTATATATATATATATATATTTTTTATAATACTGTAATATTGTATTAAAAATTTAAAATATGATATATGTAACTAAAGAGTTTAAGATATCATAATAATTAAATATTATTTAGATTTATTCAATTTACTAAATATATAAAATTTAAAAATTATATATATTATTGAGAATTTAGGAATATTAAAACAACAACAACCATTTGAACTCATAAAAGACTTGTTTTTCATCCCACTTTTTATTTTCTTAAAATCTAATAATTATATATTTTATACTTACTCTTAAAGCAGGAGATTTATCCCTGTACATATAACTTTATGTTATATGATATTATTCTATATTTATTGTAATTTATTACAATAATTATAAATAACATATCTTCTACTAGTTCTTTAATATATCACTTTTTTATAACAGTCAAATATGTGGAAAAATTTACAAACTGTGTGATGAGATTCTAATAATGTACACTTAAATATGTGTCTTTTCTATCTAAAAATTTTCCATTTCTACAAAGATTAAATCTCTCATTTAGCACAACAACAATTTTAAGTAATGAGCTTAAAACATGAAATTCTATTTTTACTAAAAATAATTTAATAAAAAGTATATTTTGTTGAATTATATTTTAATATATTTCCTTTATGTAGTATATATAATAATAATATAGATAGATATATTATAGATAGTTTTTATTTAATGAATGAATAAAAAATAAAGTATTGATAAAAATAAAAATAATAAAGAACATTGGTATTTATATTTTATAATTTATTTATTAATTTTTAACTTTAACTATTGATTTAAAATAATTTTTTATAATATAGAATTTTACTAATTGTTCATAGTTACTACTTATTATTATAATTACAAAATTTATTTTTTATTTAATTATTAAAATTTATTTCTTTATTATATTATATTATATTCAATTTCATTCAAAGGCTAATATAAAATTAAAATTTTGATCCATGCCCTTAACAATTGTCTTTTTTTTCTATTTTTTTGTCCTTTCCATTAGAAACATTTTGAAATTCATAATAATCGATTATATTTTCTGATGTGTGTGATGGACAAAAGTTTTTTTAATGGAGTATTTTTAAGTGTATAATCTTTCTCTGTCTCTTACGTGCATTATTTAAAGTATTATTTAAATTTTTTATTTTGCAATTTTTATCCGGCACTCTCTTCAATATTTACTTTGGCATTTCAATAAAAAAAACATGTGATTTATACGTGAGAATTAATTCTCCTCTAACATTCTCTTCAAATAATGCTCTTTCATTTTCCTTATGCTCACTTCCAACCAATAAGTAAGAATCTTCCTTTCCCTCTATCTAAAAATTTTTAGCATTTTAGGTAATAATAAATTTTTTTTATGCAAAAACATGTCTCCAATTTCAATGAACAAGCCAATGATTAGGGAAAGAAATCACATCATAAATTTAGGTATGTGTTATACTTTTTTTTTCTTTTAAAGGTGTGATTCTTTTTTAGTGTTAGGGGTAACTTCACGCTTTATGTGACATACAATTTTGTTTGTCTTTTATTGATTAACTTTCAACTACTTTTTTATAACTACAATCTTCCACTTTCCAATTTAGTCATTCACATTTCTTTTTTTTCCTATAGGATCTCCTTCTCCATTCTCATCCTCTCTACCTTGCATTCATTGAAATAAGAAGAGTTAGGAACTACTAAATTAATCTCGATTATAGTCTTAGATTCTTACTATTCTAGAGTTACACATAACTCTTCTTTTTTTTCTATCAATTATTCAATTGTTGACAAACGAAATGAAAGTCATATAATTATATATATATATATATATATATATATAATTCTATTTTGTTGTAGAATATTTAAACCACTATAATGAATGAGTAAAATAGGTATTTTTATATTTTAGTTTTGTTGCATATTTTTTTACCTTTTATTCATATTTAAAACTCCTAGATATATTTAAGGTCTCTTAAAATAGAGGGAACTCTTTTAATTAGGTGTATATAATTTAATACTTCATATGTAATTAAACATTTCTATACGGACTTCAAGATTTTTTATTTTAAATTGTTCACACCTCAAATGCAATTGTACCATGTTGACGTGTTGTGTTATAAATATTATATATATATTAGGAGGCACAAAAAAAAAAAAAGAATTATATTTGTAATGATATTCAACATTCCTTCTATTTATTAACAAATCACAATTTTTAGAAAAAGTGTGTATTAAAAATCACCAACACTGTTATGCCTTTATCTTTTTAATGTTATAGTCTTTAATAAATTTTAATTAAGAGTATATATTGAAAGAAATTAATAGTGAAAAATGTTAATAATATATCGAATTTATCATCTTACTCAAATAACAAAAGTGAATAAAATTAAACATGTATTAAAAAATTAATACACTATAATACACATATTACTTAGAAAATTCTCATTTTATCCAATAAAAATTAATACAATAAAAATGTGAATACAAAGGCACGACAATGCATGTATTTTCACTAGTAGTAACTTATAAATTTTGTATATAATTTTTAGTATCCAACAATTTTATGTATAATTTGTAGATTTATCAAATAATTTTACTTATAATTTTTTTAAAATTAAGACAATTTTCTTTCATAATCTCTGTTTTAGTGACTTTAATTTTTCAATACTAAATAAAAAATAACTAAAAATATCTTCGTAAATTGTTCAAATCTAGTTATTATATATAAGAAATAATCACTATTAAGTAATGGTTTGATTGGTATATACGGTCAATGTAAAAGATTTTTACATTGACATTCAATCATGACTTTTCATTTATGTGACTTTTAAAGTAGTAATGAGTAAAGTCAACAAATAAATTTAGATGTCATCAAATAAAGAGTTTAATTGGTATATACCTTCAGTGTGTAAATATTTTTTACAGTGATATTCAATCACAACCTATTCATAGTAAATTTGTTGACTTTGCTCATTAATACTTTAAAATTCACATAAATAAAATGTCAGTGTAAAAGTCTTTTACACTAACCACGTATACCAATTAAACTCTTACATAAATCATTATTGAAAAAAGAATTGATTACATAATTATTGTTATTTAAAATATAATTAATATTTATGTGGCTAGAAAATATCCTAATAAAATGAAGGCTTTTTTTCAGAAAAATTATTCAATTGCTTTTAATAATTGAATATTATTTATTTTTTATTTTTATAAATATTAATAATAAATAGTTTTTTGAGGCCTGTAAATGAGGTTTTTTTAGTTCAAAAAGAGTGTTTTAGCTGTCGGTGGGTTGGCCGACCTAGATTTTGTGTGTGTGAATTTAACTGCTGGTCATCGTTTTTAGTAAAATCATTTTCTCTTATTATTTCTTCTTTTATTTAGAAATGTTTTATTGTTAAATAGGTGACTATCTGATGTTTCAAAAACATATACTAATATTTTTGTAAGTAGTACTCTTTCCACATCTACAATAAAGAACACGGTTCATAGAAAATAATTCATATTGATGAAAATTTTTTATAGCATAAGTCTCCTAAAAACACAATTTCCTCACATTATTATAATAATAATTAATTAAAGAATAATTAAGATGTGTTTAACATAATTGATGAGGATAATCCCGGTATTCACTGACAAGAATTTGTAGGGATTACATAAAGACATATTAGAATATGGTGTATTGTTGTTTACTAGTAAATTGAAACAAGAGGAAAGTGAATTGATTGACTACTTAGTGCTTGTTTAACAACATTTTTATAAAATTGTTTTCACTATTTTAGTTTTTAAAAACTAAAAAACTTGTTTGGGTAGTGTTTTTTGAAAATAGTTTTTTAAAACAGTTTTGATTTTTTAGTTTTTAAAAACTAAAAAACTGGAACAACTGAAAGTAGTTTTGTTTTTCAGTTTTCAATTTTTGTTTTGAAAACTCAAAATACAATCAGAATATGTTATTTTTTGCTTTTCATTAATGAAATCTAATAAACATTAACAAGTTTTTCCATTTTTACACCTTCCATTTTTACACCTTCAAAACAGTTTTCAAATATCACTTGCCAAACAAGTTTTTATTTTCTTTTCTTCCCGAAAACAGTTTTGAAAACTCTTTTCAAAAACTAAAAAATAAAATCAAACTAATCAGGCCCTTAAATTCTGATTGATCTGCTGATAAGATAGATGATGAAAAGAGTACCTTTAGTTACATGTTTTTTGAGTTTTTAAATGCACCAAGCAGAATACATAGCTGGTGCATTTGTTGTTGCCAAGTAGTACGAACTGACTCTATGTTGAAGGAGTTGCATATTGAGGTGAGGAAGCTTATAGAGTTGTTGGGGATAATAAATATGCAATTAATCTAGCTAACCTAGTTTTCCATGGGATGAGCAAACATATTGAGATAAAGTTTCACTTCCTGAGAGAGCAAGTAATCATGGGAAAATTTAAGTTGTTTACTATAAAACTAATTTGCAAATAGTTTATATATTGATCAAAGCGTTGAAGATTGAAAGGTTTGAGAGATTAAGAGAAGCTTTGGGTGTTGTAAATGTAAGAACTTTTGAATTAAGAGAGAATCTTAGATAATAACTAATTAAAAAATTAGTTTTGTTTGTAATTGGAAATTGTTTTTTCAATTCTATATATTAAGAGTTGTATCTCTAATTGAATAACAAAAAACAATATACAACTTTCATATGTGTGCATTTATGTATGTTCATTCTTGAGGGAGTTTTTACTCTAACAAAGTAAACCACTAATAATTGGTTTAGTTTAATTTAAATTTGTAATACTTTCAAACCAAACAAATCAAACCCTATTTCATTTTCTTATTTGATTCGAATAGCTTTGAGACTAAAGATTGAAACAAAGAGTATTATGAATGCTAATTCTAATTTAGGTATGCATACGCTATAAATTGTCGATTGCCACATTATTCACTACTTAAGTTGTTAATGAGCTACGATGATAGCTTGAAAAACAACAATATTAAATACAATGATATTATTTAAATGTTTTATGATAATCGAGTTCTTAATATTATCATTTCATAGAAAAAAAAAATTAGAAAGAAGTAAAAAAATAAGAACAAATTAAAAGCCTACAATAATATTGTTTAATTAATTTTAGAAGGTTTCAAAACTCTTTTTTACCAATTATATATTGTAAGTGTTAAAATATTCATATTTATATTCAATCACAACCTTTCATTCAGGGTAAATTTGTTAACTCTTATACTAACAATGTACACTAATTAAACTCTATCTATGTATATATATAAAGTTATATTCAGAGTTCAGACTACCTTTCATAGGGGAATTATTTGTCAAAAAATATTAAATTATGATTTTTTTTTCGTAATTGTTAGTTATACATTAAAAAATGCAATATGATATTTCATTCTAATTAATGCAATATGGTAGATTAAATTATGATTATTTTTATTAATGATAATTTTGTAAATATTGACAATTTTTTTTTATTTTTAGATCTTCAAACTACATATACTAAACAAGTTTTTTTTTTCTTTCATAAAACACTTCTTAAAAACTATTTTTCAAAACTCTTTTAAAGAACTAACAATTAGTTGAGTATGAGTATGAGGATCAGATGTTGCTGTCACCAACTGCCACATTTGAACATTGATAACTGACCCTCCGCCACCTTTGAGTGCTAGTCACCAATCACAACTTCTATCTCCGACACTAACCATAGTCACCGACCGTTAATTTTCTATCTCTAAGGAAGAAATATTATTTTAATTTGGAAACTAAAATAATAGTGTTTTTAAAAATTTAAAAACTTAAAAGCAAATCAAGTTTTAATTTTTATAAATTTTAAAACTAGGAACAAAAGTGCTTCACAAATTCAGTGATGGAAATGAGATTTACTCGTTTATTAAATCAATATAGTTGTTAATTATTTTCATATAATAATTTTCGTAAATTTAAAAATATTAAGTTAATGATGTTAAAGTTTTGAGTTGGTCAACTTTATTATGACATAAATCAAATGCTTTGATCACATTAATTAATTTTTATTATTATTATATTAAGAAATAAATTTATAAGAATAAAAATTATATTATTACTATTATTTCATAATATATTTTACAAATAGAGATAGTGTAAAAAATAATTCATTTAAACAAATTTCAAATATATTATATTTAATGAATATGATATATATATATATATATATATATATTTAAAAAATTAAAATTTTATATAAAAGAATAATATAATATTTTATATTTTCATAATATATTTTGTCCTTTAATATCATCATTTTTTTGCAAGTTTAATATCATCTTTTAGTTTTAAATATAATATATATAAGATGTATATTTATATATACAGAAATTAAATTATATTATTGAAAATTCATATTTTAATTATTAAATTTAATAATATATTATAATTAGTAATATAATAATCAGTAATTTTAAATAAAATAATATCTAATATTAAAATATTCATTAAATTTTATTATTTGTTTTTATTTAATAAATATAATAATTAATACTTTTACAATAAACATAATATTGTGTTCTTGATTAATATTCATTTTTTATTTAATTTAATAATATTGTGTTCTTTATTATTCTATATACAATAATTTATTTATTAATTCACCAAAAAAATTATTTATATGCATATTTTTTTTAAAAATAATTCACAAATGCAAAAGAGAAAATGTCATAATATAAATAAATATGGAATTAAGTTTTGAAACTAATATAATGTTGAAATAATCAAAATTTTAATTATCAATTCGAATTAATCTGAATAAAAATAAATTAAATATTAATAAATAAAATCACAAAAGCATTTGAAAGTTGTATTTTTCTATAATTGAAAGTCAATTAGACCTATGCACCAAAAGAAAAACAATTATAGCCACATTTAGTAGGGGAGGAAAGAAATTATATCATACCTTGACAAATGTGAATCATAATTTCTGGAAATGCGTAAAATTTATTTTTTTGACTTGATGTTTTTTTTAGACTTAAATATTTTTGTGTTTTGTTACATTATAATGGTCTTAAGAACTTCTTACAACATATAATTAAGTTAAATTGGTTTTATAAAATATTTTCACTCCAATTTTATTATAAATATAATATTTAATTAAAAATTTAAATAAAAATATTTATAAATAAATATTTTCTACTTGTTAAAAATGCATTCTAATAATTGAATAATCTCCTCAACATTGTAGCAAACAAGATCAAATTGTTTCTAAACTTAGATAAGTTGTAAGTTTAACCTTAGAGACGACAGAATTATCAGCCTACGTGATTATCTCATGGAAAATTAATTAATATTAAAAGTAGATATCTTGATATTTTAATAGTATACCTGCACCTCTTATTGACTCATAAGTAAAGAGATTGACTTATAGATATTTGTTAAATATTTCTAAAGTGCTAAAATAATAAATTACTTTAATCATTTAGACATATGGTCAAATATTATTTGTCTTCATATTTAAATTTAAAATTTTATTTAAAAAATCAAAATTTAGTAAATTTTGTTGATGAAAAAATTTATTTATTTACTTTTATGCCATTTTTCATAAAAAATATAATTAATTACAAATGAAAATAGTCATGCACCATCTTGGCATTATAAAAAAGATAAATATTTTCAATTAATTTTTAAGAAAAAATCACGAATATCTAAAATAATTGTTTATATAAATTTCAAATATATCTATACAAATATAGGACCAAGAATATATGCAAATTTCTCTTGTAAGTGGGTTTCATATACTTATCTCATCTCACAATTTTTCAAGCCGCTCCACTCGAAAGTACTCATGAATTTTAATCCATTCTTACAACTGTAGTTTAAATCTTCTAATATATTAATACATTAAGATAAATTATCAAGAGTTTAATTCCTATAATTTTTCAGTGTAGAAATTTTATATTAACATCTAATTTGAATCAGAACCTTTTGTTTATAATAAATTTATTAACTTTATTTATAATATTTTAAAAGTCAAATAAATTTGTTAATATCTTAAAAGTCATATAAATTAAAAAGCCAATGATTTAAAATTAATAAAAATATTTTTTAAATTAATAATTTATACCAATTAAATTTTATTATTAATATTTCAATCAAAATAAAAAAGACATTTTTAAAATAAAAATACAACAAATTATAAATTGAGAATTAAAAGAACAGTTTTTCTTTTTTGTGTGTTTATATATATATATATATATATATAAACAAAAAAGCCATAATAGGAAAACCGTTAAAAGAATCAAATTAAAACAAAAACATATGCGAATTACCCACATAAGAAGGATGCTGTGAGAAACACAACACAACAAACGAGTTACAAATTGCAGCCACGTGCTCATCTCGTGCCAGTGTAGCCACTCAGCCATAATCGGCACTGTAAATAATAACCAAAGCTCAAACAAAACCACCATCACGCTATATCCGAACTCTGTAAGAGAAAAAAGAAAATGCAAAAACTTTCATTGGATCTGAAACTTGCACACCAAAAAGAGCCTCATTATCTTTTCTCTCTCTTCCAATGATTCCATTATTCTTTTCAGCAAAACCCAACTGAGAAGAGAGAGTTAAGAAGAAGAAGAAGAAGAAGAAGAAGAATGGGGTGTTTTTCAATGGGTTATGCTTTCGATTCCAAATCTGGGCAGGTTATAATGGCTGCTTTGCTTTTGATGATTGTGTCCTTCTATTCTGGCACCCTTTTTGGCAACAATGCTCCCCTTTACGTTTCTCAGGGGGTTTCTCACTCATCTTCTTCTCCCACCAATGCCTCCTCTGCTTCTAATGGTAACCCCTTCACCTCAACTCAACTTCTAACTTCTTTTTCTTCACTTTTTTCTACAAAAGTTTGAATTTTTCTATTTGGGTATGTCTTTAGTGATAGTTTCGGATTTGGATTAAGTGACTTTTTGATTTGGTAATTTTGGTAACTTTAGTTTATTCTGAATTATTATGATCATTTGATTTTTTATTTACTATAAAAAATGATTTAATTATTATAATTATTTAGAGTGAACTAAAGTAGATACTAAATTCTAGTTTTCTTTTAGAGTTGTTCTGTTTGTGAATTCCTAGATTTGGATTTGCTTGTTTAGTTTATTCATGTTGAAGGAAGCATTTTTTAATGTGTATTTTCTATGTTGAAGGAAGCATCTGGTGATTTATGTGTTCAAGTAAATCACAGTGGCGTGTTAGTTTTGCTCCACCTAGAATACTTTCAGTGCTATTTATTAGATCCAAATGGGGTCATTTGTTTTCAGATGCGTTTGCATTAATGTGTGTTTTCTATGTGATGGAAAGTGGTTTATGGAATTGAATGTACATTGGACTTGGTTGAGTTGCAAAAAGTTGTTAATTGCTGTTTTGTGGGAGATTTCACTCAGTGGTAGTGTGAAAACTTATATTTTAAGGTTAAACCTTAATGTTTTTGTTTGCTTGTGCTTTATGAATGGTTACTGAATTAATGAATGTTTTAACTTTTGCTGGTACTACAGAATAACAGAGTTGCTCTAGTTTACCGGAAAACCCCACTTCTAGCTTCTTCTTTTTTCACTTTTTTTTACAAAAGTTGGAATTTTTCTATCTGGGTATCTCGTTAGTGATAGTTTCATGTACTATGTCTAGAATGGTTCTGTTCGTGAATTCCCAGATTTGGATTGCTTGTTTATTTTATTCATGTTGAAGGAAGCATCTTGTGATCGATGTGTTCATGTAAATGACTGTGGCGTGTTAGTTTTGCTCTACCTAGAATACTTTTAGTGCTATCTGATCCAAGTGGGGTTATTTATTTTCAAATGGGTTTGCATTAATGTGTGTTTTCTATGTGATGGAAAGTGGTGTATGTGAATTTAATGTACGTTGGAATTGGTTGAGTTGCAAAAAGTTATTAATTGCAGTTTTGTGGGAGGTTTCACTTAGTGGTAGTGTCGCTGCCTTATTTGAAAAATTATGTTAAGGTTAAACCTTAATGTTTTTGTTTGCTTGTGCTTTATGAATGATTACTGAATTAATGAATGTTTTGTGGGAGATTTCACTTAGTGGTAGTGTCGGTGGCTTATTTGGAAACTTATTTTATGATTAAACCTTAATGTTTGTTTGCTAGTGCTTTATGAATGGTTACTTAATTAATTAATGTTTTAACTCTTGCAGGTACTACAGAATTTACTAACAGAGTTGCTCTAGTTTACTTGTGCTTTATGAATGATTACTGAATTAATAAATGTTTTGTGGGAGATTTCACTTAGTGGTAGTGTCGGTGGCTTATTTGAAAACTTATTTTATGATTAAACCTTAATGTTTGTTTGCTGGTGCTTTATGAATGGTTACTTAATTAATTAATGTTTTAACTCTTTCAGGTACTACAGAATTTACTAACAGAGTTGCTCTAGTTTACCGGAAAACCCCACTTGTAATTCCAGAAACTGGGGTGGATGTGTGTCCTTTGGTGTTCAATGAGTATATTCCATGTCATGATGTTTCCTATGTGAAAACGTTGATCTTGAGTCTTGATGTTTCTAGAAAAGAAGAACTGGAGAGACACTGTCCTCCACTTGAAAAGCGCTTATTTTGCTTGGTTCCTCCACCAAAGGATTATAAAATACCTATCAGATGGCCTATTAGCAGGGATTATGTTTGGCGGAGTAATGTGAATCACACACATCTTGCAGAAGTCAAAGGAGGCCAAAATTGGGTCCATGAGAAGGATCAGCTCTGGTGGTTTCCTGGTGGTGGTACTCATTTCAAGAATGGGGCTTCTGAGTACATAGAGAGGTAGTTGCTATTGACTTGTTTAAGTTCATTATTTTTGTCTGAGGACCATGCTGATATTATAAATGATTTTTGGATGATTTTGTTAGGTTTTTCAGTTACATTGATGACTGTTGTGATGATTTTTTTATTCAAATATAGCAAATTGATAGTAATTCTGGTGATATTGCTAAAAAAAAGCCATCATATATGGCCTAATAACCATGTTCATTTAAATGTGTTGGGTATGCATTCAGCCTGCAACAGCTTCATTGCATCTGCTACTGCAAATCTGCAATTTAAAACCTTTGATGATAGGAAAGAAAATGAAATGTGGTAGATAATGTTAAAGTCTAAAATGAATAGCATTTTAAAATTTTTAGTTTTTAAATTCTTCCTTTACTAACTTTCTCTTAAACTGAACAATTGAAACTTTTCTAACTCTTAAATGTTTTCCCACCAGATCATCTTTCTCTCAATTCAGACAAGGGTAAAAAAATGGAGTGCAGATGATGATCAATCTTAAATAACCATGAACTTCTGTCCTTATGATTCTGAATTCAGATACCTAACTTTCTTGTAGAGTTAACGTCTCAGACTTATAAAGGAAATAAGATTAGAATTTTGAGGCAGTTGACTGAAATTCCTGGACTTTGTCTCATGACAAGGATGTGATCTTTTTGAGAATGTTATCAAGGAAAATTTGTGGGGCCTATGGAATTAATACCTATGCTTTCATGGAAAACTTTTGGGCTTATGAGATCTTATAATGCAGATCATACTATAAATGCACACTTACACACAAATGTTTTAGATTTAAATGGCCCCTATGAAAAATTGGTTTTTGACAATTGACAAAACACAATGACAATGCTTGATTCATTTAGACAACCCCATCTGGTGGGAAAGGCTTTGAATGTTGTTGTAAAATTATATTTATGATTTATTATATTGGTATCAAATTTTAGTAATCATTTCTACCTATGGTTTAATTATGTGGATGTTTGCTCTAAAATAACATAAGCAAGAGTGGTTGTATAAGTGAGTAGTTCAACAGTTTGCTAATGATGCTGATTTTGTTGTTTTCTGAACATTTTGTCTATACTGGGTGCTCTTGTGGAATATTTTCTGTTGATTTGTGCATGATAGAGATGTAAGCTATTCAATTTTTCATGATTGCAGGTTAGGACATATGATTACCAATGAAGCCGGTGATTTGCCTTCTGCTGGTGTAATTCAGGTTCTGGATGTTGGCTGTGGTGTGGCCAGTTTTTCAGCTTATCTTCTTCCCTTGAATATACGAACAATGTCTTTTGCCCCCAAAGACGGTCATGAAAATCAGATTCAATTTGCATTAGAACGAGGAATTGGTGCAATGATCTCTGCATTGTCCACAAAACAACTTCCATATCCTAGTGAGTCATTTGAAATGATTCACTGTTCACGATGCCGAATAGACTTTCATGAAAATGGTAATTGAGTTTCATTATTCTGCAGATGATACTATAAATAAAGATGCAATGTGTTGTTACCTATACTTCATCGTGTGTTCTATAACCCAATTCAAGGTCCTTCTACATGATCTGCTTCTTGTCAGTAGTGTTGATGGAGGGCAGGTGTATCTACAAAAACATTTTGATGCATAAGTTAGCAAAGTGGCTTGAAATGTTTATAATTTTCAAAGGCTAGAATGGAATCTTCCTAAAATAAGGAAAATAGAGTAATAATTAAGAAAAGTCCTTCCTTTAACAAGATAAGGAAAATAAGAAAGTAGGATTCTGTATTTATGTGGATCATATTCATATCTCTTAAATCTCAATATATGTGGGTAAATCCATTTACCGTGTGTTTGGAAACAATCTAATAATTCAGCTTCCACCTCCAATAACAAGAAGACACAAAAGCAACAACTATCAACTTCAATCAAGACTTGGTTTTTCATGTCAAATGCACGTTAAAATCATTTCCAAACACTATTAGTTAAGATCCTTGCGGAACATCTATATACATATACTCTTAGAAGACTAGCTTTTATGGGTAAGTTCTCCAAGTGCTTAGTCCTTATTGATTGGTATCAGACATTCTACAATGTCTCAGTGGTGCCACGTGCATTAAAGTGTTTTCCTGGGACTAGTAAAGGACTAGTGCACAAGTGGCCTGCATGGATGCTGGGGCCAGATGGCGGGATTCATTTGCAAGGTATGAGACCTGAATCCCGCATATCACAACAGTTAGCTTTTGTGGTGAGCCTTTCCCAATGTTCTTATCAATTGGTATCGAAGTTGATTGTTAGTATCTTAGAAAGGGCTACACAGATAGACTAGAAAGGCGCCAAGTTGTTGTTGGCTCATAGTAGGAGTTCTGTTATAGGGACTTGTGTATTTTGGGGTGCCTAAGTCCTTACCATAATCATTTAAACTCATTTTTATTTGTACGTGCCAAAGACTTGCACCATTAGACTTACTCAATATTAAGAATTTAATCTGGATAAGTGGTAGAATAGATGCATTTTATCATTGTCAAAAGTAGATAAGTTGGTGAGGTTAGCCTTATCTGAATGGACTTTGTTGAATTTAGAGGGAGGGAAATAAAGAGGGAGTTGGAGATAGAATGAAATTTCTCAAGAGAAATTGATTTAAATCTTAGATTTTGCAGAACATCTGGATACATAAATTCTTAAAAGACTAGGTGGGAAGGGAACCATTTCTTAGGCAAAAGAGAAAATGAAATGATGCTTCCTATATACTAATTCCTATGAAAACTGAATGCAATTAATGTGTGATGCATGAACTCATTTATCAAGTGATTCATTAACTGCATGCTATTCTGACAGACTTGTTTATTTAATTTTTTTGTTTTTTGGCAGATGGGATTTTACTGAAGGAGTTGAATCGTCTTCTTCGGTTTAATGGGTACTTTGTTTATTCAGCTCCCCCTGCTTATAGAAAAGATAAAAATTATCCTGCCATTTGGGATAAGTTGATGAATTTTACTACAGCAATGTGCTGGAGACTCATTTCTCGAAAAATTCAGACAGCAATATGGATTAAAGAAAATAATCAGTCATGCCTTTTCCAAAATGCAGAACAAAAGCTTATAAACTTGTGTGATGCTGCAGATGATTCTAAACCTTCATGGAATATCCCACTTAAGAATTGTGTACAATTTAGAAATTCTAAAACAGATTCTTACAAGCTTCCTCCTAGTCATGAACGCCATTCAGTGTTTTCTGAGAACCTTAACACGATAGGTATGTCCACTCTCTTTTGTACAAGTGCAAGAAGCTAATTTCTGCTTTCCATATTTACATGCTTCCTCTGTTCCTCCTAGTCATGATCAGCATTAGATGACAAACAAGTATTATTATACTTTTCCAACCTTTCTAGTAGTGATGATGCCTGGTCACGCACATGCATGCCTGTGCACAGAGAGCATAAATGTTTGTCCACAAAGTTTTGTCCAAATGGCCTTAAATAAAGGTCCTGGTAATGAATATCATATAACAACATATATGATGTTCTAGAAATTTCCATGACCATGGTTTCAAACTTTCAATGTTTATGCTTCTTGATGCATATGATTTGTTATCAAAATGTTTTTTCAAATGGCTATGAGATAATAGTATTCCAGCTTACCTTTTGAATCAAAGTCACAATCTGCAGCATAGTAGAATTCAGTGTTGCTAACATCTTTTTTCTTGCATTGTGGAAACTTCATCACTAGATGATATTTTAATGTTAGCTTAGCTTTCTCTGGTTTTTGATGATAGCTCTATGCTGAAACTTCCAGTTCAGTCAGAACATAATTACTTTGCATAGATGACAAACAAAGAAAAAAAGAATAGCTATGAAGAATAGGATCAGCATTAGCATAACCAGAAGTGCTCTTGTTATTTTTTCGTGAATAAATTTATTGTATTATCAAACAGACATGTAGTTGACCATTTGCCCTCACTGTCTAAAATGAAAGTACTCCCATAAGGATTGATGTATATATTGATAATATTTTTGGATGGGATAGGTAAGATAAATAACACATCTAAAACAAAAGGACTACTAGTGTTTAACCGTTCAACTGGAAATTGTAAGCTAAAACAAGTATTGCTATGGTGCACTCAATAGTCAATAGTCTCTCAGTTTGATAACCCTTTAATGTTTTGAACACCAGGTATAAGTCAGAATGAATTTTCTTCAGATACTCTCTTTTGGCAAGAACAAGTTGGTCATTACTGGAGATTGATGAATGTCAACGAGACAGAAATACGCAATGTGATGGACATGAATGCCTACTGTGGTGGATTTGCTGTTGCACTAAATAATTATCCTGTTTGGGTAATGAATGTGGTTCCTGCTAGCATGAAGAACACCTTATCTGGAATTTATGACCGCGGATTGCTTGGAACTTTTCATGATTGGTAAGGCTATGCTATTGATATCCTAAATAGCAAATAGTTTTTCACCTCTTGTTTGTGTTATACTTATTAATTGACTGATGCTGACATAGATTCTGCAACATTAGGTGTGAACCATTTTCAAGTTACCCTAGGACATATGATCTTTTGCATGCCAACTACATCTTCTCCCACTACAAAACAAAAGGGGAAGGTTGTTTATTGGAGGACATCATGCTGGAGATGGATCGACTTATACGGCCACAGGTAATCACTTTTCTGTATTGTCACCTTTCATGGTTATCTGCACATATATGTTTGTAAGGAGAGGAAGTTTGATGCACCTGTCCAAGTCTAGGAGAGGGAAGTCATAGAGGGAGGTAGGGTAAGATTTGGAATTGTGGCCATTGGTCCTCTAGAATGCCTAGAGTTTTATCATTATGTTCTTTTTTCTGATTCTAAACAGCTATACCCCCAGGACCTGAATCCTTTGATGAGGCTGTTTATATCCACTCTCTGTTTCTATGTTTCATGCAACGGATGGAAATATGATTTTTGGTCGAATCTGATGTAAATACCTACATATATGTCCTAAGGCTTTTGGACTTGCATGATACTATATGAAGACATTTTCGCAGAAATGTGGAACCTGAAAGTTTGGTCCTTCTTGTGTTATTTGATAAAACAAATTAACAAAATAATGTTAATAAAAAGATTGAAGAAGAAATTTGAGTGACAATATTGATTTATTTATTTAGAGGAAGTGGACATGATTAAGATGTGTCTTTGAAGGACCATGGTTTAAGCCCACCCAACCTGCTTAATGGTTGATGAGTCTAAATGTTAGTCCGAAACATAAACTACATAAATGTACATGAAGCCAGTGTTGTTAAATAGCAGTCAAGACAGAATGGCGTGGTGCATTTTTTGCCAACCGCCTCAAACAGTTTGTGAAAGGATGTCTGCCGTGGAAGTACCATAAGGCACAATGGTGTTTTTATCGTGAAATTTTGACCATCTATCATGTTTCACCATCTGTCATTGATAACATTGCATAAGACTATGAAGGGAATGTTTGTTTTCACGGAATGTCATTGTATTCCCAGAAATTACATTCCTAAGAATATTATAACCAGGAATGCTATTTCTGGTTATATTTGAAAATGCGTTTGATTAATCTCATATTCTCAAGTAATAGTTTTTAAAATTCAAAATAATTTAAATGAAAAATAAAATTTAGAAGTCTACTGATAGTAATCTCCCTTATTACCATGAAATATTAAATTGTAGTAAAATATGAGAAAGATGAAAGTTTAGGGTTATTTCTGGTTATATTTGAAAATGCGTTTGATTAAATTTCATATTCTCAAGTAATAGTTTTTAAAATTCAAAATAATTTAAATAAAAAATAAAATTTAGAAGTCTACTGATAGTAATCTCCCTTATTACCATGAAATATTTTGGGAATGAAATTGTAGCAAAATATGAGAAAGATGAAAGTTACAACATTCCTAGGAATCAATAATATCCAGGAATAATTGCTAAAAACTTGTAAGAAATACAGGAATGTAACATTTTCATGTTCTCATTTTTGGGAATACAAAAGTTAGTTTGGTGGTAAAATGAAGAGATGGGAAGGGAGAGGTTGGGTTTTGAATTCCTCAACTAATACATTAACACAACTAATACATTAACAGCTAAAATTTGACCTATAAAAAAAATATATGAAATAAACACACTAGTGACTTCATGAGTGGTTCCTTTCATTGCCTTGGCCCAATGTTGGTCCCACAACAGGTGGTGAATTGGATCCTTGTTGCCTGGTCCAGAACAAGTCATTGTAGAATTTTATTGAGTTTAATATTATGCATTGTTTAACTTTAAGAAAAAAAAAATTAAATCAATTCTGTAAGTGCTGTATGTGTTGGTCTCTAATTAGGATTAGAATTTCACCTTAGTAATATATGCACTCTTTTAATGCAAATATATTTTTTTCGCATTATCAATATGAAACTGATTTTAATTGGAAAATAACACATACAGCTCTGATGAAACTGTAACTTCTGTCCGAATTATAAATCATGGTAGGTTTGACTTTTGAAGAAATTATTGTAAAAGTGAATAAATTTATCATACTCTTCTAAATTGCACATTGGCATATGCCATTTATAATACTCCAATATCATCTAATAGTAATTAGTAATTAGACACCTATATAATGATTCATGGTAGAAGACAGTGTAAAAAGTCTTTACACTATAAGTGCATAATTGCATATTCTATTTACTTATCTATTATTGTATTATATTGATGTCTCATTGTTTCTCTTTCTATGAATTTTTTTCGAGTTATGCAATACTGCATTATCAATAGTAGAATGCGAAAAGCCAAATTCTACTATAAAAATACGTCATTACACCTGCACCTTATAGTGCTGTCATAACGGAAATTTCTTCACAAATTGTGCATAGCAGTTGACAAAACAATCATCATGTCATGACACTATTGCATTTTTTTTACTGACAAATATTAATCGTTAATATATTAGTTTTATTGTAATAATTTCGTGCAACTTTTTATATGTAGGGATTTATTATCATTAGGGATGAGGAAGATATTACCTCAAGAATCCAAGAGTTAGCCCCAAAGTTCCTGTGGGATATGGAATCACAATTGTTAGAGAACGAAGAAAAGAAAATGGAAACTGTTTTAATCTGTAGAAAAAAGTTTTGGGCAATCATCTAAAGAGACTTGACCTAAAAGCTTTCCCCAAGTAGAAATTGTTCCACTTAAGCATACGGGTAATTTGTAATGTTAGGGTTCTTTTGTATCTGTTTTGTTTGTTGCTCCAATTCTTCACCATCATTTTGTGTAGATTTTGCCTAGAGGATACTCATTTTGTATATGGCTTCACTTTCAGTTTAGCAATTACGAATGGAAATTAATGACGAAAAAAGATTATGAATAGAAACTAGAGAAAAAGACTTGTGACAATTGTAAAAGTGTTTTCATTGTTATTCAATTATAATTTATTATTTATATAACTTTTAAAGTATCGATAGATAAAGTTAACAAACTTATTATTTATATATATATATATATATATATATATATATATATATATATATATATATATATATAAAAGATTGTGGTAGAAGAGTGTAAAACTCTTTTATATTTTATCCTGTCATTGCATAAGTATTAAACTCTATAAATTGTATTCTTTTCATTCTTTTTGCTTTATTCTTTGTTGTCTATTGATTTTCGTGCTTGAATATTAGAAATAAAAACATAACCTAACACCTTAGGCTATCCAAAGGTCTCATTAATTTTATGTAGTTCTTTATGTATGTTAGTGATTCATTGGTTGTTGCATAAGTAGAGTTTTGAAGAAGGCTTTTGATATAACCTTAATTAACAATTGTAAATAATCTAAATCAATCTTACTCAAGGAGGTTAAGATAAGTTAATTAAACAAGATATGTGGATTATTGTAAATTTTCTTACCTATGTTATAATGTCATTCAATGACAATCTCCTATTTATGACTTTTAATTAGTATGTTACAATGTCAGGACAATCTCCTGTTGATGACTTTTAATTAGTAAATTATAATTAAGTTAGGATGAAATGACTGTAAATTTTACATTGTTCGGTGAGTATTTAACTCTTTTATAATTAAATTCGAGTGTAATGCATCTTTTCCACCATATTTAACAAGAACTTATGAATAACTTATGTTATAATGTTTATATTAAAAGAATCATGCTCGTTTTGTTATAATTTTGAAGGAAGACATGCTAAATACTGTGAACAAATTATCAGCCACTATAAAAATTTTATAAATTAATTATTATCTCAATAGCAACATTATCTACAAAACAGGAAACTTGAGCAAATTATTCAATATAATATCAGTGCACGATTTTAGAGGACTTTTCATATACATTGCAATACAAAGTTGCATTGCTCCGTTAGTGCTGCTCCAATTTTTGGAAATTAATATAGGAAATGAACTAAAAAACATTATAAAATGGAATAAACATTGAGTTTAATGTTAAGTTAAGAGTAAACCCTAATCATTCAATCAAAATTTTCTGTTTATATATTTATATGATTCTTAAATTGATCGATAACATCAATAACGCTATCATACATAAAAGATTGTAATGAAAGAAAAATGTAAAATTTGTTTATCCTGTTAGTAGATGAACATCTTTCACATAAATATTTAATGAAAACTTAATTACATATGAAACATGGATTATATTAGTATATTGTTCTACTCCACTTAACAAAAGAGTTGAAATTTGTTATCTATTTAATTAATTTTTTTATTTATATTGATAAGAAAGTAATTAATTCATACTAGAATTTATTTTTATGGTAGGTTTAGAGTTCGGATAGTCATACATTGAACATAAATAGATCCAAGCTTTGGAGTTGGGGCATTTGCCTCCACTAATTTTTTTTTATCCTATTTTGTAATAATATATAATATAATATATTGTTATTGTAACTACTTAATTTTTGTAACAAATTTTAAATCTTGCTTCCACTATTCATATTTTATAGATAATTTTTTAAAACAAACTACATATGGTAGTTACAATTTTTTCTTCATAGTAGTGGTAATTTTATAGCCACATTTTTTTATTTTAAAACCTTAAAAGCAATTTTTTAACAACTATAATTTTTATTTAAAAACAAACTTTTTTTTAAGTATTTATAAATAAAAAATATTCATTTTGCCACCAAAATTGGTAAAAATAATTAATTTAAATATTTCACATAATATATTTGAATTCAGGTAGTTTTAACCTTTTACGAAATAATAATTAAACAATATTTTTAATAGTTACCAAGATATTTAGTTAAATTAAAAAGATAAGTTAATATTTTTATTTATTTTTTAGTTATAATTTTTATTTAATATCAATTAAAGAGATAAGTTAATATTTTTTTTATTTCAGTCTTTCAATTTTTATTTAAAAATAATTAAAAGATAAGTTAATATTTTATTTTGGTATAAATAAGTTAATATTTAAATTTCTTAAACAAGTTTTTAGTAATTAAATATTTTTTTAACTTTGAACTCACTATTGCATTAATTTTTTTTCTTTCATCTCCAATAAAATATTTGTTTGCTTTTCTCTTTTTTTCTTTGATTATTTCTCTCATATCTTAATCACTTAATGTCTTTTTTGTTAGATAAATTAAATTACATGTTTATATTGTAATTTAACAATATAATATTTCTTTGGTGCAAATTTTCTTCATTTCAAATCTCAATTTTTTTCTGACTTTATCAATTTTCATATATAAATACATACATAAAGTTTTTATTTTTATAATTTTTATTCAAAATTTTGTTTGTTCTTACAACATAAAAGTTGTAGATACGTCACTATATTAGAGGGTATTATTGTCCATATAAATAGGAGGAAGTTTGAGTGGAAAAACAGAATTGAAAACAAATATTGAAGAAATAATTTCTTTTATATGACTACAAGAATTTCAAAAGTTTTCTACAAATTTTCACTATAAAAGTTTAGTAGTTATTTTAAGTTAATTAATTATGTATTAGCTAACAATATCGCTTTGCTAGTTAAAATTCTATATTATTACAAATTAACTAGAGAATAACTATTTTTTTTTAAGTAGCTACAAATTAATTAGGATTGTTTTTCTCAGTTAGCTACTTATCTCATACTACTATCAATGTTATAGTATTTTTGTAACTAAACTGTAGTTAATTCTTATTACTAAAGATTAACTAAAAATTAGCTACTAATTTTTTATAGTTACTTTGAAAATTTCTTGTAGTATACGTATTAAGTTAAGATTGTAGAACATATGAAGTTTGTTTGGGATTTAAAATATCTTTACCACAAAGGGATTTTAGTTCCTACAACTATGAAATTAGTCTTTTCCCTTTCAAATAGTCTTTTGGGTCTAATTGCTAGACAAAATATGATAGGATAAAAGAAAGATAAGTTATCAAATAAGAGTAGAATGTAATATAATATAAATTATGTTTAAAAAATTATTATTTTATTAAAATTACATATAATTTTAAAACTTTGCTTTAATTTATATTTTAAATAAAAATTTAATAAAATTAAAAATCACAATTAATATTTAAAATATTTGAATAATAATTATTTAATAATTCATGATTAAATATATTGAAATCCATTATATAGACTTTTATTTTATTTATAATTTTTTTAAAATTATAAATATTTAAATAAAATAAAAAATAATAATTAAATATATTGAATCCATTATAACATTCAGGGTCACACATAAAGTAAAGAAAAAAAATTAATTTATAAGATTAGATACTTTAAACATAGTTTTTAAAACCAACTCAATTATCATCCTAATTAAGATTTTGGGTCACTAATCGAAATATCATATCACTAATTGACTTGCATAACCTGACCTATATTAAAAAACATATTAAAAATTATAAAATAAACAAAAAAATAATGATCATGCAATTAAGACTTTGGGTCACTAATCGAACTATCAGATCACTAATTAATTTGCATGACGTGACTTATATTAAAAATTATAAAATAAACAAAAAAATAATGATCATGCAATTAAGACTTTGGGTCACTAATCGAACTATCAGATCACTAATTAATTTGCATGACGTGACTTATATTAAAAATTATACTTATATTTAAATAAATAAAAAATCAATACTTATAAACAAAATCTTAAGTATTTAAAATAAATAAGTATATACATTTATTAAACACAATAAATTGAGCATATAATATTGAAATCAAATAAATACTCACATAGTTGAAAATATATAAATTGAAAAATATTATACTTAATAAAAAATAAAATATTTTTTTATTAACTTAAAAAATTGAATGACTTAGACTGACTCATTAGTTCAACTAAAACAATTCACCAGTTTAACTACATCGAGTTGCCAGTTCAAGCTAAATCTTATCATATTAACCTACGTCACACCGAATTGATGATATAATCGATTTAACCATTAAATAATTTTTTATTTTAACATAATTAAAATTCCTGTGATTTAATCATTAAATCAATCTAAGAACCAATGACATAATTAAACTTTTTGGTAAAAAAATAATATACATATCTAAAATACCTGTACTTTACACATTTAAATCATCCTCCACACATTTTATATTTAAATTTTTTTTATTGTTTATGGTATAAAAAATTAGAAAAGTAAAATTGAAACCAATTTATTCTTTATTTAATCTCTTATAAATTCTTATATTCATTTACAAAAAAAACTCATGGGAGAAACCTTAATTTTTTTATGGAGGAAAAAAGTAAAATTATTGAATACATTCATTTTTTTAAAATATTGTGAGGACAATTTTTCGGCACCCGTGTACATGGACTGTTATAATTTATTTATTTAATATCTTATTATATTGTTGTTTGTTTATGTTCAATTATTTGTTCAAAGTTTCTGCTCTTATTCTTACTTTTGTTCTCTCTACCATTTTTTTATGTTTTATAATTAATTAAGGCTTAAGAACAATTAATTATTTCATATTTAATTATATAAATCTCTTGTCATTATTAAGGACACTAGCTTAGTTGGTGAAGTTGTGGAGTGTTGCAAACCAATTTACATTGTGTTCAATTGTTATTAAGACTAAAAACAAATGTCTTATAATTTATTTTATTTTTATCCATTATTTAAATTTTTTATTATTTATTAATTAAGTTCTTGCTTTAAATAATTTACATTATTTTTTTATTTTGTATTATGTTTAAATTTTTCGCACACACTCTTTATTTATCTCATGTTATTTAACATTATTTAAATTATTCAATTTTACTTCAAATTTTATTTATTTACCATGCTAATTTTATATTTTGTTCAAGATATTGTTATTTATTGTCATGGTTCATCCTGACATTTATTGGTTCATGAAGAAACCATAAATAAGGCTCTTCTATATTAAAAATTCAAAATGTAAATCACAAATTTTTAAAATTAGATTAATTAAACTTATCTAAGACATTAATTTAAGATATAATTCAATAAACGTGATTTTTTTTACAAAGTCAAATGTTGGTGTTATTTATGCTAATTTTTTTAACAATCATGATAGAAATAAAATTGAACATGTATTAATAAAATAATAATCAAATAATACATAAAAATAATTTTAAAAATATAATATCATCATTTTATAATATTAAAAACAAATAATTATATAAGTTATTATAACACTTAAAGTAGTTTCACATGCATGTACAAGTTTAAAAACAAATATATTATTAGATATAGTTAAAAATTTCAAATCATATGCATCAATATGTATTATTAATAATAAATTTAAAATAAAATTATATATTTTTGACAAGTTTTTAATTCTTGAGCATTTTTTATCAGTTACATACCAGTTTTTGACTGATTATTTTTTTTTTTTTTACTAGTGTTTTCATCTGGCCAATTTCATAGCTTAATTGAACTGGTTCACTAGTTTTATGGTCCAATCAAGAATAATTTGATCCGATAATGAAAAAATAGGTAAATATATATTACATATTATTTATTAAATAAACTTCAGGGAGGAGTGTGAGTATGTTTAATTTGTTATTTTATTTTTATTAATATACTTATAGTTCTAACTAGTATTATTTACTTACTTTTAGTTTTAACTAGTATTATATATTTATAATTATATTTAAAATAAATATTTGGAAATATTAAAATTATAGAATTATTTAAGTTCATAATAAATAAATATTTGTAACATTTGAATTGTATTTTAGATATATGCTAAATAATTTAGATTGATATATAAGTTTAGTTTAAATTATCAGGTAGAATTTTTTATTTGATTTTTATTTTATTTTTCTATTCTTGTTCAGAAGAAAAAGAAAATGGTTTTTCAAGATTTTATGGCAAAAAGGCGTTCCGGACAAAAATCTTTTCCTAGTCTAGTGAAGAATAATTCAGTCTGGAAACATGGTTTGTGGACTGTGTGGTGAGAAGTTTAAAACAGAGGTTCATCTTTTCTTCTAGTGCACTTTGGCGTATCATGTTTGGCAATCATTGTATTATTGGTGGGGAATCTCTTTGGCCTTTTCTTTAGAGATTAGGAGTCATTCTAATCAATTCATGGGTCTCGTTGGCAGTTCTCAAGAGCGAAGACAAACTTGGTATTTCGTGTAGTTTGCACGCATTTGATACTTACGAAAAACGTGTACAAAAATCAGACTGTACAGAGCATTCAACTAAATTCCTAAAAGTGGTGTCATTCTTCTAAATTGACATGTCATTCCTTTATTGAGTGGGTCATGAATCCATGTTTTTGTTTGATATAATATTTAGTTTTGTTGCTACTACATTGGGTCCTTGTATTTGTTTCGAAGACATTTCTTCTGCTTTCGTTTTATTTATAAAATTGTTTGCCTTATAAAAAAAAACCATTAAAATAAAAGTGGTCTAGGAAACTAAAATTGAAATTCAGGATCACTTATGTATAGGAAAGTGTCAATAGGTTACAAAGTCTCTCCTATGACAATGATCTTGAATTAATTAAACAAATTATTTATATTTTAAAATCTTGTCTTATTCTATGATAATTAAAGAAACTAGAAATACTAATATAAGATTGTTGTTGTTGTCGTCGTCATTGTTTTTATTTTTTTTTATTATTATTATACTTGACTAAATTCTGATGTATATATTTTTAAAAAGAAAAGGAGTGAGATTATTATTTAATTTTTTGGGTTCCACAGGAATATAGTCTGCTACTCTTATATATCTTTAAGTGTAGTGAAGAAGCAGAACTTACATAATTCTTTCTAGAAAATATTTGTGTGGTGATATATTTGATTTTTAATTTTTAGATTTATTAAGTCTTAGGATTTCTAAACCATCATAACTTATACGTCCTAAAATTTAAAATTAACAGGGGGTGCACACCCATGCCAATCTATTAGAACATTTTTATCTTATTGGTTATTTTTATTTTTCTTAGAAAAGAAATTTTGAGTAACAAAATTTATTTTAAAGGTGAGATTTAATAGAAAAAGTTGTTACAATTTATGCCTCAAAATTTTAAAATTAAAAAATAAAAATGATATATTGTTATTATTTTAAGAGAAAGTGTGTCTAAAGATATTGAGAATGAAAAAAAAAATATTGTTGATTTTAAAGAAAAAATGGATGCAATCAGTATAATATGAGGATACAAATGAAAATATGTAAATAAAATAAGAGATAAAGCTTACCGAGCACTTCTCTATGAGCCTTAAATATAAAGGGATTGACATCCCTTGATTTCTTTAAATTCGGCCTCGAGGAAGAAGAAATATGAAGGGCACACCGTGAAGGAGAAATGAAAAGGGATTTTAAATCCCTTATTAAGAAAGTGTGAGGTGCAATTTTGAGAAAAAAATTAAAGCGTGGAAAGAAAGAGAAAATAGTAGTTGTGATGAGAGAGAAAAAAACGAGTAAATGTCACAATTCTATGTTATTTCCAATAACATCCTCTCATTGGAGGTTGTTTTGAGTGTCAATGGTACTACCAGAAATAAGTAAAACACTACACCCATTTTTATAAGCCAAATTTTTATTTTATTTCATTTTATTTTAGACATTGCTTTTATGAATCAAATTTTGCATACTGATTTTGTAGAAGTTGATGCTTTAAATGTTGTTGGAAAGCTGATAAACATGTAATAGTGGTAAAAATGTGTAGAAGACGGGTGCGGGTGCAAACCTAGGTTTGTGTAGGAGAGAGGCACAAGTACTAGCAGAGATGCAATGGTGAAGTGAGAATTGAGCTTTTCCCTCTTTGGTTTTGGTCGAGCTCTCCTACTCAAGGCTCCCTTTTTTCTTTTATCCGAATTCTCAAGGTCCTTTTATCTGTTTATGGAGCTCCTTCGAGCTTTCTCTTTCTTTTCCTCTCCAACTCTCCTTTTCCTTCCTCTTCTCGAGTTTTCTCTTTCTTTATTTTCTTTTTGGGTTTATTTACTTATTTTGGTAGGAATTTATTTATTACTTGTAATTGATTTTATTTGTGATTAGGGATGGCAACGGGGCGCGTGCGAGTTTGGCTCTTTCGTCTCCAGAAAGTGTACTATGAGTTCGGTTATAAAAAGAGCGGACATGAAATTTTAATTCTCATCCTCGTCTCCATTTGATATTTTCGGGTTTAGGTATACTTGTAGATACTCGATATATTATTTTTTATAATTTAAATTTACTTATTTATTATTAATTAAACTATATATATTGAGTTATTAATTCTATTTTAATTTAAAAAGTGTAAAAGATAATTAATAACAAGAAATTATAAATTAAAGTTTAAGAATTAATATTTTTAATTAAATATATAACTTTAAACTTATTATATAATTATTAAATTTATAACGGGGCAAGTATTGGTTCGGGTACATGGCGAGAAGTAACATACCTATACTCATACCCATATCTAGTTCATCACATTGGGTAACACTGCTACCCATACCCGATCAAGGTGGGTAATACCCATAAAAATCGGGACGGGTTTGGGCGGTACCCACATGTATGAGTATTTTTTACATCCCTATTTGAGATCTACAAAATTAAAAATGATCACGAATGCACAAACAAAATTGGGTATTGACGTATAAGAAAGAAAACACTAGTTCAATTTGTTAAGCAAAATGTTGTAAATTCTTTGTGTGTATGTGTGTGTGCATATGCATGTGTGCGTCTCAGCGTGTGTTCTTGTGTACGCATGTGCATGTGGGGTGAGTGTGGGCGTGTGTGTCATGTCCCTTAGGGAGTCTTTTTAATTCTATTACCAAGGGTTCTTTCACTGTTGCATATTTGCAATCAATTCGCTCAATTGCTGATGAGTTATCCTTGATAAGCCATGTTATTGATGACATTGATCTAATCAGTCATGCTCTTAATGACCTAGATCCTTCTTTTCACAAGTTCATGGCCTCCATACGCACTCGTGACACACCCATCTCATTTAATGAGTTGTTTGTTAAGCAGTTGGATTATGAAATGTATCTTAAACATTATGAATATTTCAACCACCAAACTTCTATCGCTGCCAACTATGCTAATCGAGGATGCTCCCATCGTTCCAACAAGTAGTGCAACCATAATTACTCCTTTGGCTCATTCACTTCCTCGGGAAAACCTAACAAATTTTCCCCTACTTTCAACATTGTTTGCCAATTTTGCTCCAAGAAAGGACACAACTCTCAAACTTGCTACAAATTTTCTAAGAACAGTCAGCAGTCTTCCAACCCTACTGCTTATGCAACCCATGTCACTATTCCACCACCTGAATGATTGTTTTACTTTGGTGTTTCACATCACCAATGAACTCAACAATCTCTCCTTGAAGTGTACCTATACTAATAATGATAAACTCCATGTGGAAAACGGTATGTCCCTTCCCATCACACATGTTGATTCTACTACCCTTCACCCACTCACACGTCCTTTATCACTCACCAATGTCCTATGTGCCCCTGGAGTCACCTAAAATCCTATTTCTGTGTCTCAATTATGCAATACTAACAATGCTTTTTTTCCTCCTTTTTTGAGGTAAAGGATCTGAGCACAGGGGAAATTCTCCTTCAAGGTCCGAATGATGATCATGTTTATAGACTCCCACCCACCTCAACCACTCATCGTGTCTACTCAACTACCTCCACCTCATCTTCTCAACGCTAGCATACCCAACTTAGTTATTCATCCTCTTGTGTCTTACATCATGTTTTTCAGTCAAATAGAATTCACTTTCATGACTCAGTAAATAAATGTACTCATTGCATGGCCAATAATAGTCATAAGTTACATTTTAATAAGTATCTCTATCTAGTTTTCGTTCCCTAGAGATTGTATATTCTAATGTTTGGAGTCCATTCCTTTTCACTTCAACAGATGATTTCTGGTATTATGTGATTTTTATTGACCATTTTTCTAAGTATTTGTGATTGTTTCCAGTGAAATTGAAATCTGATATGGTAATCATTTTTCCTATCTTCAAAAATATTGGTGAGAATCAACTCACCTACAAAATTAAGAATTTCTATTTTGGTAATGGTAGAAAATTCATTAAACTTAAATTTTTTTTTCAAAATCATGGCATAACTCATTTAACCACCCCACCACATACACCAAAGTACAATGACCTCTGTGAAAGAAAATACTGCCATTTTTTTGTTTGAAACCACAAGAGGTCTCCTTCATCACGCTTCTCTTCCCTCAAGTTTTTAGTCATTTACCGTCCAAACGGCTGCCTATCTCATTAATCGTCTTTCCACCTCAACCTTGAACATGAATTCACCATGTTGTACCTTGTTCCTTAGTCAACCTAATTACACAAAACTCAAGTCCTTTGGATGTTTGTGATTTCCATGTCTAAAACCATACGCCTCTAATAAGCTTCAACCACACTCTGAACCTTGTGTCTTTCTTGGGTACAACCTAGATCAAAGTACGTATATTCATTATAGTCTCGAGTATAACAAGTTCCATCATTCTCGTCATGTACAGTTCTTGGAAGATGTCTATCCGTTCTCTCAAACTAATCCAACCTCTCAATCACGTGTATCTCATAATCTTAACCCCTTGCCAACAATTCCTCAAATTCACTACCTCTCATTGTTCTCCATAAACCACAGTCAAATTCAACTCTTATCCAAAACCATTAGCCCACTTCTTCTACTACAACCGAGATTGCAGCCCCACATTCTTCTCTTCCCACATACCTATCCCAACCTTATCATCCTACCAAATTCAAATACTCAGCAACCATCCCCTGGTCAACATCCCTTGCAACCACTTACCTCCACTTCCAAAAAAAAGCTTTTTATAATAAGAAAATTTGTAGCTTATGGTTCTTTTCTAACAAATTTTGTTTGTTTCTTTTAATTTGGTTTAACACAATTTTATTCTATAAAATTTGATTCTTTTTTATTGCATCCAACTTTAAACTACTTAGTTTTCAGTAAATAAAACAAATTGATTATAATTAATTATAAAAAAAATTGATTATACATCCATATAATCAATTGTTGAAATAATCACTTTACCAAATGCCTTCTTAATAATTCCAACTCATAAGATCTCAACAATTATATTAAGAAAAAATCACTCCCTACATCAATAACAGAACATGCATAATAATGATAATGGTTTACAATCTATAAGCAGAAAAGATAAATTAAATATTTTAACTTAAAATAATAAATACATTAAAGGATTAGTCTTTAAATGATAAAGTTTGATAGTAATTAACCATTAATTAATATTTAGAATATATCTTTAATGTCATAGAATCATTCTTGTTTGTAAAATTTTAAAATTTTTAATATTCAGTCAGAATTTATTTTTAAGAATAATATCTGATGGGTTATCACCATATCAATCACTAATTTAAGGATACGATGCGTTCTTAATAATTCCAACTCATGAGATATCAGCAATTATATTAAGAAAACAAGAAAATCACTCCCTAAATCAATAATAGAACATGCATGATAATGGCTTACAATCTATAAGCAGAAAAGATAAATTAAATATTTTAACTGAAAATAATAAATAAATAATTAAAGAATTAGGCTTTAAATGATAAAGTTTGATAATAACCATTGATTAATATTTAGAATATATCTTTAATATCATAAAATCATTCTTGTTTATAAAATTTTAAAATTTTTAATTTTCTGTCAAGTAAGATTTATTTTTAAGAATAATATCTGATAAGTTATCACCATATTAATCACTGATTTGTAAAATTGTTTTTAATCCAATTTTTACTTATTTGAGTAATTTATACTTATTATTTTCATTTAAATTTATTATATATTAAAAAATTTTAATTTTTATATGATTCATAATTATATCTTTTACAAAATAAATTATTAGAATTCTGCAAGTGAAATTTATTGAACTCTAACCAATTTTCGTAGAGCTCCAATAATCTTTTATATACATATATATATATATATATATATATATATATATATAATTACACAAAATTTTACAATACACTGTAATTTGCTGTTAATTGTATGTTTAAAACATGTACAAGTCATATTTAATGTTTTAACACATGTATGGAGTAGGAAAAATATTACCTAATATCAAATTCTCTCAATCAATGAACATATAATTTATAATTATTTTATTAGTATAATTTATAAAATTAATTAATTAATTAATTAATTATATACTATATATTTATTGGTGGGTATCACAATGACTGGTACTCTGAACTATATAATAATTTCTCATGAAGTATAGACAAACTGACACACCCATGCACATTCAGAAGATAAATTATACATAAACAAGGAGAGAGAGAGTGAGAGGAGAAGCTTCATCAGAATCTCTTTCCACATGGTTTCAGAAGTTGCATTATCCTCACGCCAAAGGGGTTAATTTTTTTAACCGTTCCACATTCAAAAACATGTACACCCAGTAGTTGGTGGAATGATGCATGATTATGAAAATCTCTGGTATTACTAAAGCATACTAATGAGTAGTCACTTCCCTACTTTTATATACAGTTGCTAATACCAGTGATCAATTAATGCCCTAGTTTTAGTTAAAGTCATGTACTTTCTTGTCACGTATTTCTGAGAATTCCTGTACAAGTACAAATTACTGTTTAAACAAGTTGGAAACTCAAAGCATTGTTTTGACCCACATATATAGCATGTAACTGCATGTGACAGCCCCCATCTCTTTAAAATGATATTTTGTATCAAAAGAGAGAACAAAAAATGTGTATTTAAAAGAGTTTAATTAGAGTTTAATTAGTAGCTAATGATCAGTTTAAAAAGTTTTATATTAATATTTAATTATAATTTTTTATTTATAATAAATTTGTTAATTTTATTAAATAAAAAATTATATAAAAAATTAATAAAACACCCATTAACATCAAAGCTCTACCTAATTAATTGTAAGACATAAAACATTGTATAAACATTGTAATGTGTTGTTTACTATGTAATGTAGAGTTCTAAACTACGAAACTAGCTGGAGCTTGCAGAGAGAAAATGCCACTGCATGGAGGTGGTGAAAATAGAGACACTATTAAGACATTAATTATTTACATTATGCAACCAATTAAGACTGGTTATATTTGACACATAATATATTCACTTATGTTAAGTATTAGCAAACTAATTAATTTGGCTTCAGCAATTTTCAGGAGGAGAATATGCATACATGTTTATATTGGATCAGTGATAGAAATGGTGGTTCGACTGTTCAAGTATAACAAATCATGTTCCAATAAAACACAATTGCATATTTATAGTACTATACAGTGTGGCATTAAGTGTATACACATATACAAAATATATTTTATTAGTATTTATAGATTAAGTATAAGAAAGACTACATATACATGAAGATAGCTATGGATATATACAACACTAAGAAGAGAACTCGCTCTTTTTCTGTCAACTTTTTATTTTTAATTTTACTTTTTTTATTTTTCAATAATTACTTATTTAAAAATTTAAAACAAAAATAAAAATTATTTCAAAACATATAATCAATATATAATTGTCGCATTATTTCTGAAAAATTTAATTGGTTTGTTAATTATAAGCACCGTGATATATCTTATTTATCTCTAATTAATATATATATATATATATATATATATATAATTAAATGGATACATATAATTAAATATAAAAAAATCATTTTATTATTTTACAAAATCTAATAGTTATAATAAATAAATATAAACAATAGATTTAAAAAATTAGGTTATACAGACACATATGAATATGGGGACACAATTTTTAATTCAGATATTATCCGAAAATTTGGGATGGTAATGCTTCCACAAGAACAAGTAATCAAAACCCCAAATACATATATAGCTTATCTATATTCCTGCAGGATATTTTAATTATGGAGTAAAGTCAAGAATCTTCCCAGACCCACAATCAATAATGAAATAGACAAAAATTAGCAAAAACAAAAGAAATTACTACTAATATAATAATAGGCTTTTAGCTGTAAAGTATTATATTTATCCTGAAGAGCCCTATAAAAGGCAAGGGGACAAAAAGAGGATTACATAGAAGAGGAGATAGTGCCAATATTTTAAATGGCCTGTGTGGTCACACTCATTGTTGCATTCATTCAAAACAACCAATCAATTTGTATTCTTCTTTTGATTAAAGGAAGAAAAACAATAAGTCACCAAACTAATTGCTAACAAATGAATCTTCCAATAGAGAAGATGGAAAAGCCCATATCATCTCATATAACTAACTAGGTAGTAGAATTAATGTATATGAAGTTACTCATTAAAAAGAAAAGAATATTAATTAATTCAAACAAGCGTTAGGCCACATTTGAAAGTTGCCATGATTTGATGTGAATAAATCACCTCCATTAATCAATACACTTTGTTGTTTGAAAGAGGGGAGTTGCATGAAAAAGTGTGGATTTCACACTTACAAAAAGTATCTTTCAATTGAGAAGATTGGTGTAGATAGTCAACTATTTTGATTATAAAAATAACTAATAATATTATTATATTCAATAAAAAGATACACAAAGACATTTTTATTTTTTATTTATTTACCAATTTTAATTTAATTCTTCCCCTATTTTTCACTATATTATGACTTTATTAATACTTAATTCCCTAACTTTTCATTAGTTTACCTATATGTTTATTTTTCTCTTTTATCTATGTTTTAACCTATTTTCTTCCTTTCTCTCCTCTTTTCTCTATCAAACAAAATCTTAATTTAATTGGAAAGTAAAGAAAAGAAAATTGATCCTAGTAAGAAACCACAACAACCCCAAGCAGAAAATAGAAGTAATTAATAATATGGGTTAGGAGAAAGTGGGGTGAGGTGGGACAAGAGAATTGGAATCAGAAAAGCCAAATTAAAGGATCATACAAGTTGGTCGTGATATTAGCTAAGCATTTTGAGTGTATATAAAAACAAGGAGTTGACAGGTGAAGTGGGATTGAAAAGATTGACCTGCGTCTCCTCCATGCACCCTTTGGTTTTTACAGCAAAAAAATAAAATTGCACTGA
Organism: Psophocarpus tetragonolobus; assembly: GCA_037954015.1. NCBI lineage: Eukaryota > Viridiplantae > Streptophyta > Magnoliopsida > Fabales > Fabaceae > Psophocarpus > Psophocarpus tetragonolobus. Next base: position 47,665,835 of record CM075692.1, on the reverse strand, counting down.
TTAGATTCTCCTTGTCTCTTATCCCCTTCTCCTATGAAACCGCACTTCAAATGGTGACCATTTCAAAAAGCCTACAAAAAGAAACACAGACAAACAAAGCCAACATAGGCCAGAGAGCCCAAACCAGAATAAAACCAGAAGATCAGTGTAATGAGATGACTAATCAACACCATAACTACTATTTCAACTGAAATCCAAAAAAGTCACACACAGACAGAAAAATATTTTAATTAATTAATCTCCATCCATCCATCCAATATCCAACCAACCCCATCTTACAACAATTTTCTGATCTTATTAAAAATTTCCAATAAAAAAAAAGACCAATAGAGTATGTAGGACTATATAGGATAGTTTCACTTAACTAGAAAGAATTTACATCTTATATCTACCCATATGAAAATCTTACCCACCATCTCTGAATTTACCAATAAAAAAAATCATATTATATAATAATTTTTTATAAATATTTTTACCATAATATAATGTTTCTTAATTAGTGCAAATAAATGGGTGGCAGATGATTTTCGTAGGTATCCACACAGCCCTTCACCTTTTTTCTTTCTAATAATCATCTCTTAGAAAAAATAATTATAAGATTAAACTAGCTCAAAATCTACCACAAAGATTTAAAATTACCATACTTTAAAATGTGTAGTTAATTAAAAAAGAAAAATTAAACAAACACTAACACTTTTTCTTTTTTTACCATTTTGAATCACTGAAAATTTGCAACTGAGAATCATAATAATTAACATCAATTATATTTCCAATTTGAGTAGAAATTTGAAGCTAGCCAGATAAACCAAACTACTCTAGCTCAAACATGTATATAATATAATAGTTATAATAGATAAGAGGTTGAGAAACTAGAAGTCATGAGAGTGATGATGGTACATTGAAGGGTCACATCCACCACCTTGCGAGCCATGACGGTTCATGGCTTCCCTCTGGCCGCTATCATCGTCACTCATTTGCGACGGCGCGCCGCCGCCTAGGTTGAGGTACACCAACCTTGAGTCCAAACGGTCTTCACTTATGGATTGATAAGGATTATTGTTATTGTTGTTGTCGTCGTTGTTTTCTTGTTCGCGGCTCAGAACAAGAGCCGCGGACTGGACAAGCTCCAGGCACAGCCGGAGCTTGTTGGGTTCGACGTGAGTGAGCCCTGGTACGGCGCCCTTGCAGAGGAAGTCCGAGGTTAGGGTTCGGAGGACGTCAAGCGGCGTGACGCCGTCGACGGTGCGGACGTTAGGGTCGGCGTGGTGGTCGAGCAACACGGCGACCATCTCGGGCGATACCATCTCCGCGGCGACATGCAGCGGCGTCTTCCCGGCGGGGCCCGCCGGGAAATTCACGTCCGCCGCGCCGAGCTCCAGCAGCGCCTTGACCACCTCGCGGCTGCAATTCTCGACGGCGTAGTGCAGCGCGAGGGCTTCGTCGAGGTTGAGGCCCTCGCCCATTACCATGAGCTTGACGAGCTCGACGTCGGAGGAGTCCAAGGCGCGCCGCATCCGCCGCATTTTGTGATCCTCGGCGTCGGGCGGCGGCGCGTGGGGGTGGTGCTGGGTCAGCAGGGAGCGACGCGCGAGCGTGGATTTGAGTCGGAGCTCTTCGATCTTGGCCACCACGTCGATGGGGAGGTGCTTCGCCAGAACCTCCGGCGGGAGGCCGGATTTCGCCACTAGATGAGAACACGTGCTCCATAGCTCCTGCATCTCTTGCTTCCGAGATGCTATCAGAACTTTCATCACATCGTCGATTGAGGCCTTCTCCACCATTATTGCTAGCTGTTTCTGTGTACACAAATTTGCAGAACAAAAGTTAGAAAAAAACCAACTAACCAAGACTCAAATATTGGTGTTTCAATTATTCATTCAACCCACCAATAACCTTCTTTTATATTTCATTAAAGCACACAATGTTTATTGATTGTAACATGTGAAACCAATTTCAGACAGGAATTTAATCCGTTGGTTACTTAGATGCTGCTAAGAAATTAATTATTGCATGATCCACACAAGCATGTAATTCATCATTTTCATCATTTCAACCATATAGATACAATTATAAGATATATAATTAATTGTAAATCAATTTATGCAAATCAACATCTCAGTTTACAAGGCATATTAAGTTTGTGAGAGAAAAAATAAGTTTGATGTTTGCATAATATTCTTGGAGAGGTCAACTGAAAGGATTTAAATGTAATTAAATAAACAAAATGCAATAAAAAATATAAATATTAAATTATTATTTATCACCTAATGAGTGAGTACATACATGGATCAGTTTGCGGGAGAAATTAGGTTGGATTCCATTAATAAAAAAAAGTATTTATCAAGGGAAGATAATGTGTGAAATTAATTCAAAACCTCAATTTTATACCTTTTTCTTTTCTCTCTTTTAGATGCTTATCTTCAGTGTTGTAAAGTTACTGGCATTTTTAAACAAGATATTTTCAGAAAATTAAAAGAAAGAGGGGGAATTTGAATTCTTTGGTTAATATTTTTACCCTTTTATTGTGTTTTTTTAGGAGTTAAAAGCAAGAGTTTTTATGAAAATTGAGCTTTATTGAAAATACTATATTAGCTTAACTCCTTTGGTTAATCATTTCAGTTTTTTGTTGTGGTTATCTTGGAAGTTAAAAGCAAGAGTGTTTATGAAAATTGGAATTTATTGGAAACGTTTTTAGATTTATAGTTCTTTTTTTCTTTTAAGTGTTTATGAAGAAAGTAATTTTTATAACATTTTATAGAAAAAATTATACATACATAAACTGAATACAAACTTACATTGGTATTTATTTTTTACATTATTATTTTCTAATCAGACTAGGATTTTAAATTGATAAATTATACTGCTATTTGATTTTGATGTAAAGACATATACTGTACAAATTATATCCAAATGATGGTCTAAACTAATGAAGAAGTTTTTAAAAACACTTTATGAAATGTATCTATGTTTTAAGTAGCCATTAAACCTGTCCTTGAAATTGTAGACACAACTTTATAAAAAAGTCATTTTAGTTCTAACTACGAGAGGAAACTAAAATGAGTCAGAATTTTACAATACAAAAGACTGAAACAATAACTGTAAAACTTCAAGAAATCACTATTTAAATTTTTTTATAGTTTTATACATTTACTTTTTATTCCTATTAATAAAATTTATCCATTTTAATCCCTATTTTTGTCTTTAATTTCTTTTAATTTTTACAGACTAAACTCAAAGACTATAAAAATTATTATCTACATGAATTAAAAATGATGATTTTTAAGTATAAAGATTAAAAGTAAAAATATGTATAATTATAACAACTATATGAATAATTAAACTTTTAATTTTTATTAATTCTTTAGCTTACAAATGTAAAACTCGTACTTTAACAAGATAACTAGCTTAGTAAAATATTATTCATAAGTTAGTCTTTTTTGTATGAAAAATGCATTATAAAGAAATACAAGTTTAGCAGAAAGAAAACAGTGAGTTAGTGAATTTGCTATGAGGAGTTTTGAAAACTCTAATGACACTACTTGCAGAGTGTGAGACTTTGCTGCAAAAAGAAAAATAGAGTGAATAGAAAAAAATTCCAACAGATATTTTGCAAAATCATGTTGGAGCAGCCACTACTCTTTTTTCCTTTGTTGTGGCTTATTCTCTTTTGGAGCACCAGACCAAATGAGGAAAAGAAATGTTTGGGAATGATTTTGCATGCTTTCTTTGTTGAAGACAAAAATGATCTTCATCTATTATCTTAATTTGGGAAGTATTTTATATGCATCAAAATAGGCATAGGAACTCCAAATCGAGAAACTCCTTGCTTCTAAAACATAGTACATGAAATCAAGTGTCATCAGAACATTAAATCATAAATAAATATTTTTATTTTGGTTAGTATATATATACAAACATTTTTTTTAATTTTTCAAAAGTTTCACACCCTAAAACGAAAATGAAAGAGAAACATGAGCAAGAACTAAGCTAATTAAGCTTCCAAGAAAAAAACAAGGATTGTTATCTATGTTAGAATTGGATTCTAAAGAATAAATAGCATTATTAACACAAAAATCTAACATTCCAGAAAAGGTAGGGCATATTAAAATTTCATGATTCCATAGAACCTCCCCTCACACAATTGGTAAAAAAAAAAAAAAAAAAAAAGAAAAAAAAAAAACACAAATGGGTAAAAGAAAAACCTCAAAAAATTGGTAAAAGAAAACAAAAAGTTACCCAAGAAGTATTGCTCAATTTGTTCAACAAAAAAAGTTACAATATATATATATATTGTAAACCGTATATGTTCTCTACAATATTTTCTTTTGTAAAGATTAAAAAACTCTAAAAATGAATGTGAATAAAATAAAATAAGGAAGAAAAACAGTAGCTATAAAAATGCTAATAAAATTTTATTTTGACCATTTTTCTAAAACTTTTTTTTTTGTTAGAAAATATTCAAAATTATTAATTTTTACAGTTTAAGAAGAATGTCAGAGAATTTAGCTAGCATTTTTAAAAACAAGAATACCCCTTCCCAGTTTCCAAAGACCAGAAAGAGAGCCAGTAAATGTCCAAAATTCCCAAGACCCAGAAACACAAGACTGGTGGCGACAAAGCAAAATATTAATAGGAGAACAGAACAGAGAAAAAGAGAAAAGAATAGGGGAAAAATTAATTAATTAATCAATATATAAATTAATTAAATAGTTAATTAATTTTAACCTGAGTGAGTAATGCGAGCTGTTCAACCCCGAAGTATCTAGCGGCAGCGAGGGTGTCGAGGGCGAGATCAACGGCTGAGGTGCAATGCGTGTGCCAGCACCCTCTCTCGCCGCAATTGGGCCTTGCCTCGTGCTTCTGCGGCACGATGGACACTTGTCCACTGTACAAGAACTGCAGCAAGAGCAAGAAAACCTCGTACCCCACTGAGTTCACAGGTATCACTCCGCTGGAAGCGCGTGAAACGCTTCCAACAGAGCCGGTCCTTGACCCGCCGACAGAGTCTAACCCTGCCGGTAGGTCAGGACCACAGAAGAATTTCCTGAAGAAAAGGCTTCTAGCCGCCAGGATGCAGCGGTGGGCGTGGACCAGCCGGCCCTCCACCTGGAAGGTGACGTCACTGAAGGCCTGGCCGTTGATGAGGAGATTGAGGTAATCCAGGGAGAGAGATCTTAGAGACTCTTCAAGAGACATGGTAACAATTCACCTTTTTTTCTCCTTCTTCTGCTGCTACTACTATCACCACTGCAAACACGTGTGTATGTGCACGCGTGTGTTATCTTCTTTAACTCAACAAAAATGTTTTTGTTGAGTTAATAAGTGAAAGTGTGTTTAGGGTTGGTGTTGGTCCCTATCTACAACTATGATAACAACTCTTCAGGAGAAGGGAATTAGAGGAAGGACTGATTGAGATGAAATAGTAGTGAAGAGAGTGAAGCTGTTGGGTTCATTTGTTTGATGTTGGTGTTGTTTTTGTTGTGGTCGATGATGCTACTGTTGTTGATGTTGTTTTTATGAGATTCTCTCAAGAGGTGTGTGGGTGTTTTTGTGTTGCTTCTGTTTTGATAGATATTTCCCTTTTAGAGAGAGAGCAATTTGGGTGGCTATTATGGGCGGCTGGGGTTTTTAAAAGGAGTTGTCAAATTAAAAAAAATAAAATAAAATACAATCTTTTTTCACTTTTTTTTCTTTTCTTTTCAAATTTCAATGTATAATGTAATATGTCTACCTAATTGTTTGCATGAAGGTTTAATTGTGTACTATGAGTAAAAACAATGGACGTGTACTATACTACTATTACGTATTGGGTACACGTAGGTATACGGAAATATACGGAGTAGAAAAGAAGCATACGATGTTAGGGTTGAAATTTGAAAGAGAAAAAGATTTAAGCTTAGTTATATCTTAATTTTAGCAATTAATTTTTAAAAATTATATACATAAAAAAGTTGTAATTTAACATGGTAAAACTTTTATATTGTTAAGATATAAGTATTAAATTCAATTTGAAAAATGTATAAAGGAATTCAGAAAAATATTTTACATTTTTTGTGCATAGATGCTTACTGCTAGTTGTAGTTTATTATTTTAAGATAAAAATTATTTAAAAGTCTAAATATGTTTTGTCTTCTGAAATTTGGGTTGATTTCTTTGTCTTTCTAATTTATTTATTTTATTAAAATCTCACAAATTTGACTTAAGCTTTTTTGAGGTCTCCTAAATTTAAAATTTGTTTTTCAGTGTCTAAATTTAAAGTGGTGTTTTTTATTTCTCCAAATTTATCTAATATTTTCTTTTTTAGTCTCCACATTTAAAAGTAAAATTTTCATCTAATTAATTTAGAACTAACTCATTCTCGTCTTCAAAAGTTGCCATTAAAAAACTATTTACTCGACTGACGCTCAATGTGTTTTCTAATAGTTTTAGAAATACAATTTATTGTAGTTTTAAATTTCCAAAAATTATATTAATTAGTAATGTTATTTTAAACTACATTTTGCAGCCATTTAGAAATAGGACCATTTATTGTGAATGAATTTTGAATTACATTTATTGTTATATAGGGATGAATTCTTTCTTTCTCTGTGGTAGTTTTTATTATAATTTCTTGTGTCTTTTTACTTTATTAGAATATATATATTGTACTTAATTTTTAGTTTTTAATAATATTTTTTTAGCATATATAAAAAAAACGGAAAAGAATGAAAGAAAAGGTGAGGGTGTCAAATATTCAAAACCAAGGAAAAGAAGTAAACAAAAAGGATGGTGATTATACAGTTAGGAAAGATGCGAACAATAGCAAAAGATGGAGGTATTTTGAAGATTGAAAAATTGAATTATGCATTTGAAATTTTCTTTTTTACAGATTTTGGGAATTTAAAACCTTCTCAAAATTAATATATTTTAAAAATGATGAGAAACTTGTTTATTCTAAGAGTAAGTTTAAAAGACTTACGGTTTATCTTAATCATCTATTTTCTTGAAATTTAATCATTATAATGAGTTACTCTTAGAATAAGTGAATCCTAAGTCCTAAATTCTAATTTTTTTTTTAAATATTATTACTTTAATATAAATCTTTGAAGTACAAAATGCATATATTGGTTTATAATAAAAAATCTAAAATTGATAGCCATGTTATGTTTTTTTTCCTCACAGGATTACGTTTTTTAAATTAAAAAAAATTATAGATTAAAAAAAAAAAAGAGTATGGTAAGTCATGTTTTTAAAACATGAATTCTATATTTTTCATTTTTTAATTTAAATTACAGAAGTCATATTTTAAATCATAACTTTTACTTTTTTATTAAATCATATTTTATTACATAAATTTTATCTTTCATTTAAATTAATAAAATTAATTTTTTTAAAAATAAATATAAAAAGCGAGCAACCTCGTTGTTACCGTCATGACTTCCTTGTTTTGATACTTTTTTTAAAAAAAGAAAAAAAAAGGTGAAATGGTGAGTCTTAACATGACTTTTATTTTGTATTGATATTTTTTTCAAACGTCAATTTTAAATTAAAAATTTAAATGCTAAAAAATTAAAAAATTAGAAAATATAGAAGTCATAATTAAAACATGACTTACTCATATCTATATTTTAAATTATAAATTTAATTGATATACACTATCAGTATAAAAGATTTTTACACTAATATTCAATCATGACTTTTCATTTATGTGACTTTTAAAGTAGTAGTAATAAGTAAAGTTAACAAATTTATGAATGAACAGTGTAAAAATTTTTATCCTCACAATGTATATTAATTAAACTCTTAAATTATACCTATTTTATAATTATTTAAAATAACTCAAATTATACCTCTATCATTTTTTACCTTTTCCATATATTTATGTTAGATCCTAACATGAATCAACATCCATAGTCCTTTGAATGTATGCAAACAATATCAAGTTTTACTACAATGTCTGCACCAAGTTTCGTTGCCTTAAGAGAGATTGATTTCACAAAATTTACTTTTAGGCTTAATTAATTATTTTAGATATATAATTATCTATGTAATTTTACTTATTTTATTTTAATTATAATTACCTATTACCATATATTTTATTTTAGTTCAAATAACTCATTCGCTTTTATTCAAAATCAAATTGTATAATATTATTTAAGATATAATCCTGTCATTATTTAATTAGCAATCACAACCTTTTCTATTTTTTTCTGATTCATAAAAATACTACATGTATAGTTTTGGTGTCATTGTGTTTCTCTCATCTTTAAAATTCATATATTTCACTACACCATGCAAATGAAGCAAATTCAAAAACTATAAAATCATAACGTGTCTATTTTACTACATAAAATTAGTATAGTCATATTCTACACTAAACATAATCAATCTAAGTAAAACTATCCAATTAGAAACCAATTCCAACAGAACAACCTCTAGTTAAAAATTGAAATTATTCAAAGAAAATTTAAAACAATATGGAATCAAAGCCACCGGAAAGAAGACACACAAAGCGACAAACTTGGCAAATGGTTTTTAAAGATAAAATTATGTGCAAATGCATGCAAACATTCAATATTTATAAAATAATGCAATTTAAACAAACTACCCAAACAGTCATGTTATCAAAATCGCGACTTAACTTATAAAATCTTATAAATTTGTAAATTTACAAGTTATTAATAAGTTAAATCACATGTAAAATTAAAAGGGTAATAAAACTCATAGTAAACTTCATAAATTTAAATAGAATAAGAGCAAACTCAATAGAATTGGAGTAGAGTCATGAACAAATTTTTCAGGTGGTATTTTTCTGTGTTGACACTAATTTTGAGTATTTTTTATATAATTTGTTCTTATGTATGAAAAAGTTTTAAAACTTTAAATGTTTCGACTCTATTTTATATTTATTTAGAATAATTTAGATTTATTACATAGATTTAAACTTATAGTATATTAAAAATTTTGAATTTTTATATTATTTATAGTACAGTTTTAATAAACTAAACTCTTATCATTTTACAAGTTAAGTTTATAAATCAGGTTTACTAAACTCTTTTCAAACATAAACTTTCAAGTAATATTATTTTCTTTTGTAACTAATACATTATATTGGTAGGATTAATCATCGCTAAAAGTAATGATTAAATTTTATAAAATTCTTATACACAAAATGATGTTATTCATTTCATACCAAACACATGAATATAATATATTATATATGCACAAGATCACAGATTAAGGTTGCATGTTAACCAAATGTCTCTCATCTCGTGGTCATAAAGGTGGCGCTTCCTTATTGCCACTCGTGGCATTCTAATAATAAGGTTGGTTGTTAAAAAAATTGAAATTTTGAATTGCTTTTTGATTTTTTAAACCAATCAGTTGTTGCATGCATGGTGTCATAAGGTGACTCCATGTTATAGTGAAATTTATGATAATTTGATGAAAAGTGTGATTGATAGAAGTGGTTCCGCAATTGGGTTTTTTATTTAATGTATGTGATTCAATACTCACTTGGACATAGAACTATAATTAATTAATCAGCTACAACTTTATCTTAAAATGGTTAATCGTATGTCACTATGTATGAGAAACGTGTAAAACACATTCCTTTTTATAACAATAAATAATTTAATATAAGCACAAAGTTGGAGAGAAAATATAAAAGTGAAATATATGTTTTTAGAAAGACAATATATATTTTCTTTTTCTGTGAAATATTCAATTTGCTTCCTTCAGATATTTGTATGTTATTTTGTCATTCTAATATGATACTCTTAGTTGGATTGCATTGGTTATTTTATACTTATGAATATTGTATTGGTTAAACTTAAATCGGATTAAGAAATTAAAAAATCTGAAATGTAAAAAGTTGGATTCATATATAATTTTAAATTATGCTTATTATAATTTTTATTGAAAATTACATGAGTAAATTATGCTAAAACTTTTAAAATTACATGAGTAAATTATACTAACATTTTTAAAATTTTCTAGAATTTTCTAGAGTAAAAGTATTATAAAGAAAAAGTAGCAGAGTCGTAAGTAAATTAAAGAAAATAGTTATTTTATGCTGATGAGTATGGTATTGGTTAAACATAAATCGGATTAAGAAATTAAAAAAATCTGAAATGAAAAAAGTTGGATTCATTTATAATTTTAAATTGTTCTTATTATAATTTTATTAAAAATTACATGAGTAAATTATACTAACGCTTTTAAAATTTTCTAGAATTTCACTTACATATTTACTTTTTGTTTTATCCTTACATTGACATATCACTTAGGAACTTAAGTTTAATATTTTAAAATCTAAAAATGTTAGTATAATAGTTTTTAAATTAAAAAAAATGTTAGGATAACTCGAAAAGATTATGGGTATATTGTAAACTCCTCCTCGAGCGGAGACTTACATTTAATGACGACTTCTTATTCACACCGCCCTTAAACACACGGGGACACGTTCCTTAAAACCCTTACCAGCAGGACTTTCGATGAAGGAACGTTAACCTTAGCTGATCACAACTATCGGCTCTGATACCAGTTGTTGGGTCCAAAACGAGAGGGTTAAATACCGAGAAAATGTACAACCATAGGATACGAGCCCATATATAAGATAACATGACACCACTTTCAACCCAAAACCTTAAGGCATTAGGTTATAGGTTTTCCTCATTTATATATTACTCAACTTTCCAATTTCTAGGCATTAGGTTATAGGTTTAACCATGCATGATTAACAAAACTCTTATTTTTATGAGAAAAAGAAAATATTCACTTTATTGTGTTATAGTTAGACTAGTTTTACATATTTATTTTTCATTAAAAACTCATTTTGATATTTATAAGCATAATTTATTTCTTTTTACTTCATTTTGAATAGTTTGAAAGAAAGTAAAATATATATAAAATTGGACCAAAAAATTAAAAAAAAAATAAAGTTCAACTTATTAAGAATAAATCAAATTATTTTTATCTATAATTACAATGTCATTTGTTTGAGTTTTTTTAAGTATTTTACACAGTTATATATCTAAAACTTAAATTGGAGACTATATCATCATTCATCTCAGTAGTTTTTTTTTTTTAAATAAAAGAATAATTTCTAACCCGTTATTCTACTTGACTTTTCTTTTTTTATCAAATCCTCTTTTCTCCCTCACATTAATTCATTCTCAAATCTCATTCTTTAATTTATCTAATTCAATTTAACAAATACTCACCAATTAATTTTATTATTCAAAATAATAAAACACACTTTGGTTATATAAAACACTTTTTATAATTTTTTCTCATGGCCCAAAAAGAGTTTAAATAAAAATAAAAAATGAGTAATATTTTAATAATAATATTTTGATAGAAAATTCACTTTGTCCCGGATCTGCAATCTGAGTTTGGTGGAGTGATGTGGGTGTGTGCTAGTGATAGGAAAAGGGAATACTGAATGAATGAAAAAGAAAGAGAAAATGAAAGTTAAAATCCATTGGATTGACAGCACATCCCACTGACTGTCTGTCTTATGATTTTGAAGACCCTCGATTTGACATTTGACTTGTCTTTTCGCCACCTCTCACTCTCACTCATCCTTCCAAAACCCAATTTCACAATTATTTTCTCTACTCTTATGCTATTTATTCTCTCTCTTTTGTATTATTTTTCAAATTTAATTAGTATTTTTTATATTTATGTAAAATAACAATCCTTTACTTGTCCGATTATTAAAATATTAATGAGTAAAATCAACATACATATATTATAGATAAAAATTTGTGATAAATGTTATTATAAAAATTTTTACACATACTAATTAAACTCTTTCTTTTATAAATAATTAATAGATTAGAGACTTAGTGAAACTTAACACTGTTTGATATGTCTGTAACTGACAGGAATTGAAGTTAGATTCTTCATATAACATATAGTTATTTATAGAGTTAATCTTATAACAAAGTCTATGGTATGTCTGTATCCGGCAGGAATTGAAGTTAGATTCTTCATATAACCTATAGTTATTTATAGAGTTAATCTTATAACAAAGTCTATGTCACAAAAAAAAAAAAGATGTGGTGAATTTGAATTTTTCTTAACAAAACTAACACATTGTTACATGTCCTTACTTGTAACACTTATTCTTTATTTTTACTCCAATTTTTAAAATTTAATTAAAACAAAATATAAATTATTTGTTAATTTTTACTGTAAATTTTTTATTAAATTAAAATTTTCAGTTAAATTATTTTTTATTGAATAGTTAAACATGAAACTTGTATTTATAAAATAAAAATTGACTTTTTTGAATAAAATTTTTTTAAAAGTTAAACATAAATATTGTTTGAATTAGTTTATTGATTTTATTAATAAATCTTTTAAAAATAAATAAGAGTTGTAGTTCAACACATTGAAGTCAAACTTTAATATTTAAAGGTCCATTTACACATTAAAAATCATTAAGAATTACTTTGTGTGAAAAATTGTTAGAAAAATCTAAGCCTTAACTCATATATTTAACTTTTAACCATTATGATGTGTTTAAAAATCAATTATGCATGGTTACATTAATATTTTTGTTTTTGGGTCTGTATTTTTTAATTGAACCCATCAATTCAAACGGTGAACATACATAAAAAATTATACTTTACCTTTATTTTTTAGTATTTAACAAAATTGTATATTCAAAATGTAAATTTAAAATTTTTTAATTAATTTAAAATAATTTCACAGCAGTAAATGATACTTGACTAGTATATTCTCTCTTTTGCTACATCTTCCTGTCTCTCTCTGTCTGCACATTGCAGCATACACGGTTGCACACTTACATGCCTTTCAATTCTTGCAGCTTTTGCTTTTGTACACGTACCATTCATCTTTTTCAAGTTCAGTTTTTTTCATCCACGCTTGCTACATATTCTATTATTCTGACTTTTTTTTTTTTCTTTTTCCTACAACCCACCTGGGTGAGGCTAACCCTAATTTGGTCAAGGTCAATGATGTGATTCACCAAGTCTTGCCCTTTGTTTGATTTACAATTTTTTTTTTCTAAATTCGAATCATTACTAGCACGATTAGTTTTGAGAAAGAATACGTTTTTGAGAGAAGTATAATAGATATAGTTAGAAACAAATACATGAGTAATAATTATTAGAAAATAGAGAAAAATATAAAATGTCTATTTTTAGGAGAAAAAATAGTAATATGAATATAAAATTTTTTATCTTTTTAAAATTATTTTTTACATTGAAACCAAATAAAGCATACTATAATGTTATTTAGCTTAAATAACTTCTATTTTTTTAAAAATAGAGTAATTTTTATTTTGATCTTCAAAAATTAGTCCTTTAAAGAAATTTTGTTTGATTTTAGTTTCTATTTTTAAGAAAAAAACATTAATTGAAATGTATAAGTGACATTGTAGAACATTGTAGAAACAACAAGAAGACATATTAATGATATTAGTAGTCTACAATTAATGAGTTTGACAATATAATATATTTAATCATTTAGTAACTTGCTTGGTGTCATATAGTCATAAACTATATTTCAAATAATAAAACAGTTTTTTTCCTGAAGAATTATATAGATCAGATTATCTATCCACACTCGCTAATAGACTAATAACATATTAAGTGAGTTAACTGCAAAAATCGCTTAATTAATATTATCATTTAAAAAATAGGTACTAAAAGTAAATTTCTTATTTGATAAGAAAAATAAAACCAGACCAAAACAAATTCAAAGACCAACTTAAAAAAAATTAAAAGACTAAAACCAAGTATCCTTATCTTCGAAAACTATAGTTAAAATAATTTCATATCATTATTCAATAACGAAATAATCAACATGGGATACGTTTGGTGATTTTATTATAATTATTTTAAAATTATACACAGAATAATTTAAAATTAGATGATAATATAAAATTTATTTTATATTATTAGTGTATAATTATTAAAAATTTAATTATGAAAAGTAAAAACATATTGATAAAATTATAAAATAATATTGGTCTAAAAATGTATAAAATTGAAAAATTAAAAAAGAATGGTGGGGTCATTTTAATTACTTGGAGAAGAGCTTCATTAATATATTAAGTAAGAAATGAGATTTTATTTCTAAAACTATTATATGGAAATTGATGGGGAAAGAATTGGAGTGTGTGGGGACATATAATCCCTTTCAACCAACAAGTAGAACCCACTATGCTGAGTGATTTTGGAAGCATTATAGGAAACACTCTCTTCTCAAAAGCAAAGTCTGTCAAGTTAGGGTGGTAAAATCAAGAGGTGAATTATACCAAATTCTCTTTCTAGATTACTCTATCTTCCTTTCCTATATTTAAAAATGAAAAACTTTTCTTTACACGGTCGTGTATATTTTAATATAACAGATGTTTTTATCTTTAAAAAGAAGAGAAAATAGGTTTTCAACTGTTAATATAAAATATTTTAGATTGCTATTTAATTATATCTCTTGAATTTAGATAAGTTTGTAAAGTTTTATAATGATTTTCTATGAGTTATATAAATTATAAGTTATGGATACTAAAAGACAATTTAAAATCGTTTTACAATAAAATGCATGACATTCAATAACAATAAATGAAAAGTTATAATTCAATGTCAGTTTACAATGTTTTTACACTAACGGTGTATACCAATTAAACTCTTAGTTAAAACCTATAAAAGAAAATATGTTTGTTATTTTTGTATTTGATTAAAAGGAAAAAAATTGGTTGAGTAGGGTATGAATTGTTATAAATTTTCTTATATTTGTTTTCAATTTTTAATAGGACAAAAAAAAAAGAAAAACTATCTGATGTAGAAAAAAATTGCATAATCTCATTGTATACACATCATAAAAAGGATTGATACTTAGGAATCTTATATTCAAGAATAGTTTAAGTGTAGTGTCAAAAATTGACATATTGAAAATGTTTGTAATTAGAGGTAATATTTTGTTATTAGGGAAACTTTTTACAATGATAGAGAATAACTAGATGTAGCTCAAAGTATTCATGTGACACAAATCTAATTTAACATGATAATGAATGATGAAGTTTTTTTAACTATTTTAAATAACTATTTTTTTATTAAGATATCCCAATTAGAAGTTTTTATAATATATTCAAAGTGTCACATTATTTAAGAATCGAGGTTAATGATTGTTTATAAATGCACTCTTCACCTTTAATCTACAAATACATCTTTCAAAACTGTGATGGAGCCATCGAACAATATTTTAGACACAATGACACTCCTGATGTTCAGGATTGACAATAGGACAAATGATACAATAGAACATAGTTTCATTTCAAAGATCCAACAATATATGATTTATTATTTAAATTTTTATATACATTTATCATTACTTATATAATAATGCTATTTTTTCATAATGTATGATATATATTTAAATTAATTTAAAAATATTTAATAAAAAAAATTTAAATTTTTTAATTTTTTTTAATACCTTTTTTCAATTATTATTTAAAATTAAATATGTATATTTAGACATATATAACAAAATATATTTTAGATTTTAATTAGTATGTACTATTCAATGTAAAAAGTTTTATACTTTAAAAGTTATATAAATGAATATGTGTAATTAAACGTTAGTGTAAAACTCTTTTATAATATTAGTGCATACCAATTAGAATCTTTTTTATGACAAAATAGAAATCTTATATGCTAATAAAATATTACTAATTAAGTTTTTATATATTTTATTTTTTTAAACCTCATGCTGCTAATTAATAAAATATAAATTTTAGTGAAATATTTTTCACCTGGATGTTATTAATAAATAAATAAAATGTTATGCAAATTTTATTTATTAATTTTTATATAATAATGATAATTACTGCTAAAAATATATGATACATACATCAAAATTAAATTAAACAAATATTTTAATGAAAAATAATTTTGATTTAGTTAACTTAAATTATTTATATTTCTTTAATGAAGAACACTTACATATATAATCTATGGATACAATTTTATTCGATATCATTATAAACAAAATCATTATAGGTGTTAAAAGTTTTTGTTTAAATATTAAAAAAGTTGCATATTAAAAGAAATAAAATATTTATTTATACTTTGAAATCCTACAAATTATTTTTATAAAAATAGTTTACTTAACTATTATATGATAAATATCATAAATTAAATTAGTTTTAATTCTTTTATGACAAACACTACACTACAAATATCATTTGTAAAAATCATTTTACCTAACACCATAAACAAATTTGGCTTAAAATAAATAAAAATAAGTGATATGTTCTAATGTAAAATACAACTAATTTTTTTAACAATACAAAGATGATACATATTAATATTATTATTTGATACATAAATTTATATAGAAACTAAATTAATTTAGTATATATATAACTTTCTCTTTTACATAAACAACAGCCAAAATTTTCTAAACAACTTTGGGTATTGAGATATTTTAATTTCAATGTGCACTACACTCCTAATTAATTGTATCTATCTTTTTATATTTGGACACCCTATAGAACATATCCTTTTTAAATAAGGACATTTTATTTTAGAAAAAATGATTTATCAATTGTCAATAAAAAATTTTTAAATTAACATTTAATCACAACCTTTCATATAAAATAAGTTTATTAATTTTACTTATTAATACTTTAAAAGTTATATAGATAAAGAGTTGTAATTGAATGTCAATATAAAATATTTTTATGTATTGGCGCATGGAAATTAAAATCTTAATTTTTTAACTATTTATCTATGTCATTACTTTATATGTATATTCAGAAATTAATAGTTTACATTTTTATGCAATATTGTAATATTCACATATTAACAACTATCATGTTCATATGCATTGGTGCAACCAGTCAACTATCCTTTAGGATTTAACTTTTTTAATTAATTTAAATATATTTTTATAAATTTACTTAAGTGAATATGTTTAATCTCTATAAAACATAAAAAGTATGATTTTCATTCATCAATTGTTTTTATTTTTTCCTTTTAATTTTTTTATAAGCTTTGATTTTAAAATATATAATACTTGATTCTCAAAATAATTTTAACAAAAATGTCCAATTAATTAAGTAATCCGTGTGAAGTGACAAATTATATGCTATAGGTATAATAATACTAAATACAATACTCAACACAACAATTATTAATCACAATATGATTATAAAAATACAATATGTATAAACATAATATAATAACTATAATACTATTACAATTATATTATTAATAGAAAATATAATTTGTACTATTAATATAGGGAATTCCCCTTTTGATATCTATTTTTTAAATTATCTATTTTACCTTTCTTAAAAAATAAAAAGAAGAAACTAATTTGTTAAAAGAGATATTCAACCCTAAACCTTTCTCTCCCACATTTCCCCATATATGAATTTTGTCATTAGATCAATCTTATAACTTAAAAAAAACTACTTTAAAACATTTAAAATCAACATACATAATTGCCCTATTATCTATAATTTATATATATAATAAATAATTTATAATATTATATTATTCATACTATTAATAAAGGAAAATTCACTTTTTAATGTTCAATTTTCAAAATATTTATTCTACTCTTTAAAAACAAAAAGAAAAAACTTTGTTTTTTTTTTAAAAAAGGCAAAAAAATTTGTGCATATATGTTCCATGAAACAAAGTGTTTCACAAGCTATACAACCCCGAAAATTAACACCACACTAGAGTTGATAACCATAAAGACAAAACATTCAGCTCAATACATGCTACCTGAACAAAAAGCATCAACCTCAAACAAGCATCTGAACACAAAAGCACCAAATCTTTCATATCTACATACTAAGCATGCATATTAAAGGATTACTACACCAATTAGAAAAGCTATATATCCTCCCCACTCTAAATTTGTAAGCTAACCAATTCCAAGAAATAATTTGAATAAAACAAAAATATCTAGAAACACCAAAGTTTTGTTATTAAAAATAATAGAGTTTAACAAATTGCATGCCAGAAAAGGAATTGAACTTTCTTCTTGTGCTTACCGACAGCCCAGGAACTTGCCAAAACAATTAATTGATCCAATTCAACCGGTAGAGGCAAATAGATTCCCAATCAATTCAAAACTTTGTTGAAAGAAATATTTGAACTCACAACCTCTCTTTCCCCCATTTCTTCATATATAGATTTTTCTACTATATCAACCTTATAAGGGTTACTACACTAGTAAAAAAAGTTATATATCCTCCCCACTCTAAATTTGTAAGCTAACCAATTCCAAGAAATAATTTGAGTAAAACCAAAAATATTTAGAGATACCAAAGTTTTGTTATTAAAAACAATAGAGTTTCTGGATATCCAGAGACACCGACAAATTGCATGCCAGAAAAGGAATTGAACTTTCTTCTTGTGCTTACTGACAATCCAGGAATTTGCCAAAACAATCCATTGGTCTAATTCAACCGGTAAAGGCAAATAGATTCCTAGTCTATTCAAAACTTTGTTAAAAGAGATATTCGAACTCACAATCTCTCCTTCCCTCATTTCTTCACATATTGAAACTCTCTTCTCTCTTGATTTTCTAAAATTCATTACTAATCTGTCATATTCATTGATGATCTGACATATTTCTATCATGTTACCATCAACAAAGAAATATAAAAATTCATAAAATATATTTCAAAACATACTAAACTAAAATTATTATACACAAAATGACACAATGAATTATTTATATTTTATCATATTATTACAAAACATATAAAATTAAAACCCTAAACTTGTTATAACATATCAAAATAAAAAATGAAAATACACAATCATGATAACACCTGTGTTTTCACTAGTATTAATAATAGTAATGGTAAATGCACATATGCAAGTTGACATGTCTATTTTCTGTCATGTTTGCATTTCTTTCAAAGTGTCTGCAAGGTTGTTCTCTAATACGATGTGATGTAGTTCTCCAAATTCAGCAAAGTGGGGTTACTTGAAAAAAGACACTCAAACTCTTAAGTTAAAGATGATTGACAGTGGTTTATAGGATTAGAGTAATAATAATAAAACTACTATTAGAAAATAAATAATAATAATAATAATAATAATATAATATATGTATGGGGTTGAGTATGGGCACTATAGTACCCAACCCACCTCGCCTTGTATTTTATATATATATATATATATATATATATATATATATATATTATAATTTTTTATTAAAAATATTATTTGTATTATAATCTATAATAAATAATATAATTATAGAATAAAAAGAGACATATAATATATTTTACATAAATTTAATAAGATAAAAATATAATTTATAAGAAAAATTGAGTTATTTGTAGAATAAATATTAATAAACTTACAACATTATTTAATATTATGGTAAAAAATATATAGGTTTATGCATAATCATATAAAACTTTAGGGATGATTTTATAATTTGTTTTATGTTTAGTGTTATGTTAGTTTGTTTTTTATATTATATTTATTTATGTGAAAAAATTATTAATTTATTGTCTCTATATATAAATAAAGTACAGGTCGCGGGTATGCATATGAGTATATAGGTATCCAGTAGCATGAGATATGAATTAAAGTTGCTACTTTCGCAGTTATGAGGCCAGATACAAATACTTTTTTAAATGTGAGTATGAGGACGAATTCTATAATATCCTACTCAGACCCAACCCATCCTTATAGCCAGAACCTCGCTGAAGTATTTGTACTAAAATGTCAAAGTGTTGCCAAAGTCTTGATAATTTCTACTTTTTAACATATATATATATATATAATATTATATTATGTTTTCTCGATTAGAAGATTGTCAAAAATAGAAATGGATCCACACGTGGTTGATTGGGGTAAATTGCCGCCACTAAGTTTTTATTTTTTTATGAGTATATATAATTATAAATTGTTTCACAATTTTGTTTTTATTTTTTCCAACTTCCTTAATCTTTCTTTTTTAATTCACTAAATCACGTTATATCTATTTCGTATGAAATTATCTTAGTGTCCCTAATTTGTATTTAATATACTGCTTTTTCATTTAATCAACTATGCGTTACTGAACAATTTTTTTTTTTAACAATCATGGAACAAAGTTATGAAACACATAACGTATTTTTTCCAATAAAAATCAAGAAAAAAAAAAACATTAAGCACATGGCACATATCAAACATGTGAGCAGCACTTACATTACTTTTGCACATATCACTTATTTTTATTTATTTTAAGCCAAATTTATTTATGGTGTTAAGTAAAATGATTTCTACAAATTACATATGATAAAAACATTCAAATATCATAACACAAGCAACTAACAAATTTTTAACTAACATTTTACATTTGAATTGTGAATAACTATTAAGGCGAAGACAATGTTAAAATATTTTTCAAACTTAAAATTTTAATAGAAAAGATGTGTAGATCACATACATGCGTGAATTCCACACATATTATTTCCTTCTTACTATTGAAAATTTTTAATTTATGATGAAATAATTTAATCCAAAAAAGACGTAAAAATAAATAGTTATCAAGTATTTTATCAATAAAAACATGAAAATAAAAAATGAGCAAGCAAAACTGACCCGTAAAACTTACATTTGAATCGGACTAGATAAAGCTGATTCACCAAAATAAATAAACATTTTTTAAGATTTTGTGTTTAGCCACAAAAAGTTCACTTTACTTAATGAACTGATTTGTAGGCCTGCACACGCATATATTAAAAATATTAAAAATAATTACAAAAATATAATATTTTTAAACTAACTAATATATAAATATCATACTAAAAATTACATCATTATTTATAATAATCTAAAATACTAAATATTTTCAAATTAAAAATCTAAAATATCATAATTCACAACAAAAAATAATAATCAAGATAATAAATATATCTATTTAAACGAACTATAACTCAAACTCGTAAGTGCGTGAACATAACCTGCAAAATGTATAGGTTTTACTCAAATTGTTTTTATAATTCTGATTCTTGAAAGAATTATCAAAACCCATATGAAACGGCTTGAGAGACGATGGATTAGTGGCCGATTGACTCAAGTGAGTTTATTTTTTAAATAAATTACCAGTCTCTGTTATAAAATATTACCAGTATGGGTCTGTTTTGGTAGTTGACTTGGTCAAACCGCAACTCCGAATTGCGGTTTCGTTGCCACGTCAGCAACGTGATACGTGGAAACCAGCGTGGCAAAAATGACTATGAAATCGCAAGTGGGAATTGCGGTTTGACTGGTCTTTGACCAGTACCTCCTTGTTGTCCAATAGGTTAAAAAACACAGAAAACGATGTCTGTAAAACCGCAAGTCAGACTAGCGGTTTGACTGGGGTTTAACCGGCCCCCCCTTTACTCAACAGTTGCAAAAAAAATACAAATTTACCGCAAAAGGCATCGCCGTTGGGAAAATTTGTATTTTTTTTGCAACTGTTGGGTAAAGGGAGGGCCGGTTAAACCCCATTCAAACCACAAGTCTGACTTACGGTTTTACAGGCATCGTTTTCTGTGTCTTTTTACCCATTGGACAACAAGGAGGTGCTGGTCAAAGACCAGTCAAACTGCAATTCCAACTTGCGGTTTTATAGTCATTTTTGCCACACTGATTTCCACGTAATCACGTTGCTGACGTGGCAACGAAACCACAATTCAGAGTTGCGGTTTGACCAAGTCAACTACCAAAACAGACCCATACTGGTAATATTTTATAAAAAAAGCCCATATTAATAATTTTTTTAAAAATAAACTCACTTAGGTCAATCAGCCTTCATCTGTCCAATACCCAAAATTCATGTATGCATTCCTATGATTGTGATTACTTTAATGAAAAGAATGAAAATTCTCAATCCACATTTTTTGTATATTTGTAGCAATTAAATCCCGTAAAAAGGACAATAAACGAAACACAGAATTTCTTTCCATGGGAATAAAAAAGAGAATGAGTGTGGGACTAAGTAATGAGGCACTTGTCTTGTTGTTCCTGTCAAATTAGCCATCTTTTCCAATCTGGCCACAGTCTAATCCAGTTGACTGAATTTCAAGATCGGTCACATTGTAGAGTAGCAACCCATGCAATTGACCTAATTAGTCATATCGCAGAACCATTGATTTAACATTCTCTTCTAACGTTAATGGACAATCCAAATTGGTAATGTAATACAGGTAGATTGTCTCACTCTACGTGCTTTGCAATCACAGGGTCAACTTTAAACCCTCACAACAAGGAGCCACCCATTACATTTCTAAAAGTAATGTCATTGACTAATTGCTTTCTCATATATAAATATTCATTCTGCAAGAATTTCTTTTATGAAATTTTAAGATATCTTTTATTTTTAACTGGGTATTCATATTTCACAATTACATTCTAGTTACACTCTCTTCTTTTTTTTTATATCTTTTGATATTTCTGTCTTTTATTTTTTTTATAACAATTCATGTTTTTTAGAATTTTATAATTTAATTAATATATTTTTAAGTCTAATTCATATACTTTTTACAAATATCTTTTCATTTATTATTCCCTCCTACTAGTGTTTCAAACATTAAAGAACAATGCATTAAATAAGGAATATAAAAATTTTAGCTTCATTAAATATTTCTTAATCTACATACAAGATATATATAGAGAAAACACTCATAAGTGTAAAAAAATTTTACACTAACAATTAATTACAACCCTTTATATATGGTAAGTTCGTTATACTTTAAAAATCATGTAAATAAAGAATTGTGATTAACTGTCGTGTAAAACATTTTTACACTGATAATATGTAAATGTTAAACTCATATATATATAGAGAAAGAAAGATTAATTAATAAGCATTATTACTGCAAAAATTTTACATTGTAATACTTTAAAACTCTTTTATACTATTAATTAAATCTACATACCTACATATAACAAGTAGTATCAAAATATGAAAAGGGATAAACAAGATCTACCTTAAATAGTTGTATGTGTTGTTATAAACGAATGTGTTTGATTTCTATGAGAGAAGAAAAGATATAAAAGGGAGAAATACCTGTTACAACCTTTGTTCTTAAATACAAAACAAACAATTTGTTAATTTAGTTCAAAGCATTAAATTTAATATTAATTTGAAAATTACCCTTAAAATTATTGGGACAATCATCTTTATTTTTTCCCTAATTAGTTTCCGACTAATTAGTTAATAATTAATATAATTTAATTTAATTTAATCATGTCCTCAAAACTTCCTAAGAAAGAAAATGTATTTACTGTAAAAGTAATTAAGGATATTTAAATTGCTTAAGAATAATTAATGCAAAAATAACTTACAAAAAATCTTATAAAAAAAGAAATAAATTTCAAAATTGTATCTTATATTTAAGAGACGATGGTGGTATTATTTTGTAATTTAGTTAAATTTGGTTTTCTTTAAAAATTAGTGGTCAAGGAGAAACTTAAAATGGTTTACATATTTTTTATCAGAAAATGATTTAAATACTTGTGGAATACAAATATAATTCACAGTGAACAAAAATCCTAGAATTTAAGTGTACAATATTTGCAAAGATAACGAATAGATATGTACTGTGTTATTGGGAAACGATGAGAATTCCACATGTAAGAAGTGGTTGAAACTTAGATTCGAGGTTTGGTGGAGAAGCACAAGTCAAAAATTTCTTCACAAAGAAATTTGCCTAGATATGCTATGTAGTGGTGGAATATTATTGGAGTCAACTCAAAACCTTTTCCATGGACCCATTATTAACCAAATTTCTCTCATTAATTCACCACATTCTCCCACTAAATCTATTCTTCCCCTTATTTCTCACAACATCCTTCAATCTCTTTCACAAAAATACCCAGATTTTTCATTTGAGGAGATAATAATTTCTTTTTATTTTTAATAAGTCAAAGATGATATTACTATTCATCAAAAAAGCATAAAATATGTCTACACCTATTTATAAAAAGACATAAAAGCCATGACAAAAACTAAACAGAGGTTAATCTAAAAAAATGTTACACCCTATCAATACAAAAAATGGGATTCATTATCTATTACGTGCACGAAGATAATGAGTTGTTAGTTTCACTGTTGTACACAATTCTCAAAAGCTCGATTGTATAATAAAGACAAAAGCATGTTGAAGACAAATTCGTTGATTTTCAAATATGCTAAAAACGGCCACTAAACAAGTATTCATTGTTATACCTTGTGACATGGGTGAGTTTGGCTATTGCGGAATAAGTTTTACCTTTTTTCAAAAGAAAAAACAAGTATCCACTGATATTCTCAATAATAATTCTTCTTGTTTTTCTTTTTCAATGAGAGGTTGGGCAGTTTTGACTTAGTGAAACTAGCAATGGACCTGAGATTAATGGTTTGGAGGAACAATAGGATTTGACAATTTGATTTGCCTCAGTGACATGGAGTACTCTTAGCCACAGATTATGTTACATAGTCTTAGTCTTGAGAAAATTATTGCTCTTTGACGTGTCTAATATATACTTTCTAATGAGTTCAGTCCAACGATCATATTGGAAATTTTCAAAGTTCCAAATTCATGATGAATACACATTCCTTCAGTTCTTGTTGCTTACAGGTATTTAATTAAGTTATCATGCATGCTGATGATTAATTATAGAATACTCTACATTGATATATTAGCGTTATTTAATTTATTAAAAATATTTTTCTATAAAATTTTTAAATATTTAGTTTTACTAAAATAAGGTAAGTTTTTTTCCCCAATAGGTCACTGTTTCGCATTAGCTAGATGTCATCTTGTATATTTGTGTTATTTCTTTTGAATATTATTTCATAAATTTTAGCAACCATTTATTTGTTTTTAAATTTTGACTCGTTATATGAAACTAGTTTCATAAAGCTGACATATTTTAGGTAAAACACTTTCTTTGCATAATTTCTTCATTTTAAAATTATTGTTTCTTCGAATTTTTCATGTATATTAATTAAATATATTATTTTTCATATATTTTTATATATTGTTGACAAAAAATATCTCTATTATAATTTGGAATGTGTTTCATAATAGGCCACCTTGTGTAATTTTCAAAAATAAAAAAGTTTAAACAAATTGACCCAAATAATTGGTAACCATAGCTGGTGTACTAATTCTATCAAATTCTCATTTTATATTAGCAAAATCACATGACACTATGTGTATGTGTTTTCCTTTCTATTTTAATTGATGTGTAATAATTTAAATTTAATATGTTTTTTAATTTTGTTTACTATATTAACATATGGTTGTTAAGAATAGTAATTATTTTGTATTATACCAAATTATTTATTATATTTATATAAAGATTTCATTTAGTTTTTAATCCTTTTTCAATAATATTCATGCCCTTATAATACTGGACCAAAAAGCAAAGGGAAAAAAGAGTTTTTATTGAGATACACAAAAAAAATTAATAATAATAATAATAATTACAAATACATTCTCTCAACTTTTATCAAATTACACATAGTTTTTTTTTTCATACATTAATTTTTATGTTTAAATATTACTTTAACAATCTTATTTATTTGAAAACATTATACTAACACTTATCTAAAAAATTATACTAATATCTCTTAAGAGATGTAAAAGTAATAATTAAAATAACTAGATTACATGTATAATTATGATAAACTTTAGAGATTGTTGTTGTAATTTACTTTATTATTAATTATTTTTATTTTAAATTATTAGTGATCGATTTCCCTTTTTTCTTTCTTTCTTTTTTATGAATTCTATCTGTATTTCTATCTGTACGGAATTACACAGAAATATTCTGCACATTGTGTTCCAAATTGAAAAAAAAAAGTAACTTATCATTTTTAATAAATAGTTAGCATTATTTAATTAGAGTTTAGTTAGTTGTTAGTGTAAAAAAAAAATTACACTGACATCTAGTCACAACCCTTCGTTTATAGTAAGTTTATTGACTTTATGAATAAATATATTAAATAAAGAGTTATGATTGAACATAACTGTAAAACTTTTCTACACTATTTGTGTATACTAATTAAATTTATTTAATTATATTAATTTTATTTATAAAATAAATATTTTTAAATTAATTTTTTCAAAATTTAATTTGAGACTAAAAATAATTATTGAAAATAAAATCATTTAACTGAAGAATAATTTGGTAACCATCTCACTAGCTAAATAAAGTAAAATTAATTTAAATTTACTTTTAAATTTTATTTTTACCTATTTTAATTTTAAATTTTTTATTATACTAAAAAAAGTCTATGAAATGCATGAAAAAAATTATCAATTATTTTAATCCAAATTTGTTTATCATTTCAAGAGGGAAATAATTTCCATAATAATTTTTCTTCTTCATATATCATATGTGAACTTAAGATCAATTTGTTCATGAACCTTTTTATTCACTCATAATTTGAGAAAGAATATTTAATTACTCAATTTTATTTTCTTTGTATAAACCAAGGATATTTCCTAAGGAGGTTATAATTCCTTTCAAGGCGTATAAGTGAAATGGATTTTGTCTCTCTTAATATCTTCTGCATTTGCATTCACATGACCAGGAATTGAACCCTTAATTATATCATAATCATACTTAAGAAATTCATCTTTGATAACATAGCTTATCGGAAAAAAAAAACACACTTTGATAACATGCTTCTTGGTTATTTAATTACTCAATAGAACTATAATTCATATATGAATTAGCCAAGTTATTTTGCAAATAAAAAGATCATAAATCTCAATACATTAACTTTGCAAACACTCACAAATTTAGTTACTAGCCAATAATATTGGTCTTTCCATTAAATATTTCTCTCATTTTATTTTCTTGTTAGTCCCTCTATCCCATTATAATTGTCATAGTTAAAAAAATTAAGTTTAAAAATATTATTTTATTTTTTAATGTAGTATTGATTTTTTATAAATTAAAAGCGGTAGAAAGTATAAGACATGTCTTCATGGTTCACAAGAGAGTCACAACAACAAGAATAATCATACAAATTTTATTTCAAGTTCATGTAATCAAAAAAGAAAATTAACTACTTTTCACATAGAAAAAAAGATTTATTATCTATTTCGCATTAAAATGTGATAATAGAATAAAATCTATAAATAAATTAATAATGATAAGATTAATTTTATAAAATTTTTTATTTATTTTCATCTATTTTTTTATTGTGAAGAAATAAAAATAAAAAGATGTCCAACTCATTACAATTGTATTTCTTGTATATTTGAAGACCTTACATGAGTATTGCTCTCAAACCTTACAAAGATTATTTTATGGGCTTAAAAGTGATTTTGCTTGTTGTTATTAATAATTATTAATTACTTTTTATTCAAATATCCAACTCAGCATTGTTTACTCATAGTTTAAAAGAAAAGTTCATTCATGTGAATACCACTGTAGTGAAACTCATGGAAGTGCTACCTATCTTTAGTGTTTTTCATAAAATGAATTTTTAATAGTTTTCCATTTACTTTTCAAAACGCTAGTATATGTATTGAATTTTATATAAAATAAAAATATCAGGACTATAGCTTCAACTTTTTTTTATAATCTATCCAGTATATATTTGCTTTGGATGACTGTGAAAATTAACCTGTTTCAAAAACTGATTTTAATTAAAATTAATTTATATTTGGGTAAATTTGTGGAAAGATAGTTTAAAAATGATTATATTTTTCATGTAATAAAAAATAGCTATAAAATCAACAAAGAGTATATAAAAGTTGAGCAGGTAAAAAAAATGTTGAAAAATAAACACAAATTATAATTGTTCCGATAAAAAAAAGTTTAGTTTAAAAAAAGTCTTATTTAAAATTTACATTACGTGGCCAAACTTCTTGATTAATTATATTGTAAATATTTTTTTCTAAAATACTAATTGAATTTGCTAATTGATTCTTTTCGAAACATGCTCTAAAAGTAATTTTTGCAGACAATAAGAAATATGTTTTTTTAACATTTTGCCTAATTTTTAAAATAAAACATTATCAAAATACTACAATCTTTTAAAATAAATTTAATTTTTCTAAAAACATTATTGAACAACTAAACTTTTTAGAGATTACAAAATAAAAAAATATATAATTAAAATAATTAAATCTTCATTATTTTATAAACTTGAATAAATCTTAGTTAATAGTAATAATTATGGCTCAATTAGTGAAATTCTTTCAGTTTTGGAAGTTTTATCATCCGAAGGTGAGTTCTTTATTTGCCACCCACAGTCAAATCATCTTTGTAATTACTTTTGGATATGTTTCTCTTTTAATATTTATTTAAAAGCTTATATAATTATAATTAAATGTTTTACTTTTAGATAATATCTATTTATTTTATTATTTTATTATTTTATTTTTACTTTTTAATATTTTTTTGTTTTTGTAAAAGAAAATACAAGGAAAGAAAAGTAATGTTAAAAGGATTAATATTTTTAATTTTGTAATTAAATAAATATAAAATAAAATAAGATCATACAATTAATGGTGACTAAGCAACTGACAAAATAGTCATAGATCAATATAATCCATGCAAATAATACTCGTAAAGGACAATGCCATAAGTGAATTTTATATGGTGCTTGCAATAATATTAAATTATTTTTTCTCTTTTTCTAACATTGCCATTTTTATAATTAAATATCTCATAACACTTTGTTTTCAAAAATAGTTAATTTTAATTGGAACTATAATATATATATATATATATATATATATATATATATATTAAATTATTAATAGAATGACAATGATAAAATATAAATATGATGAACCTATTCATGTAAATTTAAATAACAAAATTAGCACAAGATGAGCGGAGAAAAATATTTATTAAGAAAAATGCTAACAAAATATTCTTTTACACAATTTTTTAACATATATTTGTTTAATTACTTAAAAATAACAATTTGCAATGGGTCACACATTATTTGATGTCTGATCTCTATCATCCTTCTTTATTGTAATTTATTTTTTCTTCTTATCACAATTCTATTGTATTTTTTTATATTTTGGAGTAGAGTATAGGAAATACAAATAATAATTGTGTAATATAAATATGAATTCATTTTCATTAAAAATTAAGTAACAATTGCTAACAACAAGAATACATTTCTCATCTTAAATGTAATCATTGATGACATTATTATGTATAAAAAATGAGTAAAAGAATAGATTCTAATTTTGAATTTGTCAAAATAAATTTTTTTCATAATCTTTATGTCGATTTTATGCTATCTTGAAAATAGGAGATTTAAGAGGAGGACTTGTAAAAGGACCCTCAACTAGCCCTTTGGCTATTTGCTGATAAGCTGCTTCAGTAAAGTGAGCTTCATCCTAATTTATATATTTTGAAGGGTCAGAGTAAACATTTGAAGCGGGATTTCCGCAAAAAATATGCACGTCGAAATTGTAAGGTTCACCTTTACCACAACATGCTCTGAATGTCTCAGTTGTAATAAGAGAAAAGCCTGCATGATTATTGTACATATAAAACATAAGAAGAAATCCTATGTAAGTTGTTCACCCAATATAAGGAATTAATAGCAAAACTTACCATATTGTTGTGGTGCTTGAAATAAACGTTTGGCATCACCATAATAATCAAAATATATCATCTTAACATGATTGTACTTTTGTCTTAGTGTGTTTATGGCTTGATTGAGCTGCCAATTATAATACTCAACAAAAGCATTGTAAGCTGCTAAGCATCCAAATTGATCATAGTCATCTTTGTTACCACTATTCACTACTGTCAAGACAGCAGAATTACAACCAATCGAAAAGTTCTCAGGCATTACTATCTCAACTGCTCCTTCTTCTATTAATGCCTAGAGTACAAAAAAAAAAAGAAACATAAGAGAATTTAATTTCAAATAAAATTGAAGTCAACATTCAATAGTAGAATTTGATATGATATACAATGATGACATTAGTAATTTCTTCAATGATTAGGGGAACTATTTCACAAAAGTCCACAATACTTTTATTTGATAGGATAAGTGCATTAATATCATTTCTTCCAATTTCTCCCACTAGAAACAATGATCTTTTGAAAAAGTTATCACACTCTGTCGTAGGAAGGAACAAACATGGTTAGTCGTACTAAGAAAAATTCATCCATATAAATGAAAACATTACTAAAGGAGTTTTGTTAAAACCTTCTTTATTGTTGCGATGGAAGGTTTGAACTTCTTAAACCAATCAAGTTGAACACCCAATGAATTATTTGTTGATGGTGGAATAAGTTTTTTTTGTATGAAATAGTTTATATCAAGTGATGTCGCACCAGCAACGGCAAAATTTACTCCATGCCTAATGTCATGGCCTTTAGTAAGAGTTAGATACGCTAGTAGCATTGACAAATCATATGCCTCAGCTACAATTAAAGCAAACATAGGTCAGTATTTTCCTTAACCACCAATATATTGTGTGTGCTTCCACTGTTTCATGATAATTTTATTTAAGCTACCTAAAATAAAATATAGGCATATACCTATAAAATCTATGATCAATCGTTCATTTGACATACGTCCAGTATGTTGAGCTATAAGGGCTATTTTCATTCGTACGTGGGTGGTAACTAGCAGCATTTCTAGTATCACTTATAGAGTCACCAAAATTGAAAATAGCTTCATATGGAAGAGCATCGACATTTGAAATAACATTTTCAAGAAAATCACATATAAAGGTAATGCTAAAGATAATAAAGATCTTCATGATTGACATATGAATATCAATTGAAATTGAGCATTATATATATTTATACAAAAATCACTTGTTTATCTCACCATCTAACTGTCATTTTAATTTAATTATTTTGTTTCTTAAAAAAAGAAACCTATGAGTTGTATTCTTATATATTTCACATGTACATATATGTATCCTTCAATATGTGTTTGTTATTCCTCAATTATTTGTTGTGTTTTTATTTTTATCTTTTTTTGAAAATTTTCTATATGTACTCAACTCCCTCTGTAACTGTATCCATTTGTACAAAATAAGGATATACCAACTTCTTTGTGAGAATGAATGACAAATGTCTTTACCTCTCACCAAACCATTTACAGGTTGTTGTCAACTTGTTTATCTATTTTTTTATTAATGTTTTTATGGTATATATTATTTCAATTTATTTTAATTAAATCAATTAAAAATACTATTTTTAGCAATTTCAATACATTGTCGTAACTATAAATTAAAATGTTAAATAAATATTGTAAATAAATATTTTATTATAATTTTTACTTAGTACCCAAGTAAAAAAGATATAATTAGTAATAATATTTTTTAATGAGGAGTATTACATTAATTATTTATAATATATTATTCTAAATATGAGGAATATTTCTTATTTGAATATATTATTAATATGTAAACTGTACTGTAGATTGGGGAAGGTCTTCAAGAAAAAAATGAAGACTTAAGAAGGAGCCCCTCAATTGGTCTAAGAAGAATGAAGACTTAAGTTGAAGCCCCTCAATATATGAAAGGAAGTGAAGAGTCTTAGGACTTGATTGCTTTGATTTTGTTTTTTAGTTTTTGAAAAATTTTTTCAAGAATAGTTTTCAAAAACTGTTTTCACAAAGAAAAAAAAAACTTCTTTGGTAAGTGTTATTTGCAAAATTGTTTTGAAAATGGAAAAATTTGTTCATATTTATTAAATTAAATTTCATTAATGAAAAGAAAAAAAAAAGCATATTTTGAGTGTATTTTCAGTTTTCAAAACAAAAATAGAAAACTAAAAAGCAAAACTACTTTCAGTTGTTCCTGTTTTTTAGTTTTTAAAACCAGAGTTGTTTTCTAAAACTGTTTTCAGAAAACACTACCCAAATAAGTTTTTTAGTTTTTAAAAATACTAAAATATTGAAAACAATTTTATAAAACTGTTGTCGTGCTTGTTTTACAATAGTTTTATAAAACTATTTTCAGTATTTTAGTATTTAAAAACTAAAAAACTCATTTAGTTACTGTTTTCTTAAAATAGTTTTAAAAAATAGTTCTGGTTTTTTAGTTTTCGAGATTTTTTTTAGTATTTAAAAACTAAAAAATAGACTCAACTATAAGTAGTTTTACTTTTCAATTTTCTATTTTTGTTTTGAAAATTCAAAATATAATAAGAATATGTTGTTTTTGTTTTTCATTAATGGAATTTTAGTAAATACGAACAAGTTTTTTTCATTTTCACATCTTCAAAACAATTTTCAAATAACACTTGTCAAACAAGTTTTTTTTTTTCTTCTTTTATAAAACAGGTTTTGAAAACTATTTTCAAAAACTAAAAAACAAAATCAAACCCTTAATGAACATCTAAAGGTGATAAACTCATACTCTCAAAACCCGAAAGTAAGGGTCGTTGGTGGTTCTCTCTATTTAAGTGGATAAAAGGCACACAGATAATTAACCTACCACTTGATATTTATTTCTCTTCATGTAATTTTTGGATTGATTAATAAAGAGAATAACCCCTTTTGGTGTACACATTTCAAATTTCCCATTTTACCCTCCACACATAATATAACTACTCATAACTATTATCTTCCTTACCACATCTATGTCTCACCATGATTTTAAAAACTACTCCCTTTTTAATTTTTCTTTTATTCTTCCTTTGCATTCTTCTGCATTCTCTGTCCACTTGCTTTCTACATGATATAATGAAATAGAAGTGCAAACACAAGCACGCAAGCATATGTGTTTTCACAAGTTGATAATAATATTGATAAAAAAGATGTTTGGTGCATATATCTGCATAGAGTGTTGAGCTTAGGAAGTTTAATTTTAGAAGGTGGTTTAAGTGTTTAAGTATCAATATTTAAAAATATGTTTTGGCTGCCTAACATGAAAAAGAAAAAGTAATAAAGTTTGTATCTACTTATTTGGTTTGTGAGAAGACTAAGGTAAAATACTAAAAGAATTCAACTGCAACCTTTGAATATTCTTCAGTGGAAGTGAGAGCTTCTTCATAGATTTTGTGATTGGATTGTCTACGACTAGAGCCGTCAAAATGGGTTCAAATATGTGTGTTGGCCTGACCCATCACGGGTTCAAGCTAGGCCAAGCTCAAAATTTAAAAATCGAACTTATTATACAGAATAAAGAAGTTGGTTAACTTGCAACCTAACCCACCCAGGTTGAACATGTGGTGAGCCAGGTTGGTTGACCACCAACCCACCTAAATCTTATTCTCATTATTATATGAATATAATTATTTTATTTTTAAGTTTTAAATTATTATGTTACTTATTTTATCTATATTTCATTAAAATATATTTTTTAGTTTAATGGTATCATTTTAATTAATATTTTATTTTTTTAAATAATTAACACATTGTAAATGTAAATTTTTAATGGAGAATACATTTAAATATTTTTATTTTATTTTTAAACTCATAAAATTTAAAAATAGTGTTATCATAAGTTATTTAATTTTAATATTTTTAAAAATAGTCAAAGTTTTTTTTTAAAAAAAATATTTTTTTAAATTTTCGATGGGTTCGTGGTTGGCCTGTTCAACCCACCAACTCCCAATCAGACTCACTTTTTTAAACATGAAAGAATGGTGAGTCAGGTTGGGTCAGCTCATTTACTAAGTGGATCAGACTCAATAGGCTAAGGTAACCCATTTTGACAGTTATATATAGGACCACAAAAAGAATTAGATTTGAGTTGGGTGTGGATACTCCATAATAGGTAATCCAAATTTGTCAAAAGACAATATTTGGATTACACATTTTGGATGAATTAAAATTGCCATGGATGCTTTGGAATAGGTATTTTGGATTTGTCAAAAGACATCAAAATTACACATTGTGGATGCATTATAATTACTGTGGGTGCTTTGGTATAGGTAATTTACATAATTCAGATTTGTCAAAAGTAAACATTTGGATTACATATTCTAAATAGTTTCTATTTAACATAGGAATGCTTTGAAGTTAGTAATCCAGACTTGTCAAAAAACTACATACAAATTATGCTTTGTGATTCATCTAAATGACCAGTCTGATGGTACAAGGAGAAAAACATTGGGTGTAGAAAGAAAAAATCCAAGTTTGTATTGTCATATTTCTTAGATTTAATTATTTTGTCTACTGTCTTAATAAGATTTGTTAGGCCAATCGAACCATATTTGCTATTAATTTTCTAGGATCAAATTAAGCCTATCATCTCCATTTCTAGAATAATTTGTGTTGTATTATTTCTTAGACTTAATTATTTTGTCTACAAAGCTGTCAAAAAAATCATTCTATCTTCAAAATGTTAGCAATAAGTTTTTCTTTCTAATGTACTTTTGGTCTTAAAAACAGACCAATATGATTTTTTGAGTTCCAATAGTTTTTATTATATCAGCTAGCATTTTTCACCTATTTTCTGCGATATTTTTTGCCCACATTTTTTGGAATACATTGTTTATTTATTATTTATGTTGTGTTAATCAATTATGACTTGGGCATATTTTTAGACTTTTTTTTGTTGATTGTTTTGGGCTTTAGTCCTATTCCTTTGGTAGAGAATTTCTTCCTGCACTCTAATAAGTTCTTCCTACACCTCCATAATTTATTAAAATGTCAAAAAAATCCTTAATGAAAACAGTAAAAATTTAATTACCACGCATCTTTTTATTTTCTCTTTCATCTACACCTTTTTCTCATTTCGTACTTTCTTCTTTTGCATCTCTCTCTTTAGCTTCTCTTACATGACTTCGTTTTTCTTCTCACTGAATCAGTTATTTTCTCTTCTTTTCTTTTCTTCAGCTTTAATGAAAACAGTAAAAATTTAATTCCTTTGTGTTTGCTTTTCTTCGTTCTTCAACTTTATGTTTGTTTTGTTCTTCGTGGTTTAACTCTGTGTTTATCTTCTCTTGCTACATTAGCTTTGTTTACAAGTCCGGACTGAGTCTGGAAACCCCTGTCCAGACTTGTAAAAAAATTTGCAAATTTTTTTTTTACAAATCTGGACACCCCTACCAGGACTTGTAAAAAAATCTGCAAATTTTTTTACAAGTCCGGACACCCCTATCCGGACTGAGTCCGGAAACCCCAGTTTAGACTGAGTCCGGAAACCCCTATCTGGACTTATAAAAAAATTTGAAAATTTTTTTTTACAAATCCGGACACCCCTATCCGGACTTGTAAAAAAATTTGCAAATTTTTTTACAAGTCTGGATACCCCTGTCCGGACTGAGTCCGAAAACCCCTGTCTACACTTGTAAAAAATTTTCAATTTTTTTTTACAAATTCGGACACCCCTATCCAGACTTGTAAAAAAATTTGCAAATTTTTTGCTAGGATTAATTTTGTTTTTTACCTAAGATATTTGAGACTTTTCCTACCTTTATAGAGGTGTAGGGAGAAATTATGGAAGTGCAGGGAGAAATTCTCCCTTTGGTAACTCATTTGTATTAATAAAAAACACTTTTTCTCCCTACTTCCATACACTTCTACCGGAAACTCATAATATATTTAAGATCAAATATCCTTGAGTACCTCTTTAGATTGAATAATTCAGATTTAGGTTTTACTAAATTCAGATCACTTAATCTAGACTAATTAAAATATTTTTCAAGTTCGAACTCACCTAACCGGCATATCCTAAGAGTTTAGGATTTCTCATTCCTAAGAGTCTTTCTCAATCCTACTAGAAATATCCAATACTCGAAAGGAAATTTTTTTCGTATTCTATTCATTTCCATAAGATGCAACATAAAAACTAGGAAACTGAAAAATAAAATAAAATAAATCATTATTATTTAATATTTATGTACGTACAGAATATGAAGGATTCTCACTTTTCTGTTTTTTTATCATACCAAAACCTTAATGAGTGACAAAGAAATATGTTGTGGAAAAAACTTTCTATATATAATTATTAACAATATATGTTTGATGCCTAATTGCGGTGCCAAAATCTTGAGAGGAAAATAAGGGTCCCAGAATAATCCCCACTATTACTTTTTTTTTTTTTTTTACTTCTTTCTGTTAATGAAAACTAGTTCTAATATCAAGAGCTATCCTTTGCTTCTTTTTTTTTCGGAGGAACTAGCATCTGTTGAAGTAAATTGTAGCATAAGAAAGGGTGATTTTACCTGTACCTCATAAGTTTCTTTTGCACCTTTTTTATATTCCAGAATGTAAAATTACATTTCGGATTACCCAAAATGTAAAGGATTGACTTTTTTCCATTCTGGAAAGGATAATCCGGTATTTCTATATTCAAACAAACGACTTTTTCTTTTTGCATCCTACATTTTTTAAATTCCAGAATTACCCCATCTTTTTAAGTTCCATGGTCTGTCTTGAAACCCTAATCTTCTTGCCTCCTACGTTCACATTTTCTGCTCATCTCTACTTTCCTGACCTCTCTTTACTCTGAGTTTTAAATGCTGCAGACCAGATCGATAATATGATCATCAAATATGGTGTATGCATATTACAGATATTATATGATCCATGCGTAGTATTTGAACAATCACATTGCAGATCTCATAATCCATAATATACTACTACACAACTGCAGATTATGAGATCCACGATATGTTTGTTCCACCCAAAGCATACACAAATTACGGATCTTATGATTCATGCATGTGGTGAATCAATTAATCCACAGCATTAATCAACAGTACCTATGTGCTTGAAGGAGGTGAACAGAGACCAATGGTCATTGACCCATTGATTTGTTCTATTGCAGAGGGGGGTAGAGGGAGCTGCTAGGAGATTAGGGTTTCAAGACAGCTGCCAAAAGATTGGAATGCAAAAAGAAAAGCACATTAGTCCTGTAATTACACAGGTTACATTGGCCCGTAAGTGAGAGGCAGGAGTGGACTAGAAAAAAATATAGCGTAGCCTATAAAATTCTAATACGTGTCCAAATCAGATCATTATTTTATTAAATAGTAAATAGATTAGTCATTCCAGAAACAGCCCATAACAAGCCTTGGGAAAATAAGTTGGAAATGCAGAATCCCCATCAGGCAGCAATTCATACAATACAATATCAACAGATTTTCTCAACCATCCTTTTTTTATTGCTTCCTCTTTCGGATGAGATGAGTAACAATGAAAAGTTCAATCCAGCTCCTCTATTATATATACATCACAACAATTCTCTAAGTTTCTGAGTTCATTGCCACTGGCAGGCAATAAACTGAAAGAAAGCATTTATGCATAATAATCAAGATTGTGCACCAGATATTCTGCATCCCAAATTTCCACAAATTTCCAACGCGTGACAGTTGTCAAGAACATAGGGTTGAAAACATACTCAAGTAACTCAACATATAAAACGTGGGCAATTTAGACAAATGACCAACCCAAAATTTATACGGTGTCTGATTGTGCAAAGAGCTTTTCCAACATGTTATTCGAAAGGATCCTATTGGGGTCCAATTCTTTTCTTGCTTTATTGTATTCATCCACAGGAAACCGCTTTCTTAGCCTTGCTTGAAGAGCTGCAAGCTGCTCCTTGTCCTTTGGAACCTATATTGCAGATAATACACCCAAGAATTAATTATAATTCAATGTTCAAACAGTTTCCTTTCATTTTCCAATTGACAAATTAGACTGGATGCCCCTTTACTTAAGCTGGTACTTAGCATTCAAGGATTAGATTGTTCAGTTTACAGTTTGGTTACAACATAAACCCTACCAAAAATAATGACAAATCTGAACTTAATGTGTATGTTGGGTGCTGTGTGTGTATATGTATTTGCACGTATGAGAGACACCTTTCTATTGTAGCAAAATAAGTCCAACATATTAAGCAATTGGCAATTCAATATGAGAAAATTAGGGCAAAGATAAAATGATTTAGAATAGGCAACAATAGGTAATATCATCCAAATACCTTGTTGGACCTTTTTTTATTAGTGATACTTAGATGATTACCTCAATCTTAGCCCAATGCTCATATGCGTTGTAATTATCCCATAATTTTTCCTGGGTTAGATGTCTATAATGAAAGAATTCTTCTGTTATATCTTTCCTTTGCCGAGCATCCGCGGTAGGGAGGTACATGATAATTCCTACCTGAAACAACATCAAAAGTATAAGACTCTCGAAAAATTACTAAACAGAATTATAATGTTGAAATTCATGGAAGCAGCCAAGGGGTTGTTGTGTTTCAATTTTTTAAAAAATAATGCTGAAAGAAATTACTATGGGCAGTTGATTAAAATTAAAGTCAAGTGGTGGATCTCATGCCTATTGGATTTCTTCTCAACAAATACAACAAAAATGCATATATGGAGAAACTAAAGTTTAGCATTTAATAAAGAGAAAAAGACTCATGCACTGAGTCATTCTATCACAAGCGTTTAATAAAGAGAAAAAGTTTAGGGTTTGTGGACTTTATCAATCACTGCCTAAAAATCATATAAATTGTGAGTTGTAATTGAATGACATGGTAAAACTCTTTTACATTATCAGTGCATAAACATCAAACTTTTTAATAAAAAACCATTTCATCTATTTTCTAAAAGCCATTAAATTTTTTAAGAGTCCTTAGCACATTTGTTGAGGAATTAAAAAGAAAATTTTCTATAGAAGATCATATAAAAGCACATTTAAAAATCATAGGAGAATATATTTTACACATCACAGTAAAAAAATTACTTATGTTTCCTTCCCAAAAATAATAAGGGCACCAGCTAGCATTTGCTTATTTTTAAATCTCAACTGCATTCCCCTAACAGTTTCTTTATACAAAACATGAAAAAATAAATAAAGTATAAGCATCTAGATAAAGATGGAGCTAAGCTAATTTCATATGAGCAGGTCAATTTGGAACTATATCTGTATAGCACAATTATCCAGGAAGGAGTTTTATTACCCAAGAAAATATATCATCCCCAGATGGGCTTGAAGCAGGACTCATGGGACTTCTACTGCTAGTTGTCCAGCGCTGCTCAATTGGAGCAGGTGCAGGTATTTCTTCTTTCTCTATAAGTTGCTTCAGCTCTTCAATGTATTCAAGGTCTTTCATGCTTGGCTTAGTTAGCGTTCCAGCAGGGAAACATGTCTCTGATACCCACTGTTGGCCTCCACAATCAAAGCCCAATATTTCATCACTCCACCCAACCCTATATCCTTCTGACTTTCGCCAGAACGCGGCCTCAGCTTGATTTATGCTGATGACGTGATTTTTATTAAGAGGATCTAAGGCAATAAGTTTATCTCTTAATTCTGTGAAAGAAAGCTCATCTATATTTACTTCACCATCTTCGGCTGATTTACCCTTAGATCCTTCTGCTCTGTATACAATAACAGAAACTCGCTGGAAACAGAAAAGTTCATAACATGGCAACAATAAAATAATGGCACAATTCACCAAGGATAAAGAGAATGAAAGTTGTTTTCAGCAAGCTACTAATATAGAAAGTAATTAAAACTTCAGTAAAAGCAGAAGAATACCAATCTCAGACAATAGCACTTTCCACAACTCTCATAATTATAAGAAAAACTAATTAGCATTTATCAGCCCATGCCTTAATAAATTACAAGAAACTAGTAGGAATTTCACAGGCTTAAAAAAGGGTAATTGCCAACAGTTATAAATCTTCGGTAATTCCTTCAACCTGTCTGTTTCTACCTCAGAAAGTAAATTTAAATAATATATTATATTTAAGAGAAAAAATAATAAATGCCAAAACTGGAACACAAAGTAAGTGTTAACCATTAGCAGAAAAACAGGAGCAAGCAACAGCTTCTACTATCCTTTATTCAGTGAAAAAGACACTGACACTTTCTCTGGCTACTTTACTAATTCCAACAAGTCAAAATAAATTAGTAAATCTTACAATCAATAGACAAAGTATGATCGTACCCATATTTCTGGAGGGACTCCCGGTAAAGGTCACGCACATGCTGTATGGCTTCATCTGCAGTATATTTTGGCTTGAACTTGGGAGGGCCTTTCCACTTTGAAACAGGATTGCATCGCACAACCACAACAGAATCAGTATAAGGGATATAAAGGTACTTCACATGCTTATTCTCAGATAGCAATTTCCTGCATGAGATAGAAAAGGGCTAATAATCAAAATCTTTGGAGGCAGATCCTTAATCACTTATACCAGAGGAAACAATAATAGAAAATTTATACACATTCACGCAGTGAAAATAGCTATGTGAAGTATATGCAAGCATGGCAGCAAAAATAGCTAAGTGAATTATACATAAGCATGCAAGTAAAATGCTACCAAGAATGTTATATTAAAGACAAATTTTGGCCCACCACATTTCATCATATTGATACATCATCTATCAGTGGCATCTAATTGGTCACTCCATTATTTTGTCATTTAAACACAAATTTGATGGCATTTAAAGTACGAATTAAATTTCAAATATATCTTCAGATGACTGATTAGATATACTTATACATAGAGGAACAGTGAGATGTTGTGTATACCTGGAAGAGCAAAACAGAGATTTACCAGATTATATTATTATTTTTTAATTAGATTGAAGTTAAAAGTACCATTACCGGTTACCACCACATATATCTGAATTTATTGACTTATAATTTCAGCTGAATCTAGGAAGTCATAAGTTCTAATTACAGAAATAGCGTCTCCCCATTTATGGGGTTAAGAATGCAAGCATACGAACTACCGAAACTCCCACATGGTGGAAGCCCTCAACAAGTCACTCTTTTATTATTATTAGAATAAACACTTAAATTGGTGTTATGCAAAATTTTCTGTCACCACATTAATTCTTCGGAGATTTTTGCCACTAAATTTGTCCTTCGAAGATTGAAAATAGTTATCAAATTTTTATGCGATAGAAATCATGAAAGAACTAATATGATAACACCATAATCTTTAGAGGACCGAGGGGTTGACTCTCACTTTCATTATTATTATACTGTTGGGAGTAAAGCAAGTTCTTCATCTTAGTTCAGTGTTACAAAAAGATAGTATAGTTAATGTAGTAATGATAACATTCTACGTAGCTATTATTTGATTGATGACCAAAAACCAAAAAAAAAATCCAAAACTTACTTGTGATTTTTCTTTATCTCACTCATGGTTGAGACAACTGTGTGCTCCACAAGCTCCTGTCGATCAACACACTGAAGGGTGACTTCAGCCACAACTCCAAGTCCCCCAAGACCACATCGAGCAAGATAAAACAGTTCAGGATCTTTATCTTTTGAGATCTCTATTATCCCTTTGGCAGGGGTGACCAGTTTCATGGCAATCACTTGTTCATCAATAGGAGGCAATGTTGCACCAGTGCCATGTGCACCCACCTAAAACATGTGAATGCAAAGCATTTTAATTTATATGAATGACAGGGAGGTATAGTACTAAACCACATCAAACAATAAAACCTCAAGAGCAGGAAGAAAACTCTGATACCCTTTTTAAACAATACTTATACATTACTTTGATTAAAAGCCTAAACCCATACTCAAACAAACCTCAGTCAACAAAAAAAAAAAAATCATAACTTCTACAATAAATAAACACTTTTCTTTAGTGCTCAACTACAAGATAACACATCATGCACCCATTCCTAATAAAAGCAATATATCAAACCACAACCAATTTAAAAAGAAAAACAGAAAAGATAAAATGTGAGGAGTGTGCCTTCGAATGAGCTTTAGTAAAATTGATAGTGGAATGATCAA
The DNA here is from genome assembly GCA_037954015.1 of Psophocarpus tetragonolobus. Taxonomy (NCBI): domain Eukaryota; kingdom Viridiplantae; phylum Streptophyta; class Magnoliopsida; order Fabales; family Fabaceae; genus Psophocarpus; species Psophocarpus tetragonolobus. The sequence goes on along the minus strand of CM075692.1, from coordinate 47,624,200 downwards.
TGTTTAGATGCTTTCATTTTAAAAGTTAGTATTAACACTGCCATTGGATATCCAAATATGAACTCAGTTGTTTCAACTCAAAATCAATCTTAGACTCCCTCATGAAACCAAACATTATTCATTTACCTAAGATCACATTAACTAGTATTTCAATTTGCCTAATTCTAAGTCATGTCAGTCCATTTGATATCACAAAACGAGAACCCCAGTATCTAACAAACTGCCTAAAATATAAGAATGAAAACCCACAAAATTGCATGATTGGAGGAAACAGTAAAAGAAGAAGCCAACCTGAATAACTAATAAAACTAAAAAACTAACAGACTGGAGTTAAGGTCATCCTAGTGGTTAAAGCCAAGGAGAAGAGGAGGAAAAGGTAACAGGCCCGAATCTTTCCCACCAACAAAGTGTATTTTTGAAAATAAGGTGAAAAAGTACTTTGAGGCAAAAGTAATTTTGGCAAAGCATCAAAACTCTTAGGATTTATTTGGTTTAAAATTAAAATGAACATACTACACACATTCTCATGCACGTTCTGTAAGAAGTAGGAATTTGTAGTTTTTAATTTAACGACCGTTTACGAGTATTCAACCTTAATCCAATCACACACTTAATGCATGTTTGGATGGATTGAAGTTGAAATATTGTGTGAGCATTTTGATGTAAATATGGCATATAAAAGTAAAATGAAAATAAAGACAAGGATCTTAATGCTTCTGCCTTAAAAGCACTTTCTCACTGCATTCCCAAACATGCACTTATCTAACTTTCATTGTACTTTTATCACATGGACTCATGGTAACCATAATCGAAAGTCAACTCATAGAATCGCAGGGTATGATTTCTCTTTCCCTGCTCAAGTCAACCCATAAGTAAAATCGTTTTTGGAGTAAACTCAGGTAGTCTCAGTAGAATCAGATTGACCATTATTTTACTCAAACAACCGTCATCTTGTGTACCTTCGTTAAACCAACTTAGGTTTTTTGACATTTCACAAACACCCGTCTCCTTTCAAATTTTCCCACAAACCAGCGGTCTTCCCACTAGGACACAACTGTCAAGTGCAATTTCCATGCAAGTTGTGAGTTTGTGGTGGACTAATAACTATTTTTCTTCTACTAATATAAACAAATTTATTAATTCTCATATCATTATTTGCTGTTTCACTACGTTATTAAAATATGAATTGGTCATTTCACATGCTATAGGTATTTATTTTACCATCAAGTTTTTATATGATGTAGACTCTTTCGAGTTCACTATTAGTCGGAGCTCTCACCAACAATGTTATTAATGGCAGATGGCAGAATATATTAAAAAGTCAAATTACGTCTTATAATACCATCATGGCATACATTCCTTAACAAATTTTGTATAGCAGTTGGTAAAAAATAAATCTGTCATACTCATGAATCTGCGTAAACTGTCGATTTTAATTTAATAAGTTGCATGGAATGGCTTTGGAACTTGTGCAACATTTCTAACTTAAATCTTACCAATAAAAAAAAACAAAACCTACCAATCAAAAAACATGAATGATGTGACTTTGTACAACATTTCTAACTTAAATCCACCAGAAAACAAACAATTAAACATTAGGAAATAATAAAACCTGAATAATGCCACCAATTTGTTGCTCCCTAATGGAAGCAAAATTCTGCAAGGTGAGTCCATAGTCCTTGATTCCATCAACAAGCTGCTGCACTCTGATCCCAGCCTGCACCCGAACAGTCTTCCTCTCCCTGTCAACCTCCAAAACGCCATCCATCAGAGCCAAATTCACCATTCCAGCCCTAGACAGCCCGATGCCGTTCGGGGACAGACCGGACCCCACCGGCCGCAGCCGCGCCTTCCTCCCGTCCGCCTCCCTCACGGCGCGCTCCAGCTCCTCCGGCCCCTCCGGCTGGACGAAGCAGCGCGTCTGCACCTCGTGCGTCGCGCTCCAGTTCGACACCGTGTGGAGGTCCTCCGGCAGCGGCGCGTACCGGAAGATCTGCGCCTTCTTGTGCTTCGCGCCGTCCGGCAGCGGGAACGTGTAGTAGGTGGCGCCGCCGCAGAAGAGGAGCAGCGCGGCGTAGCCCGCGTACTTGCGCGTCTCGGCGTCGGTGGAGGAGGGAGGATCCGGCGAGGCGGAGAAGCGGCGGCGGCGGCGGAGGAGGTAGCGTTGGGAATGGGAGAGAGCGAGAGAACGCTTTGCGAGAAGAGTTCTCAGCATTTCCGCGATCGAGTCTCCACAGCAGAAAAAGGAGTCGCAGTCTCAGTGTTGCTGCAGAGACCAGAGTGAGTGTGGCGAAACAGAACCTCCAAAAAAATTAAGGATAAAATGAAATTGAAAAAATAAATGAGGAACTAAACATGTTTATTCTTTATTCCTAAGTCTTATTTCACATCTTAGAACATTCTTTTTTTGGATCCTGCAATTTTATATATGTATACGATCTTAGATATTTTGTATGGTCCTATAATAAATTTTACTATATAAATTTTATTTATAATTTTTTTTTTTTAAATATTAAAATTAATTATTAAATTAAATAATAAAAAAATTAAAAATTAAAATAAATATATTACATTTAAAATAAAATGCACAATTAAATATATTAAATAAAAGAAATAAACATATATATATTTATAGTTTATGCATATCCTACACAATCTTAAATAAGACTTAACTTCATACTGGAAATTTCAATTTTTACTTTAATAATATATCTTTTCAATATCAAATTTTGGTGTATCTATGTTAAATAAGCTTCTTTAAACCACCACTTTCTTGGAACACTTGCTTGTCAAGAACAATTTAATTATACAATTTATTTACATTTGTTATTATTAATTAAACTCTTAATTTTATATACTATTGGTTATTATTTTTTTAATTGATTAGAGTTAATGAGTTTATTTTTTAAAATAAACTTTGAGATTAAAAGTAATGTCCTTCTAAAGATTTTTTTAGGACTCAAACGTGAGATATGTAAAATTTTATACCGTGTCATAAAAACTATATAATCATCACCATTTAAAATTGAAAAATATTTTATGTATATAAATATTTAAATTTAAATTTAAATTTAAAAACTCTACGACTTAATTGTTATTTTTATATTAATAATAAAATATTTTTAAAAAAAATCTATAAAGCACCAATCACTTTACTAGTTTACTATACACATGTTGGATGTTATTTAGAAAAATTGTTTAATGCTTTGTTCAATATGTTTTGTTGGTTGCATCAATTTAGAGGAAAAATAATTTTGACGTGGATCTTATTTACAATTTTTCATCGATCTCTCTCTTCCTAAAAGCTTTATATTTTTTTTTTCTTTTAAAATTATTTATTTTCTATTTCTTTCCTTGAAACAAGACACACCCTTAAATATATATTTTATTAGTGTATTAATTTTGTATTAGAAAAATTCGAAAACTTTTCCGTTACTTTTTTCTTCTGTAAACTTTTGTCACCTCGTTAATCTTATTCCTTAAAAAAAATAATTAAAGATCAAAAGTATAAGTATCTTGGGATTAAAATATATTCAAGTAAAACAATTAATTAAAATTAACGTTATCATAATTGAAGTAGAAATGCTTAAGTGTACTAAAAATGTAAAATTGAAATGAAAAAGTCCAAAATAAATAGGGTTTACTGTTAAGTAGTTGGAAAGGAAAACAGTAAAATCATGTAAAAGTTGTAGCGGTTTGTAATTTGTGTCCCCTAACCACTTAAATAAATAGGGTTTGAATTCTAGTTTTTATCATATTAGCATCTAACAAATTTTATTTAGAAAAGAGTATCACCTTGTGTATGTTTATAGTAGTTATTACTACATGCCATAGTTATTCTATAACATTGTTAAAAATTCGTCAAGATGAATAGTGCAATTGGCAAAAAAAAAAAAAATCAGACCATGACATAGGTTTGAATAAGTTTTTTTTTTTTTTAAGTTGAACCAAAAAATCACTTTGATTCTTTTTTTAATCTTTAATTCACTTTTAGTTCTTTTTCTCTAGTTAAAAAATTACTAAAAAGAATTTGTTTTTGTGAATAATTTTTCTCCTAACACTAATTCATTTAATCTTCAATTTCATTTTAATTTATAAATGGAAAATTAAATTAATTTCAGAATTAAAAAAATATTTTTGAATTCTAAGGATTAAAATTGATTTTTTTTGTGTCACTATTAATTGAATAGAATTTTGTCATAGAAACCCTTGGCTTTTCCTTCAAAGTCGTGAGCTACTACTATGATCAAGGAGAGGTAATTAATTTACTTTTTCTACCATAAAATCACGGTCCAAGATATAATAAGAAGATTTTTAACAATTAGATTATGATAATTTGGCTTAAAGAACTAATTAGTTTAATTATCATGAACAAAGAAAGGTAAATAATTTACTTTTTCTACCATAAAATCACGGTCCAAGATATAATAATAATAAGATTTTTAACAATTAGATTATGATAATTTGGCTTAAAGAACTAATTAACATATGAATTTAATTAATATATATTGTCTATGTAAAGATTTTTACACTAATATTCAATCACAATTTTTAATTTATAATAAATTTGTTAATTTTAATAATTAATATTTTTAAAGTCATATAAATGAAAAATTATAATTAAATTTTAGTATAAAACTTTTCTGCTGGTTAAACTCAGCATATAACCTTGGAAAGCGTAAAACTTGGTTCATAATTTATATTTACCAAAAAGCAGATGACCTTAACTTCCCTTTATCAATCCTGCTTAGCATAAGAAATTTTTTGTTCTTTTTCCTTTTCTTATACTACACAGTTTTGCTTTGTTTAGTAACCATGAGACAAAATCAGAGAAACTTCGTTCCCTTTTTCCTTTTTAAGTTAAAACAAAATTCATGTAACAATAGAAACAAATTGATTTCCGTTTGTTTGTGCCAGCCAACAAGCCAACAAGGCCGTGCGATAGGGAAAGGTAAAGAGAAAAAACTTGCTATCTTTAAGGCACATTCAGACAAGATGAAAATTAATTCATTGTAACTTCAATTTTTATCTTCCTTTTTAACTCAAGTGAGAACTAAAACAAAATAAATTTTTAACCCTTTTATCGTAATATAAGAAAATTCCCATTCTTATGATGCCATTTATCTCATAAGATTTTCAAGAATAAGCCCATCAACACTTAACTAGGATATATAGAAAATTTTGGTCATTTCCATCCTAAAGGAGAGACCATCTCAAGATTAACAAACCAAAAATCAAAATCACAATTCATATTTCAAGCCAAAACAACAAAATTAAGTTGTTCCATTGTAGAAATAAGGATTAATACATCAAATTAGTTAACAGCCATCAATAACGTGTGGTAAGCTAAAAAAAGAATCAAAACCTCACTCCCCCCATACCCAAGGATGAGCATGAAACGGGAGAAGAGGATGTTGGCTTCAAGCTTCTAGTGGTGCTTCTAAAAATGGCCAACATGTGAGAAATAAGAGGGAAATGGCTGGTACAATATTTTTAGAAGTGTTATCTGTTCATTGAGTAATCATGTACTCATGTTGAGAGCCACATAACACAATAATGGTTTTCCTTGTAAACCATACAATTAGCTTTGATATTTCAATAATTAATTTGTCATGGGAAAACTTAAATTAACATCACAAAATCAATACACTGCACAAATAATGCATTATGTAATCTTAAGTCACATTTTGTGGTTAAAAATGCATTACAACATATTCTGCATATGAAGTTTAAACATACTAAATCCCCCATTTTTGTTTTTTCCTTCACCTATGGTTACATACATACATTGAGCTGAAAAAAATTTCTACAAAGATGAGAAAATTACTGGCAGAAACCACTTAATTAAACCTGAATCACACCATTAGTTATAAATATTATGCCTGAATCACACCATCTAGCCAAAACATCTTTGCCAGAGCATTGCAATGTAACATACAATAATACTAGAATCACTATCTCACATAAGAATCTCAAAATAAAAAATATCTCACATAAGTAAAAGCCAAAAAGGGTTTAAAAATAAAATATAGAGAAAGTTCCACAAGAAGAAAAGAGAATCTAGTTCACATTATTCAAGTGCTAGGCAGAAACACAAAGATGAAAAACTCAACAAAAAGAAATTTGGCATGGTCCAATTAGTTTGGGGAGCTTAACTCGGGCTTTTCATTGAAGACATGAAAAATAACTTGATTGGTGTCCTTGTTTGACACTTGAAGTTGCTTGACAAAAAGCAGAGCTAGCCTTAATCAAACGGGACAAGGTTGGGTCAAGCAACATGCAAGAATCCCCGTAATATTCATAACATAGTGTGACTGAAACTGTTCACATAAATTGTTATCACTAAATAAAAAGATTCAAATATTTATTGATTAAGAAAAAATAAAGTATGAAACACTAAATTTCGTAAAACACTAAAAGAAATAAATGGATTAAACTCATTTTTTCTTTATATTTTAAAAAATTTTCAATTTGAGAAGATAATTAGTAGACAAAATCGACTGACTCATTATATAAAACATTAAACATTTTGCAGTCTATAGAAATAGGATAAAAGATGTTGTTAGGTCAGTTGCATTGATACTCCTGTTGCAATAGATGTGAGTCCACATGTAGAGACGAAAATTCCCCTTTTCCAATTTGCTATTATATTAAATTCTATTACAAAAAGTTGGATTTTAACAAGATTTAAATATGTAAATTAGTAGAAGCTCAAGACTCTTAATTATATACACAAGAAACTTCTCTAAGGAAAGGATTTATGAAATCTATTCATCAAACATTGAATAATGAATGCATAGTATAGTTGACATTTATCCCAATTTTAAAAATAAAAATGATATCAATTTGATCAATCATATATACATTATGTAGATTATAAAATTAGATAAAGCAAAATAATTTCATAAAGCATCAACACTACCAACAGATCACAAAATATATTGTTCTGCAATAACAAAACAATATGAACTAAATATTTTACCTATAAAGAGGAGCAAATGAGTTTGTGGTTTTAATGGTCCCTATATAATGAAAAAATAGCCCCAATAGTGCACCTATTTTATGCCTAGTAATTAGTGGATATTGGGGGGAATTTCATGCTAATTGGGATGTGCTATATATGTTTTTAAAACTGCATGAGCCTTATTCTCCCTCTTTAACTTTAAAGTTGTAGCTCTTGAGGTAGAAAAAGTAGATATTATTCTGGCCATTGTTAATATTACAAATTGGATAAACCTTAAAGTATTGGGATTCTTATGTGATTTGGCTAGTTGTTTTTCTTCTCGATAACAACTATTAGGTATACATTATTTGAATTTCAACCATACAATTTTATTTGGTTCAAATTACACATTATCATCAACTCGAATCCCTAAATAACTAAAGAGAGGACACACGAAGGAACAAAATCAACACTTCTTTCATGTCTTACCTGCCAAATTAATATATATATATATATATATATACATACATATATTCATCATCAAAATAAACACTTAATGGGGACATATATGAAAATAAAATGATAAAGGAAATTAAATTAGATTTCCTTACCCTCTAAATGAAAGAAGAAGTAGCTTTCTAATCAACTTGAAATTCCAATGTCTGGGCCACATACTTCTGCAATACATGCAACATTGGTATTATTATCAATTTGTATTACAATATGTGGCAACCAACTTTGAAAGAAGAAAGGAGGAATTCCATTTAGGTCTCTTTCAATAGAAATCTATGTCTTGATCACTTGAAGAAGTTATCTTTTGCTATAATAGAATGTGCCCATTTGAGAACTAGTTAACACCCAACCACTCATTTAAAAAATAAAGAAGAAATGCATAAATTACTTTTTGAAATAACAAAAATCAACATACTTTGAGAAGAAGTGATAGCTAGTGTCCAACAGTAGCTAACGCAAACTGAGACTGGAGAAATGCATGTAAACATTCTTCTGATTGGGAATCATACTTGAAAGTTTTATGAAGTCTATCATTATAAATGTCATCTGAAAGTGATAGTCAGTGTCCAACAGTAGCTAACGCAAACTGAGACTGGAGAAATGCATGTAAACATTCTTCTGATTGTGAATCATACTTGAAAGTTTTATGAAGTCTATCACTATAAATGTCATCTGAAAGTGTAGGCAAATCAGGAATTTGTTTACACATGCAAGAAATATCAGAACAAGAACATAAATTCAAAATTAGTGCACAAAAAAATTCCTTCACGAAACTCCTTTGAATCCTCTGAGGGTGATAACATGGCCCTGTATGTTGAATTTTTTAGCAGCACAACCATCTGTTAAAGAATATAACAATTTAGTATCATTTGTTTTAATCTTATATACCAAAAAACATTCAGTTTAGATAGCAGCCCATGGCTAATGAGGGGTATGTACTCTATGGCAATCATAATTTAGTATAGCCACAATACATTATATATACAAGTCAAAATGGCACTAGTAATTTAGCCTAAAAAAACAGCATATGTAATAATAGCAAAATATCAATAAAAAATAAAGCTAAACAAAACATTGTTTAATGCACCAATAACAACAATGCTCCTACAGTTGACAAGACCAAAATGAAATCAATACCAGAGCCAACATCATCCTATGTATGGGTAAAGCAAACTGCAAATAAAAGAAATTAAACAAATACCAAAATTTACCACCACTATAGCCCAATAAGAACAAAAAAAAATAGTAACACTAACAGACTAATACTTGATATAAGCATTTTGATGAGTGGTGCTCAAGTTCATAGTATATACCATATATATAGTAAAAGCTCAGCTCACTACCAAAATCCCAAACATTTTGATGAGTGGATATTTTGAGAAAATAGGAGCAAGGTAAATGACAAACTGGGAGCAGCAATATATGAGTTTCGGTGAGGGAGACCTAGTTTTGTGACTTTCTTTGTGGGAAGAAAAATTGGAAATTTAAATCTTATCCATTGTCATGATGACAGATGAAAAAAAAAAAGAAATACGTGTAACATGTTTTAAATTTATGGAGTGAGTGAGGGTGCATTTTTTTACCAATTTGGTTTCTTGATCTTGACGTGGAACTCTAGCAAGTGGATTTATTTTTGGACATTCAATTTCAAAGCATTCTGTTTTGTACAGTGGTGGACTGGATTTTGACGGAATCAATTTGCTTCGTCATTGAAATATCAAATAGTAAAACAATTCTTATTATTTCTCTTCACCTTGTCTTTAGTTGTAACTTGAAAGAAAAGAAATCAATGTAATGAACAGTGCACATGACTCTAGCAATTGGATTTATTTATGGACATTCAATTTCAAAGCATTTTATTCAACATATATAGTAAAAATAAATTATTTGCTTGCTCTTTCTGAGAAAATTTATAATCTCCCCGAAGCAGTACATTAACTTTCTCTTTGAGTTAGCAATCTTTTGGAGGTGAAAATCAGTTGCATAATTTAAGTATGTTGGAACTTCTTACAAGGAGACATCAAGATTAAAGAGAATGTCACACCGATAATTTGAGTATGTCTATGAAACAAAGGAATGATTCAACCATAATTTCATGATCTAAATGTGCCCATGGTCCCTATAGTGGTACCAAGCTCAGGTAAAGGAGGAGGGTTGCATTAGGCCTTTGGCGACACCATAAAACTCACCGCTATTCAAAACATGGATCATTCTAAACATAGAATGTGTCTATTAAACTCATTAAAATTCTATCAAATAGGAACATCTATGTGTTGGATTTAGATAGGGAGAATTTAGAAAGAGTAATTAAAGAATAAAAATGCTTTATTATTCTAGAGAATATAGTTTGCACTTGTTTGGCATATATCATCCATAAATGTCGTCGTCTCGTAATAGACTTAGTGAAGACTACTACTACTACCTCCAGTCTTTATTTAAGCAACATACAACAAATAATCAAGACCAAGAAAAGTGGTTAAATTAGTTAGCTTCAATTAATTCTATCATAAATTCAAACTTTATTCCAAAAAGTACATTTACTTTAAGTGGTTGTTATATTTAATGTCAGTGTTCATATTCAATGAGTGAATCCATAGTGTTAACAAAAAATTAAGGGTATAAAAAAATTTAACCTTAAGTGGCATTACAAATTGTTGATTGTTGCTTATAAAATAGGACCAAAGAAAAATTTCATTTGTTGCTTATAATTAGGATGGCAACTATTAAGTGCAACTTCCTAGACACTAATGAACACTGAATGCATGTTATAATGTGAATGTGATGCTTTATACATGCTATTTTTAAGTGCATTAACTATTATCATTTCCAACACAATAAAACCAATAATGCTATAGGATAATGAGTGCTGAAAAACAGTGTTAAAAAAATAAAACAAGAAATAAGAATTTGAGGTGTACAAGTGGGCATACAGAAAAGAAAAAAAGTTAATGTCCAAAACAAGTTTTGTAATACCAATTGAAGAAAAGATGACACACTTTGCTAAGGTTATTTTGACATGTATGTAAGAAGATTGATATAGAATCCAATGATAAAAGTGAATCATACGGAAGATAGTCCAATTAAAAGGGGTCAGTATTATTAAATAACAACTCAGTGTTATCAAATTGTAGTAATGGTGGAATGCATAATTTTTTTTCAAAAATCACCATAAAATGGCAGTGGTGTTGCAGGTTCAAGATGGAAGCCCATGGCAGCTATAATGGCCATGGTGCTCATGGCACTCTAGGCAGAAATGGAGCATTTTTTGGGGGAAAAAAGGTTTGGGCCTCCAACCAAACCCTATCCCAGTGATGTTTTAAAGGTTTTAACATAAGACAAAACTCAAGAGCCTCTTTGCGACTTTTGTCTCTTCCCTCTCTTATTGGTGAACGTGCAACCTCTTCAAATCGCAACCTACTTGGTGTCTGGAACATTTGCCACCAGCAATCATCTCCAACAATGCAAAGGTTCCAGTGAGCTACCTTCTGGTGACCAGTTGCCTATCTTTTCTTTTGCCTTTTTTACTGTGTTTCGCTCTCGCTTCTCTGCATATGACTCCCTCATTGCACAAAAGCAACTTGCAAGATTGTTTTGGCACAGTCAATGAGGACTGTTTAACTCTAGTGTCTCACGTGACCCTCTCATACGACTTTAATGATGAATTCTGGTGATAGATTATGGCAAGCTACTGCAACTTTTGCTTTTTTTTAATTGGTTTTGCTTTAGGAAAATAATGATTAGATTCTAAAAACTAAGTGTTACTTGTTTTTGCGTTGACATTGGTTTACATTTTACATATTATTTTTTATATTCTAAAAATTATTTTTTAAATTCTGAAAATTAATTATTACTTGTTTTTGCTTTGGAAGTAGTTTACATTCGGCATATTAGTTAATTCTATGAAGAAAATTATGTTTTATATGTATTGTTTGCTATTTATATATGTTGACTTTATTGTTTCTTAATTATGTTCAATGTTTTATGTTCTGTTTTTTTAGTTTTTTAGGTGTCTTATTGGTGTCTATTTACAATGTTTTTTTGTCTGCCATGGTGTCCACCATTTCCCACAGTGTTGTCACCATATGGTACTTTTTTGGTAAACCATTATGGTTTGCCATCGATAACACCCTGACAGCCATGGAATGACAGTTTTTTGCCAACTGCCACAGACAATTTGTGAAGGGATGCCTACCATGGTGGTTGCATAAGACGCAATGGAATGTTTTTATGGCAAAGTTTTGGCTTTACTCCATTAGTAACAATGAAAGGGGTATAGGACAAATCATTAAAGAAAGATTTTTCTCTAAATGGTTTTAATGAAAACTTTATTGTAGGTAGATCTTAATTCTCACCGATAAAGACTAATCCATGTAGTTCATACCCAACATTACCAATAATAACAAGACAAGTTAGACAATTGATACATGAACTATTTGCACCTTTTGTTACAAATTAACATGAAAACTCAAATTCCTTAGAATAAGAGGTAGACGAGCTAATATAGGAAGGACTGGGACGCAAAGAACATATGCTCATAACTAAACAAAATCCTGAAAGGCTCATGTTATAATTAATTTCATCACACATTATCTTGAAAGTTGCCTCTTGGTTACTAGCTGGTCGTGAGTTCAAATCCAAAAACAATACCTTCGCATATCAAGGAAGAGGCTGTGTTAAGGGTTACAAGGTTGGTTAGTGATAAAGTCCACATGTTAGAAGAAAGGGAGAATGAGAGGTTGTGAGTTCGAATCCCTTCACTAAAATAATTAACATATTAATAACTAACATTTGTCTATAAAAAAAAAGGGTGTGACAGTGTTGGTCATGAGATCTAATCCCAAAACAACCTCTTTTCATAAGCAAGAGCAAGCTTGCATGTGTACAATGATCCTCCTCTATACCTTCTCACAATCAATAGCCTTTTAGCATCAAGGTATGTTAGTTTATTGATTTCAAAACTCTTAGAATATACAGGTGACAAGTTTTCATTTCAGATAATAGAACTTCAATTTATTCAATAAATCAGTATTAATTTCTTAACCCTAGCAAGAATGTGTAGGAGGCACATCAAGTAACAGCATGGACACGATTATTAGACTCACAAGTTGACTCATAAAATCGCCCAAGTTTACAAGTTCAAAATTATGTTTCAAGTTAGCTCGACAGCAAACTCGATTTTGCAGTATAATTGGGCAAATTTGCTCAGAGACTATGAAAAACTCATCTAAACTCGCAAGTTAACTCTTGAGTTGGTGAGTTCAATTGTGATGAAAAATTTTAAATGAAACATGTTAACTTGGGAGCAAGTTGTATAGCAGTTAAACATGAGCCTTTCAGGATTTTGTTCAGTTATGAGCATATGTTGTTTGCGCTGCGGTCCTTCCTATATTGGCTCGTCTACCTCTTATTCTAGTGACCCAGGAAAGCTAGCTTAGACTTGAACATACTCAGTTAAACTCATGAGTTCCGTGCCAAGTAGACAAGTCAAGTTGTGACAAAAAATTTTATATGAAACAACACCTTCTTTAGTCGTTTTAGGTTGCGAACTAGAACAAAAAAGAGAATATCAAATTAGGACACTTCTCTGTGACATTTTCACACTGTTTTTATCTATCCTTTGCTTCACCTGTTGCTGGAGTTCATTGAAGGCTTATAAGTTGTTTTATTTCTAAGGTTTGTTTTGTCTCTATCCAAACACATTTGTAAATTGTAACAACAGCCGAGCAGACTGAGCTGTAACTATGTCTCTCGTTCCATCTCTTTCTCTCTACTGTACAAGACTAAGCTACCAACCAAGATATTTTTCTTGACTGAATTGTGAATATTGTCTTGGGATTTGATTTACATGTTAAATAGTTGCTACTAATTTATGGGTGTATTATTATATCAGAAATTGAAAATATAGTACATTGAAGAGAAACAAAACCTAGCATAGAAATGAATCTTAACCACTCATTAACTACAAATAATAGCTTCATTCAGGAAGGAAATTAACCAAGAAAAAAATAATGAAAATTAAAATATGCAGGTGACAATTTTGCATTCAAGAGACATGCACTAAGTAGAATCTCAATTTGCTGATAAATCAGTTTTAATTTCTTAACCAATAACTACAGTTTCATTCAACACCATAATAAAATAAAAAGAGTGAAACAATTATGGAAAATACGAAAAACGAACTAACCTTTTGCCATTTAGCTCTGGTCTTGTGATCAATCTTAGATCCGGGACCTTTGGATGCCATCGCCGTAACGAAAACTCAGACACCGAACATATCTATTTCACAGCGCAAAAAAACCATGAAATCTCGGTGCGGTGAGTAGAAGCAATGCATGTCAAGGAGAAGGAAGCATACCTTATCGCGTGGGGGAAATCGTGAATGGAGGAGAGAGATAGGATTGCAAAGAAGAGAGAGTCGGTGGAGAATGAGAAGAAGAGAAGAGAAGATCGATAAACAAAGTTATTAAATGATGAAAAACATACATTTATACACTCTCAACAGTAAATATCAGAGCAATATCGTGATAATTTTAACGGAAATAGATCAATATAACAACAACGTTGTAAGTCTAGTTCAAGAAAAGCAATCTTTTATCTATACATTTAATTTACCTAAGGTACAAGCAACAAACACAACAACTGTAAAATTTATGCAGTTTTAGATGATAAATCTCTCTATTTTTCTCACTCCATGTATCTTCCATGGTACACATCTGTTGTATTTTTTATTCTCTTTTTTATTCTTGTCCACTACAAAGTATATATTTCTATTTGAGAAGAAAATTATTAAAATAAAATTTGATTATTTTTCTTAACATAAAATATGTCACAGTGATAAAATCAAGATTACTTACCAAGTCCATACTGCATTCTTAACTCCATCCAAATGTTAAATTACACTTTGCAGCTGCCCCAATAGCCCTGAGTCATAGCCCATATTTTTTGCTATGATAGAGTTCCATGGATGAGTCAGAAAGCTTTAAAGATTTGAGAGATAGAACACGTTGATTACATCTTGAAAGATAGTATATTATGCAAACATAACGCCTAATATTCTCCTGAAAAACATTGATAACTTGGATAAAGATGGTCATTTACCAAATTAGATACCTTTGAAAATACAAAACAGAAACAATCTCAACCATTTATAGCAAATTTAAGAAAAAAAAACCTACAAAGTCAGTGCAGGAAAATGAATTATATTTTTTATTCAGCAAAATAATTTTTGATTAATTAATAATAAATTAATCAATGATTTGTTATTGTTTTATTTTAAATATGTTATTTTTATTACATGAATTTTATTTAATATTTATAAAATTACATAAATATTTTTCTATTTCCAAAATAAGATAACGGTTATCCACTTGATGTTTCTTAAAGTAAGGGTGTACCTGGGTTAGGTAAATAATATAATTTTGATACATTTGGTTTTCTTTTAGTATATATAAAAAAACTCCCTCATTTGTCACCTTTAATGGAAAATTTTCCTTTCTAAATGAGAGTGTGAGATATTCCATGTATTTTCTTTCTGCTACTACTGAAAAATTTTAGAAGTTGCAAGCTTAATGTGTGCAAACTTTAATTACCATACCTTAAACCATCATTTCCTTCTACCCAACCATGGGAAAAACTACATACCTGTGCTTCGCACTCGTCTCTTGTCTAAAGCAATGTGTAATATCCTTTGTTTTGTACTAACTAATAGAGTCGGTTATCAATAAATAAAAATAATCAAAGTTCTTAATTTCTATTTAAAGTTTAGTGTACTTATTACAAGAAGAAATATGGCTTCATAATAATAATCATCAAATAAAAAATAACACATGTAGTTAAATATTTTTTACTATTAAAATATTAGTATCTATTTATTTACTAATAATAATATCATTAATAAAAGATAAATATTTTATTATTAATTAATCTTATATTAAGTAACCTTAATGTTTTTGTTATGTTAAATTAAATAAAAATAATATTCTAACAATATATAAAATTAATAAATTAATTAATTTTACCAATAAATATCTTATAACTTATATTTATTTTAGAGTCACAAACGTGATTAGGATATTTGATACCCTATCAGACCTAAGCCACCCTACAACTTATAAGGTGAAGAATTTGCACTTAAAGAATGACAATGACAAGTAATTAATAAGAGCATAGACACAGTAATTGTGGAAACAGACTTGCATGTTACGGTGTATGGTTGGACAATGAGTCGGTCGATCGAATTTTGGACAATTTGACTTAACATGAATCAATCTATCCTTTTAATTTGTTCATCCGTTTTTTATCATTTGATTTTGCAAGTTAACAAATTGTGGGTTGAGTCGGTTAGGTTCACATAGTTTTGCACTTTGATTTATCACCTTTTTTTTTCAAAAATTATAAATTTTTAAACCAAAATTAGAATTAAAAAATAAAAAAATGATGTCATAATCTTAAAAAAAATTAGAGTGAAAAAGTACATTTATAATATATATATATATATATTATTTTTTTCGATTAAAGAAGATGAATGTTAAACAATTAATGTTTCTATGATTAGTTTGAAAAATAATTACAAAAATAATATATTAGATATGTGTTTTTTATGAGTATAATTAGTATGAATTATATTAATTATTTAAGAAAATAAAAATCAAGAGAATTATTATTAATTTTAAAACTAAAAATGATATATATATATATATATTATAGGCAGATTGGGTTGGATATCGATAGGTATTAAAAGTCAAACCTGCACCCGCTAGTCGTAACCTGTTTGTAACCATACGGTAAACGATTTTTACCCATCAACCTAACTAAAACCGACCGAATAACATTTTTTTTTCACGAATTTATTACATTAGGTTGAGTTAGAGTTTGCTCACCTTGTTACGATGTGGACTTTACCTTCCATCATTATTACCAACATCTATTTTTTATTTTATCTGTTAAAAATATTTGAAGTAACGTTTACACCCGTTCGTGCTTATTATTTTTCGTAATACATTTGTTCTCATCTTTAAAAAGAAATAGCATTGTTTATTCCGTTAACATATGTTTTTTTAAATTTTAATTAAAAAATATAATGACACTTAGAGGTTTTTTAAACTTTAATCCCTAAACCCTAAACACTTACATGTTTTGTGTATTTTGTACTTTCACTATTCATATTAAATAGAATTATTCATTTTTTTAAAGGAAAATGTGAATTGGTGTTTCTTTTATAACCAGCTCTTATAAGAATGCTAATTAAGAAAGTAAATACTCTTGATTTTATATCTTTTGCTGTTTTAGCTTTTTTTATTTTTCTTCAAAAAATTGATTGTTTTTAAGAATTCTAAATATGTAATTATGCTATTTTTCAATTTTACCCTAATATGCAGTGGAGTAGTTAAAACTTTTTTTAATAGAGTATTGATAACTTTGAATTTTACAAATAACTAATAATAGAACATTATGCTTTCTCTCAGTAAAAATATTGTAAAATGTATTTCATTAGAATATAAATTTAGTTAAAAAAGTATAGAAAATTGTAAATAATGAATAAGGTTATTTTGAATAAAATGTAGAAACTAAATATTTACACATAGATTAAAGTTTTTAAACATGTATTTATTTTACAAATATTTAGTTTATGATACATTATATATAAACTAAATTTGTATTTTTAATATATGTGTAATAACTTTTAATACATTTTACAAGTCGAATTTGTAAGATTGAGTTAGTTCTTAAAGGTTGCTCAATGATGCCATTGGAACAAAAAGGGAAACTAATTTTGGTCAAAATTCGCTAAGCCACAAAAAAATTACGTCCTAAAGGTTGCTCAACGAAAAAAATTCTGCTAAGTGAAGCTCCTAAAAATAACTAGAAATTCACTTAGTGAATTTATTTTCACTTAGTGTAATTGAAAAATTCACTTAGCGGATTTAATTTCCCTCAACGGATTTTCCTGCGCGAAGGCTATAAATAGGAGCACAATTCATTTTTTGGAGGAGGTTTTTTTAAGACTCTTGAGGGCTCTTTCAAGATTTTGGGAAAGGATTGAAAGACTCTTGCAAGGGCTATTCATGATAGCTTGGTAGAGCTCTTAAGAAAGAGTTTCTAAGAGCTTTTGGGAGAGGTTTTGAGGGAGAGATTCAAAAGGAGTTTTGAGAGAAGTTGGGAAGAGTTTTGGGAAACTTTTCTTAAGCAATTCTTGGGTTTTCCTGAGGAGTTTTGGGAAAGTATTTTAGAGGTTTTTGGGACCTTTAGAAGAAATTTTCTTGGATTCATCCTTGGAGCTTTCAATAGTGTCTATCTTGGAACCTTTTACTGAAGCACTTATCTCAACACTAATTACGCCACACTCTCTACCAACCAAAGGCTCTCTTACTAGAGCAATGACTAGGAGGATTGAAGAGGACTTAGCCCGGAAAGACTCACCAAGACCCCAACTCATGATGGAGATAAATATTTTAGGCCATAGTCCTTAATTTTCCTCTTATAAATATTAATTAGCTTTTAATTCCGTTATATGCCATGTATTTCGGCCATTTATGCTAGTTTCTAGAGTTTAGGGTGTAATTAGCTTAGGAAGGGAAGTGAGGGGAGTAAAGGTCCTAATAACCCAAAGGAGTGTGGATCTCTTTCCACACCCCTTGATTAGGCCATACCATTTCCTAGCTTAAGGCTAAGCGCCACTTTTAGTGGACCTAAGAGGGATTAGTGCTCCTAATCCTAATTAGGCCCAAGTCCCACATTGCCTAGTTTTGAGTGTCTTGCTCTCTCTTTGGGCTATAAATACACTTAGTCTCCTTTGTACAAATTACACTTGATTGAATGAAGTAAGATTCCTTTGAGTTTTTATTCTTGAATATCATTTTTGAGAAACCTCTCTCTTGAGTATTCTCTTCCTTAAAGCTTTTATCAAGGGACCTTTCCCTTGTGGCAAACAACATAAAATTTTTGACTCATCTTTCTCTTAGAAAGTGGCGTCAACCCTCCCCCATTTGTAACCTCTTCATCCTCTATTTTCTTAGAGGAAGGAACATTGGTTGAAAAGATCAAGGGAGTGCATAAACTTATCTCAACACTAATTACGCCACACTCTCTATGAGTCTAAAACTATCTTTTAGTCTAATCATTGTTATTTTGTTTCATCATCTTAAAACATCAAGTGGTGATTTTAAATTTATATTTATCTTTTGTTCGTTAAAAAAACTATACACCCACCAAATATGTCATTTTCTATCTGAATGTAATACTCTTTTTATAGATAAAAGGGTTGATTAGATATGACATATCTTTAATCCCGAGGTTTTAAAGCATACGTCGTGACAACTTTTTTGTCTTAGAACATCGTTTCTAAAAAATAAATCACCAGTCAAAATTATTTACAAAAAATAAAAATAATCTAAAAAGAAAATATTATAGTAGATTTACTTAAGTGTACATCCCTGTCAATTCTAAATTTTAGGATGTATGAACTATGACAGTTCAAAAATCCTAAATCTCGAAACCAAAACTAAAGTTGAAAAATATTAACACACAAACATTTTTTACTAAGAACCACGTAAACTCTAATTCTCCATTATACTTGAAAATATGTAAGAGCAGGAGACCATCCCTGTCATGCCAAATAACTAAAACAATAGTATCAACTCTCTTTCTTGGTTAGGTAAATTAATAAATAATAATACGATAGTTATAATAATAATCGCAATAAATTTTTTTACTTTAAGACGAATGTTTTAAAAGAAAATAATTTGCTTAGTTAATCAGACGTAACCGTCTTTATGACGAACTCGTAGGGTGTTAATTCGTAGGGTGTTAATATATTCCCTACACATAATCAACTTCCAAACTCAAAATTTGGTTTCACAAACCATTTTTTTATTTTTAAAGGTTTTTCTAATGTTTCCCTTAATAAACATTGGTGGTGACTCCTATGATTTTTTCAAAATATCTTTGGCCTACACGTCGACAATGACTAACAAAAAATTAAAATTTTGATCCATGACTATAATAGTTTTAACAATTGTCTTTTCTTTTTCTATTTTTGGGTTCTTGTGGTTGGAAACATCGATTAAAATTTGAAATCCATAATAATACATTATATTTGATCAAATAAAATATTAATGAAAATTTAAATGGTACATATTAATTCTATTTATTACAAAAATCTAAAATACTTTTAGATATTATATCAATTAATATAATTATGTTTACAATAAATTAATAACTATCAAATGGATAAAAAATCTAACAATTTGATGTAATAGAAATTAGGATTTTTGTTTTAAAATAAATTTATAATTTTCACCTATAAAATTTATTTAGTGAAAAAATAATTAATAAATTGTAATATAAAATATATTTTTATCATTTAATATAAAACTTAATTAATTAGTTAAAATTTATTGAACAAGTGGTTTAGGTTAATGTAATTCTTAAAAAATACGTCAATATCTAATTCTATAAAAAAAAAAAGAAAAAAAAGTTTAAAAAAAATTGTAATATTATTATGATTTTTTTATTAATTTGAAAATTTATTACCATAACTCTTTCGCTAAAAGTTCTAATTAGTCACACCTTTATTTTTTTTTTTAATTTTACACTATAGTGTTCTTTTAATATAAGTGTTTTTATAGGTTAAATGTTAGTGTTTTATATGTTAGTTTTTTTTAGTAGAGGAATTCAAATCCGCCATTTTTTCGTCCCCCACCTCTCCACTTTAACACACTTTTAAAATGAGGGTTAGTGTATAAATCTTCAATTTTGATTCATGAGTATATATTGAAACATAATATAAAATAAATAATAATTATATAGTGACTTTTGGTTTATGTGCTATTTTCCTTCTTAATACAAAATTATGTTGGTTGAAATTTTTTATATTTTCTATCTTTTCTTTTATAATATGGTTTCAACTTTGTATAGAAGGAAATAATTTTGGATGATGTGATTTAAAAAAATAAATTTTTTATCTAGTTGCTCACATTTCTTTCTATTTTTTCTTATTTTATTTATGTTTTTAGTTACATTTTCTTTTATTCTTATCAGATTTGTATTTTATACATGAATTTAGATTGTGCTATTTATATATTAATTTATTTTGTATGGATTTATTTCACTAAATCTTCTTTTACTTTCTATTAATAAAATTTTAATCCTATCTTTGCTTTTATGGAGTATTGTAGGAGTGATTCTTTTATGAGTTTAACACCTATACACTTATAGTATAAAAGAGTTCTAACAGTTAATCACAACTCTAATTTTAAAAGAAGTTTTACTCACTTGAAGCGAGGGCAACTTTAATTTGTTGTTTTCTTTTGCCCTTCTATTCTCTTTCTACCCTTGAACAGACAACTAATCTTTATTTTTATTAAAATTTATTTCTCTCTCTATCATTTCTTTTGACAGAAGATTAGTAGATTAGTTTTAGAGTTCAAATTCAAAATAATATTAAATCTTTATTTATTTTATACTATTTTTATTTTAAGAAAAATATTATCTTAATCTTCTTATTCAAAATGACATCAAATCTTTCTTTATTTTATCTTATTTCTATTTTAAAAGAAATATTATATTGATCTTGTAATTCAAGAAAATGTTGATAATTTTATCTTTTAAAAAATATTTTTTTAACAACATAATCTTATCTTTAAGTAAATGATTATTTGAATATTTGAATCTTAAATAAACTTCCTTATACTCTTCAAATCCTATCACGAGAATAAAAAAATTATAAATTTATATATTAATACTCATTTTAAAAGAGCGCTATAGTATAAAATTAAAAATATTAAAGTAGTGACTGATTTGAACTTTTAATAAAAGAGTTATTGCAATAAATTTTCAAATTATTTGAAAAAGCATTAAAGTATTACAATTTTTTTAAACTTTATTTTTATTTTTTTAGAGAATTAGATTGACCCTTTTTTTAAAAATTACATGACCTAAATAATTTTTCCAATAAATTTTAACTAATTAATTAAATTTTAAATTTAATGCTTAAAATATATTTTATATTAAAATTTATTAATTATTTTTTCACTAAATAAATTTTATAGGTGAAAATTATAAATTTATTTAAAAAAAATTTGATAACTTCTATTACATCAAATTTTTTTATTTTTTATCCATTTGATAGTTATAAATTTATTGTAAATATACTTATATTAATTAATATATTATCTAAAAATATTTTAGATTTGTGTAATAAATTTAATTAATATGTATTATTTAAATATTTATTAATATTCTATTTGATAAAATATAATAAATTATTATGGATTTCAAATTTTGATCGATGTTTCCAATCTAACGCACTCCAAAATAGAAAAAGAAAAGACAATTATTAAACTATTATAGCCATGAATTAAAATTTGAATTTTTTATTAGCCATTGAATAAAATTAAATATAATGAAGGACTAAATTTTAATGATTAAATAAAAAATTTGTAATTATAATAATAAGTTTTTTTTTTTGGTGAATAATTATAATATAAGTAGTAACTATGAAACATTACTAAAATTCTTTATAATGAAAAAATACTTTAAACCAATAGTCACGGTTAAAAATTAAATAAAAATTATCAATATACATACAAATATTCTTTATTATTATTATTTTTTTATCAATACTTAGATTTTTATTCATTCATTAAAAAAAGCTATCTATAATCCATCTATCCATATTATTTTACTATTGGAAGAGGTTGTGTTTCTCTTTATATTATTAAATAAAAAAAAAACATAAAAATTGAAAAAAAAGAAAAGAGAAGTTATAAAATAAAAGCAATTACATAATAAAAGAGAATTTACATAAAATTTAATAGTTACTTTTAAAAACAATAAAATCTATCATAGGTAATGTAAAAGATTAAAAGTTATCATCATAAAAACTCTCTTGTGTCTTCTTTGCATTTTATGAGAGAATCTCCCTGACAAAAAGGAAGAGGTCTACAAGCCTCTAGAAATGCATTCTAGAAGTTGAAGATGATGAAGGGTGGATCGTCAATCCCATCATTCCTATATAGTAAAATCTCTAGATATTAAGGTTCCAAATTTTAGGATTAGACATTTAATTTACACTCAAGTAATAATAATACACTATAAAAAATAAAAAATGGAACAATAAAATAATTAATTCTAGATACAATTTAAAATATGCTATATGATTATGTAATAGAGTTTGACTAAAAAATATTTTAAAATCATTTTGACTTGTTACTTAAAAAATATTGTATGTATGAACTTTTATTAGAGATATTTATTTTAATTAAATATAATAAATAATAAACTTTATCATATAATAAATATGATATTAATGAAATATAATGTATTAATTATATTTAATAAATATAATTTATGATTATTAATTATATATATCATAGAATTCAATTTTCAAATAAATTTAATTATTAACCATGATATGTTTCTATATTCATTAAGATTTTAAATCTCTGAAACATTTAAATAGGTAGGAAAATAACATATATAAATTTAAATTCTAAACGCTAACACGCTGACAAATCATGACTTTTGGTATGTAGCAACCAAGTGTCCTTGTTAAACTACCCCACCATAAAATGAATTATTCAACACTATCTTACCTATTGCTCACCTTTTTCTTAATCCATATTTCTCAGTCTCATTTGAGCATAAATGCTAGAGTTCATAGTTATCGTGGAGATGGATTTGGTTCTAATTTGATTGAAAAAATTTACAAGGAATTTACAGTATAAAAGGATAGTGTCTATTGCATAAACATTCTTACATCAAAATCAAGGAGAACCCCTCGGTGCAAAAAATATTGTTGAATTTTCAAATGGGGTTTTAGAGTTAGCCATGGATAGGGGACTAAAAGGGAAATACTTTATTGATGGAATATTGGTAGAAAGAAAAAATTCTTCGACCATTGCAGACTGCGCAAACTTTTGTTATACTAAAGTGGTTGCATCATTTACAGTTGCCTTGATTGAGTTGAAATGTTGTCCAAATATGGTTGTTATGAATCAAACAATGCTGATGATAATGCTCAAGCCTGTAAAAATGCATTAGCCATTGGAAATGACATATTTTCTGGTGAATTTAAAGTGTAAAATTTGTATTTGTTGTAGTATTCCCCTAATTAGGAGGAAAAGTTAAAACAAAATAAAAATGTAATATTGTATGTTTTAAGGTGTTAACCATTATCTTTTCTCGTTTATATATATATATATATATATATATATATATATATTATTTGAATGAATCCCTATATTTTTTTACTAATTTTAAATTTTTTATTTTCCTATAGTTACAAATGAAAGTGGAGAAAGCAAGGTCCTCATTGATTTTATATACTTCAAATTGTATCTCCAACTCCATGGCCACGCATAAAATCAATTACTCCCTAAAAAACTTTTACAAAATAGGTGCTTTATGGAATTTAAGACAACAAGGATGCATCATTGGTTAGGAAGTTTCTACACCACAATCTTTTATTGAAAAGTTATTTTATATTTTAGTTAATGTGTAAGTAATAATATAATCAAAGTTGATACTGACGCACATATGAGACCAAATATGGATGTATTTTTAAACATAGATATTGATAGAGCTTATCCATTACTATCTCTATAAAATCCTTGTATTTCTCTCCAATTCTATGTATAATTAAGTTTCTCTTGTTTTTCTAAGTGTCATTTGTGACATCTTAATGCAATATAGTGTTTATGCTATACTTTACGCTTGGGGCATATACTTGCTTTGATCCTCTACCCCAAATCTAAAACCTACGTAAAATTGTGCCTACATGAACAGTTGAACACCGTCTTCTGTTGCTGTTGGTAGAGATAACGTTTGATGAGATTCTGACCACCTGCAGAAAAGACTCCGACGCTCAAGTCAGAAACTATTCAGGTCTGTAATATGATAAAAGAAAAAGGCTTGGAAAGAGAAATAAAACGTCAACAAGTATCTTTACCTAACTCGCCAAATACCGAAATACTATGTTCTTACCGACATTGGCATGAAAGTCCAAGTGGTTGCACGTACACAAACATAACGAAATTAGAAGGTAAAGATAAATATAAAAAACCCAAACATGACCACATCGACAGTTAAATATAGATATTTCCTAAATAATCACAAACAAAAAATTCAAAGTTAATCCAGACAAAACATGAACAGATAAAAACTCAATTTTGGAGGTAAGCCATCTAGGTTTGGTAGAATAACTCTTCCCATAGCATTACTAATCAATACAGCATATCAGATATTGGGTTGGCCTGACCTAATATCTAAAAGCGTACAGATTTTTCAGCTATGACAGTTAACCACACCATACATTTCAGTTTAGGTTTAGTAGGCTATGATACAAAAAACTGTAACCCACATCTAATTCAATATCATTATATGGAATATACAACTATAACTATATATCATTATCTTCGCATAAGACAAATATATACCTTGCAAATTGTGCCTACATAAACAATTGAACACCGTCTTCTGTTGCTGTTGCTGGAGATAACGTTTGATGAGGTTCTGACCACCTCCAGAAAAGACTCCACCGCTCAAGTCAGAAATTAGTCAGGTCTGTAATATGATAAAAGAAAAAGGCTTGGAAAGGGAAATTAAAAGTCAACAAGTATCTTTATCTTCCTCGCCGAATACCGAAATACTATGTTCTCTACCGACATTGGCATGAAGGCCCAAGTAGTTGCATGTACACAAACATAACGAAATTAGAAGATAATGATAAATATAAAAAACCCAAACGTGACCACATCGACGGTTAAATATAGATATTTCCTAAATAATCACATACAAAAAATTCAAAGTTAATCCACACAAAACATAAACAGATAAAACTCAATTTTGGAGGTAAGACATCTAGGTTTAGTAGAATAACTTTTCCCATAACATTACTAATTAATACAGCATATCAGATATTGGGTTGGCCAGACCCAATATCTAAAAGCGTACAGATTTTTCAGCCATGACAATTAACCAAACCATGCATTTCAGTTTAGGTTTAGTAGGCTATGATACAAAAAACTGTAACCCACGTCTAATTCAATATCATCATATGAAATACACAATTATAACTATATATCATCATCTTCGCATAAAACAAATATATACCTTGCAAATTGTGCCTACATAAACAGTCGAACACCGTCTTTTGTTGCTGTTGCTAGAGATAACGTTTAATGAGGTTCTGACCACCTGTAGAAAAGACTCCGACGCTCAAGTCAGAAATTAGTCAGGTCTGTAGTATGATAAAAGAAAAAGGCTTGGAAAAGGAAATAAAAAGTCAACAAGTATCTTTATCTTCCTCGCCGAATACCGAAACACTATGTTCTCTACCGACATTAGCATGAAGGCCCAAGTAGTTGCATGTACACAAACATAACGAAATTAGAAGGTAAAGATAAATATAAAAAACCCAAACGTGACCACATCGACGGTTAAATACAGATATTTCCTAAATAATCACACACAAAATTCAAAGTTAATCCACACAAAAGATAAACAGATAAAACTCAATTTTGGAGGTAAGACATCTAGGTTTAGCAGAATAACTTTTCCCATAACATTACTAATCAATACAGCACATCGACGGTTAAATATAGATATTTCCTAAATAATCACACACACAAAATTCAAAGTTAATCCAGACAAAACATATGCAGATAAAACTCAATTTTGTAGGTAAGACATCTAGGTTTAGTAGAATAACTCTTCCCATAACATTAGTAATCAATACAGCATATCAGATATTAGGTTGGCCAGACCCAATATCTAAAAGCGTACAGATTTTTCAGCTATGACAGTTAACCACACCATACATTTCAATTTAGGTTTAGTAAGTTATGATACAAAAAATGTAACACACATCTAATTCAATATGATCATATGGAATATGCAACGATAATTATATATCATCATCTTCGCATAAGACAAATATATACCTTGTAAATTGTGCCTACGTAAACAGTTGAACACTGCCTTCTGTTGCTGTTGCTAGCGATACAGTTTGATGAGGTTCCGACCGCTTGCAGAAAAGACTCCAACGCTCAAGTCAGAAAGTAGGTAGGTATGTAATATGATAAAAGAAAAATGCTTGGAAAGAGAAATAAAAATTCAACAAGTATCTTTACCTTGCTCACCGAATACCGTAATACTATGTTCTCTAGCGATATTCGCATCAAGGCTTAAGTGGTTGCATGTACACAAACATAACGAAATTAGAAGATAAAGATAAATATAAAAAACCAAAACATAACCACATCGACGGTTAAATATAGATATTCCGTAAATAATCACACACAAAATTCAAAGTTAATTTAGGCAAAGCATAAATAGATAAAACTTAAATTTGGAAGTAAGACATCTAGGTTTAGTACAATAACTCTTCCCATAACATTACTAATCAATACAACATATCAGATATTGGGTTGGCCAGACCCAATATCTAAACGCGTACACATTTTTCAGCTATGACAGTTAACCACGCCATACATTTCAGTTTAGGTTTGATAGGCTATGATACAAAAAATGTAACACACGTCTAATTCAATATCATCATATGAAATACACTATAATTATATATCATCATCTTCGAATAAGACAAATATATACCTTTCAAATTGTGCCTACGTAAACAGTCGAACACCGTCTTCTGTTGCTGTTGTGAGAGATACCGTTTGATGAGGTTCTGACCACCTGCAAAAAAGACTCTGACGCTCAAGTCAGAAAGTAGGCAGGTCTGCAATTTGATCAAAGCAAAAGGCTTGGAAAGAGAAATAAAAAGTCAACAAGTATCTTTTCCTTACTCGCCAAATACCGAAATACTATGTTCTCTATCGACATTGGCATCAAGGCTCAAGAGGTTGCATGTACAAAAACATAACGAAATTAGAAGGTAAAGATAAATATAAAAAACCAAAACATGACTACATCGACGGTTAAACATAGATATTCCCTAAGTAATCACACAAAAAAATTCAAAGTTAATCCAAACAAAACATAAAAAGATAAAACTCAAGTTTGGATGTTAGAAATCTAATCAATACAGCATATCAGATATTGGGTTGGTCAGACCCAACATCTAAAATCGTACACATTTTTTAGCTATGAGAGTTAACCACTCCATACATTTCAGTTTAGGTTTAGTAGGCTATGATACAAAAAATGTAACACACATATAATTCAAATCATCATATGGAAAATA
Organism: Psophocarpus tetragonolobus; assembly: GCA_037954015.1. Classification (NCBI taxonomy): domain Eukaryota; kingdom Viridiplantae; phylum Streptophyta; class Magnoliopsida; order Fabales; family Fabaceae; genus Psophocarpus; species Psophocarpus tetragonolobus. The sequence goes on along the minus strand of CM075692.1, from coordinate 47,596,541 downwards.
CAACTATAATTCAATATCATCATCTTCGCATAAGACCAATATGTACCTTGCAAATTCTGCCTAGGTAAACAATCGATCACCGTCTTCTGTTGCTGTTGCTAGAGATACCTTTTGATGAGGTTCCGACCACCTGCAGAAAAGACTCCGACGCTCAAGTCAGAAAGTAGGCAGGTGTGTAATATGATAAAAGAAAAAGGCTTGGAAAGAGAAATAAAAAGTCAACAAGTATCTTTACTTTACTCGCCGAATACCGAAATACTATGTTCTCTACCGACATTGGCATGAAGACCCAAGTGGTTACATGTACACACAGATAACGAAATTAGAAGGCAAAGATAAATATAAAAAACCAAAACGAGACCACATCGAGGGTTAAATATAGATATTTCCTAAATAATCACACACAAAAAATTCAAAGTTAATCTAGGCAAAACATAGATAGGTAAAACTCAATTTTGGAAGTAAGACATCTAGGTTTAGTACGCTAACTCTTCCCATCACATTAGCAATCAATACAGCATATCAGATATTGGGTTGGCCAGCCCAAATATCTACAAGCGTAGAGATTTTTGAGCTATGACAATTAACCACGCCATATATTTTAGTTTAGCTTTAGTAGGCTACAATACAAAAAATGTAACACACATCTAATTCAATATCATCATATGGAATATACAACTATAATTCAATACTACCATATCCGCATAAGACTAATTTATACCTTGCAAAGTCTGCCTACGTAAACAATCGAACACTGTCTTCTGTTGCTGTTGCTTTCCGACCACCTGCAGAAAAGGCTTCGACGCTCAAGTCAAAAAGTAGGCAGGTGTGTAATATGATAAAAGAAAAAGACTTGCAAACAGAAATAAAAAGTCAACAAATATCTTTACTCGCCGAATACAGAAATACTATGTTCTTTACCGATATTGGCATGAAGGCCTAAGTGGTTGCATGTACACACAGATAAAACTTAATTTTGGAGGTAGGATATCTAGATTTAGTAGAATAACTCTTCCCATAAAATTACTAATCAATACAACATATCAGATATTTGCTTGGCCAGACCCAACATCTAAAAGCGTATAGATTTTTCGTTTATGACAGCTAACCACGCCATACATTTCAGTTTAGGTTTAATAAGTTATGATACAAAAAATGTAACACACGTCTAATTCAATATCATCATATGGAATATACAACTATAATTCAATACCATCATCTTTGCATAAGACAAATATATACCTTGCAAATTGTGCCTACATAAACAGTCGAAGACCGTCTTCTCTTGCTGTTCCTCGAGATACCATTTGATGAGGTTCCGACTACCTGCAGAAAAGACTCCGACGCTCAAGTCAGAAAGTAGGCAGGTGTGTAATATGATAAAAGAAAAAGGCTTGGAAAGAGAAATAAAAAGTCAATAAGTATCTTTACCTAGCTCGCCAAATACCGAAATACTATGTTCTCTACCGACATTGGCATGAAGGCCCAAGTGGTTGCATGTATGCAAACATAACAAAATCAGAAGGGAAAGATAAATATAAAAAACCCAAACATGACCACATCGACGATTAAATTTAGATATTTCCTAAATAATCAGACACAAAAAATTCAAGGTTAATCCAGACAAAACATAGATAGGTAAAACTCAATTTTGGAAGCAAGACATCTAGGTTTAGTACGCTAACTCTTCCCACAACATTAGCAATCAATACAGCATATCAGATATTGGGTTGGCCAGACCCAATATCTACAAGCGTAGTGATTTTTCAGCTATGACAATTAACCACCCCATACATTTTAGTTTAGCTTTAGTAGGCTACAATACAAAAAATATAACACACGTCTAATTCAATATCATCATATGGAATATACAACTATAATTCAATACCATCATCTTCGCATAAGACAAATATATACCTTGCAAATTGTGCCTACATAAACAGTCGAAGACCGTCTTCTGTTGCTGTTCCTAGAGATACCGTTTGATGAGGTTTCGACTACCTGCAGAAAAGACTCCGACGCTCAAGTCAGAAAGTAGGCAGGTGTGTAATATGATAAAAGAAAAAGGCTTGCGAAGAGAAATAAAAAGTCAAGAAGCATCTTTACCTAGCTCGCCAAATACCGAAATACTATGTTCTCTACCGACATTGGCATGAAGGCCCAAGTGGTTGCATGTATGCAAACATAACGAAATCAGAAGGGAAAGATAAATATAAAAAACCAAAACATGACCACATCGAGGGTTAAATATAGATATTTCCTAAATAATCACACAAAAAATTCAAAATTAATCTAGGCAAAACATAGATAGGTAAAACTCAATTTTGGAAGCAAGACATCTAGGTTTAGTACGCTAACTCTTCCCACAACATTAGCAATCAATACAGCATATCAGATATTGGGTTGGCCAGACCCAATATCTACAAGCGTAGAGATTTTTCAGCTATGACAATTAACCACGCCATACATTTTAGTTTAGCTTTAGTAGGCTACGATACAAAAAATGTAACACACGTCTAATTCAATATCATCATATGGAATCTACAACTATAATTCAATACTACCATCTCCGCATAAGACAAATATATACCTTGCAAAGTCTGCCTACGTAAACAATCGAACACGGTCTTCTGTTGCTGTTGCTTTCCGACCACCTGCAGAAAAGGCTCCGACGCTCAAGTCAAAAAGTATGCAGGTGTGTAATATGATAAAAGAAAAAGACTTGCAAAGAGAAATAAAAAGTCAACAAATATCTTTACTCGCCGAATACAGAAATACTATGTTCTTTACCGATATTGGCATGAAGGTCTAAGTGGTTGCATGTACACACAGATAACAAAATTAAAAGGTAAAAATAAATATAAGAAACCAAAACGAGACCACATTGAGGGTTAAATATAGATATTTCCTATATAATCATACACATAAAATTCAAAGATAATCCAGGCAAAACATAGATAGGTAAAACTCAATTTTGGAAGTAAGACATCTAGGTTTAGTAGGCTAACTCTTCCCATAACATTAGCAATCAATACAGCATATCAGATATTGGGTTGGCCAGACCCAATATCTACAAGCGTAGAGATTTTTCAGCTATGACAGCTAACCACGCCATACATTTTAGTTTAGCTTTAGTAGGCTACGATACAAAAAATGTAACACACGTCTAATTCAATATCATCATATGGAATATACAACTATAATTCAATACTACCATCTCCGCATAAGGCAAATATATAGCTTGCAAAGTCTGCCTACGTAAACAATCGAACACTGTCTTCTGTTGCTGTTGCTAGAGATACCGTTTGATGAGGTTCCAACCCCTGCAGAAAAGACTTCGACACTCAAGTCAGAAAGTACTCAAGTCTGTAATATGATAAAAGAAAAAGGGCTTGGTAAGAGAAATAAAAAGTCAACAAGTATGTTTACCTTGCTCGCCGAATACTGAAATACTATGTTCTCTACCGACATTGGTATGAAAGCGCAAGTGGTTGCATGTATACAAACACAACAAAATTAGAAGGTAAAGATAACTATAAAAAACCCAAACATGACCACATCGACGGTTAAATATAGATATTTCCTAAATAATCACACACAAAAAATTCAAAGTTAACCTAGGCAAAACATAAATAGATAAAACTTAATTTTGGAGGTAGGATATCTAGATTTAGTAGAATAACTCTTCCCATAAAATTACTAATCAATACAACATATCAGATATTTGCTTGGCCAGACCCAATATCTAAAAGCGTATAGATTTTTCGTTTATGACAGTTAACCACGCCATACATTTCAGTTTAGGTTTAATAAGTTATGATACAAAAAATGTAACACACGTCTAATTCAATATCATCATATGGAATATACAACTATAATTCAATACCATCATCTTTGCATAAGACAAATATATACCTTGCAAATTGTGCCTACATAAACAGTCGAAGACCGTCTTCTCTTGCTGTTCCTAGAGATACCATTTGATGAGGTTCCGACCACCTGCAGAAAAGACTCCGACGCTCAAGTCAGAAATTAGGCAGGTGTGTAATATGATAAAAGAAAAAGGCTTGGAAAGAGAAATAAAAAGTCAATAAGTATCTTTACCTAGCTCGCCAAATACCGAAATACTATGTTCTCTACCGACATTGGCATGAAGGCCCAAGTGGTTGCATGTATGCAAACATAACAAAATCAGAAGGGAAGATAAATATAAAAAACCCAAACATGACCACATCGACGATTAAATTTAGATATTTCCTAAATAATCAGACACAAAAAATTCAAAGTTAATCCAGACAAAACATAGATAGGTAAAACTCAATTTTGGAAGCAAGACATCTAGGTTTAGTACGCTAACTCTTCCCATAACATTAGCAATCAATACAGCATACAAGATATTTGGTTGGCCAGACCCAATATCTAAAAGCGTACAGATTTTTTGGCTATGACAGTTAACCACGCCATACATTTCAGTTTAGGTTTAGTAAGTTATGATACAAAAAATGTAACACACATCTAATTCAATATCATCATATGGAATATACAATTATAATTCAATACCATCATCTTCGCATAAGACAAATATATACCTTGCAAATTGTGCCTACATAAACAGTCGAAGACCGTCATCTGTTGCTGCTCCTAGAGATACCGTTTGATGAGGTTTCGACCACCTGCAGAAAAGACTCCGACGCTCAAGTCAGAAAGTAGGCAGGTGTGTAATATGATAAAAGAAAAAGGCTTGGAAAGGGAAATAAAAAGTCAACAAGTATCCTTACTTTACTCGCCGAATACCGAAATACTATGTTCTATACCGACATTGGCATGAAAGCCCAAGTGGTTGCATGTACACACAGATAACGAAATTAGAAGGTAAAGATAAATATAAGAAACCAAAACGAGACCACATTGAGGGTTAAATATAGATATTTCCTAAATAATCACATACAAAAAATTCAAAGTTAATACAGGCAAAACATAGATAGGTAAAACTCAATTTTGGAAGTAAGACATCTAGGTTTAGTACACTAACTCTTCCCATAATATTAGCAATCAATACAGCATATCAGATATTGGGTTGGCTAGACCCAATATCTACAAGCGTAGAGATTTTTCAGCTATGACAATTAACCACGCCATACATTTCAGTTTAGCCTTAGTAGGCTACAATACAAAAAATGTAACGCACGTCTAATTCAATATTATCATATGGAATATACAACTATAATTCAATACTACCATCTCCGCATAAGACAAATATATACCTTGCAAAGTCTGCCTACGTAAATAATCGAACACTGTCTTCTGTAGCTGTTGCTAGAGATATCGTTTGATGAGGTTCCGACCACCTGCAGAAAAGACTCCGACGCTCAAGTCAGAAAGTAGGCAGGTGTGTAATATGATAAAAGAAAAAGGATGGGAAAGAGAGATAAAAAGTCAACAAGTATCTTTACTTTACTCGCCGAATACCGAAATACTATGTTCTCTACCAACATTGGCATGAAGGCCCAAGTGGTTGCATGTATGCAAACATAACGAAATCAGAAGGGAAAGATAAATATAAAAAACCAAAACATGACCACATCGAGGGTTAAATATAGATATTTCCTAAATAATCACACACAAAAAATTCAAAATTAATCTAGGCAAAACATAGATAGGTAAAACTCAATTTTGAAAGTAAGACATCTAGGTTTAGTACGCTAACTCTTCCCATCACATTAGCAATCAATACACCATATCAGATATTGGGTTTGCCAGACCCAATATCTACAAGCGTAGAGATTTTTCAGCTATGACAATTAACCACGCCATACATTTTAGTTTAGCTTTAGTAGGCTACAATACAAAAAATGTAACACACGTCTAATTCAATATCATCACATGGAATCTACAACTATAATTCAATACTACCATCTCCGCATAAGACAAATATATACCTTGCAAAGTCTGCCTACGTAAACAATCGAACACGGTCTTCTGTTGCTGTTGCTTTCCGACCACCTGCAGAAAAGGCTCCGACGCTCAAGTCAAAAAGTATGCAGGTGTGTAATATGATAAAAGAAAAAGACTTGCAAAGAGAAATAAAAAGTCAACAAATATCTTTACTCGCCGAATACAGAAATACTATGTTCTTTACCGATATTGGCATGAAGGTCTAAGTGGTTGCATGTACACACAGATAACAAAATTAAAAGGTAAAAATAAATATAAGAAACCAAAACGAGACCACATTGAGGGTTAAATATAGATATTTCCTATATAATCATACACATAAAATTCAAAGATAATCCAGGCAAAACATAGATAGGTAAAACTCAATTTTGGAAGTAAGACATCTAGGTTTAGTAGGCTAACTCTTCCCATAACATTAGCAATCAATACAGCATATCAGATATTGGGTTGGCCAGACCCAATATCTACAAGCGTAGAGATTTTTCAGCTATGACAGCTAACCACGCCATACATTTTAGTTTAGCTTTAGTAGGCTACGATACAAAAAATGTAACACACGTCTAATTCAATATCATCATATGGAATATACAACTATAATTCAATACTACCATCTCCGCATAAGGCAAATATATAGCTTGCAAAGTCTGCCTACGTAAACAATCGAACACTGTCTTCTGTTGCTGTTGCTAGAGATACCGTTTGATGAGGTTCCAACCCCTGCAGAAAAGACTTCGACACTCAAGTCAGAAAGTACTCAAGTCTGTAATATGATAAAAGAAAAAGGGCTTGGTAAGAGAAATAAAAAGTCAACAAGTATGTTTACCTTGCTCGCCGAATACTGAAATACTATGTTCTCTACCGACATTGGTATGAAAGCGCAAGTGGTTGCATGTATACAAACACAACAAAATTAGAAGGTAAAGATAACCATAAAAAACCCAAACATGACCACATCGACGGTTAAATATAGATATTTCCTAAATAATCACACACAAAAAATTCAAAGTTAACCTAGGCAAAACATAAATAGATAAAACTTAATTTTGGAGGTAGGATATCTAGATTTAGTAGAATAACTCTTCCCATAAAATTACTAATCAATACAACATATCAGATATTTGCTTGGCCAGACCCAATATCTAAAAGCGTATAGATTTTTCGTTTATGACAGTTAACCACGCCATACATTTCAGTTTAGGTTTAATAAGTTATGATACAAAAAATGTAACACACGTCTAATTCAATATCATCATATGGAATATACAACTATAATTCAATACCATCATCTTTGCATAAGACAAATATATACCTTGCAAATTGTGCCTACATAAACAGTCGAAGACCGTCTTCTCTTGCTGTTCCTAGAGATACCATTTGATGAGGTTCCGACCACCTGCAGAAAAGACTCCGACGCTCAAGTCAGAAATTAGGCAGGTGTGTAATATGATAAAAGAAAAAGGCTTGGAAAGAGAAATAAAAAGTCAATAAGTATCTTTACCTAGCTCGCCAAATACCGAAATACTATGTTCTCTACCGACATTGGCATGAAGGCCCAAGTGGTTGCATGTATGCAAACATAACAAAATCAGAAGGGAAGATAAATATAAAAAACCCAAACATGACCACATCGACGATTAAATTTAGATATTTCCTAAATAATCAGACACAAAAAATTCAAAGTTAATCCAGACAAAACATAGATAGGTAAAACTCAATTTTGGAAGCAAGACATCTAGGTTTAGTACGCTAACTCTTCCCATAACATTAGCAATCAATACAGCATACAAGATATTTGGTTGGCCAGACCCAATATCTAAAAGCGTACAGATTTTTTGGCTATGACAGTTAACCACGCCATACATTTCAGTTTAGGTTTAGTAAGTTATGATACAAAAAATGTAACACACATCTAATTCAATATCATCATATGGAATATACAATTATAATTCAATACCATCATCTTCGCATAAGACAAATATATACCTTGCAAATTGTGCCTACATAAACAGTCGAAGACCGTCATCTGTTGCTGCTCCTAGAGATACCGTTTGATGAGGTTTCGACCACCTGCAGAAAAGACTCCGACGCTCAAGTCAGAAAGTAGGCAGGTGTGTAATATGATAAAAGAAAAAGGCTTGGAAAGGGAAATAAAAAGTCAACAAGTATCCTTACTTTACTCGCCGAATACCGAAATACTATGTTCTATACCGACATTGGCATGAAAGCCCAAGTGGTTGCATGTACACACAGATAACGAAATTAGAAGGTAAAGATAAATATAAGAAACCAAAACGAGACCACATTGAGGGTTAAATATAGATATTTCCTAAATAATCACATACAAAAAATTCAAAGTTAATACAGGCAAAACATAGATAGGTAAAACTCAATTTTGGAAGTAAGACATCTAGGTTTAGTACACTAACTCTTCCCATAATATTAGCAATCAATACAGCATATCAGATATTGGGTTGGCTAGACCCAATATCTACAAGCGTAGAGATTTTTCAGCTATGACAATTAACCACGCCATACATTTCAGTTTAGCCTTAGTAGGCTACAATACAAAAAATGTAACGCACGTCTAATTCAATATTATCATATGGAATATACAACTATAATTCAATACTACCATCTCCGCATAAGACAAATATATACCTTGCAAAGTCTGCCTACGTAAATAATCGAACACTGTCTTCTGTAGCTGTTGCTAGAGATATCGTTTGATGAGGTTCCGACCACCTGCAGAAAAGACTCCGACGCTCAAGTCAGAAAGTAGGCAGGTGTGTAATATGATAAAAGAAAAAGGATGGGAAAGAGAGATAAAAAGTCAACAAGTATCTTTACTTTACTCGCCGAATACCGAAATACTATGTTCTCTACCAACATTGGCATGAAGGCCCAAGTGGTTGCATGTATGCAAACATAACGAAATCAGAAGGGAAAGATAAATATAAAAAACCAAAACATGACCACATCGAGGGTTAAATATAGATATTTCCTAAATAATCACACACAAAAAATTCAAAATTAATCTAGGCAAAACATAGATAGGTAAAACTCAATTTTGAAAGTAAGACATCTAGGTTTAGTACGCTAACTCTTCCCATCACATTAGCAATCAATACACCATATCAGATATTGGGTTTGCCAGACCCAATATCTACAAGCGTAGAGATTTTTCAGCTATGACAATTAACCACGCCATACATTTTAGTTTAGCTTTAGTAGGCTACAATACAAAAAATGTAACACACGTCTAATTCAATATCATCACATGGAATCTACAACTATAATTCAATACTACCATCTCCGCATAAGACAAATATATACCTTGCAAAGTCTGCCTACGTAAACAATCGAACACGGTCTTCTGTTGCTGTTGCTTTCCGACCACCTGCAGAAAAGGCTCCGACGCTCAAGTCAAAAAGTATGCAGGTGTGTAATATGATAAAAGAAAAAGACTTGCAAAGAGAAATAAAAAGTCAACAAATATCTTTACTCGCCGAATACAGAAATACTATGTTCTTTACCGATATTGGCATGAAGGTCTAAGTGGTTGCATGTACACACAGATAACAAAATTAAAAGGTAAAAATAAATATAAGAAACCAAAACGAGACCACATTGAGGGTTAAATATAGATATTTCCTATATAATCATACACATAAAATTCAAAGATAATCCAGGCAAAACATAGATAGGTAAAACTCAATTTTGGAAGTAAGACATCTAGGTTTAGTAGGCTAACTCTTCCCATAACATTAGCAATCAATACAGCATATCAGATATTGGGTTGGCCAGACCCAATATCTACAAGCGTAGAGATTTTTCAGCTATGACAGCTAACCACGCCATACATTTTAGTTTAGCTTTAGTAGGCTACGATACAAAAAATGTAACACACGTCTAATTCAATATCATCATATGGAATATACAACTATAATTCAATACTACCATCTCCGCATAAGGCAAATATATAGCTTGCAAAGTCTGCCTACGTAAACAATCGAACACTGTCTTCTGTTGCTGTTGCTAGAGATACCGTTTGATGAGGTTCCAACCCCTGCAGAAAAGACTTCGACACTCAAGTCAGAAAGTACTCAAGTCTGTAATATGATAAAAGAAAAAGGGCTTGGTAAGAGAAATAAAAAGTCAACAAGTATGTTTACCTTGCTCGCCGAATACTGAAATACTATGTTCTCTACCGACATTGGTATGAAAGCGCAAGTGGTTGCATGTATACAAACACAACAAAATTAGAAGGTAAAGATAACTATAAAAAACCCAAACATGACCACATCGACGGTTAAATATAGATATTTCCTAAATAATCACACACAAAAAATTCAAAGTTAACCTAGGCAAAACATAAATAGATAAAACTTAATTTTGGAGGTAGGATATCTAGATTTAGTAGAATAACTCTTCCCATAAAATTACTAATCAATACAACATATCAGATATTTGCTTGGCCAGACCCAATATCTAAAAGCGTATAGATTTTTCGTTTATGACAGTTAACCACGCCATACATTTCAGTTTAGGTTTAATAAGTTATGATACAAAAAATGTAACACACGTCTAATTCAATATCATCATATGGAATATACAACTATAATTCAATACCATCATCTTTGCATAAGACAAATATATACCTTGCAAATTGTGCCTACATAAACAGTCGAAGACCGTCTTCTCTTGCTGTTCCTAGAGATACCATTTGATGAGGTTCCGACCACCTGCAGAAAAGACTCCGACGCTCAAGTCAGAAATTAGGCAGGTGTGTAATATGATAAAAGAAAAAGGCTTGGAAAGAGAAATAAAAAGTCAATAAGTATCTTTACCTAGCTCGCCAAATACCGAAATACTATGTTCTCTACCGACATTGGCATGAAGGCCCAAGTGGTTGCATGTATGCAAACATAACAAAATCAGAAGGGAAGATAAATATAAAAAACCCAAACATGACCACATCGACGATTAAATTTAGATATTTCCTAAATAATCAGACACAAAAAATTCAAAGTTAATCCAGACAAAACATAGATAGGTAAAACTCAATTTTGGAAGCAAGACATCTAGGTTTAGTACGCTAACTCTTCCCATAACATTAGCAATCAATACAGCATACAAGATATTTGGTTGGCCAGACCCAATATCTAAAAGCGTACAGATTTTTTGGCTATGACAGTTAACCACGCCATACATTTCAGTTTAGGTTTAGTAAGTTATGATACAAAAAATGTAACACACATCTAATTCAATATCATCATATGGAATATACAATTATAATTCAATACCATCATCTTCGCATAAGACAAATATATACCTTGCAAATTGTGCCTACATAAACAGTCGAAGACCGTCATCTGTTGCTGCTCCTAGAGATACCGTTTGATGAGGTTTCGACCACCTGCAGAAAAGACTCCGACGCTCAAGTCAGAAAGTAGGCAGGTGTGTAATATGATAAAAGAAAAAGGCTTGGAAAGGGAAATAAAAAGTCAACAAGTATCCTTACTTTACTCGCCGAATACCGAAATACTATGTTCTATACCGACATTGGCATGAAAGCCCAAGTGGTTGCATGTACACACAGATAACGAAATTAGAAGGTAAAGATAAATATAAGAAACCAAAACGAGACCACATTGAGGGTTAAATATAGATATTTCCTAAATAATCACATACAAAAAATTCAAAGTTAATACAGGCAAAACATAGATAGGTAAAACTCAATTTTGGAAGTAAGACATCTAGGTTTAGTACACTAACTCTTCCCATAATATTAGCAATCAATACAGCATATCAGATATTGGGTTGGCTAGACCCAATATCTACAAGCGTAGAGATTTTTCAGCTATGACAATTAACCACGCCATACATTTCAGTTTAGCCTTAGTAGGCTACAATACAAAAAATGTAACGCACGTCTAATTCAATATTATCATATGGAATATACAACTATAATTCAATACTACCATCTCCGCATAAGACAAATATATACCTTGCAAAGTCTGCCTACGTAAATAATCGAACACTGTCTTCTGTAGCTGTTGCTAGAGATATCGTTTGATGAGGTTCCGACCACCTGCAGAAAAGACTCCGACGCTCAAGTCAGAAAGTAGGCAGGTGTGTAATATGATAAAAGAAAAAGGATGGGAAAGAGAGATAAAAAGTCAACAAGTATCTTTACTTTACTCGCCGAATACCGAAATACTATGTTCTCTACCAACATTGGCATGAAGGCCCAAGTGGTTGCATGTATGCAAACATAACGAAATCAGAAGGGAAAGATAAATATAAAAAACCAAAACATGACCACATCGAGGGTTAAATATAGATATTTCCTAAATAATCACACACAAAAAATTCAAAATTAATCTAGGCAAAACATAGATAGGTAAAACTCAATTTTGAAAGTAAGACATCTAGGTTTAGTACGCTAACTCTTCCCATCACATTAGCAATCAATACACCATATCAGATATTGGGTTTGCCAGACCCAATATCTACAAGCGTAGAGATTTTTCAGCTATGACAATTAACCACGCCATACATTTTAGTTTAGCTTTAGTAGGCTACAATACAAAAAATGTAACACACGTCTAATTCAATATCATCACATGGAATCTACAACTATAATTCAATACTACCATCTCCGCATAAGACAAATATATACCTTGCAAAGTCTGCCTACGTAAACAATCGAACACGGTCTTCTGTTGCTGTTGCTTTCCGACCACCTGCAGAAAAGGCTCCGACGCTCAAGTCAAAAAGTATGCAGGTGTGTAATATGATAAAAGAAAAAGACTTGCAAAGAGAAATAAAAAGTCAACAAATATCTTTACTCGCCGAATACAGAAATACTATGTTCTTTACCGATATTGGCATGAAGGTCTAAGTGGTTGCATGTACACACAGATAACAAAATTAAAAGGTAAAAATAAATATAAGAAACCAAAACGAGACCACATTGAGGGTTAAATATAGATATTTCCTATATAATCATACACATAAAATTCAAAGATAATCCAGGCAAAACATAGATAGGTAAAACTCAATTTTGGAAGTAAGACATCTAGGTTTAGTAGGCTAACTCTTCCCATAACATTAGCAATCAATACAGCATATCAGATATTGGGTTGGCCAGACCCAATATCTACAAGCGTAGAGATTTTTCAGCTATGACAGCTAACCACGCCATACATTTTAGTTTAGCTTTAGTAGGCTACGATACAAAAAATGTAACACACGTCTAATTCAATATCATCATATGGAATATACAACTATAATTCAATACTACCATCTCCGCATAAGGCAAATATATAGCTTGCAAAGTCTGCCTACGTAAACAATCGAACACTGTCTTCTGTTGCTGTTGCTAGAGATACCGTTTGATGAGGTTCCAACCCCTGCAGAAAAGACTTCGACACTCAAGTCAGAAAGTACTCAAGTCTGTAATATGATAAAAGAAAAAGGGCTTGGTAAGAGAAATAAAAAGTCAACAAGTATGTTTACCTTGCTCGCCGAATACTGAAATACTATGTTCTCTACCGACATTGGTATGAAAGCGCAAGTGGTTGCATGTATACAAACACAACAAAATTAGAAGGTAAAGATAACTATAAAAAACCCAAACATGACCACATCGACGGTTAAATATAGATATTTCCTAAATAATCACACACAAAAAATTCAAAGTTAACCTAGGCAAAACATAAATAGATAAAACTTAATTTTGGAGGTAGGATATCTAGATTTAGTAGAATAACTCTTCCCATAAAATTACTAATCAATACAACATATCAGATATTTGCTTGGCCAGACCCAATATCTAAAAGCGTATAGATTTTTCGTTTATGACAGTTAACCACGCCATACATTTCAGTTTAGGTTTAATAAGTTATGATACAAAAAATGTAACACACGTCTAATTCAATATCATCATATGGAATATACAACTATAATTCAATACCATCATCTTTGCATAAGACAAATATATACCTTGCAAATTGTGCCTACATAAACAGTCGAAGACCGTCTTCTCTTGCTGTTCCTAGAGATACCATTTGATGAGGTTCCGACCACCTGCAGAAAAGACTCCGACGCTCAAGTCAGAAATTAGGCAGGTGTGTAATATGATAAAAGAAAAAGGCTTGGAAAGAGAAATAAAAAGTCAATAAGTATCTTTACCTAGCTCGCCAAATACCGAAATACTATGTTCTCTACCGACATTGGCATGAAGGCCCAAGTGGTTGCATGTATGCAAACATAACAAAATCAGAAGGGAAGATAAATATAAAAAACCCAAACATGACCACATCGACGATTAAATTTAGATATTTCCTAAATAATCAGACACAAAAAATTCAAAGTTAATCCAGACAAAACATAGATAGGTAAAACTCAATTTTGGAAGCAAGACATCTAGGTTTAGTACGCTAACTCTTCCCATAACATTAGCAATCAATACAGCATACAAGATATTTGGTTGGCCAGACCCAATATCTAAAAGCGTACAGATTTTTTGGCTATGACAGTTAACCACGCCATACATTTCAGTTTAGGTTTAGTAAGTTATGATACAAAAAATGTAACACACATCTAATTCAATATCATCATATGGAATATACAATTATAATTCAATACCATCATCTTCGCATAAGACAAATATATACCTTGCAAATTGTGCCTACATAAACAGTCGAAGACCGTCATCTGTTGCTGCTCCTAGAGATACCGTTTGATGAGGTTTCGACCACCTGCAGAAAAGACTCCGATGCTCAAGTCAGAAAGTAGGCAGGTGTGTAATATGATAAAAGAAAAAGGCTTGGAAAGGGAAATAAAAAGTCAACAAGTATCCTTACTTTACTCGCCGAATACCGAAATACTATGTTCTATACCGACATTGGCATGAAAGCCCAAGTGGTTGCATGTACACACAGATAACGAAATTAGAAGGTAAAGATAAATATAAGAAACCAAAACGAGACCACATTGAGGGTTAAATATAGATATTTCCTAAATAATCACATACAAAAAATTCAAAGTTAATACAGGCAAAACATAGATAGGTAAAACTCAATTTTGGAAGTAAGACATCTAGGTTTAGTACACTAACTCTTCCCATAATATTAGCAATCAATACAGCATATCAGATATTGGGTTGGCTAGACCCAATATCTACAAGCGTAGAGATTTTTCAGCTATGACAATTAACCACGCCATACATTTCAGTTTAGCCTTAGTAGGCTACAATACAAAAAATGTAACGCACGTCTAATTCAATATTATCATATGGAATATACAACTATAATTCAATACTACCATCTCCGCATAAGACAAATATATACCTTGCAAAGTCTGCCTACGTAAATAATCGAACACTGTCTTCTGTAGCTGTTGCTAGAGATATCGTTTGATGAGGTTCCGACCACCTGCAGAAAAGACTCCGACGCTCAAGTCAGAAAGTAGGCAGGTGTGTAATATGATAAAAGAAAAAGGATGGGAAAGAGAGATAAAAAGTCAACAAGTATCTTTACTTTACTCGCCGAATACCGAAATACTATGTTCTCTACCAACATTGGCATGAAGGCCCAAGTGGTTGCATGTATGCAAACATAACGAAATCAGAAGGGAAAGATAAATATAAAAAACCAAAACATGACCACATCGAGGGTTAAATATAGATATTTCCTAAATAATCACACACAAAAAATTCAAAATTAATCTAGGCAAAACATAGATAGGTAAAACTCAATTTTGAAAGTAAGACATCTAGGTTTAGTACGCTAACTCTTCCCATCACATTAGCAATCAATACACCATATCAGATATTGGGTTTGCCAGACCCAATATCTACAAGCGTAGAGATTTTTCAGCTATGACAATTAACCACGCCATACATTTTAGTTTAGCTTTAGTAGGCTACAATACAAAAAATGTAACACACGTCTAATTCAATATCATCACATGGAATCTACAACTATAATTCAATACTACCATCTCCGCATAAGACAAATATATACCTTGCAAAGTCTGCCTACGTAAACAATCGAACACGGTCTTCTGTTGCTGTTGCTTTCCGACCACCTGCAGAAAAGGCTCCGACGCTCAAGTCAAAAAGTATGCAGGTGTGTAATATGATAAAAGAAAAAGACTTGCAAAGAGAAATAAAAAGTCAACAAATATCTTTACTCGCCGAATACAGAAATACTATGTTCTTTACCGATATTGGCATGAAGGTCTAAGTGGTTGCATGTACACACAGATAACAAAATTAAAAGGTAAAAATAAATATAAGAAACCAAAACGAGACCACATTGAGGGTTAAATATAGATATTTCCTATATAATCATACACATAAAATTCAAAGATAATCCAGGCAAAACATAGATAGGTAAAACTCAATTTTGGAAGTAAGACATCTAGGTTTAGTAGGCTAACTCTTCCCATAACATTAGCAATCAATACAGCATATCAGATATTGGGTTGGCCAGACCCAATATCTACAAGCGTAGAGATTTTTCAGCTATGACAGCTAACCACGCCATACATTTTAGTTTAGCTTTAGTAGGCTACGATACAAAAAATGTAACACACGTCTAATTCAATATCATCATATGGAATATACAACTATAATTCAATACTACCATCTCCGCATAAGGCAAATATATAGCTTGCAAAGTCTGCCTACGTAAACAATCGAACACTGTCTTCTGTTGCTGTTGCTAGAGATACCGTTTGATGAGGTTCCAACCCCTGCAGAAAAGACTTCGACACTCAAGTCAGAAAGTACTCAAGTCTGTAATATGATAAAAGAAAAAGGGCTTGGTAAGAGAAATAAAAAGTCAACAAGTATGTTTACCTTGCTCGCCGAATACTGAAATACTATGTTCTCTACCGACATTGGTATGAAAGCGCAAGTGGTTGCATGTATACAAACACAACAAAATTAGAAGGTAAAGATAACTATAAAAAACCCAAACATGACCACATCGACGGTTAAATATAGATATTTCCTAAATAATCACACACAAAAAATTCAAAGTTAACCTAGGCAAAACATAAATAGATAAAACTTAATTTTGGAGGTAGGATATCTAGATTTAGTAGAATAACTCTTCCCATAAAATTACTAATCAATACAACATATCAGATATTTGCTTGGCCAGACCCAATATCTAAAAGCGTATAGATTTTTCGTTTATGACAGTTAACCACGCCATACATTTCAGTTTAGGTTTAATAAGTTATGATACAAAAAATGTAACACACGTCTAATTCAATATCATCATATGGAATATACAACTATAATTCAATACCATCATCTTTGCATAAGACAAATATATACCTTGCAAATTGTGCCTACATAAACAGTCGAAGACCGTCTTCTCTTGCTGTTCCTAGAGATACCATTTGATGAGGTTCCGACCACCTGCAGAAAAGACTCCGACGCTCAAGTCAGAAATTAGGCAGGTGTGTAATATGATAAAAGAAAAAGGCTTGGAAAGAGAAATAAAAAGTCAATAAGTATCTTTACCTAGCTCGCCAAATACCGAAATACTATGTTCTCTACCGACATTGGCATGAAGGCCCAAGTGGTTGCATGTATGCAAACATAACAAAATCAGAAGGGAAGATAAATATAAAAAACCCAAACATGACCACATCGACGATTAAATTTAGATATTTCCTAAATAATCAGACACAAAAAATTCAAAGTTAATCCAGACAAAACATAGATAGGTAAAACTCAATTTTGGAAGCAAGACATCTAGGTTTAGTACGCTAACTCTTCCCATAACATTAGCAATCAATACAGCATACAAGATATTTGGTTGGCCAGACCCAATATCTAAAAGCGTACAGATTTTTTGGCTATGACAGTTAACCACGCCATACATTTCAGTTTAGGTTTAGTAAGTTATGATACAAAAAATGTAACACACATCTAATTCAATATCATCATATGGAATATACAATTATAATTCAATACCATCATCTTCGCATAAGACAAATATATACCTTGCAAATTGTGCCTACATAAACAGTCGAAGACCGTCATCTGTTGCTGCTCCTAGAGATACCGTTTGATGAGGTTTCGACCACCTGCAGAAAAGACTCCGATGCTCAAGTCAGAAAGTAGGCAGGTGTGTAATATGATAAAAGAAAAAGGCTTGGAAAGGGAAATAAAAAGTCAACAAGTATCCTTACTTTACTCGCCGAATACCGAAATACTATGTTCTATACCGACATTGGCATGAAAGCCCAAGTGGTTGCATGTACACACAGATAACGAAATTAGAAGGTAAAGATAAATATAAGAAACCAAAACGAGACCACATTGAGGGTTAAATATAGATATTTCCTAAATAATCACATACAAAAAATTCAAAGTTAATACAGGCAAAACATAGATAGGTAAAACTCAATTTTGGAAGTAAGACATCTAGGTTTAGTACACTAACTCTTCCCATAATATTAGCAATCAATACAGCATATCAGATATTGGGTTGGCTAGACCCAATATCTACAAGCGTAGAGATTTTTCAGCTATGACAATTAACCACGCCATACATTTCAGTTTAGCCTTAGTAGGCTACAATACAAAAAATGTAACGCACGTCTAATTCAATATTATCATATGGAATATACAACTATAATTCAATACTACCATCTCCGCATAAGACAAATATATACCTTGCAAAGTCTGCCTACGTAAATAATCGAACACTGTCTTCTGTAGCTGTTGCTAGAGATATCGTTTGATGAGGTTCCGACCACCTGCAGAAAAGACTCCGACGCTCAAGTCAGAAAGTAGGCAGGTGTGTAATATGATAAAAGAAAAAGGATGGGAAAGAGAGATAAAAAGTCAACAAGTATCTTTACTTTACTCGCCGAATACCGAAATACTATGTTCTCTACCAACATTGGCATGAAGGCCCAAGTGGTTGCATGTATGCAAACATAACGAAATCAGAAGGGAAAGATAAATATAAAAAACCAAAACATGACCACATCGAGGGTTAAATATAGATATTTCCTAAATAATCACACACAAAAAATTCAAAATTAATCTAGGCAAAACATAGATAGGTAAAACTCAATTTTGAAAGTAAGACATCTAGGTTTAGTACGCTAACTCTTCCCATCACATTAGCAATCAATACACCATATCAGATATTGGGTTTGCCAGACCCAATATCTACAAGCGTAGAGATTTTTCAGCTATGACAATTAACCACGCCATACATTTTAGTTTAGCTTTAGTAGGCTACAATACAAAAAATGTAACACACGTCTAATTCAATATCATCACATGGAATCTACAACTATAATTCAATACTACCATCTCCGCATAAGACAAATATATACCTTGCAAAGTCTGCCTACGTAAACAATCGAACACGGTCTTCTGTTGCTGTTGCTTTCCGACCACCTGCAGAAAAGGCTCCGACGCTCAAGTCAAAAAGTATGCAGGTGTGTAATATGATAAAAGAAAAAGACTTGCAAAGAGAAATAAAAAGTCAACAAATATCTTTACTCGCCGAATACAGAAATACTATGTTCTTTACCGATATTGGCATGAAGGTCTAAGTGGTTGCATGTACACACAGATAACAAAATTAAAAGGTAAAAATAAATATAAGAAACCAAAACGAGACCACATTGAGGGTTAAATATAGATATTTCCTATATAATCATACACATAAAATTCAAAGATAATCCAGGCAAAACATAGATAGGTAAAACTCAATTTTGGAAGTAAGACATCTAGGTTTAGTAGGCTAACTCTTCCCATAACATTAGCAATCAATACAGCATATCAGATATTGGGTTGGCCAGACCCAATATCTACAAGCGTAGAGATTTTTCAGCTATGACAGCTAACCACGCCATACATTTTAGTTTAGCTTTAGTAGGCTACGATACAAAAAATGTAACACACGTCTAATTCAATATCATCATATGGAATATACAACTATAATTCAATACTACCATCTCCGCATAAGGCAAATATATAGCTTGCAAAGTCTGCCTACGTAAACAATCGAACACTGTCTTCTGTTGCTGTTGCTAGAGATACCGTTTGATGAGGTTCCAACCCCTGCAGAAAAGACTTCGACACTCAAGTCAGAAAGTACTCAAGTCTGTAATATGATAAAAGAAAAAGGGCTTGGTAAGAGAAATAAAAAGTCAACAAGTATGTTTACCTTGCTCGCCGAATACTGAAATACTATGTTCTCTACCGACATTGGTATGAAAGCGCAAGTGGTTGCATGTATACAAACACAACAAAATTAGAAGGTAAAGATAACCATAAAAAACCCAAACATGACCACATCGACGGTTAAATATAGATATTTCCTAAATAATCACACACAAAAAATTCAAAGTTAACCTAGGCAAAACATAAATAGATAAAACTTAATTTTGGAGGTAGGATATCTAGATTTAGTAGAATAACTCTTCCCATAAAATTACTAATCAATACAACATATCAGATATTTGCTTGGCCAGACCCAATATCTAAAAGCGTATAGATTTTTCGTTTATGACAGTTAACCACGCCATACATTTCAGTTTAGGTTTAATAAGTTATGATACAAAAAATGTAACACACGTCTAATTCAATATCATCATATGGAATATACAACTATAATTCAATACCATCATCTTTGCATAAGACAAATATATACCTTGCAAATTGTGCCTACATAAACAGTCGAAGACCGTCTTCTCTTGCTGTTCCTAGAGATACCATTTGATGAGGTTCCGACCACCTGCAGAAAAGACTCCGACGCTCAAGTCAGAAATTAGGCAGGTGTGTAATATGATAAAAGAAAAAGGCTTGGAAAGAGAAATAAAAAGTCAATAAGTATCTTTACCTAGCTCGCCAAATACCGAAATACTATGTTCTCTACCGACATTGGCATGAAGGCCCAAGTGGTTGCATGTATGCAAACATAACAAAATCAGAAGGGAAGATAAATATAAAAAACCCAAACATGACCACATCGACGATTAAATTTAGATATTTCCTAAATAATCAGACACAAAAAATTCAAAGTTAATCCAGACAAAACATAGATAGGTAAAACTCAATTTTGGAAGCAAGACATCTAGGTTTAGTACGCTAACTCTTCCCATAACATTAGCAATCAATACAGCATACAAGATATTTGGTTGGCCAGACCCAATATCTAAAAGCGTACAGATTTTTTGGCTATGACAGTTAACCACGCCATACATTTCAGTTTAGGTTTAGTAAGTTATGATACAAAAAATGTAACACACATCTAATTCAATATCATCATATGGAATATACAATTATAATTCAATACCATCATCTTCGCATAAGACAAATATATACCTTGCAAATTGTGCCTACATAAACAGTCGAAGACCGTCATCTGTTGCTGCTCCTAGAGATACCGTTTGATGAGGTTTCGACCACCTGCAGAAAAGACTCCGACGCTCAAGTCAGAAAGTAGGCAGGTGTGTAATATGATAAAAGAAAAAGGCTTGGAAAGGGAAATAAAAAGTCAACAAGTATCCTTACTTTACTCGCCGAATACCGAAATACTATGTTCTATACCGACATTGGCATGAAAGCCCAAGTGGTTGCATGTACACACAGATAACGAAATTAGAAGGTAAAGATAAATATAAGAAACCAAAACGAGACCACATTGAGGGTTAAATATAGATATTTCCTAAATAATCACATACAAAAAATTCAAAGTTAATACAGGCAAAACATAGATAGGTAAAACTCAATTTTGGAAGTAAGACATCTAGGTTTAGTACACTAACTCTTCCCATAATATTAGCAATCAATACAGCATATCAGATATTGGGTTGGCTAGACCCAATATCTACAAGCGTAGAGATTTTTCAGCTATGACAATTAACCACGCCATACATTTCAGTTTAGCCTTAGTAGGCTACAATACAAAAAATGTAACGCACGTCTAATTCAATATTATCATATGGAATATACAACTATAATTCAATACTACCATCTCCGCATAAGACAAATATATACCTTGCAAAGTCTGCCTACGTAAATAATCGAACACTGTCTTCTGTAGCTGTTGCTAGAGATATCGTTTGATGAGGTTCCGACCACCTGCAGAAAAGACTCCGACGCTCAAGTCAGAAAGTAGGCAGGTGTGTAATATGATAAAAGAAAAAGGATGGGAAAGAGAGATAAAAAGTCAACAAGTATCTTTACTTTACTCGCCGAATACCGAAATACTATGTTCTCTACCAACATTGGCATGAAGGCCCAAGTGGTTGCATGTATGCAAACATAACGAAATCAGAAGGGAAAGATAAATATAAAAAACCAAAACATGACCACATCGAGGGTTAAATATAGATATTTCCTAAATAATCACACACAAAAAATTCAAAATTAATCTAGGCAAAACATAGATAGGTAAAACTCAATTTTGAAAGTAAGACATCTAGGTTTAGTACGCTAACTCTTCCCATCACATTAGCAATCAATACACCATATCAGATATTGGGTTTGCCAGACCCAATATCTACAAGCGTAGAGATTTTTCAGCTATGACAATTAACCACGCCATACATTTTAGTTTAGCTTTAGTAGGCTACAATACAAAAAATGTAACACACGTCTAATTCAATATCATCACATGGAATCTACAACTATAATTCAATACTACCATCTCCGCATAAGACAAATATATACCTTGCAAAGTCTGCCTACGTAAACAATCGAACACGGTCTTCTGTTGCTGTTGCTTTCCGACCACCTGCAGAAAAGGCTCCGACGCTCAAGTCAAAAAGTATGCAGGTGTGTAATATGATAAAAGAAAAAGACTTGCAAAGAGAAATAAAAAGTCAACAAATATCTTTACTCGCCGAATACAGAAATACTATGTTCTTTACCGATATTGGCATGAAGGTCTAAGTGGTTGCATGTACACACAGATAACAAAATTAAAAGGTAAAAATAAATATAAGAAACCAAAACGAGACCACATTGAGGGTTAAATATAGATATTTCCTATATAATCATACACATAAAATTCAAAGATAATCCAGGCAAAACATAGATAGGTAAAACTCAATTTTGGAAGTAAGACATCTAGGTTTAGTAGGCTAACTCTTCCCATAACATTAGCAATCAATACAGCATATCAGATATTGGGTTGGCCAGACCCAATATCTACAAGCGTAGAGATTTTTCAGCTATGACAGCTAACCACGCCATACATTTTAGTTTAGCTTTAGTAGGCTACGATACAAAAAATGTAACACACGTCTAATTCAATATCATCATATGGAATATACAACTATAATTCAATACTACCATCTCCGCATAAGGCAAATATATAGCTTGCAAAGTCTGCCTACGTAAACAATCGAACACTGTCTTCTGTTGCTGTTGCTAGAGATACCGTTTGATGAGGTTCCAACCCCTGCAGAAAAGACTTCGACACTCAAGTCAGAAAGTACTCAAGTCTGTAATATGATAAAAGAAAAAGGGCTTGGTAAGAGAAATAAAAAGTCAACAAGTATGTTTACCTTGCTCGCCGAATACTGAAATACTATGTTCTCTACCGACATTGGTATGAAAGCGCAAGTGGTTGCATGTATACAAACACAACAAAATTAGAAGGTAAAGATAACTATAAAAAACCCAAACATGACCACATCGACGGTTAAATATAGATATTTCCTAAATAATCACACACAAAAAATTCAAAGTTAACCTAGGCAAAACATAAATAGATAAAACTTAATTTTGGAGGTAGGATATCTAGATTTAGTAGAATAACTCTTCCCATAAAATTACTAATCAATACAACATATCAGATATTTGCTTGGCCAGACCCAATATCTAAATGCGTATAGATTTTTCGTTTATGACAGTTAACCACGCCATACATTTCAGTTTAGGTTTAATAAGTTATGATACAAAAAATGTAACACACGTCTAATTCAATATCATCATATGGAATATACAACTATAATTCAATACCATCATCTTTGCATAAGACAAATATATACCTTGCAAATTGTGCCTACATAAACAGTCGAAGACCGTCTTCTCTTGCTGTTCCTAGAGATACCATTTGATGAGGTTCCGACCACCTGCAGAAAAGACTCCGACGCTCAAGTCAGAAATTAGGCAGGTGTGTAATATGATAAAAGAAAAAGGCTTGGAAAGAGAAATAAAAAGTCAATAAGTATCTTTACCTAGCTCGCCAAATACCGAAATACTATGTTCTCTACCGACATTGGCATGAAGGCCCAAGTGGTTGCATGTATGCAAACATAACAAAATCAGAAGGGAAGATAAATATAAAAAACCCAAACATGACCACATCGACGATTAAATTTAGATATTTCCTAAATAATCAGACACAAAAAATTCAAAGTTAATCCAGACAAAACATAGATAGGTAAAACTCAATTTTGGAAGCAAGACATCTAGGTTTAGTACGCTAACTCTTCCCATAACATTAGCAATCAATACAGCATACAAGATATTTGGTTGGCCAGACCCAATATCTAAAAGCGTACAGATTTTTTGGCTATGACAGTTAACCACGCCATACATTTCAGTTTAGGTTTAGTAAGTTATGATACAAAAAATGTAACACACATCTAATTCAATATCATCATATGGAATATACAATTATAATTCAATACCATCATCTTCGCATAAGACAAATATATACCTTGCAAATTGTGCCTACATAAACAGTCGAAGACCGTCATCTGTTGCTGCTCCTAGAGATACCGTTTGATGAGGTTTCGACCACCTGCAGAAAAGACTCCGACGCTCAAGTCAGAAAGTAGGCAGGTGTGTAATATGATAAAAGAAAAAGGCTTGGAAAGGGAAATAAAAAGTCAACAAGTATCCTTACTTTACTCGCCGAATACCGAAATACTATGTTCTATACCGACATTGGCATGAAAGCCCAAGTGGTTGCATGTACACACAGATAACGAAATTAGAAGGTAAAGATAAATATAAGAAACCAAAACGAGACCACATTGAGGGTTAAATATAGATATTTCCTAAATAATCACATACAAAAAATTCAAAGTTAATACAGGCAAAACATAGATAGGTAAAACTCAATTTTGGAAGTAAGACATCTAGGTTTAGTACACTAACTCTTCCCATAATATTAGCAATCAATACAGCATATCAGATATTGGGTTGGCTAGACCCAATATCTACAAGCGTAGAGATTTTTCAGCTATGACAATTAACCACGCCATACATTTCAGTTTAGCCTTAGTAGGCTACAATACAAAAAATGTAACGCACGTCTAATTCAATATTATCATATGGAATATACAACTATAATTCAATACTACCATCTCCGCATAAGACAAATATATACCTTGCAAAGTCTGCCTACGTAAATAATCGAACACTGTCTTCTGTAGCTGTTGCTAGAGATATCGTTTGATGAGGTTCCGACCACCTGCAGAAAAGACTCCGACGCTCAAGTCAGAAAGTAGGCAGGTGTGTAATATGATAAAAGAAAAAGGATGGGAAAGAGAGATAAAAAGTCAACAAGTATCTTTACTTTACTCGCCGAATACCGAAATACTATGTTCTCTACCAACATTGGCATGAAGGCCCAAGTGGTTGCATGTATGCAAACATAACGAAATCAGAAGGGAAAGATAAATATAAAAAACCAAAACATGACCACATCGAGGGTTAAATATAGATATTTCCTAAATAATCACACACAAAAAATTCAAAATTAATCTAGGCAAAACATAGATAGGTAAAACTCAATTTTGAAAGTAAGACATCTAGGTTTAGTACGCTAACTCTTCCCATCACATTAGCAATCAATACACCATATCAGATATTGGGTTTGCCAGACCCAATATCTACAAGCGTAGAGATTTTTCAGCTATGACAATTAACCACGCCATACATTTTAGTTTAGCTTTAGTAGGCTACAATACAAAAAATGTAACACACGTCTAATTCAATATCATCACATGGAATCTACAACTATAATTCAATACTACCATCTCCGCATAAGACAAATATATACCTTGCAAAGTCTGCCTACGTAAACAATCGAACACGGTCTTCTGTTGCTGTTGCTTTCCGACCACCTGCAGAAAAGGCTCCGACGCTCAAGTCAAAAAGTATGCAGGTGTGTAATATGATAAAAGAAAAAGACTTGCAAAGAGAAATAAAAAGTCAACAAATATCTTTACTCGCCGAATACAGAAATACTATGTTCTTTACCGATATTGGCATGAAGGTCTAAGTGGTTGCATGTACACACAGATAACAAAATTAAAAGGTAAAAATAAATATAAGAAACCAAAACGAGACCACATTGAGGGTTAAATATAGATATTTCCTATATAATCATACACATAAAATTCAAAGATAATCCAGGCAAAACATAGATAGGTAAAACTCAATTTTGGAAGTAAGACATCTAGGTTTAGTAGGCTAACTCTTCCCATAACATTAGCAATCAATACAGCATATCAGATATTGGGTTGGCCAGACCCAATATCTACAAGCGTAGAGATTTTTCAGCTATGACAGCTAACCACGCCATACATTTTAGTTTAGCTTTAGTAGGCTACGATACAAAAAATGTAACACACGTCTAATTCAATATCATCATATGGAATATACAACTATAATTCAATACTACCATCTCCGCATAAGGCAAATATATAGCTTGCAAAGTCTGCCTACGTAAACAATCGAACACTGTCTTCTGTTGCTGTTGCTAGAGATACCGTTTGATGAGGTTCCAACCCCTGCAGAAAAGACTTCGACACTCAAGTCAGAAAGTACTCAAGTCTGTAATATGATAAAAGAAAAAGGGCTTGGTAAGAGAAATAAAAAGTCAACAAGTATGTTTACCTTGCTCGCCGAATACTGAAATACTATGTTCTCTACCGACATTGGTATGAAAGCGCAAGTGGTTGCATGTATACAAACACAACAAAATTAGAAGGTAAAGATAACTATAAAAAACCCAAACATGACCACATCGACGGTTAAATATAGATATTTCCTAAATAATCACACACAAAAAATTCAAAGTTAACCTAGGCAAAACATAAATAGATAAAACTTAATTTTGGAGGTAGGATATCTAGATTTAGTAGAATAACTCTTCCCATAAAATTACTAATCAATACAACATATCAGATATTTGCTTGGCCAGACCCAATATCTAAAAGCGTATAGATTTTTCGTTTATGACAGTTAACCACGCCATACATTTCAGTTTAGGTTTAATAAGTTATGATACAAAAAATGTAACACACGTCTAATTCAATATCATCATATGGAATATACAACTATAATTCAATACCATCATCTTTGCATAGGACAAATATAAACCTTGCAAATTGTGGCTACATAAACAGTCGAAGACCGTCTTCTCTTGCTGTTCCTAGAGATACCATTTGATGAGGTTCCGACTACCTACAGAAAAGACTCCGACGCTCAAGTCAGAAATTAGGCAGGTGTGTAATATGATAAAAGAAAAAGGCTTGGAAAGAGAAATAAAAAGTCAATAAGTATCTTTACCTAGCTCGCCAAATACCGAAATACTATGTTCTCTACCGACATTGACATGAAGGCCCAAGTGGTTGCATGTATGCAAACATAACAAAATCAGAAGGGAAGATAAATATAAAAAACCCAAACATGACCACATCGACGATTAAATTTAGATATTTTCTAAATAATCAGACACAAAAAATTCAAAGTTAATCCAGACAAAACATAGATAGGTAAAACTCAATTTTGGAAGCAAGACATCTAGGTTTAGTACGCTAACTCTTCCCATAACATTAGCAATCAATACAGCATACAAGATATTTGGTTGGCCAGACCCAATATCTAAAAGCGTACAGATTTTTTGCTATGACAGTTAACCACGCCATACATTTCAGTTTAGGTTTAGTAAGTTATGATACAAAAAATGTAACACACATCTAATTCAATATCATCATATGGAATATACAATTATAATTCAATACCATCATCTTCGCATAAGACAAATATATACCTTGCAAATTGTGCCTACATAAACAGTCGAAGACCGTCATCTGTTGTTGCTCCTAGAGATACCGTTTGATGAGGTTCCGACCACCTGCAGAAAAGACTCCGACGCTCAAGTCAGAAAGTAGGCAGGTGTGTAATATGATAAAAGAAAAAGGCTTGGAAAGGGAAAAAATAAAAAGTCAACAAGTATCCTTACTTTACTCGCCGAATACCGAAATACTATGTTCTATACCGACATTGGCATGAAGGCCCAAGTGGTTGCATGTACACACAGATAACGAAATTAGAAGGTAAAGATAAAAATAAGAAACCAAAACGAGACCACATTGAGGGTTAAATATAGATATTTCCTAAATAATCACATACAAAAAATTCAAAGTTAATACAGGCAAAACATAGATAGGTAAAACTCAATTTTGGAAGTAAGACATCTAGGTTTAGTACACTAACTCTTCCCATAACATTAGCAATCAATACAGCATATCAGATATTGGGTTGGCTAGACCCAATATCTACAAGCGTAGAGATTTTTCAGCTATGACAATTAACCACGCCATACATTTCAGTTTAGCTTTAGTAGGCTACAATACAAAAAATGTAACACACGTCTAATTCAATATCATCATATGGAATATACAACTATAATTCAATACTACCATCTCCGCATAAGACAAATATATACCTTGCAAAGTCTGCCTACGTAAATAATCGAACACTGTCTTCTGTAGCTGTTGCTAGAGATATCGTTTGATGAGGTTCCGACCACCTGCAGAAAAGACTCTGACGCTCAAGTCAGAAAGTAGGCAGGTGTGTAATATGATAAAATAAAAAGGATGGGAAAGAGAAATAAAAAGTCAACAAGTATCTTTACTTTACTCGCCGAATACCGAAATACTATGTTCTCTACCAACAATGGCATGAAGGCCCAAGTGGTTGCATGTACACACAGATAATGAAATTAGAAGGTAAAGATAAATATAAAAAACCAAAACAAGACCACATCGACGATTAAATATAGATATTTCCTAAATAATCACACACAAAAAATTCAAAGTTAATACAGGCAAAACATAGATAGGTAAAACTCAATTTTGGAAGTAAGACATCTAGGTTTAGTACGCTAACTCTTCCCATAACAATAGCAATCAATACAGCATATCAGATATTGGGTTGGCCAGACCCAATATCTACAAGTGTAGAGATTTTTCAGCTATGACAATTAACCATGCCATAAATTTTAGTTTAGCTTTAGTAGGCTACAATACAAAAAATGTAACACACGTGTAATTCAATATCATCATATGGAATATACAACTATAATTCAATACTACCATCTCCACATAAGACAAATATATACCTTGCAAAGTCTGCCTACGTAAACAATCAAACACTGTCTTCTGTATCTGTTGCTAGAGATACCGTTTGATGAGGTTCCAACCACCTGCAAAAAAGACTTCGACACTTAAGTCAGAAAGTAGTGAAGTCTGTAATATGATAAAAGAAAAAGGCTTTGGAAAGAGAAATAAAAAGTCAACAAGTATCCTTACCTTGCTCCCCGAATACCGAAATACTATGTTGTCTACCAACATTGGCATGAAGGCCCTAGTGGTTGCATGTACCCACAGATAACGAAATTAGAAGGTAAAGATAAATATAAAAAACCAAAACGAGACCACATCGAGGGTTAAATATACATCTTTCCTAAGTAATCACACACAAAAAATTCAAAGATAATCCAGGCAAAACATAGATAGGTAAAACTCAATTTTGGAAGTAAGACATCTAGGTTTAGTACGCTAACTCTTCCCATAACATTACTAATCAATACAACATATCAGATATTGGGTTGGCCAGACCCAATATCTACAAGAGTAGAGATTTTTCAACTATGACAATTAACCACGCCATATATTTGAGTTTAGGTTTAGTAGGCTATGATACAAAAAATTTAACACACGTGTAATTCAATATCATCATATGGAATATACAACTATAATTCAATACCATCATCTTCGCATAAGACAAATATATACCTTGCAAATTGTGCCTACGTAAACAGTCGAACACCGTCTTCTGTTGCTGTTGCTAGAGATACCGTTTGATAAGGTTCCGACCACCTGCAGAAAAGACTCCGACGCTCAAGTCAGAAACTAGTCAGGTCTGTAATACGATAAAAGCAAAATGCATGGAAAGAGAAATAAAAAGTCAACAAGTATCTTTACCTTGCTCCCCAAATACCGAAATACTATGTTCTCTAGCGACAATGGCATCAAGGCTTAAGTGGTTGCATGTACACAAACATAACGAAATTAGAAAGTAAAGATAAATATAAAAAACCAAAACATGACCACATCGACGGTTAAATATAGATATTCCCCAAATAATCACACACAAAAAATTCAAAGTTAATCCAGGCAAAGCATAAATAAATAAAACTCACTTTTGGAGGTAAGACATCTAGGTTTAGTACAATAACTCTTCCCATAACATTACTAATCAATACAGCATATCAGATATTGGGTTGGCCAGACCCAATATCTAAAAGCGTACAGATATTTCAGCTATGACAGTTAACCACGACATACATTTCAGTTTAGGTTTAGTAGGCTATGATATAAAAAATGTAACACACGTCTAATTCAATATCATCATATGGAATATACAACTATAATTATATATCATCATCTTCACATAAGACAAATATATACCTTTGAAATTGTGCCTACGTAAAAAGTCGAACACCGTCTTCTGTTGCTCTTGCTAGAGATACCGTTTGATGAGGTTCCTATCGCCTGCAGAAAAGACTCTGATGCTCAAGTCAGAAAGTAGGCAGGTCTGTAATATGATAAAAGAAAAAGGCTTGGAAAGAGAAATAAAAAGTCAACAAGTATCTTTACCTTGCTCACCGAATACCGAAATACTATGTTCTCCAGCGACATTGGCATCAAGGCTCAAGTGGTTGCATGTACACAAACATAACGAAATTAGAAGGTAAAGATAAATATAAAAAACCAAAACATGACCACATTGACAGTTAAAGATAGATATTCCCCAAATAATCACACAAAAAGTTCAAAGTTAATCCAGGCAAAGCATAAATAGATAAAACTCAATTTTGGAAGTAAGACATCTAGGTTTAGTACAATAACTCTTCCCATAACATTACTAATTAATACAGCATATCAGATATTGGGTTGGCCAAACCCAATATCTAAAAGCGTACAGATTTTTCAGCTATGACAGTTAACCACGCCATACATTTCAGTTTAGGTTTAGTAGGCTATGGTAAAAAAAATGTAACACAAGTCTAATTCAATATGATCATATGGAATACACAACTATAATTATATATCATCATCTTTGCATAAGACAAATATATACCTTTCAAATTGTGCCTACGTAAACAGTCGAACACCATCTTCTGTTGCTGTTGCTAGAGATACCGTTTGATGAGGTTCCTACCGCCTGCAGAAAAGACTCCGACACTGAAGTCAGAAAGTAGGCAGGTCAATAATATGATAAAAGAAAAAGATTTGGAAAGACAAATAAAAATTCAACACGTACAATACCGAAATACTACATTCTCTACCGACATTGGCATGAAGGCCCAAGTGGTTGCATGTACACAGATTTTTAATATACAATATATATATATATATAAAAGATGAAAGAAAACTGATTTTGACTTTAAAATATTTTGTAATGGAAACTATTTTGTGTTCCTCCACTCCAACTTTTTATTAACAATCCTTGTGTCTTGGGTGGAAATATAAAAGAAAAGTAAGAACTATGAACCTGGCCGCATCTCCTAAAAAGACCTAGATGTCATGACACAGCCCAAACTGCAAGCAAACTTGAGCATATCAGTGGCTATTTGAAGCACCTCTTGTTTGATCTTTCTGTGTTTGTACTCAATATTAATGCAATGATGCTAGCAAGAACAAACATACACATAGATGAATCTAGTACCAAAGTGGAGAAGCTACTAGCAAACGAGATATGTTATTTTGGGTAAAAGAATGATAAATGAATTTAGTAAAAGTGGCAATCATATTGTATAACCAACATTGTTGTCATTGCATGAAACAAGTATACACCAAATCTTTATATAATCGCCATGCCCCAACAAAAACTCAGGGAAAAGACTTGATAATAATACTGGTAAAGAATAGTTTAAAAATAGAGCAAAATAAATGATCTTAAAAAATATAAAAAATATGCGTGCTGAACTTTTCATTTGTTCATTCTTACACATAAGTAGATACTTTAGATTTTCTATACATTATGTTAACATCCTCTTTTAACACCCACTCCATATAATCATTAGCTTAGATTTTCTCATACATGTCCAACAGCAATTGATGAACTTTTTGGATGTGTGGTGCATAGTGCACTACCATAACAACCTTCAGAATAAACACAATAATTTTACTGAGTCTTCTCAACAACCACCACCACAACAATAACAACACTTAACAGTTGTAAAAAATTTACAGAATGATGTCATAGCTTCACAATACACATCCAAGTCATAAAGAAGGAACTAAAACATAACATCCAAAATCTACTACAACTTCTTGAAGTGAATTTTCTGCATGCCACATACAGAACTTCAACATTTCACAATTTACATTATTATAGGTACCATTGGTAATATACAACGTATAAATATATGTATATATAATATACATATTTTGTAATATACATATTTATATATACACACACATAATATACATATTTTTGTAATATACCATTTATTTCAATTGTTTCACACTCTTCTATTCTACAAAAACTGAATTTTGTAACTTTCAAACAACATTAATTTTTTTCAAACCACTTTTCAATAAATTTACTCAAACAAAAATTTATTCTAATTATAATTGATTATAAAATAATCGATTACACATAATTTTTTATTGGAATAATATAATTTTTAGTTTTTCCAAATGCACAGGTGAAAAAACATGCAAGATTTTGTTACATTTCAAGCAAGCCATACCCATAGCAATTAATAATGGAATTTATATTAATAGATGCATATAATATATATGTGTTAGAAAATAAAAAATTGTACCACTTGTAAAAAATATATTTTTGAAAATTCATCAAAGACACCAATACCCAAGACCAGCCTAGATATTGTTACACTTCTCTTTCAATAAACTATGTATGACAAAATAAATTGAGTTAAGAATACCTGGGCACAACTTCATTTCTTTTCCTCGTTGCAGTCTCATAAATGGCTCCATTTGCAACCAAAAAATATCTCAAGCCATTTAACAAATTAAATTCCAAAACAGGTAATTATTCTAGAAGACTAATTAAAGAAAAGAACTTACAACAACAAAATAAGGCAATAATTGTCCATTAGCATTACATATAGCAAAATACTTTTGATGCTTTTGCATAACCTGAAGGTATGATGCACAATAGTTTGCTTCTA
The DNA here is from genome assembly GCA_037954015.1 of Psophocarpus tetragonolobus. Taxonomy (NCBI): domain Eukaryota; kingdom Viridiplantae; phylum Streptophyta; class Magnoliopsida; order Fabales; family Fabaceae; genus Psophocarpus; species Psophocarpus tetragonolobus. Next base: position 47,563,071 of record CM075692.1, on the reverse strand, counting down.
TTTTCAATATTCTTCAAAATAAGAGGCATTTATATATATTTCAATTCATATAGGGCTTCTATTATATATATATTGATACATTGTATATTACAAATATATATATTTATATTTATAATATACATATTTGTAATATACAATGTATCAATATATATATAATATACATATTTATACATATATATATATATATATATAATATATAATATACATATTTTTGTAATATACAATTTATATATACATATTTTTAATATACAATATAAGATATATTTCTTTTTTTTTTTTTGTAATATACATATTTATATTTATAATATACATTACATATTTGTAATATACAGTATATAAATATATGTATATATAATATACATATTTTGTAATATACATATTTATATATACACACACATAATATACATATTTTTGTAATATTCCATTTATGTATTTTTCTTTTAATTGTTTCACACTCTTTTATTCTACAAAAACTGAATTTTGTAACTTTCAAACAACATTAATTTTTTTCAAACCACTTTACAATAAACATACTCAAACAAAAAATTATTCTAATTATAATTGATTATAAAATAATCGATTACACATAATTTTTTATTGGAATAATATAATTTTTTTAGTTTTTCCAAACGCGCAGGTGAAAAACCATGCAAGATTTTGTTACATCTCAAGCAAGCCATACCCACAGCAGTTAATAATGGAATTTATATTAATAGATGCATATAATATATATGTGTTAGAAAATAAAAAATTGTAGCACTTCTAGAAAATATATTTTTGATAATTCATCAAAGACACCAATACCCAAGACCAGCCTAGATATTGTTGCACTTCTCTTTCAATAAATTATGTATGACAAAATAAATTGAGTTAAGAATACCGGGCACAACTTCATTTCTTTTCCTCGTTGCAGCCTCATAAATGGCTCCATTTGCAACCTAAAAATATCTCAAGGCATTTAACAAATTAAATTCCAAAACATGTAATTATTCTAGAAGACTAATTACAACAAAATAAGGCAATAATTGTCCATTAGCATTACATACAGCAAAATACTTTTGATGTTTTTGCATAACCTGAAGGTATGATGCAGAATAGTTCTATTTTCAATATTCTACAAAATAAGAGGCATTTATATATATTTCAATTCATAATGATCCACCTAACCCGTACATCATTTGAACCAATTTAATGATCAAAACAGAAAAGGATACCCAACACGATTGAAAAGGAAAAAAAGTGATGTGCTCACCATAGTCAAAAGATATTTTGGAAGATTGAAGGTGTCTTTAAACTTTCCAAGCAAGGGAAAAAGAGCCCCAACAAGATTTACAACCCGAAATTACATATAAAAGAATTCTTAAATATGCATATATGCAACAATGTATAACCAAAGGTACAAATAATTCTTACCTCATCAAGCAAGCCTTTAGGAATAAGAATTTGGCAATTGACACTTTCAGCTAATGCAAACATTGTTTCCCACATTTTTCATCACAACTGAATAAGATTGTGCACTTTCCACTTGCCATTAAATTACAGCAGTTTTTTTTTTTTAAAGAAAGGAGGGTAACCAATATTGACAGCTATCGAAATAAATTGCTTCATGCTTGCACCTGGACAACAGCCAAAGAAGTATTACAAAGACTGCAAGACAAGTTTTCACTACATAATATAAACAAACATGGTAACTGTTATTCTCACTCAATAGATAATAAAAAAGAAACTGAAACTGAAAAGAACTTAACATAATTGGGTGTCATCTAAGCTTTTGAATAACAATTCAATATATTATTTCCCTAATTTTGTTCTTTGATATATTTTTACTTTCCGTTGTTTAGTAAGAAACCTCATGCCTCACAACTAACAAGCCTTTCATCAAATAAAAAGGTTTGATTAATTTTCAAGTCCCTAAACTTTTGCCAAAATTTGTAATTAGGTACCTAAGTTTTTTTTCTTTTAATTTGAGTCCTTGAACTTGTAAATTTTTTAATTAAGTGTATTAGAGATCTCACATCGACTAGTGATATGGTCAAACAATAGCTTATAAGTGAGGTGTAAACCTCACCCTACAAGCCCATTTTTTGAGATTGAGTTAGACCCAATTTTTAGCATATTTAGAACTTCTAAATCTCCATCATCTTCCATGGGCATCATGACATTTAATTTTCCATTCAGTTGTTTTTCAAGCTGAATTATTTTAGCATGGTGTTTTTTTTTTTTTTTCCGCTGGATAAATAGATTGCCAAATAGCATTAACAACCAGCTATTTTGATATGGACAATGTCATTTTCAGTCATTATAAAAGGACAAATACAGCCTAGACAAACCTTTTGATCTGCAGCTAGTTTCCAAACATTTCACCAGCTTTCTGTTGCTCCAGAACAGCTATTTCAAGAGAGCTATTTCTCAACACATTCTAAAAAAACAATAGGCATCAGCATTACTAAACATAACATTCTAAAAAAAATCTTAGCAATAGTGTCATTGTTGAAGGTTTCAAAGACAAAAGAATGCCATTATTTTGTTTATAGATTCCATAATGAGATCCTTAACAAGCAAGGAAAAACAGTGTATAAATAGAGATTCAAGTAAACTTCTTAAACATCCAACTCTAAACTGATGGTTTTAATTTTCACCCCACCTTTACCTACATTTGTCTCATAAACTCTAACATATGAAAACTAAATGGAGTTCATTTTATTTTCATTATTGCCATCCAATTTAGAATATACTACTACATTCAGCATCCTAGAGCAAATCCTCCTCCACACACCCTAAAATAATAATAATAATAATAACAAAAAAAAATATTTCCTGCACTTTACACTGCCAAAAAAACAAAAGCCGGTTTTTCAAAGAGCAAGGACGGCGTATAGCCTTCAATTGCATACTAATGTAATAGAAACCAACTGAATTATATTATCAATATTCTTGGACTTAGTTTTCCACTAAGTCAACTGAAAACATTTGCCAATCATAAGGTGCTCATCAAACTGGAAACATAAAAATAGGAAACTTATTAACTTTGGTAGCCAACTCCTCCATTGAAATCACCAAAACATATAAATATTGATTATCTTAATTAGTCAACCCTAAATAATATTTTTCCATTCAATTTCCATTTCACAGGAATTTCCATTTCACAGAATCTCAATAACAGCATGATGGACTATAAAAGAGATGCAACAATAATAAGAAAATAACCACACCTCCATACTCTCTTCTTCTAACTTTTTCTTTCAATTTCATTATGTGCCTCACGTTTTTCCAGATCAATTCTCCACAACTCAAACTCTGTTTTCTGAGCATTCCAGTTGCAACTTAAGCCTTTAATGACCACTAAAAATATTCTGGAAGTGTTGAGTTGCACCTAACTGTATTTTCTCCATCTCTGAATACAAGGCAATGATGGCATAATTAAAAATAGTTCAGAATCAATTAATAACAATGAAGTTTTAAAATGATTTTAAATATAATTGATTTTAATCATTTTAATTTCTCTCAACTATTAAATAGTAAAAGTTCAACGTAAACAATAAGCTTAAATAGTAACACCAATACAATTAGTAGAGTACAGAAATGTATTAGTATGTAGTATCTCAGTTAGGAAATATGCTATTAGTAAAACTATACATGATATTCAGGAAATTGCCAAAATTTTCAAAGTAATTCTTTGACTATATTAAAACCAGAAATTCAGTTGAAAAATCAACACCTTATATTTATCCTGATTTTACAGGAAAATTATCAGTCAGAAGTTTTGGCAATTCCTTGACAACATAGTCATGATACATGTGCCAATTCTTCCATTTCTCTTGTGGGGCATTGAGATAAAATTCTGCACCTGTTCCAGAAAGTATGTGTAATTAACATATCTTCAGTCAAGTGAAATGAACATTGCACATCTTAAATTAACTTTAGCTATATATAGCCCATAACAACTAAAGTTATTCCAGACAACATTCACATCTACTGGACAAAAATGGGCTCTTTTCTATCAAAATATGGATAATGAATCTGAGAAATCACAATAGAGAAATATTCAGAGGAGATAAATTAACTTTTCATTTGTTCATTCTTACACATCAGTAGTACACTTTAAATTTTCTATACATTATGTTAACATCCTCCGTTAACACCCACTCCATATCATATAATCAGTAGCTTAGATTTTCCCATACATGTCCAGCAGCAATTGATGAACTTTTAGGATGTGTGGTGCACAGTGCACTACCATAACAAGCTTCAGAATAAATACAATAATTTTACCAATGTTCTCAACAACCACCACCACAACAATAACAACACTAACAGTAGTAAAAAAATTACAGAATGCCACAGCTTCACAATACACATCCTAGTCATAAAGAAGGAACTAAAACATAACATCCAAAATCTACTACAACTTCTTGAAGTGAATTTTCTGCATGCCACATACAGAACTTTAACATTTCACAATTTACATTATTATAGGTACCATTGGTTCAGGTGCAAACATGAAAAGCCCATGTGGGGCATTTGACATTTGACATTAGGACCAAGTGGAGCATGCACATGGTAATGGACGTCTAAACTAGATTGCTATTTATCTAACCTTGGATAATTTCCCTCACCCATGTATGCACCCATCTACTTACACTCACAGCACAGAGTATATAAAAATGCTTTTTTTTTAATCTATGAACTAAGAAACAATTTTTAGTAACAATAACTAAAGGTCAGCATTCGGATTAGCAAAATAATATTCTGAAAGTCAAAACCTCAATAATACAAGAATTATAATTTATAAGAATTTAACTTATACAAAGTAACCATAAAAAATAAAACCCAGACTTGATTTCACTAACTAGTGTTAAATTAAAAATAAACAATAAAGATCACAATATCATAATTTTATAAAAAAAGAAATATACTATCCCTTAATGAAACTATGATTGAAGGTAATAAAATTACATCATAAGTTCTATATCTAATCCCAAAAAACCACACAAAGACAGCTACTTAGAAAGAAAACAACAACAAGAAAAGGAGAGAAAACATGGAAGAATATTTTCACTATGCAAACGATAACCACATTCATTCAGGAAAAATTGAGAGAACATCCAATAACTTTTACTCCCCTATATTGACAATTCTTGTACTAGTAAAACTTATCACACTGGTTTATTTCCTGGATCTCTCCACTGCCATGTTGTTGAAGGAATTATACTAGCAAAAAAGTTCCTTTCCTTTACAAGTGTACAAGACAGTATTGGGTCATATAAAATGAAAATTTAGCCATTGTGTCATAAACAATAGTGGCAAAGGATAAACGGAACATCCATAGGTGTAGTACCATATCTAAATGGAAATTGAAAGAAATTCAACAGTCTCATATGACAAACAATCTGCAAGACTAACACTAAGGCCCGCTTCATGCCCAACAAAGTCAGGCCAAAGGTTCAGTTATGTCCCATCCCTATTCAAGACCCAAATATAATGGTTTCAAGCAGCATACCTACTCCAAAGTCCCAGCTGTCTGCTTCTCCTTCCACATTCAAGCCTCCTGCATTATCAAGTTAAAACTGAGAACATAACACAAGGTAGAAACTCCACAGCTTGATGTGACTTGGCCGATATTAGAAAATATGCATGATGTTTATTGATTTATTAATATGAACTAAAACAAACACCTAACTGCACATTGTCTGTCTTACTCAATACTATTATATTATAAACCAAAGAATTAAGCCTTTTTAATTTTAAGCTAAAATAAAAATTTGATCTCTTATGTAACTTTCAAAGAAGATTAATTTTTTTCAAACCACTTTTCAATTTTATTACATCTCAGGCATGTCATACTCATAGTAGTTAATAATGGAATTTATATTAATAGATGCATATAATATATGTGTTGGAAAATAAAAAATTGTAACACTTCTAGAAAATATATGTTTGAAAATTCATCAAAGAGACAAATACTCAAGACGAGCCTAGATATTGTTGCACTTCTCTTTCAATAAACTATATATGACAAAATAAGTTGAGTTAAGAATACCTGGGCACCGCTTCATTTCTTTTCCTCATTGCAGTCTCATAAATGGCTTCATTTGCAACCTAAAAATATCTCAGGCCATTTAACAAATTAAATTCCAAACACATGTAATTATTCTAGAAGACTAATTAAAGAAAAGAATTTACAACAACAAAATAAGGCAATAATTGTCCATTAGCATTACATTCAGCAAAATACTTTTGATGCTTTTGCATAACTTGAAGGTATAATGCACAATAGTTAGCTTCTATTTTCAATATTCTTCAAAACAAGAGGCATTTATATATATTTCAATTCATAATGATCCACCCGTACATCATTTGAACCAATTTAATGATCAAAACAGAAAAGGATACCGAACACAATTGAAAAGGAAAAAAAGTGATGCGCTCACCATCGTTAAAAGATATTTTGGAAGATTTAAGATGGTGTCTTTAAACTTTCCAAGGGAAAAAGAGTCCCAACAAGATTTACAACCTGAAATTACATATAAAAGAAATTTCTTAAAAATGCATATATGCAACAGTGTATAACCAAAGGTACAAATAAAAAATATGAAAGAAAATTGATTTTGACTTTAAAATATTGTAATGGAAACTATTTTGTCTTCCTCCACTCCAGTTTTTTAGTAACAATTTTTATCATTGTCCTTGTGTTTTGGGTGGAAATATAAAAGAAAAGTAAGAACTATGAACCTGGCAGTTCTGAAAAGATCTGGATGTCATGACACCAGCCCAAACTGAAAGCAAATTTGATCATATCAGTGGCTATTTGAAGAACCTCTTGTTGCTAGCAAGAACAAACATACATACAGATCTAACAAGAACAAACATACACACAGATGAATCTAGTACCACAGTGGAGAAGCTACTAGCAAACGAGATGTTATTTTGGGTAAAAGAATGATAAATAAATTTAGTAAAAGTGGCAATCATATTGTATAGCCAACATTGTGGTCATTGCATTAAACAAGTATACAGGGAAAAGACATGGTAATAATACTGATAAACAATAGTTTAAAAATAGAGCAAAATAGATGATCTTAAAAAGTAACAAAAATACTGCATGCTGAAATCCAATTTGTTATTTGTTATACAACACTGATCCCAATAAAAATTCCTATTACTATTAAATCAATGGGAACCAAGACAGGGAATTCCCATAAATGAGTGTGCAGAACAATCAAAAGTTATAATAACCTAAGAATCATGAAAGAACCTGTTTTAAAATGAATAAATCTTGCACGTAATTGAACAGAGAAAAGGCAAAGAAAGTTAGAAAAGGAAAAAACAATTGGACAGAGAGGATTACCAGAACGTGAGATGCCTTCAATATTGAGTTCCTAGGAGAAGAGTGTTGGGGAACGAGTGTGAAATCTGAACAAATCGATACAACAACAAAAACTCCCAGACTAGATTAAAAACGTGAGATGCCTTCAATCTTGAGTTCGGTTATACAACACTGATCCCAACAAAAATGAGTGTGCAGAGCAATCAAAGATTATAATAACCCAAGAATCATGAAAGAACCTAAATATGTATATTCTAAAATGAATGAATCTCGTAAGTAATTGAACAGAGAAAAGGCGAAGAAAGTTAGAAAAGGAAAAAATAAATCGGACAGAGAGGATTACCAGAATTGAAGCGTGAGATGCCTTCAATCTTGAGTTCGGACATAAACCCTAGGAGAAGAGTGTTGGGCAATGAGTGTGAAATCTAAACAAATCGATACAACAACAAGAACTCTCCTCTCACGCTCTTACACAACCCTAACAACCATAACGCAGGATCATATATCAAATGTCCGCAACTGATAACGTACGAAAGAGGTGCGGTGGCGTGGAGATAAGTGCGGCGCAGTGGCGGTCCGGTGGAGATAAGTGCAGTTCGGTGGCGGTCCGGTGGAGATAAGTGCGGAGCGGAGGCGGTCCGGTGGACACAGGTGCGGTGCTGTGCGGTGCGGCTTTGGTGAATGCGCTAAGTGTGAAGAAAGTGGGTGCAGTGCTAATATAAAATCCAACTATATTCATAGACGCGCGAAACACACCCGTTAGAAGGAAAAAATAATTAATTTAATCGTAAAAAAAAAAGAAAAAGAAATATACGATACAATTTATAATCAAACTAAAAGATTGCGATTTTATTATTACAAATCAATTAAGATTAGATGTTTATTATATTTGAATCATGATTTTTAATAATAATATAAATGTTTATTAGATTTAAATTATGATATAAATATTTATTATATGTCACATGTATATTATATTTATAGATATTAAAAAAAAATAAAGATAAAATAATATATTAAATTTTGTTAATGTTTATTATATTTGAATCATGATTTTTAATAATAATATAAATGTTTATATTTAAATTATGAATCTTAATAATGATATAAATATTTATTATATGTCATGTATATTATATTTATAGATATTCAAAGCAAAATAAAGATAAAATAATATATTAAATTTTGTTAATGTTTATTATATTTGAATCATGATTTTTAATAATAATATAAATGTTTATTATATTTAAATTATGAATCTTAATAATGATATAAATATTTATTATATGTCACATGTATATTATATTTATAGATATTGAAAGAAAAATAAAGATAAAATAATATATTAAATTTTGTTAATGTTTATTATATTTGAATCATGTTTTTTAATAATAATATAAATGTTTATTAGATTTAAATTATGAATCTTAATAATGATATAAATATAAATATTTATTATATGTCACAAGTATATTATATTTATAGATATTGAAAGAAAAATAAAGATAAAATAATATATTAAATTTTGTTAATGTTAAATTTTGTTAATGTTTATTATATTTGAATCATGATTTTTAATAATAATATAAATGTTTATTAGATTTAAATTATGAATCTTAATAATGATATAAATATTTATTATATGTCACATGTATATTATATTTAAAGATATTGAAAGAAAAATAAAGATAAAATAATATATTAAATTTTGTTAAATTAAAATATTAAATTGTTATCATTTTTAAATAATAAAAATAAGTTAAGCTAAAATAATATTATTTTAAAAATAATAATAAGATAAGATAAAGAAAGATTTTATCCTATTAAAGAAAACTATAAAGAAAGTATGATAGAATTTATATTTAAACTAAAAGATTCGGAATCCACATGTATATTATATTTATAGACAATATATTTGAGATGTAAATATAATATAAAATTTATATGAGATGATCATATTTAAGATAAAGAAAGAAAAATAAAGATAAAATAATATATTAATTTTGTTCGATAAAATTAAAATATTAAACTGTAAAATTTTTAAATGATAAAAATAAGTTAAGCTAACATAATATTACTTTTTAAATAACAGTAAGATAAGACAAGAAAAGATTTTATCCTATTTTAAATTTAAATAAGAAAACTATAAAGAAGACATGATAGAATTTATACTTAAACTAAAAGATTAAAAATTTATTATTATGAAATCATTATTATACTTGTTATATTTGAATTATTATTCTTAATAATGATATGAGAAAATATTTTTTATATTTGAATTGTGATTCTTAACAATGATATGATAAGATATTTGTTATATTTGAATTGTGATTCATATAAATGTTTATTATATTTCACATGTATATTATATTTATAAACAATATATTTGAGATGTAAACATAATATAGAATTTAGATAAGATGATCACATTTAAGATAATGAAAGAAATATAAAGATAAAATAAGATATTAAATTTCGTGAGATAAAATTAAATTTATTAAACTCTTAGAATTTTTAAATGATAAAAATAAGTTAAACTAAGATAATATTACTATTCTAATAACATTTTCCACTTGTATAACTCTTTAATAAAATACGTTTTGTTTTTTTCTTATTATTAAATTTTATGAAAAATTGAAGAAAATATTATTGAAAAAATTATATGTAAAAACAATTCTCATCCTTGGTGATAAAGTAGAAAAAACCACCAAACAATTTACAACTTCAATTTCATAAGTTAGTGAATATAAGTTTAACAAAGTACAAATATGTAAGAGAGCCAAGAAAAGCTACAAAAAAAGTTCATTTGGAGAGGTCTCTACAAAGCTTAGTCATCTAGATCTCTGTATAAATCTCAGTTGTCATACTGCCAATATTAGTTTTCACACGAAAATGTTTAGGCAAATAAATATAATTTTTGTTGAGAATAGAAAAAAGATTGCTTTATATTTATAAATGCCTAATATAAATTTATATTAAATTCATTTTGTAATCCTCCCCTCCCTAATTTTTTCTTCTAGAAACTGACACTTTCAAGTTCTCTCAATTTTTTCATCTTTTGTTTATAATCTGTTCCAACAAGAGGCCTAAAAGGAGTATAAACTATAAAGACCTCTAAAAAAAAGCAAATGCCCCCTTCCTTGATTCTACACCAAAAGATTATGTTGGTTGATGAATCTACACTGGGATAAACTGGCCTGTTAAATATATCTGCAAAGTTACAAATTGTACTTTCCAAAAATGGAATTAGCAATCAGTGATATACACTTTGAAATTGATAGAGTAAATCAGCATACCTACAATATGCCAATCTAAATATTAACCCATAGCAACCATAGTTGCCTTGCCTCTACTAGAATCGATTAAGGATAATGTATCCAAACCTTGAAAATGCAGTCATATGTTAGCAGCTACTAAACAGGTCTTCCAGATTCCATTTACTATACAAAAGTAGGCAATTGATCAATAGCCATAAATCACACATCAAATTAAAGTGAAAAGTATATCTTCTCATCGAAAGGTGCCGCGGTATCTACCTGCATTGAGGGCCATAGTAAATGGCAACAAAAGATTTGAGTCTTACGTTATAAAACTGAATACGGTAGAAAAAACAACGAATTAACTGAGATATTTCCCTAAGTACACGAATCATATAAAACAGCAAGTTAGTATTGCTAAATCATTCATTAACAAAATTGAATAAACTAGATGTATACCAACGTTGGTTAACAAAATTATTTAGAATATATTTAGTTAGAGTATATTTTAAATTAAATATATTATATTATAAAAATGAAATAAATAATTATATTTGCAATATTTATGTAAAGCAGTACAAGTATTCACATACATTCATTCTACAAATATGTACTGTTATCCAATGAACACACCTCAGCCTACCAACTCTGCAACCATTTGCATAATATACTATATAAAAGATATAAAGATATAATCAATAGTAGAATCAGAGACGTTTTTCTACCTATAAAAACTAAATTAGCAAAATGATTGTAATATTCTCAAATTTTTCAGTTCATGATATATATCCTGAGTCAACAACCAATTCATTTCATTTACAGGAAATCGACACATGCAAGATCAGAATGTTAGCATCTTATCACATAAATGCTAGCTAAAGATAATAATACCTCCTTGGCTAATAATTAAAAAAAAAAGGCATACGGCATACCTCCTTGACCGAAGAGTTCTTTGGGTGACAGAAATATTACCACTCTTTCCACCTTTAATATTGCTTTTATTAGTACTGGACCGTAGAAGTCCTATAAATCAGCAACCTCTTGTTAATTTTACAACAATAACAATAGAATCAAGCTGATCAGCAAAAGTTGTGCTTAAACTAACCTATCGTGGTCGTCTTAACTAGGGGTGATTGGATTTCATCATCTCCCTGACCCAACTCGCTTGAAGTGCCAGAAAGTGCATCTGACACAGGTTTAGATTCTGGTTTCCCATTTAAAGGCAAAGTTGCCTCTTCATCAATTACTTCACTTTCTGTTTCATCTGGCAGAAAATTCATGATCATTGAGGAAAAGATAAATAACACAAAGAACAGATAACCAAAACACTCATGGGAAGCTCATCCAAACCAAGAAGCTATGTGACAAGAAATACAACTCCTGAAAATCAGACTTCTTTCAGAGCAGAGAATTGTTAATCCAGTGAAACCATACGGCGTATTGTGCTTAAATATTCATCCTTTTTGCCAACTTGTCATTGGATGGACATTCGCAATATATTCTTATGCAATATGTTGGGATAACAGGGACAATCGGTTATATAATCGATTATAATCAAAATCGACTTTTGTTTAGGTAAGTATGTTGAAAAACTATTTCAAAATAATTAATTTTGTTTGGATAAAAAAAATAAAAAGAAAACTAACAAAAGACTATAAAAAGTAAAAACCTGTAGAAAAATACTAACTTCAGAATATAAAAAACAATTTTTTTTTCAGAAAAAAAAACTTTGTACAAATTTAAGCTATTGTCACAAATATATCGCTCATTTTACAAACAACTTATTTTTAGCAAAACCAGATGAAACGTAATCTTTCCAAAGACCCAAACACGCTCTTAATGGCTGACTTCATTCCATTCCATCATTTTGTAAAGATTGATCATGTAGTAGGACAAGATTTTAACAATGTAAAGCACTCTCGGGCTTTGATTAATTGATTACTATCACAATGTACTGGTATAAATGTATAAGGTCATTAGAAAACTGCCAAAAGTAGAACACTAACCATTTTAAAGTTTAAAAGCTAACCTGAAGCAGAATTAGACTCCGAGCGATCTTCACAATTTGTAGTCAAAGTAAAACCTTCCCTGCTGCTAATCTTCTGTTGATGGATTTGGGCATTTCGAGCAGTAACTTCCTGTTCCTTTTTATCCGAGTGAAACTTATTCAGCTTATCCTCAAACTCTTCAATGCAAGCTTTAAGTTCAAGTTTTGCAAACTTCTTGCCCTGATTTCAATTTAAATTACAAAAGCAAAAGTCTCAGACACTTTTACGTAAGAGTATGCATGAGCAACAAAAACATACTTACCTTGTTCAGTATGTTCCTGAAATGCTCCATAACAGAATCCTCTGACAAGACATGTTCATATGACTTAAATAACTCTATCAGCCTTTTCATCCCTTTTTCGGTAAATGATAACTGAGAGAGACAATAAGATATATATTCCCATTGTCTGACATCTGCATAGAAATAAAATCACGATCATTATCAGCGATAACCTAGAAGACAATTAAGTTCTCTTCGTTTTGTATTGATTTCAAAGCACTTTACAATTACAAGTATAAAATTGAAGGGCAGATTTACAAAAAAAAAAAAAAAAAAAACTCATGTTTTAACACATTGATTGATCGAATGTGAAATTGGTAACCAATTAGTGCAACCTATAAGCTCGATCTAAAATTGGAAAACATTTAAGCAGATAAGTACGAGTCTTCTTATTCTTTAAAGATATGCAGAATCTTAGTGGGTGTTTGATATCTTATCACATCAAATTGCATCCATACCGCAGAGAAGCTAGCATTTGCAGCTTCTGTGTATTTGGTTTATTTTTATGTGACTTCTTCGATTACTGCACTTATGTAAAAGCAAACACACAATTAATTGTGTACAAGCACAGACAAACTACCAGGTTGATCAAAACTTCAAGCACACCTAAAGAAGTGGTTCTTGATGTAAAAAATTTTCTACTTATCAAAATAATATATCGTCAAGGATACTATATATATAGATGACTAGTTTAGACAATTGTAGGCATAAACTAGTAAAACTGTTTATTAATTTGCCTGAACTGGTTATAAATAGTATTTAAAAATTTTCAAAGGATAAAGAATAATAAATATATACCTGTAACACCGGTAAACCGATGACATAGCTTTTCGACCAGTGCTTCCATTTGTTTATCCTGGAGTAGTCAATGAAACTAAAGTGAAGATGGCAATCAGAATAAATATAGAACAATTTCAGCACTGTAAGATACTGTATACCTTCTTGATGGAAGCAATTAAAAATTGCATGATGTTGCAGAAAGAATCTCTACTCAGATTTTGCTGGGATAATTTACTTAGTATATCTGGAAGTAAGTTATATATTGGATTGTTTCCTGTTACAAACCAGAAAACTATATCAAACAACTTTCTACCTTTAAAAATGCAATGTCCAGAATAACAGCAAATACTTTCTAAACAAGAGAAAATCATAATACAGGTAAAAACCTTTCTTGGAAAGTTCAACAAAAAATAGCTTAGCTAGATTTGAAATTCTTTCATCTCCATCTTCTAATCTTACAGCCATTTCATTAATGTATCCTTTCACCTGATCAAGAAATTATTCCATTAGTGTCTAAATCACATAACAAAAAGAAAAGAAGTAACTAAGTGACCTCTACCTTCATCATGTCATTTAGTATGAGATGTGAAAGCACCAACACGGCATTCTTCCTAACAGATACACAGGGATCTTTTAGCCGGGCATACATGTTTTCCGTCCATGGCTCTAAAAGATTGGGAAACCGTACTGCTAAGTCTCCCAATGCAATTGTGCAATTAGAACGTACAATTTCAGAATGCGCACTTTCCACAACAGTGAAGAGGAGTTGAAGATTTGCTTCACTGAAAATAATTCATTTTATTTTCACTCCGTAACAAGGCATAAAAATAAGTAGGGACAAGAATGAGGGACAGGAGATCAAGATTTAAGAAGGAACTCACCAAAAATCTGCATCAATAACCATCAATCGACACAAAGCAAGCATTGCAGATGCCTGCAATTCTGGATACTGAGTAAAAGGAAGTTAGGTCAGCAACATCTGCTTTATAATGTTTCATTTTTTTTTTTTCAATATACAAGATTAATTAACATTTGAAATCATCTTCTATTATCATACTTCGATAATGACTGCTGGCTTCCATATATAGAATTAACTTGTAGAATATAAAAAAGCTAGCAAATAATGAATACAAAAATAGCTTAAGCTCCTTAAAGGATATTAGGGCAATCACCTTCTGCATTAATCCAAAATTTCTACAAAGCTTTGACAAAAAGGTAGCACAAACACCGATCAGGTTCTTTTCATTTGAACCACTGGATACGATTTCTTTTTCTGCCTTTTCAAACAAAGCATCAAGTGCTGCATCCTCAGAAGCAGCTAATCCTAACTCTGCATTTATATCGTTACCCTGCAACAGATTAATGGGTCAAACTTAATAGATTTGACGGCAAAGGATCAAGATGTGATGCTGACAACTGATAGTTAAAGCTATCAAGTTGAGTTGATCACAATAAAGAAACATTGACTGTACCTTCTGTGTACCAGTTGGTACTGTGCCATTATTGTCTAGGTTCTGATTCTCATTGTCCTTTTTTTCTTTTGAAAGTTTCTGCTTCTGAATTTTACGGGCACAGGATTCAATATATACCAGTTGATTCATGGCAATATGACTTATGATAAATAAACATCTGCTAAGTTTTGTTACTTGAACTGTGAGAGGCATATTGCCACTACTTGTGTCAATGTTGCTCTGCACATTAACACCATCATTAAAGACACTGAGAGATTTCTTTATCAAATCAGCTGCTATGGTTTCAGGGGTAGGGTGAATGGAATATATGGCAGCTATGGCTTTGTCAGCAGCAGCAAACCAAATATTTGTGGGAAGCCAAAAACCGGTTATTAAACTTTCTAGAGTGCCAAATATTTGAACACTACTACTAGCCAGAAGTTTTTTCTTGTCTTCTTCAGACAGTCTCTGGATAGCAAGACAAGCTGTTCTAGCTAGCAAAGGATCAACTTTGGACCAACGACCAAACCCAATATCAATGATGTCCTGTAAATGTGAGCCAAGCACACTAGTTGACGTCTTTGCAACCATGCAAAGGACTGATAAAGCACCCCGGCTTTGCTCTGCAGTGGTTCCACCAACATTGAAGCAAAAGAAATCCCATAATGCTGATATCTGCAATAGCAATGATGTGATGAGGAAATCAAATCGATAGTCAGAACCAAATTTGATAAACTGCCAGAAAGAATTTCATCCAATGGGAGGAATAAAAGGAAACTACAGTACTGATTCAAGTAAGAGATAATAACTCACTGTCAGCCTCAACAGTATGAACCCTACTTACCTCTGTAAAACATATTTATATTTATTTAAGAGCAGTGTTTATCATCAAATGATATGCAAATATAAAATAAAGCCAACCTCATTTTCATCCCAAATCATATTTAAATTTGCAAAGTACAAACACAATCATAAATACTGAAAAAGAAAACATAAAGCCTTCATTCCATAAAACATTTAATGAGAGTCAAACTCAGTACATTTGTTGCTCAAGTTTTCTATTTCTATGGAATAATACATCATTATCTTGAGGCAATCAAATAATTTATGCAGCACACATACTACTCAAGACTGTACATGTAAACGTACCGTGCTGGAAGATATCTCACTCTTAGAGACCAGGGCACCAACTATAAACTCAAGTGCTGCTAGATCTCCTATATTGGAATCAGTGGCAAGACTCAAAAGATTGTTAGCAGTTTCAATTGGATTTTTTCTGATGTATATTGTATGGAAAGCATTCTCCACTGCTTCATTGATGGCTTTATCCTGAGAAAATATCTACAAAAGAGAGTAGATGACAGAAAGAAAAAAATAATTTTAGAAAAATCAAGGGTTACATGCATATATAGATAAATAGCCTATAACACATTGAAGAAACAATCAAATAAACCTTGAAAATCCTTGTTTCCCAAGGTTATAAATAGCAGCCTGCAATGCAATCGCAGTTGCAATCACATTTTCCTATGATTTGCCCCTATTTTAATGAGCTCAATGAGACTGTGATAGCAACATAAAACATTTCACGATAGAAAAAAACAAGGGCTTACCAGTGGTAACATCTTTCGGAGACATTCCTCAGAGTCATCAATCTGAAACTGTTTGCATCTCATCAATAAGAGAATTGTGTTCTCAACGTCAGTGGCAGAAGATGAAGCCATCAGCTGGACAAGTGTTGGCATTGTGGCTCCTATGCATTTAGAGAACCGCAATCCAGCCTCAAGAGATGCAACCAATGCCCTAGTCTGTTCCAAGTTCCCCACATCTGGCACACTACTGTTCTGCAAAGGGAACGCATCATCTAATTGGGACAAGCAACTATCAGTCAAACTCTCTTGTTGCTGTCCCTTGATAACAGTTTCACAATTTAAATCATCCACTTCTCCATCACCATTAAAATTATCAGTATCAGAAGAGGGTTCTACTTCTTCTGAAGGCTCCAGCTCTTTCAACTTCTTTTTATACTGATCTAAGGTTGCTTCAAACGAAGTTATTCGAAGCTGCGGACCAAAAGGGTTGTGCTGCAACATCATGATCAACAGATTCAAAGCAGATTTTCTGACGATTGCACCCTTGTCCTCCAACCTTCCTGCAGCAATTTCTGCAACCTCGTTCCACAGGCCAATTGAAATAGAGTGCTCCTCACATAACTCAGCCCACACCTGAAGAACTCGACTTCTGGTGTAGGCAGAAACATCTCTACATCGCTCAAGCAAGATTTCCAACATAGCTTGCTTGGTACGTAAACGAATTGACTTAGAACTCGCTTCAGTAGCGTCAACGTCTTTAAATGCTTTGGCTATTAGCTTCCCCAGCACCGCAACAAGTGCGTTTCGAATCTTATAGGACTCTCCACCAAAGTGAGGTACAAGAATGCCAATGTTAGTTGAAATCAATTTTGGTATTCGATCAGCAAGCTCAATCAGGAAACGACCCACATTTTCAGCCCCAACTGTGTCTTTCACATAATCTTTTGGATTAGTTCTTCCTATCTCTCTAACAAGCGACATGGCAAGGCTTCCATCTGCATACTTCTTCTCAGCACCAGCAACTGCATCAGCCATGTGTATGACCACAAAATCATACTTGTGAATCAGGTGCACGATGGATGCACTAGATTGTGCAGTGTAATGGTACTTGGTAGAGCAGGCTCCAATTATACGGCACAGGGCATCTTTAAGATCAGAATCTTTTAAGAGTGTTACGTCCTCAAACATAGAAAATGCATTTCTACAAAGCGAGTGCCAATTCAGAAAGCTTGCCAAAATACTGCTTCTAAAACGTATTAGTTAAATAACATACAGCTACTTACTTTTTAGGAGTATTTTGGCAGGCTACACTACACCATAGGTATATTTCAAGAAAAATCCTTGCCAAAATATTTCTTCTAAAAAAGAAGTGTGTGTATGTTCCCAAAAAAGATCCTTACCAAACTGAGAAAAATACACAAATCACTCACTTTGTAATGAAAGACAAGTAGCTTTCGTCTAGGTCAGGCGAACCGAAAAGCAACTCAAGGTTTATCTCCAATGAGTTGGCAATGAGATTAAGTATTCGAGCTCTTTGTGCCTCCCAATTCCATGAACTGACAGCATGTTTCTTCTTAGCACTTGGAGCCACCACCTGAACAAGATACAACATGCTTGACAGATATAAAGTTGTCTCCGATGGATGAAAATTATAAATATATTTTTTTCATCCAATGTGTACTTAAAGTTAAGAAATGTGATTTCCATCATTCGTAGAACTATTTTATTTGGTATGTATTGAAGATCCCACGTCTACAACCAAATTAAACTATATAAATAAGGTAGCAACTTCATCTTACAAACTGCTTTTGTAAAATAATGTGTACTTAAAGTTAAGAAATGTGATTTTCATCGTTCGTAGAATTATTTTATTTGGTATGTATTGAAGATCCCAAATCTACAACCAAATTAAACTATATAAATAGATAACAACCTCACCTTACAAACTGCTTTTGTAAAATAATGTGTACTTAAAGTTAAGAAATGTGATTTCCATCATTCGTAGAACTATTTTATTTGGTATGTATTGAAGATCCCGTATCTAGAACCAAATTAAACTATATAAATAGGTAACAACATCTTAAAAACTACTTTTGTAAAATTGAGTTAGGCTAATAACTCATCCTCAAAGCCCTTGCTTGGTTATATAAAAAGAAATAATTTAGGGTGGATGGAAATTATTTAGGGTGTTTGAAAGAGGAGAAATAAGTTTCAAATAATTTTATAAGTGTCAATACTCAGTTGTTCTATTTATCACTGGTTACTATCCATCTCTCTATCTCCCACTGGTTACTATCCCGAGTTCCTAAAAATTATAGGCACTAACACTTAGATAACGAAAGAAATTTTTAGACAAATTAGTTTCAAATGACTCTACAGCTTATGCAAATCGACTCCTAAAAGCTTTAGATATTGCTTGTGAAGAGTTTTAAAGTGTTATCCAAAGTGATTCTACAGTTTGTGCAAGTTTTTAACACTTCAAAGTGTTTTGAAGTGTTATCTAAGGGATTTAAAATTCATTAGTAACTAATCTACTACCCAATGTCTTACCTCTTGTGACTTTCAAGAACCAAAACAAGACTTATTAATTTCTCTCCCATCTACCAAACACACTACAAGAGTGTGAAAACCAAGTACATGTTTATTTTACAAACCCAAACTTTAGCCTGGGGCAAAATGAATTTCGCAAAAGGATATCCATCCTTCCTTTTGAAATATTATTTTCATCGACCATTGATTTAATTAACTTTATAAACCAAACATTAACTAAGTGTGTGTTTGAATGAGCATTTACAAAATTGATTTTGAATGAAAATGAATTTGCATAATTACGTATGATTAAAATTAATTTTGAGATAATGTGATTTATGTTAAAATGTTTTATTATAAAAGTAAGTTCTGAGTAAAATCCAGTGTAAAATTTTTCGTATGCGTGTTTGGTTTTGCATTTAAAAATTGATTCTAGACTCAAAATTGATTTCAAACAAATTTTGACATATTTGGTTTCATGCGGAAGAAAAATTCAAAATTGATTCTGAATTAAGCAAATTAGAATAATAGCTTTTGCGTTGGATAAAAAATTTTACACTAGATTTTAATAAAAACATCCAAACATAAATCACATAATCTCAAAATCAATTTTAATCACAATCAATCATACAAAATCAATTTTATCAACATTTATCCAAACACGCTAAATTGCTTCAATCTAGGATCAATTCTAGATCTAATCAATTTCTGAATTCTTTACCAATATGAAGTAAATTTTAAATCCATAATAAATTCCCATAACCAGAATCAAACACCCAATAAGTACACGTCTAAATTGAAGTCAGAAATATTATGCATGCCCTTTACCATGTAAATCCAATTATAAGTAGTAAAAATATTTTAAAAAAAATTAAAAGAAAAAACGAAGACTCATATGTTTGGTAACAATTTAAAAAATATTTTTAAAAAACAATTAAAAACAAAAAAAAAATTGTTTTCAGTTAATAATATTATTTTTTAAAAAATAAAAAATATCAAACAAAAACAAGCATATTTTACAAATGTTGAAAACTTGAAAATATTTTTAAAATAAAAAACATTTTCTAAAATGCAGATTTCCAAACACGCACTAAATTGAACAATTTAAAACAGAACTCACCTTGGCGGAGTGTTGAGCGAGGACGATGTGAACTAGAAAGAACGTGTAAATGTTGAAAGCGTTCCGGTGAGAGGCGATGGGGACGTGGTCGCTGGACGGCGCTCTGGAGAGCGAATCGACGTTGGGGAGAAGAACGGAGAAGTTGGAGCGGAGCGTTTCGATAATGCTGAGCTTCGATGAAGGAGAGAGAACGGCGAAGTGGCGAACCACGGAATAGAGTCTATCGAACAAATCCTGCTCCTCCACGCACAGGATCTCCTTGTCGGAGAGATCGAAGGACACACCTGTTGCAAGCAAAATTGAAGCAAAGATTGGATCAAAATTGAGGAGAGTGAGATTCGAGGAGAGCGAGATTGGGGGATTCAGAGTTTGAGGGTTTCGTTTCACCTTTGACAAACTCTTCGAGTTGCGAAGAGGCGAAGGAGGCGATGTTGACGGAGTTGAGGACGCAGAGCGTGTCGTCGTCTTCGTGTTCGTGTTCGAGGTCTTGGAGTGTGCGAGGGAAGACGAAGTGTGGAGCCATAGAGAGAGAGAGAGAGAGAGAGAGAGAGGGAGGCTTTTGTGAACTCTCGACGATTTGAAATGAAACTGGAGGAGGATAAAGGCGGCAAGGAGTTTGCGTTGAAGCCGTTGTGTTTAATTTGAATAAATATTTTTATTTTTAAATATTAACAATTTTTTTAAAGCAAAAATATTAACATTAATTAATAGTTAATAATTATATTAACAATTAAATAATTAATAAGAAGAATAATCAATATAGTGTACGGAGAAGCACCTTTGAAAGATGTTAACCTTAAACATAAAGATAGTTTTTTAAAAAATTTAAAAATTTATCTAAGAAAATTTAAAAATTTTAAATTTATAAAAAATAGTTTTTTTTTCAAATATAAAAAAAAAACATGTTTTGATGTTTAAATTCAAAATATTATTGTTAAATCTTAATTTCACCATAATTCTTCCTCCTAAATCAATAATCCGATGGAGGCGAAATGAAGTAATCTTCAAAAGAATTTCTTCATGCGTTCCAATAAGTTCTCTCTACATCTCCATAATTTTTCAAAATGAAAAAAAAAACTCTTAATGAAAACAGTAAAAATTTAATTACCACACACCTTTTTCTCTTCTCTTTCATATGCACCTCTTTCTCGTTTCGCAAATCTCTCGTTTTGCATCTTTCTCGTTTCTCACTAAATCAGTAGTTTTATCTTCTTCTTCTTCATGTTGTTCATTCTCTCTGCATTTTCATAGTTCAACTTTGCATTTATCTTCTCTCAGTACATTAAATTTTTTTACAAGTTTGAACACCCATGTCTGAACTTGTAAAAGAAATTGCAAAATTTTTTTTCACAAGTCGGACACCCGTGTCCGAACTTGTAAAAAAATTTGCAATTTTTTTTACAAGTTCAAATGCCCATGTCCGGACTTGTAAAAAAGTTTGCAAATTTTTTTACTATGATTAAATTTCTTTTTTTACCTAGGGTATTTGAGACATTTTCTACATTTATAGAGGTATAGGAGAAATTATGGAGGTGTAAGGAGAAATTCTCCACCTTCAATAATAAGTTGTGGTCACTTTATCAAATTTGCAAGGTCCTTCCAGCTTGAGCTCAAATAGACTCATCACATGCGCACTCTCATGAAATATCTTAGGATACACTACCCCGAATCAGAATGCGTTCATGCTTGTAGGTTCCCTCATATTATTTTCCTCAAACTAAATTGTGATGTCATTATGCTCTAGTTCCATCAAAAGGCGGCTATTTGAGTTATGTTTCTTGATTGCAATGGTAAGTTTCTCATTGGCTTTTCTCATATGATTTCTCATTGTGATGATGTCAAAGGTGAACTTTTAGTCATTCTGCAAGCATTAATAATCACATACGAGCATGAGTTTCGAAATTTGGTAATTGAATTAGACTTCATCATTCAGCTACTAAATGATGGTTTTCATGTTAACCATAGACACTTTTTTCTAGTTGGATATTATTTTGGCTAACAATTTGAACATTACATTCAGGTATCCCATAAAATTAAATTAAAAAATATTGCTAAAATATTAATTCCTCAATTAATATATATTAATTATAAAAAATATAATTAAAGATTAATTCTAAATCATAAAAACTTAAAAAATAATGAGTAATTATACATAACATGCAAATTAAACCAAATTGCATGATTTGAAGATTATAAAAATAAAATCACCACAAATTAAATATTTTTTTATAGATTGATTTTCAATGTTCAATTCGGTTTGATTCGTTTTTAAACACCTCTAACTTTCGATTGAAAGTGATTGTCAGTGACTAACAATCAAAGATGATCGTTAGTGAGTATGATAAAATGTGATAACTAATGACTTACAATCAAAATAATAATCATTTACCAACCATTAAAGGTAATAATTAATAACCAACATTCAAAAACAAAAATCAATAACCTATAATTGAAAGTGACGACAGATAACAAAAATAAACTATGATGATAGTTAGAAGTAGAAATAATGTTTTATTACTAGTAAAAAGTGACACATAATAATCAGTAATGTGATAATTGTTAACATCAAACAATAATATTGGATAAAACCAAAAACAAATCTTAAAACAAAATTTTATTTATTTTGAAATTGGATAAAAAAACATTTTAAAAATAACTAATAAGTCAAATCAAAACCATTTTTCTATAACACGTTTTCATTTTCAAAATATATTTCAAAACCCAGATCTCAACCACCTCAAACAAAGTCTAAGGTTTTAAGATTTTATTACTTTTCAAAATAAAGACAAAATAATCCATTTTAAATCAATGAATATTTCTATTTAAACTTATAAAAATAATGTTATAGAAAGTTTTTTTTTAAAATTAGAAGTTTCATGCGTTGGGAACTAGTAAACATTCATTTGAAAATTAACCACCCGTTACCAATCATACTTGCATCGTCATGCAATTAAGAAACGTGCATCATTAAACACTGTTGTACGTATTTCATTAGTAAAATGAAATCAAATCACTTTTTTAGAAAATCAAATTACCTAAACCAGTTTCATATGAACTATATCAATTGAAAATTTTAGCTACAATGACGATAAGAAATCCACAGAAATAACATTATCTGTCTAGATCATGAACTCCCACCAGATACCAATTGATGATGCACCTGCAATCAGATTCATAAACTCCCAAAACATGTCCAAAACAAACGAAAAGTTTCTCCCTAAACATGGGGTGATACTTAATACATTAAAGTGAAAGGATGAAAGCTTTCCAAAGTGAGAATGTTCAAAGCCCTAAGCCAACAGTTCGGCCGTCTCGTCGTCGAAGGCCTGCCGTGTATTGTTTCTCTAGATCCATCTGAAGTTCCTTCTGCTTCTCGGCACGTAGAATGTCATTGTCATTTTGGTTGTTGGAATTCTGCTCCACTTTCGCCTCGCCTTTCATACCCTACAATTTGCCATAGGCACGAGCACAACCTCAGACTCAAACAGTCAAACTGAGTTAGTAGGTGAAGAAACTCCAATGGAGAGAATCATTCAATTAAGACTTAAAAGTAACAATCCCTTATGTTATTGGGTCAGAAAAATACAAGGGCTCAATCAAAACATACCATGAGTTTGTTGAATTTCTCTTGCCGTTCACGATCAGAGAACATAGCTGTATCCCAACGATGGCCAGACTGCTGCAATATTTGGCAAGAAAATTCATGAAGCAGCATTTGTAATGTTAGTAGCAAGCAGTAGGAAATGCAAAACTTAATGCCCACCTACGCTATTACTCATGAAACAGATCAGGAACAGGCCCAATAGCAAAGTTAGCAACCTCAGGGAGAGGTCAGTCAGAGGTACATCATCCACTACTCATCCCCATATATGCATATAACCTCAATGAAGGTACATTTTTTAGTAAAATATGTATAATCTTTTATCTTTATATACAATATATAGGTAGAAAACTGTTCAGATCAATGATGTAGGTCAACTCTTCATAAAATGAGAATTTGTGGGTGAGGTGGTGGGATGTGTGTGAATAATTATTTACAGAGAAGATGAGAAAAAGGATACCAAAAGACTAGCTCATATCCACCGACCAAGGTTGTCAAACTCAAGAATTTACACAAGATTTCACTTCATACAAAAGTAATAGCAAAATAAATAGTAAATCATAAACTTCACAGTATTTAAATAACTAAGCCTAATAATGCATTACAACTAGATAATAACTTGCTAGGGTTTAGGTGATAGTAATGGTAAAATATTCTCATCTAAGGGTTTGGTGTTGTTGGAAAATAAGAGTTTGATATCTTCATTTCAGGAACAACACCCCAAATGAGGGTATATTGAACCCTATCACATACAAAACAACACAAAGCGACATTTTTATCTAATTTTTTTAATTTGTTAGTTCAGTAATAAACTTGAAAGTCTACTGAATTTACAGAGTCTATTCAATATACCCAAAGTTTATTAAAAAGAAATTTGCAGAGTTAACTCAGAGAGTAAATAAACTCTTAAATTTGTAGAAGTTAATGAGTGAACTCAAGAATTTGATAACCATGCTACCAAGTACACGGTAGGTACAACAGAAAGTCAACTTTATGAAAGCAAAACAACAGATAACAAAGCAACTTCTCTAACAAGGGACATGTTCCCTTAGCTGGAAGCCCAACACCGTTCCTTCTATAACTTATACTGTTTGAATTCAATAATACAATTTCGTCAATATGAACCAGATTCCTGTCAGTGTTATTACATGGTAAATTCCAAGTATTGTAGAACTTATAATCTTTAACAGTACAATTTCAACCTCTGGTTTCAACTTCACATTGAATTACACTATTATAGTTTGTTTCAACTTGCACGAACATTCATTAAGAATCAATCACCAATAAAAAATTACTTTTACACTATGCTATATGCAAAGGTAGAAATGCTGCCAAAAAGAAAATTTGAAAATACCTCTTCAGTAGGTGTACTCTTTTTGCTTCCCCACAACAGTTTCTTCTTTTGGTCAGTAGTCAAGCAACCAGCCCCAACTAAGTTCCTATTAACTGTAAGCCGACAAATTTACAGATGAATACAACATGCATGTGATCTAGAATAAGTTCCTAGTTCAGTCTCATGAATCAATTTACCGATGCTTGACTATAATAATTTATTTTTAAGTTGAAGACTTGGAAAAAATTATTAGAAGAAAAAAAAAAAAACTAGCGTGGAGAAAATAAAAGGACTTGACAGCAGACATGTATTTAGAAGAAGAAAAACCAAGCCCATCCCATGAATCCAAACCCACATCAATTTACCTTCAGCAAAAATGTTAAAATCAAAATTGTGAACCTTCAACATATCAAAATCTAATCAACCATAGAATGCAGAACATACATCCATAACGCAAAAGTAGGGAAAATTTCAGGATAAGTAGTGTATACCTAATTCAGCAGCTCTCATAGCTGCAATTTTCGCAGCATCTAGATCACTGTCTGCATCAAAGCCACTGGTCTTGGCAGCTCGTACATCTTCCTTGCTCTCCTGAGAAAGCTTTGAACTTGAAGTCTTACTTTCATCTGCTTCAGTATATGAAAATGAAGTAATACAATAATCACCTATAATGTGGTACAAATCATATAAACCATAAGTACAAAAATATGTAAACAATACCATCTTTTTTATAATTGCCATCCTTGTCAGGATCAAACAACTTTAGTTTCTTTCCAGAAGATTCTTTATCCTCAGTACCACACTGCTCGCCTGCTTTTCTAGCTTTCCAGTCTCTGTCCTTAACAATCTCTGCGTCATGATATTTCATTTTTTCTTCCTGTGGAAGCTTTTGATCATTGGACTCCTTCTGGTCACTCTTATAAGCTTCTTTTAGACTAAATTTACCACTGTCTCTTTGTGGACCAGAGCCATCTCTTTGGTTCCTTGACTCTGAATAGCTGACTGCTTGGTCACTTCTGTAGTCCCCTGAACTTCTGTGGGAATCTCGTCTTTCAGCTCGACTATCCCAGTCCCTTGAACGTCCCTCCCTCTCCACATCATCATACACTACATGCCTCTTGCTTGATGAAGATTTGTCATATGGAGCATCAATATCCTTATATTTCTGATGCTCTGAGTATGTTTCTCTACGTCTTTCTTTGCTTCTATGATCAGACCTATCATATTTGTCATGTGAATACTTGTCCCCACTGCGCTGGAAGTTTTTTGCCCTGCTATCAGTCTCTTCTCTCATATAATCATCCCTTGACTCATGTCCAGTACGAGACAATTGCCTTTCACGATATCTATCTTCATTTGCATATTTGTCGTGCCGAGAATGACCATGGGAACCCTTTGATGACTGCCTATCAGAATGTCTAAGAGAGTCACTACTTCTGCCATAGTGATTTCTTCCATGCTGTTGATCTTGTTCCCTGTCATCATACTTCCTTGAGTGATGGTGAGAAACTCTTGCAGAATTTTCTCTCACTGGATTTGGACTTGAGCTATGCCCCTGCCTAGGACTCACTGCATATAAAAAGAGCACACATTCATTTATTGAAGTCTTATGCCATATACAGAATAGTTTAGCATTGAATTTTGTAACACTTTGAAGTTTTATCAGTATTGTACTATTGCCATATATTATGAAAAACGCTTTCGTAGAGATGCTTCTGGAACAAAATAGCTAATAGCAGATTGCAGCACAGGGATACTAATATTAGTGCATACCAAAAAAGCTAACTGTTTAAAAAACAATATGTCCTATAATGTGCAATGAATGGTATTCAATGCATATGAAACAAGAACTAGCAACAGCATGATTGCTTTCATATCTCCGTGTGTTTTATGCACATTTCACCAAAGCAACCATTTTCAGCTTCTACATAGTTGAAGGTAATGAACATGTTATATTAATATTTAATATACTGAAAGAACAGGTTAAATCTATACAAAGATTGCTGAAAAATCGTCGATTTATTGACAATGATCTCTGGGGAAAGGTTCCCAAACAGAGATGAAAGAATAAGAAACAGAATACAGAGAAAGAGTGAGAAGACAAAACCTCTACAAGTTCAAAAGCCTAGTCTCGCCAACCAAAATCTTTAACTGACATTCCCCCACCCACACCCCACCCTTTACATAGATTCTAAGTTACAGGCCCAGGCCAAACTGTATTAATGGACTTCCTCCTACTATAGGTCTTCTTAATTGGGGGTCTGTGACTAACATATATGTGCATGTTGGACACGTCCAAACACACACTAAACCAATTAACTGATATGAATAGTAAACCATTTAAGTAACTGGAAAAAATAAACACTTTTGGCTTTCCAGAAAAAAACATTTAAGTGAGAGGAAGATAAAAGATGCTTACTTTTGACTTTCCATAAAATAAAATAAAAAGATAAAAGACAGAATAGGCACTGCTGTAGCTAGAAATAAAAAATCATATTTCTAGTATAGTAATAGTAGTATCCTGATTTGATACAAAACCTCCGTAGTTTGATACACATCACAATGAGACTGGTTTTTGACCTTGAATCATTTGCTGAATCATGTGAATCATTTCTGTATTGGAGGAATTGCGACTGAGAGATACGTTGCGCAATTCTTGCACAGCAGTCATGTTACAAAATTTGTTTCTGGAAAATAGCGATTTAAGGATTGTTAGAACTGGAAAATGAGTGAATATTACTATCAGAAGACATTGTTACTCCAATCCACTCAGCTTCCATTGTCACCAGTCGTTGCCACACTTCCATCACCTTTGCCAGTCATCATGGATGCCAACATCAATTGGTTGTGTCTTCTCTTTTACTTGCTATGAACAAAACTCTCTTCTTTGTCAACACCAACAGATGCATCCTGTGTTTTGTTGTGTTATTGGTTTGCTATGTGTGCATGTTGGTACTTAGTAGGCTGTATGGGGTGTGTTGCAGTTGTTTGGTACTTGGTAGGCTGTTTATGTGTGTGGCAGTTGTTTGGTACTTGGTAGGCTGTTTATGTGTGTGGCAGTTATTTGGTACTTGGTAGGCTGTTTGATTTAGTTGGGCCTGTTATCCTTTATTAGTTTGTTTGGGCCTGTTTTGTGTTGATCTATTCACACCTATTATTTCTTGTTTCTACTTATTCATGACCTATTAATTATGTTTCTGATCTATCCTATTATATATATATATATACAAATACAGAAATATACAATTGACATTTTGGAAGAATTTTACAATCAGAGTCAATCTTTTTAAGATCATTAAAGGATCCTCAAGTTTGACATGGGCAACAACCTTATGGAGCAAGGAGGGTAGGAATGGATATCACATATCAGTTAAAGAAAAGGGAGAGAACACACAACCATTATGTATTTTTTAGGTCTTCGGGCAGGGAGGTGCAAACAGTTTAAGTTCTGCAGTATTCTTCTAACATACATTTTAAGAACTGAAACAAATGACTAAACTGTTGATCATAGGGGGGGGGAATAAGAAACAACATCATAAGCAAAAGATAAGACATTTAACCAGACAAAATTAATTGGCAAGTACTAAAAGCAATAAATAAGATAACCTCAGCAAAAGCTTCACAAATGAAAAATCATTCCATGTAAAAATGTAAATAATTCTTTTCCAAATTCTCTTCCATCACAAAACTCCGGAAAAAATTATAACAATGCAGTGTTTAACTGTATATCCCTACCTTAATAAGAAAAAAAACCATTCCAGCTATAATGGAATTAAAATTCATGGCATACCAGCTAAAAATCTTCTCCAAGATACAGAACACATACAAAAGCTAAAGAATTAGAATAAATATGCTAATATCCTATCAGTCAAGCAAAATAGTGCAAGCGTATTTTTCTCAACTGAACCACATTCCCATATAATGCTAGTGACAAACATACAACACAACATCAGTTTTCTCAGATACATAGGGAACTGCTGTCACGTTAGAAAACACAGTGAATCAACCCAGAGTCTAGTATTCCCATAAATTAGATAACTAAATACCAAGCATGAACATCATGTACTAAAAAAATTCATATACCAAATTACCAACATGATTGCATATAGCCTCATCAAAATACCATTGTAACTTCTAAAAGAAAAAAGACCAAGAGCATAAAAGATCCCAACCATCAGGTGAGGGCGATCCATCAACAGGTGACCTACGCCGATAATTCCTATTAGCTGCATCACCAGAAGGCTTGCGAAATGCATTTTTCGAATCAGAACTTCCGTGAGGCAGAACTGGCAAGTCTGAATCCATCATGCCAAGCCTGCAATACTTGCACTAAAACAGTCAGTCATATTAGAAAACAACGTTTTGATCGACAAATGTTAGTTGTTAATATGTCATTAGAATATTAGTTAACAGACATTCAAACCCACGACGACCAACAAAACCATATAGCTCCAAATCAGGGTGGCATTTGTTTTGGGATTTCCTGCTTTCATTTTCACATAGAACAGTAAAGAAAATATGTTTTCACTTCTAATCTAACAATCAAGACAAGGCACAACACTAGTGCAAAATATCAGCAACAAACAAAAATTAGGGTCCCCTAGTTAGCATTCACAGTGCCTAATAAACAGACTCATGAATAAATTCATGCCAACATCTTCAACCAAGGACTAGTCCTAAACACATTAAGGGTATCAACTTTCACGCTCCATCATCCAAACAGCACAACAAAAATAAACACACATAAATAAATGGAGGTCTAAAATTTTCAATAGCAAAAATTAAAAAAATAATTAAACAAAATAAGACGAAAGAGCAAATAATCCCATCAACTCTCGGTTCCCTAAGCAATCAATCAAACGAAAAAAAAAACAAAAACAAAACAAAATAAAAAAGAATAAACGTAATAACATATTCTAAAACGAAACATGCATGAAATTCAGGGGGGTCTAAGAAGCGCTACTGAAAATCGTGGAGAGAAAGAGAGGGAACCAGATAGTGCTAGGTTTGGGAAATTTGAGACGGGAAATGATTGAATCATTGGGATTTTGGCGCTCGTAAATTGCAAAACGACGGAACGAATGAATGAATTAATTAGAAAGGTGCGAAAGAGGATACGAAACGAAACCCTTGATTCGGCGATGTGTCGTCGTTTCGGTTCGTTTGAATGAAGAGCGTTATGCCTTAAAATAAAAAGAGAAGAAACGAGGAAGCAGAAAGAAACTGGGCTGCCTTAGAATACAGATATTTCACCCTCCAAATAAAGGTGTTTTATTTTTTTTATTTTTTTACTTTGCTGATTAGATGTCCTAAAAAAATAAGTGCTTATTTGGACCGACGTTTACAAAATTGAGTAAATTTAAAATGAAATTAATTTTGAAAAATTGAGTTTGTGACGATGAGATGATATTTTTATTAAAAGTACGTTATGAATAAAATTTAGTATAAAATTATTGATACAACATTGTTAAGTTGCTTGAACTTTGGATCTAGATATTTTTAATGAGAAATTAAATATATAAAAATTTAATTAAAATTTATGTCAATGAAAGTAAACTATAAGTTCAATTTCTATACAAGGAAACAATTTTACATTAGTCATTACAATGTTTTAAACTTTGAAGTATTAATTGGTAAAATTAACAAATTTATCATATATAAAAGGTTGTGATTACTAATGTAATATTTTTTACTATGTGACCTTCTTTAGCTTGTTGTGGAGTGGGATGGGGCACACGGATACGTTTTTCCTTAGAAAGTAATATGTTATTTGCTTCACATAAATGATATGAGATTCTAGAGACATATAATAAATAATGACTTTTGTGCTCTGTGTGGTCAATATAGAGAAAACATCCTTACAACCTATGAGAAATCTGGAGAGAGTCAACCGGACCAAATATAAGAATTTTTTTAACCAACACAATATTGACAATTGGCTACTGTCAAACTTACGGTCTAGACAAAAGCTTTGGGTAGTAGTTGGGGTAAATTTTTTTGTGTTACTTTGGATCGATTGTGGTGGAGAAGAAATGATTTTGTTTTTAAAGGGAGGTATCATTCAACTGCAAAAAATCTTAGTTTGGTGCAATATGTGATCAAAGAGAATAAGGAGATCCAACTCATGTGTGTTTCCATGAATGATAGTGGTGCTCATCTCTCCAAGTTTGGTTTCACCTATGCTTAGCGTCCACTAGAGGAGGGTCCTCTCAAATTTAATTGTGATGTTGTTGTCCTCCATGATCAGCAAGTAGCAACTATTGGAGGAGAAGTGCGAGATTACAAAAGTAGATTTTTAATTGATTTTGCAAACAGGATTCCAATCTATGAGGTGGATAAGAGTATAAGGCGAAATTATTGGCTATCCTTCAAGCTTTGAAACTAGTCTATGATAATGGATTCCAAAACTTAGCCATTGAGTTTAACTCCCTTAATGTAGTAAGAATTCTAGAGGAAGGATGTGGTTTGGACTATGAATACCTTTCCACTATTGACATAATTCGTCGATCTAGTGAAAAAACAAAAAATTTGCAGTTTCTCCTATGTCTCTCACGAGGCAAACATGTTAGCTTATGACTTTGCTAAACTAAGTACTCAATATGATCGGAATATGATTGTTTTTAATTTGGTTTTAGATTTACTGTCATTTTTGTTTTAGATTCTAAAGATATGAGTTGTATTATGAACATGCTCTGTTAATAAATTTGTCTATGGTTGTGTTGTTTGTCCATACCTTTAAAAAAATCCACAATAAAAAAAGAAAAGAAAAATTGAGTCTCTTTCAAAAGGAGGAAATCAACTTTTTTTCCTAGAAAAATAGTAAAATTAATCCTTAATAATTTTAAAACACTTTAAATGCTATTTAAAATTTTTTTGATACCCACTTTTATAATGGCAAAACTAGTAGGATTAATTGAGCTGAATTTGGTTTTTAGAAATCTAAGTAGAAATGACAACCAAGTTGGGTAGGAGCAGGCTCAAGTCCTCGTCCTTGGAAAGTTCAAGGTGGAGACTAGTATAAAGGAGGTGAATATGAAATTTTAATCTTCGTCAGGTATTTTTCTGTTCGAGCATATCTGCAGATACTCCATTATATTATATTTATAATTTAGATTTACTTATAATTTATTAAATAAATTATATGTTAAGTTATTAATTATATTTTAGTTTTAATGGTTCACAAGGTTATAGATTTATACACAGACATGCAAGTCTAATATATATATATATGAGATTTTATTTAACATATAAGTGGAGCAAGAGCAAGTATGGGGACACGGCGGAGTCCAACAAACCCACCATAGTCCCTGATTTTCTTAGGTGGAGACAGAAGCAAGGACGGGATTTGGGTTTTTCCGTCAAAATTAGAGTGGGAACAAGATACTATACATAGAGATTAACATGATTTTCATCACGAAATCTAAATATTTGTATATAACTTTTAGGATAAAAACAAGATTGATTATCTTTTAGAATTAGTAAAATCTAAAACTAAGTGTAAATTTTATAATTATTAATTATTATGAAAATATAAAAAGTATCTGTATCATGTAATTAAATATTAAATAACTTAAATAATTTAACTTAACTTAGCATTGCATCTCCAATTATTTTTGTTTCACATATTTACTACTCCAATTTTTTGCACATTTGACGGTTACATTTTTAAATTTTTCATCAATTTTAATTTTAAGAAATTCAGAAGGACATTATTTTGTTAACAACATCGAGATAAAATACGCAAAATTGAAAAGCCTGATGATAAATGTGCAAAAAAAAAAGTGATAAATATATGGTGATAAAATGCGTAAAATAACTTGGGTAATAAAATTAACCAAATATTGATAATTGAGTGGAAAAATGCTCAATAAAAAACCTAACAAATTTGTTTGTGGAATAACATCACATATATCTAAAAAAACAATTGTTAATATAATAATAGTGAAAACATAGACATTATCGCGCTTGTGTATTCACATTTATATGTTATAATAATTTTATAATTTTAATTTAATATGTATTATAATAACATGGTAAAATATTATAACAATTTTATAATCTATGATACTATATATATATATATATATATATATATATAATATTATGGATTATAAATATAAATTATATATAGCAGGACAATTATGAATGCTAAATATAAATGTTATAAAATATTTTTTTTCTAAAGGTTACAAGGTTGATCTAGTGATATAGTCCATATATAGGAGAGAGATGTTGTGAGTTTGAATATCTCTTTTAACAAAATATTTTTTTTATTTTTTAAAAATAGTAGAATATATATTTTGAAAAATGGACATTAGATGAAAGAAATTTCTTTATTAATAGTATAAATTATATAATATAATATATAATATAAAATATAATATTATAGATTATTGGTTATACATGTATAATCTATAGTAAGGCAAATAAGTATGTTAGATATAAATATTTTAAAGTAATTTATTTTAAGGTTATAAGGTTGATCTAGAGGAAAAATTTACATTTAATAAGGGACAGATTGTGGGTTTTGAATCCCCTTATGATAAAATAGTTTATTTTTTAATTTTCAAATAGATATAAGGGTGGAATAAGTATTTTGAAAAATGGATATCAAATGGGGAAATTTCCTTTATTAATAGTATAGAATAGGTTGACCTAGTGACAAATTACAAAGTAGTTTATTATTTAATTTTCAAATAGGTATAAAGGTAGAATATGTATTTTGAAATATGGATATAAATTGAGAAATTCTCTTTATTAATAGTATAAATAACATATTATAGATTATTGATTACATATATAGATTATAGATAGTAGGATAATAAAGTATATTGGATGTAAATATTTTAAAGTAAAATTTTTCTTAAGGTTGATTTAGTGATAAAGTTTACATATGGTGAGGGAAAGATTGTGAGTTTAAATCCCTCCTATGACAAAGTAGTTTATTTTTTCATTTTCAAACAGGTATAAGGGTAGAATATGTATTTTGAAAAGTGGACATCAAAATGGAGAATTTCCTTTGTTAATAGTGTAAATTATATAATATAAAATATATAATATAAAATATAATATTACAGATTATTAATTATACATATAAATCATAAATAGTATGAGATATAAGTATGTTGCATATAAATGTTTTAAAATAATTCTTTTATTAAGGTTATAAGGTTGATCTAGTGACAAAATTTACATTTGTCAAGGGAGAGGTTGTGGGTTCAAATCCCCTTTTTAATTTTCAAATAGGTATAATGGTAGAATAAGTATTTTGAAAATTGAACATCAAAAGGGAGAATTCTCTTTATTAATAGTATAAATAATAAACATATTATGGTCCCATTTCGAAGAACTTATTTGAGTTTATCTTATCATATAAACACTTATATAAGTATTTGAATAAATTTATAAAAACGCTTATATATATGGTCCATAAGCTGTTTTAAGCTTATTTGAATAAATTATTTAGAATAACTTTTTGAAAAAAAATGTTTTAACTTATTGAAAATTTGCACTTCCTTCAACTTTCACCTTTCACTTTTTTACATCTAATTCTTCTGTCTCTCCAATGATTGAAACTTGTTACTAAACTTCTCTTTATCTCTTTCCATCTCTCTCCCTCCCTCTCCCTATCTCTCTCTTTCTCACTCTCCCTCCCTATCTCTCTCTTTCTCACTCTCCCTCCCTATCTCTCTATTTCTCTCTCTCTCTATACATATATATTCAAACACTTTATTTTCATATAAGAGCTTTTAAATTTGTATATCTAAATACAAATAACTTATTAAATTTAAGAGTTTATACTATAAACTTTTATGTAAGAAACGGAGTCTAAATGTGAGATTTATACACTAAATAGCTTTTTTAAAAAAAATAGAGGAAGAGTGAAAGGGGTAGAAGAAAAGGTGAAATTAAGAAAATAAAAAGTACTAGTTGACAACTATATATTCAATAATTATTCTTCTTAATGCATTTTAAAACTTGAGTAGATAAAGATTGTGATGAAAGATATTCATTTTGAATAATATAATCAAAATTATGAAATATTTTAAAAAATAAAAGTCAGTCTAAATTAAAAAAACATATTATTAGACCTAAAAAGGTTGTCAATAAACAAGTCAAAGTAATTGAAAAGACCTAAAGAAAGAAAGAGATAGAAAGAAAGAGAGATAGAAAGAAAGAGATAGAAAGAGAATGAGAGAGAGAGAAAGAAGATGAGAAAAAAGGTGAAGAGTATGATGAGAAAAACTTAAAGAAAACATTCATATTAACAGATCAACATTATACGATACTGAATCTCGCAGAGCCGGTTAGACATCTTAGTATAATATTGAATAAATCAAGTTTATAAGCTATTGAATCTGGCAGAGCCGGTTAGACATCTGCTTATAAACTTGATGAAAAGTAAATTTAATTAACATATGATAAGCCTTTAAATGATAATCGCATCTTTAAATATTTATTGCTTTAGGCATCCGAAGATACCTTAAGAGTAAACTACTCCATGCTTAAAATATTAAACGCATAAAAATTAAAAGAAAATACTTACAAAAAGGGGACAGAGAGGGGAGGGGTTGCTAAAACTTCTGATATTATTGTTCAGAATAAAGATTTACAAGAGGAAGGAGAGAGGAGAAGTGTAGAGAGAAGGAGGAGAGTATTTGGAGACAAGAGAGAGGAGTGTTTTTTTTCAGACCTGCTCAGCATAAGAGACTTATGGTCTTTTTATACACAAAATTTATAACCGGAAACCGGCTGAGAAGGTAACCTGTTGATTGGTGACCTGCTGTATAGGTTTCTCCATGACTGGCAACCTGTTTTGTAGGTAAATTTTACCTGTCAGTCTATTACTTCAATAAAGAAGTAAAATTACTTTGTCACAGGTAAAATTTTTAGCTTGCTCTTCTTACTCGAGCAAGTGTAGGCAAGTCTTGTATTTCTTCTTCCATTTGTTCTAGGAGACTCTGATCTTCAGTGTCATCACAGTCAGATGGAAAGGATGACATTCCAGGAGTGTTTTGACCATAACAGCCAGTTTCTTCATATATTTCTTTGTATAACCTTTCCTTTTCAAAATGCTTGACAAGAGAAAGGTTAGCCTCTATTGGAAATGGGTGAAATTTATTACCCATTATCTTTTTCCAATATAATTTTGTATTCGAGGTTTCCTTCAACAGTATAAAACTCTCAGAATCTTGTTTTGAGAAGTTCCAGTTGGATCCTTCAATGTATGCTTTCTAGAGATTGTACTGGTAGGCTTTGTCTTTATTTAAGGATAATCCTTTAAGTAAATCATGCTCTAACAGGGTTAGAGTATGAATCTCAGGATTTATCTCAGTAAATAATTTTATGACATGAGTAGGTAAACTATCATGAGTGTGAATACTTCTAGGAGAAGTAGTGCTTGTAGAGCCACTTGCTGCATGTGTTCTGCCTGAATATCATTTATGACAGAGTTTAATATTGGGGATAAGGCAGAAAACCTGTCTGTGGGAGGTATCACCAAAGAATGGAGACATCCTGCTTCCAGTAGTAACATGGGAGTTATCAAAACATCCCTGTATAAGTGTGATTTGAAAGAACTCAAATTTATCTAAGCTCTTCTTATTATGAACTTCAATTGGCATGTACAGTCTTTGTCCACAGTTTTACAATATTCAGAAGATTCAAAACAAGGATTTCTGTTATTGAAGTATGTTTGTACTTTTACGAATAGACCATCGTATTTTATTGTTTCAGAATGGACTTCAAACAAAAAATCCTGTATTATCCCGAATTTACCCAGAAGGATGTTGGGATTTATTTGTTGTGAGATATTGTAAGCAGCAGTAACATATGTTTGTGTTTGAGCACGAGGCTCTAATTGTAAGGCAGTCTTTATTTTTTCCTCATCAATTGTTTCCAATCGAACTGTCATTTCGGCTTCTTCCATTGAGTAGGAACCTTTGTATGTAGACCAAAACTGGTCCTGTTTAGCCTCATTGAGGTCTCTGAAAGATGTATAAACACCCTTGTTTTTGCCTGTTATCAAAGCAAAATGTGTGAAACCTTTCCCAGAAGGAGAGGCCGGAGATGTCAATGCTACTCCTTTATTGTCATGACAACAAAAATTGTATAATGCACTTATAATGCTTTGTTTCACCTTAGTGACTTGGTGTTCATTTTGTGTAGTGTATTTTGGAATATTCCAAATATTGTCAATTAAAACATTTACTTTGACATTTGTGTGGTCTCTTCCAGGGTACTGGAAAATATTTGTAAGGATTGACAACTTTTGTTTGCCAAATTTTGTAAATTGGTCCGCCTGAAAAGGGGACTTTACTTGTTTGGGGCCACTGGCTCCCTTCTTTGTATTCTCCATCATATGGATGTTTGTTTCAGTGACTTAACAGGTCTTTGTGGAAGTTCAGGTCTTTACTTGATGTACCTGGAAAGTATATCAGCACAAGTATTATCAGAACCTTTTATATGTTCAAAATAAATAGCTTTTCCTGAAAAATTTATATAATCTTTAAAAAGTAACCATCTTTTATGTGGCTTTTTATCATTATTAATTTGATTTTTACCATAAGAAACTATGGCTTCACAATCTGTTCTGATTGTTATTTCTTTTTTATTTATAAAAAATAATTTGAATGCATCCATTGCATGTATAGTAACATTTACTTCATAATCTGTACTAGTTTTGTAAATTTTTGGTTTTGTAGTATATTTGTCAGAGGCATATCTGCAAATTTGTTCCTCTGCCTTGGGTATGTGTTTATTTTTCTTACGTTTAAGGATGGCACCCCATCCAAGTTCACATCCATCACATTCGATTATTAAGTAATCTGAATCTAATGGCAATTGTAAAATTGGTAGATTTGTTATCATTTGTTTTATTTTCTGTACCAATTTTATATCTTCAGAGTTGAATTTTCTTTCTCCTTTTAATGAAATTTTATTATATAGAGGAGATGTGTATTTTCCTAGATTAAGAATAAAGCTTATTGCATAGTTTAAAAGTCCTAAAAAGGATTTAAGCGTTTTATTTTATCTGGAAAATCTTGTATTTTCTTAGAAATATGAGGTTGGAGTTTTATAATTCCATTACCTATTTTTGTTCCAAGAAATTCAATGAAATTTTTACTAATTTCCATTTTTTATTTTGAACCTATTAATCCGTAATGTTCCAATTTGTATAAAACTTGTTTTAGATGGTGAAAGTGGTCATCTTTTGTTTTAGAAAATACTAGTATATCATCAATATAAACACATGTAAAGGTTTTATCATTTTTGAAAATGTTATCCATTTTTCGTTGGAAAACAGCAAGAGCGTTTTTAAGACCGAATGACATGACATTCCATTCAAATAAACCTTCAGAACAAGAGAAGACTGTCCATTTTATTGATTCTGAATTCATTTTAACTTGATGAAATCCACTTTTTAAGTCGAATTTAGAAAACCATTTGACATCTTGAATTCGGTTTATTAAAACATCTTTAGATGGAATTGAATAACCATCTTCTACTGTATTGTCATTTAGTCTTTTATAATTATAAACCATCCTTGATTTACCTCGTTTTTGTTCAGAAGATTTGTTGACTATAAAAGCCGGACTTCTGTGTGGACTAACACTAGGTGATATTATCTTTAGTTTTAGTAAATTTTGTATATGATTTTGACATTCTTCTTGTTCCCAATTATTAAATTGAATGTCTTTTGTTTTAATGATTAAATCTTGATTAATAATTTCTAATTTACAGGTTACAGGATCTCTGTCCCAAAATTTTGTAGGATCTTCTCCTATTATGTTTGTTTTATTCAACCTATCAAGAATTTGTTGAATATTTTCGAATTTGATAGATTTTAAAATTTTTATTGAGGAAAAAGCCTCAACTGTATTGTCATGTATATTATATAAAGAAGAATAATCCTCTTTTGTTTCGTCTAATGTGTATGAGAGTTCCGTAGTACAGTCGCATGTACCTGGAAATGTTGAATTTTTACAATTACAATTATTAGTGATAATTTCTTGTTTTAATGAATCACCACTAACTATTATTGTCATCTGTGTTTTATCACTTATCATAACATAATCTTTGTTTATTGTAACTGATTTATTTTGACCTAAAATAAAATCTAGGCCGATTATCATGTTTTGTTTTGAGGGAACTAAATTTTCTACCCTCATTGTTTTTATGAAAATTTTATGACAAAAAAAATCACAATTTGTGCTAAATTGAAGAATAACATTGTTAACTTCTTCATCATTTATCATAATTTCACTAGACATTGTTCTGGTTTTTTAGATGTGTTTACTTTTAACTATGTTTTGATGTGGGGTTATAGTTTTACATATAACTGTTTCTGAGCATCCTGTATCTAATAATGCTTGTATAATTTTTTCTGTCGATGGTTTGTTATTTATTTTTGGAAAAGTTAGTTTAACTAATACTTTTAAAGTTATTAGTTGTTGTTTGTTGCAAACTAATGGGATACATTCCATTGTTCCCATCATGTTATTATGTTCGGCTGAGTAACTGGACTCTGGGAGATCTATTTTAGTTTTTCCTTTTATTAGCTTTTCTAAAAGAATTACCTTTTCTTCTAGATGATTTATGCGAGTTTCTAATACTGAAACTCTAGTATTAGTTAAATCTTTGTTACTTAATTTATTCATGTTTTCTTTCTTTTCGAAAGAGGGTATTTCTTGTTCCTGTATATTTAAATGTTTTTCTACATATTTAATACAAAAATTTTTATAACAGAGGGGGTAATGTGCCCTTTTTGATATGTGAAAATACCTTTCACAGTATGTGCAAGAAATTGATTCTGTCCCTGAATAAAACCGTATTTTGTGAGGACAAAGATTTGTATCTGTAGTTTTCATTTGACAATATCCTAGATCGTCTAATATTTTTCCAATTTCGTTATATTCTTCCCCATTGGGAAATTATTGTCTTCATTGGGATATAAATGACTATATTCATTATTTGTAAATTCATTTATTAAATCATAATTTTTATAAACCTTTTCTGGGTTTATTTCATCTGTATATTCTGTTATACTGATAACAGATAATATTTCAGAGTCAGTAGAAACCTCTTCGTCAATGGGAAGAAGATTGATATGACATGATTTTATTAGAGCCGCTTCTTTTGTATAAAGATTAGCGATATTTGGACAATCTCTCGAAAAGTGTCCTGGTTGACTACAAGCAAAACATTTTAATGTTTGTTTGTAGGTTTTGTTATCCCTAAATTTCCTAACATGTCTATTGGGATTTAAAGTGGGTTTTCTGGCATTAGAAGCCCTTATTGTATATGTTTTTCTTGGAGTTCTTGGCCTTAAGAATTTTTGTGTATTATATCTTTGTTTATTTCTAGATATATATTTCTTGTTTTTAAATTTATTTTGTGCATATTGTTGGGGTGTGTATATTTGTTTATATATCCCAGCATCAGAATGTTTAAGCTGTTTTTGTATAGCTATATGGGAGCAAGTGTCTTCCATTATTTTCATAATGTGTTGTATTCGTATAGAGAGGTTATTCAGCATGGGAGTAACCTCATCATTTTTCCAACTTTCTCTAATTTTTTGTCTCAGTTTTCCTGGAAGTTTGAGAAACATTTTGTCTCCTATATTAACATCATGAAAGCAACCAGCTATAGATGCATACAAGAGATAATCTTGACAGTATTCTTTTATTTTACCAAAATATTCGATAGACAATCTTTCGAGATGTCCTAGATAAATTTGTTGTCTAATTGTGTTGCCATCATTGGCAGATTGTGAAGTAAACAATCTTTGTATAAGGGAACAAAAATTGTAAATATTTGGACCTGCTTCAATAACCAGTGTGTTTAGATCATTAGGGAAATTTTTCTTAAAAGATTCCCATCCAGACCTAGCAATGTCACCTAAGTATGTTTCTCCTTTAGCGATCATCTCTTGGGAAGATAGTACATCTTTCTCATGATGTATGCCATAATCTTGGATTACAGTCGCTGTCCATTGTTCTATGTATGTTGGAAGGAGTTAGGGATCTATTCCTCCTATGTTTAGAAGTAAGTTTGGAATTTGAAAGTTTGGTTCAACTGGTAATCTTTTACCATGTGATATGTATTTATTGTTACTAAGGACAATATTTTGTACAGTTTCTCTGGGAAGGAATCCTTGAGAATAATTTTGTGTATCGGTAGGATCTAACCTATAATTTGTAGTAGTGGATTCTTCATATTCATTTACGAGTCCTACTTTTGTGTTTTCAGATATTGTTGATAAAACATCTTCTTCTTTATCTTGTAAATTTTTTGTAAATTGATAGAAAAATTCTTTTTCTTCAGTTTCTTCTTCAATTTTTAATTTTTGTAAAAACATATTAACGATATCATTTATTTCGTCATTTTCTTTATTTTCTTGAAGTCTTCTAACTTCATTATGTTCTAGGGGAAAATTATCCCATGGTTCCCAGTTAGGGTCGTTTAGAAATCTATCCCAAGATTCTAAGTTTAAAATTTCTTGTCTAGACATGGCTATGTTAGCTTGGTTGTCTAGAGTTCCTTACCTAAACATGACTATATTTGCTTGATGATGATTCCATTCTTCTTCAGTCATATCATCATCTTCTTCATCATCACTTTCTATGATGTTTATCATACTAATGTGATCATCATTGGGAATAGTGGATGTACTATCCCGTCTGTTTTGTTCTAAATCCATAAGTGGAGTATTTCTATAATCTGTGAAGCTTAAACTAAGACCTCTAGATCTATTGTGTATAATAGCAGAATTTGGATTTGTGATTGAATTTCGTTCATCCCTTTGTAGATGAGTTTTCCATATATGACCCTCATTTCTTCGTGTGAATGCCTGAGCTGGCAAAAATTGTGTGCCAATAGAGCTTATGACTTCCTCTAATGGTCTAGTGTTTATTCTATACATGGAAGAAATATAATTATTTATTCTTCCTATGAAAGTAATGTCTAAGTGTAGGTTATCTCCTATCCAATTTGTTCCAAAATCTATAGTTTGTACTTCTAAACTAATGTGATTAACGAAGTCTGGAAGAGTGAGTGTAAAGTTTGGAGCAAGATATATTAAGGATATGGGCTGATTCAAGTCAACCTCTAAGATTCCAATAATACTTTGAGAATCATTGTTTTGAAATCTTGTATCATGGAGAACTATTAAAGTTCTCGCACCAATCATATGTCTAGCTAGGGATCTTACTCCTATAGTAATTAATCCCATGTGGACATATCTCCCATGTTGATTTAGGAGTTGTGTAGCTGTTTGTTGAGATATTAAAGGTATTATCTCATATGTGTTATCAGGAAGGTGAAAATCTTCTATCCTCCTATATCTGTAAAGACTAGTTCTTTCAGAACTTAACCAGCCTATATTGTATAGTTGTCTAGGATTCAAAGAATTTATTCTTGAATTGGATCCTATTTCTGTATTTTGTTGTATATCTACTAAGTCTTCTAATTTTCTAACATTAGTAGTTCTTCTTCTATTTAGAAATCTATCCAAGATTCTTGGGTGTTGTATGAGATCTTGTCTCCTAGTTTGATGTTCTCTTATTTGGCGAGAAGTTCCTGGAAACCTCTCTGATATTTGATTCCTATTGGGTGTACTATCCATAGAAATATCTTGTAATTGTGTTTGTAAACTGTTATTTGGTCTTAAATTCATATTTTAACTAACAGTTTTGTCTTTGTTAGAGGTATTATTCTCCTGTTTAGTCTGATTCCTATTACTGGATTCAGCTATGTCTGTTTTTGCAATTACTTTGACAAATTTATGAGTATTTTTGCATACTGTTCTAGTTTGTGTATTTGTTCCTAAAGATAGTCTAGAAACTTTATTAACTAGATCATTTATATCATCAGATATATTTCCAGTTTTGTTTGAATCTATAAGATTAGATAGTTTTCTAGAAACTTTTTCTAGTAAGACTATTATTGTGTTATTTTGTCCTATTAATGCTGTGTGAACAAAATCTGTATCATTATTAGGTTTTATATATCCCACTGGAGGAGACTTTGTTATAGATTCTACAGCTGCAAGAGCTGAGTTGTAGTCTTTTCCTTTAAAAGGTTGTATGTGTGCCATTTATTTGTAAAAATTTTTTTGTAAAATTTTGTAGTGTGTGAGAGAGAGTGCGAAAACAGAAGTACAGAAAGTAAAAGAACAGAAAAGCAGTAGAAAATGAACAGTAGCAGAAGCAGAAAAACAGAAATAGTAGATAAGGTATCCACGAAATACATTGGAAAACAATAAATATTAAAGAATATAGAAGATCATAAGGCTTATCAGAAGGTAAAAAAACTCCTTTTTTTTTTTTGCTTGAAAACATACATCTGAACTTGGTGTCGCAATATGCATGTGTTTCTCAACCCATCAAGGCAGGAAACTAGGGACTTACAAAGACTCTCCACTGGCCATCACTGCCCTTCAACTACCATGAGTATCCTAGCAAACACTATACACCTTTGACAGATGTC
This sequence comes from Psophocarpus tetragonolobus, assembly GCA_037954015.1. Taxonomy (NCBI): domain Eukaryota; kingdom Viridiplantae; phylum Streptophyta; class Magnoliopsida; order Fabales; family Fabaceae; genus Psophocarpus; species Psophocarpus tetragonolobus. The sequence continues at coordinate 47,519,267 of CM075692.1, read as the reverse complement.
TATTTTCAATAAGAAAATTAAGATTTACATGATAAAAGAACCGTCCTTGGAACGAACAAGGCTCTGATACCAAGAAAGAAAGAGATAAAAAGAAAGAGATAGAAAGAGAATGAGAGAGAGAAAGAAAGAAGGTGAAAAGTATGATGAGAAAAACTTAAATAAAACATTCATATTAACAGATCAACATTATACGATACTAAATCTAGCAGAGCCGGTTAGACATCTTCGTATAATATTGAATAAATCAAGTTTATAAGCTATTAAATCTGGCAGAGCCGATTAGACATCTGCTTATAAACTTGATAAAAAAATAAATTTAATTAACATATGATAAGCCTTTAAATGATAATTGCATCTTTAAATATTTATTGCTTTAGGCATCCGAAAATACCTTAAGAGTAAACTACTCTATGCTTAAAATATTAAATGCATAAAAATTAAAAGAAAATACTTAAAAAAGTAATTGAAAAGACCTAAATGGAATATTAAAAAGCCTAATTGGTTGCATTCAATATCAAGTGTTAATAATATTATATATATATATATATATATATATATATATATATATATATATATATATATATATATATATATATAAATAAAAGTATGCGTCATGCACGAGCATATAACAGATATTCATTTAGTATTAATAAAAGCATGCTTACACAATTTTTGCCCGCCCAAGCTTTCACTCGAAGAAATAAGGGTCATCTATTGTAAACTCATTTACAAAGGGATGAACGAAATCAATTTTGAAAAGAAACATACTATTAGGCCCAAAGAGGTCATCAATAAACAAGGTATAGTTTTTCTTTTTGCACCCTGACTTATTGAAATTCCCAAACCACCCTTCATGCCCATGCATCTGCCTATTCCCTGATTAATTTGTGCTCCCTGCAAGTCCTGCACCCACGCACATGCATGTAGATTATCCAAAGTAACAAATAAAGTCACTGCACTCCTTTGCAACAATAATTTTAAACCACAAATATACAAATCCGTAATGGTATAATAGTGACAAAAATAACGTTGCATATCATGTGACTCGCAACACAGGCATAAAAAATATTGAGGATTCTTGAACATCATCAAAGTTGTTTAGCGTAATGATTAATAATTTGATGACATGAGGACTCAATTGTTACTTCACAATAGTACTTTTTTTCACAAAAATACCTTTAGGGCTTCTTTTTTTTTTTCATTTAACACTCTTTCACATTAGTTTTACTTCTTTAGTTGATTATTGCATTTGTGAGTGACCTTTTTTGGGATTTGCTTATCCTTTTTGCTGGTTCTATTGGTTCCTCTTTCTGTCTACGTGGTAAGAACATGAAATTTTATAACTTTTTACAATTTTCGATTTGCTTTATTCCATTAGTTTGTAAACTATTTTGTCATTTTTTATTTGTTATCTCCATTTAAGTATGAGTCATGCGTTTGTGATAGAGTTTTCTTTGAGTTTTGGTGCAACGTTTGTTTGTTATGGGGCATGACTGCATACTGCATAATGCATAATGCATACTGCATAATGCTTATCTAGTGTAATAATTAACCTTAAATCTTAGTTTCAAATTTTCTTATGCTCAATGGGTACAAGGTTTGATGTGATGCATTTGTCGGCATGAAATTGATTGTTGACAGTCTGATTTCCTAGAATGCGATCATTGCTTCTAGTTTTTGTGTTATTGATTGAGAGATTGGAAAGGTAGACAAAATAGCATCATCAACTTCTCTGTCGGGCTGGTGGCGTTGTTGCCTATGGAACTTGTTACTGCCATTTCCGTTTGGTGGAACAACTTGTGACAACTTGCACAGTCCATGTTTGATTCATTGAATTTATTTTCAACTAGATATGACTATTGGTTTTTGCTTAAAAAAATTGGCTTGTATTAAGATTTGACTTTGAATCTTTACCATATATGTGAGTTACTTTATTGTATGTATGAAAATATTAAATATTATTGAAGTGGAAGTTCTTTCATTTGAAGATCAAATTAAACTTCGCAGATGGGTTACTGAGCAAACTACTCTGTGACTCATTGGTCAACCTGTTTCGCTTGACGAGTTAGTGTAGTATACATCATGATTTTTTTACTTGAAAAATTTAACATGCTGAGTTTTTAATTGTATTATGGTTAATTGTTCTATTAGAATGTTCTGAGTTTTAAAAAATATAAGAAATGTGTATTTATTATGAGTATGGAAAGTATTGTATTATTGGGATGTTACAAAAATAGATTTCCCCTAAATTTGCAATACAGGACATATCTTAAGTCATTTTCTCATACATATATATATATATATATATATATATATATATATATATGTATATATAGTGTGAGATATATTATATCAAATAGTTAAAGTAGGAGATTTTTAATTTGCATAATTAAAATAAAAAGTGCAAAAAAAAATATTCAGGAACAAAAACATTGATTTGAGATTCTTAATGATGCCTTTGAGCAATCATTATTTTTTTAAAATCATGTAAAATTTTGTCAATGCTCACATGCAATTCACTTGAATTAGATCACAATCACAAGCCCTAATTCTCATGGATTTTTCAAAAATTTAATAGCTTAAATAAGTTCTCAATCGATAACCAACCTCATGAGATTCAGTGATATAAATCCACAGGGGTTGACAAATCTATCTAGGTTGAAAGGTAATAAGTTAGAAAAAAAATGAGAATTGGTTAAACAAGAGAATGAAAAGGATGAAAATGGTTTAACGAAGGATAGATGATCTTACTTCCAATGAAGGATGCCAGACGAATCATATGATGCCACAAGGGTCATGATTTACCCTTAATAAGTTTAGCAAAACGCCATTCCTTGATAAGTTCTTAATCTCTCACAAAAAGGGAGAAAAATCCAATTATAATTTGACTAATTCAATGACAATTTTTTGAGTACAATTAGTCCCTATTTATAAAACTAGGTGATTGTTCAAAATAATAACTCTAAAAAAAATTAAATAGTTCATTATGATGCAATTATCACGTATGATTAATTGCATGTTATATCAATCTCTAAATTAATAAAACATTACAAAAACCTAATTTGTATAAAAACCTAATCAGAATGAAAATAAATTAAAATTCAAGCTTTACCATGTAATCATATTAAAAACCTCAAATTGATTTAGAGTTTAGTACTCCATGAAAACTTGCAAAAGAAGAAAGAATGAAGAAAACAAAAAATACAAGAGAAGAGAGAGAAACTAAAATTGAATCTAGAAAAAATGAATTATGAGGAGAAAGTTAGTTACAAGAGACTATTTATAACTTGTATCTAAACTATATGTAAATACATAATTAAATCTGTCTCTAAATTGAGTTTTGATAAAAAACAAAATTCATCTAAAAAAGTACAACAAAGATTAATGAAAAATAGAATAAAAAATTTCAATTAAAAAATTACAAAAATACAAAATACAAATATAGCTAGTCCAATGCAAACTCCGTTAAATGTAACTAAAATATGAAATTGAACTAAAACAGAAAATTAAAAAGATAAAAAATGATATAAATTCAGTAATTTAAAAATTAAAAATATAATTTCATGATTTAAAAAAAAAATTAAAGTTGGTAAAAGATAATATTTTTTATTAATTGTGTTCCTAATAATGATCCATGCTCCTAGAAGAACAGACAAAAAATAGAATTCAATTTCGTGTGTCAACGTCATGCAAACTTGGAATTCTTTAAGTTATCTCGTTGGTCGTTGAGATCTACGTTTACACGTTTTGTTTGCCACTTCGATTTTTTGCTTCCAAGAAGAAAAAAACGTTTTTTCGACAATTACTTCGAGTTTCTGACATCACAAAAATATTGTATGTAAAAATTCTTATTTTTAAAAATATTTAAAAACGACTATGTTAGTTTTAATATTTTAAAAAATATTTTATATTTTAAAATTAACTCAACTTTTTGGTAAACTAAATTAAATTATATACTTGAAAGTTGAAAATGAGGATATATTCGCACGTGAGTGGCTATTTAGGTCATGAATTTGGTCAATTTTATTATCTGGTCAGATTTCTATAATTGGAAAGTTCCAAAGTTGCAGAAAAAAAAGATTGTTTTTTAGTACTGTCACGTTATTCATTATCTTTTACCAAAAAAACGTTCTTCTTTATTATCTTCTTCCTTCTCAACAACGCTATCTCATCACAACTACATTGTAGAATTTAAAAAATATACTTTATTTAATAATTGATTACCTTTTTGCTGAACTGCTGAATTATTTAATAGATCGATTATCTTTTTTTCCGAATTGTTTAATATATTACCTTTTTTATTGAATTATTTATTAAATAACCTTTTTTCTTTCTATGAGATTAGTTTGGTATGAATAAATTTTGAATCATATTTAATGTTTTAAAAGTTATTTTCATCAAATTTTGAAAAAAAATGGAAACCTATATGATAATTTTTTTAAAGATATTTCTCTATTATGGTTTTGGATACAGAAATTAAGATTTTCATTCTTTTTTATTTTTTAAATTTGTATTTTTGCAACGTTCATTTCACATATAGAATGTTTTTTTTTTCTCAATCAAACTATTATTCTTAATTTGATCTTATTTCAACATGTAGCTAGTTTGACTATTGTTATATAATTGTGTTAAATAGCTCATAATGGATATAGAAAATTTAATAGGATTGCATTAAATAGAGAATAGAGGATATATGTGATTAAACAAAAAATTCTTAATTTGATTTTTATTTGTATATTTAATTTACTCAACAATGTAATTCTTTTAATACAACACCTTTATTAATAATCTAATTCTTTTAATACAACACCTTTATTAATATTCTTTTTTTATGTCAAGAAAAGAATCTTTATTAATAATTAAAAATAAAAATAACGATGAACATTTTAATTATTTATTACTATAAATTTAAAATATATGTTTATTATAAATTTTAATTATAATATGAGTTAAATATTCAAGAGTATGGTTATGAATTTTAATGGAAACAACAAGAAGTATTTATAGGAGTTATAATTTATAAAGTAGTTGAGTTGATAAGAGATAAAAAATGATAAAAGTCTCACCCACCCCCTAAAAAAACTAAATTCTGGATAAAAAAACTATCATCAACATTAGTAGTTCAATAAAAAAACAAAAACTGAAAAACTTTTCTAGAGAAATTATTTTGGTGAAAAAATTGAAGAAAATGTATATATAACTTTATAGGCTAAATCCCAAATTCTCTAACGAAATTCTATTCATATAATTTTATCATTAAAATAAAAGAGTTATCATGAAAAAGGGTTATGTATACAATATAGCTTTATTTTGCTACATACAATTATAATAATATTAAGTCTTTTTTACCTAAAATTTTACAAAAATCACTTTTATTCTTGAAATTCAAAATTAATTTTTTATTATGAAATTAATTTTTTTATTAATGTTATAAGTATATAAATTATAGTATATTTGATTCTATTAAATATAAAATTAAAGATTGAAGAGTTAATGTTGAGGAGAGAGTGATTCTCAAATACAAAAACATATTTTCTATTAACAATTTGCTAACGTTACTTAGAGAAAAAAAACTAAAAGTAAATCAGAAAAAAAAACAAATTTTTGAATTTTAAAAATAAAAAATAATTTTTGTAAAACTTTAAAAAATCTTATTTAAACCTAATATTAATTTAAAAAAAATTGTATTACTAATATAGAAATGATATCAACTCATTTTCTAATATATTTCTTGTATCACATTATAGATCGAACTATGTTGAAAACTAGAGAAACATTTAATAATAATAAAACCTTTAGATAAATTTAAGACAAATGTGACTTTACGTAATTAATTGAATTTTATTAAAAATAATATATTAGGTAAATTTCACTTGTTGTTAAATGATTTTTTTTATTTGTTAATAATTTTTTTTTCAAATTAAAAAAATGTGATATTAACGTAATAAAATAATATGATGCTACCTTTTATTGCTCCAATTTGCAAAGACACGAAAACAGTTAGAAACAAAAGTACGCAACAATGTTTTTCATATTCTCATTGTTCAACTTTTTTTGGAACGAAGCCATGCCCATAGCGCACTTTTCTGACTTGTTTCCAAAACGACAACTTTATCTTCACCTTTGCAAATCCCAATGCCCCTTTTCTTCTTTTTCATTTGTTCAACTTCACATTTGTACTTATCGTGTTCATAATCATAAACAATAACTCTTCTTCTCGCTAAGCCTCTCCATCTTCTCTTGGCTTAGCGGGAACAATTTCTTCTTTATTTTTATTTTTATTATTATATTATATCATATTATATGATATTATTTTCTTTCATTTTATTCTCTTATTGTTAATTTAAAGCCTTTGTTTTTCTCCAACAATTTGTGCTTTCCCACATTTTTTTTCTTTATCCAATTTGATCCATTATAGAGGATCAAAGATTTGATTCAAAACCTTCACTATTTGATCATTTGAGTAATGATTGTGTTCTTTCGGTTTGATCTTCAAATCGAATGTACAGTTGATTTGTAACCTGTATTTTTTCACAGTTGATTATATTTGGGACTTTTGTTGATATTAGACTTTGACTGGTTCATTGTTTTATCCATGATTTATTCATTTATGCAAAGTCAAATTCCATTAGACACTTTTCTTGAGTCTACCAGATATACCCAATTGTGAAAAATCTTGCCTTTCAGGTTTTAATCTTTGATGGTATAGTAAAAATTTCAGCTTGGACTGTGTAAACCCTTGTAGAGTTCTTGATCTCTTAAGGGTTTTGGCTTGTGAGAAGAGAAGTGTTTATTTACTTTTCATTTTTTGGTTTAAGGATGGATCATATAAGTAACGAGGCTAGTGTTGACCCTTTTGCAATTGGCCCTTCCAGCATTCTTGGTAGAACAATTGCTTTCAGGGTTCTCTTCTGCAAGTCCATCGCACAATTGAGGCATCATGTACTTTTTGTATTGTTGGATGTATTCCTTAGGTTTAAGGGTTTTTGGGCACCCATTGGTTCATGGTTGCATCCAAGAAACCCTCAGGGGATATTGGCAATGATGACAATTGTTGCTTTCTTGTTGAAACGGTATGCCAATGTGAAGGTGAAGGCTGAGATGGTGTATAGGCGGAAATTTTGGAGAAATATGATGAGAGCTGCATTGACCTATGAGGAGTGGGCTCATGCAGCCAAGATGCTTGATAGAGAGACACCAAAGATGAATGAATCAGACCTTTATGATGTGGAGTTGGTGAGTAACAAGCTTGAAGAGCTTCGCCATCGCCGGCAAGAGGGGTCGATTAGAGATATAATGTTTTGGATGCGTGCAGATCTTGTTAGAAATCTTGGTAATATGTGTAACCCTGACCTCCACAAAGGTAGGCTTCAGGTGCCAAGACTAATCAAGGAGTATATTGATGAGGTATCAACACAGTTGAGGATGGTCTGCAATTCTGATTCGGAGGAGCTTGCATTGGAAGAAAAGCTTTCTTTCATGCATGAAACTAGACATGCATTTGGGAGGACTGCTTTGTTGTTAAGTGGGGGTGCTTCCCTTGGAGCTTTTCATGTTGGTGTGGTTAAAACATTGGTAGAACATAAACTTATGCCTAGGATAATTGCTGGTTCAAGTGTAGGATCCATTATGTGCTCTATTGTTGCCACTAGGCCTTGGCCGGAGCTTCAGGGCTTTTTTGAGGATTCATTGCACTCATTACAGTTTTTTGATCAACTGGGTGGGATTTTTACAGTTGTCAAGAGGGTCACAACATTAGGTGCAGTTCACGAGATTAGACAGTTGCAAATGATGCTGAGGCATCTAACGAGCAATCTTACATTTCAAGAAGCATATGATATGACAGGTCGAATTCTTGGTATTACGGTTTGTTCCCCAAGAAAGCATGAACCACCTAGATGTCTTAACTACTTGACTTCACCTCATGTTGTTATATGGAGTGCAGTCACTGCTTCTTGTGCCTTTCCTGGCCTTTTTGAGGCTCAGGAATTGATGGCAAAAGATAGAAGTGGAGAGATTGTTCCTTACCATCCCCCATTTAATCTGGGTCCCGAAAAGGGTTCCACTCCGGTGCGCCGTTGGAGGGATGGTAGCTTGGAGATGGATTTACCTATGATGCAGTTGAAAGAGTTGTTCAATGTCAATCATTTTATAGTTAGTCAGGCCAATCCTCATATTGCACCATTATTGAGATTGAAAGAATTGATCCGAGCTTATGGAGGTAATTTTGCAGCAAAGGTATGTTCATGGATTTAGATCTCTATGAATAATAATACATACATGTTGATGTGTCTGTTAATTGTCATTGCATGAATTTAATTCTTAAATGAATTTTTTTTCTCTTGTACATTTTTCATTGACACAGTCTCTGTTCCTAACTTAAAACTTCATTTCCTGTGAGTTGATGAGTAAATGATTCCTTGCTGTTAAACTAACAACTTAGATAGAACATTATGAAATCATTGGATTCTTATAGCCGATGACCCTTTTAGGAGAAAGACACTTGGTTGTTGTACTGGTGAATATGGTTTTAGGGTGTTTTGAACGTGCTTATGTTAGTTCATCAGTCAAACATCACACTCGTTAACTATTTACTATTTATTGGTTAAACCATCATTGAGATTTATTGCCTCTTCCATTCCCTTCCAATTTCAAGGACAAGTTCACCTACAGATTTTGGATGACTAGAACATATTGCAGCCATTGCCATTTACTTGCACAAACATACAACTTATCTTTGATGATGATATCTGGTGATTTAATCCAATAAGTGGGTGGTTCATTAGTGTCTTAGTGCCGTTGCTTTGATTTTTAAAATGAGCAACAAACTGGCCTTTAGCAGCCGCTGTATGTGAAATAAATAACAGTAAAATTTTCTTAGTAATGTTACCAATTTGTTTGCAAACATACCGCAGACATGACTTCCAATCTGAATATTCGCTGACATATAGAAAATTTTTTAGTTCACATCATGCTGTGTATCTTTTATGTACCCTCCTCCCCAACTTGATTGGAAAATAGTGGTATCTTTCAAAAGTTGTTGCAATAAGGCATCATATACTTGTTTCCCATTGGATCTTCAGTATGCTTCTGCCCAACTATTCTGAATATGCAATGGTAATAAACTAATAATCCGATGTGGTTTTCAATACTGTAGCTTGCTCATCTAGTAGAGATGGAAGTGAAACATAGATGTAATCAAGTACTGGAACTCGGCTTTCCATTAGGTGGACTTGCCAAACTGTTTGCTCAAGACTGGGAGGGTGATGTAACAGTTGTTATGCCTGCAACTGTTTCTCAGGTATGTGTCTAAGAACAATTAAACAAACTAGGTTTTATTTAAAGATAAATGAAATAACTAATGTTTATTGAAAATGGTTTAGGAATTTATTTACGAGATATGCTAATGACACTTTTCATACAAACTCTTTCTAACACTAGTGATTTGACTAAAATTTATTGAAAGTAATAAATTTTGGTAGGTCATATTTTTCATTTAATTGTTCTGACTCTTGATTTAGAAGTGAGACTCAGCAAAATTGATGATTTCCAATAAATTTTAATCAGTCATAGAGAAAGTGTTAAAAATGGTGTGGAAGAGTGTCACTGGCATTCCTCAGTATATATATCATTTATCGGGAAAGATTTGGTTGAATAGTGATTAACATGTGTATGATGGCTTTTTTTCTCTCATCCTGTTCCAGTACTTAAAAATCATACAGAACCCTTCATATGTGGAGCTTCAAAAGGCAGCTAACCAAGGGAGAAGATGCACCTGGGAGAAGCTTTCAGCCATAAAAGCAAATTGTGGAATTGAGCTTGCTCTTGATGAGTGTGTTGCAATTGTCAATCATATGAGAAGACTCAAAAGAAGTGCTGAGAGAGCTGCTGCTGCTACTTCTCATGGTCTCTCCAGTACAATCAAATTCAGTGGTTCAAGAAGAATTCCCTCGTGGAACGTCATTGCGCGAGAGAATTCTACAGGCTCCCTAGAAGACCTTCATGTAGATGCTTCTTCCTCACTGCATCAAGGTGTTAATAGTCCCAGAGGAGCCACTGGTAAAAATTGGAAGACACACCGCGGAATTCATGATGCAAGTGACAGTGAATCTGAAAATGCTGACTTGCATTCTTGGACAAGATCAGGAGGGCCTTTGATGAGAACTTCATCAGCAGATATGTTCATTGACTTTGTTCAAAACTTGGAAGTTGATACTGAACTAAGTAGAGGCAAGGTGAGCCACACTAGCCCTAGCCCTTGCAATTCTCGGCACCGCAGTTCAATGCACACAACACCAGATAGGTGCTCTGAGAGCACAGAATTTGATGAGAAAGAAACTGGCAACAGGGTTGTCCTGAGTGGATCTAACATAATGGTAGCTGAAGGTGATCTTTTACAGCCTGAAAGGATCCATAATGGGATTGTGTTTAATATTGTCAAGAAAGAAGACTTGTCACCATCAAATAGGAATCATAATCATAGCAGTTGTAACAATGAAGTTGCTGAATCTTTACAAATTGACTTTCCAGGGAAGGAGACAGATGCTGCTAGTTCAGCCTCTGAAAACGGTGATGATTCGACAGTGGCCAGGTCCCTAAATGAAATACCAGATTATATTTCCACAGATCATTCCAGCACAAATTTGGGTATGGATCAAAACACTGCTGACAGTTAACTCCAAATATCACTACCACTTTTCCTTATTGACTCTACTTTGTTGCTTTCCTGTTCATATTATTAATAGTATTAGTATCAAATCTAGTCAAGGATCTTGTATTATTCTTTTTTTTCCATTGGAATATAGGCCAAAATCAGGGATGCTCATCAATGTATGTAAGAAAAGTGGGTTCAAATATATGCAATCAGTTGGTTGAACAGGGTACATAAATATTGTAAACTCCTTGTTGATACGTGTATTCAATTCTTAGAGAAAAGAAGAAAAAGAGATTGAAATGAAATTTGTAGCTACCTCTTGTCCAGATAAATGAAATCTACACACATTCCATACAATACCCCGTTCTCCTTCTTTAACTCTATTTCTTTGCCCTTTCATTGTGTGTTATTAAACACTCTATCATGCATAGGGACATTGCTACTTCATTGTAAAATTGCAGGGTCTCAGCTTTATGGATTTTATATATTCACTAGCAGTAGGTGTTGTGGTTGAATGAAATCTAGGAAAATGCTAAACTGTAAGAAAATTAGTGAGACAAAAATATACAAATTGATTTCTTTGGTTAATTTTTAGGTTATTGCTTTGGTGCCATTCTTAGTTGGCGGATACGGTGCCATTTAACATAGTTTTTATATTTTAAATAATTTAAAAAATGATTATAATGATTTTGAATAAAGTCATAAATTGTTAGAATTTTCTTTTCATTTTCATGTTATAATATATATGTATTTCATGATGAATTACAATTTGTATATGATAAAATATCTAAATAAAATTACATAAAACTAAACACTAGATCATTAATATTAACATAATAAAAAAAGATTTGAGTTGTTTTTATGAAATCATAAATTTAAATTTAAATTATTTTTTAATATAAAATTAATTATTTATATATATAATGACTAGGGGTTAGTATATGAACTCAAGTCTACAGATTGGTCCACTAACCTCCAAGCCTGTGTAGGTTTTAAACATTTTTTTTTTAAAAATCATAACTATAAAAAAAATTTGAGTCAGGTTCATAAAACCACAAATTTTGTGGGCTTAGCCCATAACTTAATTAAAGGGATAAATTTATTATTTAAATATTAGTTTGTGTTAATATTGTAACTTTTTGCTATAAATTGTGATATTTTATACTTTTAGTATAAAAAATATTTTTAGATTATTATAAATAATGATATATTTTTAGTATAATAATGTATTATAATTTAGTTAGTTTAAAAAATATTATATATTTTTTAATTATTTTTAAAAAATATGTGTGTGGGCCTGCGGACCTCGCGAGCCAGATATTCTTAAAAAAAATAATTTATTTTAAGAGACTAATTTATCTGACTTATTTAAAATGTAAGTTTTCCAGATAGTTTTAAATGGGTCGGATTAGTACATATGCTCACTCCTAATAATGACACTAAAAACTGTTTTATTTGCCATGAAATTATAGAATTTACGTAATTTTTAATTATTTCTATCCTTTATTTTTGTCATTTACTTGTTAATCATTTAAAAACATTACAAGTGTTCCATTGTGTTATTCATACAAAAGATTTTCATAACAAATAGTAATTCTCTAAAATCTATTAAACAGTACAATGACAAATACAATATGGTCTAAGCTTCTAATGATGTATTAAAACTTTTAATATAAGAAAAGGGAAAACTTTGTCCTTTTATGGATTGTTAAGTTAAAAGGAGGAGGGTTATTAAATAGGCACAGAAAATTTAGTTAACTTATGCCTCCGTAAATTTTACATAATCTGAACTTTTTTTAGGTATGTTATTAATAATAAATATCTACATATTTTTAATTATTATATTATAAGTCGGTGTGATAAAATATTTAATTTTAAAATTATATAAATTTTTTATACTTAATCTAATTAATAAAAATAGGAAATTCAACTGTCAAATTGATCAAACTTTTATTCTACATAAAGTTGATAAGTTGACTAAATTTTACACATAATATTTTTGTGCCTATTAAATAATTTCATTTTATCTAAAAAAATTTAAAAATCCTTCATAAGCTTCAAATATTAGGTGGAAAATTAAGTTTGTTTCAGTTTACACATTAAAGTTCGAATAAAACGTGTTGTATTCTTGTACATTTATTTTTTGTAAATTATATTTACAACGACACTAGATTTCAATCCAAGTTATAATTGCACTTTTTTATTTTTTTTCACTTTAGTCCACAATATTTAAAAAAAATAATTTAATCCACTATCTTTTTAAAGGGTTCAGTTTGATCATTTTGTTCACAAACATTATTTCCAACTTTTAAAAAAAATTCAAAGTGACATTTTAAAATTATCAATAGTTATTTTTAGTAATTTTTAATAAGTATAGACATATTTTTAGAATTTTAGCTGTCACAAATTACTATAGTCACAGTCTGCAAACTCAATCCCCTTCTCCTTCTGCATTCCAAAATCTTTCTTTTGTTTCTAATAGACTAAAACGTTTCTAGAATGGATATTTAGAAGCATTCTAATGTTTGCAAATGAGATCAAGAATTCTTGAAAATACACTATGGAGCTGGGGGTAATTTAGCGAAACATTTACTTTTAAAAATTGTTTATTCTTATTAATCACTAAAAACAATTACTAGTAGTTTTATTTGATTTTTTTTTAAATGCTAAGGTAACATTTTGAAAAAAAATAAATTAAGCTGAACTACTTTTAAAAACATAATGAACTAAAACAAACCTTTTAAAAGATACTATACTAGTATACTAAATTGAATAAAAAAAAAACCGTAAGTATCAAAAGTAAAATTTAGTCTATAATAACTAAAAGAAAAAAATACAATTATTGCATTGAATTACATGTACTCTTTGTTTTTTTTTTATTTTCCTTCACTTTCTATTTAACTTTAAAAATATTATGTTAATACCCTTATATTATATGTTTGAAAATATGTATAAATGAATTTGTGGTCCCTAATAAATTTTCTAATTTTACTTTGGTTCCAATAAATATTTTTGTCACCTCCCACCAAAATGCTTCAACTTGCTCTCCTTGTGGTCCAATTGTGTTTACAAATGCTATAGATTTCATAATGAAATTATAATCGTAAATAGTTAAAAAAATTTTAATTTCAAAATAAACGTCTCATTTCTTTCACACTTAAGTGAGTCTTGTTCTAACAAAACAATCCAATCTTAATTTTAAACAATGCTTCTGCATATAGAATTGCTTCAATGATAATTGTTGGTTTAGGTGAAGAAATGAAAAAAAATCCCTACAAGAGATGTTATTTATACCTAAAAAAAAAAGAAAAGAAATACTAACATGTCTTGTTTGGGTGTGCGCTTTTATTTTATAAATAAATTATTCTATGTGCATTTATAATATGATAAAAAGTGGTGTAGTGACCCAGAAAAATAATCTTATACTTACTATATAGTTTAATTTTTTAACTCATACATTTAATTAATAAATATATCTTTGGTGAGTTTCAATGCTTTTAGTAACAATAAAAGTTGAATCATATAATTTGTTTATCTGATAATATTTTAACAGATTAAAAATTCTGATATTATTTAGTTCGCCAATATTTGGCTCAATGAAAGATAGAAACAATTTGACGGAATCAATGAGAACATTCGAAGTTTTTTTTTTTTTTTTGAACGAACATTGGAAGATATCGAATAAATTAAATACGGTACACCCATTGTTTTTTGTCCGCGTAAACATAATATTAAATATTTTCACAAAGAGTCATCAATTGAATATTATATGCGGATCACACTGACGAGTGTTAGATAAGAATTATATTTTAAAGGAAATTATCATATTTTTTATTATCTTTTATTTTATATGATTAAAATAAAAATATATTATTTAATTTTTAAATTAAGAATATTTAGTTATTTTTTCATAATAATTTACGTTTCATTATTATCACTACGGTCATAATCAACGTTGTTTACCCTGTTACTATTAAATAATATATATATATATATAAATATATATATATATATATCTTTTATTACATTAAATAGTAATAATAAAAATTTGAGATATTTACACAATTTATTCTTATTTAGTACTCTGGAAATGCTTGTTAACTTTTGCCTATTTATATTATCGGTTCTAGGGTATATTTTTAGTGTGGTTGGTGGGTGAGGTGTTTGACTATCTTTTATTTATTAATTAGTGTCACTAAAATATATTTGTTTGGTAGGTAAGCTTTTTTTAACACCTCTATATTGTTATTTGCACCCTAAAAGAGTTAATATATTTTTTAAAATTCAAAAATATTCTTATTACTTTTTAATCTAAGATTCCAAAACCTTTTACTCATACTTTAGTTGCAACTCCTTTTCTTTTTCTTTTTTTTTTTAATATACTTATTCTCATCGTATAATTGTTGTAAAACCTCTTTTTATGATGGTACAACTTTTTGACATCATTCTGACCACCATTTATATGTTTCTTTTGCGACATATAATAAATATGCCTTTAATTTATATTTTATTTCCCATCATTTGTTATTCTAATCAATTGATTCAAAACTTATTATTTTTTTAGAAATTCGAGATCAATTGATCTATAATTAACTTATGTTACTTAAATCATATAATCCATAATTTATTTTGATATATGTTTCAGATAAATTATTCTATAACTAAGTATTGATTATGTTCTTCATATTTGGATAAATTGATATGAAACACATAATTTTTTTTTTTTTTTGGAATCAAAGGATCCCATATCAATTAATACAAAATTTAAATTTTTAGATGTTTTAGATAAACTAATAAAAAAGAATATCTTGGGTGTTTTTTTTGGAAGTGTGAATAGAAATTATGGGATGCTAAAAGAAATTACCACAATTTGGATCACAAATTTTAAATTTTTAACCTAAGACCCAAATATGATATATTTTTTTTTTTTTATATTCATTAGTTTTTCTTGATATATTTTTATCTTTTTAATTCAATAGTTAACTATATTAAGCCCAACACGACTTTAAAAAAAATGCATGTTCATGATACATGCATTGCATGATAAAATGGAATGCACATGACTTCACTAATTAACATATCAAGAGGATTTTATCCACACGAATAGGTTCTCTTTAACCATTCAAATCTTACTCATGTATCATGGCATCATTTCGTCCATATTTCACACACAAACATCATATGCATTAGATCAAATAAGAATTGTAGTTGTATTCACATGTAATGAGATAACATTCTCAATTAATACATTTCATTCGCAACATTTCTCAAAGAATAAGATTTGTTACAAATTTTAGTTAAAAAAAATTGTTAGCTATTTTATAACTAATTAATTAACTATGTCTTAGTTGTTAACATTATTTTCTTAATTAAAATTCAATATTAGTATAAATTAATTAAGAATAGCTACAGTTTTTTAATAATTAACCACAGATTATTAAAATTACTTTAATTAGCTACTTGTTACGTTACCATCAATTTTGTAATATTTTAAAAACTAAATAGCAGTTAACTCTTATTATTAGAGATTAAACAAATTAGCTACTAATTTTTTAGTTAATTTAAAATATTCTTGTACCGTGTTACACATATTCAACAACTAATTCTCGCTGATAAAAAAACAAAAAGCAACAATTAATACAGTTGCAAAGAAAATACATCTTAATTAAATATGTAACAATTAATTTATTAATTACTAAATTCATTAATTAACTTAATTAAATATCCAAACCTTTTCTTTTTTGCTGCTCATCTAGACCTTCCATCAAGTCCTAATCCAATCCAAGAAGTTTTGGTCCATAAAATAATACAGGAAAGTGCAAATTGACACCTCTCCCATCTCAAATGTTATTTTCACATCACCAAAGGATTTCCTCGATAAAATGTTAAACGAAAAATGTTTTCTTTCCATTTACTATTTTTTTTTTAAATTGACAAAATATTTATTTTATTACAAAATAATTAATACTTCGTGATTGATGGTTACTTAGAAAAGGTAGATTATTCTAACCAAGTCAAGGAATGGTATGAGAAAAAGATATGCAAGATTGGTCTTAATAAATAAGAGGAAAAAATGTTGGTGGGTGAGAGTGTTGACCAAATATATCTTCCTAAAGGACCACTTATATGAAAGGGAAAATCACATTTTGCAATTAGGGGTGAAAATGTGTTGTTCTCATAGTACCTCTTTTGGATCAATTTGATATTAAACGTGACAACACCTATTACAATAAAAATGTGACTCATTGTGAAATTGATTTGTACTTCCTTTTTTACCCTAATTTGTATCTTGAATTAATATAAGACCTCATAATTCAATAACTTGTGATTGAGATCAAACAATTGTTTCAATGTTAGTGAGAGTCTTTTTTAAAGAAATTATTTGTCAAGTTTCAAGTTAAGATCTTTTCTTCTGCAATTTTAAGAAATTATGAGACCTCTAGATTAAATCTATTCAAAAGATGATTAACCTTAACAACTTTTTGACAAAATTATCATATTTTGAAAAAACACAAATTTAGTAATAATTACAAGACAAACCAAATTCTAAGACATGATAGAATGTGATTCATAACCACCATTGCATAAGTAAAAACATATATAATCATTATATAATGAAATATCAATTTGAATAAAATAGTTAATTCGATAATTTACTAAGTCAATAAAAAGATGTATTATTTTAAAAATTTATATATTAAATTAAAATAATGTATATTAAAATATATTTTAAAAGTGGCCAGCCGTAGAAGCCTTCACTGTGATACAAAATAATTATCCAATTTTTTTTTTATGTGAGTTGAGAAAAAAATCAAGACAATTATTTAATACTTTAACTCTGCTAAATTACAACAATCTTTGGCAGAAGTTACTTCAGAGTTAAAACTATGGTCATAAGAATATTTGGCAGGTGAGAGACTTAAGGCACCCTACAACCTTTTTTTTTTTTTTGAAAAGCAAAGATTTTATTCCAATGAGAAATCAAGAGTTTCTTGAAGTACAAGGATGCAAACACCATACTACTTCATGTCCAATTAGAACATGAGAATTAACCTTTCTTCGCCTAAGGCATATTTAATAAGCACTCTCTCGGGTTAGCATACCAATCCGAGAATACACACCCCCTATTAAACCCAAAAGAATATGACAACCATTTCCACGAGATGATCTTAATAGTCATCATAGTATCTACTGACTCCACCTGAATTCTATCAAAGACAATCTGGTTCCTAGTCATCCAGATTCCCCAACAAGCAGCCAACCAGAAGACATACCTGCACTTCTTTTTTCTCTTTCCAACCACCCAAGCTGATGATGATAAAAACAGTTGATGCAGATCCCCCGAAATAGGTCCCTGGATTCCCAGCCAGCTCATTATATTACTCCATACTGATTGAGCTTTAGCACACGTTAAGAACAGATGAGTCCTGCTTTCCATATTGCTTCTACAGAAAACACACAGAACCCCTTTTTCTGGAATCTCAACACCTCTCTTCAGCAGATTATCAATGGTGGGTAATCTATCTATCAATAGTCTCCATGAAAATGCAATTACCTTTGATGGGAGTCTATCTTCCCACATGCGACTCAATTGATTCGGTTCCACCTCGGAAAAAGTCGTTGAGTTCTGATGCGAGCTCAGTACCGCATAAGCCTCAGCTACTGAGAACCCTCCATCCCTACTAGGCCTCCAGATCCATCTATCCAAGCTGACGTCCGCAATTACCACTGGCTGTAGCATAGTTTGTAATTGGCTGAGCTGATCTTCTTCCCAAACAAATAGTTCCCTCCTCCATACCCAACTCCACCCCTCAGCTGGTAGCTTTTTGTGGTTAATACTGGTACCTTTATCAGTAGCTAACCCATAAAGCCTGGGGAACTTTAAACTGAGAGGGCCCTCACCAATCCAATTCTGTTCCCAAAACAACGTATCCTTTCTGTTCCCCACTTTTCTCCTGACGTTTTCCACAAACCAGTGTGGTCTCTCTGCTTTTGGCCCATCAATGTCCCATAAATCCCGCCACCACTGTGAAGCTGAGGCTAAATTGTGCTGCCTTTGATTAGAATTGTATGTGTGTCCATATCTAGTCTCCAGCAAGCTCGCCCATATTGCATTTGGCTCTGATAATAACCTCCACCTCCACTTTGCTAACAGACTCAGATTAAAGTTCCACAGACACTTCACTCCGAGACCCCCTTCTTCCTTGGGACGACGCACCTGATTCCAGCTAACCCACGCAATTTTGTTCTCCTGGCTAGTCCCTCCCCACAAAAAGGACCGCTGTAGGCCGATTATGACTTTTAGGACTTTCTTAGGCACCTTGTAAAAGGAGAATAGGTATAATGGGAGACTTGACCGTACTGAATTTATCATGACTAACCTTCCTACGAACGACATTTGTTTCGCCCTCCACAATGCCAATTTCCTCTGAAATTGTTCAATGATTGGTGTCCACATTTGTACCCTCCTTGGATTCGCTCCCACCGGAACCCCCAAAAACTTAAATGATGGTGATGAGACAGAACAATTCAAAAGATTTTTTACTGCTCTTGTAAATGGGGCTCCAACTTTTAAGCCAAAAAATTGGCTCTTGCTGAAGTTCACCCTACAACCTACCTAAACCAAGGTTGGAGAATATGCATTAAAAAGAATGACAAGTAATTAATAGTAGTACAGGTATCCTCATAATTACCTATTTCTGTTTTTTTGGGAATTATAGCAAAAATTACTGATAGATTTGTATGTAAAAAACTGCAGACAAATATTTTCACATATTTTTCTAGCTAAAATAATAAACAAAACATATTTTTATTTTTTATTTAATTTAAGTACTAAAGATTGAAACAGATTGCAACACGAATACCCTTAATATTATGATTGGTAGTTTAGGTATGCATATGTTATAAAGGATCTATTTCCATGTTATTCACTGCTTAAGTCATTAATGAGCTATGGTGATAGCTTTAAAAAGTTGGTAGTTGAAAACAACAATACTAAATACTACAGATTTGACATTATCGTAATATTTTACGATAATCGAGTTTTTAATATTATCATTTCATAGAAAAAATTCGGAAAGTAAAAAACTAAAAACAAATTAAAAATTTGAAATAATATTGTTTTAAAAAATATTGGTGATTTAAGGGGACCATTTGAACTTTTGAGATTTTTTATAGCTATTTATGAAGCTTTGTTACCTGTGGGGAAGGTTAAGGTAATAATCAGAACTAAAGTCTCCTTGCAACATCATCATGAGGCAAGTGAGAGCCTATGGTTAATACTGCAGAAATAAAGTCAAATAAATTTCTAAGCACAATTTGAAATAAATTGTATAAGACCTATATATGTTCTGTACAGAGTCTACTTCCATAGGCTATTGGTATGTAGGTGAATGGAATTATGGAAGTGGTTTCTTCAAAAGGGTGTAAATATACAATATTAAGAAATCTTGAAAATATCACACTAAAGGTTAAGCACATGCCAAAAGAACATAATGCATGAAATTATAGTAATTATACCTTCTTAATTAAATGATGTTTACAAGTCATAAAAAAAAGCATATGCATCTTTAAGGGAGTACTTGCATAGCACATAAGCTACTATTTGTAGCTATTTAACATTTACAATATTTTGCAAATTTCTAAGATATCTTTACTTATTTTAATTAAATTTTTCTTTTTCACATAGTATTGAAACCAGTTTTCACACTTTGCACACCTTTAGCAGGTCTTTTAAAGAACACTCATTGACTTTTTAATTGTTTTCATCAAGCTTTTCCTGCCATGTCTCCTCATTTTAAAGACAAAAAAAAAATAATTTAAATTCACGAATAGCATTTTGAATCAAATGAATATATATAATTTATTCTGAATCAACTGATTTGGAATACATTATGTACATTCCAGATTAGATGATTCAGAATGCAAACATGAATTTGGCAATTGTATTATGAATGAGTTGATTCAGAATACATTATGTACATTCCGTATGAAATGACCCAAAATTCTAAAAAAATTGTATTCTGAAAACTGACTCATCTAAAACTATAATTTTTTGTGTTACGGATTGGTTGATTAAGAATACTGTAAATCAATCTTGAATACCAAGAATGACGTGCATGGAACACTCCAAATCAATCCTAATAAACAAGAAACACCAAGAAAATTATACCTGAACGAAATTACATTTGTCCCTTCTAAATAACACTTATATAAATAAACAATACCCTAGAGACTTGCAAGAACATCCAATGATGAGGATATACAATAGAGCACAATGTGACAGTTGATGTTTGATACACAATAGGAGAAGCAAGATCATGCACAAATACACAACAAAACATTAGAAAAAAAAAAGTTCAAGAGTTTAAAAATCAAATAATGGTAAGGGTATGTTGGGTTTTCCAAAATATCGTAAACACTGAGGAGATGTGAGTAACGAATGAGAGGGTGCTAAAGGAAATTGTCTTAAGTGATCGGTCAAACTTCACCGGATACAACTTAATCAAATTTAATTACTTACATAGTTTTGGGCATGTTTTAACACCTCTATATTGTTATTTGCACCCTAAAAGAGTTAATATATTTTTTAAAATTTTGAAACATTCTTACTACCTTTTAATCTAAGATTCCAAAACTTTTACCCATACTTTAGCCACAACTCCTTTCCTTCTTTCCTCTCCTTTCCTTCTTCCCTCTTCTTTCCCCTATATGCTCACTCTCATCGTACAACTGCTGTAAAACCTCCCTCTACGACAACACCACTTCCCAACAACATTCTAACCACCATTTATAATGTCCCTTTTGCGACACACAATGGATACGCCTTTAATCCATATTTTATTTCCTGCCATTTTTTATTCTAATCAATTGATTCAAAACTTATTCTTTGTAGGACTTTGAAATCAATTGACCCGTAATTAACTTTCAACTTTTATGTTATTTAAATCACATAATTTAGAATTTATTTTGGTATATGTTTTGAATAAATTAATCTAGAATTGAATATTGATTTTGTTTTAGTACAAAATTTAAATTTTTACATGTTTCGGATAAACTAATGAAAAAAAAAAAGATATTTTGGTATTTTTTTTTGGAAGTGCAAATAGAAATTATAAAATGTTAAAAGAAATTACCATAATTTTAGGTGACAAATTTTAAAATTTTAACCCAAGATCCAAATAAGATATAACTTATTTTTATAAACTACTTCAAGTAGTTATAAAATATGCTACCTTATAAGCTACTATATTTTTTCCTTTTTTTTTCATTTTTATTTTCTTTAGTTTTTCTTGATATATTTTTATCTTTTTAATTCAATAGTTAACTAAATTAAGCTCAACGATGACTTTGAAAAAACAAAAGATGCATGTTCATGATACATGCATTGCATAATCAAATGGAATGTACATGACTTCACTAATTAACATATCAAGAGGATTTTATCCCACTTGGATAGGTTATCTTTAACCATTCAAATCTTACTCATGTACCATGGCATCATTTCGTCCATATTTCACACACAAACATCATATGCATTAGATTAAATTAAGAATTGTAGTTGTATTCATATGTAATGAGATAACATTCTCAATTAATACATTTCATTCGCAAATCTCTTTGTAAGAATAAAGTCTGTTACAAACTTTAACTACAAAAAGTTTAGTAGCTATGTTATAACTAATTAATGAATTATGTATTAGTTGTCAACATTATTTTTTTTAGTTAAAAAATTTAATATTACTATAAATTAATTAAGAATAGCTACAATTTTTTAAAAATTAACTAAAAATTCATTAGAATTGTTCTTCTTAGTTAATTTTTATTTTTTGTAAAAGAAAATTTATTTAGTAATTACAGGATTCTCACATGTCAAAAAATATGAAAGTGAAGAATTTTCAAAGATTATATATAAATAGACAGCTTACAAAAATCTTCCCACAAGCTACTTGTTAATTTTTTCTAGTTAATTTTTCCTAATTAATTAGTTACTTATTTTTTGCTGCTAGAGATTATATAAATTAGCTACTAACTTTTTTAGTTAATTTAAAGTTTTATTGTTGGGTGTTACACATATTCAACAACTAATTCTCGCTGATAAAAATAATAAATTCAACAACTAATACAGTTGCAAAGAAAATACATCTTAGTTAAATATTTAACAATTAATTCAATAATTACTAAATTCATTAATTAACTTAATCTTCCCTTTTCCACAAACGATCCTGGAATCTCTGGACCACACGTCCCTCTCCAATCCAATATCATAAAATATTTTGCAAGGTTACAAAATATTAATATAACTGTATTGACGTAATTCGTTGGAACTTATATACCCTAAAATACTATTTATAAGGCATTTACTGCTTAGTTTTTCTGATGTACAAAATTTTATGCCTCATTTATTTGTTTTATTTCCTTGGTCATATGCATACTTTGTCAAAATACGATGTCAACCTGGTACCAACTTGTTATTTTTTTATTGAACTGGTCCAACTTGATTGATTAATGCATGTTAAGAAATTATCACATGGGGTATATATATAGTACATTACATATATTCTATTTATATTTTTATAATATGCAGAGATAATCCTGTTCGAGGGTAAAACAGCTATGACCATTAAAATTCTCCTTCTAATTATTTAATTCAACTACGTATCAACACTATATGAATTTTCAAAATTTTCTGTAAATTTTAATTGCAAAAAATATAGTAATTATTTTAAAGCTAATTAATTATGTATTAATTAACTACCAATATAATTTTTTGATTAAAATTTAATATTATTATAATTTTTTTATCGGTAAATATTAATTGTTATGTATTAGTTTTATTAGTGAAGAATTCAAAGTCAACATCTTTCTCTTTTTATATAAACTCTGTCCTAAACGAATCTTATAACACTTATATTATTACAAATTAGAATAATTGTAATCTTTAAAATTAACTAGAATTATTTTCTAATTAATTAGATACTTATCTTGGATGTAAACCCTTTATCTCCAATTCATGTTCATATACTCCCTGCAAATAAAAATATGGTTATATTATTTAATAAGATATAAAAGATAACAAATTAAAAAACTTAAGTGTGATTCATTAAATAATATGAAAAATTTTAATTGTAAGAAGGTGATCGGAGACACCAAATAGGGATATAGGATTTTTATGCACTTATCTCATGTTATTGTTAATCCCAAACTAAACACTTGTTAAGCCAAAACACTATCACACTAGCTCAGTTTAGATGATGTTTGATTTGAAAAAATATTTTTTATTTTTATTTTTTGAAAACTATTTTCATTTTTAAGTTTTCAACATTCAGAAAATATATTTGTTTTTATTTGATTTTTTTTATTTTAAAAAAAATAATATTGTTAAATTTAATCAATTTTAGCAAAAATATTATAAATTATCTATATATATAGTTTAAAATACATTTATATATTACTTTTATATAATTAAAATATTGTTATTAAGTTTTCACATAATATTAACTTTTGAAAATATTAAAAACAACTTTTTTTTTTCTATTTTCAGTTGTTTTTTAAATTATAACTAAACATATTTTCTCTATTATTTTTTATTTTCTCTAAAAATGAATACAGATAATTTTCAGAAAAACACACACCTAATATATGCATTAGGTGGACATTACATATTCTATAAAAGAGCTTAACATGTAATCTCAAATTGCATCTAAAGCTAGTCAACAAGATCAATAATTAAGAGAGAGACTTCATAATCATAACCAATGGGTTGTGAGGGCAATGATAACCCTAAGCTTCCTGTTCTAGATTTCAGCATAGAAAATATGAAGCCAGGGACCAATTCCTGGTTTTCAACATGCAAAAGAGTGCGCCAAGCATTTGAAGAGTATGGTTGCTTTGTGGCTATGTATGATAAGGGTGGTGATGAGGTGCTACAAAAGGGTGTGTTTGGTTCCATCAAGGAACTGTTTGATCTTCCAACACAAACCAAACAAAGAAACATATATGAGGGCATGCCCTTGAAAAGCTATGTTGGACAGCACCCCAAAATTCCTCTCCATGAAAGCATGGGGATAGATGAGGGCACAACTCTAGAGGGAATTCAGAGTTTTGCTAAAAAAATATGGCCTATGGGGAATGATCAATTCTGGTACATACTATAGTTTTTTTTTTTATTGGTAAAATATTAATAATGTTAGTTTATTAGTTTTTATTAATACTGTGATTTTTTTTATCCCTTTAGTCCTTATCAACTGAATTAAATAATTTGCATGAGATGAATTTTTATCAAAATTTTAAGGATAACATGTGTTACATCCCTAAAAAATATTCAAATTATTAAATATATTGATCATGTAAATTTGTTTTTTCTATCTAATATTTAAATATATCACTTTTGGTCAAATAGTATTACTAATAATAAAAATATTGATTGACATAGTGTTTGGAGAATTAAAAGTGGTATATACTTTAAAATTAGAGACCAAACATACACAAAATTTTTGGAAAAAATATTTAACGTTTTAAGAATTTTTAGATATCTAAAACACATTTTACAAAATTTTTAATTATGTCTTTTAACTTGTTTTTCTAATTGAGTCCTTTTTATTTAATTTTGATTATTAAAAATTAAACAGAAACATCTCATTAGACGTGCAGGTAGGAGAGTGATGATTTTGAAATGCGTTGTAGTTAATTTTGTAAAGTATTAATTAAGTTTTTACTCTGTTGAAAAATTTCAGAAACAAAAACAAAAAAATGTTAACAGAGTGAAACAATTATTAGAGGCTTGCTAAAATATCTATCCCCTATCTATATCTCTTATGAGGTGTTTATGATTAATTTTTATAACAATAAATAAGTAAAAAATACAAATTGAAGACCAAATTCAAAAAAAAAAAGTTCAAATACTCAGTTAAAAATTTAGTAGAAGTTCAAGGAAGGATACCCCTAAATCAATTCAACCTTTTATTATTAAATACTAAAAGCTTACTTAGTATAACTCACTTAGTTAGTCAATGATGCAAGTTGAATTTATAGGAAAAGACCCAAATTTGATATAAGAGAATATATTCTTAGAAAGAAGTGTAGGATCTTAATATGATTAAACTCCAAGATGAGTGGTTACTATTGTTGTTAATAAAAAAATATTAAATACTAAAATATTTTTATTACCCTTTTTGTGGATTTTATGTAGTAAATATATATTGGAGTATGCAAAGCTAGCTGAAGAATTGGATCAGATGGTAGCCAAAATGTTATTTGAAAGCTATGGTCTATTGGAGCACTATGAAGCATATCAAGGGTCTACAAAATATCTGCTTAGACTTTTGGCACACAAAGCACCAGAACAGGTGGAGCCTCAGCTAGGTTTTGTGGCTCACACTGACAAGAGCTTCACCACAATTCTTCACCAAAATCATGTCAATGGTCTCATGGTGGAGACAAAGAATGGTAAATGGATTGATGTTGATTTCTCTTCACCCACTTCCTTTGTTGTCATGGCTGGTGATGCACTCATGGTGAGAATAAATTAATTTCTTCTACTTTATGGCTTAGTTTTCAGGACATGTTAGGTTTAAATTTATAATATTTATTTTTCTCTTGTTTCTTTATGCTTGGAGCATGCTTTAGTTAAGTTATTTAAAGTTATGTTTTTTAAACTGGATTGGTGATCCAATCAGTAAAGACGCTAGTTCACGGTTTATTAGTTTAATAATTATTGAACCAGTGATTGAACTGGTATTAATAAAATAATATTTTTTATTATTAATGTATTATAATAATAAAAATTATAAAAAACTGTATTAAAGTTGTAATTATAAACGGATAAAAGCAATTTTACTAAATACACCTTCATATTGCTAAGTTAAACCCATTTTTATTAATTTTTCAATTAAAAATAGGCTAATTTAGGAAAATAATTTCTTTTAAAAAAAAATACAAATCGGTTGAACCATCGGTTTTAATGGTTCTTGATCAATTTTTCAGATTTAATACTGATTTTTTATTTTACTAGTTTTCAGGATTGACTGAATTAGTTACCAAATCGAATCATCGGTTTTTTTGTCGAACTAGCCATTCCGGTTTTAATAGCATAAATTTAAAGTGAAACAAGACAAAAATAATTGTTATTTTTTAATTTAGTAGAAAGATAAGGGGATTAGTAGGTTATATCGAAGTGCATGTTTATTTTATCTAGAGCGATATTATTTTCATGATGTTACTTTTCCATAACTTTTTTTTCTTCTATTATATCTCATTATTACATTACTTATTTGATGTTATAATTCTCTAGCTGTGGCGCGTCTCCTTTACCTCCTTTTTTTATTAAAGTACTTATTTGCGCCAAATTTATTTTTATATTTTAATTGAAATATTTTCGAATAGAGAGAAGGGAGTGACATCTTGAATTTTCAAGTTTAATTAGTAGTTTTAAATACGGAGTCCTATGTATTAACTTATTTGTTTGGTTAATCTCTTTCATTTCATAATTATTATAAATGAAAGGTTCGTAGATCTCCATTCTTCTCTCAAAAGTCTATTAAATAACTCATCTACAAGGGATGTGGCACCATAGGAGGTGTGAGACAAATTATAGAAGTGTGAAATAGATATTTGTAAAGTAACCAAGTAAACTTTTAAAATATAATAAGAATAAAAAAAATTAACTTTAGGATATTTGTAAATTCAAGAGTTTGTATGACTTTGAGAAATTAAATTTCACATTCTTCTTTTTTGCTTGCTAGTGATTAATAAACTCAGATATGTTACAAAATTGTTGATGAATTGATAGACCTATTTGTTGGTTTATATAGGCATGGAGCAACGACAGAATACAGTCCCCAAATCACAAGGTTTTGATGAATGGGAATGAAACAAGGTACTCTCTTGGTCTTTTTGCCTTTCACAAAGGAATTGTCAAAGTTCCTCAAGAGCTAATTGATGAAGAACACCCTTTACAATATAAGCCATTTGATCATCTTGCATTACTCAACTTCACTTACAGTGCTAATATGAAAGCCTATTGTGGTGTGTGACAAGCTTGCCTAGGGTTAAACTTTCACCAAAGTGTGTCAATATGTTTCATATACACATCGAAAGTGAAACCCTAATGACCCTCTCTTTAGACAAAAAATATTTTTCTCTAGTTATTAAAAATAATCAAGAGAAGAGAGAAAGACTCATGGAGTATGTGAAACCCACTTACATAAGTGGATCTCACACACCCCATGAGTCGTTATCTCTTTTTATTGAAAATTTTCAATAATCAGAGAAGATCCACACCTTTTTTAGACACTCTCTTTATCAATCTTATTCGATATTTTTTACTCAAAATAATTAGATGGTTGGAAATAGCTTCCCTAGACTTCGGTTCTCGTGTGAGATTTTAATATTTGGTCTATTACGTATGTTGGAGATTTGGTTTGTATTAAGTGTTGTCCAAATAATATTTGCAGAATGGTTATCATCGTAAAATCCATGTATATATTGGTTTTTAATTAATGGAAGAGAATCGATATTTGGATGCAGCAAGGGATAGAAAATTCGACAACCTGAAAAAAAAAGAAGAAGGATGATTATCAAAATTTTGTTGCAGACAAAATTAGGTGTACCATATATTACTTTCTAAGATTTGTAAATATACTTCCTATATACTTTTTTGTCATTTTCAAATGACATTTTATTAATATTCTCCTAATCCTTATACCATCAATTTTCTTAATTAGTGTGCTGCTAATTAACATGGGTATGACTAAAGAAGTGTACTTTAGTTACCATGTTAGATTAATGATCAGTCATGTATGGTTTTAGAATTAAAAAATTAAAGTCAGTCGCAGTATTATAAAAATCGGCATGGGCATTCACCTGACCAAGACAATTAGTTAATGTGTCAGTTAATGGTTGAATTTGGTAGGTCATTGGGTTGAACCAGTTAATATATACTAAAGTTATAAAAAATAAAATATTCAAAACTATGATGGTTAAATTCTAGTTTTAACTCGTCCGAGTTTACGAAGGCAAAAGATATTAAAATGTATATAAACTCGTTTTATTTTGAACTCGAGGTAGCTAAGTGATAAACTTGGTAAAACATAAAACATTATTAGTGTTTTTAAGATTGTGTAATATTTTTTACTATATTTATGTTATAATGACACTTTGTTATTTTGAGGTAGGATTTTGCTCCTTTAATATTTATAAATGATGTTTACTTAAGAAAAAATTATGATATTTTGTTACTGTGATTATTACAAATAATTTTTATTTATGAGTAATATGAAATTTTTTTATTACAAGATGAGAGTTATGATCAAAATGAGAGTTTTTAGCTTAGGACACGAACAAAAGTTAGTTTTTAATACTTTTATTAATAAGAGATAAACTCTTAGTTTAGAGACTCTCAACGCGTTTATCTAAACTTTCAAATTTTATTGATAATAACATAATGTGATTAGTCCATACTTTAAATTTAGGTTTAGCAGATGACTTCTTTAAAACTGTGTATAAATTATTTATAAGTTCTAATAATCAGGCATGAAAGCTTATATAAAATATTGTTTGAATATCAAAATTTATCTAATTAATTAAATTTTTACTTATAGTTACTAAGTGTTTGTTTACAATAATTTTATAAAATTGTTTTTAATATTTTAGTATTTAAAAACTAAAAAACTTGTTTTATTAGTATTTTCTTAAAACAATTTTCAAAAGCAATTTTTTTGTTTTTTAGGTTTTAAAAACTAGAAAAGAAGAACAACTATAAGTAGTTTTGCTTTCGAGTTTTTTGTTTTTGTTTTGAAAACTCAAAATAGAATGAAAATATGTTGTTTTTTACTTTTCATTAAAAACATTTTCGTAAATATGAATAAGTTTTTTCATTTTCACATTTTAATTTTTTTTTTCAAATAACACTTACCAAACAAGTTTTTTTTTTCTCTTTATCTAGAAAATAGTTTTTGAAAACTTTTTTCAAAAACTAAAAAGTAGAACCAAATCAATCAAGCCCTAATTAATTATGAGTTTAATTCTTATGCACTGACCGTATAAAATAGTTTTAACATTTAATCATGACCTTTCATTTATATGACTTTAAAGTATTACTTGATAAAGTTAACAAACTTATCGTATATTAAGAGTTATGATTGAATATGTAAAACTTTTCATACTGGCAGTGCATATAAGTCTTTAATTTTTTCATTAATTATTATGATTAAGTGGTAAGTTAAATTTGTAGAATAACTTTCAACTCTTGGGTGTCATTTTTAAAAAATACTCGACAAACTGGGTCAACTCGATTCAACCATATCAGTTGGTCAATTCATCTAGGCAAACTTGATCAGGCCTATTGGGACAAATTAGTTGGGTCGAATCAATTTTAATTAACTATGCATAGACCATTTTAACCATACCATTGGCATGAAATATTCATTGACTTTATCGATGACTAACCTCCATTAAAGAACTTGTTGATCACCTTTAATGGTCTTTTCTTCTAATCACATTTTTTTTTATACATAAGATTCAAACTCGAGACCTTATTTAAGGGATTGAGTACAGTACCGTTCAGACCAATAACTTGTATATACTTAGTTCCATTAATTTCAACTAATTTAAAGAACTCATTGCAGTACCATTCGGACCAATGACTTGTGCATAATTGATTAAATCCAAACACGACCGATTATGTATCCAAAATTTAATCAAATAAGCAGCTATATAATTCTAACAAATTGAATCCAATCTTAATCTAATTAGTTTTGTGCTTCTTTTATGATAAGATTGAATAAAAATTAGATGTGTGAATAACAACAGGTGATTGTAGAAAAGGGTGTGATAACTTATAATATTGTTCTTGGGTTATTGTTTAATTAATTCTTTTTCTTTTGACTTTTTTTCGCAATACATATGAGGAATATTAAATATAAATATTAATTAATAAAATAAAAAATCTTACCGTATATCAATAGTTATAATTAAATATCAATCTAAAATGTTTTATACTACCACGAATCAATCATTTTCTTATAAAAACAAGTGTCTTGCAACCTGAAATATGTAAAACCAACCTTTTTTTATAAGCTGTGAAACCAATTGTATGCTGTGAAAGTTTTTAAAATTAATGTAAAATTGTAAAATTCTAATTTATGAAGTCTTATATAAAACGTTCAGCTAAGGTTCGTCCCGTTGGCTGCGGACTGACCCGTAAGCACACTTTCTAAATTTTGTTTTTAATTTTTTTAAACCCAACATTATTTTTACTAGCTCCAAAAAATATCAAAATAAAAATATTTTAATAAAATTAATCTAAAAATCAAACTAATAAATTAAATAATATAATTAACACCAAACATATAAATATATAATATGAAAGCTGTTAATATCAAAATCACAAAATCAAAATGTTTAAAATTTGTATTGTTACTTGGTATGTGCGTTATTAATATCTGAAATTTGTTCTTAATATCTGAAATGGAAGATGTGAAGTTTGTAGAGAACTTAGCCACGTTTGAAGTGAAAAGTTCCAGATTTGATGGAGAAAAAATGGAGTTTCAAAAGAAAAGGTACGTGACGTTCGCGAATCCAAAATGGAGAAAAAATGAAGTGAAAAATATGTTGTTATACACGGAGCCACTCACGCACTACACACATAATATTTTAATAAATAATAATAAGTTTTGATTTTAATTTTAATTTTTAATTTAAATAAATTTATAATTATAAATTCCTAAATTATCATAATTTTTATTTTTAATTGATTAATTATATTTTATATTTATAATATATTAATATAGAAATTATTATTAATAATTTAAATTGTTTAATTTATTATTTTTAGCCGACAGGCCAGCCTGCCCCACCTCATCCTTGGCCCGACAAGTTGGTTGGGCTAGGTGGAACAGGTTGACGGACCAAAATGTACACTCCGTCCTGCCAATATTGTGGTGGGCCAAACCCGTTTTGCCACCCGTAGACTTTTTTATACTACATAATGTAAATATTGTAGTCGTAATTACTTGGCTTGTAGTTTAGTTAGTCACACTTAAGGCTTTTCACCCTCCCTGATAGTGTATTATGTGAGGATCAAACTCAAATTCTTCTTCACAAACTTTAGCGTGTATTGTCAATTGAGTTACACCCAACTCCCCTCCTTCCTTAACTAAGTCACCTTATATCTAGTAGAGGTCAAATTATATGTAACGAAATTACTATATTTGAAAGTAATATTTAACTAAAATAATATTTAAATTAAAAATTTTGAGTAGCTTAATATCTGTAAATTATTGTTTGACTAAATTAATATTAGAAATAAATATTTTGATGAAAAATATAAATTGAAAATTTACTATAATATAGTTTAAAGAAATTTTTTACTATAATAATTTTTAAACATGAAAATTAAATAGTTGAGGGTTAAAAATATACTTAAATAAATGACTATATTTGACTAAGAAATATTTAAGTTAAAAATTTTGACTAGATTAACATTTTCAACTTAATGTTTGACTAAATTAATATTGGAAATGCATATTTTATTTGAAAAAGTTTTAAATTAATCTGACCCAAAGTGATTGAGTTGAACTTTTTTTTTAGATTGGGTAAACTCAACTCAATCAAACTCAATCTACCGTGGGTTGGGTGACAGGTTCACTGAGTTGAACCCGAGACCTAACCCAACTCAACCCAATAATTATATCATATTATATTATTATTTATTATTTTAAATTAAAATATCTTTAATAGTTTAATTTATAATAATTTCTAAAGATATTGTTGATTGACTAAGCATGTTTCTAAAGTTACAATAATAATATGTTCTGAACATGTTACTGATTACTGTAAAAATATGTTATGTTAAAGACTAGACGCATGAGTATGTGGCTTCCTACCCCGTACCTGAACCCGTACCCCTCTTGTTATAATTTTAATAATTATATAATAAGCTTAAGATTATATATTTAATTAAAAAATTGATTCTTAAATTTTAATTTATAATTTCTTGTTATTAATTATTCTTTATATGCTTTTTAAATTAAAATATAATTAATAACTTAATATATAATTTATTTAATAATAAATAAGTAAACTTAAATTGTAAAAAAATATAATGGGTACAAAAATTGAAGATTGAGGGGTTAGGGTTAAGGAGAAGATAATTATTCACAAGTACAAAAATGTGTTCTCTATCAGTAATTCTTTAATTATGTTAACTAGAAAAAAATGAAAAATGACTATAAAAGTGAATGAGGAACTAATTTTTTTTTTTAATTTGGAGGAATAAAAGTGATTTTTGGTGAAATTTTAGGAAAAAAACTTATTTAATTAAGCATAATAAAATTTAGTTATATTTAAATTAACAGTTACTAAATTAATATTTTTAAATAAATTTTTTATCATAATAAAATTTAAAAACAAATAAAACTATTATAAGCTTAATATTAGGTATATATAAGTAATTCTATACCAGCAATGGTTGATGAAAACTTTAGAATACTGAAAACAAAACAGCAGAAAATTAAGATGGGAGAGAAGAAAGTTTTGGCTCTATTCATGCTTGTTATCACATATGGTTTGGCAATAACAACATTTACTGCATGTGAAAGTGCTCCTCCTCCAGCAATCTTTGGTCCAACGTGTGGAGGGTATGATAAGTTTGTTGACTATTGTTTCTTAGATTTGATTCAAGGTGTTGTAACTCCAAAACCTGGTTGCTGTAGAGAAGCAAAAGTGGCATTTCAAAGAGCCAATAATCCTCAGGCTATAGCTGATTTTTGTGAGTGTTTGTCAAATGCTGGACCATATTTTGGGTTTCAAACAAAGACTTTACTGCACATTCCAGCAGCCTGCAATATTAAACCTTCTTTTCCTTTTGATAAGAAATGTTATATATGGGATTAGTTAATGTAATTATATATAAGAGTTTAATTGGTATACACTGTCAGTATAAAAGAATTTTTCCATTAATATTCAATTATGACTTTTCATTTATGTGACTTTTAAAGTACTAATGAGTAAAGTCAACAAATGTACCATGAAGAGCTGTGATTGAATGTCAGTGTAAAAATATTTACCGTAACAGTGTATACCAATTAAACTCAATAAATATTTAATAAAATTAGATAGTTTATGTTCTTAGAAACGATTTATATACTATGTCATTATTAATCTGAATATTATATAGGCTAAATTATAATTTGTGTTAATTGTCTTCCTTCTTTCTTTTTTTCACACATTTTACTCTTCCAATTTAAGATTGTATATATTTTGTTCATACTTTAAATTGAAACCGTTGACGTAACACATTTACTTACAAATAAAAAAGAAATGTTATGGTTGTTAGTAAGGTTAATATTTGATCAAAATAATATTTAAGTTAAAAATTGAGTAGCTTAATATTTTTAAATTATGTTTTGACTAAATTAATATTGAAAATAAATATTTTGATAAAAATTATAAATTAATTATTGATTATAACAATAGTTTGAAAGAAACTTTTTAGTATAATAATTTTTAAACATAAAAAATAAATAGCTGAGGGTTAAAAACATACTTAAATAAATGACTATATTTAAGTTAAAATTTTGACTAGATGAATATTTTCAAATTAATGTTTGACTAATTAATATTGGAAATGAATATTTTTTTTTAAAAAAGCCTTTAAATTAACAATTGACTATAAAAATATTTTTAAATAAATGTTATATTGGAAATGAATATTTTGTTTTAAAAATCCTTGAAATTAACAATTGACTATAACAATATTTTTAAATAAATGTTTGGCTATTGTAATATTTAAACATAAATAATAAATGTTTTACTATGTGTAACTATATTTTTAATTTTCTATATTTGAAACTGAGATATTATTAAAATAATATTTTTGTTAAATTTTTTGACTAGGTTAATATTTTTAAATTAATGTTTGAGTAACTTTTTTAGAATAAACAAATGTTAGTTGTTAGTTAATTTTGTTCTTGAAAATATTCGAACGGACGACCTCTATTAGTAATATAGACCATGTAAATATAACATATAGATTTTAGTTAATAAATATAAATTATATTTAATATGTTTCGTTAATTATTAAATTTTTATTATATAAAAAAATAATTTTACTATATCTTAATATTCTTAAATATATTTGAATATATTATAAAATAGTTTTAAATTACTTTAATAAAATATGTTAAATGTTTTAATTTTTCAAAAAGTTATCTTATTAAATAATATTCAATATAAAATAAACTTAAATTACTTTAAAAAAATATCTTGAATTAAAGTTTTTAATTTATTTACCATATAAAAGATAGTATCATTCACATGATCAAGAAATTGTGTTTTATTAATATTTATAGATTTTATTCATGCACAAATTTTATTTGATAAAAAAAATCATGTATCGTAAGTGAGAGTAGTATACAACTTGATAGGTTGGAAGACATTAATTTTAGTCTATTATCCAAGAAAAAAAATATAATATATAGATGTTGGTTTATAAAATATAAATTTTATACTTAATACAACTGCATTTTAAAGAGTTAAAATTTTTTAATAAGATATCTTTAGCATATAGATGTTAATTAATAAAATATTTTTAAATATATTTTAAGATATTACAAAATAATTTGAAATTAATTTAATAAAAATATGTTAAATATTTTTAATTTTTTCTAAAAATTATCTTGTTAAATATATTTAATATAAAGGTAAATTTAAATTATTTTAACAAAAGTATCTTAAATTAATTTTTTTAATTTATTTATAGTATAAAAGATAGTATTATTTACAAGATAAAAAAATTGTGTTTTATTAATATTTATAAATATATAAAATAATTTGTGATTTATATTATTTTATATTTAAAAATCATAACAAATATCATTATTATTAAAAGCAAAGAACATATTTATTCAATTTTTATTATATATATATATATATATATATATATATATATATATATATATATATATATATATATATATATATATATATATATATATATATATGCTAAATATACTGAAGAAATAAATTATCTTATTGGTATTTGTATTTCAATCTAAAGACAAGAGTTCAAGCTCCATGTTTTAAAAATCATAAGGCCACCAATGTCAATGGGAAGTGTGCAAAGTTGTATTTAAAATAATTATAGTATATTTTAATAATATAAATTAATTATATATTTAAATTATAATTTATTATAATATATATTTAAATTATAAATTTTTATCATTACATATTTAAATTATAATTTATTATAATATATATTTAAATTATAATTTTTATAATTATATATTTATATTATAAATTATTATAATTACATTAATTAATAAAGGAGAGAAAAATGAAAGAAATAGGTGATATAATGTAATGAGGGAGAATTAATGGAGAACCATGCATTAATTAATAAAGAGTAAACATACAAAAGTAGCAAGTAACTGAACTTTTTTTAAAAAGTTTGTAACTCTTAAAAAACCAACTAAATTTTTTGTTATTCTAACCTAATTGCAACCGTTTCAACTGCCATTTCATGGAGTTGAAATGATAAACATATTCAAAACGTCAATTGATCTAGTTGATTCCTACTTGAATATGAAAAGAATTCAAACCCCTAATTAATAATTTTTAAATTATGTTGGACTAAAAAATGATTTGAAATTAATAGTTAGCTAAAATAACATTTAAACTATCAGTTGACTAAATCAATATATAAGTAATGCTATGCAAGCAATTATTGATCACAACTTTACAATATTGAAAGCAAAACAGCACCAAATTAAGATGGGAGAGAAGAAAGTTTTGGCCCTAGTCATGCTTGGTATCACATATGGTTTGGCAATAAAAACATTCACTGCATGTGAAAGTCCTCCTCCAACTGGTCTTATTAATCCAAAGTGCGCAGGGTATGATCCCTTTATTGACATATGTTGGGTTGATTTTATTGAAGGTTCTGTAACTCCATGACCTGGTTGCTGTAAAGAAGCAACAGTGGCATTTCAAAGAGCCAATAATCCTCAGGCTATAGCTAATTTTTGTGAGTGTTTTTCATATATGGGTGCACCATATTTTGGGGTTCAAACACAGACTATAATACACCTTCCAGCAGCCTCCAATATTAAACCTTCCTTTCCTTTTGATAAGAAATGTTATACATGGAATTAGTTTGTGTAATTATATACACCGATGATATCTAATTATATTTCTTATTTTATGATACGTTTGTTTACTTTATTTATTAATGTTTTAAAATTCATATAAGTTAAGAGATATTATTGAACATCAGTTTAAAATTTGTCTATACCAATTAAATTCCTATAAATAAGATAGTATGTTCTGTAAAACAAGTTTTACAATAATATTTATTCATAAGTTTAGTTTTTATTTATTGATTTTATTAATTAATATGTTAAAAGTCATATAAATGATAGTAATTAAATTTTTTTTTTTATATAAGTGCATACTAATTAAATTTTATAAATAAATATTTAAATAAAAATAGATAGTTTATGTTTTTAGAAAGGATTTATATATGATGCCGCCATTATTAATCTGAATATTATGTAACTAAGTATCAACCAGCAGTGGCTAGCTATAGGTGATTTCATATGGGGACATAGTCTTTAAGCTCAACAGTTAAAACAAGGGTATTCGTACTGCCATTTTGTCCTATTCTTTATTTAAAATTAATCTGAACCAAAGTAAAAAATAAGTATAGTTTAGTTTTGTTGGATTTTTAATAAATAAAATAAAATAATTTTTCTTTGTGATTTTGTTTAATTTTATTTTGTGATTTAAAATTTTTATTATTAAATACTAAAAAGTATATCAAATAATTTTATTTTAAAAATTATAAAAAATTTATTTACTCCCAACAAAATTATATAAAAGTAATAACCAAAGTTAAAGTACAAACAATCAATTATTTAAACATTACATATTACTTGTTGTTAAATTTTATTTAATCAAATAGTTTTATTAAAATATTAATTCACCAACTAATATATATTACTTAAAAAATATCGTAAAAAACATAATTAAAAAATGAATTAAAAATTATGTTCCATAGAAAATTATAAACTAATGAATAATTATTGGTGGGGATAAATTGAATTAGTTTGACTTAGTCACTTCATAAGCATATACTTACCCAAAAATCTTCTCCAAATTATAAATAATTAGCTTGACTTAGTCACTTCATAAGCATATACTTACCATCGAACTAGCTTACAATTAAATAATTTTCAATTTACTTGCTAGTTTGGTTTAATTTTTAAAACTACGCTATTGATCTCCTAAGAAATACTAACACTTGTGCAAAAGAAGCATACTATCTGTAAAAATTATGGTTGGATCGACGAAGTCTAATAATTAGTTTACTAGTTTAATTATAGGTTAATATTTGTACTAGTCAAATGCATAAATACTCCAAATCATATATGAACCTGACTACCATAACATTTGTTTTGTGTCCTACCTTTTCACCAACCATGTCCATCTAATTTTAATAACACTATCCATAATTTAAGTTTCAACACTTCTACTGCATTTTGATTCTGAGCTACTTTGAAATTAGTTTAAATCAACAATGTGGAAGAACTTGAGGCAATGTTTTTTTTATTAACTAGGTTTCCTACGTGATTGTGAAACCTCTAAGGGAGAGTGTGAAATTTCATAAATGCTTTTTTGTGAACAACGTGTTTCCCACAAGGGTTGTGAAAATTGGAATGAAGGTGTGGTGTACCAGAAGAACTAGTTTTTCCTACTTAATGAATTTCCCACAGGTTTGTGGACATGCAAATAGCCATGTGGGCAACTTGTGAAAGAGATTTTCTTAATCAAGCACTTTCCTACAAGGTTGCCAATATTATAACATAGGTGTGGTCTATGTTAGGAACACTTTATCCACTTGACATATTATCTAAAGGGCTTTGGAAAACTACATGAGATGTGCAAAAAATGTTTTTTTATAAAACCAATATCTTTGAATTGTTTTTAAAATCAGTCCAATTTGAAGCGAATTATTTTAAAAACAATTTGGTTCAAACCAAATTGGTTTTAAAATAGTTTGATTAACTTTTATTGAACTAATTTAATTCAAAACTAGTTTGATTCGATTATATTCAAAACTAATTCAGTTCTAACTAATTTTCTATATACCTATAATTTTAAATTTCATATGAATTTTCTTGAGTGATGGTCAAAACTTTGTGTTTGTCTAATGAGCTTTTATGCACATAAATAAGGGATTCACTTAGTTAAAGAGTATGTATAAATGACTTATTATTCATTCCTATTATTTATTTATTTTTTAAATTTAATGATGATATTGGTGGAGATGAGAAGTTATGTACAAGGATCAATGCAAGAATAAAATCACAGTTAAAATGATATGTCGAACAATAAACCAAATTATTTATTATTATTTTTTTAAAACAAAAATGTCTCATGTTTTTATAAAAAAATAGCAAATATATATATATATATATATATATATATATATTATATCATCTAAAAAACATTCTTATAATTTGTTTTAGACCTCCAGTTTTTGGCACCTAAAAATAAATCACGATTTAATAAAATTTCAATTCATATGATATCAAATTTAAAATGTGTTTGGTTTGTCATTTCAGCTAGCTGAAAGCAGAATGGTAGTTGAAATTATTTTAGCTCCTGCTTAGCTAGCAAAAATCTAGGAGGAGCTATTAGTTTTTTTTAAAAAAGTTACTTCAAATAGCTTTTACAAAAGATCTCGTGTTTTCAGGTACTGGTTAGTTTTATTATTACATGTTTATCCTTAATTAATTAATGCATTGTTCCTCAGTAATTCTCTCTCATCATATTATACAACATCTCTCTCATTCATTTATCTATTCTTCATTAATGTAATTATAATAATTTATAATATAAATATATGATTATAGAAAATTATAATTTAAATATGTAATCTAAAATTTATATATTTAATTATGAAAATTATAATTTAAATTTTAATATAATAATTTATTATTTAAATCAGTAATTATATACATTTATAATTTAAATATGTTATTATAGAAATTTATAATTTAAATATATAATTATAATAATTTATAATTTAAAATATATAATTCATTTATATTATCAAAATATGTTATAATTATTTTAGATATCTTGCTGATCTAATGATTAATGATGTTCTTATTTTACAATTTTCAGCTAGTTGATAATCTAGTTTTACCAAATACTTACAACTAACTTTTTAACTAGTTTTATTAAACACACCCTTAATTAAGCTAAATACATATTTTGTTCATTTCATCCAAAAGAGTAACACACTGAATTATTTACCCAAATATAACAACATGTAGAACAAATTGTAAATACACTTCTAACTTTTATTAAATTATGTATAACTTTACTCTTTTTGTAGATTTGAAAATATTATATTAACATCCTCAAATTTTACACTAATACTCATTTAAAAGTGCAAAAGTAATGATAAAAAAATTCAACAAAGCATGTAATAATTACATTAAACTTTCACAGGTGGTGCTATAATTTACTCTAACATTATTATACACAAACTGATGTTGCCCACAAGAAAGCCACAAACCATTCCATTCAACTTCAAACAACTCAATTATTCCTTCACACATGATTCACGAATATAATTGTCTCAAATTAAATTCCACAATATGCTTTGATACGACTAGTAATTTTCACGGCTTCATCTGTGAAACGAAAACCAACATATGCATAATGGTCGAATGGCTTATAGCGTATTGGATGTTCCTCGTCAACTAAATCCTCTAATGTTTGCACCATGCTAGTGCCATATGAAAGTAACCCCAAGGAGTACCTTGTTACCTTTGATTTCAAGATCACACGATGTTCACAAGCTCTTATTCTTTCACTACTCCATACCTAGGTAAAGACATGAATTAATGCATTTGAAAATGTTCTGAATATTAATTACAACGTTTAACTAAAAAATACGAAGCACAAATAATACACTTCTAAGAAAAGGGTTACACCAACTTTCTTCTAGAAAATCTTTCTAGATTTATTAAAATTTTTTAGAAACCATCAATTTTATTGGTTCCTGCTGTTTTCAGAATGGCTAAATGAACCGATCTGAATTGTTTAAGTTCGGTCCATAAATTTTGCATTTTAAACTGTTAGTTTTGTAGTTTGATTAAGTTTTGTAGTTTGATTTTTAGTCCCACATTGCTAGTATTGTAAGATGGTGTTCTTCATTTTGCTATATAAGCAAACTTATGTAAGGTTTACGAATGCACCAAAACAAATACTTTTTAGTGTTGTTTATTTCTCTCTTCTCTTCTTTAGTGTCTTGCTCCCAACAAGTGTTATAAGAGCTCATTTCTTAGTATGCTCTGTGGTCGCAGCAGTGTCTGATCTTCTGCATCAGAAAAAATTTGGTTAGAGTAAATTTTCTTAGTATGTTATGTGGCTGCAGTTGTGTCTAATCTTCCACATCAGAAAAGATTTTTTCTCTTGTTCTTGGGGATCTCAGTCTAAAGAACTAGTGGGGACTTTTCTTCAAAAGCAGTAGGAACAATGGCAATGGACGAAGGCAAGATGAAGATTGAAAAGTTCGATGGTGCGGACTTTGGCTTTTGGAAAATGCAGATAGAAGATTATCTGTATCAGAAGAATATGTATCAACCACTCACAGGAAAGAAGCCAGAGGGTATGAAGGAGGAAGATTGGAGTCTCCTTGATAGACAAGCCCTTGGAGCCATTAGACTGACGTTATCCCGTAATGTTGCTTTCAACATTGAAAAAGAAAGGACGACAGCAGGTCTCATGAAGGCTCTTTTCAACATGTACGAGAAACCATTAACCTTAAACAAAGTTCACTTGATGAGGCAATTGTTCAATCTGCGGATGTCTGAAGATGCTTCAGTGGCACATCATCTCAATGAACTAAACATTGTTACAACCCAGTTGAGTTCAGTTGAGATTGAGTTCGATAAGGAAGTACGGGCTTTAATACTTTTGTCTTCCCTACCAGAAAGTTGGAATGCTACGGTCACGACTGTTAGTAGCTCATTGGGAAGCAATATGTTAAGATTTGATGATGTTCAAAATTTGATTCTCAGTGAAGAGATCTGGCGGAGAGAGTTGGGTGAACCATCAACCTCTTCAGTATTGCATACAGAGTAATACAGAGTCAAGAGGAAGAAGTTCAACCAAAGAAAGCGGACACGACAAATCAAAGGAGAGACGATCCAAGTCCAGAAATCATCGTAGTTCCCAAAACTCGAAGACGATCGAGTGTTGGAATTGTGGAAAAATCGGGCACTACAAAAACCAGTGCAGAAGTGCACAGAAGAGTCAAGAAGCAAAGGGCGAAGCAAACGTTTCCTCCACCTCAGGAAAAGATGAGGTGTTGATATGCTCTCTTGAAGATAACGAGGAGTCTTGGGTATTAGACTCTGGAGCATCTTTTCACGCTACCTCACAGACGGAACTATTCGAGAATTATGTTCCTGGAAACTTTGGTAAGGTTTACCTTGGTAATGAGCAGTCATGTGAGATTGTAGGTAAAGGTGCAATAAAGATTAAGTTAAACGGGTCTGTATGAGAATTGAAAAATTTCAGACATTTCCCGACCTGACTAAGAACTTAATCTCAGTGGGCCAGTTAGCCAGTGAAGGCTATACGACAATCTTCCACGGTGATGATTGAAAGATTTCAAAAGGTGCGATGACAATCACTCGAGGCAAAAAGAGTGGTACTCTTTACAAGACAGCAGAAGCATGTCATTTGATTGCAGTTGCAACAAATGAAAGTTCCAATCTATGGCACCAAAGACTTAGGCATATGAGTGAGAAAAGGATGAAGGTCATGCACTCAAAAGGAAAATTACCAGGTCTTCAGTCAGTAGAAATTGACATGTGTGAAGACTGTATACTTGGAAAGCAGAAGAGATTCAGCTTTCAGACAAGTAGAAAAACCCCAAAGAAAGAGAGGTTTGAGCTCATCCACTCTGATGTTTGGGGACCAACGACTGTCCCTTCTATTGGTGTGAAGCAATACTTCGTAACTTTTATTGATGATCACTCCAGAAAGGTATGAGTTTACTTTCTGAAACACAAGTCTGAAGTATTTGAAGCTTTCAAGATTTGGAAAGCTATGGTCGAAGGATTGAAGATTAAAAAGCTTAGATCCGACAATGGTGGTGAATATGTAGACCCCTGATTCAAGAAGTTTTGCTATGAGCACGAAATCAGAATGGAGAGAACCGTGCCAGGTATGCCTCAACACAATGGTGTAGCAGAGCGTATGAATCGAACGTTGACTGAAAGAGCCAGAAGCATGCGTGTGTAGTCAGGCCTACCAAAGCAATTCTGGGCAGAAGCAGTCAATACAACAGCTTACTTGATCAACCGAGGTCCATCGGTACCATTGGAACATAAAATACCAGAAAAGGTATGAAGCGGAAAAGAAGTAAAACTCTCACATCTTAGAGTTTTTGGGTGTACAACTTATGTGCACATTAGCGATCAAGGAATGAACAAACTTGATCCCAAATAAAAAAGATGCACTTTCATTGGTTATGGTGAAGATGAGTTTGGCTACCGTCTGTGGGATGATGGAAACAAAAAGATGATCCGCAGTAGAGACATGATCTTAAACAAAGGAGTCATGTACAAGGATAAGCATAATACAAGTGCCAACAATTCAAAACTGAGTGGGCCAACTTATGTAGAGGTGGATGATGCTGTAGAAAGTCCACCAGTTGAGAGTTCTCAATCAGAGGAAGTAATTGAATCAGGCAGAGAGCAACAATTTATTTCAATTCCTGAATTAAGAAGGTCTTCTCGAGTTTCTGTGCCTAATAGGAGATACATGAACTACATGTTGTTAACATATGAAGGAGAACCTGAAGACTATTTAGAAGCATGTCAAACCACAGATGTGAGCAAGTGGGAGCTTGCATGAAAGATGAAATGAAGTCTTTAATCTCAAATCAAACATGGGAACTAGCAAAGTTACCTATGGGAAAGAATGCACTTCACAACAAATGGGTGTATCGCGTGAAGGAGGAACACAATGGCTCCAAAAGATATAAAGCTCAACTAGTTGTAAAAGGATTCCAACAGAAGGAAGGAGTGAATTACACCGAGATATTTGCTCCAGTTGTGAAGCTCAATACTATCAGATATGTGTTAAGTATTGTTGCCAATGAAGAACTCTACCTAGAGCAATTGGATGTGAGGACTGCGTTTCTTCACGGAGATTTGGATGAAGAAATCTACATGCATCAACTTGAAAGTTTCTTAGAAAAAATGAAAAGAAAACATGGTGTGCAGATTAAAGAAGAACTTGTATGGTCTGAAATAAGATCCAAGACAGTGGTATAAGAACTTTGAGAGCTTCATGCACAAGGAAGGTTTTAAGAAGTGCAATGCTGACCATTGTTGTTTGTTCAAGAGGTACAACTCCAGTTATATCATTTTGCTACTTTATGTCGATGATATGTTAGTAGCAAGTTTAGATATGAGTGAGATCAGAAACTTGAAGCAACACTTGTCAAAAGAATTTGACATGAAAGATTTAGGACCAGCAAAGAAGATCCTAGGAATGAAAATCATGCGAGATAAGCAAAAGGGAACCTTGCAGTTATCTCAGACAGAGTACATCAACCGTGTTTTGCAAAGATTTAACATGGGCAATGCCAAACCAGTTAGCACACCTTTGGCTACTCATTTTCGTCTATCAAAAGACCAATCTCCTAAGACGGAAGAAGAAAAAGAATTAATGGCTGAAATTCCATATGCTTTAGCCATTGGAAGTCTGATGTACACGATGGTATGCACAAGACCAGACATTGGTTATGCAGTGGGAGTTGTAAGCAAGTTTATGTCAAATCCAGGTAAAGGTGAATTAAAAGTATAAGGCTACGTAGATGCAGACTTTGCTGGAGAAATTGATCATCGAAGAAGTACCACTGACTACATATTTACTGTTGGAACTACATCTGTTAGTTGGATGTCACAGATATAAAAGATCGTTGCTCTATCCACCATAGAGTCTGAGTATGTAGCAGTAACAGAAGCTAGCAAAGAATTAATATGACTTCAAGGATTGTTAACAGAGTTGGGATTCATCCAGGAAAAGAGTGTTTTGCACAGTGATAGTCAGAGTGCAATACATCTGGCTAAGAATTCAACATTTCACTCTAGAACGAAGCACATTGATCTCCG
The DNA here is from genome assembly GCA_037954015.1 of Psophocarpus tetragonolobus. NCBI lineage: Eukaryota > Viridiplantae > Streptophyta > Magnoliopsida > Fabales > Fabaceae > Psophocarpus > Psophocarpus tetragonolobus. Next base: position 47,474,405 of record CM075692.1, on the reverse strand, counting down.
TTATCACTTCACCAGATCTCTACTTGAGAATGAAATACTAATGTTGAAGAAGATACTAGGAAGTAAGAACCTAGCAGATATGTTGACAAAGGTTGTCACAACAGAGAAGTTGAGGCTTTGCAGTGTCTCAACTGACCTTCAAGAATGATTGATGATGAAGGCAACTACAATAAGTGATAATCAAACTCCAAGTGGGAGAATTGTTAGTTTTGTAGTTTGATTTTTAATCCCACATCTTAGTATTGTAAGATGGTGTTCTTCATTTTGCTATATAAGCAAGCTTATGTAAGATTTACAAATGTACCAAAATAAATACTTCTTAGTGTTGTTTATTTCTCTCTTCTCTCCTTTAGTGCTTTATTCCTAACATAAACAATACAGTTTGATTTGCAAAAATAAATGATTTTTTTAGAGTTTACATTTAACTCACAAAACTTGTGGATTTAAAGGACCATGGGTCCATGCGCACACACACACACACATATATATATATATAATTAAATAATTCTAATATTTTTTAAAGTAACTAAAATATAATATATTATACCAAAAATTATATCATCATTCATAATAATTTAAAACACTTAAGATTTTTTATACTATAAGTGTAACAAATCACAATTTACAATCAATCACACTTCTTCACTTACATGACTTTTAAAATATTAATTAATAAAGTTAACAAACTTACCATAAATAAAGAGTTGTAATGGAATGTTATTGTAAAATCTTTTACACTAAAAATGCATATTAATTAAACTCAAAAACAAATTAATAATCTAAATGACCATTTTCCCCATTAAATAGGGTGCTGGGCAAGCTTGTTAGTCCAGACTTCCTAAAAATTTGCAAATTTCATTAAACAAACTCAAATTATTTATATAATTATGATCCTTAAAAAAAATTCCAAAACCTACACCGACCTCAGAAACCCATGAACCCGATGTATATAACCATTCTTAACAGTTTCTATATATGAGAATTTTGCTGGCACTTCTCAACTTTTAAATATATTTTAGGCTACATGATAAATAAAAATCAAGCTTAACTATGAATTTAGTTCTGTTCTTGCTTTTTCAGTTTTGATTCCTATAAGTATTTTTTTGTTTATTTTTATTTTTTTAATTTTGGGTCTTTGTATGATATTTTTTAATTTGTTCATTTATAGATTATTAAATTTTTTACTTTTTTTATTTTTCTTCCCTAAAATAGCGAATTCACAAGTATTAAAAATTAAAAAAAATTAAGTATTAAGGGATTAAAATTAAAAAAAAAGTATTTTTAAGGAGAGGAAAAATGAATTAAAAAAGTAAAGTTGAAAAAACATAAACTTATAGAATAAAAAACTGCGAGGACTAAAATTATATTTAAGCCGATATTTTAAGTCCATTTGTTTAATTTTTTAAAAGAAAAATTACTTTTTAATAAAATAATAGGTGCAACAAAAAATCATCTGTTACAGAGAAAAATAGTGAAAAAGAGCAGAAGAAAGAAATAAATTGCTGAAAAACAATCATAAGTTATAATTTTTTAGTTTCTTAAACCCAACTTATTATGCAAAGAGCTTTAAAAAAAAAAGCTTATTGTACAAAAAATACTTTTTAAAATTTAAGCTGAACTCTCAAACATACATACAATTTATTTTTCGAAACAACTTAAAGGTTAATTCTTTCACATTTGTTATATGTTTAAGTAAACTTTTTATACTTAAAACCCTTTTTTTTTTTAATTAGCAAATCCTATATACTTTCTAAAGAAGTAATTTTTTAAGAAACACTATTTTACCATAAATGCATCACCAGCCAAGACACAAAACAAGGGTGAGGCATCAACACCAAACCATTCTCCATCCTTGGATTTAACTTCAAGGCCATGTACCCTTTGATGCAGTATGGTTGTGAAGGTTGAGTCTGTGTGAGTATTCACTCCCACGTTGCTCTCACCATTCTTAGGTATTGTGTATTTGTAGCTTCTAAATGCATAATTTGTTGATTTAAGGAATGACTCACATTTCACCTTGTCCACACCATAGCTATCAAACACCATTCTCTTCACGGTTTGATCTAGTTCTTGGAGTAACTTTGTATACTCGTTCACACTTTTACTGTTCAGATAAATAAAATGAGTTACCAAACCTTATTTATAGGATAATTAGTAATAGAGAATTCCTTGGGAAACTTTAAGAGAAACTCTCTTTTAGAAATTCTTATAATTCTTTATTCCTTGAAAATCATTAACTTTAATGGGTCATATAGTTTTTTTTTTTTGTTGATTTAGCTTTAAAACTTATTAAAATGGATGATTTTAAGAAAAAAAATTAACCGATCATAAGAAGTCATTAAAAGAGAGTTTTGATAGCACTCTTTGTAGTATAAAGAATAATGTTATCCACACTTAAAACATTCTATTTCTGACTTTATTTATGATTTATTGAAATTTGTTGAAAGTATCCAGATATGAGTATGTGGACTATGTTTCATGGATAAGCTTGTGAACCTTACAACTAGACTTTTGGTATTGTTTTTGTTTTCTACGACACTTTTACTCTTTTTTTTAAAGAGTAAATTATTTAAATAATCCTTTTAATTTAAATTTAGCTTTTTTTGTGTATTTCTCTTAAATCAATTGTACCCACAACTCATCTTTTTTTTTTCATCACATTAGTTTCTACTTTCTACAATTACAAACTCTTTTTCCCTATTTATTTCCATTATGTTATCTCTTCTCTTCACCTTATATAACTTGCAAATCCATTTAATTTAGAAGAGTTCTTTTTATTAGGCTTTATTTTATCATTGTATGAACTTTTTGCAAACTATATATCAGAGTAGGAAGTTTTGAAAAGTATTTATTAAAGTAGTTTTTTCCCATTTCGCTATTTTGTTTGTCTTATTTGAGTGGTGTTAACTGAGTTGACAAAACTAAGGACATATTTGAGTGGATTTAAAGTAGGGTTTTTTCCCGTTTAGCTATCATGTTAGGAAACCACTTTAATCTTTTGGTTTTCTTGTACAAGTGGCACCAATTCGTGTTAGGCTATTAGTGAAAATTTTCCCTAATTTAAACTGGTTCATGGTTGTTTTTTACTGTAGAAGTGCTACCTACTTAGGTTGCCTAAGTTGTGTAGATTTTTTTTTTTACACAATTAAACTAGTTGTACTAACTTTGTGTGGGCAACTCATTTAATTTTTTTCATTCTTGTAAGAGACACCAATTACTTCCCATATGTACATCAAACTTAGTATAGTTTGAAATAAAGTGAGGAAAAGAACAACTAATTTCAGTTTTTATCAAGAGGTTATCATTGCTTCTTTATTTTCTTTTTTTTTTTCTCAAGTTCAAAGGTTCTTTTATCTCTATTTTCTCTTAATTTTTCTAATACTCTTAAAAAATATTAAGAGAAACATGAACAAATAATATGCAATAATACAAAGACAATCATTTTGATTATCTATTACCTTAGAAGGAACAATTTTTTGGATTTTTTGTTGGACCAAGGGGATTTGCCCCCTCTCGGTCTAAAAAAGTTATGCAAATATATATATAATATGATAAAAAATATAGCTCCCCAACCCAAAGTTATGCCCTTTCATTGAAACCTACTCAACAAATTGAGTTTTAATTTGTCATACAATGTTTTATGAGTGACAATTGTATCAAAACAACACAACTCTCACAAGAAGGAAAAAATTAAACTAGTTACCCACATTGAGTTAGTATAGCTAGTTAAATTGTGGAAAAAAATTACACAATTGGTTTAACCTGAGTTGATGTTACTTTGTATGAGGCAGAAAATTAAACTAGTTGACAACATTGAGTTGACTCAACCAATTTAATTGAAAAAAAACTATGTACAAGTGGCCTAACTTGAATTGACATCACTTGTGCAGAAAAAGTAAGAAAAATAAATAATTGAAGTGATTGTTTACATTGAGTTGACACCACCACTACAAGACAAATATATCCTTGGTTGTGCCAACTCACATGATATTACTCAAATAGGACAAAAACAGTGAAACAAAAAAAAAACAAACATACTTTTGATAAATACTTTTCAAAACTCTCTACTTTAGTATATAGTTTATGAAAACTCCTTACAATGATAAAAAACAAAACTATTTTAATTACAAGTAGCTTATATAGGAGGCAATTTTGTTTGACCTGGTAAAGCTATATTAGTGACAAACTTCCCTTTGAGTGTTTAAATAATATTCATTTTATTAGAAAATTTGATGTTATAGTTACAAAGGTTGGATATTTTAATTACAAAAGTTAAGAGTAATATTTTAAATGTGTTATTATATTTCACGAAGGAACAAAAAATCCCACTTATTTTAATATATTTTTTCATTTTTTTAAAACATCATTTAAAAAAAATTATTTGGTACAAAGATAGACCAATTTATCCATTGACTTTGCAAATCTAACACAAATAAAAAAAAAAATGTTTATCAACAAACCAAACTTGTCTCACCCATATAAAATGTCATTTTATAAAACAGATTTGAACTTACCCACAAACCCACCTCTAAAACTACCAATTTTAATGTGTCCTACTTCAAAATCAAAAGAGAGACTAAAATTAAAAAGTGACATGCACAAAAAATTATGATTTTCAATAAACTTTAACAAAATAAAAAGTGTTTATTCAAAAGTACTAGAAGTAGAAAGAAATATGGTAGCAAATCAATAGTAATATACATACCACAAAGGTTCATTTCCTGCAATTGGCCACATAACTCTTGCGAATTTCTGACAATCAAAAAAGCTTGAAGGATTGTCAATGGCAAAAGACTCAAAGAGAGGGGAATAGGGTACTTGGCCAGTGTAGCCATGGTTTGGTTTCTCACTGGTTTTTCTCCTTTTTGTTTCCAATGGAAGATCAAAGAGTTCCTCCATTGCACAGAAAACTGAGTTCACAAGCTCTGGACCAACCTTATCGAATCGTGCAAGGAAACAACCATACTCCTCAAACCCTCTCCTCACAACTTCACATGCTTGAAGCCATGAATCAGTGCCAGGTTTCATGTTTTCAGTGGTGAAGTCAACCACAGAAAGAGGAGATTCATACACAGTTTTGGTTGCCATGTTTGAAATTTTGTCTTGTTAGTAAGTTACTTGTGGATCATGTATATATAAATATAACATATGATAAGTTAATCTTACCCGTACGTATATATTTATATAAAAATTTGGTCATTTTACAATCTTTTGCATTTTAGTCCTTTTTGTTAATTAACAATTTATCAGTTGTTTGATCGTGTTTACTTGTTATGTCATTTAATGAATCATTAAAAGATAAAACAAATTTATCAAAAGAAAAATTGTGGTTCACATGACGAATATTAATTAGAACAAGTTAAGGGAGAAACACAAGAATAAATGATTTTCATCCACTTAATTAAATAATATTTTGATCTTAGAGAAAAATTATATCCTTTTTGTTTTGATAGTTTAATTTTTTTTTAATATGATCCTTTGAATATTTTTTATTTGGTTTTAGTCCATATTGTTGTTAATAGGGAGTTTGTTTTTAGTCCTTACTTTTAAACAACAATGTTAATTAAGTGAGTTTTTTAGTTTAATAACTTACTATGATGTCGCGAAGTCTAAAGGGAATAATCATATATAATTGATCAAGATAAACTCAAAATAGCTTATATTATTAGATAAATTTATAAGTGATTAAAAATATATTTTACTTTAAAAATTATATTAATGGATATATTAATGAATTTTTGTATGGATCACATTAGATTTTTGTTTTGTGTTGGATTCCTAATACATTTTATATTTTGTTTTGAATCCTCTAAGCACTATCTAAACCTCTTTTAAAGTATTTAAGAAAAACTTAAGTGCTATCTAAAGTATTTTAGAGACCCAAAACAAAATGATATTAGGACTCAACGTGAATAAAAAATTATTAGATACTTATGCAAAATTTGAAAAGAATTCTAAAAAATACGTTTCTAATAATTTTTTTTTTGTTGTAAGAAGATGAAAGAAGAACTTTCTTAATAAATTTTATTTGAAAATTGTTATTGTAAATTGAAAATGAAAAAATTATCCATATTTGTGAAACGTTTAGCAAAAATCAATATGTTCTTTGTGTATTTTGAATTTTTAAAATAAACATGTAAAATTGAAAAATAAAATTACTTAGTATTTGTTCTCTTTTTCTAATTTTTAAAAATTAAAAATACAAAACTGTCTTTCAAAATTATTATAAGATAACACTAATCAAATGAAGTTTTTAGTTTTTAATTACTGAAAGATTAAAAACTTAAAACTTCAGCCAAACATGCCCTTAGCCGTTAGAGTCTTCAATTTCCTTTTCCTTTTCCCTTTGTTTCCTCGAATAAAACACACTCTACATAAATAATAATTGTCTGTTCTTATTAAAAGTAAATTAGAAGTAGAAAAAAAGAGAGAGAGTTCTAATAAGATTTCGTTAGTTAGAAAATCAATTGTTTAATGTTGCCAACTTGTACAAACAGGAATCCAAGTCCTAAACAATTTGTTAGATTCTTTGTTCTTTAGTAGAATTAAAATCTTTTTATCTGCCAAGATAATATTATTGTCGTATATTGGATATCTTTATCATTAATGGATGTAAAGTCATTCAAGAATCAAATATTAGTTTTTTTATAAGATTTTTTTTAATTTTTTTATATTTATTGCTAAGAAGAAACAATCAGAAAGCATAATAGGATATGTCTTTCTAATAATTTTGAAGAGATTACCGATTTACCGCACACCCAAAACAGAAAAAAAAAATGAACCTAAAAAACTTAAGAAGCGAATAATTTAATTAAGTTTTTTTCTCTGTAAAATTTGATTAAAATTCTGCTTTTATGTCTGAAAATTGAAAATAATTTTTCTTTTACTTGAAATTTTAAGTTTATATTATTTTTAGATACTAAATTTAACTAAATTCAGAGACAAAAATATTTTTTCCAATTTACATGAATCAAAAGTGAAATTTAATCGAATTTTAAAAGGTAAAGGCTTAATTAAGTCTAAACAAACCCTTTAAACAAGAAAAAAATATTAGCTTTCAAACTCTCGATGCTTAGAGATACTGATGGCATAAAATAATAGTAAACAATTAGCTTGATATAAGTTATTGATAGTTTTCTTTATCAATAATTGTAAAATATTTTCTTAAATCCCATTGACAATTAATAATTTTGAAGTAGGATACTATATATGGCTGTTTCAAATGAGAACATTTCTATATAAAATAAGAAAATGAAAAAAATTAAATACGGTTAAGGTCTCTAATCTTTTCGAAAAAAAGTATTTATAGTTTATAAATATTTTTAGTCCCATCAACATTTTTTTAAGTGTTATTAGTTTCTATTGATTAACATGACATATCTTTCACGTAATAATGATGATAGTGATAAAAAAACGATAAGGACTTTGACCGTACAAAAAATATTTAAGAAATATAGATACATTTTTTGAAAAAATTAGAACCTCAAACATAAATTATCCAAAATAAAAATAAAAATATTAATATTTATATTAAAAATAACAAATATTTAAAAAATAAAATATTTAAAATTCAAATTAAAATTTTATTTAACCATTAAATCTTTAAAATGTTCCTCGAATAAAAGTTAAATTTTGTAAAATATATTATATATCTATTATCGTTAGGGATTACAATGGGACGGTGAGAGTGAGTTTGACTCTCATCGTCCATTCTCAAAAAGTACAGGATGGAGATGGGAGCAGACATAAAAGTGACAAATATAAAATTTTAATATTCGTCTAATATTTTTGGATTTGGATATATTTGTGAGTATTCTGTTATATTGTTTTTTTATAATTTAAATTTATTTATAATTATATATTAAGTTATTAATTATATTTAATTATTTTTAATGACCCATTATACAAATGAGTTTAAATATATATATATATATATATATATATATATATATATATAAAATTTTTTTTAACATAAAAATTATACCAATGTCTCTTGCATGAATCATAAATGATAAATCATTGTCAATTGAATGCATTCTGAGAGCAGAACTCTAATTCACGTGGTGACGATATCCAGTGGGTGGTTTTTATATGAATGAGTCACATCCACTTCTATTAGCCAACTCACTTTTCTTTTAACAGAGGATACGAAAATGACTAAAATTGAATGTTTTATAATGTCAGGTAAATTAACAAGAGAAGGAATTCATTGAGGATGTTTAAGGAGTTATTTTTCATTTTTATTATTACCTTCTTAAAATATAATTGTTAAAATTAGTTACTTATTACAACTATTAAATTTTAAGAAATAAATAGTGGAATAAAAAGTAAGGTCTTAATTGGTTTGAATTTGTTTTTTATTTTTTTAAAAGAGTTTTCAAACATTATTTTCGGAAGAAGAGGAAAAAAAATTTGGTTGGTAAGTGTTATTTGAAAATTGTTTTAAAGATGTGAAAATAAAAATACTTGTAAATATTTATTGAAATTCCATTAATGAAAAGCAAAAATAACATATTTTTATTGTATTTTGAGTTTTTAAAATAAAAATAAAAAACTGAAAAGCAAAACTACTAATAGTTGTTCTTATTTTTTAATTTTTAAAAACTGAAAAACAAAATTGTTTAAAGAAAACAATTTTTTTAGTTTTTAAATACTAAAATACTGAAAATAATTCTATAAAATTGTTGTCAAACAAACACTAACTCTCTTAAACTTATTTTTGGAGTAAGTAGATCTCTCCTTATTAAAAAAACATCTTACAAGGACCAAAATAAAAAAGTATAAAACTACTTGAAACAAAGACATATTCAATCTAATTATTTTAATTGTATTTATTTATTTAAATATAGTATTTTAAAATTATTGATGGCTTGGTGGGTTAGCTCGTCTCATCTTACTTTTAACTCAACTTATGTTAAACACAACAAATAGAGCAGATAGGCAAGCTCAATTTATGATATAGGGGGTATATGGATCTCAATCTGTAAACCTTGTAAGTCTATACAGGTTATGGACTTTTTTTTTAACGAATCATAATTGTAGAAATATTTTAGGTAGTTTCTTTTAGCACCCCATCGTTTCCTATTCATATCTTTTCAATGTTTACAATTTTCTACAAAACTCCAAAACACCTTTACCCTCTTTCACCCTATGTTTTTTGACAGAGCATCACCCAACTTTACAATTGCATACACACCTCTACCCACCTCTTTGAAAAATTACATTGGCTTCTTCATTTCGCACATTGACCTTCTTTAAACATACAAATTTTTTCACTTCTATTTTAGGAACTTCCTTTGCCATGTATGTTTGAAAAGGGTGAGAGTTCTCTTTCAAAGAGGTCGGTAGAGGTGCGTGTGCAGTCGTGAAGCTAAGTTATGCTTTTTCGAAAAACTTAGCATAAAAGAGGGTAGGGTTGTTTTGGGGTTTTTGCAAAAAATTTTAAACATTGAGGGGGTGTGAATAATAAATGAGGGGATGCTAAAAGAAATTGCTTAATTTTAGTCCCGTCCGCAAAACTAGTGAACTTCGCAGGTTAAGTCCACAGACTCACAAACTAGGCCTGTAACCTATTTAAAGAGACAAATTTTTTATTTAGATCTTAATTTGTGTTAATGTTGTGTTTTTTTTTTTATATAAATTGAGATATTTTACACTTTTAGTATTGAAAATATTTAGTTTTTTACATTATTATAAATGACAATATAATTTCTAGTATGATATTATAGTTTAGTTAGTTTAAAGAATATTAAAATTTTTTAATTATTTTTAAAAATTTATATTTATCTGCAATCTCGTGGACCGGTCTGTTAAGTCTGTAGGCCAAATTACAAACTCTTAAAAATTCATTATTTTGATAGATCTAACTTATGTGATTTGTTTAAAATACAAGATTTGCGAGTAAACTTAAACAAACCAGACTGATTTATTTACTCACTCCTAATATAATCCTGTCCCACTAAAATTAAATTATGGTGGATTGGTGAACCTATTCACCTCTATGAGTTCATTTTCTTATCTGTTTTAAAATTGAAATGATCAATAAAATATAGTTAGCAAAGTTTGTTAAGTGAAAATTAATTTAAAAACTAACCTTGTCAATCATTTTCATTGACTAATATATTTTTTACTCAGTTTACTAATTTAGTGGCTAAAACTTAACGTGCAGTTTTCTTTTAAGATAATTTAATTTAATATATAAAATTTTATTTGACAATGAAATTTTAATTAATTTCAACTTAATTTACGGAATCATTACAATATTTATATCTGCCGTGGCAATAAAATCTATTTAATCTATTTCTAGAAACTGAAAAAAAAGCTGTTAAAAATATAAGCAACGGGCTTCTTAAATTTAAGAATGAGAAATAGATGGTGAATTTAATTTATTAAATTGTCATTTATTTCATTTTAGTCTTTAAATTTATGAAATTAAAAAAAAAAATCTTGAAACCGTATTTTGTTTCTTCTAATTCCTTAAATTTAATATCAATATTCTCATGAATTTCTTAACATATTGAGAAACACTTAAATACAACACTATAGATACTATTTTTTATCTCTTTCAAAAAAAAAAAAAAACTATTTTTATCATTCTTCACTGAGATTCAGAGTTTCACCTCACTAATGCACAAATAACACTAACAGTACCTATAATAATTTACCTAAATTTTGTTCATTTATATACTACTAGACTTCTTTTTTTTTTGGATAATTTAATATTAGGCAAATAGACTAATGTGAATGACATTGGTGAGTTGACAAAAATGACGAATGGCTAAAACGATAGTGGTCCTAAAGGGCTTGGTTAATAATTAGTGATATCATCACACTATAGGGGACACATTTTGCTATTTTATAATTCTACATTTCTAATTTATAATACACATATACTCCGATTCATGTTATAAATCCGGGACCAGAAAATGAAACAAAATTGATATTAAGTACGAATACAGATAAAAAATATATGTATAATTTTATAATGAGAATAGTTGACTAATTTGGTATATAAAATATTATATATATTATTGTATCGTTTTGAAAATTATAAATGTTATCAATCAAAAGTTGAAATGTGTACTATATATTGTTAAAGTAATGAATGTCAAATTTTGTAGGTCAAAGCCTAATACAATACTTACACATGTCACAAATTTTCAATTTTGTCCCTTTATATAAAAATATACTATATAATTTTTTTAATGTTTGTAGACATAATAGGGAACAAATTAAGAATACAAAAATGATGTCGTAACGGTAGCTAAGATTAAATCAACAATATTTGTACCCATAGAAAACTGAATTAATAAATTATAGGTACAAGGCTCAAATTTAGAATCACAACATGTATACGTACTAAATTATATTTTTTTATAGAGTTTAATTAGTATGTAATGATGGATTGTGTAAAAGAGTTTTATATTGATATTGAATTTTATTTTTTTATTTCATAAATTTTAAAATATGAGTTTAATTGATATGCAATAACTGTATAAAAAATTTTACACTAGCATCAATCACAATCCTTAATTTATACTACATATATTGATTTTACCGATTAATACTTTGAAAATCATATAAATGAAGAGATATATGATTAAACATAAGTGTAAAAGTTAGTGTATACTAATTAAACTCTTAAAGTATTAATTGATAAAGTTAACATACTTACAATAAATAAAGAATTATAATTGAATGTCAATGTAAAATTTTTTAGACTAGCAAGGTATACTAATTAAACTTTTTTTATTAAACAAAATTTTATTTAGTAATATTAAGTTCATGATATAAAATAAGGGTTATATATCGGTAGTTAATATAAATGTACTAAATTATGTGTTTAACTAATTTTGTATAGCATAGATATTTGTAAAAAAACATTAATTTATATTTTAAATTATATATTATATTTAAAAAAATTTATAAATAAATATTTGTTACCTTTTAATTGTATAATTTTGTTTGATTACTTTCGTAACTACTTCATCTAAGCTTACAATGTAATGTTCAACAAATAAAATTAATTAATTTGTTATATATAAAAATTATTAAAATAGAATTTTATCAACTTTCGAGATTTATGTCTGTATTCAATGAATCTTGTATAGTTAGTTGAATATTTCTCAATTGAGAATTTGGGATAGCTATTTTTCTTTTTTAAATGACAATTGAGATAACTAGCTATTAGGTTTTCATCTACAACAATTATTCAATTCATGCTATAATTTTGGCGAACTAAGTCAAATAATATTATTAACATTGAAAAAAAAAACAAAGAATTATTTTTTTATAAGAGTTTATAACACTTATACATTTTCAGTATAAAAGAGTTTTACACTAACAGTCAATCATAACTCTTCATTTATATGACTTTTAAAGTATTAATTGATAAAATCAACAAACTTATCATACATATAAAAGGTTGACATTAATTGTCAGTATAAAACTTTTTACATTGACAATGTATAAGTGTTTTTCTCTTTTTATAATTACACAACAGTCATAAAGGATGTGGCGCACTCCCTTTACTATGTTAAGTAGACCCATGAATTGATAACTAAAGGAAGATAATTCCGAGACTATTCCATTAACAACTTTGTGGTTATATACCATTACATGAAAGATAATATGCTAAAATCAAGGAAAGATAATAGACTAAAATCAAAGAAATATAATAGGCTAAAATGAGGAAAGATAATAAGCTAAAATCAAGGAAACTACTTATAATATGAATCTGCTTTTAAAAAATAATAGGTATCATAGGCTATATCTATGGTAACTAATTTATGAACCTAAATACTATATTATGGCTAAGTATATAATATCATATATTCTATCATACCCTCGCAGTTCAAGCAGGAGATTGGCGTATGCTGAGACTATTCCGAAAATCTTCAAACAAAATCAATGGAAGACTCTTTGTAAAAATATCAGCAATTTGATAATGTGACGATACATGTAAGACTCAAACTTCCCCTTGAGCAACCTTTTCGCAAATAAAATGAATATTCAGCTTATATGTTTGGTGCGTTGATGTTGAACTGGATTTTCAGAGAGGTATATCGCACTAACATTATCGCAATATACCAATGTAACTTTCCGAATTGGACAATGAAGATCTAGAAGAATGTTTTGTTGCCAACAAGACTTAGAGACTACATTAGCAACGCCTCTATACTCTGCCTCCGCACTAGATTGTGAGAAAGTAGCTTGTTGTTTAGTAGATCAATAAATCAAATTATCACTAAGAAACACACAATAACCAGATGTGGAGCATCTGGTGTCTGGCAACCCACCCTAGTTAGCATCTGTATAAGAAAGAAGAAGATGTGGATGATGGATAGAAATGTAAGCCATGATCAAGAAGACCTTGTATGTACCACAGCATGCGCTTAAGAGCGTGCATGAGTGTCTCCTTTGGGTCATGCATGTATAAACACACTTATTGCACCACATAAACAATACCAGGTCTTGTGAAAGTGAGATATTGAAGCGCCCCTACAAGGCTTCGATATTGAAAAAGATTGGCATATGGTGTGCCACACAAACTTTGGTTTAGTATCAATCGAAGTGGGAGACGATTTACAGATGTCATGTCAACTTGTTCAATGATATCAACTGCATACTTCTGCTAGGATAGAAAAAGACTATTTGCATGACGAGAGACGACTATACCCAAAAAAATAACTTAACAACCCCAAATCCTTCATATCAATTTTGGAGCTAATATGATTGATGTGCAGGTAGCAACAAAGGAGGTTTCCAATATAATATCATCCACATAAAAAAGAATGTAAGTTGTAGTTGTATTGTTATGATAAATGAAGAGAGAATGATTAGAAGTACTATGAGAAAACCCAATAGTAGAGACATAATTTGGAAATTATTGGTACCAAACCCGAGATGCCTGTTTGAGCCCATATAGAGATTTCTTCAACATACATACATGATGAGGATGATCTAGATCCTTGTAACTGATGGGCTAATGCATGTAGACAGTCTCTTTGAGTTCTCTATGTAGAAACACATTCTTCACGTCAAGTTGGTGAAAGAGTCATGCGTTGGATACGGCTAAATTGAGAATAATGTGAATAGTTGTTGGTTTGACTACCGGACTAAAAGTGTCTCCACAATCCACACCAACCTATTGAGTTTTGTCATCACTTACAAGTCGGGTCTTGTGTCTCTCAAACACACCATCCGAATTTTCTTTATGAGTAAAAATTCACATAGAGTGAATCACATTAACATCAGGTGGACAAGGTACTAACACCCACATTTTATTTTTAATAAGAGCATTAAATTCATCATCTATGGTCAATTTCCAATTCAGGTCACAAAGGGCAAACATAGGGTTATGTGGCAAGGGAGATTTAGTGACAACAGTGTAAAGGTTTAATTATTATTTGGGTTTGAAAATACTATGCTGACTACGTGTCATGGGTCACGAACCCGAAATGGGTGAAGGATTAGGGGTTAGGTTGGGTGATGGTATGTGAGGAGTGGGTGGGGCAGTGGTATAGGTAGTTTGAGAGGTCAAGTGGTTGATCACGTTAGGAGAAGGACTATCATCCATTAAGTTCTAAGTGTGAGGTTGTGGATTGTGTAATTTAGCAAATGGAAATTGGATCTCATAAAAAATCACATGACGACTGAGTATGATTTTATGAGAGGATTCATAGCACTTGTAATCACGATGATGAGATGGGTATCCTAGAAAAACACATAGAGTGGATCGGGCTTGAAGTTTTTATGGTAGTAGAGGGAAAAAATGGATAACATATACAACCAAACACCTTAAGATGAGAGTAGGAGAAGTCTTTTGGATAAAGAATCTTGAGTGGTGGCTGATATGCTAATTGTTTATTTGGAAGAATGTTAAGAAGATAAGTTGTCATTTGCAAAGCATGATAAAATTAAGGTGGTAAAAAGGCCAACTTCTTCACGAGACCAACTTCTTCTAAAGTGAGCATAGAGAGAGCTTGATAGAATAATGAGAGAGGATTGTTTTGGCGAATGAGTGTTGTAACTCCATTGTAAGCCTCAGTAAGGCCAGCCACCATTTGAAAACAAGACAGTTATTTGAAACCAATGTGCTAGCATTCTTGAGTTGATCTGACAACTCTTTGAGTCGTTGACACTACACAGAAACATTTTGAAAATCCTACATGTTTGTATGGGAAAATTCTTGCTCAAGAGTGATAGCCCATACATTCTTATTGTCCTGGAATATATCACGCAATATATTTCATGCCTCCATTGTCATTGCATCTAGTTCAAGAATCATATGAATAGGATGTAGGAAATTGTTGCATAGATCCATTGACGAACCGTAGCATCAAGGGTTGACCACAAATCCCTTTTAGCTTAAGTGTTCATCATCATCTCCTTGTCGGCTCCGATGGAATGATGTGGTGAAGAACCTTGTAGGAACGTGCGTGAATCTTGAACAGTTCTGTCCACGTTGCATATTGGACGTTTTCCATCTCCATGGTAATAGAGATATAGTTCTTGATGTTTGATACAGCAAGTTGGATGGAACTTGTTGGAGTCATTCATGGTGATTGACGCAAGAAATAGATAGGGGAAAGGAGAAGAAAAAGAAAATAGGCAGAAGAAAGCCTAGGAAAATGACAAAAGCTGGAGAGGATTTCAATATCTTAACTTTGATACCATAAAAAAAGATGATTCTGTGACTATTTCATTAACAACTTCGTGGTTACGTACCACATTACATGAGATAATAGACTAAAATTAAGGAAAGATAATAAGTTAAAATTAAGGAAACTACTTATAATATGAAAATACTTTTAAAAAATAATAGATATCTTAAGTTATACTTATGATAACTAATCTATGAACCTGAATACTATATTATAACTAAGTATATAATATCATATATTCTATTAATAACAATGTCTTCTAAACTTATTATGTAGTTTTGTGTATGTGAATTTCCTACCAAGCATATAATGCCTCTCAAACTTGTAAAGTCACTGCAAGTTAAAAAATAAGTGTTGGGAGTTTTCAACTTCTTTATTACTAAACATGTATCTTTCATCTTTATGTTCTAGTATTCTTCTCTTTTTCAAATTATATCTTGTAGACATTCTGTTTTCACTTTTCATATTAAACATTGTATCTTATATGGTTATTATGTTATAAAAGCATTTTTTTGGTATATGGTATGATCCGTAAGAATCTTTTGGGGAATTATTCTCGTTATAAAGTTTATATTTTTTTATCGATATACTCATCTTGTTAATTATCGATATTTTAGTTTTGTTTCATTTTCTGGTCCCGGTTATATAATATCCTCTATTTAGATATCATATAACTAATCAATCAACTATTCTAGGACCACTTTCGTTTTAGATGGGCCTTCTCATTTTTTAAAATAAAATCTTAATTTTTTTAATTTCAAATATTTGAATTTCATCCCAACGAAGCTGCCAAATGTTATATTTTAATAACCAATGCATTGGATAAGCATGGCCTAATCCATGAGCACATTGCATTGGCTCTTTTTTTCTTGGCCATCTAGGGGACCATATAATCCTTAATTGTAATGTTAATTTATTTTATAGCATCCTTAATTGTGATGTTGGAAGGTCCATTTCATTGACCGTTTGCTTTTGATGAGAGGATGATGTTAAGAAGGTTTATTTACATTTGTGTTTCTTTTTTTTTATTTTTGTTTTATTTTTAAATCATGATACTGTGTCTTAAAATTTTTTAAATTGTTAAATTTGTGTCTTGATAAATTAAGGTTGATTTTCAAGTAATAAACATCAAAAGATACGTGATAGTACTATATAAATTAGGTTATGAGAAAATAATTGTAACACATTAAATCAATCAAGAATATTAGTAACATATTCGTTCTAACACACTCTTAATATTAATTAAAATTCATTGAAAACTACAAAATTATGAGAATAAGTCATTTATTGATGAGTGAGACCTATAATTTTTATTTTCAATAAATTTCAATTAATCATGTATAATGTGTTCAAAAGAATGTGTTAAAAAAATATTTTGTTAGCAGTTTAAATCATGGAATTAAAACGTTATGTCAATCAATTTTTAGTACTTAAAGTCAATGTTAATCCACTAAAAATTAAATATAAATTCAATAATTTTAAATATTAGGCACATAGTATCATAATATAAAAATAGAGAAACAAAATGATAAATAATAAAAAAATTAAGGCCAGTAATTAAGTCTGCATTTCATGTATTTAGTTTTGATTCTTCGATAGGGATATTTTAGATTTGAAAATTTCGATGAGCTTCATGATACGTAATTTAACATGTCTCCATCCTTTTATTTCATGTTGCTGACAATTTTTACTGTTTAGAATAAGGTGGCAACACACGTTCACACGTTGCCATGCAAATTTCAATTTAATATCAATTGTACAAATTTTATATTTTAATTTCTGTACTTAAGAATTAATTATGTTGATCCGTATATATATTATTTTTAATTACTTCTAGTCTCTATTTTTAATTTATTGCTCGACCGTTGACTTTTTCTTTTATTCCATATGATAGACACTAAAAATTATAATATAAAGAGTAAAATAAATTAAAAATATATATATGTAGGAACTAAAATTAATGTGTATAAAAAATTAATGTGTATAAAAAATTAATAGATAAAATTTGTACAATTTGAAAGTATAAATAAATAATTAAACTTTTCATTATATATCAAAATATCTATAATATGTATACGTATAAACATGTACATTTAGTTTTATGATTCACAGTATGTGTGCATATACAATATTGTGGATATATTGATCACAACATCAAATGATATTAGCTAAGGGAGGTGCAACAAGAAAAATCAAGGTACAAAAATAAAATGTCTGAACTTATTTGCATGTTAAAGCCCACATGAAGATTTATTTTTTTTGTTTTAAAATAAAGTTGTAATAAGTTATTAAACAACTTTGTTTTACAATTATGATAAAAAAATTTGATATTTTTTATTTTATCTTAATTTAAGTGGACTTATTAGAATAATTTTAAATTAATTACGGTCCAATTAGGAGTAGTCGTTGGTACACTATTTTCAATGAACTCTTGGTATGTGGACTCTTATATTTATCTCATTTCTTATGATGAAATCAGATTTTGCAAATTGAAATTTGGGATTTTTTTATTGGAGAGAACTTACTTTTGGATTTGTGACTGAATCAAACTTTGATCATATTACGAGTCTTTACTCTTGGGGCGATTGATTTTTTTTGTAACTTTTCATTTTCTTTGAAATTGTGATACTTTTTATTTTGTCTTGTTCATTTCATATAAAAAGTTTTTTAAAGTTTTATCGTGTATAACGTAACAAAAATTCAAAGACATAGGATTTATCAGTCACCTCTAATATATTTCAAGAACTAATTTAGGAGTCTACTCGTTAAAAAAATTAAGAAATTAACATTTTTATAATTTAATTTAGAATAAAATCATTAATATTATTGTGGTTTGTATCAAGAAATTCACAAATACAATTAAAAAAGGTAGACAAACACCTACCACAAAAAGAGAGAAAAGTAAGAGTGAAAACGCAAACACACCATTTCATAATGGTATATAAAAATTATGAGAATCCACTTGGTGTAATTAAGATACGTGACCTATACAAGAGAAACATGGTATATGTAACAATTAAATAAAAAGTCCTAATAAAATAAATTAATGAGTATATTATTTGGATATATAATAAATTAGCTAGTTAGTATATAATAATAATATTAAGTATTATCTATTTTAAATAAAGAAATTATTATCTTTTAATGTCGAACAAATATGACAGGATGCCTTATAAAGATAATGGTTACGAGTTCATGGATTTTATAAAAATTCATCAATTTCCTTTTATTAATGGTGTGCTCAACCAAGATAATGTTTTTCTTTATTTAGGTAGTGAAATTTGTTTTTAAGACATTGAATTTTATCTGAGTTTATTAATTTGTTGCTCTGTAATGCACAAATACTCTCATGTCACTCATTGTGACATGAGGGTATATGGCTCCTGCCAAATAAAATTTTCTTTTTTCTAAAAAAAAAAGTAGTTTGAATATTGAAAAAAAAAATATGATAGTATTTATATTTCAAACTAAAAAATTGAGAGTTTATTATTATGAGATGATAATTATAGTTTAAATAAAATATTTACTGTATTTTAATTGATCATCCATATAAATATTTATTATATTTATATTTAAATTGGTGATTTTAATAAAGATATTAATATTTATCTATTTCATCTATATATATTAATACTATTTATTGTGTCCAAGTTCTAGCTATATATATGTATAACTGAATATTTCATCTATAAATATATAGTATTAATATAATGTGAAACCGTGAATTGGTGTGTCAGTGATAACTTTTTCCATACCTCACTTTGATTGATTTTGTAATTGAATTATTCGGTGTGTCAAGCCTAACTTTTGCAATTGGTGTGCTCGTACTTCAACTGTATTTATTGTGAATTACATATATTTTAATTACGTATTAATTATATAAGTTTAATTAGTATCTACTAATAATTTTTTTTTTGTAAAAGACAATTTATTAATGATAATTCTACACAAGTCACAAGAAATGACACGGTAAAGATTAATGATACAGAAACTTTCAGAAAGTAAAGACAAATTAGAACAAATTCTCTCACAAATAGCAAAGAGATAATACTACCACAAACACTATCAGATGTCAGAGACGTACTTCCCAATAACATTTAACAGGGAAAAACAAAAGTTAGAGATCATCCTGAAACAGAACTTTAACTTTGCACCATAAGAATACAGAGATCACGCTTAGACAAAATGTGTTTAATACACAAGATCGGATTAGAGGACTACTCAACAAAAGATACGTCTGATACCTTACTTATCCCTTTGAGTCGCATCCATGACCGTTGCATAGCTAATTGCCAAACTTCTTCTACAAGGAAGGGATTACTATTGAAAACCACCCCATTCCTAAAAGCTTTTAAAATATTCATTGACATATAATTATATTTTTTCATCTATATGACTTTTAAAATATTAATCGGTTAAGTCAATAAACTTATCATAAATTAAGAATTATGACTGAATTTTAATGTAAAAAGTTTTACATCACAATATATAATAATAAAACTAAAGTGTAAATTGAAATTAAATAAATTTCGTACCGTGTGTACTTCGAATTCAAACAATTAAATATTGTAACATATTGAAAATCAAAATTTCATGCAACTACTAGTTAGTTCTGCAATTGTATAATATTGAAATTATATGATTTTAATAATTGTGACCGGTGCAATGTTTGAAATGTATTTTAATAATGATTTTGTTTGAGATATCTCTATTTATAATGAGATGAAATTTGAGATACATTTATTTAAGATGGTGTATGAGATACCTTCACTTAATATTGAAAAGAGATTTTAGATACCTTCATATGGGATGGAGAAGATATTCGCCATACCTCTATCAAAGGATATAGAATGCAATAGGATGTCATTGTATGAAGTATGAACTTATAAATCTTTTACGAATCTATGAAAATCTGGTTATGGGAACTGAAGAGTGAGTGATCATAACTATTATTATGTTGTGTTGTGGATTTATGTGTTTGCAATTGGTGGTAACTAAAAAATTGTTTTCTTATCGTGTATAAATTATTATTAGAGATTATTTTGAATTATATTGTATTTTTATGAGCATAAACACATTTTATTTTAATTGCAGAATAGTTATCAAATTCACAAGTTAACTTGTAAAATCGTACGAGTTTACGGGTCCTTGACGAGTTAAATCGCAATGTAAAATCGAAAGAGTAGTAAACTCGGTAAAATAAGAGTAAACTCGGTAAAATTGGAGTAAACTCGGTAAAATTAATTGAAGTAAACTCGTAAGTAGACTTGTGAGCAAATTTTTCAAGTGGTGATTTTCTGAGTCTAATTTTAAGTGTTTTGAATATAATTTGTTTTATGTCTAAAATAGTTTTGAAATTTTGAGTATTTTGACTCTAATTTGTATTTATTTAGAGAAATTTATATTTTTTATTGGATTTGAACTTATTATACATTGAAAATTTTAAATTTTTATGCTATTTATAGGTATATTTTTAATGAAGTAAACTCTTACGATTTTACGAGTCTAGTTTATTGGACTCTCACGAATTTATGTAAACTCTCGATTTTTCCGAATTCCCCACTAACTAACTGAGAACAACACTATTTAAGAATTTCTTTTAGCATCTGTTTTATTAACTAGTATTATTATTTCATTAATACTTAAGACTGTTGTTTTCAGACTCTGATAAAAAATTTGTTAAGGCAAATGAAATTTGAAGTGTTAGTTTTTATTAGTTATATTTTCTTTTAGTATTGGTTAGTAGTTATTTAGAATAAATGTCAATGTAATTATTTCTGTTTGATGCAAATGCTAGACACCCACATAGATGCATACCCAACCATCAAATGCCTCATACATGACTATCAAATGTTGTACACCAAATGCAACCATGAGACATTTTCAATAGAAGCTTGTACCATACTCTCTCAAAAATCATTTGATGCTCCACCATTTGAAGATCCGAGTCAATACTATCAAATATAATCAATTGATTGTTGCCAAGAAAACAAATTTTTATTTCTAAGAAACTATATTTTGCAAAAGATATTCCATCTTGTTTTTAAAAAACACACATTGTCACACAAATCGGTCTATAATGAACATTTTTTTAACGATACAGTATCTTAGACTTAAGCAATTAATAAGACACTCTTATAGAAAATGACATAATAAGAATGGATTTTGTTTACAAATAGATAAGTACCTTACACCCAGAAAAAAGTAATCAACATTACGAGTAATGTTAATTAGCTAACTAAGAAACATAGGTAAAGAAGAGTAAATTAATTTCTGTTCAATATGTGCATCTTGTCTAAATTTATTACAATATTTCCCATTCCTCCCCATGTTTCCTTTCATTATGATTTTCTTGTATCCCTCGTACACAGACACGTACGAAGGAAGATTATGATCATTGTTACAAAACCATTTGATATATACAATACAAATTTGATGTTGAGCCACGGTTCACACTTCACAATATAATGTGGCAATGGTCTTTTATGTACATTCCTTTGCAAGCGGGATTATGCAAAAGCAGGAACATGGCAATCAAATCCTACTACTCTAACGGTAGCTGATTTAATACCAAATTTCATTCTAACATACCCTCCTTTCCTCAAAGGGGAGGATGGAGAAAATAAACCTTGTGATGAAGGTGATGATGAAAATTGAGGAACATGTTTTTCATGTCCAAATTGTTTGTCTTGGATCAAAGGGTTAGAAACCCTCATAGGAGGAGAGCCAAGAAAAAATGGGGGTGAATAAGCTTCTTCACCATAAGTGGTTTTGGAGATGATGTCTAGAATTTCTTCCCCATCTTTTGAATTTGTCTCTTCACCCTTTTGGCAACATTTCAATCTTATGTTGGGAAAAACCCCAATTCTTTGTGGTTTAGGGCATATAACGTCAATGCTTTGCCCTCTCATTTCTTCAAGGGTTGCCAAAGCATCATGCTCAACATTGTAATCATTCATCTTTAGAACTATAGTTAGGTTCCACAGAAAATTTGGACCCTTGAAGAAACATTAAAGCTTTTTCTTCTGGACCATGCAAGGGTTCACATATGGAAATTAAATCACCAAATCTAAGACTTAATAATGTTTGAAACTTTCCATTAATTGTTAAAGTGGGTGTCATGTTTAATTAAGCTAATGCTAACAACTCAGCAGCGAAAGATTGAGTAAATTAGTTTAACGGAATTATTGTACATTACTAATAAAAAATTGTTTAACAAAACATAGATTAGCAAGCGTTTTATTTGGCCTACCTAAAGAGAAATAGGTGTTATTTCTAATTTCAAGCGGCTTTTAGTTTACCAAAATTAGAAGCCACTTTTTTAGAGGTTAGTTGTGTTAATTTTAGACCCATTTTTAAGTTATGTTAAACAATTAAACTTCTACATCATGAATCATGTAGTCATGATATTCTTTATATTTATATATATATATATATATATATATTTATATTGAATATACTTTTTAAACTTACATAAGTTTTTTATTCTTAAAGTTTCACAAAAATTATTTTTTATTCTTGAAATTCAAAAATATTAATTTGTCTTTTGTATTAACGTTGTCTATTTATAAGTTCCAGTGTATTTGATTGCGATAAATGTGAAATTAAAAATTGAGGAGTTAGTTTGAAAAAAAAAGTAATTCACAAGTACAAAAATGTACATTTTGTCACAAGTTTTTTAACGGTATTAGTTAGAGAAAAATGATTTACAGTGAATTAAGAACTAAAAAAATATTTTTAAATTTTAAGGACTAAAAATGATTTTTTGTGAAATTTTAGGGACAAAAAATTTACTTAAGTTTATTTTTTAATGTCTTACTAAAGTGTTATAAAAATTAGTTTGGTCATCGATTTCGTCGAGATAGTAGTTAATGGATAAGTGACCGAGGTCTCTAGTTGAACATTGGGACCAATGTACACTATATTTTAAAATATATAAAAAATTGCATTAGAAATTAAATAAAATTTCAGCTTGATTTTGATTATAATTGATTTTAAAATTATAGAATATTTCGGGTTAATTTTTGTTAAGTAATTTTATGAGCAACCAATTAGAATTTTTTATAAAAAATTATTTAATATAAAAATACTAATTTTTATTGATAAGTTTTTCTTGTTTAATTTTTATATGTAAATATATTTTATTTAACCCTTCTAACGTATAATTCCGCCTCTATTTGATCAATCCATGTTTCAAATCTAAATCATTCAAAGATAAATTATTAAATATCTCTGAAATAATAATTATTATTAACTCAAATGTAATATAGAATATATAAAATAGATATAATATAATATGTACAAATAGTAAATATATAAATAGTATATTTAATAAAATATATAATATAATATTTCTTTTAATTTTATACTAGTTTAAAATTTAATATTATTAAAAAGCTGGTTATAATATAATACAATATATATATATATATATATATATATATATATACTATTATTAATCGTCAATATCTATTCATGTATAATATATATTATTTCGTACGTAACTTCATAATTACAAAACAATAGCCTAGTGGTTATTGTCATTTGTGAAATTTGCTAGAAATAAAACATTATAAGGTCACGGGATATATTACGTCTCAGAGCAGATCTTTACATTTTAAATTAATGGTAAAATATGTTTTAAATTTTTACATTTTAAATTAACGCTAAAATATGTTTTAAAGTTTTTCAAAAAAATAATATATTAAATATTTCCTTAAAAGATTTTAGATTATATTGTTTTTGTTTTTCATTTTTAAAATATATTATTGTTGTTCCTTCAAACGTTATTTAAATTTTTTGTTATTTTTCTATGAAACATTATAAAAATATTTAAAACCTAAAAATAATATATTTTCAAATTAAAAAACAGATATATAATTTATTTTTTGTGAAAATATTTAATATTTTACGAATTGTTAAAATACGCAAAACATACTTTATCCTACTTAACACACGTTAAAAGATGAACTGAAACCAAAGTGAGTTTACATAACGAACCTAGTCTAGTGTGCTCTTGACACCGCTTAGAACATCTACAATGGTAGATAAAATCTTTTTATCTTATCCTATTTTTTTGTGAACCCCACAATGTCACGTCATCCTGAAGATTAACTCCATTTTTTCCTCCAATAGAAGATCGCAGTTTGTGATCTTAGAACACTTTTGGTAAACACCGCAAAGCCACATCATCAAATTTAATATTTATTTTCAATTTATTATAAAATAATTTAAATTAAATAATTATATAGTTTAAATTATATAGATTAAATAATTTTAATTAAATAATTATATATTTAAATTATATAATTTAATTATCAAATAAATTTAGAACAAAATAAAAAATATTAGTAACTCAATTTTTTATGTATAAAAATACTTTAAATGATCATCTCTACAATAATGTCCTTGCCAAGCATACTTGTGGGTTGGCAATGATCACCTCTACAATATTGTCCTTGCCAAGCAACTGAATAATTTTTTGATTCCCAATGCATGCAATCAATAGAATCCAATATACCCGGAAATACACGTGCCTCTCCAAGTTGTAGCAAGTGATTGATGTCTTCCTTGTTAGGCTTTCTCAAGTAATCATTTCCAAATATCTCGTTGATGCTAGTAACAAAAGCTTTTAAACATTCAATTGCAGTACTTTCACCAATTCTAACATACTTATCAACATTATCTGTAAGTGATTCATATGTCAATATACGTATTGTTGCAATCCACTTCTACAATGGAGAAAGACCCTATCTACCAATAACATCAATTCTAATTTGGAAATATGGATAACGAGAACTAAGAGCATTCACTATTCGAACGAACAATTGCTTTTTAATTCAGAACCTCCGTTGAAATTGAACTTCAGTGTATATGCAATTCTTAGAGAAGTAGTAGTTTAACAAACATGTATATCCATCCTCATGATTGCGATTTATGGTTCTTCTTTCTTCGTCTGGGTTGACTATGGCTTTCTGTTTGTTGTTGAAATTGTTCTTGTTGGAGATGATGCATATATGCCAACATTTGAAGACTAATGTCGTCTTCAAGTGCTTCATGAATAATTTCTTACCATACTCTATTGAAGTCAAGGTTGCGAGACATGATAATACTAAGTAAAATCAAATGAACTGATACAATAAGATTGCAAAAGAAGATGTGTATGCATAAATGGAGAACATCTAAACAATTATATAGGAAATTCATGACGAATACTTTTTAAGGACTAGTTCTAACGACCAGTTTTTTAACAGCTAGTTTTTTATGACTAGTTTTTAATGAGTAAAATATAAATAATAAAATAAGAATGATTTAACATTAAACTAATTTTAAATGCATTACAACATAATGAAAACTAACCACATAATTAAAAATAGTGGCACAGACACACTACTAACTACATAATTAAAAGTAGTGCCATAGACACACAACTTGCTACATAAGAATTACTCAAGTCCAAAGTTCTTCCAAATCGCCTTGCAAAACTTTTTGTAATTTTTGTGTTGCTCGCTAGTTATATCTATGTGTCCTTCATAACAATCTCATATAACTTTGGTATACTTTTTGCCTTAATTAATTGCTTTTGCAATTTCATTTTGGACAGCATTTCTTTGCTCTATTTCAGTTTCAATGCAAGTCGAATTCACAACTGTTGTAAACGATGCCACTCCTTTGCCTTTCACCTTTCTTTTGGTCGTCTTTTGTCCCATTGAACGAGAGATTGGTGTAGGTGTCTCAACTTGAGAAACCTCAACTGATCTTTCAAGGTTAGATGAATGAGTAATTCCTACTTGCATTCAGCTTTGTTCCTTTTGCAGGACCTTCATTGCAAGTTCCTAACCACCTTGGTTGTTCCTTCAACATCTGCCATGCATGCTCAAGTGCGAAATTCTTTTGACAATCTTGCTTCCAAATAAGATATGCACTAAGTATGACATCATTCTCATTGCAACTAGTTTTCTTTAAAGCAGTGGTCGTAGCAACCATTGAACTTTTGAACACTATGGTAAATCTTTTGTCATCAATATCTTAATTGATTGTTGGACCTTTCACAGAAATTTCCATGAAAGTTGTTGTAATGCTCAAGTACTCTTCTCCAAAATCCATATTTTGATTGATCATCATTGATGATTGGATCAATTGAAGATTAAGCCATTAGCTGGTGAGAAGTTTATCCTTTTCAATTGAAAAGAAAACGTGTGCGCCTTTTTATTTTGTGAACCACTCTTTCCTCCCTCATCTACTGTAACATTTTCTAATCCAATTTGGGTAGAAATTTGTGGAAATTGTGTATCACCTTCCTCACTTGATGGAGTTTGTGCATGAATACAACTAGTACGTGATGGGTTGTGGCAATTAAGGAAAATAATAAGGAGGAATTTGAGAAGTGTCATTTGTTGATGGTGGTGGTCAGGGCAAGAAAAGAATTGAAGGAGAAGGATTTTGAAAATTTTCAGCTAGTTGTGCAAGTACAGAAAATAATAAGGAGAATTTTGAGAATTATTATTTGTGGATGGTGGTGGTTGTGGTAAGGACAGAGTTGAAGGAAAAGAATTTTGGTTATTTTCATTTTGTAGTGTGATTTGATACGTTTGAAAAAAATCTTTATAGTAAGATTGTCAATTATGTTGATTTTGATCCATTTGACAAGAAAAAAATTGAATGTGACACAGAAAATGACTATGCTGAGACAGAGAATAAGTATGGAGGGAAGATGAAAATTTTGAACCATCATGACTCAATTTATAAAAAAAATGACCTAATTTTAAATTAAAAAAAATTAAATTTGTCCAACATTTACAATTCCAACGTTTTTCTCCAACATCTCAATTTTCACACTATTTTCATTCTCTCCTCTCACCCTATTTTCACACTTAATTTTGTCTCTCATACGTTCCTCCCCTCTCCTCCCCTCACTCATCACTCTCATTTCTCTTTCAGCCACACCACCCTCCTCCCTTCACTCATCACTCTCATTTCTCTCTCAGTCGTGTCACCTCCTCCACCTCTACTTCGCCTCCTTTATCACCCTCTCCCTTTCCTCCTTCTTCTTCTAGAAAACTCTTGACCATGCCTCTTTCCCCTCTGTCGCGCCTCCTCTGTTGTGCCTCCGCACCCAAGTTTCATTTTTTATTTTGGTTTTTTTTATCTGATTGTTGTTTATCCATTTTCTTACATATTATGTGAATGAATTTGTTGATCTGGTTTTGTTGTTGCTTCTTCCCATTGTTCTTCATTTTCTAGTTGGTTTTGTGGTTTCAGTTGGGGGAGTTTTTTTTAGCACACATGAACAAGAGAGAGAAAAAAAATGATTTTTTTTTTAGTAAATGACTGATCTTGGGTGTTGTTGAAGAAGAACAGATCTCCACGTGGAGATCACCCATTTTTTCTCCAACAGGTGTTCTTGCCAAGATCAACATCTTAGACTTAAGATCAGGGCTTCAAGAACACCATTGGAGATGTTCTTAGTAGACTGTGCTAACAGTACAGACACAATATATAAGGTCACCGATTCTTGTGATACCTAACTAGGGAAAAAAAGTCTTCTTCATTATTGAAAATTTTTGGTAGAAAACAAAAACTTGTTAGAAAACCGGTTCAGATTGGTTGATTAGATCAGGATTTGGTCACATAATTAGATTAGTTTCTTTAACAAATTAGTCATGCAATTGACCCGTTTTGAATTGGTTGTAAACTAGTCGTTTCAAGCAAAAAATGGTGACTCGGACCAGGTTAACCCAGGCTAGGTGAGCTTAGACTATTTTTTTAAAAAAAAATTGAAATGACGCACTTCTTACTTTCTTAATTTTCTTTTTTTTTATGCAACTTGCGAATGTTGATAGGGAAAATTGCAATGTTACATTTTTATATATATTTTTTTATTTTTATATATATATACCAGACTAAACTGAACTAATCGGTTCGACTACTAACTCATTGACCAACTGCCTTGACCGGGTTAGTGACGATCGATTTTCACAACACTAGATGTAAGATTCATTTAAGTGTAAGAGATTTGTACTGCTTTACAGATCTATTAAATATCATTAAAATTAGATACATTTGTTGTACCGTTTTGAATTTAAAACTTATTATAGTCAAACTAAAAACATAAGTACGATGTGGTTTGATTAGTTTAGATTAATTATAAAATCTGAACTATATCAAACCAATTTTTTATATTTCAATTTTGCAGTTTAAAATTTCTGTTATTGAGTATTAAAAAATACATTAAAAAATTTATTCCTAAAATTGTATAAAAATTTAATCGCTCCCATCAAACTTATACGAAATTAGCAACTATTAAAGTCAAAGTATAAACAATGAATTCATTTAAACATTACATTTTAATGTTTGTCGTCAAATTGCATTCAATTAAATGAAATAAAATAGTTTTTCTACAATATTTATCCATTAACTTATACATATTAATTAAAAATTATAATCAAAGATTAAATCAAAATCATAGAAATTTAGAAAATAATAAGTAATTGTATATATCTTCTTGTGAATTTACTAAAATAATTAAGAATAATATTATTCAAATTCATACAGTTTTAACATTTCAAACCACTAATCAAATCAAACCGTGTGATTTAAAAATCATAAAAACTAAACCACTTAAACTAAATCATTTTTTTACAATTTTCAATTCATTTTGGTTGAAAATTTCAAAATCATAGAATTTGTGAAAAGAATTGTGCGCGTTGTATTGACTTTGTGGATTGTAAGCTTAAGTGGAAGTTGGGATTGTGTTTCTCTGTCTCTTTCTAATTGTTACATTCTCACTTTTCTTCTGTCCTTGTTGCTTCTTATATGATGTGGTTGTCACGTGCTCCCATGCTGCAAACTTTGGTTATGTATCCTATGGGGAGCAAAACTTTTGTCATGTCATGTTGCTAATGTCCCAAGGCAAATTCTTTTTGCAATCCTATTTTCTCTTTTTGCACCACCACAAATCCTTATTTTTAAAATTTACATTGTGAATTATATGATCCAACTACAATTATGTAATTACATAATTGTGAATCATTTTATCTGCAATGCATCATATTCTAATGTTATATCTCATAATCTACAATATGCATAAACTATGGTTATTGTGGATCATATGATTCCTAACATATCTTACACAATTAAGAATAATATGATCCACAATATATTTTTATGTACTTTTTACCATTGTAGAATTAGACATCTACAATACTACATTAATGTTATGGATTAAAAGATTTGAAATATGTGTATTAATTATAAACATATTGTAAATCTAATAATCCAAAATACTTGTGGATATTCAATATTATGGATCTATCAATCCATAATAATAGATAAATAATATTGAATATGCATATTGCATATATATTGGTTCACAATATGAATATGTACTCCACCCAAACTCCGCAACCCCTACCCACCAACCTACCAACATGTAGCCCACCCACTCGAACCTTACTCACACCCATTATATCCAATTAATGGGTAAATAAGTAAACCCACAATTGCACATGTAGAAATTTACCACCCTCATCCTAAATTATGGATGTATAAATTGACAAGATAAAAAGTGCATAAAAAGATTACATTACATATTATATGTTTTGCAATCATGCAATCATATAATTGTGGATCATATAATCTAGAATGTATATAATATATTTAGATTGTGGATCTTATAATTTGTTGTTGGAGTGCAAGTGTCATGTTCTCTTATATATGGGTTCGTGTCCTATGGTTATACATCTTCTCGGTGTTTAACCCCCTCGGTTTGGACCCAACAACTGGTATTAGAGCCGATGGTTGTGATCGGTTAAGGTTGACAGTAAATTCCCTTCATCGAAAGTCTTTCTGACAAGGGTTTCAGGAGACGTGTCCTCTTGTGTTTAAGGGCAGTGTGAATAAGGGGTCGTCATTAAATGTATGCCTCCGCTGGACCCAACATTTGTAATGTGTGAAAATGAAATATTGCATATTAGTTGATCTGTAATATTGATATATAAAATTGGGGGAAATTTTGGAATTTTGAAAATGAGGAGGTCCAAAAAAATGTGAGTGCAGAAAGGAAAAGCTAATTGTTTCCTATGTTATTTAAGTTGAAAAATGTTTAAAAAGGAAACGTCTTAGGAATTGAACGCAGTTAGAAAAACATGTCAATCCTTGCAAGATGCATAATATTATTTAAAAACATATATGGCCCATGAAGAGACAGGTTAAATTGCTTTGTTCATTTTCTTATTTTTTTTATCTGTATTTGTTCCTTCAATTTTTAAAAAAGTTTCAAAGTTAAGGAAATTAATGATGTTAAGATTGGTCACAAAGTAATTGAAACATAACAATGATTTTGTTTTTTTTATACCCATAATATTAGTGTAGAGTCTACACCAACTTAGTAATTAATTTTTGTCTTAAAATTTGACTGGTCATCTTAGTGAGTTTTCTCCTCCAACTATATTTTTTCATCTACAAAACTCGAATCAGACACTTTACTTAACAAAATTAAGTTAGTACTGTTTAGAACGACTTGTTGGTTATAACAATGTTTCATAAACTTTCACAAAGTGTAAATTTTAATTTTTTTCTAAAAATGTGGCGGTTCAAATAATATATTAATATGATAAATAACTGCATATATAATTTTTCTCATAATTTACTATGTATAATCTGATTTATTTTTAATACTAAATCAAATTAATTATCTTAAAATAATTTTCCAGTAAACTTTATTAAAAATTAAAATTAATATTAATGACCTCTATCATAAAAACTATTATTTTATAATAAATATGAAAATATTTTAATTCTTGCACTATCTCAAACACACTATAATTCCTTAAAAACTACTACATTTATCCCTTGATATGCTAGATGGAAATAATTTAGGATAAAGAACACAACTTGATTGTTTGGAAGAGGAGAAATAATTTTAAAAAAATGAAACCTACTTGTATAATTTGTCACCTATTTTCATCTTATCTTTATTTATCTTCAAATAAATGTAATTTTTATCCAACTTCCTCTTTCCATTCACTTCATTTTTTACCTCTCAACCAAATACATTAATTCAAATATTTCTATTGTTATATTATATCTTTATTTTGCTATATATAACATATTATTTCTTTTGTTATCAAATAAAACTCATATGACATCACCAAATTTTTTCATTTGATATAATTAGATACCATTTCACTAGCTTTTTTTTTTTTTTCTTTCGAAAAGTTGTTTTTGAAATAAAGCTGGCCAATACGATATTTGTGTAAATGTACTCAAGGAGTTTATTTTATGATGTAAATATTATGTTATAGATTTATTTTTATTGGATAATTCAAGAAAAAAATTATCAAATAGTTTTTAACTTACAAGAATTTTCATGCTTAATTTTTTGAGTTTAATTGATATACACTGTCAGTGTAAAATATCTTTACACTTACATTCAATCATGACTTTTCATTTATGTGACTTCTAAAGTAGTAAAAAGTCAAGTCAACAAATTTATCATGAATGAAGGGTTATGATTGAATGTCAGTGTAAAAATATTTACATTGACAGTGTATACCACTTAAACTCTAATTTTTTAAGCTCTAATTTTATTTTAATTTAAAGATAATTTTTTAGAAAAATAAATTGGACCAATTATAATCTTAATATAAGGAAATTTATCAATTGTAAAAAATTTGTTGCAACATTTTTTCCTAAATTTGAGAGATATTTGAAAGAATTTATGCTTAATGTTGCTATTTTTTTTACTGATTAATGTTGTCGTCTCTTGTTCAAATATATACCCTTGAAAGGCTTCGTTGAGATTAAGGATTTGAATATCAATGATAAAAAGGGATTAAGATGCTGAATTAATTTAATTTTTGTAATGTTTAGATTATTTTATTTCTCAATTTTTAAATTTTACATAGAGTTCAATAAGATATACTGATAGTATAAAGGAGTTCTAGAATAACTTTCAATCAGATTTCTTTATTCTTTGTTTATGTCACTTCTTTTAAAGTATTAATCGATAAAATCTCTCAAATAATTAAACTCTTTTATATGTGAATCACAATGATATGCTTGATTTTGTTTTTGTAATAAAAGAAAAAATAATTCTCTGAATATATAAAAAGAAAACTAATGCAGACAATGTATTTCGTCATCTCAGAATAAGCCATGACGCGCGTTACAAATTTATTCAAGATTTAAAATTATTTTTTTTTAATTATTGTAATGTCCAAAATAAATGAATTACACGACCCTCTTTAATTTGTAAAATTATTCAGTGGTCCAGGAATATTTAATGGTGATTGTGTGGCGAAGTAGCCATCGAAATAAATTTAATGTTAATTACGTCTTAATGATCATATATTTTTTGGTTTTGTTTTAAAATATCATTAATCAGCCAACTCCCACAAATAGTTTCTATAAGAAAATACAAAGATGCCTTTATCTTCATGCTATCCATATCATTGTCATTGTCTTATGCCAGATACACAATGACGACTCAGTGCAAAAATATAATTATTTATTTGATTTACTTTTAAATAGGTTTATATGTTCATAACACTAATTTTAATTTTTTATTTTCATTTTATCCATATATATCTATGGACTATGGATTATTAAATGTGAAAAACCGTTGTTATTGATACTTAGATTATGCTTTAATCAACTTGTATAATCAAATTTAAAAAATATTTTAAATTTAAATTTTAAATAAAACTCTATAACTGACATATGTTGAAATTTTAATCTATATATATTTTTCATATTTATATTTAATTCAAATTTATTTTTTAAAAATATTTTAGATCATGTTTTTTAAATCGTCTATTTTTTAGTTATAATACAATTTTTTATTGAAAAGTATTTCCTTTTTCATAAATTTAATTATGTAGTAACATTGTAAAATAATTTTAAACTATCTAATATCAAATAATTATGTATGGTATGTTGGAACTTTATATTAACTATCTTAAAAACTGTATAAACACTGATTAGTGATTACTAATTAATTGATTATGTAAAGTTCTCATACTTTATTTGATATATAGAAATTGATGGACTGAATTATACTTTTAATTTTTTATTCTTTTATTTATATTCTATTTGGTCCTTTAAATTTTAAAAAATTTAATTTAATTTTTTATTATCTTAATTTGGTTCTTAACTTTGTCAGTTAAAATAATATAGCGATATTTTTAAATAGTTATTTAATGTCCAATTTTTTTAACATAGAACTATTTAATATCCAAAATTTTAAAATAGAGTTATTTTGAAATTATTAAAATGATTTTATTTAAGTTGACAATGATGTTTTTATCAAAAGAGAAGGAAGAGTGTGATGTGGGAGTTAATGTTATTTAGAGTGTCACATAAAAGTCAATATTAAAATCTTAATGGTCAATGTCTTAATTTAAAGCTATTAAAATCGCATATTTTAAAAATTAGGAAAACTAAATCTCTATTTTAAGATAGGAAACAAAAACAGTGTTACTAAAAACATGGAGGTTCTATATATATATAAAAAAAAAAAAACATGAAGATGATAACAATGTATTTAACATGTTTATTTTATTTTCAGATTGAATATCATTATTTTATGAGTATACTGATTATACATAAATTATTTAAAGTAAATTTACACCATCAATTAATGAAAAACCACAACCAATAACTTAGTATGACTTTTAAAGTAATTATTATTAAAAAAACTACAATAATATGTGATTGGATTACAATGCAAACATATTTTATATTGTTATTTATTTTTTCTTATCATATACGCTTAATTATCTTTTGGATCCTACTATATTTTTCTTAAAATATTAAATCTTATCTCTTGGAATTTTTATATTCAATTTCGTCCCACAATTTTTATTTAACTTTAATGTCATTTCACTATTATTTTTAGATATAATTTTATCTCATAATTCTTTAAAATTTTCAATGCCATCTCTTTTATCAAATTAAATTCACATGATAATACTATTAATTTTTACTGTTAAAAAAAATTTTATCACTAAAAATTATAATTTTCTTAATTTAATTGATTTTTTGGTAGAGGTTTGAAACTTTCTAAGACTGTCAGGGTAAAATTGTCCCTAACAGTGGATAGTAATAGTGTTACTTTGTTACCTTCAATTTAACAAAATGAATGACATTAAAAATATTTATAAAATTGTGGATTAAATTGATTCTAAAAATAATAGCAGAATGAGGATAACATTAAAGTTATTTAAAGAATTATAAAAAGAAGTTAAATATAAAAATAATATATAGTAGGACGAAATTAAATATTTTTTTTAAAAATGTAGTAGAACGAAAAATATAACTAACCCAATTTTACATTATTCATTTTAGTGAAAGAATCTAATGATATTATTTTTAAAGTACATAACTAAGCCAATTTTATATTATTCATTTCGTAAAGTATATACTATTCATTCAGAATTACTAAGTTATAATTATAATAAATCATAATATCTTTTATTTTTTCTAAATTATTGAATTTTTAAACATTTATAGAACTCCATAAATATCCACTTATTGATGGAATTACAAATGACGTTGAGAATAGTGGTGGGAAATAATGAAGAATTAAGGGTTAAAGGTAATATGATTAATAATATTGTAATAAGTATTATCAACTAATAACATATTCACCAATAAAACAAAATAGTAGTTCGGGTGGTGATTATATAGCAAACAACGGGTAACAAGAAGATAGGGGCATTGAAATCCTCCCACAATATTTTCAACAATAATCTCTCTTCTTTTTTCTTTTTTTTGGTGGACAACAATTATCTATTTTTCCACTAATAAATTTAGAGATTAAATCAAATATTGTTTTTATCCTAATCACTAGTCTCTTAAAGATAATATGTTTAAATTTAAATTAGAGTTAAAGTTATTCGATATATTTTGTTAAAAATTTAATTAATATATACTGACAGTATTAATTATTCAATTACAAACCCTTTATTTATAGGAAAATTATTGACTTTATCTATTAATAATTTAAAAATAATATAAACAAAAACTTTTGATTGAACATCGATTTAAAATTCTTTACATTGTCTGTGTATACTAATTAAACTCTATTTTTCATGTAATAAAACTTTTGTTTCATTTGATTATAAAGATAGAGAAAAAAAATATAAAATGATGATATAAAATAATTTTATACTATCATCTAATAACAACTCAGCATGTATGATAAATTTATTAAATTTATAATAATTATTTTAAAAATCATTCGAAGAAAATAATTCATGATTATATAATAGTGTAATTGTGTAAAACAACATATTATTTCACTAAATTTTATAAAATATCAAAACAATACAACTACATTTATTTCGTTACATTCAAATTATGTATCATAGGTATCCTTTACAATCTTGTTTTAGCTAGTAACATTAATTATGGGGACACTAAACTCTCCCTTATTTAATCCAAACTAGAGTTCAATAGAGTTCAAACTTCTTACATTGGAGTGGGAAGAAGTTTTACATTATTATTCAATTTTGTTACATTCAAAACAATAAAATTAACTACATTTATTTTGTCACATTCAAATTCAAATTATATATTATAGGCATCTTCTATAATCTTGTTTTGAATAGGAATACGCTTGTATTTAATCAAAGTTACCATTTATATTACTTTTATAATACTTAGTAATAAAAGATATAAATAAGTTTTTTATCTTTAAAATTCACTAAAAAACATTTTTAGTTCTTAAAATTTAAAAATATTTTTTTAGTCTTTGATTCACGTTTAATTTTTCTCTCGTTAATGCTGTTAAAAAATTGATGATAGAAAATGTGATTTTGTACTCGTGAATTACTCTCCTCTTGAACCTTGACATCCTTAATATTTAATTTCACATCCAGTACAATTAAATACACAAGAACTTATAATACAAAAAAAAATAATTTTAAGAACGAAAAAATATTTTTGAATTTTAAGAAAAAGAAATTATCTAAGCTTTAATAAAATAAAAGTTTATCATATATAAATAATTATGATGAAACAACACAATCTGTGTATCTCTTTTTCTATGAAAAAAGACAAATGTTTCAAGTCCAAACAAAGTTCTATATATGAATCAATTGAGCTAGAAGCTAGTGATCATAACTTGCATCCCAACATCAACAACATCAAAACCTTTGTTCAAGGAAAAGATAAAACCAAACATCATGGGATCCCAAACACAATCTCATCTACCACTTATAGATTTCACAAACCAAAATCTCAAACCGGGCACCAAGACATGGGTTTCAGCATGCCAAGCAATGCGTAGTGCACTTGAGGATCAAGGTGGGTTCTTGGCACTATATGATAGAGTCAATTTGGAGACATATGATTCTGTTTACTCAGAAATGAAGAATCTTTTTGACCTCTCTATAGAAACAAAACGGAGGAAAACCACTGAAAAACCCATCTTTTGTTACTCTGGGCAACGACCTGGGATTCCTTTGTATGAATCCGTGGGTATCATCAACCCACTTAGCTTTCAGGACTGTCAGAACTACACACACGTTTTATGGCCACAAGGAAATGATCGTTTCTGGTAAACTGGCTTGTTCCTTTTCAAATTCTGAAAATTAATTTTGTTTGGTTTTGATATAGTTTACAAAAAGATTACTGAAGTATCATTCTAGCCTTTTTAAAATTAATTATAGACATTTATGTTTAAGATTTTAAAGAAAATTTCAAGATAATTTAGTCATAACCATTTTTCAATTGTGCATATCGATCTATAAATATTTTAGATAGAACTTTAAAATGTTTTAAAAAAATATTTAAGCACTTTAATTTAAAAACAATTTGTATAAAAACAAAAATATCAGATACTAATTTTCCTAAATTTTTTAAAAAAACCTACGTGTCAATGCTTATAAATATAATATATATATATATATATATATATATATATATATATATATATATATTTCTTCTTGTTCTCAATTTTTTTTTGTCTTAGAAAAAATTATGTAATTCTGTTTTCCTTTAACGAATCAAAGGTTATGTGAATTTTGTAAATTTTTTGTGGAAAAGTATTAGATGTCAGTGAATTTTGTAAATTGAAAATATTAAAATTAGATTTTGACAATAATATTGAATGAAAAAGAGATAATTTTGACAATCTAAAGATTTACATTTTCAATGAATTATAAATTATGATAAATATGAGTTATTAAATATAGAATTAATTAAAAAATTTATATAGTTACTTTGAAAGTGAAATAATCTTAACATACATGTTAGTTTCTAATTTGATAATATTATGAATGTCTTTATACTATATATTTTCTAAACTAAAGAAGCATTGTATTTTTGGAAAAATATTTTATTTAACTAAGCCATTTGGTTTCTATCCTCATTATATACATTGATAATTCAAGAATGTTTTTATTCTTGAAAATGTAATTCTTTGCTTTTGGATTTTTAATAATTATTTAAATTTTATTAGTTTTAAATTTTTTTATTTATAAAAATAATATAATTTTAGGTTTTGATAAAAGATAAAAATTACACCAGCATTCACCTATAAATGAGAAAATAATATATGCACTAAAAAGGGTTTAAAGTAGAAGTGTATTTGATAAAATACAGTAAGTTTGTTTAGGTTGAAAAATAAGTTGTTTTTTTTTTTCTTAAAAGAAGAAATTTTTAATATTTTTATATAATTATGAAAAACTATTTTTCAAATGCATCAGCTTCTGTATTTTTCATAAAATGATTTCTGCATCCGCGTATTTTGAGAAACTACTTCAAATAGTTTTTTAAAATAAGTTTTTTTTTTTAGTTTCTTTTCAACTTCTGCTTTGTTTAAAAAAATTTAATCAAATATTTAAAAGTTTACTTATAAATATTTATTCTGCCTAAAATAATTATTTTTTCGCATGAAAAGTTTAAACAAATAAAAATAAGTTTTTTTCATACACAAATTTATTAATAACTTTTATAGCTTATTTTCGTAAGCTGCTTCACATGGTATATAAAAATAAGCTAGCTTGAAAGCTAATATCTTTTTCAATTTTTTATTTTTATCCTCATTAAATCTACTTAATATATTTTCATATTTTCTAATAAAATGGTTAACTACATAATCTTATGTCATTTTATATTTGTCTACAAATTTATCCTAAAAAATTTTCAATTGAATCATCTACTTAGACTAATTAAACCTTCTATCTTAAAAGTTTTTAACTTTTTAGTTAGTTTTACCAAACATAGTAAATTTTCTCACTTTAATCATAATTATATAATTTAAAATTATTTAGTTGACAAAATAAAAATTTTCAAACAAACCATGGAATTAATTATTTTTCTTCTGAGTAGTGAAAGTGTCAACTCCTATGCCAAGCAACTACTGGAATTGGACCATATTGTGAAGAGAATGATATTTGATAGCTATGGATTAGAGAAGAAGAAATATGAGTATTTACTTGAATCAACCGATTATGTGCTTCGAGGGTACAAATATAGAACACCCCAAGTGGGTGAGAGCAATGTGGGAGTGGCTCCTCATTCTGACACATCTTTGCTAACTATACTGAATCAGAAGATTGAAGGTTTAGGGGTCAAATTGAAGGATGGGGAATGGTTTGAGGTGGGTGCTTCACCCTCGTTGTATTTGGTCATTGGTGGTGATGCATTGATGGTAAGTCAATTTTGTGCAACATTATCATTATGGTGAAATTATAGTCTTTTAATTAAATATCAATTTTTTATCTACTCAATCAAGAGACTGGATCAAGAGGCTGAATTAACCTATTATTGTTGAACTAATAGTATAGTAATTGAATTTTCTCAAATTCTTATTCATAATATATCAACTACAAATAAACTTATATTTGTATTGAAATTAATAAAATTAAATGGTATTAACCAATTTTCTTAATGAAAAAGAAGTTAATTATATTTACTTATATATAAGTTAATTGTAAAGAAAATGGTGGTTATAAAAAAATATATATTTAAGATATATTTATTACTATAAACTACGCTCACTACTCTTTTTTTTAATCCTAGGAAATTTGGTAATATTGAGTCATGAATAGAATTAGAGGCAATTTAATATTTTGTTTTATAAGTTACGTAGAGAAAGGGGGGAGAGAGGAAGGAGGGGAGGGAGAGGGAGAGAGAAAAAGAGAGATCAAATTAGTTTTTTTTTAGAAGAAATTCAAATTAAATTAAGAGTTTAATTAGCATACATTGTCAGTGTAAAGATTTTTACATTGATATTTAATCACAATCCTTCATTCATGGTAGATTTGTTGAAAGTCACATAAATGAAAAGTCATGATTGAATGTCAGTGTAAAAATCCTTTACACTGACAGTGTATACCAATTAAACTCTTAGATTAATGACATATAAAGTCTGATAAGTCTTAGTCTTATACTTACCTTTAGAATAAATGAGTTCACCCTCAAATAAAGACATGATTTATCAATCAAACTCGTGAATTTTATAATCAATCAACTTACACTTTCAATAACTTTCTATTAAATACAAATTTTATCAATCCAACCATTGAATTTTATATTCTTATTAATTAGATAAAAGATACAAACTTTCACACAAATTCAAACTTATTTAGTTGTTCATTGTATCACTTAGCATTAACATACAAAATAATATTTAAAAATATATAAATATTTATTGTTTGACTCTATAAGAGTCCTATTAGTTCTTTTGAGTTTTGCTTATATGTAGAGTTTAGCTTTAACTGCAACTATGATTATAACTCTGTAATATGTAATTGTGTTTGATACTTTTTGTATGTTGTAAACTCTTTAATGTCATCTCTTGTAACATGTGGGTGTTTTGTCTTATTAAATAAAATTTTACCTTTTTCAAAAAAAAAAAATACTCATTCTAGAAAACTCGAAACTTTATGAAAATTAATATATATAATTATTAGTATAATATTATCATATGAAAAATACTCTCTTTTCTTAAAAATGTTTAAATTAAAATTTGATGGTGTAGGTTTGGAGTAATGATAGGATACCAGCATGTGAGCACAGAGTTATAATAAACTCAAAGACAGATAGATACTCCATGGGACTACTTTCATATGCTGCTAAGATAATGGAACCACAAGAGGAGCTAGTTGATGAGGAACATCCTCTATGTTATAAACCATTTGACCATTATGGATACCTTCGTTTCTTTCTCACTGAAGAAGCCATCAAATCAAATTCTAGGATCAAAGCATTTTGTGGTATTTGAAACACATGTTGTGTGTGAATTGTTGAGTGCCATGTTTCCAATTATGTAAGTAATGACCACTGGTGTGTTTAATAAAATGTAAAAGAAAAAAAATTGTAAGAATGCAGATCATGTTGATATGTGTAATTATGCTAGCATATGATACACTCTTTAGAACATTTTATATGTGATTTATTAAAATTTATTGACAAATATAATACACTTTATATTATATGCTAGTATATGGTATACTTTTTTTAACACTTTATATTTGATTTATTAAAATTTATTAAAAAGTATAAATTTATGTGTATTTTTTACCTGTTTTTAAAAGACTTTCTCTTTATTTTATAATTTTTAATAAATTTTAATCAATCTAAAATATTTTAGGAAGAATATATTAAAAAGCGTACTACTAGTACTTCTCAAAGTTAAAATAGTAGTTAGCATATTTGATCTTAAAAAAAATGTTATGATGCTTAAAGTTTAGTTGGTTGCCGCCTTATGTAGTTATGTGTATCCTCTTTAATTTGTGGATGAATGTTAATGAGTTTGTTATCTTCTCTCCATAAAATAGACATAAAATATTTATTATATTGAAGAGTGATAAATACACATTAAAATAATTTTTGTGTTTATCATGTTATTCATTATTATGGCATATAATAAATGGTACACTAAGAGATAGACATGACGATACATTATTATTATAGAAATACTCTTTTAACTTTTATTAAATTATAGAAATAGTTGGTTGTCATCTTATGTAGTTATGTGTGTTTTCTTTAATTTGTGGATGAATGTTAATGAGTCTGTTATCTTCTCTTCATAAAATAGACATAAAATGTTTATTATATTGAAGAGTGATAAATACACATTAAAATAATTTTTGTTAAATTATATATAATTTCTTTTTTTATTTTTTGACATTAACTTTCCTTTAATTTTGAAAACGTTACACTAATATCTCTTATAAGTTTAAAAACATTACATTAATATCTATTTCAAATCTTATTGTAACACTATCTTGTAAGGTTGGAAAATAATGATTAAAAAATAGAAATGTATATATAATTATCCTAAAGTTAAATAATATTATCGTAATTTACTATAAAAATTGTTATCCAAAATGTTGTATGAATTATTCTTCAAATAACATTTATTTATTATGAATGGAATGAAAATAATTGGTTCTAAAATAATGTTTATGACAAACACATGAGACAAATTGAATTGGAAAAGGAAATTGATATCTCTGTTCATAGTGGGGGATACGGTTAGCTGTTCTCTAAACAAGATTTCAAGGATTTATTAATATAATAATAAGGCCAATCTATCATGTTGTCTTATTAATTGTATTGATTTTCCTCATAATATGCAGAATATTTTTGGTATGTAGATTTTGTCCCCCACACTTTAAAATAATTCCTGGATTTGATTGAAACTTTTCTGTTATTATATTAATTATTATTAATTAATATCTATCCATGACCACTGATCAATACTGAAATATTCTCTGAGCTGGTCAATGGTCAACTTTCTCAAAATAATGATAACAAAAAAATTTGTCTCTTTTTTATAAAATAATGAATAAAAAGAAAGGTGCCAATTCTTGTTTGAATTTGAATTAGAATATGAGAATTTCGTGTTAATTATTATTATCTTAGGCTGCATTTTTAAAAGTTGGACCACACATTACAAACTCAAGTAATCAGGGCCTGGCCGAGTATGGAGGTGCTATTGCATATGGCCCACAGTCAAAAAGTTGGACCACACTTTTTTTAAATTATATAATAAGTTTCACACCAATATGCATTGTGTCACAATATAAAAAGTTTTATACTAATAGTTAATTACAATTCTTTGTTTATGTGATTTTTAAAATATTAATATTAATTGGTAAAGTTAATAAACTTATCATATATAAAATATTATAATTAATTATCACAGTAAAACTCTTTACACTAATCGTGTATACATGTTTTTTTCTTATATAATTCTGTAAAAGTATTTTTAATATTATTTTTGTGAAAAATTAAAATTATTATTTTATTTTATTTATTTTTCTTTGTTCAAACTAAAATATGACATGTGATTAAAAATTTTTATTAATTTTTTACATGTTAATCCATAAATTTATATAGAACAATTTTTTTATTCACATTAATGTATGAACAATTAAATGATTTATGATAAGAGGAACGCTACCATACACTAATAGATTTACAAGTATTTTTTAATAATTAAGAAACACAAATAAAAAATCAAATTATATGTAAAATAAAACTAAAATTTAGTAATTAATAGAGAATAAAAATGCGTAAATTGTAATATGAAATTATTTTTTTTATAATAGATGATAATAGTAAAGTTGGTGCATTTGTTAACTAACAGATAAAAAATTAAGTTAAATTATAATAGAAATATTTAAAAATATATAAGTGGTTTAAAATTATAAAAATTTGATAATTTTTTCATGTATTTACGTGCATATGATAAATAATAAAACCCACTGTGAATGAAGATTTTAAAAATATTAACATCCATCTTTTAAACAGAAATTCATTTTACTTGTGTAGAAACAACTCAAGCAGAAGAAATATCAAACGCATTTAATTGTCTTTCATATCTTTTATATATATATATATATATATACACAATTTTTTAGATATTAAATTTATATTATTAATGAAGAAAATTTTCCATTTTGATGTCCATTTTTCAAAATATCAATATTTTACCATTTTTAGAAAAAGAAAAAGAAAAAATTATTTTGTTAAAATATAAATTTGAACCTACAATCTCTCACTCCTCATATATGGACTTTATCATTGTATTAACTTTATAACTTTAAGAAAAAAACTACTTAAAAATATTTTATATCTAATATACATAATTGTCTTATTATATCCATAATCTACAATATAGAATATTATATTATATACTATCTATACTATTAATTATCGAATTTTCAAAATATATATTATATCATTTAAAAAAGGAAAAAAGTATTTTGTTAAAAGAGATATTCAAACCCACAATTTCTTCGTGTGCTATACATGGACTCACTTTGTCACTATATCAACTTTATAACTTTAAACCCAAAATTATTTTAAAATATTGATATCCAACCTACATAATTCTCTATTATTATATAATCTATAATATATAATATTATAGTATATACTATATATAATATATAATGTTAATAAAAGGAATTCCCCCTTTTGATGTTCAATTTTCAAAATATCTATTTTACCATTTTTAAAAAACAAAAAGATAAACCTATTTTATTATAAGAGAGATTTAAATCCACAACATCTTCCTCCCTCTGTATATGGATTTTGCCTCTAGATCAACATTTAAGGTATATTGTTGAACACATTTTATATAATGAGAATAAGACTTTTTGGTGTTCACATTTTATGACTATTTTACCCTTATAAACATTTTATGACTTTTTTCACTTTCACAAATACAACTTATTCATATTAATATATATGTACATCTTCACAATTTTTACCTTATTACAAATCAATCTTCCTTAAATATCATTAATATATGTGTCATGATAAATATTGTTAATAAATATGCAAATAGATATATGCAACAATATTTTGAATTTTATTTAAATTCTCTCTTCTTTCCACTTTTTCAAATTCATTGCAAATTTGACATATCTGCTCATGGTCTAACATATTTCTATCATGTTATTATAAAGAAAAAAAATATAAAAATCAACAAAATATATTTCAAAACATGTGTCACATAATAATCTATTTCAAAATAGTGAATTATTTATATTATATTATGTTATTACATAACATATAAATTAAAATTCTAAAATTATTATAATTTATAAAAATAGAAATGTGAATACATAAGT
Source organism: Psophocarpus tetragonolobus (assembly GCA_037954015.1). Taxonomy (NCBI): domain Eukaryota; kingdom Viridiplantae; phylum Streptophyta; class Magnoliopsida; order Fabales; family Fabaceae; genus Psophocarpus; species Psophocarpus tetragonolobus. The sequence continues at coordinate 47,429,641 of CM075692.1, read as the reverse complement.
GCAACAACGCTTGTATTTTCACTAGTAATAAATAATGTGAAGAGATTCACTTGTTCCAACAATAAGTTTAAAGAAGTTACTTTTCATCTTCAAAATTAATTTTATTGAAATATAATGATTGCAATGAATAACTAATTTTATCATTAGATTTCAAGAAAATAAATTATTAAAACTTATAAACTTACTCTTGGAATAAGAGAATCTTTTCTCATAAATAATAACATAAAAATAAGTTGTTTTTTTTGTGAAAACATAAAAATAAGTTAAATACAAAATATGATATTTTTTTATACAAACCTATATTTAATATAAAAAACATTATTTACTATTTTGTCATGCATTCATAAGCAAGTAATAGATCACCTTCCTCAATGATTGTATGTCATGGCAGAACAACTCGCCAATGGCACCAAAGTTAAGTTTTTTTTTAAGAGTTTAATTACTATGTAGCGTAAAACATTTTACATTAATATTTAATCACAACTTTTATCTATGGTAAATTTGTTGACTTTATCATGACACTTTAAAATTTATATAAATAAAAATTATATATATAAAGAGGATATTGTCCTTGAAAAAAAAGGAACATGTTTAGCACATTAGAAGGAGCAAATAGTAAAGATGGAAAACAATATCCTCTCTATTTTCATACACTATCCAAATTAAAAAACCAACAAAATTAGATCTTTAATTCAATCAAAATGCCAGAACAAAGAAATTAAATAAAAATCATGAAAAACAACAAAAGAAATAATAGAGCAAAAGCAAAAAAAAAAAAGAAAAAAAAGTTATAAGATTGATCTACTAGCAAAGTCCATACGTGAGGAGAAGGGGGAGAGAGTGGTCAAATGATAAATATCTCTCCCTCCTCCTCACATGTGTACTTTGTCACTACACTAATCTTATAACTTTTTTTTGCTTTTGTTGCTATTATTTCTTTTGTTGTTTTTATATTTTTTATTTATTTTCTTTGTTATGGTATATTCTAATTGAATTATAATGTTCTGATTTGGTTAGTTTTGTAATTCTAACAAAAATTAACACATTAACAATTAATATTTGGCATATATATAAAAAACAAAAGCAAAAAAAAACAGAAAAGAAGAAAAGTGCTCAATTACATCTGTTACTATTGTTAGGATCGCAATCTGGATCGTGAGATTGCATGATTCAATGAGTCATGGCTTTTTCTCTGTATTGCTCTCACAATAGCATCATTGGAAGATGAGATCGAAGCGAGATTGCGAGGAAGATCGTAAACACATGGAAATGACGAGTCTGTTCGATTAAAAAACGTGTGGTCTAACATTAGTAAAATTGGTAAGAAAATCTAGGTGCGACCTAACTTAACATTTTGTTTGATTGATAGAGTGAGTGTAAGACTAGTGATTCAACACGACCTCGTGGTGGTGGAGGTGCAAACTTGCGGTGGTGGTAGCGTGGCCTTGCAGCGATGACAGTGTAATCACGGGGTGGTTTGACCTTGCACAATAGTGGTTCAACCTTGTGGTGGTGAGTGGTGATAGTGTGGCCTTGTATTTTGACCTTCAACGCATCACAATACACAATTTGACAACACATTTAGGTATGAGTTTCTTTCTACTCTTTTTTTATTTATTCTGGTTCTTCTACTTACCTCACAATATAGTTTATCATTAGCCACTCAAATTCTTACTCTCAAAATTTTAAATAAAAAACAAGATACTCTTCACGTTTGTTGTCTAGTTTATGGTTCCGTGAGTGTATTAGTATAGCAAATGAAAAATAATTAGTAACAACCATTCTTAATGTATTTGTTTCACTATTCACTTTGACCAACTCAAAATATACCCTCCCTCCTTTTTCGTATTGGAGATATAATTGATTCCATCAATGTACTTTCAATTGTTAAACGTTTTTGTGGTCCTTCTATTTGTCAAGGAGTGTGTTTTGTTGTTTGAATGAGAAGTAAGGCCAGGTTCATGAAGAAATTGAGTTGATATTGGTAACTCCACCCTTTATGAATTTAATCTTCCAAGGAGTATGTATGATGCATGGTATAGCTTTCATGGATTTTTTTTTTTTTTTTTTTTTGCTTTGATTTTAGTATTCTCTGGAATATGGTTATGTTTTGTTGTATAGAATCGTTAATAATGTTATTAATGACTAAAATATGAATGGTTTTTGTCCATAATTAACTTTCTTGACTATATATAAGTGTCCCAAATCTTACATGGTAATATATATAGAGAGAGTCTTGTGTGTGTTGATATCTTATTGTTTTGGATATGTTTTGAAGTTTCGCCTTAGTTCATGAATTAGAGGACTTAAAATTCATATTCCATACACACATATAATTGTGGGTTCAATTAAATCATTGCTTTAAGAATTTGCCTAAAAAGAATTTAATGGAAGAAATTTAATTTTTTATTGAAAATAGAATCAACACATATACCAATGTAGGATATATAAAATTAAGATTGTTATTATTCTATTGAGAAAGATCACCTTATTATTAGGTTTTTCCACAATTTGTCAATTAACTTAGATATTAAATACATAATTATTTCATTAAATGTATCTCATCCAATATTAATTTTTAATACTCATTATTTTCAATATCTGGAACTTTTAAAGATAAAAAAGAATCTTCTAAATTCTTAACAAAAAAGGAATCTTCTAAATTATTAGCAACTACTATAAAAAACTGTTTAAAATAAGATAGAGGTTTTGTAATTACTATTTTGTGTTGAAAAGTAATATATATGTTAAAGAATATTTAATACACTCTATTAAATATTTTAACTTTTAAAAATGATAAATAAACATTGTTATTAATTTCAATCGAATAATAACAATCTTTTATCCTACATTGGTATATATGTTAAAGAGTAAAAAAAAATATTTAAATTAAAAATAACTTATTATATAAAAGTAAGGAGTAATCAAGTTACTTAGAATATATATATATATATATATATATATATATATATATATATATATATATATCCAAATTGTGTAGTAAATATTTACTTATATTTCTAAAAATTATATTTTTCTTAAATTAAGTTTTGGTTTGAAATTTCTAAAAACAGAAACTAGTTTTGGTTTTAAGTTTTTAAAATTTTAAAAACAACGTTGTTTTTGTTTTCAAATTTAAAATATTGGTTTTAAATCTTAACCAAAACACTAGTTGAAAGTAGCGATTGAGACAGACAATCAAATGTGGTGATTGATGATTGGCGATCGGAGGTAGTGGTTGGTGACTGCTGGTCGAAGGTAGCGGTTGAGTGACTGGTGATTGGAAGTGGTAGTCGGTGATCGCTGGTCGAACTTGGGGGCTAGTGATCATTAGTTAGAGGTGGTAGCCAGTGATCGCCAATCGGAGGTGATGGTTGGTGACCATCGGTTGGAGGTGACAGCCAGTGACCGCTGGTCGAAGGTGGCAGCTAGTGACTGTCGGTCGGAGGTGACGGTTGGTGATCGTCATTCGGCGGTGACGGTTGGTTAGAGGTGGCAGCCGATAACCATCGATCGGAGGTACGGCCGGTGACCACCAATCGGAGGTACGGCCGGTGACCACCAATCGGAGGTTGCGATCGATGACTGTCAATCGGAGGTGGCGTCTAGTGATTACCGGTCGAAGGTGGCGGTCGGTGACCACCGGTCAGAGGTGGTCGTCGGTGATCGCCGGTTGCAAGGAGTGATCGGTGATCGTTGATCGAAGGTGACGACCGATGACTTCTAGTCAGAGGTAGGGGCTGGTGACCGCCGGTCGGAAGTGACAATCGATGACCGTCAAACAAAGGTGGCGGTCAGTGGCTTTTGGTCAGAGGTGGAGGTCGATGACCGCTAGTCAGAGGTGATAGTCAATGGTGACAAGTGATATCAAGTAATGAGTTTAAATAAAAACAGAAATAGAAATCTAAAAACCAAATTTTATTATTTTTAAAATTGAGTGAAAAATGTTTTAAAGATGAGTAAAAAACTAAAACAGAACTATTTTTATCGAACAGATTCCTCTCTTCAAAATACATTACAAAACCAAAAACCAGAAACTTAAAACCACTCTGAATAGGGCCTTAGATATCTTGAAATATGGAATTGATTTGATAAAGTATAAAACAGTTTTAAGATTTTATATAAACATTTAGGCTTGGTATACGTTAACATAGTGTTATGATGAATGGATTAATATTTTTGGTTATTAAAGGGAGAAATTTTACCAAAAGTTACCCTTAAGTATCTTTTAATTGAATGAAAAAAATGTACAAAAATTATTATTATTATTATTATTATTATTATTATTATTATTATGATTATTTTTATTATCATTATTATTATTATTATTATTATTATTATTATTATTAATATTATTAAATTTAACTATGTCTCAAGATGGTGATAGAAACATTGACATTGCCTGTGGGGAGCGTATCACGTTCTCACACCCCTTAGCCATGACTGAGGCTTATTTCAATACGTATTCGAAGTTTCACATCGCTTAATGGTTAAAAATCATTTATAAACACTCTTCTCCCTTAACTCCTGTATATGCCTTTTTAGAATAAAACCATAAAAAGGTTATGGATTCCAAAGTAGACAATATCTCAAGTGCGGTGACTCTAATGATATATCGGGACTGACAATAGAAACAACAATAATAATTATTATTATGTTTGCAGTAATTTATGATAAATTTTTTTGTATAAATAAATTTGTAGGTATTTCTTGCAAATAATTATCCATATGTGATATTTTTCTTTAGAATTTAGATTTTACCGTGGTAGGAAAATTTGTAGTAAACCTTCTGTTACGAATTTTATCCGCAGGAAATATAAAAACAAAAACATTTTTTAAAATGATTAAAAATAGAGTGTTTAAAAATTAAAAATAATTTTAAATTTAAACAAATTCATTATATTGTAGGATGAAAACTAATAAAGATGTATTTTATTATAAAAAATTTATTTTACTTATATTATTGTAAAGTTACTATTTTTAAATATAATTATTTAGTTACTGATAAGCTACAATAGAAATTTTAAATATAAATTAAAATAAACATGCAAATTTATTTATTTATTAAATAAATAAAAGTATATGAGACAAAATTAGAGTTTAGATAATTATAGGAAATGATTGATTAAATAAATTTAAAGAGATAATCTAAAATAAAGAAAATAAGATGGGTATTTCTCTTTGTAATTCAAAAAATTTCTCAAATGTATACCCCATTTGGGAGGAGTATTTATTTGCTCCAAATTGAACTTAAGACATTTTGTTTTGACACTTTTCATTTTCTATTCGAACTCCTTAACATTTACAATTTTTTTACAAAATATGTGAGACAAAATTAGAGTTTAGATAATTTTAGGAAATGATAGATTAAATAAATTTAAAGAGATAATCTAAAATAAAGAAGATAAGATGGGTATTTCTCTTTGTACTTCAAAAAATTTCTCAAATATATACCCCATTTGGGAGGAGTATTTTTTATTCCAAATTGAACTTAAGACATTTTCTTTTAACATCTCCTCATTTGCTATCCGCACTCCTTAACCTTTACAATTTTTGCAAAAATCTCAAAATACCCCAATTCTCTTTTATCCTAAGGTTTTTAACAGAGTATCACTCAGCTTCACGGTTTCATGTACATCTCTACCCACATTTTTTAAAGAACACCTTGCCTTCTCCATTTCACATTTTCACTCTTTTTGAACATATATATTTTTTCACCTCAATTTTAGGAACTTCCTTTACCATACCTCCTAACCTATAAGACAAAAAACTTACAAATTTTTTATAATTCCATATCAGGTGATCTAGAATGCAAAAATGAACTTAACAATTGTATTCTGAATAGGTTGATTCAGAATGTACATAATGTATTCCAGATCAACTGATCTAGAATACATTATGTACATTCTGGATCAACCTATCCAGAATGCAATAGTGGACTTGGAAATTGTATTCCGAACAGACTGATCAAGAATGTACATAATGTATTCCAGATCAGTTGATCCAGAATACATTATGTATATAAGTGATCCAAAATTATAATAAATTTGTATTCTAAACCGATTTATCCAAAACACTTATTCTAAACTAAACAAGAAAAATCACTTATTTAAATAAAAGAAACACTTATGGTAACTTTTTATATGTTTGGTTAATTTTCTTAAAAAGCATAAGTTAAAAAATAATCTAAAAGGTACTTATTTTTAAAAGTTATTTAGGGTAACTTATAAAAAAAAGTTGGTAAATTTTCAAAATAAGCTTATGTAAAAACTGTTTTGCAAGAACAAAAACCGATACATTTAAAAAAACACTTTTTACAATTGCACTAAAAAATAAAAAGTTTTTGTTTCTATAAAATAATTTATAAATAAATAAATTATTTTAACATGACTTATTTTTCAGTCTACACAAACTTGATCATTATCAAATAGGACACTATTTATTATATACTTTTTTAATATGCATATTTATCAATTATTATTATTTAAAGAAAAACTAAATTAATGACTGAAGTGGTGAAGACACCAGTTCAGGTTTATTTCTTAAGAGTGGTTGAGTCAGTAACTGAATCAGTTTTAATTATATTTTTTATTTTTAATGTATTATAATAACTATACTAAATAATATTAAATAAAAAATAACCTTTCATAATATTAAACATAAAAATTTCTTAAATCATATATATTTCATGTTATAAGTCAAGTCATAAAAATATAACAAAAATTAAATATGTAGATAATTATTAAATGAAAGAAATGGAAGTTACTAAATACATCTCTATTTTACCAAGTTAAACACACTTTTTTCATCTTTAAATTCAATATTAAAGGGAGTGGAATTAGTAAAGTGGAAGTGTATTTAGCAAGATACAAAATGTTAAAAAAAATTACCTTTTTTTAGAAAAAAAACTCAAATATGAGAATCGGTCAAATTGGTTATGTACAATTTTGTTTTTTATTTAAACCAAGTTTAACGGGTTTTAAGCTACTTCAATGGATGGCAAATTTTAAGAGTGTTTAAACTTTCAATTTAAGCAATGAACTAATTGGTCTAATCTAAGTTTTCAAAATATTGTTTAATATATATATATATATATATATATATATATATATATATATATATATATATAATATAATATAATATAATATTTAAATTGGTACGATAAATGGTCGGGAGATATAATAATAATCTATTATCTAATGCTAATTTTTAAACTTTGTAGCATAATGTTCGTACATCCTAGAATAGAGTGTTTTTATTAGGTTCCATTATTTTTTTAAATCTTTCTTTTACTTTTTATCCTACAAAATATATAAACTTCTTATATTTCAATTCTTCTTCTTTCTCACCTATTCGCTTTCATTACCCTTTAAGTCACTTATTCCATACAAGTAAATAGTGTTTGGATGGAGGTAATGCAAAATTTATATCTTCCAATTTTACTCCCTCCAATATAAAAGGATTTGAAGGAAGGATAACTAAATTTAAAATACTTCAATATAACATATATTTATATTTTGAGATTTAAATTTATAAGAATATAAAATAATTAACTTTTAAAAATCCTTCATTGTAAACCAAACCATAGATATTGTATCTTATCTCCCCTTATCTTAACTATAATCAAATTTTCCCCTTCCCTCCTTTCCCTACCCTTTTCTATGAAAATTCCTCCATTTCCCTCCATTTTGTTTAACCGACCAATTCTTGAAAAAATATAGAAAAGTTATTCGTTATATCGGTTACTTATTATTTTTGAACACTCACATTTAATGTACAAAAAATAAAAATTAATATAATAAATATTTCAAATAAATATATTGTAATTCATTTATTTTTCTTCTTATCTTAACGTATATTTTTCATATAGTCAAAGATTTATTTATTTAATGTATGTAAATATTATCTCATATAAGAAAGTCCTTTTGGTTGGTTGAAGTGCTAATAATGTTCTTTGTCTTGTGAATTCTTTCCCTAAACCATGTCCACCAATATGAACAACATTGTTGGAATTCCTAACCAAAATGGTATTACATGTCGATTGTGCAACTATGTTCTTCCAAGCTTCCAAGCACTCATAACCCATTTTGAGGTTCATTTAGCTCAAGAAAATTTCAAAATGGAGATTTCACCAATCGATGGAACTATGCCATATATCAAACTACTTGAGAAGCCAATAATATTGAACAATGACTATTTTAATCTGCCTATCAATCATGGTGAAGCATTGGATCTTTCGTTAAGGCTCTAAAGCTTTAAAGGCTTTTCTTCAATGTCATTGTGAGTTATATATGTGGTTGTTAAAATCACCATATCATATCATACATATGTATGCTTTAGCTTAAAAAGATGTTGTATTTTTTATTATGAATATTAGAATATATGTCGAGAAATGTATTAAGGTTTCTATCATATCTATTCTCGTTCTTATAGCTTAAAGATGTGAACAAGTCATATTGAATAAAAATTTTAGTTTTTATAAATGATTTTCCCATGTGTAATTGCCTTTTTCTCTAATCCAATCTTAATTTTATTCTAGGTTTAAATTATAATTATAATCATAATTGAGACATGGTTACATGAGCATAATCAATCTATGAATCCAGGGTTTTATTGTTTTGACCAAGATGAGTTCAAAAGTTAAAATTCATGATTCCCATTTTACTTATTGTTGTTAGTAATGCAAAGAATAATAAAGAATTATAAAGAATAAAAATATCAATTTGGTTTATTATTGTAGAATTTTTCATGAGAGATTTTCCTTTTCGTTTAGTGAAGCAAAGATTTTTTTTCCCTTTCAATATTATTGCTTGTTTTAGAGAAATTTTATAAAACTATTTTTAGTATTTAAAAACTAAAAAACTTGTTTGTTGAGTATTTTTTTAAAATAATTTTTAAAAACAATTTTGGTTTGTTAGTTTAGCTAAAAAATCAGAACAAGTATAAGTAATTTTACTTTTCAATTTTCCAGTTTTGTACTTTTATTTTGAAAACTCAAAACACATAGAGAATAGATTTATTTTTTACTTTTTATTAATAACTTTCATAAACATGGACAATCTTTTTCATTTTCACATCTGCAAGAAAATTTTCAAATAACACTTACTAAATAATTTTTTTTTTATTCCATAAGCAATTTTGGAAAACTATTTTCAAAAACTCAAATTAAAACAAACAAATCAAACCTTAGTATGAGTAGTTATAAGTTGGTTTGATGGCAAAATCATATGTAGAGATGAGGGAAGGGGATATCCTGGCTTTGAATCCCTCTACTAGCATACTAACAACTAATATGCTCTTCCAGAGTGGTATCTCACTGATGGCTCTGGTCCCTCCAAAAAGAGGCCTTCTTTGCCCTCCACCTAAGCTGCGCAGAAAAAGCCCAAAGCCAATTCCAGGAAACAGTGAAGCTTCATAGGGTCTTTCTGTCCAGGTGCAATCCGCATCTTCACAGACATGTCTATTTCACTGAGTCTCTGATTTCGAGTTACTCGAAATCTATGGGGGTTTGTTATCTTAAAAACGTTACCTACAGAAGTGTTTTAGTAATCCAAATATTTAGTTTTCTGTTTTTCTGGGTCAAAGTACCTCAAGAATAAAAAAACACAATTGAAGCATATACATCCTACATATTTAGGGTATTTGTAGTTAGTTAATTTAGGGTATTTGTAGTTAGTTAAAATAAGCTTGATGAAATCTAAAATTTGAACACTTTTCTTCCAAGTTTGACTTAAAGATGTCAGTGATACAAAAACAAAACAAAAGTAAAAGATTCATAAAGAATAAAATTTGACATTATTATTATTATTATTATTATTATTATTATTATTATTATTATTATTATTATTATTATTATTATTATTAGTCTTTTTATCTTTCATATGTCTTTTATCTTACTAAATTAATATTAGAGAAGATGATTTACACACATTCAATTAAATCGTAAGTTTATTAATATTGTTAATTATACTTTAAATTTTAAATGATAATATAAAATTCTTTTATAATTGTAGTGTGTAAGTATTAAATTCTTGTTTTCCTTTTTATCCAATGTTTAGATTACTCATTTTGCCCTTTTCTTTTAAATGTTTAAAGTTTTATTACAGATATTAAGAATTATTTAATACTCCACTTTCTATATATGTCAGTAAATACTAAGGAAAGCATTTCAAAGTGGGGTAATTAATTTTTGAGTGCTTTCTGCATTCCACTATCTCGTAAAGATAAGACAGTAAATAGGGTTATAATTGGAAAAATCAACTATTTTTATTTCGAAATTATAAAATATTAAATGATTTTGAAATGAAACTAGAAAATCAAAACATTATAAATAAGTAACAAAGAGAGTATAGTTTAGGTTTTCTTTAGTGTAACTTTAAGTTGCTTTTTTTAAAGGATAAGTTGAGCCAAATAATAAAAGTATTTATATTTTTAAAGAACTTATTTTACAAAGTAAACATTATATAAATTAATTTTACATAAAATATTTTATTTTGTAAATAAATTTTCATCAGACAATAAAATAAATTCAATCAAATAACATTTATAAAAAAACAAAATTTAAAAAGAAGTAGTGATACTTCTACCATTTTAAATTTTTTACCGTTTCTTTTCTTATTTTTCCATAAACCAACAACAATACTCTTTTCCTCTATCTTGGCGCGTATCGTCACTTTTTAAAATATGATAATTAATAAAATTAAAAAGAAAATATACTCATTAAGGATTGAACTTATGAGTTATGTATAAGCTGTGCAAAATTTCCTGTATTCAATTCCTATCATGACGGAGGTTTTTATTTAAAGCCTTTCTACTGCCAAACTAAATATCATTAATTGATATCGGCAAAAACACAGGTAAAATTGTCATATTTGTGTATTTATATTTTTATTTTGATATATTATAATAATTTTAGAGTTTTAATTTAATATATTTTGTTATAATATGATAGAATATCAATAATTTACTATATCATTTTATGTATAATAATTTTAGTTTAATATATTTTGAAATATCTTTTGTTAATTTTTATATTTTTTTGTTTATATAACATGATAGAAACATGTTAGATGATCAATGAATATCTCAACTTTGCAATGAATTTGAAAAAAAAAAAGGAAAAAGAGAATAGAGTTTGAATAGAATTCAAAATCTTATCGTGCTTGTGTATTTGTTTTTGCATTAAAAATATTTATAATCAAAGGTATACAAAGATTGATTTGCATGGTAAGGAAGAACGCAGGAAGAAGATGTGTATTTATTAATGAGTTTAATTAGTATGTATGATCAGTGTAAAAAAGTTTTACATTGACATTCAATCACAACCATTCATTTATAATAAGTTTGTTAACTTTACCAATTAATACTTTAAAAATTATATAAATTAAGAATTGTGATTATAAAACTCTTTTACATTGTTAGTGCATACTAAGTAAACTCTTTATTAATATAGGAGAAGTTATATTTGTGAGAGTGTAAGTATTAATAAGTTTAATATAGGAGAAGTTATAAGATGTGTAAGTATTAATAAGTTTAATTAGTATGCACTATCATTGTAAAAAGTTTTACACTAACATTCAATTAGAATCCTTCATTTATGGTAAGTTTATTGATTTTACTAATTAATACTTTAAAAATCATATAAATTAAGAGTTATGATTGAATGTTAGTCTAAAACTCTTTTATACTCATACTAGATAAATTCTTTATTAATATAGAAGAAGTTATATTTGTGATAGTGAGAGAAGTTATAAAATGTTTAGAAAGGTAAATAATCATAAAACGTGGACACTAAAAGCTCTTATTTCCATTATATTTCAGGTTATTGATTATACATATATACTATAACTAGTAGGACAATTATCTATGTTAGATATAAATTTTTAAAGTAGTGTTGTTTTCTTAAGGTTAAAATTGATCTAGCAACAAAGTCCATATATGGGAAAATTAGGGAAGGACAGGCCAGGGATTCAAATATCTCTTTTAACAAAATAGTTTTTTCTTTTTGTTCTTTAAAAAGGTTAGAATAATATTTTAAAAAGTGGACATCAAAAGGGAAGATTTTCTTTATTAATAGTGTAAATAAAGTTGATCTAGTAGCAAAGTCCATATATGGAAAAATGGGAAAGGAAAGGTTGTAGGTTAAAATATCTCTTTTAACAAATTAGTTTTTTCTTTTGTTTTCTAAAAATGGTACAATAAGTATTTTGATAAGTAGACATCAAAAGAAAATATCCCTTTATTAATAATATAGATAAAAATATCAAAATATATGATATATATATATATATAATTATTTTAAGTATATTATTTTTTAATATAGTTGGTTCAATCGATTTAAATAGTGGTCTCCGATTCAACTACAAAACTGTTAAACCACTTCCTAAACCTATTCAATTACTAGCATTAATGATAAAGAGAAGTGAGAAAAAGAATAATAATAAAAAATAAAGATATCAATTTAAGTTTTTTATTTTTATTTTTATTTTTTGTATGATTTATATTTTTCCACTTAATAAATCTTAATTTAATTCCCCTTTTTATTTAAAGTTCTAAATAGTTTCTGACATCACAATTAAGGTGCAACTATGTGAATTTTAGTAAACATTCAATATTCAAATGTGAGATATTTGTTATTATACAAGATATTGTGCCTCTTATTTATGTGCTCATGTTGGAAGCGTATGTGCCTAATTTTCATATTTATAATGATGTCTGAAGTCTCAACCACAAATTTATATCGTTACTAATAACAAAAAAAAAAGTCATTGCAAATTTAGCTGTTTTACAAGAGAATCCTTTAAGAGCAACAATGGTCACCTTGTTAAAATATGTGGCCCACATGGTTGCAAATTATGGGCAATTGATTGTTAAGGATTTGAGGTTAATTGTTATAATTAATAGTTGCATCTTTATTAAGGTTAATTGATAATTATGTACGATTTGAATATTGATTTATATCTAATTTATGTTTCCAATTTATTGATAATTATTCCTGTAATCAAGATAATATCATTTGCTCTTGATGAAAGGGATATGTTACAATGTATCTGGTAAGAGAAAAGTCTTTGGTCTTGCCTATACAATGACTTGTGTTGTCCTATGATATATAAAATATGATCGCCTAAGGGCAAGTGTACCCTACGTAATAGTAATCGTGGACCTAAGTCTGAATATTGTACCAAAAGGATTAGAAGTAGTTCTCAAATAATTTAATTCAGGTAATAAAAGAACAATGTAAGAACACAATGATGTAGTATGACTTCTCATTTATTTAAACTATGAGTAGAATGCAAATAGGAAGAGAGTACTAAGTTTGGGAGTCAATGGATTAAAACCTATGGTTTTGATTTCCAAATGTTTTTACCCATTATTTACTAAACAATATCATTCTTGTTATTCAATGATCACCAATCATTTACTAAAATTGTTGTGTGTTTGGTCATTCAGGTAAACACTTTAACCTTAAAGTGTTTTCCAATTTGGCTATACAAGAGAATTTACAATTAGGATCAATTTCTTTTTAACCAATTGGAAGTGTGCCCGATGAATATGATCAATCATATTGGAATAACAAACCTACTTGTTTCACAAATCAATCATTCAAATATCAATGATCATGATTATTCAAGAAATTGAGATATTAACAAATAAAATAGTGAAACAAATTAATCACTGAATAACATTGATGTATTGCAAAGTATATGAAAAATTACAAAGAGTTTATATCACAACCCTAGAAAAAAAGGGGATTAGCCAAATATGGGTAATGTAAAACCAATCAACCTTTGAATTACATAGTATATTAATGATAAAAGAAATAATTACTGATACAGAGCATTGTGAATTGACTAAATGCAAAGCTTCTTTGTTGTTCTTCGCCTCTAGGTCACAAATCTTACTCTTCGTCCGAGTGAAAGCGCCCCCTGTTTTATCTCTCATCTTCTGGTATTTATGGAAAGATTTTGAGCTTCTTTTTAGCACGGGTGTGCTAGAACGAGCATGATTGTGTTGTTTTGGTGAACTCCTAAAAATTCAACTAGCACAATCATTTTATTTGTTAGCACAGTCGTGCTCGTAGGTGCTGAAATTGAAACATGGTTATGCTTGTGTTGGAGTGGAGATGCTAAAATCATAGCATGACCATGCTCAGTTGCGCATGACAATGTTATCTTGAGTTTTCAATAATTGCTCTATAAAGACCCAATTTTGTCATTTTTTCTTCCCATTTTTTAAGTACTTGTGTAAAGTAAGAATAAATACTAAAAAATGAGTTTTGCCAAGAAATATACATTTTTTTCCTTACAAATATACATTAAACATGATGAAAATATGGGTCAAGAATTGATTTATCACTCCATCGAAAGACATGCTTCTTAGAGGCAAAGACTAAAAGACTCTACTTCTCTCTCATTTCTTTATTATCTATTAAATTTAGTGGTTAAAGTGCACTTTATTTGCTTGATAACAAATGGCTACTAGACAAATGACTTTGGAAGTACCTTACCTTACTATGTTTTACATTTTAAACTATCATGCAACTTACTAAATTTGCACAATATCCGCGACTTAAAAAAAGCTTGAAGGTTTCTTTTTAGTCCTCTATCATTCTCTCCTTGGTAGAAATTTATCCACAAATTTTTCTTCTTTATTAAAAAATCATACTTATACTTTTATTAAGAGTTGAAACCCTTTAAAGGACAAATAAATTACTATTGAAGTACATATTCACACATCCTCTCGAATAAAAAACAAATCTAAATAAGCTATCAATAGGGGTGTTCATGGTTCAACTTGGTACAGTTTTTTGAATTTTTTTTCTCTGACCCGAACTAAACCAAACAAATGACAATCAGGTTGGTTTAGTTCGATTTCAAGGAAAACCAATAAAAAAATTAAAAAATCAATTTTTTGATTAAATCGTAAAAAAATAATTTTATACTTGAAACTAGTCAAATACATTAGTTTATTAAATTCATAATTTTATAACAAAATATTAAGTGTTTCATATATACTAAATTAGTCAAATTAAACTATTAAAATAACACAATATAATACAAACTTAATAATAAATATATAAAATAAGTTAAAAAAAATAAAATAATAAAAAAAGTAAAGACAAATTACTTTAGACACTGAAACCTTAAACAAAACATTGAAACAAGTTACTAAATTTACTAACTTAAAAATATAAAATGAATATATATATATATACACACACACATTGTTGGGTTGGGTCAAAGTTTTGAAATCCAAAAACTATGAACCAAATCGAACATGGTCAGTTTTGATTAGATCTACATCCGATCAAGTGAAAAAACTGAATTAAACTAATTGGTTTTGTTCAATTTATTGTATTGGTCTGAACCGATGAACACCCCTAATTATCAAACACTAAACTGCTTTCTTGTCTGAAGTCTTAGAAACTTAAGCAAAATTTTCAATTTTAATAAATACAATGAAAATTAAGAAAAAAAAACGAAAATGCAAACCATGAAGTAAAAAATTATATTTGTTCCTTACCTCTGAAATTCTCAAAGAAATGCCCATTCATCTCTAAACTTAAACCATAGTTTCCTCTCATTAATGAATTATGCAATAAAGATTTAGGCACACAAAATGTAGCTTTTGATACTTATGTTGTTTCTGCTTATAGAACTTATCATTATCAATTATTCACTAAAGAATAACATTCGAAAAGAAAGGCTCATAATGACCATACAAAGGCAAATGATGTACATTAAGCTCAAATCTCAAGAACTTGACAACATCACCTAAGACAATCTCATGAAATCATAACAAATAACATGTAATTTATAAAACATTTTGAATTAACACATGTACACATATATAAGGTTATTTAGTTGGTAAAGTCCATATGTATAAAAATGGAAAGGAAAAGGTTATAAGTTTGAATTTTTCTACTAACAAAACTAACACACTAACAAATAACATTTACCTATAAAAATAAACACATGCTACACATCAATTAAACCATAAACTCTAGATATGGTCTAAGCCAAAATTTTCTTCTTTTTATGGATTATATTCTCCATTCATTTTCTAAATCGTATTGCTTATGGATCCTCTGTACACAATTCTTCCTTTGGTAAATAAAACAAAACAATTTATGTATTTAGGTGTATAATCAATTTCACAAGAAGAATTTCATGTTCTTGGGTACACATGATCATCATGGCCAACATGGATCAAATACAAGCTCCTCCTTTTAATTTCTAACATCCATGAGCGTTCATCTCCACTTTCTTATTTTGATTATAATATTATAACGTGATTTCAAGATAATAACAACAAATAAGATCAATTAATCACATAAACTTAAGCAAACAGTATAATAAATAGACCTTGGAGTGCCAAGATCCATCTCTCTCTTCTATAAAAAATTAAAAATAATATCCTACTTCCTCATACCTCATACCAAGATGATTAAAAGAGGGCTACAATTTTTTTTTACTCCTTGCTCCAAGCGTCTCCCTTCTTGGTTTTTCTCTCTCTCTTGCATTCATTTTCTTTCTAACCTTTTAAGTATGAATTAGCTTAAGTTAAAATGAACTTGTTTGATGGTGTGAGGAGAATGGTAAGAGAAGGGTGGTGTTTCTTGAGAAATTTGTTTTGTAAAAAGGATAAATATTTAAAATAAACAAATTATTACTTTTGACTCAAAAAGTCAAAAAAATTAATATTTATTTGAGGAACTTTAAGAATATGAGGATGTACGCGTGTGTGAATTCTTTTTATTCAGATTTGGTTTATGATTATTGAAAGCCTGAATCATGAAATATCGACTTCGGAGGCATAAATTTAGATGAAAACATGATTTAATTCGTTTAAGTATAGATAAGAGAAGTAATCCCTAAAGAGACGTTCTGAAAGTTGTTCACAAAAGAATTGATTTTAAAAACAATTAAATGTGCAATGAAATTAAATGAAATGTGAAATAAGCCTCAAAGAGAAAATCCCAAAGTCCTAACACTAATAAAAACGATAAATGCATGAATTTAAAGAAAAAGCAATAATGAGAAATTAACTGACCTCAAATGGTATGAACATACATTTTTATCTCTTTACTCTTTGTCATACCGTAGGTTTGGTGTTCCTCTCTTTGAGTTTTGTCTGAGGTAGAAGGATGGTTATCCCTTCTATTTTAAGATCCTAACTTCCTTCTCTCGATCTCTTTGGGTTACTTTTGCATTTTTCTATCTTCAAGGTTGACTTCTTCTTCTTCCGACTTAAGGTTTCTTTTGTAAATTGATCTTACTTGATTCTAACCTATCAGTGCCTTGTTTTGGCCCTTTTCTTTCTAGGCCCAATACCTATGAAGTTTTGAGGCCAAAAAGACCTAAAACATGGCCAAAATTTTCCATGTTTCTTTTAAATTTATTTTCCTCACCCCAACAGGTGGTATTTATAGGAACGTTGGGTGAGTGAGTGAAACTAAAATACTATTTGTAGTCCTTTTAAGTTTATCTTCTAGCTTTTCAAGTGGGTACAAGGTGATCAAATAAAGAGAAAAATACTTGTACACTGTGTAAAAAGTTTTATTTTAATAGTTAATCATAACCCTTTATATATGGTAATTTTGGTGACTTTAATTATTAATACTTTAAAAGTGATGTAAATGAAAGGTTGTAATTAACTACAACTGTAAAATTCTTTTACACTGACAATATATAAGTGTTAAACTCTCAAATAAATATGCAGATTTTTGCATCATACAAGCTATTTGTAGTTTAGGATAAAGTATGTAAATTGCCAAAATAGCATTCAAATCTCCCCCTCTCTCCATCAGACACTCTTTTTTGTCTTATTTTTACACATCAATTTTATTTAAAAACTTTTACCCATATAACACATTAAATACACACATATACCATACCTAATTAAAAGTATCCAATGATCAAATATCACTGCATACAACATATATCTAACTGAATTAATCGCAATTGCTGGCCTTTTAGTTCCTTCACACCACACAAATTTTAAGAAACTATCAAAATAATTAAAACTCTTAGAATATTATTCAATAAGACAGGTAAATTCTTATATGGTAGAAATAATTGGGTCATTGTTTTATCATTGTTTAATTGATTATCTTCATGCAGTACGAAAGCTCCTTGAAGAATGAAACTACTTAGTATCAAGCACTTCATCAGAATTTTTTTAAAGAGAAAGCCACTTATTTGCAGTTGCTAAAAGATCCTGCATATTACATATATTACTACATTGTCATCAAAATTTCGCTTTTCGTAACTGAAAATTAAAATAATTTTTTTCATCGAGGAAAATTTCAAGTTTACAGGGACTAAATTTGATTACTTTTGCTTAAATTCAGGACGAAAAAAATTATTTTTCACTTTTAGAGATTAAAAATTATTTGATTAAAATTATTTTTCACTGGTGTAACGAAATGTTCAGAAAAACTGTTTGGTTTGGCTAAGGTTTTGTGGGCTTCCTCTCAATTTTTGGAACCAGGATGGGTTAAAAAAAGTGGCTCGTGAAATGGGGTCTTTAATGGCAATTTCAGAAGGCACAAGTTCTCTTAAAAACTTAGAATTTGCAAGACCATTCATCTGTTGAGGAAGGTGCTGCTCTCTGAATGAGTCCTGTAGCCGTAATCGAATTGTAACTTCCAGTAAACGTTCTTATAGGAGAGTTTATATTTCTTAATTTGACCGGTATTAATACTTTTTTTTTTATTAATCAAATTTTAGATTTTATTTAAGTTATTTTTTAATAAATTAAAATAAGTTTTATTTATTTATTTATAAGTAAGTAAATATGTTTAGGATTTACAGTAAAATAATTTTATTTTAAAGATTTATTTATAAAACTTATTTTAAATAATTTTATAAAATTATTTTATTGTAAATTGTAGACATATTTGCTTATTTATAAATAAATAAATAAAACTTATTTTAATTTGTTAAAAATAATTTGGATAAAATCTAATTTAACCGATTAAGAAAAAAAGAAGTATCAATATCCCTCAGATAAGGAAAAATACCATAAAAATTGTCAAAATTGTGTTACACTAATAATGCATAAACTCTCTCTATATAGTGATAATATAAAAGAATATTACTCTTACATTTAATAACATCTTTATATTTATATGACTTTTAAAATATTAATTGATAAAGTCAACAAATTTATCGTAAATCAAGAGTTGTGATTGAATGTAAAAAGTTTCACACTTACCCGAAACTCATATATAATTATAAAAAGAACACAGACCGGCATGAAAAATTTAGTCTATTTAATAAAAAAAAAAAGAAACACCGGAAATTATTATGAGAAATAATTGTTTTTAATAATTAATTGCAATTATTAATACTCATAAGTTAATAACAATAATATGTATCAAATAATAGGATGAAGAGATGAAAAGAATACATTATGGTTTTTATTTTTAGATCTTAGAAAAAGTAATATTCATTATGTATTATAAATATTAAATATTTGTAGAGTATATAATATCAGTGTATTATTATCAATACTAATATGTTCTCTTTTTAATATTTTAGAATAAACATAGAAATTAATTAGTAACATATAAAAATTCAGTATAGAAATAAAAATTATGAAAATTTAGTGCGTAATAATTTTTTTTCATTGTCACAATAGTAGATAAGAATTAAAAATATAAAAAATAATAGTAACTAATAAATAATAACTTTATAAGATATAAAGTTTACCTTTAAAATTGATGACAAATAAAATTAAACATAAAGAATTAATGATGACAACAATAAGAATATTAATAATAATACTCATCTTATTGTATTTGAGAATATTCAATTTATGTTGCAATAGGATAAATCAATTTCTTTTTTTTTATCCTCCTAATAGAAATTGAAGACAATGTTACAGAGTTTATACAACAACTTATGCACCCCTGCTCAACCCGACCCCATTGACATAGAATAAATCAGTTCAAATTTTAAATAACAATATTATATAATTAAAATTTACCTTTTAAAATAATTAAAGTTAATTTTAAAAAATTAATAAATGTACTTTTTAATTTAAAAAAACATAATGCATAATATCCATGCAATAGTAATTTTATAAAATTACTATTGAAGAAAAAGATTAATCGTTTTGTGTCACAGCCAACTGTACCAACCAAGGAGGATGAAAAGAGTTCATGATAAGAAAGTTCGCCTTCGTGAATTTCAAGAGGGTGACTTAGTATTCAAGAAAATGTTGCCAATTCAGAAAGATCGTAGGGGAACATGGACTCCAACTTATGAAGGATCCCATGTGGTAAGGAAACCATTTTCAGGAGAAGCTTTAATCCTTACAAATAGGGGATGATGACTTACTATCAAGTCTATCGGGTATTCACACCTATTTCTTTGTACCCATAAAATCATAACAGATATTCACACCCACTTTTAAGCCTTTTAGGTCTTTGTACCCACATCAAGTCTATCGATTATTCAACCCACTTTCAAGTCTATTGGGTTTTCACACCCACTTTCAAGTCTTTCAGGTCTTTTGTACCCATCAAATCATGTCCGTATTTTTACCCATTTTCAAGTCTTTGTACCTACTGCAAGTCTACCGGGTATTCAACCCTCTTTCAAGTTTATTGGGTATTCACACTTACTTTCAAGTTACTTTCAAGCCTTTAGGTGTTTGTACCCATCAAATAATGTTGGGTATTTTTACCCATTTTCAAGTCTTTCGGGTCTTTGTACCTACTTCAAGTCTATTAGATATTAAATCCACTTTCAAGTCTTTCGAGTCCCCTTACCTATTCCAACATGTCAAGTATTTATACCTACTTTCAAGTCTTTTAGATCCCCATACCCGTTACTTTTACATCTCAGATCTTTGCTCCTATAAAATTTGTCACTCAAGTCTCCATACCCATTCTGTTCATTGTTGGGTCCTTGCCCCATACCCATTCATGTATTATAGGTTCCCATACCAAACTTTTGTTATACCTTGGTTTCCCATGTCGGTCACCTCTCATATTTTGGTTTGTGCTTCCCCTATAGTTACTCATCACACTTCATGGTCATTTGCTTGTTATGCTCAAATCCTTTCACACCCTTGCATTCGCCAAAATTGGGGTTTATGTTTTCATTTATATTTTACTAAAATAATATATAAACTTGGGTTCTTATATTATTTGGTAAAATATAAATAAAAAGGGAAACTGTAGAAACCCAATTTTGTTTGGATAAGTTCTTCACCCTAAAAAGAAAAATAGGAAGAGAAAAGTGTCTAAAAGTTGGAGGTTGTGATAGTGTGCACTTTGTACAAAAATATAAATCTTTATGACACTTATCCGACAAAAAAAATTTATAGAAAACACTTTCCACAACCCAAATTTATCTAAAGATAGAGTGTTAAATTGCACATTCAACTCGTTGTTTCTTGCATCCAATTTCCCCTTCAAGCCAGCAAGAAGCAAGGAATAGAAAGGAGTGACATGATGCTACCAAACAAATCCCAACATTGGTTCATGTGAATTGTAGAACGAAAGCCCAAGTCTCAACCCAAGGTGTAAATAAATCAAGAGCGGACATTGGTCCTGTGAATTGCATAACAAAAGCTCAAGCCTTGACCAAAGGTGTCAATGGACCAAGAGAGGACGTTAGATCATGTGAATTGTAGGGCAATAGTCCAAGCCTCGATCAAAGGTGTCATAGGACCAAAAAAGGGTCTTGGTTCATGTGGTTGCAAGGCCACAAGTCAAACCTCAACCAAAGATGCCATTGGAACAAAAAGGAGAGCTAATTCTAGTCAAAATTAGCTAAGCCACAAAAAAATCACGTCCCAGAGGACACTCAGCAAAACAATTTTTGATAAGTGAAGCCCCTAAAAATACATAGAATTCATAAATTCTCTTAGTGTATTTATTTTCACTCAGTGAAATTGGGAAATTCACTTAGCAGATTTAATTTCGCTCAACGGATTTTCCTACACAAAGGCTATAAATAGGAGCACGATTTCATTTTTTGGAGGAGATTTTTTTAAGACTCTCGAGGGATTTTTCAAAATTTTGGGAGATGATTGAAAAACTCTTGCAAGGGTTGTTCTTGAGAGCTTAGGAGAGTTTGGTGGAGCTCTTGAGAAAGAGATTCTAAGAGCTTTTAGGAGAGGTTTTGAGGGAGAGATTCAGAAGGAGTTTTGAGAGAACTTGGGGAGAGTTTTGGGAAACTTTTCTTAAGCAATTCTTGGGTTTTCCTGAGAAGTTATCGGAAAGTATTCTAGAGGTTTTTGGGACCTTTAGAGGAACCTTTATTGGAGTCATCCTTAGAGCTCTCAATAGAGTCTATCTTGGAACCTTTTCTTGAAGCACTTATCTCAACACTTATTATGCCACATTATCTATGAGTTTAAAACTATATTATAGTTTAATCGTTGTTATTTTGTTTCATCATCTTAAAACATCAAGTCGTGATTTTAACTTTCTATTTATCTTTTGTTCGTTAAAAAAACTCTACACTTATCAAATATGTCATTTTCTATTTGAATGTAATACTCTTTTTTATAGATAAAGGGGTTGATTAGATGTGACATATCTTTAATCCTAAGGTTTTAAGGCATAAATTGTGACAACTTTTTGTTCTTAGAACATCGTCTCTAAAAAATAAACTACCAATCAAAATTATTTTCAAAAAATAAAAATAATCCAAAAACCAAATGTTCAAGCAAATTTACTTAGGTGTACAACCCTGTCAATTCTAAAGTTTAGGACGTATGAATTATGACAGTTCAAAAATCCTAAATCTTGAAACCAAAAGTGAAGTTAAAAAATATTAACACACAAGCATTTTCTACTAAGAATCACATAAACTCTAATTCTCCATTGTACTTGAAGATACGTAGGAGCAGAAGACCACTCCTCTCATACCAAATAACTAAAACAATAATATCAAATCTCTTTCTTGGTTATGTACATTAATAAATAATAATAAGACACTACAGTTATAATAATAATCAAATAAAGTTTTTTACTTCAAGATGAATGTTTTAAAAGAAAATAATTTGCTTAGTTAATTAGAGGTAATCATCTTTATAACGAACGTTGTAGGGTGCTAATACTTTTCCTAAGCATAATCGACTTCTAAATTCAAAATTTGGTTTCACAAACCATTTTTTAGTTTTAAAGATTTCTCTAATGTTTTCCTTAATAAACTTTTATGATGACTCCTATGATTTTTTTCAAAATTTTTTTTACTATAATAATGACTAATAAAAAAAATTTGAATTTTGATCCATGACTATAATAGTTTTCACCATTGGCTTTGCCTTTTCTATTTTTGGGTCCTTGTGATTGGAAACATTGATCAAAATTTGAAATTCATCATAATGGATTATGTTTTATCAAATAGAATATTAATGAAAACTTAAATGGTACATATTAATTCTATTTATTACAAAAATCTAAAATATTTTTAGATTATATATCAATTAATATAATTATATTTACAATAAATTTATAACTATCAAATGGATAAAAAATCTAAAAAATTGATGTAATAGAAATTAGGAATTTTTGTTTTAAAATAAATTTATAATTTTCACCTGTAAAATTTATTAAGTGAAAAAATAATTAATAAATTGTAATCTAAAATATATTTTTATCATTAAATATAAAACTTAATTAATTAGTTAAAATTTATTGAACAAATGGTTTAGGTCAATGTAATTCTTAAAAACTAGGTCAATCTAATTCTATAAAAACAAATAAAGTTTAAAAAAAATATTTTGAAATATTTTTGTGATTTTTCAATTAATTTGAAAATTTATTACCATAACTTTGTCGCTAAAAGTTTTAATTAGTCACACCTTTAATTTTTTAATTTTATACTATAACGGTATTTTAATATAAATGTTTTTGTATAGGTTAAATGTTAATTGTTTATATGTTAGTTTTTTTTGTTGGAAGGATTCAAACCACAGTTTTTTCCTACCCACCTCTCCACTTTAACACACACTTTTAAAATGAGAGTTAATGTATAAATCTTCAATTCTGATTCCTGGCTATATATTGAAACATAATATAAAATAAATAATAATTATATAGTGACTTTTCATTTATGTTCTATTTTCCTTCCTAATACAAAATTATGCTGGATGAAAGTTTTTATATTTTCTATCTTTCCTTTTATAATATGGTTTTAACTTTGTCTAGAAGGAAATAATTTTGGATGATTTGATTTTAAAAAAATTAATTTTTTTTATCTAGCTTCTCACATTTATTTCTATTTTTTCTTATTTTATTTATGCTTGTAGGTACATTTTATTTTATTATTATTAGATTTGTATTTTATACATGAATTTAGATTATGTTATTTATATATTATTTTATTTTTTATTATGGATTTCATTCACTAAATCTTCTTTTTCTTTCTATTAATAAAATTTTAATCCTATCTTTTCTTTTATGGAGTATTGTAGGAGTGATTCTTTTATGAATTTAACGTCTATATATGAATGATTGTAATTAATTGATAGTGTAAAATTTTTTACACTAGTAGTGTATAATTAATTTTCTATTCTTTTATTATGCATTATATATATATATACTTTTATGAAGTTTTATGGAGTTTAATTAGTATTCACTTACCATGTAAAAGAAATGTACACTGACGTTCAAATCACAATTATTTATTTATATGACTGTGACTTTTATTAATGGGTAATTATACGACTGTGACTTTTATTAATAGGTAAAATCAACAATCTTTTGCTATAAATGAATGATTGTAATTGTAATTTAATGATAGTGTAAAATTTTACATTATTAGTACATAAATTCTCTCTAATGTATATATAATTATAAGAAGAATAAGGAGAAGCAGCATAGAAAATATAATCTATTCAATAAAAAGAAAGCAGATAAGGGAAAATCAGTATGAGAAAGTGTTTTTTTAATCATTAATTGCAATTATTAACACTCATAATTAATATATGATAATTATGATGCATAGGAAATTATTGTTTTAGTGATTATTTATTTATGTATTAATTAAAATTTATATATATATATATATATATATATATATATATATATAAAAGTAAAGGAAGATTGAGTGTTTCTTAGCCGTTGATTGAATTTTTATTTTTACTATAATTGTTGAAAGTTGAACCATTTTTATAGCCATTAATTGATGTTTTACTTTCATAGTAACTATTGATTTAATTTAATTATATTCATCACTTATATATAATAAAACTACTCATATAATGAGAAAGATATATTTATATACTTGAATAAATATTAAAATGTGTGTTTCTTGTGAAATTTGTTTGTGATAAAAATAAATATTTTTAAAATCAACAAATTATCACTTCAAAAACCAACAAATTTATATTTATTTGAAAAACTTTTAGAATAAAAGAGTGTACGCATTTGTGAATTATTTGTTGTCAAATTGGTTTGTAATTAATGAAGCTTCCAATCATGAAATATTGACTTAGGAGACTTGAGATTTAGCAAAAAACATGATTTGTTCACAAGTCCAATTTTAAAAGAAAAGTAATCCCAAGAGGGATGTACTCATTCATGAAAAATTGTTTCAAAAGCAATTAAAAGTGTAATAAAGTAAATGAAATGCATGGTAAACCCCAAAGAGAAAATCTCAAAGTTCTACACTAATGAAAACAATAAAATATAAAGGAAAAATAGTAAGTAAATTTGCAGAATAAATTGTCCTTAAGTGGTAAAAACATGTCAATCTCTTTACTCCTTGCCATGCCTAGGTGCACTGAGTCTAGCAAGATGTTATGTGAATGTTCTGACCTCTATTTTGACATGAATGAAGAGTATTGAGTATTTATCGAGATATTTCCAACGAAAACTTGTCCCTAAAAATAATATTTTATTCACAACAAACAAAAAACTACCCCTAACAAATAGTAATTTTTGCTTTTGACTTGTGATCTTTATTTGTCGACTTGTCTAAGTCTTGATCTCCTCTGCCCTTGACCTTCACATCTCTTGATTCCCAATCATATCCTCAATCTTTTAAGTCTTCGATCCAATTGTTTTAATGGTAGCTCGAGCTTTATTGATGTTAGTGCCCCTTTCTCGAGTAATATCTTGGTTTGGAAATACTTGAATCTTGACTTGAGTATATTAGCCTCTTCTGTCTTTCTCGAACCGAGTCCTCAAAATTAAAACTGATTTTCCTTGTCACCTCTAGACCCTTCCGTTACTGCTTCCTCTAGGTGTTGGTTCCTTCGACCGTAGCTTGCCAAGCCCTTTTGATTGCTATTTCTTGACCCAATATCCATATTGTCTCGAGGTCCAATAAATATGTACAAAAAATCCAATATTTTAACTTAATTTATTTTCTTCATCTAACAAATGCGAAATTAATTATAATATATGATTAAATTTTGAATAATTATAAATTTTCAGCAATATGAAAATTTATCTATAATATAATTTTTCATATTACTTAAATTTTTATTGTAGAAAATCCAATAATATAATTAATTAAATATTTAGTAATTATTATTTAATTTCCATAATAAAAAATAATTAAATTTTAAATAATCATATTATTAAAGATAAACTAATTTATTTATATGAATATAAATATTTGATTTATTCCAAAATTTAATTCGTAACGGTCATGATTGAAAAATATTTATAAGTAATTTTTATTTTTTAAAAATTAAGTTTTCTAGCGTAAATGTTTATTGTGATTTTTTTTGGTAACATGTTTTTTTTAACAAAATATTATTGTGATTTACGGTTGAATTAAAATATTCTCTGCACAAATAAATTAAAATTAGTTTTATTTAATTAACTTAATACAGCTTTATAAAAATAATTTTTGTGATGAAAATTGTACTCTTTAATAATACCAGTAATATGTCTCAAATAATAGGATGAAGAGGTAAGAAAATAATATACTATGATTTTTTATTCTGAAATCTTAAAAAAAAGTAATATTCAGTATGTATCATAAATATTACATATTTGTAGAGTATATAATATTAGTTTATTATTATCAATGCTAATATGTTCTCTTTTTAATTATTTTAGAATAAATATAGAAATTAATTAGTAACATATGAAAATTCAGTATAGAAATAAAATTATGAAAATTTAGTGCGTAATAATTTTTTTTTTCATTGTCTCAATAGTAGATAAGAATTCAAAAATATAAAAAATAATAGTAACTAATAAATAATAATTTTATAAAATATAAAATTTATCTTCAAAACTGATGACAAATAAAATTAAACATAAAGAATTAATGATGACAACAATAAGAATATTAATAATAATATACATTTTATTGAATTTGAGAGTATTCAATTTATGTGTGATAAGATAAATTAATTTTTTTTCTTGATCCTCCTGATAGAAGTTAAAAAATAATTTTATTAAGGTTTACAACAACTCATACATGCTCAAGCTAAACCTTTTTGACATAGGATAAATCAGTTCAAAATTTTAAAAAATAGTATTACATAATTAAAAATTCATTTAAAATATTAATAAATGTAATTTTTAATTTTTAAAAAAATAATGTATAATATCCATGCAACAATAATTTTATAAAATGTATCTCAATATCAATATTACATTGAAAAATTTGTGATATTATTAGGGATATTTAAAAAAATAATATTACGTTAAAAAACTAAATTACAATATATTTTTTTTATTGGGTAGATATTGCATAGGTACTATATTATTTATCATATAAAAAAATTAATTGCTAGAGATATGTGGAAACTAAGACAATGGTAATGTTTATAGAGTGTCTAATATTCACCAAAAAATAAAATAAGATTGACCAATACGCCATTGAAACATACATATAGAAACTAATATTCTAAAATATCATCAATAGGTTTTGGCAGATCCAATTTATCATACTAAACTATTAGTAACTTATCAAGCAATTAATAATATTTATAAATTTTATTCTTACGTGATTAAGCAAGCTGCTAAGTTTTATTTTTCAATGGCTTACATTTTTACAATGGATATTAATTTAGCAAAGCTTAAAGGATGATAATATTATTTTTTACACATCAACCAAAATATAAAATAATTTTTCAACAAAAGATTGTGGTGTCAAAAATTCCTAGTTGTCTTAAATTTCATAAATCACCTATCCTGTAATAGTTTTTTTGGTGAGGAATCGATTTTGATGAATGACCATGAAATTAGAGATACAATTTAAAGTATATAAAATGAATGAGGACCTTACTTTCTTCACTTTCATTTGTAACTATAGGAAAATAAAAAATTAATATTAGTAAAAAAATATAGAGGTTCATTCAAATAAAAAGAAAATACACAAAAGCAAGAAAAGATGATGGTTAACACCTTAGGACATACAATATTAAATCTTTATTTTATTTTAACTTTTCCACCTAACTAACTAAATGGATTGCTAAAACAAATACAAACACTTGCATCTTAAGTTCACCAGAAAATATGTCATTTCTCATATCTCTTCAAGCTAGTGGCTTACAAGTAAGACCGTCTATGGCTACTTCTGCAATCACACTACCCAAATTTATTTTGTGATTAAGAGAAGAAATTCTTGGGTCAACGATATGTTCCATGGCTAATAATGTTTTCCAGATTTCAACACTATCAGCAGCAACGTCAACATCATAACTAAGAAACATTGTGCAAGGGTTCAACTCAAGCAAGCCAACTTTAAACGCTCCAACTACCTTAACATAGCACAAGTTTGCACATTCTTCAACGTTTGAAGAATTATTTTTTTTCCTCCCTTATTCAATCAATAAAGTATTTCCCTTTTATTCCCCTATCTAGGGCCAACTTTAGGACCTCCTTTGAAAATTCAACAACATCTTTTGCACCAAAGATATTTGGTTCTGATGTAAGAATGTTTGTGCAATAGACAACATCCTCTTGTACTTTAAATATCTTGCAAATTTTTCCAATCAAGTTAGGACCAAATCCAAGTTCACCATAACCATGAACTTTACCATTTGTAGTGAAAGGAGACAAAAAAATAAGGATTAAGCAAAAGGTGTGCAATAACTAACATAGTTTTGAACAGTTCATTTTATGGTGGGGTAGTTTAACAAGGGAACCTTGGTTGCTATGGAAGAGAGAAAATTGATTCTTCAAAGTAAAGTGTTGGGTAATGAATTTATATTTATATATATTATGCATCTTATTTTCCT
This sequence comes from Psophocarpus tetragonolobus, assembly GCA_037954015.1. Classification (NCBI taxonomy): domain Eukaryota; kingdom Viridiplantae; phylum Streptophyta; class Magnoliopsida; order Fabales; family Fabaceae; genus Psophocarpus; species Psophocarpus tetragonolobus. Next base: position 47,400,466 of record CM075692.1, on the reverse strand, counting down.
ATTTAAATGTTTCATTGAGATTTAAAAAATAAACATAAACAGTTAAAAGTTTCAAATATACTTTGGTACATGTGTGATAGAGGATTGAGCTTAATAATAATAATTAATTTGTAATTAATAATAAATCTTAACGTATATAGAAACATATCTGGGTTAATAATTAAATTTATTTGAAAATTGAATTTTATTATATGTAATTAATAATTATAAATTAAATTTATTAATTTTAATAAATATATTATATTTCATTAATATCATATTTAATATATGATAAAATTTATTATTTATTATATTTAACTAAAATAAATTAAACTAATATATATATATATATATATATATATATATATATGAATGATGCATAATAAAAGAATCATTCCCACAATATTTCATAAAGGCAAAGATACACATCAAGAAGGATTCGCTTACTCTGGTAGTAAGTTTAAGAAACTTAAATTTCATCTGTGTCATCCATTTTTTTTTTTAAATCTAATGGTTGTAATATAACTTACTCTTTTAGAGTACGTGTGTCCCCTAAGAGACTTACTCTGGTAAAAGTTGAATGGTCAGGATGGAGAGTAAGTCTCTTCAACTTGTGGATCCTCTCCCATATATATGTGTGAATGAAATCTATATAAAAATTAAATTAATATATAAATAACTCAATCTAAATTCATGTATAAAATAAAAATCTAATAAGAATAAATGAAAATATTCCTTCTTAAAAAAAAAAGAAAATAAATTGTACCTACAAATATAAATAAAAGAAGAAAAAATAGAAAGAAATGTAAGAAGCTAGATAAAAAAATATAAATTTATTTAAAATCAAATTATCCAAAATTATTTCCTTGTATACAAAGTTTAAACCATGTTATAAAAGGAAAGTTAGAACAAAATAGAAACTTTGATCTCTTATATTATAAAGATCCAGCATAATGTATATTATTAAGAAGGAAAATAGTACATAAACCAAAGTTCCTTTATAATTGTTATTTATTTTTATATTATGTTTCAATATATAGGCATAAATCAAAATTGAAAATTTATGTTAAGGGTTCTAAACCAAGTTGGTGTGTGAGTTGTTATAAACCCTTGACACTACTCCTGTTAGGAAGATCAACAAAAAATATTAAATATTTATACATTAATATTTTAAAAGAATGTTAAAGTATAAAATTAAAAATATTAAATTAGTGGCTATTAGAACTTTTAGCAAAAAAGTTATTGTAATAAATTTTCAAATTATTACAAAATATTTCAATTGTTTTTAAACTTTATTTTCTTTTCTTTTATAGAATTAGATTGACCTTTTTTTTTAAGAATTACATTGACCTAAACAATTTGTCCAATAAATTTTAACTAATTAATTAAATTTTAAATTTAATGCTAAAACAGGTTAGATTAAAATTTTTTAATTATTTTCACTAAATAAAGTTTATAGGGGAAAATTATAAATTTATTTTAAAATAAAAATTGTTAATTTCTATTACATCAAATTTTTAGCTTTTTTATCCTTTTTTATGGTTATAAATTTGTTGTAAATATAATTATATAATTGATATATTATCTAAAAATATTTTAGATTTGTGTAATAAATAGAATTAATATATATGATTTAATTTTTATTAATATTCTATTTGATAAACTATAATCCATTATTATGGATTTCAAATTTTGATCAATGTTTCCAATCCAAGCACCCAAAAATAGGAAAAGAAAAGACAATTGTTAAAACTATTTTAACCATGGATCAAAATTTTAATTTTTTATTAGCTATTGAATGACATTAAATATAATGAAGAACTAAATTTTAATAATTAAATAAAAAAATAAATTTTTGTAATTATAATAATAAATTTTTTTGGTGAATAATTATAATATAAGTAGTAACTATGAAAGATTAGTAAAATTCTATATAATGAAAATTACTTTAAATCAATAGTCACAGTTAAAAATAAATAAATAAAAATTATAAATATAAATACTAATATTTTTTATTATTTTATTTTTTATCAATACTTTAATTTTTATTCATTCATTAAAAAATTATCTATAATCTATCTATCTATATTATTATTACTAGTGGGAGAGGAGCACTTTGTACATCTCTTTATATTATTAAATAAAAAATAGAAGAAAATAATAAAACATGAAACTGAAAAGAAAAGAGAAGTTATAAAATAAAAACAATTACAGAATAAAAGAGAAGTTACATAAAATTTACTAGTTACTTGAAGACAAAAATGCCTGTCTTAAGTATTGCTAAAGTTCATCATCAAAACTTAACATCATGAAAAGTCTTATGTCTTGTGTGCATCATGAGAGAATCTCCAAGAAAAGTAAGAAATTTTAAAATCTCTAAAAGTGCATTCTAGAAGTGGAAGAAGGTGAAGGGTGAATGATCAATCCCTTCATTGGTATATAGTAAAATCTCTAGATATTAAGGTTTCAAATTTTAGGATTAAACATTTAATTTACACTAAAGTAATAATACATTATAAAAAATAAAACAATAAAATAATTAATTCTAGATACAATTTAAAATATGCTATATGATTATGTAATAGAGTTTGATTAAAGAATATTTTAAAATCATTTGGACTCGTTACTTAATCTTAGCGGTGTCTTGTATATATGAACATTTATTAGTGATATATTTTAATTAAATATAATAAATAATAAACTCTATCATATAATAAATATTATATTAATTAAATATAATGTATTTATTAAAATTAATAATTTAATTTACGATTATTAATTACATATATCATATAATTCGATTTTCAAATAAATTTAATTATTAACCCTGACATGTTTCTATATACATTAAGATTTTAAATCTCTTAAACATTTAAATATATAGGAAAATTTATATGTATAACATATATAAATATAAATTCTAAACGCCAACACCTTGAAGAATCAATTCTGTCTTTAGGTATATAGCAACCAAGGTCTCCTTGTTAAACTACTCCACCATAAAATGAATTATTTAACACTATTTTATCTATTGCTCACCTTTTGATTAATCCATATTTCTCAATCTCCTTTGAGCACAAATGCTAGAGTTCATGGTTATTATGGAGATGGCTTTGGTTTTAACTTGATTAACAAAATTTGCAAGAAATTTATAGTGCAAAAGGATATTGTCTATTGCAAAAACATTCTTAGATCAAAACCGAACATCCTCGGTGCAAAAGATATTGTTGAATTTTCAAAAGGGGTCTTAGTGTTGGCGATGGACAGGGGAATAAAAGGGAAATACTTTATTGATGGAATATTGCTGGAAAGAAAAAATTCTTCAACGATTGCAGGTTGCACTAGTGTTTTGTTATCATGGAGTGGTTATATCATATATAGTAGCCTAGCTTGAGTTGAAATGTTGTCCAAATATGGTTGGTTATGAATCTAATAATAGTGCAGGTGATAATGCTAAAGCCTATGAAAATGTATTAGTTATGGAACATATTGTTGACCTTAGAATTTCTTTTCTTAATTATAAAATAAATCAACTTAGTGGGATTGCAGTAGGAGACACAGATGATTTTCATACTTGTAATCTAACAGTGTGCAAAGATATGGAAAATGACCTTTTCTAGCGAATTTAAGGTGTAAGTGTTTGTACTTATTTTAGCATTTCCCTTAGTTAGGAGAAAAAGCTAAAATAAAATAAAAATTTAATATTGTATGTCCTGATGTGTTAACCATAATTTTTTCTCGCTTTTATATATATATATATGAATGAATCTTTATATTTTTTTATTTGAATGAATCTCTACATTTTTTTACTAATTTTAATTTTTTTATTTTTCTATAGTTACAGATGAAAATGGAGTAAATAAGGTCCTCGTTGATTTTTTCATAAATGAGGTGTTTTAGTTTTTTAAGTTAATAGAAATTTACTCATTTATTATAAATAATTATTTCAAAGAGGCTAAAGTTTATATATATATATATGTATATTAGAGAAAAGAATAAAATAAATACTTTTGGAAACAATAATAATAATGAGAAGTATATTTATATTATTAGTAGACATTTACATAGTATAATACGGGATTAAGTGAGAAGGTAGATGGGTCAGATAAGTTAGGTCCATTAAGGTTCTTATGTTAGAAAGGAAGGAAGAGGCATGACCACTCTTGTAATCTGATCACTGCAAATTTGTTAACCATTGGATCGAGCTTGAAACTGGATAGTAGGTTCTAGACATGTGGCTCTCCATTCTGACAGTTCAGATATTGAGTTAGAGCTCTGATTTGGGAGAAAACAACAGCGCAATAGAAACTCTATTTTGGCAAGGATTCATCAGATTGGAAAAGGAAAATCTTCGCTTTTGTCCTTGTTCCTTCATTGAGGTAAGCAGGTGAGAAATTATCTCACATGTGACATGTATAGGGAAATGTGTAGTGAAGTGATTCCTACACTTCAATAGGTTTTGTGTGTTCATGAATATAACTAGTGAAGGTCTATAATAATTTTGTTGGATTGGTGGCTTTGAGGTATTTATTATTTTTACCCTAGGTATTAGTGCCCTGAACATTGTAATGATTATAGATATTAATTTATTGAAGTATTGGAGTAGTGTCTTTTTATGGTCCCTTGTGATTGATTATAACAACTGGGTTAGTTGACAATGAGGTTCTCATTGATTAATCATAGTTTGGTACGTTGATTTATCATTGTATTTGATGTGTTGGTTCATAGGATCATGAATTATGGAATAAAATAAACTAGGTATAGTGATTATTTTGATATTGAGGTATTTCCTTTTATACCCTAAAGGTTAGCAATAGTAATGGGTGCTTGTAGTTGGAGTAGTGCCTTTTTGGTTTTTTGTGATTGGTTATAACAACTAGGTTAATTGAAAATGAGGGTATAATTAGTTTATAATTGTTTAACATCTATTTTATCTTAACAGTTGATTGAGAATGATTTAATTTCAATTTCATAATTTAGAGTGTGTTTTGGATGCGAAACCTTAGGAGAGGGAAACAATGGAAAATCGTAGTACATATTTTACTCTCAGCATTTATGATCTTTGGATACAAAAAACGATAGGAAAAAGATGTAATTTGAGAAAGTGGTATTCATGAAAGTTATATCCCTAGATTTTATCTTACTAATACCATTGGTTTCACCTAAAACAAAAAATACCTGGAGCTTAAGTTATGATTAGATTAGTGACTGAAGGTCAAACTACCAGAATTAAGCGATGGATTTATGTTTCCTCCAAGTTTTAACATAGTAAACATTTGTTTTAGCCCTTGAGGTCAACATAAGGGTTGTAAATAGATGTCCTAACTTTCAAACTAGATAAGAAACAACCATAGAATGAATAAATCTCTAGATATCGCGTTTATACTCCACAAAAGTCATAAAGGCTTATTAGAAAATGAGTGAGGAAATCTTCAAAAGTTAGAAAATGTTGTGAAGAGCTATGAATGTAATAGTCCTATGTGTGTATGTGAAAAAAGTGAATCTATTCAATATTATAAATGATGAATTTTTTTATTAGTCATAGTATATGTTAAAAATGCTTTTATGGATGACTGTATTAAGAGTGTCTTGTAGTATGATGAATTTATGTTATGCAAATGAGTATAAGGTGAAGTGTTTTTATTTAATTTATAAATACATTTGACGTGTTGAGGATGTGAGCATGATGTTAAAATGATGTGTGTGATTTATAAATGGGTATGATTTATAAATGTGTCTGATGTATTGATGAACATGAACATGATTTAAGATAGTGTGATTGAGGGGTGCCTAAGAGGGAGTCATTCCAGTTGCGGTTGGGAATGGAATTTAGTACCAATGTGATTTGAGATATTGTGATTGATGGTATAAGTTAGAAATGCCTAACAGGGAGCCATTCCAGCTGCAGTTGGGAATGAAATTTAGTACCATGTGAGATATTGTTGTTATGACTGTGACATGAGCATATTACATAGTGGCGACTTAGGGAATTCTATAAGGTCTGCACATTGTACGACATTCTGGACCAATTCTTAAGTTGTGTGGGGCCTACACGTGCCTGTGTAGAAAAGATTTATGCTTATTGGAACCTACATGTGACTGATATAGAAGAGACTATTGCCTATTGGAACCTACACATAGTTAGTGTAGATGAGACTTATGCCTATTGGAACCTACAATGGTATGTGTAGAAAAGACTTATGCTTAATGGAACCTACATATGACTGACGTAGAAGAGGCGTATTATTAAAAAAATATATTTAAACAAATGAAATAAATGTTAAATTTGGTTTTTTAATGTAATATATATTATTTTTTTATTACTAATATTCCTAATAATGCTATTATAATTTTTCAATGTATTGTTAATATTAAGATTATATTCCAAATTTTGTTCTACTCCCTTTTATAATATTTATAAGGACAAAGCTGAAAGCTAAGTTCTTTATATTTTGTAAAAATAAGTCTCAAGGAAAATGAATATATTAAAAAATAATACATAATCTTATGAATTAGGTATATAATTTAGGACCACACTTAGTTTAAGAGATGAAATAAGTATTTAATACTTCCATTGTATCCTATTTGTAAAATAAAATTACTTAATTCAAGAAGATTAACAAAAGTAGGTAGTGGTTTTTTTATTTTTTTAAGTAAAAGTTTGTGATTTATTTTATAACAATATGTCGACATGTGACTCTCAACGGGATAGCGAAAAATAGTTTGAAAAATCAGAGGAGTTGTCACCAATGTTTATTAAGGAAAACATAAGAAAAACTCTTTTAAAAAAGAAATGGTCTGCAAAACCAAATTTTGGATTCGGGAATCGATTACATGTAGGAAGGTATTAACACCCTACAACGTTCATCGTAAAGATGATCACCTCTAACTAACTAAGCAAATAATTTTTTCTTTTAAAATATTCATTTTACCTAAAGAAAACTTATTATGACTATTATTATTGTTATTACGTTATTATCACTATACATAAGCATATTTAATACTTTTAGACAAAAGATAAGAGTCAATGTTGTTATCTTTTTTTAGCTCGACAATAGTGTTCTCTTACTCCTACGTATCTCGAAGTGCAATGAAGAATCAAAGTTTATGTAGTTCTTCCTTTTAGATTATTTTTAACCTTTTTTTAGAAATTATTTTTACTAGTAATTCATTTTTAGAGATGAGACTTAAGACAACAAGTTGTCACTACTAGTGCCTTAAAGTCTCAGAATTAAAGAGATGTCTCATCTAATTAACCCCTTTTATCTATAAAAGAACGTATTTCCTTCATATAGAAAATGTCATGTTTGATGAGTATAGAATTTTTCAAAGAAACAAATAGAAAGCAAAATCATGACATGGTATTGAAAAGGACAAGGATTAAGGAAAAAAATTCAAATTCATAGAGTGGTACAACTAGTGTTGAAAAAGGGACTTCAAGAAAAAGCTTCCAGGGAAACCTCAATGAAAGCCCCGAGAAATGACTCTCAAAAGCTTGCAAAACTCTCTCAAGAACTTTCTTTTGAACTCTCTCAACAAAGTCAAGGAAGGCTCCAAACTTTTTCAAAAACTCCTTCCAAATCTCTCTCTCAAAACACCTTTCAAAGCTCTTAGAAACTTTCTCTCAAAAGCTCTACCAAGCTCTCCTAGAATCTCAAGAACAACCTTTCAAGAGCCTCCAAATTCCTCCCCTATCTACAGGCTTGTGCAGGAAAATTCGCTAAGTGAAAATAAATTCGTTGATAAGGTTTCTGAAATTTCATTTATGACTAGTGGCTTTGCTTAGCGAAAATTGTTTCGCTAAGCAACCTCCGGGACATGATTTCTTTATGGCTTAGCGAATTTAAGCTAGAATCAACATCCCGTTTTGGTTCAAAGGTTTTGTTGGTTGAGGTTCAAGCATTGGTTCTTTAATTCACATGAATCAACACACCTTTTTGGTTCTACAATTCACATGAATCAACACACCTTTTTGGTTATACAATTCACATGAATCAACATACCTTTTTGGTTCTACAATTCACATGAACCGACGATCTCTCTTGGTCCATTGAAACCTTTGGCTAAGCCTTGGGTATTGTCCAATGATTTACATGGACTTGAGTTGGGACTTGTTCGTTAGCATCCTGCCACTTCTTTCTATTGCTTGCTTCAAGGGGGGATCTTACCAATTACAGAGTTGGGTTATGTAGAGAGTTTTCCATAATTTCTTGGTCAGATAAGTGTCATAAAGATACAAAATTTTGTACAAAATAGACATTTATCATAACTCCCAACTTTTATGCAGTTTCCTTTTCTTATCTTCGCTTTTTGAGTTAAATATTATCTGGATAAAATTGGGTGTCTACACAATAATTATGTCCTATGTATATATAATTTTTCTCTGCTAATTATATATGAATCTTTTAAAACTTATTGTATCAAAATAAAAAAAATATTAAAACTTAATAGATCAAAATTAACATTTAACATTCTTTTAATTAAATATATTAAAGTCTAAATTAATTTATTTGACAAACATAAACATTTCCCACTCCTTTTCTTCTCTCGCCACCAAGCCCTTTTTCTCCTTCTCTCTGCTTAACACCTACCATCATAAAAATATTCTACCCACCCTTCTTTTCCCACACGTTCAACTAGAATTTTTACTTCCTTTCCCTCTCCATGAAATTATTTTCTTTCCCAATGAAGTTTTTTTTTTCAATGTATTTTTGTCTAGTTTATCTTGTGAAGTTGTTTTTTTCTATGTTTTTTGTCCTGCGCAATTGTTCAGAGAAGGATCTCCGTATAGATTATCTCTTTTTCGAAAACCTCTCTCCGGAGAGGATAAGAAATCAAATTGTTTTGCCTCTCCGAAGAGAAAAAAGACTATTGAAAAAAATACAGTGATAGGTTTTATTTGAAGGTAACATAAAAAACATAACTTTTATAACAAATTGAATAAAAAGTATATGCGTTTTTTTAGTAAGCAAGTGTTATTTCAAATAGTTGTAAGTGATATTTCAAAATCCCCGAAAGAAATGTACATGAAAGGTGACCGACTCTTAGTTTGGAGCCATGGTTAAAGGTTCAACAGTTAATTTTAAACTTCGCGAAGTAATAGTGTTCGATGTTTGGTGTTTTCAAACTTCCTGAAGTAACAGTATTTTCAAACTTCTTGAAGTAACAATGTTCAGTGTTTTGGTTCAGTTGGCTTCCAAGGAATATAGCTCTTATGTTGAATGAAGTCCATAACCCAGCCAAGTAGATCTCTAGAGTTTTAACAGGAGGGCAAGGTGAAGCATGATCTCAAGAGTCTGGGCTACGGTTCATTGGCCTGGGCTTAGGTTTCTCACATACTTGGATCATAGTGGTGGACTTGCTATAGATTTCGTAACGAAATCGTCAACATAAGTAGCTGCACATGTTTTACTTTCAAAATAAAAATATTAAATCCAAAGGCATTGTTTGCTTAGAGTCATCACCATATAAGAGAAGATTCACCTTCTCTTTGTCAACAGTACCATACTCATCTTCTTTATAAATTCCAGCCTTGTATATATCATGAATCTACCTTGGTGGCCCTTAGAGTAAAAGTTAATGGTCTCCAAAATGGTTTTAACTTAATTTGATATTCATATTAAATAGCAATAACTTTTAAGGAAAAAATGGTCAATTAAAAAGTTATACAAATAAGTCCTTAAAGAACAAAAAAAATAAATAAAATGAGAACATAAATTTTATGCTAAATTACCATTGGTGCCCCTCGATTTAGGGAGTAGTTCATTTTGTACCCTCAATTTTTTTTTTTGCCCTCCAACTTTTTTAAAAGTTTAATTTTTGCCCTTCCATCAAATTTAGGGCATTATTATTTAGAAATGCTAATTTTAAAAATATCAAAAACATGTACCATGGTAAGAATCAAACTCAAGTCCTGAGGAAAGAAAAACTAGAGCCAATCCACTAGCCCAAAGGTCAGAGACTGTTTTATTTTGCAATTCCAATGTATTTAAACTAATTAATAGCAATGTGAATTTTAAAAATATAGAAAAGTTGAGCAAGGCTGAAATTGAACCGATGTCTAGAAGTTTAATTGCTAAAGCCATACCACTAGACCAAAAGCCAATATTAGTTTTTTTTGTAAGATTCAAATTTAATTAAACTATTCATGTGACAACATTAATTTTATATTAAAATTGGACAAAGTAAGATTTGAACATAGGACCTGTGAGAGTTTTAAGATGATCCCACTAGATAGTAAGCCAATTTGGTTTTATTGTCTCTTTTTCTTTGTTTTGTTTTACTATTCTTGGTCATTTATGTTATAAATTTTTCAAATAAAGAAACTTTTTTAAATTCTAAAAACTACTTATCTTGATTTTATGTTAAATCTATTTGAATAAGTTTATTTTTTTTAATTTTTAATTTTATATTTAAGTTTTAGTTGTTACTTTAATTTATAGTTTTTAACTTTTAATTTAAATTTTAATTTCTATCTTTTATTTTTAATTAGATTTTATATTTTATTTGTATATTTTAATTTTAAATCTATTGTAGGTCATTTTATGTTATATATTTTATTTGTGATTTTGAAACTAAAATTAAGAATTAAAAGTTGAAATTAAAATTTTAGGGTTAACAAATAAAACTAAAATTTAGTTATATTAACAACAATATAAAATTTAAAATCTAATTAAAAATAAAGACATAAATTAAATTGAGAATTAAAATTTAAAATTAAAATTTCTCCATTTAAAAAAGTTGTAAATTTTAATATATTTTTAAAATTAATCTTGCCACGATTAGTTTAATTAAATTTGAATATCACAAGAAAAATAATATTGGCTTTCAGTCTATTGGTAAGACTTTAGCATTTAAACTTCTAGACTTAAGTTCAATTCCAGCCTTGCTAAACTTTTCTATATTTTTAAAATTAACGTTGTTATTGATTAGTTTAAATACATTGGAATTGCATAATAAAATAGGTTCTAACCTTTAAAATTAGCATTTTCAAATAATTAATTAAACTTTAATTAACTACCACATCATTTAATTATGTAAGTCAACGTTCATTTTTAACATTCAATGCCCTAAATTTGACGGAAGGGTAACCTTTGAAAAAGTTGGAAGGCAAAAGGTAAGCAAAAAAAAATGAGGGGTACAAAGTGAGCTACCTCCTAAATAGAGGACATCGGTGATAATTTAGCCTAAATTTTATTTTCATATAAATACAACTAAAACATGATAAAATTAGAAAAAAAATTTGAAAATCACAAAGGGGAGATGTGTCACTTTCATTTGTAACTATAGGAAAATAAAAAAATTAAAATTAGTAAAAAATGTAGAGATTCATTAAAATAAAAAAAAATAAAAAAGCAAGAACAGATGATGGTTAACACTTTAGGTCATCCAATATTAAATGTAGGAGATTCCCAATTAGTTTTTCATCTTTACGTTATCCAATATTTTGCTAGAGTAGTTGTGCACCATTAACACACTGACACCTCAAATTCACAAAAAAATATGTCATTTTTGGGATTTCTTCATGTTGGTGGATTACAAGTATAAAGTTCTTTTGTGGTTACTATTGTAATCCCATTAAGAAAATATATTTGGTGATTAAGAGAAGAAATTCTAGGGTCAACGATATGTTCCATGGCTAATACTCTTTCACAGGTTTCAACATTATCAACATCATTATGATCATCATAACTAACAAACTTTGGATCAAAGTTCAACTCAAGCAAGACACCTATTAACGATCCATCCAGCCAACATAGCACAAGTTTGCACATTTTGCAATGGTTGAAGAATTTTTTATTTCTCCCTTATTCCATCAATAAAGTATTTCCCTTTTATTCCCCTATCAATGGCCAACTCTAGGCCTCTTTTGAAAATTCAACAACATTTTTTGCACAGACAATGTTCAAATATAAGAAGGTTTGTGCAATAGACCATATCCTCTTTTACTTTAAATACCTTGAAAATTTTTCCAATCAAGTTAGGACCAAAACCACCATAACCATGAATCGATATAAGACCCCATATATCAATAAATTGTGATTGAGATCAAACAATTGTTTCAATGTGAATGAAAGTTTTTTCTTAAGAAATTATTTGTCAAGTTTTAAGTTAAGAGTCTTTTCCTCTGTCAGTTTAAGGAATTATAAGACATTTAAATTAAATCTATTCAAAAGATAATTAGCCCTAACAACTTTTTTATAAAGTTATTATTTTTTGAAAAGAAAAACTCAAATTTTACCAATAATTACAAGACAAACCAAGTTAAAAGACTAGAATGATATTTCTTAACCACCATTATTTACAGCTGTGTAAAAGCCTACATTGTGCTACAAAATCATTATCTAGTTTTTTTTTTTTTTTTGTGAGTTGAGAAAAAATCAAGACAATCATCCCTTACTTTATCTCTATGCCAAATTACAATAATTTATTTCAAAGTTAAAACTTAAAACTGAAAGTGATAAGAATATTTAGTCGTGTCAGACCTAAGTCACCCTATAACTTACCTGAAACTCTAAGTTACCAAATATGCATTAAAAATAATGACAAGATACAGTCTTACTCATAATATAAATTAATAAGAGTACAGACACACAATTGGTTGTAGAAACTAGGTACACTCTACCAACAAGGAAATTATAGTACAAAAATGTTGTCAGACTTCTATAATTGGCTGTGAAAACAGGGTACAACTCTAACTCATATTTGATCTTTAAGAAGGTATTTACTACCTTTGCATTAAATAGTTTTTGTTATTTAGCATTGATGAATGTAAAACCTACTACCTTGCATTAAATTGTTTTTATTTTTTACTTTTATTTTGTAGGGACACATAAACACTGATTATTATTCTTTTGTCAACACCAACAATATTCTACCAACCTCACTACTCACTTATTTTTTCTTATCTCTTTCTTTCACTTTATTATATCAATTTTGCTTTCTTTTCATTACATCATTTCTTTGTTACTCAGATTTATTATTATATCTCACATAAAAATTTATTAAATAATAATATATCGACTTTGATAAAATTTGTTACCAGCAAAATAATTGTTAAACTAATTTGTTGAATTATAAGTTTTTATAAAATTATCTATTAAAATATTTACAAATATAAAAATAAAATAAAAAAATATAGAAAAATTTATCTTATATAAAATATTTAAAATTCTAATGAATATTAAAAGATGTAAAAATAATATAAAAAAGTTAAAAAGTCAGAAATTTTAGTCTTTGTATTTTTAAAATTTTGTGATTTTGATCATTATTTTTTTAAATATCATTTGAGTGAATATACGTGGAAGTACTAAATTTACAAACTTCTAAAAATTGAGGGAATAAAATAAAAAAAAAATATAATCAAAATGATATCACAGATTTTTAAATAAATAACAGACTAAAATCATAAATATTTAAAATAATAAATAAAAATTTATATATTTTTATCATTAAAACACATGTATGTTTGATGTTTAAATAAGATATTAAATTTTTAAAACTCTTTATATCTGGAAATATATAGTTTCTTTTTTATGTGGTTTTAAAATATTTTTATTATAATTATTTAAAAATTTACTTGTTAACTCTTTTTTTAAGAAATAATATTAACTATGATAGTGAAATAGAACAAGAAAATTCAAAACTTAGTTATTGTTATGTCATGAAATAATTTTGATAAATTTATTTTTAATTGCTAGCAATACCGTGTAGTTTTCAGTAAATGAAAGACTAAGAGTACCTCTTAAATAATATTTACAAGTGAGAAAAAGAAAAAAATTATGTTAAACATGTAGAAGAGAATCTTTAAGTTTTCTATTTGTTTGATGGGTGTGTGGAAAGAGACACATGTCAAAGAGTCACTGTTGAAATAAGGTACATACTTTTTTTTTTTTTAAAGACTAAGAATATATTCAAAAATAAAGAAACAAAGAGTTTCTTAGAATACAAAACAGGATAAACGAACTCCTCCATATCCTATTGGAAGATGTTATAAGTTATCCAGCTATGACATATTTAATAAACACAATCTAGGATTAACGTACCAATCCGAGAATACACACCCTTCATGAAACCTGCTGTCGTCCTTTCTTTTGCAATGTTGAAAGCAACATTACAAGATAACGTCAATCGGACAGCTCCGAGAGCTTTTCTGTCTAGAAAGCTCCACTCATCCTCCTTCATAGCATCTGGTTTCAGGCCTGTGAGAGGTTATTGCAAGCCTTTCTGATACAGATAGTCCTCTATTTGCATCTTCCAAAAGCCAAAGTCCGCACCATCGAACTTTTCAATCTTCATCTTGCCTTCGTGTATTGCCATCGCTCCTACTGCTTTTTGAAGAAAAGCCCCCACTGGTTCTCTAGACTGAGATCCCCAAGAACAAAAGAAAAAATCTTCTCTGAGATGGAAGATCAGACACAGCTGCAGCCACAGAGCATACTAAGAAAATTTACTCTAACCAAATCTTTTCTGATGCGGAAGATCAGACACTGCTGCAACCGCAGAGCATACTAAGATAATGACTCTGATACCACTTGTTGGGAACAAGGCACTAAAGGCGAGAAGAGAGAAATAAATAACACTAAGAAGTATTTGTTTTGGTGCATTTGTAAACCTTACATAAGCTTGCTTATATAGCAAAGTAAAGAACACCATCTCACAACACTAAGCAACATGAAACTAAAAATCAAACTACAAAACTTAATCAAACTACAAAACTAACATTTCATAAATAGTATAGTATGTAATTGTGTACAATTTCATTAATTTTTTGTGATCTTTTCAATTGGGGTGACTATTTCGTTCCCAAGCTAGAACTTACCCTTCTTCACCCTTTTTCAAAAAATGTCACAATCCTCGCAATCTATACACTTTTGTAAAGAGAAGATAAAAAATTAACTCAAGAGCCTCTTGATATTATTATTAAGTAATAAGCAATTACTTTTGCACAGAAAAGTTAAACAATAAACTCAGGAACCACAGGTACGTTGCTGAAAAGTTATAACCTGAAAGGTGCTCTCTCTATTTAAAAAACTAAATTATTCTTTTATGAAAGAGGAACTGCTAGTCTTTCTCCGTCCTTTTGCTTGTTAAAGTTAGAGAAAACATCTTAATTTTTAATTGATCATTTGGTTAGTATTTGTTAAAAATGTTATTTTTATTTTACTTAACTTAACAAAAAAAAATTAAAGTTACTTACTATAAGATTAATTAATAATAAAATATTTATTTTTATTAATGATATTATTATTATTAGTAAATAGCCAGATACTAATATTTTAGTAGTAAATAATATTTAATATTTTTTATTTGATCATTATCATTCTGAAGCTATATTTTTTTCTTGTAGGAAGTAATCTTCATTTATATTACACTAAATTTTAAATAGAAACTAAAAACTTTGACAAATTTTATTTATTTATAGTTGACTCTCCTAATTAGTAAAAAATAAAGGAGGTTACACATTGCTTTAGACTTTCCAATAACTGACAAGGATAGGTATGCCTATTTGGAGGAGGTAAAAAAGCAAAATGATGGTTTGTAATTAAAGTTTGCACACATCAAGCTTGTAATTTCTAAAAATTTTCAGTGCTACTAGAAAGAAAAGACATGAAATATCTCATATCTTCATTTAGAGAGGAAACTTTTCCATTAATAGTGATAAGTGATGCTTTTTCTTATATATTAAAAGAAAACAAAATTTATCAAAATTATATTATTTACTTAACTTGCCTATACCCTTACTTGAGGAAATGTTAAGTCGATTGACCATTATCTTATTTTGAGAAAAGAAAAATATTTATGTAATTTTATAAATATTAAATAAAAATTTATGTAATAAAATAAAATATATAAAATAAAAGAATCACAAGTCACTAATTAATTTATTATTAATTAATAAAAAATTATTTTACTGAATAAAAAAATAATATAGCAACAAATTATTTAAAATTTTTAGAAAATAAATCAACCATAGTGCATGAAATTGTACATAATAAATATTGAACCTAAAGAGAGAGAAGAAAATGTCAATATATAAAAGTAGAAGACTTCTGCTTTTAAAAAAAGATATAACTTTTTTTTGCTTTTAATTTTGATTACATGTCATGAAGGTAATATAAGCATGACTTTCAGTGTGTCACCTTATAAGAAATTCACTTGAGGATCATGGATATTACATGACACAGTATGCTAATATTGATAAAGAGCTTTGCAACTCTGTTGTGTCTACCATGTAACGTGTTTTTTATTTCTTTCTTAAATAAATTTCCTGTCCCACAAATTTCAAAAAAATAATTTTTAATTCTTAAAATTTAAAATTATTTTTTAAGTCTCTTATTCACTTTTAGTTATTTTTCTTCGGTCAATGTTATTAAAAAATCACTAATAGATAACATGTTTTTATAGTTGTAAATTAGTCTCTTTTTCAACCTTAACTTTCTTAATCTTTAATTTTACCTCCAACATAGTTAAATATATTGAAACTTATAAACAGACAACATTAATAAAAAATAAATTAATTTCAAAACTAGAAAAATAATTTTGAATTTCAAGGACAAAAATGATTTTTGGTAAAACTTTAGGAAAAAAACCTACCTTTAAGTCATTCTTTTTTGAATTGGTCAATCTTATTGATTAGTATTTGTTAAAATGTTATTTTTATTTAATTTAACCTAACAAAAAAATAAAATTACTTAATATAAGATAATTAATAATAAAATATTTATCTTTTATCAAATGATATTACTATTAGCAAATAGTCATCAGATACTAATATGTTAATAGTAAAATATATTTAACAATTTGTGTTTATTTTCTATTTGATGATTGTGATTATGAAACCATATTTCTTTTTGTAGTCATTTGTCCTCATTGAAGCTTAAATAAATACTAGTAAAGTTTGATAACTTTTATTGTAACCTCATTCTTTTCGTAAAAAATAAAGACATTAATTTCTTCCTCTATGACCATCGATGTAGCTAGGTGTCAAAAGGAAATGATTATTTAAGGTATCATAACAAATGTTTTAGTACAAAATGAGTTTTTTATTCTTTCATTTGCTTAAAATAGTTTATATCATAGAAAACTCTATAAGTAATTAAAACAAAATTTATCAAAAAATTACATCGAATTATTCCATGATATAACAAGTAACTGAAGTGTGGTTTTTGTTGTTACATCTCACAATCTTAGTTAATATTGTTTCTTAAAACAGAGTTTAAAAGTAAATATTTAAATAATTAAAATAAAAATACCTTAAAACCAAATAAAAAAGAAACTATATATTTTTCAGATATGAAAGAGTTTTTAAGCCTAATTGATTTTAAGATCTTATTTAAACATCAAACATACATGTGTTTTAATGTTAAAAATATATAAATTTTGATTTATTATTTTAAATATTTATGATTATAGTCCATTTATTTTCTTTTTGTGAATTTAGTTCATCTATTTAAAAATTCATAGTTTTATCATTTTGATTATAGTTTTTTATTTTAGTACTTCAATTTTTATAAATTTATAAATTTAGTACTTCCAGAAATGTTACTAAAATGATATTTAAAAAAATAATGGCTAAAATAAAAAAATTAATAATACAGAGAATAAAATTGTCAATTTTAAAAAATATATATTTAAATAAAAATTACAATAGGAATTTTTTTATTTGGATATAATTTCAAAGGTATCTTAATTTTAAGAATTTGAATTTTATATTGAAAATTTAAATTATATTATTTTAATCAATAAAATATCATACTAAAAATAATTTTAAAGGTAGTTATTAAAAACAAAAATTTTATATATGACAGTTATTCACAACAATAATAAAAATACTTAATTTCATTTTTCCTATTTTAATAATCCCAAAAATTTATTAAATTGAAAGCCTTAACCATTAAAAATTAATGTTGACAGTGACATGTTATATGATTAGTGATTAATATTTTTTTGAAATGTTGACCATTAAAATTTGAAAGAGTTAATTATTAAAAATTAACAGTAATTACATATGTCATACAAATATTAATATTAATCATGACATTAACTGATAATCATTTTAAAATAGAATAAAAATGTCTAAAAGAGAAAATTTACTAATGTAATAAAATAAAGGACAAAAAGTGAGATTAAACCTAATAATAAATTGTATAATTTTTATTAGAAGTAATATTCTTTTATTAGAAACAATCTATCATGGTAAAACCACTTTTTTTCATAATTATTGAAAGTATGAATAAGTATGCAAAAAGTTGTTGTCAGAATTAGTCGACCATGTGACCAGGAGAATGGTGTGTGAGAATTATTTCTCTAACTTATTTTTAAAAACATGCAATATAATTTATTCAAAATATTTTAAACTATGTATTTTAAGAATTATTTTTTAAAATATGTAATATCTTTAGGTGTCATTACTCACGGGGCATATACGGATATCACACTCTTCTTCTTGAATAAATTATGTTCAAACAAAGTGGGAGAAAATTTATTTTAAAATAGTACAATTGAGATTTGTAGTTAATGTTGACAATCTATTGAACTAAAACTGATTTAATTCCAAGCAAAGATGTACCCTATTTCAAAAGCTAGTTTGGTGCCTTATTATTTCCACAGCTAAGCTAGTTTAGTGACTCTTGGACATGTGACTCTTTTCACATACCCATCAAACAAATAGAAAACTAGAAGATTCCCTTCTACATGTTTTTTTTTTCTCACCTCTAAATATTATTTAAGGGGTACCATTTTTCATTTGCTGAAAACTGCAAGGTACTCCTAGCAATTAAAACAAAATTTACCAAAATTATTTCACTGACATAACAAGTTGTGAATATTGTTGTTACATTTCACTATCATAGTTAATATTATTTCTTAAAACAGGAGTTAAAAAGTAAATTTTTAAATAATTAAAATAAAAATAATTTAAAACCAAATAAAAAAGAAACTATATATTTTCCATATATCAAAGACTTTTTAAAATTTAAGATCTTATTTAAATATCATGTGTTTTAATGTTAAAAATATATAAATTTTTATTTATTATTTTAGATATTTATGATTTTAGTCTATTTATTTTCTTTTTGTTATTTTAGTTCATCTATTCAAAATTTGTGATTTTATCATTTTGATTATATATTTTTTATTTTAGTCCCTCAATTTTTCGAAGTTTGTAAATTTGGTACTTTCACGTATGTTTACTAAAATGATATTTAAAAAACTAATGACCAAAATCACAAAATTTTAAAAATACAGAGACTAAAATTTCTGACTTTTTAACTTTTTTATATTATTTTTATATATTTTAATATTTATTAGAATTTTTAAGTATTTTGCATAAGATAATTTTTTTTATAATTTTTATTTTATTTTTATATTTTTAACTATTTTAATAGATAATTTTATAAAAACTTATAATTCAATAAATTAGTTTAACGCTTTTTCTTCTAACAAATTTTATCAATCAAAGTCTAAAATTATTCTTTAAAAAATTTTATGTGAGATATAATAATAAATCTGTGTAACAAAGAAATGATGCAATATAAAGAAAGCAAAAATGATGTAATAAAGTAAAAGAAAGAGATAAGAAGAAAATAATGAGTATTGGTAGAATATTGTTGGTGTTGACAAAAGAATAATATCCGTATTTATATGTTCCTATAAAATAAAAGTAAAAAATAAAAAGAATTTAATGCAAAGGTAGTAGGTTTTACATTCATAAATGTTAAACAATAAAAACGATTTAATGCAAAGGTAGCTTCCACAACCAAATTGTGTGTCTTTGCTCTTATTCATTTATATTGTGAGTAAGACTCTACCTTTTCATTATTTTTAATGCATTATTCAGTAGGTAAGTTGTAGGAAACTTAGGTCTGACACGGTTAAATATTTTTATCACTTTCAGTTTTTTATTTTAATTCTGAAATAAATTGATATAATTTAGCATAGAGGTAAAGTAAGGGATAATTGTCTTGATTTTTTCTCAACTTAAAAAAAAAACTGGATAATAATTTTATAGCAGTGTAGGCTTTGACCTGCTGGGAACTTTTAAAATATATTAATATACAAATTTTAAACAAAAATACATCTTCTTTTTATTGAGTTAGTAAATTAACAAATTAACTATTTTACTAAAAAACTATTTTATTGAGTTAGTAAATAATACATCTTCTTTTTATTAAAAAAATACACTATTTTATTCAAATTAGTATTTCATTGTAATGATTAGATAGTTTTTTACTTATGTAATTTATATAATGGTTAAGAAATAATCTTCTAGACTTGTAACTTAGTTTGTCTTATAATTACTGGTAAAATTTGTGTTTCTTTTTAAAAAATAATAATTCCTTAAACTTGCAGAGGAAAAGACTCTTAACTTAAAAGTTGACAAAAAATTTCTTAAGAAAAGACTTTCACTCACATTGAAACAATTATTTGATCTCAATCACAATTTATTGATATATGAGGTCTTATATCGATTCTTTTTTAAACAATGTTATTTCAGGTTTTTAATTAATTCTTATTTCTTACTTTCTAATTTTTTCCTATGAAGTGATAATATTAAAAATTTCATTGTCATAAAATATTACAATAATATCAAATATATAATATTTAATATTATTTTCAACTACCAACATTTGTAAGCTATCAGTATAGCTTACTAATGTCTTAAAAGCACCCCCTTTCATACTTAATATCAAATTGATCTGATAGTGGTACTGTCATTTTTCCTGATTGCAAAATGTCATTTTCCCTTTCATAAAAATGGTTCTTTATGAAGATATATTTTGTCAGCACCCCGAAACCACACCAACACTTTTTCCTTCTATTTATTAAGACCAATCTTGCATATCTCTTTCTTGTACCATCCTTGACTTGGTTAGAGTAATCTACCTTCTCCTAAAGTAACCATTCGTGAGGGAGTATTAATTAGTTTGTAATAAAATAAATATTTTGTCAATGAAGTCCTAGA
This sequence comes from Psophocarpus tetragonolobus, assembly GCA_037954015.1. Classification (NCBI taxonomy): domain Eukaryota; kingdom Viridiplantae; phylum Streptophyta; class Magnoliopsida; order Fabales; family Fabaceae; genus Psophocarpus; species Psophocarpus tetragonolobus. The sequence goes on along the minus strand of CM075692.1, from coordinate 47,379,522 downwards.
GCTTCATCTCTCACTCACTCCACTCTCATTTCTTATTTGTTTACATTGAGTACCAGCCAAATCACGCCTGACATCCAGCCAGAGGGATATATTCCTTCCACTCCCCAGAAACCAAACACCAATCATTGTTACTTTGGGGAGTTTGGAAACATCCGACGAGGTGCTGATGTTCGAGCAAGAGCAAAGTTTGCCAAGGGTCTCATCAGCAAGTATGAGGCTTTCCAATTCACGGCTCAAGGCCGGCCATTCCTTTTGATTTGGGTTTTATCAATCATTAGTATGTTAGGTCACATGCTTTTAGTAGTATATCTCACATTGTTCAACTTACTGCCAAAAAAAAATAAACACTCACATTATTGTCAGAAAGATTTTAAAATTCAGGTTGAAGATGGCTCCCAAGAGAGCATGTACATCCAATTTTCCCACAAAAAAAATAACAAAAATAAAATAGTTTTGCGAAAAATTTTTAGAATGGTGTAGTTTGCACCAAACTCGTCACATTGACAAAAATGATACATCCAACTTGTTATTTCAACTGTCAGTTTCCATGTTTTTTTTTTTGTCTTTTTGTCAAACCAACAATTCATGTGGTGGATTTGGTGTATACTATACCATTCTGGAAATTTTTTGCAAAACCACTCTATTTTCGTTATTTTTTCTTTCATTTAAACTTTGTTCTGAAAAAACCCAATATCGATGTATGCTTATTCGCTCTATGTAAATTCTACTACTGATTATCTACTGTTAATTTCTTATTCCGAAGTAGACTTAGTACTTTACTATAAAGAATTTGTAGTTATTAAAATGTATTTTTAAATGGCTGAGAAAATAATATTCCGGCCTTACCTTTTGAATCAAAGTCACTATTTGCAGCATAGTAGAATTTAATGTTGCTACCGTCTTTTTTCTTGCATCGTGGAAACTTAATCACTTGATGATATTTTAATGTTAGCGTTAGCTTTCTCAGGCTTTCAATGATAGCTCAGTTCTGAAACTTCCACTTCAGTCAGAAAAGAATTACTTTGCATAGATGACAAACAAAAAAGATAAATTGTAAGGTATAGGATAGCCTTGGCATAAGGAGGAGTTATCTCATTATTTTTTTCGTTAATAAATTTATTATATTAACAATCAGACATGTAGTTGACTATTTTCCCACAATGTCTAAAATGAAAGTACCACCATAAGGATTGATGTACACATTGATAACATTTTTGGATGGGGTACGGAATTAACGCATCTAAAACAGTACTATTGTTTAACCATTCAACTTGAAATTGTAAGTTAAAACAAGTATTGCTATGGTACATTCAATAGTCTCTCAGTTTGATAACGCTTTAATCTTTGGAAGACCAGGTATAAGGCAGAATAAATTTTCTTCGTATACTCTCTTCTAGTGATAATAAGTTGGTGGACACTGACAGACAAACTCTATATTTTATAATATAATATTTAATATTAAGATAAACAAGTTGTACCATCAGACTAATTTAACTATTTGATATATATATATATATATATATATATATATATATATATATATATATATATATATATATTGAGGATCATTAAGATAACTTACTTTATTAGTTTTTAGATTATTTTTATAATTTTAATTATTTGTTATAATTTTTAAGTATAAAATTATATAAATTAGTTTATATTTTTTTAATGTTAGCTGAGTCATGCGAGTCAATTCTTGACCCCCAAGTTGATGCCTGACTCCATACCTCTTAACTCGACCGGGTTGATGACCAAACTAAGTTTGATAACATTTGTGATTGAACGTTAGTGTAAAACTCTTTTACACTGTCAATTTTTTAAAAAGATTATATTTAGACATTTTATAACAGTTACGAGGAGGTAACAGAGCCTTTGAGGTGATATATTGAATTAGTGAGGTAGATAGGTTTAAGTGATCTTGGTACTAAGGCCCTGTTTTGGGTGATGATGCAATGTTAGGACCTTGTGTTGGGCAATGATACATTGATGTTAAGGTTTCGTTTCAGGCGATGATACACCACATGATATACTCATATAAAAATGTGATGTAGTGTTAAGACTCTCTTTCAGGCGATGATACACTAAACATCAGTTGGTTATTCAATGAGTATGCTTAGACTTCAACTGGTTATCGGATGAGTCAGATATATACCAGATATCAGTGTGGGGAAAGTCAGATGAGTTGCTACCTTGGTATCCAAATTCAATGTAGTGATTCTTTTCAAAAAGCATCAGTTGAGTGTTGTTAGTGCTTACGTTCAAATGAAGCATAAGTGTGATTGATATTTTTTTTTGTGCTTATGTTCAGGTAAAGGGTAAGTGTGATTGATTGATTGATTGTTATACTTTGAGATTGATTAATTATTATATAATAATAGGATGTCTTTTATCCTATGCTTACCTTCGCATGTGTGTTTGTTTTATATGACTGTGATAATCATGTTTTACACGGGAACAGATAGTAATGGTGATGTTGTGACACAGATAAATGAGTTGTAACTACACTTGGAGACTTGGCCTGAAATATAAGATGTTTTTTATGAGATTTTGTATAATCCTTTAAATCTTTTGTAAATAGCATAGTATAGAATAGTAGGGATAATATGTTATTCTTTGTAATGAAGTTTAATTGAAAAATGCTGAGATGAACTTGGTATATTGCATGTACCTATATGTATGTTGCAATAATGTTGTAGAATTTATTTAAGTATGATGATGTTTGGTAGAGAATTATGCAGCTAAGTTCTGCTGTCTACATGAGCTCTTTGGGCAGTGAGTCTTACCTAAAAAGAATTTGTCTCTATTTGAGAATTGCTTAGATTTGTGCCTAGCGACGTGTCTCACTAAGCGAAGTTCTTTCACTAAAACATTACACTTCTGATTGTTGAGTGACCGTGATCACTGAGCGAGCTACCCTATTACTCGTTGAGCTGCTTGTCCCGCTTAACAAGCTTGTGTAGTGTATGTTACGAGTTATTTTGTTGGAAAACTTATTATACTTGGATTTATATTGTATGAAACTAATATTGTTGTCATTAATAGTTTGGTTTTCAATAGTTTTGAGTTTTAAATTTACATGAAATGAAATTAATTTAACGAGTGATATTATCAAAAGTATTAGAAATTTTGGAATGTTACAACATACTTTGGCCATGGCTAGCTCTAATACCTTGGCCTTGCTCGCATTAAGCAGAGTGTAATAGGCATACTTAGAGCGAAATGTTGTTTCTCTCGAGCCTTCTCCTCAGCCTCTTGATCGGTCCTTATTGACGTCCTTTTTCCCTAACCCCATAACATGGGTCGGTAGGGGTGGGTATACGTACCCAAGTCCACGAACCACCAAGCTCGTGTGGATTTTGGACCCTTTCTTTCAAAAAGTCATAACTATAGGAGATATTTGAGCCCTATCCGCAAAACCTGTGGAGGGGCTTGGCCTGTAGCACACTATTAGCTTGTGTTAATGTTGTGAATTTTTTTTTTTTTGTAAATTGTGAGATTTTACACTTTTAATATTGAAAATATTTAATATTTTAAGTCATTATAAATAATGTTATATTTTTTAGTATGATATATTATAATTTAGTTAGTTTTAAAAATATTAGATATTTTTTTCTAGTTATTTTTAAAAAAAAATATGTGTATGTGCGAGTCCGCGGACCGGTCCATTAGGCTTACAGACTTCATGGACCGAATATAGACTCTAAAAAAAAGTCTATTTATTTTAGCAAACCGGATTTATCCAGTCCGTTTAAAGTGCGGGCATAAGCGGGCGTAAGACCGGTTCGTATACCCACCCCTAGGCCCTAGAATGGTATTCAGCCATCCTTCATCAGTTTTGATAAGTTTCATCATCTTTAATGCACGATCTTTAACAAAGTGAACATCCCTAGTAATTCCCTTGCTTTATTAGAGGTGTTCACACCAAACTTATTCAGAGCTTTTGAGGTAAAGACTGCATATGGACATTTGTACTCATCCAAACGACAAGTCTTCGACATGTTGTCCTTAATGACAACCACCCAGTTGACCTTGATAATGTTCTTGATAGCACACATCAAGATCATGTCTTCCTGTAGAATCTTAGTAGGATTGCTCCCATGAGCAACCAGTATCCAAGCAATAGAGTAATGCAACAAGATTGTATTGACTAATGAGATGTTTCTGAGCATGATTGCTCCCACAGGTCTTCTTCTATGATCAACTTTCATTCCTCCGGTGTTAAACATAATCTTTTTCTTCGGACCCCTTCTTCCCCTTATACCTGATTCCAAGTAATCAAGTTTGACCAGCATTGATTTAAAAACCTCCATTTTCCTATAATTGACCTTATTCTCTTTGAGGTCATCCACACTTGCACTAATTCCAGTATTGGCAACTCCACCAATAGTCAGAAACATCTCATCAGTTAGTACAATCTTCTTCCTCTTTACCTCAGAAATTAAATTTCCATAATCATCCTGCTTCAACTTAGAATAGAAAATCCTAACCAGATTGGGGTAAAACTTCCCTTTCAGTTGAGAAAACTTTGACAACCCTTGGAACTCTAAGCCATCATGGAAACTGAACTCATTCTCAATAAGCCAAGAAAAGATGAATACCTTCGGAGAGATGACTTCCTAACTTGCATAGCCTCGATTGAAGCGGTCCTGTTGCTCTTAAGATGAGAACCACTCATGAGAGTATTCTCGAGTTTTGGTTAGAGAGGCTTGTGTAGGATGCTTTGGAGCAGATGGCTTCCTGGGGGAGCAGATGGCTTGTGTAGTATTCCCTTCTTGTGGCTGTATGTTTCACCCTCTTATTTTGACTAGAGCTACCTTCTTCCATTGTTAGGGTTTGGATGGAGCAGTTTTGGAGATTGAGATGAAAGAAATTGAAGGATTGAGATGATTTAGGTTGGTGAAAAACCCTAGCTTCTTGAGGAATTTTCGCACCTGGGACTTCTCTTGGAATCAATTTGGGGATTTTGGAATGAGTTGAATTTGCACCCTTTTGGATTTTAAACTCAGAATTGAAAAACTAGTGTAGGTAATCGATTACTAGTTTTGGGTAATCAATTACCACAAGGTCTGGGACTGATTCTGAAAAATCCAACCTTTGGGATAATCGATTACCTGTAGTGGTAATGGATTACTGTAGAACAAAAACCCCTGTACATGAAAATTATGCAATCTCATTCCATTCTATCAAAATGAAATGCTTCTAATACATTAATAATCATCAAATGTCATCAATTTTCAACCAATTCATGCAATGACTTATCTAATACCAATCAATCCAAACAAGTTATACATTCTAGGATTAATCAAACAAAGTTAAGGTCACAGTTCATGAGCACTTACTATATCAAGCTCTCTTCTGAGCTTGTAAAACCTTTCCCTTGGCAGTGGTTTTGTGAATATGTCAACTAGTTGGAACTCCGTTTCTACGAATTGGACTTCACAATCTCCTTTTTTCACAGCAGATCCCATGCTTTCCTTACTTGATTTCTCTAAGATTTTTTGTATTGAGACAGATGCTTCATCCTCTGCAATTGGTGTTGTACTAAGTCAAGAAGGTCATCCACTAGCGTTCTTTAGTAAACGCATGGGTCCTAAAATGCAAGTTTCATTAGCTTACATCCGTGAACTCTTCGTTGTCACAAAAGCAATGAAGAAATGGTGTCAATACCTTATTGGGAGGAACTTTAGGATATTTACCAGCCAACAATGTCTAAAATTCATTTTCACAAGTCATACAGACACTAAAACAACAAAAATAAACCTATAAATTATAGGGGTATGATTTTGACATTGTCTATAAACCTGGTAAGCAGAACATAGTGGCAGATGCTCTCTCTAGATAAGAAGCCCCTGATACCATTTTGCTCTCCATCACCTCAACCCCAATTATGCAACTGTTACAAACACTGCGCCATTACTTCACAAGTTGAAAAGAGGCTACTCTAGTAAAGGAATATGTTAAGGAGTTAAAAAATTAATGTTACAACCTCCAGTATGCAGTATGGCATTCTATTAGTTTGAAATCGCATTTTCATCCCTGACTTAGATGATCTACATTCAAGGAGTGTGAAGTATTGTAGATTAATATGTCATTAAAGAAAACTAGCATAAAGTGGCGTAGATATGGTCTCAACAGGTCGTTCATAGCTACTTGAAATGCAGAGGACACATAAGTGAGGCCAAAAGGCATGACCAAAATTCATAATGCCTGTCACAAGTTTTGAAAGCGATCTTGTTAGTGTCCCATGGTTTGACCCTAATTTGGTGATACCATAATCGAAGATCCAATTTGGAAAAAAATTGGGTTGAACCTAGTTCATCCAACAACTCATCCACTATAAGTGTAGGAAACTTGTCCTTCACTGTTACTACATTTAGGGCTTTGTAGTCAACACAAAACCTCCAAGTTCCATCTTTCTTGTGCACTAACAATACTGGGGAGGAATATGGGTTGTGACTAGGGATGATAATTCCCTCTTGCAACATGTCATGGATAATTACAGACATGGCTTCTTTCTGAGAGTGTCGATAACAGTATGTTTGACAGTGATGAGTGGTGTATTTGGGATAAGAGGAATATGGTGGTCATGTAGTCTTGATGAGGAAAGACCGTATGGAAGCTATGCCAATAAGGTACCTATGCCATTTCTTCACTACTTTCGTGACCACAAAGAGTTCGCTGATGTAAGCTAATGAAACTTGCATTTTAGGACCCATGTGCTTACTAAAGAATGCTAGCGGTTGACCCTCCTGACTTAGTACAACACCATTTCAACTGCCGATTTTCATGTTTTCTTTTTTGTCTTTTTGCCAAACTAACAATTCATGTGGCGGGTTTGGTGTACACTACACCATTCTGGGAATTTTTCGCAAAGCCACTCTATTTTCGTTATTTTTTCTTTCATTTACACTTTGTTCTGAAAAAACCCAATATCGATGTATGCTTATTCGCTGTATGTAAATTCTACTACTGATTATCTACTGTTAATTTCTTATTTTGAAGTAGACTTAGTACTTTACTATAAAGAATTTATAGTTATCAAAATGTATTTTCAAATGGTTAAGAAATTAATACTGATTTATTGAATAAATTGAAATTCTATTCTCTGAAATGATAACTTGTCACCTGCATATTCTAAGAGTTTTGAAATCAATAAACTAACATACCTCGATGCTAAAAGGCTATTGACTGTGAGAAGGTATAGAGGAGGATCATTGTACGCATGCAAGCTTGCTCTTGCTTATGCAAAGAGATTGTTTTGGGATTAGATTTCATGACCAACACGGTCACACCTTTTTTTTTTATAGACAAATGTTAGTTATTAATATGTTAATTTTTTTAGTGAAGGGATTCGAACTCACAACCTCTCATTCTCCCTTTCTTCTCACATGTGGACTTTATCACTAACCAACCTTGTAACCCCTAACACAGCCTCTTCCTTGATATGCAAAGGTATTGTTTTTGGATTTGAACTCATGACCAGCTAGTAACCAAGAGGCAACTTTCAAGATAATGTGTGATGAAATTAATTATAACATGAGCCTTTCAGGATTTTGTTTAGTTGTGAGCATATGTTGTTTGCTTCGCAGTCCTTCCTATATTAGCTCATCTACCTCTTATTCTAGGGAATTTGAGTTTCCATGTTAATTTGTAACAAAAGGTGCAAATAGTTCATTTATCAATTGTCTAACTTGTCTTGTTATTATTGGTAGTGTTGGGTATGAACTACATGGATTAGTCTTTATCGTTGAGAATTAAGATCTACCTACAATAAAGTTTTCATTAAAACCATTTAGAGAAAAATCTTTCTTTAATGATTTGTCCTATACCCCTTTCATTGTTGTCAATGGAGTAAAGCCAAAATTTTGCCATAAAAACATTCCATTGCGTCTTATGCAACCACCATGGTAGGCATCCCTTCACAAATTGTCTGTGGCAGTTGGCAAAAAACTGTCATTCCATGGCTGTCAGGGTGTTATCGATGGCAAACCATAATGGTTTACCAAAAAACTACCATATGGTGACAACACTATGGGAAATGGTGGACACCATGGCAGACAAAAAAAAAATTGTAAATAGACACCAATAAGACACCTAAAAAACTAAAATAACAGAACATAAAACATTGAACATAATTAAGAAACAATAAAGTCAACATATATAAATAACAAACAATACATATAAAACATAATTTTCTTCATAGAATTAACTAATATGCCGAATGTAAACTACTTCCAAAGCAAAAACAAGTAATAATTAATTTTTAGAATTTAAAAAATAATTTTTAGAATATAAAAAATAATATGTAAAATGTAAACCAATGTCAACGCAAAAACAAGTAACACTTAATTTTTAGAATCTAATCATTATTTTCCTAAAGCAAAACCAATTAAAAAAAAGCAAAAGAAAAAGAGAATGGTCACCTGCAGTAGCTTGCCAGAATCTATCACCTGAATTCATCATTAGAGTCGCCTGAGAGGGTCACGTGAGACACCAGAGTCAAACAGTCCTCATTGACTATGCCAAAACAATCTTGCAAGTTGCTTTTGTGCAATGAGGGAGTCATATGCAGAGAAGCGAGAGGGAAACACAGTAAGAAAGGCAGAAGAAAAGATAGGCAATTGTTCACCAGAAGGTAGCTCACTGGAAGCTTTGCATCGTTGGAGATGGTTGCTGGTGGCAAGCGTTCCAGACACTAAGTAGGTTGCGATTTGAAGAGGTTGCACGTTCACCGATAAGAGAGGGAAGAGACAAGAGTCGTAAAGAGGCTCTTGAGTTTTTGTCTTATGTTAAAACCTTTAAAACATCACTGGGTTAGGGTTTGGATGGAGGCCCAAACCTTTTTTCCCCCAACAAATGCTCCATTTCTGCCTAGAGTGCCATGAGCACCATGGCCATTATAGCTGCCATGGGCTTCCATCTTGAACCTACAACACCACTGCCATTTCATGGTGATTTCTGAAAAAAAATTATGCATTCCACCATTACTGCAATTTGATAACACTGAGTTGTTATTTAATAATACTGACCCCTTTTAATTGGACTATCTTTCGTATGATTCACTTTTATCATTGGATTCCATATCAATCTTCAATTGGTATTACAAAACTTGTTTTGGACATTAACTTTTTTTCTTTTCTATATGCCCACTTGTACACCTCAAATTCTTATTTCTTGTTTTTTTTTAACAATGTTTTTCAGCACTCATTATCCTATAGCATTATTGGTTTTATTGTGTTGAAAATGATAATAGTTAATGCACTTAAAAATAGTATGTATAAAGCATCACATCACATGATAACATGCATTCAGTGTTCATTAGTGTCTAGGAAGTTGCACTTAATAGTTGTCGTCCTAATTATAAGCAACAAATGAAATTTTTCTTTGGTCCTATTTTATAAGCAACAATCAACAATTTTTAATGTCACTTAAGGTTAAATTTTTTTATACCCTTAATTTTTTGTTAACACTATGGATTCACTCATTGGATATGAACACTAACATTAAATAGAACAACCACTTAAAGTAAATGTACTTTTTGGAATAAAGTTTGAATTTATGATAGAATTAATTGAAGCTAACTAATTTAACCACTTTTCTTGGTCTTGATTATTTGTTGTATGTTGCTTAAATAAAGACTGGAGGTAGTAGTAGTAGTCTTCACTAAGTCTATTACAAGACGATGACATTTATGGATGATATATGCCAAACAAGTACAAACTATATTCTCTAGAATAATAAAGCATTTTTATTCTTTAATTTCTCTTTCTAAATTCTCCCTATCTAAATCCAACACATAGATGTTCCTATTTGATAGAATTTTAATGAGTTTAATAGACACATTCTATGTTTAGAATGATCCATGTTTTGAATAGCGGTGAGTTTTATGGTGTCGCCAAAGGCCTAATGCAACCCTCCTCCTTTACCTGAGCTTGGTACCACTATGGGGACCATGGGCACATTTAGATCATGAAATTATGGTTGAATCATTCCTTTGTTTCATAGACATACTCAAATTGTTGGTGTGACATTCTCTTTAATCTTGTTGTCTCCTTGTAAGAAGTTCCAATATACTTAAATTATGCAACTGATTTTCACCTCCAAAAGATTGCTAACTCAAAAAGAAAGTTAATGTACTGCTTCGGGGAGATTATAAATTTTCTTAGAAAGAGCAAGCAAATAATTTATTTTTACTATATATGTTGAACAGAATGCTTTGAAATTGAATGTCCATAAATAAATCCAATTGCTAGAGTCATGTGCACTGTTCATTACATTGGATTCTTTTTGTTCAAGTTACAACCAAAGACAGGGTGAAGAGAAATAATAAGAATTGTTTTACTATTTGATAATTCAATGACGAAGCGAATTGATTCTGTCAAAATACAGTCCACCACTGTACAAAACAGAATGCTTTTAAATTGAATGTCCAAAAATAAATCCACTTGCTAGAGTTCCACGTCAAGATCAAGAATACCAAATTGGTCAAAAAATGCACACTCACTCACTCCATAAATTTAAAACATGTGACACGTATTTCTTTTTTTTTTCATCTGTCATCATGACAATGGATAAGATTTAAATTTCCAATTTTTCTTCCCACAAAGAAAGTCACAAAACTAGGTCTCCCTCACCGAAACTCATATATTGCTGCTCCCAGTTTGTTATTTACCTTGCTCCTATTTTCTCAAAATATCCACTCATCAAAATGTTTGGGGTTTTGGTAGTGAGCTGAACTTTTACTATATATGTGGTATATACTATGAACTTGAGCACCACTCATCAAAATGCTTATATCAAGTATTAGTCTGTTAGTGTTACTATCTTTTTTTTGTTCTTATTGGGCTATAATGGTGGTCAATTTTGGTATTTGTTTAATTTCTTTTATTTGCAGTTTGCTTTACCCATACATAGGATGGTGTTGACTCTGGTATTGATTTCATTTTGGTCTTGTCAACTGTAGGAGCATTGTTGTTATTGGTGCATTAAACAATGCTTTGTTTAGCTTTATTTTTTATTGATATTTTGCTATTATTACATATGTTGTTTTTTTAGCCTAAATTACTAGTGCCATTTTGACTTGTATATATAGTGTATTGTGGCTATACTAAATTATGATTGCTATAGAGTATATACCCCTCATTAGCCATGGGCTGCTATCTAAACTGAATGTTGTTTGGTATATAAGATTAAAACAAATGATACTAAACTGTTATATTCTTTAACAGATGGTTGTGTTGCTAAAAAAGTTAACATATAGGGCCATGTTATCACCCTCAGAGGATTCAAAGGAGTTTCGTGAAGGAATTTTTTTGTGCACTAATTTTGAATTTATGTTCTTGTTCTGATATTTCTTGCATATGTAAACAAATTCCTGGTTTGCCTACACTTTCGGATGACATTTATAGTGATAGACTTCATAAAACTTTCAAGTATGGTTCCCAATCAAAAGAATGTTTACATGCATTTCTCCAGTCTCAGTTTGCGTCAGCTACTGTTGGACACTGGCTATCACTTCTTCTCAAAGTATGTTGATTTTTGTTATTTCAAAAAGTAATTTATGCATTTCTTCTTTATTTTTTTAAATGAGTGGTTGGGTGTTAACTAGTTCTCAAATGGGCACATTCTATTATAGCAAAAGATAACTTCTTCAAGTGATCAAGACATAGATCTTTCTATTGAAAGAGACCTAAATGGAATTCCTCCTTTCTTCTTTCAAACTTGGTTGCCACATATTGTAATACAAATTGATAATAATACCAATGTTGCATGTATTGCAGAAGTATGTGGCCCATACATTGGAATTTCAAGTTGATTAGAAAGCTATTTCTTCTTTCATTTAGAGGGTAAGGAAATCTAATTTAATTTCCTTTATCATTTTATTTTCATATATGTTCCCATTAAGTGTTTATTTTGATGATGAATATATATATATATATATATATATATATATATATATTAATTTGGCAGGTAAGACATGAAAGAAGTGTTTATTTTGTTCCTTCGTGTGTCCTCTCTTTAGTTATTTAGGGATTCGAGTTGATGATAATGTGTAATTTGAACCAAATAAAATTGTATGGTTGAAATTCAAATAATGTATACCTAATAGTTGTTATGGAGAAGAAAAACAACTAGCCAAATCACATAAGAATCCCAATACTTTAAGGTTTATCCAATTTGTAATATTAACAATGGCCAGAATAATATCTACTTTTTCTACCTCAAGAGCTAAAGCTTTAAAATTAAAGAGGAAGAATAAGGCTCATGCAGTTTTAAAAACATATATAGCACATCCCAATTAGCATGAAATTCCCCCCAATATCTAATAATTACTGGGCATAAAATAGGTGCACTATTGGGGCTATTTTTTCATTATATATGGACCATTAAAACCACAAACTCATTTGCTCCTCTTCAAAGGTAAAATATTTAGTTCATATTGTTTTGTTATTGCAGAAAAATATATTTTGTGATCTGTTTGTAGTGTTGATGCTTTATGAAATTATTTTGCTTTATCTAATTTTATAATCTACGTACTGTATATATGATTGATCAAATTGATATCATTTTTATTTTTAAAATTGGGATAAATGTCAACTATACTATGCATTCATTATTCAATGTTTGATGAATAGATTTCATAAATCCTTTCCTTAGAGAAGTTTCTTCTGTATATAATTGAGAGTCTTGAGCTTCTACTAATTTACATATTTAAATCTTGTTAAAATCCAACTTTTTGTAATAGAATTTAATATAATAGCAAATTGGAAAATGGGAATTTTCGTTTCTACATGTATTTATTGAAGATTAGTAGTGATACAAAAATATTTTCGTCTCTACATGTGGGCCCACATCTATTACAACAGGAGTACCAATGCAACTGGCCTAACAACATCTTTTATCCTATTTCTGTAGACTGCAAAATGCTTAATGTTTTATATAATGAGTCGGTCGATTTTGTCTACTAATTATCTTCTCAAATTGAAATTTTTTTAAAATATAAAGAAAAAATGAGTTTAATCCATTTATTTCTTTGTGTTTTATGACATTTAGTGTTTCATACTTTATTTTTTTTAATCAAGAAATATTTGAATCTTTTTATTTAGTTCTAACAATTTATGTGAACAGTTTCAGTCACACTATATTATGAATATTATGGGGATTCTTGCATGTTGCTTGGCCCAACCTTGTCCCGTTTGATTAAGGCTAACTCTGCTTTTTGTCAAGCAACTTCAAGTGTCAAACAAGGACACCAATCAAGTTATTTTTCATGTCTTCAATGAAAATCCCAAGTTAAGCTCCCCAAACTAATTGGACCATGTCAAATTTCCTTTTGTTGAGTTTCATCTTTGTGTTTCTGCCTAACACTTGAATAATGTGAGCTAGATTCTCTTTTCTTCTTGTGGAACTTTGTCTATATTTTATTTTTAAGCCCTTTTTGGCTTTTACTTATGTGAGATATTTTTTATTTTGAGTTTCTTATGTGAGATAGTGATTCTAATATTATTGTATGTTACATTGCAGTGCTCTGGCAAAGATGTTTTGGCTAGATGGTGTGATTCAGGCATCATATTTATAACTAATGTTGCGAGTTTAATTAAGTGATTTCTGCCAGTAATTTTCTCATCTTTGTAGAAATTTTTGTGAGCTCAATGTATGTATGTAACCATGGGTGAGTTTCATAGGTGAAGGAAAAAACAAAAATAGGGGATTTAGTATGTTTAAACTTCATATGCAGAATATGTTATAATGCATTTTTAACCACAAAATGTGACTTAAGATTACAGAGTGCATTATTTGTGCAATGTATTGATTTTGTGATGTTAATTTAAGTCTTAGCATGACAAATTAATTATTGAAATATCAAAGCTAATTGTATGGTTTACAAGGAAGACCATTATTGTATTATGTGGCTTTGAACATGAGTACATGATTATTCAATGAATAGATAACACTTCTATTTGTAGCTTTTCTTGGCTCTCTTACATATTTGTACTTTGTTAAACTTATATTCACTAACTTATGAAATTGAAGTTGTAAATTGTTTGGTGGTTTTTTCTACTTTATCACCAAGGATGAGAATTGTTTTTACATATGATTTTTTCAATAATATTTTCCTCAATTTTTCATAAAATTTAATAATAAAAAAAAAACAAAACGTATTTTATTAAAGAGTTATACAAGTGGAAAATGTTATTAGAACAGTAATATTATCTTATATTACTATTATTTTTAAAGTAATATTATCTTAGTTTAACTTATTTTTATCATTTAAAAATTCTAATAGTTTAATAAATTTAATTTTATCTCACAAAATTTAATATATTATTTTATCTTTATATGTCTTTCATTATCTTAAATATAATCATCTTATCTAAATTCTATATTATATCTACATCTCAAATATATTGTCTATAAATATAATATACATGTGAAATATAATAAACATTTATATGAATCACAATTCAAATATAACAAATATCTTATCATATCATTATTAAGAATCACAATTCAAATATAAAAAATATTTTCTCATATAATTATTAAGAATAATAATTCAAATATAACAAGTATAATAATGATTTCATAATAATAAATTTGTAATCTTTTAGTTTAAGTATAAATTCTATCATGTCTTCTTTATAGTTTTCTTATTTAAATTTAAAATAGGATAAAATCTTTCCTTGTCTTATCTTACTATTATTTAAAAATTAATATTATATTATCTTAACTTATTTTTATCATTTAAAAATTTTACAGTTTAATATTTTAATTTTATAAAACAAAATTAATATATTATTTTATCTTTATTTTTCTTTCTTTATCTTAAATATGATCATCTCATATAAATTTTATATTATATCTACATCTGAAATATATTGTCTATAAATATAATATACTTGTGGATTCCTAATCTTTTAGTTTAAATATAAATTCTATCATATTTTCTTTATAGTTTTCTTTAATAGGACAAAATCTTTCTTTAGCTTATCTTATTATTATTTTAAAATAATATTATTTTAGCTTAAATTATTTTTATTATTTAAAAATAATAACAATTTAATATTTTAATTTTATTTAACAAAATTTAATATATTATTTTATCTTTATTTTTCTTTCAATATCTATAAATATAATATACATGTGACATATAATAAATATTTATATCATTATTAAGATTCATAATTTAAATCTAATAAAAATTTATATTATTATTAAAAATCATGATTCAAATATAATAAACATTAACAAAATTTAATATATTATTTTATTTTTCTTTCATATCTATAAATATAATATACATGTGATATATAATAAATATTTATATAAGATTCATAATTTAAATCTAATAAACATGTATATTATTATTAAAAATCATGATTAAAATATAATAAACATCTAATCTTAATTGATTTGTAATAATAAAATCGCAATCTTTTAGTTTGATTATAAATTGTATTGTATCTTTCTTCTTCTTTTTTTTTACGATTAAATTAATTATTTTTTCCTTCTAACGGTTGTGTTTCGCGCGTCTATGAATATAGTTGGATGATTTTATATTAGCTCTGCACCCACTTTCTTTACACTTAGCCCATTCACCGAACCCGCACCGCACAGCACCGCACCGCACAGCACCGCACCTGTGTCCACCGGACCGCCTTCGCTCCGCACTTATCTCCACCGGACCGCCACCGAACTGCACTTATCTCCACCGGACCGCCACCGCGCCGCACTTATCTCCACGCCACCGCACCTCTTTCGTACGTTATCAGTTGCGGACATTTGATATATGATCCTGCGTTAGGGTTGTGTAAGAGCGTGAGAGGGGAGTTCTTGTTGTTGTATCGATTTGTTTAGATTTCACACTCATTGCCCAACACTCTTCTCCTAGGGTTTATGTCCGAACTCAAGATTGAAGGCATCTCACGCTTCAATTCTGGTAATCCTCTCTGTCCGATTTATTTTTTCCTTTTCTAACTTTCTTCGCCTTTTCTCTATTCAATTACTTTCTCTGTTCAATTACTTACGAGAGTCATTCATTTTACAATATACATATTCAGGTTCTTTCATGATTCTTGGGTTATTATAACCTTTAATTGCTCTGCACACTCATTTTTGTTGGGATCAGTGTTGTATAACCGAACTCAAGATTGAAGGCATCTCACGTTTTTAATCAAGTCTGGGAGTTTTTGTTGTTGTATCGATTTGTTCAGATTTCACACTTGTTCCCCAACACTCTTCTCCTAGGGTTTATGTCCGAACTCAATATGAAGGCATCTCACGTTTTTAATCAAGTCTGGTAATCCTCTCTGTCCGATTGTATTTTCCTTTTCTAACTTTCTTTGCTGTTTCTCTATTCAATTACTTGCAAGATTCATTCATTTTAAAATAGGTTCTTTCATGATTCTTGGGTTATTATAACCTTTGATTGCTCTGCACACTCATTTGTGGGAAATTCCCTGTCTTGGTTCCCATTGATTTGATAGTAATAGGAGTTTTTGTTGGGATCAGTGTTGTATAACAAATAACAAATTGGATTTCAGCACGCAGTATTTTTGTTACTTTTTAAGATCATCTATTTTGCTCTATTTTTAAACTATTCTTTATCAGTATTATTACCAGGTCTTTCTCCTGCATTTTTGCTGTATACTTGTTTAATGCAATGACAACAATGTTGGCTATACAATATGATTGCCACTTTTACTAAATTTATTTATCATTCTTTTACCCAAAATAACATATTTTGTTTGCTAGTAGCTTCTCCACTGTGGTACTAGATTCATCTGTGTGTATGTTTGTTTTTGCTAGCAACAAGAGGTGCTTCGAATAGCCACTGATATGATCAAGTTTGCTTTCAGTTTGGGCTGTGTCATGACATCCAGATCTTTTCAGAACTACCAGGTTCATAGTTCTTACTTTTCTTTTATATTTCCACCCAAAACAAAAGGACAATGATAAAAATTGTTACTAAAAAGCTGGAGTGGAGGAAGACAAAATAGTTTCCATTACAAAATATTTTAAAGTCAAAATCAATTTTCTTTCATCTCTTTTATTTGTACCTTTGGTTATACATTGTTGCATATATGCATTTTCAAGAATTTTCTTTTATATGTAATTTTAGATTGTAAATCTTGTTGGGACTTTTTTTTCTTAGCTTGGAAAGTTTAAAGACACCATCTTAAATCTTCCAAAATATCTTTTAACGATGGTGAGGGCATCACTTTTTTTCCTTTTCAATTGTGTTGGGTATCCTTTTCTGTTTTGATCATTAAATTGGTTCAAATGATGTACGGGTGAATCATTATGAATTGAAATATATATAAATGCCTTTTGTTTTGAAGAATATTTAAAATAGAAGCTAACTATTGTGCATCATACCTTCAGGTTATGCAAAAGCATCAAAAGTATTTTGCTGAATGTAATGCTAATGGACAATTATTACCTTATTTTGTTGTTGTAAGTTCTTTTCTTTAATTAGTCTTCTATTATAATTACATGTTTTGGAATTTAATTTGTTAAATGGCCTGAGATATTTTTAGGTTGCAAATGGAGCCATTTATGAGACTGCAATGAGGAAAAGAAATGAAGTTGTGCCCAGGTATTCTTAACTCAACTTATTTTGTCATATATAGTTTATTGAAAGAGAAGTGCAACAATATCTAGGCTTGTCTTGAGTATTTGTGTCTTTGATGAATTTTCAAAAATATATTTTCTAGAAGTGCTACAATTTTTTATTTTCCAACACATATATTATATGCATCTATTAATATAAATTCCATTATTAACTACTATGGGTATGACATGCCTGAGATATAACAAAATTGAAAAGTGGTTTGAAAAAAATTAATCTTGTTTGAAAGTTACATAAGGGATCAAATTTCTATTTTAGCTGTAAAATTAAAAAGGCTTAATTCTTTGGTTCATAATATAATAGTATTGAGTAAGACAGACAATGTGCAGTTAGGTGTTTATTTTAGTTCATATCATCATGCATATTTTCTAATATCTGCCAAGTTACATTATTACTTAGCAGAGAATTACAATGACCAATACTAAAATGAAATATGCAAATTTAACAGGGACCTAAACAGAAAAATTTAAAAGGGCTGGATTAAAATAATTATATTATAGGGACCATGGTATTTAAGCCAATTAAAAAAAAAATTAACTACTATAATTAAATAGACTGTGGAGTTTCTATCTTGTGTTATGTTCTCAGTTTTAACTTGATAATGCAGGAGGCTTGAATGTGGAAGGAGAAGCAGACAGCTGGGACTTTGGAGTAGGTATGCTGCATGGAACCATTATATTTGGGTCTTGAATAGGGATGGGGCATAACTGAACCTTTGGCCTGACTTTGTAGGGCATGAAGCGGGCCTTAGTGTTAGTCTTGCAGATTGTTTGTCATATGATTGTTTGTCACATGAGACTGTTGAATTTCTTTCAATTTCCATTTAGATATGGTACTACACCTATGGATGTTCCGTTTATCCTTTGCCACTATTGTTTATGACACAATGGCTAAATTTTCATTTTATATGACCCAATAATGTCTCGTACACTTGGTAATGAATATATTGTGCTTATAGAATTACTATTTTTTAATTTATCTAATTCTGTATTTGCGTTAGGAAGTTTGTATGTGTAAAGAAAAGGAACTTTTTTGCTAGTATAATTCCTTCAACAACATGGCAATGGAGAGATCCAGGAAATAAATCAGTGTGATAAGTTTTACTAGTACAAGAATTGTCAATATAGGGGAGTAAAAGTTATTGGATGTTCTCAATTCTTCCTGAATGAATGTGGTTCTCGTCTGCATAGTGAAAATATTCTTTCATTTTTTTTCTCCTTTTCTTGTTGTTTTCTTTCTAAGTAGTTGTCTTTGTGTGGTTTTTTGGGATTAGATATAGAACTTATGATGTAATTTTATTACCTTCAATCATAGTTTCATTAAGGGACAGTATATTTCTTTTTTTATAAAATTATGATATTGTGATCTTTATTGTTTATTTTTAATTTAACACTAGTTAGTGAAATCAAGTCTGGGTTTTATTTTTTATAGTTACTTTGTATAAGTTAAATTCTTATAAATTATAATTCTTGTATTATTGAGGTTTTGACCTTCAGAATATTATTTTGCTAATCCGAATGCTGACCTTTAGTTATTGTTACTAAAAATTGTTTCTTAGTTCATAGATTAAAAAAAAAGCATTTTTATATACTCTGTGCTGTGAATGTAAGTAGATGGGTGCATACATGGGTGAGGGAAATTATCCAAGGTTAGATAAATAGCAATCTAGTTTAGACGTCCATTACCATGTGCATGCCCCACTTGGTCCTAATGTCAAATGTCAAATGCCTCACATGGGCTTTTCGTGTTTGCACCTGAACCAATGGTACCTATAATAATTTAAATTGTGAAATGTTGAAGTTCTGTATGTGGCATGCAGAAAATTCACTTCAAGAAGTTGTAGTAGATTTTGGATGTTATGTTTTAGTTCCTTCTTTATGACTAGGATGTGTATTGTGAAGCTGTGGCATTCTGTAATTTTTTTACTACTGTTAGTGTTGTTATTGTTGTGGTGGTGGTTGTTGAGAACATTGGTAAAATTATTGTATTTATTCTGAAGCTTGTTATGGTAGTGCACTGTACACCACACATCCTAAAAGTTCATCAATTGCTGCTGGACATGTATGGGAAAATCTAAGCTACTGATTATATGATATGGAGTGGGTGTTAACGGAGGATGTTAACATAATGTATAGAAAATTTAAAGTGTACTACTGATGTGTAAGAATGAACAAATGAAAAGTTAATTTATCTCCTTTGAATATTTCTCTATTGTGATTTCTCAGATTCATTATCCATATTTTGATAGAAAAGAGCCCATTTTTGTCCAGTAGATGTGAATGTTGTCTGGAATAACTTTAGTTGTTATGGGCTATATATAGCTAAAGTTAATTTAAGATGTTCAATGTTCATTTCACTTGACTGAAGATATGTTAATTACACATACTTTCTGGAACAGGTGCAGAATTTTATCTCAATGCCCCACAAGAGAAATGGAAGAATTGGCACATGTATCATGACTATGTTGTCAAGGAATTGCCAAAACTTCTGACTGATAATTTTCCTCAGCTAGATACATCAAAGGTTTCTATATTTGGTCATTATATGGGTGGGCATGGTGCTCTGACAATTTTCCTGTAAAATCAGGATAAATATAAGGTGTTGATTTTTCAACTGAATTTCTGGTTTTAATATAGTCAAAGAATTACTTTGAAAATTTTGGCAATTTCCTGAATATCATGTATAGTTTTACTAATAGCATATTTCCTAACTGAGATACTACATACTAATACATTTCTGTACTCTACTAATTGTATTGGTGTTACTATTTAAGCTTATTGTTTACGTTGAACTTTTACTATTTAATAGTTGAGAGAAATTAAAATGATTAAAATCAATTATATTTAAAATCATTTTAAAACTTCATTGTTATTAATTGATTCTGAACTATTTTTAATTATGCCATCATTGCCTTGTATTCAGAGATGGAGAAAATACAGTTAGGTGCAACTCAACACTTCCAGAATATTTTTAGTGGTCATTAAAGGCTTAAGTTGCAACTGGAATGCTCAGAAAAGAGAGTTTGAGTTGTGGAGAATTGATTTGGAAAAACGTGAGGCACATAATGAAATTGAAAGAAAAAGTTAGAAGAAGAGAGTATGGAGGTGTGGTTATTTTCTTATTATTGTTGCATCTCTTTTATAGTTCCATCATGCTGTTATTGAGATTCTGTGAAATGGAAATTCCTGTGAAATGGAAATTGAATGGAAAAATATTATTTAGGGTTGACTAATTAAGATAATCAATATTTATATGTTTTGGTGATTTCAATGGAGGAGTTGGCTACCAAAGTTAATAAGTTTCCTATTTTTATGTTTCCAGTTTGATGAGCACCTTATGATTGGCAAATGTTTTCAGTTGACTTAGTGGAAAACTAAGTCCAAGAATATTGATAATATAATTCAGTTGGTTTCTATTACATTAGTATGCAATTGAAGGCTATACGCCGTCCTTGCTCTTTGAAAAATCGGCTTTTGTGTGTTTGGCAGTGTAAAGTGCAGGAAATATTTTTTTTGTTATTATTATTATTATTATTTTAGGGTGTGTGGAGGAGGATTTGCTCTAGGATGCTGAATGTAGTAGTATATTCTAAATTGGATGGCAATAATGAAAATAAAATGAACTCCATTTAGTTTTCATATGTTAGAGTTTATGAGACAAATGTAGGTAAAGGTGGGGTGAAAATTAAAACCATCAGTTTAGAGTTGGATGTTTAAGAAGTTTACTTGAATCTCTATTTATACACTGTTTTTCCTTGCTTGTTAAGGATCTCATTATGGAATCTATAAACAAAATAATGGCATTCTTTTGTCTTTGAAACCTTCAACAATGACACTATTGCTAAGATGTTTTTTAGAATGTTATGTTTAGTAATGCTGATGCCTATTGTTTTTTTAGAATGTGTTGAGAAATAGCTCTCTTGAAATAGCTGTTCTGGAGCAACAGAAAGCTGGTGAAATGTTTGGAAACTAGCTGCAGATCAAAAGGTTTGTCTAGGCTGTATTTGTCCTTTTATAATGACTGAAAATGACATTGTCCATATCAAAATAGCTGGTTGTTAATGCTATTTGGCAATCTATTTATCCAGCGGAAAAAAAAAAAAAACTCCATGCTAAAATAATTCAGCTTGAAAAACAACTGAATGGAAAATTAAATGTCATGATGCCCATGGAAGATGATGGAGATTTAGAAGTTCTAAATATGCTAAAAATTGGGTCTAACTCAATCTCAAAAAATGGGCTTGTAGGGTGAGGTTTACACCTCACTTATAAGCTATTGTTTGACCATATCACTAGTCGATGTGAGATCTCTAATACACTTAATTAAAAAATTTACAAGTTCAAGGACTCAAATTAAAAGAAAAAAAACTTAGGTACCTAATTACAAATTTTGGCAAAAGTTTAGGGACTTGCAAATTAATCAAACCTTTTTATTTAATGAAAGGCTTGTTAGTTGTGAGGCATGAGGTTTCTTACTAAACAACGGAAAGTAAAAATATATCAAAGAACAAAATTAGGGAAATAATATATTGAATTGTTATTCAAAAGCTTAGATGACACCCAATTATGTTAAGTTCTTTTCAGTTTCAGTTTCTTTTTTATTATCTATTGAGTGAGAATAACAGTTACCATGTTTGTTTATATTATGTAGTGAAAACTTGTCTTGCAGTCTTTGTAACACTTCTTTGGCTGTTGTCCAGGTGCAAGCATGAAGCAATTTATTTCGATAGCTGTCAATATTGGTTACCCTCCTTTCTTTAAAAAAAAAAACTGCTGTAATTTAATGGCAAGTGGAAAGTGCACAATCTTATTCAGTTGTGATGAAAAATGTGGGAAACAATGTTTGCATTAGCTGAAAGTGTCAATTGCCAAATTCTTATTCCTAAAGGCTTGCTTGATGAGGTAAGAATTATTTGTACCTTTGGTTATACATTGTTGCATATATGCATATTTAAGAATTTTCTTTTATATGTAATTTCGGGTTGTAAATCTTGTTGGGGCTCTTTTTCCCTTGCTTGGAAAGTTTAAAGACACCTTCAATCTTCCAAAATATCTTTTGACTATGGTGAGCACATCACTTTTTTTCCTTTTCAATCGTGTTGGGTATCCTTTTCTGTTTTGATCATTAAATTGGTTCAAATGATGTACGGGTTAGGTGGATCATTATGAATTGAAATATATATAAATGCCTCTTATTTTGTAGAATATTGAAAATAGAACTATTCTGCATCATACCTTCAGGTTATGCAAAAACATCAAAAGTATTTTGCTGTATGTAATGCTAATGGACAATTATTGCCTTATTTTGTTGTAATTAGTCTTCTAGAATAATTACATGTTTTGGAATTTAATTTGTTAAATGCCTTGAGATATTTTTAGGTTGCAAATGGAGCCATTTATGAGGCTGCAATGAGGAAAAGAAATGAAGTTGTGCCCGGTATTCTTAACTCAATTTATTTTGTCATACATAGTTTATTGAAAGAGAAGTGCAACAATATCTAGGCTGGTCTTGGGTATTGGTGTCTTTGATGAATTTTCAAAAATATATTTTTTAGAAGTGGTACAATTTTTTATTTTCTAACACATATATATTATATGCATCTATTAATATAAATTCCATTATTAATTGCTATGGGTATGGCTTGCTTGAAATGTAACAAAATCTTGCATGTTTTTTCACCTGTGCATTTGGAAAAACTAAAAATTATATTATTCCAATAAAAAATTATGTGTAATCGATTATTTTATAATCAATTATAATTAGAATAAATTTTTGTTTGAGTAGATTTATTGTAAAGTGGTTTGAAAAAAATTAATGTTGTTTGAAAGTTACAAAATTCAGTTTTTGTAGAATAGAAGAGTGTGAAACAATTGAAATAAATGGTATATTACAAAAATATGTATATTATGTGTGTGTATATATAAATATGTATATTACAAAATATGTATATTATATATACATATATTTATACGTTGTATATTACAAATATGTATATTATAAACATTATTTATATACTGTATATTACAAATATGTAATGTATATTATAAATATAAATATGTATATTACGAAAAAATAAAAAATCTATCTTATATTGTATATTAAAAATATGTATATATAAATTGTATATTACAAAAATATGTATATTATATATATATATATATATATTTATACATTGTATATTACAAATATGTATATTATAAATATAAATATGTATATTACAAATATATATATATGTATATTATATTGTATATTAAAAATATATATATTACAAAAATATGTATATTATGTGTATATATATAAATATGTATATTATATATAGATATATTTATATATTGTATATTACAAATATGTATATTATAAATATAAATATGTATATTACAAACATATATATATTTATATATATTACAAAAATATGTATATTATATATATATATATATATATATATTTATATATTTTATATTACAATTATGTATATTATAAATATAAATATGTATATTACAAAAATATGTATATTATGTGTATATATATCTGTATATATATATATATAATATGTATATTATATATACATATATTTATATTATAAATATAAATATGTATATTACAAACATATGTATATTGTAATAGTTGTTTGGCTGTTGTCCTGGTGCATGCATGAAGCAATTTATTTCGATAGCTGTTAAGATTAGTTACCCTCATTTCTTGTTTAAAAAAAAAAAACCTTGTGTAATTTAATGGCAAGTGGAAAGTGCAGAATCCAATTCAGTTGTAATGAAAAATGTGGGAAACAATGTTTGCATTGGCTGAAAGTGTAAATGGCCAAATTCTTATTCATAAAGGCTTGCTTGATGAGGTAACAATTATTTGTACATTTGGCTATACATTGTTGCATATATGCATTTCTAAGAATTTTCTTTTATATGTAATTTCAGGTTGTAAATCTTGTTGGGGCTCTTTCTTCCTTGCTTGTAAAGTTTAAAGACACCTTAAATATTCCAAAATATCTTTTGACTATGGTGAGCACATCACTTTTTTTCCTTTTCAATTGTGTTGGGTATCCTTTTCTATTTTGATCATTAAATTGGTTCAAATGATGTGCGGGTTAGGTGGATCATTATGAATTGAAATATATATAAATGCCTCTTATTTTGAAGAATATTGAAAATAGAAGCGAACTATTGTGCATCATACCTTCAGGTTATGCAAAAGCATCAAAAGGTTGTTATGGTAGTGCACTGTGCAACACATCCTAAAAGTTCATCAATTGCTGTTGGACATGTATGAGAAAATCTAAGCTAATGATTATATGGAGTGGGTGTTAAAAGAGGATGTTAACATAATGTATAGAAAATCTAAAGTATACTACTTATGTGTAAGAATGAACAAGTGAAAAGTTAATTTATCTCCTCCTGAATATCTCTCTATTGTGATTTCTCAGATTCACTATCCATATTTTGATAGAAAAGAGCCCATTTTTGTCCAGTAGATGTGAATGTTGTCTGGCATAACTTTAGTTGTTATGGGCTATATATAGCTAAAGTTAATTTAAGATGTGCAACGTTCATTTCACTTGACTAAAGATATGTTAATTGCACATACTTTCTGGAACAGGTGCAGGATTTTATCCCAATGCCACACAAGAGAAATGGAAGAATTGGCGCATGTATGACTGTGTTGTCAAGGAATTGCCAAAACTTCTGACTGATAATTTTCCTCCGCTAGATACATCAGAGGCTTCTATATTTGGTCATTCTGTGGGCAGGCATGGTGCTCTGACAATTTTCCTGTAAAATCAGGATAAATAAAAGGTGTTGATTTTTCAACTGAATTTCTGGTTTTAATATAGTCAAAGAATTACTTTGAAAATTTTGGCAATTTCCTAAACATCATGTATAGTTTTACTAATAGCATATTTCCTAACTGAGATACTGCACACTAATATATTTCTGTACTCTACTAATTGTATTGGTATTACTATTATTTTCCGTGTGCAAATACTTTTCACATTTCTAGGGATCTCAGTTACATTTGGATAGTAAGCAATTATTCCATGATGCATATTGCATTAGGGTTTGTGGTGTTTGATATTTGCTCAGATATCTGGTAGCCTTGATAAGTTTAAGCTTATTGTTTACATTTAATAGTTGAGAGAAATTAAAATGATTAAAATCAATTATATATAAAATCGTTTTAAAAGTTCATTGTTATTAATTGATTCTGAACTATTTTTAATTATGCCATGATTGCTTGTATTCAGAGATGGAGAAAATGCAGTCAAGTGCAACACCACACTTCCAGAGTATTTTTAGTGGTCATTAAAGGCTTAAGTTGCAACTGGAATCTCAGAAAAGAGAGCTTGAGTCGCGGAGAATTGATTTGGAAAAACGTGAGGCACATAATGAAAGTGAAAGAAAAAATTGTTTTGGGTAATCAAAAGCTGACCTTTGGTTATTGTTACTAAAAATTGTTTCTTAGTTCATAGATTAAAAAAAAAAAGCATTTTTATATACTCTGTGCTGTAAGTGTAAGTAGATGGGTGCATAGATGGGTGAGGGAAATTATCCAAGGATAGATAAATAGCAATCTAGTTTAGACGTCCATTACCATGTGCATGCCCCACTTTGTCCTAATGTCAAATGTCAAATGCCGCACTTGGGCTTTCCATGTTTGCACCTGACCAATGGTACCTATAATAATGTAAATTGTGAAATGTTGAAGTTCTGTATGTGGCATGCAGAAAATTCACTTCAAGAAGTTGTAGTAGATTTTGGATGTTATGTTTTAGTTCCTTCTTTATGACTTGGATGTGTATTGTGAAGCTATGACATCATTCTGTAAATTTTTTACAACTGTTAGTGTTGTTATTGTTGTGGTGGTGGTTGTTGAGAAGACTCAGTAAAATTATTGTGTTTATTCTGAAGGTTGTTATGGTAGTGCACTATGCACCACACATCCAAAAAGTTCATCAATTGCTGTTGGACATGTATGAGAAAATCTAAGCTAATGATTATATGGAGTGGGTGTTAAAAGAGGATGTTAACATAATGTATAGAAAATCTAAAGTATCTACTTATGTGTAAGAATGAACAAATGAAAAGTTCAGCACGCATATTTTTTATATTTTTTAAGATCATTTATTTTGCTCTATTTTTAAACTATTCTTTACCAGTATTATTATCAAGTCTTTTCCCTGAGTTTTTGTTGGGGCATGACGATTATATAAAGATTTGGTGTATACTTGTTTCATGCAATGACAACAATGTTGGTTATACAATATGATTGCCACTTTTACTAAATTCATTTATCATTCTTTTACCCAAAATAACATATCTCGTTTGCTAGTAGCTTTTCCACTTTGGTACTAGATTCATCTATGTGTATGTTTGTTCTTGCTAGCATCATTGCATTAATATTGAGTACAAACACAGAAAGATCAAACAAGAGGTGCTTCAAATAGCCACTGATATGCTCAAGTTTGCTTGCAGTTTGGGCTGTGTCATGACATCTAGGTCTTTTTAGGAGATGCGGTCAGGTTCATAGTTCTTACTTTTCTTTTATATTTCCACCCAAGACACAAGGATTGTTAATAAAAAGTTGGAGTGGAGGAACACAAAATAGTTTCCATTACAAAATATTTTAAAGTCAAAATCAGTTTTCTTTCATCTTTTATATATATATATATATTGTATATTAAAAATCTGTGTACATGCAACCACTTGGGCCTTCATGCCAATGTCGGTAGAGAATGTAGTATTTCGGTATTTGGAGAGCAAGGTAAAGGTACGTGTTGAATTTTTATTTGTCTTTCCAAATCTTTTTCTTTTATCATATTATTGACCTGCCTACTTTCTGACTTCAGTGTCGGAGTCTTTTCTGCAGGCGGTAGGAACCTCATCAAACGGTATCTCTAGCAACAGCAACAGAAGATGGTGTTCGACTGTTTACGTAGGCACAATTTGAAAGGTATATATTTGTCTTATGCAAAGATGATGATATATAATTATAGTTGTATATTCCATATGATCATATTGAATTAGACTTGTGTTACATTTTTTTTACCATAGCCTACTAAACCTAAACTGAAATGTATGGCGTGGTTAACTGTCATAGCTGAAAAATCTGTACGCTTTTAGATATTGGGTTTGGCCAACCCAATATCTGATATGCTGTATTAATTAGTAATGTTATGGGAAGAGTTATTGTACTAAACCTAGATGTCTTACTTCCAAAATTGAGTTTTATCTGTTTATGCTTTGCCTGGATTAACTTTGAACTTTTTGTGTGATTATTTGGGGAATATCTATCTTTAACTGTCAATGTGGTCATGTTTTGGTTTTTTATATTTATCTTTACCTTCTAATTTCGTTATGTTTGTGTACATGCAACCACTTGAGCCTTGATGCCAATGTCGCTGGAGAACATAGTATTTCGGTATTCGGTGAGCAAGGTAAAGATACTTGTTGACTTTTTATTTCTCTTTCCAAGCCTTTTTCTTTTATCATATTACAGACCTGCCTACTTTCTGACTTGAGCATCAGAGTCTTCTCTGCAGGCGATAGGAACCTCATCAAACGGTATCTCTAGCAAGAGCAACAGAAGACGGTGTTCGACTTTTTACGTAGGCACAATTTCAAAGGTATATATTTGTCTTATGTGAAGATGATGATATATAATTATAGTTGTATATTCCATATGATGATATTGAATTAGACGTGTGTTACATTTTTTATATCATAACCTACTAAACCTAAATTGAAATGTATGTCGTGGTTAACTGTCATAGCTGAAATATCTGTACGCTTTTAGATATTGGGTCTAGCCAACCCAATATCTGATATGCTGTATTGATTAGTAATGTTATGGGAAGAGTTATTGTACTAAACCTAGATGTCTTACCTCCAAAAGTGAGTTTTATTTATTTATGCTTTGCCTGGATTAACTTTGAATTTTTTGTGTGTGATTATTTGGGGAATATCTATATTTAACCGTCGATGTGGTCATGTTTTGGTTTTTTATATTTATCTTTACCTTTTAATTTCGTTATGTTTGTGTACATGCAACCACTTAAGCCTTGATGCCATTGTCGCTAGAGAACATAGTATTTCGGTATTTGGGGAGCAAGGTAAAGATACTTGTTGACTTTTTATTTCTCTTTCCATGCATTTTGCTTTTATCGTATTACAGACCTGCCTACTTTCTGACTTGAGCGTCGGAGTCTTTTCTGCAGGTGGTCGGAACCTCATCAAACGGTATCTCTAGTAACAGCAGCAGAAGACGGTGTTTGACTGTTTATGTAGGCACAATTTGCAAGGTATATATTTATCTTATGTGATGATGATGCTATTGAATTATAGTTGCATATTCCAGATGATGATGATATTGAATTAGATGTGTTACATTTTTTCTGTCATAGCTTACAAAACTTAAACTGAAATGTATGGCGTGGTCAACTGTCATATCTGAAAAATCTGTACGCTTTTAGATATTGGGTCTGGCCAACCCAATTATGATATGCTGTAATGATTTGGGAAGAGTTATTCTAATAAACATAGATGTTTTACTTCCAAAATTGAGCTTTATATATCAGCTTTATATATCTATGTTTTGTGTGGATTAACTTTGAATTTTTTTATTGTGCTTATTTATGAAATATCTATATTTAACCGTTGATGTGTACGAGAACGTAGTATTTCGGTATTCGACGAGCAAGGTAAAGGTACGTGTTGACTTTTTATTTCTCTTTCCAAACCTTTTTCTTTTATCATATTACACAGACTTGACTACTTAGTCTTTTTTGCAGGTGGTCGGAACCTCATCAAACAGTATGTCTCGTAACAGCAACAGAAGATGCTATTCAATTGTTTACGTAGGCACAATTTGCAAGGTATATATTTGTTTTATCTAAAGATGATGGTATTGAATTATAGATGTATATTGCATATGGTGATATTGAATTCGATGTGTGTTACAAGTTTTCTATCATAGCCTACTAAACCTAAACTGAAATGTATAGCATCATTAACTTTCATTGTTGAAAAATTTGTACGCTTTTAGATATTGGGTCTGGCCAACCCAATATCTGATATGTTGTATTGAATAGTAATCGTTTGGGAAGAGTTATTCTAATAAAGCTAAATGTCTTACTTCCAACTTTGAATTTTGTGTGTGATTATTTATGAAATATCTATATTTAACCATCGATGTAGTAATGTTTGGAGTATTGCTATTTATCTTTATCTTCTAATTTCATTATATTTGTGTACATGCAACCACTTAGGCCTTCATGCCAATGTCGTTAGAGAACGTAGTATTTCGGTATTCGACGAGCAAGGTAAAGGTACGTGTTGACTTTTTATTTCTCTTTCCAAACCTTTTTCTTTTATCATATTACCTGATTACTTCTGACTTCAGCATCGGAGTCTTTTCTGCAGGCAGTCGAACCCTGATCAAACGGTATCTCTAGCAACAGCAGCAGTAGACGGTATTCGATTGTTTACGTAGGCACAATTTGCAAGCTATATATTTGTCTTATGCGAAGATGATGGTATTGAATTATAGTTGTATATTCCATATGAATTAGACGTGTGTTACATTTTTTGTATCATAGCTTATTAAACCTAAACTGAAATCTATGGCATGGTTAACTATCATAGCTGAGAGATCTGTGCGCTTTTAGATATTGGGTCTGGCCAACCCAATATCTGATATGCTATATTGATTAGTAATGTTATGGGAAGAGTTATTGTACTAAACCTAGATGTCTTACTTCCAAAATTGACTTTTATCTATTTATGCTTTGTCTGGATTAACTTTGAATTTTTTGTGTGCTTATTTAAGATATATCTATATTTAACCGTTGATGTGGTCAAATTTTAGTTTTTTATATTTATCTTTACCTTCTGATTTCGTTATCTTTGTGTACATGCAACCACTTGAGCTTTCATGCCAATGTTGGTAAAGAACATAGCATTTGGCAAGTTATGTAAAGGTACCTGTTGACTTTTTATTTCTCTTACCAAGCCCTTTTCTTTTATCATATTACAGACTTGAGTACTTTCTAACTTGAGTGTCGAAGTCTTTTCTGCAGGGGTTGGAACCTCATCAAACGGTATCTCTAGCAACAGCAACAGAAGACAGTGTTCGATTGTTTACGTAGGCAGACTTTGCAAGCTATATATTTGCCTTATGCGGAGATGGTAGTATTGAATTATAGTTGTATATTCCATATGATGATATTGAATTAGACGTGTGTTACATTTTTTGTATCGTAGCCTACTAAAGCTAAACTAAAATGTATGGCGTGGTTAATTGTCATAGTTGAAAAATCTCTACTCTTGTAGATATTGGGTCTGGCCAACCCAATATCTGATATGTTGTATTGATTAGTAATGTTATGGGAAGAGTTAGCGTACTAAACCTAGATGTCTTACTTCCAAAATTGAGTTTTACCTATCTATGTTTTGCCTGGATTATCTTTGAATTTTTTGTGTGTGATTACTTAGGAAAGATGTATATTTAACCCTCGATGTGGTCTCGTTTTGGTTTTTTATATTTATCTTTACCTTCTAATTTCGTTATCTGTGGGTACATGCAACCACTAGGGCCTTCATGCCAATGTTGGTAGACAACATAGTATTTCGGTATTCGGGGAGCAAGGTAAAGATACTTGTTGACTTTTTATTTCTCTTTCCAAGCCTTTTTCTTTTATCATATTACAGACTTCACTACTTTCTGACTTAAGTGTCGAAGTCTTTTTTGCAGGTGGTTGGAACCTCATCAAACGGTATCTCTAGCAACAGATACAGAAGACAGTGTTTGATTGTTTACGTAGGCAGACTTTGCAAGGTATATATTTGTCTTATGTGGAGATGGTAGTATTGAATTATAGTTGTATATTCCATATGATGATATTGAATTACACGTGTGTTACATTTTTTGTATTGTAGCCTACTAAAGCTAAACTAAAATTTATGGCATGGTTAATTGTCATAGCTGAAAAATCTCTACACTTGTAGATATTGGGTCTGGCCAACCCAATATCTGATATGCTGTATTGATTGCTATTGTTATGGGAAGAGTTAGCGTACTAAACCTAGATGTCTTACTTCCAAAATTGAGTTTTACCTATCTATGTTTTGCCTGTATTAAC
This sequence comes from Psophocarpus tetragonolobus, assembly GCA_037954015.1. NCBI lineage: Eukaryota > Viridiplantae > Streptophyta > Magnoliopsida > Fabales > Fabaceae > Psophocarpus > Psophocarpus tetragonolobus. Next base: position 47,347,741 of record CM075692.1, on the reverse strand, counting down.
TTTGAATTTTTTGTGTGTGATTATTTAGGAAATATCTATATTTAATCGTCGATGTGGTCTTGTTTTGGTTTTTTATATTTATCTTTACCTTCTAATTTCATTATCTGTGTGTACATGCAACCACTTGGGCCTTCATGCCAATGTTGGTAGAGAACATAGTATTTCGGTATTCGGCGAGTAAAGTAAAGATACTTGTTGACTTTTTATTTCTCTTTCCCATCCTTTTTCTTTTATCATATTACACACCTGCCTACTTTCTGACTTGAGCGTCGGAGTCTTTTCTGCAGGTGGTCGGAACCTCATCAAACGATATCTCTAGCAACAGCTACAGAAGACAGTGTTCGATTATTTACGTAGGCAGACTTTGCAAGGTATATATTTGTCTTATGCGGAGATGGTAGTATTGAATTATAGTTGTATATTCCATATGATGATATTGAATTAGACGTGTGTTACATTTTTTGTATTGTAGCCTACTAAAGCTAAACTGAAATGTATGGCGTGGTTAATTGTCATAGCTGAAAAATCTCTACGCTTGTAGATATTGGGTCTAGCCAACCCAATATCTGATATGCTGTATTGATTGCTAATGTTATGGGAAGAGTTAGTGTACTAAACCTAGATGTCTTACTTCCAAAATTGAGTTTTACCTATCTATGTTTTGCCTGTATTAACTTTGAATTTTTTGTATGTGATTATTTAGGAAATATCTATATTTAACCCTCAATGTGGTCTCGTTTTGGTTTCTTATATTTATCTTTACCTTATAATTTCGTTATCTGTGTGTACATGCAACCACTTGGGCCTTCATGCCAATGTCGGTATAGAACATAGTATTTCGGTATTCGGCGAGTAAAGTAAGGATACTTGTTGACCCTTTTTCTTTTATCATATTACACACCTGCCTACTTTCTGACTTGAGCGTCGGAGTCTTTTCTGCAGGTGGTCGGAACCTCATCAAGCGGTATCTCTAGGAGCAGCAACAGATGACGGTCTTCGACTGTTTATGTAGGCACAATTTGCAAGGTATATATTTGTCTTATGCGAAGATGATGGTATTGAATTATAATTGTATATTCCATATGATGATATTGAATTAGATGTGTGTTACATTTTTTGTATCATAACTTACTAAAGCTAAACTGAAATGTATGGCGTGGTTAACTGTCATAGCCAAAAAATCTGTACGCTTTTAGATATTGGGTCTGGCCAACCAAATATCTTGTATGCTGTATTGATTGCTAATGTTATGGGAAGAGTTAGCGTACTAAACCTAGATGTCTTGCTTCCAAAATTGAGTTTTACCTATCTATGTTTTGTCTGGATTAACTTTGAATTTTTTGTGTCTGATTATTTAGGAAATATCTAAATTTAATCGTCGATGTGGTCATGTTTGGGTTTTTTATATTTATCTTCCCTTCTGATTTTGTTATGTTTGCATACATGCAACCACTTGGGCCTTCATGCCAATGTCGGTAGAGAACATAGTATTTCGGTATTTGGCGAGCTAGGTAAAGATACTTATTGACTTTTTATTTCTCTTTCCATGCCTTTTTCTTTTATCATATTACACACCTGCCTAATTTCTGACTTGAGCGTCGGAGTCTTTTCTGCAGGTGGTCGGAACCTCATCAAATGGTATCTCTAGGAACAGCAAGAGAAGACGGTCTTCGACTGTTTATGTAGGCACAATTTGCAAGGTATATATTTGTCTTATGCAAAGATGATGGTATTGAATTATAGTTGTATATTCCATATGATGATATTGAATTAGACGTGTGTTACATTTTTTGTATCATAACTTATTAAACCTAAACTGAAATGTATGGCGTGGTTAACTGTCATAAACGAAAAATCTATACGCTTTTAGATATTGGGTCTGGCCAAGCAAATATCTGATATGTTGTATTGATTAGTAATTTTATGGGAAGAGTTATTCTACTAAATCTAGATATCCTACCTCCAAAATTAAGTTTTATCTATTTATGTTTTGCCTAGGTTAACTTTGAATTTTTTGTGTGTGATTATTTAGGAAATATCTATATTTAACCGTCGATGTGGTCATGTTTGGGTTTTTTATAGTTATCTTTACCTTCTAATTTTGTTGTGTTTGTATACATGCAACCACTTGCGCTTTCATACCAATGTCGGTAGAGAACATAGTATTTCAGTATTCGGCGAGCAAGGTAAACATACTTGTTGACTTTTTATTTCTCTTACCAAGCCCTTTTCTTTTATCATATTACAGACTTGAGTACTTTCTGACTTGAGTGTCGAAGTCTTTTCTGCAGGGGTTGGAACCTCATCAAACGGTATCTCTAGCAACAGCAACAGAAGACAGTGTTCGATTGTTTACGTAGGCAGACTTTGCAAGCTATATATTTGCCTTATGCGGAGATGGTAGTATTGAATTATAGTTGTATATTCCATATGATGATATTGAATTAGACGTGTGTTACATTTTTTGTATCGTAGCCTACTAAAGCTAAACTAAAATGTATGGCGTGGTTAATTGTCATAGTTGAAAAATCTCTACTCTTGTAGATATTGGGTCTGGCCAACCCAATATCTGATATGTTGTATTGATTAGTAATGTTATGGGAAGAGTTAGCGTACTAAACCTAGATGTCTTACTTCCAAAATTGAGTTTTACCTATCTATGTTTTGCCTGGATTATCTTTGAATTTTTTGTGTGTGATTACTTAGGAAAGATGTATATTTAACCCTCGATGTGGTCTCGTTTTGGTTTTTTATATTTATCTTTACCTTCTAATTTCGTTATCTGTGGGTACATGCAACCACTAGGGCCTTCATGCCAATGTTGGTAGACAACATAGTATTTCGGTATTCGGGGAGCAAGGTAAAGATACTTGTTGACTTTTTATTTCTCTTTCCAAGCCTTTTTCTTTTATCATATTACAGACTTCACTACTTTCTGACTTAAGTGTCGAAGTCTTTTTTGCAGGTGGTTGGAACCTCATCAAACGGTATCTCTAGCAACAGATACAGAAGACAGTGTTTGATTGTTTACGTAGGCAGACTTTGCAAGGTATATATTTGTCTTATGTGGAGATGGTAGTATTGAATTATAGTTGTATATTCCATATGATGATATTGAATTACACGTGTGTTACATTTTTTGTATTGTAGCCTACTAAAGCTAAACTAAAATTTATGGCATGGTTAATTGTCATAGCTGAAAAATCTCTACACTTGTAGATATTGGGTCTGGCCAACCCAATATCTGATATGCTGTATTGATTGCTATTGTTATGGGAAGAGTTAGCGTACTAAACCTAGATGTCTTACTTCCAAAATTGAGTTTTACCTATCTATGTTTTGCCTGTATTAACTTTGAATTTTTTGTGTGTGATTATTTAGGAAATATCTATATTTAATCGTCGATGTGGTCTTGTTTTGGTTTTTTATATTTATCTTTACCTTCTAATTTCATTATCTGTGTGTACATGCAACCACTTGGGCCTTCATGCCAATGTTGGTAGAGAACATAGTATTTCGGTATTCGGCGAGTAAAGTAAAGATACTTGTTGACTTTTTATTTCTCTTTCCCATCCTTTTTCTTTTATCATATTACACACCTGCCTACTTTCTGACTTGAGCGTCGGAGTCTTTTCTGCAGGTGGTCGGAACCTCATCAAACGATATCTCTAGCAACAGCTACAGAAGACAGTGTTCGATTATTTACGTAGGCAGACTTTGCAAGGTATATATTTGTCTTATGCGGAGATGGTAGTATTGAATTATAGTTGTATATTCCATATGATGATATTGAATTAGACGTGTGTTACATTTTTTGTATTGTAGCCTACTAAAGCTAAACTGAAATGTATGGCGTGGTTAATTGTCATAGCTGAAAAATCTCTACGCTTGTAGATATTGGGTCTAGCCAACCCAATATCTGATATGCTGTATTGATTGCTAATGTTATGGGAAGAGTTAGTGTACTAAACCTAGATGTCTTACTTCCAAAATTGAGTTTTACCTATCTATGTTTTGCCTGTATTAACTTTGAATTTTTTGTATGTGATTATTTAGGAAATATCTATATTTAACCCTCAATGTGGTCTCGTTTTGGTTTCTTATATTTATCTTTACCTTATAATTTCGTTATCTGTGTGTACATGCAACCACTTGGGCCTTCATGTCAATGTCGGTATAGAACATAGTATTTCGGTATTCGGCAAGTAAAGTAAGGATACTTGTTGACCCTTTTTCTTTTATCATATTACACACCTGCCTACTTTCTGACTTGAGCGTCGGAGTCTTTTCTGCAGGTGGTCGGAACCTCATCAAGCGGTATCTCTAGGAGCAGCAACAGATGACGGTCTTCGACTGTTTATGTAGGCACAATTTGCAAGGTATATATTTGTCTTATGCGAAGATGATGGTATTGAATTATAATTGTATATTCCATATGATGATATTGAATTAGATGTGTGTTACATTTTTTGTATCATAACTTACTAAACCTAAACTGAAATGTATGGCGTGGTTAACTGTCATAGCCAAAAAATCTGTACGCTTTTAGATATTGGGTCTGGCCAACCAAATATCTTGTATGCTGTATTGATTGCTAATGTTATGGGAAGAGTTAGCGTACTAAACCTAGATGTCTTGCTTCCAAAATTGAGTTTTACCTATCTATGTTTTGTCTGGATTAACTTTGAATTTTTTGTGTCTGATTATTTAGGAAATATCTAAATTTAATCGTCGATGTGGTCATGTTTGGGTTTTTTATATTTATCTTCCCTTCTGATTTTGTTATGTTTGCATACATGCAACCACTTGGGCCTTCATGCCAATGTCGGTAGAGAACATAGTATTTCGGTATTTGGCGAGCTAGGTAAAGATACTTATTGACTTTTTATTTCTCTTTCCAAGCCTTTTTCTTTTATCATATTACACACCTGCCTAATTTCTGACTTGAGCGTCGGAGTCTTTTCTGCAGGTGGTCGGAACCTCATCAAATGGTATCTCTAGGAACAGCAAGAGAAGACGGTCTTCGACTGTTTATGTAGGCACAATTTGCAAGGTATATATTTGTCTTATGCAAAGATGATGGTATTGAATTATAGTTGTATATTCCATATGATGATATTGAATTAGACGTGTGTTACATTTTTTGTATCATAACTTATTAAACCTAAACTGAAATGTATGGCGTGGTTAACTGTCATAAACGAAAAATCTATACGCTTTTAGATATTGGGTCTGGCCAAGCAAATATCTGATATGTTGTATTGATTAGTAATTTTATGGGAAGAGTTATTCTACTAAATCTAGATATCCTACCTCCAAAATTAAGTTTTATCTATTTATGTTTTGCCTAGGTTAACTTTGAATTTTTTGTGTGTGATTATTTAGGAAATATCTATATTTAACCGTCGATGTGGTCATGTTTGGGTTTTTTATAGTTATCTTTACCTTCTAATTTTGTTGTGTTTGTATACATGCAACCACTTGCGCTTTCATACCAATGTCGGTAGAGAACATAGTATTTCAGTATTCGGCGAGCAAGGTAAACATACTTGTTGACTTTTTATTTCTCTTACCAAGCCCTTTTCTTTTATCATATTACAGACTTGAGTACTTTCTGACTTGAGTGTCGAAGTCTTTTCTGCAGGGGTTGGAACCTCATCAAACGGTATCTCTAGCAACAGCAACAGAAGACAGTGTTCGATTGTTTACGTAGGCAGACTTTGCAAGCTATATATTTGCCTTATGCGGAGATGGTAGTATTGAATTATAGTTGTATATTCCATATGATGATATTGAATTACACGTGTGTTACATTTTTTGTATTGTAGCCTACTAAAGCTAAACTAAAATTTATGGCATGGTTAATTGTCATAGCTGAAAAATCTCTACACTTGTAGATATTGGGTCTGGCCAACCCAATATCTGATATGCTGTATTGATTGCTATTGTTATGGGAAGAGTTAGCGTACTAAACCTAGATGTCTTACTTCCAAAATTGAGTTTTACCTATCTATGTTTTGCCTGTATTAACTTTGAATTTTTTGTGTGTGATTATTTAGGAAATATCTATATTTAATCGTCGATGTGGTCTTGTTTTGGTTTTTTATATTTATCTTTACCTTCTAATTTCATTATCTGTGTGTACATGCAACCACTTGGGCCTTCATGCCAATGTTGGTAGAGAACATAGTATTTCGGTATTCGGCGAGTAAAGTAAAGATACTTGTTGACTTTTTATTTCTCTTTCCCATCCTTTTTCTTTTATCATATTACACACCTGCCTACTTTCTGACTTGAGCGTCGGAGTCTTTTCTGCAGGTGGTCGGAACCTCATCAAACGATATCTCTAGCAACAGCTACAGAAGACAGTGTTCGATTATTTACGTAGGCAGACTTTGCAAGGTATATATTTGTCTTATGCGGAGATGGTAGTATTGAATTATAGTTGTATATTCCATATGATGATATTGAATTAGACGTGTGTTACATTTTTTGTATTGTAGCCTACTAAAGCTAAACTGAAATGTATGGCGTGGTTAATTGTCATAGCTGAAAAATCTCTACGCTTGTAGATATTGGGTCTAGCCAACCCAATATCTGATATGCTGTATTGATTGCTAATGTTATGGGAAGAGTTAGTGTACTAAACCTAGATGTCTTACTTCCAAAATTGAGTTTTACCTATCTATGTTTTGCCTGTATTAACTTTGAATTTTTTGTATGTGATTATTTAGGAAATATCTATATTTAACCCTCAATGTGGTCTCGTTTTGGTTTCTTATATTTATCTTTACCTTCTAATTTCGTTATCTGTGTGTACATGCAACCACTTGGGCCTTCATGTCAATGTCGGTATAGAACATAGTATTTCGGTATTCGGCGAGTAAAGTAAGGATACTTGTTGACCCTTTTTCTTTTATCATATTACACACCTGCCTACTTTCTGACTTGAGCGTCGGAGTCTTTTCTGCAGGTGGTCGGAACCTCATCAAGCGGTATCTCTAGGAGCAGCAACAGATGACGGTCTTCGACTGTTTATGTAGGCACAATTTGCAAGGTATATATTTGTCTTATGCGAAGATGATGGTATTGAATTATAATTGTATATTCCATATGATGATATTGAATTAGATGTGTGTTACATTTTTTGTATCATAACTTACTAAACCTAAACTGAAATGTATGGCGTGGTTAACTGTCATAAACGAAAAATCTATACGCTTTTAGATATTGGGTCTGGCCAAGCAAATATCTGATATGTTGTATTGATTAGTAATTTTATGGGAAGAGTTATTCTACTAAATCTAGATATCCTACCTCCAAAATTAAGTTTTATCTATTTATGTTTTGCCTAGGTTAACTTTGAATTTTTTGTGTGTGATTATTTAGGAAATATCTATATTTAACCGTCGATGTGGTCATGTTTGGGTTTTTTATAGTTATCTTTACCTTCTAATTTTGTTGTGTTTGTATACATGCAACCACTTGCGCTTTCATACCAATGTCGGTAGAGAACATAGTATTTCAGTATTCGGCGAGTAAGGTAAACATACTTGTTGACTTTTTATTTCTCTTACCAAGCCCTTTTCTTTTATCATATTACAGACTTGAGTACTTTCTGACTTGAGTGTCGAAGTCTTTTCTGCAGGGGTTGGAACCTCATCAAACGGTATCTCTAGCAACAGCAACAGAAGACAGTGTTCGATTGTTTACGTAGGCAGACTTTGCAAGCTATATATTTGCCTTATGCGGAGATGGTAGTATTGAATTATAGTTGTATATTCCATATGATGATATTGAATTAGACGTGTGTTACATTTTTTGTATCGTAGCCTACTAAAGCTAAACTAAAATGTATGGCGTGGTTAATTGTCATAGTTGAAAAATCTCTACTCTTGTAGATATTGGGTCTGGCCAACCCAATATCTGATATGTTGTATTGATTAGTAATGTTATGGGAAGAGTTAGCGTACTAAACCTAGATGTCTTACTTCCAAAATTGAGTTTTACCTATCTATGTTTTGCCTGGATTATCTTTGAATTTTTTGTGTGTGATTACTTAGGAAAGATGTATATTTAACCCTCGATGTGGTCTCGTTTTGGTTTTTTATATTTATCTTTACCTTCTAATTTCGTTATCTGTGGGTACATGCAACCACTAGGGCCTTCATGCCAATGTTGGTAGACAACATAGTATTTCGGTATTCGGGGAGCAAGGTAAAGATACTTGTTGACTTTTTATTTCTCTTTCCAAGCCTTTTTCTTTTATCATATTACAGACTTCACTACTTTCTGACTTAAGTGTCGAAGTCTTTTTTGCAGGTGGTTGGAACCTCATCAAACGGTATCTCTAGCAACAGATACAGAAGACAGTGTTTGATTGTTTACGTAGGCAGACTTTGCAAGGTATATATTTGTCTTATGTGGAGATGGTAGTATTGAATTATAGTTGTATATTCCATATGATGATATTGAATTACACGTGTGTTACATTTTTTGTATTGTAGCCTACTAAAGCTAAACTAAAATTTATGGCATGGTTAATTGTCATAGCTGAAAAATCTCTACACTTGTAGATATTGGGTCTGGCCAACCCAATATCTGATATGCTGTATTGATTGCTATTGTTATGGGAAGAGTTAGCGTACTAAACCTAGATGTCTTACTTCCAAAATTGAGTTTTACCTATCTATGTTTTGCCTGTATTAACTTTGAATTTTTTGTGTGTGATTATTTAGGAAATATCTATATTTAATCGTCGATGTGGTCTTGTTTTGGTTTTTTATATTTATCTTTACCTTCTAATTTTATTATCTGTGTGTACATGCAACCACTTGGGCCTTCATGCCAATGTTGGTAGAGAACATAGTATTTCGGTATTCGGCGAGTAAAGTAAAGATACTTGTTGACTTTTTATTTCTCTTTCCCATCCTTTTTCTTTTATCATATTACACACCTGCCTACTTTCTGACTTGAGCGTCGGAGTCTTTTCTGCAGGTGGTCGGAACCTCATCAAACGATATCTCTAGCAACAGCTACAGAAGACAGTGTTCGATTATTTACGTAGGCAGACTTTGCAAGGTATATATTTGTCTTATGCGGAGATGGTAGTATTGAATTATAGTTGTATATTCCATATGATGATATTGAATTAGACGTGTGTTACATTTTTTGTATTGTAGCCTACTAAAGCTAAACTGAAATGTATGGCGTGGTTAATTGTCATAGCTGAAAAATCTCTACGCTTGTAGATATTGGGTCTAGCCAACCCAATATCTGATATGCTGTATTGATTGCTAATGTTATGGGAAGAGTTAGTGTACTAAACCTAGATGTCTTACTTCCAAAATTGAGTTTTACCTATCTATGTTTTGCCTGTATTAACTTTGAATTTTTTGTATGTGATTATTTAGGAAATATCTATATTTAACCCTCAATGTGGTCTCGTTTTGGTTTCTTATATTTATCTTTACCTTCTAATTTCGTTATCTGTGTGTACATGCAACCACTTGGGCCTTCATGCCAATGTCGGTATAGAACATAGTATTTCGGTATTCGGCGAGTAAAGTAAGGATACTTGTTGACCCTTTTTCTTTTATCATATTACACACCTGCCTACTTTCTGACTTGAGCGTCGGAGTCTTTTCTGCAGGTGGTCGGAACCTCATCAAGCGGTATCTCTAGGAGCAGCAACAGATGACGGTCTTCGACTGTTTATGTAGGCACAATTTGCAAGGTATATATTTGTCTTATGCGAAGATGATGGTATTGAATTATAATTGTATATTCCATATGATGATATTGAATTAGATGTGTGTTACATTTTTTGTATCATAACTTACTAAACCTAAACTGAAATGTATGGCGTGGTTAACTGTCATAGCCAAAAAATCTGTACGCTTTTAGATATTGGGTCTGGCCAACCAAATATCTTGTATGCTGTATTGATTGCTAATGTTATGGGAAGAGTTAGCGTACTAAACCTAGGTGTCTTGCTTCCAAAATTGAGTTTTACCTATCTATGTTTTGTCTGGATTAACTTTGAATTTTTTGTGTCTGATTATTTAGGAAATATCTAAATTTAATCGTCGATGTGGTCATGTTTGGGTTTTTTATATTTATCTTCCCTTCTGATTTTGTTATGTTTGCATACATGCAACCACTTGGGCCTTCATGCCAATGTCGGTAGAGAACATAGTATTTCGGTATTTGGCGAGCTAGGTAAAGATACTTATTGACTTTTTATTTCTCTTTCCAAGCCTTTTTCTTTTATCATATTACGCACCTGCCTAATTTCTGACTTGAGCGTCGGAGTCTTTTCTGCAGGTGGTCGGAACCTCATCAAATGGTATCTCTAGGAACAGCAAGAGAAGACGGTCTTCGACTGTTTATGTAGGCACAATTTGCAAGGTATATATTTGTCTTATGCAAAGATGATGGTATTGAATTATAGTTGTATATTCCATATGATGATATTGAATTAGACGTGTGTTACATTTTTTGTATCATAACTTATTAAACCTAAACTGAAATGTATGGCGTGGTTAACTGTCATAAACGAAAAATCTATACGCTTTTAGATATTGGGTCTGGCCAAGCAAATATCTGATATGTTGTATTGATTAGTAATTTTATGGGAAGAGTTATTCTACTAAATCTAGATATCCTACCTCCAAAATTAAGTTTTATCTATTTATGTTTTGCCTAGGTTAACTTTGAATTTTTTGTGTGTGATTATTTAGGAAATATCTATATTTAACCGTCGATGTGGTCATGTTTGGGTTTTTTATAGTTATCTTTACCTTCTAATTTTGTTGTGTTTGTATACATGCAACCACTTGCGCTTTCATACCAATGTCGGTAGAGAACATAGTATTTCAGTATTCGGCGAGCAAGGTAAACATACTTGTTGACTTTTTATTTCTCTTACCAAGCCCTTTTCTTTTATCATATTACAGACTTGAGTACTTTCTGACTTGAGTGTCGAAGTCTTTTCTGCAGGGGTTGGAACCTCATCAAACGGTATCTCTAGCAACAGCAACAGAAGACAGTGTTCGATTGTTTACGTAGGCAGACTTTGCAAGCTATATATTTGCCTTATGCGGAGATGGTAGTATTGAATTATAGTTGTATATTCCATATGATGATATTGAATTAGACGTGTGTTACATTTTTTGTATCGTAGCCTACTAAAGCTAAACTAAAATGTATGGCGTGGTTAATTGTCATAGTTGAAAAATCTCTACTCTTGTAGATATTGGGTCTGGCCAACCCAATATCTGATATGTTGTATTGATTAGTAATGTTATGGGAAGAGTTAGCGTACTAAACCTAGATGTCTTACTTCCAAAATTGAGTTTTACCTATCTATGTTTTGCCTGGATTATCTTTGAATTTTTTGTGTGTGATTACTTAGGAAAGATGTATATTTAACCCTCGATGTGGTCTCGTTTTGGTTTTTTATATTTATCTTTACCTTCTAATTTCGTTATCTGTGGGTACATGCAACCACTAGGGCCTTCATGCCAATGTTGGTAGACAACATAGTATTTCGGTATTCGGGGAGCAAGGTAAAGATACTTGTTGACTTTTTATTTCTCTTTCCAAGCCTTTTTCTTTTATCATATTACAGACTTCACTACTTTCTGACTTAAGTGTCGAAGTCTTTTTTGCAGGTGGTTGGAACCTCATCAAACGGTATCTCTAGCAACAGATACAGAAGACAGTGTTTGATTGTTTACGTAGGCAGACTTTGCAAGGTATATATTTGTCTTATGTGGAGATGGTAGTATTGAATTATAGTTGTATATTCCATATGATGATATTGAATTACACGTGTGTTACATTTTTTGTATTGTAGCCTACTAAAGCTAAACTAAAATTTATGGCATGGTTAATTGTCATAGCTGAAAAATCTCTACACTTGTAGATATTGGGTCTGGCCAACCCAATATCTGATATGCTGTATTGATTGCTATTGTTATGGGAAGAGTTAGCGTACTAAACCTAGATGTCTTACTTCCAAAATTGAGTTTTACCTATCTATGTTTTGCCTGTATTAACTTTGAATTTTTTGTGTGTGATTATTTAGGAAATATCTATATTTAATCGTCGATGTGGTCTTGTTTTGGTTTTTTATATTTATCTTTACCTTCTAATTTCATTATCTGTGTGTACATGCAACCACTTGGGCCTTCATGCCAATGTTGGTAGAGAACATAGTATTTCGGTATTCGGCGAGTAAAGTAAAGATACTTGTTGACTTTTTATTTCTCTTTCCCATCCTTTTTCTTTTATCATATTACACACCTGCCTACTTTCTGACTTGAGCGTCGGAGTCTTTTCTGCAGGTGGTCGGAACCTCATCAAACGATATCTCTAGCAACAGCTACAGAAGACAGTGTTCGATTATTTACGTAGGCAGACTTTGCAAGGTATATATTTGTCTTATGCGGAGATGGTAGTATTGAATTATAGTTGTATATTCCATATGATGATATTGAATTAGACGTGTGTTACATTTTTTGTATTGTAGCCTACTAAAGCTAAACTGAAATGTATGGCGTGGTTAATTGTCATAGCTGAAAAATCTCTACGCTTGTAGATATTGGGTCTAGCCAACCCAATATCTGATATGCTGTATTGATTGCTAATGTTATGGGAAGAGTTAGTGTACTAAACCTAGATGTCTTACTTCCAAAATTGAGTTTTACCTATCTATGTTTTGCCTGTATTAACTTTGAATTTTTTGTATGTGATTATTTAGGAAATATCTATATTTAACCCTCAATGTGGTCTCGTTTTGGTTTCTTATATTTATCTTTACCTTCTAATTTCGTTATCTGTGTGTACATGCAACCACTTGGGCCTTCATGCCAATGTCGGTATAGAACATAGTATTTCGGTATTCGGCGAGTAAAGTAAGGATACTTGTTGACCCTTTTTCTTTTATCATATTACACACCTGCCTACTTTCTGACTTGAGCGTCGGAGTCTTTTCTGCAGGTGGTCGGAACCTCATCAAGCGGTATCTCTAGGAGCAGCAACAGATGACGGTCTTCGACTGTTTATGTAGGCACAATTTGCAAGGTATATATTTGTCTTATGCGAAGATGATGGTATTGAATTATAATTGTATATTCCATATGATGATATTGAATTAGATGTGTGTTACATTTTTTGTATCATAACTTACTAAACCTAAACTGAAATGTATGGCGTGGTTAACTGTCATAGCCAAAAAATCTGTACGCTTTTAGATATTGGGTCTGGCCAACCAAATATCTTGTATGCTGTATTGATTGCTAATGTTATGGGAAGAGTTAGCGTACTAAACCTAGATGTCTTGCTTCCAAAATTGAGTTTTACCTATCTATGTTTTGTCTGGATTAACTTTGAATTTTTTGTGTCTGATTATTTAGGAAATATCTAAATTTAATCGTCGATGTGGTCATGTTTGGGTTTTTTATATTTATCTTCCCTTCTGATTTTGTTATGTTTGCATACATGCAACCACTTGGGCCTTCATGCCAATGTCGGTAGAGAACATAGTATTTCGGTATTTGGCGAGCTAGGTAAAGATACTTATTGACTTTTTATTTCTCTTTCCAAGCCTTTTTCTTTTATCATATTACACACCTGCCTAATTTCTGACTTGAGCGTCGGAGTCTTTTCTGCAGGTGGTCGGAACCTCATCAAATGGTATCTCTAGGAACAGCAAGAGAAGACGGTCTTCGACTGTTTATGTAGGCACAATTTGCAAGGTATATATTTGTCTTATGCAAAGATGATGGTATTGAATTATAGTTGTATATTCCATATGATGATATTGAATTAGACGTGTGTTACATTTTTTGTATCATAACTTATTAAACCTAAACTGAAATGTATGGCGTGGTTAACTGTCATAAACGAAAAATCTATACGCTTTTAGATATTGGGTCTGGCCAAGCAAATATCTGATATGTTGTATTGATTAGTAATTTTATGGGAAGAGTTATTCTACTAAATCTAGATATCCTACCTCCAAAATTAAGTTTTATCTATTTATGTTTTGCCTAGGTTAACTTTGAATTTTTTGTGTGTGATTATTTAGGAAATATCTATATTTAACCGTCGATGTGGTCATGTTTGGGTTTTTTATAGTTATCTTTACCTTCTAATTTTGTTGTGTTTGTATACATGCAACCACTTGCGCTTTCATACCAATGTCGGTAGAGAACATAGTATTTCAGTATTCGGCGAGCAAGGTAAACATACTTGTTGACTTTTTATTTCTCTTACCAAGCCCTTTTCTTTTATCATATTACAGACTTGAGTACTTTCTGACTTGAGTGTCGAAGTCTTTTCTGCAGGGGTTGGAACCTCATCAAACGGTATCTCTAGCAACAGCAACAGAAGACAGTGTTCGATTGTTTACGTAGGCAGACTTTGCAAGCTATATATTTGCCTTATGCGGAGATGGTAGTATTGAATTATAGTTGTATATTCCATATGATGATATTGAATTAGACGTGTGTTACATTTTTTGTATCGTAGCCTACTAAAGCTAAACTAAAATGTATGGCGTGGTTAATTGTCATAGTTGAAAAATCTCTACTCTTGTAGATATTGGGTCTGGCCAACCCAATATCTGATATGTTGTATTGATTAGTAATGTTATGGGAAGAGTTAGCGTACTAAACCTAGATGTCTTACTTCCAAAATTGAGTTTTACCTATCTATGTTTTGCCTGGATTATCTTTGAATTTTTTGTGTGTGATTACTTAGGAAAGATGTATATTTAACCCTCGATGTGGTCTCGTTTTGGTTTTTTATATTTATCTTTACCTTCTAATTTCGTTATCTGTGGGTACATGCAACCACTAGGGCCTTCATGCCAATGTTGGTAGACAACATAGTATTTCGGTATTCGGGGAGCAAGGTAAAGATACTTGTTGACTTTTTATTTCTCTTTCCAAGCCTTTTTCTTTTATCATATTACAGACTTCACTACTTTCTGACTTAAGTGTCGAAGTCTTTTTTGCAGGTGGTTGGAACCTCATCAAACGGTATCTCTAGCAACAGATACAGAAGACAGTGTTTGATTGTTTACGTAGGCAGACTTTGCAAGGTATATATTTGTCTTATGTGGAGATGGTAGTATTGAATTATAGTTGTATATTCCATATGATGATATTGAATTACACGTGTGTTACATTTTTTGTATTGTAGCCTACTAAAGCTAAACTAAAATTTATGGCATGGTTAATTGTCATAGCTGAAAAATCTCTACACTTGTAGATATTGGGTCTGGCCAACCCAATATCTGATATGCTGTATTGATTGCTATTGTTATGGGAAGAGTTAGCGTACTAAACCTAGATGTCTTACTTCCAAAATTGAGTTTTACCTATCTATGTTTTGCCTGTATTAACTTTGAATTTTTTGTGTGTGATTATTTAGGAAATATCTATATTTAATCGTCGATGTGGTCTTGTTTTGGTTTTTTATATTTATCTTTACCTTCTAATTTCATTATCTGTGTGTACATGCAACCACTTGGGCCTTCATGCCAATGTTGGTAGAGAACATAGTATTTCGGTATTCGGCGAGTAAAGTAAAGATACTTGTTGACTTTTTATTTCTCTTTCCCATCCTTTTTCTTTTATCATATTACACACCTGCCTACTTTCTGACTTGAGCGTCGGAGTCTTTTCTGCAGGTGGTCGGAACCTCATCAAACGATATCTCTAGCAACAGCTACAGAAGACAGTGTTCGATTATTTACGTAGGCAGACTTTGCAAGGTATATATTTGTCTTATGCGGAGATGGTAGTATTGAATTATAGTTGTATATTCCATATGATGATATTGAATTAGACGTGTGTTACATTTTTTGTATTGTAGCCTACTAAAGCTAAACTGAAATGTATGGCGTGGTTAATTGTCATAGCTGAAAAATCTCTACGCTTGTAGATATTGGGTCTAGCCAACCCAATATCTGATATGCTGTATTGATTGCTAATGTTATGGGAAGAGTTAGTGTACTAAACCTAGATGTCTTACTTCCAAAATTGAGTTTTACCTATCTATGTTTTGCCTGTATTAACTTTGAATTTTTTGTATGTGATTATTTAGGAAATATCTATATTTAACCCTCAATGTGGTCTCGTTTTGGTTTCTTATATTTATCTTTACCTTCTAATTTCGTTATCTGTGTGTACATGCAACCACTTGGGCCTTCATGCCAATGTCGGTATAGAACATAGTATTTCGGTATTCGGCGAGTAAAGTAAGGATACTTGTTGACCCTTTTTCTTTTATCATATTACACACCTGCCTACTTTCTGACTTGAGCGTCGGAGTCTTTTCTGCAGGTGGTCGGAACCTCATCAAGCGGTATCTCTAGGAGCAGCAACAGATGACGGTCTTCGACTGTTTATGTAGGCACAATTTGCAAGGTATATATTTGTCTTATGCGAAGATGATGGTATTGAATTATAATTGTATATTCCATATGATGATATTGAATTAGATGTGTGTTACATTTTTTGTATCATAACTTACTAAACCTAAACTGAAATGTATGGCGTGGTTAACTGTCATAGCCAAAAAATCTGTACGCTTTTAGATATTGGGTCTGGCCAACCAAATATCTTGTATGCTGTATTGATTGCTAATGTTATGGGAAGAGTTAGCGTACTAAACCTAGATGTCTTGCTTCCAAAATTGAGTTTTACCTATCTATGTTTTGTCTGGATTAACTTTGAATTTTTTGTGTCTGATTATTTAGGAAATATCTAAATTTAATCGTCGATGTGGTCATGTTTGGGTTTTTTATATTTATCTTCCCTTCTGATTTTGTTATGTTTGCATACATGCAACCACTTGGGCCTTCATGCCAATGTCGGTAGAGAACATAGTATTTCGGTATTTGGCGAGCTAGGTAAAGATACTTATTGACTTTTTATTTCTCTTTCCAAGCCTTTTTCTTTTATCATATTACACACCTGCCTAATTTCTGACTTGAGCGTCGGAGTCTTTTCTGCAGGTGGTCGGAACCTCATCAAATGGTATCTCTAGGAACAGCAAGAGAAGACGGTCTTCGACTGTTTATGTAGGCACAATTTGCAAGGTATATATTTGTCTTATGCAAAGATGATGGTATTGAATTATAGTTGTATATTCCATATGATGATATTGAATTAGACGTGTGTTACATTTTTTGTATCATAACTTATTAAACCTAAACTGAAATGTATGGCGTGGTTAACTGTCATAAACGAAAAATCTATACGCTTTTAGATATTGGGTCTGGCCAAGCAAATATCTGATATGTTGTATTGATTAGTAATTTTATGGGAAGAGTTATTCTACTAAATCTAGATATCCTACCTCCAAAATTAAGTTTTATCTATTTATGTTTTGCCTAGGTTAACTTTGAATTTTTTGTGTGTGATTATTTAGGAAATATCTATATTTAACCGTCGATGTGGTCATGTTTGGGTTTTTTATAGTTATCTTTACCTTCTAATTTTGTTGTGTTTGTATACATGCAACCACTTGCGCTTTCATACCAATGTCGGTAGAGAACATAGTATTTCAGTATTCGGCGAGCAAGGTAAACATACTTGTTGACTTTTTATTTCTCTTACCAAGCCCTTTTCTTTTATCATATTACAGACTTGAGTACTTTCTGACTTGAGTGTCGAAGTCTTTTCTGCAGGGGTTGGAACCTCATCAAACGGTATCTCTAGCAACAGCAACAGAAGACAGTGTTCGATTGTTTACGTAGGCAGACTTTGCAAGCTATATATTTGCCTTATGCGGAGATGGTAGTATTGAATTATAGTTGTATATTCCATATGATGATATTGAATTAGACGTGTGTTACATTTTTTGTATCGTAGCCTACTAAAGCTAAACTAAAATGTATGGCGTGGTTAATTGTCATAGTTGAAAAATCTCTACTCTTGTAGATATTGGGTCTGGCCAACCCAATATCTGATATGTTGTATTGATTAGTAATGTTATGGGAAGAGTTAGCGTACTAAACCTAGATGTCTTACTTCCAAAATTGAGTTTTACCTATCTATGTTTTGCCTGGATTATCTTTGAATTTTTTGTGTGTGATTACTTAGGAAAGATGTATATTTAACCCTCGATGTGGTCTCGTTTTGGTTTTTTATATTTATCTTTACCTTCTAATTTCGTTATCTGTGGGTACATGCAACCACTAGGGCCTTCATGCCAATGTTGGTAGACAACATAGTATTTCGGTATTCGGGGAGCAAGGTAAAGATACTTGTTGACTTTTTATTTCTCTTTCCAAGCCTTTTTCTTTTATCATATTACAGACTTCACTACTTTCTGACTTAAGTGTCGAAGTCTTTTTTGCAGGTGGTTGGAACCTCATCAAACGGTATCTCTAGCAACAGATACAGAAGACAGTGTTTGATTGTTTACGTAGGCAGACTTTGCAAGGTATATATTTGTCTTATGTGGAGATGGTAGTATTGAATTATAGTTGTATATTCCATATGATGATATTGAATTACACGTGTGTTACATTTTTTGTATTGTAGCCTACTAAAGCTAAACTAAAATTTATGGCATGGTTAATTGTCATAGCTGAAAAATCTCTACACTTGTAGATATTGGGTCTGGCCAACCCAATATCTGATATGCTGTATTGATTGCTATTGTTATGGGAAGAGTTAGCGTACTAAACCTAGATGTCTTACTTCCAAAATTGAGTTTTACCTATCTATGTTTTGCCTGTATTAACTTTGAATTTTTTGTGTGTGATTATTTAGGAAATATCTATATTTAATCGTCGATGTGGTCTTGTTTTGGTTTTTTATATTTATCTTTACCTTCTAATTTCATTATCTGTGTGTACATGCAACCACTTGGGCCTTCATGCCAATGTTGGTAGAGAACATAGTATTTCGGTATTCGGCGAGTAAAGTAAAGATACTTGTTGACTTTTTATTTCTCTTTCCCATCCTTTTTCTTTTATCATATTACACACCTGCCTACTTTCTGACTTGAGCGTCGGAGTCTTTTCTGCAGGTGGTCGGAACCTCATCAAACGATATCTCTAGCAACAGCTACAGAAGACAGTGTTCGATTATTTACGTAGGCAGACTTTGCAAGGTATATATTTGTCTTATGCGGAGATGGTAGTATTGAATTATAGTTGTATATTCCATATGATGATATTGAATTAGACGTGTGTTACATTTTTTGTATTGTAGCCTACTAAAGCTAAACTGAAATGTATGGCGTGGTTAATTGTCATAGCTGAAAAATCTCTACGCTTGTAGATATTGGGTCTAGCCAACCCAATATCTGATATGCTGTATTGATTGCTAATGTTATGGGAAGAGTTAGTGTACTAAACCTAGATGTCTTACTTCCAAAATTGAGTTTTACCTATCTATGTTTTGCCTGTATTAACTTTGAATTTTTTGTATGTGATTATTTAGGAAATATCTATATTTAACCCTCAATGTGGTCTCGTTTTGGTTTCTTATATTTATCTTTACCTTCTAATTTCGTTATCTGTGTGTACATGCAACCACTTGGGCCTTCATGCCAATGTCGGTATAGAACATAGTATTTCGGTATTCGGCGAGTAAAGTAAGGATACTTGTTGACCCTTTTTCTTTTATCATATTACACACCTGCCTACTTTCTGACTTGAGCGTCGGAGTCTTTTCTGCAGGTGGTCGGAACCTCATCAAGCGGTATCTCTAGGAGCAGCAACAGATGACGGTCTTCGACTGTTTATGTAGGCACAATTTGCAAGGTATATATTTGTCTTATGCGAAGATGATGGTATTGAATTATAATTGTATATTCCATATGATGATATTGAATTAGATGTGTGTTACATTTTTTGTATCATAACTTACTAAACCTAAACTGAAATGTATGGCGTGGTTAACTGTCATAGCCAAAAAATCTGTACGCTTTTAGATATTGGGTCTGGCCAACCAAATATCTTGTATGCTGTATTGATTGCTAATGTTATGGGAAGAGTTAGCGTACTAAACCTAGATGTCTTGCTTCCAAAATTGAGTTTTACCTATCTATGTTTTGTCTGGATTAACTTTGAATTTTTTGTGTCTGATTATTTAGGAAATATCTAAATTTAATCGTCGATGTGGTCATGTTTGGGTTTTTTATATTTATCTTCCCTTCTGATTTTGTTATGTTTGCATACATGCAACCACTTGGGCCTTCATGCCAATGTCGGTAGAGAACATAGTATTTCGGTATTTGGCGAGCTAGGTAAAGATACTTATTGACTTTTTATTTCTCTTTCCAAGCCTTTTTCTTTTATCATATTACACACCTGCCTAATTTCTGACTTGAGCGTCGGAGTCTTTTCTGCAGGTGGTCGGAACCTCATCAAATGGTATCTCTAGGAACAGCAAGAGAAGACGGTCTTCGACTGTTTATGTAGGCACAATTTGCAAGGTATATATTTGTCTTATGCAAAGATGATGGTATTGAATTATAGTTGTATATTCCATATGATGATATTGAATTAGACGTGTGTTACATTTTTTGTATCATAACTTATTAAACCTAAACTGAAATGTATGGCGTGGTTAACTGTCATAAACGAAAAATCTATACGCTTTTAGATATTGGGTCTGGCCAAGCAAATATCTGATATGTTGTATTGATTAGTAATTTTATGGGAAGAGTTATTCTACTAAATCTAGATATCCTACCTCCAAAATTAAGTTTTATCTATTTATGTTTTGCCTAGGTTAACTTTGAATTTTTTGTGTGTGATTATTTAGGAAATATCTATATTTAACCGTCGATGTGGTCATGTTTGGGTTTTTTATAGTTATCTTTACCTTCTAATTTTGTTGTGTTTGTATACATGCAACCACTTGCGCTTTCATACCAATGTCGGTAGAGAACATAGTATTTCAGTATTCGGCGAGCAAGGTAAACATACTTGTTGACTTTTTATTTCTCTTACCAAGCCCTTTTCTTTTATCATATTACAGACTTGAGTACTTTCTGACTTGAGTGTCGAAGTCTTTTCTGCAGGGGTTGGAACCTCATCAAACGGTATCTCTAGCAACAGCAACAGAAGACAGTGTTCGATTGTTTACGTAGGCAGACTTTGCAAGCTATATATTTGCCTTATGCGGAGATGGTAGTATTGAATTATAGTTGTATATTCCATATGATGATATTGAATTAGACGTGTGTTACATTTTTTGTATCGTAGCCTACTAAAGCTAAACTAAAATGTATGGCGTGGTTAATTGTCATAGTTGAAAAATCTCTACTCTTGTAGATATTGGGTCTGGCCAACCCAATATCTGATATGTTGTATTGATTAGTAATGTTATGGGAAGAGTTAGCGTACTAAACCTAGATGTCTTACTTCCAAAATTGAGTTTTACCTATCTATGTTTTGCCTGGATTATCTTTGAATTTTTTGTGTGTGATTACTTAGGAAAGATGTATATTTAACCCTCGATGTGGTCTCGTTTTGGTTTTTTATATTTATCTTTACCTTCTAATTTCGTTATCTGTGGGTACATGCAACCACTAGGGCCTTCATGCCAATGTTGGTAGACAACATAGTATTTCGGTATTCGGGGAGCAAGGTAAAGATACTTGTTGACTTTTTATTTCTCTTTCCAAGCCTTTTTCTTTTATCATATTACAGACTTCACTACTTTCTGACTTAAGTGTCGAAGTCTTTTTTGCAGGTGGTTGGAACCTCATCAAACGGTATCTCTAGCAACAGATACAGAAGACAGTGTTTGATTGTTTACGTAGGCAGACTTTGCAAGGTATATATTTGTCTTATGTGGAGATGGTAGTATTGAATTATAGTTGTATATTCCATATGATGATATTGAATTACACGTGTGTTACATTTTTTGTATTGTAGCCTACTAAAGCTAAACTAAAATTTATGGCGTGGTTAATTGTCATAGCTGAAAAATCTCTACGCTTGTAGATATTGGGTCTGGCCAACCCAATATCTGATATGCTGTATTGATTGCTAATGTTATGGGAAGAGTTAGTGTACTAAACCTAGATGTCTTACTTCCAAAATTGAGTTTTACCTATCTATGTTTTGCCTGTATTAACTTTGAATTTTTTGTATGTGATTATTTAGGAAATATCTATATTTAACCCTCAATGTGGTCTCGTTTTGGTTTCTTATATTTATCTTTACCTTCTAATTTCGTTATCTGTGTGTACATGCAACCACTTGGGCCTTCATGCCAATGTCGGTATAGAACATAGTATTTCGGTATTCGGCGAGTAAAGTAAGGATACTTGTTGACCCTTTTTCTTTTATCATATTACACACCTGCCTACTTTCTGACTTGAGCGTCGGAGTCTTTTCTGCAGGTGGTCGGAACCTCATCAAGCGGTATCTCTAGGAGCAGCAACAGATGACGGTCTTCGACTGTTTATGTAGGCACAATTTGCAAGGTATATATTTGTCTTATGCGAAGATGATGGTATTGAATTATAATTGTATATTCCATATGATGATATTGAATTAGATGTGTGTTACATTTTTTGTATCATAACTTACTAAAGCTAAACTGAAATGTATGGCGTGGTTAACTGTCATAGCCAAAAAATCTGTACGCTTTTAGATATTGGGTCTGGCCAACCAAATATCTTGTATGCTGTATTGATTGCTAATGTTATGGGAAGAGTTAGCGTACTAAACCTAGATGTCTTGCTTCCAAAATTGAGTTTTACCTATCTATGTTTTGTCTGGATTAACTTTGAATTTTTTGTGTCTGATTATTTAGGAAATATCTAAATTTAATCGTCGATGTGGTCATGTTTGGGTTTTTTATATTTATCTTCCCTTCTGATTTTGTTATGTTTGCATACATGCAACCACTTGGGCCTTCATGCCAATGTCGGTAGAGAACATAGTATTTCGGTATTTGGCGAGCTAGGTAAAGATACTTATTGACTTTTTATTTCTCTTTCCATGCCTTTTTCTTTTATCATATTACACACCTGCCTAATTTCTGACTTGAGCGTCGGAGTCTTTTCTGCAGGTGGTCGGAACCTCATCAAATGGTATCTCTAGGAACAGCAAGAGAAGACGGTCTTCGACTGTTTATGTAGGCACAATTTGCAAGGTATATATTTGTCTTATGCAAAGATGATGGTATTGAATTATAGTTGTATATTCCATATGATGATATTGAATTAGACGTGTGTTACATTTTTTGTATCATAACTTATTAAACCTAAACTGAAATGTATGGCGTGGTTAACTGTCATAAACGAAAAATCTATACGCTTTTAGATATTGGGTCTGGCCAAGCAAATATCTGATATGTTGTATTGATTAGTAATTTTATGGGAAGAGTTATTCTACTAAATCTAGATATCCTACCTCCAAAATTAAGTTTTATCTATTTATGTTTTGCCTAGGTTAACTTTGAATTTTTTGTGTGTGATTATTTAGGAAATATCTATATTTAACCGTCGATGTGGTCATGTTTGGGTTTTTTATAGTTATCTTTACCTTCTAATTTTGTTGTGTTTGTATACATGCAACCACTTGCGCTTTCATACCAATGTCGGTAGAGAACATAGTATTTCAGTATTCGGCGAGCAAGGTAAACATACTTGTTGACTTTTTATTTCTCTTACCAAGCCCTTTTCTTTTATCATATTACAGACTTGAGTACTTTCTGACTTGAGTGTCGAAGTCTTTTCTGCAGGGGTTGGAACCTCATCAAACGGTATCTCTAGCAACAGCAACAGAAGACAGTGTTCGATTGTTTACGTAGGCAGACTTTGCAAGCTATATATTTGCCTTATGCGGAGATGGTAGTATTGAATTATAGTTGTATATTCCATATGATGATATTGAATTAGACGTGTGTTACATTTTTTGTATCGTAGCCTACTAAAGCTAAACTAAAATGTATGGCGTGGTTAATTGTCATAGTTGAAAAATCTCTACTCTTGTAGATATTGGGTCTGGCCAACCCAATATCTGATATGTTGTATTGATTAGTAATGTTATGGGAAGAGTTAGCGTACTAAACCTAGATGTCTTACTTCCAAAATTGAGTTTTACCTATCTATGTTTTGCCTGGATTATCTTTGAATTTTTTGTGTGTGATTACTTAGGAAAGATGTATATTTAACCCTCGATGTGGTCTCGTTTTGGTTTTTTATATTTATCTTTACCTTCTAATTTCGTTATCTGTGGGTACATGCAACCACTAGGGCCTTCATGCCAATGTTGGTAGACAACATAGTATTTCGGTATTCGGGGAGCAAGGTAAAGATACTTGTTGACTTTTTATTTCTCTTTCCAAGCCTTTTTCTTTTATCATATTACAGACTTCACTACTTTCTGACTTAAGTGTCGAAGTCTTTTTTGCAGGTGGTTGGAACCTCATCAAACGGTATCTCTAGCAACAGATACAGAAGACAGTGTTTGATTGTTTACGTAGGCAGACTTTGCAAGGTATATATTTGTCTTATGTGGAGATGGTAGTATTGAATTATAGTTGTATATTCCATATGATGATATTGAATTACACGTGTGTTACATTTTTTGTATTGTAGCCTACTAAAGCTAAACTAAAATTTATGGCATGGTTAATTGTCATAGCTGAAAAATCTCTACACTTGTAGATATTGGGTCTGGCCAACCCAATATCTGATATGCTGTATTGATTGCTATTGTTATGGGAAGAGTTAGCGTACTAAACCTAGATGTCTTACTTCCAAAATTGAGTTTTACCTATCTATGTTTTGCCTGTATTAACTTTGAATTTTTTGTGTGTGATTATTTAGGAAATATCTATATTTAATCGTCGATGTGGTCTTGTTTTGGTTTTTTATATTTATCTTTACCTTCTAATTTCATTATCTGTGTGTACATGCAACCACTTGGGCCTTCATGCCAATGTTGGTAGAGAACATAGTATTTCGGTATTCGGCGAGTAAAGTAAAGATACTTGTTGACTTTTTATTTCTCTTTCCCATCCTTTTTCTTTTATCATATTACACACCTGCCTACTTTCTGACTTGAGCGTCGGAGTCTTTTCTGCAGGTGGTCGGAACCTCATCAAACGATATCTCTAGCAACAGCTACAGAAGACAGTGTTCGATTATTTACGTAGGCAGACTTTGCAAGGTATATATTTGTCTTATGCGGAGATGGTAGTATTGAATTATAGTTGTATATTCCATATGATGATATTGAATTAGACGTGTGTTACATTTTTTGTATTGTAGCCTACTAAAGCTAAACTGAAATGTATGGCGTGGTTAATTGTCATAGCTGAAAAATCTCTACGCTTGTAGATATTGGGTCTAGCCAACCCAATATCTGATATGCTGTATTGATTGCTAATGTTATGGGAAGAGTTAGTGTACTAAACCTAGATGTCTTACTTCCAAAATTGAGTTTTACCTATCTATGTTTTGCCTGTATTAACTTTGAATTTTTTGTATGTGATTATTTAGGAAATATCTATATTTAACCCTCAATGTGGTCTCGTTTTGGTTTCTTATATTTATCTTTACCTTCTAATTTCGTTATCTGTGTGTACATGCAACCACTTGGGCCTTCATGCCAATGTCGGTATAGAACATAGTATTTCGGTATTCGGCGAGTAAAGTAAGGATACTTGTTGACCCTTTTTCTTTTATCATATTACACACCTGCCTACTTTCTGACTTGAGCGTCGGAGTCTTTTCTGCAGGTGGTCGGAACCTCATCAAGCGGTATCTCTAGGAGCAGCAACAGATGACGGTCTTCGACTGTTTATGTAGGCACAATTTGCAAGGTATATATTTGTCTTATGCGAAGATGATGGTATTGAATTATAATTGTATATTCCATATGATGATATTGAATTAGATGTGTGTTACATTTTTTGTATCATAACTTACTAAACCTAAACTGAAATGTATGGCGTGGTTAACTGTCATAGCCAAAAAATCTGTACGCTTTTAGATATTGGGTCTGGCCAACCAAATATCTTGTATGCTGTATTGATTGCTAATGTTATGGGAAGAGTTAGCGTACTAAACCTAGATGTCTTGCTTCCAAAATTGAGTTTTACCTATCTATGTTTTGTCTGGATTAACTTTGAATTTTTTGTGTCTGATTATTTAGGAAATATCTAAATTTAATCGTCGATGTGGTCATGTTTGGGTTTTTTATATTTATCTTCCCTTCTGATTTTGTTATGTTTGCATACATGCAACCACTTGGGCCTTCATGCCAATGTCGGTAGAGAACATAGTATTTCGGTATTTGGCGAGCTAGGTAAAGATACTTATTGACTTTTTATTTCTCTTTCCAAGCCTTTTTCTTTTATCATATTACACACCTGCCTAATTTCTGACTTGAGCGTCGGAGTCTTTTCTGCAGGTGGTCGGAACCTCATCAAATGGTATCTCTAGGAACAGCAAGAGAAGACGGTCTTCGACTGTTTATGTAGGCACAATTTGCAAGGTATATATTTGTCTTATGCAAAGATGATGGTATTGAATTATAGTTGTATATTCCATATGATGATATTGAATTAGACGTGTGTTACATTTTTTGTATCATAACTTATTAAACCTAAACTGAAATGTATGGCGTGGTTAACTGTCATAAACGAAAAATCTATACGCTTTTAGATATTGGGTCTGGCCAAGCAAATATCTGATATGTTGTATTGATTAGTAATTTTATGGGAAGAGTTATTCTACTAAATCTAGATATCCTACCTCCAAAATTAAGTTTTATCTATTTATGTTTTGCCTAGGTTAACTTTGAATTTTTTGTGTGTGATTATTTAGGAAATATCTATATTTAACCGTCGATGTGGTCATGTTTGGGTTTTTTATAGTTATCTTTACCTTCTAATTTTGTTGTGTTTGTATACATGCAACCACTTGCGCTTTCATACCAATGTCGGTAGAGAACATAGTATTTCAGTATTCGGCGAGCAAGGTAAACATACTTGTTGACTTTTTATTTCTCTTACCAAGCCCTTTTCTTTTATCATATTACAGACTTGAGTACTTTCTGACTTGAGTGTCGAAGTCTTTTCTGCAGGGGTTGGAACCTCATCAAACGGTATCTCTAGCAACAGCAACAGAAGACAGTGTTCGATTGTTTACGTAGGCAGACTTTGCAAGCTATATATTTGCCTTATGCGGAGATGGTAGTATTGAATTATAGTTGTATATTCCATATGATGATATTGAATTAGACGTGTGTTACATTTTTTGTATCGTAGCCTACTAAAGCTAAACTAAAATGTATGGCGTGGTTAATTGTCATAGTTGAAAAATCTCTACTCTTGTAGATATTGGGTCTGGCCAACCCAATATCTGATATGTTGTATTGATTAGTAATGTTATGGGAAGAGTTAGCGTACTAAACCTAGATGTCTTACTTCCAAAATTGAGTTTTACCTATCTATGTTTTGCCTGGATTATCTTTGAATTTTTTGTGTGTGATTACTTAGGAAAGATGTATATTTAACCCTCGATGTGGTCTCGTTTTGGTTTTTTATATTTATCTTTACCTTCTAATTTCGTTATCTGTGGGTACATGCAACCACTAGGGCCTTCATGCCAATGTTGGTAGACAACATAGTATTTCGGTATTCGGGGAGCAAGGTAAAGATACTTGTTGACTTTTTATTTCTCTTTCCAAGCCTTTTTCTTTTATCATATTACAGACTTCACTACTTTCTGACTTAAGTGTCGAAGTCTTTTTTGCAGGTGGTTGGAACCTCATCAAACGGTATCTCTAGCAACAGATACAGAAGACAGTGTTTGATTGTTTACGTAGGCAGACTTTGCAAGGTATATATTTGTCTTATGTGGAGATGGTAGTATTGAATTATAGTTGTATATTCCATATGATGATATTGAATTACACGTGTGTTACATTTTTTGTATTGTAGCCTACTAAAGCTAAACTAAAATTTATGGCATGGTTAATTGTCATAGCTGAAAAATCTCTACACTTGTAGATATTGGGTCTGGCCAACCCAATATCTGATATGCTGTATTGATTGCTATTGTTATGGGAAGAGTTAGCGTACTAAACCTAGATGTCTTACTTCCAAAATTGAGTTTTACCTATCTATGTTTTGCCTGTATTAACTTTGAATTTTTTGTGTGTGATTATTTAGGAAATATCTATATTTAATCGTCGATGTGGTCTTGTTTTGGTTTTTTATATTTATCTTTACCTTCTAATTTCATTATCTGTGTGTACATGCAACCACTTGGGCCTTCATGCCAATGTTGGTAGAGAACATAGTATTTCGGTATTCGGCGAGTAAAGTAAAGATACTTGTTGACTTTTTATTTCTCTTTCCCATCCTTTTTCTTTTATCATATTACACACCTGCCTACTTTCTGACTTGAGCGTCGGAGTCTTTTCTGCAGGTGGTCGGAACCTCATCAAACGATATCTCTAGCAACAGCTACAGAAGACAGTGTTCGATTATTTACGTAGGCAGACTTTGCAAGGTATATATTTGTCTTATGCGGAGATGGTAGTATTGAATTATAGTTGTATATTCCATATGATGATATTGAATTAGACGTGTGTTACATTTTTTGTATTGTAGCCTACTAAAGCTAAACTGAAATGTATGGCGTGGTTAATTGTCATAGCTGAAAAATCTCTACGCTTGTAGATATTGGGTCTAGCCAACCCAATATCTGATATGCTGTATTGATTGCTAATGTTATGGGAAGAGTTAGTGTACTAAACCTAGATGTCTTACTTCCAAAATTGAGTTTTACCTATCTATGTTTTGCCTGTATTAACTTTGAATTTTTTGTATGTGATTATTTAGGAAATATCTATATTTAACCCTCAATGTGGTCTCGTTTTGGTTTCTTATATTTATCTTTACCTTCTAATTTCGTTATCTGTGTGTACATGCAACCACTTGGGCCTTCATGCCAATGTCGGTATAGAACATAGTATTTCGGTATTCGGCGAGTAAAGTAAGGATACTTGTTGACCCTTTTTCTTTTATCATATTACACACCTGCCTACTTTCTGACTTGAGCGTCGGAGTCTTTTCTGCAGGTGGTCGGAACCTCATCAAGCGGTATCTCTAGGAGCAGCAACAGATGACGGTCTTCGACTGTTTATGTAGGCACAATTTGCAAGGTATATATTTGTCTTATGCGAAGATGATGGTATTGAATTATAATTGTATATTCCATATGATGATATTGAATTAGATGTGTGTTACATTTTTTGTATCATAACTTACTAAACCTAAACTGAAATGTATGGCGTGGTTAACTGTCATAGCCAAAAAATCTGTACGCTTTTAGATATTGGGTCTGGCCAACCAAATATCTTGTATGCTGTATTGATTGCTAATGTTATGGGAAGAGTTAGCGTACTAAACCTAGATGTCTTGCTTCCAAAATTGAGTTTTACCTATCTATGTTTTGTCTGGATTAACTTTGAATTTTTTGTGTCTGATTATTTAGGAAATATCTAAATTTAATCGTCGATGTGGTCATGTTTGGGTTTTTTATATTTATCTTCCCTTCTGATTTTGTTATGTTTGCATACATGCAACCACTTGGGCCTTCATGCCAATGTCGGTAGAGAACATAGTATTTCGGTATTTGGCGAGCTAGGTAAAGATACTTATTGACTTTTTATTTCTCTTTCCAAGCCTTTTTCTTTTATCATATTACACACCTGCCTAATTTCTGACTTGAGCGTCGGAGTCTTTTCTGCAGGTGGTCGGAACCTCATCAAATGGTATCTCTAGGAACAGCAAGAGAAGACGGTCTTCGACTGTTTATGTAGGCACAATTTGCAAGGTATATATTTGTCTTATGCAAAGATGATGGTATTGAATTATAGTTGTATATTCCATATGATGATATTGAATTAGACGTGTGTTACATTTTTTGTATCATAACTTATTAAACCTAAACTGAAATGTATGGCGTGGTTAACTGTCATAAACGAAAAATCTATACGCTTTTAGATATTGGGTCTGGCCAAGCAAATATCTGATATGTTGTATTGATTAGTAAT
This sequence comes from Psophocarpus tetragonolobus, assembly GCA_037954015.1. Classification (NCBI taxonomy): domain Eukaryota; kingdom Viridiplantae; phylum Streptophyta; class Magnoliopsida; order Fabales; family Fabaceae; genus Psophocarpus; species Psophocarpus tetragonolobus. The sequence continues at coordinate 47,317,668 of CM075692.1, read as the reverse complement.
TTTATGGGAAGAGTTATTCTACTAAATCTAGATATCCTACCTCCAAAATTAAGTTTTATCTATTTATGTTTTGCCTAGGTTAACTTTGAATTTTTTGTGTGTGATTATTTAGGAAATATCTATATTTAACCGTCGATGTGGTCATGTTTGGGTTTTTTATAGTTATCTTTACCTTCTAATTTTGTTGTGTTTGTATACATGCAACCACTTGCGCTTTCATACCAATGTCGGTAGAGAACATAGTATTTCAGTATTCGGCGAGCAAGGTAAACATACTTGTTGACTTTTTATTTCTCTTACCAAGCCCTTTTCTTTTATCATATTACAGACTTGAGTACTTTCTGACTTGAGTGTCGAAGTCTTTTCTGCAGGGGTTGGAACCTCATCAAACGGTATCTCTAGCAACAGCAACAGAAGACAGTGTTCGATTGTTTACGTAGGCAGACTTTGTAAGCTATATATTTGCCTTATGCGGAGATGGTAGTATTGAATTATAGTTGTATATTCCATATGATGATATTGAATTAGACGTGTGTTACATTTTTTGTATCGTAGCCTACTAAAGCTAAACTAAAATGTATGGCGTGGTTAATTGTCATAGTTGAAAAATCTCTACTCTTGTAGATATTGGGTCTGGCCAACCCAATATCTGATATGTTGTATTGATTAGTAATGTTATGGGAAGAGTTAGCGTACTAAACCTAGATGTCTTACTTCCAAAATTGAGTTTTACCTATCTATGTTTTGCCTGGATTATCTTTGAATTTTTTTTGTGTGATTACTTAGGAAAGATGTATATTTAACCCTCGATGTGGTCTCGTTTTGGTTTTTTATATTTATCTTTACCTTCTAATTTCGTTATCTGTGGGTACATGCAACCACTAGGGCCTTCATGCCAATGTTGGTAGACAACATAGTATTTCGGTATTCGGGGAGCAAGGTAAAGATACTTGTTGACTTTTTATTTCTCTTTCCAAGCCTTTTTCTTTTATCATATTACAGATTTCACTACTTTCTGACTTAAGTGTCGAAGTCTTTTTTGCAGGTGGTTGGAACCTCATCAAACGGTATCTCTAGCAACAGATACAGAAGACAGTGTTTGATTGTTTACGTAGGCAGACTTTGCAAGGTATATATTTGTCTTATGTGGAGATGGTAGTATTGAATTATAGTTGTATATTCCATATGATGATATTGAATTAGACGTGTGTTACATTTTTTGTATCGTAGCCTACTAAAGCTAAACTGAAATGTATGGTGTGGTTAATTGTCATAGCTGAAAAATCTCTACGCTTGTAGATATTGGGTCTGGCCAACCCAATATCTGATATGCTATATTGATTGCTAATGTTATGGGAAGAGTTAGCCTACTAAACCTAGATGTCTTGCTTCCAAAATTGAGTTTTGCCTATCTATGTTTTGTCTGGATTAACTTTGAATTTTTTCTGTCTGATTATTTAGGAAATATCTAAATTTAATCGTCGATGTGGTCATGTTTGGGTTTTTTATATTTATCTTTCCCTTCTGATTTTGTTATATTTGCATACATGCAACCTCTTGGACCTTCATGCCAATGTCGGTAGAGAACATAGTATTTCGGTATTTGGCGAGCTAGGTAAAGATACTTATTGACTTTTTATTTCTCTTTCCAAGCCTTTTTCTTTTATCATATTACACACCTGCCTACTTTCTGACTTGAGCGTCGGAGTCTTTTCTGCAGGTGGTCGGAACCTCATCAAATGGTATCTCTAGGAACAGCAAGAGAAGACGGTCTTCGACTGTTTATGTAGGCACAATTTGCAAGGTATATATTTGTCTTATGCAAAGATGATGGTATTGAATTATAGTTGTATATTCCATATGATGATATTGAATTAGACGTGTGTTACATTTTTTGTATCATAACTTATTAAACCTAAACTGAAATGTATGGCGTGGTTAACTGTCATAAACGAAAAATCTATACGCTTTTAGATATTGGGTCTGGCCAAGCAAATATCTGATATGTTGTATTGATTAGTAATTTTATGGGAAGAGTTATTCTACTAAATCTAGATATCCTACCTCCAAAATTAAGTTTTATCTATTTATGTTTTGCCTAGGTTAACTTTGAATTTTTTGTGTGTGATTATTTAGGAAATATCTATATTTAACCGTCGATGTGGTCATGTTTGGGTTTTTTATAGTTATCTTTACCTTCTAATTTTGTTGTGTTTGTATACATGCAACCACTTGCGCTTTCATACCAATGTCGGTAGAGAACATAGTATTTCGGTATTCGGCGAGCAAGGTAAACATACTTGTTGACTTTTTATTTCTCTTACCAAACCCTTTTCTTTTATCATATTACAGACTTGAGTACTTTCTGACTTGAGTGTCGAAGTCTTTTCTGCAGGGGTTGGAACCTCATCAAACGGTATCTCTAGCAACAGCAACAGAAGACAGTGTTCGATTGTTTACGTAGGCAGACTTTGCAAGCTATATATTTGCCTTATGCGGAGATGGTAGTATTGAATTATAGTTGTATATTCCATATGATGATATTGAATTAGACGTGTGTTACATTTTTTGTATGGTAGCCTACTAAAGCTAAACTAAAATGTATGGCGTGGTTAGCTGTCATAGCTGAAAAATCTCTACGCTTGTAGATATTGGGTCTGGCCAACCCAATATCTGATATGCTGTATTGATTGCTAATGTTATGGGAAGAGTTAGCCTACTAAACCTAGATGTCTTACTTCCAAAATTGAGTTTTACCTATCTATGTTTTGCCTGGATTATCTTTGAATTTTTTGTGTATGATTATATAGGAAATATCTATATTTAACCCTCAATGTGGTCTCGTTTTGGTTTCTTATATTTATTTTTACCTTTTAATTTTGTTATCTGTGTGTACATGCAACCACTTAGACCTTCATGCCAATATCGGTAAAGAACATAGTATTTCTGTATTCGGCGAGTAAAGATATTTGTTGACTTTTTATTTCTCTTTGCAAGTCTTTTTCTTTTATCATATTACACACCTGCCTACTTTTTGACTTGAGCGCGTCGGAGCCTTTTCTGCAGGTGGTCAGAAAGCAACAGCAACAGAAGACAGTGTTCGATTGTTTACGTAGGCAGACTTTGCAAGGTATAAATTAGTCTTATGCGGAGATGGTAGTATTGAATTATAGTTGTATATTCCATATGATGATATTGAATTAGACGTGTGTTACATTTTTTGTATTGTAGCCTACTAAAGCTAAACTAAAATATATGGCGTGGTTAATTGTCATAGCTCAAAAATCCCTACGCTTGTAGATATTGGGTCTGGCCAACCCAATATCTGATATGCTGTATTGATTGCTAATGTGATGGGAAGAGTTAGCGTACTAAACCTAGATTTCTTACTTCCAAAATTGAGTTTTACCTATCTATGTTTTGCCTAGATTAACTTTGAATTTTTTGTGTGTGATTATTTAGGAAATATCTATATTTAACCCTCGATGTGGTCTCGTTTTGGTTTTTTATATTTATCTTTACCTTCTAATTTCGTTATCTGTGTGTACATGTAACCACTTGGGTCTTCATGCCAATGTCGGTAGAGAACATAGTATTTCGGTATTCGGTGAGTAAAGTAAAGATACTTGTTGACTTTTTATTTCTCTTTCCAAGCCTTTTTCTTTTATCATATTACACACCTGCCTACTTTCTGACTTGAGCGTCGGAGTCTTTTCTGCAGGTGGTCGGAACCTCATCAAAAGGTATCTCTAGCAACAGCAACAGAAGACGGTGATCAATTGTTTACCTAGGCAGAATTTGCAAGGTACATATTGGTCTGATGCGAAGATGATGATATTGAATTATAGTTGTATTTTCCATATGATGATTTGAATTAGATGTGTGTTACATTTTTTGTATCATAGCCTACTAAACCTAAACTGAAATGTATGGAGTGGTTAACTCTCATAGCTAAAAAATGTGTACGATTTTAGATGTTGGGTCTGACCAACCCAATATCTGATATGTTGTATTGATTAGATTTCTAACATCCAAACTTGAGTTTTATCTTTTTATGTTTTGTTTGGATTAACTTTGAATTTTTTTGTGTGATTACTTAGGGAATATCTATGTTTAACTGTCGATGTAGTCATGTTTTGGTTTTTTATATTCATCTTTACCTTCTAATTTCGTTATGTTTTTGTACATGCAACCTCTTGAGCCTTGATGCCAATGTCGATAGAGAACATAGTATTTCGGTATTTGGCGAGTAAGGAAAAGATACTTGTTGACTTTTTATTTCTCTTTCCAAGCCTTTTGCTTTGATCAAATTGCAGACCTGCCTACTTTCTGATTTGAGCGTCAGAGTCTTTTTTGCAGGCGGTCGGAACCTCATCAAACGGTATCTCTCACAACAGCAACAGAAGACGGTGTTCGACTGTTTACGTAGGCACAATTTGAAAGGTATATATTTGTCTTATTCGAAGATGATGATATATAATTATAGTGTATTTCATATGATGATATTGAATTAGAGGTGTGTTACATTTTTTGTATCATAGCCTATCAAACCTAAACTGAAATGTATGGCGTGGTTAACTGTCATAGCTGAAAAATGTGTACGCGTTTAGATATTGGGTCTGGCCAACCCAATATCTGATATGTTGTATTGATTAGTAATGTTATGCGAAGAGTTATTATACTAAACCTAGATGTCTTACTTCCAAATTTAAGTTTTATCTATTTATGCTTTGCCTGAATTAACTTTGAATTTTGTGTGTGATTATTTACGGAATATCTATATTTAACCGTCGATGTGGTTATGTTTTGGTTTTTTATATTTATCTTTATCTTCTAATTTCGTTATGTTTGTGTACATGCAACCACTTAAGCCTTGATGCGAATATCGCTAGAGAACATAGTATTACGGTATTCGGTGAGCAAGGTAAAGATACTTGTTGAATTTTTATTTCTCTTTCCAAGCATTTTTCTTTTATCATATTACATACCTACCTACTTTCTGACTTGAGCGTTGGAGTCTTTTCTGCAAGCGGTCGGAACCTCATCAAACTGTATCGCTAGCAACAGCAACAGAAGGCGGTGTTCAACTGTTTACGTAGGCACAATTTACAAGGTATATATTTGTCTTATGCGAAGATGATGATATATAATTATCGTTGCATATTCCATATGATCATATTGAATTAGATGTGTGTTACATTTTTTGTATCATAACTTACTAAACCTAAACTGAAATGTATGGTGTGGTTAACTGTCATAGCTGAAAAATCTGTACGCTTTTAGATATTGGGTCTGGGCAACCTAATATCTGATATGCTGTATTGATTACTAATGTTATGGGAAGAGTTATTCTACTAAACCTAGATGTCTTACCTACAAAATTGAGTTTTATCTGTATATGTTTTGTCTGGATTAACTTTGAATTTTGTGTGTGTGATTATTTAGGAAATATCTATATTTAACCGTCGATGTGCTGTATTGATTAGTAATGTTATGGGAAAAGTTATTCTACTAAACCTAGATGTCTTACCTCCAAAATTGAGTTTTATCTGTTTATCTTTTGTGTGGATTAACTTTGAATTTGTGTGTGATTATTTAGGAAACATCTGTATTTAACCATCGATGTGGTCACGTTTGGGTTTTTTATATTTATCTTTACCTTCTAATTTCGTTATGTTTGTGTACATGCAACTACTTGGGCCTTCATGCTAATGTCGGTAGAGAACATAGTGTTTCGGTATTCGGCGAGGAAGATAAAGATACTTGTTGACTTTTTATTTCCTTTTCCAAGCCTTTTTCTTTTATCATACTACAGACCTGACTAATTTCTGACTTGAGCGTCGGAGTCTTTTCTACAGGTGGTCAGAACCTCATTAAACGTTATCTCTAGCAACAGCAACAAAAGACGGTGTTCGACTGTTTATGTAGGCACAATTTGCAAGGTATATATTTGTTTTATGCGAAGATGATGATATATAGTTATAGTTGTGTATTTCATATGATGATATTGAATTAGACGTGGGTTACAGTTTTTTGTATCATAGCCTACTAAACCTAAACTGAAATGCATGGTTTGGTTAATTGTCATGGCTGAAAAATCTGTACGCTTTTAGATATTGGGTCTGGCCAACCCAATATCTAATATGCTGTATTAATTAGTAATGTTATGGGAAAAGTTATTCTACCAAACCTAGATGTCTTGCCTCCAAAATTGAGTTTTTATCTGTTCATGTTTTGTCTGGATTAACTTTGAATTTTTTGTTTGTGATTATTTAGGAAATATCTATATTTAACTCTCGATGTGGTCATGTTTGGGTTTTTTATATTTATCTTTACCTTCTAATTTCGTTATGTTTGTGTACGTGCAACCACTTGGACTTTCATGCCAATGTCGATAAGAACATAGTATTTCGGTATTTGGCGAGTTAGGTCAAGATACTTTTTGACGTTTTATTTCTCTTTCCAAGCCTTTTTCTTTTATCATATTATAGACCTGAATAGTTTCTGACTTGAGCGTCGGAGTCTTTTCTGCAGGTGGTCAGAATCTCATCAAACGTTATCTCTACCAACAGCAACAGAAGACGGTGTTCAACTGTTCATGTAGGCACAATTTTACGTAGGTTTTAGATTTGGGGTAGAGGATCAAAGCAAGTATATGCCCCAAGCGTAAAGTATAGCATAAACACTATATTGCATTAAGATGTCACAAATGACACTTAGAAAAACAAGAGAAACTTAATTATACATAGAATTGGAGAGAAATACAAGGATTTTATAGAGATAGTAATGGATAAGGTCTATCAATATCTATGTTTAAAAATACATCCATATTTGGTCTCATATGTGCGTCAGTATCAACTTTGATTATATTATTACTTACACATTAACTAAAATATAAAATAATTTTTGAATAAAAGATTGTGGTGTAGAAACTTCCTAACCAATGATGCATCCTTGTTGTCTTAAATTCCATAAAGCACCTACTTTGTAAAAGTTTTTTAGGGAGTAATTGATTTTATGCGTGGCCATGGAGTTGGAGATACAATTTGAAGTATATAAAATCAATGAGGACCTTGCTTTCTCCACTTTCATTTGTAACTATAGGAAAATAAAAAATTTAAAATTAGTAAAAAAATATAGGGATTCATTCAAATAATATATATATATATATATATATATATATATAAACGAGAAAAGATGATGGTTAACACCTTAAAACATACAATATTACATTTTTATTTTGTTTTAACTTTTCCTCCTAATTAGGGGAATACTACAACAAATACAAATTTTACACTTTAAATTCACCAGAAAATATGTCATTTCCAATGGCTAATGCATTTTTACAGGCTTGAGCATTATCATCAGCATTGTTTGATTCATAACAACCATATTTGGACAACATTTCAACTCAATCAAGACAACTGTAAATGATGCAACCACTTTAGTATAACAAAAGTTTGCGCAGTCTGCAATGGTCGAAGAATTTTTTCTTTCTACCAATATTCCATCAATAAAGTATTTCCCTTTTAGTCCCCTATCCATGGCTAACTCTAAAACCCCATTTGAAAATTCAACAATATTTTTTGCACCGAGGGGTTCTCCTTGATTTTGATGTAAGAATGTTTGTGCAATAGACACTATCCTTTTATACGGTAAATTCCTTGTAAATTTTTTCAATCAAATTAGAACCAAATCCATCTCCACGATAACTATGAACTCTAGCATTTATGCTCAAATGAGACTGAGAAATATGGATTAAGAAAAAGGTGAGCAATAGGTAAGATAGTGTTGAATAATTCATTTTATGGTGGGGTAGTTTAACAAGGACACTTGGTTGCTACATACCAAAAGTCATGATTTGTCAGCGTGTTAGCGTTTAGAATTTAAATTTATATATGTTATTTTCCTACCTATTTAAATGTTTCAGAGATTTAAAATCTTAATTAATATAGAAACATATCATGGTTAATAATTAAATTTATTTGAAAATTGAATTCTATGATATATGTAATTAATAATCATAAATTATATTTATTAAATATAATTAATACATTATATTTCATTAATATCATATTTATTATATGATAAAGTTTATTATTTATTATATTTAATTAAAATAAATATCTCCAATAAATGTTCATACATACAATATTTTTTAAGTAACAAGTCAAAATGATTTTAAAATATTTTTTAGTCAAACTCTATTACATAATCATATAGCATATTTTAAATTGTATCTAGAATTAATTATTTTATTGTTCCATTTTTTATTTTTTATAGTGTATTATTATTACTTGAGTGTAAATTAAATGTCTAATCCTAAAATTTGGAACCTTAATATCTAGAGATTTTACTATATAGGAATGATGGGATTGACGATTCACCCTTCATCATCTTCAACTTCTAGAATGCATTTCTAGAGGCTTGTAGACCTCTTCCTTTTTGTCAGAGAGATTCTCTCATAAAATGCAAAGAAGACACAAGAGAGTTTTTATGATGATAACTTTTAATCTTTTGCATTACCTATGATAGATTTTATTGTTTTTAAAAGTAACTATTAAATTTTATGTAAATTCTCTTTTATTATGTAATTGCTTTTATTTTATAACTTCTCTTTTCTTTTTTTTCAATTTTTATGTTTTTTTTTATTTAATAATATAAAGAGAAACACAACCTCTTCCAATAGTAAAATAATATGGATAGATGGATTATAGATAGCTTTTTTTAATGAATGAATAAAAATCTAAGTATTGATAAAAAATAAAAATAATAAAGAATATTTGTATGTATATTGATAATTTTTATTTAATTTTTAACCGTGACTATTGATTTAAAGTATTTTTTCATTATAAAGAATTTTAGTAATGTTTCATAGTTACTACTTATATTATAATTATTCACCAAAAAAAAAACTTATTATTATAATTACAATTTTTTTATTTAATCATTAAAATTTAGTCCTTCATTATATTTAATTTTATTCAATGGCTAATAAAAAATTCAAATTTTAATTCATGGCTATAATAGTTTAATAATTGTCTTTTCTTTTTCTATTTTGGAGTGCGTTAGATTGGAAACATCGATCAAAATTTGAAATCCATAATAATTTATTATATTTTATCAAATAGAATATTAATAAATATTTAAATAATACATATTAATTAAATTTATTACACAAATCTAAAATATTTTTAGATAATATATTAATTAATATAAGTATATTTACAATAAATTTATAACTATCAAATGGATAAAAAATAAAAAAATTTGATGTAATAGAAGTTATCAATTTTTTTTTAAATAAATTTATAATTTTCACCTATAAAATTTATTTAGTGAAAAAATAATTAATAAATTTTAATATAAAATATATTTTAAGCTTTAAATTTAAAATTTAATTAATTAGTTAAAATTTATTGGAAAAATTATTTAGGTCATGTAATTTTTAAAAAAAGGGTCAATCTAATTCTCTAAAAAAATAAAAATAAAGTTTAAAAAAATTGTAATACTTTAATGCTTTTTCAAATAATTTGAAAATTTATTGCAATAACTCTTTTATTAAAAGTTCAAATCAGTCACTACTTTAATATTTTTAATTTTATACTATAGCGCTCTTTTAAAATGAGTATTAATATATAAATTTATAATTTTTTTATTCTCGTGATAGGATTTGAAGAGTATAAGGAAGTTTATTTAAGATTCAAATATTCAAATAATCATTTACTTAAAGATAAGATTATGTTGTTAAAAAAATACTTTTTAAAAGATAAAATTATCAACATTTTCTTGAATTACAAGATCAATATAATATTTCTTTTAAAATAGAAATAAGATAAAATAAAGAAAGATTTGATATCATTTTGAATAAGAAGATTAAGATAATATTTTCCTTAAAATAAAAATAGTATAAAATAAATAAAGATTTAATATTATTTTGAATTTGAACTCTAAAACTAATCTACTAATCTTCTGTCAAAAGAAATGATAGAGAGAGAAATAAATTTTAATAAAAATAAAGATTAGTTGTCTGTTCAAGGGTAGAAAGAGAATAGAAGGGCAAAAGAAAACAACAAATTAAAGTTGCCCTCGCTTCAAGTGAGTAAAACTTCTTTTAAAATTAGAGTTGTGATTAACTGTCAGTTTAGAACTCTTTTATACTATAAGTGTATAGGTGTTAAACTCATAAAAGAATCACTCCTACAATACTCCATAAAAGCAAAGATAGGATTAAAATTTTATTAATAGAAAGAAAAAGAAGATTTAGTGAAATAAATCCATACAAAATAAATTAATATATAAATAGCACAATCTAAATTCATGTATAAAATACAAATCTTATAAGAATAAAAGAAAATGTAACTAAAAACATAAATAAAATAAGAAAAAATAGAAAGAAATGTGAGCAGCTAGATAAAAAATTTATTTTTTTAAATCACATCATCCAAAATTATTTCCTTCTATACAAAGTTGAAACCATATTATAAAAGAAAAGATAGAAAATATAAAAAATTTCAACCAACATAATTTTGTATTAAGAAGGAAAATAGCACATAAACCAAAAGTCACTATATAATTATTATTTATTTTATATTATGTTTCAATATATACTCATGAATCAAAATTGAAGATTTATACATTAACCCTCATTTTAAAAGTGTGTTAAAGTGGAGAGGTGGGGGACGAAAAAATGGCGGATTTGAATTCCTCTACTAAAAAAAACTAACATATAAAACACTAACATTTAACCTATAAAAACACTTATATTAAAAGAACACTATAGTGTAAAATTAAAAAAAAATAAAGGTGTGACTAATTAGAACTTTTAGCGAAAGAGTTATGGTAATAAATTTTCAAATTAATAAAAAAATCATAATAATATTACAATTTTTTTTAAACTTTATTTTTCTTTTTTTTTTATAGAATTAGATATTGACGTATTTTTTAAGAATTACATTAACCTAAACCACTTGTTCAATAAATTTTAACTAATTAATTAAGTTTTATATTAAATGATAAAAATATATTTTATATTACAATTTATTAATTATTTTTTCACTAAATAAATTTTATAGGTGAAAATTATAAATTTATTTTAAAACAAAAATCCTAATTTCTATTACATCAAATTGTTAGATTTTTTATCCATTTGATAGTTATTAATTTATTGTAAACATAATTATATTAATTGATATAATATCTAAAAGTATTTTAGATTTTTGTAATAAATAGAATTAATATGTACCATTTAAATTTTCATTAATATTTTATTTGATCAAATATAATGTATTATTATGGATTTCAAATTTTAATCGATGTTTCCAATCACAAGAACCCAAAAATAGAAAAAGAAAAGACAATTGTTAAAACTATTATAGTCATGGATCAAAATTTTAATTTTTTGTTAGTCATTGTCGATGTGTAGGCCAAAGATATTTTGAAAAAATCATAGGAGTCACCACCAATGTTTATTAAGGGAAACATTAGAAAAACCTTTAAAAATAAAAAAATGGTTTGTGAAACCAAATTTTGAGTTTGGAAGTTGATTATGTGTAGAGAATATATTAACACCCTACGAATTAACACCCTACGAGTTCGTCATAAAGACGGTTACGTCTTATTAACTAAGCAAATTATTTTCTTTTAAAACATTCGTCTTAAAGTAAAAAAATTTATTGCGATTATTATTATAACTATCGTATTATTATTTATTAATGTACCTAACCAAGAAAGAGAGTTGATACTATTGTTTTAGTTATTTGGCATGACAGGGATGGTCTCCTACTCTTACATATTTTCAAGTATAATGGAGAATTAGAGTTTACGTGGTTCTTAGTAAAAAATGTTTGTGTGTTAATATTTTTCAACTTGAGTTTTGGTTTCGAGATTTAGGATTTTTGAACTGTCATAGTTCATACATCCTAAAATTTAGAATTGACAGGGATGTACACTTAAGTAAATCTACTATAATATTTTCTTTTTAGATTATTTTTATTTTTTGGAAATAATTTTGACTGGTGATTTATTTTTTAGAAACGATGTTCTAAGACAAAAAAGTTGTCACGACGTATGCTTTAAAACCTCGGGATTAAAGATATGTCATATCTAATCAACCCTTTTATCTATAAAAAGAGTATTACATTCAGATAGAAAATGACATATTTGATGGGTGTATAGTTTTTTTAACGAACAAAAGATAAATAGAAATTTAAAATCACCACTTGATGTTTTAAGATGATGAAACAAAATAACAATGATTAGACTAAAAGATAGTTTTAGACTCATAGAGAGTGTAGCGTAATTAGTGTTGAGATAAGTTTATGCACTCCCTTGATCTTTTCAACCAATGTTCTTTCCTCTAAGAAAATAGAGGATGAAGAGGCTAGAAATGGGGGAGGGTTGACGCCACTTTCTAAGAGAAAGATGAGTCAAAAATTTTATGTTGTTTGCCACAAGGGAAAGGTCCCTTGATAAAAGCTTTAAGGAAGAGAATACTCAAGAGAGAGGTTTCTCAAAAATGATATTCAAGAATAAAAACTCAAAGGAATCTTACTTCATTCAATCAAGTGTAATTTGTACAAAGGAGACTAAGTGTATTTATAGCCCAAAGAGAGAGCAAGACACTCAAAACTAGGCAATGTGGGACTTGGGCCTAATTAGGATTAGGAGCACTAATCCCTCTTAGGTCCACTAAAAGTGGCGCTTAGCCTTAAGCTAGGAAATGGCATGGCCTAATCAAGGGGTGTGGAAAGAGATCCACACTCCTTTGGGTTATTAGGACCTTTACTCCCCTCACTTCCCTTCCTAAGCTAATTACACCCTAAACTCTAGAAACTAGCATAAATGGCCGAAATACATGGCATATAACGGAATTAAAAGCTAATTAATATTTATAAGAGGAAAATTAAGGACTATGGCCTAAAATATTTATCTCCATCATGAGTTGGGGTCTTGGTGAGTCTTTCCGGGCTAAGTCCTCTTCAATCCTCCTAGTCATTGCTCTAGTAAGAGAGCCTTTGGTTGGTAGAGAGTGTGGCGTAATTAGTGTTGAGATAAGTGCTTCAGTAAAAGGTTCCAAGATAGACACTATTGAAAGCTCCAAGGATGAATCCAAGAAAATTTCTTCTAAAGGTCCCAAAAACCTCTAAAATACTTTCCCAAAACTCCTCAGGAAAACCCAAGAATTTCTTAAGAAAAGTTTCCCAAAACTCTTCCCAACTTCTCTCAAAACTCCTTTTGAATCTCTCCCTCAAAACCTCTCCCAAAAGCTCTTAGAAACTCTTTCTTAATAGCTCTACCAAGCTATCATGAATAGCCCTTGCAAGAGTCTTTCAATCCTTTCCCAAAATCTTGAAAGAGCCCTCAAGAGTCTTAAAAAAACCTCCTCCAAAAAATGAATTGTGCTCCTATTTATAGCCTTCGCGCAGGAAAATCCGTTGAGGGAAATTAAATCCGCTAAGTGAATTTTTCGATTACACTAAGTGAAAATAAATTCACTAAGTGAATTTCTAGTTATTTTTAGGAGCTTCACTTAGCAGAATTTTTTCCGTTGAGCAACCTTTAGGACGTAATTTTTTTGTGGCTTAGCGAATTTTGACCAAAATTAGTTTCCCTTTTTGTTCCAATGGCATCATTGAGCAACCTTTAAGAACTAACTCAATCTTACAAAATCGACTTGTAAAATGTATTAAAAGTTATTACACATATATTAAAAATACAAATTTAGTTTATATATAATGTATCATAAACTAAATATTTGTAAAATAAATACATGTTTAAAAACTTTAATCTATGTGTAAATATTTAGTTTCTACATTTTATTCAAAATAACCTTATTCATTATTTACAATTTTCTATACTTTTTTAACTAAATTTATATCCTAATGAAATACATTTTACAATATTTTTACTGAGAGAAAGCATAATGTTCTATTATTAGTTATTTGTAAAATTCAAAGTTATCAATACTCTATTAAAAAAGTTTTAACTACTCCACTGCATATTAGGGTAAAATTGAAAAATAGCATAACTACATATTTAGAATTCTTAAAAACAATCAATTTTTTGAAGAAAAATAAAAAAAGCTAAAACAGCAAAAGTTATAAAATCAAGAGTATTTACTTTCTTAATTAGCATTCTTATAAGAGCTGGTTATAAAAGAAACACCAATTCACATTTTTCTTTAAAAAAATGAATAATTCTATTTAATATGAATAGTGAAAGTACAAAATACACAAAACATGTAAGTGTTTAGGGTTTAGGGATTAAAGTTTAAAAAACCTGTAAGTGTCATTATATTTTTTAATTAAAATTTTAAAAAACATATGTTAACGGAATAAACAATGCTATTTCTTTTTAAAGATGAGAACAAATATATTACGAAAAATAATAAGCACGAACGGGTGTAAACGTTACTTCAAATATTTTTAACAGATAAAATAAAAAATAGATGTTGGTAATAATGATGGAAGGTAAAGTCCACATCGTAACAAGGTGAGCAAACTCTAACTCAACCTAATGTAATAAATTCGTGGAAAAAAAAATGTTATTCGGTCGGTTTTAGTTAGGTTGATGGGTAAAAATCGTTTACCGTATGGTTACAAACAGGTTACGACTAGCGGGTGCAGGTTTGACTTTTAATACCTATCGATATCCAACCCAATCTGCCTATAATATATATATATATATATATATATATATATCATTTTTAGTTTTAAAATTAATAATAATTCTCTTGATTTTTATTTTCTTAAATAATTAATATAATTCATACTAATTATACTCATAAAAAACACATATCTAATATATTATTTTTGTAATTATTTTTCAAACTAATCATAGAAACATTAATTGTTTAACATTCATCTTCTTTAATCGAAAAAAATAATATATATATATATATATATATATTATAAATGTACTTTTTTACTCTGATTTTTTTTAAGAATATGACATCATTTTTTTATTTTTTAATTCTAATTTTGGTTTAAAATTTTATAATTTTTGAAAAAAAAAGGTGATAAATCAAAGTGCAAAACTATGTGAACCTAACCGACTCAACCCACAATTTGTTAACTTGCAAAATCAAATGATAAAAAACGGATGAACAAATTAAAAGGATAGATTGATTCATGTTAAGTCAAATTGTCCAAAATTCGATCGACCGACTCATTGTCCAACCATACACCGTAACATGCAAGTCTGTTTCCACAATTACTATGTGTCTATGCTCTTATTAATTACTTGTCATTGTCATTCTTTAAGTGCAAATTCTTCACCTTATAAGTTGTAGGGTGGCTTAGGTCTGATAGGGTATCAAATATCCTAATCACGTTTGTGACTCTAAAATAAATATAAGTTATAAGATATTTATTGGTAAAATTAATTAATTTATTAATTTTATATATTGTTAGAATATTATTTTTATTTAATTTAACATAACAAAAACATTAAGGTTACTTAATATAAGATTAATTAATAATAAAATATTTATCTTTTATTAATGATATTATTATTAGTAAATAAATAGATACTAATATTTTAATAGTAAAAAATATTTAACTACATGTGTTATTTTTTATTTGATGATTATTATTATGAAGCCATATTTCTTCTTGTAATAAGTACACTAAACTTTAAATAGAAATTAAGAACTTTGATTATTTTTATTTATTGATAACCGACTCTATTAGTTAGTACAAAACAAAGGATATTACACATTGCTTTAGACAAGAGACGAGTGCGAAGCACAGGTATGTAGTTTTTCCCATGGTTGGGCAGAAGGAAATGATGGTTTAAGGTATGGTAATTAAAGTTTGCACACATTAAGCTTGCAACTTCTAAAATTTTTCAGTAGTAGCAGAAAGAAAATACATGGAATATCTCACACTCTCATTTAGAAAGGAAAATTTTCCATTAAAGGTGACAAATGAGGGAGTTTTTTTATATATACTAAAAGAAAACCAAATGTATCAAAATTATATTATTTACCTAACCCAGGTACACCCTTACTTGAAGAAACATCAAGTGGATAACCGTTATCTTATTTTGGAAATAGAAAAATATTTATGTAATTTTATAAATATTAAATAAAAATTCATGTAATAAAAATAACATATATAAAATAAAACAATAACAAATCATTGATTAATTTATTATTAATTAATCAAAATTTATTTTGCTGAATAAAAAATATAATTCATTTTCCTGCACTGACTTTGTAGGGTTTTTTTTCTTAAATTTGCTATAAATGGTTGAGATTGTTTCTGTTTTGTATTTTCAAAGGTATCTAATTTGGTAAATGACCATCTTTATCCAAGTTATCAATGTTTTTCAGGAGAATATTAGGCGTTATGTTTGCATAATATACTATCTTTCAAGATGTAATCAACGTGTTCTATCTCTCAAATCTTTAAAGCTTTCTGACTCATCCATGGAACTCTATCATAGCAAAAAATATGGGCTATGACTCAGGGCTATTGGGGCAGCTGCAAAGTGTAATTTAACATTTGGATGGAGTTAAGAATGCAGTATGGACTTGGTAAGTAATCTTGATTTTATCACTGTGACATATTTTATGTTAAGAAAAAGAATCAAATTTTATTTAAATAATTTTCTTCTCAAATAGAAATATATACTTTGTAGTGGACAAGAATAAAAAAAGAGAATAAAAAATACAACAGATGTGTACCATGGAAGATACATGGAGTGAGAAAAATAAAGAGATTTATCATCTAAAACTGCATAAATTTTACAGTTGTTGTGTTTGTTGCTCGTACCTTAGGTAAATTAAATGTATAGATAAAAGATTGCTTTTCTTGAACTAGACTTACAACGTTGTTGTTATATTGATCTATTTCCGTTAAAATTATCACGATATTGCTCTGATATTTACTGTTGAGAGTGTATAAATGTATGTTTTTCATCATTTAATAACTTTGTTTATCGATCTTCTCTTCTCTTCTTCTCATTCTCCACCGACTCTCTCTTCTTTGCAATCCTATCTCTCTCCTCCATTCACGATTTTCCCCACGCGATAAGGTATGCTTCCTTCTCCTTGACATGCATTGCTTCTACTCACCGCACCGAGATTTCATGGTTTTTTTGCGCTGTGAAATAGATATGTTCGGTGTCTGAGTTTTCGTTACGGCGATGGCATCCAAAGGTCCCGGATCTAAGATTGATCACAAGACTAGAGCTAAATGGCAAAAGGTTAGTTCATTTTTCGTATTTTCCATAATTGTTTCACTCTTTTTATTTTATTATGGTGTTGAATGAAACTGTAGTTATTGGTTAAGAAATTAAAACTGATTTATCAGCAAATTGAGATTCTACTTAGTGCATGTCTCTTGAATGCAAAATTGCCACCTGCATATTTTAATTTTCATTATTTTTTTCTTGGTTAATTTCCTTCCTGAATGAAGCTATTATTTGTAGTTAATGAGTGGTTAAGATTCATTTCTATGCTAGGTTTTGTTTCTCTTCAATGTACTATATTTTCAATTTCTGATATAATAATACACCCATAAATTAGTAGCAACTATTTAACATGTAAATCAAATCCCAAGACAATATTCACAATTCAGTCAAGAAAAATATCTTGGTTGGTAGCTTAGTCTTGTACAGTAGAGAGAAAGAGATGGAACGAGAGACATAGTTACAGCTCAGTCTGCTCGGCTGTTGTTACAATTTACAAATGTGTTTGGATAGAGACAAAACAAACCTTAGAAATAAAACAACTTATAAGCCTTCAATGAACTCCAGCAACAGGTGAAGCAAAGGATAGATAAAAACAGTGTGAAAATGTCACAGAGAAGTGTCCTAATTTGATATTCTCTTTTTTGTTCTAGTTCGCAACCTAAAACGACTAAAGAAGGTGTTGTTTCATATAAAATTTGTTGTCACAACTTGACTTGTCTACTTGGCACGGAACTCATGAGTTTAACTGAGTATGTTCAAGTCTAAGCTAGCTTTCCTGGGTCACTAGAATAAGAGGTAGATGAGCCAATATAGGAAGGACCGCAGCGCAAACAACATATGCTCATAACTGAACAAAATCCTGAAAGGCTCATGTTTAATTGCTATACAACTTGCTCCCAAGTTAACATGTTTCATTTAAAATTTTTCATCACAATTGAACTCACCAACTCAGGAGTTAACTTGCGAGTTTAGATGAGTTTTTCATAGTCTCTGAGCAAATTTGCCCAATTATACTGCAAAATCGAGTTTGCTGTCGAGCTAACTTGAAACATAATTTTGAACTTGTAAACTTGGGCGATTTTATGAGTCAACTTGTGAGTTTAATAATCGTGTCCATGCTGTTACTTGATGTGCCTCCTACACATTCTTGCTAGGGTTAAGAAATTAATACTGATTTATTGAATAAATTGAAATTCTATTATCTGAAATGAAAACTTGTCACCTGTATATTCTAAGAGTTTTGAAATCAATAAACTAACATACCTTGATGCTAAAAGGCTATTGATTGTGAGAAGGTATAGAGGAGGATCATTGTACACATGCAAGCTTGCTCTTGCTTATGAAAAGAGGTTGTTTTGGGATTAGATCTCATGACCAACACTGTCACACCCTTTTTTTTTATAGACAAATGTTAGTTATTAATATGTTAATTATTTTAGTGAAGGGATTCGAACTCACAACCTCTCATTCTCCCTTTCTTCTAACATGTGGACTTTATCACTAACCAACCTTGTAACCCTTAACACAGCCTCTTCCTTGATATGCGAAGGTATTGTTTTTGGATTTGAACTCACGACCAGCTAGTAACCAAGAGGCAACTTTCAAGATAATGTGTGATGAAATTAATTATAACATGAGCCTTTCAGGATTTTGTTTAGTTATGAGCATATGTTCTTTGCGTCCCAGTCCTTCCTATATTAGCTCGTCTACCTCTTATTCTAAGGAATTTGAGTTTTCATGTTAATTTGTAACAAAAGGTGCAAATAGTTCATGTATCAATTGTCTAACTTGTCTTGTTATTATTGGTAATGTTGGGTATGAACTACATGGATTAGTCTTTATCGGTGAGAATTAAGATCTACCTACAATAAAGTTTTCATTAAAACCATTTAGAGAAAAATCTTTCTTTAATGATTTGTCCTATACCCCTTTCATTGTTACTAATGGAGTAAAGCCAAAACTTTGCCATAAAAACATTCCATTGCGTCTTATGCAACCACCATGGTAGGCATCCCTTCACAAATTGTCTGTGGCAGTTGGCAAAAAACTGTCATTCCATGGCTGTCAGGGTGTTATCGATGGCAAACCATAATGGTTTACCAAAAAAGTACCATATGGTGACAACACTGTGGGAAATGGTGGACACCATGGCAGACAAAAAAACATTGTAAATAGACACCAATAAGACACCTAAAAAACTAAAAAAACAGAACATAAAACATTGAACATAATTAAGAAACAATAAAGTCAACATATATAAATAGCAAACAATACATATAAAACATAATTTTCTTCATAGAATTAACTAATATGCCGAATGTAAACTACTTCCAAAGCAAAAACAAGTAATAATTAATTTTCAGAATTAAAAAAATAATTTTTAGAATATAAAAAATAATATGTAAAATGTAAACCAATGTCAACGCAAAAACAAGTAACACTTAATTTTTAGAAACTAATCATTATTTTCCTAAAGCAAAACCAATTAAAAAAAAGCAAAAGTTGCAGTAGCTTGCCAGAATCTATCACCGGAATTCATCATTAGAGTCGCCTGAGAGGGTCACGTGAGACACTAGAGTTAAACAGTCCTCATTGACTGTGCCAAAACAATCTTTCAAGTTGCTTTTGTGCAATGAGGGAGTCATATGCAGAGAAGCGAGAGCGAAACACAGTAAAAAAGGCAAAAGAAAAGATAGGCAACTGGTCACCAGAAGGTAGCTCACTGGAAGCTTTGCATTGTTGGAGATGATTGCTGGTGGCAAGTGTTCCAGACACCAGGTAGGTTGCGATTTGAAGAGGTTGCACGTTCACCAATAAGAGAGGGAAGAGACAAGAGTCGCAAAGAGGCTCTTGAGTTTTGTCTTATGTTAAAACCTTTAAAACATCACTGGGTTAGGGTTTCGCTGGAGGCCCAAACCTTTTTACCCCAAAAAAATGCTCCATTTCTGCCTAGAGTGCCATGAGCACCATGGCCATTATAGCTGCCATGGGCTTCCATCTTGAACCTGCAACACCACTGCCATTTTATGGTGATTTTTGAAAAAAAATTATGCATTCCACCATTACTACAATTTGATAACACTGAGTTGTTATTTAATAATACTGGCCCCTTTTAATTGGACTATCTTCCGTATGATTCACTTTTATCATTGGATTCTATATCAATCTTCTTACATACATGTCAAAATAACCTTAGCAAAGTGTGTCATCTTTTCTTCAATTGGTATTACAAAACTTGTTTTGGACATTAACTTTTTTTCTTTTCTGTATGCCCACTTGTACACCTCAAATTCTTATTTCTTGTTTTATTTTTTTAACACTGTTTTTCAGCACTCATTATCCTATAGCATTATTGGTTTTATTGTGTTGGAAATGATAATAGTTAATGCACTTAAAAATAGCATGTATAAAGCATCACATTCACATTATAACATGCATTCAGTGTTCATTAGTGTCTAGGAAGTTGCACTTAATAGTTGCCATCCTAATTATAAGCAACAAATGAAATTTTTCTTTGGTCCTATTTTATAAGCAACAATCAACAATTTGTAATGCCACTTAAGGTTAAATTTTTTTATACCCTTAATTTTTTGTTAACACTATGGATTCACTCATTGAATATGAACACTGACATTAAATATAACAACCACTTAAAGTAAATGTACTTTTTGGAATAAAGTTTGAATTTATGATAGAATTAATTGAAGCTAACTAATTTAACCACTTTTCTTGGTCTTGATTATTTGTTGTATGTTGCTTAAATAAAGACTGGAGGTAGTAGTAGTAGTCTTCACTAAGTCTATTACGAGACGACGACATTTATGGATGATATATGCCAAACAAGTGCAAACTATATTCTCTAGAATAATAAAGCATTTTTATTCTTTAATTACTCTTTCTAAATTCTCCCTATCTAAATCCAACACATAGATGTTCCTATTTGATAGAATTTTAATGAGTTTAATAGCACATTCTATGTTTAGAATGATCCATGTTTTGAATAGCGGTGAGTTTTATGGTGTCGCCAAAGGCCTAATGCAACCCTCCTCCTTTACCTGAGCTTGGTACCACTATAGGGACCATGGGCACATTTAGATCATGAAATTATGGTTGAATCATTCCTTTGTTTCATAGACATACTCAAATTATCGGTGTGACATTCTCTTTAATCTTGATGTCTCCTTGTAAGAAGTTCCAACATACTTAAATTATGCAACTGATTTTCACCTCCAAAAGATTGCTAACTCGAAAAGAAAGTTAATGTACTGCTTCGGGGAGATTATAAATTTTCTCAGAAAGAGCAAGCAAATAATTTATTTTTACTATATATGTTGAATAAAATGCTTTGAAATTGAATGTCCATAAATAAATCCAATTGCTAGAGTCATGTGCACTGTTCATTACATTGATTTCTTTTCTTTCAAGTTACAACTAAAGACAAGGTGAAGAGAAATAATAAGAATTGTTTTACTATTTGATATTTCAATGACGAAGCAAATTGATTCCGTCAAAATCCAGTCCACCACTGTACAAAACAGAATGCTTTGAAATTGAATGTCCAAAAATAAATCCACTTGCTAGAGTTCCACGTCAAGATCAAGAAACCAAATTGGTAAAAAAATGCACCCTCACTCACTCCATAAATTTAAAAATGTTACATGTATTTCTTTTTTTTTTCATCTGTCATCATGACAATGGATAAGATTTAAATTTCCAATTTTTCTTCCCACAAAGAAAGTCACAAAACTAGGTCTCCCTCACCGAAACTCATATATTGCTGCTCCCAGTTTGTCATTTACCTTGCTCCTATTTTCTCAAAATATCCACTCATCAAAATGTTTGGGAGTTTGGTAGTGAGCTGAGCTTTTACTATATATATGGTATATACTATGAACTTGAGCACCACTCATCAAAATGCTTATATCAAGTATTAGTCTGTTAGTGTTACTATTTTTTTTTGTTCTTATTGGGCTATAGTGGTGGTAAATTTTGGTATTTGTTTAATTTCTTTTATTTGCAGTTTGCTTTACCCATACATAGGATGATGTTGGCTCTGGTATTGATTTCATTTTGGTCTTGTCAATTGTAGGAGCATTGTTGTTATTGGTGCATTAAACAATGTTTTGTTTAGCTTTATTTTTTATTGATATTTTGCTATTATTACATATGCTATTTTTTTAGGCTAAATTACTAGTGCCATTTTGACTTGTATATATAATGTATTGTGGCTATACTAAATTATGATTGCCATAGAGTACATACCCCTCATTAGCCATGGGCTGCTATCTAAACTGAATGTTTTTTGGTATATAAGATTAAAACAAATGATACTAAATTGTTATATTCTTTAACAGATGGTTGTGCTGCTAAAAAAGTCAACATACAGGGCCATGTTATCACCCTCGGAGGATTCAAAGGAGTTTCGTGAAGGAATATTTTTGTGCACTAATTTTGAATTTATGTTCTTGTTCTGATATTTCTTGCATGTGTAAACAAATTCCTGGTTTGCCTACACTTTCAGATGACATTTATAGTGATAGACTTCATAAAACTTTCAAGTATGATTCCCAATCAGAAGAATGTTTACATGCATTTCTCCAGTCTCAGTTTGCGTTAGCTACTGTTGGACACTGGCTATCACTTTCAGATGACATTTATAATGATAGACTTCATAAAACTTTAAAGTATGATTCCCAATCAGAAGAATGTTTACATGCATTTCTCCAGTCTCAGTTTGCGTTAGCTACTGTTGGACACTAGCTATCACTTCTTCTCAAAGTATGTTGATTTTTGTTATTTCAAAAAGTAATTTATGCATTTCTTCTTTATTTTTTTAAATGAGTGGTTGGGTGTTAACTAGTTCTCAAATGGGCACATTCTATTATAGCAAAAGATAACTTCTTCAAGTGATCAAGACATTGATTTCTATTGAAAGAGACCTAAATGGAATTCCTCCTTTCTTCTTTCAAGTTGGTTGCCACATATTGTAATACAAATTGATAATAATACCAATGTTGCATGTATTGCAGAAGTATGTGGCCCAGACATTGGAATTTCAAGTTGATTAGAAAGCTATTTCTTCTTTCATTTAGAGGGTAAGGAAATCTAATTTAATTTCCTTTATCATTTTATTTTCATATATGTCCCCATTAAGTGTTTATTTTGATGATGAATATATGTATATATATATATATATATTAATTTGGCAGGTAAGACATGAAAGAAGTGTTGATTTTGTTCCTTCGTGTGTCCTCTCTTTAGTTATTTAGGGATTCGAGTTGATGATAATGTGTAATTTGAACCAAATAAAACTGTATGGTTGAAATTCAAATAATGTATACCTAATAGTTGTTATCGAGAAGAAAAACAACTAGCCAAATCACATAAGAATCCCAATACTTTAAGGTTTATCCAATTTGTAATATTAACAATGGCCAGAATAATATCTACTTTTTCTACCTCAAGAGCTACAACTTTAAAGTTAAAGAGGGAGAATAAGGCTCATGCAGTTTTAAAAACATATATAGCACATCCCAATTAGCATGAAATTCCCCCCAATATCCACTAATTACTAGGCATAAAATAGGTGCACTATTGGGGCTATTTTTTCATTATATAGGGACCATTAAAACCACAAACTCATTTGCTCCTCTTTATAGGTAAAATATTTAGTTCATATTGTTTTGTTATTGCAGAACAATATATTTTGTGATCTGTTGGTAGTGTTGATGCTTTATGAAATTATTTTGCTTTATCTAATTTTATAATCTACATAATGTATATATGATTGATCAAATTGATATCATTTTTATTTTTAAAATTGGGATAAATGTCAACTATACTATGCATTCATTATTCAATGTTTGATGAATAGATTTCATAAATCCTTTCCTTAGAGAAGTTTCTTGTGTATATAATTAAGAGTCTTGAGCTTCTACTAATTTACATATTTAAATCTTGTTAAAATCCAACTTTTTGTAATAGAATTTAATATAATAGCAAATTGGAAAAGGGGAATTTTCGTCTCTACATGTGGACTCACATCTATTGCAACAGGAGTACCAATGCAACTGACCTAACAACATCTTTTATCCTATTTCTGTAGACTGCAAAATGTTTAATGTTTTATATAATGAGTCAGTCGATTTTGTCTACTAATTATCTTCTCAAATTGAAAATTTTTTAAAATATAAAGAAAAAATGAGTTTAATCCATTTATTTCTTTTAGTGTTTTACGAAATTTAGTGTTTCATACTTTATTTTTTCTTAATCAATAAATATTTGAATCTTTTTATTTAGTTATAACAATTTATGTGAACAGTTTCAGTCACACTATGTTATGAATATTATGGGGATTCTTGCTTGTTGCTTGACCCAACCTTGTCCCGTTTGATTAAGGCTAGCTCTGCTTTTTGTCAAGCAACTTCAAGTGTCAAACAAGGACACCAATTAAGTTATTTTTCATGTCTTCAATGAAAAGCCCGAGTTAAGCTCCCCAAACTAATTGGACCATGCCAAATTTCTTTTTGTTGAGTTTTTCATCTTTGTGTTTCTGCCTAGCACTTGAATAATGTGAACTAGATTCTCTTTTCTTCTTGTGGAACTTTCTCTATATTTTATTTTTAAACCCTTTTTGGCTTTTACTTATGTGAGATATTTTTTATTTTGAGATTCTTATGTGAGATAGTGATTCTAGTATTATTGTATGTTACATTGCAGTGCTCTGGCAAAGATGTTTTGGCTAGATGGTGTGATTCAGGCATCATATTTATAACTAATGGTGTGATTCAGGTTTAATTAAGTGGTTTCTGCCAGTAATTTTCTCATCTTTGTAGAACTTTTTTTCAGCTCAATGTATGTATGTAACCATAGGTGAGTTTCATAGGTGAAGGAAAAAACAAAAATGGGGGATTTAGTATGTTTAAACTTCATATGCAGAATATGTTGTAATGCATTTTTAACCACAAAATGTGACTTAAGATTACATAATGCATTATTTGTGCAGTGTATTGATTTTGTGATGTTAATTTAAGTCTTCCCATGACAAATTAATTATTGAAATATCAAAGCTAATTGTATGGTTGACAAGGAAAACCATTATTGTGTTATGTGGCTCTCAACATGAGTACATGATTACTCAATGAACAGATAACACTTCTAAAAATTTGTAGCTTTTCTTGGCTCTCTTACATATTTGTACTTTGTTAAACTTATATTCACTAACTTATGAAATTGAAGTTGTAAATTGTTTGGTGGTTTTTTCTACTTTATCACCAAGGATGAGAATTGTTTTTACATATAATTTTTTCAATAATATTTTCTTCAATTTTTCATAAAATTTAATAATAAGAAAAAAACAAAACGTATTTTATTAAAGAGTTATACAAGTGGAAAATGTTATTAGAACAGTAATATTATCTTAGTTTAACTTATTTTTATCATTTAAAAATTCTAATAGTTTAATAAATTTAATTTTATCTCACGAAATTTAATATCTTATTTTATCTTTATATTTCTTTCATTATCTTAAATATGATCATCTTATCTAAATTCTATATTATGTCTACATCTCAAATATATTGTTTATAAATATAATATACATGTGAAATATAATAAACATTTATATGAATCACAATTCAAATATAACAAATATCTTATCATATCATTGTTAAGAATCACAATTCAAATATAAAAAATATTTTCTCATATCATTATTAAGAATAATAATTCAAATATAACAAGTATAATAATGATTTCATAATAATAAATTTTTAATCTTTTAGTTTAAGTATAAATTCTATCATGTCTTCTTTATAGTTTTCTTATTTAAATTTAAAATAGGATAAAATCTTTTCTTGTCTTATCTTACTATTATTTAAAAAGTAATATTATGTTAGCTTAACTTATTTTTATCATTTAAAAATTTTACAGTTTAATATTTTAATTTTATCGAACAAAATTAATATATTATTTTATCTTTATTTTTCTTTCTTTATCTTAAATATGATCATCTCATATAAATTTTATATTATATTTACATATCAAATATATTGTCTATAAATATAATATACATGTGGATTCCTAATCTTTTAGTTTAAATATAAATTCTATCATACTTTCTTTATAGTTTTCTTTAATAGGATAAAATCTTTCTTTATCTTATCTTATTATTATTTTTAAAATAATATTATTTTAGCTTAACTTATTTTTATTATTTAAAAATGATAACAATTTAATATTTTAATTTAACAAAATTTAATATATTATTTTTATCTTTATTTTTCTTTCAATATCTTTCAATATCTATAAATATAAATACATGTGACATATAATAAATATTTATATCATTATTAAGATTCATAATTTAAATCTAATAAACATTTATATTATTATTAAAAATCATGATTCAAATATAATAAACATTAACAAAATTTAACATTAACAAAATTTAATATATTATTTTATCTTTATTTTTCTTTCAATATCTATAAATATAATATACTTGTGACATATAATAAATATTTATATTTATATCATTATTAAGATTCATAATTTAAATCTAATAAACATTTATATTATTATTAAAAAACATGATTCAAATATAATAAACATTAACAAAATTTAATATATTATTTTATCTTTATTTTTCTTTCAATATCTATAAATATAATATACATGTGACATATAATAAATATTTATATCATTATTAAGATTCATAATTTAAATCTAATAAAAAATTATATTATTATTAAAAATCATGATTCAAATATAATAAACATTAACAAAATTTAATATATTATTTTATCTTTATTTTGCTTTGAATATCTATAAATATAATATACATGACATATAATAAATATTTATATCATTATTAAGATTCATAATTTAAATCTAAACATTTATATTATTATTAAAAATCATGATTCAAATATAATAAACATTAACAAAATTTAATATATTATTTTATCTTTATTTTTTTTTCAATATCTATAAATATAATATACATGTGACATATAATAAATATTTATATCATAATTTAAATCTAATAAACATTTATATTATTATTAAAAATCATGATTCAAATATAATAAACATCTAATCTTAATTGATTTGTAATAATAAAATCGCAATCTTTTAGTTTGATTATAAATTGTATCGTATATTTCTTTTTCTTTTTTTTTTACGATTAAATTAATTATTTTTTCCTTCTAACGGGTGTGTTTCGCGCGTCTATGAATATAGTTGGATTTTATATTAGCACTGCACCCACTTTCTTCACACTTAGCGCATTCACCAAAGCCGCACCGCACCCACTTTCTTCACACTTAGCGCATTCACCAAAGCCGCACCGCACAGCACCGCACCTGTGTCCACCGGACCGCCTCCGCTCCGCACTTATCTCCACCGGACCGCCACCGAACTGCACTTATCTCCACCGGACCGCCACTGCGCCGCACTTATCTCCACGCCACCGCACCTCTTTCGTACGTTATCAGTTGCGGACATTTGATATATGATCCTGCGTTAGGGTTGTTAGGGTTGTGTAAGAGCGTGAGAGGAGAGTTCTTGTTGTTGTATCGATTTGTTTAGATTTCACACTCATTGCCCAACACTCTTCTCCTAGGGTTTATGTCCGAACTCAAGATTGAAGGCATCTCACGCTTCAATTCTGGTAATCCTCTCTGTCCGATTTATTTTTTCCTTTTCTAACTTTCTTCGCCTTTTCTCTGTTCAATTACTTACGAGATTCATTCATTTTAGAATATACATATTTAGGTTCTTTCATGATTCTTGGGTTATTATAATCTTTGATTCTTCTGCACACTCATTTTTGTTGGGATCAGTGTTGTATAACCGAACTGAAGATTGAAGGCATCTCACGTTTTTAATCTAGTCTGGGAGTTTTTGTTGTTGTATCGATTTGTTCAGATTTCACACTCGTTCCCCAACACTCTTCTCCTAGGAACTCAATATTGAAGGCATCTCACGTTCTGGTAATCCTCTCTGTCCAATTGTTTTTTCCTTTTCTAACTTTCTTTGCCTTTTCTCTATTCAATTACGTGCAAGATTTATTCATTTTAAAACAGGTTCTTTCATGATTCTTGGGTTATTACAACTTTTGATTGTTCTGCACACTCATTTATGGGAATTCCCTGTCTTGGTTCCCATTGATTTAATAGTAATAGGAATTTTTATTGGGATCAGTGTTGTATAACAAATAACAAATTGGATTTCAGCATGCAGTATTTTTGTTACTTTTTAAGATCATCTATTTTGCTCTATTTTTAAACTATTGTTTATCAGTATTATTACCATGTCTTTTCCCTGTATACTTGTTTAATGCAATGACCACAATGTTGGCTATATGATTGCCACTTTTACTAAATTTATTTATCATTCTTTTACCCAAAATAACATCTCGTTTGCTAGTAGCTTCTCCACTGTGGTACTAGATTCATCTGTGTGTATGTTTGTTCTTGCTAGCAACAAGAGGTTCTTCAAATAGCCACTGATATGATCAAATTTGCTTTCAGTTTGGGCTGGTGTCATGACATCCAGATCTTTTCAGAACTGCCAGGTTCATAGTTCTTACTTTTCTTTTATATTTCCACCCAAAACACAAGGACAATGATAAAAATTGTTACTAAAAAACTGGAGTGGAGGAAGACAAAATAGTTTCCATTACAATATTTTAAAGTCAAAATCAATTTTCTTTCATCTTTTTTATTTGTACCTTTGGTTATACACTGTTGCATATATGCATTTTTAAGAAATTTCTTTTATATGTAATTTCAGGTTGTAAATCTTGTTGGGACTCTTTTTCCCTTGGAAAGTTTAAAGACACCATCTTAAATCTTCCAAAATATCTTTTAACGATGGTGAGCGCATCACTTTTTTTCCTTTTCAATTGTGTTCGGTATCCTTTTCTGTTTTGATCATTAAATTGGTTCAAATGATGTACGGGTGGATCATTATGAATTGAAATATATATAAATGCCTCTTGTTTTGAAGAATATTGAAAATAGAAGCTAACTATTGTGCATTATACCTTCGGGTTATGCAAAAGCATCAAAAGTATTTTGCTGAATGTAATGCTAATGGACAATTATTGCCTTATTTTGTTGTTGTAAATTCTTTTCTTTAATTAGTCTTCTAGAATAATTACATGTGTTTGGAATTTAATTTGTTAAATGGCCTGAGATATTTTTAGGTTGCAAATGAAGCCATTTATGAGATTGCAATGAGGAAAAGAAATGAAGCGGTGCCCAGGTATTCTTAACTCAACTTATTTTGTCATATATAGTTTATTGAAAGAGAAGTGCAACAATATCTAGGCTCGTCTTGAGTATTTGTCTCTTTGATGAATTTTCAAACATATATTTTCTAGAAGTGTTACAATTTTTTATTTTCTAACACATATATTATATGCATCTATTAATATAAATTCCATTATTAACTACTATGAGTATGACATGCCTGAGATGTAACAAAATTGAAAAGTGGTTTGAAAAAAATTAATCTTCTTTGAAAGTTACATAAGAGATCAAATTTCTATTTTAGCTTAAAATTAAAAAGGCTTAATTCTTTGGTTTATAATATAATAGTATTGAGTAAGACAGACAATGTGCAGTTAGGTGTTTGTTTTAGTTCATATTAATAAATCAATAAACATCATGCATATTTTCTAATATCGGCCAAGTCACATCAGGCTGTGGAGTTTCTACCTTGTGTTATGTTCTCAGTTTTAACTTGATAATGCAGGAGGCTTGAATGTGGAAGGAGAAGCAGACAGCTTGGACTTTGGAGTAGGTATGCTGCTTGAAACCATTATATTTGGGTCTTGAATAGGGATGGGACATAACTGAACCTTTGGCCTGACTTTGTAGGGCATGAAGCGGGCCTTAGTATTAGTCTTGCAGATTGTTTGTCATATGAGACTGTTGAATGTCTTTCAATTTCCATTTAGATATGGTACTACACCTATGGATGTTCCGTTTATCCTTTGCCACTATTGTTTATGACACAATGGCTAAATTTTCATTTTATATGACCCAATACTGTCTTGTACACTTGTAAAGGAAAGGAACTTTTTTGCTAGTATAATTCCTTCAACAACATGGCAGTGGAGAGATCCAGGAAATAAACCAGTGTGATAAGTTTTACTAGTACAAGAATTGTCAATATAGGGGAGTAAAAGTTATTGGATGTTCTCTCAATTTTTCCTGAATGAATGTGGTTATTGTTTGCATAGTGAAAATATTCTTCCATGTTTTCTCTCCTTTTCTTGTTGTTGTTTTCTTTCTAAGTAGCTGTCTTTGTGTGGTTTTTTGGGATTAGATATAGAACTTATGATGTAATTTTATTACCTTCAATCATAGTTTCATTAAGGGACAGTATATTTCTTTTTTTATAAAATTATGATATTGTGATCTTTATTGTTTATTTTTAATTTAACACTAGTTAGTGAAATCAAGTCTGGGTTTTATTTTTTATGGTTACTTTGTATAAGTTAAATTCTTATAAATTATAATTCTTGTATTATTGAGGTTTTGACTTTCAGAATATTATTTTGCTAATCCGAAAGCTGACCTTTAGTTATTGTTACTAAAAATTGTTTCTTAGTTCATAGATTAAAAAAAAAAGCATTTTTATATACTCTGTGCTGTGAGTGTAAGTAGATGGGTGCATACATGGGTGAGGGAAATTATCCAAGGTTAGATAAATAGCAATCTAGTTTAGACGTCCATTACCATGTGCATGCTCCACTTGGTCCTAATGTCAAATGTCAAATGCCCCACATGGGCTTTTCATGTTTGCACCTGAACCAATGGTACCTATAATAATGTAAATTGTGAAATGTTGAAGTTCTGTATGTGGCATGCAGAAAATTCACTTCAAGAAGTTGTAGTAGATTTTGGATGTTATGTTTTAGTTCCTTCTTTATGACTAGGATGTGTATTGTGAAGCTGTGGCATTCTGTAATTTTTTTACTACTGTTAGTGTTGTTATTGTTGTGGTGGTGGTTGTTGAGAACATTGGTAAAATTATTGTATTTATTATGAAGCTTGTTATGGTAGTGCACTGTGCACCACACATCCTAAAAGTTCATCAATTGCTGCTGGACATGTATGGGAAAATCTAAGCTACTGATTATATGATATGGAGTGGGTGTTAACGGAGGATGTTAACATAATGTATAGAAAATTTAAAGTGTACTACTGATGTGTAAGAATGAACAAATGAAAAGTTAATTTATCTCCTCTGAATATTTCTCTATTGTGATTTCTCAGATTCATTATCCATATTTTGATAGAAAAGAGCCCATTTTTGTCCAGTAGATGTGAATGTTGTCTGGAATAACTTTAGTTGTTATGGGCTATATATAGCTAAAGTTAATTTAAGATGTGCAATGTTCATTTCACTTGACTGAAGATATGTTAATTACACATACTTTCTGGAACAGGTGCAGAATTTTATCTCAATGCCCCACAAGAGAAATGGAAGAATTGGCACATGTATCATGACTATGTTGTCAAGGAATTGCCAAAACTTCTGACTGATAATTTTCCTCAGCTAGATACATCAAAGGTTTCTATATTTGGTCATTATATGGGTGGGCATGGTGCTCTGACAATTTTCCTGTAAAATCAGGATGAATATAAGGTGTTGATTTTTCAACTGAATTTCTGGTTTTAATATAGTCAAAGAATTACTTTGAAAATTTTGGCAATTTCCTGAATATCATGTATAGTTTTACTAATAGCATATTTCCTAACTGAGATACTACATACTAATACATTTCTGTACTCTACTAATTGTATTGGTGTTACTATTTAAGCTTATTGTTTACGTTGAACTTTTACTATTTAATAGTTGAGAGAAATTAAAATGATTAAAATCAATTATATTTAAAATCATTTTAAAACTTCATTGTTATTAATTGATTCTGAACTATTTTTAATTATGCCATCATTGCCTTGTATTCAGAGATGGAGAAAATACAGTTAGGTGCAACTCAACACTTCCAGAATATTTTTAGTGGTCATTAAAGGCTTAAGTTGCAACTGGAATGCTCAGAAAAGAGAGTTTGAGTTGTGGAGAATTGATTTGGAAAAACGTGAGGCACATAATGAAATTGAAAGAAAAAGTTAGAAGAAGAGAGTATGGAGGTGTGGTTATTTTCTTATTATTGTTGCATCTCTTTTATAGTTCCATC
The DNA here is from genome assembly GCA_037954015.1 of Psophocarpus tetragonolobus. NCBI lineage: Eukaryota > Viridiplantae > Streptophyta > Magnoliopsida > Fabales > Fabaceae > Psophocarpus > Psophocarpus tetragonolobus. Next base: position 47,285,252 of record CM075692.1, on the reverse strand, counting down.
ATGCTGTTATTGAGATTCTGTGAAATGGAAATTCCTGTGAAATGGAAATTGAATGGAAAAATATTATTTAGGGTTGACTAATTAAGATAATCAATATTTATATGTTTTGGTGATTTCAATGGAGGAGTTGGCTACCAAAGTTAATAAGTTTCCTATTTTTATGTTTCCAGTTTGATGAGCACCTTATGATTGGCAAATGTTTTCAGTTGACTTAGTGGAAAACTAAGTCCAAGAATATTGATAATATAATTCAGTTGGTTTCTATTACATTAGTATGCAATTGAAGGCTATACGCCGTCCTTGCTCTTTGAAAAATCGGCTTTTGTGTTTTTGGCAGTGTAAAGTGCAGGAAATATTTTTTTTTGTTATTATTATTATTATTATTTTAGGGTGTGTGGAGGAGGATTTGCTCTAGGATGCTGAATGTAGTAGTATATTCTAAATTGGATGGCAATAATGAAAATAAAATGAACTCCATTTAGTTTTCATATGTTAGAGTTTATGAGACAAATGTAGGTAAAGGTGGGGTGAAAATTAAAACCATCAGTTTAGAGTTGGATGTTTAAGAAGTTTACTTGAATCTCTATTTATACACTGTTTTTCCTTGCTTGTTAAGGATCTCATTATGGAATCTATAAACAAAATAATGGCATTCTTTTGTCTTTGAAACCTTCAACAATGACACTATTGCTAAGATGTTTTTTAGAATGTTATGTTTAGTAATGCTGATGCCTATTGTTTTTTTAGAATGTGTTGAGAAATAGCTCTCTTGAAATAGCTGTTCTGGAGCAACAGAAAGCTGGTGAAATGTTTGGAAACTAGCTGCAGATCAAAAGGTTTGTCTAGGCTGTATTTGTCCTTTTATAATGACTGAAAATGACATTGTCCATATCAAAATAGCTGGTTGTTAATGCTATTTGGCAATCTATTTATCCAGCGGAAAAAAAAAAAAAACTCCATGCTAAAATAATTCAGCTTGAAAAACAACTGAATGGAAAATTAAATGTCATGATGCCCATGGAAGATGATGGAGATTTAGAAGTTCTAAATATGCTAAAAATTGGGTCTAACTCAATCTCAAAAAATGGGCTTGTAGGGTGAGGTTTACACCTCACTTATAAGCTATTGTTTGACCATATCACTAGTCGATGTGAGATCTCCAATACACTTAATTAAAAAATTTACAAGTTCAAGGACTCAAATTAAAAGAAAAAAAACTTAGGTACCTAATTACAAATTTTGGCAAAAGTTTAGGGACTTGCAAATTAATCAAACCTTTTTATTTAATGAAAGACTTGTTAGTTGTGAGGCATGAGGTTTCTTACTAAACAACGGAAAGTAAAAATATATCAAAGAACAAAATTAGGGAAATAATATATTGAATTGTTATTCAAAAGCTTAGATGACACCCAATTATGTTAAGTTCTTTTCAGTTTCAGTTTCTTTTTTATTATCTATTGAGTGAGAATAACAGTTACCATGTTTGTTTATATTATGTAGTGAAAACTTGTCTTGCAGTCTTTGTAATACTTCTTTGGCTGTTGTCCAGGTGCAAGCATGAAGCAATTTATTTCGATAGCTGTCAATATTGGTTACCCTCCTTTCTTTAAAAAAAAAAACTGCTGTAATTTAATGGCAAGTGGAAAGTGCACAATCTTATTCAGTTGTGATGAAAAATGTGGGAAATAATGTTTGCATTAGCTGAAAGTGTCAATTGCCAAATTCTTATTCCTAAAGGCTTGCTTGATGAGGTAAGAATTATTTGTACCTTTGGTTATACATTGTTGCATATATGCATATTTAAGAATTTTCTTTTATATGTAATTTCGGGTTGTAAATCTTGTTGGGGCTCTTTTTCCCTTGCTTGGAAAGTTTAAAGACACCTTCAATCTTCCAAAATATCTTTTGACTATGGTGAGCACATCACTTTTTTTCCTTTTCAATCGTGTTGGGTATCCTTTTCTGTTTTGATCATTAAATTGGTTCAAATGATGTACGGGTTAGGTGGATCATTATGAATTGAAATATATATAAATGCCTCTTATTTTGTAGAATATTGAAAATAGAACTATTCTGCATCATACCTTCAGGTTATGCAAAAACATCAAAAGTATTTTGCTGTATGTAATGCTAATGGACAATTATTGCCTTATTTTGTTGTAATTAGTCTTCTAGAATAATTACATGTTTTGGAATTTAATTTGTTAAATGCCTTGAGATATTTTTAGGTTGCAAATGGAGCCATTTATGAGGCTGCAATGAGGAAAAGAAATGAAGTTGTGCCCGGTATTCTTAACTCAATTTATTTTGTCATACATAGTTTATTGAAAGAGAAGTGCAACAATATCTAGGCTGGTCTTGGGTATTGGTGTCTTTGATGAATTTTCAAAAATATATTTTTTAGAAGTGGTACAATTTTTTATTTTCTAACACATATATATTATATGCATCTATTAATATAAATTCCATTATTAATTGCTATGGGTATGGCTTGCTTGAAATGTAACAAAATCTTGCATGTTTTTTCACCTGTGCATTTGGAAAAACTAAAAATTATATTATTCCAATAAAAAATTATGTGTAATCGATTATTTTATAATCAATTATAATTAGAATAAATTTTTGTTTGAGTAAATTTATTGTAAAGTGGTTTGAAAAAAATTAATGTTGTTTGAAAGTTACAAAATTCAGTTTTTGTAGAATAGAAGAGTGTGAAACAATTGAAATAAATGGTATATTACAAAAATATGTATATTATGTGTGTGTATATATAAATATGTATATTACAAAATATGTATATTATATATACATATATTTATACGTTGTATATTACAAATATGTATATTATAAACATTATTTATATACTGTATATTACAAATATGTAATGTATATTATAAATATAAATATGTATATTACGAAAAAATAAAAAATCTATCTTATATTGTATATTAAAAATATGTATATATAAATTGTATATTACAAAAATATGTATATTATATATATATATATATATATATATATATATATATATATATTTATACATTGTATATTACAAATATGTATATTATAAATATAAATATGTATATTACAAATATATATATATGTATATTATATTGTATATTAAAAATATATATATTACAAAAATATGTATATTATGTGTATATATATAAATATGTATATTATATATAGATATATTTATATATTGTATATTACAAATATGTATATTATAAATATAAATATGTATATTACAAACATATATATATTTATATATATTACAAAAATATGTATATTATATATATATATATATATATATATTTATATATTTTATATTACAATTATGTATATTATAAATATAAATATGTATATTACAAAAATATGTATATTATGTGTATATATATCTGTATATATAATATGTATATTATATATACATATATTTATATTATAAATATAAATATGTATATTACAAACATATGTATATTGTAATAGTTGTTTGGCTGTTGTCCTGGTGCATGCATGAAGCAATTTATTTCGATAGCTGTTAAGATTAGTTACCCTCATTTCTTGTTTAAAAAAAAAAAACCTTGTGTAATTTAATGGCAAGTGGAAAGTGCAGAATCCAATTCAGTTGTAATGAAAAATGTGGGAAACAATGTTTGCATTGGCTGAAAGTGTAAATGGCCAAATTCTTATTCATAAAGGCTTGCTTGATGAGGTAACAATTATTTGTACATTTGGCTATACATTGTTGCATATATGCATTTCTAAGAATTTTCTTTTATATGTAATTTCAGGTTGTAAATCTTGTTGGGGCTCTTTCTTCCTTGCTTGTAAAGTTTAAAGACACCTTAAATATTCCAAAATATCTTTTGACTATGGTGAGCACATCACTTTTTTTCCTTTTCAATTGTGTTGGGTATCCTTTTCTATTTTGATCATTAAATTGGTTCAAATGATGTGCGGGTTAGGTGGATCATTATGAATTGAAATATATATAAATGCCTCTTATTTTGAAGAATATTGAAAATAGAAGCGAACTATTGTGCATCATACCTTCAGGTTATGCAAAAGCATCAAAAGGTTGTTATGGTAGTGCACTGTGCAACACATCCTAAAAGTTCATCAATTGCTGTTGGACATGTATGAGAAAATCTAAGCTAATGATTATATGGAGTGGGTGTTAAAAGAGGATGTTAACATAATGTATAGAAAATCTAAAGTATACTACTTATGTGTAAGAATGAACAAGTGAAAAGTTAATTTATCTCCTCCTGAATATCTCTCTATTGTGATTTCTCAGATTCACTATCCATATTTTGATAGAAAAGAGCCCATTTTTGTCCAGTAGATTTGAATGTTGTCTGGCATAACTTTAGTTGTTATGGGCTATATATAGCTAAAGTTAATTTAAGATGTGCAACGTTCATTTCACTTGACTAAAGATATGTTAATTGCACATACTTTCTGGAACAGGTGCAGGATTTTATCCCAATGCCACACAAGAGAAATGGAAGAATTGGCGCATGTATGACTGTGTTGTCAAGGAATTGCCAAAACTTCTGACTGATAATTTTCCTCCGCTAGATACATCAGAGGCTTCTATATTTGGTCATTCTGTGGGCAGGCATGGTGCTCTGACAATTTTCCTGTAAAATCAGGATAAATAAAAGGTGTTGATTTTTCAACTGAATTTCTGGTTTTAATATAGTCAAAGAATTACTTTGAAAATTTTGGCAATTTCCTAAACATCATGTATAGTTTTACTAATAGCATATTTCCTAACTGAGATACTGCACACTAATATATTTCTGTACTCTACTAACTGTATTGGTATTACTATTATTTTCCGTGTGCAAATACTTTTCACATTTCTAGGGATCTCAGTTACATTTGGATAGTAAGCAATTATTCCATGATGCATATTGCATTAGGGTTTGTGGTGTTTGATATTTGCTCAGATATCTGGTAGCCTTGATAAGTTTAAGCTTATTGTTTACATTTAATAGTTGAGAGAAATTAAAATGATTAAAATCAATTATATATAAAATCGTTTTAAAAGTTCATTGTTATTAATTGATTCTGAACTATTTTTAATTATGCCATGATTGCTTGTATTCAGAGATGGAGAAAATGCAGTCAAGTGCAACACCACACTTCCAGAGTATTTTTAGTGGTCATTAAAGGCTTAAGTTGCAACTGGAATCTCAGAAAAGAGAGCTTGAGTCGCGGAGAATTGATTTGGAAAAACGTGAGGCACATAATGAAAGTGAAAGAAAAAATTGTTTTGGGTAATCAAAAGCTGACCTTTGGTTATTGTTACTTTATATACTCTGTGCTGTAAGTGTAAGTAGATGGGTGCATAGATGGGTGAGGGAAATTATCCAAGGATAGATAAATAGCAATCTAGTTTAGACGTCCATTACCATGTGCATGCCCCACTTTGTCCTAATGTCAAATGTCAAATGCCGCACTTGGGCTTTCCATGTTTGCACCTGACCAATGGTACCTATAATAATGTAAATTGTGAAATGTTGAAGTTCTGTATGTGGCATGCAGAAAATTCACTTCAAGAAGTTGTAGTAGATTTTGGATGTTATGTTTTAGTTCCTTCTTTATGACTTGGATGTGTATTGTGAAGCTATGACATCATTCTGTAAATTTTTTACAACTGTTAGTGTTGTTATTGTTGTGGTGGTGGTTGTTGAGAAGACTCAGTAAAATTATTGTGTTTATTCTGAAGGTTGTTATGGTAGTGCACTATGCACCACACATCCAAAAAGTTCATCAATTGCTGTTGGACATGTATGAGAAAATCTAAGCTAATGATTATATGGAGTGGGTGTTAAAAGAGGATGTTAACATAATGTATAGAAAATCTAAAGTATCTACTTATGTGTAAGAATGAACAAATGAAAAGTTCAGCACGCATATTTTTTATATTTTTTAAGATCATTTATTTTGCTCTATTTTTAAACTATTCTTTACCAGTATTATTATCAAGTCTTTTCCCTGAGTTTTTGTTGGGGCATGACGATTATATAAAGATTTGGTGTATACTTGTTTCATGCAATGACAACAATGTTGGTTATACAATATGATTGCCACTTTTACTAAATTCATTTATCATTCTTTTACCCAAAATAACATATCTCGTTTGCTAGTAGCTTCTCCACTTTGGTACTAGATTCATCTATGTGTATGTTTGTTCTTGCTAGCATCATTGCATTAATATTGAGTACAAACACAGAAAGATCAAACAAGAGGTGCTTCAAATAGCCACTGATATGCTCAAGTTTGCTTGCAGTTTGGGCTGTGTCATGACATCTAGGTCTTTTTAGGAGATGCGGTCAGGTTCATAGTTCTTACTTTTCTTTTATATTTCCACCCAAGACACAAGGATTGTTAATAAAAAGTTGGAGTGGAGGAACACAAAATAGTTTCCATTACAAAATATTTTAAAGTCAAAATCAGTTTTCTTTCATCTTTTATATATATATATATATTGTATATTAAAAATCTGTGTACATGCAACCACTTGGGCCTTCATGCCAATGTCGGTAGAGAATGTAGTATTTCGGTATTCGGAGAGCAAGGTAAAGGTACGTGTTGAATTTTTATTTGTCTTTCCAAATCTTTTTCTTTTATCATATTATTGACCTGCCTACTTTCTGACTTCAGTGTCGGAGTCTTTTCTGCAGGCGGTAGGAACCTCATCAAACGGTATCTCTAGCAACAGCAACAGAAGATGGTGTTCGACTGTTTACGTAGGCACAATTTGAAAGGTATATATTTGTCTTATGCAAAGATGATGATATATAATTATAGTTGTATATTCCATATGATCATATTGAATTAGACTTGTGTTACATTTTTTTTACCATAGCCTACTAAACCTAAACTGAAATGTATGGCGTGGTTAACTGTCATAGCTGAAAAATCTGTACGCTTTTAGATATTGGGTTTGGCCAACCCAATATCTGATATGCTGTATTAATTAGTAATGTTATGGGAAGAGTTATTGTACTAAACCTAGATGTCTTACTTCCAAATGATGATGATATTGAATTAGATGTGTTACATTTTTTCTGTCATAGCTTACAAAACTTAAACTGAAATGTATGGCGTGGTCAACTGTCATATCTGAAAAATCTGTACGCTTTTAGATATTGGGTCTGGCCAACCCAATTATGATATGCTGTAATGATTTGGGAAGAGTTATTCTAATAAACATAGATGTTTTACTTCCAAAATTGAGCTTTATATATCAGCTTTATATATCTATGTTTTGTGTGGATTAACTTTGAATTTTTTTATTGTGCTTATTTATGAAATATCTATATTTAACCGTTGATGTGTACGAGAACGTAGTATTTCGGTATTCGACGAGCAAGGTAAAGGTACGTGTTGACTTTTTATTTCTCTTTCCAAACCTTTTTCTTTTATCATATTACACAGACTTGACTACTTAGTCTTTTTTGCAGGTGGTCGGAACCTCATCAAACAGTATGTCTCGTAACAGCAACAGAAGATGCTATTCCATTGTTTACGTAGGCACAATTTGCAAGGTATATATTTGTTTTATCTAAAGATGATGGTATTGAATTATAGATGTATATTGCATATGGTGATATTGAATTCGATGTGTGTTACAAGTTTTCTATCATAGCCTACTAAACCTAAACTGAAATGTATAGCATCATTAACTTTCATTGTTGAAAAATTTGTACGCTTTTAGATATTGGGTCTGGCCAACCCAATATCTGATATGTTGTATTGAATAGTAATCGTTTGGGAAGAGTTATTCTAATAAAGCTAAATGTCTTACTTCCAACTTTGAATTTTGTGTGTGATTATTTATGAAATATCTATATTTAACCATCGATGTAGTAATGTTTGGAGTATTGCTATTTATCTTTATCTTCTAATTTCATTATATTTGTGTACATGCAACCACTTAGGCCTTCATGCCAATGTCGTTAGAGAACGTAGTATTTCGGTATTCGACGAGCAAGGTAAAGGTACGTGTTGACTTTTTATTTCTCTTTCCAAACCTTTTTCTTTTATCATATTACCTGATTACTTCTGACTTCAGCATCGGAGTCTTTTCTGCAGGCAGTCGAACCCTGATCAAACGGTATCTCTAGCAACAGCAGCAGTAGACGGTATTCGATTGTTTACGTAGGCACAATTTGCAAGCTATATATTTGTCTTATGCGAAGATGATGGTATTGAATTATAGTTGTATATTCCATATGAATTAGACGTGTGTTACATTTTTTGTATCATAGCTTATTAAACCTAAACTGAAATCTATGGCATGGTTAACTATCATAGCTGAGAGATCTGTGCGCTTTTAGATATTGGGTCTGGCCAACCCAATATCTGATATGCTATATTGATTAGTAATGTTATGGGAAGAGTTATTGTACTAAACCTAGATGTCTTACTTCCAAAATTGACTTTTATCTATTTATGCTTTGTCTGGATTAACTTTGAATTTTTTGTGTGCTTATTTAAGATATATCTATATTTAACCGTTGATGTGGTCAAATTTTAGTTTTTTATATTTATCTTTACCTTCTGATTTCGTTATCTTTGTGTACATGCAACCACTTGAGCTTTCATGCCAATGTTGGTAAAGAACATAGCATTTGGCAAGTTATGTAAAGGTACGTGTTGAATTTTTATTTGTCTTTCCAAATCTTTTTCTTTTATCATATTATTGACCTGCCTACTTTCTGACTTCAGTGTCGGAGTCTTTTCTGCAGGCGGTAGGAACCTCATCAAACGGTATCTCTAGCAACAGCAACAGAAGATGGTGTTCGACTGTTTACGTAGGCACAATTTGAAAGGTATATATTTGTCTTATGCAAAGATGATGATATATAATTATAGTTGTATATTCCATATGATCATATTGAATTAGACTTGTGTTACATTTTTTTTACCATAGCCTACTAAACCTAAACTGAAATGTATGGCGTGGTTAACTGTCATAGCTGAAAAATCTGTACGCTTTTAGATATTGGGTTTGGCCAACCCAATATCTGATATGCTGTATTAATTAGTAATGTTATGGGAAGAGTTATTGTACTAAACCTAGATGTCTTACTTCCAAAATTGAGTTTTATCTGTTTATGCTTTGCCTGGATTAACTTTGAACTTTTTGTGTGATTATTTGGGGAATATCTATCTTTAACTGTCAATGTGGTCATGTTTTGGTTTTTTATATTTATCTTTACCTTCTAATTTCGTTATGTTTGTGTACATGCAACCACTTGAGCCTTGATGCCAATGTCGCTGGAGAACATAGTATTTCGGTATTCGGTGAGCAAGGTAAAGATACTTGTTGACTTTTTATTTCTCTTTCCAAGCCTTTTTCTTTTATCATATTACAGACCTGCCTACTTTCTGACTTGAGCATCAGAGTCTTCTCTGCAGGCGATAGGAACCTCATCAAACGGTATCTCTAGCAAGAGCAACAGAAGACGGTGTTCGACTTTTTACGTAGGCACAATTTCAAAGGTATATATTTGTCTTATGTGAAGATGATGATATATAATTATAGTTGTATATTCCATATGATGATATTGAATTAGACGTGTGTTACATTTTTTATATCATAACCTACTAAACCTAAATTGAAATGTATGTCGTGGTTAACTGTCATAGCTGAAATATCTGTACGCTTTTAGATATTGGGTCTGGCCAACCCAATATCTGATATGCTGTATTGATTAGTAATGTTATGGGAAGAGTTATTGTACTAAACCTAGATGTCTTACCTCCAAAAGTGAGTTTTATTTATTTATGCTTTGCCTGGATTAACTTTGAATTTTTTGTGTGTGATTATTTGGGGAATATCTATATTTAACCGTCGATGTGGTCATGTTTTGGTTTTTTATATTTATCTTTACCTTTTAATTTCGTTATGTTTGTGTACATGCAACCACTTAAGCCTTGATGCCATTGTCGCTAGAGAACATAGTATTTCGGTATTTGGGGAGCAAGGTAAAGATACTTGTTGACTTTTTATTTCTCTTTCCATGCATTTTGCTTTTATCGTATTACAGACCTGCCTACTTTCTGACTTGAGCGTCGGAGTCTTTTCTGCAGGTGGTCGGAACCTCATCAAACGGTATCTCTAGTAACAGCAGCAGAAGACGGTGTTTGACTGTTTATGTAGGCACAATTTGCAAGGTATATATTTATCTTATGTGATGATGATGCTATTGAATTATAGTTGCATATTCCAGATGATGATGATATTGAATTAGATGTGTTACATTTTTTCTGTCATAGCTTACAAAACTTAAACTGAAATGTATGGCGTGGTCAACTGTCATATCTGAAAAATCTGTACGCTTTTAGATATTGGGTCTGGCCAACCCAATTATGATATGCTGTAATGATTTGGGAAGAGTTATTCTAATAAACATAGATGTTTTACTTCCAAAATTGAGCTTTATATATCAGCTTTATATATCTATGTTTTGTGTGGATTAACTTTGAATTTTTTTATTGTGCTTATTTATGAAATATCTATATTTAACCGTTGATGTGTACGAGAACGTAGTATTTCGGTATTCGACGAGCAAGGTAAAGGTACGTGTTGACTTTTTATTTCTCTTTCCAAACCTTTTTCTTTTATCATATTACACAGACTTGACTACTTAGTCTTTTTTGCAGGTGGTCGGAACCTCATCAAACAGTATGTCTCGTAACAGCAACAGAAGATGCTATTCCATTGTTTACGTAGGCACAATTTGCAAGGTATATATTTGTTTTATCTAAAGATGATGGTATTGAATTATAGATGTATATTGCATATGGTGATATTGAATTCGATGTGTGTTACAAGTTTTCTATCATAGCCTACTAAACCTAAACTGAAATGTATAGCATCATTAACTTTCATTGTTGAAAAATTTGTACGCTTTTAGATATTGGGTCTGGCCAACCCAATATCTGATATGTTGTATTGAATAGTAATCGTTTGGGAAGAGTTATTCTAATAAAGCTAAATGTCTTACTTCCAACTTTGAATTTTGTGTGTGATTATTTATGAAATATCTATATTTAACCATCGATGTAGTAATGTTTGGAGTATTGCTATTTATCTTTATCTTCTAATTTCATTATATTTGTGTACATGCAACCACTTAGGCCTTCATGCCAATGTCGTTAGAGAACGTAGTATTTCGGTATTCGACGAGCAAGGTAAAGGTACGTGTTGACTTTTTATTTCTCTTTCCAAACCTTTTTCTTTTATCATATTACCTGATTACTTCTGACTTCAGCATCGGAGTCTTTTCTGCAGGCAGTCGAACCCTGATCAAACGGTATCTCTAGCAACAGCAGCAGTAGACGGTATTCGATTGTTTACGTAGGCACAATTTGCAAGCTATATATTTGTCTTATGCGAAGATAATGGTATTGAATTATAGTTGTATATTCCATATGAATTAGACGTGTGTTACATTTTTTGTATCATAGCTTATTAAACCTAAACTGAAATCTATGGCATGGTTAACTATCATAGCTGAGAGATCTGTGCGCTTTTAGATATTGGGTCTGGCCAACCCAATATCTGATATGCTATATTGATTAGTAATGTTATGGGAAGAGTTATTGTACTAAACCTAGATGTCTTACTTCCAAAATTGACTTTTATCTATTTATGCTTTGTCTGGATTAACTTTGAATTTTTTGTGTGCTTATTTAAGATATATCTATATTTAACCGTTGATGTGGTCAAATTTTAGTTTTTTATATTTATCTTTACCTTCTGATTTCGTTATCTTTGTGTACATGCAACCACTTGAGCTTTCATGCCAATGTTGGTAAAGAACATAGCATTTGGCAAGTTATGTAAAGGTACGTGTTGAATTTTTATTTGTCTTTCCAAATCTTTTTCTTTTATCATATTATTGACCTGCCTACTTTCTGACTTCAGTGTCGGAGTCTTTTCTGCAGGCGGTAGGAACCTCATCAAACGGTATCTCTAGCAACAGCAACAGAAGATGGTGTTCGACTGTTTACGTAGGCACAATTTGAAAGGTATATATTTGTCTTATGCAAAGATGATGATATATAATTATAGTTGTATATTCCATATGATCATATTGAATTAGACTTGTGTTACATTTTTTTTACCATAGCCTACTAAACCTAAACTGAAATGTATGGCGTGGTTAACTGTCATAGCTGAAAAATCTGTACGCTTTTAGATATTGGGTTTGGCCAACCCAATATCTGATATGCTGTATTAATTAGTAATGTTATGGGAAGAGTTATTGTACTAAACCTAGATGTCTTACTTCCAAAATTGAGTTTTATCTGTTTATGCTTTGCCTGGATTAACTTTGAACTTTTTGTGTGATTATTTGGGGAATATCTATCTTTAACTGTCAATGTGGTCATGTTTTGGTTTTTTATATTTATCTTTACCTTCTAATTTCGTTATGTTTGTGTACATGCAACCACTTGAGCCTTGATGCCAATGTCGCTGGAGAACATAGTATTTCGGTATTCGGTGAGCAAGGTAAAGATACTTGTTGACTTTTTATTTCTCTTTCCAAGCCTTTTTCTTTTATCATATTACAGACCTGCCTACTTTCTGACTTGAGCATCAGAGTCTTCTCTGCAGGCGATAGGAACCTCATCAAACGGTATCTCTAGCAAGAGCAACAGAAGACGGTGTTCGACTTTTTACGTAGGCACAATTTCAAAGGTATATATTTGTCTTATGTGAAGATGATGATATATAATTATAGTTGTATATTCCATATGATGATATTGAATTAGACGTGTGTTACATTTTTTATATCATAACCTACTAAACCTAAATTGAAATGTATGTCGTGGTTAACTGTCATAGCTGAAATATCTGTACGCTTTTAGATATTGGGTCTGGCCAACCCAATATCTGATATGCTGTATTGATTAGTAATGTTATGGGAAGAGTTATTGTACTAAACCTAGATGTCTTACCTCCAAAAGTGAGTTTTATTTATTTATGCTTTGCCTGGATTAACTTTGAATTTTTTGTGTGTGATTATTTGGGGAATATCTATATTTAACCGTCGATGTGGTCATGTTTTGGTTTTTTATATTTATCTTTACCTTTTAATTTCGTTATGTTTGTGTACATGCAACCACTTAAGCCTTGATGCCATTGTCGCTAGAGAACATAGTATTTCGGTATTTGGGGAGCAAGGTAAAGATACTTGTTGACTTTTTATTTCTCTTTCCATGCATTTTGCTTTTATCGTATTACAGACCTGCCTACTTTCTGACTTGAGCGTCGGAGTCTTTTCTGCAGGTGGTCGGAACCTCATCAAACGGTATCTCTAGTAACAGCAGCAGAAGACGGTGTTTGACTGTTTATGTAGGCACAATTTGCAAGGTATATATTTATCTTATGTGATGATGATGCTATTGAATTATAGTTGCATATTCCAGATGATGATGATATTGAATTAGATGTGTTACATTTTTTCTGTCATAGCTTACAAAACTTAAACTGAAATGTATGGCGTGGTCAACTGTCATATCTGAAAAATCTGTACGCTTTTAGATATTGGGTCTGGCCAACCCAATTATGATATGCTGTAATGATTTGGGAAGAGTTATTCTAATAAACATAGATGTTTTACTTCCAAAATTGAGCTTTATATATCAGCTTTATATATCTATGTTTTGTGTGGATTAACTTTGAATTTTTTTATTGTGCTTATTTATGAAATATCTATATTTAACCGTTGATGTGTACGAGAACGTAGTATTTCGGTATTCGACGAGCAAGGTAAAGGTACGTGTTGACTTTTTATTTCTCTTTCCAAACCTTTTTCTTTTATCATATTACACAGACTTGACTACTTAGTCTTTTTTGCAGGTGGTCGGAACCTCATCAAACAGTATGTCTCGTAACAGCAACAGAAGATGCTATTCCATTGTTTACGTAGGCACAATTTGCAAGGTATATATTTGTTTTATCTAAAGATGATGGTATTGAATTATAGATGTATATTGCATATGGTGATATTGAATTCGATGTGTGTTACAAGTTTTCTATCATAGCCTACTAAACCTAAACTGAAATGTATAGCATCATTAACTTTCATTGTTGAAAAATTTGTACGCTTTTAGATATTGGGTCTGGCCAACCCAATATCTGATATGTTGTATTGAATAGTAATCGTTTGGGAAGAGTTATTCTAATAAAGCTAAATGTCTTACTTCCAACTTTGAATTTTGTGTGTGATTATTTATGAAATATCTATATTTAACCATCGATGTAGTAATGTTTGGAGTATTGCTATTTATCTTTATCTTCTAATTTCATTATATTTGTGTACATGCAACCACTTAGGCCTTCATGCCAATGTCGTTAGAGAACGTAGTATTTCGGTATTCGACGAGCAAGGTAAAGGTACGTGTTGACTTTTTATTTCTCTTTCCAAACCTTTTTCTTTTATCATATTACCTGATTACTTCTGACTTCAGCATCGGAGTCTTTTCTGCAGGCAGTCGAACCCTGATCAAACGGTATCTCTAGCAACAGCAGCAGTAGACGGTATTCGATTGTTTACGTAGGCACAATTTGCAAGCTATATATTTGTCTTATGCGAAGATAATGGTATTGAATTATAGTTGTATATTCCATATGAATTAGACGTGTGTTACATTTTTTGTATCATAGCTTATTAAACCTAAACTGAAATCTATGGCATGGTTAACTATCATAGCTGAGAGATCTGTGCGCTTTTAGATATTGGGTCTGGCCAACCCAATATCTGATATGCTATATTGATTAGTAATGTTATGGGAAGAGTTATTGTACTAAACCTAGATGTCTTACTTCCAAAATTGACTTTTATCTATTTATGCTTTGTCTGGATTAACTTTGAATTTTTTGTGTGCTTATTTAAGATATATCTATATTTAACCGTTGATGTGGTCAAATTTTAGTTTTTTATATTTATCTTTACCTTCTGATTTCGTTATCTTTGTGTACATGCAACCACTTGAGCTTTCATGCCAATGTTGGTAAAGAACATAGCATTTGGCAAGTTATGTAAAGGTACGTGTTGAATTTTTATTTGTCTTTCCAAATCTTTTTCTTTTATCATATTATTGACCTGCCTACTTTCTGACTTCAGTGTCGGAGTCTTTTCTGCAGGCGGTAGGAACCTCATCAAACGGTATCTCTAGCAACAGCAACAGAAGATGGTGTTCGACTGTTTACGTAGGCACAATTTGAAAGGTATATATTTGTCTTATGCAAAGATGATGATATATAATTATAGTTGTATATTCCATATGATCATATTGAATTAGACTTGTGTTACATTTTTTTTACCATAGCCTACTAAACCTAAACTGAAATGTATGGCGTGGTTAACTGTCATAGCTGAAAAATCTGTACGTTTTTAGATATTGGGTTTGGCCAACCCAATATCTGATATGCTGTATTAATTAGTAATGTTATGGGAAGAGTTATTGTACTAAACCTAGATGTCTTACTTCCAAAATTGAGTTTTATCTGTTTATGCTTTGCCTGGATTAACTTTGAACTTTTTGTGTGATTATTTGGGGAATATCTATCTTTAACTGTCAATGTGGTCATGTTTTGGTTTTTTATATTTATCTTTACCTTCTAATTTCGTTATGTTTGTGTACATGCAACCACTTGAGCCTTGATGCCAATGTCGCTGGAGAACATAGTATTTCGGTATTCGGTGAGCAAGGTAAAGATACTTGTTGACTTTTTATTTCTCTTTCCAAGCCTTTTTCTTTTATCATATTACAGACCTGCCTACTTTCTGACTTGAGCATCAGAGTCTTCTCTGCAGGCGATAGGAACCTCATCAAACGGTATCTCTAGCAAGAGCAACAGAAGACGGTGTTCGACTTTTTACGTAGGCACAATTTCAAAGGTATATATTTGTCTTATGTGAAGATGATGATATATAATTATAGTTGTATATTCCATATGATGATATTGAATTAGACGTGTGTTACATTTTTTATATCATAACCTACTAAACCTAAATTGAAATGTATGTCGTGGTTAACTGTCATAGCTGAAATATCTGTACGCTTTTAGATATTGGGTCTGGCCAACCCAATATCTGATATGCTGTATTGATTAGTAATGTTATGGGAAGAGTTATTGTACTAAACCTAGATGTCTTACCTCCAAAAGTGAGTTTTATTTATTTATGCTTTGCCTGGATTAACTTTGAATTTTTTGTGTGTGATTATTTGGGGAATATCTATATTTAACCGTCGATGTGGTCATGTTTTGGTTTTTTATATTTATCTTTACCTTTTAATTTCGTTATGTTTGTGTACATGCAACCACTTAAGCCTTGATGCCATTGTCGCTAGAGAACATAGTATTTCGGTATTTGGGGAGCAAGGTAAAGATACTTGTTGACTTTTTATTTCTCTTTCCATGCATTTTGCTTTTATCGTATTACAGACCTGCCTACTTTCTGACTTGAGCGTCGGAGTCTTTTCTGCAGGTGGTCGGAACCTCATCAAACGGTATCTCTAGTAACAGCAGCAGAAGACGGTGTTTGACTGTTTATGTAGGCACAATTTGCAAGGTATATATTTATCTTATGTGATGATGATGCTATTGAATTATAGTTGCATATTCCAGATGATGATGATATTGAATTAGATGTGTTACATTTTTTCTGTCATAGCTTACAAAACCTAAACTGAAATGTATGGCGTGGTCAACTGTCATATCTGAAAAATCTGTACGCTTTTTAGATATTGGGTCTGGCCAACCCAATTATGATATGCTGTAATGATTTGGGAAGAGTTATTCTAATAAACATAGATGTTTTACTTCCAAAATTGAGCTTTATATATCAGCTTTATATATCTATGTTTTGTGTGGATTAACTTTGAATTTTTTTATTGTGCTTATTTATGAAATATCTATATTTAACCGTTGATGTGTACGAGAACGTAGTATTTCGGTATTCGACGAGCAAGGTAAAGGTACGTGTTGACTTTTTATTTCTCTTTCCAAACCTTTTTCTTTTATCATATTACACAGACTTGACTACTTAGTCTTTTTTGCAGGTGGTCGGAACCTCATCAAACAGTATGTCTCGTAACAGCAACAGAAGATGCTATTCAATTGTTTACGTAGGCACAATTTGCAAGGTATATATTTGTTTTATCTAAAGATGATGGTATTGAATTATAGATGTATATTGCATATGGTGATATTGAATTCGATGTGTGTTACAAGTTTTCTATCATAGCCTACTAAACCTAAACTGAAATGTATAGCATCATTAACTTTCATTGTTGAAAAATTTGTACGCTTTTAGATATTGGGTCTGGCCAACCCAATATCTGATATGTTGTATTGAATAGTAATCGTTTGGGAAGAGTTATTCTAATAAAGCTAAATGTCTTACTTCCAACTTTGAATTTTGTGTGTGATTATTTATGAAATATCTATATTTAACCATCGATGTAGTAATGTTTGGAGTATTGCTATTTATCTTTATCTTCTAATTTCATTATATTTGTGTACATGCAACCACTTAGGCCTTCATGCCAATGTCGTTAGAGAACGTAGTATTTCGGTATTCGACGAGCAAGGTAAAGGTACGTGTTGACTTTTTATTTCTCTTTCCAAACCTTTTTCTTTTATCATATTACCTGATTACTTCTGACTTCAGCATCGGAGTCTTTTCTGCAGGCAGTCGAACCCTGATCAAACGGTATCTCTAGCAACAGCAGCAGTAGACGGTATTCGATTGTTTACGTAGGCACAATTTGCAAGCTATATATTTGTCTTATGCGAAGATGATGGTATTGAATTATAGTTGTATATTCCATATGAATTAGACGTGTGTTACATTTTTTGTATCATAGCTTATTAAACCTAAACTGAAATCTATGGCATGGTTAACTATCATAGCTGAGAGATCTGTGCGCTTTTAGATATTGGGTCTGGCCAACCCAATATCTGATATGCTATATTGATTAGTAATGTTATGGGAAGAGTTATTGTACTAAACCTAGATGTCTTACTTCCAAAATTGACTTTTATCTATTTATGCTTTGTCTGGATTAACTTTGAATTTTTTGTGTGCTTATTTAAGATATATCTATATTTAACCGTTGATGTGGTCAAATTTTAGTTTTTTATATTTATCTTTACCTTCTGATTTCGTTATCTTTGTGTACATGCAACCACTTGAGCTTTCATGCCAATGTTGGTAAAGAACATAGCATTTGGCAAGTTATGTAAAGGTACGTGTTGAATTTTTATTTGTCTTTCCAAATCTTTTTCTTTTATCATATTATTGACCTGCCTACTTTCTGACTTCAGTGTCGGAGTCTTTTCTGCAGGCGGTAGGAACCTCATCAAACGGTATCTCTAGCAACAGCAACAGAAGATGGTGTTCGACTGTTTACGTAGGCACAATTTGAAAGGTATATATTTGTCTTATGCAAAGATGATGATATATAATTATAGTTGTATATTCCATATGATCATATTGAATTAGATTTGTGTTACATTTTTTTTACCATAGCCTACTAAACCTAAACTGAAATGTATGGCGTGGTTAACTGTCATAGCTGAAAAATCTGTACGCTTTTAGATATTGGGTTTGGCCAACCCAATATCTGATATGCTGTATTAATTAGTAATGTTATGGGAAGAGTTATTGTACTAAACCTAGATGTCTTACTTCCAAAATTGAGTTTTATCTGTTTATGCTTTGCCTGGATTAACTTTGAACTTTTTGTGTGATTATTTGGGGAATATCTATCTTTAACTGTCAATGTGGTCATGTTTTGGTTTTTTATATTTATCTTTACCTTCTAATTTCGTTATGTTTGTGTACATGCAACCACTTGAGCCTTGATGCCAATGTCGCTGGAGAACATAGTATTTCGGTATTCGGTGAGCAAGGTAAAGATACTTGTTGACTTTTTATTTCTCTTTCCAAGCCTTTTTCTTTTATCATATTACAGACTTCACTACTTTCTGACTTAAGTGTCGAAGTCTTTTTTGCAGGTGGTTGGAACCTCAGCAAACGGTATCTCTAGCAACAGATACAGAAGACAGTGTTTGATTGTTTACGTAGGCAGACTTTGCAAGGTATATATTTGTCTTATGTGGAGATGGTAGTATTGAATTATAGTTGTATATTCCATATGATGATATTGAATTACACGTGTGTTACATTTTTTGTATTGTAGCCTACTAAAGCTAAACTAAAATTTATGGCATGGTTAATTGTCATAGCTGAAAAATCTCTACACTTGTAGATATTGGGTCTGGCCAACCCAATATCTGATATGCTGTATTGATTGCTATTGTTATGGGAAGAGTTAGCGTACTAAACCTAGATGTCTTACTTCCAAAATTGAGTTTTACCTATCTATGTTTTGCCTCTATTAACTTTGAATTTTTTGTGTGTGATTATTTAGGAAATATCTATATTTAATCGTCGATGTGGTCTTGTTTTGGTTTTTTATATTTATCTTTACCTTCTAATTTCATTATCTGTGTGTACATGCAACCACTTGGGCCTTCATGCCAATGTTGGTAGAGAACATAGTATTTCGGTATTCGGCGAGTAAAGTAAAGATACTTGTTGACTTTTTATTTCTCTTTCCCATCCTTTTTCTTTTATCATATTACACACCTGCCTACTTTCTGACTTGAGCGTCGGAGTCTTTTCTGCAGGTGGTCGGAACCTCATCAAACGATATCTCTAGCAACAGCTACAGAAGACAGTGTTCGATTATTTACGTAGGCAGACTTTGCAAGGTATATATTTGTCTTATGCGGAGATGGTAGTATTGAATTATAGTTGTATATTCCATATGATGATATTGAATTAGACGTGTGTTACATTTTTTGTATTGTAGCCTACTAAAGCTAAACTGAAATGTATGGCGTGGTTAATTGTCATAGCTGAAAAATCTCTACGCTTGTAGATATTGGGTCTAGCCAACCCAATATCTGATATGTTGTATTGATTGCTAATGTTATGGGAAGAGTTAGTGTACTAAACCTAGATGTCTTACTTCCAAAATTGAGTTTTACCTATCTATGTTTTGCCTGTATTAACTTTGAATTTTTTGTATGTGATTATTTAGGAAATATCTATATTTAACCCTCAATGTGGTCTCGTTTTGGTTTCTTATATTTATCTTTACCTTCTAATTTCGTTATCTGTGTGTACATGCAACCACTTGGGCCTTCATGCCAATGTCGGTATAGAACATAGTATTTCGGTATTCGGCGAGTAAAGTAAGGATACTTGTTGACCCTTTTTCTTTTATCATATTACACACCTGCCTACTTTCTGACTTGAGCGTCGGAGTCTTTTCTGCAGGTGGTCGGAACCTCATCAAGCGGTATCTCTAGGAGCAGCAACAGATGACGGTCTTCAACTGTTTATGTAGGCACAATTTGCAAGGTATATATTTGTCTTATGCGAAGATGATGGTATTGAATTATAATTGTATATTCCATATGATGATATTGAATTAGATGTGTTACATTTTTTGTATCATAACTTACTAAACCTAAACTGAAATGTATGGCGTGGTTAACTGTCATAGCCAAAAAATCTGTACGCTTTTAGATATTGGGTCTGGCCAACCAAATATCTTGTATGCTGTATTGATTGCTAATGTTATGGGAAGAGTTAGCGTACTAAACCTAGATGTCTTGCTTCCAAAATTGAGTTTTACCTATCTATGTTTTGTCTGGATTAACTTTGAATTTTTTGTGTCTGATTATTTAGGAAATATCTAAATTTAATCGTCGATGTGGTCATGTTTGGGTTTTTTATATTTATCTTCCCTTCTGATTTTGTTATGTTTGCATACATGCAACCACTTGGGCCTTCATGCCAATGTCGGTAGAGAACATAGTATTTCGGTATTTGGCGAGCTAGGTAAAGATACTTATTGACTTTTTATTTCTCTTTCCAAGCCTTTTTCTTTTATCATATTACACACCTGCCTAATTTCTGACTTGAGCGTCGGAGTCTTTTCTGCAGGTGGTCGGAACCTCATCAAATGGTATCTCTAGGAACAGCAAGAGAAGACGGTCTTCGACTGTTTATGTAGGCACAATTTGCAAGGTATATATTTGTCTTATGCAAAGATGATGGTATTGAATTATAGTTGTATATTCCATATGATGATATTGAATTAGACGTGTGTTACATTTTTTGTATCATAACTTATTAAACCTAAACTGAAATGTATGGCGTGGTTAACTGTCATAAACGAAAAATCTATACGCTTTTAGATATTGGGTCTGGCCAAACAAATATCTGATATGTTGTATTGATTAGTAATTTTATGGGAAGAGTTATTCTACTAAATCTAGATATCCTACCTCCAAAATTAAGTTTTATCTATTTATGTTTTGCCTAGGTTAACTTTGAATTTTTTGTGTGTGATTATTTAGGAAATATCTATATTTAACCGTCGATGTGGTCATGTTTGGGTTTTTTATAGTTATCTTTACCTTCTAATTTTGTTGTGTTTGTATACATGCAACCACTTGCGCTTTCATACCAATGTCGGTAGAGAACATAGTATTTCAGTATTCGGCGAGCAAGGTAAACATACTTGTTGACTTTTTATTTCTCTTACCAAGCCCTTTTCTTTTATCATATTACAGACTTGAGTACTTTCTGACTTGAGTGTCGAAGTCTTTTCTGCAGGGGTTGGAACCTCATCAAACGGTATCTCTAGCAACAGCAACAGAAGACAGTGTTCGATTGTTTACGTAGGCAGACTTTGCAAGCTATATATTTGCCTTATGCGGAGATGGTAGTATTGAATTATAGTTGTATATTCCATATGATGATATTGAATTAGACGTGTGTTACATTTTTTGTATCGTAGCCTACTAAAGCTAAACTAAAATGTATGGCGTGGTTAATTGTCATAGTTGAAAAATCTCTACTCTTGTAGATATTGGGTCTGGCCAACCCAATATCTGATATGTTGTATTGATTAGTAATGTTATGGGAAGAGTTAGCGTACTAAACCTAGATGTCTTACTTCCAAAATTGAGTTTTACCTATCTATGTTTTGCCTGGATTATCTTTGAATTTTTTGTGTGTGATTACTTAGGAAAGATGTATATTTAACCCTCGATGTGGTCTCGTTTTGGTTTTTTATATTTATCTTTACCTTCTAATTTCGTTATCTGTGGGTACATGCAACCACTAGGGCCTTCATGCCAATGTTGGTAGACAACATAGTATTTCGGTATTCGGGGAGCAAGGTAAAGATACTTGTTGACTTTTTATTTCTCTTTCCAAGCCTTTTTCTTTTATCATATTACAGACTTCACTACTTTCTGACTTAAGTGTCGAAGTATTTTTTGCAGGTGGTTGGAACCTCATCAAACGGTATCTCTAGCAACAGATACAGAAGACAGTGTTTGATTGTTTACGTAGGCAGACTTTGCAAGGTATATATTTGTCTTATGTGGAGATGGTAGTATTGAATTATAGTTGTATATTCCATATGATGATATTGAATTACACGTGTGTTACATTTTTTGTATTGTAGCCTACTAAAGCTAAACTAAAATTTATGGCATGGTTAATTGTCATAGCTGAAAAATCTCTACACTTGTAGATATTGGGTCTGGCCAACCCAATATCTGATATGCTGTATTGATTGCTAATGTTATGGGAAGAGTTAGCCTACTAAACCTAGATGTCTTACTTCCAAAATTGAGTTTTACCTATCTATGTTTTGCCTGGATTATCTTTGAATTTTTTGTGTATGATTATATAGGAAATATCTATATTTAACCCTCAATGTGGTCTCGTTTTGGTTTCTTATATTTATTTTTACCTTTTAATTTTGTTATCTGTGTGTACATGCAACCACTTAGACCTTCATGCCAATATCGGTAAAGAACATAGTATTTCTGTATTCGGCGAGTAAAGATATTTGTTGACTTTTTATTTCTCTTTGCAAGTCTTTTTCTTTTATCATATTACACACCTGCCTACTTTTTGACTTGAGCGCGTCGGAGCCTTTTCTGCAGGTGGTCAGAAAGCAACAGCAACAGAAGACAGTGTTCGATTGTTTACGTAGGCAGACTTTGCAAGGTATAAATTAGTCTTATGCGGAGATGGTAGTATTGAATTATAGTTGTATATTCCATATGATGATATTGAATTAGACGTGTGTTACATTTTTTGTATTGTAGCCTACTAAAGCTAAACTAAAATATATGGCGTGGTTAATTGTCATAGCTCAAAAATCTCTACGCTTGTAGATATTGGGTCTGGCCAACCCAATATCTGATATGCTGTATTGATTGCTAATGTGATGGGAAGAGTTAGCGTACTAAACCTAGATTTCTTACTTCCAAAATTGAGTTTTACCTATCTATGTTTTGCCTAGATTAACTTTGAATTTTTTGTGTGTGATTATTTAGGAAATATCTATATTTAACCCTCGATGTGGTCTCGTTTTGGTTTTTTATATTTATCTTTACCTTCTAATTTCGTTATCTGTGTGTACATGTAACCACTTGGGTCTTCATGCCAATGTCGGTAGAGAACATAGTATTTCGGTATTCGGTGAGTAAAGTAAAGATACTTGTTGACTTTTTATTTCTCTTTCCAAGCCTTTTTCTTTTATCATATTACACACCTGCCTACTTTCTGACTTGAGCGTCGGAGTCTTTTCTGCAGGTGGTCGGAACCTCATCAAAAGGTATCTCTAGCAACAGCAACAGAAGACGGTGATCGATTGTTTACGTAGGCAGAATTTGCAAGGTACATATTGGTCTTATGCGAAGATGATGATATTGAATTATAGTTGTATTTTCCATATGATGATTTGAATTAGATGTGTGTTACATTTTTTGTATCATAGCCTACTAAACCTAAACTGAAATGTATGGAGTGGTTAACTCTCATAGCTAAAAAATGTGTACGATTTTAGATGTTGGGTCTGACCAACCCAATATCTGATATGCTGTATTGATTAGATTTCTAACATCCAAACTTGAGTTTTATCTTTTTATGTTTTGTTTGGATTAACTTTGAATTTTTTTGTGTGATTACTTAGGGAATATCTATGTTTAACTGTCGATGTAGTCATGTTTTGGTTTTTTATATTCATCTTTACCTTCTAATTTCGTTATGTTTTTGTACATGCAACCTCTTGAGCCTTGATGCCAATGTCGATAGAGAACATAGTATTTCGGTATTTGGCGAGTAAGGAAAAGATACTTGTTGACTTTTTATTTCTCTTTCCAAGCCTTTTGCTTTGATCAAATTGCAGACCTGCCTACTTTCTGATTTGAGCGTCAGAGTCTTTTTTGCAGGCGGTCGGAACCTCATCAAACGGTATCTCTCACAACAGCAACAGAAGACGGTGTTCGACTGTTTACGTAGGCACAATTTGAAAGGTATATATTTGTCTTATTCGAAGATGATGATATATAATTATAGTGTATTTCATATGATGATATTGAATTAGAGGTGTGTTACATTTTTTGTATCATAGCCTATCAAACCTAAACTGAAATGTATGGCGTGGTTAACTGTCATAGCTGAAAAATGTGTACGCGTTTAGATATTGGGTCTGGCCAACCCAATATCTGATATGTTGTATTGATTAGTAATGTTATGCGAAGAGTTATTATACTAAACCTAGATGTCTTACTTCCAAATTTAAGTTTTATCTATTTATGCTTTGCCTGAATTAACTTTGAATTTTGTGTGTGATTATTTACGGAATATCTATATTTAACCGTCGATGTGGTTATGTTTTGGTTTTTTATATTTATCTTTATCTTCTAATTTCGTTATGTTTGTGTACATGCAACCACTTAAGCCTTGATGCGAATATCGCTAGAGAACATAGTATTACGGTATTCGGTGAGCAAGGTAAAGATACTTGTTGAATTTTTATTTCTCTTTCCAAGCATTTTTCTTTTATCATATTACATACCTACCTACTTTCTGACTTGAGCGTTGGAGTCTTTTCTGCAAGCGGTCGGAACCTCATCAAACTGTATCGCTAGCAACAGCAACAGAAGGCGGTGTTCAACTGTTTACGTAGGCACAATTTACAAGGTATATATTTGTCTTATGCGAAGATGATGATATATAATTATCGTTGCATATTCCATATGATCATATTGAATTAGATGTGTGTTACATTTTTTGTATCATAACTTACTAAACCTAAACTGAAATGTATGGTGTGGTTAACTGTCATAGCTGAAAAATCTGTACGCTTTTAGATATTGGGTCTGGGCAACCTAATATCTGATATGCTGTATTGATTACTAATGTTATGGGAAGAGTTATTCTACTAAACCTAGATGTCTTACCTACAAAATTGAGTTTTATCTGTATATGTTTTGTCTGGATTAACTTTGAATTTTGTGTGTGTGATTATTTAGGAAATATCTATATTTAACCGTCGATGTGCTGTATTGATTAGTAATGTTATGGGAAAAGTTATTCTGCTAAACCTAGATGTCTTACCTCCAAAATTGAGTTTTATCTGTTTATCTTTTGTGTGGATTAACTTTGAATTTGTGTGTGATTATTTAGGAAATATCTGTATTTAACCGTCGATGTGGTCACGTTTGGGTTTTTTATATTTATCTTTACCTTCTAATTTCGTTATGTTTGTGTACATGCAACTACTTGGGCCTTCATGCTAATGTCGGTAGAGAACATAGTGTTTCGGTATTCGGCGAGGAAGATAAAGATACTTGTTGACTTTTTATTTCCTTTTCCAAGCCTTTTTCTTTTATCATACTACAGACCTGACTAATTTCTGACTTGAGCGTCGGAGTCTTTTCTACAGGTGGTCAGAACCTCATTAAACGTTATCTCTAGCAACAGCAACAAAAGACGGTGTTCGACTGTTTATGTAGGCACAATTTGCAAGGTATATATTTGTTTTATGCGAAGATGATGATATATAGTTATAGTTGTGTATTTCATATGATGATATTGAATTAGACGTGGGTTACAGTTTTTTGTATCATAGCCTACTAAACCTAAACTGAAATGCATGGTTTGGTTAATTGTCATGGCTGAAAAATCTGTACGCTTTTAGATATTGGGTCTGGCCAACCCAATATCTGATATGCTGTATTAATTAGTAATGTTATGGGAAAAGTTATTCTACCAAACCTAGATGTCTTACCTCCAAAATTGAGTTTTTATCTGTTCATGTTTTGTCTGGATTAACTTTGAATTTTTTGTTTGTGATTATTTAGGAAATATCTATATTTAACTGTCGATGTGGTCATGTTTGGGTTTTTTATATTTATCTTTACCTTCTAATTTCGTTATGTTTGTGTACGTGCAACCACTTGGACTTTCATGCCAATGTCGGTAAGAACATAGTATTTCGGTATTTGGCGAGTTAGGTCAAGATACTTTTTGACGTTTTATTTCTCTTTCCAAGCCTTTTTCTTTTATCATATTATAGACCTGAATAGTTTCTGACTTGAGCGTCGGAGTCTTTTCTGCAGGTGGTCAGAATCTCATCAAACGTTATCTCTACCAACAGCAACAGAAGACGGTGTTCAACTGTTCATGTAGGCACAATTTTACGTAGGTTTTAGATTTGGGGTAGAGGATCAAAGCAAGTATATGCCCCAAGCATAAAGTATAGCATAAACACTATATTGCATTAAGATGTCACAAATGACACTTAGAAAAACAAGAGAAACTTAATTATACATAGAATTGGAGAGAAATACAAGGATTTTATAGAGATAGTAATGGATAAGGTCTATCAATATCTATGTTTAAAAATACATCCATATTTGGTCTCATATGTGCGTCAGTATCAACTTTGATTATATTATTACTTACACATTAACTAAAATATAAAATAATTTTTGAATAAAAGATTGTGGTGTAGAAACTTCCTAACCAATGATGCATCCTTGTTGTCTTAAATTCCATAAAGCACCTATTTTGTAAAAGTTTTTTAGGGAGTAATTGATTTTATGCGTGGCCATGGAGTTGGAGATACAATTTGAAGTATATAAAATCAATGAGGACCTTGCTTTCTCCACTTTCATTTGTAACTATAGGAAAATAAAAAATTTAAAATTAGTAAAAAAATATAGGGATTCATTCAAATAATATATATATATATATATATAAACGAGAAAAGATGATGGTTAACACCTTAAAACATACAATATTACATTTTTATTTTGTTTTAACTTTTCCTCCTAATTAGGGGAATACTACAACAAATACAAATTTTACACTTTAAATTCACCAGAAAATATGTCATTTCCAATGGCTAATGCATTTTTACAGGCTTGAGCATTATCATCAGCATTGTTTGATTCATAACAACCATATTTGGACAACATTTCAACTCAATCAAGACAACTGTAAATGATGCAACCACTTTAGTATAACAAAAGTTTGCGCAGTCTGCAATGGTCGAAGAATTTTTTCTTTCTACCAATATTCCATCAATAAAGTATTTCCCTTTTAGTCTCCTATCCATGGCTAACTCTAAAACCCCATTTGAAAATTCAACAATATTTTTTGCACCGAGGGGTTCTCCTTGATTTTGATGTAAGAATGTTTGTGCAATAGACACTATCCTTTTATACGGTAAATTCCTTGTAAATTTTTTCAATCAAATTAGAACCAAATCCATCTCCACGATAACTATGAACTCTAGCATTTATGCTCAAATGAGACTGAGAAATATGGATTAAGAAAAAGGTGAGCAATAGGTAAGATAGTGTTGAATAATTCATTTTATGGTGGGGTAGTTTAACAAGGACACTTGGTTGCTACATACCAAAAGTCATGATTTGTCAGCGTGTTAGCGTTTAGAATTTAAATTTATATATGCTATTTTCCTACCTATTTAAATGTTTCAGAGATTTAAAATCTTAATTAATATAGAAACATATCATGGTTAATAATTAAATTTATTTGAAAATTGAATTCTATGATATATGTAATTAATAATCATAAATTATATTTATTAAATATAATTAATACATTATATTTCATTAATATCATATTTATTATATGATAAAGTTTATTATTTATTATATTTAATTAAAATAAATATCTCCAATAAATGTTCATACATACAATATTTTTTAAGTAACAAGTCAAAATGATTTTAAAATATTTTTTAGTCAAACTCTATTACATAATCATATAGCATATTTTAAATTGTATCTAGAATTAATTATTTTATTGTTCCATTTTTTATTTTTTATAGTGTATTATTATTACTTGAGTGTAAATTAAATGTCTAATCCTAAAATTTGGAACCTTAATATCTAGAGATTTTACTATATAGGAATGATGGGATTGACGATTCACCCTTCATCATCTTCAACTTCTAGAATGCATTTCTAGAGGCTTGTAGACCTCTTCCTTTTTGTCAGAGAGATTCTCTCATAAAATGCAAAGAAGACACAAGAGAGTTTTTATGATGATAACTTTTAATCTTTTGCATTACCTATGATAGATTTTATTGTTTTTAAAAGTAACTATTAAATTTTATGTAAATTCTCTTTTATTATGTAATTGCTTTTATTTTATAACTTCTCTTTTCTTTTTTTTCAATTTTTATGTTTTTTTTATTTAATAATATAAAGAGAAACACAACCTCTTCCAATAGTAAAATAATATGGATAGATGGATTATAGATAGCTTTTTTTAATGAATGAATAAAAATCTAAGTATTGATAAAAAATAAAAATAATAAAGAATATTTGTATGTATATTGATAATTTTTATTTAATTTTTAACCGCGACTATTGATTTAAAGTATTTTTTCATTATAAAGAATTTTAGTAATGTTTCATAGTTACTACTTATATTATAATTATTCACCAAAAAAAAAAACTTATTATTATAATTACAAATTTTTTATTTAATCATTAAAATTTAGTCCTTCATTATATTTAATTTTATTCAATGGCTAATAAAAAATTCAAATTTTAATTCATGGCTATAATAGTTTAATAATTGTCTTTTCTTTTTCTATTTTGGAGTGCGTTAGATTGGAAACATCGATCAAAATTTGAAATCCATAATAATTTATTATATTTTATCAAATAGAATATTAATAAATATTTAAATAATACATATTAATTAAATTTATTACACAAATCTAAAATATTTTTAGATAATATATTAATTAATATAAGTATATTTACAATAAATTTATAACTATCAAATGGATAAAAAATAAAAAAATTTGATGTAATAGAAGTTATCAATTTTTTTTTAAATAAATTTATAATTTTCACCTATAAAATTTATTTAGTGAAAAAATAATTAATAAATTTTAATATAAAATATATTTTAAGCATTAAATTTAAAATTTAATTAATTAGTTAAAATTTATTGGAAAAATTATTTAGGTCATGTAATTTTTAAAAAAAGGGTCAACCTAATTCCCTAAAAAAATAAAAATAAAGTTTAAAAAAATTGTAATACTTTAATGCTTTTTCAAATAATTTGAAAATTTATTGCAATAACTCTTTTATTAAAAGTTCAAATCAGTCACTACTTTAATATTTTTAATTTTATACTATAGCGCTCTTTTAAAATGAGTATTAATATATAAATTTATAATTTTTTTATTCTCGTGATAGGATTTGAAGAGTATAAGGAAGTTTATTTAAGATTCAAATATTCAAATAATCATTTACTTAAAGATAAGATTATGTTGTTAAAAAAATATTTTTTAAAAGATAAAATTATCAACATTTTCTTGAATTACAAGATCAATATAATATTTTTTTTAAAATATAAATAAGATAAAATAAAGAAAGATTTGATATCATTTTGAATAAGAAGATTAAGATAATATTTTTCTTAAAATAAAAATAGTATAAAATAAATAAAGATTTAATATTATTTTGAATTTGAACTCTAAAACTAATCTACTAATCTTCTGTCAAAAGAAATGATAGAGAGAGAAATAAATTTTAATAAAAATAAAGATTAGTTGTCTGTTCAAGGGTAGAAAGAGAATAGAAAGGCAAAAGAAAACAACAAATTAAAGTTGCCCTCGCTTCAAGTGAGTAAAACTTCTTTTAAAATTAGAGTTGTGATTAACTGTCAGTTTAGAACTCTTTTATACTATAAGTGTATAGGTGTTAAACTCATAAAAGAATCACTCCTACAATACTCCATAAAAGCAAAGATAGGATTAAAATTTTATTAATAGAAAGAAAAAAAAGATTTAGTGAAATAAATCCATACAAAATAAATTAATATATAAATAGCATAATCTAAATTCATGTATAAAATACAAATCTGATAAGAATAAAAGAAAATCTAACTAAAAACATAAATAAAATAAGAAAAAATAGAAAGAAATGTGAGCAGCTAGATAAAAAATTTATTTTTTTAAATCACATCATCCAAAATTATTTCCTTCTATACAAAGTTGAAACCATATTATAAAAGAAAAGATAGAAAATATAAAAAATTTCAACCAACATAATTTTGTATTAAGAAGGAAAATAGCACATAAACCAAAAGTCACTATATAATTATTATTTATTTTATATTATGTTTCAATATATACTCATGAATCAAAATTGAAGATTTATACATTAACCCTCATTTTAAAAGTGTGTTAAAGTGGAGAGGTGGGGGACGAAAAAATGGCGAATTTGAATTCCTCTACTAAAAAAAACTAACATATAAAACACTAACATTTAACCTATAAAAACACTTATATTAAAAGAACACTATAGTGTAAAATTAAAAAAAAAATAAAGGTGTGACTAATTAGAACTTTTAGCGAAAGAGTTATGTTAATAAATTTTCAAATTAATAAAAAAATCATAATAATATTACAATTTTTTTTAAACTTTATTTTTCTTTTTTTTTATAGAATTAGATATTGACGTATTTTTTAAGAATTACATTAACCTAAACCACTTGTTCAATAAATTTTAACTAATTAATTAAGTTTTATATTAAATGATAAAAATATATTTTATATTACAATTTATTAATTATTTTTTCACTAAATAAATTTTATAGGTGAAAATTATAAATTTATTTTAAAACAAAAATCCTAATTTCTATTACATCAAATTGTTAGATTTTTTATCCATTTGATAGTTATTAATTTATTGTAAACATAATTATATTAATTGATATAATATCTAAAAGTATTTTAGATTTTTGTAATAAATAGAATTAATATGTACCATTTAAATTTTCATTAATATTTTATTTGATCAAATATAATGTATTATTATGGATTTCAAATTTTAATCGATGTTTCCAATCACAAGAACCCAAAAATAGAAAAAGAAAAGACAATTGTTAAAACTATTATAGTCATGGATCAAAATTTTAATTTTTTGTTAGTCATTGTCGACGTGTAGGCCAAAGATATTTTGAAAAAATCATAGGAGTCACCACCAATGTTTATTAAGGGAAACATTAGAAAAACCTTTAAAAATAAAAAAATGGTTTGTGAAACCAAATTTTGAGTTTGGAAGTTGATTATGTGCAGGGAATATATTAACACCCTACGAATTAACACCCTACGAGTTCGTCATAAAGACGGTTACGTCTGATTAACTAAGCAAATTATTTTCTTTTAAAACATTCGTCTTAAAGTAAAAAAATTTATTGCGATTATTATTATAACTATCGTATTATTATTTATTAATGTACCTAACCAAGAAAGAGAGTTGATACTATTGTTTTAGTTATTTGGCATGACAGGGATGGTCTCCTACTCGTACATATTTTCAAGTATAATGAAAAATTAGAGTTTACGTGGTTCTTAGTAAAAAATGTTTGTGTGTTAATATTTTTCAACTTGAGTTTTGGTTTCGAGATTTAGGATTTTTGAACTGTCATAGTTCATACATCCTAAAATTTAGAATTGACAGGGATGTACACTTAAGTAAATCTACTATAATATTTTCTTTTTAGATTATTTTTATTTTTTGAAAATAATTTTGACTGGTGATTTATTTTTTAGAAACGATGTTCTAAGACAAAAAAGTTGTCACGATGTATGCTTTAAAACCTCGGGATTAAAGATATGTCATATCTAATCAACCCTTTTATCTATAAAAAGAGTATTACATTCAGATAGAAAATGACATATTTGATGGGTGTATAGTTTTTTTAACGAACAAAAGATAAATAGAAATTTAAAATCACCACTTGATGTTTTAAGATGATGAAACAAAATAACAATGATTAGACTAAAAGATAGTTTTAGACTCATAGAGAGTGTGGCGTAATTAGTGTTGAGATAAGTTTATGCACTCCCTTGATCTTTTCAACCAATGTTCCTTCCTCTAAGAAAATAGAGGATGAAGAGGCTAGAAATGGGGGAGGGTTGACGCCACTTTCTAAGAGAAAGATGAGTCAAAAATTTTATGTTGTTTGCCACAAGGGAAAGGTCCCTTGATAAAAGCTTTAAGGAAGAGAATACTCAAGAGAGAGGTTTCTCAAAAATGATATTCAAGAATAAAAACTCAAAGGAATCTTACTTCATTCAATCAAGTGTAATTTGTACAAAGGAGACTAAGTGTATTTATAGCCCAAAGAGAGAGCAAGACACTCAAAACTAGGCAATGTGGGACTTGGGCCTAATTAGGATTAGGAGCACTAATCCCTCTTAGGTCCACTAAAAGTGGCGCTTAGCCTTAAGCTAGGAAATGGCATGGCCTAATCAAGGGGTGTGGAAAGAGATCCACACTCCTTTGGGTTATTAGGACCTTTACTCTCCTCACTTCCCTTCCTAAGCTAATTACACCCTAAACTCTAGAAACTAGCATAAATGGCCGAAATACATGGCATATAACGGAATTAAAAGCTAATTAATATTTATAAGAGGAAAATTAAGGACTATGGCCTAAAATATTTATCTCCATCATGAGTTGGGGTCTTGGTGAGTCTTTCTGGGCTAAGTCCTCTTCAATCCTCCTAGTCATTGCTCTAGTAAGAGAGCCTTTGGTTGGTAGAGAGTGTGGCGTAATTAGTGTTGAGATAAGTGTTTCAGTAAAAGGTTCCAAGATAGACACTATTGAAAGCTCCAAGGATGAATCCAAGAAAATTTCTTCTAAAGGTCCCAAAAACCTCTAAAATACTTTCCCAAAACTCCTCAGGAAAACCCAAGAATTGCTTAAGAAAAGTTTCCCAAAACTCTTCCCAACTTCTCTCAAAACTCCTTTTGAATCTCTCCCTCAAAACCTCTCCCAAAAGCTCTTAGAAACTCTTTCTTAAGAGCTCTACCAAGCTATCATGAATAGCCCTTGCAAGAGTCTTTCAATCCTTTCCCAAAATCTTGAAAGAGCCCTCAAGAGTTTTAAAAAAACCTCCTCCAAAAAATGAATTGTGCTCCTATTTATAGCCTTCGCGCAGGAAAATCCGTTAAGGGAAATTAAATCCGCTAAGTGAATTTTTCAATTACACTAAGTGAAAATAAATTCACTAAGTGAATTTCTAGTTATTTTTAGGAGCTTCACTTAGTAGAATTTTTTTCGTTGAGCAACCTTTAAGACGTAATTTTTTTGTGGCTTAGCGAATTTTGACCAAAATTAGTTTCCCTTTTTGTTCCAATGGCATCATTGAGCAACCTTTAAGAACTAACTCAATCTTACAAAATCGACTTGTAAAATGTATTAAAAGTTATTACACATATATTAAAAATACAAATTTAGTTTATATATAATGTATCATAAACTAAATATTTGTAAAATAAATACATGTTTAAAAACTTTAATCTATGTGTAAATATTTAGTTTCTACATTTTATTCAAAATAACCTTATTCATTATTTACAATTTTCTATACTTTTTTAACTAAATTTATATTCTAATGAAATACATTTTACAATATTTTTACTGAGAGAAAGCATAATGTTCTATTATTAGTTATTTGTAAAATTCAAAGTTATCAATACTATATTAAAAAAAGTTTTAACTACTCCACTGCATATTAGGGTAAAATTGAAAAATAGCACAATTACATATTTAGAATTCTTAAAAACAATCAATTTTTTGAAGAAAAATAAAAAAAGCTAAAACAGCAAAAGTTATAAAATCAAGAGTATTTACTTTCTTAATTAGCATTCTTATAAGAGCTGGTTATAAAAGAAACACCAATTCACATTTTCCTTTAAAAAAATGAATAATTCTATTTAATATGAATAGTGAAAGTACAAAATACACAAAACATGTAAGTGTTTAGGGTTTAGGGATTAAAGTTTAAAAAACCTGTAAGTGTCATTATATTTTTTAATTAAAATTTTAAAAAACATATGTTAACGGAATAAACAATGCTATTTCTTTTTAAAGATGAGAACAAATATATTACGAAAAATAATAAGCACGAACGGGTGTAAACGTTACTTCAAATATTTTTAACAGATAAAATAAAAAATAGATGTTGGTAATAATGATGGAAGGTAAAGTCCACATCGTAACAAGGTGAGCAAACTCTAACTCAACCTAATGTAATAAATTCGTGAAAAAAAAAATGTTATTCGGTCGGTTTTAGTTAGGTTGATGGGTAAAAATCGTTTACCGTATGGTTACAAACAGGTTACGACTAGCGGGTGCAAGTTTGACTTTTAATACCTATCGATATCCAACTCAATCTGCCTATAATATATATATATATATATATATATCATTTTTAGTTTTAAAATTAATAATAATTCTCTTGATTTTTATTTTCTTAAATAATTAATATAATTCATACTAATTATACTCATAAAAAACACATATCTAATATATTATTTTTGTAATTATTTTTCAAACTAATCATAGAAACATTAATTGTTTAACATTCATCTTCTTTAATCGAAAAAAATAATATATATATATATATATATTATAAATGTACTTTTTTACTCTAATTTTTTTTAAGATTATGACATCATTTTTTTATTTTTTAATTCTAATTTTGGTTTAAAAATTTATAATTTTTGGAAAAAAAAAGGTGATAAATCAAAGTGCAAAACTATGTGAACCTAACCGACTCAACCCACAATTTGTTAACTTGCAAAATCAAATGATAAAAAACGGATGAACAAATTAAAAGGATAGATTGATTCATGTTAAGTCAAATTGTCCAAAA
This sequence comes from Psophocarpus tetragonolobus, assembly GCA_037954015.1. NCBI lineage: Eukaryota > Viridiplantae > Streptophyta > Magnoliopsida > Fabales > Fabaceae > Psophocarpus > Psophocarpus tetragonolobus. The sequence continues at coordinate 47,250,096 of CM075692.1, read as the reverse complement.
TTCGATCGACCGACTCATTGTCCAACCATACACCGTAACATGCAAGTCTGTTTCCACAATTACTACGTGTCTATGCTCTTATTAATTACTTGTCATTGTCATTCTTTAAGTGCAAATTCTTCACCTTATAAGTTGTAGGGTGGCTTAGGTATGATAGGGTATCAAATATCCTAATCACGTTTGTGACTCTAAAATAAATATAAGTTATAAGATATTTATTGGTAAAATTAATTAATTTATTAATTTTATATATTGTTAGAATATTATTTTTATTTAATTTAACATAACAAAAACATTAAGGTTACTTAATATAAGATTAATTAATAATAAAATATTTATCTTTTATTAATGATATTATTATTAGTAAATAAATAGATACTAATATTTTAATAGTAAAAAATATTTAACTACATGTGTTATTTTTTATTTGATGATTATTATTATGAAGCCATATTTCTTCTTGTAATAAGTACACTAAACTTTAAATAGAAATTAAGAACTTTGATTATTTTTATTTATTGATAACCGACTCTATTAGTTAGTACAAAACAAAGGATATTACACATTGCTTTAGACAAGAGACGAGTGCGAAGCACAGGTATGTAGTTTTTCCCATGGTTGGGCAGAAGGAAATGATGGTTTAAGGTATGGTAATTAAATTTTGCACACATTAAACTTGCAACTTCTAAAATTTTTCAGTAGTAGCAGAAAGAAAATACATGGAATATCTCACACTCTCATTTAGAAAGGAAAATTTTCCATTAAAGGTGACAAATGAGGGAGTTTTTTTATATATACTAAAAGAAAACCAAATGTATCAAAATTATATTATTTACCTAACCCAGGTACACCCTTACTTGAAGAAACATCAAGTGGATAACCGTTATCTTATTTTGGAAATAGAAAAATATTTATGTAATTTTATAAATATTAAATAAAAATTCATGTAATAAAAATAACATATATAAAATAAAACAATAACAAATCATTGATTAATTTATTATTAATTAATCAAAATTTATTTTGCTGAATAAAAAATATAATTCATTTTCCTGCACTGACTTTGTAGGTTTTTTTTTCTTAAATTTGCTATAAATGGTTGAGATTGTTTCTGTTTTGTATTTTCAAAGGTATCTAATTTGGTAAATGACCATCTTTATCCAAGTTATCAATGTTTTTCAGGAGAATATTAGGCGTTATGTTTGCATAATATACTATCTTTCAATATGTAATCAACGTGTTCTTTCTCTCAAATCTTTAAAGCTTTCTGACTCATCCATGGAACTCTATCATAGCAAAAAATATGGGCTATGACTCAGGGCTATTGGGGCAGCTGCAAAGTGTAATTTAACATTTGGATGGAGTTAAGAATGCAGTATGGACTTGGTAAGTAATCTTGATTTTATCACTGTGACATATTTTATGTTAAGAAAAAGAATCAAATTTTATTTTAATAATTTTCTTCTCAAATAGAAATATATACTTTGTAGTGGACAAGAATAAAAAAGAGAATAAAAAATACAACAGATGTGTACCATGGAAGATACATGGAGTGAGAAAAATAGAGAGATTTATCATCTAAAACTGCATAAATTTTACAGTTGTTGTGTTTGTTGCTCGTACCTTAGGTAAATTAAATGTATAGATAAAAGATTGCTTTTCTTGAACTAGACTTACAACGTTGTTGTTATATTGATCTATTTCCGTTAAAATTATCACGATATTGCTCTGATATTTACTGTTGAGAGTGTATAAATGTATGTTTTTCATCATTTAATAGCTTTGTTTATCGATCTTCTCTTCTCTTCTTCTCATTCTCCACCGACTCTCTCTTCTTTGCAATCCTATCTCTCTCCTCCATTCACGATTTTCCCCACGCGATAAGGTATGCTTCCTTCTCCTTGACATGCATTGCTTCTACTCACCGCACCGAGATTTCATGGTTTTTTTGCGCTGTGAAATAGATATGTTCGGTGTCTGAGTTTTCGTTACGGCGATGGCATCCAAAGGTCCCGGATCTAAGATTGATCACAAGACCAGAGCTAAATGGCAAAAGGTTAGTTCGTTTTTCGTATTTTCCATAATTGTTTCACTTTTTTTATTTTATTATGGTGTTGAATGAAACTGTAGTTATTGGTTAAGAAATTAAAACTGATTTATCAGCAAATTGAGATTCTACTTAGTGCATGTCTCTTGAATGCAAAATTGCCACCTGCATATTTTAATTTTCATTATTTTTTTCTTGGTTAATTTCCTTCCTGAATGAAGCTATTATTTGTAGTTAATGAGTGGTTAAGATTCATTTCTATGCCAGGTTTTGTTTCTCTTCAATGTACTATATTTTCAATTTCTGATATAATAATACACCCATAAATTAGTAACAACTATTTAACATGTAAATCAAATCCCAAGACAATATTCACAATTCAGTCAAGAAAAATATCTTGGTTGGTAGCTTAGTCTTGTACAGTAGAGAGAAAGAGATGGAACGAGAGACATAGTTACAGCTCAGTCTGCTCGGCTGTTGTTACAATTTACAAATGTGTTTGGATAGAGACAAAACAAACCTTAGAAATAAAACAACTTATAAGCCTTCAATGAACTCCAGCAACAGGTGAAGCAAAGGATAGATAAAAACAGTGTGAAAATGTCACAGAGAAGTGTCCTAATTTGATATTCTCTTTTTTGTTCTAGTTCGCAACCTAAAACGACTAAAGAAGGTGTTGTTTCATATAAAATTTGTTGTCACAACTTGACTTGTCTACTTGGCACGGAACTCATGAGTTTAACTGAGTATGTTCAAGTCTAAGCTAGCTTTCCTGGGTCACTAGAATAAGAGGTAGATGAGCCAATATAGGAAGGACCGCAGCGCAAACAACATATGCTCATAACTGAACAAAATCCTGAAAGGCTCATGTTTAACTGCTATACAACTTGCTCCCAAGTTAACATGTTTCATTTAAAATTTTTCATCATAATTGAACTCATCAACTCAGGAGTTAACTTGCGAGTTTAGATGAGTTTTTCATAGTCTCTGAGCAAATTTGCCCAATTATACTGCAAAATCGAGTTTGCTGTCGAGCTAACTTGAAACATAATTTTGAACTTGTAAACTTGGGTGATTTTATGAGTCAACTTGTGAGTTTAATAATCGTGTCCATGCTGTTACTTGATGTGCCTCCTACACATTCTTGCTAGGGTTAAGAAATTAATACTGATTTATTGAATAAATTGAAATTCTATTATCTGAAATGAAAACTTGTCACCTGTATATTCTAAGAGTTTTGAAATCAATAAACTAACATACCTTGATGCTAAAAGGCTATTGATTGTGAGAAGGTATAGAGGAGGATCATTGTACACATGCAAGCTTGCTCTTGCTTATGAAAAGAGGTTGTTTTGGGATTAGATCTCATGACCAACACTGTCACACCCTTTTTTTTTATAGACAAATGTTAGTTATTAATATGTTAATTATTTTAGTGAAGGGATTCGAACTCACAACCTCTCATTCTCCCTTTCTTCTAACATGTGGACTTTATCACTAACCAACCTTGTAACCCTTAACACAGCCTCTTCCTTGATATGCGAAGGTATTGTTTTTGGATTTGAACTCACGACCAGCTAGTAACCAAGAGGCAACTTTCAAGATAATGTGTGATGAAATTAATTATAACATGAGCCTTTCAGGATTTTGTTTAGTTATGAGCATATGTTCTTTGCATCCCAGTCCTTCCTATATTAGCTCGTCTACCTCTTATTCTAAGGAATTTGAGTTTTCATGTTAATTTGTAACAAAAGGTGCAAATAGTTCATGTATCAATTGTCTAACTTGTCTTGTTATTATTGGTAATGTTGGGTACGAACTACATGGATTAGTCTTTATCGGTGAGAATTAAGATCTACCTACAATAAAGTTTTCATTAAAACCATTTAGAGAAAAATCTTTCTTTAATGATTTGTCCTATACCCCTTTCATTATTACTAATGGAGTAAAGCCAAAACTTTGCCATAAAAACATTCCATTGCGTCTTATGCAACCACCATGGTAGGCATCCCTTCACAAATTGTCTGTGGCAGTTGGCAAAAAACTGTCATTCCATGGCTGTCAGGGTGTTATCGATGGCAAACCATAATGGTTTACCAAAAAAGTACCATATGGTGACAACACTGTGGGAAATGGTGGACACCATGGCAGACAAAAAAACATTGTAAATAGACACCAATAAGACACCTAAAAAACTAAAAAAACAGAACATAAAACATTGAACATAATTAAGAAACAATAAAGTCAACATATATAAATAGCAAACAATACATATAAAACATAATTTTCTTCATAGAATTAACTAATATGCCGAATGTAAACTACTTCCAAAGCAAAAACAAGTAATAATTAATTTTCAGAATTTAAAAAATAATTTTTAGAATATAAAAAATAATATGTAAAATGTAAACCAATGTCAACGCAAAAACAAGTAACACTTAATTTTTAGAAACTAATCATTATTTTCCTAAAGCAAAACCAATTAAAAAAAAGCAAAAGTTGTAGTAGCTTGCCAGAATCTATCACCGGAATTCATCATTAGAGTCGCCTGAGAGGGTCACGTGAGACACTAGAGTTAAACAGTCCTCATTGACTGTGCCAAAACAATCTTGCAAGTTGCTTTTGTGCAATGAGGGAGTCATATGCAGAGAAGCGAGAGCGAAACACAGTAAAAAAGGCAAAAGAAAAGATAGGCAACTGGTCACCAGAAGGTAGCTCACTGGAAGCTTTGCATTGTTGGAGATGATTGCTGGTGGCAAGTGTTCCAGACACCAAGTAGGTTACGATTTGAAGAGGTTGCACGTTCACCAATAAGAGAGGGAAGAGACAAGAGTCGCAAAGAGGCTCTTGAGTTTTGTCTTATGTTAAAACCTTTAAAACATCACTGGGTTAGGGTTTCGCTGGAGGCCCAAACCTTTTTTCCCCCAAAAAATGCTCCATTTCTGCCTAGAGTGCCATGAGCACCATGGCCATTATAGCTGCCATGGGCTTCCATCTTGAACCTGCAACACCACTGCCATTTTATGGTGATTTTTGAAAAAAAATTATGCATTCCACCATTACTACAATTTGATAACACTGAGTTGTTATTTAATAATACTGGCCCCTTTTAATTGGACTATCTTCCGTATGATTCACTTTTATCATTGGATTCTATATCAATCTTCTTACATACATGTCAAAATAACCTTAGCAAAGTGTGTCATCTTTTCTTCAATTGGTATTACAAAACTTGTTTTGGACATTAACTTTTTTTCTTTTCTGTATGCCCACTTGTACACCTCAAATTCTTATTTCTTGTTTTATTTTTTTAACACTGTTTTTCAACACTCATTATCCTATAGCATTATTGGTTTTATTGTGTTGGAAATGATAATAGTTAATGCACTTAAAAATAGCATGTATAAAGTATCACATTCACATTATAACATGCATTCAGTGTTCATTAGTGTCTAGGAAGTTGCACTTAATAGTTGCCATCCTAATTATAAGCAACAAATGAAATTTTTCTTTGGTCCTATTTTATAAGCAACAATCAACAATTTGTAATGCCACTTAAGGTTAAATTTTTTTATACCCTTAATTTTTTGTTAACACTATGGATTCACTCATTGAATATGAACACTGACATTAAATATAACAACCACTTAAAGTAAATGTACTTTTTGGAATAAAGTTTGAATTTATGATAGAATTAATTGAAGCTAACTAATTTAACCACTTTTCTTGGTCTTGATTATTTGTTGTATGTTGCTTAAATAAAGACTGGAGGTAGTAGTAGTAGTCTTCACTAAGTCTATTACGAGACGACGACATTTATGGATGATATATGCCAAACAAGTGCAAACTATATTCTCTAGAATAATAAAGCATTTTTATTCTTTAATTACTCTTTCTAAATTCTCCCTATCTAAATCCAACACATAGATGTTCCTATTTGATAGAATTTTAATGAGTTTAATAGACACATTCTATGTTTAGAATGATCCATGTTTTGAATAGCGGTGAGTTTTATAGTGTCGCCAAAGGCCTAATGCAACCCTCCTCCTTTACCTGAGCTTGGTACCACTATAGGGACCATGGGCACATTTAGATCATGAAATTATGGTTGAATCATTCCTTTGTTTCATAGACATACTCAAATTATCGGTGTGACATTCTCTTTAATCTTGATGTCTCCTTGTAAGAAGTTCCAACATACTTAAATTATGCAACTGATTTTCACCTCCAAAAGATTGCTAACTCGAAAAGAAAGTTAATGTACTGCTTCGGGGAGATTATAAATTTTCTCAGAAAGAGCAAGCAAATAATTTATTTTTACTATATATGTTGAATAAAATGCTTTGAAATTGAATGTCCATAAATAAATCCAATTGCTAGAGTCATGTGCACTGTTCATTACATTGATTTCTTTTCTTTCAAGTTACAACTAAAGACAAGGTGAAGAGAAATAATAAGAATTGTTTTACTATTTGATATTTCAATGACGAAGCAAATTGATTCCGTCAAAATCCAGTCCACCACTGTACAAAACAGAATGCTTTGAAATTGAATGTCAAGATCAAGAAACCAAATTGGTAAAAAAATGCACCCTCACTCACTCCATAAATTTAAAAATGTTACACGTATTTCTTTTTTTTTTCATCTGTCATCATGACAATGGATAAGATTTAAATTTCCAATTTTTCTTCCCACAAAGAAAGTCACAAAACTAGGTCTCCCTCACCGAAACTCATATATTGCTGCTCCCAGTTTGTCATTTACCTTGCTCCTATTTTCTCAAAATATCCACTCATCAAAATGTTTGGGAGTTTGGTAGTGAGCTGAGCTTTTACTATATATATGGTATATACTATGAACTTGAGCACCACTCATCAAAATGCTTATATCAAGTATTAGTCTGTTAGTGTTACTATTTTTTTTTGTTCTTATTGGGCTATAGTGGTGGTAAATTTTGGTATTTGTTTAATTTCTTTTATTTGCAGTTTGCTTTACCCATACATAGGATGATGTTGGCTCTGGTATTGATTTCATTTTGGTCTTGTCAACTGTAGGAGCATTGTTGTTATTGGTGCATTAAACAATGTTTTGTTTAGCTTTATTTTTTATTGATATTTTGCTATTATTACATATGCTGTTTTTTTAGGCTAAATTACTAGTGCCATTTTGACTTGTATATATAATGTATTGTGGCTATACTAAATTATGATTGCCATAGAGTACATACCCTTCATTAGCCATGGGCTGCTATCTAAACTGAATGTTTTTTGGTATATAAGATTAAAACAAATGATACTAAATTGTTATATTCTTTAACAGATGGTTGTGCTGCTAAAAAAGTCAACATACAGGGCCATGTTATCACCCTCAGAGGATTCAAAAGAGTTTCGTGAAGGAATTTTTTTGAGCACTAATTTTGAATTTATGTTCTTGTTCTGATATTTCTTGCATGTGTAAACAAATTCCTGGTTTGCCTACACTTTCAGATGACATTTATAGTGATAGACTTCATAAAACTTTCAAGTATGATTCCCAATCAGAAGAATGTTTACATGCATTTCTCCAGTCTCAGTTTGCGTTAGCTACTGTTGGACACTGGCTATCACTTTCAGATGACATTTATAATGATAGACTTCATAAAACTTTCAAGTATGATTCCCAATCAGAAGAATGTTTACATGCATTTCTCCAGTCTCAGTTTGCGTTAGCTACTGTTGGACACTAGCTATCACTTCTTCTCAAAGTATGTTGATTTTTGTTATTTCAAAAAGTAATTTATGCATTTCTTCTTTATTTTTTTAAATGAGTGGTTGGGTGTTAACTAGTTCTCAAATGGGCACATTCTATTATAGCAAAAGATAACTTCTTCAAGTGATCAAGACATTGATTTCTATTGAAAGAGACCTAAATGGAATTCCTCCTTTCTTCTTTCAAGTTGGTTGCCACATATTGTAATACAAATTGATAATAATACCAATGTTGCATGTATTGCAGAAGTATGTGGCCCAGACATTGGAATTTCAAGTTGATTAGAAAGCTATTTCTTCTTTCATTTAGAGGGTAAGGAAATCTAATTTAATTTCCTTTATCATTTTATTTTCATATATGTCCCCATTAAGTGTTTATTTTGATGATGAATATATGTATATATATATATATATATATATATATATATATATATATATATATATTAATTTGGCAGGTAAGACATGAAAGAAGTGTTGATTTTGTTCCTTCGTGTGTCCTCTCTTTAGTTATTTAGGGATTCGAGTTGATGATAATGTGTAATTTGAACCAAATAAAACTGTATGGTTGAAATTCAAATAATGTATACCTAATAGTTGTTATCGAGAAGAAAAACAACTAGCCAAATCACATAAGAATCCCAATACTTTAAGGTTTATCCAATTTGTAATATTAACAATGGCCAGAATAATATCTACTTTTTCTACCTCAAGAGCTACAACTTTAAAGTTAAAGAGGGAGAATAAGGCTCATGCAGTTTTAAAAACATATATAGCACATCCCAATTAGCATGAAATTCCCCCCAATATCCACTAATTACTAGGCATAAAATAGGTGCACTATTGGGGCTATTTTTTCATTATATAGGGACCATTAAAACCACAAACTCATTTGCTCCTCTTTATAGGTAAAATATTTAGTTCATATTGTTTTGTTATTGCAGAACAATATATTTTGTGATCTGTTGGTAGTGTTGATGCTTTATGAAATTATTTTGCTTTATCTAATTTTATAATCTACATAATGTATATATGATTGATCAAATTGATATCATTTTTATTTTTAAAATTGGGATAAATGTCAACTATACTATGCATTCATTATTCAATGTTTGATGAATAGATTTCATAAATCCTTTCCTTAGAGAAGTTTCTTGTGTATATAATTAAGAGTCTTGAGCTTCTACTAATTTACATATTTAAATCTTGTTAAAATCCAACTTTTTGTAATAGAATTTAATATAATAGCAAATTGGAAAAGGGGAATTTTCGTCTCTACATGTGGACTCACATCTATTGCAACAGGAGTACCAATGCAACTGACCTAACAACATCTTTTATCCTATTTCTGTAGACTGCAAAATGTTTAATGTTTTATATAATGAGTCAGTCGATTTTGTCTACTAATTATCTTCTCAAATTGAAATTTTTTTAAAATATAAAGAAAAAATGAGTTTAATCCATTTATTTCTTTTAGTGTTTTACGAAATTTAGTGTTTCATACTTTATTTTTTCTTAATCAATAAATATTTGAATCTTTTTATTTAGTTATAACAATTTATGTGAACAGTTTCAGTCACACTATGTTATGAATATTACGGGGATTCTTGCATGTTGCTTGACCCAACCTTGTCCCGTTTGATTAAGGCTAGCTCTGCTTTTTGTCAAGCAACTTCAAGTGTCAAACAAGGACACCAATCAAGTTATTTTTCATGTCTTCAATGAAAAGCCCGAGTTAAGCTCCCCAAACTAATTGGACCATGCCAAATTTCTTTTTGTTGAGTTTTTCATCTTTGTGTTTCTGCCTAGCACTTGAATAATGTGAACTAGATTCTCTTTTCTTCTTGTGGAACTTTCTCTATATTTTATTTTTAAACCCTTTTTGGCTTTTACTTATGTGAGATATTTTTTATTTTGAGATTCTTATGTGAGATAGTGATTCTAGTATTATTGTATGTTACATTGCAGTGCTCTGGCAAAGATGTTTTGGCTAGATGGTGTGATTCAGGCATCATATTTATAACTAATGGTGTGATTCAGGTTTAATTAAGTGGTTTCTGCCAGTAATTTTCTCATCTTTGTAGAACTTTTTTTCAGCTCAATGTATGTATGTAACCATAGGTGAGTTTCATAGGTGAAGGAAAAAACAAAAATGGGGGATTTAGTATGTTTAAACTTCATATGCAGAATATGTTGTAATGCATTTTTAACCACAAAATGTGACTTAAGATTACATAATGCATTATTTGTGCAGTGTATTGATTTTGTGATGTTAATTTAAGTCTTCCCATGACAAATTAATTATTGAAATATCAAAGCTAATTGTATGGTTTACAAGGAAAACCATTATTGTGTTATGTGGCTCTCAACATGAGTACATGATTACTCAATGAACAGATAACACTTCTAAAAATTTGTAGCTTTTCTTGGCTCTCTTACATATTTGTACTTTGTTAAACTTATATTCACTAACTTATGAAATTGAAGTTCTAAATTGTTTGGTGGTTTTTTCTACTTTATCACCAAGGATGAGAATTGTTTTTACATATAATTTTTTCAATAATATTTTCTTCAATTTTTCATAAAATTTAATAATAAGAAAAAAACAAAACGTATTTTATTAAAGAGTTATACAAGTGGAAAATGTTATTAGAACAGTAATATTATCTTAGTTTAACTTATTTTTATCATTTAAAAATTCTAATAGTTTAATAAATTTAATTTTATCTCACGAAATTTAATATCTTATTTTATCTTTATATTTCTTTCATTATCTTAAATATGATCATCTTATCTAAATTCTATATTATGTCTACATCTCAAATATATTGTTTATAAATATAATATACATGTGAAATATAATAAACATTTATATGAATCACAATTCAAATATAACAAATATCTTATCATATCATTGTTAAGAATCACAATTCAAATATAAAAAATATTTTCTCATATCATTATTAAGAATAATAATTCAAATATAACAAGTATAATAATGATTTCATAATAATAAATTTTTAATCTTTTAGTTTAAGTATAAATTCTATCATGTCTTCTTTATAGTTTTCTTATTTAAATTTAAAATAGGATAAAATTTTTTCTTGTCTTATCTTACTATTATTTAAAAAGTAATATTATGTTAGCTTAACTTATTTTTATCATTTAAAAATTTTACAGTTTAATATTTTAATTTTATCGAACAAAATTAATATATTATTTTATCTTTATTTTTCTTTCTTTATCTTAAATATGATCATCTCATATAAATTTTATATTATATTTACATCTCAAATATATTGTCTATAAATATAATATACATGTGGATTCCTAATCTTTTAGTTTAAATATAAATTCTATCATACTTTCTTTATAGTTTTCTTTAATAGGATAAAATCTTTCTTTATCTTATCTTATTATTATTTTTAAAATAATATTATTTTAGCTTAACTTATTTTTATTATTTAAAAATGATAACAATTTAATATTTTAATTTAACAAAATTTAATATATTATTTTATCTTTATTTTTCTTTCAATATCTTTCAATATCTATAAATATAAATACATGTGACATATAATAAATATTTATATAATTATTAAGATTCATAATTTAAATCTAATAAACATTTATATTATTATTAAAAATCATGATTCAAATATAATAAACATTAACAAAATTTAACATTAACAAAATTTAATATATTATTTTATCTTTATTTTTCTTTCAATATCTATAAATATAATATACTTGTGACATATAATAAATATTTATATTTATATCATTATTAAGATTCATAATTTAAATCTAATAAACATTTATATTATTATTAAAAAACATGATTCAAATATAATAAACATTAACAAAATTTAATATATTATTTTATCTTTATTTTTCTTTCAATATCTATAAATATAATATACATGTGACATATAATAAATATTTATATCATTATTAAGATTCATAATTTAAATCTAATAAAAAATTATATTATTATTAAAAATCATGATTCAAATATAATAAACATTAACAAAATTTAATATATTATTTTATCTTTATTTTGCTTTGAATATCTATAAATATAATATACATGACATATAATAAATATTTATATTAGCTCTGCACCCACTTTCTTCACACTTAGCCCATTCACCGAACCCGCACCGCACAGCACCGCACCTGTGTCCACCGGACCGCCTCCGCTCCGCACTTATCTCCACCGGACCGCCACCGAACTGCACTTATCTCCACCGGACCGCCACTGCGCCGCACTTATCTCCACGCCACCGCACCTCTTTCGTACGTTATCAGTTGCGGACATTTGATATATGATCCTGCGTTAGGGTTGTTAGGGTTGTGTAAGAGCGTGAGAGGAGAGTTCTTGTTGTTGTATCGATTTGTTTAGATTTCACACTCATTGCCCAACACTCTTCTCCTAGGGTTTATGTCCGAACTCAAGATTGAAGGCATCTCACGCTTCAATTCTGGTAATCCTCTCTGTCCGATTTATTTTTTCCTTTTCTAACTTTCTTCGCCTTTTCTCTGTTCAATTACTTACGAGATTCATTCATTTTAGAATATACATATTTAGGTTCTTTCATGATTCTTGGGTTATTATAATCTTTGATTCTTCTGCACACTCATTTTTGTTGGGATCAGTGTTGTATAACCGAACTGAAGATTGAAGGCATCTCACGTTTTTAATCTAGTCTGGGAGTTTTTGTTGTTGTATCGATTTGTTCAGATTTCACACTCGTTCCCCAACACTCTTCTCCTAGGAACTCAATATTGAAGGCATCTCACGTTCTGGTAATCCTCTCTGTCCAATTGTTTTTTCCTTTTCTAACTTTCTTTGCCTTTTCTCTATTCAATTACGTGCAAGATTTATTCATTTTAAAACAGGTTCTTTCATGATTCTTGGGTTATTACAACTTTTGATTGTTCTGCACACTCATTTATGGGAATTCCCTGTCTTGGTTCCCATTGATTTAATAGTAATAGGAATTTTTATTGGGATCAGTGTTGTATAACAAATAACAAATTGGATTTCAGCATGCAGTATTTTTGTTACTTTTTAAGATCATCTATTTTGCTCTATTTTTAAACTATTGTTTATAGTATTATTACCATGTCTTTTCCCTGTATACTTGTTTAATGCAATGACCACAATGTTGGCTATATGATTGCCACTTTTACTAAATTTATTTATCATTCTTTTACCCAAAATAACATCTCGTTTGCTAGTAGCTTCTCCACTGTGGTACTAGATTCATCTGTGTGTATGTTTGTTCTTGCTAGCAACAAGAGGTTCTTCAAATAGCCACTGATATGATCAAATTTGCTTTCAGTTTGGGCTGGTGTCATGACATCCAGATCTTTTCAGAACTGCCAGGTTCATAGTTCTTACTTTTCTTTTATATTTCCACCCAAAACACAAGGACAATGATAAAAATTGTTACTAAAAAACTGGAGTGGAGGAAGACAAAATAGTTTCCATTACAATATTTTAAAGTCAAAATCAATTTTCTTTCATCTTTTTTATTTGTACCTTTGGTTATACACTGTTGCATATATGCATTTTTAAGAAATTTCTTTTATATGTAATTTCAGGTTGTAAATCTTGTTGGGACTCTTTTTCCCTTGGAAAGTTTAAAGACACCATCTTAAATCTTCCAAAATATCTTTTAACGATGGTGAGCGCATCACTTTTTTTCCTTTTCAATTGTGTTCGGTATCCTTTTCTGTTTTGATCATTAAATTGGTTCAAATGATGTACGGGTGGATCATTATGAATTGAAATATATATAAATGCCTCTTGTTTTGAAGAATATTGAAAATAGAAGCTAACTATTGTGCATTATACCTTCAAGTTATGCAAAAGCATCAAAAGTATTTTGCTGAATGTAATGCTAATGGACAATTATTGCCTTATTTTGTTGTTGTAAATTCTTTTCTTTAATTAGTCTTCTAGAATAATTACATGTGTTTGGAATTTAATTTGTTAAATGGCCTGAGATATTTTTAGGTTGCAAATGAAGCCATTTATGAGACTGCAATGAGGAAAAGAAATGAAGCGGTGCCCAGGTATTCTTAACTCAACTTATTTTGTCATATATAGTTTATTGAAAGAGAAGTGCAACAATATCTAGGCTCATCTTGAGTATTTGTCTCTTTGATGAATTTTCAAACATATATTTTCTAGAAGTGTTACAATTTTTTATTTTCTAACACATATATTATATGCATCTATTAATATAAATTCCATTATTAATTACTATGAGTATGACATGCCTGAGATGTAATAAAATTGAAAAGTGGTTTGAAAAAAATTAATCTTCTTTGAAAGTTACATAAGAGATCAAATTTCTATTTTAGCTTAAAATTAAAAAGGCTTAATTCTTTGGTTTATAATATAATAGTATTGAGTAAGACAGACAATGTGCAGTTAGGTGTTTGTTTTAGTTCATATTAATAAATCAATAAACATCATGCATATTTTCTAATATCGGCCAAGTCACATCAGGCTGTGGAGTTTCTACCTTGTGTTATGTTCTCAGTTTTAACTTGATAATGCAGGAGGCTTGAATGTGGAAGGAGAAGCAGAAAGCTGGGACTTTGGAGTAGGTATGCTGCTTGAAACCATTATATTTGGGTCTTGAATAGGGATGGGACATAACTGAACCTTTGGCCTGACTTTGTAGGGCATGAGGCGGGCCTTAGTGTTAGTCTTGCAGATTGTTTGTCATATGAGACTGTTGAATTTCTTTCAATTTCCATTTAGATATGGTACTACACCTATGGATGTTCCGTTTATCCTTTGCCACTATTGTTTATGACACAATGGCTAAATTTTCATTTTATATGACCCAATACTGTCTTGTACACTTGTAAAGGAAAGGAACTTTTTTGCTAGTATAATTCCTTCAACAACATGGCAGTGGAGAGATCCAGGAAATAAACCAGTGTGATAAGTTTTACTAGTACAAGAATTGTCAATATAGGGGAGTAAAAGTTATTGGATGTTCTCTCAATTTTTCCTGAATGAATGTGGTTATCGTTTGCATAGTGAAAATATTCTTCCATGTTTTCTCTCCTTTTCTTGTTGTTGTTTTCTTTCTAAGTAGCTGTCTTTGTGTGGTTTTTTGGGATTAGATATAGAACTTATGATGTAATTTTATTACCTTCAATCATAGTTTCATTAAGGGACAGTATATTTCTTTTTTTATAAAATTATGATATTGTGATCTTTATTGTTTATTTTTAATTTAACACTAGTTAGTGAAATCAAGTCTGGGTTTTATTTTTTATGGTTACTTTGTATAAGTTAAATTCTTATAAATTATAATTCTTGTATTATTGAGGTTTTGACTTTCAGAATATTATTTTGCTAATCCGAATGCTGACCTTTAGTTATTGTTACTAAAAATTGTTTCTTAGTTCATAGATTAAAAAAAAAGCATTTTTATATACTCTGTGCTGTGAGTGTAAGTAGATGGGTGCATACATGGGTGAGGGAAATTATCCAAGGTTAGATAAATAGCAATCTAGTTTAGACGTCCATTACCATGTGCATGCTCCACTTGGTCCTAATGTCAAATGTCAAATGCCCCACATGGGCTTTTCATGTTTGCACCTGAACCAATGGTACCTATAATAATGTAAATTGTGAAATGTTGAAGTTCTGTATGTGGCATGCAGAAAATTCACTTCAAGAAGTTGTAGTAGATTTTGGATGTTATGTTTTAGTTCCTTCTTTATGACTAGGATGTGTATTGTGAAGCTGTGGCATTCTGTAATTTTTTTACTACTGTTAGTGTTGTTATTGTTGTGGTGGTGGTTGTTGAGAACATTGGTAAAATTATTGTATTTATTCTGAAGCTTGTTATGGTAGTGCACTGTGCATCACACATCCTAAAAGTTCATCAATTGCTGCTGGACATGCATGGGAAAATCTAAGCTACTGATTATATGATATGGAGTGGGTGTTAACGGAGGATGTTAACATAATGTATAGAAAATTTAAAGTGTACTACTGATGTGTAAGAATGAACAAATGAAAAGTTAATTTATCTCCTCTGAATATTTCTTTATTGTGATTTCTCAGATTCATTATCCATATTTTGATAGAAAAGAGCCCATTTTTGTCCAGTAGATGTGAATGTTGTCTGGAATAACTTTAGTTGTTATGGGCTATATATAGCTAAAGTTAATTTAAGATGTGCAATGTTCATTTTACTTGACTGAAGATATGTTAATTACACATACTTTCTGGAACAGGTGCAGAATTTTATCTCAATGCCCCACAAGAGAAATGGAAGAATTGGCACATGTATCATGACTATGTTGTCAAGGAATTGCCAAAACTTCTGACTGATAATTTTCCTCAGCTAGATACATCAAAGGTTTCTATGTTTGGTCATTATATGGGTGGGCATGGTGCTCTGACAATTTTCCTGTAAAATCAGGATAAATATAAGGTGTTGATTTTTCAACTGAATTTCTGGTTTTAATATAGTCAAAGAATTACTTTGAAAATTTTGGCAATTTCCTGAATATCATGTATAGTTTTACTAATAGCATATTTCCTAACTGAGATACTACATACTAATACATTTCTGTACTCTACTAATTGTATTGGTGTTACTATTTAAGCTTATTGTTTACGTTGAACTTTTACTATTTAATAGTTGAGAGAAATTAAAATGATTAAAATCAATTATATTTAAAATCATTTTAAAACTTCATTGTTATTAATTGATTCTGAACTATTTTTAATTATGCCATCATTACCTTGTATTCAGAGATGGAGAAAATACAGTTAGGTGCAACTCAACACTTCCAGAATATTTTTAGTGGTCATTAAAGGCTTAAGTTGCAACTGGAATGCTCAGAAAAGAGAGTTTGAGTTGTGGAGAATTGATTTGGAAAAACGTGAGGCACATAATGAAATTGAAAGAAAAAGTTAGAAGAAGAGAGTATGGAGGTGTGGTTATTTTCTTATTATTGTTGCATCTCTTTTATAGTTCCATCATGCTGTTATTGAGATTCTGTGAAATGGAAATTCCTGTGAAATGGAAATTGAATGGAAAAATATTATTTAGGGTTGACTAATTAAGATAATCAATATTTATATGTTTTGGTGATTTCAATGGAGGAGTTGGCTACCAAAGTTAATAAGTTTCCTATTTTTATGTTTCCAGTTTGATGAGCACCTTATGATTGGCAAATGTTTTCAGTTGACTTAGTGGAAAACTAAGTCCAAGAATATTGATAATATAATTCAGTTGGTTTCTATTACATTAGTATGCAATTGAAGGCTATACGCCGTCCTTGCTCTTTGAAAAATCGGCTTTTGTGTTTTTGGCAGTGTAAAGTGCAGGAAATATTTTTTTTTGTTATTATTATTATTATTATTATTTTAGGTTGTGTGGAGGAGGATTTGCTCTAGGATGCTGAATGTAGTAGTATATTCTAAATTGGATGGCAATAATGAAAATAAAATGAACTCCATTTAGTTTTCATATGTTAGAGTTTATGAGACAAATGTAGGTAAAGGTGGGGTGAAAATTAAAACCATCAGTTTAGAGTTGGATGTTTAAGAAGTTTACTTGAATCTCTATTTATACACTGTTTTTCCTTGCTTGTTAAGGATCTCATTATGGAATCTATAAACAAAATAATGGCATTCTTTTGTCTTTGAAACCTTCAACAATGACACTATTGCTAAGATTTTTTTTAGAATGTTATGTTTAGTAATGCTGATGCCTATTGTTTTTTTAGAATGTGTTGAGAAATAGCTCTCTTGAAATAGCTGTTCTGGAGCAACAGAAAGCTGGTGAAATGTTTGGAAACTAGCTGCAGATCAAAAGGTTTGTCTAGGCTGTATTTGTCCTTTTATAATGACTGAAAATGACATTGTCCATATCAAAATAGCTGGTTGTTAATGCTATTTGGCAATCTATTTATCCAGCGGAAAAAAAAAAAAACTCCATGCTAAAATAATTCAGCTTGAAAAACAACTGAATGGAAAATTAAATGTCATGATGCCCATGGAAGATGATGGAGATTTAGAAGTTCTAAATATGCTAAAAATTGGGTCTAACTCAATCTCAAAAAATGGGCTTGTAGGGTGAGGTTTACACCTCACTTATAAGCTATTGTTTGACCATATCACTAGTCGATGTGAGATCTCTAATACACTTAATTAAAAAATTTACAAGTTCAAGGACTCAAATTAAAAGAAAAAAAACTTAGGTACCTAATTACAAATTTTGGCAAAAGTTTAGGGACTTGCAAATTAATCAAACCTTTTTATTTAATGAAAGGCTTGTTAGTTGTGAGGCATGAGGTTTCTTACTAAACAACGGAAAGTAAAAATATATCAAAGAACAAAATTAGGGAAATAATATATTGAATTGTTATTCAAAAGCTTAGATGACACCCAATTATGTTAAGTTCTTTTCAGTTTCAGTTTCTTTTTTATTATCTATTGAGTGAGAATAACAGTTACCATGTTTGTTTATATTATGTAGTGAAAACTTGTCTTGCAGTCTTTGTAATACTTCTTTGGCTGTTGTCCATGTGCAAGCATGAAGCAATTTATTTCGATAGCTGTCAATATTGGTTACCCTCATTTCTTTAAAAAAAAAAAAAACTGCTGTAATTTAATGGCAAGTGGAAAGTGCACAATCTTATTCAGTTGTGATGAAAAATGTGGGAAACAATGTTTGCATTAGCTGAAAGTGTCAATTGCCAAATTCTTATTCCTAAAGGCTTGCTTGATGAGGTAAGAATTATTTGTACCTTTGGTTA
Source organism: Psophocarpus tetragonolobus (assembly GCA_037954015.1). NCBI lineage: Eukaryota > Viridiplantae > Streptophyta > Magnoliopsida > Fabales > Fabaceae > Psophocarpus > Psophocarpus tetragonolobus. Next base: position 47,231,493 of record CM075692.1, on the reverse strand, counting down.
TACATTGTTGCATATATGCATATTTAAGAATTTTCTTTTATATGTAATTTCGGGTTGTAAATCTTGTTGGGGCTCTTTTTCCCTTGCTTGGAAAGTTTAAAGACACCTTCAATCTTCCAAAATATCTTTTGACTATGGTGAGCACATCACTTTTTTTCCTTTTCAATCGTGTTGGGTATCCTTTTCTGTTTTGATCATTAAATTGGTTCAAATGATGTACTGGTTAGGTGGATCATTATGAATTGAAATATATATAAATGCCTCTTATTTTGTAGAATATTGAAAATAGAACTATTCTGCATCATACCTTCAGGTTATGCAAAAACATCAAAAGTATTTTGCTGTATGTAATGCTAATGGACAATTATTGCCTTATTTTGTTGTAATTAGTCTTCTAGAATAATTACATGTTTTGGAATTTAATTTGTTAAATGCCTTGAGATATTTTTAGGTTGCAAATGGAGCCATTTATGAGGCTGCAATGAGGAAAAGAAATGAAGTTGTGCCCGGTATTCTTAACTCAATTTATTTTGTCATACATAATTTATTGAAAGAGAAGTGCAACAATATCTAGGCTGGTCTTGGGTATTGGTGTCTTTGATGAATTATCAAACATATATTTTCTAGAAGTGCTACAATTTTTTATTTTCTAACACATATATATTATATGCATCTATTAATATAAATTCCATTATTAACTGCTGTGGGTATGGCTTGCTTGAGATGTAACAAAATCTTGCATGGTTTTTCACCTGCGCGTTTGGAAAAACTAAAAAAATTATATTATTCCAATAAAAAATTATGTGTAATCGATTATTTTATAATCAATTATAATTAGAATAATTTTTTGTTTGAGTATGTTTATTGTAAAGTGGTTTGAAAAAAATTAATGTTGTTTGAAAGTTACAAAATTCAGTTTTTGTAGAATAAAAGAGTGTGAAACAATTGAAAGAAAAATACATAAATGGAATATTACAAAAATATGTATATTATGTGTGTGTATATATAAATATGTATATTACAAAATATGTATATTATATATACATATATTTATATACTGTATATTACAAATATGTAATGTATATTATAAATATAAATATGTATATTACAAAAAAAGAAAAAGAAATATATCTTATATTGTATATTAAAAATATGTATATATAAATTGTATATTACAAAAATATGTATATTATATATTATATATATATATATATGTATAAATATGTATATTATATATATATTGATACATTGTATATTACAAATATGTATATTATAAATATAAATATATATATTACAAATATATATATATATATATATATATATATATATATATATGTATATTATATTGTATATTAAAAATATGTATATTACGAAAATATGTATATTATGTGTATATATATAAATATGTATATTATATATACATATATTTATATATTGTATATTACAAATATGTATATTATAAATATAAATATGCATATTACAAACATATATATATATATATATATATATGTATATATATTACAAAAATATGTATATTATATATATATATATATATATTTATATATTGTATATTACAAATATGTATATTATAAATATAAATATGTATATTACAAAAATATGTATATTATGTGTATATATATGTGTGTATATATATATATATATATATAACATGTATATTATATATACATATATTTATATTATAAATATAAATATGTATATTACAAACATATGTATATTGTAATAGTTCTTTGGCTGTTGTCCTGGTGCATGCAATTTATTTCGATAGCTGTTAATATTAGTTACCCTCATTTCTTGTTTAAAAAAAAAAAACCTTGTGTAATTTAATGGCAAGTGGAAAGTGCAGAATCTTATTCAGTTGTAATGAAAAATGTGGGAAACAATGTTTGCATTAGCTGAAATATGTATATTACAAACATATGTATATTGTAATAGTTGTTTGGCTGTTGTTGTCCTGGTGCATGCATGAAGCAATTTATTTCAATAGCTGTTAATATTAGTTTCCCTCATTTCTTCTTTTAAAAAAAAAAAACCTTCTGTAATTTAATGGCAAGTGGAAAGTGCAGAATCTTATTTAGTTGTAACGAAAAATGTGGGAAACAATGTTTGCATTAGCTGAAATATGTATATTACAAACATATGTATATTGTAATTGTTGTTTGGCTGTTGTCCTTTTCTATTTTGATCATTAAATTGGTTCAAATGATGTGCGGGTTAGGTGGATCATTATGAATTGAAATATATATAAATGCCTCTTATTTTGAAGAATATTGAAAATAGAAGCAAACTATTGTGCATCATACCTTCAGGTTATGCAAAAGCATCAAAAGTATTTTGCTATATGTAATGCTAATGGACAATTATTGCCTTATTTTGTTGTTGTAAGTTCTTTTCTTTAATTAGTCTTCTAGAATAATTACCTGTTTTGGAATTTAATTTGTTAAATGGCTTGAGATATTTTTTGGTTGCAAATGGAGCCATTTATGAGACTGCAACGAGGAAAAGAAATGAAGTTGTGCCCAGGTATTCTTAACTCAATTTATTTTGTCATACATAGTTTATTGAAAGAGAAGTGCAACAATATCTAGGCTGGTCTTGGGTATTGGTGTCTTTGATGAATTTTCAAAAATATATTTTTTAGAAGTGGTACAATTTTTTATTTTCTAACACATATATATTATATGCATCTATTAATATAAATTCCATTCCTTTATGTATCATCATGCATTTCCTTTAGGGTGCTATTCTTATTTGTTGCAACACTGTAAAGTCTATTAATATACATATATTTATATACTGTATATTACAAATATGTAATGTATATTATAAATATAAATATGTATATTACAAAAAAAGAAAAAGAAATATATCTTATATTGTATATTAAAAATATGTATATATAAATTGTATATTACAAAAATATGTATATTATATATTATATATATATATATATGTATAAATATGTATATTATATATATATTGATACATTGTATATTACAAATATGTATATTATAAATATAAATATATATATTACAAATATATATATATATATATATATATGTATATTATATTGTATATTAAAAATATGTATATTACGAAAATATGTATATTATGTGTATATATATAAATATGTATATTATATATACATATATTTATATATTGTATATTACAAATATGTATATTATAAATATAAATATGCATATTACAAACATATATATATATATATATATATGTATATATATTACAAAAATATGTATATTATATATATATATATATATATATTTATATATTGTATATTACAAATATGTATATTATAAATATAAATATGTATATTACAAAAATATGTATATTATGTGTATATATATGTGTGTATATATATATATATATATATAACATGTATATTATATATACATATATTTATATTATAAATATAAATATGTATATTACAAACATATGTATATTGTAATAGTTCTTTGGCTGTTGTCCTGGTGCATGCAATTTATTTCGATAGCTGTTAATATTAGTTACCCTCATTTCTTGTTTAAAAAAAAAAAACCTTGTGTAATTTAATGGCAAGTGGAAAGTGCAGAATCTTATTCAGTTGTAATGAAAAATGTGGGAAACAATGTTTGCATTAGCTGAAATATGTATATTACAAACATATGTATATTGTAATAGTTGTTTGGCTGTTGTTGTCCTGGTGCATGCATGAAGCAATTTATTTCAATAGCTGTTAATATTAGTTTCCCTCATTTCTTCTTTTAAAAAAAAAAAACCTTCTGTAATTTAATGGCAAGTGGAAAGTGCAGAATCTTATTTAGTTGTAACGAAAAATGTGGGAAACAATGTTTGCATTAGCTGAAATATGTATATTACAAACATATGTATATTGTAATTGTTGTTTGGCTGTTGTCCTTTTCTATTTTGATCATTAAATTGGTTCAAATGATGTGCGGGTTAGGTGGATCATTATGAATTGAAATATATATAAATGCCTCTTATTTTGAAGAATATTGAAAATAGAAGCAAACTATTGTGCATCATACCTTCAGGTTATGCAAAAGCATCAAAAGTATTTTGCTATATGTAATGCTAATGGACAATTATTGCCTTATTTTGTTGTTGTAAGTTCTTTTCTTTAATTAGTCTTCTAGAATAATTACCTGTTTTGGAATTTAATTTGTTAAATGGCTTGAGATATTTTTTGGTTGCAAATGGAGCCATTTATGAGACTGCAACGAGGAAAAGAAATGAAGTTGTGCCCAGGTATTCTTAACTCAATTTATTTTGTCATACATAGTTTATTGAAAGAGAAGTGCAACAATATCTAGGCTGGTCTTGGGTATTGGTGTCTTTGATGAATTTTCAAAAATATATTTTTTAGAAGTGGTACAATTTTTTATTTTCTAACACATATATATTATATGCATCTATTAATATAAATTCCATTATTAACTGCTGTGGGTATGGCTTGCTTGAGATGTAACAAAATCTTGCATGGTTTTTCACCTGCGCGTTTGGAAAAACTAAAAAAATTATATTATTCCAATAAAAAATTATGTGTAATCGATTATTTTATAATCAATTATAATTAGAATAATTTTTTGTTTGAGTATGTTTATTGTAAAGTGGTTTGAAAAAAATTAATGTTGTTTGAAAGTTACAAAATTCAGTTTTTGTAGAATAAAAGAGTGTGAAACAATTGAAAGAAAAATACATAAATGGAATATTACAAAAATATGTATATTATGTGTGTGTATATATAAATATGTATATTACAAAATATGTATATTATATATACATATATTTATATACTGTATATTACAAATATGTAATGTATATTATAAATATAAATATGTATATTACAAAAAAAAAAAAAGAAATATATCTTATATTGTATATTAAAAATATGTATATATAAATTGTATATTACAAAAATATATATATTATATATTATATATATATATATATATGTATAAATATGTATATTATATATATATTGATACATTGTATATTACAAATATGTATATTATAAATATAAATATATATATTACAAATATATATATATATATATATATATATGTATATTATATTGTATATTAAAAATATGTATATTACGAAAATATGTATATTATGTGTATATATATAAATATGTATATTATATATACATATATTTATATATTGTATATTACAAATATGTATATTATAAATATAAATATGCATATTACAAACATATATATATATATATATATGTATATATATTACAAAAATATGTATATTATATATATATATATATATATATTTATATATTGTATATTACAAATATGTATATTATAAATATAAATATGTATATTACAAAAATATGTATATTATGTGTATATATATGTGTGTATATATATATATATATATATAACATGTATATTATATATACATATATTTATATTATAAATATAAATATGTATATTACAAACATATGTATATTGTAATAGTTCTTTGGCTGTTGTCCTGGTGCATGCAATTTATTTCGATAGCTGTTAATATTAGTTACCCTCATTTCTTGTTTAAAAAAAAAAAACCTTGTGTAATTTAATGGCAAGTGGAAAGTGCAGAATCTTATTCAGTTGTAATGAAAAATGTGGGAAACAATGTTTGCATTAGCTGAAATATGTATATTACAAACATATGTATATTGTAATAGTTGTTTGGCTGTTGTTGTCCTGGTGCATGCATGAAGCAATTTATTTCAATAGCTGTTAATATTAGTTTCCCTCATTTCTTCTTTTAAAAAAAAAAAACCTTCTGTAATTTAATGGCAAGTGGAAAGTGCAGAATCTTATTTAGTTGTAACGAAAAATGTGGGAAACAATGTTTGCATTAGCTGAAATATGTATATTACAAACATATGTATATTGTAATTGTTGTTTGGCTGTTGTCCTTTTCTATTTTGATCATTAAATTGGTTCAAATGATGTGCGGGTTAGGTGGATCATTATGAATTGAAATATATATAAATGCCTCTTATTTTGAAGAATATTGAAAATAGAAGCAAACTATTGTGCATCATACCTTCAGGTTATGCAAAAGCATCAAAAGTATTTTGCTATATGTAATGCTAATGGACAATTATTGCCTTATTTTGTTGTTGTAAGTTCTTTTCTTTAATTAGTCTTCTAGAATAATTACCTGTTTTGGAATTTAATTTGTTAAATGGCTTGAGATATTTTTTGGTTGCAAATGGAGCCATTTATGAGACTGCAACGAGGAAAAGAAATGAAGTTGTGCCCAGGTATTCTTAACTCAATTTATTTTGTCATACATAGTTTATTGAAAGAGAAGTGCAACAATATCTAGGCTGGTCTTGGGTATTGGTGTCTTTGATGAATTTTCAAAAATATATTTTTTAGAAGTGGTACAATTTTTTATTTTCTAACACATATATATTATATGCATCTATTAATATAAATTCCATTATTAATTGCTATGGGTATGGCTTGCTTAAAATGTAACAAAATCTTGCATGTTTTTTCACCTGTGCATTTGGAAAAACTAAAAATTATATTATTCCAATAAAAAATTATGTGTAATCGATTATTTTATAATCAATTATAATTAGAATAAATTTTTGTTTGAGTAAATTTATTGAAAAGTGGTTTGAAAAAAATTAATGTTGTTTGAAAGTTACAAAATTCAGTTTTTGTAGAATAGAAGAGTGTGAAACAATTGAAATAAATGGTATATTACAAAAATATGTATATTATGTGTGTGTATATATAAATATGTATATTACAAAATATGTATATTATATATACATATATTTATACGTTGTATATTACAAATATGTATATTATAAACATTATTTATATACTGTATATTACAAATATGTAATGTATATTATAAATATAAATATGTATATTACGAAAAAATAAAAAATCTATCTTATATTGTATATTAAAAATATGTATATATAAATTGTATATTACAAAAATATGTATATTATATATATATATATATTTATACATTGTATATTACAAATATGTATATTATAAATATAAATATGTATATTACAAATATATATATATATATGTATATTATATTGTATATTAAAAATATATATATTACAAAAATATGTATATTATGTGTATATATATAAATATGTATATTATATATAGATATATTTATATATTGTATATTACAAATATGTATATTATAAATATAAATATGTATATTACAAACATATATATATGTATATATATTACAAAAATATGTATATTATATATATATATATATATATATTTATATATTGTATATTACAATTATGTATATTATAAATATAAATATGTATATTACAAAAATATGTATATTATGTGTATATATATCTGTATATATATATATAATATGTATATTATATATACATATATTTATATTATAAATATAAATATGTATATTACAAACATATGTATATTGTAATAGTTCTTTGGCTGTTGTCCTGGTGCATGCATGAAGCAATTTATTTCGATAGCTGTTAATATTAGTTACCCTCATTTCTTGTTTAAAAAAAAAAAAACCTTGTGTATTTTAATGGCAAGTGGAAAATGCAGAATCTTATTCAGTTGTAATGAAAAATGTGGGAAACACTGTTTGCGTTAGCTGAAATATGTATATTACAAACATATGTATATTGTAACAGTTGTTTGGCTGTTGTCCTGGTGCATGCATGAAGCAATTTATTTCGATAGCTGTTAATATTAGTTACCCTCATTTCTTTTTTAAAAAAAAAACCTTCTGTAATTTAATGGCAAGTGGAAAGTGCAGAATCTTATTCAGTTGTAATGAAAAAATGTGGGAAACAATGTTTAGCTGAAAGTGTAAATGGCCAAATTCTTATTCCTAAAGGCTTGCTCGATGAGGTAAGAATTATTTGTACCTTTGGTTATACATTGTTGCATATATGCATTTCTAAGAATTCTTTTATATGTAATTTCAGGTTGTAAACCTTGTTGGGGCTCTTTCTCTCTTGCTTGTAAAGTTTAAAGACACCTTAAATCTTCCAAAATATCTTTTGACTATGGTGAGCACATAACTTTTTTTCCTTTTCAATTATGTTGGGTATCCTTTTCTATTTTGATCATTAAATTGGTTCAAATGATGTGCGGGTTAGGTAGATCGTTATGAATTGAAATATATATAAATGCCTCTTATTTTGAAGAATATTGAAAATAGAAGCGAACTATTGTGCATCATACCTTTAGGTTATGCAAAAGCATCAAAAGTATTTTGCTGTATGTAATGCTAATGGACAATTATTGCCTTATTTTGTTGTTGTAAGTTCTTTTCTTTAATTAGTCTTCTAGAATAATTACACGTTTTGGAATTTAATTTGTTAAATGGCTTGAGATATTTTTTGGTTGCAAATGGAGCCATTTATGAGACTGCAATGAGGAAAAGAAATGAAGTTGTGCAGGTATTCTTAACTCAATTTATTTTGTCATATATAGTTTATTGAAAGAGAAGTGCAACAATATCTAGGCTCGTCTTGGGTATAGGTGTCTTTGATGAATTTTCAAAAATATATTTTCTAGAAGTGCTACATTTTTTTATTTTCTAACACATATATTATATGCATCTATCAATATAAATTCCATTATGAACTACTATGGGTATGACATGCTTGAGATGTAACAAAATCTTGCATGTTTTTTCACCTGTGCGTTTGGAAAAACTAAAAAAATTATATTATTTCAATAAAAAATTATGTGTAATCGATTATTCTATAATCAATTATAATTAGAATAAATTTTTGTTTGAGTAAGTTTATTGAAAAATGGTTTGGAAAAAATTAATGTTGTTTGAAAGTTACAAAAATTCAGTTTTTGTAGAATTGAAGAGTGCGAAACAATTGAAAGAAAAATATATAAATGGTATATTACAAAAATATGTATATTATGTGTGTGTATATATATAAAGATGTACATTACAAAATATGTATATTATATATATGTATATTTATATATTTTGTATATTACAAATATGTATATTATAAACATTATTTATATATTTTATATTGCAAATATGTAATGTATATTATAAATATAAATATGTATATTACAAAAAAAAAAAAAATATATCTTATATTGTATATTAAAAATATGTATATATAAATTGTATATTACAAAAATATGTATATTATATATATATATATATTATTTTGTATTATATTGTATATTAAAAATATGTATAGTACAAAAATATGTATATTATGTGTGTATATATATATATAAATATGTATATTATATATACATATATTTATATATTGTATATTACAAATATGTATATTATAAATATAAATATGTATATTACAAACATATATATATATATATATTATATTTTATATGATAAATATTTATATTAAATTGTATATTACAAAATATGTATATTATTTGTGTATATATATAAATATCTATATCATATATATATATATATATATATATATATATATATATATATATATATATATATATATATATATATATATACACACTATAAACATGTATACCATAAATATCTATATTATATCATCTATATACATGTTATATATATATATATATATATATTCTGTTTTTATTTTATATATACATTGATTTGTGTGATTGCCCAATTTTGTCATTGTTCTAGTCACCCGCTATCTTGATGAGGTCAAATAAATAGTCCAGTTTTTAAAGCAACACTTATATCACACTCTACGTATGTGTCCAGGATATTTTATCAGTCAGTTATATCATGATAACCTCATGTTATGTGTGAGTGAGAAATTTAGCTGCTGCATTTTACTAGCTAGTATCCCATGCATGAAGTATATAATGTGGATTGAATGTTGACCCTATTTTCTTTCAAACATGGTCAACTGTCTTGATTATGTGGAAATTTAACCATCTATAAAAGTGGTGTTAAAATTTACTTTTAAGAAAGACTTATGCTCATTGTTTGATTTATTTCCAAGAAAGACTTTTAACAACATTTGTGCTTGAGATTTTGATCATGTAGGAAGTCATTCTTGGTACAAAAAATGGTCGACTTCATGAACTGGCTGTGAATGATAAGGACAAGAAAGAGAAGTATATCAAGTTTCTCTTGAATTAAGAAAACTTGTAGAAGCTTTTATGGGTTTACAGGTATATCATTTGACTATTAGTGGCCATGTGAGAGGGGGTGGGGGTGTTTGTGGTGTTGTATCACTGAGTTTATCAATTTGAATGGAGTGAGATTGGTGTGGTGGGGAGGGGAAGTTTGTTCGCATGACGTGGACAAATCCGAACTTGGTTCGCAGAGTGGTACCATAAGTTTTGCTGATATGCCAGTTGACATGGAATAGATATCCTAGAAGTAGGAAAATGAACTGAATCTTTAATCCTTTAATCTTTTAAACTTTATTTGAAAGAATCCTTCATAAATCCAACTTTTTAACTCCTGGAGGAAATATTGTAAAAAAATTGTCCTCTGCTGCAAAATTTATAAATAATTGAAAATCATATATGCTATCATGTGGTCTTTTATTGGAATAAGGGAAAATATTTGGTCACATATAATTAACATGTTTTGATACTTTTAAAATATAGGTGATGTTCAGCAGACCTATTTGGATTTTGGCCCTGCATGGAGATGTAGTTGTCCCATTTATGTTTACTGGGGTGACAAGGTAATTCATTCTTTTCTGATATTTTCTATACTTTGCCCTCTCCTAAACTATGCATTCAAATTGTACTTTGTGTCATCCACATCATTTCAATGGAACTTCATGTGTATTATACTTACCTATAACTGTTTCATTTTCACTTTAAGAGATTTTACAAAATAAAAATGTTGGAAAATCCCCAATAAAAGAGGTGCGTAATAGTTTAGTCTGAGTTGACTGTTGATTAAAGAGGAAGATAGATTATTGAATATAAGTTATAGGAAGTCTAAGAATTCGGGCTTAGGGCTTAACTCAATTTTACAAAATCAGCTTATAAGGTGAGGATTGCCCAAGCTTTATGGAATATAAGTGATCGATGTGGGACTAAACCCACCACCCTTGAGGTTGCAATAAGGCACCTCCCAAAAAGGGCCACACATGAAGTGACTTTCCAATGCGAAGAAAAGTTATAGAGATCAGTTTCACTTCTGGAGTGGAAATTGGGATGGAGAGTCCTGCTTTCTTGTTTACGGTATACCTGGTGAATCGGGATAGGATCATACTTTTGTATCATTCTTGATTTCTGTTCTGTAAGATGTTGTAGCTGAACTACTTAGTAATTCTTTATTCTTTTATTTTTCACTAATCATATTTATTTGGTTTAGTTAATTTGTAGGTCCCTGAATTTTTATCAAATTTGTTATTTGGTGCCTGAATTTTTTTTTCTTTTGATTGGACCTTGAATTTGTAGTTTTTTATCAATTGGATTTTTCCATCTAATTGTTGACATGGAAAATTATCCATAAACACCTAATTATAGGTGCAAACAAGGGATTGATACTTTTAGATTCTATTGTAAGCACAATTGAGTCAATTGTGAGAGTTTTTTTGTAGATTTTAACCATTTGCAGAGTCAAAACAATTGTGAGAAAAAAGAATGTGAAAACCTCAGACATGACTTTCATCTATCTATATTATACTGCCCTAGGAGAAAACAAGATTATTTGTACAGGGAACTCCTAGAACAATCTTATATAGTAGGTCGGAGCAGTTCTGAAAAGAGAAGTGGCAGAGAGAGGGCCAATCATCTTGCTTTAGTGAAATTTTTGGAAAATGATCTTATTATGGATTGCCTTTCAGAACCTGTAGATAAAGGTGATCCGGCAGTTACTGAAGTAGCTATAACAAAATTTGAGTTCACGATTTTTTTTATTTCCAAGCTACTGAATATACAGAAGCTATCCAATTCATAAAAATATTTAATGAAAGAATGAAGATATCTGTATGGCCACATGACAACCGTCACTACTAATGCTAATTTTGTCTCAGGTACCAAATTAAGCCTAGGACAAACTGTAATGGCTAAAAGCCCTAACAAGGAGACCAGCATGAGTGCTTCTTCTGTAAATTGGTGGTGTGTAGATAAATTTTACAAAGAACTCAAAAAGGGAAATCACATAGTGAAAACCTCATATGAGACTCTCTTGTCCATACTGCCCTAAATGGAAAAAACAGTACAGGGAACTTCTTGAGCATGCTTTAGTGGTGGGTCAGAGTAGTTCACAAAAGAGAAGTGTCAGGGAGAGGGCGACTCATTTGGCTTTAATGATATATTTGAAAAATGATTTCCTGTATATGAATGCTCCATCAAAATCTGTAAATGAGGTTAACCCCCAAGTTAACAAGGTGAACCAGAGTAGTTCACAAGAGAAAAGTGTCAGAGAAGATGCTACTCATCTGGCTTTATCAAAATACTTGGAAAAGGATCTTATAAATATGAGTGGTCCATCATCAAAACCTGTAAATGAAGGTGATCCCCCCTATTGTTAATGAAGTGATCATTACAGAATTTTTGTTAGTTCTTCTAGTTATTGATTATGCTTAAATTGGTTGAGTAAATTCACTATGATGTCTAATGGAAATATTCTGTATAATGACATTTTTGTCAATTAAAAATCTGCAAAATAACATGATTCGAGTTAGTACTAACACTATTTTTGTCTTTCAGGAACCAAAATAGTAAGTCCAGGACAAACTATAATTGGTCGTTCTAACGGGTGTGTTTCGCGCGTCTGTGAATATAGTTGGATTTTCTATTAGCTCTGCACCCACTTTCTTCACACTTAGCGTATTCACCAACGCCGCACCGCACAGCACCGCACCTGTGTCCACCGGACCACCTCCGCACAGCACCACATTCCACTTAGCGCATTCACGTCTGTTTCTTTGCCTTTTCTCTATTCAATTACTTATGAGATTTATTCATTTTAAAATATACATATTCAGGTTCTTTCATGATTCTTGGTTTATTATAACCTTTGATTGCTCTGCACACTCATTTTTTTTGAGATCAGTATAACCGAACTCAAGATTGAAGGCATCTGGTGTTTTTAATCAATTCTAGGAGTTCTTGTTGTTGTATCGATTTGTTCAGATTTCACACTCGTTTCCCAACACTCTTCTCGTAGGGTTTATGTCCGGACTCAGGATTGAAGGCATCTCACGTTTTTAATCAAGTCTGGTAATCCTCTCTGTCCGATTGTTTTTTCCTTTTCTAACTTTCTTCGCCTTTTCTCTATTCAATTACTTGCAAGATTCATTCATTTTAAAATATACATATTCAGTTTATTTCATGATTCTTAGGTTATTATAACCTTTGGTTGCTCTGCACACTCATTTATGGGAATTCCCTGTCTTGGTTCCCATTGATTTAATAGTAATAGGAGTTTTTGTTGGGATCGTGTTGTATAACAAATAACAAATTGGATTTCAGCACGCAGTATTTTTGTTACTTTTTAAGATCATCTATTTTGCTCTATTTTTAAACTATTCTTTACCAGTATTATTATCAAGTCTTTTCCCTGCGTTTTTGTTGGGGCAGGGGCAATGATATAAAGATTTGGTGTATACTTGTTTCATGCAATGACAACAATGTTGGCCATACAATATGATTGCCACTTTTACTAAATTTATTTATCATTCGTTTACCCAAAATAACATTTCTCGTTTGCTAGTAGCTTCTCCACTGTGGTACTAGATTCATCTGTGTGTATGTTTGTTCTTGCTAGCAACAGGAGGTGTTTCAAGTAGCCACTGATATGATCAAGTTTGCTTGCAGTTTGGGCTGTGTCATGACATCCAGGTCTTTTCAGAAGATGCTGCCAGGTTCATAGTTCTTACTTTTCTTTTATATTTCCACCCAAAACACAAGGACAATGATAAAAATTGTTACTAAAAAGCTGGAGTGGAGGAAGACAAAATAGTTTCCATTACAAAATATTTTAAAGTCAAAATCAGTTTTCTTTCATCTTTTTTATTTGTACCTTTGGTTATACATTGTTGCATATATGCATTTCTAAGAATTTTCTTTTATATGTAATTTTAGGTTGTAAATCTTGTTGGGGTTATTTTTCCCTTGCTTGGAAAGTTTAAAGACACCTTCTTAAATCTTCCAAAATATCTTTTGACTATGGTGAGCACATCACTTTCTTTCCTTTTCAATTGTGTTGGGTATCCTTTTCTGTTTTGATCATTAAATGGTTCAAATGATGTACGGGTTAGGTGGATCATTATGAATTGAAATATATATAAATGCCTCTTGTTTTGAAGTGTATTGAAAATAGAAGCTAACTATTGTGCATCATACCTTCAGGTTATGCAAAAGCATCAAAAGTATTTTGCTGAATGTAATGCTAATGGACAATTATTACCTTTTGTTGTTGTAAGTTCTTTTCTTTATTAGTCTTCTAGAATAATTACATGTTTTGGAATTTAATTTGTTAAATGGCCTGAGATATGTTTAGGTTGCAAAACCATTTATGAGACTGCAATGAGGAAAAGAAATGAAGTTGTACCCAAGTATTCTTAACTGAACTTATTTTGTCATATATAGTTTATTGAAAGAGAAGTACAACAATATCTAGGCTCGATTTGGGTATTTGTGTCTTTGATGAATTTTCAAACATATATTTTCTAGAAGTGCTACCATTTTTTATTTTCTAACACATATATATTATATGTATCTATTAATATAAATTCCATTATTAACTACTCTGGGTATGACATGCCTGAGATGTAACAAAATTGAAAAGTGGTTTGAAAAAAATTAATCTTGTTTGAAAGTTACATAAGGGATCAAATTTCTATTTTAGCTGTAAAATTAAAAAGGCTTAATTCTTTGGTTCATAATATAATAGTATTGAGTAAGACAGACAATGTGCAGTTAGGTGTTTATTTTAGTTCATATCATCATGCATATTTTCTAATATCTGCCAAGTCACATTATTACTTAGCAGAGAATTACAATGACCAATACTAAAGTGAAATATGCAAATTTTAACAGGGACCTAAACAGAAAAATTTAAAAGGGCTGGATTAAAATAATTATATTATAGGGACCATATAGTTATTTAAGCCAGTTAAAAAAAAAATGAACTACTATAATTAAATAGGCTGTGGAGTTTCTACCTTGTGTTATGGTCTCAGTTTTAACTTGATAATGCAGGAGGCTTGAATGTGGAAGGAGAAGCAGACAGCTGGGACTTTGGAGTAGGTATGTTGCATGGAACCATTATATTTGGGTCTTGAATAGGTATGGGGCATAACTGAACCTCTGGCCTGACTTTGTAGGGCATGAAGCGGGCCTTAGTGTTAGTCTTGCAGATTGTTTGTCATATGAGACTGTTGAATTTCTTTCAATTTCCATTTAGATATGGTACTACACCTATGGATGTTCTGTTTATCCTCTGCCGCTATTGTTTATGACACAATGGCTAAATTTGCATTTTATATGATCCAATAATGTCTTGTACACTTGGTAATGAATATATTGTGCATATAGAAGTACTATTTTTTAATTGTCTAATTCTGTATCTGCGTTAGGAAGTTTTATGTATAAAGAAAAGGAACTTTTTTGCTAGTATAATTCCTTCAACAACATGGTAGTGGAGAGATCCAGGAAATAAACCAGTGCGATAAGTTTTACTAGTACAAGAATGGTCAATATAAGGGAGTAAAAGTTATTGGATGTTCTCTCAATTCTTACTGAATGTGGTTCTCGTTTGCATAGTGAAAATATTCTTCTATTTTTTTCCTCCTTTTCTTGTTGTTTTCTTTCTAAGTAGCTGTCTTTGTGTGGTTTTTTGGGATTAGATATAGACCTTATGATGTAATTTTATTACCTTCAATCATAGTGTCATTAAGGGACAGTATATTTCTTTTTTTATAAAATTATGATATTGTGATCTTTATTGTTTATTTTTAATTTAACACTAGTTAGTGAAATCAAGTCTGGGTTTTATTTCTTATAGTTACTTTGTATAAATTATAATTCTTGTATTATTGAGGTTTTGACCTTCAGAATATTATTTTGCTAATCCGAATGATGACCTTTGGTTATTGTTACTAAAAATTGTTTCTTAGTTCATAGATTAAAAAAAAAGAAGCATTTTTATATTCTCTGTGCTGAGTGTAAGTAGATGGGTGCATACACGGGTGAGGGAAATTATCCAAGGCTAGATAAATAGCAATCTAGTTTAGACGTCCATTACGATGTGCATGCTCCACTTGGTCCTAATGTCAAATGTCAAATGCCCCACTTGGGCTTTTCATGTTTGCACCTGACCAATGGTACCTATAATAATGTAAATTGTGAAATGGTGAAGTTCTGTATGTGGCATGTAGAAAATTCACTTCAAGAAGTTGTAGTAGATTTTGGATGTTATGTTTTAGTTCCTTCTTTATGACTTGGATGTGTATTGTGAAGCTGTGGCATCATTCTGTAAATTTTTTACAATTGTTAGTGTTGTTTATGTTTTGTGTGGATTAACTTTGAATTTTTTGTGTGTGATTATTTAGGAAATATCTATATTTAACCGTCGATGTGGTCACGTTTGGGTTTTTTATATTTATCTTTACCTTCTCATTTCGTTATGTTTGTGTACATGCAACTACTTGCGCCTTCATGCCAATGTCGGTAGAGAACATAGTATTTCGGTATTCGGAGAGGAACATAAGGATACTTGTTGACTTTTTATTTCCCTTTCCAAGCCTTTTTCTTTTATCATATTACAAACCTGACTAATTTCTAACTTGAGTATCGGAGTCTTTTCTGCAGGTGGTCAGAACCTCATCAAACGTTATCTCTAGCAACAGCAACAGAAGACGGTGTTCGACTGTTTATGTAGGCACAATTTGCAAGGTATATATTTGTCTTATGCGAAGATGATGATATATAGTTATAGTTGTATATTCCATATGATGATATTGAATTAGACGTGGGTTACAGTTATTTATTAAATATCTAAATTTAACCGTCGATGTGGTCATGTTTTGGCTTTTTATATTTATCTTTACCTTCTAATTTCATTATGTTTGTGTACATGCAACCACTTGGGCGTTCATGCCAATGTCGATAGAGAACATAGTATTTTGGTATTCGGCGAGCAAGATAAAGATGCTTGTTGACTTTTTATTTCTCTTTCCAAGCCTTTTGCTTTTATCATATTACAGACCTGCCTACTTTCTAACTTAAGCGTTGGAGTCTTTTCTGCATGTGGTCGGGACCTCATCAAACGATATGTCTAGCAATAGCAACAGAAGACGGTGTTCGACTGTTTATGTAGACACAATTTGCAAGGTATATATTTGTCTTATGCGAAGATGATGATATATAGTTATTGTTGTATATTCTATATGATGATATTGAATTACGCGTGTGTTACATTTTTTGTATCATAGCCTACTGAATGCATGTTGATATATGAATCCATGCATGAAATTGTTACAGATTGTGCTCCAGGTTGTGCCATAAGATGCTTAAAGACACGCCATCCCAAGTCGTGTTTGTTCTTCTACGATAAGTGTTGTGCCAAATGCTTATGTGTGTCACCAGGTACTTATGGCAACAAGGAGGTTTGCCCTTGCTACAACAACTAGAAGACCAAAAGGGGAGGAGCCAAATGTCCCTGAACAATGTTCAGATTTTCAAAATCATTTCCTAGCTAGCTCATTGTCTTGTATATATTATGTCACTCTTTTTAGTTAATCATTTATTTTGATTAGTGTCTTGGTCGTCTCCCAACAGCATTGGACGAATTGTATATAATAAATAAATTTATTATTTTAAAATTGAATATAAATATGTTGTTTTCTTAAAGCATCTTTAACGGAAGGTTGTTAGATGAATTATTAACATTAAAATTATTATTTTAATGTGAATCATATAAGTTCGGATATTTAAAAACAAGAGAAAATTGTTTATATAAATAACTCTTCCATCTTTAAGTATCACCCAACTCGTAACACTATATTAAAATAATAATTTTAATGTTAAGTAATTCATAAAAATTTCTCATTAAAGATGCTTTTATTTTTTTTAAGAAAAACAATTTTTTTATATAAAATAGTAAAAGATTAAGATTATAAGTTTGCTATCTCGAGAGATGTACACTTGTGTTTCCTCTGCATGTTTTTCTTGTAAAATGGTTGAATTTCTATGTTATTCATTTAAAATTTTAGATGTTATTGATCTCATAAATAGTGTTTTTTATAACATAAAATAAGTTGTGACTAAATATATAGAAAATTGATTTTAATATTAAGTTTAGTTGTAATAAAGAAAAAAATATAACTTTAAAATAAGGATGATTATAAAAATAAAACATTATAATACATTTTGCTGCGTTGTTATTCTAAATTATGTAATCAAATACTACTGAACATGTAGAAGTAGGAGGTTATTATATTTCAATTTTTTCTATTCTGTTAAAGTTAATTATATTTAATAAAATTATTTTATAAATATTTAAAACAATAATATATAATAATATAAAAGCATAATGTAAGTATTTAAAATAAAAAAATGCTAGCATTCTAGCAATAATAATAAATAATTTATCATTATTATATTACAAATTAATTTATAAAAATTTGGGGTTAAACATTCTCAAGAAGAAAGTTTATGGTATATAATAGTCTCATAATTAAAACTCGAATAAGATTGTATCCACTTGAGAATACCTCTGGTCTATACCAAAAAATACAGTGTTGATTGTAATAATAATTTATAACATAATTTTACTTTTTATATTAATAGTAAGTTATAAAAAAATGTATATTGTTAAGTTTTTTATTAAATTGCTATAACGATCATGTTAAGTCCTTTATAACAATTATCATTATTTTATCTTACAGTTTAGAAGGCAATGGTTCCAACATATATCAGTAGCAAACAACATAACACAAAGTCATTAAAACTTTTGCATTGTTATATATTTGATTTAGAGCTTCAAAGTTGTTATCTAAAACACTTTTCAAAACATTTTAAAATAATTTAAAGTGTTATATAAAACAATTTAAGGTGCTATTCAAAACTCATTTAGTCTACTAATATTTAAAAAGTAATGATTCATATAAAGTTATTTCACGGTTCGACAAACTTTTTTTGCATAGAAAAATATTAGTTGTTAATGAAGGGATTCAAACTTACAATTTCTCCTTCTCTCACCTCACCTACCAAACCAACCTTATAGTTCCTCTAGTGACTTGTTGTTGATGTTTTATTCATCGGTAATAATAGAAATTTTCAACATAAGGAGATCAATTGATGTGTGAATATCATATGACAAAGAATGTATGATGTAGTGATAATAATGATGAACTTTTTTCGAGTGTTAAATCATTTTTTGGTACCTATAAATAAAATTATTTTGGTATTAGTACCTAATCTTTATTATTATTTTGATTTTGGTACTTGAAAAAGTTTTATTTTAGAAAAATGTACCTATCATGAAAATGACGTAGATGCTAACATGACAACTTTAAATGACATGCACTTAATGATGTGACACTTTCATTAGTCATGTCATCTGTTAAGAAAAAGTGATTAAAGAGAGGTATCAAATTGAAATATTAGAAATTGTTAGGTACTAAAAAAAAAAAATTGAAAATTTTGGTACTAAAATCAAATTGGACTACTTTATAGATATTAAAAAAAATATTTAAACCTTTTTATATAAACTAAAAAATCTTATTAAAAAGCACGAAAGAGTGCTGTTGTCAAAAAAGGAAACAAAAAGTTAGAAATATAGACCATAAAAAAAAGAATTGTCACAATTGTTCAATACATTAGGAAGGATTATTATTACCTAGGAATTTTATAATATGAAGTAATTTTATATGAGCAAACCGCTCTCAAGAATTAAGTTGTATGTCTTTCATAATTTCATGAACATCCACCCTTTATGCTACGAAGACAATGACATTTTTTGTTTTCCATAATTGTTAGATTCCTGCAAACCATACAAAGAACCAAACTTTCGTAAGCTCCTTTGATCGGTCAATGAGTCCCCATAAATGGGTAACAATGATTCCTAACCTCAGTTACATATGCTATAAAGATTTCCACCATCAGCAAAGCGCTTACCATACTCGATAAAAGGCATTGAAATTGAAAAACAAACTGCGCAAGCATGTCTCTATTGCGTCACCACAAATTTAGTATAACTCCTCACCAGGTTGGATTATTCTTTTTTACAAATTGCACTTAGTTTGCAGTTTGTCTGCATCTAGTTGCCAAATAAGAAATTAGACTTTTGAAGGAACTTTGTTTGCCCACAACAACTTATAGAAATCAAATTAAAACCAAACTAAAAATATTTAAGGACCAAATTAAAAATATATATTTAAAGAACTAAAACAAAAAAAAATACTAATTTTTAAGTACTAATGATTTTAGAGTTGAATTTTTCCTTGATGAAGAATCAAATGAGCATAACCAAACATGATTAAATGAATAAATCTAAATGTTGCAGTGGTATAATACAAGGGAACCAACTATATATAACTAATAGCTTATTGAGAGCTTAAACATTAATTCTTCAAGGGCATTTCGGTCCTCCCCTTTTGGTCTTCCAATTGTTGTAGCAAGGACAAACCTCTTTGTGGCCATAAGTTCCTGGTGGCACACACAAGCATGTGGCACAACACTTTTGGCAGAAGAACAAACATGGCTTCTTGTACTGTGTGTTTGAGCATCTATCCACACAACGTGGAGCACAATCTGTAATTTCATGCATAATGCATATATCAACATGCACCAATTTCATGTTTACATAAAATTTTACCAATAAAAGAAATGAGAAACAAATGAACAAAAGAATAATGTGCTCCAAATGAATTTTTTTCTTTTCTAAAAGAATAAAATATTATTGGCATAGGGCAAAACACAATTCAATGACAAGACATAAGATGGTGTCCCTATCAAAAATTGCATCAACAATTATCACATAGAAAAAACCAAAAAGAAAGTTGATACTTAAATAAGGATGAGGATCCACTCCTGGAAGAAAAAATGGAAGAGTGTGCAGTTTGCATGATTTGAACCGATAAATCAAAATAATAGTTACTCAACATTAACATGACACACTTATCTTTATCGCGCATTCATGATTATTTAGTTAAAAGCCAGAATATAAAATATATTCTCCATCTTTCCATGAATATTGTTGTTTTAGAAAAATATGGACAAAAAAATTTAAAAAACAAAAAAAAAAGTTCATTAAAACTAAAGACAAATTACACGTATTTTCTAAAGTATATTAAAATTTATTTTTTTTTTATATTATTTTTAAGCCTTGATTGGTGTTTATATATATATATATATATATATATATATATATATATACTTATTGTGTAATAAGAATAATAATCGTTAGAAGAGATTTTATAATTTATTCAAACTAAAAATAAAAGAAAAAAGTTAATTATTTTTATAGTTGTATTGAATGTAAAAAAGAAAAATGTAATTTTTTTTAGTTCTGATCTATTTTTTTAAGTCTAAATAAGTATATTAATCTGAAGTGTTGGTATAATAATTTTTTTTAAAAAAAATGTGAAGTTTAAAAACGCGCAAGAAAGGGTTAAAGTATAATAAAGATAAATATCATAGTTTATTGAGAATAAATGAAAGAAAATTTTAAATTTTTTTTTTTGTAATTGTATAGGATAGAAAAAGAAAAATTTTCAGTTAAAAAAATGTAAAAAGAAAAAAAATAAGTGAAGATATATAACTTATACTGATAAGGTGGATGGATTGCTTTTTACTGAAGTTAGATTCACATAATTGTGCACGCAGTTATGATCTATGGCTGCATTATGTTTATTACTTTATTGATTAAAAAAATAAAGAGTGTTGATTATTTAGACTGAAAAAATTAGATCAGGATTAAAAATAATTAACATTTTTCTTTTTTTACATTCTATACAACTGCAAAAATAATTAATTTGTTTTTTTATTTTTAGTTTGAATAAATTATAAAAACTCTTGTAACGATTATCCTTATTACATTTAATATATTTTCATTTTTTAATATTAAAAAGTTTAAATTTTATATTTTTATTACACCAATATTGAGATTTTACTTTTATTATATATATATATATATATATATATATATTTTACACCAATCAAGGCTTAAAATTAATACAAAGATGAAAAAATTAATTTTAATATATCTTAGAGAATATTTGTAATTTCTCTCAGTTTTAATGAACATTTTTTTTTTGTCTTTTATATTTTGTTGTCATATTTTCCTAAAACAGCCATGTGCATGAAAAGATGGAGATTATATTTCTGTTTTTTTTACTGGCACAATCATGAATGCGTCATAAAGATAAGTGTATCATGCTATTTGATTTACTGTTATTTTAATTTAACGGTACAGATCATGCAAACGGCAAACTTTCCTATTTTTGTTTTCTAGGAGGATCAACACCCTTAATAACATATCTTGATGTATTCATACCTTGTGGTTGAAGACTGCCTTCAATGATGCCATGCTGAACCTGAAGAAAACAAAGACACAATTAACACAAGGTTCTTAATTAACTGTAATGTGCCTAATTAAAATGCAAAATTGTTAAAGAGTTTAATTGATATACAATAGTACAAAAGAGTTTTATACTATGTTCAATTACAAATATTCATTTATATAACTTTTAAAATATTAATTGAAAAAGTTAATAAACTTACCACAAAAAAAACTGTGATTGAATGTCAGTGTAATTTTTACTTACACTGACAGTGCATACTAATTAAATTCATTGTTGAAATGCAAAACAGAAAATGTGAAAAACCACACCTTGTTTGATGACTGAGGAGCAGGAGCTGGAGCTGGAGTGTGAATGGTAGCTGCAACAATCTCAGTCTGAAAGTAACAATGTTAGTATATGCTGCATAAATACAATCATTAATTTGTCTAATGGGAAAAAGAATAATGCAAATAACCTATTAAATGCAGCCAACGTCAAGAATAATAAAATGAACAGTTAATTCTTGTAACTGATATATCTAAAGGAAGAAGTTAATTCAAACCCAAAAGTAAAAGAAAAAAAAAAAAGTCATGGGAATGCAGTGGTAACAGAACAAGAAAAGTTAAGCAGTATTTATTTTTCTGTGACTGATGCCATGCAGATTGCAGCAACTCCTTTCAAAACAATACTTGTTAATTGTTTTATCATTCTTGATGCTTGTCAAAACATTGTAAACTAGAGTAAATTTTTATTTTGATCCTAAAAATTATAGGCGCTGACATTTAGATTTCTGAACAAAAATTTCAGACAAATTAATCTATTGATTATTCTGTCGTTGTAGTTGGTCTTTAAAGTGCTAACTAAACTACTTTTTAACGTATTTTAGGGACCAGTTTACACAATGGCAGAATCATCACCATTAATTTTGTTTCAGGAATCTAAGTGCAAGTGTCAATAATTTTAGGATCAAAATGAGAATTTACTCGATAAATAAGCTAAATTGAACCAATTTACACGATGACAGAATCATCACGATTAATTTTGTTTCAGGAATCTAAATGCAATTGTCTGTAACTTTAGGAACAAAATGAGAGTTTACTCAATAAATAAGCTAAATTGAAGATGCTATCAATGCAGAGGAAACAGGGTGAAGCTCACACATAAGACCATAATTATAGTGATCAGTGTGTGAGAAAGAGTTATAGGAATCATGTTATCTTACATGACTCTCCACAAGAAGAAGCATTGCAACTATGCAGAATACAAAGATGCTTAAGTTTCTGGCCATTGCTCTATCTGATTCTGATGCAATTAGGACAGTGATGAGTTATGTGAAAAGTGGTTCTTTGAAGTCACTGAAGAAAGATTTGGTTTGTTTGCACAGTTGAGTACCTACTTATAGGGACAGTTGGTTAAGGCTTTGTCTATTTTTTACATGAAAAGTGGTGTAATGTTGGCAATTGTTTTAGGTGTTGAAGATATAGCTAGGTTTTTTATTATGGCCATTGGTGATTCTACACTATCATATATTGTTGCCTATTAAATTGGCCTCTCTGACCTGTCCTTTTTTTTATGACTCCACATTAACACACTATTGGTATGCTGATATAGCCATAGATATATATAATAATAATTTGAGAAAATTACAATTTAAAGGTCATTCAATTACCACCATGATTTATGACTTGGTAAGCTCGGTAGAGCTTATAAGATCAATAATGATAGTTGTTTACAATAAATTTATTAATGTTTTTAATTCATTTTAAATAGGTTTCACCATACTAATCAATCATTAAATAACTTAAATATATCAAATTTTTTACCAGTTTTGCTCCTAGCGATCCAATGTGTTATTTTATCTGTATTTGATTTATTTTTTAAACCGTAAAAATTAAATTTAATTATTATAAATAAATATTAATTAAATACAGATAACTAATGTTTTATTCATCAATGTTTATATGAGGATTGGTGTAGGCAATTGTTAGTGCTACCTCTGCCTCCTCCAACGATGGAGAACAAACATCCATGCTCGAGTTGCTCTAAATTAATTGAAAAGCTAGAAAAGATAAAAACTATATATATAATATCAAAATTGCGAGTTAACTCGCATAATAGTATGAATATGTGTTCATAAGTCAAATCAAACATAGAATTGGAGACTAGCAAACTTAAAATTGGAGTAAACTCGGTAAAATTAGATAGGCTCAGCAAAGTTAATAGAATAGACAATCTCGAAATAAATTTGTGAACAAATTCAGGAACAAACTTTTCGAATAATATCTTTCTTACTAAATCAAATTTTAGTGTTTTATAATCTAATTTGTTATTATGTCTCAAAAGATTTTGAAATCTTGAATGTTTTGAATCTAATTCATATTTTTGGAGTAATTTAAACTTTTTACGTAAATTTGAACTTACTATATAATAAAAATTTTTAATTTTCATGTTATTTATAAATTTATTACTTACAAATTGAGTTTATTAAACTTCTTATAAATTTACATAAAGTATTAATTTTGAAAATTTTATTTATACATATCACTGAAAGTTTTCATAAGTAATTTTATATAACCTTTTAATTCAACAAATTAATTTTCAGTTTTTAACTGATAACTTTGGAGTTGGAAAAATATGATGCCGTAATTATTTTCCAATAATTTTTATATAGATTTAGGCTGGTGCATATTCCAAGATTGACTTATTATCTAAAACAATAGTGACATGTAAATTAATAACTATTTGGGTGTGTATATATAATTATAATTCATCAATTAATAAATTTTAATTATAATTTAATATTTAGGTGCATTCTATATTTTTTTTTTATAAGTTAAAACTTTGTTTAGAACTTGAAAAAAAAAAACACAACAAATGTCTTCATTAACGTAGAAAAGAACTAAATACAGCAAAAAATTTATATCATTTTAAGCAAAATTGCGAATCTCAACATTCTATATCTTTTCTTGTGCATTGTATTAAACTTTCAAAAATTGCTTACTAAATTATTTAATCTTAGATTTTGGATTCTTAGTCAAATATTTTTTTTAATATTGAAGAGAATAAATTGACAAATAAGAAATTTCATTAGCTAAGATCAATTAGTGGAACCCACTTGCTACAAAACATATTATACTAAATTAAATTCATTTGTGAGATAAGGCAAATATTTTAAATTCTTTTAAGGTAAAAGTATAAATATACAAAACTTGGCTATAATGTTTTATAACATTGATTAAATAAAAAATGATAACGACTTGTATTTCTTAATCAAATAAGAAATATTCGAGTCATCAGAATTTAGTTATTACTTTTTATGATAATTAGTTAACTAATGTAAATACAATGATTATAAACATTGTGTATTTTGCTATCTCTCTATCAATGGAGAAATTTAACTTGTCTTCATACTAAAACTCACCTATTGATATGTTGGTTAGGTATCTCCAACCGTTAAAAAGCACTTTCAATAATAGAATGTCGTCTATTAATGGCATGGAATCAATAGCTCGTGATTTACGTGACATATAACAACTTTACAACCAAATAGTTTTGTTCTTTTTAGTTTATCTCCACTTTTTAAATTTCAAAATAAAGGGTTTGAAAACTTTTAAAATATATAGACTTAATTATACATTATGTATTCTTAATTTTTACAAACTTCAAAAATCGTGTCCCCCTATTTTAAATTTAAGAAATTATACCCCATTTTTAAAAAATTCATTAATTTTTTCCAAACTGTTAAATTAAAAGTTTATTATTAGAAAAATAAATGTTGACTTTCGTGAAGTGATTAACCAATTAATTAAAATGAAAATAAAAAATAAAAAGTCATTCTAACATTTATTTTTTAATTAACTAATTAATAACATTTTAATCAACTCGAAATCAACAGGTTCCACATCACTAAATTAAGCTTACTAAAAGTAAATCGTTTTATAATTATCAATTTTTAAAATTTAACAAATTGAATAAAATTAGCAAATTTTTAAAAGTCAAAAGACATAATTTCCAAATTTTGAAATAAAAAACAATTTTTAAATTTAAAAAAAAAATATAGAGACAAAATGTGGCATATAACCTAAAACATAAAATATATACACTTTAATTTTAAGGAATATAAAGTAAAATCACTAGTTAATAATTTAACAAGTTCACAATTTAGTTTACATATTTCTTTAATATTATGCATTTTCAATATAAATTAATTTTATCATTTAAACACAATTTTTTATTTATATGACTTTTAAAGTATTAATCGATAAAGTTAACAAACTTATCTTATATGAAAAGTTATGATTAAATGTATGAAACTATTCTAACTTAACCAGCAGTGTATATAAATGTTTTTCTCTTTATACTATTATCATCTTACACATAGATAAATTAGTATGAAACTATTCTACCTTGACCATCTCGACTGTAAAAACACTAAACTGGAAATTGAAAGCAAGGTGAAGTTCTTCCAAAAACAAGAAACATAAATTATTATATCATTTCATAAAACCAACAAATGTGATGAGGGTCATCATATTTTCATCCATGTGAGTGATAGAGAAAAAACCCTAGCTAGCACGTGGCATTCTCACATGTGCAATCACATGCAGCTTGGAAAGGGTTTCATGAGAGTAACTAATAACGCATATAGAAAGCGATAGAAGAACAAAGAAACACCATACACTAACATCTCACCATTGTCTTACTTTGTCTTTTGTTCAAACCAGGCAACATGGGAATCCTTCTTATTAGTCAATACTCAATGTTTATGGCTAACACTCCCGTGAACCCTTTTATATGCAATTATTCTCTTCTTTCTTATTCATCTTCTTGCACCCAAATGTACCAATTCTATTGGCTAACTTGTTCTTTTTATTAGTAGAAATAAAATACGAATATGTTTGGGTGAACTTATCTAAAAGTATTTTTAAAAAAAGATAACAATTAGAAAAAAAAATGAAATGAGCTTTTGTATAAGCTAAAACTAAATAAAAAGTTAATTTGTAAAAAGTTTCACATATTTTACAAAAATTATATCATGAGCTTCTATGTATTAATTTATGTATAACAATGAGTTAGGTTTAACTTATAGAAAAGTTTATTTCATTATTTTTCTTTTTATTATAGGTCTGTGTTTAAAGAAAAAAAAAACTTGTAGAAAAGCTCATTGCATTATTTTCTAAGAAAGCAGATTTTTCCTTTTTTTTTAATAAAAAAAATAGAATTACTTCCTAAAAAAAGAAAAAAACATGCTTTTTTAAGCAATAGTTTAGACAAATAGATAAAAAAATAAAAGTATTTATTTTTAAATAAATTTGAACAAACAAATCTATTTTCTTTTTTAGTGTTTTTAAAAATCTCATCTAAATAAGTTAAACCCTCTGACCAAATTTGTATTCTCATGTGATAGCACTAATAAATAGCATAATTATGTGTCATTTAACTAATTAATTAAGCAAATTCTCCATTTTATTGTATCTTTTATATAGACCCTTGTATCAATTATACTATCTGTGTTTCTAATTATTATAACATGTAGTTTCTAATCTTTATGTCCCTTTCTAAAAGAAGGCATTGGACATTAATTATTTTTTTCTTAAAATGCTCTTATTATATGGTTATTGTTAGATGGGTTCTTTCTCTCTCCAACAATATTGAAGGTATATTTGAAAAAATAAAATTAATGTTAATACCTCAAAATGTTCATTTTCTTAATAAACAATTTGATTAACACCCTCTTATAACAGAATTATGGAGTCTCACTTATTACTCTGATTACAAGAAGGGTGCATCATTAACTATTATGACGTTCATAGCATGCATCACTACTGGTGTCCATAGTGCAATATACTATAGGTCATTTCATTGTTGGCATATTTCCCATTTCATATGAATATATTTTTGATAAAAATATGTCTACACTTACAGTTAATCACAACTTTTTATATATGGTAAATTTTGTGACTTTATTAATTAATATTTTAAAAATTAAATAAATAAAATTGTGATTAACCAGAGTTTTACACTGATAATGTATAAATGTTAGACTCTATTTTTTTTTTTCATAGGTCAACATATGGAAGAGAGAGTGAGGTGTCTGAACCACACAGAGAGGAATAGTGCTAGCTGGGTATTCAGTTTGTTCTGTTGGATTGTTCTCGTGAACTTGCATTTGTTTGTATATGTGACAGAGTTTTGTAGGGTTTTAACTGAAAGTTTGGATGTATTTGGCTAATGGATGGTATCAAAATACCAACCAGACCACATCAAAATTTGTTTGAAAGTGTTCTTGATAAGAGCATATAATTGAAGGTTATTAAATGAATTACTTGATATTAAAATTATTATTTTTAATGTGGTTTTACAAGTTAGATATTTACGTAAGTAATTTTCTTTAATTTTTAAACGCTTCAATCTGTAAGACATATTAAAATAATAGCTTTAATATTAAATAATTCATACAATAACTTCTAATTAGAGATACTGTAAGTAGGAAGAAATATGAGATTGCATTTAGAACAATCCATTTCTCTCTATATATAAATGTTTATCCCTGTATATATTTACTTTCAATTGGATAATTTTGTTTTATGAAGTGGTCAACTTTACTCTCTTTTATTGTATATATAGTATATCCTTTTGTTATTTTTAATATTTAATATCAGCTTGTTAACAACTATAAATGAATAATATGTTCATCGCCAATTTCAAATATACAGTATGTTTTGTCTTTAAAATTTAAATATATTTTTAGTAAGCATTGCTTCTTATACTTTTCATATCAACTATAATAATGGTGATATAAAAAATTTAGAATATATAGCAATGGGCATTGGATCAAGTGGGTACTACAAAAATTACTAATCTCCACATAATGAGTTAGGAACTCACAAGTGGGTGTAAAAAATTTAGAATATATAGCAATGGGCATTGGATCAAGTGGGTACTACAAAAATTACTAATCTCCACATAATGAGTTAAATGAGTTAGGAACTCACAAATTGACCTATATTTTCTTTTTCTTATAAATTTACATGTATTTTATGAGAAATTTGAAATATATAAAAATATCAAACCAAATATTCATAAAAATATTAGAGCTTCATTGACTAAGTTCAACCCATTTAGCCTATAAGTTAGACCAATTTGGCCTAGTTTTGTTTGGACAAATTTTAATGAGCCCAAACGTCTAGCCAAGTCATCTTTTACAACTATTGAATTCTTTTGTAAATAGAATAGAGTATTATTTGGTTTGGTTTGGATCAATTTGTCTCACCCAAAAATTTAACCAATCCTATTATATTTATTTGAATTTTTAGTTTTATTAAATCCAACTCAATTCAAACCTATCAAATCATATGTATTTTCCACCTTTTAATAAACCCGAAGCAAATCAATAATATAATTTTCTACTATTAATTATTATGCATGAAGTTTTATAATTAATTTTATATATATATATATATATATATACACTTTTTAATTTATTATTTAATTTATGTAAGTCAATTACAACATATCTATTTTACACCTTTTAATAACAAGATTATATGTGATTTTTTGAGTAAAATAATGTATTTTTTATTTTTCTCAATTTTTTTTGCACTAAGGAATCTAATTGATCCAAACTAAATCAACTCATTCTTGATCTAATAGTTTATTTTCTAAAAGATAAGGGGGTATATTTAAATGGTGCTTGATAGGGAGGAATAAAAAAAGATAAAAAAGAATGAAAGTATGAAGAATGAAATATAATGGAAGAGGGTGGAAAAAAAAATATTAAGTCATTTGTTTGATATAAATGAGAAGCAAATGGAATAAAAGTTTTGCATTAAAGTAGTAGATAAATGAAGTAAATGTCTATATTGCCCTCCTTACTCACTTCGTCGGTTCATCCCACAATTTCATCCCATTTTGGGGAGAATGCTGTTAGCTATGAGACCGACATAATTTTAAATCTTACACCAATAAATACTCTCCACCAAACAACCTAATATACACTTTTTCACCTCAACTAAATCCAATTCAATTACACCTCAATTACACCTCTAAATTCATTTACACGAACCAAACATAATCTTATTGAGAAAAGGGAGCAAAGAGACAGATGAGAGAGAATATTTTAAAAATAAAATTATTTAGTTGTTAAAATATATTATTTTTTGGATGGATTGAATATCTATCCATAAAAATTATTAAATAGATGAATTTTATGAAATTTTATTAGATGGATCATGGATTAATTATATTTTCTAAATAGTTTGTTTATATCCAAGAGAATGATAGTATAAAGTGATTTTACATCATCATCTAAACACGTATTGTAAGTTTGTTAATTTTTATAATTCTCTTAAAAGTCATTCTAAAAATGATTTTTTATTAGCTGACAACAGAAAAAATTTCACTAACATAATCATTTAACTCTTTATATCCCATTTATCATAATCCAACTAAAAATTATTTGATTCTCTATTTCTTCTACTTACCTTTCTTTGTTTGCAAATTTTTGTTCTAAAATCAAGGAGTTTTACCAAAAGATTTAGAGAATAAAAGTTGCTTCTTCAATATTACTTTTGGCTAGAGAGTACTAGGAAGAAAAACACCAACTAAAATTAACTTAAGGAGGAGAGTCTTACTCGTACTACAAGACATAAATCGCCTATTCTGCAACGTTTCTAAAGAGGATGAGGTGTACCTATTTTTGGCATGTAAAATTGCGCATCAACTATGGTTCACGTGCTTCAAATGGCTTGGGGTTCAAGCAACACTACCAAAACAACTTATTGATGCATTTTTACAATTTTGTTTGGTAAATAAATCTTAATCTTGAAACGATTTATTGGCAATTGTTTGGTGTACATGTTTAACAACACTATGGGAAAGTAGAAATAGACTTGTTTTAGGAACAAGTAGGTTGATATTGAACTTATTTAGGAAAGGGTAAAGGTCAAATCATGAACACTTCTTAACTCTAAGGGTGAACTATACAAATGTTCATATTAGGAGTGAGATTCTAACCCCTTATTATATATTGATAAATGGTGTTCATGACTTATATTTGAGTGGTTTCTTTGGACTGATTGGAGAGGGGTTGTCAAATACTTTTTATGGTTTTTTGGATGTCTATCCTTATGTACTAGGGGGATACATCATTATTGATTTTTTGTTGTTCTAAGAGGATTAATTACCTGCTGTACATGACTTTAGCTCAATATTTATATAATATTCTATACTTGCTGATAAAAAAAAACTAAAAATTATCTAATCCATTTACTTGTCAACCCCTAACCTTCATTTTCTTTTGTTTTTTTCTTTTTTTGTAATATGTCAATTGGCTGTTGAATAACATGAGCTAACTACTGCAAATAGAGGTCCTGGGTTGACGAGATCCTAAATATTTTTATAGAAATAAATACTTTTCTAGTTCTATTTAGAAGAATCAATTACCTAATTCCTCTAGTTCTAGTTGCACACCATTGACCAATCACATGAGCTGAGTATCTACTTCAATGATTGAAATAATGACAATTTTATGGTGCAATAAATGTTTCCAAAGCCAACGCATTCTATTCAATTTAAATCATCTTTTCAAGAGCTTTAGTACATCTCCAACAAGATGCAGTGATCCAGTGACAAGAACCTGAAACCATTGGCAAGAATTGGCTCCCATTCGTTAGGAGAAGGAAAGCAATAGCATAAGGTAAAAGAAAAGGGAAAAATTTATATATAGTATCATATGCATTGTTGTTGCTGTTTTCCAATCAGATTTTGCACCTTGATAGTATGCAAAGATATTTAATGGATTTCTTTATCATACATATTACCAAAGTAAAACTCTAAATTTAATTGTAGAACAACACCAATAGGTACATATGATACTGTATATAAGTTTTATCTCAAAGAAAACACCACCCTCAGTCTTCAAAAGGAAATTAAAGACATCAGTAGTTAACCAAAATAATACATCACCAAGGAGATATAAAGCGACTCATTGGTTATGGAAGGAGAGAAGTAGGAAAAGGTTGCACGTTTGATCCTCACCACTAATAAAAACTAACATTACTAACAATATTAACATTTGATCTATAAAAAAAATTCATCACTTGGTAACACCATTAATATTGAAATCGATGAAGCTAGGAAAAGAGTAGAACAGAATAAAGATGACTTTCAGGAGCATGGTAGACAAGAGGTTCATAGACCAAGGAATCATTTTTGCAAAAGGCAAGAGAGAAAAAGTGAAGCAAATTTGATTGTTACTTGCTTAATAGGATTTACTAAGATGTGCCCGGTTAAAGAGAAACTGAGATTTTGCACCGAGGATCCACCCATCAACCAAGTCAAATATAAGAATCAAGCACCATCCATATTATTGTTACCTCAAGTCTTGTTGAAGGATGTTCTTTGACACAGTCTCGCAGCCACTTTATTGTCAATGGCAATGAAGGTATTACTGCACTTTGTGCAAGATTGTTTCGTGAATGGCAGCCACTTGAAGCATTATCATAAAGAAAATCATGAGGTGGTAAGATCTCCTTGCTATCTATCTTGAAATCTTTTTCAACCAAGGGGGGCATTTCTGCAGATAACAAAATAAAGCACAGATCAGAAAAGTCAAGCTTTATTAATAAGGCTAGGTCCTCCAAGGCAACATCTTCGCATGATATTAAGGAATTCTGTCATGGGCTGTCTAAATAATTTTATGAGGCAATTTGCTGTCATTACATTTCTTTATCTATGCATAAGTCCAAATCCTAACGATTTTGAAGAACTTGATGATAGCAGTCGATGTTGAATTTTAAAACATATACTTTAGTTCCACAAACATCTAAAACAGTTATAGAGATTATAGAAATTTTATAAATTAGTTAGGAACTTAGAAAGTCAGTTAGGCAAGGTTAGCACTACCAGCTCTATAAATAAGACCTCCCATTGTATAATAATTAACTTTTTCAATCAATTCAATATGTTAGCTCGTGATTATCAATCTGCTCTCTATCTCTCTCTTATCAATTTGATCTTCTCCCCTTTGAACCATGGATTCGTTACAGGCAGTATCTTGTGTCTCATTTTGGTTAAATTTCCATCGGAAATATTTTCCACTTTGTTTACACTTTACAAGATATTATAATAAGGATGTTGAAGGAAGACCAAGTGACCAACATTATAACTAAATGGCATTACTCTTTAAATGTCATTGTCGAGACTCAAGACCACTCTACAGGGTGCATGATGTATAATGAAGAGCCAAAAAGTTATAGCTCTACTTTCATGTGAAATAAACTTATCCACATAGGTGACCCCATTTCACAGTATGCTTAAGCAAAAGAATAAGAAGACAAGGAAAAAGTTTATGTTAAGGATGGGTTTGACAGTTGAGAGTAGGCTTTTACAAATGGAGGAAGTAGATGATAGAGGAAGTTGGTTGGTGAAAATTAGTTCTGGGTGGGACTGATCAGGCTCTTGAATTCAGGTGAGTTCTATGTTCATCCAGTCATTCTTGTAAATTTTGCCATTGCTTGTTCTACTATCACACTGATACAGTTGGCAATTAGGGATTTGACAAATAAAATTTCATTTTATTCTAGTTTCTGCAGTTGAGACTCTGGAAATCTTCCAATGAATAGGCAATAAAAAATTCAAGACATTGATATCTGACTGTGTTATTGCCCTTTGATGATGAAAGATCTGTTTGCTATATGATAGACAATATAACTGACACAAGCATAATGACATCACGTTGAGGTCCCTAGAGTGACAAAGAACAAGTTACAAGCTGAAAAGATGGTGCATACCTTTTCCGTGCATAATCTTCTCCCAGATTCTTTGGAGGTTAAATTGCCATGATAGGTCTATGCCATGGAGATCAGAAGAAATAAGTGATGCACCAGAAGTAACCTTACTATACTTTGACATATTCGGGACAAAAATTGCACTTGAGAAATGAATACCTAACCAAAGTTTCAACAAATTTTTACTGCATTAGTGCAATACAACAGATAGGCATGTGTGCGCACACACAAAAAGTTCCTAGATAGTGAAGGAAGCAAATAGGTAGAATGGCCGGGATATCATTCTATCTTTTCCATTTTTTTTCTTCCAGCAGATTATTTAAATGCAATGTAGCAGTTTATATAGAATATATTGGAAATACATTGCTCCACCAGATGTCAAGAGGGTCAACTCACCTAACTGAAATGCTAGAAGGTTCAATGTACAGTCTAATTTATTTTTAAATCCAGTCGCAGAATTTCTATATGTATGCAGAACAAGGAAAAATCACAACTTACATAATAACATGGCTTGTTTTAGTATAAAGTTAAAATACAAAAATATGAGGTGCTTTGATAAAGGAATACCTGAAGAAGCACATGTATTTACCAGCTGTGGAAGCAAAATATGGGGGTTTCTCACATCTAAGCAATTGAATAGAAGAATCTACAATTAATCAATGCTGAATATCAGGAGAGAATTAATAATGAAATAGATTATCAAAAGAATTTCATGTGATACTTTGTCAGACTCAAGAAACAGGTAGCATTGAGGATTGCATCAATATAACTTAAAAATGAGGAAAGAAGCATCCAAGAAAGATATACTATGTTATCATGACAATGGTTAAGCTCCAGGAACAGCTAGAACAATGAATAATATTAAGAATGCCTACCCGCTTAAAAGATTTCTCAAACTGCCCCAAGGTCTTGCTTTCATTTAGGATGTGACCATTTTCTGAAGATTCCTCTGCATTTTCTACTTCAAAAGATGAATGTGATGAAATTTCATATCTTCTTGCGGCATTAGAGAACCACTTTGCGCAAGCCTCCATGCTCTCTGGACTATGAGCTCCATCCAAATAAAATATCAACTCTCCACCACAATTTTTAGACACAATTTCTGAGTAGTCAGAATTTGGAGAAAAGTCATAAACAGTCTGAGCCCTTCCAGAAAATTGTGCAGTTGAGAGGCCTCTAATGAACTCGTCTGGCAAATTAGAATCCTGAAAATCCTATTATATAGTGAAAAAAGTTAAAATGAAAATGCTATATAATGAAAACAGGAATATAAACGTATCCTTGAACTCAATACACTAGATCTTCAAACAATGAAGTAAAAGTAGATGGAATAATCTTAAAGTGAAAAAAAAGAAGCAATTATTACACAGATATGAACTGAAAATAAAAATACTTGCTAATTCGTCCTAAAGTATTCAAATTTGAAAAGGACTCATCCTGAGAATTCCTATACATGACATGTAATTGCTGATAGCATAATTGTTGCCAATGTATTTTAGATTCTAATGCTTTATTATTTACAAGAATTTTCTGTAATCATTTACTTAGATGCATACATGAACCAAAAGTAGAATTTAACTAACGTTTTGATATTTTTTTCCCCAGTTCCCTGTTCTCTGAAGCCAGCATCTAGAAAGTGATACTGCCAGAGCAGCATTATGGAATTGGTGATCACCAGATAAACCAAGCTTTAATCCCTTTATTTGTTTACAATCAAAAGGTTCGGTCACTACCAATGGAACCTGCAGCCATTCAAAATAGTCACACAATTAATACCATTACCAGTAAAGAGAAACATGCTCGTGAGGTTGCACATGCTCCAGCATGCTTGTATTGTTTTCCAACTAAATCTATGCTCTAAAGTACAGGAAGTTCATATAACTGAAAGGATGAGAAACATAACCTTTGATTCAGTCAGATCCAGCCTAATTATGAAGTTCATAAAAATTTCAGTTTTCTACTCCATTACTAATCTATTTTTTAAATAACAGACACTATTTGAAAATTGATTGTATTACCAAAAGTTTGTCCTTAAAAAACGTCTACAAATTAGACAAGACAATTAAAGTTGAACGTGAAAACTTGTCTAACCATGATCCGACTTTAATGGGAAAAACTTGTTTTGATTAGGTTTGGAATTTTGCCAATTTGCAGAAGCAGGGAAGAGGACAGGTTTGGGGATGTAATTACTTGCCTTGCTTCCAAATAATAATTAAATAACAAATAATAATTAAATAACAAATAATAAAGTTGAAATAACATTTTTTTAAAATATAATTTAGTTCTTATGTTTCTTAATTTTAAGAGTGTAGTTGTCTATTAATTTTAAGATTTTATTTGAAGCAGAATGTTCTTGATAATTTAGTTTAAAAAAAAGTGTAGGACAAGTTTAAATTTTCATCCGTCCTTTGACTCCTTTCCCAAACCAACCACAAACTCACCCTGCTTTGGTGAGCTGGGGACAAGGAGGGCGAAAACCAGCCTGACTGTCTGGTCCACTATGTTTCCTTGTCTTTTAAACATCACAACAATCATATGGTATAAACAAGCGGCACCTCTAAGCTTACTATTTGATGAAACATTATTTTTTCCTCAAGCCATTTATTATATCATAAATAAACAATCTGAGAACTCATTTAAATCCCAGAAATGGCCTCTCCACTTGCGACTGTAGGGCATCACACATCTACCTTCCTCAGACTCCACCAGGTAGAAGCATTGTGCATTGAGCAGCCATTTAAATATGTAATCAAAGTATCACATATATAGTGAAAGATAAAGCTCAAGCTAGATCAGATTCAGATCTTTAATTAAAAAAATAGCAAAAGAGTATAAGAAATTGATAGTCATAACAGGCAATTTCATAATCCCCTCTCCCTGAAGTAATTTATAATAGTTGATGGGATTGAGAACAATGATTACCATGAGTTCTTTGGCCGTCTTGAGGATAACATCCATTGCTTCGGAAGGTTGGGGTACTGTGAAGGCAGGAACTTTAGGCTTCAAGAAAAGGGAAGACATCAATTTTTAAGAAGATAAAGGCAAAAGAGGAAGGTAGGAGGGTACACAGATACATAAAAAGAATAAACGTACAACAGTAGAATAAGTAGCCTATATCCCTAAAAATCAATATGAAAGTTTGGTTAGTAGAATAAAATTTTAATACCTTAAAAATCCCTGCCTTATGTGAAGCTATCTCTCCAAGAGTATCTCCTGCACAGATGTAGTAATTTAAATATTTTTTTCCATATTGTGGTTGATTCACTGTTGTGGAAGTAAAAGCACAAAAAATGAAGAATAAAAATGAGAGTGTCCTTAGATGATGGAAACCACATTGTCAACAAAGAAACATGTAAAGCTTTATGAGTATGCAGTATGCAAAAAAATCAGAGTATCAGATAATGTTCAGAAAGTATGAGACATACACACCCAATATCTCCATGTGATCCATGCCTAGAGAAGTAATGCCACAAACAGTAGGTTCTTTAATCTGCAAGTTCATAAATCATTTGAAATGTAATAGTCATAAATCATATACAACAGGTTGCAATTTCTTTAAAGTTTAAACACTTCTCTTTTATTAGTTCAAGAAAATATATTAAACAAGAATTGTTGTTAACAACAAAAGTTAAGAAATAAATCTGTGATACCATACATCAAATGCATACCACATTAGTTGAGTCTTCTTTTCCTCCAAGTCCAACTTCTATAATGGCAGCATCAACCTATGAGTAGGAACCATTTAAATGAAATATTAGCAGTGATGGAAAAAGTCGATAAAAGAAGAGTAAAGAATGACAACATAAGCAAATAAGTAAACATTTTTAAGCAAATAATAGCCAAAAAAAACAAGTATATTATACTTAAATAAAAGGTAAAGCATACGAAAGGTAAAGTTTGATCAAGTATTCCTGATTCAAAACATAATTTATCAAGAAACAAAGATACATAACTACACAAGAATGTTACTATGCCCGAAGAAAATACAATATTTGTAGGATTACATCTTAGATTGTTAGCAAACGATGAAAAATATAGTCTTCAAGTTCAATGCTATTATTTTGATAACCATACTGATAGTTTTTAGTTAAAAATAACCTATTAAAGAATACATAGCAGCTGAGATGAAAAAGAAATTCGTCCATGTTGAGATAGCAAGAAATCCTTAAAATAAAATAAAAGAAGCTCAGTCATTTGTATTTTATTTTATTCTTAAAAGAATATGTAAGGTAACAAGAAGTGATCTCCTTTATGAAAACAACATCATCAAGGAAAACAGTTATCCAAAGTGCAACGAGCATGCTGCAAATTACATATGATTGTTTTAGAATTAGAAAACACGGACAAACTGTTTTGGTATGGTACATTATTCTTATTCAGAATAAATTTAATCTTGCGATTACAAAAGAATATGCGTAAAAGAATTTCGTAAATATCATTGTCAAGTGGCTTATGAAAATTTGATCCAGAAAATGAAAAGTACATCACATCAAATCTTTCGCATTGGCTACTGCAAACAGGAATAAACAGCAATGTTGCAAGGAAAATTAAATAAGAAACTAAATAGTAAACTGATATGCACGGTTTACAGTTTACCTGTTCAGATATAAATATTTTGAAGGCCAATATAGTAAGAAACATAAATAGTGGTGGCATTGAAAGCTGCCCTGTTGTATTTTCCTGTGAAATTAAGCTTCAGGAATTGAGAAACTGCTACCGTAA
This sequence comes from Psophocarpus tetragonolobus, assembly GCA_037954015.1. Lineage (NCBI taxonomy): Eukaryota > Viridiplantae > Streptophyta > Magnoliopsida > Fabales > Fabaceae > Psophocarpus > Psophocarpus tetragonolobus. Next base: position 47,192,484 of record CM075692.1, on the reverse strand, counting down.
GATGTCATTGGATAATATATTCAAGTTATGTTGTTTCTTCAAACAAATGGTTTCACATCTGAAACAAGAATATTTAATGATTAAATTTGAAAGTTACAATTTCTCATCAATATCAATGGACATTGAAGAAAAAAGGAAATTACTTTTAACATGAATATTTTGTTACATATGTATCCACTATCCATGCATAATTTCTCCATTGTCAAGTCAATTTTGTAAAGTGGCTTATTACAAGAATTTTCACTCTGAAACTAAGAAAAATTTTGAAAGAAATAATATCCATGAAGCTTGCTATGAGTTAATATGTTATGTTTTCAATCAAAGACACACGCAGCATGTGAAGGAAGTGCAACACCACATTGGAAGGGCACAATGTAACCAACCAGTTCACATGGCAGGTCAGAACAAGAAACAGATTTAGGTAGTGGGGATAGGATAAAAAGATAACAAAGGACAGGGAAAGGGTAGGAAAATTGTGACTTTGGGAGTGAGGTTTGGAAAGGGGAGAAATCAAGCCCCTTGACATGAAGTGCTTGCCTTGTCTCTACATTTCCACTTCTGTTTTCTAGAAATTTTTGCTTGTGTTCTCGTACAAATACCAATTGACATGATACCATCTCAATATCAGCCAATGAGAAGGGTTTTTAGCTCTTTCCCTTCATTGAAAGTGAACCCAGATTTTGGGTTCCTAACTTCCTATGAGTATATTATCAGAAGGTTGACAGGGAAAGGCCAAAATTACTGTCATAGCCATTTCTTTTATTAAGTTTAAAATACAAGTAAAGATGCTGCTTAAAGCAATGTTTGGATCTAAAGATCATAGATTTAGAAAAGAAAGTCCAAGATTCAGTAAAAAATGTAATAAATAATACCTCCAATCGGTTCCAACAATCCCAGAAATACTGTAAAAACTTGTCTTCAGATATGTCATGCCTACAGAGACAATAATAACTCAGAATTTAATCTTATACAATTTCGAAAATAATTGCAAAAGGAAGAAATTCAGCAAAATAGCTAATTGCACTACTGTACAAACAAATTGACATCAATCATTTTTCATGAGCATCAAAAGAAATTCATTTGCAAATCTAACCCGTCTTTTCAGAAGGAAAATGTTGTTGCTTTTTATCTCAAAAATAGGTAGCCCTAGTTCCCTCATCTGTTTGAAGTTTGATCTTACTAGGTGAAGGATTTAGATTTACTAACAAGATAATGAGTGTACAGGCCAATAATGTTCAGAGATGCCATGGATTACCCATTCCCGATGGACAAAAAGGAATGTTATGTCTTAATAAAGCTTTGAGAGCATTTATAAATGAAATACCTATGGCCAAACAGTTTATGTCAGTACAGTGTTTTTCCTCACAAGAAATTATTATGACAGTAAGAACATAAGAATAGAACCTGGCAACTGAAATATAGATGTATTCTCATTAATCTAGTTTCATAGTTTCAAGTAACAAGCTTTGAACTTTTGGTATACAGTGGTTTACAGGGATCAACCATATATCTGTGTTGTACATCCAAGCACTACGGTAAAGAAGAGTAAGTAGAGTGTGTGCATATCATGCGCACATGTGTGAGAGAGAAAAAGAGAGGCAGAGATCAGAATAGATGAATGGAATGCTGATACAATATCAGTCATTCCAGACAAGCCAGATCATTCAATTACTAACCCATCTATACGAAATCGTTCACGCATGTCGATAAGGTGAGGGGATGTGAAAACTCCAGTGCGAAACCCACACTCCCTTAAGATTGCCTCACAGAATATGCATGTAGAACCCTGACAAGAATGAGTATCAACTGTATGAATATTACGGATGTGCTTACTGCCCATGTCAGATAGCTGACAACTGTATCAGCCAACTATGAATTGTTTAAATATATCTGTTGTGTAACCTGTTTATTTCAATTCAACCATCATAAGACCAGCACGGCAACACCAACTTATTTAAAAGATATATATAATAATTTGGTTTCAAATCATGAACAAAAAAACAGAATTGTCTGAATTGACTTTTTCAACAAACTTATAATAAATAAAGTGAATAAAAAAATAAGACAAATTATAAAACTTATATATAATGTTCATAGTAATTTGATCTGCTTGAATCTTCAAGAGAAAATAAAACAGAGTTGTCTGAATTGACTTTTCAAGTCTCAACAAACTGATATTGATAAAATGAAAAAAGAGATAAATTAAGAAAAGGGTACCTTTCCCTTTGTGCCTGCCACATGAATAATGTTGAGCCTATTTATATCTTCTTCCAAACCTAGCATCTGTATAGAAAACAAGCATTTTATTTTCTACAGTTCAAAGAAGTCTCCTGAAGCTTTTAGGTCCCAGAAATATGATGAGAATCTCACAATTAAAGGGACATTTACTTCTACTAGAAATTATTGAAATAGAACATTTTCTTTTCCCTAATTGGTAAAATGCATAATATTTTCAACTCTATTGAATTCCAATTTCACAACCCATTTCTCTTTTGTTCTATTTTCTTCCTTATTTTCAATTGGGCAGATAGATTGGTACAAAATTAGGTTACACTCCAAAACTAACCGTGACAAAACTAGGACTAATTTAAGGTTATTACATAGCACCATATTTCATCACTACAACTTCAAAATATTTGGAAAATAGTCCAGCATATTACCTTAAGATATAATGACATCATTTCTAACTTGTTAGCAATTGGTGGCTTTTCCCCACGCCTTTGGCGGGTAATAAGAGATGAAATTTTCTCCATGGCAATTTCATATGAAGATGATGGAAAATTTTGCATATGTCCATCGGTGACAATATCACTGTCCCTTTCAAGAAGAACTTCAGATGACATCTTAGTTATAAATCCTAAAACATCAAGCCAAGATTGCCACACCATTACAGGTTCATTTCCATAATTTTTCAGTTGATTAAATTTAAATCTCAGAATAGAAACTAGAGAAAGCTTGTTCAAGTGTGCAGCATCACATGAGAACAACTGAAAATAATTAATATTTGAAACTGAATAACAGAAAAATATAAATTTACAACTAACAGGTCAGATATGTGAAATGTTTTGAAACAACACACATACATCTCAAAAAACATTATAACAAAATAAAAATAATAAATGAACTTCAATTAATCTGTTTGGAAGAAGAACTTACTTTTCCCCGTGAAATTATGTATGCTTGTAAATGCAGGTAAACAAGAATAAACCCTTTTTGTCTTGATGATGGATTTCATATGCCACCAGGGGAAGTGAGATACTCCTACCATCCCACTTAGTGTAAATGTTGCTAGTAGCTATCATCAGTATATTAACCCTGCAAAGCAAACACTACTACCACAATCAAAAGCTACAAAAATAGAATAAACCTTACACTATTTCCCCTCATCTGTCATCTATACCCATTCATCTTCCTAACTCCTAAGCAATCCTCCTTCCCTCTATTGATGATTAAGGTTAATACATGTAACTTCAGAAATATTTAATATCACTCACAAAGGACATATCACATATTTAATCCAAAATACTTCATTTAATATCTATGATGCGAGTAGTTGTAAATAAATCATAATGGGTCTTGCTAATCAGTGTTCTGAGGGCATTAAAGGTTTTTATTAGGAATCTGCAAGCATAATTCAAAATCATAGATAAGTGTAATTTTCCGTATTCTCCCACCATAATTATTGGAATATATGTGGAAGAAAACAATTAATGAGATTCATAATCTCTAAATCATCAATAATTTTGGAACAAAACAAAGAAGCTAAAACATCAATAGATTGGGTTGGAAGGACCAACTTGTGTATGAAAATTAAAAAAAAAAAATGTGGTAGAGAGAGGAAAGACCCCATTAAAGGTAGTCAACCTATTTGTACCTGATAAGAGAGATTTCACTAAAGGTGGTCAATCAAGCTGTCAGAGTCACAGAAAATTCTACTAAAGGTGGTCAGTCAAGTTGTCAAAGTGACAGAAGATTCTATTAAAGGTGGTCAGTCAAGCTGTGACGGGAGATCCCACTAAAAGTGGTCAGTTGATGTGACCAGTTTATTGTCTTACAGAGATTATTCAGCAACAATTGTGGATAGATTCTCCCTAAAAATAACATGGTAATAGAAAAAAATTGAATCCAGAGGAACTAACTAACAGCTACTTTCATTGCCATTGCCAACTTAGATTGAGAATGAGACATTAATATTATCCCCATTTTACATTTTATTGCATTCCTAATAATTACTTAACTAGTTAACTTATATTGCCACAGCCAGATACCAAAAGTTAAAAACACTGCACAAGAAGTTATTGTTATGCCATCATATTACAAAAAACTATAATTGTAAAAATTAAAATAAAATGAAAATCGATAGAACTGCAAATGAAGAACAAAACCGCGACGCATTGTAGAGATTATTATAACGCAATTCGATTCCTACTTGAAAAACAAAATCATAAACTGAGATGAATTACGAAGACACGTTTGGTATAGAAAGAGTGTGAGAGAGACTCACAGCGAGAAGAAGAAGAAAAAGTGGAAGGCATAGAATGGATGCTATGGATGGAATAGAGACGAAAAATGATGGGTATGGAATCGGTTGGCCAGTGATGTAGCGGTAGCGGCAATGGATCAGTTCAGTTCCAACCTCTATCAACTTTTATTATTACAAAACAAAATGAGGTTCACACATTTATGATTGCACCTCTCTTTTTCCTTAAATCCTTAGTTACTTTCACATTTTTTTTATTCGAAATATTTCTCCTTGCATTACAATCTCAAAAGTTTCTTTTAGGAGAATTTCTCTCTCCATCCTGCTAACTTTTTTCTGTATTTTTGTAAATTTTTAAAATGGTAAAAATGTCTTTAATTAAAAAAGTAAAAATTTAATTATTATTCACAACTCCCTGTTTTTCTTTTTAATTTGCACTTCTCATCTTTGTAGTTCTCTTGTTTTCGTCTCTCACATCTTTTTCTTTTTTTTCATTGAATCAATGTCTTTTCTTCTTTTTTATTTGTGTGTTTGTATTCTTTCTATTTGCATTTGTATTTGTTTGTGTTCTTCGCGTTCGGGTTTGCGTTTCTCTTCTCTTACTTGATACACTATCGTAATCCTTTTTCATTTTCACGAAATCAGGTTTTTTGTAAATTTTTTTACAAATAAAAATTTGCAATTACAAAGTCCGGAAAGAGGACTATGAACCAAAAATTGAGAATAATAACAAAGAATTCATAACATTTAAGGAGAAAAGCGATAATGTGACATCTAAAAGGAACAAAGAAAAAGCAAGTAGTAACAAAAGTTTTGTCTTTTGTTTTGTCCAATAATCTTTAATTTGTTAAGCTTTAACTATTTTACAAATCAAACAAAAGGCAATTTTTTTATATATTTCATGTCCTACAATTTTTGCAAATCAAACAACCCTAAGTGTATATTAATCCAAAAATAATTAATGGGATAAATAATTGAAAAGAGTCTTAATAAAAAAAATTCATTTTAAATAAAAATGCACTACCCAATCCCTAATTATAAGATGGTATTGATTAAATCATGCTTATTAATAAAATGAATAAATTTAGTCTTAAATTTTTATCCCTAAAGTTTTACTAAAAATCATTTTTAGTATTTGATATTCAAAAATGTCTTTTTTAGTTCCTAAAATTAATTTATTTTTATACTAATATTGTTTTTTTTTAAGTTCTAGTGTGTTTTACTGTACTGGATGTGAAGTTAAAGATTGAGGAATTATGACTGAGGAAGAAAGTGATTCACTAGTACAAAAACATGTTTCCTATTAACATTTTTTTAACGACGTTAACTAGGGAAAAAAGATTAAAAGTGAATCAAAGACTAAAAAAAATATTTTTGAATTTTAAGGACTAAAGGTAATTTTTGGTAAAAATTTTAGGAACTAAAAACTTGTTTAAGTTATAAATTTATCTTAACATTAAATTTTTAATATTTTCTAAATTTACCCTCCAAAACCAAGAAAATATTTATTAATTATTAGGAAAAAAATACTCTTCATCGAAAAAACAAGGGTATTTAAATAAAAAAAAATACAAAACATATTTGCATAAAGAAAGACAAACAAATCTTAAATAGTTGCCTTATAGATAAAATTAGAGATAATATAACATTAAGGGAGTAACGGAGTATTGGATTCATTTATGTTTTTTTTTTTACTTTTAATTAAAAATGTCTTGGACAGGAAACGAAGAAAAAAATTCAGTATTCATTAAAAATATAATATAAATTAAAAATAAAATGATAATTTTATAATTAGTTAAAGGAGTTTTAGACTTATAGTAATTCCTAACACTCTTTTCCCAATACATACTTTATCTTTAGAAATACTTTTTTAATAATAAGTAATCCCATAAAAAAGTGTGTGGAGTGTGCTCCTTGAAATTTTTATGTACTTAAATGTAAGAGTGTTCATTGGGTTGGGTGATCTGAAGACTCATTCAATCAAAACAGATCGGGTTGAGTTTTTTCTTGTGATTGAGTGAAATTTGACTCAACTCAATCCACTCTGGATTGGTTGGCTAGTTCATGAAGTTGAACTCAAGACTCAACTTGATCATAATATTAAATTATTATATATTTTTATTATTATTTAAAATTGTGTTGTTATTATATGTTTCTTTTGATATCATATTTTTGTTAGTTTGGACAAATTGTGTAGTTTGTATTTATTTGTATAGTTTAACTAACTTTGACAAATTGTATTTAGTTTTATTTTGGACAAATATTTCTTTAGTTATAATGTTTGAAAATTTAGTTGTATGTTAATTTTAATTTGTTTTAACTTTGATATATAATTTGTAACTATAATTTATTGTTTATTTTTATTTTATAACAATTATATAGTATTTTTTTTTTAAATATCCTAAAAAGCTAAAAAACAATATTCTAAAATTTATTTTTTAAAAAAATAGAAGTTTTAAAAAAACATTTTTTAAAACTGTGACTCAATTAACCTAACCCAAAACAACCCTAACGGCAGGTTTAGTTGAGTGTAATGAAAAAAAAAAAAAAACAGAAACCTAACCCAACCTACCCAATATTTTATGATTGGGTTGGGTCGTGGTGTTTGCTTAAACACAATCTAACCAACCCATGTTTACCCCTACATAAATGTTTCCTAATATTTTGTTATTCTACATTACGTTTGATCTCTTCTATAAAAAAAAGTAGATTTTGATTAAAAAAAGTTTTAATTTATCTTTTAAATTTTATTTATTAATTTTTTAACATCTTTTACTACTAAACTTTATCGTGGATTTTTGGAAATTTGAATTTTCTTAAATATTTTTACTTTTGTAATATTTTAAAATTTATATAATAATCAAATGTAACTAAAGTTAATGTCCAAATTACATTTAATAAAAAATTAAATATAATACTACTTATATGTTGAATAATTAAATATTAATGTTAGGAATTATAAGGTTGGTCTAGTAGCACAATTCATATATGAGGTAATCCACTTAAGTTGGTCCATTTTTAAAATATTTACCTGCATGAATTTGTTTTGAGAATATTTACCTGGGTGAGTGACTTTTGAGTTTGACTTGGTCAAACTGTACCTATGAGTTGCATTTTTTAAGACACATAGGATGACAAGTCTCGTGGCTGCCAAGGGAGCTTCAGTCAATACCTTAAAACTACAAATGAGAACTATGGTTTAAGGGTCCGTGACAACTTTGCCTTAGGAAAAACCACAAATGAGAACTACTTAAGGGTCTTGTTCCCTACACACCAGCCTTTGTAGTTTACCCATGCATTATCCAATCAAAATGCACATGGGACACACAAACCACAATTTCCATTTGTGGTTTATATAGGGAAAAGTTTTTTTTCTCCCTTAATAACATGTTTGTTTGTAGGGTTATTTTCAATTACTTTGTTTCTTGATAAATGGTAATTTGATTAACAAGAAAGGTGAGAATGTAAAAGGATATATGATATGGTCATTGATGGATAACTTTGAATGGGCAAGTGGCTACTACATAAAATTTGGGTTTTATTATGTGGACCAAACACACTCTTCAACGAATTCCTAAACTCATTGTTCATTGGTTTTCTAGTTTCCTCAACAACACTACCTGCTCCAACAAAATAGAAGACTTGAGTGATCAATATCTCAAAGGCAAATATGAAGAAAATATTGATTTGGATTTCAAAGGAAGAAAGTTATCCCCACATAAACTGCAAATGGAAATTGCAAGTGCATTTTGATAGATAATGCACAGGTGCACTGCAAAAGGATGGTGTTGAGGGGACAAGACCCTTAAATTACAGGTCTAATATGTGGTTTTAAGGGTCAAACCCTGCTTCCCAACGTAGCATACTAGTTCCCAAGGCAAAGTTATCTTAGATCCTTAAACCACAATACCCATTTGTAGTTTTAAGAGATTGATTGGCTACTCCCTTAGCAGCCACGTGGCACTAGGGGTGACAATTATGTCCGCCCGTGGGTATTGCCTCATCCCCGCCCCTGATTTTGCGGAAAAAAACTTGGGTTGTTGGTCTCTACCCCGTCCCTACCCTTGTTCTCGCCTAAGATAATCGAGGATGGGGACGGATGTGGATTTGTTAGTCCTTACCCCATCCCTGCAGCCGCTCTTGCCCCACTTCTGTGTTTTACATATAACTATATGTTAAATAAAATCTCACATGTCTGTGTACAAATTTACACTCATGTGGACCATTAAAACTAAAATATAATTAATAACTTAGCATATAATTTATTTAATAAATTATAAGTAAATTTAAATATAAATTATAAAAATAATATAACAGGTACTTGCGGGGATACTTGAACTCAAAAATACCCAACAGAGATGGGGACAAGGATTACAATTTCATATTCGTCTTCTTTATACCCGTCATGCCCCCACCCCGCACTTTCTGAGGATGGGGATAGGGAGAGCAAACCCGCCCCACCCCGCCCTATTGCCATCCATATGTGACCCCATGTGGCTTGGCATCTTAGATGTCTTAAAAAACGCAAGTCACAGTTGCAGTTTGATAAGTCAAACCCAAAAACGAACTCACCCAGATCAATATTCTCAAAATAGGTCCATCTAGATAAATGTTTTAGAAAAATAAATTCACTAAAGTCAATCACACCCTGTATGTGAAGGGATGAGGAAGGAAAGGTTGTGGGTTCAAATTCATCAACTAATAAAACTAACACACTAACAATTAATATTTGTCTATAAAAAAATTAAATATTAATGTTAATAATTTAATATTCATTTTATTATATAATTTTATTTTAAATTAATAATTAAATATAAATTAAATAATAAATTATTATATATATATATATTAGTATTCTTCATTTATTAATTTTTTTAAAAAAATCTAACATAATATTAGAGATTTGTAATAATAACAAAAATAAAAAATAATAATTTTTTTTTTTTAATTACTTAACCATAATAAATTTTAAAAAAATATATATCCTTAGAACTATAAGGTTAGTTTGGTGGAAATCTGGAGGAATGAGAGAAAGAAGTTGTAGGTTCAAATCTATTCACTAGTACAACTATATTTATGTTATGCAAGGTGCTGGTGCTTGCTTGCGAGTGTTCTGTGCAAACAAAGGTGGGTACATGTGAATCCCATCCAAATAGAGTTGTTCCATTGTGGATGCTCTAAGTAACCCACGCAAAACGTTGTAATTACCCACCTTCATCTTTGCAGAGTGATCTGAAGCAAACACTGCACCCGGTAAATAGTATGTTTATATGTCATTTTTAACTTTTAATTCGTCTTTTTCTCTATTTGTCTCTTCAAACCCAATAGATGACATCCCGTTCGTGGCTTTCTATCGACATACTTTTTTCACACTCATTCCTCTAAAATGAAAATGAAAGAGAAGTCATTGCTGCCATTGACTCTAAAGAACACAACAGGACCACTCCTCTCAAGAAAACAATGACTCACCACCATTTTTCAAGTTTCACTGATGACATGTATCATTTTGATAAGTAGGACGAGCTTGAGGTTCACATTATGCAACTTTGATCAATTTAATATTGATGTACTATTGTATAATTGATGTTCTTGAAATTATAAAAAAAAAGATGGATCAAATGCAAATAAAAGATTTTGATTTTGCATTCACATTACATTTGATGAAAAATATATTGGGTATTTCAAATGATTGTCACAAGCATTGCAAAGGAAATATCAAGACATCGTCAATGCTATGCTATGAACTTGGTTGACATCACAAAGCTACGATTGCAAACTATGAGAGATAACGGATTGGAGTTTTTACTGCAGGAAGTAATGTATGAAAGACATATTTTTTTTCTAATGGGGAGATCACAGCATTGACGTAAAGCTCAAGCTAACGCAACTAAGCAACATTATCGTGTTGAATTATTTTATATTGTTGTGGGCATGCAGCTTCAAGAACTTAATGATCGTTTTACAAAAACAAATGCTCCTTTGCATGGCTTGTTTGAATCCAACCAATTAATTTTCTACTTTTGATAATGCAAGGCTAATTGAATTTGCAAACTTTTATCCATGTGAATTTTCGACAACTGATTTAGTGATCCTTGATTATCAACTTGAGACTTACATAATTGATATGCATAACTATGTAGAAATTTGCATCTTTGAAAGAAATCAGAAATCTTTCAGAGAAGTTGGTTGAAACTAGAAGATATTGTTTATCCATTAGTTTACCTTCTTTTGAAGTTAGTAATGATTTTGTCTGCTGCCACAATAACAATAAAAAGAACCTTTTCTGCTATGAAAATTTGTGAAAAATAGGCTGCCTAATCCGATGAGAGATGCATGGATGAATGATTATCTAGTGACTTATATTGAGAGAGATGTGTTCAATAAATTAACAAGTTGACCATTCAACGATTTCAGAACATGAAATCTCGTAGAAGACAACTATAATTTATTTGATTAGTCAAATTAGATACATTAACATTTTACAATTTTAGTACTTATGTCTTTATTTCCATATGTATGATGATAATTATTATTAATTTATATTTTTTAAAAAGTAATTTGCCCACACTAACTCAGGGTCTTGGATCCACCACTACCGTCACATATTATGAGTATTTGGTAACTTTCTTTTTTCTTTTTTCTTTTTTTTCCAATGTATTTATTATTAATATTAATATATTATATTCTGCATTTTTAATATTTTGGTCTTGATATTATTATATGGTAGTAAATTGGCATGATAAGGAGTCTGGAAAACCAAAACCGTATGAAGTTCAAAAACTGCTTTTTATTGTTTTTAATCAATTATAATATGATACATGGTAACATTTTTTTTTCAGCTATGCCTGACACTTTTCTAGAACTATTCATGTTAGTTGGAGCAATATGTAATGCTCTCTGTGAAAGAGAGGAAACTACAAAGTGCATTGTAGCCGTAAGAACATTCTACTTAAAGAACATTCTTTTTATATTTCTTTCTTCTACAATTTGATTTAAATGGAGTGTTTGAATTTATCAGGCTAGTTTTGTGACTGATTGATACATATATGTTTATCATCTAAAACAGATTTCATGCCGTGCTTGTTGGCATGGCCAGAGACGATGGTTTTAACTCTTCTGGTACGTTCAAGAACCAAGTTATTCTTCATGTTTTAGGTGTTTAATTTCTGATTTTGGTTAAATAAATTTTAATACCTGCGCATTTACTTTTTACTAATTCTAGCATTTTATATACAATTCCCTGTTTATACTTGGCTGTGATGAGTTTGAGAGAAGTATCTTATTAACCGGTGTTTAAGTTAAAAAACTAAAAAAAAAATTGAGAGTTGAAAAAGACAATTAAAAATTACCACCACCTTCTAACTTGTAAGTTCAGTCTAATCATTAGTTCATTATATCCAAACCCACACTTCAAAAAATACTCACAAAGTGTATAATTACTTCAATGGAAACGTAACTGTGGTGAATCTTCAGACATGCCCTTAATAAATCATTTATATGATAACATAAGTATATATGAAGATCTAAAAAAAAAATCACTTTAACTAAGGCTACAAGTCAACGTCAACAAACATCGACAAAGGGGAAAAAACTCTCCTGAAGAGAGAGACTCATGAGATGTGGGTATCACATACTCCATAAGTCTTTTTCTCTCCTACCAAAAATATTTTAAGTAATTGGAGAGGATCCGTACCCGACAAAAGTGCATTGAACGGTTTTGTCCTCAAAATTGTATGGAATATGTCATTGTGAAAAAAAAAAAAAAGAAAATAATGCTGTTGAATGTTGACATTCAACTCATCAGCAAATCTGTCAATACAGACCAAAATGAATGAATGGATACTTTTTTTTTTGCTCATGAAATCAAGGGATTGAACTAAATCCTGAGAATTTTGCAGGATTTAGAAAATGAAAATGCAAGCCTATCAACAATCAAGCTAAACATTTGCACAATGAGAGCAAGGTGGCCTAAGAAACAAGGCTTCAGACCTTATGACATGACTCTGGTATTGATATGAGCTGCTATAAGGGATCCAATATTCCCCTCAAGAACATAATTTAGGTCTGGCACCTCAAAGCCTGTCTTCACATCATGCACTGCCTTGTATGGATGAGAGATGTATCTCCTAGTTTCTTCTTGCCACAGACTCACAATTTTGTCCTTCTGTATATTTTTTATACTTGCAACTCCTTGTTCCCTTGCTGTCACTAGAAGTTTAGCTTGCAGTCTGTTTAGTGCCTTCATCTTATTTGCAAACTGGCTTCTCTCACCTACACAAAGACAACATAAAATGTATTTAAATAAAAACCCCATTTTTATGCTTACTTGCTTAGCAAATTTTTTTTTTTTAAAAAGACTAAAATATGAATTTAGTCCTCATAAGTAGTTGTTTTTAACATTTTCTTACATGTAAATTTATATTTTTCAATTTTGCTTCCAATAATTTTTTCTTCATTTTCAGTTCTGAATTTAAGTTATTTCAATTTTAGAGGGTGATAGGAAAAAACTATAATGTTGATTATAGTAAGTTTTTCTTAGATTATAAGTTGTTTGCATAAATTTAGAAATTTTTTAAAAAATAAATTATTTTTAAGAAATGGAAAATATGTAGCTTATGATTATTTTCAACTTATTTTTTCTTTTAGCTTTTTGCACACTTTTTTACTTTATAAAAATTATTTTTTCTTGCACTCAAAGATTAATTATTTTCAAACCACTTTTTGACAAACTTATCCTAACAAAAATTAATTTTGGTTATATTTGATTCTCTTTTAAATAGTAAGGCCAAAATCAATAACTTCCCGAGCCCTATAAGCCAATTTCTTTACTTAAATAATCATTTATGAAGGAAAATGTCTGCTAATTTTAATATCAGCTTCTCTTTTAAATAGGAAACAAAGTAAGAAACCACATTGTAGTAAAGTGAGTTCTTTGTTATTAATTACTCCTAAGAAATATTAACAGCAGATTTATGCAATTTCATAAACCTCGGGAAATTAGTGCAACAATAATGCAGTCTATATAATCAATGAGACCACGTAGCTCTATCAATTTCCATCATGAATGCAGTGTGGAGCCTAATTTATAAGGTTTTAATCCAAGTAAGATCAGGTCATAGACCCACAAAAGAAAAAAAATCAGGTCAAAAGAGCATGGCATATCCATGTATATATCTTAATTCTTTTTTTTTTTTTTTTTTTTTTTTTTTTGAGAAGCTAGAAATCTTAATTCTTAAGTAAACTAACATATCATCAATGGCCAAACACAGAAAAAGTAGCTTATCCTATGGGACATTGCAATTTCATTAGCAAATTCTGGTCCATGATCTTGAATATATAATGGAAAGAACTAAAACTAAGAAGTAAACATCTTACAAACAACATATGCATACCAGAGGATTGGACACTTATGTCAGTAGGTAGATGCTGAACACAAACTGCAAGATCAGTTTGTCTATTGTCTTCCCCATGAGTTGAGGGAGATGAGATAATCAAATCCTCAGAATTAATTTCAAGATCACAAGAATTCTCAAGGAACATGGGAATAACATCTACAGTTGCTGAGCTAGCCTGCGAATTTTAAATTAGCAAACAAAATTATTTCATCATATTTCAATACTTAGTTCATGGGGAACCGCATCTTTACTAAACTTGCATTGATATTTCATCAAATCCGCGTTGATATTTCATCAAATCCAGAATCCAACGTGAATTATTATATGCTATATGAAGGCTGTTTCTACAATATATTATATGGTTATTAATTGTAATCTGTGAAAATAAAATAATATCTTTTCCTATGCAGATAATTATTATTATTTCAGTTTAGTAAATTAAAAAACTATATTGCTGGCTTTTTTTAGACCTCTATCCACGTAATATTATGTCATGGAATTGGGATTAATATTCTATATAAGGAATTAGAAGACTTTTCTTCCCAAAAAGAGTTTTTCTATAATACAATTTGATATGCAAACAACAAAGTATACCAGAAAGGGGAAAAAATTGGTTTGTATTTGCAATTGCAATTGGATAGAATGAAAGGAAATGTTCACACCTCAAGCTGAGAAGACTCATCTGGAGAACCCCTTATCAAGTAGTGAACTCCTTTTTCCCCTGAAAGATAGCCATATGCACACTCAAATTCAAACTCTATAGTTGCAGAATTAATTCCTCCATTCTTGAACAGGCACTTGTCAACAATCCTTCCTTCATAACCTTGTCTTTTGGCCCATCTAAGATACATGCTTAAAAGCTGTTCTGCCCAGAGCTTGATTTATGCAAAAGTAGCCCAAGGGCAGAAAAAAATTACATAAATAGTTTGAGAACAAAAAATGGAATGATAATGCAGACAATCCGCAACACCAATACTGTTGTTTAACAAAGTCTAGGTGAAATATATATGTTTATTATATGTATAACACTGAAAAAATGGTATATTTCATACGTCTAGTACTTGAAGAAAAATTCCACAATAATTAAGCTGACATATGAGTAAGATTGCGCGAAGTAACCATAAGTCTAATTAATGGAAACCTTGTTTACTTATTCCTGCTTCAAGAGCAAAACTCCAAGAATGAAGCAATACTAAAATTTCAACATCGGATACCTTAACATTTTAAAGTATAAATACCACATTTGTAGATGGAATTTGATTTCTAGAGAAATAAGTAGAAGTTTATGACTGGTACAGCTACACACTAAGGCAAATTAAAAAGTCCAGTTGTCGATGAGAAACAATTCTTTGCACGAGGAGAACAAAGATGATTTTTAAGTTCCATATGCATGCCTACCAACTATATACATTTAAACTTCAGAACAACTGCTGAAGTGAATAATCACTTTTAGAATATGTCAATGCATCATAATCAGGATTAAGTTTTTACTAATATAATGACACAAAAAATCTTAAATCAACCAGATTCACAAGTTACAGTTTAAACATAATCATAATGAAGTTCAAAGATTACATTATCAAACCTTTGGATAGATGCCATTAGGTCCAGCTTTTATAACCATACATGCTCCTGCCATATCAAATGGTCCCTTAAGAAGCTTGGACATCTCATACTGATCAAGAATCTCGCTCACATCCAACGATGTTTCGTATGCTTGTTTATAAAGTCCAGAATCAATAGCATTCATCTCAGCCAATTGATTGATCAACTTTGCTTCCTCCACCTGAAGGACATACAAAGTGTATCCTATTGTTTTCAGATAAGAAGAAAAGAAAAAATAAAATAAATTGGCATGGCATTGTTATGTGCTTTAGTGTTGTTAGCAAAGGTACATTTTGGGCCAAATGACCAGAAAAAAAGCCATATTTTTCATTTTCGTCTGTTAGCAAAACTCTGGCCAAACTTAGCAAAATGGTGACTTCCTAAACAATACATATAATGTATAATTATATATCATTCATAATTTTGAAGAAATATGGTGGACCAAAAGGCAGCAAGAGGATGAATTGCACAACTAAAGTTTACAATAGCTAGAGGTAATATAAGGTAATTTTGATTGAATGAAAGATGACATCCACAAACCTAAGGCTATCTCTGAGATTTATAGAACAGCTATGTAACTAAATATAATAATTACAATTATCTTGGACATAGAAGTATTCTTTGTACAGTTCTTTCTTCAGTGCAATTGTTGCATTTCATTTATTTTTTATCAATGTATCAAAATCTCCACATACCACTAGTTTAGTGGCCAACACAATAATCATTTCATACCAATCAAATTTATATAGAAGAGAAGACAGAAAATGCATACGAATTTTAGATGAAACTGAAGGGAACAGAACATTACTTTGTATTTCAAATCCTTTAGAGAATCAACCACTTTGGCACTGTTAGCCAACTTGACAAGGATGTCATTGGACTTAACTGGATCATCCCACATATCAAAATCACGTACCATTTCTTCCTGCTTAATCCATGTTGCCTCTTCCATTTCCAAGGCTGTTGATGCGAACATTTCAGCACGAAGAACTGCATCTTCAATTTTCCTCTTTAGGGAAAATAAACCTGATCATATTTGAAGGATTTTTATGATAGATGAAAATAATAAGTGAAACAAAGCACTGGTTACCTACAGCTTATACAAGAGACTATACTATCATGAGTCACTATATTGACTTTACTTTGGCTTTGTAGATTTGAAGAAGAGTAATTAAACTATCAAGAATCTTCAATCAGCTTATAACTTGCTTTGCGGGTTTGCTCAAGCCATTAAATTAGAAAGAGGATGACAAAAAAAACAAGTCAAGTGAATATTAGTGTATATGAGTATATGATACAAGGCACTATCATGGCATCAAATCAACCTGTGTGTTTTAAGTAATTCAAAGCATTTAATAAAGTGTATTCAAAGCCCCTTAACCATTGCCCTTAGGGCACCGGTAACCAGCTATACCATTATAGATAATATAACAGTTGATGCTGCTTATCTATTTTCTATGACAGAATCAAGTCTAACATGCCTATATTTCTGGTTCTTCATACATCTGAACTACTCAGTTATCTAAACAGAGTACATCATAAGAGGTGTCCCGTTAATCCCAGAGACATTTTTCCAGAATCAGATGAATGGGCAATTTATCTCACAGTCACTGTTCTATAGACCTTATTTTTATGTTCTGTTGAAATTAGAAATCCAAAAAAGTATGGAACCTTAGAAGCTTGAAACTCCAACTCTACTTATGAGCATTGGTAGAAAATCTATTGCAAGGAAAAAAATATACACACTCCTGACTGAAAAAATACCTTTTCAAACCTCACTCTTTCATTTCCCACCTTCACATTTTCACTCCTACATACAAAAGGGCAATGACACACATAACTAGTGGAAAAAGCTACATCCACTACGGGTATAATTGGATAAATTTTTCTTTAAGCACCTCTAGGAGAAGACAAAATGCAAGCTTCTTCAGTTTAAGCACAAGTTAATTTGTAGAAGGTCTCTCGTATAGTTTCTATAAAATATGATTTTTAACTTAAGCATAAGCTAAATTTATGGAGAAACTTATTTCATTTTGGGGTCAGTTTATTTAAACTTATTTGTTAAAAAAAGTGTTTATTTTATTAAAATAAGCAGTTTTCTATTTTTTTAGTATTTTTGGCAGTCTGCTTCTACTTAAAATAATACGTTTTGTGCTTATTTTAAGAAGCAAATTTTATCTGCTAATTAAGAAAGCACTTATTTTAAAAATCACTTATTTCAATATTACTTTATGCAAGTTTAAGCAAACTGCCCTTTTTCTTCTACTATAAGTACTTATAGATAAGCTTAAGCAAACAGACCCTATAGCAAACACCACATTGATTTGAACCACTAAAGCCACTTCATCACAGCCACAAACAACACAAACACTAACAAAAAGCGATAAGAACATGCTCTTACACAAAAAAAGATAGCATTTTGGAACAGACCCACTTGTTTGTAGATATCCTTCTTGTTAGGCATGGAATTACAAGCTCTAATTCTGAGAAGGCACCGAAGCGTATGAGCATGCGGCTGCTGCTTCTTCACCAGACAAGAGTGCCATTTTTTGGAGCAAAAACAAGATGCAATATCATGAACGGTTCTTGCACAAGCAGGTTCAGACACCACAGTTGCCATAACCGGTTTTGTAAAGTGAAATGGTGCTGTGTTTCAAAGCTCCCACATCGTTGTGTGTCGGAAAATAAACTGAAACATCAAAAGTACGCTTCCTTATCCTCTGAAAGTGGAAATCAAATTAAGAATTTTGGTTCGCTGTGACATAAGACGCGTGGACTACTCTACCGCCACAATGGTCTGGGCTTCGAAATTGGAGCGGTTCGGTTCCGTGAGTCCCATTATGAGTGAATTTTGATAAATTTTAATAATTTTGTATTGAAAAAAATTTAAAATTAATTTTGAATATAGTTTAAGATAATTATTAGAATTTAATTAGTATTGTAACTTAGTGACTCAAAATGTAACTTTAGTGAAATTTTATTAAGATATTCCTAATCCTTTTTTTTTTAGTCAGAATTAGATTTACGATAAAAAGATTTATGATATCTCAGACCCTTAACTCGTAATCTTATGTTTATCCTTGGTAAAACCCTAATTAAGATATCTGAAGTCCAATTGTGTACCTAGGATAATTAACAAGATTTGAATTATTATTATTATTATTATTATTATTATTATTTAATACTTTTAATCAACTCTATCACATAATTAATACTGGAAAACAGACAGTGAGATTACGTTTACCTTTTGTAGTACCCAATTTTAATTACAAATTTTAAAATAATTACAATTGTAATAATCAAAGGAATCTCCACATATCTTATTTGACCGTAGTGTTTATGTGTTTTTTTTTTTTTGTAAAAGACCATAGTGTTAATGTTATAAAATTCAGCCCAAGTATTGATTAATCTGTACTCGAGATTTAGATTCAACTGGTAACTTCGTCAAGTATAATTGTATACATCAATAAAAAAATTATTATAGAAATAAAAAAACTACTAAATTTAACTAAATAAATTATAATAAGTTGGAAATTTATATACAAAATTATTTGAATGTTAAGCTTTATTTAATTAAAATAGAGCTGTTATGTTTCATATATAAGTTACTAATTAATTATTATTGTTTAATCAAGATAAATTAATGTACTGAATAAATTTAAAGTTTTAGATTTATTTTTTATGTGTCATTTTATTTATTTTATTAAAATTTACTTTTTTTTAAAAAAATCTGAATTAAACTAAATCAATTGATTTAACTAAACCGATATATCGATTCAACCAATTAAACTAATTAAACTCACGTATCAATCCAGTCAAATAGAATTGCTTAAATAAGTGATCCAAAATATGACTTAGATAGATTGATTAAATTAAAATGTGAGACTAAAAAACTAACATTTTGTTTGTTTAGTAGAGAGATGGAAAAGAAAGAACATAAGGAAAGGAAAAAGCTAAAAAGAGGTAAAAAAAAATGAAAACAGCGTTATTTAAAATAGAGTTTATTTGATAGAGATAAAAGATAAATGAAAATAGCATTATTTAAAATAAAGTTTATTTAAAAAATTTTAAACTAACATTTTATCCTTAACAGATAACTTTATCTATTAAAAGATAAATTTGTTAACTTCTAACATATTAAAAATTATATAAATAAAAGAAGAATGTGTGAATACACACAAATGTGAAACTGTTTTTCTTACACTATTAGGGTATAAATATTAAAGTATAAAAAATAATTGTTCATCTCAGCTTGATTTTGCAAACTGTAATCTAATTTTTGAGATGAAAGTTTTACATTTTGAGATCGTGAACATTTCCCCTCTTTTTGTTTGCATTCAAGATTCAGCTGTTGTAGTTAGTGTTTTTTAATGAATTTGATTTTAAAAATATTAATATGATTAAAATTAATTTTAAAATAATATAATAGTAAAAAAAACTATCCTATTTCAAATCGATTCTAAACTCAATATAATTCTAAGCGCATTAAAACATGCATAAGCATATTATAGAAACTTTTCCTTAATTTTGAACAAATAAAGAACTTTACTACTATATTTTTTTAGATTAGTGCTAGGAAAAATATTTATTAAATGACAAGTAAAACTCACTAGAATTTTCTTCAATAAATTTTAAGTTTAAAGCAAAATAATCTCAAAAGAAGACAACCATTCAAAAAAAGTGAGTGAATATAATAAAAAATTTCACTAGTATTTTTTTTTTTCTCACAAACTTACACTATTGAAGTATTATCAAAAAGAAAATGCTGCAAGTACCTAAGCCCATCGTCAACACTAACATACCTCCAATCCACAATGCTCAAAATCCCCACACTCACTTCCCCCACCGCCACCGTCAAATCCGCCGCCACCGAGCTCGCCGCCGCGCCGGAGCAACACTCCGGCGGCGGAAGCTCCTCCAAGAACCAGCCCTCCCCCGCCCTCCCCTCCTTCTCCATCATCACAAACACCCCTCTCCACCCCTTCAGCGCCACGCTCCACGTCACCCTCAGCCCCTCCTCCCCCAAACCGGCGCCGTCGCACGCCACCCCAAACCTGAACCTCCCCTGTGCGTGCACGCGCAGAGCGTCGCACCCACGCGCCACCGACGCGACTGTTCTCTCGCGCGTGGAGATGTTGACAGTGAAGATAAGGTCCCCCAGCGCGAGGGCGGGCTTCTTGGGGGGCCTGCGGCGGCGCGTGGCGGCGGCGCGTGCTAGGGTGAAGAGGCTGCGGGAGGAGACTCCCGCAGAGGAGGGGAGAAGGGAGAGAGAGGGAAAGTGGGTGGTTAAGATGGATTTCCAAATGTGATCGGAGGACATTGATAAAAACCATAACTTTGACACACATGAAGCTATGGCTAGGGTTTTGGGGTCAAGGTATGTTGCTACCAATATTAAAGCTTCCCATGGTGGTGAACATGACATTGTGTTTTAACTTTGAAGAGTTTCTAAAAAGTTTGTAAAAATTAAACCCTAAACAACATTAGAGAAATGAGTCCTTAAATCCTAAAAAACATTATAGAAATGAAAACTTAAAGCCTAAAGAACATGAGAGAAACTATAATTAAGTTAGAGTTTCTACTTAATCTAAACCTTAATTAAACTTTAAAGGTAAACAACATTAGAGAAATGAAACCTTAAACCTTGAAGAACAGTAAAAAATGAGACCTTAAACCCTAAAGAACATGAGAGAAACCATATATAAGTTAAGAATTTCTCCTTAATCTAAACCTTAAACTTTAAAGGTAAACAACATTAGAGAAATGAAACCTTAAAGCTTAAAGAACATTAAAAGATGAGACCTTAAACCATAAACAACATGAGAGAAACTATGAGTTATGAATTTCTACTTACCCTAGACCTATGAATTTCTACTTACCCTAGACCTTGAACTTTTTAAAGATCACTAAAGAAACGAGACCTTAACCTCTAAACATCATTAGAGAAACAAGACCTTAAACCCTAAGTTACATAAGAGAAACCTAAACAACATAAGAGAAACGAGAATGTAAATTTCCAATTCCTACTTTTCACAACCTTTACCAAAGGTGTATGTGACAATGAGAACTTTAAACCAAACCATACTATTTATTCTAGTGTTGAGGAATATGGTGATGTGTCGTTTTGGGGTTTCTTGCAATGGGTTTATTTTTATATGGATTGGAAGGATTAGGGTTTAAGAGATGAAGAGGTGTGGTGAGGTGGCACGTGGAGGGAGGTTGCGATTTGCATGGTTGTTGAGTGCCACGTAAGATTGGATTGTGAAGGTTAAGTTTGCTTTGTTATGACACGTGTCATGTTTGCTAGGTTGATAAACATTGAGAGTATGTTTAGTATTTCTTTTCTTTCAAAGTGTTCAATTTCTTGAGTTCTCGGGTTTAAGATGGATTCGGAGAAGAAGAGTGATATGCAACTTTTTCAAATTAAATTTTTTAACATTTTTCTTATGATTGGTTAAAGAAAATCTTATTTATCATTAGATAAAAAAAACTTTGAAGCGTTTACAGCAATCTTTCTTATGGGAGGAAATGAGAATCAATCTAAAATTGCTTAGTTAAATTGAGAAAAAGTCTGTCGCCCAAAGGAGGAAGGAAGTTTAGGGGTGAAGTGTTTGGGAAAATTTAACTTGAGTTTGTTAGCAAAGTGGAGGTGGAGAATATTATCAGACGATATGATTATTTGGGGTCCGCTATTGAGGAGTAGGTACGGGGGGTACACAGATACATGAATAGGCCGACATCCTTTACTCACACTTCTCAGTGGTGGAAAGATATATGAGGAATTTATTAGCCAAACGCGTTAATACCAGAGTGGTTTCAAAATCAAGTTAAGAGGAAAGTACAATCTGGAGAGGGTACTCTATTTTGGGAGCAGAGGTGGATAGGCGATTGACCCATAAGTGTAGTTTTCTCCAGACTGTATAGCTTAGTAGTGGATAAATTTATAACCGTGAAGGACAAACACGATTTAGAAGCTCCATCGTTAGCATGGAAGTGAGTGTGGCGAAGGGATTTGTTTGTATGGGAGGAGCAGTTGCTACATGTTTTACAGGAGGCGGTAAACGAAGTGGTATTAGTGGATCAGATCCCAGATGAGTGGGGGTGGAATACAGTCACGGGTGGGGGATACACACTAGCGAAAGGGTATAAGGTGTTGAATGAAGGAATAACTGATTTAGGAATGACTTTTGTGGAACCTCGGGAGTTGTGCCGAATGTGGAAGGATAAGTTAACATCTAAGGTAGTTGCATTCTCTTGGCGGTTCCTAAAGGACAAATTACTCACTATTGACAACCTGGTCATGAGAGGGATACATACGTCGGCGCTTAACCCTGTTTGTGTGTTTTGTAATCATGGTGCAGAAAACAAAAATCATCTTTTTCTTAGCGTGTCCAATAATCCAAAGGCTATGGTACAAAGTCATCAGTTGGATTGGGATACAGACTCCACTTCCAGGAGACCTAAATCAGTTGTTTCTTTTATCCAGTGTATGGGTCGTGGGTAAGCGGAAGAAGAGGTGCAGGTATGTTTTCTGGCTTGCTGAATGTTAGTGTATATAGTTATCCAGGAATGCTATAATTTTCCAAAGGTCCACGGTGGAATCACTTGATATGTTAATGTCCATCAAGTTATTATCGTGGAAATGGTTGCTGTATTCATTTGGCTTTAGCAGAAGATGTGTATTTTCTGATTGATGTGTCCACCCTAGATGGTGTTTACTGAATATGAAATAAATAACTTAGATGGAGGTGTGAAACAGGAAGAAGTGGACCACTGTTCATATGTTGAAACAATTTGTTTCAACGACTTTTCTATATATTTATAATAAAATATATATTTTGCTTGTAAAAAACTTTTTTTCTACATCGATGATTTCTAATAAATTAGTAACGTGTTTTACGAGTCTAATATTTTTTTAAATGATTTAGTATTTAAAATTTGTGGATAAAGCTAATATGTTTTTTAAATAATAATTTATAAAATTTAAATATATGTAATAATTATAACTACAATTAATAGTATATATAAACCCATTTAGTCGTAAAAAAATTATAAGAGTGTCATATCCTTATGTCATTTGTGAAGTTTTTTGTTTCTGATTAAAGCTATATTGTAATCATGGTAATAAATTTTCACCAAAACATGGGTATTAATTTGAAATTTTATTGTTTTTATGAAATTTCATTTGAATATTTATATTATTCTAAGTGAATAATAGGGTGATAATTTATCTTTTTTTTTTCTCTCTCTACTATCCCAGATTAAAAATATATATGTTCTTATAATCTAAATTAATGACTTAATATTTATTTAGAGATAATTTAAAATTGATATTATGTGACCTTCAACTTTTAAAGTTTCAAAAATTTTAACCCTAAATTTTTAATTTGAGATATTGTAAAATTTCGTAATTGATTTTTTTTTTTTTTTGAAAGAGGTCAACATTTTATTAAATCAAACATGAGCAAACTCACACCTATCACAAGGCATGACCTATGAGAACTTGCTAATTACAACAGCACAGCAAAATTAATAATATTCATAGCAGAAATACTTATATTATAGTCTAGCTAAAATATCCCCACAAAAACCTACTAACCGCTTCCCCCCACGAGTACAAAGAAATACCCTTTCTGAAAGAGCTTGCTTTCTAATTGTCAATTCTACTAAAGCACAACTCAGGTTGAGTTGACCACTCGACAAATGAAACTAAAGAGGTCCTAAAGAACCCTTTTAACCACATTCATACCCTTTGGAAGGATAATTGTCATACTTCTTCTACAATAAAGGATTGACCCTTAGAAACAACGACATTTTGAGCTACCCAAATTCTCCACAAAGTAGCCTACCAAATCATACTCAGGATATTCCGTGAAGTTTTTCCATGTAAGGAAGAGATACACAAGTGATGCAGAGGCTAGACTCACAATCCAAAGGCAAGACAGTCAAATAACCTAGTCATTTGTAACAGTACATCCAAACACAATAACTAGATTTACAGGTAAATAGTAAATGACTTAGAGATTCAGGGCTTGTACTACACAAAGGGCACATAGCCCCCATTTCCAGGACAATATTCCTTTTTGCCAACTCGACCCTAGTAGGGGTCCTATTATGAGCCATTTTCCATGTGAATGCCACAACTTTAGACGACACCTTAGCTTTCCACAACCGATTGAAGAAGATAGAATTGTGAAGTTGAGATCCTCCGTTGGCTAACCGATATGCTTCTTTTACGTAGTACTGGTCATAATATCCACTTTTATCACCCCACCCCCAATCATCCATCACATCACTATGGAAAGAAATCCCATCTAAGACTCTCTCCAACTCTCTGACCACTCATCTTCCCAACTGAATTATCTCCTACACCATCTAAGCCTCCAAATCCACCTATGATCCCTCCAGCCCCCTATCTCAGAGATAGAATGTCTCCTTTTGGTTGGAGAAAGCATAAAGTCAAGGAAATCTAATTTTAAGACCTCCAGACACCAGCCAATCCTCATCCCAAAATTTAAGGGGAAACACATCCTCAACAAGAGGTTTAACCACATCAGAAAACCACCCTCCCCCCCACACAATAGAGGTTACTTTCAGAATATGGTGCCACCGCTGGGACTCACAAGACTTTTGTCTTGCTTCCAAATTTCTTCTAATACCTTCACTGTACCTAACTTCTAGAACTTCAATCCACAGGTAACTCCCTCCTGAAAAAGCCTACCGTGCCATTTTCCAAGAAGGGTTTTGTTAAAGGCTACTACATCTTTAATTCCTAACGCACCTTTTTTTTTTTACATATTTACTCTCAACTGATCCAAGCTACCTTATTGCAATCTTTAAAAACCCTCACAAAAAATTTCTTTGCATAGATTGAATTTTCTTAGCTAATTGATACTTAGATTTGATGGAAGGCTAATTACGTCAAATACATGTGGTACCTAGTCTTTCACCTAACTTTAATTGAGTATCAATCGAAAAATCTTAAAAATTCAAAAATATAATATCTTAAATTAAAAGTTTAGGGTTAGAAAAAATTATAAAAATTGAAAATAAAATGTATAATTAAACCTAAATTCTAACCAATTTTATAATTACTAGCATTCTCATCCAAAAAAATTCGAACAAGTTACTTTCTCACTTCTAAAATTATAATTACTAGTGTCGTGGTATGTACTCATCACGAATGATAACAATGAACTTGAACTTGATATTACTTAATATGTATTTCACCTTAAAAATATTTAAGATTATTTTGTAAAATGTCTAAGTATTTACCAAACAAGTCAATAATATTTTATCTACTTAATCAATTACTATTTACCTACTTTGATGCTATGATCTTGAAATATATTAGCAATTGACAACATGTTAGAGCGTCAAATGGTCAAGTAGTTACTGCAAATCCTAAATACGTTTGTTTTTTCAATCTAAGAAGAAATTTATTATGTGTTCTACTTAATTGTGCATGGCCTTTTACATATCAAATCACATGAAGTTAAATTCATCTTCGCATGTTTTTAAGATACACACCCATTAAATACAACTTACAATCAAATTTTTTTGTTACAACTTAAAATCATTTGAAAAAGAATACAAAACCATTAAAAATTACAGAAAGTTCTCAATTATCCCATGTTTCAATGCCTTCAACATTTTCTACCCTTATGTCAAGAAATTCGACTGAGATATCAACTCAATTGTCAGGCTCAATACCCTTTCAACTCTCCAAGTATTTAAGGAGATTGACTGTATCTCTCTCAGGTACACAATCTTAATATCTCATCTCTCTTATCATTCTAATAACTAATTTGGATATTAGAATCTCTTAAGAATAATATTTTTTTTCTAATACAGGAGGAAGGTAACATATTTCATTTAACTTGTAAATAATAGTAGAGTTTAATTGGTATATACTGTCAGTATAAAGATTTGTACACTGACATTTAATCACAACCCTTCATTCGAGGTAAATTTGTTGACTTTACTTATTACTACTTTAAAAGTCACATAAATTAAAAGTCATGATTGAATGTCAGTATAAAAATCTTTTTTACACTGATAGTATATAACAATTAAACTCATAATAGTATATATGACTTAATACATTTATATTCCATCACACTGATTTTCGTCAAAAACTTCCTTCTTTCTTTAGATTCATTTTGTTAGATTTTTTTTTTTAGTTTAATTAGTATATACTGACAGTGTAAAAGATTTTTACATTGACGTTTAATCACAACCCTTCGTTTATATGAATTTTAAAGTATTAATGGATAAAGTCAACAAACTTACCATAAATGAATGATTGCGATTAAACATTAGTATAAAACTTTTTACTGTAACCATGCATACTAATTAAACTCTTTTTTTTACTCTTTCATATATATTCTTGGTACTTATATATTACATTTAAGGTTACCCGTCAATTTTTCACAAATTATGTCTCTTAATAACCAAAAGAGTTTAATTAGTATACACTTTGAGTCTAAAAAAGTTTTTTATATTGATGTTCAATCACAAACAAGTAATTGTGATTGAACATTAGCATTTAATTAGTGTAAAAAAGTTAACAAACTCTCTTCTTCTTTTTTTTTTCAAGACGAAATTCAGGTTTCCCATAATTATAATTTTAGGATACACATGCATTGTTTAATGTTTATACCAAAATATATATTTAAAATAAAATTTTTAAATAATTAATAATTATTTTTATTGATAAAATCAAAATATTTCAATAAATTTAAAATAAAAAATTAAATTTATAAAAAATAATTTAAAATTACTAACTATCAATGCAACACATAAAAATCAAGTACATACTCACATATTATTCACAGACACAAAAACAACAGTGAATTTATAATAATTGTATATTATATATTTACATTTATAATATGATATAAAATATAATTTTATTTAAAATATATATTTAACATAATAAATATATATTAAAATAAATAATTTAAACAAATATGTGAAATGTAATTATAAAAATATAAATATAAAATCGATTAAAAATATAACATATCATTGTTCACAGTAAAGTTTTCAATCAATTTAGTAAAATAGACCTAAAATTTTTCCTATGATTTTCATGAAAGGACTAATACTGAAGATTTATTGAAAAGAATACGGAAGTATTTTAAATCATTGGAATTAAATTCACTGGATATACTATTCGATTTTCATACAAGGGTGATTGAAAATTGCATAAAAAGTTATAAAATAAAAAAGATTTAAAAAAAAAATATCACTGAATAAAGGGGGTTTTAAAAATAGAATATAAAAGGTTTCTAAAAACACAAAAACGCTAGAAGGAGGGCTTGAACCTCCGACCTTGTGGTTAACAGCCACACGCTCTAACCAACTGAGCTATTCCAGCTTTGTTGTTTGATTTTCTTTAAATTTATATATTATCTAAATATTATATTCAATTTCTTCCTTTTTTCACTCTTCTCTCTCCTCTTCGTTTCCTTTAGGGAGATAATAATAACAACTTTTATATTAAAATTAATTTAATTATTTTCTTCTTTTACTTGCAGTATTTGAGTATCTATCCTACATCAAATAAGTGTAATTCTAATATTGTATTCAATTTTATTTTACATTAGTATTAGACTATGCAGTGAATGTAGACAATATTACATAAAATTTTAAAACTTTATATTAGTATTTGAATTAAGGTTTAAAAAATTGTTCTAAAGTTTTAAAAATGATTTTCAGAAGTCTTGAATTAATTGATTTAATCTTTCCTAACTAATTGATGATTAGGTTAAGTTGGTCTAGATAAGCAAATTGTTCACTCTAAATCAATTTAATCTAATCATTTTTAATTTGGTTGGGTATTGAGTTGTGTTCAACTTAACACACCTCAATCCACATCCCAAGTTAATACACTCTGCATGCACACGGTTCTTGGTATTTTCTTTGATTTCTTCTTTCCCATTCTTTCTACTTCTCCCTTTTCTATTTTACTCTTAAGTTTGAAGCTTTTTTTTCTCCTAATTCTTTTTCTATTGAATTAGAGTTGAAGAAAAACTCTTGCTATCCTTTGATGATAACTTAATAGGAGAGAAAATGTAGAATGTTGAGTGTTGTTTTGCTGTTATTTATAAGAGAAAAATATTTATACACTGCTCGTATAAAAAGATTTTACATTGGTAGTTAATTATAATATGATAAGTTTGTTGACTTTATTAATTAATGTTTTAATAGTCATATAAACAAAAGGTTATAATTAACTGCTAATGTAAAACTTTTTACAAGTATTAAACTCTATTTATAATATTTTTATGTTAATCCATTGTCTCTCTGCTTTGTAATATTTTAATGCATTTTCTTTTGATTTCCTGCTGCTCTCCAGCATCATTCATTGTTGACTAAAAGTAAAGATTTTGCTTGCCACTTAAGATAGATTTAGATTTTTTTATAGCATGTGTTAGTTTAAATCATCTTCTGCCATGTGTTTTAGGTGTTAAGAGCGTAGAATTTTGTAAAAACTTATAGATTTTTATTTAACAAGATTTCAGCCAATTTTTTTATTATGAAGTTACAGCCTCTATTTCTAGTTCAATTCCAACCAATTGTATTGCTCTGCACAATGCTTGGTTTCTCATGGCCTAGTTTAATTAATTTTATTGAAATTTTCAATTGATTTGTTTCTAATTTATATAGTTTTTCCATCACTTATTATTAGGTGTCACAATTTCATCCACAAACATATATATATATATATATTACACATTTATATAGAATCAGTTTTATTAATTATTTTTATGCAACTTCCAAATTTTTATTAGTATTATCTTATTATTTTTATAGTAAAATTTCAATAATGTCACTCTTATGCTCAATAATTTTGATCAATTTTGTTTATCCTACATGTTACATGTGATGTTCACATACCAAATGAAACTAACATCAAAATTTTCTACAAAATATAGAATTAGATCTATGGATAATCTGCTAATTATACTAATTAATTTTAACTAAATATTTAAAACTTATATATATTGATTCATCTTAATTTTAATTGATTAATACTTTCTATTTTAATTTTATGCATCTTCAAAACTTTATTAATTATAATCTTACAAAATATTTAATTTACATAAATATATACAAACAGTTGAGTTTAAAAAAAAAATAAGGTGTTACAGAAAACAAGTATAAAGTTTAAAGAATGATGAGGAAAGTTTGCAAAAATATACCCTAAAAAGTAATCAATTGGAATGCAAAACTGGTTTGAAAAATATACCCTAGAAAGTAATCAATTGGAATACAAATCTGGTGTTAAAAAAATAACAAAGATATAATAGAATTCAAGTTTATATTAATTTTATAGAAAAAATATTTTAGTAATAAAGATTGTATAAATAAAAAGGGAGGTATATTTATTATTAAAAAATTTATGTTTGAAAATAATAATAAAAATATTTAGGAGATATTTAACAAAAGTTGAAAATAAGTATATCTAACATAGGTCAAGATTCATCTACAATAGCAAAAGGGTTACTCAATTGTTTATACCTTTAGAGTCCGTTTGGTGCACAAATATGATAGGATATGATAGATAAGTTGGATAAAGACAATATACAAGATAAATTGTTATTTTATCTCATGTTTGATATACACTAGAATAAGATGACATATATAATTATTTTATCTTATTCTACATTTGAGATAGATAGGTTATGGTAAGATAAGATATAAAGAATATTAAAATGAAAAAAAATTATCCTTATTATAAATATAAATATAATTTTATAGTAAATTTAATTTAAGTTATTTTTTCTCTTTTCAATAAGTACACATAAATAAAATTTATTTTTATTGAAAATATTTAAATTTCTTTTACAAAATAAAATTTTTAAAAATTTTTAAATTAATATTAAAACTATCATAAAAAATTATTATTATAAATTATTAGTGTTAGTTAATTAAAATGATTTCATTACTACAAATTAACATAAACATAAATAAAGTTCCCAGTGTCATTAACATAAACATAAATATATAATTATCATGTTATAATAATCATAAATGCTATGTTTATTATGTGTTAAA
Organism: Psophocarpus tetragonolobus; assembly: GCA_037954015.1. Lineage (NCBI taxonomy): Eukaryota > Viridiplantae > Streptophyta > Magnoliopsida > Fabales > Fabaceae > Psophocarpus > Psophocarpus tetragonolobus. The sequence goes on along the minus strand of CM075692.1, from coordinate 47,161,938 downwards.
AAATAGTAATTTATTTTAAAATATAAAAGGCTATATTTAATAAATATAAAAAACCTATAACCAGATTCCACAATATAACAAGATTAATGAATCACTGTTGTAGACTATAATCACAGTTTTGCAAGTTCTATAGATGGCAAAGAAAATAAATTGATCACCCAAATACATAAATCAAAAGAATCGAACACTGAAATTAGAAAACCATGTTTGAACTTCAAGGACGCATAGTTGTTCCTCTCTATGGTTGCTTGCTCTCGATACAGAGAATGGTAGCTCTACAAGAATGAAAGAAAACGTGAGAAAGAAAAAAACATGACAAAGAAAAATGATAAGAGAAAGAGAGGGTCAACGACGAGAGAGGAAGAGGGAAGAGAGAGAGGGAGGAGAGTCACCAAAGATGAGAGATGTGATTGTGAGAATGGAAGTGTCAATGCAGGGAGAGTCGAGCTCAAGAAAGAAGATTAGATGGCAAATGAGAAAGTAAAAAATAATCTTATCATTTTACTTTCTAACTCAATCTCCCTTCAAGATAAGGATTACACTAGATTGTAGTATATGATAAACTAATAGAATACACTTATCTTATGATATTGGTTCAACAAATAATTGCTATAAGATAGGATAAAACAAATTATCTTATTTTGTTCCTTATCTGGTGTACTAAACGGACCCTTAATATCTTTCTATGAAATGTAAATTTTACCAATCCAACTATTAAATATTATGATATCATACTAATAATCATATATAATAATTTTTACATAATTTTGATTTTTATATAGATGTTATTTAATAAGGGATATTTAAAAAATTTTAAATATCATTTTCTACGTTAATGTTAACTAATATAATGAACTACTAAATATTTTTAAATTTGCATGGAATTTTTTTATTTTTATCTAATTTATTAGGCTTTATAGGTTTTTTTCTTAAGCTAAACTTAGCCTATTTAATTAGATGGGTTTTTTTAAAAACCTAGGTCTAAAGTCTAATCTTTTTATTAAAGATATTGGTGGAGATTGGTTTTGAATAGGTTAGGCTATAGGTCCCTAATGGGCAATTTAGTCATATCCCCTCCTCTAGCCTTAGATGTGGAAGAGGAGGAATGAAAGGGATTGAGAGAGTGTAATGTATTCACATCATCACATGACTTTAATACATGTACTTTATTATTTAGCTTATTTCTTTTTAATAAAAGCTAATAAGGATGACTACATTTGACAGGTTGACAAATTTAAAAAAAATAAATTACAGGAATCAAACTTTTAAAGGCACAAAATTACAATAATTAAAAACATATTTAAGCAGAATTGTAAATAAACTTTTTTCTTATAAGTTTAATTGTCGAAGCCAAAATGAGGATTTGATTTTGGTTTGTTTTTTGTGAACCTATACCAATTCATATTTGACAAGAATATTGTCACATGTTCATCACACCAAATTACTCATAAAATAAAATTAAGCGAATTATCTAATTAATTTTAAATAATCTAATAATGATAATATCCAATCATTTGTAATTAATTGGTTTTCCACTAATCCAATAAGTTTTAATAAGGTATAGTCTAATTATTTTTTAAGTAATTTAATAAATTTTATGAGCTAATTATATTTAATAAAAATAAATAAATTTTTGCACTGAAATATTAATTTTATTATTTAAAAATAAAAATTAAACTTATAATATTCATAGTCATTGAATAGGTTTAATCAACTTTAATTTACCTACTATGAGCTCATAATATTGATCTATGTCAATCATGCTTAATATCGGTTCACACAAAACATACATCAAAAGAAATCCTTAAAATATAAAATCTATCATTTATAAAAGACGAATGTTAATCTTTACGAAATTGAAGTGATGTAGTTTTCATAACAATCAAATATTGTTTAGAATAAGTTGGTTTATTCTTCTAGATGAATATGCATTCTTTGTCGTAAAATATGGAAATGATATATATAACTTGATATCATTACCTATTTAATAGATAAATCTAGAATTATCTTTTGGTATTTTTTTTATCTTAGTTCATCATAAAAATAAAATTATTTTTTTACTATACAGATTAAAGACTTATTCTCTATGGATACATTAAAATCCAAATTACTTAAATCTATTTTTTTACAATATTACTTAAATTTTATTAAATTATCTTTAATTGAGCTTAACCTTAACTAATAGTCTATTATACATAATTATTTATATATAATGTGAATATTAGATTAAGATCAAATAGGTTGCCATTATTATGATTATTATTATTATATTTTTTGTCATGATAAATATTGTTTTCATTGTCATCAACCACGGTTAGTTATGGATCAAGAACTTTAAATAATAAGAACAATATTTACATAATAAATTTTTAACATTAAATATCTAAAGCTAACATCTTTCTTAGTATAAATAAACATCACAAGTGTTTATTAAAAAAAACTGAGTTTTCGTGAAAAAGAAAATATTTTCCAAAAAATATTATATTATGAAATTAGAGCTTTAATTTAATTTGAATCATTAAAATAAAAAAAATTGACAAAGACATTATAAAAATAAAAGAGAAAGTTGAACTAATATTTTCTTAAAAATGAAAGAAGAAGAAAAGTAATAATACATTAGATTGATTAGGATGATTATATGATGTTTTAAAAATACAAATGTGTTAAAATGATCACACGATGTTTTAATTGTTTTTAAAATAGTTTTTATACTATTTAAAAAAAAGATATTACTTTTGAGATTTCTAGTTTTTACTTCAGTTTGTCACTTTGTTTATCACTTTAACATATCATCCATTGTTACTTATCTTTAGTCGACAGTAATCAATTAGTGTTGTTGTTATTATTTGATAGTTATAATTGTTGTTATTATTTGATAGTTATAGGCCATTATCATCACCTGTTGTCTTTGATTACATATCATTGGCAACTATTTTCAATAAGAATGAAAAAAATATATTTACATGCATACACCACCTAGAATTCGTCTCGATTTTCATAGAGATTTCCTACGTTGATCAAATATAAGTATATGTATTACTTGATGTAGTAAACCAGATATAGGTACGCAACTATTTGTTTGTACCTGAACTCCTACCATTCCATTATAATTATAACAATTATATAATAAATCTAAAGTTATATATTAATTAAAAAATTTAATTCTTAAACTTTAATGTATAATTTATTGTTATTTATTATTCTTTATATGTTTTTAATAGTAAATAAATTGTAAATTAAACAAGGATTAAAATTAAAAAGAAATATATAAATTGTAAAAAACAATAAAACAAGGTACCTGTGTGTATACCCAAATCAAAAAATATATGACAAGAATAATGATGAAAATTTTAAATTCTCATTGAAACACATGCCGCACTTTTCGAGGACAAAGACCTTCAAACGCGCACTCGACCTATTGTCGTCACGCCTAGTCTCCAATAATCATAAATGATCTTCATTGTTAGTATATTAATTTTATTAATAGAGTAATTCAAATTCATGACCTTTTCCTCTCTCCTGAATAGTTATAAAAGAGAAATTTTAGGGTTTGATTGGTTTTGTTTTGTTTTTTAGTTTTTGAAAAGAGTTTTCAAGAATAATTTTTAAAAACTATTTTCTGGAAGAAAAGAAAATAAAAACTCGTTTGACAATTATTATTTGAAAACTGTTTTGAAGATATAAAAATAAAAAAACTTGTTCATATTTATTAATATTTCATTAATGAAAACCATAAAACAACATAGTTTGAGTTTTCAAAAACAAAAACAGAAAACTAAAAAGCAAAACTACTTTTACTTGTTCAAGTTTTTTAATTTTAAAAAACTAAAAAACGAGAACTGTTTTCGAAAACTGTTTTCAGAAAATACTACCCAAACGAGTTTTTTAGTTTTTAAATACTAAAATACTAAAAACAATTTTATAAATCTGTTGTGAAACAAAAACTTAATTTTTTGACAAAAATATTTTAAATTTTGTTATTTTTAAGAATTCTGCAAACTTAAAAACCAAAATCTACCTAAACCCAAAAGTGATGACCATAGTTTGAAACTTTGAATTGAAGAGTCTTCCTACACAAGTACACAATATTTTTGTCCTGAAAATTACAACATTAGTACAATAATACTCACATTAGTCCCATTAACATTAACATAATAACATGCTTACAAATCTGAGGCTTTTTCTCCGCAGACTCCTCTCATTGTTCTCTTTTTTTCGCAAAGTCTTACGCCATTTTTGGTTCTAAGAAAAACTCTGGCGATACCGGAGGCAAAGTCGCCGGCGACAATATTCCGGGGAACCTTCTCAACTCCACTCCTTCTAACATCACATTGTCATCTCCACCACGAGCTTTCTCCTCGTCGGCGAGTTTGTCAGTGGCGGAGAGTCCGGTGAGGCGCTGAACAACGTTCAAGAACTCGCTGGCGGAGACGTCATAGAGAACTGCGGTAGGCACGTCGTGGTTAATCACCGGCTTCCGGTGTTCGAGCGGCGGTTTGCGTATTTTGTGGGACTCTTTGCTGACCATGAGCGGCGGTGGACGTGGCCCTTCGAGGCGGAGCTCTCTTTTGGTGGACCGTCGTGGAACTTGTTGAGAGGAAAACACCAAAATTGGAGGGGCTGAAGCTTGTGTTTTCAACATCTTGCAACAAAGGAAACTTGGATAAACACGACTCTATAAATAAAAACATTAAATCATATATTCCACAGAATTTAAATAATTAAGTCCGTTAAACCATAGTAGAACACTTTTTTTTTATGTTTTATATCATTAAAATTTAAGGTTTTGATTTTCCTAGAGATATTTGTGGTTCAATTTAAGATCAAACTAATTTGTTACCTCCACAGACTAATTTCTTAGAAAGTTTACAAAGTTTACTGAATTTATTAAAAAAAATATTTATACGTAAATTAACTTTTTAAGAGTTAACTCGAGTATTATAACAAAAGATAAAAGTATTTTATTTATGTTTAATTATAATATTTTATTTGTATAACTTTTAAATGTTTTGTTAATAGATTTAACAAATTTACTCTAAAGTAAATTATAATGACCCTTTCCTGCTTTCATATTTTTTCAATTTTTTCAAGATACTATGATATTCAATTTCTAAATTATTACAATGTTTTTAAAATTGTTGAATGTGTTATATTGGTGTTAGATTAACATTTATTATTAAGTAAAAAAGTATGTAACAGTAATAATTTAATAATTCAATGAAATAACAAATCATAATTCCATGATTTAAAGAACATTTGCACAGTGAATAAATATTTGTAAATTGCCTTCACAAAAAAAAAATGTAAATTGTAATTAATTGAATTAAGATTGGACAAGTCATTAAATTATTTTACTTTCGCATAACAGTTAATGTTTGTTACTTAATAAAAGTCAATTTAGCTATTATTCGACTATCTTAAAATTTGACGACATAATGTGATTTGAAAATACAAGGTCAAAAATTGAAAAACAAAATAGAGGTACAAAGTATAATTAACAACTGTCAGGTTGTAGAAAAAAGTGTAATTAAGCTAGAGATAACTGCTAGGATGTTGAAAAATATTTTTTAGTGAGTTCCTAAATTTTTTTAACTTTAAGCATGTTAGCCTTAAAGCACTTTAATAACGCTTTTAAAATTTTTAAAAGTATTATGTAAAGTATTTTAAATATCAATTTGTATAATAATATAATTTTTAAAAGATAAATTTATCTAAATATTTAATTTATTAATAGAAGGGCTAAAATACCTAAATTTAAAAGGTAAAATTTGTTGCTTAGTTTATTTTTTTATTACGTTTTTTTGTATTTGAGAGACACACAAAGTACAAACCATGAACATATTTAGTATTAGAAATGATAAATACATTTGTACTCATAACAACATTTTTTAATTATGAAAAAATGTAAAAAAAAATTAATGAAATTTATATATTTAAATTTTTAATCATAAATGTGTGTATTTATAAAAAACTATAATATTTTCTTCTTAAAAAAAATTAAGATTATTTTGTTGTCCTCTAAAACAAATTCTACATCAGTTACTGAATTTACTTTTAAGATATTCTTTTTAGTATCACTTTGAACTATTTTAAAATCCTGAAACATGGTTTAGTTTTAAAAATTGGTTAAAATATGAATTTATTCTCATATCATTTTTAGTTATCCAAGTGTTATAAATAGTTATGTTTTTAAAACCGGACCGGTAATTAAACTGGTGAAGGCACTGATTCTAAATAAAGTAATATTTTTTTATTATTAATGTATTATAACAATTAAGATTATAAAAGAAAAAATGTATTAAGGTTTAATTATAAAAAGATAAAAGTATTTTTACTAAATACACCTTTATATTGCTAAGTTAAACCCATTTTTATTATATTTTTAATTAAAAATTAGTTAATTTAGGAAAATAAGGGGTGTATTTAACAAAATAAAAATAATTAAAAAAATACAAACAGTTGAACCACCCATTTTTACTGATTTTATTGGTTTTTGACCAGCTTTTCGGTTTTTATACTGGTTTTTTGTTCCACCGGTTTTCAGGATTAAGCGAACCGATTCACCAGTTTTTCAATCGAACCAATCAGTCCAATCCGATTTTCATAACATAGATAAATAATGCTTTATAGAAAGGAGAAATATTTAAATAACATTTGAAGGACTATATTTAAAAAATAGAAAGACCAAAATAATAAAATAAATTGAAAAATATATTTACTATATTAAGAATTTTTTACGAACCTAAAACATATTTTATATTTAAAAATACTACATTCACACTTTTTAAGTTATATATATATATATATTCTTAATTTTTAAAATATTACAATAAAAAATACATTCAATATATTACACCTCTAACAAAGAAGATCATTGTTAAAATAAAAAAATAAAAATGTGTACATATAATTCAAAAAAATATCAAGAAGCAGTATCAATTTATTCTAAATATTAACGGGTACGACATTGCATTAAAAGTACTTTTTTTTTTTATTATTTATACTTTACAAAAAGAAGTGTATAGTTTTTTTTTTTCTGAAAAAGAAGAAGAAGTGTATATATAGTTGATAAACAGGACAAAAAAAACTCAATAATCAGCCATTATGTAGGGACAAAGAAAAGTAAATGTAACTTTTCTTAAATGCGTTTTTAAGCACTTAAAACCAAATTTTTTAAAGCAAAATACATTCAGCTCACCCTGATTTTACAGGTTTATGAAACAGTCCTTTATTGTAAGTACACCAAATTGCAGAAAATTAATGATAAATGATGAGGAATTTCGAACCTGTTTTATTACTTCCAGATTCTTATTATAAGATTTAATTAGCTAATTAATGATTGCGATTAAAAAATTAATTAAATTAATTGATAATATTAGATTAAAATATTTTAAAATTATCCCAATGAATAAAGGTTACAACATTAAATGGTTATATTTTCCTTGTATAAAAAAGAGATATTAAGCATGAAAATGGACAAGAAATTCAAAATTTGAAAGTCTCATTATATCATGAAGTAAAATTAAACTATTTGATCTTCACAAGCTAGAGTGTGAATGAGTTTAGTACTTTAAATAAAAGTTATGATTAAATTGAGTGTAAAAGTCTTTTACACTGACAGTATGTATACGAAGTAAACTCAAAGTTAATTCACTTAGTCAAATAAATGATTTCAATTAAGAATATTTGTATAAAAAATAATTAATGCATAAAATATTTTAAATTCAATCTTATAATAAGGATATGAGAGAATACCTTTTTTGCTTCCTCTTGAACTCTTTCGGACTCGGCAACAACTTTACGCTTTTGTACTTCTCCTTTTGAACTTCCTAATAGTTGTATAGAACTTGAAATTTCCTGAAAATAGCACATTTGAGAAATACAAGACCAAAGATTAAGTCAATAGGGTATGATGGTAGCCAAAACATTTGTTACAAGATATAAATTATGATAATTAATTATTAGTTTTTGAACTTTTATCTGTTTATTTTTTTGTCTATTCTTAAATAATAGTAACAATATTATTAACAATTAAGTAACTTGTCCAATTATCCTATCATTTAGAAATCGATGAAGTGGTCATATTTAAATGTTTATATTAATTAACAATGTCAAGTAATCAATTAATAATGAAAATACTTAAGTAAATTTTTTTCCTAAAGTTTCCACCAAAAGTACTTTTTATCGTTGTAATTTAAAAATATTTTTTTGTCACTGAAATTAATTTGTTTTTTGTATTAATGTTGTTCGTTTATAAGTTTCAGTGTATTTGAATGTGTGTCAGATGTGAAATTGAAATTGAATATTGAGGGATTATGATTAAGGAGTTAAGTGATTCACAGTGTATTTGAATGTGTGTCAGATGTGAAATTGAAATTGAAAATCAACAATCTTTTTATGACGACATTAACTGGAGAAGAAGGATTAAAGGTGAATCAGGGGTTAAAAAAATATTTTTAAATTTTAAGGACTAAAAGTGATTTTTAGTGAAATGTTAGAAACAAAAAACTTATATAAGCCTGATTAAAAATATAATTATTTAACATGGAATTATTTAACTTTATGATTATTTTGAGAGAAAAAAAAAGAAACAATTAGTTAATGATTGTGATATACCAACTACATCATGAAACATCTAAAATATAACTAAAATTTACCTGATGCTCATGATATTCATTAAGTCGTGTCTCCTGGCGTGAAACTAGTTGTTTCATCATATCAAACTCCTCAATGATGGGTGAAAAAATTATCTCAAAATATTTAGGTCGACCAACATGTCCCCACTCTTCTACATTCCATTTTAATGCTTCCCACCACATGTTTTCTCCTCTTATGATCTTCAAAGATTTGCTTGTTAATTCTGATTTGGACAGACTTTCGAGTTTAGGACAATAATAAAATATCACTTCTTCTAAAACATGTGTGACATTAAGGCCATTAAAAATGTTGATCAATTCAGGAAGATAGAGAAGTGATATAATTTTCAACTTGGGAAGGGAAATTTCTGATTTTTGTTCTGGTGTGGTGTAACTTATTAAGGTGGTTACTTTTGGACAATCTTCAACAATAATCTCCTCCAAAAAAGAAAGGTTGTTTAGAGAATCTAAGGTGAAGATGGTAGTCAACATGGGGCAAGTGTGTATTGTCATAGACTTTAGGTAGAGAAAGAAGCAACCATGTCCTTCACAAATGCTTCTTAAATTCTTCATGTAGAATACACTCAAAAACTCTAATGTTAGGGAAGTAGGCCTATCAAGTGAATTACTTCCATTGACAATTGTTTCCATTTCATTACATTCTGCTAATATGCAAACTTTCAACCCCCATAAATTTTTCAAATCGAAATCAGAAAGACTCTTGATGGTCATATGTCGATCTAGGAACAAGGCCTTGAAGCGTTCAAGATTCATTTTCACTCCAATTGGAACATCTACACCATTAACAAACTTTATGCTATTATCACAATGTTTGAATTTTGTCACCAATTCAGGTGTTACACGAGAGATGAATCGTTGTACATGATGACCAACAACCAATTTGAAATTCAAAGATTTTCTAGTTGGTAAGAATTGCATGATGTCAGCATTTGGGATATATATACTTACCATCTTCAACTTTTGTAGTACACAAATTTCCATCAAAACAGTATTAACATTCTCATTCCATCGTTCATCTTCAGGGTCAATATTGATGCTTAAACACTTCAATTTAGTAAGATTTGATATCAATTCTGAATGAATAATTGTTGGCCTGGAAATTTGTTTGTCTTTTTTGCTATGACCAATTACATGATGATATCCATCAAAACAAAGTATCAAGCTTTGCAAGTTGATAAGTTCTTTAATCTCTTTTGGTAGATAGGTAATCAAAGTTTCATCAAGATCAAGCTCTACAAGATTTGTTAACTGTCCCATTTGTGGTGGTAGTTCCATGAAGAGATCACAACCTCTAAGATAAAATTTCTTAAGTTGTATTAATGTGGAGATGGAAGGGGGTAAATCCCTTATACTAGTATAGGATAAGTCTAAGTGTTGAAGTAGAGGCATGTGGCTGAAAAATGAGTCAGGGATATCCATCAAATCAACATTTCCTTGCAACAACAACACTTTGAGTTTAGGGCAATCTGGTGATTGTGGTAGTTCACATATTTTATTGTCCATCAATTCTATTTGAACAAGACTATGCCATTGCCCAATGTAGGTTGGCTTTGTCAATCCTAAAGCACCATGCCTTATGATGGAAGGATTTAAAGTGTGTAAAGATTTTATTATATCATAGGTTTCTATTGGTAAATAAACATCTTCACTTTCATATTTCAACAAGACAAAACGATCTAGAAGCTTGTGTATGTAATATTGGAATTCCCATTTGTTTCCTAATAGTATCTCAGCCCAGTGAGACACCAAAATATCATTACTCACCACATTTTTAATGTTTTGAACATGTAAACAAAGTTCAAGGCAAAGCTTTTGTACATCATCAATTTCTTCCCAAACAATATTTGCAAATGCATTAACCATGACTCTATTAATGCCAATCCTGTCACTATATTGATAATTATAGAAAGGGTTTAACCTGGTTAATTTGTCAAGTGCAAGTTCCCACTGTGTAACATCTTTCACACTAGCAAGATACTTTGCCACAAGGATAATGGCAAGAAGATGGCCATGGCATTCCATGACTATTTTGACTGCAATTCTTTGAATAGCCATTGATGAATATATCATGTTATTGCCAACATAGCTACATAAGACTTCCCAAGTTAACAAATGATCACGGGTCCTAATATTCAAATCAATTGTGCATGCAATTCTAAAGTCATTATCCTTACCTGCTTGTGTTGATGACTCAGTTGTTATCATCACCACAATTCCAGTTGGAAAACACACTTTTTGAAGGTCTAGCCTCTTGTTATCTGAATCCACTACAATCACCAAATGCCTATTGGTTCCCACTTTCCCCTCAATGTGTAGCTTATGCAACATGTCATCATCTTCTGACACCAAAAACCCTTTCATCATTGTATTAATCATTTCTTGAACTTCAACCTCTATATCATTTCCATATGTTGGGACATTGATCCATGTGGTTCTAAGAAAATCTTTATCAAATCCAAACATGTTGTGTTTGTCTTCCAAGGCTGCAACTATGTTGTTCATTATAGATTCTTTCTCAGCCAAGTTTCTTGTTGAAAGTTTGATATAGCGTACATAGTAATCTCTAGAAAACAAAGTTTGAATTAGTTGGTTAACTGCGAGATCAACAGCTAAGTGGAGAATGACTTCTGGTATTTCATCACTGTGGTTAAAGATGAATCCCTCACCACTTTGTATTTGACTTATCATTTCCATAGGAAAAAATCCTTCCACACATCTCAATGCCTTTTGAGTATGTACACACCATGGTTTGTCTATCATGGAATCATCATTAGTGGACAATAATTGAGCCTTCCATTTAGGAAATGCAATAATCCAAGATTTTAATACACCTTTCTCTTCTATTTTCATTGGAGAAGCCAACAAAAGGCTAATAAAATCCCTTATCCTCATCAAACTACATAGCTCCTTGTATGAAACTTCATCTTTTTCTAATAATGTTTCCTCTCTTTCATTTTTTAGAAAACCATGTGTCTTGCTCAAATAAGAATCCATGTGCTAGATGTCAAATTAACCTCCTGAGTAATCCATAACATCAACCATGACAATTATCTCCACATACGATAAATATAAAAGATAATATAATAAAGAACAAATTATAAGCACTTATGAGAATTTACCTTATAACATGATAGCATCTAGTATCTATTTTTTTAAAACCTAAAAAATTCTTAATATTGGAATACTAAAAATTGATTTCTTTCAATTCATGAAATTTTTTTTTATATTTTATTATTCAATTAGATGACATATCTATAAAAATGCTTTTTGTAGTTGTTGAAGATAATTTTCTTTTAATGTTTTTTTTTTCTAACTTAAATTTCTAAGATAAAAAAATAGAACAAATAAGATATAATAAAAAAAGAGGGTTGAAAATAAAATAGATATATTGTCTATTTTTTCTATATTCGTTCAAGATTAAATAAATTTAAACAACAGAGTTATTATTCAATATTTTTTATTTTTAATATAAGTATTCTATACACAGAATACTAAATATTTTTATATTCCTTTTTTTTTGTCATTATATTACCTTGATACTTGAGTTTTGACTTTTATTACATTTATTCCTCTTAACTAAACACTAATACCATACTAATCTTTTCATGGAGTACGTTATTCGAAAACAATGATAAACTACAAATTTGCAACTCTTTTAAAACAACTTATTTTTTCAAAAAAAATATTTTTTCTTCTTCTAAATTTAAGCTAAAATTTTAAATATTAACTTATTTTTTAAAATAACGTATAATTTAAGAATAAATTATATGGTAAATTATAATAATTTCCAAAAGTATTCTAACATCCATGCAACACAATTGCCTCGCAGTAATTAACAGGTTGGTTAATCCTTCAATGTGTTAAACTTTTGTTTCCCTTTCACAATAACATCACAAATTTACAATGCACATTTTTAACCAGCTTCGTGAAAATCAGTTAATATTTAGTAAATCAGTTTTGAAAACTGGTTGAACTTGTTTTCAATTAGTTTTTTTAAAATTTTACTTTTTGATTTTTTAAATTTTATTTTATTAAAAATTAAAGAAAAATATAAATATATTTATAAGAATTATAAATAGGTATATGTTATTTTATCATTTTTTTATAAAATATATAATTCAGTCGTGTATATTAATATGTAAATTTTCATATATCAATTTCTTATAATTTTATATTATAATATTTTTATTTTAATTATGAAATTTTTATTTTTAATAAATATTATTGTATTTTATTGATTATTAAAATTTAAACTTAATTATGATATATTTTATTTAGATTTTTATATATACTTTGACTATAAAAATAGTGTTTACTTTAACTTTAATTAGGTTGGATAATTAGTCTTATTTTCAAAACGTTGCTTCCCACTGCAATTCTAATTACTTTATTCGATTCAAGTAATTAAGAGGGGGATTTTCACCAATAAAAAATAAAATTAAGAGGATGAAATCGAAAAAGAGACTCTAAATTCTTGACACTAATTTATAGTTACAAAAAAGAAATTGCTATCCCTATATAGAATTGCTAGTTGTTGTTATTTCTTATTTTCCCGTAGATTATGGCATTATGCTTAAAAAATTTATATTGTCTTTAATATATTTGAAATAATTATATATTCACAAATTTGGTGTTGTATTTTTATAAAAAAAATTGTTTTGAATTGAGATGCCAATAATTTTTTTTTATTTATGATAAATTTATTTACTTTACAATTACTATTTCAAATGTATATAAATTAAAAGTTGTTATTGAGTGTAAGTATAAAACTCTTTTACACATTTTCACTAATTAATTTCTTTATATATAATTTCCAACTTGCACTTATGGTTTGTTTTTTTAAACAACTTATGCATTGAGAATATAAACAAATTTTACAATAACATTTAATTATAACTTTTTATACTGTTAAAATATTGATCGCTAAAGTCGATAAAATTATTATTTATATAAGTTGTAATTAAATGTTAGTATAAAACATATTTTTTATATTAGTGTATAAATATTAAACTTTTTTTTTTATGAAAACTTTTCGATCAAATTTTTGAAATTGAGTTCGGTAGGAATTTTATTTTATACTACATGGATTATTAAAGGCATAAACTATAAAGAATGTAAATTACCTATATACTGACAAGACTTGAGATAGTGAGATATTCGCTCATCTTGTTGTACTCCACTTGAACAAAAAACTTGACAATTCATGGTTCAAAGAGAAACACATTAATTAATCAAATACATAAATAGCTATTTAAGTGTATATTGTTGAAAAAAATAAATTAATATCTTAGAGGAAAATCCATCATCTATTAATCTCAAATCATTCAAGTTAATCATAAAGCAAAATTGTACTTAATTTTTTTATGCTCAATCGCTCATGGTTAAAAATTATTCTATTGGAAGATAAGATATGATGAAATATGTGACTTAGAGACTTTTCATTAAATGTTCATATCTATCACATAAAAAAATCAATTACTTCAATGAATAATTATTTAACATAAAGTGGGTGAATTAAGAATCCAACATATATTTAAAAAATAAATGAATGAATTGAAATAAAAAAAGATGAAAATAGAAAAATGATTGAAGAAGTAGATCAAGAGATAAAGAAATAAGTGAAAATAGTACAATAAATCCTATTATTTTTAAAATATTTTCATCTTACTTTTACTCTATTAAACATTTTTAATCATTTTCATCATCTCTTTCTAAACTCTTACCAATAAAACATCGGTAAGACATTGTTTTATTCAAAGAAAAATAAAAGAGAAAAAGAGAGAAATTTAATAAACGGAAAGAAAAAAAGGAATTTTAAATTTTAACATAGTAGAAGAGAGATAATCTTCTTATTTAATTTACAAAGAGATTGAGCGATTTTAAAAATTTATTTATTTTGAACAAATTATACTAATTATATATAAAATTTATAAAAATCCATTTCTCTCCCATTTTTCATCTATCAAACGCTATGTAAACTGTTAATGATGTACTTTAGTTATTCTATCAGATCATGTTTTAAGTGCAACCATGCAGACTAATTGAATTAAAGTGAAAAAAATGTGGAGAATGTCATTGATAAGTTCATGATTATCTTAATCATCTTTGGATAAAGAGAAAAATCACAAAAAATAAAATAAAAATCATGATTGCAGAAAGCAGCTAAAATTAAGTGCCTGTTATTTTGAATTTGAAAACCTAAAACTTCCATTGAATGAAGAAGTAACAACTTGTTACTTGGTGCTTTCAAAAGTGGAATTTCCCGTTTGTACTGCCAAACAAGTATCCAAACACACCCCGATGCATTGCAAAACTTAGAAAGGGAAAATTATAGAGAACACAATACATACCTCGGTCAAAGATGGAATGGTTTGTCCAAATTGAAGCCAAAGACTCTGTATGGAATGAGTGAATAGATATGAAAGCAGTTTAGATAATGTTATTTCTGTCCACTTATGGTGGCTCATGTGTGGGACCAATTAATAATTTTATAGGTTACTATTTATAACTTTATAGGTTTAGCTTTTTCCAATCCTAGATTACTATTGTAACTTTATAGGTTTAGCTGTAAGACATTAATAATAATATATTAATAACTCGTGTTTTGCATTTTATATAAGTTTAATGTTTATATCTTTTAAGGATAGGGTACATAAATCTTTTAAATTTATGATTTTAGGATATATAATTATTTTATTGATTAGTTAAGGTATATAAATATTTTTTTTAATATCTTATTTTTCTTTTTAAGTAATGATGTATCATTCTATTTATTAATATTTTATTAATTAATTTTTTTTAATTTGTATTGCATTTTATTAATATTATATAATTATTTTGTTGAATTACATATTTTTTCTTTTAATATTTTAGTTTTTTTTAAGTAGTGATGTATCACTCTATTTATTTATTTTTTTTTAATTTTTATTACATTTTCAAGCGACTTTTAACAACCACAAATTTTGAAATATATATATACTATTATCTTCTTCTCTACCACTTATTTACAAGTGTTCCCCACCCATGGTTATCAAACTTTTGAATTAATTATCTAACTCTTACGAGTTTACTTGTGAACTTATCATCAATAAGTTAACTCGTATACAAACTCTATTTTTAGTAAACTCTAAGTAAATTGGTAGACTTTATGTAAATTTTATAAACTTTTGAGTTTATCATGGAGTCATCGAGTCAACAAATTAGGTGGTTTTGTACACGTTTAGAGTTTAACATACTTTCATTTAGTATGTCATTCTTAAATCGAAAAATTAACACTCGTCTATAAGGACATCAAACTTTTGTTTTTCAACAATAACAAACATCTATAAAAATTATCTATCATTATTATCACCTTTTTCAGTTTATTATGATGCACTACTAGGTTAGTTATTTAAGTATTGTAAAATATATGATTTACAGTTTTAACTTATTATATAATTGAAATATTTAATTATACGTTATTTATAGATATTTTTTATTATTTTATATAAAATAAATTCTTACTAATCTACAAATTGAGTTTATCAAATTTCCACAAGTATATATAAACTCTCGAGCTTAATAACTTTTGCCTCCACCTCACCCCATCCTCTCCTCCCAATGACATTAGCATCCGTCCCCCTTTTGCTCGAATACCTCGATTTCCTTGCCCCCAAATCTTGTCACCCCCTTCCTATTTTTGAACCCCATTCCACCTTTCCTTTCCCTCCCCACACAATCTTTCATCCAAATTCTACTTTGTTTTGTATTTTTAATTTGTGACAGCTAAAAATAGTAAAAAAAATGTAATAAAAATTGTTATAAATTTTTATCAATAAAATATTAATAAATAGAGTGACATATTATTATTTAACATTTAAAATAAATAGAAAAATTAAAATATTGAAAAAAAATGTTTGTATATCATGACAGTCAACAAAAAATTTGTGTACAAAAATCATAAATTTAAAAAAGTTTGTTATTAAAAACACAGTTTATCCTAATTTTTATTATCTTAATTATATTTAAATTTTATGTAAATTTGTATTTAGATATATTCATATAAATATTTAAAAAATATATTAAAATAGTTACTTTAAGAGGATTAAAATAGTTATGAATATTGATAATTTTGAAATAATTTTATATTCACATGACCTTATATTAGTTTAATTTATACAAATATTTGTTTTAAAATGTTATCGTTAAAAATATGTCTTCATTTGTATATAAATTATATATATAATTTTAATAAGGAATACTAATAATAAATAATACTTTATATTCACTTCTATGATTATTGCTTATAAAAAAACTTCTATAATTATTAGTTTATCTTTAAAAATATATTTCCATTATAAAGAAAAATGACTAATATTAATATAAGGAAATAAATTTGTGTATATTTATATTATACGTTGAAGTAAAAAAATAATACTTAAATAATAATATTATTGATGTCATTATATTTTTGCTAATAACTAAAATTTTAAGAAATAAAGCAAATGAAAAAATTTTTTAGAGACCAATTTTTTAAAAAATTTTAAAGAATAAAGTCAATGCAAAAAATTTCAAAGTATTAAAATAATTTTTTAATCATTGTATTGATAAAAAATGAGTTGTCGCCTACAAGATAACCGACTCATTACGAACCTTGTGCTCAGACAAATGGAGTGCATATTGATGATTTACTTCCTACTTAAAGTAAAAATCTATAAATATTAATATTCCATTAATATATGTAATTACTATGGTATTACTTATGTTTGTTATATTCATATCATAATTTTTTCTTTGTGGGTGTGAGTGATTAAGTGTGTGTAGTAAAGAGGAGGTGGAAAATTGTACCACAAAATTTTTAACATAATAGTTATATGTATTTATAAATTATTTTAAAAATTAAATATAGTTATAAAAATTAAATTATAAAATAAATTTTGCTCACACTAACTTATGTAGATGAGTATTTCTTTCACAACTAAAATATCCTGATTCTATTATTGTTTACTTGTGTGCATGCATGTGTGTCTATGTATATGAGTAAAATAATTTATTGATAATCATATAATTAAATTTAACGGTGCTTATTTGATTGTTTATATAAAAATTAGCATTTGTGGTTTATGCAGGCGTGCATATTCTACATCTTTCACAACATGGTGAATGAGTTGAATATAATTTTAAAAGATTTCACATATGAAAACAAATATTTTTTTTTTGTGTGAAAGATCTAGGCCAAAGCTCAATCAGAATTTTATTAACGAATAGCAACGTATAAAATATAACTCAAATCTTTTGCACAACCAACAGAGATAGAATCACTAATAAAGTTAAAAGTAACACTATCTTAGGACATAACTAAGTCTAACTTACCAAAGCCACCATTGACTAGGTTTAGCCCAAGTGGAGCAAATGAAAAGCTATATTATGGATTCTAGAAACCATTCTTGTATTCCATTTTCAACTCTTGGAGAATAACCAAAGTTTTGTCTTGTCTACCTCACAGTAAGTGATTTTATAAGAAAATGAAGGATAAACTCACCTTTGCAATCGTATAACATACCCCAACAATAGTTATTAAAATGGAATGAAAAATAGAAGCATCACAATTTATCTTGAGCATATTAATCTGTGGAGGCTTCCAAGCTGCCCTACTAGTAAGTTAAGAGTAATGCACACATTCTCCTTCATCACTGTGCTCATTTGGTAGATATTCTTGAGGTTACCATGGAGAGAGATCACACAATGAACAACTTTCTTATTTGATTTAGTTTTATCACCCAACACCAAATCAATCCTCCTCCACCATAAATGGTCAATCACAACACTAAAGATAAGATTCTATCTACCAACGCTGCGAGTCTAAACACACCTCAAATTCAATAGGAGTCAAGACTCAAAGTTCTATTGAATAAAGAAGTTAGGAACAATGATAGCACCAATTTTTTGCCAAAGACTAAAAGTTTTAACATAATCCTGCAATGACATATGCTTACCACACAAAGGACATGTAGGAGAGGTTATCAAAATATAAGAATATTGAAATATAGAAAATAAATATAATGAAAACAACTTAAAATATAGAAAATTAATATAATGAATAGCAAAGAAATATGCTAAACAATAAAACAACATAAAATAAATAGATAAAATAAGAAAATAAAAAATATAAAACATAACTAAAAAAGAAAAAACAATTAAGAAAAATTGAAAACAAAAAAATAAAAAGAAAATAAGATAAAATTAAAAAGAATCATATACTAAATAAATATAATAAATAAATAAAATAAGATAAAAATATAAATCTTAAAAGAAATAAAAAGAAAGAAGAAAGAAAAATTTAAAATGAAAATAAATTTACCATATGTTTAGTTTATTATATGTGTGATTTACAATCTTTCCTAATGACATAAAGGATTCAAGTTCACGATGGTTTGCATTTTTTTTTATTTGTTAAGAGAAACTCAATATTATTGCTGAATTTTTACTTTTTAGTTAATAAATAAAGAGTTTAATTTGTATATACAGAAATTGAATTAAAACTCTTTATTTATACTAGCAAAAACACAGGCGTTGTTGCACCTATGTATTCACATTTCTATTTTAATATGTTATAACAATTGTAGGGTTTTAATTTAATATCTTTTGTAAATTTTTATATTTTGAAATATAAATTGTTATGTGAATGTTTTGAAATATATTTTGCTAATTTTATATTTTTGTTTATGATAACATGATAAAAACATGTCAGAATTAGTATGTCAAATATGTAATGAATATGAAAAAATGGAAATAAGAGAGTTTGAATAGAACTCAAAATATTGTCGCACCTGTGTATTACATGTTTATTAAAAATATTTATCATGAAATGTATGCATATATT
Source organism: Psophocarpus tetragonolobus (assembly GCA_037954015.1). Classification (NCBI taxonomy): domain Eukaryota; kingdom Viridiplantae; phylum Streptophyta; class Magnoliopsida; order Fabales; family Fabaceae; genus Psophocarpus; species Psophocarpus tetragonolobus. The sequence goes on along the minus strand of CM075692.1, from coordinate 47,142,420 downwards.
AACAGGGAGAAGTTATATTTGTGAAAGTGCCAACAATCATAAATGTTTAGAAGGTAAAATAGTCATAAAATGTGGAGACCAAAAGGTCATATTCCCATTATATAATATAATATCATATATTATGCATTACAAATATAATTGGACAATTATGTATGTTAAATAAAAATATTTTAAAGTAATTTTTGCTTAAAGTTATAAGGTTGGTCTAGTGGTAAAATATATGTTGGGAAATAAAAGGTTATCAGCTTAAGTCCCTCTTAAGACAAATTAGCTTATTTTTCTAATTTTAAAATAAGTGTAAGAATATAATATGTATTTTGAAAAGTAGACATCAAAAGGGGGCATTCCCTTTATTAATAGTATAGATATATAATATATAATATATATATATATATATATATTATACATTATAGATATAATTTGACAATTATGTATATTGGATATCAATATTTTAAAGTCATTTTTTTTCTTAAAGTTATAAGTTTGGTTTAGTGATAAAGTATATGTTTGGGAAATAAGAGGTTATGAGTTCAAGTCCCTCTTGAAATAGGTGTAAGAGTATAATAGGTATTTTGAAAAGTAGATTTCAAAAGGGGGTGTTCCATTTATTAATAGTATAAATATAGATATAGGTATATAATATAATATCATATATTATACATTATAAATATAATTGAACAATTATGTAGGTTGGATATTAATATTTTAAAATAATTTTTTGCTTATAGTTATAAGGTTGATCTGGTGGTAAAGTATATGTTTGGAAAATAAGAGGTTATGTGTTCAAGTTACTCTTATGACAAATTAATTTATTTTCTTAATTTTAAAATAAGTGTAAGGGTAGAATATGTATTGGAAAAGTAGACATAAAAAAGGGCATTCCCTTTATTAATAAGTATAGAAGTATATAATATAATATCATATATTATGTATTATAAATATAATTGGACAATTATGTATGTTGGATATCAATATTTTAAAGTAATATTTTGGATAAAATTATAAGTTAGTCTAGTGGTTAAGTATACTTTTGAAAAATAAGAGGTTATGGGTTCAAGTTCCCCTTATTACAAAGTATAATGTTTTTTTAATTTTAAAATAGGTGTAACAGTGGAATAGATGTTTTGAAAAGTAAACATCAAAGGAAATAAGAACATTTTGGTCCTAAAAATTCATTAAAGTAGTATGTGTTGCTATGACCAACTTACATAATGATTTTACGATATTTAATATAAAATAAATTTTATTATATTGAATTTTGTAAAACATATTTAATTCAAATTATTCTTTTTATTTTTACTAACATTATTTTAAATTTATATCAACTCTTTTTATAAAACAATAACAAATTATCATCTTTTGATATTCAATACTATTTTTTATTACATTCCTTTTTAACATTTCAAAGTAATATATGATTGTTTATATAAAATAACAAATATTAAAAATTAATTAATATTTAGGATTCAATACAATTGATGTTCTAATTTTTTTAAATTTTAAACATTGTGTCCCCGTATTTTAAAATCATGACATTATGTTTCAAATCTTAAAAATGTGTGAGTTGACACTTTTTTTTGAGTGGTTGCTGTTGACTATGTGATTGTGAGTATATTACGAAATTAAGTGACATAACATAGAATTACTGTTTAATAAAAGAGTTAATTTAATATGTCAGAGTTTACATGAGAATTAATGGGTAAAAAAATATGACATATAATACCAACTTAAACCCTAAATTGTTAACTTAACATATTTTACTAAACAGTAATTGTATGTTACGTTACCAAATTTTTTAGGCATGACTAGCTATCAACACACTCATGGTTAATTAACAACAAAAACTCCACAAAGGAATATTACTTTACACTTTTTTTTTTAATTTACACTTTTTTTTTAATTTAGAAGCATAATATCACGATTTTAAAATATAGAAACAAATGTCTAAAATTGAAAAAAATTGAGAGTATTAAAGATTTAAGCATAACATTTATCATTAATTATTCCAACAAAAATCATATATTATAAAATAAATCAATACAGTTTTTTATATTAAGATAAAAAATTAAATCAAATTATAAAAAATGTATGCTTTAAAAAATTCCAACAAAAATCATATATTATAAAATAAATCAATACAGTTTTTTTATATTAAGATAAAAAATTAAATCAAATTATAAAAAATGTATGCTTTAAAAAATTGTTTTTGTGATTTATTTATTTTTTTAATCAATTCCACAATTTACAAATGATTGATTTAATTTGATTATATATATATATATAAAAAACATGATTAACATTTAAAAAAAAAAAAATTCTTTACCTTTGTCTCCTCGCTCTAGTTCTGTTCTGTGTCCATTTTCATTTCTCAGTGGCGGTTCTTTCTTTCTCTGTTCTTTGTTTACCTCACATGAAACACCTTCTGCAATTCGTGTATACCATTTCCATCAATCTCACAAGGTTTCTCCTTTTTCGTGCCTTTTCTCCATTCTCCACTTTCACACTCATACGCATTAAAAAAAAAATTATTTTTTGTGCATTTGTACTGTAAAGGTTACATTTTTAATTCCCCTTTTAAAATATTTTTTAAGATTAATTCAAAATGTTGCATCTTTCTTGTTGGAAATGTAAAATACGGAATCTAAATTCATCTGGGTACCTGAACTGACTAAGAATGTTGTAGTTGTGCAGTGTTTCAGAAGCATTTGAATGCTAAGACATTGGTTTTTCCAACTGTGAAAGCAATGGGGTCTAAAAGAGCCTTTTCAAATTCATCAAAACCTGTGTCACCATTTGCTGAGGACAAGAAGGATGTGAAGCTTAAGGGCTTGGAAGCAAATCCTGGTTCCAAGAAGCATGTTGTTGAGGTATAATTAATGTTTCAGTGATATTGTCATTGCTATACACACAAACCTTTGAGTATTGAAATGCTCTTGTTTTTTGTTTCTTTGGTCTTTTATTGTACATTGATATTGTAGGAGAATGATGTTAATAGCTTTTCCATTGAGATTGAGAGATTAAGAAATGACCCAACAATAGTAGACACAATGACTTTTCAGGAACTCCGGAAAACATTGAAGTAAGGAGATGTGTATTTTCTTTTCTTTAGCAAGTAGCTACCTATTGTTTTAGTTTTAGTATTAGTTTTAGTAATATGCAATATTGTTGATGCTATATCTTGATGATGGTTTGAATTCTCAGGACATTTAAGGTCCCTGCCAAAGGTCGGAAAGATGATCTTTTGTCTGCCTTGAAGAGTTTCATGGACAATAACACGTGTGGTATACGTTCAGCTTCTGGGGGAAGGAGGGAAATGAAGAGTTTTAATTTTGATATCTAATATTGTCCCCAAAAAGTATCTTCCTTTACTTAACCTTTGTATACTTCTAATGGTTAGAAAAACTCTCTTCATGTGCAGAGCGAGATACTCATATAAAAGAGGAACAAGGGCTGTTAATTTCTTCTGAAAATACATCTGTAAAGGTGGATGAAGACTGTGTTGAAAATGTCAATGAAACTCCCGAGACATTTGAACTTAACCAGGGTAAGAGAAGGTTAAAACAATCAGAATCAGTGAGAAAAACTGTCAAAGTGACTACCAAGAACAAGAAGAATATTTCACTGAAATCAGATGGTGAGGCAGGTAATGTTGTAGAATATGTAGTTTTTAACTTTCTTCATCTGAAAAGCTTGACTGTTTTTTACTTTTTTATAACACTATTTTTCTGAATTGTCGATTTTGGTTCCAATTTCACTCATTTAACGGAGGATGAATATTTTATGGGTTTTTATTTGCAGATTTTAAGCCTCCAAGAGCGAAGAGAAAAGTATCTTCAGATATTGTTAGCGTTGTTGCAGAGTCAAATGAAATCAGTACCACTACTATTCAAACTGAACCGTGGACAGTTCTTGCTCACAAGAAGCCTCAAAAAGACTGGATTGCATATAATCCTAGAACTATGAGACCCTCAGCACTTGCTCAGGATACAAAATTTGTTAAGCTTTTGTCATGGAATGTCAATGGATTGAGAGCATTGCTAAAATTAGAAGGATTCTCTGCACTTCAACTTTCCCAAAGGGAAGATTTTGATGTATTGTGTTTGCAAGAGACTAAACTGCAGGTAGAATATTGGTCATTTTATGCCTCAGAGTTATATTTTCCGACAGTCCTTGGTTTCAGATTGTTACACATGTAAAAAGAAAAATTGCAAAGTTCATTCTTTTTTCCTTTTTATCTGTGCTAGTTTGTAAGTGCTTTTTGTGTTGTATTATAGCTAAATTATGTAAATTATGATGGTTTCTAAAGAATTATGCTAAGATTTTGGTTTTGTATTTATGCAGATACTTTCTTCAATTTTTTTTGTGGGGAGAAGGGTGTATAAAAACTTAAACTGAATCAATTTGAAATTATTGAACTATTTGCTTTTGTTTTTCCTGAATACCTATGTGTAAGTTATTTTGATTTTGCAACAAGGTAAAAGTTAATTAATAATTTATTTGGAAAATTTCTGATTGTAATCCAAATAACTTTATTTTATAAGATAGTTGCACAAAAGATAGTGTTTTAACAAATCTTGTGATAGATAATACATGTTCTCTTTTCTCTCAAGTATCAATTTTATTTTCGTCTCTATTCTCCATAGATTTTTGTTAAAGGTGTATTATGGCAGATAATTTGCATGTAGCAAGAGCTTTCTGAAGGACCTCTAGTTTTGGGCGAGGGAGGAAATTGTTGGAACACCTTGTTTGAGGGCTTAAAAGTTTTTATTCTTTCTTGTTTATTGAAGTTGACTCGCACATGGTTTTTTGAGCTTGAAACTGACATCAGTGCAAATTTTTAAATCCCACATAGTGGAACATAGTAGCCAGTTCCAAAAAATGATATAGTAGGATAGTGGTTTAGGGGCTATTTGATTTTTTTCTATATCATCATTTATATAATGTATATACATAATATTAATTCTTGAAAAGGATACAAGTTACTCAAAATTAATGACATTCATAATTAACAATAAAAAAGTCATAAGTGTCTAAAACAAAGCATATAATATAGACCTAGAAAAGTCACATACTTTTCCTAAACAGGAATAGTCAATTATCAACTAAATCCAAATTGTCTCTTTTTATCATTTTCACTATTATTACAGTCATACTTGCTGCCTTTTATTATCTACATTCCGGATGAAGATGCTTGTATGAAAATTCATGGTGTTCATGTTATCTCCTATTTATGAATGCTCTGGTTTGGGTATCAGGAAAAGGATATTGACAAAATCAAACAGCGTCTGATAGATGGCTATGATAACAGCTTTTGGACATGTAGTGTTTCTAAGCTCGGTTATTCTGGAACAGCAATTATCTCAAGGGTATGTTAGCTGTGTTCATCCCGCCACTTCAAACTCAATGGAAACTTTAACTAGTTATATTAAATGATATTTTCATTTAGAAGAAAAGAGTTTTTGTGGTAATATTCCTTTATCAATTTATCATGCTAAATATTATGGCTACTTAATATTTAATGCTGCATAATTTGTATTTGAGGATGTGTTGTACACATTTACTGAGTAAATTTTTTGGCAATGAGTAATGATAATGGAAAAAATCATTTGGTACGTACTTGAGGTAAAGGTCTTGCTGCCTACTTTAATAATATTCTTTTTGAATAAATTACTTTTGCTCCCTTGTCTTTTTCTTGAGTTTTGTCTGATATCCCTCCTTTTTGGGGACCTATAGAAAACGCCTTAGTTCGCGAAAATATTACACTGACACTCTTTATACATTACTAACCCTCCTTCATTGTTTAAAAAATATTGCATTGGGTATAAGGTGGTTGTTGTAAACATTAAAAAAGCAGGGATATCGAATGCAATTGGATGGGTTACTAGTGTAATTTACTCTATTCTTTTCAACCAAGCTAAATACTAATTACACCTTTTCATACTGGCTGACATGATTTTCATTTTGTTTGATAGCCTAACCATTTGCATCCTCATTTTATAGATTGCAACAATAATATTCGTACTAATAATTCTTTTTCCAATATTGTTCAATTCGGCAGATAAAGCCACTTTCAGTTAGATATGGCCTAGGTATATCTGATCATGATAGTGAGGGTAGACTTGTGACAGTTGAGTTTGATACATTTTATTTGATATGTGGATACGTCCCTAATTCTGGAGATGGCTTGAAAAGACTGGTACTTCTATCAAATTCCTTTTCTTTTATTATATTATACCCATTTCATTCTGTAAAGTGTTTCCATATTCTACTAATCTTTCTGTATTTCAATCTAGTCTTACAGGGTGACTGAATGGGATCCATCTCTTAGTAATTATTTGAAAGTATGTATAGTTCATTTCCCTCACCTAGTATGATAATGCTAAATTGTGTTGTATGTATATATCACTCCTTTGACAATATATTTCTTGTCTTATCTGAATACACAGTTCATCCTATGCCTCCTCTTTTACTTTGTCATATATGTTGAATTTGGTTTATGTATAGACATAATTTTTTTATCATGTTGGCATCTGCTAGACGTAATTTTTTTATCATGTTGGCATCTGATGGAAAAAGTTGTAATGTTCTTGTATATTAAACTGCTTGCCAAATTATCTAATGGTTTTGGGCCTTTGGAGCATAATTCATGTTTCAGCTTCAACTATGTGTGTTGTTTTTCTTGTTCATACATCAGTGCTGGTTGATGTTAGATATAGAAATTTTTATGCACTGTAGTTCTTCTATATTCAAACAGCCATGTTATTCTATTAGCCGACAATGTTAAAATAGTGTTTGGAATGCATCACTTTGAAGGTGTTTGTTTCTGAAAATCTTTTTACATTCCCAAGAATATTCATTCCCATGTTTGTTAGAAGGTTTTCAACTTTTCGGTATATTTTACTCCCAAGAAATTTATATACCCATGATTACTTTGTAACCCCACTACAATTTTCAATTTTATATTTATGCTAAAATTAAAAAGTATTTCCAGGAATATTAAAAAACTAACCAAACATATTTTTAGATATATCCAGGAATAACATTCATACATACAATATTCCTGGGAATGTGATGCCAATGAATATGCTAGGATGATGTCCAATGTTGTATTTGTATACCGATTTCGCATCCTTTTTGCTTTGGTCACTGCTTACTATTCTTTTCTGGTAAATATGCTTCTCAGAAGGAATAGTAATATTTTGTTTAAAAATTTTGTTATGATTAGGATTCATGATTCATTTTCTGCTGGATACAGGAGCTGGAAAAATCAAAACCTGTAATCTTGACTGGTGATCTTAATTGTGCTCATGAAGAGATAGATATATACAACCCTGCTGTAAGTGATTCAGATTTAATATTCTGCAAGAAAACCATATTGCATCTAAACTTTAGTGAATAATATCTATAAAACCAATCACATGATTTTGGTAGAAATTACTGGACTTAAAAAAAGTATAAGTAATAAAGTTGTTGGTATGCACTGTCAGAGACTTTAATTCTGTTATAACTTTTTATTTTAATCTTCTCATGATGTGATAACTGATACTCCAAGTCTAGTATCTTTCTGACTGCTGAGAGTAAGGTATGCAGTATTCCAAATCATCCTGGTAGTATTGATTAGAGGGTGCTTGCTGTAGGTTGTTATCCCTAATCTCCTATCAATGTCATTAGTTACAACTACAAATAGTGAAGCACAATTCTCCTAGTGTCAAGGGTAACATTTGGAAAGTTGCCTTAATCACAGACACCCCTAGTCCACGTTAATAGTGACCTATTAGACTTAGTTATCAATGTGCCAGAAAGGGCTGTAAGTGAAGAGTTGTAGTGCCAGCCACTGAGATGTTGGCTCTTAGGTGGTTGAGACACCGCATCAACTAGAGATATAGTGCTTATAAGTTGGTTTTGTAGAGTTGAGTTAACCTCTAAGCCAAAATTCTAAGATAACTTTTACCTAACATGTATCCTTGGTAACATTCTTGATCTATATAGAGATAGAACTGAAAGTAGCAATATCTAGAATAGTGATAGTGCCATGGTGAGTTGTGCTTATGATGGTGTTCCTATGAAACCACATCACCTGGCAGTATCTTAGAGATGCTGTAGAATTGAGAGGACATCAAGAATGTAAGAGGAGCATTAGCTAATATCCCCAAGTGATATGAAAATTACAGCAAGGTTGTATGTAGGAATAATAGGTTACTACAACTTTCATGACCATTACTATTTCTTGCCCGTTTTGTTTACACCCAAAAATGTTAGAAATTTTGATTTAAACCAACAATCTGTCTGTTAATATCATGAACAATGAAACTTGAGCACAAAATCTGTACTAATAGTTACTTGTATCCACAGGGTAACAAGAGAAGTGCTGGTTTTACAGATGAAGAGAGGAAATCATTTGCAACAAACTTCTTATCTAGGGGATTTGTAGATACCTTTAGAAGGCAACACCCCGGTGTTATTGGATATACTTATTGGGGTTACCGGCATGGTGGGCGCAAGCACAACAGAGGTATTTCTCATACACTCCTAAAGTTTATAAGTTTTTATGAGCACAAGCATGCGCACATTCTGCCTACATGGTAGTTCCCCATTGACTTCTCTCTTTTCCCCTTTGTATATGCTCCTCCCCAATTTGTTTGCACCTTCTGGATGGGAGTAAGGTATTCCAGAGATATTTGCACTCAATATGGTTTTCCTACCTTTCTGGTGAATGGTGATAGATTTAGAGCATGTTTGGTTCTCAGGTGGAAACTTAAGTTTGAGGCAAAAGTAAATTTGCCAAAGGATCAGGATCCTTTTCTGCTTTTATCCATTGAATTTCCATTGGAACAAGCATGCAACATTTCCAACTTTAAACCAAACATGCACTGATGCATTATAGTAGTTGCATTCTTCCTACCTTTCACATGCCATACAACTGCCCACAAGACCCCCCCCCCCCCCCCCCCCTCCCTAGGGCTCTTCACTGTTTCTCTTAAAAAATTCCATTTTTCATGATTAAAGATTCTCCAGTGTTATCAATGGCGGAACATAGCGGAGGCCAAAATTTTGCTATAAAAACATGTCATTGCACCTTATAGCACTGGTTATTTAACAACCCTGAGATTCTCTAATTGAAATTTGCATATTATAGTATTAGTCAGATACACTTCTGAAGTACATACATGATACATGACATTGGTAATTGTGTGTATTGCTTTTATTAGTATAGTCAAATACTTAATTAAGTTCCTTGTTCTGTAATTTGAATGGCTTTCATGTAAAATCTCTTCTTTGTTCTCTCAAATTTGTTTCACAATTTTAAACAGGGTGGCGTCTCGACTACTTCCTTGTCTCAGAATCCATTGCTGACAAAGTTCATGATTCATACATTCTTCCTGATATTACTGGTAGTGATCATTGCCCTATTGGCCTTATTGTCAAGCTTTAGTTCCTACATGCTTGAGCTTGTAGCAAATGTTGCTAGAAATTGTAATTTATGGGCATTGGGTAAGCTAATGCTAGCTGGGATTTTTGCTTTTTTGTATGGTTTGCTCAGCTTGGAAAAATCTTCAATCCTTGTACATGTTAAGTCCATGATTTTGACTAGGTTATTAGAAATTTGAACTTTGAACAGGGAATCAAGTCCTGTTATGTTTAATGAAAAGAACTTGCAGAAATTTGAACCTCCCAACGAGAACAAGGCTCCATTTGAATCTAGCATATTTTAACTTCTTTTTTTTTCTAATTATAAGAAGAAATCGAGCCAAACAGTATTTGTATTTAAATTTTTTTAAGGAGATTCTTTTACAATGTAAAATTTTATTTTATAAGTGTATATTTTTATTAGATAATAAAAAAATAATTTATCATCAATTTTATTTTTTTTTAAGTTAAAAAATAAAATATGGTAAACAACTTATATGAAAATAAGTTGGATGAAGCGGAATCTAACCAATGGTCTATGATTAGGAGTTAAAAAATAAAATGATAAACAAATTATACTTATTTTTTTAAGTTCTGAAGTAGTATTTAAACTAAAAATGAGTTGGAACCGGGAAAATGAAGTTGTTATTTTCCACATATTTCAAATTGATGGAATATCATAAAACATGGGGCAGTTATATTTTCCTTCAGCTGTACCTGAGGAGTCATAAGAGTTTGATCACCTTAGAGTTTCATGTTATTACAATGTCAAGCAATGTGTTAGATTCAACTTTATGCTAAAGTTAAAAACCACGTTTAACAGTAATTCATCAATTTTTCTCTTGGTCACGTTTACATGCGATGAAAGTTTGTGCTGACAGATATTCAACCACAGCTTAAAACCCTTGAAATACAATATAACATGCCTCAGCCTGATCCAAACAGCAAAGATGATGTTCCAATAAAAAGTTGAGTTTTCTGTAAATTTTAGGTTTAAATATAATCTTGATATATTAACAAATTTTATACTAAGTTTTTAATAAATTTGATGTGTTGATTCTTCGATGATTTTTTTTTTTATTTTAATTCTCAAACACTTTAAATGATACTTCAATAAAAAATTGAGTTTTTTTTTATAAATTTTTTAGGTTTAAATATATTTTGAATCTTGATATATTAATAAACTTTGTATGAAGTTGTTAATAAATTTGATATGTTGATTCTTTAATAAACTTTTTATTTTATTTTAAGTCTCAAACACTTTAAATGGTATTTAAAATTGTTTTAAATACTTTAAAGTGTTTCAACTAGTCAATATTTAACCTAATAATATTTAATAAGTTAAATTGATATACACTTTTTTTACATTAACGCTCAACTATAATTTTTCATTTGTGTGACTTTTAAAATACTAATTAATAAAATTAACAAACTTACCCTGAATTAAGGACTGTGATTAAAATGTTTACCATGTATACCAATTAACTCACAATTAATTAGCTAGAAATGTTTAAAGTCATTATCAAAGCCTAGACATATTTTTCGTCCAAATAAAAGTCAACATTTAAGCTGGAAACAGTGATCACCTTAAATAAAAAGCAAAACCTAATAAAATTGATAATTTCATATGAACTTTAACTAATTATGGACTCTGAAAAATAATGTCAAAGAGAATGTTCTCTATTGATTATGTTTCACTTAATATAGTATCAACTAACAAGCACATCCTTTGAGCCTTGGACATCAACATAAACTAATCAACACAATTGCAAACAACATTGATTTGTTAGATTGTAAGTGGGTTAGATAGTTAAGAAGGGCGGGGAAGGAGGAGAATGTCACTCTTCCCTGCTAACAAAATTAACATCTTTAACTACTAATATTTATCAATATAAAAAAAAAACGAAGTAGGAAGAAATGTCAACCAAAAACTTCAAAAGTTGTCCAATTTTTTTAAACTAAGAGATAAGCAAATTACAAAATACAAATATGGAAATAGAGATATAGCAGATAAATTACATTAATAACATTCATTAATTGTCATCCCTTATATCTAAATGAAATCAAATTGAGAAAGCTTCATCCAATCATGGTCCTCTTCCGTCCTCTTTGTCGCACTACAAGTTGTGAAAATCTATAGAGGTCAGTACTAGGTGTTTAAGAAAATGTTCGTTAAATTTAAACAAGTATACAAAGCAAGGTATGACCTTGAGCCAGTTTGTTCAATGTGGATGACCACTGCTTTGATGACTTGCGGTATGCAGCAAGTATCTGATCCATCTGTACAGAAAAACCAGATATTATATGTCAGTCAATTGGTTTACCTGTTCATAACATCTGTTTTGTCTAAGAAGAAAGCATATTATAGAGGAATGAGCATTCAATCCCTCTCACTAGATTGACATGGATTTTTGGGCTAGTTAAATAATCTGAGCCTCTTCGATGCAAAGGAAAAGTGTGACTGTTGATCAATGAGAAGTTCATTAATAATTGTGAGATGATCTCTTTTGCCCCAACATATCCTTTGATATTACTTACAATCATTAAGGCTTCCAATTTGACTTGAAGTGAAAAGGGATATACTTTATTCCCTAAAGTTTTTGCTGAAATCATCTACTTTAGTGGACAAACTATAAAACCCGGATTGTAAACATTAGAAAACAAGATATAAAAAGCGTTTATTCCATTGGTAATATTTTGTCCAAAGACTAATCACAACCATGGCACAAGACTTTTCATTTTCAGCTTTAATAAAAATATTAACCAAAATGTAGTAAAAATGATTTTCACTGAAAATTTATGGTAAAATGTACCTTAACTTATGTTATGCAATCTTTTACAACTGACTCTGTGGAGTGCACTTGAATTCAAATTCTCATTCTCATAACAGACAAACAAAACCCTGTTTCCATCTCCATAATTTTCTATGGCATGATGAAAAATGAAAAGTAGACTTACCACATTACCACATAAAGAGTGCATTGACAGAATAGCTCTTTCAAGAACATACAAATCGACAGCTTTATCTTCAGGTAGAGTTGAAGTGAAGCTTAAACCAAAATCAATAAGAACCTGCACGACACAAATTAATGATATTTCTCGTGTTGCATAACATGAATGGATGATAATTGGGCATCACAGGACCTAAGAAGACATGAACGAACTCACCAATTGATTGGTACCATTCCTTAGTAACATGTTTGATGTTGTTAAATCACCATGAACAAGACCACCATCATGTAGCTTTCCAATTGCATCACCAATTTGGGAAGCAATGTTGTCCATATACTCTTTGTCAACACCACGTGACCCGAACTCAAGAAATACATCTTTGACTGAAGGGCCCTCAACATACTCAAATGTCAAAGTGTGCAACATAGGATCCACAGCGTACAGCACCGGAGTACAAACCCCAAGTTTTCTTGCTTTGGTCACGCACCTAGCCTCCTGCTCCAAAACACATTGGTGACACAACAAATGCAACAAAACAATACTTAAATATGGGGGAAAATATTTTTTTTCTTCTTCTAAATCTGACCGCATTTAAACGCCTAAGTGTCAATTTAGAATCCAAAGTTGGATGCCTGTATTTCTTTGAGAAGCGTTCCTTGACAACACATCTCCTTCCCACAAAAGAAGAGTCAAAAACCCTCTACAAAAAGAAACATAAAAAAGAGGCATGAGGATTTGCAAAACAAGATAAACCCAGATTCCATTGAAAAAATATAGCATCCTAAAGGTTGGTAAAACAAGCAAACAAGAAAATATTGAAACTTTAAACAAAGGGTAGAAATCAATTGCTACCCATGGTTTTGTAGAACTTACAAGGTGGGTGCAGCTATAAAAGAAGAAAAAAATTGAAGTTTTAAGTAAAGGGTAGGTGTTAATCACTTCTACTAATCCAGAGAGGGATTATAGTTACACTTACAGCTTCAGCTCCTTGTTTGAGCAGAATAAGAGAGCTATCTCTTGAGTCAGTTTCAGTCGCCATAATGTTGAACGTTTCTAGCAGTGAAATTCCCGGTGTTTAACCCTTTCAGCCAGAAAGGAAAAGAAAAACAAAATTATACAGTGGAAAAGCAAACAACATTTTGCTACCTGAAACGTTATTGGGTTGTGGAATATTGAAGAGATATGGGGCGTGTGTTTGGTTGTTATTATAGAAGAACGTGTATCGGAAGTGCATAAAAATTATAAAGGAAATCATTTGTTTTGTTCTTTAATCTATCAAAAAAGCTTTTAAAAATAGTTTTAAAAAGAAAAAAAAAAACTTCTTTCATAAATGTTACAATATATTAAATAAAAAAATTATTTATATCTACGAAAATATGATTAACAAAAATTTATTTAATAAGTATTATTTAAAAACTGTATTAAAATATAAAAATAAAAAAAAATTATTTATATTTATAAAAATATCATTAATAAAAATAAAAAATAAAATATTCTCTTATTTTAGATTGAGTCTTCAAAAAATAAAAGCAAAAATTAAAAAATAAACTTTTTTTTTAAACTAAATAACAAAAATGGTTTTCAAAACCTATTTTAAGAAGATAATAAAACTGTTGCAAATCAGCATAAAAATGACAAGCTACGAGACCCAGAGAGTCATTGAGGCGTTTCATCAAACATATGGTGTGCACTGTCCAGTGGTAGTAAAACCCAACAACGCGCCACAGAGTGTCTTCCTCAGTCATAATTTTTTACCACTTAAAAGTATTAATCAATGGAAATTAACAACTGGCAGCATACAAGAAGAAATACTAGTTTAAAGATAGGAGTGAAATGGGTGAAGCAGGACAACGGAGAAAGAAGAAAGGGCCAAAGGGTAAGTGAACCAAAAGAAAAGGTTCCGACTTTAACTTCAAATTCAGTTTGGGTAACAGAATAGGTTCCGTCAGAGAGACTCTTACCTTACCACGAACGAGACCGCAAGAGGAGACGTGAATACGTGCGTTTGTGTCTTTTTTGTGAAGTTTGAAACCCACTTATTGCACACTAGAACCCACCCTTGAATTAACGTCTATGATATATAGTTTTCCAGGTAATTCGGGATGCACTTCTCTAATTTTTAAGATTAAACCACTCTTCTTTTTCAAAGAATTCAAACTACATTACCTCCATTTATTTTATTTTTTACTAACATGATATGAATATAATTTGTTTGTAATTGTTAAGGATGACTGGGAAAGAATTTGTCTTTCTTGTCTCTATCTCTGTAAAATGAAAGGGAAGTGCGGGTATAAAAGAAATAAATGTGTATAAAATTTTAATTTTTATCTTGTTAGATTTATTTGGGTATTTTTATGTACGTCATTATTTTTTATAATTTATATTTAAATTTACTTATAATTTATTAAATACAATATGTTAATTTATTAATATTAATAAATTACATAGTAAATTATTAATTAAATTTTAGTTTTAATGGGTCATAAGATTGTAGATTTGAGATTTTGTGTAACATATAATTATATTCAAAACATATAAGTGGAGTGGAGACAGATCAAACAAACCCACACTCTTTTTCATCTCCAATTATCTTAGGCAAGAACGGGGTGGAGACCAACAATATAAATTTTTCCTGTCAAAACCAGGACGGCGACGGGATGGTATCCGTCGGAGTAAGTATGATTGTTATCCTTAGTCATCGTGCGATAATGGATGAGAAGACAGTAAATTTATGTATGATATTATATAATTTTGAAATAAAGAGTATAAATGTAATTAGTACATAAAAGTAAGAAAATCTATGCAATTAAAAAAAAGAAGAAGAAAGGGATATATATGTCACTACACTAAATTTAAGGAGTACATTCATAATTACCTCATATTTTTTTTACAACAAGCTAGAAAAGGAAAGATATAAAAAATAGAAAGATAAAATCGAAATGAAAGGAATTAAACAAAAATAGGTCCCTAGTCATTTTTTTTCTTTTAGTTATTTTATATTATTTTATTATGTACAAGTAATTTTCATTGCTTTTAAACTAGATTAATTATTTAAAAATATTTTTAAAATATATTTAAATAAAATTAATTATATTGGGTTTAGTGTGTATATATACAATTGAATAGTAAAATAATTTGCCTTTTGTATTTATGCTAGGCATATTCTTACTACACTAGTTTTCCTAAATCTACCCATATTCAGGTGTGATTTTGAATTTTCTTTACCTTTTCAACAAATACTTTCTCATTTATAGTAAGGAGATTTTGGTTTTACTCCTTTAATTTTTTTAATTTGTTAAGTTTTTTTTTTCTTTTGATTTTGGTCATTAATGCCAAATTTAATTATATTTTTCAATCAAAATCTTTAAATAATTAAAATAAAAATGATTTTTTCTTAAAAAAGAATCAAAACCAAATAAAAGAATCATTTGTTTTTTTCTATACCTATGCCAAACACACTCTTAATAATTTGAACCAATCATTTGGATCAATTTTTTTTTAATTAGGTCAAACTCAATCTTAAAGGAATTAGTTTACATATTTGCATTTTGCGAATTCAATAATATGAATTAGATTGTCTACATTGCACTTTGCACTTGATTTTTTATTATCAAGTTTGATTGTTATGTTGTGTTTGTTGGTTTGTTGTTTCATTGTGTTTAACTTTTAATTATATTATGAGTTTAATTAGTATGCATTGATAGTAGAAAAAAGTTTTATACTTTAAGCTGACATTGAATCTTAACTTTTAATTTATATGATTTTTAAAATATTAATTGCTAAAATAAATAAACTTACCATAAAATAAAATGCCGTTGTGAGTAAATGTTAGTGTACAATCCATTTTATCTTGTATTATTTATAGATTTGTTTGTATTGAATGTGTAGAGGTACAAGTGCTAGTATTGGACCTAAATTTAACACCGTCATCATCTTTCTCGAATGAAAGTATCCTTATGGTAAGTTTTTTGACTTTTTATTTAATATTTTAAAAATCATATAAATGATATGTGATTAAATGTCCGTGTAATCTTGTTTTATATTGTCCATGCATATTAAGTAAACTCTTTTTAATTTGACCATTTCAATTTTAGGTTAATTGGTAGACAATTTCTAACATTATTAAAGAAACATTTTTCAAAATCTATCTCCTTTTATTACATTATTTGCTTATTGACATTAAGTTGAACAATAATGCATGAATTTTTTAAGATACTGATTAACTTTTTAAAATTAATTTTTATCTTTTATGAACTATTTAATGTATTTTACTTAGAATTTGATTAGTATATATTGACAGTGTAAATGATTTTTACACTTACGTTCAATCATATCTTCGTTTATATGACTTTTAAAGTATACATTGGCTAAATCAACAAACTTACCGTAAATTAAGAATTGTAATTGAATGAAAGTATAAAATTTTTGACACTGTTAGTGCATATTAATTAAATTCCTTTATTTATTATTTTAAGAAAACTTAGTATATATTGAATGTTTTGTTTACACACCTTTTTCAATTAAATGTTTGTTTTTTATGTTTTATACATAAAATTAATTAGTATGTATTGACAGTATAAAAAAATTTTAAACTCATATGACTTTTAAAATATTAATGGGTATAGTTAAGTTAACAAACTTATCATAAATATTGTGATGGAATGTCAGTAAAATTTTGTTTACACTGACACAATATACTAATTAAACTCTTTGTATTGAATTTTTTTATAATATGATTAATAGAATCATTATATTTTTTTTACAATTCAATTAAAATTTATCAAATTGATTTTTTTATCTAAAATCAATCAAATTATAAACACCCTACCGAACAAATATTTTTTGTACTGCAACCCAAAACTTAAATCCTTGACCACATGTTTTAAGGAACAAATTTATCTATAAACAAAATAATTTTTTAAAGGACTAAAATTAGAAGTCTTATTTTTGAAAGACCAACTTGTTATTTAAGTTTTTTTTTACAAGAGTTTATAATTTCACAACAAAATAAAAATAATATAGATGAAAAACTAAACAAAATACCACAAAATGATTTAATTAATTAAAATATAAATATAAAAAATAAACGTAAGTAAAACTAAAAATGTAGATCAAAATTACAAACCAAATCCAATATTGCTAAAAACTAAAAGCACCATGCATTGTTATGTATAATAAATTTGTTAATTGTTTTATTAATAAATATTAATACTTTAAAAGTTCGTAAAAATGTGAATTATGATTGAAATATAAATCATCTTTAATAAAAAAGGAATGTAGATTTTATTTTATTTTAAAACTATGATACTACATCTCTTTTTCTCAGATATAAGTTTTAATTGCAATGTATGCAAGAAATAAACCGATCTTCTTCTAATTAATGGTTAAAAACAATATTAACACACTCTTTACAACACTGTCTTTATGTGTTCAATAGTATATCCATACAATTTTTTAATTGTCATTTTGTAAGTTATTTCACCCTCTCACTTTTATGTAATTATAGATATAATAAATTACTTTTTATTTTGTACCTATAATTTTTTTATTAATAATATCATAATCATTAGATCTAGATTTAGTCACACTTAACAATATCATAATCATAATTTCTCTTATGTAGAAATTTTATATGTATAATTATCATATTTTTAATATCATTTATAAAATTAATGAACCCATAATATCAATTCTAACCAGATAAATCATTACAAACTTTCATCAATCTCTGAATCCTTATTTTTAGTTATCATTATCGTTTTTAAATCAATGAATGTTGTAGAGTGTAACAAAACTAAATAAATGTAACTCACTTAATATGTTTGTTATTAATAAAAAAAATAAAAAGAGAGTGCAACAAAGTAAAAATGCCACGCTGGCCCCTCTGATGAACTGGCAACATCCGATTGGTCGGGTGACGACCACGAAACAACTAAAAAAAAAAAAAAACATTGACCGTAGCAAATCTTCATTCAATAAACTCAGTAGCAAAAAACAGAACAACCTTAACAACAACAATGGGAGCACGAAAGAGACTCTCTTCTGCAGAACCTTCTTCAAAGGAAAACAGCGCAGAGACCAAACAGGAGCAACAAAAACCCGTTTTTTCAGACCCTCCAGTTGCGCCTCCCAAATGGGGTCTTCTTCTGAAGCTCTCTCTGTTCTTGTTCCCTTACTTGTACCTTCTCTTCCGCCACTACCCCATTGAGCCTGAGCTTCGAAGATCGATTCTTATCAATGGAGGAATGAGCCTCGCGGGGCTGTTTGTTACGATCAAGATGATCCCTGTTGCTTCCAGATACGTTCAGAAACGGAACCTCTTTGGGTATGATATCAACAAGAAGGGCACGCCTCAGGGGAATGTTAAAGTGTGAGTCTTTTTCTTGATTTATAACTGTTTTTGAAATTTTATGAGGTGGGTTTGTGTTGGATTTTGGTTTTGAGATCTGGGTGGTTGATTTTCTTATTTTTTGAATCATGGGTGGGTTAGGGGTAAAGTTTGTGTCTTTGTGAGTTGTTGGTCATGGGTTCTAATTTGGAAATAGTTTTTTGCATATGGAAAGGTAGGACTGGTTACAATACCCTTCTTTCATATCTTAGCATAATGAAGGGTCTCTGGGCACTTGGACACGCTAGTTTATGGGTGGGTTAGCTGGGTTTTTATTTTAGTTGCTTATTTATTTGTTTTGATGACATTGTTTATGGAGCATTTTGTTGCAATTGGGAGGGAATTTTCAGTTTTGAGGTGTGAATTTTTGCTTTCTTTTGTGATTGAGTTCTGTTGTAATATATGCAGCTCCATGTGATTGTTAATTCCCTTTTTGATCCTATACTTGTTGCTCATGGATTGTTGAATATATGTTTATGTGTTTGTTTCTTTAGCGTTGACTAGCACGATATTTTTTATTTTTATTTTTTTTTGAATTCTGATGTTTGGTACTTAATGTTCTGGAACCTTTATGATGTTGCTACATTTATCTTGAATGGAATTTATTTCACAAGATTGACTGTGAGATGATGTGATTTATTTTTGGATGCCTTTACTATAAATGTGAGTTAGGAGTAAAATTGAGTGTAAAACTTTTGATCCAACACAGAAGTTAGTTGCTTGAATCCATAATCAATTCTAAATTCTTTTATAATGCGAAATGAAACACATAAAAATTTTATCTAAAATCAATCAAATTAGGAGTCCAAAATCAATTATGTAGTGTCAAACCAAACCCGCTTGGTTTTATGTTGCAAGATTGATTCTAAATCCATAATTGATTTCTATATAAATTTTCATATGTTTGGTTTTGTAGAATGGATTGTGTTAGATCCAAAATTTTACAATACTTTTACTTTTAACTTGCTTTAATAATAAAAATATCCAGATATGAATCACATGATTTCTGAATCAATTTCATTTCAAAATCAATTTTGTCAATGCGAATCTAAACATGCACCAATATTTTACATTTTAATAAAGCGGTAAATATGGATATATGGTATTTAGACATATACCTTGTTTTCTTAGGATGTGCTCTATAGTTTGAGTTGTTGAATTGACCGTATGTTATTTATCCTCTGTATTTTTCCTTCAATGGAATTCTTGAATTTGGTATTTAATGTTTAGATTAAGTGGAAATGTGGGATAAGAATGATATGTCAGAACTAGCTAATGGGTAGTTTTGGCTGATGGTTTAAATATAGAGATAAAAATGTTTGATTGTATAAGAATGAGAAGAGAAAGATTATTACTCTGAAATTTAGAAGAAATAGGATAGTTTCTTATCTTATTATTATGAGGTTATTAACCTCTATAAATACACATGAGTCAGCTACATATTTTAGGAAATGCAGACTGCTAATCCTAAAACAGATCCCTATAATTACGGGATTAATTAAACATAAATGATCCTAATAAAAACAACACACAACTGTTGCAGCACATCAAATATAAAGACATCCTAAAATTACGTCACGTCAATTACTGCTTCACAAATCACGGTTTTTGACACTCCCCCTCAAGCTGGTGAATAGGTGTTTTCCATTCCCAGCTTGGATATAATTCCTTCAAAGTTACTGCAATTCAGTCCCTTGGTGAGGATGTCTGCAAGTTGGTTCTGAGTAGACACATATGGTGTGCAAATCATGCCACTGTCAAGTTTTTCCTTGATAAAGTGTCTATCAACTTCAATATGTTTAGTTCTATCATGTTGCACCGGGTTGTGGGCTATGCTAATTGCCGATTTATTGTCACAGTATAATCTCATAGGTTCGTCCCACTTTATCTTCAAGTCTTCCAATATAATCTTCAGCCATAGAAGTTCACATATTCCGTGAGTCATTGCCCGAAATTCCGCTTCAGCACTTGATCTAGCCACTACACTTTGTTTTTTACTCTTCCAAGTGACTAAGTTTCCACCAAGGAAGGTACAGTATCCCGTGGTTGATCTTCTATCTACAACTGACCCTGCATAATCCGCATCTGTATATGCTTCAAGACTTACACTCTTGTTTCGTTTGAACAAAATTCCTCTTCCGGGGGTTCCTTTTAAGTACTGAACAATTCTAAGGGCAGCTTGTAGATGAGCTTTCTTTGGTTGGTGCATAAATTGACTAACTAGACTTACAGCAAAAGCAATGTCTGGTCTAGTATGAGATAAGTAGATAAGCCTGCCCACAAGTCTTTGATACATCTCCTTGTCCACAGCAATATCCTCCTCCATACTTCCCAATTTTATATTTGGATCAACTGGAGTGTTGGCGGGTCTGCAGCCTGTCTTCCCTGTTTCTTTAAGCAAGTCAGTAATATACTTTTGTTGAGATATAAAGATCCCTTTCTTGGAATGAGCCACTTCAATTCCCAAAAAATATTTAAGTCTCCCTAGCGTCTTGATCTCAAATTTGGCAAGACATTCACTTAACACTTGTTGTTCCTGCTTGTCGTTCCCACTTACTATAATATCATCTACACACACTAATAAAAGTGTTACTCCCCCTGAAACTGAATGTTTGATAAATAATGTGTGATCTCCTTGGCTCTGTTTGTAGCCCAAACCTGTCATGACCTTGGTAAATCTTCCAAACCATGCTCTTGGGGATTGTTTCAGCCCATATAAAGTGTTTCTTAGTTTGCAAACAGTTCCAGCAGCAACATGTCCGTTGTAACCAGGTGGCAATTCCATGTATATTTCTTCTTCAAGATCTCCATGCAAAAAAGCATTCTTCACATCAAATTGTTGCAGATCCCAATCATTATTAGCTGCTAATGACAATATTACTCTGATCGTGTTCATCTTAGCAACCGGGGCAAATGTTTCCAAGTAATCAACTCCATAGGTTTGAGTGAAGCCTTTAGCCACCAACCTTGCTTTGTGACGTTCGATTGTCCCATCGGCCCGATACTTTATTGTATACACCCACTTACATCCAATTGGTTTTTTTCCAGGAGGTAAGATGACAAGTTCCCATGTTCTATTTTTGTGTAATGCCTCCATTTCCTGTCAGTCAATGCTTCAGATACAGAGGAAGGTGTGTGTGTGGAGTTGAGGTTAGTGAGAAAAGTTTTATGGGTAGGAGAGAATTTTTCAAAGGATAAAAAATTTGACAATGTGTAACGTGGTTGTTGGGTGCTAGTTCTAGTTCCCTTTCTAAGGGCAATGGGCAAGTCCAGATTTTGGTCCACCTGTGCTTCTATATTTTCAGACAAGAGTTCATTAGAATCACTTAAATTTATAGGATTTGAAGGTGTTACCTCATGCAGTGACGGTGGGTTGGATTCTTGGACATTGCCGGATCCTAGAATGGCCTTTTCTCTCCTTGAATATACCAGTTTTTCCCAAACTTTCCTCCGGCATCAGGTGCAGGTGCAGACTGTTTCGTTGGTTCAGGTGCAGATGTAGGAGGTCTCACTGGTTCAGGTGCAGAATGCTCAATACTTCCCTCAGTTTCAGGTACAATTTCAGGTCCGAACATCATGTTTGGGAACATGAGAGTCTCATCTTCCTCTCTTACTGTCTCCCCTTGAAGATGAGGTTGTTTAAAGTAACTTTCTTGCTCATTGAAGGTGACATCCCTTGACACATAGAATCTTTTTGAGAGGGGTTGAAAACATTTGTATCCCTTTTGTGTGGTAGAGTACCCTAAGAAGACACACTTAACAGCCCTAGGATCCAACTTTCCCCTTTCATTACTATGAACATGCACAAAGGATACACACCCAAAAATCCTAGGTTGGAGTTTATTTGTAGGGTCTAAGTGTGGGTAGAATGAGGATAGAACTTCCATGGGACTTTTTGAGTTTAAAATTTTAGTGGTAACCTATTAATTAGGTAGGTGGCAGTAAGAAGAGCTTCCCCCCAAAATCTCTTAGGAACATGGTTTTGAAAAAGTAGAGCTCTAGTTTGATCTAATAGGTGCCCATTTTTCCTTTCTGCAATTCCATTCTATTGAGGTGTGTTCACACATGAGGACTCATGGATGATCCCTTCCCGTTGGCAAAAAGAGTTTAGTACAAGATTAAGGTAGTCCTTGGCATTGTCAGACCTAATTCTTTTGATACTAACCCCAAATTGATTTTCAATCATTGAGACAAATTGGATAAAAACGGAGCTGACTTCAGATTTTTGTTTTAATAAAAACACCCAAGTCACCCGGGTGCAATCATCAATGAATGTTAAAAACCATTTAGCACCTGAGATATTAGGAACATAAGCAGAACCCCATACATCAGTGTGAACAAGAGAAAACGGGAGAGAACTCATCTTATTGCTAATGGGAAAAGGTACACGCTTGTGTTTCGCAAACTCACACACCTCACAATGGAGACTCTCCACATTTAAATTTTTAAATAGGGAAGGAAACAACACTTTTATGACTCGGAATGACGGATGTCCTAGCTGGTAATAGTAAAGTTGAACTTTCTCTTTATTGGTCATGGTGGATGTAGATATAAGACTCTTGGTAGGCAGATTAGGATTCTCCATGTAGTATAGGCCATTCCATTCTCTAGCATGTCCAATCGTCCTCCCCGAGTTCTTATCCTGCAATATACAAGCATTGCTGTAAAAGACAACATTACATGAAAGATCTTTGGTGAGTTTTTGTATAGAAATCAGGTTGGTAGATAGTTTAGGGACATGAAGGACATTTTTTAAAGTCATGGATGGGCTTATTTGGACCTCTCCTTGTCCGGCTGCAGTTATAAAGGTTCCATCTGCGGTGGAAATTTTCTTGTTGCTAGGACATGGGGAATATGTGGAGAAGTATTTGGGTAAGGGGGTCATATGGTCAGTGGCTCCAGAGTCTAATATCCAGTAATATGTAAATGGTATATCTGAAACATTGAGCCCAAACAAAAAATGGAAACTTACCAGAATATGTCAATGAGCACGTACCTGTACTTGTGGGCTTCTCCAATTTACTAAGAATTGATCTTACCCGTTATATTTCTTCATGATTCAACTGTACAGATTCTTCACTTTGTCCATTAGCAATGTATGCTTGTCCTTGCCCTCCTTTTTTGTGTAAGCCTCCTTTCAGCCCCCATTCTCGGCTTGAGTTTTCTCCTTTCGATCCCCATTCTCTGCTTGAGGTCTTTCCATCTTTCAGCCCCCATTCTCGGCTTGGGGGTTTTCCGTGTAATTTCCAACTTTTTTCCCTTGTGTGGCGCGGCTTGTTACAATAAGTACACAAAGCCTCCTCATGTTTTTTCTCCATACTGGGAACCCAGTTTTTTCTCTGGTTAGCAATCATAATTGTTCCTCCTTCGGCTATCATTGCAGAGCTTTCAATGGTTGAGTTTTCCAGTATCAGCCCTCTCCTGCTTTCTTCACTCCGGATAATGGCCACCACTTCATTAAGCCCTGGAACTTTTTCTTTTCCCAGGATTTGGACTCGGACTTGGTCATATTCAGGGTTTAGGCCAACCAAAAAATCATAGACCCTATCTTGTTCAATATACTCCTTTAGAATTGCTGAGTCCTCTGAGCACTTTGCTTTTATAACTCGATAGTGATCCAATTCCATCCATAGAGACTTGAGTTGATTGACATATTCCGTGATTGATTTATTTCCCTGTTTGGCAGCCACGGTTTTCACTTTTACATCATAGATTTGAGCAACATCCTTCGCCTTAGAATAAGTTTGTTCAACTACCTCCCAAATTTCCTTTGCTGATTTCAGAAACATACAGATATCACTGATTTCTGGAATCATCGAATTCCACAGCCACGCCATAATCATAGAGTCTTCTTCATCCCATGATTTGAATTTAGGATCAGTTTCATTAGGTGCATTACCGGTCAAGTGACTGATCTTCCCTTTTCCTTTCAAGATGGTCCTAATGATTTGAGACCATTTGAGATAGTTCTTCCCATTTAACCGATAAGTTGGATGAATATTCTGCATTTCTCCAATGGTTTGAGGGCTGTCCCCAGTTTCCAGGTTCACGACTTGAGCCATAACAAGGTGAGATTAAGGTAGAGAATTCTGCTGCAATGAAGGCTAGCACCAAGACTTAAAGGTAGCGCAACAATGAAGGATGCGATTTTAGGTTATAGGTCGCGCAGCAATGAAGGCTGCGGTTTAGGTTTGACGGCACGGTCAGAGACTCCCAGGGATCGGGTGCTCTGATACCATCTGAAATTTAGAAAAAATAGGATAGTTTCTTATCTTATTATTATGAGGTTATTAACCTCTATAAATACACATGAGTCAGCTACATATTTTAGGAAATCCGGACTGCTAATCCTAAAACAGATCCCTATAATTACGGGATTAATTAAACATAAATGATCCTAATAAAAACAACACACAACTGTTGTATGAATACAGCACATCAAATATAAAGACATCCTAAAATTACGTCACGTCAATTACTGCTGCACAAATCACGGTTTTTGACAATTACTTACATTGTTTTACAAGTTATAAAAATGCAGTTAAAAAGTTAAGTAGAAACAAGACCTTAGCAGAGATTTATTTGGTACTATTTTCATATGTATTTATGTCATGTATACATAGGAAGGAAAGGGTTGTAATCTTCTTCCATTTCTTTTTGGTAATAAAGTATTGATATGTACCTTTTTCCTTGCAGGCCTGAGTCATTGGGTATAGTTGTTGGTATTGTCTTCTTGGTTGTGGCAATCTTGTTTCAGTATTTTAACTTCACAGCAGATTCAACTGTAAGTATATACTATATATTGTAAGTTACAAGTATGGTAAATCTGAGTATTTGGTTCAAGACTAATATCTTGGTACTGATTTCAGTAGAAAAAAGGAGCATTTTATTTATGAACTATTTTGGTTTTGCAGTGGCTTGTTGAATACAATGCTGCTTTAGCATGCATCTGTTTCATGACATTGCTAGGATTTGTTGACGATGTCCTTGATGTCCCATGGAGAGTGTGAGTATATAAGTTTTCATTATTTGCTTCCTTCATTTGTGCTTGTTAACTAATGTTAGAATAGTTTCGTTTTTCATTTTATGTCAATGTGAAGAACAGAAAATTACTACTCCCATCAATTGCTGCACTTCCTTTGTTAATGGCATATGCTGGACACACAACTATACTCATACCAAAGCCACTTGTCCCATACATTGGGCTAGAGATTTTGGATCTTGGTAAGCTTTCTTTACCTTCTTGCAAATGACACATGTGAAGTTACTATTACTGTAAAGATTCACTATTTTGATTTTGTTTTATGGGCAGGATGGATATATAAACTATATATGGGGCTATTGGCTGTTTTCTGCACAAATTCCATCAATATACATGCTGGAATAAATGGCCTGGAAGTTGGGCAGACAGTGGTTATTGCATCAGCTGTAAGTATTGAACCTTGTAAAAGTTAACAGAATCCACTTTGGTCATGGAAACTGTATTACTGTGGATGTGCAGATCCTGTTACACAATATTATGCAAATTGGGGCATCAACAGACCCTGAATACAAGCTAGCACACGCATTCTCCATTTACTTAGTTCAGCCCTTGTTAGCTACCTCTTTGGCTTTACTTTCTTACAACTGGTATTCACTGACGTATTTTTAAGTTTTAACATTTCGTGTGAAACCTTTTTTTGTGTCACGGTAGTTTTCCTAACAGTTTGTTCTTCTTGTTCAAGGTATCCCTCTTCAGTTTTTGTTGGTGATACATATACATACTTTGCTGGGATGACTATGGCCGTGATTGGTATTTTGGGCCATTTTAGGTATATCCTTATTTTTATCTGTCAATAATCTTAATTTGGCTATTCTATTTGTGTTTTTGGTGCAATCTGGGCATAGAAAAATTGGGTACTTTAAATCTGTGACTTGAGCCTTGCTTTCTGTTCTAACGGATCAATCATAAGAGACAAATATATGGTCAATATTCAGTTTTTTAAGTTGATACTTGCTAATAAATGATTCTTTTTGTGGTCTCACTTCAATTTTTCCATTTCTCTAACAGTAATTTGGTGAATGATTTTGCTGCATTTTACAAGAAAAACCTACAATTTCCACTTTGTATGATAGATCCATGATACCTAAACCGCAAACAAATGAAGCATAGAATTCTCAATCTCAACATTAATTAACAATAAAATGTAGAAGTAGAACATGCAATAGTAACCTCCCAAGTCTGCTACTACATATAATAGCAAATGGTAGTTTGAGGTGGGGGTTTTCCATTCAAATGTGATGTTTATGTTCATCCTCGAGGAATATTGTTTTCATGCTCAATAAATAGTTATTTCATATTTCTGACTTCTGAGGACTTTCCTCCAAACAATACAATGTGAGGTTTATGTTCTTCCAAGAGAAAATATTGCTTTTCATGCTCAATAAATAGCTATTTCATATTTCTGAGGACTCTCCAAACAATACCATGTATTCTTTTCGTAGATTACCTGCTTGACCATCTAGTCATCTACTAGGTTCTTGACAAGGAAAAAATGATATTACATTGCTAAAAATTAGCACACTTCTATGAATTCATTCCACTGGTTTTATTAGCTTGCCTTACTGTGGTTATTGATTTCCTGGTAATAACACTTTTATCTTCTAATTTTTTGCTTCAGTGAAACACTCTTAATTTTCTTCCTACCCCAAGTTTTGAACTTTCTCTTGTCACTCCCCCAGGTTTGACACCTAATAGAATCTCCATTCACATTTTGAATTTGTGACAATTTAAAACTCTTGTGAGCATGTTTGACATAGAATATGTTTTCCTCCAGCTTTCTGGCTATATTCCGTGTCCACGTCATCGTCTGCCAAGGTATGCATTCATGTCTCTAACGATTCTTTCAGACATCTTGCACATGCTTGTTTGGGTGAAATTTAATGTACTGTCTTCTTTTTCAGGTTTGACCCTCAAACTGGACTACTGACCGGGACAAATGATGGGACACTTGTCAACTTCTTCCTAAGAAATTTAGGCCGGAAATCCGAAAAGGCACTTTGTATTTATCTTCTTGCTTTCCAGGTGATTTCCTCCTTTCTTTATTCTTGTAGCCATCATGTTTCTTTTTTACTTTTGTTTTCTATTTCCAAGTTGAACTTGTGTTATGTTAAGTTCAATAATATGGTCAACTTGGTTCATGAATCTTAATCTGGTTGCACTGATAATTACTTTATTTTGTTGGATTTGGCTCCTATTATGGAGGGTCCTTTAGAGCAAAGAAATGCATGATATTAATCATTGAAAAAAAAGGCTTTAATTAAGTTTTTAGTCCCTCAACTTTTTTTAAAATTTTGGTTTCTAATTCTTAAACTTTAGTTTGACTAATCAAAGTTTCTAAACATTTGATTTTTAGTTTTTAAGCAAAATTTTGACCAGTGAAAGTTTCTAAACCTTTTAAAAATTTGGTTTATAGCTCTTAACTATTAAAAAATTCAATTTCTAGTCCTTGAATTAATGAGATTTCAGGGACTAAAAGCTGAATTTTTAAAAAAATTTAGTGACTAAAGTTCAATTTTTAAAAAATTTACAGACATGGATCAGGCTAATTAAAATTTAGGAACTAAAAACCGGATATTGAAAAAATTTAGGAACCTTAACTAGTTAAACTAAATTTTAGGAACTAAAACCGAATTTTGAAAAAGTTTAGAGATTAAAAATTTACTTAACCCTACAAAAATGAAGAGGGCAAATTTTAATGACTAATAGTTTGTTTTTGCATTTTATCATACAATCTCAGTATTAAATAGAAACAATTATATGTTGAAATCTTTTATATCATTTCCCTTATTTTCTCTATCTTTCTTTGGACAGGCTATGGCATGCTGTTTCTGTTTCTTGCTAAGGTATTTCCTTGCTGGTTGGTACAAATGAAAACACAAAGTGGTTAAAAGAAAAGATATGGATGATAACCACGCTAGAGGCTGATTTATTGTACAAACATTTTTGTAGAAAAACAGTGAGAATAGGCATAGGTTTTGGTGGTGAAGGAATTCCTTTCTTTATCTGAATGTTGTGTACTAATATATATAAGACCAATTGAATTTCTTCTTGAGGCCTTGAATAACCAACCTTTTGTATACCATCCATTAACAAGACAATTTTCATTAGAATATTGAGCAAATTATAACCACACTCCTTCAAGTTAATTGCACATAACTTTATTCTTTTTAAAGTTTTAAAACATTACACTAACATTTCTTATATATTTAAAAACATTACAGTAACATTCATCTCAAATTTTACACTAAAACTTTTACAAGTGTGAAAGTAGTGGTTAGAAAAGTAGATGAATGTCTAATTACATTAAATTAATTTTAGGAGATGTTGCTAATTTACTCTAGAGCACATAATATAATATAGTATTACTTCTGAAGTTTTGTATAATTATGCATTTTAAACATCACTGCTGAAACATGTTTTTCCTTTACATTATGTGTCAAATGAATACACGTGAACCAATGGTAGTTTGACAATTAAGAGAATGCATTCAAACGTATTTCCGCTGACTACATAGAAGAAAAGGCCAAAAAAGTTTGTAGTTCATTAATGGAATCTAAATTATATATTATATATTTGTTGTTTATTTAAGGAAAAGTTTTAGAAGGCCACTAACCAAGTTCAAGAAATTTTTGCCATTTGTGCATGAACAGTGTATCTCTCTTAATGTTATTTTGCTCCATTTCTCCTCTTAAAATTTCTCATCTTAAATGATCTTGACAATCTAAAATACTTTCTTGGTTTAAGTTTATTCATTGAAAAAATTGCAATTTCACAAGAAGTAAACATTAGACATTCTAAATGTATGACTAATTGTAGTCCAATGGATCCTGATAAAAAATTATTCCCTAATTAAAGAAAAAGTAGTAATTAGAGCTAGAAAGATAAAAGGTCATATTTCATTTATTTAATAATTACTAGAACTTACCTTTCTTTTGTAGGTGGAGTAGTGAATAAATTTATACAATCTGCATGTACTTATCACTAAGATGTAGTAGTTAGCATTTTAAAATACCTTAAAAGTTATTGATTTGTTATATAGATCAAGCAACAAGAAACAAATACCAATCTATCAAAATTAATATGGTTAGTTTTAATTAATAATGTGATAAATTTAAACTATATTCTAAAAATACTCATAAAGTTAATTTATTTAAGTGTGTTTACATTTAGTGGCATTACTTGTTATCCAAGAGATATTTCTTTTACCAGTATGTCTTATATTGTGACTAATCCAATAAATGCATCAAATTTCATAAGAAATTATGGAACATCTTATTAAATAGATCTAACAATAAATTAAGGTATAAAAAATTTAGCTATTAATACTTATAAAAGTAGTCTTATGTTATAATTAGAACAAAATATTCTTCTCTTTTATTTCTTATACATAGGATCGAAGTAGTGTGTGAGTTAATATAAAGCTTTGTATAGATTACACAACTGTATGAAGAAGGATAGTTATTTAGTCTATGTAGAAACATAATATAAAGTTATGATTTCAATTACATGCAAACTTGTATAGATCACATAACTTTAAGAATTAAAGTTTATGAGCAAAAACTAAAAAATCTGCTCTATTATCACTTTTAACAAGGGAATTAGAGAAATTTAAAAACCATTGCATTATTGTTCTTTGAATATTTGTTGATTGAACTAGAAAAACTGAAGAATGAGATTGGGAGAGAGAAATATATCTGAAGGAAAAGAATGGATGAATCTAGAAAATAAATTAATGAAAGAGGAAGGAAGAGGATGAAACTGAAAGTTTATGAAAATAAAAATGAAGAAAATAGAGAGAAATAAAAATAAATGAAAATAAAAGATAATTTTTTTACTTAAAAAAAGTATGGCTCCAAAATTAAGGGTCCTGAGTTGTCGCTCATGCTGCTCTTCTACTAAGAGAGCCCTGATATCAAGTAACTTTTCATTCGAATGTTAATCCAATGATTTATTTAAGGACCAAATTAGGAGAATTGAGTCTCGCTTTTCTTGTAAAAAGGTTATGACTAAAGAAATCATCCATGAATATGCTAACCAAATTATTATTTATATGCATCTTGCATTCAC
This sequence comes from Psophocarpus tetragonolobus, assembly GCA_037954015.1. Classification (NCBI taxonomy): domain Eukaryota; kingdom Viridiplantae; phylum Streptophyta; class Magnoliopsida; order Fabales; family Fabaceae; genus Psophocarpus; species Psophocarpus tetragonolobus. The sequence continues at coordinate 47,111,563 of CM075692.1, read as the reverse complement.
CCTATATAATCCAACTTGAGAGAAATTTCTATTTGAATTTAATGTCTAAATAGCTGAACAGACATATCCGTGTATAACTTACTAGGTTATCATTCGTGCAGTGCATAACGAAAAACAGTCCAATATAATGAAAAGTTAAAATAAAAGAAAAAGAATGAAATTTAAAAAAGGTACGTGAAAAATATAAAAAATTGTCTAACACAGAACAAGTAAACAATTTTCATAATATTATTAACCAGTTACATTTCTTTTTTATTGCTGTTAAATGCTTATTGTTCACAAATACAATTGAGTGGTTTCTCACTAAACCATTTCACCAAAATCCCACCTAAAAAAAAAAAAAAAAGTCTATGACAAGACATTGAAATTAAGGTAAACTCTATTTTTATCCTTATTTTCAGTAATTTTGGTTTTTCGTCATTTTGATTTTAGTCTCAAACTTTAAAAGAACATGTAAATTTAGTATCGCTTTATCAATATTAGTGTTCTTAATGAGTTTCATATTATAGAATTAAAAAATATAGTTTAACAGTTATAAATTTATAAAAAAAGTGCATAAATTTTCTCAGGATGGGATCCACTCACTAAGAATAAATATAAGAAACTTACTCTTAAACTCAATTTATTTTCATAAAATTTAATAGGTAAAATTAATTATTTATTATAAACTTTAGATTATAGGATATAAATAATAAAGATGAAGAGTAAATCTCATATATTCACCCTCCTAATTTTCTAACAATTTAAAACTACCAAAAATTGCTTGTCCAAAAATATTATGTGTATGTTTTAAGACCCTTTGTAACTTTATATAACAATTTAAATGTTAAAACCAAATATATTGTATGTATATATTTTGTGATAATCCATAGCTATAAAAAAATATATTTTCAATAGCCAAAAACACAATGTAAACTTCATTAATACTGACAGACCGAATTAATTCAAAAGATTTTCAAAGTTTTAGAGCCAAAATGGAGAATTTAAAAGTGTAGGACTTCAACCAAATTAGACTGAAAATACAGGACCACAAACATATTTACTCGAGGTACATCAAGTGAGAAAGATATTAGCAACACTGCAGTTACTTGATTGTGTAATTAGTTATGCAACTAGTAAGTGATGCTACGTTGGTGTTTCTAACAAAAATGATAAATCTAATTTGCACCACCAAAGTCCTTTCAGAAATTGCATCCCATCAAAATAGCTCAGTCAACATCCATAGCTTGTTCATCAGTTGCATTGCTGGACCACAGTTTTATGGTGCGATCATGGGAGACAGTAACGATATACCCACCATCTGCAACCAACAAGAAAACATGATAAAATCAGAATAGCCTTATTGGGGATATAAAAAGAATGACATAACCAACAATGCAAATTGCTAAGCAATGCACAGGTTACTGAACCGTTTTAAGTTTTTATAACTTTTTTTACATGAAACTGGTTTTAATGTAAAGCCTCGAAGCTCAAACAGAGAGCAGCACATGTACATGTACATATAAAAAAACATTTATGCTCATGATTTGCACCTTACATATCCAACAAGAATCCTCAGGTTCAAACTTATATGCCATATAAAAAGGCTATCATATGTAAACATTCAAATTAATTAAGTCCTCGCCTACCATTTCCTTTAATTTTGGCAACACAATTTAGCCCATGGCATGTATGGAGGAAAATAGAGGAAAACTCTATGAAGCACGTACAAAAATGCCCCCTGTTGGATTACATCTCAGCAAAGCTTATATAGATTTGCAATTTTTAAGTTTCGTTTATTTTCCAAGAAATTCAGGACTTATCTAATCCACTAAGTTGGTTTACACTCATAATGCACAATTGCTCATAGGATGTACCCATAAAACTCAATCCCACACATAATTTGTTTTATTTGATTTATCAATTCACTGCAACAAACTATCCAGGTATATCATTAATATCCTTTCAAAACACCCACTAGTTACTTGTTAATCCATCATTTACGATTTGTGGAAAGGACACTGGTGCAGTGAAACAGACACATCAATCACATAATGGAATAGCAGATAAAAAAAAAGATATTTAAATTGGGTAGAAATCCTACCTCCAAAAACATCCACTGAAGTAACTTTTGCTTCATGCCCAGATAGTGTCTTCACAGGCTTAAAGTCACGGCCTGACCAAACCTGTAGTTAAAACATAAATGTAAATAAGTACACTGAAAATATAAAAATAATTCATTAAAATCTTGGTTGTTTTAGGTACAAATAAAATGTATACCTTAGCAGTCATGTCATACGAGGCAGTTACCAAAAAGTAACCCTCCTGTGGCTCAAATTTCACTTGCGATATTAAATTAGAGTGAGCAGGAATTGTATAAAAAGATTTCTTCTTCCTCAAATCCCAAATCCGACAAGTGTTGTCTTCACCACCCGTGGCTAGATGATATCCATTAGGTGAAAAACTGATGCCAAGAACCTGCAAATGAATCACAATCACAGTCAGCATTATGAAATTGAAATGTTAAGTGTAAAATCATGATCTTGATTTCGAGTGAAAGAGAGAGGGTGGGAGGGGTTTCTAATGTCTTACTGGCTTGACATGACCTTCCAGTGCAAGAATACTCCTTCCAGTTCGGAGATCCCAAACACGAGCCAGGGCATCTAGTCCACAAGATGCAGCTAATGATCCATCATGATGGAAAGCCAAACCATATACACTTCTACTATGGCCTTCTTGAAGAAGCAACTCATCTCCTGTTTCTATGTCCCACAATCTCCATGTCTTGTCAAAGCTAGCAGTGCCCAGGTACTTCCCTGATGGATGGAAGGAAATGCGTGCAAGACGGTCGAGATGACCCTCAAATGTTTTCAAAAGAGATCCTTGATTATTCCAATACTTTGCTGTTCGATCAGCGGAGGCAGTTGCTAAATGATCATGATTAGGAGAATAAGCAACATCAGTAGCACGCTCTGTGTGCCCCTTAAAGGTAGAATGCTTTTTTATTTTGGGCATGCTCCACAACTTGGAAGCTCCAGTCAGAGAACTACAAAATCAAAGCAATCAGTATTAGATTATAATAGTTTCAAAGGGCAAGAAAGCATAAAAAGTAAGCCTGCTGTGCAACTTGCAATAACAACATACCAGGTAGCAAGCCATTTTCCATCTTTTGAGAAAGAGCAACCAGAAAGTGGCCGATCATCTCCAATTTCACTGAATTCAAGACTCAAACTCCCAGCCTGCTTCAATGCCCAATCCATCTCTGCATCCATATCTTCATCTGGATCATCCCTTCTTCTCTGTGCGCGTTGAATCCGTAGTGCTGCCCTTGCCAAAGAATATTTAGCAATATAAATTCTGGCATCCAGGAGAGCCTTTGATCCTTCAGTGTAAAAAGGATATTGCAGTTCTTCCTCTGCCTCGTCTTTTGAAGCAGAGGCTGCAGCCTCTTCATCCTCATGAGCTTTCATCAGCTTCTCCAGCTGACCTTCTGCATCCAACTTTGCCATAATCATTCGCAACCTGTCCCGTCTCTCCATCTCCCTCTCACCAAACAAAGTTATCGGCTCACCAAGATGCCGAAGCCGAGCTCTCACAGCCATATCATTCGTAGGAACAGCAAGAGCAACAGCACGCCTCTTCATCATGAGTTCCTGCATTGCCTTTTCCTGTCGCTCTCTCACCAGTCTACTCTCTTCGGATATCTCATACTCCCCAGGCCCCAGGTTAATTCTTGCATTTGAGTCATCATTGTCCGAATCAGAGTCACTTGATCCAACCTCGCCATTTTGAGGCACAGGTGGTCTAACGACTGGTGGCCGAACTGGAAGCGGTGCTAGTGGGTGAGGGGGAGGAATTGCAGGAATCGGAGCTAAAGCAGGTACAACAGAAGGTGCAATAACTGGTGGAATAACAGGTTGTGTTGGATGGGGTAGAGATGCATTAACAGCAGAAACGGCATCTTGACCATCAGAGGCAGATATAGAGGGTTCTGCATTAATAGTCGATGCGATATTTTCCTTCTCTACTTCCATGATTCCTACCCAACTGAAAAGGCTTAAAACAATATTTGAACATTTTAGATGGCAAAATGAAATTCAGATAATTATCATACAAACAAAATAAAAGAGCTATACAGAAAAAAATAAATGTAATTGTGAATCTGTCATGTCCTTAAAAGAAACACAAGCACAAAACTGCTGAGGGTATATAATAAAACCACAAAAAACCATATAAGAAATATACAAGGCCCAAATATCAAAGAATTTATAGTTACAGATGTGCATGGATAGGTTTGGCAATTGGCATAAAATCAAACCAAATCCATTTACAGGCCAATTATAAGCATTGGATTTCACAACGAACCCATTTCTTTGCAAAACCGGTATTGGTCAAAAACAATTCAGTTTTGAATCTGTTTTTAATACAAAATTCATTTTGAATCATAACTCTAAACTTTTTTTTTTCCTCTCTAAAACATTCAATTATAAAACCAATTTTTATTATTGTGAAATATACAATAAGACAGCCACAAAGGTGTGGATTATTGTGTTGCATCTCAAAACTAAACTAGGCAATAGAACATAGCACATTTTTACCTATTGATCACATTTAGGATAATTCCATAAACAATGCACATATATTGACTATCAACAAGTGATTTTTCATATTTCAGACATGTTATTACTCAATCTTTGACTTTCCTTAAGTACAAATGATTGAGTCTCAGCCAGAGACCCCAATCAAGGAGCATTTTATTCACTGTTATTAGTGATACCGGCGTACTGCTTCTAAATAGAGGTTTATGGGATAACTGGATAAGGGAATAAAGAGCATCTATCTAGTTCAATTCATAAAGGTAAAAAAAGTTTGGTTCACCATAATTATATTTATATTCACCATTCCATCTTTCATATAATTTTTCTTACTCTAAATTTTAAAATAATTGCATACTAAAACATGGTTTCTACTTCTCATTTAAAATTATCTGGTGGGTATGTAATGAATATCACAGATATTGGCAAGTGGACAACCTTGATAGAATACTGAGTATTGATCAATTATCACACCAGAACAATGTTCAGCAATCAGAATAACATGAATCAAGAACTATAGCTAGTCTAACCCCAGCTCCATTTTTAACTATAGATATTAGAAAATCCTATTTATTGAAGATATATATATATATATATATATATATATATATATATATATAAACTATTTTTAAGCCTAACGTAGCTACTTTAGCTCTTGACAGGTACTAAAAAACCTCTTCCACCAAGTGGTTAGAGTTTAGCCCTCCCTGCTAATCCTAAATAGTTATAAGCAACAAAATGGTTTTCATTCCATCATAAATTTGCTTACATAGTATTAATAACAACAAACTACAATAGACACAGACTATAAGCAAAAGCATAAATCCATGTTGTCAGAGGATTTTTGTGTCTAATAAGTAATAACAATGAAGAGTGATCCATTTAAACACCCCCCTATATAAAAAGAAGAAAGAACTAGATCTGTGTCCATTTCAAGAAATACAAAATTCTAATAGAGATTTAATGTACTGCTGAGGCAGAGATATACCAAGAAGTTTGCTCAAGAAGCATGGACACTTAAGACAAATTGTGTCAATGTCAAACTATAATTCAGATAGCCTGACCTACTGAGTCCAAAAATCAATTAAGCCTCTTAACGTTATGCTATATATCACCTTCCCTGAATTCTTTGGTAAGAGGCTTAAATACAGTGATGCATATACTAATACAATGCCATCGAAACCTACCAAAGCAAAAACTCTTTCCAACCCAACTAGCAAAAAGACTCAAAGCCTAAAGTAGTGAAAGATACAGAACTCAAACCCATTGAAGCTTAGATAATTTTCTCCATAGTCCATAATCACATTCTATAAAAAGAAGGGCAAAATTTCAGCAACTTAAATTGAAACCAAATAAATCAAACAGTACTTAACTTTGGCATCACCTACCAAGTAAAAGAAACAATAAGTCAACAACAAAGTGTGTGCTTAGTCTTCAGGTTTTTTTATAGGCTAAATATTAGTGTTGTTAATAATGTTAGTTTTTGTTAACAGTGAGGGTCGAACCTGTGACCTCTCTCCACCTCACTTCTTCCTTACCCAACTGAACTATCTTAAATCTCCTACTTTATTTAGGAAGACTTCAAACAAAAGTGCACGAATTTCAATGCTTGAAACTGAAAAGGGAACTCTGTTATTGGATAGGACAAAACGTGGGTTCCGTTGCATCCAACTTTTTTTCCAAACACACCCCAATTGTTTTCCCATGACTGGCGAAACAATTTGCAGCTATCAAACAATCTAAAACAATCAAAATTACATGCTAGCCACTCAAGCTTTTCATCAAACACATAGTGTGCAGTGGTAGCAGCACCAAACCCAAGAGCCCCAAAGTCCCAGCCTCACTCACCAATTTACCACTTAACCGTTTTCTTTATTATCAAACTTAATAATCAACAGTGTGCACGAAAAATACTTTTTTTTCTTTATTGAGGAAGATCCCATATATGAAAGCGCAAAGATAAACAAAGAATAAAGGAAAAGGAAAAAGAAATTGGAAGTGAGAGGGTAGAAAAGGTACCTGAAAAGTTAATGGGTTGTGGAGTAGTGAAGGGATAGAGAGAAGTTGGAGGGCGTGTTTGTTTGGTTGCAGAAGTAGCAGAGGCGGAGGAAGGAAGAAGCGAAGGAGAATCGCTCTGTTGGTGTTCGCAAAAGATGGAACCAAACAGAACTTCAAATTTATGGCTCGCTTTCTCTCCTTCGACTGGGTTTAGAAGCTGAAAACCCAAAATAATCGATTTTAGAGGATGCTAGTGCTACCTTCGTCCATCCTTGAATTAAAATGTTATTTTTAAGAATTAATTACAATTTTATTTCTAATTTTTCAATGTTTGATATTGTTTTGTTTCAATTTTTAAAATTGTTAAATTTGTGTACTATTAGTGTATTGTTATTAGTAAAGAGTTTTACGTTAATTATCCATGTTAGAAATTTGTGTCACATGCTAATAGATATTTTTTTTACTCGCTTTGAGTTAGATGAGTCTCTACGAATGTTCGGGGTAAAAATCTTTATACTTTTAAATCACAATCTTTTAATTATAATAAATTTATTAACTTTACTAATTAATACTTTTAAAATATAATATAAATAAGTTATAATTGAAGTTCATCGTAAAACTTATTTACCAAAACTAATTAAACTCATAGATTTTTTATAATCAAGTATATTTAAAAAAAAAAACTGAATAGTACTTTATCAAAAGATCATTTATTTACCGTAAAAATTGGAAATAAAATTATATTACTTTTTTACAATATTTGGATTTGAAAATAAATTAATCTAATATATATAACATTCAATACAAAAAAAATATTTTCTATGAATTATACAAATTTTGTCAAAATAAATTACTTTTATTTTGAAAGATGATAAATAAGTTTTTTTTATCAATAAATATTAATTGTTAGTTTTTTAGCTTTTATTAATGGGAAGGATTTAAATTGCAACCCCTTTCTCTCTTACTCCCTTCATGTATTGAACAAAAAACTAGTAATTGAAATAAATCACTCATTATCGGTCTTCCAATATGTATTATTTATCACTCTTTTTTCTTTCTCCTCTTTTAATGATTGAAATTTTTCAGATATTCTTGTTTCTTTTCTCTTAATGGTTGAGATTTGTTTGTCTCACTTTTATATAAATTTGACTTTCTCACTATTTATATATATATATATATATATATATATATATATATATATATATATATATATATATATATATATATACACAAAGAGAAGGGAGATTCATTTACTCTAACCGTAAATCAAAGAAAATTATTTCATTCTTACCATTCCTTTTTTCAAATGTAATGGTTAAATTAGTTGCTTTTAAAAAACAATCATTAGATTTAAAAAAATTATGAGAACGAAAAATAATTCTCTTATACGTTTGAGAAGTGTTGTGTTATAACTGTCAAACTAGTATTTTTTTGTGTATTTTGCTCTAAATGGTGTACAAATTAGGCTATTTTTTTTAGCTTTTTTTCTGTCTCTAACATTCTGTTCACTTGATCTATCATCCATCAGGTACTTGTGTATAGATCACAAAAGAATGTTGAATTCAATCAACATATTTGAAAAGGTTAATTGTATCGTCTTTGGTAGATGAGTTGCTTTGGCCTGAAGGCACATTATATACGTGATGTCACGTAGAGATATAACTAATAAAAGATTCTATTAGTTAATAAATATAAGATTGAAAATCTTTTATTGCCATCAAAAGAATTTTACTATACAGGAGCTTCTCAAGTTTTTAGGTTCAAATGTTTCTAATGTTCATATGGTCATACATTATGTTTGCAAGGTAAGACACTACTGACACCACATAACTAGATGCTTATAGTGCTTATGTTTATATATTCTTCGCACATTTGTTGCTTATACTTTACATAATTTTGATGTTCTATTTGAATGCATCTAGCGTTATAATTATACGCTTTTTAAAGCATTTTTATTAGATGCTTTTGATATGCATATTATGTTACGTTATAATGATTGATGTATGATTTTAAACTTGGTATAACTTTTGATTTTTCACATGTATACATATTTTATAGCACAGTTAGATAATTTAGCTTATTCTTATTTGTTATCATTATACATCTTAGACCATCTGGTCTTATGAACGTATAGACCTTTTGATCTTAAAAAATGCTAATTAACATGTTACAGTCATTTGACATAAATTTAATAATATTACAATTCCTAATTTAGTGATTTAAGGTGATATGCATAATAGAAAAGTATTTTTGATTAATTAAATCAACACTTTTTCGCTTAATAGGCAACACTTTTTAAAAAAATATTTTCACACTTCTACTATTATGGAACTTGCACTTTATAAAGTTGAAAATTTTGATCAATTTTCTTGAGTAAATTATATGGATTTATGATGTATCAATTCGGCGAAAATATTACTTTTCTTATTTTGTTTTAACTGAATGGAAATAATATATCTAATATGAGAATAAAGCTACATTGTTTGGTTTGATAATTTTGTCTTATAATTTTGTGTTGAAAGACGTGAGAGTATTATACTATTTTATATTTATCTCTCTTTCTTAACAAACATAACATTTTTTTATTATTTCTCTCTCAACAAACTATTTCTCCTCTATTTCTATCTGTTACACTTCTTTCTTTTCAACCAAACAAAGTTTTAATGTTACAAAGTAGAATCTTTGTTAATATTAAATAAGATTGCAAACCTTGAATATATTATCCTCCCTCATATTCATAAATGAAGAGTAATCTACTATCTTTAACAACAAACACTATTATTCTTTTGTATATTTTCCTTTATTCTTAGGTTATTATTAGAGGTGTCAAAACTTGTCCAACTCATCGGACCAACTCCACCCACCATTGGTTTAGGTCAGTTGAGCCAAAAAATAATTATTTTTACTAAATGTAAGTACATAGTAGCTTAGTCCACTTAATCCACATGTTAGTTAAGTACAAGTCAAGTTGGTCACTTAACCCACTTAACTAAAAATATTCTGATAATACATATTTTTATGAAAAAACTACGCTTAAATAAAAAAATGATTTTGTTATGAATCATTTACATATTTTTAATATTGTTATTTCATTCATTTAAATTTTTTTATAAAAAATTTTACTTAAAAAAAGAAAAAAAAAATTACTTATTTTTTATTTTAAATTTGATGGCCCAATCCACCTACCCACCAGTCCGTGGTGGGTAAGACCAGGTTGATTTTTTAACTATTTTTAAAAAGATAAATCGGATTAAAGTGTCTTACTTAAAATGTAGCTAGTGATGGATCAACCCATGTGGGTTGAACTAGCCTATTTTAACACTAATGGTTATCATAGAGATAATTTTTTCTCGTTTCTTCCGCCAAAGCTTGCTACTCATAATTAAACTTGTAATGGATTAAACTATTATGAGAATCATATACAAATTACATATTTAGTAATCAGTAAAGTTGTGCTAAGAAAATCACACAACTTTCTATTGTTGTTTTATAATAATTTTAATTCGTTCTAACAAGAATGAGATATAATTACTTTTCTTTTAAAATATTTCATCTTAAAAAATTTGCTAAATATTTATATATAGGATACAAATATTTTAGTTTCTCTTACTAATTTTTTTATTTATGCAAAGGAAATAAAACATGATTTTTCTCTTTATTTTTTACATCATTTTGGTGAACAACTCTCTTTTCTACATTTGACATATATACTATCCTTTTATTTATACTATTTTCATAATACTTTTAACACATTTACATAAATTAAAATTAAACTTATTAGTCTTTGGGTATTGTATTGTAATTGTGCAATTTTTGGTACTCTAGATGTGAATTGTATCAATTGTTTCTTTAAGCATTGCAATCGTACAATTTTAACCCCATGTATTGAACACAAGTCGTTGGAATGCCTTGTGTGCGGCTTTATTACTGAGCCGCCAAAGTTCTTTAATTAATTAGTATGAAAATATTACATAGATAAAAATTATAATTATTTTTGTTAGTTAAGCAAATTTATGTGATTTATTTTCTTTACATAAACAAAAAATAATAAGAGATGTTAAATTATAAAAAATTGATTAATATTTAGCACATCTTCTTAAGATCAAATCTTTACTAACCGTGGGGTTTACAAATAAAGTCTGAGTTCACTAATGTCAATTTCAAGGATCATCTTAAAAAGTGCCATGTGGAAGTTTTTTGTAACATCTTCGTGAGGAAACAAACGCTTATCGAGCAACTTCAATTTATCTCTGACAGAATGTCTCATTCTAACAGTGATCACTGGGTTGAAGAGCAAAAGAGCAATAGAAGGTTTGATCTCTCTATCAAAAAGTGCTTGCAAAAGAAAAGCTGCTATGGTTTAAAAAATCTAAGTCTTAAGTGGTTGTTATGTGGGCACAGTAATACCTGCTTATTCCTTGGCATTACTGCAGTGAGTACAAGAAAAAATAAGGTGGACATGATGCAAGACGAAAATGGGACTTGGATTTCTAATATGGAAACTATGAAACTTCAGCATAGTCATGGATTGATGGATTGAATTTCTAAATAGTGGCCAACAAATATGTTTTTAAAATCAGACTAGTGAAAATATAAATTTATAATTCATTATATCTTAATAAATATTTTTTTTATTAATATACTAAAATAATAAAGATTATAAAAAAATATATTAAGAATATAATTATAAAAAAGATAATTTTATTAAATACATTTCATATTGTTAAATTAATATTTTTTTGTCATTAATTTTTTAATTAAAAAAGAGTTTACTTAGGAAATCGAATGGTGTATATAGAAAAATCTAAAAATTAAAAAAAAAAAACAACCAATCAAATAAGTTCAACAATCAGTTTTACTAATTTTTCGATTTTTAAACTAATTTTTTATTTGGCCAATTTTTTATATCAAATGAGTCGGTTACCAAAAAAATTTACTGATAAAATCAGTCGGTTCAATAGTTTTTAAAATATAGGTCAAGAGTCTGCAAAGGTTACAATGAAAAGCAAATTTTAAGTTAAATTTTTGTGCCATGTAAATGACAAGCTCCAAATTATGTTGCAATACAAAACTTGGGATGTATTTGTTACACTACAGTACAACAAAAATAAAAACTTGAAATTACTAGACAACTTAACCCGCACATGGTTTAATGTACAATTAACACAAGTAAAATAATATGAAATTTACTAAAATACTTTTTTAACATCAATTATTAATTATATAATGCATATTATTCTTATATATTTTAAGAATAAGTATAAGAAACTTATTTTTTATCCTTATATTTATTTTATTAATATTAAGATTAATTACGTATATTACCATAATAGTTAGTTAATAATTAATAGTGGATAGCGGTTTATAACAATCACCCTGTAAAAATACTGGAGAAAGATAGCAACAGGATGACCGCTATTTTAATTTTTATATAGATTTATCTTCCTAGATACATATATGTACTCCAAAATAAAAAATTGATTGTAAAAAAATCTATAAACATTAATTTAGAGAAATAATAAAACATGTATTTCAATAATTTTGCATATACGAGACAGATTATTTGCATATAGGAAGGGGAGAAGATGACGAAGAAGGAAGGTGCTGAGCTGGGTTGCTAGGAGACTTGGCAGAAGTCTCAGGGAGGGTCGTCGTCGGTGGTGGTTGTTTTATGGAGGCACTCAACAAGGGAGACGGAGAAGGCTAAAGTATGAAGGATGTAAAAGATTGAAAAAGGAGAGAAAGAAAGCAACCTCTAAGCAACTTGTGAAGAAGAAACAACCAAGAAAATCATCGTGAAGAATTACTCACCATTGTGAAGACTGAAGAACACGAAGCCAAAACATGTCTCGCCGAAACACAGCTCTTCGAAATGTAACTCATTGTGGAACGCAGCTCACCGAAACACCTCCACCGAACATGAAGTTGGCCAGAGACGAAGCTAACTATTAGAGAAGAAGAAGACGAGAGCTACTCACCCATTAGAGAAGCAGATGAGACTCACAGGAATCATTTTCTCTTTTTATCCTTCATTTAAAAAAAACTTAGCCCTAACCAAAAATGACGTAGTTTTGGGATTATTTTTTTTTAAAAAAAAACTTGAAATGCTTCATCTTCTCCAACACGAACTTGCACAAACTAGGTCTTCTTGCCACACGTATCATACTGCTAATTGTCGTTATTCGTTGCGATTTGGCTTGCGAAAGGCAACATAACCACCTTCCTCCCGTCAGCGTTGCGATAGCCACCTCCGAAGCAGCTAGTGTTCATGTCGCTCTGCACCGCCGCTATAGCATGCTTTTAACTACTCTGCATATTACAACTATTAATTTTTTTTAAAAAAAAAGTATCTTATACTCATTTTTGGTCTCCTATGTAACAACATGAAGCTGGAAGAGAGCAGGTTTTAAATTTTAACGTTTACAGACAGTGCAGCTGGAAGAGTGTAATGACAAATTGAATTTAATACATATATAGGCTAAAGCAATGATTCAACATGAGTGAGATTGAAACATCCAATTCTGAAGTTGAGAAGATTCATCAGGTACACTTCATGGAAAATTACCAACAGTCTGACACTAGAACCTGACATGAAAGAACGGCACATTGCTAGAACTATTTCAAAATCTTCACCTAATCCTGCAAAAAATAAAATAAAAATATTACACCACACCAAAACAGATAAAATGATAGGGTTGTTAACTAGTACCTACGGACATTAGTTAAAGAACTAAACCACAACATTTTTATTATGAATCATGAGAGAACAATTTTACACATTCCAATATTTATAGGAGTACATAAGTACAATATTTATAGCCATACAGCAATAGTAATCATATTTTATATTTTAACGAATATCAGTACTGTGTGTGTTACTTTTCCTTACTGTGCTTCATTAAGTTGCTCATATAATAGTGCTAACATGCAAACATCAAATACACATTTCTAAACCTGATATCTGCATAATTTTATCATTAAATGCAACCTAACTGATTATGATCTATAATACAAATGGTAAAGAAAAAGGAACCATGTAATGCAAACATCATTTCTCTACATCACCAGAATGTTTACAAAACAAATCCAAAGTAAAAAAAAAAGTCAATTGCATAACCACAATAGTGACGAATTAGTAGTGTGCAGTGTTCTTTTTGTTTACTAGAGCAGGACCTTAGCATTAAACACATTTACCATTCAAATCTTCCTTTTGGTTTTCTTAATTTGCCTTTGATCAACAATCTATCAACAGCAGAAGATCAAATGATGCTATGAAGTTTCTTTTCGGTATCATGTTTACAGACAAGTCACTGAAGTCTATCCTTAAATAGTTTTTCTCAATTTCCCTCTACCTCTAGTGATGGTCTGCTGGGGCTATCCTCCATCTAATTTATTCTCCTACAACTCTTCTCCACACATGCCCTAACAATGTAATGGATGGTGGATGGAGGACCATGGCATATTGCAGGAAATGACAGACAAAAAGGTAATAATATATTTTATATAAATACCAATAAAAATCTAAAGAAACAACACATATAACATTAAATTAATTAAAAAACAATAAAGCCAACACATAATAACAAAAATAGTACATATAAACATAATGTTTATCAAATTAACTAATATGCAAAATGTAAACTATTGTCAAAGAAAACAAGTAACAATTGATTTTCAGAATTTTCAAAAACAATTTTCATCACAATACAAAATAATATCTAAAATGTAAATTAGTGTCAAAGCAAAAAAAAAGTAACAATTAATTTTCAAAATCTAATTATTATTTTATGAAACCAAAACAAGTAAAAGAAAGAGGAGAAATTATTTTACTAAAGCAAAAACACGTAAAAAAAAAAAAAAAAAGAAGAGGAGGGTCACCACATATGAATTCAGAAGACAATTTCTCAACTCTGATTAAAAAAGGGAGAACTTATGAAATAACCCTCCAAAAACAGGTTGGACAAAACAGAAAATGAGGGGGAAAGGATTTCTAGTTACTGTTCAATGTTGCAGTCTCAGTTATGAAAGCCATGAAAAGCAAAATGCCTTCCTGCAACATGATTTCTATAGCAGTTTTTTTGCAGTGCTATCATCTGCTAAAAGTTAATAATTAATTAATAACAGACAAACAGGGCATTTACCAGTGTCAAATTTTTCAATCCATAAACAAGAAAAAAAGCTGCACAAGTTACTGCATAGCCTCAAATAAGACCAAAGTACAGTGCCAAACAGGCATTCAAAGATAAAACATCAACCAAGCAGAGCAAACCCAGGCAAACAATAGCAAGAAATGGAGGGACTTAAACAAGTTGTGGCCAGAAACATCCTAATGGCTAATGCGCCATCAATTATCAATTTGTCATGTGGTAGAATTTCAAACAAGGAAGAGTCTGCAGACTCAAGAGATTGCAACACAAATATTCATTTCAATACACATCACCTATTAGTTGAAATTAAAATAATACAATGATTGAGTACATTGAGCAGTAAGTGCTTATATGTTAAAGATGGCAGCTATCATAGCCACCATGGCAACTACCATGGCCATGGTATGCCCTGACAAGTGCCGTAGTAGAGCACTCAAGCAGTTTTGATTTGTTTGGCATTCTGATAAAAGCATAGTTATAAAGTTGGTCTAGTGGCAAAATTCACATGTGGGAAGAAGGAGAAAGGAGAGGTTGTGGATTTGAATATCTCCACTAACAAAAAATAACACATTAACAATTAACATTTGACCTATAAAAAAAATAAAAAAAAACTTCAGGGCACAAACAGAATAAATATGCATCATGGAAGAATAGTGATTTGTCACAAAGATATAGAGAAGAAGTTTTAACAGACACATGTCAAAGTGGACATATACCTGTTCCATTGAAGCAGAATCAGTATTTTTCTGTTCTTGTGTATCATTAGATTCGCCATCAGCTTGACCTCTATCATCATGTTTTTCATCAACATTACCCAACATTATATTATCATTCAAGCTTTTCAAATCTTCAGGAAGTTGGCCAGACTTCAATGCCTGTAAAGCACGTACACCGATCAAATGTACTGCATTATTGCAGTTGTTTTCATAATAGATAAGATAATAAATCAAGGATAGATAGGTTTACATCATTTTAAATTAAAGTAAATTACAGCAATGCCGCTGAAATTTAGTATAATTACACAATACTATAAGGTTTAAGAGGATGCTGGTGTAATGTTTTCAAACATATAGAAATGTTAGTGTAATGTTTCTAAACTTAAAAAGAAGTTAATGTAGCAAAATAAAAAATAAAGGAGTTATGTGTAAATTCATAAAAGTTGAGGGTATTACTGTAATTTGCTCTTAAATATTTCTATCATATGCATCATATCTATAAAATCCTACATATCATTCAAAATTATTATGTACTTCATCAATATTCATCAAAATTACCATCATATATATTCTTGAAATATATTAAAATAAGAACTGTATAATTATATTTTTATAAATGTTCAACTTATACAAACTGTTTTTGACAGAACCTACCAAAGTAATGGAGAGGTATAACTCAACAGTTAGACCAATAAAAACCATACTGAATTAGTGAATGGTGTGAGAATGTTATGTCTTTCACCACCGTAAACTAATCCCTTCCCAATTTAAATTAGGAAGGGATGAAAACTTTTTAAGTTTGCCGAAATATCATAACAAGACTGCCTACAACAAAACAATTTCCCACCTATTTTCCCAACTGCTAAAGAAAACCAAAAGGAACTCCTCAATTTAAGAAAAAACAAATCCAGGCCACCCCACATGACAAATAATCCAATCTACATACTTTATGCCAGCAAATAGAAATTGTAGACTGGAAAACTACTGGGTACATGCCAGTGTTTCTAAGCTCCAATGACACAAGGCATCGTATAGCAAAGTTTCCCATCAGATCACACCTCTAGCAACAGGCCATTAGTTCTAAATTATCTTATCACATTATTTACGATAATTTTAATATTATATTAAGGAAGAGTATGACACAACCTAAAAATAAAATCCAATATGTGATTATCTAATTTAGAAAAGCTAGTACCTTTTCAAGTCTAGCAACCTCTTCAAGAGTCTGAGAATTCACAATGGCAGCCTGCATAAAGCATAAACATGTCAAATCATAGGCACCCAAAAATAGCTGCTTGATGTACCAGCTTATGAATACAGTCATTTGCTATAATATAGAATGGAGACAATTTCTTAGCTGAAGATAATATCACAAGAACATGTAAGGTGGATCTATCAGAAAATGGTTTACCAATAAAAGAAATATGACAATCACATAGGTCAATGGGACAGAAGGTATAGGCATCCTACAACACAATTCTAACTTGTAAGACAATGAGTTACACTTTCAAAATAAAGCAATGTCAAATGGTGAATTTTAAAGCTCTTAGAGTAGGTAATGGTTAATTTAATAAACAGATATATTAGTTAGATATTCATGGTATTTACATGAAAGAAACTATGCAGAATTGACTAAATCAATTATTTCCTTTCTAATGAACCTAAGTAGAACAGGCATCTAGGTCGGGTTCTTTTCTGGAAAACAATATTTAATATGATCAATAGGGGGGATATCGCATATTTGAAGGTAACATGATAAGTTCTGGTGTAGCCCACTAATTCTTAGACTATTTGGAATTTTTGGTTATCACTGACTGTGTCCTTCTACATCAGGCTCTGGAATAGCTTCCAATGGTTTGTACCTTAATATATACAGAGACAAGCCTTAAATAAATTGATGACTTGCATCATCGTACCTTAATAGCAATAATTTGCTCGGGTGTGGGAGCAACCACTTTGGGTGTCTGTTGTTCCTCGGTTGCTTCTGAAACGATCGGAGTTTCAGTGGGTGAAAATGTTTTTGCTGGTGTACCTTGAATTTCTTCTGTAACTTCATTTGAAGCAAACATGTTTTTGGCTTCCAACCGTTCCTATTAATTTAAGAAACTATCAATAGAAGGAAGTAACATTGCAGGATATGCCTAATAAGAAATAGACCTAATAATATATCACTATTATCCTTATTTTTCTGCCATACTAGACACCAAAAGCTTGCCCCCAAGTTCTGGATGGAATTTGAAATCAATCCATCTATGAAAGCTTAAGCAAAGCAAGGGCTAAAGCAGCCTTGTAAAAAAACAGTCCATACTCTGATACACCAATTCTATTTACACTTTTGCAGTAAAATTTTCCACATTTGGCCTTGGCATTCAGTGCCAGCCACTGGTAGTTCTGTTTTTCAAGCTTAAAATGCAGATTTATGAATTGAATGCAGACATTACCAGAACATCCTATCTTGCATATTTCAAAGAACAATCCCAATAAAAGATATGTATGGGTAGTGGGAGAAAAAACAACAGTACCTTATTTTTTACTTTTTTGAAATCTAAAACCCGGAGAGATTTCAGTTTGTTAATAACATAAAGCCTGTAATTTGCTTTCTTTGTAATATTGTTGTCCAGCAGACTAAGGAACTGCAGCTTTGGAAGGGATGAAAGTGGATCAATTTCTACCAAGTTTACAATTCTGTTGTTTGTGAGAATTAGTGTGTGTAATTTTGGCAAGAACTCTGCAATACAAATGAAATGACACAGTGAGCTAGGGCATGTTACTGTGTTGCTTACAACTAGAAGAAAAGAGGTTGCTGAGACAATGTGGTGAAAAGAAAGGATGTGCAGTTCAAAGTTTAAATGTACCTCCAATGTTAGGATTAATTCTAGTAATCCTATTGTTATTAATGAGCATTGTACCCAACCGGTTAAGATATGGCACATTTTCGAGTTTCACAATCTCATTGTCCGATAAATCTATGGTGTCAAATTGATCCTGCAGGAAATCCATTACAAAAGAAACTCAAATTTATGAACACCGGAATGAGCCATCATTAAGGTTTTTTACGATTGAAGCATATAAACACAGAATCATATAATATATCCTTTGAAATGAAAAGAAGCCTGAACAACATTAAGGGAAACTAAAAGGAAGGAAAGAAGATTAAACCACACCTCAGTAGCACCCAAGTTTTCAATTACAGCTATCTTGTTGCCTGTCAACAATATGACAAGCTTAATATGAAAGAGAGGTGGAGACAAGGAGAGAGAGATGGAAAATGTGATGAAGATAGACATACCTCGGAGATCTAACTCACGCTCTTTTATGGCATTGAAGAAATGAGGGCTTTTCCAGATCAAGTCGGCAGTGAGCCTCACCATTTCTTCTACCCAAAGCAGAAAAGTAATAGACAGTAGCAACTGCAAGAATGGTTACTTCAGGTGGTGAGCGAGTATGCTTATCAAATTACAGAGGGCGCTTTTACAAATGGAAAACAATTTAATAACCAGACAGAATAGCCAGACCTTAATAAAACATTAAAACCGCAAAGGGAAAACCTATCAAATTTAAGTGTGCTTTAACAACCTAAAAACAATTGAATAACCACAAAAAGAATAGCCAGTCCTTAATAAAACCACAAAGAGCATGCTGGTGCCAATGCCACCAGATCTCTAAGAAATGAAACAGAGAAAGAAAGATAACCCAAGACAACTCTCCCTTGGCTGGTCAGTGACGGCACGGATTTCACTGCTTTACAGTTTTCAATGAGAGCCGGAAAATAGGATTTTACTACTAGACAGTTCAAACCAGTTAAGTGATGGTAAAGGATAATAGGGAAAAACACTCAAACACTAACAACCATACACTGGATAAAACCAACTAGGCATGGCAATGGAGAGAAGTGAGAACGCTATCATTTTGGTATCCCAACAGCTAAGCATTTTGGTATCCCATTCCCGTCCCCGATTTTAACCAGGTATCCCAGTCCCGTACCCGTACCCGTGCCCATCAATTATTTTTAAATACAATTTTTTATCAATAAAACAGTTACACAGTCCTGAATCCACACAAATTTAAAACAATCATAAGTGCAGCATATGAATCATAATGGATAACTGAAGCAAAATTGCAGACTTCGGAATGCATTATTTTTGTCAAGTTACAGAGAAGGAATCATAAATTAAATTGCTTGAGAATACTAAAATTTTATTCCAACAAAATTAGGTATGTTAGGAAGCCATAAGATGCCATATCGACAATTGCAGAAGTCCTATTAGGTTAGTGTTTATCTCAAACAACACTGCAGAGGCTGAGTTGGCACTCAAATATATATCATCGTTTAGTAACATGGTGTAGAAGTATAAATCCTAAAACCAAATACTGCTAATATCGTGTGCAGTATGGGTTGAATTTGCGTACTTTTTTACACATGTAAATACCAAACTTTTGTGTTTCTCTTGCATAAAACTATGAAGCTTTCTCTTTTGAATCTGATCTGGTAGAACATGCATTTATGTTACTACAGATTTGATATCTATCATAAAAACATATTTGATATCTCCCAAAACCAAAATAACCCCAGGCCAAAAAAATGGAAGAATAACCATAAACCATCATCATATATAAATGCAGAACTTAATGCAGTAATAAAAACCCAGTTCAATTTGCACATTCAGGAAAATAACGGTGAGGCACGGAAGAAGAAGAAGAAACGCAGGAGTGCAGGAAATCGACCTTCTAAAGGGGAGCGGTGGCGTGCTTGCACAGTAGCGGTAACGTTCTTGGACGGAGGCGGTGGCGTGCTTCACCGACGGTGGCGTGGTGAACGAAGGCGGTAACGGATTATGTAAACCCTAAACCCCGAAGTTTCTCAAACACACGGAATCTCAATCCTCTAATGCTTATGCTCTAACCCCTTCAACCTACACTACCACACACTAAGATGTAATTTACCTTATTACCCTCAAATATCAAAAGAAAAGTAAAATAGTAAAAAAAAGAATTTTCATTTTACACCTACCAAAATTTTATTTAATATTTACTACTTTTAATTTTCTTTCAAATACTAACTTTATCCCTTTTAACTCTAATCTTAAATATTTTCTCTTCCTATAATGTATTCTCTCTCCTCTTCACTATCTTTCTTTTTCAATCTTTTTTCTTTCATTATTATTATTATTAATAAGAACAAGAAGAAGCTCCACAGCGCATTATTATTAGGGAGGAAACTTGTCTTGCGTCGGAGAAATAAAATTTTTAAATTTTTTTACTCTCAGATAGTGCACTGTCAAAAAGTGAAAAATGAATGGTATATTGGTATTTTTCTTACTAGTAGGTGAGAAATGAAAAAATAATAAGTGAAAAATCAAATTCCCGTAAAAAATTGCATGTGCACTTTGTAGTTAACAAAGAAAGTAGCAAGAAGACTGTTAGGGTGTTTATTGGGTTGGATGATTTGATAATCCAATTCGAGCCAATCTAACACAATCTTATTAAGTTGGTTTTTTTTAGATTGAGTGAAACTCAACCCAATCACATTCAATCTACTTACTAGTATGTGAGAAATGAAAAAATAATAGGTGAAAAATCAAATTCCCGTAAAAAATTGCATGCGCACTTTGTAGTTAACAAAGAAAGTAGCAAGAAGATTGTTAGGGTGTTTATTGGGTTGGATGATCCAATAATCCAATTCGACCCAATCTAACACAATCTTATTACGTTGGGTTTTTTTTAGATTGAGTGAAACTCAACTCAATCACATTCAATCCACTTGCTAGTATGTGAGAAATGAAAAAATAATAGGTGAAAAATCAAATTCCCGTAAAAAATTGTATTTGCACTTTGTAGCTAACAAAGAAAGTAGCAAGAAGACTGTTAGGGTGTTTATTGGGTTGGATGATCCGATAATCCAATTCGACCCAATCTAACACAATATTATTAGGTTGGGTTTTTTTTAGATTGAGTGAAACTCAACCCAATCACATTCAATCCACCACAAGTTGTTAACGGGTCCAGTAAGTTAAATCCAAAGCCCAACACAACTCAACAATAATATTATATTATTATTATTTATTATTTTAATTAAAAAATGTCTTTAATGGATTAATTTATAACTCCCAAGACTTTTACAGTGTTACTTACTAAGTCAAGCACACTATTAGAACTTTTAAACGACTAGTTTATTGTCGTGGTAATAAGGGTTATAAAATATATTTTAATCTAGAAAATCTAATGACTACATGGTTACTATTGATTGACAATTTAATATGTTAATTTTAATTTGTTTTAGTTTTACATGTAATTTATAATTATAATTTATTAATTAATTTTATTTTACAACAATAATAATTTATATTTTTTCAAAAGAAATATCCTAAAAAATATATAAAAATAATTCTAAACATTAAAGTTATTCTTTTAAAAAAAATTAAAATGGTGACCCGATTAACACAACTCAACCCTACCTAAACAATGGCAGGTTAGGTTAGGTTAGGTTTAATAAAAAAAATGAAAACACTACTTAACCAACCCGATGTATTATGATTGGGTTGGGTTTTGGGTTTGTCTAAATCCAACCCAACCCGTGAACACCCCTGACTGTTATTATTCTTTATGTCTTACATGTTTAACTTTTCACTAAAAAAACATAAAAGTGAAATTACACAATATTTTATTTCATTTCTCTTCATTTTCTTCGTTTCTTTTTCTTTTATTTTCTTCTTTTCTTTTCTCGAAACAAAACAGAGCCTAACAGTGTTTTATCTTGCTAAACACAGGGAATAGGGATGGGGACAAGCATGTAAACACCTATTCCTGATCTAATGAATGGAGTAATACCCAACCTGGTCAAATAGGTTATTCTTTGCCAAACTCGAGGCCAGTGTGGGTGGATAGCAGCAAGTGCTAGTTTTATTATCATGCCTAAAAGTAACTTTCATGTTTCTTTGATTTCATGCTTTCACAAATAACAGCAATGCGTTGTAATAATATTATAGTATTAATGTTTAATAAATTTTTATTTGGAAAAATAGTGTATTTTTTAATTTCCTTTTTAAATTTGGTCCTTTCAATAATTTTTTTATTGGTTTTAGTCTCTATTTTCAATAAATAATTTAACCGATACGTAACAATGACATTAGTCGTTTAATTTCAATAACTTAGTGCTTGTTTCGCAACAGTTTTATAAAACTATTTTTTGGTATTTTAATATTTAAAAAAAAAAATCGTTTGGTTAATGTTTTCTTAAAACAATTTTAAAAAATAGTTTGGGTTTTTTAGTTTTTAAAAACAAAACAAGATAAACAACTGAGTAGTTTTTACTTTTCGGTTTTCTATTTTTATTTTAAAAACTCAAAATAGAATAATAATATGTTGTTTTTTTCCTTTTAAAGTTATTTCAGTAGAGATGAATAAGTTTTTTTATTTTCACATTTTCAAAACAGTTTTCAAATAACACTTACTAAACAAGTTTTTTTTCTTCTTCCAAAAATCAATTCTTGAAAACTATTTTTGAATTTTTTTAAAAAAACTAAATATCAAAATCAAACAAATCAAACCCTTATTACGTCATAGGAAGTGTCACAGGATAACCTAGTGTAATATTTTAGGTAAATTGTATTATTAATCACTTATAACTTTGTGTAATAGTAAAAACTATTTTAAACAAATAAGATGAAAAAACATAATTTGTCCTAAAAAATTATATGGGACTGTCTCATTTATACTCACTAACAAGATGTTAAGTTATTTGACTACAAAAGTTGCTCAATCAATATTGTTACTTGAAACTAATAACTAAAAACAAAATTATTATTTAACAACAATGACTAAAACCAAACAAAACAATATTGAAATAATCAAATTCAAAAAAATCTTAATTTTTTTTTTGGTGATCAAAATATTATTTAACCCTAATATTTATTATCTTTTCTTTGCATTTGCTATTTTGTTATATAAAACATAATTAAAATGTGTCCAACTAGTGTTTGAACTCGACATTGTTGCGCGATTAAAATTTATATGTTTTAGTTGGCATAAAGTTTCTATTAAACTGTTGTGGGTGACACATCTCAAAGACAAAGACATGCCAAATTGCTCACAGATAGTGATATGCCACAAAACCATACAAGACACAATACAATTACATATTAATCATTAAGTACTTTCGTGGATTATTAACAATACATCTTTAGCAAATTGAATGCTTCACACAAATTTGTGTGAGATATTAACAATAAATATTTT
Organism: Psophocarpus tetragonolobus; assembly: GCA_037954015.1. Lineage (NCBI taxonomy): Eukaryota > Viridiplantae > Streptophyta > Magnoliopsida > Fabales > Fabaceae > Psophocarpus > Psophocarpus tetragonolobus. Next base: position 47,087,893 of record CM075692.1, on the reverse strand, counting down.
AGGTTCTAGTTAATTATTATCAATAAATATTAAAAAAGAATATTGTAATGCGTAGTTTGGTCACTTTCCACAGATACATGGATGATGCGTTGCAAGGAGAAAAACTTTCAATAATTAGTCACATTTGTGTGCAAGACAGCACAAACTTGTGGAAGATAAACCACAACTAGCATACAACAATGTTGATATATACGTGCATTACATATGAACTATTAAAATGTTAATCACAAAATAAAACGAACATGGAAAAACTAAATTAAGAAATTAACTTAATATAATAAATTTATTAAATATAACATTATTTTATTTTTATAAATTATAATTTTATTATATAAATTATATTTTATTTTATAAATATTGTAAATAAAATATAATTTGAGAGACCAACTTCAAATACCACTTAATAAAATGATGAATATGAGAAAATTAGGATAAGGAAATAACTAAATATAGTATATTTATTAAATAAATAGTATTTTATTTTATAAATTATAATTTTATTATAAAAATTATAATTCTATTTTATAAATATTGTACTTTTTTAATTAAAATATAAATTGAGAGACATACTTAAGAATTTATTACCTTTTTCCATTGATTGTTGTGAGTTGTGACCTACAATATTAAAAACACAAAAAATTAAGAACTATATATGTTTAAATTCATAAATAAAATCCAACATTAAGAAGTATATATATTTTTGGCCTATAAATATATGTATATATATATATATATATTGAAATTTTTAAAATAATATTAATAAATAAATCATTTTCCTTTTGAAACATCTATATCTATAACTATTATGATGAGAATACTCTATTTTGTTGTTCATATATTACTTGATTTTTTTGTTCTTAAGTAACTACTAAAAAGTAACTATAAATTGTATGTAATAGGAACAACTTTCATGAATTGTTTATTGTATTAAAAAAAGTTATTGATGGTTTCTACAATGTCACATAATTACTTAGCAATTCATATTCAATCTTAGTCTAATAAAAAAATTATAAGAAACTCCAAGAAAATCACAATTTATATTTTTTTTCAGTTGTATATTATTTAATTTGTACAAATTTGGTGAAAAGTTATTTTTTTAATCATAAGTAATGGTTATTTGGTAAAACAATTCATTGCTTTTTAAGCAACTTAAATTGTCATGTAGAATTTTTCCAATAAAAAAGTTACTCCAAGCAACTCGTTAATCTTTTAAGTAATTTGATAAACATCTCTGTTGGAGATGCTCTTAGTAATAAAAAAAAAATCAATCTAGTTTTAAAACAATTAAAAATGGACAAAATTTCGTTTAAAGGATTAAAAGTGAAAATCAAAATTGATTTTTTAAAAGGTGTAAAACTACCAACAAATTAAACAATTTCATGTGATAAACAAAATATAAAAAAAAAAATATTTTGCAGAAAAAAATTGTACCTTTAAAATTAATAAAATATACAAAACATAATCTTAAAAAAAACAAACAATAACGAGGTTAAAGAGTAATTAGAAAATAAAGACTAATATATGCTTCAAAGTTCAAACTGTTTAGAGTTAAAAATTATTATGTATAATAGATGAAAAATAATATATCACTGAATTGTGTTACGCTGAATTCAATAAATTATACATAGGTTGATTTTCACAAAAAATATGCAGGTCATAGTCAACATTGCAACTATAATACTGAACCCGATTAACTAAAAAAAAAGTATTCGAATTGAATATTCAATAAAGAAAAAATAAAAAATCTAAAAATATGGAATTAATAAAAAGATTCCTAGAAATAAAAAATTGGCATGGAAAATATATCTTTAAATAAAATGAAAAATGATAAATAAAGTTGAAAATCTAAAAATAAGTTATCCCAATTGAATATAAAATTATGTTGAAACAAATAACTAAATATTAACGCAATGATTTTTTAATTAATAATAAGGCTCCTAAAAATATTAATTCAACCTAAAAACATTCTTATTTAAATAACATAAAATAATGATAATCAATGATAAAATATTTAAAATTAAATTTTTAATCATATAAAATATGATCATCATTGTTAAAAACAACATTTTATTTATCATCTACCAAGATACAACACCAGAAATCGAGATAATAAAAAAAAGGTTATTCTAAATGATATAAATTATTCTAAACATAGAAATTAAATAATACAAAAAAAAATATTCTAAATTATATAAATTAAATAATACAAATTAAAATTATAAATATAAGAATTCTGAATTAATATATAATAAAGAGCAATAAAAAAATATAAATATTCTAATAGAAATACACGTAAACAACAAATTAAAAATTATACTAATTCAATATGAGTTTAATTGGTATACACTATACTGTAAAATATTTTTTTTACACTGACATTCAATAATGACTTTTTATTTATGTGACTTTTAAAGTACTATGAGTAAAGTCAACAAAATTTACCATGAATAAAGGGTTGTATACCAATTAAGAGTATATACCAATTAAACTCATTCAATATATAATAAAAAGCAAGTGAAAAATCTAAATATTCTAATAGAAATTATTATTTAATAAAAACATCGCCACAAATAACAACATAGTCAAAAAAATTATAGTTTTAACATATAATAAAAATAAGACTTACATAAGTTTTTTGTCCTTAAAGTTTCACAAAAAACTCACTTTTGGTCTTTGAAATTCAAAAAATATTTTTTTAAACCCTATTTTTTTTTTGTATTGACGTTGTCCATTTATAAGTTTTGGTATATTTAATTGTACTGAATGTGAAATTTGAATATTGGGGATTAAGGTTGAAGAGAAGAGTGATTCACGAGTAAAAAAATGTATTTTCTGTCACTCATTTTTTGACGATGTTAACAAAAGAATAACGACTAAAAGTGAATCAGAATTAAAAAACTATTTTTAAATTTTAATAATTAAAAGTAATTTTTTGTGAAACTTTAGGGATAAAAACTTATTTAAGCTTATAAACAATAATAATCAACAAGTATATAATTCAAAATATATTTTTTTAACTATAGGAAAAATGCTCACAAATGTTAAAAACATTTTATAATATGCAAACACAAATAAAATTATGCATATAATATTTGTAAAAAACTATTGTGATGCAATTAAAATGTCTTGGAATCACATTGATACTTGTTGAGATCTTCTTGAATCAATCAACATCTTGTTTGGATTTTCTCATTGTGAGAATGCAGTGTGCTTTATTTATTGGTGTTAACCTTGTAAGAAAATAAGAATAAAAGCATTGATATGATTTCAGTAAACAATATTATGAAAAACATAAAGCAACACGTAAAAAAATATTTTTTCATCCTCTATTGTTTTCAAACAATATACAATACAACCGACATGAAATCATGAATCGTGTTGGATGAAACCAACCAAAAGATTCCCTATTTATAGCTTTAAAAAATTACTAATCCAAAAGATTGTAGAGGTGGGAACATAATAGTTAGTTGCAAGAATTAAATTTTATATATTTAAAAATATACATTTGTAAAACAGTGCCTATTATATTTTCTTTTATCACTTGGTAGTAAGTTGAGTAAAGATAATTTACAAATTACACAATTATTTGCTACTTATATATTTATATAGAAACAATTACTTACAAAAAAAATTATCTACAATGCTTTATTAATTAATAGAAAAATGTTTATTGATTTGTCTAAATATAAAAACACTCAATTATAAAATTTGTTGTTGATATTATTTTTTCTTCAAAAAATATTTGACATTACTAGAAGAATTTGTAAAATATAGATCTTTTAACATGTCTTCTAATATACAATAACAACACCAACACATAATAGCACACAATAAATACTCCATGATTAAGGAGGTTTAGCTTATTTGGTTGAACATGGTGATAAGTTATTATAAATCTCCTAACATTATCTTCAACTCCTATAGGGACAAAAAAAAAATACTCCATGGTTAATATTAAAAATGATACTTAAGTACAAATATTAATATCCAACAATACATACAAATAAAAAACTACACACAACACAAACAAAACACTTTTCTAAATTTAAAAATTTATACAAAAAATAATAATATTCTTAAATTAATTTTAATTGTTGATTGAGCCACCTTGCCAATATCCTATTCAAACATTTAGCCAACAAATAACAATCTCTCGTTACTAATTTCCTTTACTTAACTTCAAAAACTCATGCGACTTTGATTTCTTAATTGTAGGATCTTGAACATGCTTCTCTATGGGAATATTATTTTAGTTCATTGTTGAAAAATTGGACAATGTTAATATAGCAGCTAGAATATTATTTCATCTCAACCGTTGACTTCATGGCAACTCCTCCTCATGTCTTATACAACTTTCCTTTTCCTAACAATGTCAATATGAGAAGTTGATTCTTTTGATTCCTTCAACTACAAAATAAATTGAGACATTTAGCCAACTTAATAATCTTTCATTGCTAATTTCCTTTATTTAACTTCAAAAACTCATGTGACTTTGATTTCTTAATTGTAGGATCTTGAACATGTTTATCCTCATGAATATTATCTTAATTCATTGTTGAAAAATTGAAGAATGTTAATATAGCATCTAGAATAATTATTCCAGCTCAACGATTGACTTCATGGCAACTCCTCCTAGTTTTTTATACAACCTTTATTTTCCTATCAGTACCAACATGAGAAGTTGATTCATTTGATTCCTTCAACTACAAAATGGTATCCAAAAAAATATTTATTATATTAGTTAACATAACTCAACTAAAGAGCTAAAACCTTCATGTATTAAATAATATCACTGACATAGTTAACTTTATGAGATACCCCAAACAGTGAGTAGCTTTGTATAGGAGTAAAATCCATTTAATTGATTTGATTTATTTTCAAAAGCATGAAACCAAAATAAAAACAACCTGCTGAGTAACTTATCAACTATATACATCTCGGGATTGAAAATAATTTTAATAGCTTTTGAATAGCTTTGAACAACAAAATTCCCTAATAAATAAAAATATTTAAAATATATTCAATATAAATATATTGTAAATAAAACATAAATTAACTAAAAAAAACTATCCAAATATGAATGGAACATTAAGAGGAATATAAAAGAAATTGAATGACTAATATGAAACAATTCTTACCATACTTTGCTATGTGGTTTCGAATCTCTTCAATTTAATCATCAAACAATAAAACCTTAACCTTTTCACTGGAAAAATAAAATATCAAAATTCTAAAACAATTTACACAAGTGTTACATATACTCCGGTGTAATATAATTACCAATCAACAACATTATCAAGACAATAAATATTATATACCTTAGGTAATTTATCTAAAGAGATATGAATCTCATAGTAGCTAACAATTTAGAATAGTTTCTTTAAGTGGAAATAACTCTTACAACACCAATTAGATCTAAGAATATGAATAAATAAATATGAATACAAAAAATAAATGTAATAAAAACAAAGATATTCATGTGTATCAATTGTTACTTGTATAATCTATCCAAAATTTATTTAAATATTTTCCCCAACACGACTAAAACTCATAATTGATTAAAATTAAATGAAGATTTTGTAAAAATATAACCTACCAATTAATTGCTTTATATTTCTTCCTTTATGTACCAACTCCCCACAACTGCCTACATTGATCCTAAAATTATCACCAAAATCATTTTCAAATTTTAGAACAATGATATTTTGGTGAAACCGCAATTGAAAGGGGATGAAAGATTAGACGAATTCTAGATGGATTTTGATCAACAAAAAATTCCTTAACCAAATAAATGATCTCTTCTACTGTCATAGTTGAGAAGATATCAACATGGTATTTGAGAATGGTAGCTGATATTCTAATACTATGAAATAAATAGAAACATACATAAATATATCTTTTTATGCTATAAAATTCTTTACCAATAATATATAATTTATTAGGGGATAATATATAATCTATCCAATATTTTTTTGAATTTTTTAATACAATAGGTAGATGTCTTATCTCTTATTTTAAGTTTTTAACAATAATCTGGTATATTTTATTAAGAAATACACTAAAATAATTTTTTATCAACAAAATTATATAACTATTTAAGTTTTGCAAAAGTAAATGAGACTTATATTTAAATAATAATATTAAATAACAATGTCAGAACATTTAGACCAAAGTCTGTTGGTCAACCAATATAAGTTTAACATCCACTTTCTCTCCTAGCACATCTTTATGATCAACATCCTTCCATAACCCTGAAATTTTAACTGTAAGTGTTATGTTACTCTTTGAAATGTTAAGTTCTTTAAGGAAAATATAAAAGTAAAGACATGCTGGTGATCAACCAGTAATAGCAAAAAAAGACATTTTTCCAAGTGCTATTTAACAAAAATAGTCATTAACACAGACACACACTAGAAAAAGAGCAAATAAAATATATACATACCTAATAAGCAAGCAAAGAAATATTCACTCATTTGATATACACAAAAGACAAATATTTTGATGTGCATTTGAAATGTGCATTGATTAAGTGAAGTTATATGAATAATGCACCATACATTGAGCCTTGTTACAATTCTCAATTAAACTAACGAAATAGTCACCACATGGTTAGGAAACATTCCAAAACTTTTTGTAATGTTCAAAAAAATAATAATTAATATTAATATTAATAAAAATTACTTATAGAAAATTTAAAGAAAAATATATATTATAAATTTATACACATGAATATGTAATTAATATTAATTTTATATGCATCCGGAAAATATATTATATTTAGTATATTATGCGGGAAATTTTTTTTAGTTAGTTAGGTTCTAATGATATAAATTATTTGTATAAAATTAACAACATATAATGATAATAATGATAACAAAAACAAATAACATAATACAATAATAAAAAATTAATAAAACAATGAAGAAATAAAAAATTCTTAGTAAACAAAGTAAAATGTTTACAATAAACTTTAAAAAAAAAAGTGAAGATTGAATTTGTCCTTTGTATAACATGGGAGTTTGAAGATGACATGAATAACGATTATTGAAATAGTAAGATACGATGATGCCAAAGTATATTCGTTTCTAACATAGAAACTATCACAAAAGGCAACGACAATAGTTCCTTTACCGTGCATGGTCAACTTCAAGTACTCACTTTAGATTTCAACCAAATGAGTGAAGTAGAACCAATGGAGTAAAACAAAAATCTAATTTTGAGCCTCTAGCACCTAACACTAGCATTGAGCTTTATTCAAGACATTAATGAATATTGGACATTTTAAACACCAAACATCAATTCACCCTTACACAAACTGCTAATCCCAAGTGCAAAAGCAAAAATAAGATTTTCCATATCTTTTTTTTTGTGGCAAAACTAGATTGCATTCTACTTTCAATACTGTCAACAACATACAACCCATCACAACAGTTGTCCCCAACACAATAGGTGGCATTAACTTTTTACTTGAAGAACAACTATTAAAGTATCTCCATTAGAAGATCACATTTTTTTTATCTTAGCTAACCTTTTTGTAGACCTCGTAATGTCAAGTTATTATAAAAATCTATTTCATTTTTTACTCCAATAGAAAATTACATTTTGTGATCTTAAAACACTTTTTGTAGGTACCATATTGGACTCAACTTTTTAATATTTATTTACAATTTGTTTTAAAATAATTAAAAAAAATAATTATATAGTTTAATTGTGAAAAAAAATCAGCACAAAATAAAAAAGTATATTAATAATTCAAACATTTATCAATAAAAATATTTTAAATATACAATAAAACATAACATTGATAAGAAAAATACCAACATGAAAATTGAATATGAAAAATTAAATTTTATCATCATTGTGACTAAAATATTTCTAAATATATTTTACAAAATCTGCTTGAAGTTGTTGATGAATGTCTATTTATGGTATAATGTCGTGTTTGCTAGTTTGCAACAAAGTTAGGATGAACTCCACGAGATATGTCAATGTTTAAAATGTCTTCATCAATATGATAATAATAAATATCAACATTACCATTGTATGTATCTTATTCATTTTCAACAATCATGTTATGTGCTATGATGCATATACGTATCTCGTTCTTTTTCAACAATCATGTTATGTAATATGATGCATGCTAACATTATGTTCTTCAAAGCACCCGTTTGTCAATTGCGTGATGGGCTACATATAACTGCAAAACAAGATTTTAGCACATAAAATGTTCTTTCTACATTTTTTTTCTATTTTTTGTTATTTTGCAAATAATTTTCTTTTCTCTCGTTGTGACATTGAGATTGTTTTAAAAAATGTGTCCCAATTAGGATAAATTCATATGTAAGATAATAACTCATATGATATGGGGTTCCATTAATTGTAAAATGTATTATTGGATCTTTCAATTAGATTGTCATGAAAGTTGTTGTAATACTCAAATACTCTTTTCCAAAATGCATTTTTGATTTACCATCACCAACAATTTGATCCATCGAGGCATTAAGCTATCAACTAATTAGAAGTTTATCTTCTTAAATTGAAAAGGAAATGTATGTGTCATTTCTATTTTGTGAAGAGTTCTCTCATTTTTCATCTTCCGTAACATTTTCTAACCTAATTTGGGTAAAAAATTGTGTATCAACTTCCTCACTTTGACAAAATTTATGCATGACTAAAACTAGTACAAGGTAGTTATGACAAGTATGAAAAATAATAAGATTGAATTTGAGAAACGTCATTTTTTTATGGTGGTGTTGTGGCAAGAAAGAAATTGCAGGAGACGGATGCGAAAAATTTTGGGTAATTGTGGAAAAAATAAAAAAATATAAGAAGGAATTTGAGAATTATCATTTGTAGACGATAGTAGTCATGACAAGAATGGAATTGAAGGAGGACAATTTTGGGAATTTTTATTTGGTTGTGACATTTTGTATGCTTGAAAAAAATATCTACTATAAATTTGTCAATTGTATTGATTTGAATCATTAAACAAGTAAAAAAACTGAATGAAAAGAGAATAATAATGAAGGGAGGATAAAATTTGTGTGAAAAAATTATCATCAATTGCTCAATTTATAAGAAAAAAAGAGTTAAATTTTAAATTAAGTTTGTATATTAGATTAGTAAATTGTAGGCAACGTTTTTTTTTTTAAAAAAAAAACCTTCCTTTAAGCACCCTACTCTTCAACGACAGTTTACTCCCCTTTCTTTTTTCCTTTTTCCCATTCTTTCTCTCTTTTACCCTCCGCTTCCCTTTTCTTTTTCCATACTCTTTTCTTTCTTCCTTTCTCCCATTCTCCTTCTCCCTCTCTTTTTCCCATCCCATTCACCCTCTACCTCCCTTGTCAAGATCGCTACCCCTCCCCACCTTCATCGTCCTCCTCCCTTACAAGCCCTCTTTCTCCCTCCCCCTTCCCCATTGAGCCACCATCTTTCCTTTTTTTCCCTATCGTCATGTCTACCCCAACCCATACCTCCCTCACCTTCAGGTTTTCATTTTCTTTATTTTAATTTGTTTGTTGTTGATCCTCTTGATGTTTTTGCTCTTGTTTTTTATTGGTTGTCGATGAATATTTGTTATTTGATTCTTGCTTCTTCTCCATTTTTCTTCATTTTGAGCAACTATAAGTTCTTATTTTTGGTAATCGTTGGACTTATATGTTTTTTGGGTGCGCCTAATTGGGTTGGAGGATAGAGAGACAATAAAAAACGATTTATTTTAACATTGAATTTATCTTCCTTGTTTTTGCAGAAGAACAATTTTCCATGTAGAGATCAACCTTTTTCTTGCAGCAAGTGATCTTCTCAAGATCAAATTTTAACTTCAAGATCATCCTTCAAGTACTCCAATTGGAGATGCTCTTCAACACTTGGTCTCACATATGAGTTGTGACGGTCTACCTTTATATTTCAATTGTTTATGTTCAACATGTGCAACACCTTTATTACATGAACAAAGTGTTACCCTATCTTTAATATGCCTTTTCTTTTGGTTCTTCACAATTATATGCACTGTATTGAAACATTAATATAATTTTAGTAAAATAAATGTTTAATATCTAAACATTTTAATCATATATAATTTTTTTAACTTAAACATAACTTGTAAATGTTATATATTAATTATAATTCTATATGTGTTTAATAAATAATATAATACATGTTTAATTTTAATCATATCAACTAGGACTGGCCTTCGGTCTTGTTGGGAGGGACAACCACCCTTGTTAAGGGCTTGAAGGGTCTAATTTTTTTATAAAAAATATAATATATAGTTTGTGTATTATTTTGTTGTATTATTTTATGTTATTTTGTAAATACAATAAAATTATTGTTTCATTTTATATGTTGATTTTTATATAAATATGTAATATATAACTAAAGAGTATAATTTTTTATGTATTAGTTTTTTGTATTAATTCAAAAATTTTTGTTGAATAACTTTTCAAAGTGTTTGTACTTTAGTAAGATAAAAAGGAAAATAAAATTCAAAGTGTAAAAGAATTAAAATTAAAATTCAGTATATTAACCATAATAATAAAGAATAAAATTTATGTACGCTTTAATAGGAAATAATATTTGTTAAAGATAGATAATAGTAAGAAAGGTAGAGTATTTTCTTCGAGGTGTCTAAAAATAAAATAAAACTGTATTTTTAATTAATATATTAAATTCAACTAGAAACAAAAAAACATAATTACTGAATACATATTGCTAGAGCAATAAATAAATAAATTAAGATAGATACAATATTATAATGTTGTTTAGAGAAAAAACAAATTTAGGTTTTAAATTTTATTGCTTGATAGAAAATATTTATTATACTTAGATATCATGTTGATTTAAACTTTTTGAAATATTATTCATCTTAATTTATAAATTAATATGAAAACAATAGAGATAAAATGTGATATGTAATAGAAAATGTGTCTTAAATTCAATGGTTATATTAAGTATTTAATATTATCCATTACCTTTTAAGAAAACAAATGGCGAGATAAAGAATAATTTTTTATATTTTTTTTTGAGTATATGAATCTATTCTTTCTTGTATTATTCTTTATTAATTTATTATTTTGTTAGAGTATAATAGATTGGAGTTACGTAAAACTAATTAAATTAAAATTAAATTAATGATAGAAATGTAGGGCTGATATTAATGTATAATTTTAAATAAACATAAGGATAATTTTTTATGCAATATAATTTTTTTTAAAAATAAATATAAAAGGAGCTTATTTCATCCGAGTGCCATAAACATTCAAGAGTGGTCTTGTAATTGATACCAACAATGTAAATTATTTCTTTTAAAAATAGATAATTTACCTAAATCATTTTTTAAGTGTGAAATTCAATTCTTTTGTTTGTAAAACTTTCTTAGTTTGAGTAAACCTCTCAAACCTTTTATATATATATATATATAGATAGAGAGAGACTTTAACTTACCATTACATATACATTTGGTAAGACATTGCTAAGTCATCCATTGTCCCGTAAACTTCTAAATCTTTTTATTTAGAAAATAGGTTTTGTTTTAAAAAATGCTTAGGTTGTTAACTCAAAGAGACTAATTAAAAGACTACTTAGGGATAAACTAGAAGCCAATAAATTATTTTGAAAAAACTACTTGTAACTTATTAAAGTTAGCAAAACTTTAGTACTTGTTAAACAACGGACGTAGTCTCAATGTTTGAGATTTGTCACTGTAAAACTATTGTTTCTGTTATTATTTCTAATGTTAAATTGTTTATCATTGTCTAACAAAATATGGTTGAACATTTTTTAACAAATTGTGTGTTGTTCTTTATAAAATCCTTTCTAAATTGTTAGTGAAAGTCTGCAAACATGCATAGATGATTTTGGTTTTTTTATACGAAGCCATATAGACTATTTCAATTGAACAAATTTATAACTTATATAAAATTGGCTAAAATACTATTTGATCCAACTTATTTTTAGCTTAAAAATTATTTTTAAAGAGAAGTTGAGTCAAATAGTATTTATACTTAAATTTTCAAGGAGTTTATTTTACCTTGTAAATTTTTATTATATATATACATTTTATTAGAAAATAAAAAAGAATAGTTTACCAACAACTTTTAGTTTAAAAGAAGTTTTTAAGCTAAAAAAATAAATTTTCACCTAATTTATATTTATTTTTAAGTTCTATTTTTTTAGTTTATCTTAAAAGTAACTTTTAAGATGAAAATAAGTTAGGACAAACGGAAACTAAGCAAGTAAAAAGTTACTTTATTATTTTGAAATTTTAATTTAACTAAATAAAAATATGAGTTGTAGTATCTTAACATAAACAACATACAAACATGAACTACACCAATAATGTTAGCATTGTTAAACACAAGTCTAGTTTGATGTGTCAACTTATGATCTGATGAAATAGGTCGGACTTAAGAAATACAAGCTTATATAGAGCTAAATCTAAATAAGTTAACCTTATGGGTTCGTAGAATTATTAGGTTGAACTTAAAAAATTTGAACTAGTATAAAATTCAACTTATTGAAACTAGACATTATTCAATTTTTAATCTTTCTTTTTCTTTTAATATGTATAAAATTTACACAAAATAAAGAAAAACGGATTAATTGAACTTTACATGATAAACTATCAAAGTCAGTTTGACAAAATATGGTAGTTCATATAAAATTCGAGTTGAGTCATTTTATACACTAGCTTGACCTCACACCTAAAATAGTTCATTTTGACAGCTGTACATAAAATGATACGAGATCAAACTCAATTATAAGAAATAATTATTTCAATAAAAAATCTATAAGTTAACGCAAATGGCTAAAGTTTTAAGTCACATGCATAAAATTACTCTAACAAATGAAACTTATTTGTTAACATATATTCTTTAGACACAATCAAGAAATATCTATTATCTTTTAAAATTATTTTCATGTTTTACAATATATTTAAAGCAATATTTTATATTGTCAATGATTATATTTTTTATCATCAAAATTTTCAAAAAATGAATTCTAAATAAGTTATGTCATGTCACATCCATACAATATCTTAGGTATAAGATTTTATAACTTCTCTATTATAATTTCGTTATTTCTTGTTGAAAATAACATGGAATATGCCAACGTAAGATTCCTTTTCTTCAAAATAACATGGAATATTCCAACGCAAGGTTTTATTGTTACTAACGTGTTCATCAAATACCATGGAATATACTATATATGAGATCTCATATCTTCTATAAGTGTTGTTTCTTTCTAAATATATATTTTCCTTTGCAAATAACAACTTGACGACCCAAAAAATAATTTTAATTTGTATAAAAGTTCACTTCTATAGTAAAATTAAAAAATCTTTATAATTATCTATGAATTTAACTACTATGAGTTGTCAGTGTAAAAAGTTTTACACATTCAATCACAATATTTCATTTATACTAAGTTTGTTGACTTCATTCTTTAATAATTTAAATTTTTTTACATTAATAGTGCGTACTAATTAAATTATCTATAATTAATTATTGGATATAATTTAGAGAAGAAAGATTGTACACTTCAATGTACCAAATTTTTGTACTGGTCACAATCCTTTATTTATAGTATGTTTGTTGTTTGTTGATTTTACTTACCTATTAATACTTTAAAAGTCATTTAAATAAAAGTTGTGTGATTGAATGTCAAATGTAAAAGAAACTTTTTTTTTACACGCATACTAATTAAATTTTATAATTTAATAAAAAGTTAACAATAAATTCTAATCGTATATTATAAAATTTCTTATTAAAAAAATTATAAGAAAGTAGTAAATCGGCAATGAATTTCCTTTGTTCAATTAGAAAATATACTATTATTTAAAAAATATACAAATGTTATATTGTAGTTAATAATTGACTTAAATATAGTTTTAATATTTTTTAGAATTGAATTAGTATACACAAAACTTTGACGTTCAATTATTCATCTATTTCATTTATATAATTTTTAAAATATTAATCGATAAAATTAAAAAATTTATCATAAATCATGAATCATAATTAAATATTAGTGTAAATTTCTTTACTTTGACAACACATTTTTTTATATTTTTTAAATATTTTTTAAATAAAACTAGACTTCGTACAAATTAATTTTTAAAACGTCTTATACCTTTTCTAAAAAATATATAAAAATGTTTTTACATATTAATTGAAATTATCTTGAAAATTTTCACGTATTTTAAAAAAGTTATGAAAATTTAAATTTTTTTTCCTATTTATGATTTAAAAAAGTTATCCGACCATACCATAAATATGATGGTAACATAACCATTATTAACTAGGACGACAACGTGGAATAAAGGGTGTTTCTGTCATTTCGCACTTCACCTAATATTCGTGAACCTCCCTTCATAGTTCGGCGATGAAAATTGAAAATGCAACGCAACGTTTCTTTCCCTTCTCCGACGCCGTTTCTTTGAGACGGTCAGTTCCGTTCTTTTTCTCTCTCTCAATGGAAACTCAACGGAAGCTGTTTTTGCCTCTTCTCTTTCTCTCTCTGTTCTCCACCGTCGGATCATCGTCCATCGTCGATCAAGCCATACGGTTCAGATTGGCAGGAGGCGCCGCGGAGAGAAGTGTTCCAATGCGGGCGGGCGCACCATTCAAGATTGCGCTGTTCGCGGACCTGCATTTTGGAGAGAACGCGTGGACCGAGTGGGGCCCACGCCAAGACGTCAACTCCATCCGAGTGATGAACACGGTGCTCCACCTCGAAAATCCAGGTGACATTATTATTAGATCAAGGACATGTTTGGAAAATTTTAATCTAAAAACACTTCTTCTAGATAAAAAAAAAGGTCAAACCAAGTTTTTTATAGACGTTTTTTTAGATAATCTGAGACTTTTTATATATATTCTTTTAAAGTTACACAAAATAATATCCACGTTTTATTTAAAATTAATTTTAAAAAAGTATCATATTTTATAAAAGTTTTGGGATTTTAAATTTTTTTTCTGTATTTTTTTTAAAATGCTTATAAAAAAAACATAAAAATCATACTTAAATGACTCGTTAGCGTTGATAGTTAATAGATAATACGTAGTAACTTTTAATCTACTTTTTAATTTAATAAGAGTTGTTTAAGAGTAACGAGTTTAATTAACATTATTAAATATGTTTTTAAAAATTATTATTTTAACATATTGTTTAATAATAGAATTTTTTAAGAATATTTTTTTAATGAACATTATTGAATATGTTTTTAATAAGAAAACTATTATTTTTACGTAAGTCCAAGATTAATGGTTTAACACTAAAAAAAGTTGTTTAAAAACAACAAGTAATTTTGACTTATTTTTAAATAATTTATATTATAAAATTTATGTTAAAATAATAATTATAAAATTTATGTTAAAATAATAATTTTTATGTTAAGTCATTTATTTATCTAAACAATTTTCACTAAGTTGACATATACTCTATCTTAATCACTTTTCAGTTTTCAGTGATGTTATGTTTGGATGCGTGAAAGAAAACTTACAAGAAAAAGAAAAAGTAGTTAGAGAAAAGTTGAAGAGAAAAGAGAATGAGTAATTTTTAGATTAAAAAATAGAAAAAAAATAGAAGAGGAAAAAAGTGAGTATATATCATGGGACCATATACGTTGGTACGGTGGCAAATTTAATCATACTACGTCTTTAATAGTTTGATGTAAAATAAAAATTTAATTGATCTAACTTTTCAATTTTATGTTATTTTCTTCATTATGTTTATTTAATAATAAATACCTTTAGATATTCTATTTAATAAAAAATATTTACATATTTTAAATATTACATTATATACTTGGACAATGTATTATATTTGAGTCTCCAGTCATTCTGAAAAACTCGCATCCTGCATAAAAACACAATTTTTTTTATAAAACAAATTAATTTATTTAAAATTATTATAAAATTTATATATATAAAAAGTCACCACATTATAAGATAATAATAAAGCAAAGTTATTTATTACTTAATAATTAAATTTAAATGTCATCACAAGTATAATTTTAATTCTCCATTCTAAAATATAAAATAAAATAATTTAAATTTAAAATATATACAAATAAATATAAATACACTCAAATATAAATCTCAAATCTTAAATTTCAGTGTTGGACTTTTTATCCTTTTTACTTATGAAACCTTAATTTTTCACAAGTAATATAATTTTTCATTAAAAATTAATTATCCGGACTTACATACTATGTATGTTGTAAGCATTATGGATAGCATGTGAATTTTTGTTTCACGGTGTAGTATAACAACCTGAAAATGTAGTATTTCTAGTTTAGAATTTTAGACACATATTTCATATTTATTTGAAACTAATTTTTAATCCACTTAATCTATTCTTTTTAACTTTTGTTTTTTATTTTAATTATTTTAAAAATTTAAAATTTTTTTAAATATTAAAATGTAACAAAAAAATTTTAAAATATTTTCTAGAATAATATTTTCAGTAATTCAATTCCTAAAATATGATTTTTAGGAATGCAATATGATATCTTGAAATTAGGAATGACAACCATAGCAGTATCATGTGACATTCAGTTTTTTTTTTTTTTTTTATAAAAATTCTTAATCTAGGTGCATATGTCAATTTGGAGACATAAACCGTCAAATTTAATTTAAAGTTTACATAAAAGAATTGTTAACCTATTTCGATAAATAGAATATTATCTCCTTCTCATGCGGGTTAATTAACAAAAGTTAATAATTTATTATTTCAACCTAGATGAAGTGTTTATAATCTTGTAAAGTAATCAATTATTGTAGAAAATGAAAGTGAATAATTGATTAATTCGACTATGCATGAATTGTCCCTAATCTCATATCACAAATAATCAATTGAATAATAGATTAACGAAACCAATTATGTCTAAAAATTCCTTCATGTCAACATTAAATTTAACGGCTTATATATAAAAAAAATTTGACTATCAACATTCCCAATTAATAGATGCACCTAAATTATGGAGACAAATGTAACAACAAAATTTTGGAGGGACCAAAATTAGGAAATTAAAAAAAAAAGAGAGTGGAAGACTAAAATTGTATTTTCAGATTTAACTAAAAAATTAAATTCTTAAACTTTATGTATAGTTTTTTTGTTATTTATTAGTCTTTATACATTTTTAAAGTAAAATATAATTAAAAATCTAATGTATAATTTATTTAATGATAAATAAATAAATTATAATTATAAAAAATAATATAATAAATAATGTATCAATATATTCAAATTTAAAATATCAGACAAAAATAAGACATGCGTATTAAAATTTTATATCTATTTTTTTTTATATCCAAAGTCAAACTTAAGTTATATTTTTTGAGAATAGGAATGGGAAGATTAAATCCACGTATTTAAATTAAATTGTGACATTTGGAAGTTTTATTATTTTTTTCTTTTTCTTTATATATAGTATGATATAAATATGAAATATTTATTAATTTTATTATTGATTAATCTTTATATTTTTTTCTCTAATCTCTTTTACTTTTGCAATCATTTTTTTTTTCTTCACAAAGCTCGAAATAAAGTTAGAATTTAAGAATTTTGAATCTAGTTCTATTAAGATACTCTTTGTTCAGTTTGGTTGTTTAAGTTTTTTTAAGTAACTTTAAAAATGTGAGAAAATTAGATTATTTGATTTATTTCTTTAGATATTTTATGAAAAACTAGAGCCATGTTTTCTTCATTATAATTTGATCATTTTTTGGTTTAAAATATATTGTTACAATTGCAGTTTTTTTTAATGAAACTAGAACGGTCCAGAAAGGTAATATAGAAGGGCTATTTTTTTTACCTCCTTTATAAATGCTTACATATTTATTTTTTAATAATAAATCATATAAAATATTTATTAATTTTACACATAAAATTGAAACTGATTTTTATTTTAAATAATGTAAATTTTTTAGCCGTTAATGTAATAACAACAAATATAACTAATTAGTGCAAATTTACATTAGTTATAGTCTTATAAATGCTTAGTTTTTTAAAAAAAAAAGATAGTCCTGAACTTATAAAGCATACTGGCGTTTTTGAATGGAAGTTGACAAAAATTAATTTTGAATAAAATTAAATTTTTTATATAATTGATTATGATTAAATATGATTTTTTTAGATAATATGATTTATATTTGATGTTTTTACTATTAAAATAACATTTTTAGTAAAATCTAGTATAACTTTCTTAATCCAACGCAAAAACTTGTTTTAAAGTAAATTTTAGTATTTATTTGGGAATAGTTTTATAAAATTATTTTCAATATTTTAGTATTTAAAGAATAAAAAATTCTATTTACTTAGTGTTTTTCTGAAAACAGTTTTTAAAAACAGTTCTGATTTTTTAGTTTTTAAAAACTAAAAAACAAAAATAACTGAAAATAGTTTTACTTTTTAATTTTTT
Organism: Psophocarpus tetragonolobus; assembly: GCA_037954015.1. Classification (NCBI taxonomy): domain Eukaryota; kingdom Viridiplantae; phylum Streptophyta; class Magnoliopsida; order Fabales; family Fabaceae; genus Psophocarpus; species Psophocarpus tetragonolobus. Next base: position 47,069,466 of record CM075692.1, on the reverse strand, counting down.
ATTTTTATTTTGAAAACTCAAAATATAATGAGAATATGTTGTTTTTTGCTTTTTATTAATAAAATTTTAATAAATATGAATATTTTTTTTTTATTTTTACTTATTTAAAATAGTTTTTAAATAACACTTACTAAACAAATTTTTTTTTCTTTTTTTCCCAAAATAATTTTTTAAAACTATTATTGAAAACTCTTTCCAAAAACTAAAAATCAAAACCAAATCAATCAATTCCTTTCCAATGTAAAATTAAACATTTCAAATATGTTTGGAATCAAATTCGAGTCTAGAAGGAATTTTCAACCGCAAAACAAACTACATCAGTTTCTTTTTTCACTAATAGAAAGGACGTGTAAAGAATTTTTTCATATAACATACGAAATTTCATCAAATTTCAGTGACTTTATATATGTCAAAACAAAGACTATACTTCAAAGTGACAATGAACATTTTCCTTCTACTTTTGTTAATTGATTTTGTTTTATAGTGTTTATGATCTTCAAATTTCATGAATGCAAATACTAATGAAGAACTTAAACTATATGGCAGATTTTGTAATATATCTTGGTGATGTGATCACAGCCAACAACATGATGATTGCAAATGCAAGCTTGTATTGGGATCAAGCAATCTCCCCAGCAAGAAATAGGGGCATACCTTGGGCCAGTGTATTTGGAAACCATGATGATGCTGCATTTGAGTGGCCATTGGAGTGGTTCTCTGCACCAGGAATTCCTCCAATTCACTGTCCTCAAACCACAACTTCATATAATTCAGGTATCAACTTACAAGCATTACACTAAGGTAGTGTTTGGTAGAGTGGAAAGAAAACTGATGAAATTTATTATGGACCTAAACCATATTTTACCATAAATTTTAGGAGAAGAAGAATGTAGCTTCAAAGGAACAGGACGTTTGGAGCTGATGGCAAATGAGATCAAGCACAATGGTTCATTTTCTAGCAATGGCCCAAGAAATCTTTGGCCAAGTGTATCCAACTATGTTCTTCAAGTTTCATCACCAGATGATCCACCATCACCAGTGGCTTTCCTTTACTTCCTTGATTCTGGTGGTGGTTCTTATCCACAAGTCATATCTAGTGGCCAGGTAGAATGGTTTCAGCAGAAAGGTCAAGAAATTAACCCTGACTCAAGGTAGAGTGAGAATGCATTAAACATGAAATTTAAATGCATCCTACAGCAAGAAAGTTTATATAGTATGAAACAAGAAATTAAGGTGGTAAAATAAATAAAGGGAAATACTTAGGTTAATATAAAAAGTTTTACACTTTCATTTAATCACTATCTTTTATATATGATAAATTTGTTTATATTATTAATTAATACTTTAAAAATCATATAAACGAATTATTGTGATTGAATATTATTACACTACCGGCACATAAATATTAAATTCATAAATAAAACTTATCTCATAAGTGAAAATTAATTTATGCATCTTAAGGTGAGTATATGGACTCAAGTCCCCTGATCTCTAAGCCCGTGTGAGTTTTGAATTTTTTTTTTTAAATAATTATAACTATATGAGAAATTTGAGCTCGGTTTGCTAAATATATAGACTTCGCTGGCTAAGTTCATGAGTTTATGGGTTTGGTTTGTAGCCGTTTAAAGGACAAAATTGCCATTTAAAATATTAGTTTCTGTTAATGTTGTGACTTTTTTGTTGTAAATTATGATATTTTATATTTTTAATATTAAAAATATTTAATGTTTTAGATTATTATAAATAATGATATAATTTTTAGTATGATATATTATAATTTAGTTAGTTTAAAAAAAAATAGATATATTTTTTTTTAAAATATATGTGTATGTGCGGGGGTCGGTGGACCAATTTGTTAAGCCCACGAACTTCACAGATTAGATACAAAGATTAGATACAAACTCTTTAAAAAAAGTCCATTTATTTTAATAGACTGAATTTATCTGCTCATTTAAAATGCGAGTTTCACAAACTGGACTTAAACAGGTCAGATTGGTCCCTATACCCACCCCTAAATTGCATCTTCATTTTTTAGAATTTTCTCATGAATGTTCTCTAAAAGTTGAAGTGTATAACTTGAGTTTAACGATGATTTATTTTATCTTGTGTTAAGTGTTTATACAAATTAAGTTTTTGTTAATTTCTTGTTTTATTCAATTAAGCCAGTAAAATATGTAAAAGAAATATCATTTTGCTTCGAGAAGAAGAATTATGTATTGTTAGTGTAAAAAGTTTTACACTCAGATTCCATCACACCCTTCACATATGGGAAGTTTCTTGACCACTTATTAATACTTTAAAAAAGATCATATAAATGAAAGATTGTAATTGAACATAAGTGTAAATTTTTTTTACATTGTCATGGATATTAAACTCTTTCGCACTTCCCTATTTTTTTTTTATTTCTGCATAATTTAAATAAAACACATTACATAACACATAACAGAGTTCCAGAGATTATTTTCTGGCACATTCCAAGCACGGCTTATGAGGTGGTGGCTCCCAAATTTGCCATACAAAAGCCTTGCATAGGATCCATCAACAAGGAAAGTGTTGCCGCTCAAGAAGTTGAAATGGGTATAATGGATCTTCTTGTGAACAGAACTTCTGTCAAGGTAAGGTCAAAATCAGCATCCTATATTTATCAAATCCTCATGAACTATCTGCAGAAAAAAATTAATTTTAAATGAAATTAATATTACATAATTAATTATAATTAAAATTGATTTTTAAATGATGTAATTTATATTTAGATGTTTTCTTTTATAAAAGCAGGTTCATATAAAATTTAGTATAAATTTTTTATTCAAAATTAGTGAAAAAGAGGAATGTTAACTTAGAAAATACAAAATGTATTTCGTAAAATCCCTTTTTCATTTTATAATTACGTCGTTATTCATATTTTTGTTATATGTTTTACTTATTTCTTATAAATTATAAAATATGTATGATTTATGATATTTTTATGTTTTAATATTATGTATATCATGATATTTTTTTGTTTAATATTATTTAGTATAGTTATTGTATACATTACAAATTAAAAAAATATTATCTTATTAAGACCAATTCAACCATAGATTTAGCAACAATTGAAATAGTGAATCGTAAACTAGTATCTATACTAGTTGGATCACTTATTCGAATTACAAAACATTAGCATGAAACAATATACTTTGATTTGTGATGTGATCCACACTTATTGATTTAATGAGTTTAGCTATTTCACCATGTCAATAAAGTTGTCAAAACCAGATCGGCTAACCCACCATGGGTTTGGGTTGGATCAAGTTCAAAAATTAAAAACAAAGCTTGTTGTCTTGCATATACAGGTTGACCCACTTACAACTCGGCTCACTCAGGTTGAACCTGTTGTGAGCCAGGTTGACCCATCAACCCACCTAAATTTTATTTTCATTATTATGTGAATTGATTTTTTTATTTTAATTTTTAAATTATTATGTTACTTATTAGACCTATATTCTATTACAATATATATTTTAGTTGTTGGTATCAACTAATTAATATTTTAAAACTAATATTTAACATATTGTAAATGTAGATTTTTTGGAGAGAATATCATTTAAGTATTTTTTTTTTATTTTCAAACTCATTAAATTTAAAATTAGTGCTATCATAACTTATCTAAATTTTAATATTTTTAAAAATAGTTAAAAAATTTTCCTAAAGAGGGTTGGTGGACTGACTCATTTAATCTACCAACCCATGGTGAGTCAGACCGAACTCATTTTTTTAAGAGAATTTTTCCATGCACTCCAATAAGTTCTCTATACACCTCTATAATTTCTCAAAATGACAAAAAAAAACCCTTAATGAAAACAGTAAAAATTTAATTACCACGCACCTCTTTCTTTTCTCTTTCATGTGCACCTCTCTCGTTTTGCACATATCTTGTTTGGCATCTCTCTCATTATCTCCTTTTACACTATTTAGTTTTTCTTCTCACTGAATAAGTGATTTTCTCTTCTACTTCGTGCTTTGTTGTTCATCTCCTCTGTGTTTGCTTTGTTCTTCATGGTTCAGTTTTGCATTTTTTGCATTTTTTTTCTCTTAGTATATTAGCTTTTTTTACAAGTCTAGACACCTTTATCTGGACTTGTAAAAAAATTTGCAATTTTTTTTTCAAGTCTAGACACCCCTATCCGAACTTGTAAAAAATTTTGAATTTTTTTTTACAAGTCTGGATACCCATGTCTGGATTGAGTACGGATTGAGTTCGAAAACCCCTATCTGGACTTGTAAAAAAATTTGCAAACTGTTTTTTACAAATCCGGACACCCCTATTCGGACTGAGTCCAAAAACCCCTATCCGGATTTGTACAAAAAATTTGCAAATTATTTTTTACAAATCCAAACACCCCTATCCGGACTTGTAAAAAAAAATTTGCAAATTTTTTACTAGGATTAAAGTTATTTTTTTACCTAGGGTATTTGAGATTTTTCCTACCTTTATAAAGGTGTAGGGAGAAATTATGGAGGTACGAGAAGAAATTCTCCTTTTTTTAATCATAAAAGAATAGTAAGTTAGGTTAAGCTAACCCATTTATTAAGTGAGTCAAGTAGGTCACACTTAAGAATCAGATTGACCCGTTTTGACAACTCCACGTATCATATTCACATGCTTAATTATTTATTGAATGTAATGGGCTTCCTTTGATTGGGCATGCCATTGATTTTTTTTTTTTTTTAATATGGTTTCCTTTTCATAATCACAGGCAATTTTTGTTGGACACGACCATGGATTAGATTGGTGCTGCCCATACAATAAACTATGGTTATGCTATGCTAGGCACACTGGTTATGGTGGCTATGGAGATTGGCCCAGGGGAGCAAGGATTTTGGAGATCACACAAACACCCTTTTCCCTTAAATCTTGGATAAGGATGGAGGATGGCCTTGTGCACAGTGAAGTTGTCTTAAGTTGAAAATTCAAAGTGAGAGATGGTGGACCAAAGCATGGATCATAGTGATAGAATGGCCTAAAGAGGCCCAAATTATTATAAATCTTGATAGCATGGTTCAAGATACGGACATAATCTGTTATTATTATTTAGTTTTATATTATATTTTTCAAAACAAGATGAGAACACTTGATTATTTTTAATAACAATTATTATAAATTGTACTCTCATATTTTATGTAACCCTTTAATGGTAAATTTTAGGAGTAGTGATAATTCTTTTGAGTCAAACAAATGGCGCTTTTATTGAGAGTTTTGTGTCTCACCAACCTTAACCACCATGGAAGATGACTATAGAGACTTGATTCTTTTTTTTTTTTTTTCAATTCATGATAACGAAATGAGGAGTACAATTCATAATTCAATTGCTATTAAAATCAACCTATAAATATCCTCATCTAGTTTTAGGAATATAAAATGAAACCAAATAATAATAATAATAATAATAATAATAATAATAATAATAATAATAATAATAATAATAATAATAATAATAAATATTCATAATTTGAACCCTCTACGTTCATCCTATTAGATAGTGTGGAATCAAAGGAGAGATGAAATAAAATGAAAGAAAAATGAGAAAACAATGTCCTAATTGTTTTTGTTTAATTTTTAAAGTACTTATTTTAAAATAATTTCCAACCTTGATAGGTTTTTGAATTAGACACATTTCCGTATAGAACACTTCTTAAAATCATGAAGTGAGAAGAGTATCACAGACATACAATTTTCTGAAACTTGAGGCAATGCCTAAATCAGCAAAAATATAGCTATTAAATCTGTGAATGCACTTCATTGTAATTACTTCAACTATAAAGTGTAACATGCATATGGGGTTGTTGATATTCAACTTATGGTTGTAACTTTATTTTCATAATTTAACATTGTTAATGTGAATATACATAGAAAGTCTCTAAGCTTTTTTTTTTCCCCCCCCTTGTATGACCTAGATTTTGTAACTTTGTGATAATCTACTTCTGAGATAGCAATAAGTGTATAGATAAAATAAAGTGACAAAATAGTAAATTTTAGAAGAATAATTTTTATTTTCAAAGTTGTTTTTTAAATGAATAATTTTATCTTTGAAAAGTACTTTTAAGAGAATAATTTTTTTCTTCCAAAAAATACCTTCTAATAGTACGTTAAAAACGGAACTTAGCTTATAGTTACATATCATTGTTCTTAATAAATGTGTTATTGAAACGCAAATAACGTATAGAAAAGAGATAAAAATACATATACATGCATAATACAACACACCGGTTGTTTTACCTACCACGTATTTATTTGAGAGAATCCAAATATATTATGTATAATTATCATGTATTCACTTGGAAGTTAATGAAATTGTAAGGAACGGATTCTTATTTTTGGTGGAGGAAATTAGAAAGGAGATTAAAAGAGAAGTAAAGGATTTTCCACATGTAAGTATTTACGGGACGATGAAAAATAATTGAAAAGATACGAATTGTCGCCATCAAGATTTATTAAAGAGAATATTAGATTTTTTTTAAAAAAAGAAATAATTTGTGAAACTAAATTTTAGATTCAGGAGTCAATTACATGTAAGAAAAATATTAATATCCTACGACGTTCGTCATGATTACCTCTAATTAACTAAGCAAATAATTCTTCTTTTAAAATATTCATTTTCCCTTAAAATTTTTAAAAAAAACTCATTATGCCATTATTATTATTGTTATGTTATTATTACTATACATAAATATATTTTGATATTTTAGATAGAAGAGAAAAGTGAATGTTATTATTTATTTTTTAGTTCGACAACTAAATATCTCCAAATGCAATGGAGAACTAGAGTTTACATAGTTCTTCCTTTTAGATTTTTTTAACCTTTTTTAGAAATGATTTTGATAAGTAATTTATTTTTTAGACACAATAAGTTGTCATAATTTATACCTTGAAATATCAAAACTAAAGAGATGTCACATTTAATTAATCCCTTTTATCTCTAAAAGAAAATATTTCCTTCATATAGAAAATGACATGTTTGATAAGTGTAAAATTTTTAAAGAAACAAGTAAAAAGTAAAATTACAACATTGTATTGAAAATGATGAACAAAAGGACAAGGATTAAAATTAATTTCAAACTCATAGAAAGCGTGATACAACCAGTGTTGAAAGAAGAACTTCGAGAAAAAGCTTAAAGGAAAATTCCAATGAAAGCTCCAAGAATAGCTCTCAAAAGCTTCCAAAACTCTCTCAAGAATTTTTTCCAGAACTCTCTCAACAAATGTAAAGAAGACTCCAAAGTTTCTCAAAACTCCTTTCAATTATCTTCCTCAAAACACCTCTCAAAGCTCTTAGAAACTTTCTCCAAAGAGCTCTACCAAGCCCTCCTAGACTTTCAAAAGTATCCCTTCAAGAGTCTCCAAAAATTTTCCCTAAGAGTCTTGAAAAAACCTCTCTAAAAGCCTTCCAAAACCTCTCCTAAAAAATGAAATTACAACCCTATTTATAGTCTTCGCGCAAGAAAATCCATTAACCGAAATTAAAATTTGCTGAGTGAAATCAATTTCACTGAGTGAAATTAAAATCCACTGAGTGAGTTTTTGAATTTCTAGTTATTTCTTGAGACTTCGCTTAGCAAAAATTGTTTCGCTAAGCAACCTTTGGGGTGTGATTTTCTCATGGCTTAACAGATTTAAGCTAGGAATAACGACTCTTTTTGGTTAAAAGGTGTTGTTGGTTGACATTTGTCCCGTGACTTTGCAATTTACATGAATCAACGTCCATTTTTGGTCTTGAAACCTTTGGTCGAGGCTTGAGACGTTATCCTACAATTCACATGAACAAACATCCTCTCTTAGTCTTATTGAAACCTTTGGTTGAGGCTTGTGTTGCTACCTTAAAATTCACGCGAATCAACGTCCTTTCTTGATCCATTGATACCTTTGGTTGAGGCTTGAGCTTTTGCCCTGCAGTTCACATGAACCAAAACTGGTATTTTGCTTGTTAGCCTCATATCCTTCCTTGTTGTTCCTTGCTTCTCACTGGTTTGAATGAGAGATTGGACATAATAAATCATAGGTTGAATGTGCAATTTCAACACTTTATCTTCAAATAAAGTTGGGTTGTACAATATGTTTTCTTTAATTTGGCTGGATAAGTGCCATAAAAATACAAATCTTTATACAAAATGGACACTTATCACAACTCCCAACTTTTATGCAATTTTATTTTCTTATCTTTGCTTTTTTGAGTTAAAAAATTATCCGAACAAAATTGAGTGTCTATAAGGATTAATAAATATGAAAAAATATAGTTTAAAGAATTATTTAAGACATGGTTGTGTAACATTTTTATGATAGAAATTGATGAGTTTAATTAGTATGCACTAGTGTAAAAAATTTTACACTTACATTCAATCATAAACTTAGTTGACTTTAGCAATTAATGATTTAAAAGTATATAAATGAAAAATTGTGATTGAATGTTATTGTAAACTTCTTTTACACTAAACGTGCATACTAATTAAACCATAAAAAATATATTAAAGAGGAAGAGAAGTATACTTATTAATCAAGGAGGTGTAAATACAAAAGATCATAAAAGTATAACAACGCTTCTAACTACTTTCCAATCTTAACAAACAGAAAAAATATTGTATGCCTAAAAATATTTAATAACCTCTTATCTAGAAAAATTAGTGGTGTTCATAGGTTGGTTTAATTTGATTTTAATTGGAAAGTTTCAAATCAATTAATTTTAATTGGTTCGATTTAATTCAAATTTTAGATTTTTTTTATCTGAATTGTTACTAGAAATCCAATAAAAAAATAAACAATAAAAATCCACTAACATATTAGTCAAACAAATAAATTTAACAATAATTTTATTACAAAGTTAACAAATAATATGATAATTAAAAAAAAAGTTAAAGAACACAAATGTTTAACCTACATTATATTAGTTAAATAAATAAAATTAACAAATTTATCCCAATACCAAAATGTTTAACATTCAACAAAATAACAAAATTCATCAATGTAATCACTTAAATGTTTAACTACACAAAATCATATACAAATACATTTGACACAATACATTAATGTAGATACAAAATGACACATTGATAGTTCATGTAATTGAATAATTATTAAAAAAATCTAAATATATTTGATTGATTCAGTCATAACCTAAATAAAAAATTTTTTGAATCAATTTAATTAGTTTGATTTGAATTAGTTTTTTCGAATCAGAATATGAACACTCCTAACAAAAATAATATTTTTTAGTTCATTAAAGATTTTTTTTTGTTTAAGTCAATGACACATTGGTAGTTCATGTAATTGAATAATAATTAAAAAAATCTAAATATATTTGATTGATTCAGTCATAACCTAAATAAAAAAATTTTTAAATCAATTTAATTAGTTTGATTTGAATTAGTTTTTTCGAATCAGAATATGAACACTCCTAACAAAAATAATATTTTTTAGTTCATTAAAGATTTTTTTTTTGTTTAAGTCTTTCTTTTTAAGAAATAACTTTTATTGACATAACAATTAGGTTAGCATTCTAGTGATTTATCACATCACTGAAAAGTCTAACAAGAACAACATAGACTATATAATTTCTCTGGACAAATTATATTTTTAATTGTTTATAAACTTGCCTTATATCATAAATTATTTTGAATACATGATAGATTATTTGTGTCAAATTGGTTGATGACAATGTAATAAATTACTAAGGTTTCGAAGTCTCTTAATTAACACTTTGTTTGACAGTAGAGACTAATCAAAATTATTGCTTAAACACCTAAGTAAAAAAAAAAGAAGAAAATCCTTTAAAAAATAAAATAAAAATTAAAAACAAACTAACAAAAACACTATTTTTCAGATAATTTAAACCATATAAAAGTAATAAAATTATATCTAAGAATAAACTTGTTTAATCAACAACATTTTCCATATGTAGTACTAATAAGAGATTGAATTCTACCTTCAGATACATGGATGAACTATTATTTTAACTTAATTAACATTCTTAAGTTTGAGTCTAGAAATTAATGACACAACTCAAATCTCAAATGGGTGAATGAATGAAGAGAATCCATGTGCAAGAATCCAAATCTATTAATAGAAATCATAAAGTCCAACAAAGTTTATCACACACTTCCTCTCTTTTTTCTTTCTAACCCTCTTCTTATTAATTTTACAATTCTACTTTATCAAACGTGGGGCATGTTTATAGCAACGTATGTGGCTACTGATTTTATTATCCAACATACTTATGTTGTCATTTTTCTTTTGACCAAAGAAGTGATTGGTTGACCCAAACACTTTGATCTTTTTTATTGCATACTTTCATTATCAGAGGTGAAGCAATGTTCATTGCCATGATCTACACTAATATCATGCCTCAGAAAATAATAAGCAAAAGCAATGTTTGTATTATATTAAACTAAAGACATGTATACAATAAATGATGACCAAATAATCTTTAGCTAGCCTAACAAAGAATATAATTGACAAAGTTCAATGAACTTTACTTGATAATAATAGTATAAAATAAGTAGGGTAAGTTACCAGATGTTATTAGAAAAAAAATGTATATAATTCATGAAATTTTCATTAACTATGTTATTATTGGTTTTGTTGATGATTAATCTCCATAAAAAAATCTTATATGACACATTTTGTAAGGTTTTTTCTGTATACCTGACTCGAATCCAAAATCTTAGTTAGGGAGATCGAGTGTAACGCTAATACACTTTGTGTTTTTTGTATAATTTTTTAAATTTGAATAAAAATTCTCTTAAAGGAAAATTGAGTCCTATCTCATTTGGTAGGTGTTGATATATAATTATTAACTTTAACTATGAACAAAGCCACAACATTAATGAATGATTGCTTTTTTTTTTATTCAATTAACGTGTTGGCTCTGTCCCAGTACAAAGAAACTCACAACTCAGCATGTAACATATAGAAAAAGCAAAGTTTGCTGGAATTTTCTTATTATTATGAATACTTGTTGGGACAATGAAACAACACAAAAGTCACTTTTTTCTCATTTTGTTAGATAACTCGTGGAAAAGAAAAAGGGTTTTATTGAAATTCTGTGCATTCATGACTTTTATTTGAAGCATGGACCACCATGGTGAGGCTTTTAAATTCTCAGTTCTGAAGTAAAAAACGTGCTGACATCAAGTACATTTGGGACCAAATTTGAGTGTAAAAATCAAACTATGTCGTGAAAAAATTTGAAAAGTTGATTCGTGTAATGTGCCTGTATTTTCTATGAGACAGTTTTCAGGTACCAATAAGGCCCTAACAAAAAAAATTACCATTTCTATGTTAAATGGATGCCAGGCTTATTACATGGAGAAGCGATAGAATTTAATAATAAATGTATAATTAAATTTGATTAAAGTTAATTGTATTGATCACATGAAAATAATAAAGTATATAATTTTTACTGTTTTTAATAAATAATGCAATCAATAGCATGGTTATTAAATCTAGATTTATTTTAGTAGGAGAGCCACATAAAGAATATAACTCACAACCCTCCAATTTTGGAGTCTCATTTTTTTTTTTGAAAAAAAAAAGTTTTATATTTTTTGGTACTCTCTTTCTTTTTCATTTTCATATATTTTTCATTTCCCATCCTATTATCTTTCTTTCTTTGTGGTTAATTCATTCAAGCTTCTCATCCTCTTCCATTATTATTTCATTTTCAAGCTTCCTTTTTTCTTTTCTTTTAATTTTTTTAATAAGGCAAAATATTTATTTAACAATAACTCAATCCATCTAAGTCATAAGATATGATTGAAGGTTAAAAAAATACAAGAACAGTACACATCACAATTAATGATCAGTTACATAAAATATGCCACTGACATCACCGTATATAAGTCCATCAATCAAATGCATATATAACTTATGTTAAAAAGACATGGAAAACAAACCCCCCTTTTTAATCCTATCAAAACATAATGTCGGTTGAGAAGATCATTAAAAAAAAAAAGTCACTGAAGAAGCATTATAGAATCTTTCAATCCAAACCCAAGATCGTTGCAGAGATAATTGTCAAACTTCTTCTGCATTAAAGGGTTCACCCTTGAACACCATTGCATTCCTAACAAGCCAGATTCCCCACAACTTTGCTAGCCAAATTACACTTATAATATCATATGATGATTTTCCTTTAAAGCTTGTCAAACCCAAAAAATTGCCACAAACCAGTTTGACAATCTGAAGGCAGGACAAACTTATAACCTAGCCATGTGTAACAAACAGGACAACCAACATCAAAAGAGATAAGAATGTTATGCGTAGCCAATTCCACCTTTGAAGGAGTCCTGTTATGCACTACCTTCCAAGTAAATGTCATCACCTTCGACGGTACCCTAGATTTTCATAATGTTTTGAAAAATGAAGAGCTATTATCCTGAGAGACCCCAAAAGCTGAGAGAAAAGCTTCCTTAACTAAGTACTGAGTAATGCATACCCTCTCCATCCCTATCCATCTTTCACATCTCTCCTCACATGAACCCCATAAGAACCCTTTCCTCCCTCACTCAATCTACCTCTCCACTAAGTAGACCCCTTCTCCAACTAAGCCACCATTCCCAACCGTGACACACTAGCCCCCAACCTCAGAAATAAGCGTCTCTCTTTGAATTGAAAGCTGGAATAATCTAGGAAGTAAAGACTTAATTACTCTGGGATCTAACCACCCCTACTCCAAAATTTAAATAGAGACCCATCCCCTACCAAAGGCTTAACCTTTCCCAAGAACCACTCCCCCACTACCTCATCTGATGTTACCTTTAGGACATCATTTCACCACTGAGACCCCTATTTCCTCTACTGTACTACTAGGTCCCAACTAACATTTTTCCTATACTTTGCTCCCAAAACTTTAATCCAAAGGGAGTTGCCCCACTAGAGAATCCCCCATCACCATTTGCCAAGAAGTGCTTTGTTGAATGCCCCCACATATTTAATTCTTAGACCTCCCTGGGATTTATCTTTGCAAACATGTTTTCCATTTTATCCAAGCTATTTTGCTACATTCCTCCGACCCCCCCCCCCCACACACAAATTGTCGTTGCATTGTCTGTATAGAATGAGTCACTTCCTTGAAATCCTGTAAAAAGACAAAAAATAAAGTGGAATGGAAGAGAGAGTGAATTTGATCAAATAAATTCGCCCTACCAGAGACAATTTTTTTCATGGTGTTAGTTTAACTCTCATTTTATCTAAGACTGACTTCCAGACGCACTCACACCTCACACCCCACTAGAACCCCCAGATAGGAAAATGACATATGCAATACCCCACAATTTAGGACATTCACAAAGGACACCAGTTTCGACATCTTCACTCCAATTCCACCCAGATTACTCTTGTGAAAATTAATTTTTAGCCCAAAAGTTAATTCATAGCACCTCATGTTGGAAATAATAGTGGATTGGTATTAATCAATTATATTTTATCATTATCTGGCAATTTAAGATTTGGTGATAATCATATCTTATAATATCTTTATGATTATTTGAATGAGATTATCGTAAGATTGACTCTGTGATGGGTTGAGTCAATCATAAAAAAGGCCCATTTGAGGGGTCTCTGCCTACCCTGGGGGATTATAAATTTGTCATCCCATTAAGCAAATTATAACAACAACAACAATACACATTCTCTAGAATAATCCCCTAGAAAGTAGGTAGTAAAATCCTCAAGAGTTCTTATTGAACTCATATCTCTGCAATAATCATTCCTAGGGTTTTTTTGTTCTTGAAAATCAAGAACTTCAATTCAATATATTTGAGGTATACAAATTCTCTTTCCTCTATCCTTTTATATTTAATTCTCTATACATACTATAATCTTGTATCTACTGATTTAAGGTTTCCTTTTATTTCCATTAATTGGTATCAGAGCCTGGTTAGATACATATTATGGTTGTTTTCTATTAGAGAATTATGATTGTTTTCTATTAGAAAATTAAATTTGAATTGAAGATTTTTTTTGTGTTATTAGTGAAATTTTATAATATAGTTCACTATTATCTTTTTCACAAAAAGATAAAAATGAGGGTTTACGCTACTTGTTATTGTTAAAATAACATGTTAAAGTTTCATTCCCTTACCCTTACATGGGTGACTTGTATATTGAAACTTCTTTTTAAGTGCTACCCCTTTAAAACCTAGTTTTCTTTTAAATAATTTTGGGGTAAATTGTTTTTAAAATTATTTAATGGTTTTCCTTTTTTTATGTTTGACCAATATGAGTCATTTGTGTGGGCAACATAATATGTTTGTGTTAACTTTTACTTTGGAAAGTATTAATGGGGTTGCATGGACTCATTTTTATACCCAAATTTTTGTGATTTGGTCAAGGGAGAACTTTGTCGTTTTGATACGATCATGTATGATGATTCGTGTGTTAAATTCATTCTCAGAAGCATTGAATGTGGTTGCTAATTTTTTATATTCTTATTTTTTCACAAATACCATATTTATTTAATATTTTTATATTATTGGTATTTTTTAGTATAAAAAAATTGATTAATTCAAGATTAAATTAAATTTTTTTTTTAATATTATAATCTTGAATTTTTGACCTATTTTCATTGTGATAATTCTTTACAGTATTTGTATTCTCCAATTATACTGTACTCTCTTTAATATTGAATTATCATTTATAAATTGATTTTAGGTTATTTTATTAATTATGCACAATCTTAATTGTCCTTCTATTATGAGCATAATTTTCTTTATTAATTTGCATTATTATTACTTGTCTATCATGGGTATAATAATGTGAATTTTTTATGTTGGTCATATAATATATATGATTAAAATTATGCAAATTTATTGGACAATATGCATAATTTCTTTTTTCATTTACATAATTATAATTTCACTATTTTGGATGCATTTATGTGAATTTTGTGATATAATTATTTTTTTTATTGCATTGATGATAATTATACTCTATCGGTGTATTGTTATTAATGTAATTTGGTGTTATACATGATACCACTAATGCCTTAAGGTTTTGGGTTGAAGGTGGTGTCATGTTCTTTTATATATAGGCTTGTGTCCCATGGTTGTACATCTCCCTGATGTTTAACACCCTCGGTTTGGACCCAACAACTGGTATCAGAGCCGATGGTTGTGATCGGCAGGTTGACGGTGGATTCCCTTCATCGAAAGTCCTCCTGCTAAGGGTTTCAGGAGGCGTGTCCCCTTGGGTTTAAGGGCGGTGTGAATAAGGGGCCGTCATTAAAATGCCGATGGTTGTGATCGGCAGGTTGACGGTGGATTCCCTTCATCGAAAGTCCTCCTGCTAAGTGTTTCAGGAGGCGTGTCCCCTTGGGTTTAAGGGCGGTGTGAATAAGGGGTCGTCATTAAAATGTATGCTTCCGCTCGAGGGGGAGTTTACAATGTGGAAGAGACTCACACTTGAGGGGGAGATGTGCAAGTGTGAGTTAAAGTCCCACATTGGTTAGAAATTGGGAAGTTGAGTAATATATAAGTGAGAAAGACCCATAACCTAATGCCTTAAGGTTTTGGATTGAAGGTGGTGTCATGTTCTTTTATATATAGGCTCGTGTCCCATGGTTGTACATCTCCCTGATGTTTAACACCCTCGGTTTGCATATTGCTGTATAACCACCAGAAGATCATCATTACCTACCTTGATACTAGATAGCAGATTTACAGAAAGTGTTGTTTTGACTAATCCTCCAAGCCTTTCAGCCACAATTAAGAATAGGAAGGAGACCATTGGATCTCCTGTCTTAAGCCTCTTTGCATTCTGAACTCCTGAGTAACTCTTCCATTTATCAGAACTGACTGACACTGATGACGACTGGAGACATCATATATTTTTTTTTAATTATATTTCTCTACCCCTAATCTAATCTTATTCTTTGATTTCTCCAATAATTTAATTCAACAAATATCCAATAATATAATGATCTTTAAATTGTTCTTAGTTTAATTGGTATACACTGTCATCGTAAAGATTTTTACACTGACATTCAATCATCACTTTTCATTTATGTGACTTTTAAAGTAGTAATGAGTAAAGTCAACAAATCTACAATGAATGAAGAATTGTGATTGGATGTCAATATAAAAATATTTACACAACAGTGTATATTAATTAAACTCTTTTTGTATTCCATTGTTCAAAGTAAATGAAACACACCTTTACTATATAAAACACATCATTTTGTAGTTTTCGCTCAGTTCATTAGAAACTTTCGAGATAATTTTTGTTAAATTCTCTAATTTTTCAGAATAATTTTTTTTTCTCATAATATGTCTCTCCATATATTAGTGTGCCAACTCTATGGTAGCATTGCATGATATTGGTGGATTAGTCATTGTTATTTTTTTCAAGATGTTATATTGATATTGACATGAAGTATCTGATGGAAAATAATAGTGGATGTATAAATCATGGCATGTTGAGTATCGATCGAGATAAAAATCTTAAAACTAGTTAAAGATAAACTTAAATTCGATTCATCCTATGAGTGTTGTTTCACAATAAAAACTCTTAATCACTAATGAGTATGAGAAAGTTTCTTGACGACTTTTTAGTGGGTCTATTTAAGAAGATGTGGACAAGCGGGGTTATAAAAAAATAATTTACTTAATCAAAATAATAAATTTATAATTCTCTAAGAATAGTAGTTAGGTACTTCTCAGTCGCTTACTAAATAAATAATTAAATATTATTTTTGTTTTATTATATTTTAGTATTTTTTGGTTTTGTTACATAAAGTTTTAACTCATAAATGAAAACAAAAGTCCAATCTAACACATAATGAAACTTTATTATTTAAGGTTAAATGTTACTTTCGCTTTATTATGTTTTTAATATCAACATGAATCTTTTAAAAACATAAATAATTATAAAACCTTTAAAATTTAATATAAAAAATAAAAAATACTAAAACATAATAAATTAAAAATAACATTTAATCCTAGATAATACGATTCACTATGAATTTAGTTGCTGATCTTTTATTAAATTTAGTTAATATAATAAATTTGATTACAAAATAAAAATTTAAAAATAGATATGTTTCTAATTCATGAAATAATTAATCTTATCTATAATCACATTTACAACGGAATTTTTAATCACACTTCTTTTTTTCAATTATAAAACTGAATTTAAGTTTCATTTATAAAACATGAATTGGAACCATTTCCATTGGGATGAATGAGTGGTTACTGTTCACTCTCATATGTTATTATTTTTCAAATGAAAAAAAAAACTCATAGTGTAAAAAGTTATATATTATCATTTTATCATAATTTTTTTATATATAATAAATTTATTAATTTTATCATTTAATATTTTAAAAGTAACATAAATCATAAGATGTAATTAAATAACAATGTAAATTTTTTTTCCGATCCATGCATGAAGATTAAAATTTTCTCAAATTACATGCACATATGAAGAATTTAACCCCTTCAACAAATTAATGCGAATTAGATAATGCCCCCTCAACCGAAAGCATGAGTTATGATATCAAAGCCAATGATTGAAAGTAGAAAGCTTACAAAACTCCAAATAGTAGTGATACACATAATTCAGATTGTCAGAGCTAGCTCATCATCAATTAATAAGCATTGTATATACAAATTTCATTGTTTGAGTTGCAAGAAAAGAATTTCATGTTTATTCATAAAGTGAGACTTTTATATATCACAATTAAACTATATCAAATAATAATTAATTTAAAAAGAACCTATGGATGTGGTGGAAAATAAAGGTGACTAAACATAGATGGCATGTTTTCATTAAATAAATAAATAGCAATGGGAACTCGTGTTGGGCCTAAGGACCACACATTTTCAAAGAAAAAACATTTACGTAACCAAGGAAAAAGGGGAGAGGGGATTTAATTAGTTGCCATGTTTCTTATGAAAGTATTTATGTTTTCATGCTTGATTTGGTTGCTAGCACATAATTTTCTTAAAGTTAAAAAATACTAATAAAAATTTCTTAGGAAAATCTACAAGATGTCTTAAGAACACTTATTAAAGAATTATAAGGATAAATTATTCATTTCGTTATCTAGAAAAAAAATGTTACATTTAGTCTCAAAACATGTAATATTATTTTTTTCACTAATATCTCTATTAATGTTATTTTAGTTTTTCAATATAATATTAATTGATTGTATGATTAATTTTGTAAAATCATAATTTTCTTTCATTTATTTATTAGTTTTTTGTTGTCTGTATAAAACAAATTAGAACAACACTCTATTTTAAAACATAAAGAATATTTTATTAGAATGCATAAAATTGTATGAGTATAATTAGTACGTACACTGATATTATAAAAAAGTTTAACAATAATTTTCAATCTAAAATTTTTATTTATATAAATTTTAAAATATTAATCAATAAAATCAATAAATTTATTATCATAAATAAATGATTATAATTAAATAACATAAATTTCTTTGCAATGATACTATATATTAATTAAACTTAACTTATATTATCATATATTACACTCTCGTATATATAAATCTTAAAAATATTTTCTTTTTATTTCCATCATCGATCAATACCCTAAATAAAAATTTGGGACAAGATTTTCTAGCTTTAAGTTCAATTAATACGAATCCAAATCCTTAAAATTAGTGTACATTGAAGTTTGAATTTTATTTTATTTTGTTACATTTTTTGTCAAAGATGTTCAGTATCTAAAAATCTCTTTTTAACTCAACTAATTTGAAAGAAGATGGGTAGACTAACATAAGAATCCAATTGTACTATGTTAATGATCTTCTGCGTTTATTGTTGACAATGATTTTGTGAAATTGTACTCCTCTATTTTAAGATTCGTTGAACTAATTCACGTCTATTAAAAAATTTAATTGAAAATATTACTTTTAAATTTTAAGACTCGTCCTCTCATTTTTTTCCATTTAATTAGTTTTCCTCTAATTAATTAAAATAAATAGATCATGCACTTACAGCATAATAAAATTTTTCTAGCCGTTTGTAAACTTTTTTTTTTTTTTTAATTAGCTTTTACTCTACTAAGCATTCTTCTCTATCGTTTGTACCAGAAACCAAAGCTTAAATTTTATATACATGTCTATAAACAAAAACGAGTAAAACAATAAATAAAAATAATTCTAAACACCAAATCAATAGTTTAAGTTGTTTTTTTTTAACAGCGTAGGCAATCATCCAACCAAAAGAACATTATATTAAATCAATGAGAACTATACAACTCAAATATTTTAGGTAGACAACAGACAAAGAGTCTCATACAAAATGAAAAAGAATGTTATATTTATTGCTAAACCTGGCTTAACAAACCTGGTAGTCATAGCTACTAAATTCAATACACATGGAACAAAACCAAATTGCAAGTTTGAGTTTTTCTCTTTTCCTATAAATTTGTTTGATTAAAGTAAAGTACTCACAATCATCTTTTAGTAATTAGATTTGAGAGAAAGAAATTGTTTAAGCTTTGCTTTTCTTTACTATTTGATCACTTTGTGCCTTCAATTATTGAGTAAATCACATCTATAGAGGAAATTACATTAGTATCAATCCTATGAGGTTTTTTGGATCACAGCAATAACTTTTTAATATTCACCCCTCAAATTTTAAAATATTATATTTACACTTCTAACAAGGAACATTCATGTAAGAATAAAAAACACAATATGTAAGTGCAATATAAAAAAGTGTTTAATTGGTATACACTATTAGTATAGAAGACTTTTACACTGATAGTAAATCATAACTTTTCATTTATGTAACTTTTAAAGTACTAATTAGTAAAGTCAACAAACTTATCATGAAGGAAGGATTGTGATTTAACGTTTGTGTAAAAATCTTTACAGTAATAATGTATATCAATTAAACTCTATAAAAAAATAAAAAATTTATTAACATAATTGAATGATAAATTTAAAAGCAAGTTTTTGCTAATAAGAGACTGACCTAACTTCAAGGTTATAGGCTCATAGCATTGTCCATTAGTTGTAACAATTTCATAAAGAAGAATACTTTTGTTTATTTTAACAATTCAAACTGTTGTCCCATTTCATTTTCAGTCCTAACTGCCAGAGACACAGTCTCTTGTCCCCCTGCCCCGTCCGGAGGGAATGGAAGGTGGAAAACCAAATGGTCATTTTAGTAAGTTTGACAAAACCAAACATTTGAAATGGACCTTAGCATTTCATGAAATTGACATTGCAATAGAACAGAGACAATAGAGACCCCATGGAGTTGAATTGAGTTTGCCTTTTGAGTAACCAGAAGTCATCTAAGGAAGCTCACAACATTGCCCACATCATTACAAGAGTCATCCTTATGCCTTTTCCAATGCACTCCCCTATCACTTTATTATCACACCATATATCACACATATATTCTTTTCAACACCCTTTTTTTATTTTTAAAAATATCAAAAAACAATTTTTTTTATTAATATAGAGGCAAAACTATTAGAATTATTTAACACATTTTTCAATGCTCTAACACATTTTTCAATGCACAAAGTAATTCATATAAGTTGTTTTCATTGAAGATATTCTTACTTAATATTCAATTATCATTTTTTTAATTTTGTAGTTTTCAAAAAATGTGTTAAGATGAGTCTGTGTTGCTAACACTCACTATTATATACTAATGTAAGCATACTAGTTAAAAAAAAAACAATTTTTTTATTAAGAATAATGTGAATAAAATTCAAAATCACATGTGAACATAATATTATGTGTCTCAAGAAATGAAAATTTTATCCATTTTATCTTTTAGGACACTTATCAGCATTTTCGTATATTATATGAGAAAAACATTGTTACTCTAAAAAGTTTTATATGAACATTTAATAAAAAATCTTTATACATTATAAGTTTATTGAGTTTACCAATTAATAAAGTTATATAAATAAAAGATTGTAATTTAATGTCAGTATAAAACTCTTTTATACTGTTCGTGTATAAGTATTAAACTCATATTATATTGGTGTTCCTAAAAAGAAAAGTAAGTAACCGGTTAAAAAATTAAAATGATTTTTTTATTAAAAAAATATGGCAATACATTTAAAATTATAGCATCCCAATAAAAGTCTTTCTATTTTTACCTAAACCTATGTCTTCTACAAGTTAGCATTTGCTTAATTTTTTATAAGAAATTGTCATACGGCATATGGGAGCGTCAGGGACACAATCTTTTAAACATACGTTTTTTAATTGGTTAAACACTTAAAATATATTAAAAACTATAAAATTAAAAAAAATCATTAAATATGATGTTGGACCACAAAGTTTTATCATTTCTAATACATTATGAGAGAGATTGTATTTTCAATTATGAGAGAGATTGTATTTTCAAAAATAAGTTATAGAATGTGTTATTAACATTCTCTATTATATATACACACATATATGGTGCTCAATGTCAAAACACGTTGATGAATTTTGAGACACACTCCTCCCCAAAGGACAAAGAATCTCACTTGGAGAATCATCAACTTACTCAAAAGTTTGAAATATCATGAGGGTATGGATGTCAGTGGGATTTCGTCTACTCACAATCACTATTTTCTCTGCCTTTGATAACTAAGCCATTCTGTTTCTTCATGCAGCATAAATCACTCAGTGTCGCATGCTTCACGAAAAAGTTAGTTTCTTGAAGTGGTGTCACTTTTAGTACTGATATGACTATGTTTGAGACATATTCTTGAGTACCACTTTATATCATGGTGTTTTTCTTTTTTTATATTTAAACATATCTACTGTTTAGTTATGTTTGTGTCCTATTGAGCCAATAAATGATGGTTACTGAAAGTAAAAGAGAAGATTATTAGTGGCAGTGTTGGTCCTTATTAGGGGTAGGTTTGTTTTATGTTGACAAATGAGTAGAACAGCTAGGTGAGAAAACTAGAGAGTCTTAATTGTTTTATTAGGAATTCTGAAAGAGTTTAATCACGTTTTATATCCTTTAATTACAATCCTTTATTTATATAATTTTTAAAGTATTAGTTAATAAAATCAATAAATTTAATATAAATGAAGGATTGCAATTGAAGGTAAAAAATAAGATTTTTTATACAGTTAATAAGTCTTCTACTCATTTATGAAATGTGTATTAAAATTCTAAATTTGACTCTTGGCTTTGCTCCTCTCTTTCTTCAAGACCAAATATAGGATGTGCTTGAGGAACTGAAATGTTGTCTGAAGAAATTGGTTTGAATGATGTCATAAATTTTCATGGCAAAGAGGAAGAGCTGGTTTGGATGGGTGAAAAGGCTATTCACTTCTGAGTCAAAGGACGACAAAGTAAGGGGTGTTCAAGAATGCATGCTTTTGTATTCCACAAACTTTACAATCATGTAACAATAGTAAACTACTCATTTTGGTTAATGTTTCATTTGTGTCATTTCAGAAGTCAAGCAAATGGGGTTGGAGTTTTGGAAGGTTTAAGAAGAAACAATATCCTACAATTACAGCTCCAAATAGGACATTGATTGAAGCAAGTGCAGAGCAGAGAAAGCACGCTTTAACTGTGGCTATTGCAACAGCAGCTGCTGCTGAGGCTGCAGTTGCTGCTGCACATGCTGCTGCTGAGGTTGTCAAGCTCACCGGGGCTTCTCGTTCTTACTCGTATCTTCCCAAGGGAGACAGAAGCTTGGCTGCAATCAAGATTCAAAGCGTGTACCGTGCACATCTTGTGAGCTCTCTCAAACCCTCTTCTTCATCTTCAGCATTAATCACCAAATAGTTGATATTTGGCAGCTTTGGTCTTTAATAAGGTTGAATGAGATCGTGTGATCCATATAGCAGACCTCACTTAATGGGGATAAGATTTAGTTGTTGTTATTGTTTACAAGAGATTTACATGGACATATAATAAGAAAACAAGAAACATTTTTGTTTGATGTGTTAAATGTTAGAGTTGTTAAAAATATTAGTTTTTGTTAGAAATAAGGAACGAATTTGAGTAAACTCATTTCAAAGTTGGTTTAAGTTTTCTCTTCTATTCCTTCTAGTAACATAATGGATAATTGTCCGTTTAGGTGATAATTGATAATTTCTGTTTGCTTTTCAGGATTATTTAAGTATTTGCACTGGAAGCCATATGCTTTTCAGTGCTTTTATTAATACATCTTTGACTTATAAAAAAAAAAAATGATAAGAGATGGATGAACTGAATGAAAAAGGGCAATTTTTTCTCTAATAATTAGAATTAAGTTGCCTTTTGCTTCCACATACATTACTAGCTTTGTATCTATTTCCAATTAATATTGGTTTCAGAACTTATGAAATTTGAAACCAAATATCCTGTAAAATCATACAGAGATGTTGTAATGATGCTTTTCAATTGGTCCTACTTTAGTTTTTCTTTTTCCACTGAGAATTTGAGTTGAGTTCCAGTTTTGTTTCTCTTTTCTCAAATGCTTTCACTCAAATCAAACTAATACAAATGGATTTACGAAAGAGTTAAGCAATTTTAAATTCAATTGAAGTTGAACCTTAATTTGGTAATGTAACAGGCTAGGAAAGCACTAAGAGCATTGAAGGGAGTTATAAGATTGCAAGCCATAATTCGTGGTCAAGCTGTGAGACGTCAAGTGTCAAAAACTTTGCAAAATTTGCCCTCCTATCCAAGAAATCGGGTGGAAATTCAGGAAAGCAGTAGTCATGTTGCTGAACAGATCAAGCAAAGTCCAAAGCAAAAGAAAAAGTTAGAAGATAAGGAACTGAAGGTAAGTGTAACATTCAAATAAGTTGACAAAGTATGAGAAACATAACTCAAAAGAATGAGGAATTGGATCAAGAAATTAATGAAACATCCATTTCAATTGCTTAGTTCTGTATTAGTGGTTTAATTGGAAGTTTCCCTGCCCCAAAATTCAGGATTTCCCTCCCAATTCATTTGACTTGGTCCATATGTTAGTTAGGTTGAATTTTTTGACTTTTGATATCATAAGCCAGTATGTATTGTTTCCATTGAGTTTGAACAATTCCCTTGTGTAATCCACTCTAGAATTTTGGTGCAGTCTGAATGCCATAGTCAAAGAACATGGGATTGTAGCTTGCTCTCAAGAGAAGACATTGAAGCTA
The DNA here is from genome assembly GCA_037954015.1 of Psophocarpus tetragonolobus. NCBI lineage: Eukaryota > Viridiplantae > Streptophyta > Magnoliopsida > Fabales > Fabaceae > Psophocarpus > Psophocarpus tetragonolobus. Next base: position 47,045,368 of record CM075692.1, on the reverse strand, counting down.
TATGGTTTAGAAAACAAGAGGCCATGGTCAAAAGAGAGCGAATGAAGCAATACTCTTCTTCACAAAAGGTAATACTAACCTCAACTTGATTTGATATTATATCTCAGCAAAAAAATAAAGAGAAGATAAATGAAAAAGTCAAAGTTATTTGAAATGAACCTTACCTTTTCAAACATTGCCACTAGCCACTAATGCTTAAAATGTGTTTGTTTCTAGTCATACAAAATTATTTCCAAGAATGTGACCATAGGAATATCATAGTCCCATATTTATTACAAGTTATAAAAAAATATTCTAGGCATCTCCCATTCCCAAAATCTGCATAATACTTGTTTTATCCTCCACTCTCCATTTTCATGAAAAGGGGCCAAAATCTTCTATTTTCATAGGAATAGAAGTTATTTTCTAAAATAATTTCCCACTCTCCCCTCATTCTATTTTATTTTTTATTTGTTTAATAAATTAAAACTAATTTCAAAAAGTATTTCAAGAATGAGAGACTTTTACCAAACATATTTATTTAATGGGAATAATATTCCTAGTTATAATATTCCCAAGAACATTATTTTCTGAAACATAATTCAATCTGCTAAACAAACATCCCCTTAGTAATTTTTTTCTTGAATTTCCCTATCTATTGTTTTCTTATTTTTCCTATGACAGTATTATAATGTCATGAATCAAGTAATAGTTATGTGTTTATCTTTCATAGGAGAGAAAAAATCCTCAAATGGTGGAAGAATCATCTGTAGTACACAGCAAGGACTTTGGAAGAGAGAGCTGCCGTACACTTGGAGAGTGGCTACATAAAGAGACATGTGATTGGAATGTGCTTTATAAACCAACTCTTCCTTCAAACTTGTTAACAATAAAAAATGATTTGCAAGAAGAAGGGTTGAGTCCACAAATTTCAATCCCAAGGAAATCATTTTCTCTTGTAAAAAGAAGTCTCAATGGGGATGAGAGTTCTTGTTCCATGTCAAATTCTACAGTTTTTCCTACATACATGGCTGTTACTGAATCCAGCAAAGCAAAGATGAGGTCTATTAGCACACCAAAGCAAAGAACAGGTATTATGGATATATGCTCCAATCACAATGAGCCTCACAATGAAGGAGTTTCCTTTTACTCTTCTTATTATGGTGCAACTAGTAGCACCAATATTGGAAATGGTGCAAGTTGTCAACAAAGATGCTAGAGTGCAACTAGGCTTTGTTATCACTATAAGATGTACAATCTCGTTCAATGCATGATTTGCTGAAGTCATCAGAAGTATGGAGGGAATACTAAGTTTATTTCATGTTTGGTCCTTCACATACATGTATGAAGTGGTTTTGGTCTGACCCTTATATATATGTTTTTGAACAAAATTTTCTTACTGGTTTTGGAGATGAGAAAATGTTACTACTTACCATTGAGTACATAATACATATATGACATAGTATACATCTTTCCCTATTGTATTCTTCATTTGTTTAAGTTTGCTGTCATAGAAATTTGCAGCTGATAATTTGCAAATAATTATGGATTGTGATGAAGAAATTTGATTTGAATATTGAAAAAAAAATCTTCATGCACAATAATATTTTATGATGGAAATTTGAAAGCAAATCCATCGGTTTGACAATGTTACCATGAAAGCATCTTCATTACTATTATAAGCTTTCAGTCGTTTTCACATTGCATATTCTAACTATGCTAATTTGTATCTGAATCAACTGACTTAGCATTTCGGAGGCAAGGACCACTATACCCATAAGATTGAATTGAGATCAGGTTATGTACAAAAAAAAAAAAAGGAGAAAATTTTGTATATAAAGGAGACATAAAGGGATGACACAGGGTTATGTAATTTTTGCAGTTCATGGTTGAATGATGATACAAGTGGACTCATTTAATTTGTACAGCTTATTAACATCTCTTATTTCTTTTTATTTCTCTTATCCTATTATATCATAAATCCTATTATATTTATATTTTCTCCTTTTTTTCTTTTGTAGGTGTAAAATAGTATGAGTGTACATGTATTATTTTTCTTTAGAAAAACCACTCATCTATTTATAAAATATAAAGTCCAAATAGTGAGGTATTTAATTGGCATATCAGCAAGATAAAATTTTCTTCAATGGTCACAGAATATGCTATTTTGATTTGCCATCTTCTCTTTGATTTATGATAGAAACTGGATCAGATGGTAGACAAATGTGATCTTTATTAATAGAAAAAAGTGTGACGCTAAAGTTATTCATAAGGCCTGTCTATTTCTCAAAGACTTCCTAAATTCAATGACAGCCCTTTTTGTTGGGCTCCAGAGGCCCGAATGCACCACCTCTATGCCCTTGTGAACTAGAGATTATATTTAAGGACTTGCTTGTTTCTAATTGCAGTTGCTTTTCTAGTTGATCGGTATCAATATTTTTCAAACTAAATAAAACAACATTCCTCAAACTAAGTATGATGTTTTGTCTTCACTTATTATGGATAAATTGATCCATATCAATATTTTTCAAATCTTTGGATTATCTAATCCAAAGTCTATTAAGTTTTAACTTCTCCAAACTGATTGAATCATTGCAGTCAAATCTGGACAATATTAAGAGAAGAGCATTTTGGATATTTAACATTAATGGTAGTGTTATTCACATGATTCATCTCTCAATTTAATTAAACAAATGGAGTTGACTATTGTACTTCAAATCATCCCAGGTATTTTCCTTAATTTACCCCAAAATCTTTTCTTTAGAAGAACTTAATTGGTTAAAGTTCAGAAAATTAAAGTTAGTGAGTAATTGATTACTCAAAATACAAATAATATGCAAGCAAACTCAAAACTACATAGGAATACCGGTATGCATGGAAGTCCTGTTATTAATAATGAATACTATAATTATATTATAATCCACCAACTTGTGGTGGGTAAGGTTAGGTTTCATTAATCGGGTTAGTAGATTGAGTAAGAAAGTTAAAATAAGCTGGGTTGGGTTGATTCATTTTTCTACTGGTGGGTCAAGGTTGGCAGACACATATAAGTTATGCTAGTCCGTTTTGAAAGCTTTAAGTGTGAGTAGTGATATAATTTTAAAATTAAAATATAATTAATATATTAATATATAATTTATTTAATAAATTATAAGTAAATTTAAATTATAAAAAAAATAATATAACGGGACACCCACGGGTAGGTATACTCAAACCTAAAAATACCCGACAGGGATAAGGACAAGAATTAAAATTAGATATTTGTCTTCTTTATACCCCCTACTCTTCCTCATTGTCATTTCTAATATAAAGGGAGGGAGGGAGGGAGAGAGAGGATTATGAACCGGACAAATTCGCCCAACACTATATATATATATATATATATATATATATATATATATATATATATATATATATATATATGTGTGTGTGTAGAAATTAATATAAATATATTATATAATTATATTATAATATAAATTACTATTATAATTAATATGTTTATTTTATTTAATTAATTTTTGTTAAATAATTAAAGTTAAAATTTTATGATTTATTTTGTTAGGTTATTATAATTGTAATATATGAGTTTGGATAACATTTATATTTATTTAATGTTATGTTGGTTGTGGGTTTTTTTTTTTCATATTATGTTTATTTATGTGTATATGATACTAAGATATTATCTCTATAATAAGAAAAATGTGGTTTGCAGGTACAAGGATGAGTATGTAGGTATGTGAAAGGTACATGTATGAAGGATAAAAGTTGTTACCCGTGAAAGTATTGGGTCAAGTGCGGTTCAATTTTTGAATTGTAGGTATGAGAATGAGTACTGTAATTCCTACCCAGACCCTACTCATTGTCATAGCGTTGTAGTTGACACATTAGACATTTGTATAACTCTTACACAACTTCCACAACATATGAGATCAATCATAGTATTGTGGACTCAAATTAGGTACAACACACCTCCCACAACATCATGTGGCTAACACTTTAGAGCTCTACATGTCATAATGACTTGTTTCAATGCATCTCCCACAATGTTGTGGAATATTCCACAATATTGTGGAATATTCCACAATGATATGGATGACTCATCAAAACTCTGTATACCTCATATGCAACTCCCATAACAAGGTGAGACTGATCGCACGAGTGTGGACCAAAATGTAGTTATCAACACACCTCCGGCAATATTGTGTTTTAGAGCATCTATCACAAGGAGTAGGCCACAATGTTGTGTCTAATGCTCTAGAGTTTTGCATGCATGTTATACTGAATTTTAAAGCATATCTTACAATTATGTGGAATATGCCACAGTGTTATGGTTAACGCACTAAAGCTTTGATATATGTCACACACAGCTCTCATCAACATATCGCCCCAACAGTACTGTAGACTAAGACAGTGTTGTAACTAATGTTCTAAAGCTCTGCAAATTGAGAAATCTTGTATCAACATTTGAAAAAATCTTATAAACATATTTTAAAAAATGTTTACAAAACTTAATCGAAAACAACTCTAACCAACATCAATTGAAAAATAATCCTAAATGTCAACTAAAAAATTTTGGTCAGCATCAAATAAAAAAAATCTCGACTGATTTTGAGAAGAGAAAAGAAAAGTAGACTAAAAAAATTCTTAATTTTTTTTAAAAAAATTAAAATTCTATAATTTTTATTAGTAAAAATGTTTTAACAAATAACTAAAATTTTAAATTCTTTTAAAATTCTTACTTTTTTAAAAAAGAATTAAAATTCTATAATTTTTATTAGTAAAAATGTTTTAACAAATAACCAAAATTTTAAATTCTTTCAAAATTCTTCTTTCAAATAATATTTTTTATCATAAAACATTTAAAATTCGTATTGAAATTCTCCATCAAAACAAAGTGGTGGATTACTGGAAAAAGAAAGAGTTTGGAAAGAAAAAATGCAACACAAAAAGTTGACATGTAGGATACAACTACGATGCATCTAACGGTTAAAAAAACTTATTCACTATGAACCATTAACATCACTAGTCCATTGTAGCTTTCACCGTACTCTACGTAATAATAACAAAAAAGATATATTATTGCTGGTGTGTGAAGACGAGAGAAATAAGAAATAGTAGAGTAATGTATCAAGACCGTGTTTGAATAAGTTTAAAAGAAAAAAATATAAAGAAAAAAAATTGAAAACGATTTTTCATAAGCTTTTACAAGATATGTAAGATTTTTTTAATTAAAACCTATTAACCAATTTCTTGTGGTTTTGAAACCCCTAAAAATTAATTGGTACCTAAGAAGATTAAATATAATACAATCACGAATCAAATTCAGAAAATCTCTAAATATTAAGGTTCCAAATTTTAGGATTAAACAATTAATTTACACTCAAGTAATAATAATACACTATAAAAAATAAAAAATGGAACAATAAAATAATTAATTCTAGATACAATTTAAAATATGCTATATGATTATGTAATAGAGTTTGACTAAAAAATATTTTAAAATAATTTTGACTTGTTACTTAAAAAATATTGTATGTATGAACATTTATTAGAGATATTTATTTTAATTAAATATAATAAATAATAAAATTTATCATATAATAAATATGATATTAATGAAATATAATGTATTCATTAAATTTAATAAATATAATTTATGATTATTAATTACATATATCATAGAATTCAATTTTCAAATAAATTTAATTATTACCCATGATATGTTTTTTATATTCATTAAGATTTTAAATATCTGAAACATGTAAATAGGTAGGAAAATAACATATATAAATTTAAATTGTAAACGCTAACACCTTGACGAATCATGTCTTTTGGTATGTAGCAACCAAAGTGTCCTTGTTAAACTACCCCACCTTAAAATGAATTATTCAACACTATCTTACCTATTGCTCACTTTTTTCTTAATCCATGTTTCTCAGTCTCCTTTGAGCACAAATGCTAGAGTTGATAGTTATCGTGGACATGGATTTAGTTCTAACTTGATTGAAAGGAATTTATAGTATAAAATGGATAGTGTCTATTGCACAAACATTCTTAGATCAAAATCAAGGAGAACATCCTCGGTGTAAAAAATATTGTTGAATTTTCAAATGGGGTTTTAGAGTTGGCCATGGATAGGGGAAGAAAAGGGAAATACTTTATTGATGTAATATTGGTAGAAAGAAAAAATTCTTCGACCATTGCAGACTGCGCAAACTTTTGTTATACTAAAGTGGTTGCGTCATTTACAATTGCCTTGATTTAGTTGAAATGATGTCCAAATATGGTTGGTTATGAATCAAACAATGCTGATAATAATGCTTAAAACAAAATAAAAATTTAATATTGTATGTCTTGAGGTGTTAACCATCATCTTTTCTCGTTTATATATATATATATATATATATATATATATATTATTTGAATGAATCTCTACATTTTTTTTACTAATTTTAAATTTTTTATTTTCCTATAATTACCAATGAAAGTGGAGAAAGCAAGGTTCTCATTGATTTTATATACTTCAAATTATATCTCCAACTCCATGACCATGCATCAAATCAATTCCTCCCTAAAAAACTTTTACAAAATAGGTGCTTTATGGAATTTAAGACAACAAGGATGAATAATTGGTTAGGAAGTTTCTACACCACAATCTTTTATTAAAAAATTATTTTATATTTTAGTTAATGTGTAAGTAATAATATAATTATTATTTGACCTTATGTTTAACTATTGGTATTTTCATATTCTTAAGTTTATGTGTAATCATACAAAAATTTAGGGATTATTTTATATATCGATTATTTTATATATCTGATTATAAAATAATTCCTAAATTTTATAATTGGGAGTTTCTATACCACAATCTTTTATTGAAAAATGATTTTATATTTTAGTTAATGTATAAGTAATAATATAATCATCCTTTGAGCTTATGTTTAATCATTGGTTATTTTCATATTCTTAGGTTTATGTGTAATCATATAAAAATTTAATAATTATTTTATAATTTATTTTATATTTAATGTTATGTTAATTTGCTTTTATATTATTATTTCTATATAAAAAATATTGATTTATTATTTCTATATATGAAAAAGTGTTGTGATCCTCATAGGTGCAGGTAGAGATGGTAAAAAAATCCGTGCCCGCGGATACTTATGGATAAAACCCGCGAAAATATCCACATGGATAGGATAAATAGGTACCCATTACCCACGAGTACGGATTTTTTTCTATCCGCTCCTTAACAGGGGCGGGTACGAGTATCATAGTACCCGTACCTGCTACCCACTTAACAGACGTGTTACTGGTATAGAAGAGGACCACTTTGGACACATACCTGAGAAAGCATGGATAAGTGTAGCAATTACAAAATTTTTGTAAGGATCGTTCTTTGTTTGGTGCTCTGGACCAGATCTTCATTGGTTATTTTGCATTGGACGGTTGTACTTAGTGTTACTAGCGTAGAATAATATTTGCTTTGAGTGGACCTATTGTGAGATGATTGTACCAACGTGTTAGTGCCATAAAAAAGGACTGCTTTGAGCATGTACCCAAGAGAGCATGCATGAGCATCATTAGGATGAATAAATTTATGCATGTGGATGTATAATTTCTATTATGGGTGTGGAAAGGTGTCATATATTTCCCATGTTCCTGGTTGGGCAAGCTTTGAGTTGGTTGACCAATCTCCCCGTTGAGTCAATTTCGACTTTTGAAGAGCTTACAGTTAAATTTTTGATGAAGTTTACCCCCCCCCCCCACGACCCCAGCAGCTAACATCTCTGGTGCTTATGGCTACCGTTAGGGGAAGATAAAGTCTATTTAGGATTTCATGAATTGCTAGCCCCGTTTATACCCGCACTTTAAACGGACTGGATAAATTCAGTCTGCTAAGATAAATAAACTTTTTTTGAGAGTCTGTATCCGGTCCGTGAAGTCCGTAGGCTTAATGGACCGGTTTGCGGGCTCGCACATACACATTTTTTTAAAAAATAACTAGAAAAAATGTCTAATATTTTTTAAACTAACTAAATTATAATATATCATACTAAAAAAATATAACTATTTATAATAACTTAAAACATAAAATATTTTCAATATTAAAAGTGTAAAATATCATAATTTACAAAAAAGTCACAACATTAACACAAGCTAATAGCGTGTTACAGGCCAAACCCGTCCACGAGTTTCATGAATAGGACTCAAATTTCTCCTACAGTTATGAATTTTTGAAAAAAAGGTCAAAACCCACACGAGATTGGTAGTCTGTGGACTTGGGTCCGTATACCCACCTTTACTACGACCCATGCTATGGGGTTAGGGAAAAAGGACGTCGATAAGGGCCGATCAAGAGGTCGAGTAGGAAGTTCGAGAGAAACAATATTTCGCTTGAAGTATGCCCATTACACTTTACTTAATGCGAGCAAGGCCAAGGTATTAAAGCTAGCCTTAGCCAAAGTATGTTGTAACATCCCAAAATTTCTAATACTTTTGATAATATCACTCGTTAAATTAATTTCATTTCATGTAAATTTAAACTCAAAACTATTGAAAATCGAACTATTAATGACAATATTATTTTCATACAATATAAATTCGAGTATAATAAATTTTCCAACAAAATAACTCATAACATACACTACACAAGCTTGCTAAGCGAGACAAGCTGCTCAACGAGTAACAGGGTACCTCGCTCCGTGACCACTGTTACTTAACAACCAGAAGTGTATTGTTTCAGTGAAAGAACTTCGGTCAGTGAGACACATCGCTACGTACAAATCCAAGCAATTCTCAAACAGAGACAAATTCTTTTTAGGCAAGACTCATTGCCCAACGAGCCCATGTAGACTACAGAACTCAACCGCATAATCCTCTACCAAACATCATCATACTTAAACCAATTCTACACCATTATTGCAACATACATATAGGTACATGCAATATACCAAGTTCATCTCAACATTTGTCAATTAAACTTCATTACAAAGCATAACAAATTATCCATACTATTCTATACTATGCTATTTACAAAAAATTTAAAAGATTATACAAAATACCATAAAAAAACATCTTATATTTCAGGGTAAGTCTCCAAGTGCAGTTACAACTCATTTATTTGTCTCACAACATCACCATTACTATATGCTCTCGTGCAAAGCACGATCATCACAATCATACAAAACAAACACACATGCAAGGGTAAGCATAGGATAAAAAATATTCTATTATTATATAATAATTATGCAATCTCAAAGTATAACAACCAATCAATCACATTTATGTTTTACCTAAACATAAACACACACAAAAATCAATCACACTTATACTCCATTTGAACATAAGCACTAACAACATTCAACTAACGTTTTCTGGAAAGACTCACTACATTGAATTCGGATACCAAGGTAGCGGCTCATCTGACTTTGCCCACATTGATATTTGGTATCTATTTGACCCATCCGATAACCAGTTAAAGTCTAAGCATACTCATTGAATAATCAACTGATGTCTAGTGTATCATCGCCTGAAAGAGGATCCTAACACTACATCACATTGTTATCTGAGTATATCATGTGGTGTATCCTCACCTAAAATAGGGCCTTAACATCAATGTATCATCGCCCGACACAAGATCCTAACATTGCATTATTACCCAAAACAGGGCGTTAGTGCCAAGATCACTTAAACCTATCCACCTCCCTAATTCAATGTATCACCTCAAAGGCTCTGTTACCTCCTTGTAACTGTAATAAAATGTCTAAATATTCAATCACAAATGTTATCAGACTCAGTTTGCCATCGACCCGGTCAAGTTAAGTAGTATGGAGTCAGGCGTCAACTCGGGGGTCAAGAATTGACTCACATGACTCAGTTGAGATTAAAAAATATAAACTAATTTATATAAATTTATACTTAAAAATCATAACAAATAATTAAAATTATAAAAATAATTTAAAAATTAATAAAGTAAGTTATCTTAATGATCCTCAATAAATATATATATATATATATAATATATATATATATATATATATATATATATACATATATATATTTGTCCAATATATGTCAAATAGTTAAATTAGCTTGATGGTATAACTTGTTTATCTTATTTTTTGAGACATGGGTTCTATCCACGTAAATAATTTAAACAAAATAAAATTTATATTATAAAATATTAAATATATTTACTACACTAATTGTTCACACATCTAAAAAATATTAAATATTATATTATAAAATATAAAGTGTGTGTTTGTGCCTGTGCATCGGAAGAAAATTATAATAACGAACTTGTTCTTGCTAGAAGAGAGTATCTGAAAGCGTTATCAAACTGAGAGACTATTGAATGCACCATAGCAATAGTAATGTTTTAGATGTGTTAATTCTTACGAGACGTATCCCATCCAAAAATGTTTAGGGTATCCCATCCAAAAATGTTATCAATGTGTACATCAATCCTTATGGTGGTACTTTCATTTTAGACATTGTGGGAAAATAGTCAACTACATGTCTGATTGATAATATAATAAATTTATTCACGAAAAAAATAATGAGAGAACTCCTCCTTATGCTAATGCTGATCCTTTACCTCACAATTTATCTCTTTTGTTTGTCATCTATGCAAAGTAATTCTTTTCTGACTGAACAGGGTTTCACAACAGAGCTATCATTGAAAGCCATTAAAATATCATCAAGTGATTTTCAACAATTCAAGAAAAAAGATGTTAGCTACACTAAATTCTACTATGCTTCAGATTGTGACTTTGATTCAAAAGGTAAGGCCGGAATATTATTATCTCAGCCATTTGAAGATACATTTTGATAACAACAAATCATATGCATCAAGAAGCATAAAACATTGAAAGTTCCTAAACATGGTCACAAAAATTTCTAGAACATCATATATGTTGTTATATGACATTCGTTACCAGGACCTTTATTTAAGGCCATTTGGACAAAATACTTTGTGGACAAACATTATGCTCTCTGTGCACAGGCATGCATCTGTATGTGACAAGCATCACTACTAGAAAGGTTGGAAAAGTATAATAATATTTGTTTGTTGTCTAATGCTGATCATGGCTAGGAGGAAGCATGTAAATATGGAAAGCAGAAATTAGCTTCTTGAACTTGTACAGAAGAGAGTGTACAAACCTATCGTGTTAAGAATCTGTTTTAGAATTTCTATTTTGTACACAATTCTTAGGATATTCCAGGAAGGTTTAGAACCATCAGCAGCATCACACAAGTTTATAAGCTTTTGTTCTGCATTTTGGAAAAAAGGCATGACCGATTATTTTCTTTAATCCATATTGTCTGAATTTGTCGAGCAATGAGTCTCCAGCACATTGCTGTAGTAAAATTCATCAACTTATCCCCAATGGCAGCATAATTATTATTTTTATCTTTTCTATAAGCAGGGGGAGCTGAATAAACAAAGTACCCATTAAAGCGAAGAAGGCGATTCAACTTCTTTAGTAAAATCCCATCTGCCAAAAAAAAAAAATAAAAATCAATAAACAAGTCTGTCAAAGTAACATATGTAGTTAATGAATCACTTGATAAATGAGTTCATGCATCACACATTAATTGCATTCAGTTTTCATAGGAATTAGTATATAGGAAATATCATTCATTTTCTCTTTGCCTAAGAAATGGTTCCCTTCCCACCTAGTCTTTTAAGAATCTATATATCCAGATGCATCTATTCTACTAGTTATCCAGATTAAATTCTTAATATTCAGTAAGTCTAATGGTGCAAGTCTTTGGCACCTACAAAATAAAAATGAGTTTAAATGACTATGGTAAGGACTTAGGCACCTCAAAATACACAAGTCCTATAACAGAACTGCCACTATGAGCCAACAACTTGGCACCTTTCTAGTCAATCCCTGAGTAGGTAGCCCTTTCTAAATACTAACAATCAACTTTGATACCAATTGATAAGAACATTGGGAAAGCCAAACCACAAAAGCTAGCTGCTGTGCTATGTGGGATTCAAGTTTCATACCTTGCAAATGAATCCCAACATGTGGCCCCAGCATCCATGAAGGCCACTTGTGCACTAGTCCTTCGACTAGTCCTAGGAAAACACTTTAATGCAAATGGCACCACTGAGACATTGTACAATGAAGCTGTTGCTGATGCATATTATCTACCATGTTTCATTTTCTTTCCTATCATCAAAGGTTTTAAATTGCAGTTGCATACCTCAAGAAGTAAAACAAAAGAAAGTTGAAAAAATAAAAAAGAAAACCTCAAGAAACATGTGCTAAAATTATTTGCAAAAGAGGCAAGAGCCTCTTGTTAGTCAGGAATCCGTTATCAGTCTTGTTTCGTATTAAATTTTGCATTAATTAGGTAAGAATCAGTCTATTAATTGATGTTTCCTATATGTTGTATCAATTAGGAATAAAATCAGCCCATTAATTTTTTCTATTATACCATGCAGCAATTACAAATAGAATTAATGTGTGAAAATATATATGATTCCTAATTTTGGTTGTACAAATGAGGAATTGATTTCACAAATAATGCACTCTATAATCTTAAGTCACATTTTTGTGGTTAAAAATGCATTATAGCATATTCTCCATATGAAGTTTAAACATACTAAAACCCCCATTTTTGTTTTTCCCTTCACCTATGAAACTCACACATGGTTACATACATACATTGAGCTGACAAAATTTTCTACAAAGATGAGAAAATTACTGACAAAAACCACTTAATTAAACTCGCAACATTAATTATAAATATGATGCCTGAATCACACTATCTAGCCAAAACATCTTTGTCAGAGCACTGCATTGTAACATACAATAATATTAGAATCACTATCTCACATAAGAATCTCAATAAAAAATACCTCACATAAGTAAAAGCCAACAAGGGTTTAAAAATAAAATAGAGAGAAAGTTCCACAAGAAGAAAAGAGAATCTAGCCCACATTATTCAAGTGCTAGGCAGAACCACAAAGATGAAACTCAACAAAAAGAAATTTGACATGGTCCAATTAGTTTGGGGAGCTTAACTCGGGCTTTTCACTGAGGACATGAAAAATAACTTGATTGGTGTCCTTGTTTGACACTTGAAGCTGCTTGACAAAAAGCAGAGCTAGCCTTAATCAAATGGGACAAGGCTGGGCCAAGCAACTTGCAAGAATCCCCGTAATATTCATAACATAGTGTGACTGAAACTGTTCACATAAATTGTTAGAACTAAATAGGAAGATTCAAATATTTCCTAATTAAAAAAAATAATGTATGCAACACTAAATGTTATAAAACACTAAAAGAAATAAATAGATTAAACTCATTTTTTCTTTATATTTTAAAAAATTTTCAATTTGAGAAGATAATGAGTAGACAAAATCGACCGACTCATTATATAAAACATCAAACATTTTGCAGTCTACAGAAATAGGATAAAAGATGTTGTTAGGCTAGTTGCATTGGTACTCCTGTTGCAATAGATGTGGGTCCACATGTAGAGACGAAAATATTTTTGTATCACCACTAATCTTCAATAAATACATGTAGAGACGAAAATTCCCATTTTCCAATTTGCTATTATATTAAATTCTATTACAAAAAGTTGGATTTTAACAAGATTTAAATATGTAAATTAGTAGAAGCTCAAGACTCTCAATTATATGCACAAGAAACTTCTCTAAGGAAAGGATTTATGAAATCTATTCATCAAACATTGAATAATGAATGCGTAGTATAGTTGACATTTATTCCAATTTTAAAAATAAAAATGATATCAATTTGATCAATCATATATACAGTACGTAGATTATAAAATTAGATAAAGCAAAATAATTTCATAAAACATCAACACCACAAACAAATCACAAAATATATTGTTCTGCAATAACAAAACAATATGAACTAATATTTTACCTCTGAAGAGGAGCAAATGAGTCTGTGGTTTTAATGGTCCCTATATAATGAAAAAATAGCCCCAATAGTGCACCTACTTTATGCCTAGTAATTAGTGGATATTGGGGGGAATTTCATGCTAATTGGGATGTGCTATATATGTTTTTAAAACTGCATCAGCCTTATTCTTCCTCTTTAACTTTAAAGCTTTAGCTCTTGAGGTAGAAAAAGTAGATATTATTCTGGCCATTGTTAATATTACAAATTGGATAAACCTTAAAGTATTGGGATTGTTATGTGATTTGGCTAGTTGTTTTTCTTCTCCACAACAACTATCAGGTATACATTATTTGAATTTCAACCATACAATTTTATTTGGTTCAAATTACACATTATCATCAACTCGAATCCCTGAATAACAGGACACACGAAGGAACAAAATAAACACTTCTTTCATGTCTTACCTGCCAAATTAATATATATAATTTCATCATCAAAATTATCTACCTTTTCCCCCTAAACACTTAATGGGAACATATATGAAAATAAAATGATAAAGAAAATTAAATTAGATTTCCTTACCCTTTAAATGAAAGAAGAAATAGCTTTCTAATCAACTTGAAATTCCAATGCCTGGGCCACCTACTTCTGCAATACATGCAACATTGGTATTATTATCAATTTGTATTACAATATGTGGCAACCAACTTTGAAAGAAGAAAGGGGGAATTCCATTTAGGTCTCTTTCAATAGAAAGATCTATGTCTTGATCACTTGAAGTTATCTTCTGCTATAATAGAATGTGCCCATTTGAGAACTAGTTAACACCCAACCACTCATTTAAAAAAATAAAGAAGAAATGCATAAATTACTTTTTGAAATAACAAAAATCGACATACTTTTAGAAGAAGTAATAGCCAGTGTCCAACAGTAGCTGACGCAAACTAAGACTGGAGAAATGCATGTAAACATTCTTCTGATTAGGAACCATACTTGAAAGTTTTATGAAGTCTATCACTATAAATGTCATCCAAAAGTGTAGGCAAACCAGGAATTTGTTTACATATGCAAGAAACATCAGAACAAGAAAATAAATTCAAAATCAGTGCACAAAAAAATTCCTTCACGAAACTCCTCTAAATCTTTTGAGGGTGATAACATGGCCCTGTATGTTGACTTTTTTAGCAGCACAACCATTTGTTAAAGAATATAACAGTTTAGTGTCATTTGTTTTAATTTTATATACCAAACAACATTCAGTTTAGATAGCAGCACATGGCTAATGAGGGGGTATGTACTCTATTGCAATCATAATTTAGTACAGCCATAGTACACAACTATATACAAGGTTATCAAAATCGAGAGTTTACGTAAACTCGTGAGAGTGCAGTAAACTCGACTCGTAAAATCGTAAGAGTTTACTTAATTAAAAATATGATTATAAATCACATAAAAATTAAAAATTTTCAATACATAATAATTTCAAATCCACATAATAAATTTAAATTACTCCAAATAAGTAGAAATTAAAGTTAAAACACTTAAAATGTCAAAACAATTTTAGACATAAGAATAAATTATATTCAAAACACTTAAAATTAGAGTCAACATAGAAAAATATCACCTAAGAAGTTTGTTCACAAGTTTACTCCGATTTTACCGAGTTTACTCCGATTTTACGAGTTTACTCCAATTTTACCGAGTTTACTCCGATTTTACCGAGTTTACTACTTTTCCGATTTTACTGCGATTTAACTCGTCTGGGACTTGTAAACTCGTACGATTTTACGAGTTAACTCGCGATTTTGATAACCATGACTATATATACAAGTCAAAATGGCACTAGTAATTTAGCCTAAAAAAACAGCGATGTAATAATAGCAAAATATCAATAAAAAATAAAGCTAAACAAAACACTGTTTAATGCACCAATAACAACAGTGCTCCTACAGTTGACAAGACCAAAATGAAATCAATAACAGAGCCAACACCATCCTATGTATAGGTAAAGGAAACTGCAAATAAAAGAAATTAAACCAATACCAAAATTTACCACCATTATAGCCCAATAAGAACAAAAAAAAATAAATAGTAACAGTAATAGACTAATACTTGATATAAGCATTTTGATGAGTGGTGCTCAAGTTCATAGCATATACCACATATATAATAAAAGCTCAGCTCGCTACCAAAACCCCAAACATTTTTATGAGTGGATATTTTGAGAAAACAGGAGCAGGGTAAATGACACACTGGGAGTAGCAGTATATGGGTTTCGGTTAGGGAGACCTAGTTTTGTGACTTTCTTTGTGGGAAGAAAAACTGAAAATTTAAATCTTATCCATTGTCATGATGACAGATGAAAAAAAAAAAGAAATAAGTGTGACAGGTTTTAAATTGATGGAGTGAGTTAGTGTGCATTTTTTGACCAATTTGGTATTCTTGATCCTGACATGGAACTCTAGCAATTGGATTTATTTCTGGACATTCAATTTCAAAGCATTCTGTTTTGTATAGTGGTGGACTGGATTTTGACAGAATCAATTTGCTTCGTCGTTGAAATATCAAATAGTAAAACAATTCTTATTATTTCTCTTCACCGTGTCTTTGGTTGTAACTTGAAAGAAAAGAAACCAATGTAATGAACACTGCATATGACTCTAGCAATTGGATTTATTTCTGGACATTCAATTTCAAAGCATCCTGTTCAACATATATAGTAAAAATAAATTATTTGCTTGCTCTTTTTGAGAAAATTTATAATCTCCCCGAAGCAGTACATTAACTTTCTTTCTGAGTTAGCAATCTTTTGGAGGTGAAAATCAGTTGCATAATTTAAGTATGTTGGAACTTCTAACAAGGAGACAGCAAGATTAAAGAGAATGTCACACCGACAATTTGAGAAGGTCTATGAAACAAAAGAATGATTCATGCAGAATTTCATGATCTAAATGTGCCCATGGTTCCCATGGTGGTACCAAGCTCAGGTAAAGGAGGAGGGTTGCATTAGGCCTTTGGCAGGACCATAAAACTCACCGCTATTCAAAACATGGATCATTTTAAACATGGAATGTGTCTATTAAACTCATTAAAATTCTATCAAATAGGAACATCTATGTGTTGGATTTAGATGGGGAGAATTTAGAAAGAGAAATTAAAGAATAAACATGCTTTATTATTCTAGAGAATATAGTTTGCACTTGTTTGGCATATATCATCCATAAATGTCGCGTCTTGTAGACTTAGTGGAGATTACTACTACAACCTCCAATCTTTATTTAAGCAACGTACAACAAATAATCAAAACCAAGAAAAGTGGTTAAATTAATTAGCTTCAATAGTGGTTAAATTAATTAGCTTCAATAATTCTATCATAAATTTAAACTTTATTCCAAAAAGTACATTTACTTTAAGTGGTTGTTCTATTTAATGTTAGTGTTCATATCCAATGAGTGAATGCATAGTGTTAACAAAAAATTAAGGGTATAAAAAAATTTAACCTTAAGTGGCATTAAAAATTGTTGATTGTTGCTTATAAAATAGGACCAAAGAAAAATTTCATTCGTTGCTTATAATTAGGACAGCAACTATTAAGTGCAACTTCCTAGACACTAATGAACACTGAATGCATGTTATCATGTGAATGTGATGCTTTATATATACTATTTTTAAGTGCATTAACTATTATAATTTCTAACACAATAAAACCAATAATGCTCTAGGATAGTGAGTGCTGAAAAACAGTGTTAAAAAATAAAACAAGAAATAAGAATTTGAGGTGTACAAGAGGTCATACAGAAAAGAAAAAAAGTTAATGTCCCAAACAAATTATGTAATACCAATTGAAGAAAAGATGACACACTTGGCTAAGGTTATTTTGACATGTATGTAAGAAGATTGATATGGAATCCAATGATAAAAGTGAATCATACGGAAAATAGTCCAATTAAAAGGGGTCAGTGTTATTAAATAACAGCTCAGTGTTATCAATTTGCAGCAATGGTGGAATGCATAATTTTTTTCAGAAATCACCATGAAATGGCGGCGGTGTTGCAGGTTCAAGATGGAAGCCCATGGCAGCTACAATGGCCATGGTGCTCATGGCACTCTAGGCAGAAATGGAGCATTTTTTGGGGGAAAAATGGTTTGGGCCTCCAGCCAAACCCTGACCCAGTGATGTTTTAAAGGTTTGAACATAAGACAAAACTCAAAAGCCTCTTTGCGACTCTTGTCTCTTCCCCTTCTTATCGGTCAACGTGCAACCTCTTCAAATCGCACCCACTTGGCGTCTGGAACGCTTGCCACCAGCAACCTTCTCCAACAATGCAAAGCTTCCAGCGAGCTACCTTCTGGTGATAGATTCTGGCAAGCTACTGCAGGTGACCATTTTTTTTCTTTTGCTTTTTTTTTAATTGGTTTTGCTTTAGGAAAATAATGATTAGATTCTAAAAATTAAGTGTTACTTGTTTTTGCATTGACATTGGTTTATATTTTACATATTATTTTTGACATTCTAAAAATTATTTTTTAAATTCTAAAATTAATTATTACTTTTTTTTCTTTGGAAGTAGTTTACATATATTAGTTAATTCTATGAAGAAAATTATGTTTTATATGTACTGTTTGTTATTTATGTATGTTGACTTTATTGTTTCTTAATTATGTTCAATGTTTTATGTTCTGTTTTTTTAGTTTTTTAGGTGTCTTATTGGTGTCTATTTACAATTTTTTTTTGCCGCCATGGTGTCAACCATTTCCCACAGCGTCGTCACCATATGGTAGTTTTTTGGTAAACCATTATGGTTTGCCATCGATAACACCCTAATAGCCATGGAATGACGGTTTTGTGCCAACTGCCATAGACAATCTGTGAAGGGATGTCTGCTATGGTGGTTGCATAAGACGCAATGACATGTTTTTATGGCAAAATTTTGGTCTTACTCCATTGGTAACAACGAAAAGGGTATAGGACAAATCATTAAAGAAAGATCTTTCTCTAAATGGTTTTAATGAAAACTTTATTGTAGGTAGATCTCAATTCTCAACGATAAAGACTAATCCATGTAGTTCATACCCAACACTACCAATAATAACAAGACAAGTTAGACAATTGATACATGAATTATTTGCACCTTTTGTTACAAATTAACATGGAAACTCAAATTCACTAGAATTAGAGATAGACGAGTCAATATAGGAAGGACCGCGACGCAAACAACATATGCTCATAACTGAACAAAATCGTGAAAGGCTCATGTTATAATTAATTTCATCACACATTATCTTGAAAGTTGCCTCTTCGTTACTAGCTGGTCGTGAGTTCAAATCCAAAAACAGTACCTTTGCATATCAAGGAAAAGGCTATGTTAAGGGTTACAAGGTTGGTTAGTGATAAAGTCTACATGTGAGAAGAAAGGGAGAATGCGAGGTTGTGAGTTCGAATCCCTTCACTAAAAAAATTAACATATTAATAACTAACATTTGTCTATAAAAAAAAGGTGTGACAATGTTGGTCATGAGATCTAATCCCAAAACAGCCACTTTGCATAAGCAAGAGCAAACTTGCATGCATACAATGATCCTCCTCTATACCTTCGCATAGCCAATAGCCTTTTAGCATCAAGGTATGTTAATTTATTGATTTCAAAACTCTTCAAATATGCAGGTGACAAGTTTTCATTTTAGAGAATAGCATTTCAATTTATTCAATAAATCAGTATTAATTTCTTAAGCCTAGCAAGAATGTGTAAGAGGCACATCAAGTAAAAGCATGGACACGGTTATTAAACTCACAAGTTGACTCATAAAATCGCCCAAGTTTACAAGTTCAAAATAATGTTTCAAGTTAGCTCGACAGCAAACTCGATTTTGCAGTATAATTGGGAAAATTTGCTCAGAGACTCTAAAAAACTCAGCTAAACTCGCAAGTTAACTCCCGAGTTGGCGAGTTCAGTTGTGATGAAAAATTTTAAATGAAACATGTTAACTTGGGAGCAAGTTGTATAGCAGTAGACCTAGGAAAGCTAGCTTAGACTCAAACATACTCAGTTAAACTGACGAGTACAGTGCCAAGTAGACAAGTCAAGTTTTGACGAAAAGTTTTATATGAAACAACACCTCCTTTAGTCATTTTAGGTTGCGAACTAGAACAGAAAAGAGAAGATCAAATTAGGACACTTCTCTGTGACATTTTCACACTGTTTTTATCTATCCTCTGCTTCACCTGTTGCTAGAGTTCATTGAAGGCTTATAAGTTGTTTACCTGTTGCTAGAGTTCATTGAAGGCTTATAAGTTGTTTTATTTCTAAGGTTTGTTTTATCTCTATCCAAACACATTTGTAAATTGTAATAGCAGCAGAGCAGACTGGGCCATAACTATGTCTCTCATTCCATCTCTCTCTCTGCTGTACAAGACTAAGCTACCAACCAAGATATTTTTCTTGACTGAATCGTGAACACTGACTTGGGATTTGATTTACATGTTAAATAGTTGCTACTAATTTATGGGTGTATTATTATATCATGTGGGATAAGTTGTTTTATTTCTAAGGTTTGTTTTATCTCTATCCAAACACATTTGTAAATTGTAACAGCAGCAGAGCAGACTGGGCCGCAACTATGTCTCTCATTCCATCTCTTTCTCTCTGCTGTACAAGACTAAGCTACCAACCAAGATATTTTTCTTGATTGAATCGTGAACATTGACTTGGGATTTGATTTACATGTTAAATAGTTGCTACTAATTTATGGGTGTATTATTATATAAAAAATTGAAAATATAGTACACTGAAGAGAAACAAAACCTAGCATAGAAATAAATCTTAACACTCACTAACTACAGATAACAACTTCATTCAAGGAGAAAATTAACCAAGAAAAAAATAATGAAAATTGAAATATGCAGGTGGCAATTTTGCATTCAAAAGACATGCACCAAGTAGAATCTCAATTTGCTGATAAATTAGTTGTAATTTCTTAACCAATAACTACAGTTTCATTCAACACCATAATAAATAAAAAGTGAAACAATGATGAAAAAGACGAAACACGAACTAACCTTTTGCCGTTTAGCTCTGGTCTTGTGATCAATCTTAGATTTGGGACCTTTGGACGCCATCGCCGTAACCAAAACTCAGACACCGAACATATCTATTTCACAGCGCAGAAAAACCATGAAATCTCGGTGTGGTGAGTGGAAGCAATGCATGTCAAGGAGAAGGAAGCGTACCTTATCGCTTGGGGAAAATCGTGAATGGAGGAGAGAGATAGGCTTGCGAAGAAGAGAGAGTCGGTGGAGAATGAGAAGAAGAGAAGAGAAGATCGATAAACAAAGCTATTAAATGATGAAAAACATACATTTATACGCTCTCAAAAGTGAATATTAGAGCAATACCGAGATAATTTTAACGAAAAGAGATCAATATAACAACAACGTTCTAACTCCAGTTCAAGAAAAGAAATCTTTTATCTATACATTTAATTTACCTAAGGTACGAGCAACAAACAACAACTGTTTTAGATGATGAATCTCTCTATTTTTCTCACTCCATGTATCTTCCATGGTACACATCTGTTTTATTTTTTTATTCTCTTTTTATTCTTGTCCACTCCAAAGTATATATTTCTATTTGAGAAAAAAATTATTAAAATAAAATTTGATTCTTTTTCTTAACATAAAATATGTCACAGTGATAAAATCAAGATTACTTACCAAGTCCGTACTGCATTCTTAACTCCATCCAAATGTTAAATTACACTTTGCAGCTGCCCCAATAGCCCTGAATCATAGCCCACAATTTTTGCTGCGATAGAGTTCCATCAATGAGTTAGAAAGCTTTAAAGCTTTGAGATATAACATGTTGATTACATCTTGAAAGATAGTATATTATGCAAACTGAAAAACATTGATAACTTGGATAAAAATGGTCATTTACCAAATTATATACCTTTGAAAATACAAAACAGAAACCATATCAACCATTTATAGCAAACTTAAGAAAAAGAAAACCTACAAAATCAGTCAGGGAAAATGATATTCTCATCATTTGGTTATACAAAACAGAGTTTGTAAATACAATAAGCAATATAATTCAACGCAAATATAACACTAGACCTTAATATGTCATAACCTAGCAGATGGAAAAATTGGGCAAACTTTATAAACATATTTTGGCATATTGGAGTCAAGAATGTAATATACTATGTCTTTCCTAATACTATCACCCAGTAATTTCACTAAATTTATGCCTTAAAAAGAATCACTAAATTCATGTTCATTCTAGTACTCAATATGCAAAAGAAAGTTATTCTTATCCATAAATCTCTAGGACTCTTAGAACAATCTATATTTGTTTAAATGGATTCATCAAAACTGTTCTGGGGTGAAAACCATCTTAACTAATCATATTCCAAGCTAAAATTTCACAGGGATTTGGACAAAATACATGCACAAAAGATTAGATGATTTGGGAAAAGACGTAACACTGACAGTACGAAGAAGAGTACTAAGGCTTAACTTCTCAAACTCAATCACTTTGATTTGATGCTTGCCAATGTATTCAACAAATATTGGTTGTCTTGTGCTTCTATTAATCTTACAAATTGCCTGTACATCAAAACAAAACACCAGTGAATAATCATGTAGCAAGAACACAAACATACCCATGTGGAAGCACTAAATGTCTAAGAAAGGCTACATAACCAATAAAACTTGTTCAACCAGTCAACCTAAACAACATGCTAAATCAATAACACAATAACATCACCAACCATTATCATAATCTTTAAAAATCAAAACACGAAAACAAAAAAAAAAGAAAGTCTATGACTTGTATCACAACACTAACTCGTTCAAAATCATATGTCTTCACCCACAGAGGAATCTCGGCTAGAAGCTGATCTTGCACAACATTTGAACTAATTGTACTAATTGCCCTAATAATAGGGCCTTGCAACATAGAGGGAAATTAGATTTTGATGATCACCTATAAGATTTTAGTTTCTAATACATTTTAAACTAGCATGCTGCTAAAACAAATATGTTGTTATCATTTTTTGATAAATAACTATAGTTTGAGGTATTTGCTTCCATAAGATAATGGCAAGAGTAGGATGTTTAATATTTTACCTGAATATTACCATTGAAATGTGCAAATAGGATTAGACTACTGATGCATATAAAACTTGAAAATAATGTATGTTTCACTACTGTAAGTGCTGGTCCGAAGATTTTGTCCATATGAACTACACATGGCAAACAAGGTGCAATCAAAACAAATTAGAGAACCTTAAAAAGTTAGAACTCAACTCACTAATATTTTGTATGTAGATGTCTTGAATTTAAATTATCCAAACAAAACTATATTTGCAACAAAATATACCTTAGATTGTCCAAACCTCACCAGAGAAAGTAAAATTATTTTTGGAAGAATCTTGAAGAAGAGATGTGGTCAACGAAAACATTAGTGAACATTACAAACAAGAACATTTTTTTATCATTGAGGGCATTGCACTTACTGAGAACTCTGCCACATTTGAACTCTGAAATTTAGAAGAAATAGGATAGTTTCTTATCTTATTATTATGAGGTTATTAACCTCTATAAATATACATGAGTCAGCTACATATTTTAGGAAATGCAGACTGCTAATCCTAAAAATAGATCCCTATAATTACGGGATTAATTAAACATAAATGATCCTAATAAAAACAACACACAACTGTTGCATGAATACAGCACATCAAATATAAAGACATCCCAAAATTACGTCACGTCAATTACTGTTGCACAAATCACGATTTTTGACACTCCCCCTCAAGCTGGTGAATAGGTGTTTTCCATTCCCAGCTTGGATATAATTCCTTCAAAGTTACTGCAGTTCAGTCCCTTGGTGAGGATGTCTGCAAGTTGGTTCTGAGTAGACACATATGGTGTGCAAATCATGCCACTGTCAAGTTTTTCCTTGATAAAGTGTCTATCAACTTCAATATGTTTAGTTCTATCATGTTGCACCGGGTTGTGGGCTATGCTAATTGCCGATTTATTGTCACAGTATAATCTCATAGGTTCGTCCCACTTTATCTTCAAGTCTTCCAATATAATCTTCAGCCATAGAAGTTCACATATTCCGTGAGCCATTGCCCGAAATTCCGCTTCAGCACTTGATCTAGCCACTACACTTTGTTTTTTACTCTTCCAAGTGACTAAGTTTCCACCAAGGAAGGTACAGTATCCCGTGGTTGATCTTCTATCTACAACTGACCCTGCATAATCCGCATCTATATATGCTTCAAGACTTACACTCTTGTTTCGTTTGAACAAAATTCCTCTTCCGGGGGTTCCTTTTAAGTACTGAACAATTCTAAGGGCAGCTTGTAGATGAGCTTTCTTTGGTTGGTGCATAAATTGACTAACTAGACTTACAGCAAAAGCAATGTCTGGTCTAGTATGAGATAAGTAGATAAGCCTGCCCACAAGTCTTTGATACATCTCCTTGTCCACAGCAATATCCTCCTCCATACTTCCCAATTTTATATTTGGATCAACTGGAGTGTTTGCTGGTCTGTAGCCTGTCTTCCCTGTTTCTTTAAGCAAGTCAGTAATATACTTTTGTTGAGATATAAAGATCCCTTTCTTGGAATGAGCCACTTCAATTCCCAAAAAATATTTAAGTCTCCCTAGCGTCTTGATCTCAAATTCAGTGGCAAGACATTCACTTAACACTTGTTGTTCCTGCTTGTCGTCCCCACTTACTATAATATCATCTACATACACTAATAAAAGTGTTACTCCCCCTGAAACTGAATGTTTGATAAATAATGTGTGATCTCCTTGGCTCTGTTTGTAGCCCAAACCTGTCATGACCTTGGTAAATCTTCCAAACCATGCTCTTGGGGATACCTTTCTTAGTTTGCAAACAGTTCCAGCAGCAACATGTCCGTTGTAACCAGGTGGCAATTCCATGTATATTTCTTCTTCAAGATCTCCATGCAAAAAGACATTCTTCACATCAAATTGTTGCAGATCCCAATCATTATTAGCTGCTAATGACAATATTACTCTGACCGTGTTCATCTTAGCAACCGGGGCAAATGTTTCCAAGTAATCAACTCCATAGGTTTGAGTGAAGCCTTTAGCCACCAACCTTGCTTTGTGACGTTCGATTGTCCCATCGACCCTATACTTTGTTGTATACACCCACTTACATCCAACTGGTTTTTTTCCCGGAGGTAAGATGACAAGTTCCCATGTTCTATTTTTGTGTAACGCATCCATTTCCACATCCATGGCATGTTTCCATTTCCTGTCACTCAATGCTTCAGATACAGAGGAAGGTGTGTGTGTGGAGTTGAGGTTAGTGAAAAAATTTTTATGGGTAGGAGAGAATTTTTCAAAAGATAAAAAATTTGACAATGAGACGTGGTTGTTGGGTGCAGGTTCTAGTTCCCTTTCTAAGGGCAATGGGCAAGTCCAGATTTTGGTCCACCTGTGCTTCTATATTTTCAGACAAGAGTTCATTAGAATCACTTAAATTTATAGGATTTGAAGGTGTTACCTCATGCAGTGATGGTGGGTTGGATTCTTGGACATTGCCGGATCCTGGAATGGCCTTTTCTCTCCTTGAATATACCAGGTTTTTCCCAAACTTTCCTCCGGCATCAGGTGCAGGTGCAGGCTGTTTCGTTGGTTCAGGTGCAGATGTAGGAGGTCTCACTGGTTCAGGTGGTTCAGGTGCAAAATGCTCAATACTTCCCTCAGTTTCAGGTATAATTTCAGGTACGAACATCATATTTGGGAACATGAGAGTCTCATCTGCCTCTCTTACTGTCTCCCCCTGAAGATGAGGCTGTTTAAAGTAACTTTCTTGTTCATTGAAGGTGACATCTCTTGACACAGAATCTTTTTGAGAGGGGTTGAAAACATTTGTACCCCTTTTGTGTGGTAGAGTACCCTAAGAAGACACACTTAACAGCCCTAGGATCCAACTTTCCCCTTTCATTACTATGAACATGCACAAAGGATACACACCCAAAAATCCTAGGTTGGAATTTATTTGTAGGGTCTAAGTATGGGTAGAATGAGGATAGAACTTCCATGAGACTTTTTGAGTTTAAAATTTTAGTGGGTAACCTATTAATTAGGTAGGTGGCAGTAAGAAGAGCTTCCCCCCAAAATCTCTTAGGAACATGGTTTTGAAAAAGTAGAGCTCTAGTTTGATCTAATAGGTGCCCATTTTTCCTTTCTGTAATTCCATTCTATTGAGGTGTGTTCACACATGAGGACTCATGGATTATCCCTTCCCGTTGGCAAAAGGAGTTTAGTACAAGATTAAAGTAGTCCTTGGCATTGTCAGACCTAATTCTTTTGATACTAACCCCAAATTGATTTTTAATCATTGAGACAAATTGGATAAAAACGGAGCTGACTTCAGATTTTTGTTTTAATAAAAACACCCAAGTCACCCGGGTGCAATCATCAATGAATGTTAAAAACCATTTAGCACCTGAGATATTAGGAACATAAGCAGGACCCCATACATCAGTGGGAACAAGAGAAAACGGGAGAGAACTCATCTTATTGCTAATGGGAAAAGGTACACGCTTGTGTTTCGCAAACTCACACACCTCACAATGGAGACTCTCCACATTTAAATTTTTAAACAGGGAAGGAAACAACACTTTTATGACTCGGAATGACGGATGTCCTAGCCGGTAATGGTAAAGTTTAACTTTCTCTTTATTGGTCATGGTGGATGTAGATATAAGACTCTTGGTAGGCAGATTAGGATTCTCCATGTAGTATAGGCCATTCCATTCTCTAGCATGTCCAATCGTCCTCCCCGAGTTCTTGTCCTGCAATATACAAGCATTGCTGTAAAAGACAACATTACATGAAAGATCTTTGGTGAGTTTTTGTATAGAAATCAGGTTGGTAGATAGTTTAGGGACATGAAGGACATTTTTTAAAGTCATGGATGGGCTTATTTGGACCTCTCCTTGTCCGGCTGCAGTTATAAGGGTTCCATCTGCGGTGGAAATTTTCTTGTTGCTAGGACATGGGGAATATGTGGAGAAGTATTTGGGTAAGGGGGTCAAATGCTCAGTGGCTCCAGAGTCTAATATCCAGTAATGTGTAAATAGTGTATCTGAAACATTGAGCCCAAACAAAAATGGAAACTTACCAGAATATGTCAATGAGCATGTACCTGTACTTGTGGGCTTCTCCAATTTACTAAGAATTGATCTTACCCATTCTATTTCTTCATGATTCAACTGTATAGATTCTTCACTTTGCCCATTAGCAATGTATGCTTGTCCTTGCCCTCCTTTTTTGTGTAAGCCTCCTTTCAGCCCCCATTCTCGGCTTGGGGTTTTTGCCCCCATTCTTGGCTTGAGTTTTCTCCTTTAGATCCCCATTCTCGACTTTGGGGTTTTCCGTGTAATTTCCAACATTTTTCCCTTGTGTGGCGCGGCTTGTTACAATAAGTACACCAAGCCTCCTCATGTTTTTTCTCCATACTGGGAACCCAGTTTTTTCTCTGGTTAGCAATCATAATTGTTCCTCCTTCGGCTATCATTGCAGAGCTTTCGATGGTTGGGTTTTCCAGCATCAGCCCTCTCCTGCTTTCTTCACTCCGGACAATGGCCACCACTTCATTAAGCCCTGAAACTTTTTCTTTTCCTAGGATTTGGACTCAGACTTGGTCATATTCAGGGTTTAGGCCTACAAAAAGATCATAAGACCCTATCTTGTTCAATATACTCCTTTAGATCATAAGACCCTAGCAGTTGTTGTACAGACCCCTGAGTGGAATTCACACACCCCTTAGTAAAGTTCTTCTAGCACATAACTTCCTTGGGTCAAAGTGAGGCATTTAAGGAGCGGTGTCGAAAATCCCCTTTTGAATAGCTCATCTCCGATTAACAGAATTCTTACTACCCTTATTTGTAGTGCTTTAGCCGACTTCTCTTCGGCTGGCTACTCCCCCATTTCCGGAAAGTTCTTTATTGGTGTCATCCAATTAACTCTTGTTCGATAATAGCTACTTGCATCTGGTTAATGGTGGTTTCTTCTAGAGTGTGTTGTATCATTGTTTTATGCTGGCCCAACCTCTTGGGGTTGGCCAATTTTGTGAGGATGTCAGCTCGGTTGTTGTCATTCCTCTTGAAATGCTCAATGGAGATATGATCAAAGTAATGTTTGAAGCTATTGACTACATGAAAGTATTGTAAGAGAAAGGGGTCGGTCCTTAACTATCAGCGTTTCATACCAGCGTGATTGCCCTCATTTCCCTCGCCAAGTGCAGCCTAGCTATCAGCGTTTCATACTCGGCTTGGTTGTTGGAAGCCTTGAAGTTAAACTCCAATGACTGCTCAAATATCAAATCATTTGGTCCTTCCAATACTATTCCTGCTCCACTCCCTTGTTTGTTTGAGGAACCATCAACATAAAGGATCCAAGACGTATTGTCATGGTCAAGTAGGGGTAGTTCACATACGAAATTGGGGCATTGAACTTTAATGGGTCCTCGTGGTTCATACTTGAGGCCAAACTCGAACAGCTGCACTGACCATGATATCACCCTCCCAACTAGCTTGGGATTACGAAGGACTTTATAAATAGGATAGTTTGTTTTGACCACCACTTGATGTCCCTGGAAGTAGGGTCGAAGTCGCTTCGACGTCGTGACCAAGGCTAATGTGAACTTCTCAATAGTTTGGTATCTTTGTTCAGGGCCATGGAGAGTTTGACTGATGAAGTAAATGGGTTCTTGCCTTTGACCCAGCTCGTGGACGATTACGACACTAACAACCTCGATGGCAACTGAAAGGTAAAACAAGAGATCTTGGCCTGTGATCAACTACCAAAGTGCAGGTGTGGTGGCAAGGAAAGCTTTGAGTTCATGCAAAGTTGTTTCGCATTCATTCATCCACTTAAACTTTGAATTTTTCTACAAAAATATTGTCATATACCTAGTCTTGTCTGCTAACTTCAGTAGGAATCTTGAAAGGGAGGCCAATCTACCTGCAAGTTTTTGAAGTTCTTTCTAGTTGTGGGTGCTTTGTGCTTTTCATTTCAATGATGGCTCGACATTTGTCTGGATTAGCCTTGATGCCCTTGTGTGAAAGCATGAAGCCGAAGAATTTTCCCTCTTCGACCCCAAAGACGCATTTGGTGGGGTTCAACCTCATGTGGTATATTTAGAGAGAGGAAAATGTTTCCGTCAAGCCATCAATGTGCTTTTCTTAAGTATTTTATTTAACTACCATGTCGTCGATGTACACCTTGACATTTCAATCAATTTGGTCCCAATCCTAGAATACTGAAATACTACGTTTGTCTACCGGCATGGGTATGAAGGCCCGAGTGGTTGCATGTACATAAATATAATGAAATTACAAGATACAGATAAATATAAAAAAAATCCAAACATGACTATATCAATGGTTAAATATAGATATTTCATAAATCATCACAAACAAAAAATTCAAAATTAATCCAGACATAACATAAATATATAAAACTCAATTTTGGAAGTAAGACATCTAGGTTTATTAAAATAACTCTTCCCAAACCATTACGAATCAATACAGTATATCAGATATTAGGTTGGCCAGACCCAATATCTAAAAGCGTACAGATTTTTCAGCTGTGACAGTTAACCATGCCATAACATTTCAGTTTAGGTTTAGTACGCTATGATATAAAAAATGTAACATACGTCCAATTCAATATCATCATATAGAATATACAACTATACTTCAATACCATCATCTTCACATAAGACAACTATATACCTTGCTAATTGTTCTTACCTAAATAGTTGAACACCATTTTCTGTTGCTGTTACCAGAGATACCGTTTGATGAGGTTCCGACCGCCTACACAAAAGACTTCGACGCTCAAGTCAAAAAGTACTTACGTCTCTAATATGATAAAAAAAATGTTTGTAAAGAGAAATAAAAATGGACATGTACCTTTACATTGGCATGAAGGCCGAAGTGGTTGCATGTACAAAAACATGAAGGCCGAAGTGGTTGCATGTACACAAATATAATAAACTTAGAAGATAAAATAAATATAAAGAATCCAAACCTGACCACATCGACGGTTAAACATAGATATTCCCCAAATAATCACACAAAAAATTCAAAGTTAAACCAGGCAAAGCATAAGTAGATAAAACTTAATTTTGGCAGTAAGACATCTAGGTTTAGTACAATAACTCTTCCCATAACATTAGTAACCTATACAGCATATCAGATATTGGGTTGGCCAGACCCAATATCTAAAAGCGTACAGATTTTTCAGCTATGACAATTAACCACGGCATACATTTCAGTTTAGGTTTAGTAGGCTATGATACAAAACATGTAACACACGTCTACTTCAATATCATCATATGAAATATACAACTATAACTATATATCATCATCTTCGCATAAGACAAATATATACCTTGCAAATTGTGCCTACGTAAATAGTCAAACACCGTCTTCTGTTGCTGTTGCTAGAGATACTGTTTGATGAGGTTCCGACCACCTGCAGAAAAGACTCCGACGCTCAAGTCAGAAACTATTCAGGTCTGTAATATGATAAAAGAAAAAGGCTTGGAAAGAGAAATAAAAAGTCAACAAGTATCTTTACTTTACTCGCCGAATACCGAAATACTATGTTCTCTACCTACATTGGCATCAAGGCCCAAGTGGTTGCATGTACAAAAACATAACGAAATTAGATGGTAAATATAAAAATAAAAAACCAAAACATGACCACATCGACGGTTAAATATAGATATTCCCCAAATAATCACACAAAAAATTCAAAGTTAAACCAGGCAAAGCATAAGTAGATAAAACTTAATTTTGGAAGTAAGACATCTAGGTTTAGTACAATAACTCTTCCCATAACATTAGTAACCTATACAGCATATCAGATATTGGGTTGGCCAGACCCAATATCTAAAAGCGTACAGATTTTTCAGCTATGACAATTAACCACGGCATACATTTCAGTTTAGGTTTAGTAGGCTATGATACAAAACATGTAACACACGTCTACTTCAATATCATCATATGAAATATACAACTATAACTATATATCATCATCTTCGCATAAGACAAATATATACCTTGCAAATTGTGCCTACGTAAATAGTCAAACACCGTCTTCTGTTGCTGTTGCTAGAGATACTGTTTGATGAGGTTCCGACCACCTGCAGAAAAGACTCCGACGCTCAAGTCAGAAACTATTCAGGTCTGTAATATGATAAAAGAAAAAGGCTTGGAAAGAGAAATAAAAAGTCAACAAGTATCTTTACTTTACTCGCCGAATACCGAAATACTATGTTCTCTACCTACAATGGCATCAAGGCCCAAGTGGTTGCATGTACAAAAACATAACGAAATTAGAAGGTAAATATAAAAATAAAAAACCAAAACATGACCACATCGACAGTTAAATATAGATATTCCCCAAATAATCACACAAAAAATTCAAAGTTAAACCAGGCAAAGCATAAGTAGATAAAACTTAATTTTGGAAGTAAGACATCTAGGTTTAGTACAATAACTCTTCCCATAACATTAGTAATCAATACAGCATATCAGATATTGGGTTGGCCAGACCCAATATCTAAAAGCGTACAGATTTTTCAGCTATGACAGTTAACCACGGCATACATTTCAATTTAGGTTTAGTAGGTTATGATACAAAACATCTAACACATGTCTAATTCAATATCATCATATGGAATATACAACTATAACTATATATCATCATCTTCGCATAAGACAAATATATACCTTGCAAATTGTGCCTACGTAAACAGCCAAACACCGTCTTCTGTTGTTGTTGCTAGAGATTGTTTGATGAGGTTTCGACCACCTGCAGAAAAGACTCCGACGCTCATGCCAAAAATTAGTTAGGTCTGTAATATGATTAAAGAAAAAGACTTGGAAAGAGAAATAAAAAGTCAACAAGTATCTTTACCTTGCTCGCTGAATACCGAAATACTATGTTGTCTACCGATATTGGCACGAAGGCCCATGTGGTTCCATGCACACCAACATAACGAAATTAGAAGGTAAAGATAAATATAAAAAACCCAAATGTGACCACATCGACGGTTAAATATAGATATTTCCTAAATAATCACACACAAAAAATTCAAAGTTAATACCGGCAAAACATAAATAGATAATTTCAATTTTGGATGTAAGGCATCTAGGTTTAGTACAATAACTCTTCCCATACCATTACTAATCAATACAGCATATCAGATATTGGGCTGCCAGATCCAATATTTAAAAGAATAGAGATTTTTCAACTATGACAGTTAACCACGCCATACATTTCAGTTTAGCTTTAGTAGGCTATGATACAAAACATGTAACACACGTCTACTTCAATATCATCATATGAAATATACAACTATAACTATATATCATCATCTTCGCATAAGACAAATATATACCTTGCAAATTGTGCCTACGTAAATAGTCAAACACCGTCTTCTGTTGCTGTTGCTAGAGATACTGTTTGATGAGGTTCCGACCACCTGCAGAAAAGACTCCGACGCTCAAGTCAGAAACTATTCAGGTCTGTAATATGATAAAAGAAAAAGGCTTGGAAAGAGAAATAAAAAGTCAACAAGTATCTTTACTTTACTCGCCGAATACCGAAATACTATGTTCTCTACCTACATTGGCATCAAGGCCCAAGTGGTTGCATGTACAAAAACATAACGAAATTAGATGGTAAATATAAAAATAAAAAACCAAAACATGACCACATCGACAGTTAAATATAGATATTCCCCAAATAATCACACAAAAAATTCAAAGTTAAACCAGGCAAAGCACAAGTTGATAAAACTTAATTTTGGAAGTAAGACATCTAGGTTTAGTACAATAACTCTCCGCATAACATTAGTAATCTATACAGCATATCAGATATTGGGTTGGCCAGACCCAATATCTAAAAGCGTACAGATTTTTAACCTATGACAGTTAACCACGGCATACATTTCAGTTTAGCTTTAGTAGGCTATGATACAAAACATGTAACACACGTCTAATTCAATATCATCATATGGAATATACAACTATAACTATATATCATCATCTTCGCATAAGACAAATATATACCTTGCAAATTGTGCCTACGTAAACAGTCAAACACCGTCTTCTGTTGCTGTTGCTAGAGATACCGTTTGATGAGGTTCTGACCACCTGCAGAAAAGACTCTGACGCTCAAGTCAGAAACCATTCAGGTCTGTAATATGATAAAAGAAAAAGGCTTCGAAAGAGAAATAAAAACTCAACAAGTATCTTTACTTTACTCGCCGAATACCGAAATACTATGTTCTCTACCTACATTGGCATCAAGGCCCAAGTGGTTGCATGTACAAAAACATAACGAAATTAGAAGGTAAATATAAAAATAAAAAACCAAAACATGACCACATCGACGGTTAAATATAGATATTCCCCAAATAATCACACAAAAAATTCAAAGTTAAACCAGGCAAAGCACAAGTAGATAAAACTTAATTTTGGAAGTAAGACATCTAGGTTTAGTACAATAACTCTTCCCATAACATTAGTAATCTATACAGCATATCAGATATTGGGTTGGCCAGACCCAATATCTAAAAGCGTACAGATTTGTCAGCTATGACAGTTAACCACGGCATACATTTCAGTTTAGGTTTAGTAGGCTATGATACAAAACATGTAACACACGTCTAATTCAATATCATCATATGGAATATACAACTATAACTATATATCATCATCTTCGCATAAGACAAATATATACCTTGCAAATTGTGCCTACGTAAATAGTCAAACACCGTCTTCTGTTACTGTTGCTAGAGATACTGTTTGATGAGGTTCCGACCACCTGCAGAAAAGACTCCGACGCTCAAGTCAGAAACTATTCAGGTCTGTAATATGATAAAAGAAAAAGGCTTGGAAAGAGAAATAAAAAGCCAACAAGTATCTTTACTTTACTCGCCGAATACCGAAATACTATGTTCTCTACCTACATTGGCATCAAGGCCCAAGTGGTTGCATGTACAAAAACATAACGAAATTAGAAGGTAAAGATAAATATAAAAAACCCAAACGTGACCACATTGACGGTTAAATATAGATATTTTCTAAATAATCACACACAAAAAATTCAAAGTTAATCCAGGCAAAACATAAATAGATAAAACTCCATTTTGGATGTAAGATATCTAGATTTAGTACAATAACTCTTCCCATAACATTAGTAATCTATACAGCATATCAGATATTGGGTTGGCCAGACCCAATATCTAAAAGCGTACAGATTTTTTAGCTATGACAGTTAATCACGGCATACATTTCAGTTTAGGTTTAGTAGGCTATGATACAAAACATGTAACACATGTCTAATTCAATATCATCATATGGAATATACAATTATAACTATATATCATCATCTTCGCATAAGACAAATATATACCTTGCAAATTGTGCCTACGTAAACAGTCAAACACCGTCTTCTGTTGCTGTTGCTAGAGATTGTTTGATGAGGTTTCGACCACCTGCAGAAAAGACTCCGACGCTCATGTCAAAAATTAATTAGGTCTGTAATATGATTAAAGAAAAAGACTTGGAAAGAGAAATAAAAAGTCAACAAGTATCTTTACCTTGCTCGCTGAATACCGAAATACTATGTTGTCTACCGACATTGGCACGAAGGCCCAAGTGGTTCCATGCACACGAACATAACGAAATTAGAAGGTAAAGATAAATATAAAAAACCCAAACGTGACCACATTGACGGTTAAATATAGATATTTTCTAAATAATCACACACAAAAAATTCAAAGTTAATCCAGGCAAAACATAAATAGATAAAACTCCATTTTGGATGTAAGATATCTAGATTTAGTACAATAACTCTTCCCATAACATTACTAATCAATACAGCATATCAGATATTGGGCTGCCAGACCCAATATTTAAAAGAATAGAGATTTTTCAACTATGACAGTTAACCACGCCATACATTTCAGTTTAGCTTTAGTAGGCTATGATACAAAAAATGTAACACGTGTAATTCAATATCATCATATGGAATATACAACTATAATTCAATACCATCATATTCGCATAAGACAAATATATACCTTGCAAATTGTGTCTATGTAAATAGTCAAAAACCGTCTTCTGTTGCTGTTGCTAGAGATACTGTTTGATGAGGTTCCGACCACCTGCAGAAAAGACTCCGACGCTCAAGTCAGAAACTATTCAGGTTTGTAATATGATAAAAGAAAAAGGCTTGGAAATAGAGATAAAAAGTCAACAAGTATCTTTACTTTACTCGCCGAATACCGAAATACTATGTTCTCTACCTACATTGGCATCAAGGCCCAAGTGGTTGCATGTACACAAACATAACGATATTAGAAGGTAAATATAAAAATTAAAAACCAAAACATGACCACATCGACGGTTAAATATAGATATTCCCCAAATAATCACACAAAAAATTCAAAGTTAAACCAGGCAAAGCATAAGTAGATAAAACTTAATTTTGGAAGTAAGACATCTAGGTTTAGTACAATAACTCTTCGCATAACATTAGTAATCAATACAGCATATCAGATATTGGGTTGGCCAGACCCAATATCTAAAAGCATACAGATTTTTCAGCTATGACAGTTAACCACGGCATACATTTCAGTTTAGGTTTAGTAGGCTATGATACAAAACATGTAACACACGTCTAATTCAATATCATCATATGGAATATACAACTACAACTATATATCATCATCTTCGCATAAGACAAATATATACCTTGCAAATTGTGCCTACGTAAACAGTCGAACACCGTCTTCTGTTGCTGTTGCTAGAGATTGTTTGATGAGGTTCCGACCACCTGCAGAAAAGACTCCGACGCTCAAGTCAGAAACCATTCAGGTCTGTAATATGATAAAAGAAAAAGGCTTGGAAAGAGAAATAAGAAGTCAACAAGTATGTTTACTTTACTCGCCGAATACGGAAATACTATGTTCTCTACCTACATTGGCATCAAGGCCCAAGTGGATGCATGTACACAAATATAATGAGATTAGAAGATAAAGATAAATAGCAATACTCCAAACATTATTACATCGATGGTTAAATATAGATATTTCATAAATAATCACACACAAAATTCAAAGTTGGAAGTAAGACATTTAGCTTTATTAGAATAACTCTTCCCGAACGATTACTATTCAATACAGCATATCAGATATTGGGTTGGCCAGACCCAATATCTAAAAACGTACAGATTTTTCAACAATGAAAGTTAATGATGCTATCCATTTCAGTTTAGGTTTAATAGGCTATGATAGAAAAATTGTAACACACATCGAATTCAATATCACCATATGCAATATACATCTATAATTCAATACCATCATCTTCACATAAAATAAATATATACCTTGCAAATTGTGCCTACGTAAACAGTCGAATAGCATCTTCTGTTGCTGTTATGAGACATAATGTTTGATGAGGTTCCGACCACCTGCAAAAAAGACTCTGACGCTCAAGTCAGAAAGTAGTCAAGTCTGTGTAATATGATAAAAGAAAAAGGTTTGGCAGGAGAAATAAAAAGTCAACACGTACCTTTACCTTGCTCATCGAATACCGAAATACTACGTTCTCGTACCCAAATATAATGAAATTAAAAGGTAAAGATAAATATAAAAAATCCAACGATGACCACATCAATGGTTAAATATAGATATTTCATAAATAATCACAATAAAAAAATTCAAAGTTAATCCACACAAAACAGAGATATATAAAGCCCAATTTTGGAAGTAAGACATCTATGTTTATTAGAGTAACTCTTCCCAAATCATTACAGCATATCATATATTGGGTTGGCCAGACCCAATATCTAAAAGCGTATAGATTTTTCAGATATGACAGTTAACCACGCCATACATTTCAGTTTAGGTTTTGTAGGCTATGACAGAAAAAAATGTAACACGTCTAATTCAATATCATCATCATCTGGAATATGCAACTATAATTCAATAGCATCATCATCACATAAGATAAATATCTACCTTGCAAATTGTGCCTACATAAATAGTTGAACACTGTCTTCTCCTGCTGTTACTAGAGATACCGTTTGATGAGGTTCCGACCACCTGCAGAAAAGACTCCGACGCTCAAGTCAGAAAGTAGGCAGGTCTGTAATATGATAAAAGCAAAATGCATGGAAAGAGAAATAAAAAGTCAACAAGTATCTTTACCTTGCTCCCCAAATACCGAAATACTATGTTCTCTAGCGACAATGGCATCAAGGCTCAAGTGGTTGCATGTACACAAACATAACGAAATTAGAAGGTAAATATAAAAATAAAAAACCAAAACATGACCACATCGACAGTTAAATACAGATATTCCCCAAATAATCACACAAAAAATTCAAAGTTAAAACAGGCAAAGCATAAGTAGATAAAACATAATTTTGGAAGTAAGACATCTAGGTTTAGTACAATAACTCTTCCCATAACATTAGTAACCTATACAGCATATCAGATATTGGGTTGGCCAGACCCAATATCTAAAAGCGTACAGATTTTTCAGCTATGACAGTTAACCACGGCATACATTTCAGTTTAGGTTTAGTAGGCTATGATACAAAACATGTAACACACGTCTAATTCAATATCATCATATGGAATATACAACTATAACTATATATCATCATCTTCGCATAAGACAAATATATACCTTGCAAATTGTGCCTACGTAAATAGTCAAACACCGTCTTCTGTTACTGTTGCTAGAGATACTGTTTGATGAGGTTCCGACCACCTGCAGAAAAGACTCCGACGCTCAAGTCAGAAACTATTCAGGTCTGTAATATGATAAAAGAAAAAGGCTTGGAAAGAGAAATAAAAAGCCAACAAGTATCTTTACTTTACTCGCCGAATACCGAAATACTATGTTCTCTACCTACATTGGCATCAAGGCCCAAGTGGTTGCATGTACAAAAACATAACGAAATTAGAAGGTAAATATAAAAATAAAAAACCAAAACATGACCACATCGACGGTTAAATATAGATATTCCCCAAATAATCACACAAAAAATTCAAAGTTAAACCAGGCAAAGCACAAGTAGATAAAACTTAATTTTGGAAGTAAGACATCTAGGTTTAGTACAATAACTCTTCCCATAACATTAGTAATCTATACAGCATATCAGATATTGGGTTGGCCAGACCCAATATCTAAAAGCGTACAGATTTGTCAGCTATGACAGTTAACCACGGCATACATTTCAGTTTAGGTTTAGTAGGCTATGATACAAAACATGTAACACACGTCTAATTCAATATCATCATATGGAATATACAACTATAACTATATATCATCATCTTCGCATAAGACAAATATATACCTTGCAAATTGTGCCTACGTAAATAGTCAAACACCGTCTTCTGTTACTGTTGCTAGAGATACTGTTTGATGAGGTTCCGACCACCTGCAGAAAAGACTCCGACGCTCAAGTCAGAAACTATTCAGGTCTGTAATATGATAAAAGAAAAAGGCTTGGAAAGAGAAATAAAAAGCCAACAAGTATCTTTACTTTACTCGCCGAATACCGAAATACTATGTTCTCTACCTACATTGGCATCAAGGCCCAAGTGGTTGCATGTACAAAAACATAACGAAATTAGAAGGTAAAGATAAATATAAAAAACCCAAACGTGACCACATTGACGGTTAAATATAGATATTTTCTAAATAATCACACACAAAAAATTCAAAGTTAATCCAGGCAAAACATAAATAGATAAAACTCCATTTTGGATGTAAGATATCTAGATTTAGTACAATAACTCTTCCCATAACATTAGTAATCTATACAGCATATCAGATATTGGGTTGGCCAGACCCAATATCTAAAAGCGTACAGATTTTTTAGCTATGACAGTTAATCACGGCATACATTTCAGTTTAGGTTTAGTAGGCTATGATACAAAACATGTAACACATGTCTAATTCAATATCATCATATGGAATATACAATTATAACTATATATCATCATCTTCGCATAAGACAAATATATACCTTGCAAATTGTGCCTACGTAAACAGTCAAACACCGTCTTCTGTTGCTGTTGCTAGAGATTGTTTGATGAGGTTTCGACCACCTGCAGAAAAGACTCCGACGCTCATGTCAAAAATTAATTAGGTCTGTAATATGATTAAAGAAAAAGACTTGGAAAGAGAAATAAAAAGTCAACAAGTATCTTTACCTTGCTCGCTGAATACCGAAATACTATGTTGTCTACCGACATTGGCACGAAGGCCCAAGTGGTTCCATGCACACGAACATAACGAAATTAGAAGGTAAAGATAAATATAAAAAACCCAAACGTGACCACATTGACGGTTAAATATAGATATTTTCTAAATAATCACACACAAAAAATTCAAAGTTAATCCAGGCAAAACATAAATAGATAAAACTCCATTTTGGATGTAAGATATCTAGATTTAGTACAATAACTCTTCCCATAACATTACTAATCAATACAGCATATCAGATATTGGGCTGCCAGACCCAATATTTAAAAGAATAGAGATTTTTCAACTATGACAGTTAACCACGCCATACATTTCAGTTTAGCTTTAGTAGGCTATGATACAAAAAATGTAACACGTGTAATTCAATATCATCATATGGAATATACAACTATAATTCAATACCATCATATTCGCATAAGACAAATATATACCTTGCAAATTGTGTCTAT
Organism: Psophocarpus tetragonolobus; assembly: GCA_037954015.1. Classification (NCBI taxonomy): domain Eukaryota; kingdom Viridiplantae; phylum Streptophyta; class Magnoliopsida; order Fabales; family Fabaceae; genus Psophocarpus; species Psophocarpus tetragonolobus. The sequence goes on along the minus strand of CM075692.1, from coordinate 47,005,674 downwards.
GTAAATAGTCAAAAACCGTCTTCTGTTGCTGTTGCTAGAGATACTGTTTGATGAGGTTCCGACCACCTGCAGAAAAGACTCCGACGCTCAAGTCAGAAACTATTCAGGTTTGTAATATGATAAAAGAAAAAGGCTTGGAAATAGAGATAAAAAGTCAACAAGTATCTTTACTTTACTCGCCGAATACCGAAATACTATGTTCTCTACCTACATTGGCATCAAGGCCCAAGTGGTTGCATGTACACAAACATAACGATATTAGAAGGTAAATATAAAAATTAAAAACCAAAACATGACCACATCGACGGTTAAATATAGATATTCCCCAAATAATCACACAAAAAATTCAAAGTTAAACCAGGCAAAGCATAAGTAGATAAAACTTAATTTTGGAAGTAAGACATCTAGGTTTAGTACAATAACTCTTCGCATAACATTAGTAATCAATACAGCATATCAGATATTGGGTTGGCCAGACCCAATATCTAAAAGCATACAGATTTTTCAGCTATGACAGTTAACCACGGCATACATTTCAGTTTAGGTTTAGTAGGCTATGATACAAAACATGTAACACACGTCTAATTCAATATCATCATATGGAATATACAACTACAACTATATATCATCATCGTCGCATAAGACAAATATATACCTTGCAAATTGTGCCTACGTAAACAGTCGAACACCGTCTTCTGTTGCTGTTGCTAGAGATTGTTTGATGAGGTTCCGACCACCTGCAGAAAAGACTCCGACGCTCAAGTCAGAAACCATTCAGGTCTGTAATATGATAAAAGAAAAAGGCTTGGAAAGAGAAATAAGAAGTCAACAAGTATGTTTACTTTACTCGCCGAATACGGAAATACTATGTTCTCTACCTACATTGGCATCAAGGCCCAAGTGGATGCATGTACACAAATATAATGAGATTAGAAGATAAAGATAAATAGCAATACTCCAAACATTATTACATCGATGGTTAAATATAGATATTTCATAAATAATCACACACAAAATTCAAAGTTGGAAGTAAGACATTTAGCTTTATTAGAATAACTCTTCCCGAACGATTACTATTCAATACAGCATATCAGATATTGGGTTGGCCAGACCCAATATCTAAAAACGTACAGATTTTTCAACAATGAAAGTTAATGATGCTATCCATTTCAGTTTAGGTTTAATAGGCTATGATAGAAAAATTGTAACACACATCGAATTCAATATCACCATATGCAATATACATCTATAATTCAATACCATCATCTTCACATAAAATAAATATATACCTTGCAAATTGTGCCTACGTAAACAGTCGAATAGCATCTTCTGTTGCTGTTATGAGACATAATGTTTGATGAGGTTCCGACCACCTGCAAAAAAGACTCTGACGCTCAAGTCAGAAAGTAGTCAAGTCTGTGTAATATGATAAAAGAAAAAGGTTTGGCAGGAGAAATAAAAAGTCAACACGTACCTTTACCTTGCTCATCGAATACCGAAATACTACGTTCTCGTACCCAAATATAATGAAATTAAAAGGTAAAGATAAATATAAAAAATCCAACGATGACCACATCAATGGTTAAATATAGATATTTCATAAATAATCACAATAAAAAAATTCAAAGTTAATCCACACAAAACAGAGATATATAAAGCCCAATTTTGGAAGTAAGACATCTATGTTTATTAGAGTAACTCTTCCCAAATCATTACAGCATATCATATATTGGGTTGGCCAGACCCAATATCTAAAAGCGTATAGATTTTTCAGATATGACAGTTAACCACGCCATACATTTCAGTTTAGGTTTTGTAGGCTATGACAGAAAAAAATGTAACACGTCTAATTCAATATCATCATCATCTGGAATATGCAACTATAATTCAATAGCATCATCATCACATAAGATAAATATCTACCTTGCAAATTGTGCCTACATAAATAGTTGAACACTGTCTTCTCCTGCTGTTACTAGAGATACCGTTTGATGAGGTTCCGACCACCTGCAGAAAAGACTCCGACGCTCAAGTCAGAAAGTAGGCAGGTCTGTAATATGATAAAAGCAAAATGCATGGAAAGAGAAATAAAAAGTCAACAAGTATCTTTACCTTGCTCCCCAAATACCGAAATACTATGTTCTCTAGCGACAATGGCATCAAGGCTCAAGTGGTTGCATGTACACAAACATAACGAAATTAGAAGGTAAATATAAAAATAAAAAACCAAAACATGACCACATCGACAGTTAAATACAGATATTCCCCAAATAATCACACAAAAAATTCAAAGTTAAAACAGGCAAAGCATAAGTAGATAAAACATAATTTTGGAAGTAAGACATCTAGGTTTAGTACAATAACTCTTCCCATAACATTAGTAACCTATACAGCATATCAGATATTGGGTTGGCCAGACCCAATATCTAAAAGCGTACAGATTTTTCAGCTATGACAGTTAACCACGGCATACATTTCAGTTTAGGTTTAGTAGGCTATGATACAAAACATGTAACACACGTCTAATTCAATATCATCATATGGAATATACACCTATAACTATATATCATCATCTTCGCATAAGACAAATACATACCTTGCAAATTGTGCCTACGTAAACAGTCAAACACCGTCTTCTGTTGCTGTTGCTAGAGATACCGTTTGATGAGGTTCTGACCACCTGCAGAAAAGACTCCGACGCTCAAGTCAGAAACCATTCAGGTCTGTAATATGATAAAAGAAAAAGGCTTGGAAAGAGAAATAAAAAGTCAACAAGTATCTTTACTTTACTCGCCGAACACCGAAATACTATGTTCTCTACCTACATTGGCATCAAGGCCCAAGTGGTTGCATGTACAAAAACATAACGAAATTAGAAGGTAAATATAAAAATAAAAAACCAAAACATGACCACATCGACAGTTAAATATAGATATTCCCCAAATAATCACACAAAAAATTCAAAGTTAAAACAGGCAAAGCATAAGTAGATAAAACATAATTTTGGAAGTAAGACATCTAGGTTTAGTACAATAACTCTTCCCATAACATTAGTAACCTATACAGCATATCAGATATTGGGTTGGCCAGACCCAATATCTAAAAGCGTACAGATTTTTCAGCTATGACAGATAACCACGGCATACATTTCAGTTTAGGTTTAGTAGGCTATGATACAAAACATGTAACACACGTCTAATTCAATATCATCATATTGAATATACAACTATAACTATATATCATCATCTTCGCATAAGACAAATACATACCTTGCAAATTGTGCCTACGTAAACAGTCAAACACCGTCTTCTGTTGCTGTTGCTAGAGATACCGTTTGATGAGGTTCTGACCACCTGCAGAAAAGACTCCGACGCTCAAGTCAGAAACCATTCAGGTCTGTAATATGATAAAAGAAAAAGGCTTGGAAAGAGAAATAAAAAGTCAACAAGTATCTTTACTTTACTCGCCGAACACCGAAATACTATGTTCTCTACCTACATTGGCATCAAGGCCCAAGTGGTTGCATGTACAAAAACATAACGAAATTAGAAGGTAAATATAAAAATAAAAAACCAAAACATGACTACATCGACGGTTAAATATAGATATTCCCCAAATAATCACACAAAAAATTCAAAGTTAAACCAGGCAAAGCATAAGTAGATAAAACATAATTTTGGAAGTAAGACATCTAGGTTTAGTACAATAACTCTTCCCATAACATTAGTAATCTATACAGCATATCATATATTGGGTTGGCCAGACCCAATATCTAAAAGCGTACAGATTTTTAACCTATGACAGTTAACCACGGCATACATTTCAGTTTAGGTTTAGTAGGCTATGATACAAAACATGTAACACACGTCTAATTCAATATCATCGTATGGAATATACAATTATGACTATATATCATCATCTTCGCATAAGACAAATATATACCTTGCAAATTGTGCCTACGTAAACAGTCAAACACCGTCTTCTGTTGCTGTTGCTAGAGATACCGTTTGATGAGGTTCTGACCACCTGCAGAAAAGACTCCGACGCTCAAGTCAGAAACCGTTCAGGTCTGTAATATGATAAAAGAAAAAGGCTTGGAAAGAGAAATAAAAAGTCAACAAGTATCTTTACTTTACTCGCCGAACACCGAAATACTATGTTCTCTACCTACATTGGCATCAAGGCCCAAGTGGTTGCATGTACAAAAACATAACGAAATTAGAAGGTAAATATAAAAATAAAAAACCAAAACGTGACCACATCGACAGTTAAATACAGATATTCCCCAAATAATCACACAAAAAATTCAAAGTTAAAACAGGCAAAGCATAAGTAGATAAAACATAATTTTGGAAGTAAGACATCTAGGTTTAGTACAATAACTCTTCCCATAACATTAGTAACCTATACAGCATATCAGATATTGGGTTGGCCAGACCCAATATCTAAAAGCGTACAGATTTTTCAGCTATGACAGTTAACCACGACATACATTTCAGTTTAGGTTTAGTAGGCTATGATACAAAACATGTAACACACGTCTAATTCAATATCATCATATGGAATATACAACTATAACTATATATCATCATCTTCGCATAAGACAAATACATACCTTGCAAATTGTGCCTACGTAAACAGTCAAACACCGTCTTCTGTTGCTGTTGCTAGAGATACCGTTTGATGAGGTTCTGACCACCTGCAGAAAAGACTCCGACGCTCAAATCAGAAACCATTCAGGTCTGTAATATGATAAAAGAAAAAGGCTTGGAAAGAGAAATAAAAAGTCAACAAGTATCTTTACTTTACTCGCCGAACACCGAAATACTATGTTCTCTACCTACATTGGCATCAAGGCCCAAGTGGTTGCATGTACAAAAACATAACGAAATTAGAAGGTAAATATAAAAATAAAAAACCAAAACATGACTACATCGACGGTTAAATATAGATATTCCCCAAATAATCACACAAAAAATTCAAAGTTAAACCAGGCAAAGCATAAGTAGATAAAACATAATTTTGGAAGTAAGACATCTAGGTTTAGTACAATAACTCTTCCCATAACATTAGTAATCTATACAGCATATCATATATTGGGTTGGCCAGACCCAATATCTAAAAGCGTACAGATTTTTAACCTATGACAGTTAACCACGGCATACATTTCAGTTTAGGTTTAGTAGGCTATGATACAAAACATGTAACACACGTCTAATTCAATATCATCGTATGGAATATACAACTATGACTATATATCATCATCTTCGCATAAGACAAATATATACCTTGCAAATTGTGCCTACGTAAACAGTCAAACACCGTCTTCTGTTGCTGTTGCTAGAGATACCGTTTGATGAGGTTCTGACCACCTGCAGAAAAGACTCCGACGCTCAAGTCAGAAACCGTTCAGGTCTGTAATATGATAAAAGAAAAAGGCTTGGAAAGAGAAATAAAAAGTCAACAAGTATCTTTACTTTACTCGCCGAACACCGAAATACTATGTTCTCTACCTACATTGGCATCAAGGCCCAAGTGGTTGCATGTACAAAAACATAACGAAATTAGAAGGTAAATATAAAAATAAAAAACCAAAACATGACCACATCGACAGTTAAATACAGATATTCCCCAAATAATCACACAAAAAATTCAAAGTTAAAACAGGCAAAGCATAAGTAGATAAAACATAATTTTGGAAGTAAGACATCTAGGTTTAGTACAATAACTCTTCCCATAACATTAGTAACCTATACAGCATATCAGATATTGGGTTGGCCAGACCCAATATCTAAAAGCGTACAGATTTTTCAGCTATGACAGTTAACCACGGCATACATTTCAGTTTAGGTTTAGTAGGCTATGATACAAAACATGTAACACACGTCTAATTCAATATCATCATATGGAATATACACCTATAACTATATATCATCATCTTCGCATAAGACAAATACATACCTTGCAAATTGTGCCTACGTAAACAGTCAAACACCGTCTTCTGTTGCTGTTGCTAGAGATACCGTTTGATGAGGTTCTGACCACCTGCAGAAAAGACTCCGACGCTCAAGTCAGAAACCGTTCAGGTCTGTAATATGATAAAAGAAAAAGGCTTGGAAAGAGAAATAAAAAGTCAACAAGTATCTTTACTTTACTCGCCGAACACCGAAATACTATGTTCTCTACCTACATTGGCATCAAGGCCCAAGTGGTTGCATGTACAAAAACATAACGAAATTAGAAGGTAAATATAAAAATAAAAAACCAAAACATGACCACATCGACAGTTAAATATAGATATTCCCCAAATAATCACACAAAAAATTCAAAGTTAAAACAGGCAAAGCATAAGTAGATAAAACATAATTTTGGAAGTAAGACATCTAGGTTTAGTACAATAACTCTTCCCATAACATTAGTAACCTATACAGCATATCAGATATTGGGTTGGCCAGACCCAATATCTAAAAGCGTACAGATTTTTCAGCTATGACAGTTAACCACGGCATACATTTCAGTTTAGGTTTAGTCGGCTATGATACAAAACATGTAACACACGTCTAATTCAATATCATCATATGGAATATACAACAATAACTATATATCATCATCTTCGCATAAGACAAATACATACCTTGCAAATTGTGCCTACGTAAACAGTCAAACACCGTCTTCTGTTGCTGTTGCTAGAGATACCGTTTGATGAGGTTCTGACCACCTGCAGAAAAGACTCCGACGCTCAAGTCAGAAACCGTTCAGGTCTGTAATATGATAAAAGAAAAAGGCTTGGAAAGAGAAATAAAAAGTCAACAAGTATCTTTACTTTACTCGCCGAACACCGAAATACTATGTTCTCTACCTACATTGGCATCAAGGCCCAAGTGGTTGCATGTACAAAAACATAACGAAATTAGAAGGTAAATATAAAAATAAAAAACCAAAACATGACCACATCGACAGTTAAATATAGATATTCCCCAAATAATCACACAAAAAATTCAAAGTTAAAACAGGCAAAGCATAAGTAGATAAAACATAATTTTGGAAGTAAGACATCTAGGTTTAGTACAATAACTCTTCCCATAACATTAGTAACCTATACAGCATATCAGATATTGGGTTGGCCAGACCCAATATCTAAAAGCGTACAGATTTTTCAGCTATGACAGTTAACCACGGCATACATTTCAGTTTAGCTTTAGCAGGCTATGATACAAAAAATGTAACACGTGTAATTCAATATCATCATATGGAATATACAACTATAGTTTAAAACCATCATATTCGCATAAGACAAATATATCCCTTGCAAATTGTGCCTACGTAAATAATCAAACACCGTCTTCTGTTGCTGTTGCTAGAGATACTGTTTGATGAGGTTCCGACCACCTGCAGAAAAGACTCCGAAGCTCAAGTCACAAACTATTCAGGTCTGTAATATGATAAAAGAAAAAGGCTTGGAAAGAGAAATAAAAAGTCAACAAGTATCTTTACTTTACTCGCCGAACACCGAAATACTATGTTCTCTACCTACATTGGCATCAAGGCCCAAGTGGTTGCATGTACAAAAACATAACGAAATTAGAAGGTAAATATAAAAATAAAAAACCAAAACATGACCACATCGACAGTTAAATACAGATATTCCCCAAATAATCACACAAAAAATTCAAAGTTAAAACAGGCAAAGCATAAGTAGATAAAACATAATTTTGGAAGTAAGACATCTAGGTTTAGTACAATAACTCTTCCCATAACATTAGTAACCTATACAGCATATCAGATATTGGGTTGGCCAGACCCAATATCTAAAAGCGTACAGATTTTTCAGCTATGACAGTTAACCACGGCATACATTTCAGTTTAGGTTTAGTAGGCTATGATACAAAACATGTAACACACGTCTAATTCAATATCATCATATGGAATATACAACTATAACTATATATCATCATCTTCGCATAAGACAAATACATACCTTGCAAATTGTGCCTACGTAAACAGTCAAACACCGTCTTCTGTTGCTGTTGCTAGAGATACCGTTTGATGAGGTTCTGACCACCTGCAGAAAAGACTCCGACGCTCAAGTCAGAAACCGTTCAGGTCTGTAATATGATAAAAGAAAAAGGCTTGGAAAGAGAAATAAAAAGTCAACAAGTATCTTTACTTTACTCGCCGAACACCGAAATACTATGTTCTCTACCTACATTGGCATCAAGGCCCAAGTGGTTGCATGTACAAAAACATAACGAAATTAGTAGGTAAATATAAAAATAAAAAACCAAAACATGACCACATCGACAGTTAAATACAGATATTCCCCAAATAATCACACAAAAAATTCAAAGTTAAAACAGGCAAAGCATAAGTAGATAAAACATAATTTTGGAAGTAAGACATCTAGGTTTAGTACAATAACTCTTCCCATAACATTAGTAACCTATACAGCATATCAGATATTGGGTTGGCCAGACCCAATATCTAAAAGCGTACAGATTTTTCAGCTATGACAGTTAACCACGACATACATTTCAGTTTAGGTTTAGTAGGCTATGATACAAAACATGTAACACACGTCTAATTCAATATCATCATATGGAATATACACCTATAACTATATATCATCATCTTCGCATAAGACAAATACATACCTTGCAAATTGTGCCTACGTAAACAGTCAAACACCGTCTTCTGTTGCTGTTGCTAGAGATACCGTTTGATGAGGTTCTGACCACCTGCAGAAAAGACTCCGACGCTCAAGTCAGAAACCGTTCAGGTCTGTAATATGATAAAAGAAAAAGGCTTGGAAAGAGAAATAAAAAGTCAACAAGTATCTTTACTTTACTCGCCGAACACCGAAATACTATGTTCTCTACCTACATTGGCATCAAGGCCCAAGTGGTTGCATGTACAAAAACATAACGAAATTAGAAGGTAAATATAAAAATAAAAAACCAAAACATGACTACATCGACGGTTAAATATAGATATTCCCCAAATAATCACACAAAAAATTCAAAGTTAAACCAGGCAAAGCACAAGTAGATAAAACTTAATTTTGGAAGTAAGACATCTAGGTTTAGTACAATAACTCTTCCCATAACATTAGTAATCTATACAGCATATCATATATTGGGTTGGCCAGACCCAATATCTAAAAGCGTACAGATTTTTAACCTATGACAGTTAACCACGGCATACATTTCAGTTTAGGTTTAGTAGGCTATGATACAAAACATGTAACACACGTCTAATTCAATATCATCGTATGGAATATACAACTATGACTATATATCATCATCTTCGCATAAGACAAATATATACCTTGCAAATTGTGCCTACGTAAACAGTCAAACACCGTCTTCTGTTGCTGTTGCTAGAGATACTGTTTGATGAGGTTCTGACCACCTGCAGAAAAGACTCTGACGCTCAAGTCAGAAACTATTCAGGTCTGTAATATGATAGAAGAAAAAGGCTTGGAAAGATAAATAAAAAGTCAACAAGTATCTTTACTTTACTCGCCGAACACCGAAATACTATGTTCTCTACCTACATTGGCATCAAGGCCCAAGTGGTTGCATGTAATAAAACATAACGAAATTAGAAGGTAAATATAAAAATAAAAAACCAAAACATGACCACAACGACAGTTAAATATAGATATTCCCCAAATAATCACACAAAAAATTCAAAGTTAAAACAGGCAAAGCATAAGTCGATAAAACATAATTTTGGAAGTAAGACATCTAGGTTTAGTACAATAACTCTTCCCATAACATTAGTAACCTATACAGCATATCAGATATTGGGTTGGCCAGACCCAATATCTAAAAGCGTACACATTTTTCAGCTATGACAGTTAACCACGGCATACATTTCAGTTTAGCTTTAGTAGGCTATGATACAAAAAATGTAACACGTCTAATTCAATATCATCATATGGAATATACAACTATAGTTTAATACCATCATATTCGCATAAGACAAATATATCCCTTGCAAATTGTGCCTACGTAAATAATCAAACACCGTCTTCTGTTGCTGTTGCTAGAGATACTGTTTGATGAGGTTTCGACCACCTGCAGAAAAGACTCCGAAGCTCAAGTCAGAAACTATTCAGGTCTGTAATATGATAAAAGAAAAAGGCTTGGAAAGACAAATAAAAAGTCAACAAGTATCTTTACTTTACTCGCCGAATACCGAAATACTATGTTCTCTACCTACATTGGCATCAAGGCCCAAGTGGTTGCATGTACAAAAACATAACGAAATTAGAAGTTAAATATAAAAACAAAAAACCAAAACATGACCACATCGACGGTTAAATATAGATATTCCCCAAATAATCACACAAAAAATTCAAAGCTAAACCAGTCAAAGCATAAGTAGATAAAACTTAATTTTGGAAGTAAGACATCTAGGTTTAGTACAATAACTCTTCCCATAACATTAGTAACCTATACAGCATATCAGATATTGGGTTGGCCAGACCCAATATCTAAAAGCGTACAGATTTTTCAGCTATGACAGTTAACCACGGCATACATTTCAGTTTAGGTTTAGTAGGCTATGATACAAAACATGTAACACACGTCTAATTCAATATCATCGTATGGAATATACAACTATGACTATATATCATCATCTTCGCATAAGACAAATATATACCTTGCAAATTGTGCCTACGTAAACAGTCAAACACCGTCTTCTGTTGCTGTTGCTAGAGATACTGTTTGATGAGGTTCTGACCACCTGCAGAAAAGACTCTGACGCTCAAGTCAGAAACTATTCAGGTCTGTAATATGATAGAAGAAAAAGGCTTGGAAAGATAAATAAAAAGTCAACAAGTATCTTTACTTTACTCGCCGAACACCGAAATACTATGTTCTCTACCTACATTGGCATCAAGGCCCAAGTGGTTGCATGTAATAAAACATAACGAAATTAGAAGGTAAATATAAAAATAAAAAACCAAAACATGACCACAACGACAGTTAAATATAGATATTCCCCAAATAATCACACAAAAAATTCAAAGTTAAAACAGGCAAAGCATAAGTCGATAAAACATAATTTTGGAAGTAAGACATCTAGGTTTAGTACAATAACTCTTCCCATAACATTAGTAACCTATACAGCATATCAGATATTGGGTTGGCCAGACCCAATATCTAAAAGCGTACACATTTTTCAGCTATGACAGTTAACCACAGCATACATTTCAGTTTAGCTTTAGTAGGCTATGATACAAAAAATGTAACACGTCTAATTCAATATCATCATATGGAATATACAACTATAGTTTAATACCATCATATTCGCATAAGACAAATATATCCCTTGCAAATTGTGCCTACGTAAATAATCAAACACCGTCTTATGTTGCTGTTGCTAGAGATACTATTTGATGAGGTTCCGACCACCTGCAGAAAAGACTCCGAAGCTCAAGTCAGAAACTATTCAGGTCTGTAATATGATAAAAGAAAAAGGCTTGGAAAGACAAATAAAAAGTCAACAAGTATCTTTACTTTACTCGCCGAATACCGAAATACTATGTTCTCTACCTACATTGGCATCAAGGCCCAAGTGGTTGCATGTACAAAAACATAACGAAATTAGAAGTTAAATATAAAAACAAAAAACCAAAACATGACCACATCGACGGTTAAATATAGATATTCCCCAAATAATCACACAAAAAATTCAAAGCTAAACCAGTCAAAGCATAAGTAGATAAAACTTAATTTTGGAAGTAAGACATCTAGGTTTAGTACAATAACTCTTCCCATAACATTAGTAACCTATACAGCATATCAGATATTGGGTTGGCCAGACCCAATATCTAAAAGCGTACAGATTTTTCAGCTATGACAGTTAACCACGGCATACATTTCAGTTTAGGTTTAGTAGGCTATGATACAAAACATGTAACACACGTCTAATTCAATATCATTATATGGAATACACAACTATAACTATATATCATCATCTTCGCATAAGACAAATACATACCTTGCAAATTGTGCCTACGTAAACAGTCAAACACCGTCTTCTGTTGCTGTTGCTAGAGTTACCGTTTGATGAGGTTCTGACCACCTGCAGAAAAGACTCCGACGCTCAAGTCAGAAACCGTTCAGGTCTGTAATATGATAAAAGAAAAAGGCTTGGAAAGAGAAATAAAAAGTCAACAAGTATCTTTACTTTACTCGCCGAACACCGAAATACTATGTTCTCTACCTACATTGGCATCAAGGCCCAAGTGGTTGCATGTACAAAAACATAACGAAATTAGTAGGTAAATATAAAAATAAAAAACCAAAACATGACCACATCGACAGTTAAATACAGATATTCCCCAAATAATCACACAAAAAATTCAAAGTTAAAACAGGCAAAGCATAAGTAGATAAAACATAATTTTGGAAGTAAGACATCTAGGTTTAGTACAATAACTCTTCCCATAACATTAGTAACCTATACAGCATATCAGATATTGGGTTGGCCAGACCCAATATCTAAAAGCGTACAGATTTTTCAGCTATGACAGTTAACCACGGCATACATTTCAGTTTAGGTTTAGTAGGCTATGATACAAAACATGTAACACACGTCTAATTCAATATCATCATATGGAATATACAACTATAACTATATATCATCATCTTCGCATATGACAAATACATACCTTGCAAATTGTGCCTACGTAAACAGTCAAACACCGTCTTCTGTTGCTGTTGCTAGAGATACCGTTTGATGAGGTTCTGACCACCTGCAGAAAAGACTCCGACGCTCAAGTCAGAAACCGTTCAGGTCTGTAATATGATAAAAGAAAAAGGCTTGGAAAGAGAAATAAAAAGTCAACAAGTATCTTTACTTTACTCGCCGAACACCGAAATACTATGTTCTCTACCTACATTGGCATCAAGGCCCAAGTGGTTGCATGTACAAAAACATAACGAAATTAGAAGGTAAATATAAAAATAAAAAACCAAAACATGACTACATCGACGGTTAAATATAGATATTCCCCAAATAATCACACAAAAAATTCAAAGTTAAACCAGGCAAAGCACAAGTAGATAAAACTTAATTTTGGAAGTAAGACATCTAGGTTTAGTACAATAACTCTTCCCATAACATTAGTAATCTATACAGCATATCATATATTGGGTTGGCCAGACCCAATATCTAAAAGCGTACAGATTTTTAACCTATGACAGTTAACCACGGCATACATTTCAGTTTAGGTTTAGTAGGCTATGATACAAAACATGTAACACACGTCTAATTCAATATCATCGTATGGAATATACAACTATGACTATATATCATCATCTTCGCATAAGACAAATATATACCTTGCAAATTGTGCCTACGTAAACAGTCAAACACCGTCTTCTGTTGCTGTTGCTAGAGATACTGTTTGATGAGGTTCTGACCACCTGCAGAAAAGACTCTGACGCTCAAGTCAGAAACTATTCAGGTCTGTAATATGATAGAAGAAAAAGGCTTGGAAAGATAAATAAAAAGTCAACAAGTATCTTTACTTTACTCGCCGAACACCGAAATACTATGTTCTCTACCTACATTGGCATCAAGGCCCAAGTGGTTGCATGTAATAAAACATAACGAAATTAGAAGGTAAATATAAAAATAAAAAACCAAAACATGACCACAACGACAGTTAAATATAGATATTCCCCAAATAATCACACAAAAAATTCAAAGTTAAAACAGGCAAAGCATAAGTCGATAAAACATAATTTTGGAAGTAAGACATCTAGGTTTAGTACAATAACTCTTCCCATAACATTAGTAACCTATACAGCATATCAGATATTGGGTTGGCCAGACCCAATATCTAAAAGCGTACACATTTTTCAGCTATGACAGTTAACCACGGCATACATTTCAGTTTAGCTTTAGTAGGCTATGATACAAAAAATGTAACACGTCTAATTCAATATCATCATATGGAATATACAACTATAGTTTAATACCATCATATTCGCATAAGACAAATATATCCCTTGCAAATTGTGCCTACGTAAATAATCAAACACCGTCTTCTGTTGCTGTTGCTAGAGATACTGTTTGATGAGGTTCCGACCACCTGCAGAAAAGACTCCGAAGCTCAAGTCAGAAACTATTCAGGTCTGTAATATGATAAAAGAAAAAGGCTTGGAAAGACAAATAAAAAGTCAACAAGTATCTTTACTTTACTCGCCGAATACCGAAATACTATGTTCTCTACCTACATTGGCATCAAGGCCCAAGTGGTTGCATGTACAAAAACATAACGAAATTAGAAGTTAAATATAAAAACAAAAAACCAAAACATGACCACATCGACGGTTAAATATAGATATTCCCCAAATAATCACACAAAAAATTCAAAGCTAAACCAGTCAAAGCATAAGTAGATAAAACTTAATTTTGGAAGTAAGACATCTAGGTTTAGTACAATAACTCTTCCCATAACATTAGTAACCTATACAGCATATCAGATATTGGGTTGGCCAGACCCAATATCTAAAAGCGTACAGATTTTTCAGCTATGACAGTTAACCACGGCATACATTTCAGTTTAGGTTTAGTAGGCTATGATACAAAACATGTAACACACGTCTAATTCAATATCATTATATGGAATACACAACTATAACTATATATCATCATCTTCGCATAAGACAAATACATACCTTGCAAATTGTGCCTACGTAAACAGTCAAACACCGTCTTCTGTTGCTGTTGCTAGAGTTACCGTTTGATGAGGTTCTGACCACCTGCAGAAAAGACTCCGACGCTCAAGTCAGAAACCGTTCAGGTCTGTAATATGATAAAAGAAAAAGGCTTGGAAAGAGAAATAAAAAGTCAACAAGTATCTTTACTTTACTCGCCGAACACCGAAATACTATGTTCTCTACCTACATTGGCATCAAGGCCCAAGTGGTTGCATGTACAAAAACATAACGAAATTAGAAGGTAAATATAAAAATAAAAACCAAAACATGACCACATCGACAGTTAAATACAGATATTCCCCAAATAATCACACAAAAAATTCAAAGTTAAAACAGGCAAAGCATAAGTAGATAAAACATAATTTTGGAAGTAAGACATCTAGGTTTAGTACAATAACTCTTCCCATAACATTAGTAACCTATACAGCATATCAGATATTGGGTTGGCCAGACCCAATATCTAAAAGCGTACAGATTTTTCAGCTATGACAGTTAACCACGGCATACATTTCAGTTTAGGTTTAGTAGGCTATGATACAAAACATGTAACACACGTCTAATTCAATATCATCATATGGAATATACACCTATAACTATATATCATCATCTTCGCATAAGACAAATACATACCTTGCAAATTGTGCCTACTTAAACAGTCAAACACCGTCTTCTGTTGCTGTTGCTAGAGATACCGTTTGATGAGGTTCTGACCACCTGCAGAAAAGACTCCGACGCTCAAGTCAGAAACCGTTCAGGTCTGTAATATGATAAAAGAAAAAGGCTTGGAAAGAGAAATAAAAAGTCAACAAGTATCTTTACTTTACTCGCCGAACACCGAAATACTATGTTCTCTACCTACATTGGCATCAAGGCCCAAGTGGTTGCATGTACAAAAACATAACGAAATTAGAAGGTAAATATAAAAATAAAAAACCAAAACATGACCACATCGACAGTTAAATACAGATATTCCCCAAATAATCACACAAAAAATTCAAAGTTAAAACAGGCAAAGCATAAGTAGATAAAACATAATTTTGGAAGTAAGACATCTAGGTTTAGTACAATAACTCTTCCCATAACATTAGTAACCTATACAGCATATCAGATATTGGGTTGGCCAGACCCAATATCTAAAAGCGTACAGATTTTTCAGCTATGACAGTTAACCACGGCATACATTTCAGTTTAGGTTTAGTAGGCTATGATACAAAACATGTAACACACGTCTAATTCAATATCATCATATGGAATATACACCTATAACTATATATCATCATCTTCGCATAAGACAAATACATACCTTGCAAATTGTGCCTACGTAAACAGTCAAACACCGTCTTCTGTTGCTGTTGCTAGAGATACCGTTTGATGAGGTTCTGACCACCTGCAGAAAAGACTCCGACGCTCAAGTCAGAAACCATTCAGGTCTGTAATATGATAAAAGAAAAAGGCTTGGAAAGAGAAATAAAAAGTCAACAAGTATCTTTACTTTACTCGCCGAACACCGAAATACTATGTTCTCTACCTACATTGGCATCAAGGCCCAAGTGGTTGCATGTACAAAAACATAACGAAATTAGAAGGTAAATATAAAAATAAAAAACCAAAACATGACCACATCGACAGTTAAATATAGATATTCCCCAAATAATCACACAAAAAATTCAAGGTTAAAACAGGCAAAGCATAAGTAGATAAAACATAATTTTGGAAGTAAGACATCTAGGTTTAGTACAATAACTCTTCCCATAACATTAGTAACCTATACAGCATATCAGATATTGGGTTGGCCAGACCCAATATCTAAAAGCGTACAGATTTTTCAGCTATGACAGTTAACCACGGCATACATTTCAGTTTAGGTTTAGTAGGCTATGATACAAAACATGTAACACACGTCTAATTCAATATCATTATATGGAATACACAACTATAACTATATATCATCATCTTCGCATAAGACAAATACATACCTTGCAAATTGTGCCTACGTAAACAGTCAAACACCGTCTTCTGTTGCTGTTGCTAGAGTTACCGTTTGATGAGGTTCTGACCACCTGCAGAAAAGATTCCGACGCTCAAGTCAGAAACCGTTCAGGTCTGTAATATGATAAAAGAAAAAGGCTTGGAAAGAGAAATAAAAAGTCAACAAGTATCTTTACTTTACTCGCCGAACACCGAAATACTATGTTCTCTACCTACATTGGCATCAAGGCCCAAGTGGTTGCATGTACAAAAACATAACGAAATTAGAAGGTAAATATAAAAATAAAAACCAAAACATGACCACATCGACAGTTAAATACAGATATTCCCCAAATAATCACACAAAAAATTCAAAGTTAAAACAGGCAAAGCATAAGTAGATAAAACATAATTTTGGAAGTAAGACATCTAGGTTTAGTACAATAACTCTTCCCATAACATTAGTAACCTATACAGCATATCAGATATTGGGTTGGCCAGACCCAATATCTAAAAGCGTACAGATTTTTCAGCTATGACAGTTAACCACGGCATACATTTCAGTTTAGGTTTAGTAGGCTATGATACAAAACATGTAACACACGTCTAATTCAATATCATCATATGGAATATACACCTATAACTATATATCATCATCTTCGCATAAGACAAATACATACCTTGCAAATTGTGCCTACTTAAACAGTCAAACACCGTCTTCTGTTGCTGTTGCTAGAGATACCGTTTGATGAGGTTCTGACCACCTGCAGAAAAGACTCCGACGCTCAAGTCAGAAACCGTTCAGGTCTGTAATATGATAAAAGAAAAAGGCTTGGAAAGAGAAATAAAAAGTCAACAAGTATCTTTACTTTACTCGCCGAACACCGAAATACTATGTTCTCTACCTACATTGGCATCAAGGCCCAAGTGGTTGCATGTACAAAAACATAACGAAATTAGAAGGTAAATATAAAAATAAAAAACCAAAACATGACCACATCGACAGTTAAATACAGATATTCCCCAAATAATCACACAAAAAATTCAAAGTTAAAACAGGCAAAGCATAAGTAGATAAAACATAATTTTGGAAGTAAGACATCTAGGTTTAGTACAATAACTCTTCCCATAACATTAGTAACCTATACAGCATATCAGATATTGGGTTGGCCAGACCCAATATCTAAAAGCGTACAGATTTTTCAGCTATGACAGTTAACCACGGCATACATTTCAGTTTAGGTTTAGTAGGCTATGATACAAAACATGTAACACACGTCTAATTCAATATCATCATATGGAATATACACCTATAACTATATATCATCATCTTCGCATAAGACAAATACATACCTTGCAAATTGTGCCTACGTAAACAGTCAAACACCGTCTTCTGTTGCTGTTGCTAGAGATACCGTTTGATGAGGTTCTGACCACCTGCAGAAAAGACTCCGACGCTCAAGTCAGAAACCATTCAGGTCTGTAATATGATAAAAGAAAAAGGCTTGGAAAGAGAAATAAAAAGTCAACAAGTATCTTTACTTTACTCGCCGAACACCGAAATACTATGTTCTCTACCTACATTGGCATCAAGGCCCAAGTGGTTGCATGTACAAAAACATAACGAAATTAGAAGGTAAATATAAAAATAAAAAACCAAAACATGACCACATCGACAGTTAAATATAGATATTCCCCAAATAATCACACAAAAAATTCAAAGTTAAAACAGGCAAAGCATAAGTAGATAAAACATAATTTTGGAAGTAAGACATCTAGGTTTAGTACAATAACTCTTCCCATAACATTAGTAACCTATACAGCATATCAGATATTGGGTTGGCCAGACCCAATATCTAAAAGCGTACAGATTTTTCAGCTATGACAGTTAACCACGGCATACATTTCAGTTTAGGTTTAGTAGGCTATGATACAAAACATGTAACACACGTCTAATTCAATATCATCATATGGAATATACAACTATAACTATATATCATCATCTTCGCATAAGACAAATACATACCTTGCAAATTGTGCCTACGTAAACAGTCAAACACCGTCTTCTGTTGCTGTTGCTAGAGATACCGTTTGATGAGGTTCTGACCACCTGCAGAAAAGACTCCGACGCTCAAGTCAGAAACCATTCAGGTCTGTAATATGATAAAAGAAAAAGGCTTGGAAAGAGAAATAAAAAGTCAACAAGTATCTTTACTTTACTCGCCGAACACCGAAATACTATGTTCTCTACCTACATTGGCATCAAGGCCCAAGTGGTTGCATGTACAAAAACATAACGAAATTAGAAGGTAAATATAAAAATAAAAAACCAAAACATGAACACATCGACAGTTAAATATAGATATTCCCCAAATAATCACACAAAAAATTCAAAGTTAAAACGGCAAAGCATAAGTAGATAAAACTTAATTTTGGAAGTAAGACATCTAGGTTTAGTACAATAACTCTTCCCATAACATTAGTAACCTATACAGCATATCAGATATTGGGTTGGCCAGACCCAATATCTAAAAGCGTACAGATTTTTCAGCTATGACAGTTAACCACGGCATACATTTCAGTTTAGGTTTAGTAGGCTATGGTACAAAACATGTAACACACGTCTAATTCAATATCATCATATGGAATATACACCTATAACTATATATCATCATCTTCGCATAAGACAAATACATACCTTGCAAATTGTGCCTACGTAAACAGTCAAACACCGTCTTCTGTTGCTGTTGCTAGAGATACCGTTTGATGAGGTTCTGACCACCTGCAGAAAAGACTCCGACGCTCAAGTCAGAAACCATTCAGATCTGTAATATGATAAAAGAAAAAGGCTTGGAAAGAGAAATAAAAAGTCAACAAGTATCTTTACTTTACTCGCCGAATACCGAAATACTATGTTCTCTACCTACATTGGCATCAAGGCCCAAGTGGTTGCATGTACAAAAACATAACAAAATTAGAAGTTAAATATAAAAATAAAAAACCAAAACATGACCACATCGACGGTTAAATATAGATATTGCCCAAATAATCACACAAAAAATTCAAAGTTAAACCAGTCAAAGCATAAGTAGATAAAACTTAATTTTGGAAGTAAGACATCTAGGTTTAGTACAATAACTCTTCCTATAACATTAGTAACCTATACAGCATATCAGATATTGGGTTGGCCAGACCCAATATCTAAAAGCGTACAGATTTTTCAGCTATGACAGTTAACCACGGCATACATTTCAGTTTAGGTTTAGTAGGCTTTGATACAAAACATGTAACACACGTCTAATTCAATATCATCATATGGAATATACAACTATAACTATATATCATCATCTTCGCATAAGACAAATACATACCTTGCAAATTGTGCCTACGTAAACAGTTAAACACCGTCTTCTGTTGCTGTTGCTAGAGATACCGTTTGATGAGGTTCTGACCACCTGCAAAAAAGACTCCGACGCTCAAGTCAGAAACCATTCAGGTCTGTAATATGATAAAAGAAAAAGGCTTGGAAAGAGAAATAAAAAGTCAACAAGTATCTTTACTTTACTCGCCGAACACCGAAATACTATGTTCTCTACCTACATTGGCATCAAGGCCCAAGTGGTTGCATGTACAAAAACATAACGAAATTAGAAGGTAAATATAAAAATAAAAAACCAAAACATGAACACATCGACAGTTAAATATAGATATTCCCCAAATAATCACACAAAAAATTCAAAGTTAAAACGGCAAAGCATAAGTAGATAAAACTTAATTTTGGAAGTAAGACATCTAGGTTTAGTACAATAACTCTTCCCATAACATTAGTAACCTATACAGCATATCAGATATTGGGTTGGCCAGACCCAATATCTAAAAGCGTACAGATTTTTCAGCTATGACAGTTAACCACGGCATACATTTCAGTTTAGGTTTAGTAGGCTATGATACAAAACATGTAACACACGTCTAATTCAATATCATCATATGGAATATACACCTATAACTATATATCATCATCTTCGCATAAGACAAATACATACCTTGCAAATTGTGCCTACGTAAACAGTCAAACACCGTCTTCTGTTGCTGTTGCTAGAGATACCGTTTGATGAGGTTCTGACCACCTGCAGAAAAGACTCCGACGCTCAAGTCAGAAACCATTCAGGTCTGTAATATGATAAAAGAAAAAGGCTTGGAAAGAGAAATAAAAAGTCAACAAGTATCTTTACTTTACTCGCCGAACACCGAAATACTATGTTCTCTACCTACATTGGCATCAAGGCCCAAGTGGTTGCATGTACAAAAACATAACGAAATTAGAAGGTAAATATAAAAATAAAAAACCAAAACATGACCACATCGACAGTTAAATACAGATATTCCCCAAATAATCACACAAAAAATTCAAAGTTAAAACAGGCAAAGCATAAGTAGATAAAACATAATTTTGGAAGTAAGACATCTAGGTTTAGTACAATAACTCTTCCCATAACATTAGTAACCTATACAGCATATCAGATATTGGGTTGGCCAGACCCAATATCTAAAAGCGTACAGATTTTTCAGCTATGACAGTTAACCACGGCATACATTTCAGTTTAGGTTTAGTAGGCTATGATACAAAACATGTAACACACGTCTAATTCAATATCATCATATGGAATATACACCTATAACTATATATCATCATCTTCGCATAAGACAAATACATACCTTGCAAATTGTGCCTACGTAAACAGTCAAACACCGTCTTCTGTTGCTGTTGCTAGAGATACCGTTTGATGAGGTTCTGACCACCTGCAGAAAAGACTCCGACGCTCAAGTCAGAAACCATTCAGGTCTGTAATATGATAAAAGAAAAAGGCTTGGAAAGAGAAATAAAAAGTCAACAAGTATCTTTACTTTACTCGCCGAACACCGAAATACTATGTTCTCTACCTACATTGGCATCAAGGCCCAAGTGGTTGCATGTACAAAAACATAACGAAATTAGAAGGTAAATATAAAAATAAAAAACCAAAACATGACCACATCGACAGTTAAATACAGATATTCCCCAAATAATCACACAAAAAATTCAAAGTTAAAACAGGCAAAGCATAAGTAGATAAAACATAATTTTGGAAGTAAGACATCTAGGTTTAGTACAATAACTCTTCCCATAACATTAGTAACCTATACAGCATATCAGATATTGGGTTGGCCAGACCCAATATCTAAAAGCGTACAGATTTTTCAGCTATGACAGTTAACCACGGCATACATTTCAGTTTAGGTTTAGTAGGCTATGATACAAAACATGTAACACACGTCTAATTCAATATCATCATATGGAATATACACCTATAACTATATATCATCATCTTCGCATAAGACAAATACATACCTTGCAAATTGTGCCTACGTAAACAGTCAAACACCGTCTTCTGTTGCTGTTGCTAGAGATACCGTTTGATGAGGTTCTGACCACCTGCAGAAAAGACTCCGACGCTCAAGTCAGAAACCATTCAGGTCTGTAATATGATAAAAGAAAAAGGCTTGGAAAGAGAAATAAAAAGTCAACAAGTATCTTTACTTTACTCGCCGAACACCGAAATACTATGTTCTCTACCTACATTGGCATCAAGGCCCAAGTGGTTGCATGTACAAAAACATAACGAAATTAGAAGGTAAATATAAAAATAAAAAACCAAAACATGAACACATCGACAGTTAAATATAGATATTCCCCAAATAATCACACAAAAAATTCAAAGTTAAAACGGCAAAGCATAAGTAGATAAAACTTAATTTTGGAAGTAAGACATCTAGGTTTAGTACAATAACTCTTCCCATAACATTAGTAACCTATACAGCATATCAGATATTGGGTTGGCCAGACCCAATATCTAAAAGCGTACAGATTTTTCAGCTATGACAGTTAACCACGGCATACATTTCAGTTTAGGTTTAGTAGGCTATGATACAAAACATGTAACACACGTCTAATTCAATATCATCATATGGAATATACACCTATAACTATATATCATCATCTTCGCATAAGACAAATACATACCTTGCAAATTGTGCCTACGTAAACAGTCAAACACCGTCTTCTGTTGCTGTTGCTAGAGATACCGTTTGATGAGGTTCTGACCACCTGCAGAAAAGACTCCGACGCTCAAGTCAGAAACCATTCAGATCTGTAATATGATAAAAGAAAAAGGCTTGGAAAGAGAAATAAAAAGTCAACAAGTATCTTTACTTTACTCGCCGAATACCGAAATACTATGTTCTCTACCTACATTGGCATCAAGGCCCAAGTGGTTGCATGTACAAAAACATAACAAAATTAGAAGTTAAATATAAAAATAAAAAACCAAAACATGACCACATCGACGGTTAAATATAGATATTGCCCAAATAATCACACAAAAAATTCAAAGTTAAACCAGTCAAAGCATAAGTAGATAAAACTTAATTTTGGAAGTAAGACATCTAGGTTTAGTACAATAACTCTTCCTATAACATTAGTAACCTATACAGCATATCAGATATTGGGTTGGCCAGACCCAATATCTAAAAGCGTACAGATTTTTCAGCTATGACAGTTAACCACGGCATACATTTCAGTTTAGGTTTAGTAGGCTTTGATACAAAACATGTAACACACGTCTAATTCAATATCATCATATGGAATATACAACTATAACTATATATCATCATCTTCGCATAAGACAAATACATACCTTGCAAATTGTGCCTACGTAAACAGTTAAACACCGTCTTCTGTTGCTGTTGCTAGAGATACCGTTTGATGAGGTTCTGACCACCTGCAAAAAAGACTCCGACGCTCAAGTCAGAAACCATTCAGGTCTGTAATATGATAAAAGAAAAAGGCTTGGAAAGAGAAATAAAAAGTCAACAAGTATCTTTACTTTACTTGCCGAACACCGAAATACTATGTTCTCTACCTACATTGGCATCAAGGCCCAAGTGGTTGCATGTACAAAAACATAACGAAATTAGAAGGTAAATATAAAAATAAAAAACCAAAACATGAACACATCGACAGTTAAATATAGATATTCCCCAAATAATCACACAAAAAATTCAAAGTTAAAACGGCAAAGCATAAGTAGATAAAACTTAATTTTGGAAGTAAGACATCTAGGTTTAGTACAATAACTCTTCCCATAACATTAGTAACCTATACAGCATATCAGATATTGGGTTGGCCAGACCCAATATCTAAAAGCGTACAGATTTTTCAGCTATGACAGTTAACCACGGCATACATTTCAGTTTAGGTTTAGTAGGCTATGATACAAAACATGTAACACACGTCTAATTCAATATCATCATATGGAATATACACCTATAACTATATATCATCATCTTCGCATAAGACAAATACATACCTTGCAAATTGTGCCTACGTAAACAGTCAAACACCGTCTTCTGTTGCTGTTGCTAGAGATACCGTTTGATGAGGTTCTGACCACCTGCAGAAAAGACTCCGACGCTCAAGTCAGAAACCATTCAGGTCTGTAATATGATAAAAGAAAAAGGCTTGGAAAGAGAAATAAAAAGTCAACAAGTATCTTTACTTTACTCGCCGAACACCGAAATACTATGTTCTCTACCTACATTGGCATCAAGGCCCAAGTGGTTGCATGTACAAAAACATAACGAAATTAGAAGGTAAATATAAAAATAAAAAACCAAAACATGACCACATCGACAGTTAAATACAGATATTCCCCAAATAATCACACAAAAAATTCAAAGTTAAAACAGGCAAAGCATAAGTAGATAAAACATAATTTTGGAAGTAAGACATCTAGGTTTAGTACAATAACTCTTCCCATAACATTAGTAACCTATACAGCATATCAGATATTGGGTTGGCCAGACCCAATATCTAAAAGCGTACAGATTTTTCAGCTATGACAGTTAACCACGGCATACATTTCAGTTTAGGTTTAGTAGGCTATGATACAAAACATGTAACACACGTCTAATTCAATATCATCATATGGAATATACACCTATAACTATATATCATCATCTTCGCATAAGACAAATACATACCTTGCAAATTGTGCCTACGTAAACAGTCAAACACCGTCTTCTGTTGCTGTTGCTAGAGATACCGTTTGATGAGGTTCTGACCACCTGCAGAAAAGACTCCGACGCTCAAGTCAGAAACCATTCAGGTCTGTAATATGATAAAAGAAAAAGGCTTGGAAAGAGAAATAAAAAGTCAACAAGTATCTTTACTTTACTCGCCGAACACCGAAATACTATGTTCTCTACCTACATTGGCATCAAGGCCCAAGTGGTTGCATGTACAAAAACATAACGAAATTAGAAGGTAAATATAAAAATAAAAAACCAAAACATGACCACATCGACAGTTAAATACAGATATTCCCCAAATAATCACACAAAAAATTCAAAGTTAAAACAGGCAAAGCATAAGTAGATAAAACATAATTTTGGAAGTAAGACATCTAGGTTTAGTACAATAACTCTTCCCATAACATTAGTAACCTATACAGCATATCAGATATTGGGTTGGCCAGACCCAATATCTAAAAGCGTACAGATTTTTCAGCTATGACAGTTAACCACGGCATACATTTCAGTTTAGGTTTAGTAGGCTATGATACAAAACATGTAACACACGTCTAATTCAATATCATCATATGGAATATACACCTATAACTATATATCATCATCTTCGCATAAGACAAATACATACCTTGCAAATTGTGCCTACGTAAACAGTTAAACATCGTCTTCTGTTGCTGTTGCTAGAGATACCGTTTGATGAGGTTCTGACCACCTGCAGAAAAGACTCCGACGCTCAAGTCAGAAACCATTCAGGTCTGTAATATGATAAAAGAAAAAGGCTTGGAAAGAGAAATAAAAAGTCAACAAGTATCTTTACTTTACTCGCCGAATACCGAAATACTATGTTCTCTACCTACATTGGCATCAAGGCCCAAGTGGTTGCATGTACAAAAACATAACAAAATTAGAAGTTAAATATAAAAATAAAAAACCAAAACATGACCACATCGACGGTTAAATATAGATATTCCCCAAATAATCACACAAAAAATTCAAAGTTAAACCAGTCAAAGCATAAGTAGATAAAACTTAATTTTGGAAGTAAGACATCTAGGTTTAGTACAATAACTCTTCCTATAACATTAGTAACCTATACAGCATATCAGATATTGGGTTGGCCAGACCCAATATCTAAAAGCGTACAGATTTTTCAGCTATGACAGTTAACCACGGCATACATTTCAGTTTAGGTTTAGTAGGCTTTGATACAAAACATGTAACACACGTCTAATTCAATATCATCATATGGAATATACAACTATTACTATATATCATCATCTTCGCATAAGACAAATACATACCTTGCAAATTGTGCCTACGTAAACAGTTAAACACCGTCTTCTGTTGCTGTTGCTAGAGATACCGTTTGATGAGGTTCTGACCACCTGCAGAAAAGACTCCGACGCTCAAGTCAGAAACCATTCAGGTCTGTAATATGATAAAAGAAAAAGGCTTGGAAAGAGAAATAAAAAGTCAACAAGTATCTTTACTTTACTCGCCGAACACCGAAATACTATGTTCTCTACCTACATTGGCATCAAGGCCCAAGTGGTTGCATGTACAAAAACATAACGAAATTAGAAGGTAAATATAAAAATAAAAAACCAAAACATGAACACATCGACAGTTAAATAGAGATATTCCCCAAATAATCACACAAAAAATTCAAAGTTAAAACGGCAAAGCATAAGTAGATAAAACTTAATTTTGGAAGTAAGACATCTAGGTTTAGTACAATAACTCTTCCCATAACATTAGTAACCTATACAGCATATCAGATATTGGGTTGGCCAGACCCAATATCTAAAAGCGTACAGATTTTTCAGCTATGACAGTTAACCACGGCATACATTTCAGTTTAGGTTTAGTAGGCTATGATACAAAACATGTAACACACGTCTAATTCAATATCATCATATGGAATATACACCTATAACTATATATCATCATCTTCGCATAAGACAAATACATACCTTGCAAATTGTGCCTACGTAAACAGTCAAACACCGTCTTCTGTTGCTGTTGCTAGAGATACCGTTTGATGAGGTTCTGACCACCTGCAGAAAAGACTCCGACGCTCAAGTCAGAAACCATTCAGGTCTGTAATATGATAAAAGAAAAAGGCTTGGAAAGAGAAATAAAAAGTCAACAAGTATCTTTACTTTACTCGCCGAACACCGAAATACTATGTTCTCTACCTACATTGGCATCAAGGCCCAAGTGGTTGCATGTACAAAAACATAACGAAATTAGAAGGTAAATATAAAAATAAAAAACCAAAACATGACCACATCGACAGTTAAATACAGATATTCCCCAAATAATCACACAAAAAATTCAAAGTTAAAACAGGCAAAGCATAAGTAGATAAAACATAATTTTGGAAGTAAGACATCTAGGTTTAGTACAATAACTCTTCCCATAACATTAGTAACCTATACAGCATATCAGATATTGGGTTGGCCAGACCCAATATCTAAAAGCGTACAGATTTTTCAGCTATGACAGTTAACCACGGCATACATTTCAGTTTAGGTTTAGTAGGCTATGATACAAAACATGTAACACACGTCTAATTCAATATCATCATATGGAATATACACCTATAACTATATATCATCATCTTCGCATAAGACAAATACATACCTTGCAAATTGTGCCTACGTAAACAGTCAAACACCGTCTTCTGTTGCTGTTGCTAGAGATACCGTTTGATGAGGTTCTGACCACCTGCAGAAAAGACTCCGACGCTCAAGTCAGAAACCATTCAGGTCTGTAATATGATAAAAGAAAAAGGCTTGGAAAGAGAAATAAAAAGTCAACAAGTATCTTTACTTTACTCGCCGAACACCGAAATACTATGTTCTCTACCTACATTGGCATCAAGGCCCAAGTGGTTGCATGTACAAAAACATAACGAAATTAGAAGGTAAATATAAAAATAAAAAACCAAAACATGACCACATCGACAGTTAAATACAGATATTCCCCAAATAATCACACAAAAAATTCAAAGTTAAAACAGGCAAAGCATAAGTAGATAAAACATAATTTTGGAAGTAAGACATCTAGGTTTAGTACAATAACTCTTCCCATAACATTAGTAACCTATACAGCATATCAGATATTGGGTTGGCCAGACCCAATATCTAAAAGCGTACAGATTTTTCAGCTATGACAGTTAACCACGGCATACATTTCAGTTTAGGTTTAGTAGGCTTTGATACAAAACATGTAACACACGTCTAATTCAATATCATCATATGGAATATACAACTATAACTATATATCATCATCTTCGCATAAGACAAATACATACCTTGCAAATTGTGCCTACGTAAACAGTTAAACACCGTCTTCTGTTGCTGTTGCTAGAGATACCGTTTGATGAGGTTCTGACCACCTGCAGAAAAGACTCCGACGCTCAAGTCAGAAACCATTCAGGTCTGTAATATGATAAAAGAAAAAGGCTTGGAAAGAGAAATAAAAAGTCAACAAGTATCTTTACTTTACTCGCCGAACACCGAAATACTATGTTCTCTACCTACATTGGCATCAAGGCCCAAGTGGTTGCATGTACAAAAACATAACGAAATTAGAAGGTAAATATAAAAATAAAAAACCAAAACATGAACACATCGACAGTTAAATATAGATATTCCCCAAATAATCACACAAAAAATTCAAAGTTAAAACGGCAAAGCATAAGTAGATAAAACTTAATTTTGGAAGTAAGACATCTAGGTTTAGTACAATAACTCTTCCCATAACATTAGTAACCTATACAGCATATCAGATATTGGGTTGGCCAGACCCAATATCTAAAAGCGTACAGATTTTTCAGCTATGACAGTTAACCACGGCATACATTTCAGTTTAGGTTTAGTAGGCTATGATACAAAACATGTAACACACGTCTAATTCAATATCATCATATGGAATATACACCTATAACTATATATCATCATCTTCGCATAAGACAAATACATACCTTGCAAATTGTGCCTACGTAAACAGTCAAACACCGTCTTCTGTTGCTGTTGCTAGAGATACCGTTTGATGAGGTTCTGACCACCTGCAGAAAAGACTCCGACGCTCAAGTCAGAAACCATTCAGGTCTGTAATATGATAAAAGAAAAAGGCTTGGAAAGAGAAATAAAAAGTCAACAAGTATCTTTACTTTACTCGCCGAACACCGAAATACTATGTTCTCTACCTACATTGGCATCAAGGCCCAAGTGGTTGCATGTACAAAAACATAACGAAATTAGAAGGTAAATATAAAAATAAAAAACCAAAACATGACCACATCGACAGTTAAATACAGATATTCCCCAAATAATCACACAAAAAATTCAAAGTTAAAACAGGCAAAGCATAAGTAGATAAAACATAATTTTGGAAGTAAGACATCTAGGTTTAGTACAATAACTCTTCCCATAACATTAGTAACCTATACAGCATATCAGATATTGGGTTGGCCAGACCCAATATCTAAAAGCGTACAGATTTTTCAGCTATGACAGTTAACCACGGCATACATTTCAGTTTAGGTTTAGTAGGCTATGATACAAAACATGTAACACACGTCTAATTCAATATCATCATATGGAATATACACCTATAACTATATATCATCATCTTCGCATAAGACAAATACATACCTTGCAAATTGTGCCTACGTAAACAGTCAAACACCGTCTTCTGTTGCTGTTGCTAGAGATACCGTTTGATGAGGTTCTGACCACCTGCAGAAAAGACTCCGACGCTCAAGTCAGAAACCATTCAGGTCTGTAATATGATAAAAGAAAAAGGCTTGGAAAGAGAAATAAAAAGTCAACAAGTATCTTTACTTTACTCGCCGAACACCGAAATACTATGTTCTCTACCTACATTGGCATCAAGGCCCAAGTGGTTGCATGTACAAAAACATAACGAAATTAGAAGGTAAATATAAAAATAAAAAACCAAAACATGACCACATCGACAGTTAAATACAGATATTCCCCAAATAATCACACAAAAAATTCAAAGTTAAAACAGGCAAAGCATAAGTAGATAAAACATAATTTTGGAAGTAAGACATCTAGGTTTAGTACAATAACTCTTCCCATAACATTAGTAACCTATACAGCATATCAGATATTGGGTTGGCCAGACCCAATATCTAAAAGCGTACAGATTTTTCAGCTATGACAGTTAACCACGGCATACATTTCAGTTTAGGTTTAGTAGGCTATGATACAAAACATGTAACACACGTCTAATTCAATATCATCATATGGAATATACACCTATAACTATATATCATCATCTTCGCATAAGACAAATACATACCTTGCAAATTGTGCCTACGTAAACAGTCAAACACCGTCTTCTGTTGCTGTTGCTAGAGATACCGTTTGATGAGGTTCTGACCACCTGCAGAAAAGACTCCGACGCTCAAGTCAGAAACCATTCAGGTCTGTAATATGATAAAAGAAAAAGGCTTGGAAAGAGAAATAAAAAGTCAACAAGTATCTTTACTTTACTCGCCGAACACCGAAATACTATGTTCTCTACCTACATTGGCATCAAGGCCCAAGTGGTTGCATGTACAAAAACATAACGAAATTAGAAGGTAAATATAAAAATAAAAAACCAAAACATGACCACATCGACAGTTAAATACAGATATTCCCCAAATAATCACACAAAAAATTCAAAGTTAAAACAGGCAAAGCATAAGTAGATAAAACATAATTTTGGAAGTAAGACATCTAGGTTTAGTACAATAACTCTTCCCATAACATTAGTAACCTATACAGCATATCAGATATTGGGTTGGCCAGACCCAATATCTAAAAGCGTACAGATTTTTCAGCTATGACAGTTAACCACGGCATACATTTCAGTTTAGGTTTAGTAGGCTATGATACAAAACATGTAACACACGTCTAATTCAATATCATCATATGGAATATACACCTATAACTATATATCATCATCTTCGCATAAGACAAATACATACCTTGCAAATTGTGCCTACGTAAACAGTCAAACACCGTCTTCTGTTGCTGTTGCTAGAGATACCGTTTGATGAGGTTCTGACCACCTGCAGAAAAGACTCCGACGCTCAAGTCAGAAACCATTCAGGTCTGTAATATGATAAAAGAAAAAGGCTTGGAAAGAGAAATAAAAAGTCAACAAGTATCTTTACTTTACTCGCCGAACACCGAAATACTATGTTCTCTACCTACATTGGCATCAAGGCCCAAGTGGTTGCATGTACAAAAACATAACGAAATTAGAAGGTAAATATAAAAATAAAAAACCAAAACATGACCACATCGACAGTTAAATACAGATATTCCCCAAATAATCACACAAAAAATTCAAAGTTAAAACAGGCAAAGCATAAGTAGATAAAACATAATTTTGGAAGTAAGACATCTAGGTTTAGTACAATAACTCTTCCCATAACATTAGTAACCTATACAGCATATCAGATATTGGGTTGGCCAGACCCAATATCTAAAAGCGTACAGATTTTTCAGCTATGACAGTTAACCACGGCATACATTTCAGTTTAGGTTTAGTAGGCTATGATACAAAACATGTAACACACGTCTAATTCAATATCATCATATGGAATATACACCTATAACTATATATCATCATCTTCGCATAAGACAAATACATACCTTGCAAATTGTGCCTACGTAAACAGTCAAACACCGTCTTCTGTTGCTGTTGCTAGAGATACCGTTTGATGAGGTTCTGACCACCTGCAGAAAAGACTCCGACGCTCAAGTCAGAAACCATTCAGGTCTGTAATATGATAAAAGAAAAAGGCTTGGAAAGAGAAATAAAAAGTCAACAAGTATCTTTACTTTACTCGCCGAACACCGAAATACTATGTTCTCTACCTACATTGGCATCAAGGCCCAAGTGGTTGCATGTACAAAAACATAACGAAATTAGAAGGTAAATATAAAAATAAAAAACCAAAACATGACCACATCGACAGTTAAATACAGATATTCCCCAAATAATCACACAAAAAATTCAAAGTTAAAACAGGCAAAGCATAAGTAGATAAAACATAATTTTGGAAGTAAGACATCTAGGTTTAGTACAATAACTCTTCCCATAACATTAGTAACCTATACAGCATATCAGATATTGGGTTGGCCAGACCCAATATCTAAAAGCGTACAGATTTTTCAGCTATGACAGTTAACCACGGCATACATTTCAGTTTAGGTTTAGTAGGCTATGATACAAAACATGTAACACACGTCTAATTCAATATCATCATATGGAATATACACCTATAACTATATATCATCATCTTCGCATAAGACAAATACATACCTTGCAAATTGTGCCTACGTAAACAGTCAAACACCGTCTTCTGTTGCTGTTGCTAGAGATACCGTTTGATGAGGTTCTGACCACCTGCAGAAAAGACTCCGACGCTCAAGTCAGAAACCATTCAGGTCTGTAATATGATAAAAGAAAAAGGCTTGGAAAGAGAAATAAAAAGTCAACAAGTATCTTTACTTTACTCGCCGAACACCGAAATACTATGTTCTCTACCTACATTGGCATCAAGGCCCAAGTGGTTGCATGTACAAAAACATAACGAAATTAGAAGGTAAATATAAAAATAAAAAACCAAAACATGACCACATCGACAGTTAAATACAGATATTCCCCAAATAATCACACAAAAAATTCAAAGTTAAAACAGGCAAAGCATAAGTAGATAAAACATAATTTTGGAAGTAAGACATCTAGGTTTAGTACAATAACTCTTCCCATAACATTAGTAACCTATACAGCATATCAGATATTGGGTTGGCCAGACCCAATATCTAAAAGCGTACAGATTTTTCAGCTATGACAGTTAACCACGGCATACATTTCAGTTTAGGTTTAGTAGGCTATGATACAAAACATGTAACACACGTCTAATTCAATATCATCATATGGAATATACACCTATAACTATATATCATCATCTTCGCATAAGACAAATACATACCTTGCAAATTGTGCCTACGTAAACAGTCAAACACCGTCTTCTGTTGCTGTTGCTAGAGATACCGTTTGATGAGGTTCTGACCACCTGCAGAAAAGACTCCGACGCTCAAGTCAGAAACCATTCAGGTCTGTAATATGATAAAAGAAAAAGGCTTGGAAAGAGAAATAAAAAGTCAACAAGTATCTTTACTTTACTCGCCGAACACCGAAATACTATGTTCTCTACCTACATTGGCATCAAGGCCCAAGTGGTTGCATGTACAAAAACATAACGAAATTAGAAGGTAAATATAAAAATAAAAAACCAAAACATGACCACATCGACAGTTAAATACAGATATTCCCCAAATAATCACACAAAAAATTCAAAGTTAAAACAGGCAAAGCATAAGTAGATAAAACATAATTTTGGAAGTAAGACATCTAGGTTTAGTACAATAACTCTTCCCATAACATTAGTAACCTATACAGCATATCAGATATTGGGTTGGCCAGACCCAATATCTAAAAGCGTACAGATTTTTCAGCTATGACAGTTAACCACGGCATACATTTCAGTTTAGGTTTAGTAGGCTATGATACAAAACATGTAACACACGTCTAATTCAATATCATCATATGGAATATACACCTATAACTATATATCATCATCTTCGCATAAGACAAATACATACCTTGCAAATTGTGCCTACGTAAACAGTCAAACACCGTCTTCTGTTGCTGTTGCTAGAGATACCGTTTGATGAGGTTCTGACCACCTGCAGAAAAGACTCCGACGCTCAAGTCAGAAACCATTCAGGTCTGTAATATGATAAAAGAAAAAGGCTTGGAAAGAGAAATAAAAAGTCAACAAGTATCTTTACTTTACTCGCCGAACACCGAAATACTATGTTCTCTACCTACATTGGCATCAAGGCCCAAGTGGTTGCATGTACAAAAACATAACGAAATTAGAAGGTAAATATAAAAATAAAAAACCAAAACATGACCACATCGACAGTTAAATATAGATATTCCCCAAATAATCACACAAAAAATTCAAAGTTAAAACAGGCAAAGCATAAGTAGATAAAACATAATTTTGGAAGTAAGACATCTAGGTTTAGTACAATAACTCTTCCCATAACATTAGTAACCTATACAGCATATCAGATATTGGGTTGGCCAGACCCAATATCTAAAAGCGTACAGATTTTTCAGCTATGACAGTTAACCACGGCATACATTTCAGTTTAGGTTTAGTAGGCTATGATACAAAACATGTAACACACGTCTAATTCAATATCATCATATGGAATATACACCTATAACTATATATCATCATCTTCGCATAAGACAAATACATACCTTGCAAATTGTGCCTACGTAAACAGTCAAACACCGTCTTCTGTTGCTGTTGCTAGAGATACCGTTTGATGAGGTTCTGACCACCTGCAGAAAAGACTCCGACGCTCAAGTCAGAAACCATTCAGGTCTGTAATATGATAAAAGAAAAAGGCTTGGAAAGAGAAATAAAAAGTCAACAAGTATCTTTACTTTACTCGCCGAACACCGAAATACTATGTTCTCTACCTACATTGGCATCAAGGCCCAAGTGGTTGCATGTACAAAAACATAACGAAATTAGAAGGTAAATATAAAAATAAAAAACCAAAACATGACCACATCGACAGTTAAATACAGATATTCCCCAAATAATCACACAAAAAATTCAAAGTTAAAACAGGCAAAGCATAAGTAGATAAAACATAATTTTGGAAGTAAGACATCTAGGTTTAGTACAATAACTCTTCCCATAACATTAGTAACCTATACAGCATATCAGATATTGGGTTGGCCAGACCCAATATCTAAAAGCGTACAGATTTTTCAGCTATGACAGTTAACCACGGCATACATTTCAGTTTAGGTTTAGTAGGCTATGATACAAAACATGTAACACACGTCTAATTCAATATCATCATATGGAATATACACCTATAACTATATATCATCATCTTCGCATAAGACAAATACATACCTTGCAAATTGTGCCTACGTAAACAGTCAAACACCGTCTTCTGTTGCTGTTGCTAGAGATACCGTTTGATGAGGTTCTGACCACCTGCAGAAAAGACTCCGACGCTCAAGTCAGAAACCATTCAGGTCTGTAATATGATAAAAGAAAAAGGCTTGGAAAGAGAAATAAAAAGTCAACAAGTATCTTTACTTTACTCGCCGAACACCGAAATACTATGTTCTCTACCTACATTGGCATCAAGGCCCAAGTGGTTGCATGTACAAAAACATAACGAAATTAGAAGGTAAATATAAAAATAAAAAACCAAAACATGACCACATCGACAGTTAAATACAGATATTCCCCAAATAATCACACAAAAAATTCAAAGTTAAAACAGGCAAAGCATAAGTAGATAAAACATAATTTTGGAAGTAAGACATCTAGGTTTAGTACAATAACTCTTCCCATAACATTAGTAACCTATACAGCATATCAGATATTGGGTTGGCCAGACCCAATATCTAAAAGCGTACAGATTTTTCAGCTATGACAGTTAACCACGGCATACATTTCAGTTTAGGTTTAGTAGGCTATGATACAAAACATGTAACACACGTCTAATTCAATATCATCATATGGAATATACACCTATAACTATATATCATCATCTTCGCATAAGACAAATACATACCTTGCAAATTGTGCCTACGTAAACAGTTAAACATCGTCTTCTGTTGCTGTTGCTAGAGATACCGTTTGATGAGGTTCTGACCACCTGCAGAAAAGACTCCGACGCTCAAGTCAGAAACCATTCAGGTCTGTAATATGATAAAAGAAAAAGGCTTGGAAAGAGAAATAAAAAGTCAACAAGTATCTTTACTTTACTCGCCGAATACCGAAATACTATGTTCTCTACCTACATTGGCATCAAGGCCCAAGTGGTTGCATGTACAAAAACATAACAAAATTAGAAGTTAAATATAAAAATAAAAAACCAAAACATGACCACATCGACGGTTAAATATAGATATTCCCCAAATAATCACACAAAAAATTCAAAGTTAAACCAGTCAAAGCATAAGTAGATAAAACTTAATTTTGGAAGTAAGACATCTAGGTTTAGTACAATAACTCTTCCTATAACATTAGTAACCTATACAGCATATCAGATATTGGGTTGGCCAGACCCAATATCTAAAAGCGTACAGATTTTTCAGCTATGACAGTTAACCACGGCATACATTTCAGTTTAGGTTTAGTAGGCTTTGATACAAAACATGTAACACACGTCTAATTCAATATCATCATATGGAATATACAACTATAACTATATATCATCATCTTCGCATAAGACAAATACATACCTTGCAAATTGTGCCTACGTAAACAGTTAAACACCGTCTTCTGTTGCTGTTGCTAGAGATACCGTTTGATGAGGTTCTGACCACCTGCAGAAAAGACTCCGACGCTCAAGTCAGAAACCATTCAGGTCTGTAATATGATAAAAGAAAAAGGCTTGGAAAGAGAAATAAAAAGTCAACAAGTATCTTTACTTTACTCGCCGAACACCGAAATACTATGTTCTCTACCTACATTGGCATCAAGGCCCAAGTGGTTGCATGTACAAAAACATAACGAAATTAGAAGGTAAATATAAAAATAAAAAACCAAAACATGACCACATCGACAGTTAAATATAGATATTCCCCAAATAATCACACAAAAAATTCAAAGTTAAAACAGGCAAAGCATAAGTAGATAAAACATAATTTTGGAAGTAAGACATCTAGGTTTAGTACAATAACTCTTCCCATAACATTAGTAACCTATACAGCATATCAGATATTGGGTTGGCCAGACCCAATATCTAAAAGCGTACAGATTTTTCAGCTATGACAGATAACCACGGCATACATTTCAGTTTAGGTTTAGTAGGCTATGATACAAAACATGTAACACACGTCTAATTCAATATCATCATATTGAATATACAACTATAACTATATATCATCATCTTCGCATAAGACAAATACATACCTTGCAAATTGTGCCTACGTAAACAGTCAAACACCGTCTTCTGTTGCTGTTGCTAGAGATACCGTTTGATGAGGTTCTGACCACCTGCAGAAAAGACTCCGACGCTCAAGTCAGAAACCATTCAGGTCTGTAATATGATAAAAGAAAAAGGCTTGGAAAGAGAAATAAAAAGTCAACAAGTATCTTTACTTTACTCGCCGAATACCGAAATACTATGTTCTCTACCTACATTGGCATCAAGGCCCAAGTGGTTGCATGTACAAAAACATAACAAAATTAGAAGTTAAATATAAAAATAAAAAACCAAAACATGACCACATCGACGGTTAAATATAGATATTCCCCAAATAATCACACAAAAAATTCAAAGTTAAACCAGTCAAAGCATAAGTAGATAAAACTTAATTTTGGAAGTAAGACATCTAGGTTTAGTACAATAACTCTTCCTATAACATTAGTAACCTATACAGCATATCAGATATTGGGTTGGCCAGACCCAATATCTAAAAGCGTACAGATTTTTCAGCTATGACAGTTAACCACGGCATACATTTCAGTTTAGGTTTAGTAGGCTTTGATACAAAACATGTAACACACGTCTAATTCAATATCATCATATGGAATATACAACTATAACTATATATCATCATCTTCGCATAAGACAAATACATACCTTGCAAATTGTGCCTACGTAAACAGTTAAACATCGTCTTCTGTTGCTGTTGCTAGAGATACCGTTTGATGAGGTTCTGACCACCTGCAGAAAAGACTCCGACGCTCAAGTCAGAAACCATTCAGGTCTGTAATATGATAAAAGAAAAAGGCTTGGAAAGAGAAATAAAAAGTCAACAAGTATCTTTACTTTACTCGCCGAACACCGAAATACTATGTTCTCTACCTACATTGGCATCAAGGCCCAAGTGGTTGCATGTACAAAAACATAACGAAATTAGAAGGTAAATATAAAAATAAAAAACCAAAACATGAACACATCGACAGTTAAATATAGATATTCCCCAAATAATCACACAAAAAATTCAAAGTTAAAACGGCAAAGCATAAGTAGATAAAACTTAATTTTGGAAGTAACACATCTAGGTTTAGTACAATAACTCTTCCCATAACATTAGTAACCTATACAGCATATCAGATATTGGGTTGGCCAGACCCAATATCTAAAAGCGTACAGATTTTTCAGCTATGACAGTTAACCACGGCATACATTTCAGTTTAGGTTTAGTAGGCTATGATACAAAACATGTAACACACGTCTAATTCAATATCATCATATGGAATATACACCTATAACTATATATCATCATCTTCGCATAAGACAAATACATACCTTGCAAATTGTGCCTACGTAAACAGTCAAACACCGTCTTCTGTTGCTGTTGCTAGAGATACCGTTTGATGAGGTTCTGACCACCTGCAGAAAAGACTCCGACGCTCAAGTCAGAAACCATTCAGGTCTGTAATATGATAAAAGAAAAAGGCTTGGAAAGAGAAATAAAAAGTCAACAAGTATCTTTACTTTACTCGCCGAATACCGAAATACTATGTTCTCTACCTACATTGGCATCAAGGCCCAAGTGGTTGCATGTACAAAAACATAACAAAATTAGAAGTTAAATATAAAAATAAAAAACCAAAACATGACCACATCGACGGTTAAATATAGATATTCCCCAAATAATCACACAAAAAATTCAAAGTTAAACCAGTCAAAGCATAAGTAGATAAAACATAATTTTGGAAGTAAGACATCTAGGTTTAGTACAATAACTCTTCCTATAACATTAGTAACCTATACAGCATATCAGATATTGGGTTGGCCAGACCCAATATCTAAAAGCGTACAGATTTTTCAGCTATGACAGTTAACCACGGCATACATTTCAGTTTAGGTTTAGTAGGCTATGATACAAAACATGTAACACACGTCTAATTCAATATCATCATATTGAATATACAACTATAACTATATATCATCATCTTCGCATAAGACAAATACATACCTTGCAAATTGTGCCTACGTAAACAGTCAAACACCGTCTTCTGTTGCTGTTGCTAGAGATACCGTTTGATGAGGTTCTGACCACCTGCAGAAAAGACTCCGACGCTCAAGTCAGAAACCATTCAGGTCTGTAATATGATAAAAGAAAAAGGCTTGGAAAGAGAAATAAAAAGTCAACAAGTATCTTTACTTTACTCGCCGAATACCGAAATACTATGTTCTCTACCTACATTGGCATCAAGGCCCAAGTGGTTGCATGTACAAAAACATAACAAAATTAGAAGTTAAATATAAAAATAAAAAACCAAAACATGACCACATCGACGGTTAAATATAGATATTCCCCAAATAATCACACAAAAAATTCAAAGTTAAACCAGTCAAAGCATAAGTAGATAAAACTTAATTTTGGAAGTAAGACATCTAGGTTTAGTACAATAACTCTTCCTATAACATTAGTAACCTATACAGCATATCAGATATTGGGTTGGCCAGACCCAATATCTAAAAGCGTACAGATTTTTCAGCTATGACAGTTAACCACGGCATACATTTCAGTTTAGGTTTAGTAGGCTTTGATACAAAACATGTAACACACGTCTAATTCAATATCATCATATGGAATATACAACTATAACTATATATCATCATCTTCGCATAAGACAAATACATACCTTGCAAATTGTGCCTACGTAAACAGTTAAACACCGTCTTCTGTTGCTGTTGCTAGAGATACCGTTTGATGAGGTTCTGACCACCTGCAGAAAAGACTCCGACGCTCAAGTCAGAAACCATTCAGGTCTGTAATATGATAAAAGAAAAAGGCTTGGAAAGAGAAATAAAAAGTCAACAAGTATCTTTACTTTACTCGCCGAACACCGAAATACTATGTTCTCTACCTACATTGGCATCAAGGCCCAAGTGGTTGCATGTACAAAAACATAACGAAATTAGAAGGTAAATATAAAAATAAAAAACCAAAACATGAACACATCGACAGTTAAATATAGATATTCCCCAAATAATCACACAAAAAATTCAAAGTTAAAACAGGCAAAGCATAAGTAGATAAAACATAATTTTGGAAGTAAGACATCTAGGTTTAGTACAATAACTCTTCCCATAACATTAGTAACCTATACAGCATATCAGATATTGGGTTGGCCAGACCCAATATCTAAAAGCGTACAGATTTTTCAGCTATGACAGTTAACCACGGCATACATTTCAGTTTAGGTTTAGTAGGCTATGATACAAAACATGTAACACACGTCTAATTCAATATCATCATATGGAATATACAACTATAACTATATATCATCATCTTCGCATAAGACAAATACATACCTTGCAAATTGTGCCTACGTAAACAGTTAAACATCGTCTTCTGTTGCTGTTGCTAGAGATACCGTTTGATGAGGTTCTGACCACCTGCAGAAAAGACTCCGACGCTCAAGTCAGAAACCATTCAGGTCTGTAATATGATAAAAGAAAAAGGCTTGGAAAGAGAAATAAAAAGTCAACAAGTATCTTTACTTTACTCGCCGAACACCGAAATACTATGTTCTCTACCTACATTGGCATCAAGGCCCAAGTGGTTGCATGTACAAAAACATAACGAAAATAGAAAGTAAATATAAAAATAAAAAACGAAAACATGACCACATCGACAGTTAAATACAGATACTCCCCAAATAATCACACAAAAAATTCAAAGTTAAAACAGGCAAAGCATAAGTAGATAAAACATAATTTTGGAAGTAAGACATCTAGGTTTAGTACAATAACTCTTCCCATAACATTAGTAACCTATACAACATATCAGATATTGGGTTGGCCAGACCCAATATCTAAAAGCGTACAGATTTTTCAGCTATGACAGTTAACCACGGCATACATTTCGGTTTAGGTTTAGTAGGCTATGATACAAAACATGTAACACACGTCTAATTCAATATCATCATATGGAATATACACCTATAACTATATATCATCATCTTCGCATAAGACAAATACATACCTTGCAAATTGTGCCTACGTAAACAGTCAAACACCGTCTTCTGTTGCTGTTGCTAGAGATACCGTTTGATGAGGTTCTGACCACCTGCAGAAAAGACTCCGACGCTCAAGTCAGAAACCATTCAGGTCTGTAATATGATAAAAGAAAAAGGCTTGGAAAGAGAAATAAAAAGTCAACAAGTATCTTTACTTTACTCGCCGAACACCGAAATACTATGTTCTCTACCTACATTGGCATCAAGGCCCAAGTGGTTGCATGTACAAAAACATAACGAAATTAGAAGGTAAATATAAAAATAAAAAACCAAAACATGACCACATCGACAGTTAAATATAGATATTCCCCAAATAATCACACAAAAAATTCAAAGTTAAAACAGGCAAAGCATAAGTAGATAAAACATAATTTTGGAAGTAAGACATCTAGGTTTAGTACAATAACTCTTCCCATAACATTAGTAACCTATACAGCATATCAGATATTGGGTTGGCCAGACCCAATATCTAAAAGCGTACAGATTTTTCAGCTATGACAGTTAACCACGGCATACATTTCAGTTTAGGTTTAGTAGGCTATGATACAAAACATGTAACACACGTCTAATTCAATATCATCATATGGAATATACAACTATAACTATATATCATCATCTTCGCATAAGACAAATACATACCTTGCAAATTGTGCCTACGTAAACAGTTAAACACCGTCTTCTGTTGCTGTTGCTAGAGATACCGTTTGATGAGGTTCTGACCACCTGCAGAAAAGACTCCGACGCTCAAGTCAGAAACCATTCAGGTCTGTAATATGATAAAAGAAAAAGGCTTGGAAAGAGAAATAAAAAGTCAACAAGTATCTTTACTTTACTCGCCGAACACCGAAATACTATGTTCTCTACCTACATTGGCATCAAGGCCCAAGTGGTTGCATGTACAAAAACATAACGAAATTAGAAGGTAAATATAAAAATAAAAAACCAAAACATGACCACATCGACAGTTAAATATAGATATTCCCCAAATAATCACACAAAAAATTCAAAGTTAAAACAGGCAAAGCATAAGTAGATAAAACATAATTTTGGAAGTAAGACATCTAGGTTTAGTACAATAACTCTTCCCATAACATTAGTAACCTATACAGCATATCAGATATTGGGTTGGCCAGACCCAATATCTAAAAGCGTACAGATTTTTCAGCTATGACAGTTAACCACGGCATACATTTCAGTTTAGGTTTAGTAGGCTATGATACAAAACATGTAACACACGTCTAATTCAATATCATCATATGGAATATACAACTATAACTATATATCATCATCTTCGCATAAGACAAATACATACCTTGCAAATTGTGCCTACGTAAACAGTTAAACACCGTCTTCTGTTGCTGTTGCTAGAGATACCGTTTGATGAGGTTCTGACCACCTGCAGAAAAGACTCCGACGCTCAAGTCAGAAACCATTCAGGTCTGTAATATGATAAAAGAAAAAGGCTTGGAAAGAGAAATAAAAAGTCAACAAGTATCTTTACTTTACTCGCCGAACACCGAAATACTATGTTCTCTACCTACATTGGCATCAAGGCCCAAGTGGTTGCATGTACAAAAACATAACGAAATTAGAAGGTAAATATAAAAATAAAAAACCAAAACATGAACACATCGACAGTTAAATATAGATATTCCCCAAATAATCACACAAAAAATTCAAAGTTAAAACGGCAAAGCATAAGTAGATAAAACTTAATTTTGGAAGTAAGACATCTAGGTTTAGTACAATAACTCTTCCCATAACATTAGTAACCTATACAGCATATCAGATATTGGGTTGGCCAGACCCAATATCTAAAAGCGTACAGATTTTTCAGCTATGACAGTTAACCACGGCATACATTTCAGTTTAGGTTTAGTAGGCTATGATACAAAACATGTAACACACGTCTAATTCAATATCATCATATGGAATATACACCTATAACTATATATCATCATCTTCGCATAAGACAAATACATACCTTGCAAATTGTGCCTACGTAAACAGTCAAACACCGTCTTCTGTTGCTGTTGCTAGAGATACCGTTTGATGAGGTTCTGACCACCTGCAGAAAAGACTCCGACGCTCAAGTCAGAAACCATTCAGATCTGTAATATGATAAAAGAAAAAGGCTTGGAAAGAGAAATAAAAAGTCAACAAGTATCTTTACTTTACTCGCCGAATACCGAAATACTATGTTCTCTACCTACATTGGCATCAAGGCCCAAGTGGTTGCATGTACAAAAACATAACAAAATTAGAAGTTAAATATAAAAATAAAAAACCAAAACATGACCACATCGACGGTTAAATATAGATATTCCCCAAATAATCACACAAAAAATTCAAAGTTAAACCAGTCAAAGCATAAGTAGATAAAACTTAATTTTGGAAGTAAGACATCTAGGTTTAGTACAATAACTCTTCCTATAACATTAGTAACCTATACAGCATATCAGATATTGGGTTGGCCAGACCCAATATCTAAAAGCGTACAGATTTTTCAGCTATGACAGTTAACCACGGCATACATTTCAGTTTAGGTTTAGTAGGCTTTGATACAAAACATGTAACACACGTCTAATTCAATATCATCATATGGAATATACAACTATAACTATATATCATCATCTTCGCATAAGACAAATACATACCTTGCAAATTGTGCCTACGTAAACAGTTAAACACCGTCTTCTGTTGCTGTTGCTAGAGATACCGTTTGATGAGGTTCTGACCACCTGCAGAAAAGACTCCGACGCTCAAGTCAGAAACCATTCAGGTCTGTAATATGATAAAAGAAAAAGGCTTGGAAAGAGAAATAAAAAGTCAACAAGTATCTTTACTTTACTCGCCGAACACCGAAATACTATGTTCTCTACCTACATTGGCATCAAGGCCCAAGTGGTTGCATGTACAAAAACATAACGAAATTAGAAGGTAAATATAAAAATAAAAAACCAAAACATGAACACATCGACAGTTAAATATAGATATTCCCCAAATAATCACACAAAAAATTCAAAGTTAAAACGGCAAAGCATAAGTAGATAAAACTTAATTTTGGAAGTAAGACATCTAGGTTTAGTACAATAACTCTTCCCATAACATTAGTAACCTATACAACATATCAGATATTGGGTTGGCCAGACCCAATATCTAAAAGCGTACAGATTTTTCAGCTATGACAGTTAACCACGGCATACATTTCAGTTTAGGTTTAGTAGGCTATGATACAAAACATGTAACACACGTCTAATTCAATATCATCATATGGAATATACACCTATAACTATATATCATCATCTTCGCATAAGACAAATACATACCTTGCAAATTGTGCCTACGTAAACAGTCAAACACCGTCTTCTGTTGCTGTTGCTAGAGAAAC
Organism: Psophocarpus tetragonolobus; assembly: GCA_037954015.1. NCBI lineage: Eukaryota > Viridiplantae > Streptophyta > Magnoliopsida > Fabales > Fabaceae > Psophocarpus > Psophocarpus tetragonolobus. Next base: position 46,961,309 of record CM075692.1, on the reverse strand, counting down.
CGTTTGATGAGGTTCTGACCACCTGCATAAAAGACTCCGATGCTCAAGTCAGAAATCATTCAGGTCTGTAATATGATAAAAGAAAAAGGCTTGGAAAGAGAAATAAAAAGTCAGCAAGTATCTTTGCTTTACTCGCCGAATACCGAAATACTATGTTCTCTACCTACATTGGCATCAAGGCCCAAGTGGTTGCATGTACAAAAACATAACGAAATTAGAAGGTAAATATAAAAATAAAAAACCAAAACATGACTACATCGACGGTTAAATATAGATATTCCCCAAATAATCACACAAAAAATTCAAAGTTAAAACAGGCAAAGCATAAGTAGATAAAACATAATTTTGGAAGTAAGACATCTAGGTTTAGTACAATAACTCTTCCCATAACATTAGTAACCTATACAGCATATCAGATATTGGGTTGGCCAGACCCAATATCTAAAAGCGTACACATTTTTCAGCTATGACAGTTAACCACGGCATACATTTCAGTTTAGCTTTAGTAGGCTATGATACAAAAAATGTAACACGTCTAATTCAATATCATCATATGGAATATACAACAATAGTTTAATACCATCATATTCGCATAAGACAAATATATCCCTTGCAAATTGTGCCTACGTAAATAATCAAACACCGTCTTCTGTTGTTGTTGCTAGAGATACTGTTTGATGAGGTTCCGACCACCTGCAGAAAAGACTCCGAAGCTCAAGTCAGAAACTATTCAGGTCTGTAATATGATAAAAGAAAAAGGCTTGGAAAGAGAAATAAAAAGTCAACAAGTATCTTTACTTTACTCGCCGAATACCGAAATACTATGTTCTCTACCTACATTGGCATCAAGGCCCAAGTGGTTGCATGTACAAAAACATAACGAAATTAGAAGTTAAATATAAAAATAAAAAACCAAAACATGACCACATCGACGGTTAAATATAGATATTCCCCAAATAATCACAAAAAAAATTCAAAGTTAAACCAGTCAAAGCATAAGTAGATAAAACTTAATTTTGGAAGTAAGACATCTAGGTTTAGTACAATAACTCATCCCATAACATTAGTAACCTATACAGCATATCAGATATTGGGTTGGCCAGACCCAATATCTAAAAGCGTACAGATTTTTCAGCTATGACAGTTAACCACGGCATACATTTCAGTTTAGGTTTAGTAGGCTATGATACAAAACATGTAACACACGTCTAATTCAATATCATCATATGGAATATACAACTATAACTATATATCATCATCTTCGCATAAGACAAATACATACCTCGCAAATTGTGCCTACGTAAACAGTCAAACACCGTCTTCTGTTGCTGTTGCTAGAGATACCGTTTGATGAGGTTCTGACCACCTGCAGAAAAGACTCCGACGCTCAAGTCAGAAACCGTTCAGGTCTGTAATATGATAAAAGAAAAAGGCTTGGAAAGAGAAATAAAAAGTCAACAAGTATCTTTACTTTACTCGCCGAACACCGAAATACTATGTTCTCTACCTACATTGGCATCAAGGCCCAAGTGGTTGCATGTACAAAAACATAACGAAATTAGAAGGTAAATATAAAAATAAAAAACCAAAACATGACCACATCGACAGTTAAATACAGATATTCCCCAAATAATCACACAAAAAATTCAAAGTTAAAACAGGCAAAGCATAAGTAGATAAAACATAATTTTGGAAGTAAGACATCTAGGTTTAGTACAATAACTCTTCCCATAACATTAGTAACCTATACAGCATATCAGATATTGGGTTGGCCAGACCCAATATCTAAAAGCGTACAGATTTTTCAGCTATGACAGTTAACCACGGCATACATTTCAGTTTAGGTTTAGTAGGCTATGATACAAAACATGTAACACACGTCTAATTCAATATCATCGTATGGAATATACACCTATAACTATATATCATCATCTTCGCATAAGACAAATACATACCTTGCAAATTGTGCCTACGTAAACAGTCAAACACCGTCTTCTGTTGCTGTTGCTAGAGATACCGTTTGATGAGGTTCTGACCACCTGCAGAAAAGACTCCGACGCTCAAGTCAGAAACCGTACAGGTCTGTAATATGATAAAAGAAAAAGGCTTGGAAAGAGAAATAAAAAGTCAACAAGTATCTTTACTTTACTCGCCGAACACCGAAATACTATGTTCTCTACCTACATTGGCATCAAGGCCCAAGTGGTTGCATGTACAAAAACATAACGAAATTAGAAGGTAAATATAAAAATAAAAAACCAAAACATGACCACATCGACAGTTAAATACAGATATTCCCCAAATAATCACACAAAAAATTCAAAGTTAAAACAGGCAAAGCATAAGTAGATAAAACATAATTTTGGAAGTAAGACATCTAGGTTTAGTACAATAACTCTTCCCATAACATTAGTAACCTATACAGCATATCAGATATTGGGTTGGCCAGACCCAATATCTAAAAGCGTACAGATTTTTCAGCTATGACAGTTAACCACGGCATACATTTCAGTTTAGGTTTAGTAGGCTATGATACAAAACATGTAACACACGTCTAATTCAATATCATCATATGGAATATACACCTATAACTATATATCATCATCTTCGCATAAGACAAATACATACCTTGCAAATTGTGCCTACGTAAACAGTCAAACACCGTCTTCTGTTGCTGTTGCTAGAGATACCGTTTGATGAGGTTCTGACCACCTGCAGAAAAGACTCCGACGCTCAAGTCAGAAACCGTTCAGGTCTGTAATATGATAAAAGAAAAAGGCTTGGAAAGAGAAATAAAAAGTCAACAAGTATCTTTACTTTACTCGCCGAACACCGAAATACTATGTTCTCTACCTACATTGGCATCAAGGCCCAAGTGGTTGCATGTACAAAAACATAACGAAATTAGAAGGTAAATATAAAAATAAAAAACCAAAACATGACCACATCGACAGTTAAATACAGATATTCCCCAAATAATCACACAAAAAATTCAAAGTTAAAACAGGCAAAGCATAAGTAGATAAAACATAATTTTGGAAGTAAGACATCTAGGTTTAGTACAATAACTCTTCCCATAACATTAGTAACCTATGCAGCATATCAGATATTGGGTTGGCCAGACCCAATATCTAAAAGCGTACAGATTTTTCAGCTATGACAGTTAACCACGGCATACATTTCAGTTTAGGTTTAGTAGGCTATGATACAAAACATGTAACACACGTCTAATTCAATATCATCATATGGAATATACAACTATAACTATATATCATCATCTTCGCATAAGACAAATACATACCTTGCAAATTGTGCCTACGTAAACAGTCAAACACCGTCTTCTGTTGCTGTTGCTAGAGATACCGTTTGATGAGGTTCTGACCACCTGCAGAAAAGACTCCGACGCTCAAGTCAGAAACCGTTCAGGTCTGTAATATGATAAAAGAAAAAGGCTTGGAAAGAGAAATAAAAAGTCAACAAGTATCTTTACTTTACTCGCCGAACACCGAAATACTATGTTCTCTACCTACATTGGCATCAAGGCCCAAGTGGTTGCATGTACAAAAACATAACGAAATTAGAAGGTAAATATAAAAATAAAAAACCAAAACATGACCACATCGACAGTTAAATACAGATATTCCCCAAATAATCACACAAAAAATTCAAAGTTAAAACAGGCAAAGCATAAGTAGATAAAACATAATTTTGGAAGTAAGACATCTAGGTTTAGTACAATAACTCTTCCCATAACATTAGTAACCTATACAGCATATCAGATATTGGGTTGGACAGACCCAATATCTAAAAGCGTACAGATTTTTCAGCTATGACAGTTAACCAAGGCATACATTTCAGTTTAGGTTTAGTAGGCTATGATACAAAACATGTAACACACGTCTAATTCAATATCATCGTATGGAATATACAACTATGACTATATATCATCATCTTCGCATAAGACAAATATATACCTTGCAAATTGTGCCTACGTAAACAGTCAAACACCGTCTTCTGTTGCTGTTGCTAGAGATACCGTTTGATGAGGTTCTGACCACCTGCAGAAAAGACTCCGACGCTCAAGTCAGAAACCATTCAGGTCTGTAATATGATAAAAGAAAAAGGCTTGGAAAGAGAAATAAAAAGTCAACAAGTATCTTTACTTTACTCGCCGAACACCGAAATACTATGTTCTCTACCTACATTGGCATCAAGGCCCAAGTGGTTGCATGTACAAAAACATAACGAAATTAGAAGGTAAATATAAAAATAAAAAACCAAAACATGACTACATCGACGGTTAAATATAGATATTCCCCAAATAATCACACAAAAAATTCAAAGTTAAACCAGGCAAAGCATAAGTAGATAAAACATAATTTTGGAAGTAAGACATCTAGGTTTAGTACAATAACTCTTCCCATAACATTAGTAATCTATACAGCATATCATATATTGGGTTGGCCAGACCCAATATCTAAAAGCGTACAGATTTTTAACCTATGACAGTTAACCACGGCATACATTTCAGTTTAGGTTTAGTAGGCTATGATACAAAACATGTAACACACGTCTAATTCAATATCATCGTATGGAATTTACAACTATGACTATATATCATCATCTTCGCATAAGACAAATATATACCTTGCAAATTGTGCCTACGTAAACAGTCAAACACCGTCTTCTGTTGCTGTTCCTAGAGATACCGTTTGATGAGGTTCTGACCACCTGCAGAAAAGACTCCGACGCTCAAGTCAGAAACCGTTCAGGTCTGTAATATGATAAAAGAAAAAGGCTTGGAAAGAGAAATAAAAAGTCAACAAGTATCTTTACTTTGCTCGCCGAATACCGAAATACTATGTTCTCTACCTACATTGGCATCAAGGCCCAAGTGGTTGCATGTACAAAAACATAACGAAATTAGAAGTTAAATATAAAAATAAAAAACCAAAACATGACCACATCGACAGTTAAGTATAGATATTCCCCAAATAATCACACAAAAAATTCAAAGTTAAACCAGGCAAAGCATAAGTAGATAAAACTTAATTTTGGAAGTAAGACATCTAGGTTTAGTACAATAACTCTTCCCATAACATTAGTAACCTATACAGCATATCAGATATTGGGTTGGCCAGACCCAATATCTAAAAGCGTACAGATTTTTCAGCTCTGACAGTTAACCACGGTATACATTTCAGTTTAGCTTTAGCAGGCTATGATACAAAAAATGTAACACGTGTAATTCAATATCATCATATGGAATATACAACTATAGTTTAATACCATCATATTCGCATAAGACAAATATATCCCTTGCAAATTGTGCCTACGTAAATAATCAAACACCGTCTTCTGTTGCTGTTGCTAGAGATACTGTTTGATGAGGTTCCGACCACCTGCAGAAAAGACTCCGAAGCTCAAGTCAGAAACTATTCAGGTCTGTAATATGATAAAAGAAAAAGGCTTGGAAAGAGAAATAAAAAGTCAACAAGTATCTTTACTTTACTCGCCGAATACCGAAATACTATGTTCTCTACCTACATTGGCATCAAGGCCCAAGTGGTTGCATGTACAAAAACATAACAAAATTAGAAGTTAAATATAAAAATAAAAAACCAAAACATGACCACATCGACGGTTAAATATAGATATTCCCCAAATAATCACACAAAAAATTCAAAGTTAAACCAGTCAAAGCATAAGTAGATAAAACTTAATTTTGGAAGTAAGACATCTAGGTTTAGTACAATAACTCTTCCCATAACATTAGTAACCTATACAGCATATCAGATATTGGGTTGGCCAGACCCAATATCTAAAAGCGTACAGATTTTTCAGCTATGACAGTTAACCACGGCATACATTTCAGTTTAGGTTTAGTAGGCTATGATACAAAACATGTAACACACGTCTAATTCAATATCATCATATGGAATATACAACTATAACTATATATCATCATCTTCGCATAAGACAAATACATACCTTGCAAATTGTGCCTACGTAAACAGTCAAACACCGTCTTCTGTTGCTGTTGCTAGAGATACCGTTTGATGAGGTTCTGACCACCTGCAGAAAAGACTCCGACGCTCAAGTCAGAAACCATTCAGGTCTGTAATATGATAAAAGAAAAAGGCTTGGAAAGAGAAATAAAAAGTCAACAAGTATCTTTACTTTACTCGCCGAACACCGAAATACTATGTTCTCTACCTACATTGGCATCAAGGCCCAAGTGGTTGCATGTACAAAAACATAACGAAATTAGAAGTTAAATATAAAAATAAAAAACCAAAACATGACCACATCGACGGTTAAATATAGATATTCCCCAAATAATCACACAAAAAATTCAAAGTTAAACCAGGCAAAGCATAAGTAGATAAAACTTAATTTTGGAAGTAAGACATCTAGGTTTAGTACAATAACTCTTCCCATAACATTAGTAACCTATACAGCATATCAGATATTGGGTTGGCCAGACCCAATATCTAAAAGCGTACAGATTTTTCAGCTCTGACAGTTAACCACGGCATACATTTCAGTTTAGCTTTAGCAGGCTATGATACAAAAAATGTAACACGTGTAATTCAATATCATCATATGGAATATACAACTATAGTTTAATACCATCATATTCGCATAAGACAAATATATCCCTTGCAAATTGTGCCTACGTAAATAATCAAACACCGTCTTCTGTTGCTGTTGCTAGAGATACTGTTTGATGAGGTTCCGACCACCTGCAGAAAAGACTCCGAAGCTCAAGTCAGAAACTATTCAGGTCTGTAATATGATAAAAGAAAAAGGCTTGGAAAGAGAAATAAAAAGTCAACAAGTATCTTTACTTTACTCGCCGAATACCGAAATACTATGTTCTCTACCTACATTGGCATCAAGGCCCAAGTGGTTGCATGTACAAAAACATAACAAAATTAGAAGTTAAATATAAAAATAAAAAACCAAAACATGACCACATCGACGGTTAAATATAGATATTCCCCAAATAATCACACAAAAAATTCAAAGTTAAACCAGTCAAAGCATAAGTAGATAAAACTTAATTTTGGAAGTAAGACATCTAGGTTTAGTACAATAACTCTTCCCATAACATTAGTAACCTATACAGCATATCAGATATTGGGTTGGCCAGACCCAATATCTAAAAGCGTACAGATTTTTCAGCTATGACAGTTAACCACGGCATACATTTCAGTTTAGGTTTAGTAGGCTATGATACAAAACATGTAACACACGTCTAATTCAATATCATCATATGGAATATACAACTATAACTATATATCATCATCTTCGCATAAGACAAATACATACCTTGCAAATTGTGCCTACGTAAACAGTCAAACACCGTCTTCTGTTGCTGTTGCTAGAGATACCGTTTGATGAGGTTCTGACCACCTGCAGAAAAGACTCCGACGCTCAAGTCAGAAACCATTCAGGTCTGTAATATGATAAAAGAAAAAGGCTTGGAAAGAGAAATAAAAAGTCAACAAGTATCTTTACTTTACTCGCCGAACACCAAAATACTATGTTCTCTACCTACATTGGCATCAAGGCCCAAGTGGTTGCATGTACAAAAACATAACGAAATTAGAAGGTAAATATAAAAATAAAAAACCAAAACATGAACACATCGACAGTTAAATATAGATATTCCCCAAATAATCACACAAAAAATTCAAAGTTAAAACAGGCAAAGCATAAGTAGATAAAACTTAATTTTGGAAGTAAGACATCTAGGTTTAGTACAATAACTCTTCCCATAACATTAGTAACCTATACAGCATATCAGATATTGGGTTGGCCAGACCCAATATCTAAAAGCGTACAGATTTTTCAGCTATGACAGTTAACCACGGCATACATTTCAGTTTAGCTTTAGCAGGCTATGATACAAAAAATGTAACACGTGTAATTCAATATCATCATATGGAATATACAAATATAGTTTAAAACCATCATATTCGCATAAGACAAATATATCCCTTGCAAATTGTGCCTACGTAAATAATCAAACACCGTCTTCTGTTGCTGTTGCAAGAGATACTGTTTAATGAGGTTCCGACCACCTGCAAAAAAGACTCCGAAGCTCAAGTCAGAAACTATTCAGGTCTGTAATATGATAAAAGAAAAAGGCTTGGAAAGAGAAATAAAAAGTCAACAAGTATCTTTACTTTACTCGCCGAATACCGAAATACTATGTTCTCTACCTACATTGGCATCAAGGCCCAAGTGGTTGCATGTACAAAAACATAACAAAATTAGAAGTTAAATATAAAAATAAAAAACCAAAACATGACCACATCGACAGTTAAGTATAGATATTCCCCAAATAATCACACAAAAAATTCAAAGTTAAACCAGGCAAACCATAAGTAGATAAAACTTAATTTTGGAAGTAAGACATCTAGGTTTAGTACAATAACTCTTCCCATAACATTAGTAACCTATACAGCATATCAGATATTGGGTTGGCCAGACCCAATATCTAAAAGCGTACAGATTTTTCAGCTATGACAGTTAACCAAGGCATACATTTCAGTTTAGGTTTAGTAGGCTATGATACAAAACATGTAACACACGTCTAATTCAATATCATCGTATGGAATATACAACTATGACTATATATCATCATCTTCGCATAAGACAAATATATACCTTGCAAATTGTGCCTACGTAAACAGTCAAACACCGTCTTCTGTTGCTGTTCCTAGAGATACCGTTTGATGAGGTTCTGACCACCTGCAGAAAAGACTCCGACGCTCAAGTCAGAAACCGTTCAGGTCTGTAATATGATAAAAGAAAAAGGCTTGGAAAGAGAAATAAAAAGTCAACAAGTATCTTTACTTTGCTCGCCGAATACCGAAATACTATGTTCTCTACCTACATTGGCATCAAGGCCCAAGTGGTTGCATGTACAAAAACATAACGAAATTAGAAGGTAAATATAAAAATAAAAAACCAAAACATGACCACATCGACGGTTAAATATAGATATTCCCCAAATAATCACCCAAATATAGATGCATATAATATATATGTGTTAGAAAATAAAAAATTGTAGCACTTCTAGAAAATATATTTTTGAAAATTCATCAAAGACACCAATACCCAAGACCAGCCTAGATATTGTTGCACTTCTCTTTCAATAAACTATGTATGACAAACTAAATTGAGTTAAGAATACCGGGCACAACTTCATTTCTTTGCCTCATTGCAGCCTCATAAATGGCTCCATTTGCAACCTAAAAATATATCAAGCCATTTAACAAGTTAAATTCCAAAACATGTAATTATTCTAGAAGACTAATTACAACAACAAAATAAGGCAATAATTGTCCATTAGCATTACATAGAGCAAAATACTTTTGATGCTTTTGCATAACCTGAAGGTATGAGGCATAATAGTTCTATTTTCAATATTCTACAAAATAAGAGGCATTTATATATATTTCAATTCATAATGATCCACCTAACCCGTACATCATTTGAACCAATTTAATTATCAAAACAGAAAAGGATACCCAACACAATTGAAAAGGAAAAAAAGTGATGTGCTCCATAGTCAAAAGATATTTTGGAAGATTGAAGGTGTTTTTATACTTTCCAAGCAAGGGAAAAAGAGCCCCAACAAGATTTATAACCTGAAATTACATATAAAAAAAAAATTCTTAGAAATGCATATATGCAACAATGTATAACCAAAGGTACAAGTGATTCTTACCTCATCAAGCAAGCCTTTAGGAATAAGAATTTGGCCATTTACACTTTCAGCTAATGCAAACATTGTTTCCCACATTTTTCATCACAACTGAATAAGATTCTGCACTTTCCACTTGCCATCAAATTACAGCAGTTTTTTTTTTTAAAGAAAGGAGGGTAACCAATATTGACAGCTATCGAAATAAATTGCTTCATACATGCACCTGGACAACAGCCAAAGAAGTATTACAAAGACTGCAAGACAAGTTTTCACTACATAATATAAACAAACATGTTAATTGTTATTCTCACTCAATAGATAATAAAAAAGAAACTAAAACTGAAAAGAACTTAACATAATTAGGTGTCATCTAAGCTTTTGAATAACAATTCAATATATTATTTCCCTAATTTTATTCTTTGATATATTTTCACTGTACGTTGTTTAGTAATCATGCCTTACGACTAACAAGCCTTTCATTAAATAAAAAGGTTTGATTAATTTGCAAGTCCCTAAACTTTTGCCAAAATTTGTAATTAGGTAACTAAGTTTTTTTTCTTTTAATTTGAGTCCTTGAACTTGTAAATTTTTTAATTAAGTCTATTAGAGATCTCACATCAACTAGTGATATGGTCAAACAATAGCTTATAAGTGAAGTGTAAACCTCACCCTACAAGCCCATTTTGTGAGATTGAGTTAGACCCAATTTTTAGCATATTTAGAACTTCTAAATCTCCATCATCTTCCATGGGCATCATGGCATTTAATTTTCCATTCAGTTGTTTTTCAAGCTGAATTATTTTAGCATGCAGTTTTTTTTTTCCACTGGATAAATAGATTGCCAAATAGCATTAACAACCAGCTATTTTGATATGGACAATGTCATTTTCAGTAATTAAAAAAGGACAAATACAGCCTAGACAAACCTTTTGATCTGCAGCTAGTTTCCAAACATTTCACCAGCTTGCTGTTGCTCCAGAACAGCTATTTCAAGAGAGCTATTTCTCAACACATTCTAAAAAAAACAATAGGCATCAGCATTATTAAACATAATATTCTAAAAAAAATCTTAGCAATAGTGTCATTGTTGAAGGTTTCAAAGACAAAAGAATGCCATTATTTTGTTTATAGATTCCATAATGAGATCCTTAACAAGCAAGGAAAAATAGTGTATAAATAGAGATTCAAGTAAACTTCTTGAACATCCAACTCTAAACTGATGGTTTTAATTTTCACCCCACCTTTACCTACATTTGTCTCATAAACTCTAACATATGAAAACTAAATGGAGTTCATTTTATTTTCATTATTGCCATCCAATTTAGAATATACTACTACATTCAGCATCCTAGAGCAAATCCTCCTCCACACACTCTAAAATAATAATAATAAAACAAAAAAAAATATTTCCTGCACTTTACACGCCAAAAAGACAAAAACTGATTTTTCAAAGAACAAGGACAGCGTATAGCCTTCAATTGCATACTAATGTAATAGAAACCAACTGAATTATATTATCAATATTCTTGGACTTAGTTTTCCACTAAGTCAACTGAAAACATTTGCCAATCATAAGGTGCTCATCAAACTGGAAACATAAAAATAGGAAACTTATTAACTTTGGTAGCCAACTCCTCCATTGAAATCACCAAAACATATAAATATTGATTATCTTAATTAGTCAACCCTAAATAATATTTTTCCATTCAACTTCCATTTCATAGGAATTTCCATTTCACAGAATCTCAATAACAGCATGATAGAACTATAAAAGAGATGCAACAATAATAAGAAAATAACCACACCTCCATACTCTCTTCTTCTAACTTTTTCTTTCACTTTCATTATGTGCCTCACGTTTTTCCAAATCAATTCTCTGCAACTGAAACTCTCTTTTCTGAGCATTCCAATTGCAACTTAAGCCTTTAATGACCACTAAAAATACTCTGGAAATGTTGAGTTGCACCTGACTGTATTTTCTCCATCTCTGAATACAAGGCAATGATGGCATAATTAAAAATAGTTTAGAATCAATTAATAACAATGAACTTTTAAAATGATTTTAAATATAATTGATTTTAATCATTTTAATTTCTCTCAACTATTAAATAGTAAAAGTTCAATGTAAACAATAAGCTTAAATAGTAATACCAATACAGTTAGTAGAGTACAGAAATATATTAGTATGTAGTATCTCAGTTAGGAAATATGCTATTAGTAAAACTATACATGATGTTCAGGAAATTGCCAAAATTTTTAAAGTAATTCTTTGACTATATTAAAACCAGAAATTCAGTTGAAAAATTGAAAAATCAACACCTTATATTTATCCTGATTTTACAGGATGTCAGATACCAATGTTCTCAACAACCACCACCACAACAATAACAACACTAACAGTTGTAAAAAAATTTCAGAATGATGCCACAGCTTAACAATACACATCCAAGTCATAAAGAAGGAATTAAAACATAACATCCAAAATCTACTACAACTTCTTGAAGTGAATTTTCTGAATGCCACATAACTTCAACATTTCACAATTTACATTATCATAGGTACCATTGGTTCAGGTGCAAACATGAAAAGCCCATGTGGGGCATTTGACATTAGGACGAAGTGGGGCATGCACATGGTAATGGACGTCTAAACTAGATTGCTATTTATCTAACCTTGGATAATTTCCCTCACCCATGTATGCACCCATCTACTTACAATCACAGCACAGAGTATATAAAAATGCTTTTTTTTTAATCTATGAACTAAAAAACAATTTTTAGTAACAAGAACTAAAGGTCAGCATTCGGATTAGCAAATTAATATTCTGAAGGTCAAAACCTCAAGAATACAAGAATTATAATTTATAAGGATTTAACTTATACAAAGTAACTATAAAAAATAAAACCCAGACTTGATTTCACTAACTAGTGTTAAATTAAAAATAAACAATAAAGATCACAATATCATAATTTTATAAAAAAAGAAATATACTATCCCTTAATGAAACTATGATTGAAGGTAATAAAATTACATCATAAGTTCTATATCTAATCCCAAAAAACCACACAAAGACAGCTACTTAGAAAGAAAACAACAAGAAGAAAAGGAGAAAAAAAATGGAAGAATATTTTCACTATGCAAACGAGAACCACATTCATTCAGGAAGAATTGAGAGAACATCCAATAACTTTTACTCCCCTTTATTGACAATTCTTGTACTAGTAAAACTTCTCACACTGGTTTATTTCCTGGATCTCTCCACTGCCATGTTGTTGAAAGAATTATACTAGCAAAAAAGTTCGTTTTCTTTACACATACAAACTTCCTAACGCAAATACAGAATTAGATAATTAAAAAATAGTAATTCTATAAGCACAATATATTCATTACCAAGTGTACAAGACATTATTGGGTCATATAAAATGAAAATTTAGCCATTGTGTCATAAACAATAGTGGCAAAGGATAAACGGAACATCCATAGGTGTAGTACCATATCTAAATGGAAATTGAAAGAAATTCAACAGTCTCATATGACAAACAATCTGCAAGACTAACACTAAGGCCCGCTTCATGCCCTACAAAGTCAGGCCAAAGGTTCAGTTATGTCCCATCCCTATTCAAGACCCAAATATAATGGTTCCAAGCAGCATACCTACTCCAAAGTCCCAGCTGTCTGCTTCTCCTTCCACATTCAAGCCTCCTGCATTATCAACTTAAAACTGAGAACATAACACAAGGTAGAAACTCCACAGCCTATTTAATTATAGTAGTTAATTTTTTTTTAATTGGCTTAAATACCATGGTCCCTATAATATAATTATTTTAATCCAGCCCTTTTAAATTCCAGCCCTTTTAAATTTTTCTGATTTGGTCCTGTTAAAATTTTACAGCTAAAATAGAAATATGCAAATACCCATTTTCTGTCTTACTCAATACTATTATATTATGAACCAAAGAATTAAGCCTTTTTAATTTTACAGCTAAAATAGAAATTTGATCCCTTATGTAATTTTCAAACAAGATTAATTTTTTTCAAACCACTTTTCAATTTTGTTACATCTCAGGCATGTCATACCCATAGTAGTTAATAATGGAATTTATATTAATAGATACATATAATATATGTGTTAGAAAATAAAAAATTGTAGCACTTCTAAAAAATATATGTTTGAAAATTCATCAAAGACACAAATACTCAAGACGAGCCTAGATATTGTTGCACTTCTCTTTCAATAAACTATATATGACAAAATAAGTTGAGTTAAGAATACCTGGGCACAACTTCATTTCTTTTCCTCATTGCAGTCTCATAAATGGCTCCATTTGCAACCTAAAAATATATCAAGCCATTTAACAAGTTAAATTCCAAAACATGTAATTATTCTAGAAGACTAATTACAACAACAAAATAAGGCAATAATTGTCCATTAGCATTACATAGAGCAAAATACTTTTGATGCTTTTGCATAACCTGAAGGTATGAGGCATAATAGTTCTATTTTCAATATTCTACAAAATAAGAGGCATTTATATATATTTCAATTCATAATGATCCACCTAACCCGTACATCATTTGAACCAATTTAATTATCAAAACAGAAAAGGATACCCAACACAATTGAAAAGGAAAAAAAGTGATGTGCTCCATAGTCAAAAGATATTTTGGAAGATTGAAGGTGTTTTTATACTTTCCAAGCAAGGGAAAAAGAGCCCCAACAAGATTTATAACCTGAAATTACATATAAAAAAAAAATTCTTAGAAATGCATATATGCAACAATGTATAACCAAAGGTACAAGTGATTCTTACCTCATCAAGCAAGCCTTTAGGAATAAGAATTTGGCCATTTACACTTTCAGCTAATGCAAACATTGTTTCCCACATTTTTCATCACAACTGAATAAGATTCTGCACTTTCCACTTGCCATCAAATTACAGCAGTTTTTTTTTTTAAAGAAAGGAGGGTAACCAATATTGACAGCTATCGAAATAAATTGCTTCATACATGCACCTGGACAACAGCCAAAGAAGTATTACAAAGACTGCAAGACAAGTTTTCACTACATAATATAAACAAACATGTTAATTGTTATTCTCACTCAATAGATAATAAAAAAGAAACTAAAACTGAAAAGAACTTAACATAATTAGGTGTCATCTAAGCTTTTGAATAACAATTCAATATATTATTTCCCTAATTTTATTCTTTGATATATTTTCACTGTACGTTGTTTAGTAATCATGCCTTACGACTAACAAGCCTTTCATTAAATAAAAAGGTTTGATTAATTTGCAAGTCCCTAAACTTTTGCCAAAATTTGTAATTAGGTAACTAAGTTTTTTTTCTTTTAATTTGAGTCCTTGAACTTGTAAATTTTTTAATTAAGTCTATTAGAGATCTCACATCAACTAGTGATATGGTCAAACAATAGCTTATAAGTGAAGTGTAAACCTCACCCTACAAGCCCATTTTGTGAGATTGAGTTAGACCCAATTTTTAGCATATTTAGAACTTCTAAATCTCCATCATCTTCCATGGGCATCATGGCATTTAATTTTCCATTCAGTTGTTTTTCAAGCTGAATTATTTTAGCATGCAGTTTTTTTTTCCACTGGATAAATAGATTGCCAAATAGCATTAACAACCAGCTATTTTGATATGGACAATGTCATTTTCAGTAATTAAAAAAGGACAAATACAGCCTAGACAAACCTTTTGATCTGCAGCTAGTTTCCAAACATTTCACCAGCTTGCTGTTGCTCCAGAACAGCTATTTCAAGAGAGCTATTTCTCAACACATTCTAAAAAAAACAATAGGCATCAGCATTATTAAACATAATATTCTAAAAAAAATCTTAGCAATAGTGTCATTGTTGAAGGTTTCAAAGACAAAAGAATGCCATTATTTTGTTTATAGATTCCATAATGAGATCCTTAACAAGCAAGGAAAAATAGTGTATAAATAGAGATTCAAGTAAACTTCTTGAACATCCAACTCTAAACTGATGGTTTTAATTTTCACCCCACCTTTACCTACATTTGTCTCATAAACTCTAACATATGAAAACTAAATGGAGTTCATTTTATTTTCATTATTGCCATCCAATTTAGAATATACTACTACATTCAGCATCCTAGAGCAAATCCTCCTCCACACACTCTAAAATAATAATAATAAAACAAAAAAAAATATTTCCTGCACTTTACACGCCAAAAAGACAAAAACTGATTTTTCAAAGAACAAGGACAGCGTATAGCCTTCAATTGCATACTAATGTAATAGAAACCAACTGAATTATATTATCAATATTCTTGGACTTAGTTTTCCACTAAGTCAACTGAAAACATTTGCCAATCATAAGGTGCTCATCAAACTGGAAACATAAAAATAGGAAACTTATTAACTTTGGTAGCCAACTCCTCCATTGAAATCACCAAAACATATAAATATTGATTATCTTAATTAGTCAACCCTAAATAATATTTTTCCATTCAACTTCCATTTCATAGGAATTTCCATTTCACAGAATCTCAATAACAGCATGATAGAACTATAAAAGAGATGCAACAATAATAAGAAAATAACCACACCTCCATACTCTCTTCTTCTAACTTTTTCTTTCACTTTCATTATGTGCCTCACGTTTTTCCAAATCAATTCTCTGCAACTGAAACTCTCTTTTCTGAGCATTCCAATTGCAACTTAAGCCTTTAATGACCACTAAAAATACTCTGGAAATGTTGAGTTGCACCTGACTGTATTTTCTCCATCTCTGAATACAAGGCAATGATGGCATAATTAAAAATAGTTTAGAATCAATTAATAACAATGAACTTTTAAAATGATTTTAAATATAATTGATTTTAATCATTTTAATTTCTCTCAACTATTAAATAGTAAAAGTTCAATGTAAACAATAAGCTTAAATAGTAATACCAATACAGTTAGTAGAGTACAGAAATATATTAGTATGTAGTATCTCAGTTAGGAAATATGCTATTAGTAAAACTATACATGATGTTCAGGAAATTGCCAAAATTTTTAAAGTAATTCTTTGACTATATTAAAACCAGAAATTCAGTTGAAAAATTGAAAAATCAACACCTTATATTTATCCTGATTTTACAGGATGTCAGATACCAATGTTCTCAACAACCACCACCACAACAATAACAACACTAACAGTTGTAAAAAAATTTCAGAATGATGCCACAGCTTAACAATACACATCCAAGTCATAAAGAAGGAATTAAAACATAACATCCAAAATCTACTACAACTTCTTGAAGTGAATTTTCTGAATGCCACATAACTTCAACATTTCACAATTTACATTATCATAGGTACCATTGGTTCAGGTGCAAACATGAAAAGCCCATGTGGGGCATTTGACATTAGGACGAAGTGGGGCATGCACATGGTAATGGACGTCTAAACTAGATTGCTATTTATCTAACCTTGGATAATTTCCCTCACCCATGTATGCACCCATCTACTTACAATCACAGCACAGAGTATATAAAAATGCTTTTTTTTTAATCTATGAACTAAAAAACAATTTTTAGTAACAAGAACTAAAGGTCAGCATTCGGATTAGCAAATTAATATTCTGAAGGTCAAAACCTCAAGAATACAAGAATTATAATTTATAAGGATTTAACTTATACAAAGTAACTATAAAAAATAAAACCCAGACTTGATTTCACTAACTAGTGTTAAATTAAAAATAAACAATAAAGATCACAATATCATAATTTTATAAAAAAAGAAATATACTATCCCTTAATGAAACTATGATTGAAGGTAATAAAATTACATCATAAGTTCTATATCTAATCCCAAAAAACCACACAAAGACAGCTACTTAGAAAGAAAACAACAAGAAGAAAAGGAGAAAAAAAATGGAAGAATATTTTCACTATGCAAACGAGAACCACATTCATTCAGGAAGAATTGAGAGAACATCCAATAACTTTTACTCCCCTTTATTGACAATTCTTGTACTAGTAAAACTTCTCACACTGGTTTATTTCCTGGATCTCTCCACTGCCATGTTGTTGAAAGAATTATACTAGCAAAAAAGTTCGTTTTCTTTACACATACAAACTTCCTAACGCAAATACAGAATTAGATAATTAAAAAATAGTAATTCTATAAGCACAATATATTCATTACCAAGTGTACAAGACATTATTGGGTCATATAAAATGAAAATTTAGCCATTGTGTCATAAACAATAGTGGCAAAGGATAAACGGAACATCCATAGGTGTAGTACCATATCTAAATGGAAATTGAAAGAAATTCAACAGTCTCATATGACAAACAATCTGCAAGACTAACACTAAGGCCCGCTTCATGCCCTACAAAGTCAGGCCAAAGGTTCAGTTATGTCCCATCCCTATTCAAGACCCAAATATAATGGTTCCAAGCAGCATACCTACTCCAAAGTCCCAGCTGTCTGCTTCTCCTTCCACATTCAAGCCTCCTGCATTATCAACTTAAAACTGAGAACATAACACAAGGTAGAAACTCCACAGCCTATTTAATTATAGTAGTTAATTTTTTTTTAATTGGCTTAAATACCATGGTCCCTATAATATAATTATTTTAATCCAGCCCTTTTAAATTCCAGCCCTTTTAAATTTTTCTGATTTGGTCCTGTTAAAATTTTACAGCTAAAATAGAAATATGCAAATACCCATTTTCTGTCTTACTCAATACTATTATATTATGAACCAAAGAATTAAGCCTTTTTAATTTTACAGCTAAAATAGAAATTTGATCCCTTATGTAATTTTCAAACAAGATTAATTTTTTTCAAACCACTTTTCAATTTTGTTACATCTCAGGCATGTCATACCCATAGTAGTTAATAATGGAATTTATATTAATAGATACATATAATATATGTGTTAGAAAATAAAAAATTGTAGCACTTCTAAAAAATATATGTTTGAAAATTCATCAAAGACACAAATACTCAAGACGAGCCTAGATATTGTTGCACTTCTCTTTCAATAAACTATATATGACAAAATAAGTTGAGTTAAGAATACCTGGGCACAACTTCATTTCTTTTCCTCATTGCAGTCTCATAAATGGCTCCATTTGCAACCTAAAAATATATCAAGCCATTTAACAAGTTAAATTCCAAAACATGTAATTATTCTAGAAGACTAATTACAACAACAAAATAAGGCAATAATTGTCCATTAGCATTACATAGAGCAAAATACTTTTGATGCTTTTGCATAACCTGAAGGTATGAGGCATAATAGTTCTATTTTCAATATTCTACAAAATAAGAGGCATTTATATATATTTCAATTCATAATGATCCACCTAACCCGTACATCATTTGAACCAATTTAATTATCAAAACAGAAAAGGATACCCAACACAATTGAAAAGGAAAAAAAGTGATGTGCTCCATAGTCAAAAGATATTTTGGAAGATTGAAGGTGTTTTTATACTTTCCAAGCAAGGGAAAAAGAGCCCCAACAAGATTTATAACCTGAAATTACATATAAAAAAAAAATTCTTAGAAATGCATATATGCAACAATGTATAACCAAAGGTACAAGTGATTCTTACCTCATCAAGCAAGCCTTTAGGAATAAGAATTTGGCCATTTACACTTTCAGCTAATGCAAACATTGTTTCCCACATTTTTCATCACAACTGAATAAGATTCTGCACTTTCCACTTGCCATCAAATTACAGCAGTTTTTTTTTTTAAAGAAAGGAGGGTAACCAATATTGACAGCTATCGAAATAAATTGCTTCATACATGCACCTGGACAACAGCCAAAGAAGTATTACAAAGACTGCAAGACAAGTTTTCACTACATAATATAAACAAACATGTTAATTGTTATTCTCACTCAATAGATAATAAAAAAGAAACTAAAACTGAAAAGAACTTAACATAATTAGGTGTCATCTAAGCTTTTGAATAACAATTCAATATATTATTTCCCTAATTTTATTCTTTGATATATTTTCACTGTACGTTGTTTAGTAATCATGCCTTACGACTAACAAGCCTTTCATTAAATAAAAAGGTTTGATTAATTTGCAAGTCCCTAAACTTTTGCCAAAATTTGTAATTAGGTAACTAAGTTTTTTTTCTTTTAATTTGAGTCCTTGAACTTGTAAATTTTTTAATTAAGTCTATTAGAGATCTCACATCAACTAGTGATATGGTCAAACAATAGCTTATAAGTGAAGTGTAAACCTCACCCTACAAGCCCATTTTGTGAGATTGAGTTAGACCCAATTTTTAGCATATTTAGAACTTCTAAATCTCCATCATCTTCCATGGGCATCATGGCATTTAATTTTCCATTCAGTTGTTTTTCAAGCTGAATTATTTTAGCATGCAGTTTTTTTTTTCCACTGGATAAATAGATTGCCAAATAGCATTAACAACCAGCTATTTTGATATGGACAATGTCATTTTCAGTAATTAAAAAAGGACAAATACAGCCTAGACAAACCTTTTGATCTGCAGCTAGTTTCCAAACATTTCACCAGCTTGCTGTTGCTCCAGAACAGCTATTTCAAGAGAGCTATTTCTCAACACATTCTAAAAAAAACAATAGGCATCAGCATTATTAAACATAATATTCTAAAAAAAATCTTAGCAATAGTGTCATTGTTGAAGGTTTCAAAGACAAAAGAATGCCATTATTTTGTTTATAGATTCCATAATGAGATCCTTAACAAGCAAGGAAAAATAGTGTATAAATAGAGATTCAAGTAAACTTCTTGAACATCCAACTCTAAACTGATGGTTTTAATTTTCACCCCACCTTTACCTACATTTGTCTCATAAACTCTAACATATGAAAACTAAATGGAGTTCATTTTATTTTCATTATTGCCATCCAATTTAGAATATACTACTACATTCAGCATCCTAGAGCAAATCCTCCTCCACACACTCTAAAATAATAATAATAAAACAAAAAAAAATATTTCCTGCACTTTACACGCCAAAAAGACAAAAACTGATTTTTCAAAGAACAAGGACAGCGTATAGCCTTCAATTGCATACTAATGTAATAGAAACCAACTGAATTATATTATCAATATTCTTGGACTTAGTTTTCCACTAAGTCAACTGAAAACATTTGCCAATCATAAGGTGCTCATCAAACTGGAAACATAAAAATAGGAAACTTATTAACTTTGGTAGCCAACTCCTCCATTGAAATCACCAAAACATATAAATATTGATTATCTTAATTAGTCAACCCTAAATAATATTTTTCCATTCAACTTCCATTTCATAGGAATTTCCATTTCACAGAATCTCAATAACAGCATGATAGAACTATAAAAGAGATGCAACAATAATAAGAAAATAACCACACCTCCATACTCTCTTCTTCTAACTTTTTCTTTCACTTTCATTATGTGCCTCACGTTTTTCCAAATCAATTCTCTGCAACTGAAACTCTCTTTTCTGAGCATTCCAATTGCAACTTAAGCCTTTAATGACCACTAAAAATACTCTGGAAATGTTGAGTTGCACCTGACTGTATTTTCTCCATCTCTGAATACAAGGCAATGATGGCATAATTAAAAATAGTTTAGAATCAATTAATAACAATGAACTTTTAAAATGATTTTAAATATAATTGATTTTAATCATTTTAATTTCTCTCAACTATTAAATAGTAAAAGTTCAATGTAAACAATAAGCTTAAATAGTAATACCAATACAGTTAGTAGAGTACAGAAATATATTAGTATGTAGTATCTCAGTTAGGAAATATGCTATTAGTAAAACTATACATGATGTTCAGGAAATTGCCAAAATTTTTAAAGTAATTCTTTGACTATATTAAAACCAGAAATTCAGTTGAAAAATTGAAAAATCAACACCTTATATTTATCCTGATTTTACAGGATGTCAGATACCAATGTTCTCAACAACCACCACCACAACAATAACAACACTAACAGTTGTAAAAAAATTTCAGAATGATGCCACAGCTTAACAATACACATCCAAGTCATAAAGAAGGAATTAAAACATAACATCCAAAATCTACTACAACTTCTTGAAGTGAATTTTCTGAATGCCACATAACTTCAACATTTCACAATTTACATTATCATAGGTACCATTGGTTCAGGTGCAAACATGAAAAGCCCATGTGGGGCATTTGACATTAGGACGAAGTGGGGCATGCACATGGTAATGGACGTCTAAACTAGATTGCTATTTATCTAACCTTGGATAATTTCCCTCACCCATGTATGCACCCATCTACTTACAATCACAGCACAGAGTATATAAAAATGCTTTTTTTTTAATCTATGAACTAAAAAACAATTTTTAGTAACAAGAACTAAAGGTCAGCATTCGGATTAGCAAATTAATATTCTGAAGGTCAAAACCTCAAGAATACAAGAATTATAATTTATAAGGATTTAACTTATACAAAGTAACTATAAAAAATAAAACCCAGACTTGATTTCACTAACTAGTGTTAAATTAAAAATAAACAATAAAGATCACAATATCATAATTTTATAAAAAAAGAAATATACTATCCCTTAATGAAACTATGATTGAAGGTAATAAAATTACATCATAAGTTCTATATCTAATCCCAAAAAACCACACAAAGACAGCTACTTAGAAAGAAAACAACAAGAAGAAAAGGAGAAAAAAAATGGAAGAATATTTTCACTATGCAAACGAGAACCACATTCATTCAGGAAGAATTGAGAGAACATCCAATAACTTTTACTCCCCTTTATTGACAATTCTTGTACTAGTAAAACTTCTCACACTGGTTTATTTCCTGGATCTCTCCACTGCCATGTTGTTGAAAGAATTATACTAGCAAAAAAGTTCGTTTTCTTTACACATACAAACTTCCTAACGCAAATACAGAATTAGATAATTAAAAAATAGTAATTCTATAAGCACAATATATTCATTACCAAGTGTACAAGACATTATTGGGTCATATAAAATGAAAATTTAGCCATTGTGTCATAAACAATAGTGGCAAAGGATAAACGGAACATCCATAGGTGTAGTACCATATCTAAATGGAAATTGAAAGAAATTCAACAGTCTCATATGACAAACAATCTGCAAGACTAACACTAAGGCCCGCTTCATGCCCTACAAAGTCAGGCCAAAGGTTCAGTTATGTCCCATCCCTATTCAAGACCCAAATATAATGGTTCCAAGCAGCATACCTACTCCAAAGTCCCAGCTGTCTGCTTCTCCTTCCACATTCAAGCCTCCTGCATTATCAACTTAAAACTGAGAACATAACACAAGGTAGAAACTCCACAGCCTATTTAATTATAGTAGTTAATTTTTTTTTAATTGGCTTAAATACCATGGTCCCTATAATATAATTATTTTAATCCAGCCCTTTTAAATTTTTCTGATTTGGTCCTGTTAAAATTTTACAGCTAAAATAGAAATATGCAAATACCCATTTTCTGTCTTACTCAATACTATTATATTATGAACCAAAGAATTAAGCCTTTTTAATTTTACAGCTAAAATAGAAATTTGATCCCTTATGTAATTTTCAAACAAGATTAATTTTTTTCAAACCACTTTTCAATTTTGTTACATCTCAGGCATGTCATACCCATAGTAGTTAATAATGGAATTTATATTAATAGATACATATAATATATGTGTTAGAAAATAAAAAATTGTAGCACTTCTAAAAAATATATGTTTGAAAATTCATCAAAGACACAAATACTCAAGACGAGCCTAGATATTGTTGCACTTCTCTTTCAATAAACTATATATGACAAAATAAGTTGAGTTAAGAATACCTGGGCACAACTTCATTTCTTTTCCTCATTGCAGTCTCATAAATGGCTCCATTTGCAACCTAAAAATATATCAAGCCATTTAACAAGTTAAATTCCAAAACATGTAATTATTCTAGAAGACTAATTACAACAACAAAATAAGGCAATAATTGTCCATTAGCATTACATAGAGCAAAATACTTTTGATGCTTTTGCATAACCTGAAGGTATGAGGCATAATAGTTCTATTTTCAATATTCTACAAAATAAGAGGCATTTATATATATTTCAATTCATAATGATCCACCTAACCCGTACATCATTTGAACCAATTTAATTATCAAAACAGAAAAGGATACCCAACACAATTGAAAAGGAAAAAAAGTGATGTGCTCCATAGTCAAAAGATATTTTGGAAGATTGAAGGTGTTTTTATACTTTCCAAGCAAGGGAAAAAGAGCCCCAACAAGATTTATAACCTGAAATTACATATAAAAAAAAAATTCTTAGAAATGCATATATGCAACAATGTATAACCAAAGGTACAAGTGATTCTTACCTCATCAAGCAAGCCTTTAGGAATAAGAATTTGGCCATTTACACTTTCAGCTAATGCAAACATTGTTTCCCACATTTTTCATCACAACTGAATAAGATTCTGCACTTTCCACTTGCCATCAAATTACAGCAGTTTTTTTTTTTAAAGAAAGGAGGGTAACCAATATTGACAGCTATCGAAATAAATTGCTTCATACATGCACCTGGACAACAGCCAAAGAAGTATTACAAAGACTGCAAGACAAGTTTTCACTACATAATATAAACAAACATGTTAATTGTTATTCTCACTCAATAGATAATAAAAAAGAAACTAAAACTGAAAAGAACTTAACATAATTAGGTGTCATCTAAGCTTTTGAATAACAATTCAATATATTATTTCCCTAATTTTATTCTTTGATATATTTTCACTGTACGTTGTTTAGTAATCATGCCTTACGACTAACAAGCCTTTCATTAAATAAAAAGGTTTGATTAATTTGCAAGTCCCTAAACTTTTGCCAAAATTTGTAATTAGGTAACTAAGTTTTTTTTCTTTTAATTTGAGTCCTTGAACTTGTAAATTTTTTAATTAAGTCTATTAGAGATCTCACATCAACTAGTGATATGGTCAAACAATAGCTTATAAGTGAAGTGTAAACCTCACCCTACAAGCCCATTTTGTGAGATTGAGTTAGACCCAATTTTTAGCATATTTAGAACTTCTAAATCTCCATCATCTTCCATGGGCATCATGGCATTTAATTTTCCATTCAGTTGTTTTTCAAGCTGAATTATTTTAGCATGCAGTTTTTTTTTTCCACTGGATAAATAGATTGCCAAATAGCATTAACAACCAGCTATTTTGATATGGACAATGTCATTTTCAGTAATTAAAAAAGGACAAATACAGCCTAGACAAACCTTTTGATCTGCAGCTAGTTTCCAAACATTTCACCAGCTTGCTGTTGCTCCAGAACAGCTATTTCAAGAGAGCTATTTCTCAACACATTCTAAAAAAAACAATAGGCATCAGCATTATTAAACATAATATTCTAAAAAAAATCTTAGCAATAGTGTCATTGTTGAAGGTTTCAAAGACAAAAGAATGCCATTATTTTGTTTATAGATTCCATAATGAGATCCTTAACAAGCAAGGAAAAATAGTGTATAAATAGAGATTCAAGTAAACTTCTTGAACATCCAACTCTAAACTGATGGTTTTAATTTTCACCCCACCTTTACCTACATTTGTCTCATAAACTCTAACATATGAAAACTAAATGGAGTTCATTTTATTTTCATTATTGCCATCCAATTTAGAATATACTACTACATTCAGCATCCTAGAGCAAATCCTCCTCCACACACTCTAAAATAATAATAATAAAACAAAAAAAAATATTTCCTGCACTTTACACGCCAAAAAGACAAAAACTGATTTTTCAAAGAACAAGGACAGCGTATAGCCTTCAATTGCATACTAATGTAATAGAAACCAACTGAATTATATTATCAATATTCTTGGACTTAGTTTTCCACTAAGTCAACTGAAAACATTTGCCAATCATAAGGTGCTCATCAAACTGGAAACATAAAAATAGGAAACTTATTAACTTTGGTAGCCAACTCCTCCATTGAAATCACCAAAACATATAAATATTGATTATCTTAATTAGTCAACCCTAAATAATATTTTTCCATTCAACTTCCATTTCATAGGAATTTCCATTTCACAGAATCTCAATAACAGCATGATAGAACTATAAAAGAGATGCAACAATAATAAGAAAATAACCACACCTCCATACTCTCTTCTTCTAACTTTTTCTTTCACTTTCATTATGTGCCTCACGTTTTTCCAAATCAATTCTCTGCAACTGAAACTCTCTTTTCTGAGCATTCCAATTGCAACTTAAGCCTTTAATGACCACTAAAAATACTCTGGAAATGTTGAGTTGCACCTGACTGTATTTTCTCCATCTCTGAATACAAGGCAATGATGGCATAATTAAAAATAGTTTAGAATCAATTAATAACAATGAACTTTTAAAATGATTTTAAATATAATTGATTTTAATCATTTTAATTTCTCTCAACTATTAAATAGTAAAAGTTCAATGTAAACAATAAGCTTAAATAGTAATACCAATACAGTTAGTAGAGTACAGAAATATATTAGTATGTAGTATCTCAGTTAGGAAATATGCTATTAGTAAAACTATACATGATGTTCAGGAAATTGCCAAAATTTTTAAAGTAATTCTTTGACTATATTAAAACCAGAAATTCAGTTGAAAAATTGAAAAATCAACACCTTATATTTATCCTGATTTTACAGGATGTCAGATACCAATGTTCTCAACAACCACCACCACAACAATAACAACACTAACAGTTGTAAAAAAATTTCAGAATGATGCCACAGCTTAACAATACACATCCAAGTCATAAAGAAGGAATTAAAACATAACATCCAAAATCTACTACAACTTCTTGAAGTGAATTTTCTGAATGCCACATAACTTCAACATTTCACAATTTACATTATCATAGGTACCATTGGTTCAGGTGCAAACATGAAAAGCCCATGTGGGGCATTTGACATTAGGACGAAGTGGGGCATGCACATGGTAATGGACGTCTAAACTAGATTGCTATTTATCTAACCTTGGATAATTTCCCTCACCCATGTATGCACCCATCTACTTACAATCACAGCACAGAGTATATAAAAATGCTTTTTTTTTAATCTATGAACTAAAAAACAATTTTTAGTAACAAGAACTAAAGGTCAGCATTCGGATTAGCAAATTAATATTCTGAAGGTCAAAACCTCAAGAATACAAGAATTATAATTTATAAGGATTTAACTTATACAAAGTAACTATAAAAAATAAAACCCAGACTTGATTTCACTAACTAGTGTTAAATTAAAAATAAACAATAAAGATCACAATATCATAATTTTATAAAAAAAGAAATATACTATCCCTTAATGAAACTATGATTAAAGGTAATAAAATTACATCATAAGTTCTATATCTAATCCCAAAAAACCACACAAAGACAGCTACTTAGAAAGAAAACAACAAGAAGAAAAGGAGAAAAAAAATGGAAGAATATTTTCACTATGCAAACGAGAACCACATTCATTCAGGAAGAATTGAGAGAACATCCAATAACTTTTACTCCCCTTTATTGACAATTCTTGTACCAGTAAAACTTCTCACACTGGTTTATTTCCTGGATCTCTCCACTGCCATGTTATTGAAAGAATTATACTAGCAAAAAAGTTCGTTTTCTTTACACATACAAACTTCCTAACGCAAATACAGAATTAGATAATTAAAAAATAGTAATTCTATAAGCACAATATATTCATTACCAAGTGTACAAGACATTATTGGGTCATATAAAATGAAAATTTAGCCATTGTGTCATAAACAATAGTGGCAAAGGATAAACGGAACATCCATAGGTGTAGTACCATATCTAAATGGAAATTGAAAGAAATTCAACAGTCTCATATGACAAACAATCTGCAAGACTAACACTAAGGCCCGCTTCATGCCCTACAAAGTCAGGCCAAAGGTTCAGTTATGTCCCATCCCTATTCAAGACCCAAATATAATGGTTCCAAGCAGCATACCTACTCCAAAGTCCCAGCTGTCTGCTTCTCCTTCCACATTCAAGCCTCCTGCATTATCAACTTAAAACTGAGAACATAACACAAGGTAGAAACTCCACAGCCTATTTAATTATAGTAGTTAATTTTTTTTTAATTGGCTTAAATACCATGGTCCCTATAATATAATTATTTTAATCCAGCCCTTTTAAATTTTTCTGATTTGGTCCTGTTAAAATTTTACAGCTAAAATAGAAATATGCAAATACCCATTTTCTGTCTTACTCAATACTATTATATTATGAACCAAAGAATTAAGCCTTTTTAATTTTACAGCTAAAATAGAAATTTGATCCCTTATGTAATTTTCAAACAAGATTAATTTTTTTCAAACCACTTTTCAATTTTGTTACATCTCAGGCATGTCATACCCATAGTAGTTAATAATGGAATTTATATTAATAGATACATATAATATATGTGTTAGAAAATAAAAAATTGTAGCACTTCTAGAAAATATATGTTTGAAAATTCATCAAAGACACAAATACTCAAGACGAGCCTAGATATTGTTGCACTTCTCTTTCAATAAACTATATATGACAAAATAAGTTGAGTTAAGAATACCTGGGCACAACTTCATTTCTTTTCCTCATTGCAGTCTCATAAATGGCTCCATTTGCAACCTAAAAATATCTCAGGCCATTTAACAAATTAAATTCCAAAACATGTAATTATTCTAAAAGACTAATTAAAGAAAAGAACTTACAACAACAAAATAAGGCAATAATTGTCCATTAGCATTACATTCAGCAAAATACTTTTGATGCTTTTTCATAACCTGAAGGTATGATGCACAATAGTTAGCTTCTATTTTCAATATTCTTCAAAACAAGAGGCATTTGTATATATTTCAATTCATAATGATCCACCCGTACATCATTTGAACCAATTTAATGATCAAAACAGAAAAGGATACCCAGCACAATTGAAAAGAAAAAAAAAGTGATGCGTTCACCATCATTAAAAGATATTTTGAAAGATTTAAGATGGTGTCTTTAAACTTTTCAAGCAAGGGAAAAAGAGCCCCAACAAGATTTACAATCTAAAATTACATATAAAAGAAAATTTTTAAAAACGC
This sequence comes from Psophocarpus tetragonolobus, assembly GCA_037954015.1. Classification (NCBI taxonomy): domain Eukaryota; kingdom Viridiplantae; phylum Streptophyta; class Magnoliopsida; order Fabales; family Fabaceae; genus Psophocarpus; species Psophocarpus tetragonolobus. The sequence continues at coordinate 46,932,461 of CM075692.1, read as the reverse complement.
ATATATGCAACAATGTATAACCAAAGGTACAAATAAAAGAGATGAAAGAAAATTGATTTTGACTTTAAAATATTTTGTAATGAAAACTATTTTGTCTTCCTCCACTCCAGCTTTTTAGTAACAATTTTTATCATTGTCCTTGTGTTTTGGGTGGAAATATAAAAGAAATGTAAGAACTATGAACCTGACCGTTCTGAAAAGATTTGTATGTCATGACACAGCCAAACTGAAAGCAAACTTGATCATATCAGTGGCTGTTTGAAGCACCTCTTGTTGCTAGCAAGAACAAACATACACACAGATCTAGCAAGAACAAACATACACACAGATGAATCTAGTACCACAGTGGAGAAGCTACTAGCAAACGAGATATGTTATTTTGGGTAAAAGAATGATAAATGAATTTAGTAAAAGTGACAATCATATTGTATAGCCAACATTGTTGTCATTGCATTAAACAAGTATACAGCAAAATCGCACGGAGAAGACCTGGTAATAATACTGATAAAGAATAGTTTAAAAATAGAGCAAAATAGATGATCTTAAAAAGTAACAAAAATACTGCATGCTGAAATCCAATTTGTTATTTGTTATACAACACTGATACCAACAAAAACTCTTATTACTATTAAATCAATGGGAACCAAGACAGGAAATTCCCATAAATGAGTTTGCAGAGCAATCAAAGGTTATAATAACCCAAGAATCATGAAAGAACCTATTTTAAAATGAATGAATCTTGTAAGTAATTGAATAGAGAAAAGGCAAAGAAAGTTAGAAAAGGAAAAAACAATCGGACAGAGAGGATTACCAGACTTATTAAAAACGTACCTTCAATATTGAGTTCGGACATAAACCCTAGGAGAAGAGTGTTGGGGAACGAGTGTGAAATCTGAACAAATCGATACAACAACAAAAACTCCCAGACTTGGTTAAAAACGTGAGATGCCTTCAATCCTGAGTTCGTATATACAACACTGATGCAACAAAAATGAGTGTGCAGAGCAATCAAAGGTTGTAATAACCCAAGAATCATGAAAGAACCTGAATATGTATATTGTAAAATAAATGAATCTCGTAAGTAATTGAACAGAGAAAAGGCGAAGAAAGTTAGAAAAGGAAAAAACAAACGGACAGAGAGGATTACCAGAGTTGAAACGTGAGATGCCTTCAATCTTGAGTTCGGACATAAACAGAAGGAGAAGAGTGTTGGGGAACGAGTGTGAAATCTGAACAAATCGATATAACAACAAGAACTCCCCTCTCACGCTCTTACACAACCCTAACGCAGGATCATATATCAAATGTCCGCAACTGATAACGTACGAAAGAGGTGCGGTGGCGTGGAGATAAGTGCGGCGCGGTGGCGGTCCGGTGGAGATAAGTGCAGTTCGGTGGCGGTCCGGTGGAGATAAGTGCGGAGCGGAGGCGGTCCGGTGGACACAGGTGCGGTGCTGTGCGGTGCGGGTTCGGTGAATGGGCTAAGTGTGAAGAAAGTGGGTGCAGAGCTAATATAAAATCCAACTATATTCATAGACGCGCGAAACACACCCGTTAGAAGGAAAAAATAATTAATTTAATCGTAAAAAAAAAAAAACAAAAAGATACGATACAATTTATAATCAAACTAAAAGATTGCGATTTTATTATTACAAATCAATTAAGATTAGATGTTTATTATATTTGAATCATGATTTTTTATTTTTAATAATAATATAAATGTTTATTAGATTTAAATGTTTATTAGATTTAAATTATGAATCTTAATAATGATATAAATATTTATTATATCTCACATGTATATTATATTTATAGATATTGAAAGAAAAATAAATATTTATTATATGTCACATGTATATTATATTTATAGATATTGAAAGAAAAATAAAGATTAAATAATATATTAAATTTTGTTAAATAAAATTAAAATATTAAACTGTTATCATTTTTAAATAATAAAAATAAGTTAAGCTAAAATAATATTATTTTAAAAATAATAGTAAGATAAGATAAAAAAATATTTTATCCTATTAAAGAAAACTATAAAGAAAATATTATAGAATTTATATTTAAACTAAAAGATTAGGAATCCACATGTATATTATATTTATAGACAATATATTTGAGATGTAGATATAATATAAATTTTATATAAGATGATCATATTTAACATAAAGAAAGAAAAATAAAGATAAAATAATATATTAATTTTGTTCGATAAAATTAAAATATTAAACTGTAAAATTTTTAAATGATAAAAATAAGTTAAGCTAAGATAATAATACTTTTTAAATAATAGTAAGATAAGACAAGGAAAGATTTTATCTTATTTTAAATTTAAATAAGAAAACTATAAAGAAAACATGATAGAATTGATACTTAAACTAAAAGATTAAGAATTTATTATTTTGAAATCATTATTACACTTGTTATATTTGAATTATTATTCTTAATAATGACATGAGAAAATATTTTTTTATATTTAAATTGTGATTCTTAACAATGATATGATAAGATATTTGTTATATTTGAATTGTGATTCATATAAATGTTTATTATATTTCACATGTATATTGTATTTATAGACAATATATTTGATATGTAGACATAATATAGAATTTAGATAAGATTATCATATTTAAGATAATGAAAGACATATAAAGATAAAATAATATATTAAATTTCATGAGATAAAATTAAATTTATTAAACTATTAGAATTTTTAACTGATAAAAATAAGTTAAACTAAGATAATATTACTTTAAAAATAATAGTAACATAATATAATATTACTGTTCTAATAACATTTTCAACTTGTATAACTCTAATAAAATTCGTTTTCTTTTTTTTCTTATTATTAAATTTTATGAAAAATTGAAGAAAATATTATTGAACAAATCATACATAAAAACAATTCTCATCCTTGGTCATAAAGTAGAAAAAACCACCAAACAATTTACAACTTCAATTTCATAAGTTAGTGAATATAAGTTTAACAAAGTACAAATATATAAAACAGTAATGGTCTTCCTTGTAAACCATACAATTAACTTTAATATTTCAATAATTAATAATCATAGTAAGGCTTAAATTAACATCACAAAATCAATACATTGCATAAATAATGCACTCTGTAACCTTAAGTCACATTTTGTGGTTAAAAATACATTATATCATATTCTGCATATAAAGTTTAAACATATTAAATTCCCTATTTTTGTTTTTCCTTCACCTATTAAACTCACCCATGGTTACGACCATACATTGAGCTGACAAATTTTTCTACAAATATGAGAAAATTACTGGCAGAAATCACTTAATTAAACTCAAAACATTAGCTATAAATATGATGCCTAAATCACACCATCCAGTCAAAACATTTTTGCCAGAGCACTGCAATGTAACATACAATAATATTAGAATCACTATCTCGAATAAGAATCTCAAAATAAAAAATATCTCACATAAGTAAAAGCCAAAAAGGGTTTAAAAATAAAATAGAGAGAAAGTTTCACAAGAAAAAAAGAGAATCTAGCCCACATTATTCAAGTGTTAGGTAGAACCACAAAGATGAAACTCAACGCATATATAAGAGAATATAACACAACCTTCAACCCAAAAGCTTAAGGCATTAGGTTATGGATCTTTCTCACTTATATATGACTCAACTTCCCAATTTCTTACCAATGTGGGACTTTAACTCACACTTGCACTCCAACAATATATATATATATATATATATATATATATATATTGTTTTTAAGCAGTACTATGAAAAGTAGTCTAGTCACTAACCTGGTAAAGGCAGTGGGTCTATGAATTAGTGGTCAGATCGCTTAGCCTAATTTAATTTGGTGTATATATAAAATATATAAGTAACATCGTAATTTTCACTTCCTACATTCGCAAATTGCATAAAAATAAAAGAAAATAAAAAAAATAAAAATGACATCATTTATTTTTTTTTTTAAAAAAAAAAGATACAAGCTCAACTCGCATCTAGTCAACCTGGTCCAAGTCACCAGTTTTATTTGACACGACCGGTTCAAGCCTAGAAACCTAGATGCCCAGTTTGTCAGGAAAACCAACCCATTTATGTAGCCGATCTTGGTCCATTCTGTCTGTCCGAACCAGTTTTCACAACTATGTTTTTAAGGCTTTTTTTGTGTGTTGCAACTTATTTTGGCCAAATCTTATTTCAACAATCTTTACTATGATTGCTACCATTGTTGTTGTGCTATCCGTCGCCTTCTATTTACCACTCATCTTTTGACAAAAAACTTGTTTGTCGCTACCTAACATTTTCCTTTTCCAGCCTTTTTCTAGCATGTTTCTTAGTTTAAATGGTTTTTGTATCTTCACAAATATTGGTTTGAAGCCTTCAAATGTTGATTTTAAGAAAGTTGTAACTTATTTTGCTTGTCATGGATTTTCTTAGTCAGGTGGATGTTTCATTTATTTTGTAATGTTATTTTTCAAAGCAACATTCTCTAACTTCCGTAACATCCTTGAATTATCTTTTCAAATAACTTAATCAATTTTTGTTTATTATTTATTATTTACTTTTTATAACAGGTTGAATGCTTAGTAAGCTATAGTTTGAGAAAAAGTGTTCAAAATCTTAAATATCATTTTATCTTGATATTATCTTCTCTTAGGCTTAAAATCTTAAATATGACCTTATTTTGATCTTAGAAATACTATGTAGAGAAATGTCTCAAAGATTATAAGAAATTATATCTTTTATATTCATAAATAATTTATAAAATAAATTTATATAAATATTCATCTTATGTCTATTGAAATAGATGGTTTCATTTTATTATTCATCTCTGTTTTTCTTATTTTAATAGCTTTGAGATAAAGGATGTGAGTTTTTATTAGAATATGCAAAATCCATTATGTTATAGTTTTGTATTAAATATGATTTTATTTATAAAATACACTCAATTTTGTTTTACTATCTAAAAAATAATTGATTTTGGTCTTTTAATTTTAAAAATAAGTGAAATTGGTCTTTGTTAACAAAATTAACAATTCAGTCGTTAACTGAAGTTTTACTTTCGTAATAGCCATTGATTTAGTTTGATCATATTTATCACTAATATACAATTAAACTACTCATATAATGAAAACGATATATATATACATATATATATATATATATTTAAATAAATATTGAATTATATATAAGAGTAAAATAGTTGCAAAAACAAAATACTTACTTTATTATAATATGAATAAAATATGAAAAATTAATTATTTATAAAATTAAATTTTGAATAATTAGAAATTTTCAATAATACGAACATTTATCTACAATATAGTTTTCATATTATTTACATTTTTATTTAAAAAATCCAATAAGATAATATAATTAAATTTTCAGTAATCATTATTTAATTTCCATAATAAAAAACAATTAAAATTTAAATAATCATATATTAAAGATAAATTAATATAAATATTTAATTTTTTTTTAAATTATGTTTTCTAATATAAATGTTATTTTGATTTTTTTGTGACATTTTTTTATAAAAAACTATTATTGTGATTTAGATTTGAATTAAAATATTTTCTACACAAATAAATTAAAATTAGTAAAGCTTTACAGAAATAAATTTTGTGATGAAATTATACTTTTTAATAATACAATAATATGCATCAAATAATAGAATGAAGAGGAAGAAAGTAATATATTATGATTTTTTATTCTTACATCTGAAAAAAAGGAATATTCATTATGGATCATAAATATTACATATTTGTAGAGTATATAATATTAATATTAGTGTATTATTATCAATCCTAATATTTTCTATTTTTAATTATTTTAAAATAAACGTAGAAATTAATTAGTAGCATGTGAGAATTCAGTTCGTAATCACAATAGTAGATAAGAATTAAAAAATAATAGTTACTAATAAATAATAATTTTATAACATATAAAGTTTACTTTTAAAACTAATGACAAATAAAATTAAACAGAAAAAATTAATTACAACAACAATAAGAATATTAATGATAATATATATCTTATCGTATTTGAGAATATTCAATTTATATTCCAATAGATCATATAAATAAGTTTTTTGTTTCCTCTTGATAGGAGTTGAAAATAAGGTAAGGGGTTTACAACAACTCATGGATACCGCTCAACCATCTAGACCCCCTTGACATAGGATAAATCAATTCAAAATTTTAAATAACAGTATTATATAATTAAAATTTACCCTTTAGAATATTTAAAATTCATTTTAAAAAAAGTAATAAATGTACTTTTTAATTTAAAAAACATAATACATAATATTCATGCAATAGTAATTTTATAAAATTACTATTGAAGAAAAAGATTAACCATCTTATGTTACAGTAAGTTGTACCAAGGAAAATGAAAAAAATTCATGATAAGAAAGTTCGCTCTCATGAATTTCAAGAGGATAACTTAGTATTCAAGAAAATGTTGCTAATTTAGAAATATCATAGGGGAAAATGAACTCCAAATTATAAAGGACCTCATGTGGTAAGAAAAACATTTTCAGGAGAAGCTCTAATCCTTACAAACAGGGGATGATGACTTACTATCAAGTTTATCGGGTATTCACACTACTTTCAAGCCTTTTGAGTCTTTATACTCATCAAATCATGTCAGGTATTCACACCTACTTTCAAGCACTTTCGGTTTTTGTACCCACATCAAGTCTATTGGGTTTTCACACCCACTTTCAAGTCTTTTGGGTCTTTGTACCCATCAAATCATGTTGGTATTTTATCCATTTTCAAGTCTTTTAATTCTTTGCACCCACTTCAAGTCTAGCAGGTATTCAACCCTCTTTCAAGTTTATCGAGCATTTACACTCACTTTCAAGCCTTCAGGTGTTTGTACCCATCAAATAATGTTGGGTATTTTTACTTATTTTTAAGTTTTTTGAGTCTTTGTACCCACTTCAAGTATATTAAATATTAAATCCACTTTCAAGTCTTTCAGATCCTCATGCTCATTACTTTTACGTCTCGGATCTTTGCTCCCATCACATTTGTCACTCAAGTCTACATACTCATTCTGTTCATTTTTGGGTCCTTGCCCCACACCCATTCATTATTATAGGTTCCCACACCAAACTTTTGTTATGCCTTGGTTTCCCATGCCTATCACCTCTCATACGTTGGTCTGTGCTTCCCCTATAATCATTCATCACACTTCACACTCATCTACTTGTTATGCTCAAATCCTCGCACACCCATGTGTTCACAAAACTTGGGGTCTATGTTTTCATTTATATTTGACTAAAATAATATATAAACTTGGTTTCTTATATTATTTGGTAAAATCTAAATAAAAAGGGCAACTATAGTCACCCAAATTTGTTTGGATAAGGCCTTCACCCTAAAAAGGAATATAGGAAGAGAAAACTGTATAAAAGTTGGGGGGTCGTGATAAGTGTGCATTTTGTACAAAAATTTAAATCTTTATGACACTTATCCGACTAGAAAAATTATAGAAAATATTTACCACAACCCAAATTTATCTAAAGATAGAGTGTTAAAATTGCACATTCAACTCATGGTTTCTTATGTCCAATTTCCCTTTTAGACCAACAAGAAGCAAGGAACAGAAATGAGTGGCATGATGCTAAGAAACAAATCCCGATGTTGGTTCATGTGAGTTGTAGGACAAAAGCCCAAGTCTCAACCAAAGGTGTAAATAAATCAAGCCTAAGCCCAAGTCACAAGACAAAAGCTCAAGCCTTGACCAAAGGTGTCAATGGACCAAGAGAGGATGTTAGATCATGTGAATTGTAGGGCAACAGTCCAAGCCTCAATCAAAGGTGCCATAGGACCAAAAGAGGGTCTTGGTTTATGTGGTTTGGAAGGCCACAAGTCAAACCTTAACAAAATATGCCATTGGAACAAAAAGGGGAGCTAATTTTTGTCAAAATTCGCTAAGCCACAAAAAAATTACGTCCTAAAAGTTGCTCAACGAAAAAAACTCCGCTAAGTGAAGCCCCTAAAAATAACTAGAAATTCACTTAGTGGATTTATTTTCACTTGGTGGAATTGAGAAATTCACTTAGCGAATTTAATTTTGCTCAATGAATTTTCTTGCACGAAGGCTATAAATAGGAGCACAATTCATTTTTTGGAGGAGGTTTTTTTAAGACTCTTGAGGGCTCTTTTAAGATTTTGGGAAAGGATTGAAAGACTCATGCAAGGGCTATTCTTAAGAGCTTAGAAGAGTTTGGTAGAGCTCTTAAGAAAGTGTTTCTAAGAGCTTTTTGGAGAGGTTTTGAGGGAGAGATTCAAAAGGAGTTTTGAGGGAGAGATTCGGAAAGAGTTTTGAGAAAAGTTGGGGAGAGTTTTCGGAAACTTAACTTAAGCAATTCTTGGGTTTCCCTGAGGAGTTTTGGGAAAGTATTCTAGAGGTTTTTGGGACCTTTAGAAGAACTTTTCTTGAACTCATCCTTGGAGCTTTCAGTAGTGTCTATCTTGGAACCGTTTACTGAAGCACTTATCTTAACATTAATTACGCCACACTCTCTACTCAAGGGCCCTCTCACTAGGGCAATGGCTAGGAGGATTGAAGAGGACTTAGCCTGGAAAGACTCATCAAAACCCCAACTCATGATAGGGATAAATATTTTAGGTCATAGTCCTTAGTTTTCCTCTTGTAAATATTAATTAGCTTTTAATTCCCTTGTAGGCCATATATTTCGGCCATTTATGCTAATTTTTAGAGTTTAGGATGTAATTAGCTTAGGAAGGGAGGTGAGGGGAGTAGAGGGTCTAATAACCCAAAGGAGTGTGGATCTCTTTTCACACCCCCTTGATTAGGTCGTGACACTCCCTAACGTAAGGCTAGACGCCACTTTTAGTGGGCCTAAGAGGGATTAGTGCTTCTAATCCTAATTAGGCTAAAGTCTCACATTGCCTAGTTTTGAGTGTCTTGCTCTCTCTTAAGGCTATAAATACACCTAGTCCCCCTTGTACAAATTACGCTTGATTGAATGAAGTAAGACTCCTTTGAGTTTTTATTCTTGAGTGTCATTTTTTAGAAACCTCTCTCTTGAGGATTCTCTTCCTTAAAGCTTTTATCAAGGGACATTTCTTTGTAGCAAGCAACATAAAATTTTTTACTTATCTTTCTCCTAAAAAGTGGCGTCAACCCTTCCCCCATTTCTAGCCTCTCCATCCTCCATTTTCTTTGAGAAAGGAATCTTAGTTGAAGAGATCAAGGGAGTGCATCAACTTATATCAACACTAATTACACCACACTCTCTATGAGTCTAAAACTATCTTTTAGTTTAATAATTGTTATTTTGTTTCATCAAAACATCAAGTTGTGATTTTAAAATTCTATTTATCTTTTGTTTGTTGAAAAAACTATACACCCATCAAATATGTCATTTTCTATCTGAATGAAATACTCTTTTTGTAGATAAAGGGGTTGATTATATGTGACATATCTGTATTCCTGAGGTTTTAAGGAATACGTCGTGACAACTTTTTTTGTCTTAGAAAATCGTCTCTAAAAAACAAATCATCAGTAAAAATTATTTCCAAAAAATAAAAATAATCCAAAAAGAAAATGTTCAAGTAGATTTACTTAGGCCTCGTTCGGGGTAGTTCTGAGTTTCTGGTTTTTGGTTTTGAAATGTATTTTGAAAACAAAAACCTGTTCGGCAAAAATGATTCTGTTTTTGTTTTTTACTCATTTTTGAAACAGTTTTCACTCAATTTTAAAAACAATAAAATTTTGTTTTTAGATTTCTATTTCTCTTTTTATTTAAATTCATTACTTGACATCATTTGTCATCATTGGCCATCACCTCTGACCAAAAGTCACCAACTGCCACCGGCCGCCACCTCTGACCGGCAGTTACCGGCCGCCACCTCCGATCGGGAATCACCGGCCACCATCTTCAACCAACAATCACCAGCCGCCACCTCCGACCGGCAGTCACTGGTTGCCACCTCCAACCAGCGATCACCGGCTGCCACCTTCGACTGACGATCATTGGTCGTCACCTCTGACCGGCAGTCACCTGCCGCCACCTCCAACCAACGGTCACTGGCCGCCACCATCGACCAGCAATCACCGACGGTCATCTCTGACCAACGGTCACTGATAGCTACCTCCGACCGGCAGTCACTAACCATACCTCCGACTAGCGATAGCTAATGACTAACTGTAACCTTCAACGATCGTTACCTTCAACTAGTGTTTTGGTTAAGATTTGAAACCAATGTTTTAAATTTGGAAACAAAACAATGTTGTTTTTAAAATTTTGAAAACTTAAAATTAAAACTAGTTTTTGTTTTTAGAAATTTTAAAACTAGAAACCAAAAACCACCCCGAACGGGGCCTTAGGTGTATAACCCTGTAAATTCTAAATTTTAGGATGTATGAACTATGATAGTGCAAAAATCCTAAATCTCGAAACAAAAACTCAAGTTGAAAAATATTAACACACAAACGTTTTCTACTAAGAACCACGTAAACTCTAATTCTCCATTGTACTCGGAAATACATAGGAGTAGGAGATCATCCCTGTCATGCCAAATAACTAAAACAATAATATCAACTCTCTTTCTTGGTTAGGTACATTAATAAATAATAATATGATAGTTATAATAATAATCACAATAATATCAACTCTCTTTTTCCTGCCATTACAATTTTATAATATATGATGTTTATATTTCTCCTTCCATTCTGTACAATTGTACTACATGACTTTTTCTTATATAATTTTATAAAAAATTTAAGCTAAAATACAATACGGTCCCATATCAGCAATATATCTTTTTTTTTAATTATATAGGACTTTATCAACTTTTTGTCCTGAGAAAAAAATATTTTTATTTTATTTATTTAAAGTTTTTTAATTTTATTTTAGGATTTAGGAGCATTAAAGGTTGACGTAGTGAACAAAACTCCATGCCATTATGTCAACATACATGTAAGTTTTTAAATATTATTTTATGGTAAATATTTTGGCTATAAATCTTTAAAAGTTGATTTCAATAAAACCTATTAAACAATTTCTGACAATTTTAAACCCCCAAAATTGGTATAGAATCATAAATAAAATTTAAAAGCTTAACCTCTAAATAATATCAAGAAGCCATAATCTAAAAGAAGAAGAAAAATATATTATATGATTTAAAAATCTAGCTAAATTAAATTAACTAATAATTTATGTTTCAAATACTATATGATAGTCCAAAGCCAACCCGTATTTATTTAATTTAAACATGCATGGCTAAAACAAAAAATCTCTAACTAGTAAGGTGTTTTGTAAATAAAGAATAGTAAAAAAACTCATTATTTCTCAATTTAACAAATCCTTTTTAAGCAAAACGAGTAGAATTTACTCCTCTCATCAATACTTTTATTGATATTTTATTTCAAAATATAGAGAAACAACTTATTAATATTTATTTTGATTGTCACATGTTGATTACCGCACTAACATATTTGTTCTTCTCTATTCATCGTTCTGGGTAGTGAGGACAAAAGTGACAAGAAAGAGAGTTGATATTAATGTACCTAACCAAGAAAGAGAGTTGATATTATTGCGATTATTATTATAACTTTATTGCGATTATTATTATAGCTATCATATTATTATTTATTAATGTACCTAACCAAGAAAGAGAGTTGATATTATTGTTTTAGTTATTTGGCATGACAGGGATGATCTCTTACTCCTATGTATTTCCGAGTACAATGGAGAATTAGAGTTTATGTAGTTCTTAGTAGAAAACGTTTGTGTGTTAATATTTTTCAACTTGAGTTTTTGTTTCGAGATTTAGGATTTTTTCACTATCATAGTTCATACATCCTAAAATTTAGAATTTACAGGGTTATACACCTAAGGCCCCGTTCGGGGTGGGTTTTGGTTTCTAGTTTTAAAATTTCTAAAAACAAAAACTAGTTTTAATTTTAAGTTTTCAAAATTTTAAAAACATTGTTTTTGTTTCCAAATTTAAAACATTGGTTTCAAATCTTAACCAAAACACTAGTTGAAGGTAACGATCGTTGAAGGTCACAATTAGTCATTGGCTATCGCTAGTCGGAGGTATGGTTAGTGACTGCCGGTCGGAGGTAGCTGTCAGTGACCGTTGGTCAGAGATGACCGTCGGTGATTGCCGGTCGATGGTGGCGGCCAGTGACCGTTGGTTGGAGGTGGCGGCAGGTGACTGCCGGTCAGAGGTGACGGCCAATGATCGTCAGTCGAAGGTGGCAGCCGGTGATCACTGGTTGGAGGTGGCAACCAGTGACTGCCTGTCGGAGGTGGCGGCTGGTGATTGTTGGTTGAAGGTGGTGGCCGGTGATTCCCGATCGGAGGTGGCGGCCGGTAACTGCCGGTCAGAGGTGGCGGCCGGTGGCAGTTGGTGACTTTTGGTCAGAGGTGATGGCCAATGATGACAAATGACGTCAAGTAATGAATTTAAATAAAAAGAGAAATAGAAATCTAAAAACAAAATTTTATTGTTTTTAAAATTGAGTGAAAACTGTTTCGAAAATGAGTAAAAAACAAAAACAGAATCATTTTTGCCGAACAGGTTTCTGTTTTCAAAATACATTTCAAAACCAAAAACCAGAAACTCAGAACTACCCCGAACGAGGCCTAAGTAAATCTACTTGAACATTTTCTTTTTGGATTATTTTTATTTTTTGGAAATAATTTTTACTGATGATTTGTTTTTTAGAGACGATGTTCTAAGACAAAAAAAGTTGTCACGACGTATTCCTTAAAACCTCAGGAATACAGATATGTCACATATAATCAACCCCTTTATCTAAAAAAAGAGTATTACATTCAGATAGAAAATGACATATTTGATGGGTGTATAGTTTTTTCAACAAACAAAAGATAAATAGAATTTTAAAATCACGACTTGATGTTTTGATGAAACAAAATAACAATTATTAAACTAAAAGATAGTTTTAGACTCATAGAGAGTGTGGTGTAATTAGTGTTGATATAAGTTGATGCACTCCCTTGATCTCTTCAACTAAGATTCCTTTCTCAAAGAAAATGGAGGATGGAGAGGCTAGAAATGGGGGAAGGGTTGACACCACTTTTTAGGAGAAAGATAAGTAAAAAATTTTATGTTGCCTGCCACAAGGGAAATGTCCCTTGATAAAAGCTTTAAGGAAGAGAATCGTCAAGAGAGAGGTTTCTAAAAAATGACACCAAAGAATAAAAACTCAAAGGAGTCTTACTTCATTCAATCAAACGTAATTTGTACAAGGGGGACTAGGTGTATTTATAGCCTTAAGAGAGAGCAAGACACTCAAAACTAGGCAATGTGGGACTTGAGCCTAATTAGGATTAGAAGCACTAATCCCTCTCAGTGGATAAATAAGGGTTCTCTTTCATTATATATGATTATAAGTTTTACACTATTAGTGGATAAACTCTCTTTCACTATTAGTGTTGTTTTTTATCATTAATTGTAATTGTGATCTTTTTTTTGTAACATGTTTTTTTTGTAACAAAATATTATGGTGATTTATGGTTGAATTAAAATATTTTCTACGCAACTAAATTAAAATTAGTTTTATTTAATTAACTTAATACAACTTTATAGAAATGTTTTTTTGGTAGATTAATTTATCCTACTAAACTATTAGCAACTTATCAATCAATTAACAATATTTATAAATTTCATTCTAACGTGATTAAGCAAGCCAAGTTTTATTTTTCAATGACTTACATTTTTACGATGGATATTAATTTAGCAAAGCTCCAAAGATGATAATATTATTTTTTACACATTAACCAAAATATAAAATAAATTTTCAATAAAAGATTGTGGAGTAAAAAATTCCTAACAAATGATTCATTCTTGTTGTCTTAAATTAAGCACCTATCTTATAATAGTTTTTTTGGTGAGGAATTGATTTTGATGCACGGCCATGAAATTGAAGATACAAATTAAAGTATATAAAATGAATGAGGACCTTGCTTTCTCCACTTTCATTTGTAACTATGGGAAAATAAAAAATTAAAATTAGTAAAAAAATGAAGAGATTAATTCAAGTAATTAATACCTTAGGACATACAATATTCAATTTTTATTTTATATGATGGTTAACACCTTAGGACATAAAATATTAAATTTTTATTTCATTTTAACTTTTCCTCCTAAATAAATGGATTGCTAAAACAAATACAAACACTTACACCTTAAGTTCACCCAAAAATATGTCATATATCTCTTCTAGCTAGTTGATTACAATGAGGACCTTCTATGGCTACTTTTGCAATCACACTAACCAAATATATTTGGTTATTAAGAGAAAAAATTCTTGGGTCAACGACATGTTCCGTGGCTAACATTGTTTTACAAATTTCAACATTATCAACAACAGTGTGAACATCATAACTAAGAGGCTCTGGGAAAGAGTTTAACACAAACAAGCCACCTATAAACGCTCCAACCACCCCAGTATAGCACAAGTTTGCACATTCTTCAATGGAGGAAGAATTTTTTCTTTCCTCCCTTATTCCATCAATAGAGTATTTCCCTTTTATTCCCTTATCCAGACCAACTTTAGGACCTCCTTTGTAAATTCAACAACATCTTTTGCACCAAGGATATTCGATTATGATGTAAGAATATTTGTGCAATAGACAGCATCCTCTTGTACTTTAAATATCTTGCAAATTTTTCCAATCAAGTTAGGACCAAAACCAAGTTCACCATAACCATGAACTCTATCATTGGTCGTGAAAGGAGACTGAGAAATAAGAATTAAGCAAAAGGTGAGCAATAAGTAATTTAGCTTTGAATAATTTATTTTATGGTGGGGTAGTTTAACAAGAGAACCTTGTTGATATGGAAGAGAGAAAATTGATTCTTCAAAGCGCTGGGTAATGGATTTATATAATATTTTCCTATTTAAATGTTTCATTGAGATTTAAAATAAACATAAGCAATTAAAAGTTTCAAATATACTGTGGTACGTAATAGATAATTGAGTTTAATACTAATTAATAATAAATCTTAATGTATATAGAAAGATATCCAGGTTAATAATTAAATTTATTTGAAAATTGAATTTTATTATATATGTACTTAATAATCATAAATTACATTTATTAATTTTAATAAATATATTATAATTCATTAATATCATATTTAATATATGATGAAGTTTATTATTTTTATATTTAATTAAAAGAATTCTCGTCATTCTTAAAATCTAATATCTGTTATGTAACTTACTTTCTCTTGGAGTAAGTGTATCCCCCCTTCTTATAGGGATATGAAGGGAAACTATTTACTCCAAGAGTAAGTTTACCTAACTTACTCTTTATCAAAACCACCCTTTATTTTTTTTTCTTGAAATTTAATGGTAAAAAGTAGTTATTTATTATAAGTTTTCAATTAAATAAAAGGTGAGTATGAAGAGTAAGTTTCTTAAACTTAGGAATCTCTTCCCATATATATACACACACACACGAGTGTGTGTGAATCAAAATCTATATTAAAATTAAATTAATATATCAATAACTCAATCTAAATTGATGTATAAAATACAAATCTAATAAGAATAAATGAAAATAATCCTTCTTTAAAAAAATAGAAAAGAAAATGTACCTACAAAAATATAAATAAAAGAAGAAAAAATAGAAAGAAATGTAAGAAGTTAGATAAAAAAAAAATTAAATCAAATTATCCAAAATTATTTACTTGTATACAAAGTTGAAACCATGTTATAAAAGGAAAGATACAACAATATAGAAACTTGCACATCTTATATTATAAAGATCCAACATAAAATATTATTAATAAGGAAAATACTACATAAACCAAAAGTCACTTTATAATTGTTATTTATTTTATATTATGTTTCAATATATAGCCATAAATCAGAATTGAAAATTCTGTTAGATAAGGGAGAGGTTTAGCTAGTTGTTGAGGAAAGTATGTAATGTCCTCCATTACAATAATACTAGAGTATATTAATTAAATAATTATTAAAAATAAAAAATTATCAAAATAATAAATAAAAATTCATGAATCTTACAAAGTATAATTCTCAAATGTAAACATATTTAAAACAAATATATAGAATAATTGTAATAAAAATGTTCATAAAAAGAAAAAATCTAAACTAAATCAATCTCAATTCTTAAAATCAAAACATAGTCTCATAAATAACAATCAACCATAAAACATTATATATGTCTAAACAACTTTTTATTATAGTCATATGTCTACAAGACGAGATAATAATAAGAGATCATGTGTATTACGAATACATTAGTGACCATTAATTTCCCACACAACTAATCATATATGAAAATTGATAGAATAATAAAATTTGTTTAAAAAATAAACATTCATAAACATATGTGTGATAAAATCATTCTTTGTAACCCACTGAAGTTTAGTCCTGAGGCTAATGTCTATTAGACACAATTAAATAAATGCAGTTTTTAGGTAAAACAAAAGCATGTTTCTGTTGAATTTGTTCGGTGTAATGCATACTACATGTATTAATGATTAATTTTCACCATGACACCACCATTATGTGTGTAACAAGGAACTTACCATTATCACCAGAAATTGAAACATCTTTATGATTAATGTTTATTTTTCTAGAATAATTTACATGTCATGGTAGAGTTTTCAAAGACGTTTTACTCACCTTGAGACAAGATCCCACAACTTTAATCTGTTATTTTCTTCTGTCCTTCTATTCTCTTTTTACCCTTTAACAGACAACTAATCTTTATTGCTATTAAAATTTATTTCTCTCTCTATCATTTCTTTTGATTGAAGATTAGTAGATTAGTTTTACTGTTCAAATTCAAAATGATATCAAATTTTTATTTATTTTATACTATTTTATTTTAAGGAAAACATTATCTTAATATTCTTATTCAAAATGATATAAAATCTTTCTTTATTTTATCTTTTTCTATTTTAAAGGAAATATTATCTTGATCTTGTAATTCAAAAAAATGTTGATATTTTTATCTTTTAAAAAATATTTTTTTAAGTACATAATCTTATCTTAAGTAAATGATATTTAAATATTTGCATATTAAATTTTGTGATGTTTTACCATGGGTGAGTTGTTGTAAACCTCCTTATACTCTTCAACTCATATCAGGAGAATTAAAAAAAATTAAAGATTTATATATTAATACTCATTTTAAAAGAGCGTTATAGTATAAAATTAAAAACATTAAAGTAGTGACTTATCATGACTTTCAACAAAAGAGTTATTGCAATAAATTTTTAAATTATTTGAAAAAGCACTAAAGTATTACAATTTTTTTGAACTTTATTTTTATTTTTTTAGAGAATTAGATTGACCCTTTTTTTAAGAATTACATGACCTAAATAATTTTTCCAATAAATTTTAACTAATGAATGAAATTTTAAATTAATGCTTAAAATATATTTTAGATTAAAACTTAGTAATTATTTTTTCACTAAATAATTTTTATAGGTGAAAATTATAAATTTATTTTAAAAAAATTGATAACTTCTATTACATCAAAATTTTTTATCCATTTGATAGTTATAAATTTATTGTAAATATAATTATATTAATTGATATATTATCTAAAAATATTTTAGATTTGTGTAATAAATATTATTAATATGTATTATTTAAATATTTATTAATATTCTATTTGATAAAATATAATAAATTATTATGGATTTCAAATTTTGATCAATGTTTCCAATCCAAAGCACTCCAAAATAGAAAAAGAAAAGACAATTATTAAACTATTATAGCCATGAATTAAAATTTGAATTTTTTATTAGCCATTGAATAAAATTAAATATAATGAAGGACTAAATTTTAAAAATTAAATAAAAAAAATTGTAATTATAATAATAAGTTTTTTTTTGTGAATAATTATAATATAAGTAGTGACTATGAAACATTACTAAAATTCTATATAATGAAAAATTACTTTAAATCAATAGTTACGGTTAAAAGTTAATAAATAAAAATTATCAATATAAATACAAATATTATTTATCATTTTTATTTTTTATCAATACTTTGATTTTTATTCATTCATTAAAAAAAGCTATTTATAATCCATTTATCTATATTATTTTACTATTGGGAGAGAGACTATGTCTCTCTTTATATTATTAAATAAAAAAAAATAAAACATAAAAATTGAAAAGAAAAGAAAAGAGAAGTTATAAAATAAAAGCAATTACATAATAAAAGAGAAGTTACATAAAATTTAATAGTTACTTTTAAAAACAATAAAATCTATCATAGGTAATGCAAAAGATTAAAAGTTAACATCATAAAAAGTCTCTTGTGTCTTCTTTGCATCATAAGAGAATCTCTCTAACAAAAGGAAGAGTCTATAAGCTCCTAGAAGTGCATTCTAGAAGTTGAAGACGATGAAAGGTGAATGGTCAATCCTATCATTCCTATATAATAACCTAACATCAATTGTCAATTCTGAATTCTCTCACTCCCATCATACTCTCTTAAGTCTCAACCAAAAAAACAAAACAGCCCAACATCTCCATTGGTATTGTTACATTCTCTTCCCCTCCACCATCCTTAACCTATGAGACTTTTTTCCTTGAACCTTCCAATTTCTCCTAATACCTTCATATACTTTGAAAAAGGAAAAAATGCCCTTAATTAAAAATTCCCATAACCTTATATTGTTTATTGAAAGTTTTTCTCCTTCTTCCTTGTGATGGCAACGACAACTGTAGTGTTCATGCTTGTGCTTATTTTTCATCTCTTTTTATCTCTTGTTGCATTTTTATCTTTTCTATTGCTTAATCTGGACTCCTACTACGTCTTTCTCCCTTTTCCTGCGATCAACATGGATTATCATTTGGTAAGTGCTTTGCTAATTTTATCTTGATTTTTGCAATAACTCCGAAGGTGGAATTTGAAAAATAATTGTGCATCCCAATAAAGTAATCTAGAGGTATTTTTTACAAATTCAAATTACACAATCTAGGTTTGTAAAAATAAGGTGTTGATGAGATGTCACTTTTACAAATTTAGATTAGAGGGCGTACTCTATCCATTAACATCCCAATTTGGAAATGTCACTTTTGTCCTCACTACCCAGAACGACGAATAGAGAAGAACAAATATGTTAGTGCGGTAATCAACATGTGATAATCAAAATAAATATTAATAAGTTGTTTCTCTGTATTTTGAAATAAAATATCAATAAAAGTATTGATGAGACGAGTAAATTCTACTCGTTTTGCTTAAAAAGGATTTGTTAAATTGGGAAATAATGAGTTTTTTTTACTATTCTTTATTTACAAAACACCTTACTAGTTAGAGATTTTTTGTTTTAGCCATGCATGTTTAAATTAAATAAATACGGGTTGGCTTTGGACTATCATGTAGTATTTGAAACATAAATTATTAGTTAATTTAATTTAGCTAGATTTTTGAATCATATAATATATTTTTCTTCTTCTTTTAGATTATGGCTTCTTAATATTATTTAGAGGTTAAGCTTTTAAATTTTATTTATGATTCTATACCAATTTTGGGGGTTTAAAATTGTCAGAAATTGTTTAATAGGTTTTATTGAAATCAACTTTTAAAGATTTATAGCCAAAATATTTATCATAAAATAATATTTAAAAACTTACATGTATGTTGACATAATGGCGTGGAGTTTTGTTCACTACGTCAACCTTTAATGCTCCTAAATCCTAAAATAAAATTAAAAAACTTTAAATAAATAAAATAAAAATATTTTTTTCTCAGGACAAAAAGTTGATAAAGTCCTATATAATAAAAAAAAAGAAGATATATTGCTGATATGGGACCGTATTGTATTTTAGCTTAAATTTTTTATAAAATTATATAAGAAAAAGTCATGTAGTACAATTGTACAGAATGGAAGGAGAAATATAAACATCATATATTATAAAATTGTAATGGCAGGAAAAAGTCTCGTCTTTTTTTTATTACTTTGATTAATAAATTTTTTATTAATACAACTACAATCTTATAAAATTAATTAGTTTATTAATCAAAATAAAATTTAGGAATTAAAAAAAGACGAGAAGTTGTTTTTAACAAAGTGCAATGCACGTATCAATAGTCTCAATAACAAATGTATTTTATATATTAAAGTGGGTGAGTTTGTTTAAATTTTTTATGAGAAAAAATATTTATTTAAATAAAATAAACACTTATGGTAATTTTTAGATGTTTTTAAAATAAACACTTATTATAAAAAAAATTAATTTCTTTATAAAGAAAATTGAAACAACTTATTCTTATTTAGATTATTTTTTAAAATAAGCTTATACATGAAAGTCTTTTTATGAGAAATTAAAAGTTAATATATTTAAAAAATACATTTTTATAATTATATTCAAATATAAAAAGTTTCTGTTCTTTTTATAAAAATCACTTCTAAATATATTTTACCCAAACAGATTCACATGTTGATTAAACAAGTGTTCTTCCAAAAAGAAATGTTAAAACTAGTGACAAACATGTTTTTGTATATAATAATAATGTTTGAGAGACCAATTCGATGCATTTTTAAAATCTACCATGCATTCATTCTTTCGTTACACTAAATAAATACATGACACCAACTATTTGCTGGCTGGATTTATATGTAAAATCTTCAACTGCCTAATTAAACAAGCATGCATCTATTTGTTTTTTATTTAATTTAAATATTTTACGTTCTTAATTTTTTAATAAAATTTAACTATAAACATAAAGTCTAAAGGTCATATTCGTTCATTCACAGTCTATCATTTATACAAGCCAACTGTAATGAAATAATTGTGTAAAATGTTTTATATTTGGTCAATTTTGTCAACAATTTGTTGGTCCAAACAGTACATTGTTACACTTTGTCCTCTTCTCTGGTTCAAGTCTTGCCTAGAAAAAAAATGTTACCCACATATTCTCTAAATTTTAATAGGTATTTAAATTTGTTAAAAACTATAAAATTAAAAGAGATAATTATTTAATGACATGTACGATCTACTTTGTTTTTTCCCATAAATTTCAATCGATCTCGTAAAATATGTTAAAAAAATGTGTTAAAGAGCTTGCTAGTAAAGAAAGGAGAGTGTAAAGTTATTAATACCGTAGGTCTTAATAATTACCCTCTGTTCGATTTGAAGAAAGAAAGGAAAGTGTAAAGTTATATGTGCAAAAAAATGATAAGAAATTTGCATTTTCTCTAGTTGGTTAACAAAGAAAATAGCAAAGAAAATGTTATTAATACGGTAGGTCTTACCTTTTAACTTTTCATTCAAAACAGACATAAAAAGTAAAGAAAGTGAAAAAAAAATTACTCGTTCAAAATTATCTTTCTTTATAAGAGGGAAGTCTTGGTAATTATAATAACTTTAATTTATAACTTAAAGTTTTCATATCATTTTTTATGTAACTAAACAATTTTAATTTTTATTCTATTTTATCTCTCTCTTTCTTTTCTTTTCTCACATTTTTTTTTCCTTTTCTCTCTTGCAACAGAAGAGAGTCTTAAGTTTCTCGATAAATAATTCGTTAATAAAAAATACTAGGTCAATTTTAGACAATTACTAATTTTCATGTGACTTTTTCTTAGACAACAGATGAATACTCATTAAGATAATTTTATCAGACTTGACCAATGAAAGTTGTGAATTTGAACACTCATTTTCTCAAAAAAATATTCCTTATCAGATCACATAGGGATGAAGAAGAATCAATATAAAAGGTGAAAACATGAAGGACATGATGAGGCACATAAATCAGATTCAACTTAACTCAAGGGTCTTGGAGATTCAGCAAAACCATGAAAGAAGTGAAGCTGATTGCTACACCTCAAAGCTTCCCTTGTGCCAGAGTTGAATGGGCATTAAGGATAAAGGGTGTGGAATATGAGTACTTAAGAGAAGACTTAGCAAATAGGAGTGCTTTGCTTCTTCAGTCTAACCCTGTCCACAAGAAAGTTCCAGTGCTCCTGCATAATGACAAGCCTATTGCTGAATCACTTGTTATCATTGAATACATAGATGAGATATGGAAGGAGAACCCTTTGCTTCCACTTGATCCTTATGAGAGAGCACAGGCTCGGTTCTGGGCTAAGTTCATTGATGAGAAGGTACTCAGAACCCTTTTTTTTTTTATTGGTCAAATATCAATTTGTTTGTTAGAATATAAGCAGAAAGGAATTCAAATTCACGACTTTCACTGTCACTTGTTAATTTCTTTCTAGCAATGATTGTGTGAGGTCTTGTAGCTCCAACTAATTAAACACATAAGATAATATAAACCAATTTTCAGCACATAATTTAATATATTTGATTTTAACTTTAAAGAATGGACAACATAAAATATGTTTTATATCTCTCAAGTTTTTATAAAAATTGGTTTTAATATTTAAAGCAATATTTTACCAACAAGATGTAGTATGGTCTGTATATAGTTTTGCTAGTTTCCTTAGAGTCTTATGATTTGGATGATAGTTTTTAAATTATAAAATCTAAGTTCAAAACGAGCAAAAAAAATTTGTATATAGTCTTGTTCTTTAAACATAAGGTTAGAGTTTTGTCAGTTTCGTCTCCTGTTAAAAAAAATCAGTTGGAAGGTGTTAGTCTCTCTCTAAAGTGTAGTTTGAGAGATTAATTTTGGGCTTCTGACCAAAATACACTAAAAAAACAGTAATTTGTCTTGGTATTTCTAAAGTGAGATCAATTTCATTCTTGTCTCTATATACTTGATTTTGACCCAACAAGTCCAAAACCATAACTTCTAAAATGAGGAACTGAAACTAATTTTAATGAGAGATAAGACCTAAAATACATTTTACAAATAATCTTTAGCTATTGTTGCATGTGCTGATGTAGTTATTTGGAGGTTGGACCTAAAATACATTTTGCATTGGTGTTACATTTTTATTGTGTGGCAGTTTTCTTATCAATATAAAAAAAAGTTTATTGGTTATGATTTTTTTTTCTCAACTAAATCATAGGTTTAGCTCAACCATAAGGTAATAACTGTTTGGCTACAACTCAAATTTATGAAAACTTATTGCACAATTTGTAGCTCCTGATATACCTTATTTTCTTGAAAACAGTGTGTGTTAGGTGTATGGGGAGCAACTGTGGCACAAGGAGAAGAGAAGGACAAAGCTATAGATGCTGCATTAGAGTCTTTGGCATTTGTTGAGAAGGAAATTCAAGGGAAGAAGTATTTTGGTGGAGAGAAGATAGGTTATCTTGATATTGCAGCTGGTTGGATGTGCCATTGGCTGAGTGTCTTGGAAGAGCTTGGAGAGATGGAACTACTCAATGCTGAGAGGTTCCCTTCTCTTCATGAATGGAGTCACAACTTCATTCAGACTGCACCTGTCAAAGATTGCATTCCACCTAGAGAAAGTGTGATTGAATATTTCAGCTTTGGTATCAACTACGTTCGTTCTCTTGCAAGCAACAAATCTTGAAAGTGCACCTTTAATCTAGTATGTGTTAGGATTTATTGTAGTGCAAAAGAAATAAGATTCAATGTTTGAAAGATTAAATAGGTTACTGATTTTTATACTTATATTTTAATGTTTTTATTTTAATTTCTTAAAATGAGTATACATGTAAAGTTGTCATCTAATTAGGTCAATAATTGTGTTTATTTAAAACATTATTTTTATGTAATTTGAGATATGAATAAATGAATTATTTTATATAATATTTCTTTTTTATGTTTTTTAATGCATTTCTGAGTAAATTAATCTTGGTTTTTAGCATTCTCTTAGTATGTATGTTTATATTTGTTCACACTGTTTTCATTGGAATTCCAGTTTGACTTCATCTGGTAGTGCTAGTTATTTGATCATTTGAAGCTAATTACACTAAGAATTTAATTGATATATTATTAGTATAAAAGATTTTTATATGATTGATTTTTTATTTGTGTGAGTTTTAAAGTACTAACAAATAAAGTCAACAAATATAGTTATGAATAAAGTTTTGTATAATTATATAATTTTTTCTGTTTTTTGAACTATTACTTTTGTTTTTCAGAGGAACTGTTTTTTAGAGAAACGTTAGAGTAAGGTTTGCAGAACCGTTAGAATAATTTATAGGCCATATCTTTAACTAGCAAACAATAAATTGGCTTACCCCATTCTAATAGCAGAGTGGTACCATACTGGTTTTCAAACTTACAAGTTTAGTATAATGATTTTAAATTTAAAGAAGAATTCATGTATAAAAATAATAAAAGGGGAAATTATGTGTAATGTAATAAATCTCAAGAATGGTTGGTGTAATTTGATTTATCATTTGTAATTTTGTGTGCAATGTATGATAAGTTTTCTGGGCAATGGTGATACATACCTGCTATATGGTTTTATGTAACAATGCAATTTATGGTAATTTACTATTGGTCTTTGTGAAGAGAAAGATAGAACCCTTTCTTTTGTTCTTCATAATTTATTTAATAGTAAAGATACATTGAGACACACTCAGTATGAGATCATTTCTTAGCATACTTCAATTTCAGAGCATCACTATTTTGATACTTTATGTAATTCAAACAGCATCAGCACACTGTACATGTTAGAGAAATCATGTTATTTGTGGGATTATAAGCATTATGGTTTTTATAAGGGGCTACAAGCAGGAGTGTTTGTTGTGTAATTTGATTCGAAATAAACTAAAAATAATAATTATAGTATAATTTGATTTGGTCTGGATTAATTATAAAATTCAAATTAAACTAAACAATTTTTTTTATGTTTAAAAATTCTATTATTAAGTATTAAAAATTGCATTCAAAATTTTTATTTACAAAAATGTATAAAAGGTTACTCGCTTATAATAAAATCATATAAAAGAAGTACACATAAAGTTAAAGTACAAATAATCAATCAATTTAAACATTACATAATGTCAAATTGTTTTAAATGAAATTGAAATAAATAATATTGCTAAAATATTAATTCACCAACTAATATATATTAATTAAAAAGATTAATTAAAGATTAAGTACAAATCATAACAAATTTAAAATAAATAAATAATTGTATATGTTTTCTCACGGATTTGCTATAATAACTAAGGTGCGCTATTTCAACATGTGAGGTCGTAAATTGAACGAAATTATACAATTTAGTAATTACAAAAATCAAACCACCTTAAATTAAATTGGTTTTTTTTTTGCCATTTTCAATTTTTTATTTTTAATTTGGTTTGATTTGATTTTGAACACTCATAATTATAAGGTTAGTTTAGTGATAAAGTCCACATGTAAAGAGAAGAGAGTGGAAGAAGTCGTGAGTTCAAATTCTTTCACTGACAAAACTAACATATAACATTTGCCTATAAAAAAAATAGTTTTTATGCTAAAAAATTAGAATTTATAATTACATTAACGCATGGTTATCAAACTCTCGATTTAACTCTTAAACTCTTATGAGTTTACGAGTCCAATTTCCCTTTATGAATTAACTCGTGTGCAAATTTTTTTTTTAGTAAATTTTGAGTAAACTCGGTAAACTATGCAGATTTTATAATTTCTCAAGTTTACTACCAAGCAGGGACGAATCTCTTGTTATGCATTGGGGGCAATTGCCTCCACTAAATTCTAATTTTTTTAATAATATATGCATATATAATTATAAATTTCCCCCATAGTGTGTAAAATATAGTGTAAAAATTAATATTTAATATAAATACTACTCCCACAATATAATGTTTCTAGACCCGTCACTGCTACTAAGTCAAAAAATTGAGTTGTTTAGTACGTATTTAGAGTTTAACATATTTTCATTTAGTATGTTATTCTTTAATCGAAGAACACTCATCTCTAAGGATATAAAATCTTCATTTTTCAATAATACCAAATATCAATGAGAATGTTCTACCATTATTATTACTATTTTTAATTTATTATTTGATAGTGATGCACTGTTAGACCTAATTATTTAAGTATTATTAAATGTATGATTTACTACCTTGACTTATTATGTTGTTGAAATGTTTAGTTATATGTTATTTATATATTTTTATTTTATATAAAGTAACCTCTTACGAGTCTTTGAATTGAGTTCACGAGTCAAATTTATCAAACTCTCACTCACAGTTGATGATGCATATAAATGCAACAAATCCCCCATGGGAAGAAGGCGTGGAAGCAAATCCAGATAGGCAACTTCGGCCTTTTCCTTGTCAATGAGAAACTCAATAGGGAAATCTGTGTACCTCTTCAGCACTGACTCCTAGTAAAAAGGAAATAAACGACTTCCTTTTTTGTCATAAAAATGATTTCGGTCAGTCTCAAGATTTATCATGATTTTGAAGAACCCGGACTTGAACCCCTTAAAGGATGTGGGGTAAGTGATAAAAAGAGGGTTCTCGACTTTACGGTAGAGAAAAACCCACTTACATTTCTCATGAGGCCAAATGGTAAAATAATGAAGGAAAATGCTAGAAGTAGCCTTGATATGGGTAAATAAACATAAAGCTCAGAACATTTAGATGTAACCCCAAGTGTTCGGATGAAGTTGAGTGGGGACACAATTTAACACCCAAAGTATCCCCATAATGAAATAATCAAAAGGAAACCTAACATGAAAAACCGAAAACATACAATCATAGATATTAAAGAAATTCTCCTTATCCTCTACAGACCAACCTAAGAAGAAAAAATTTGGGTTTGGTATAGAAAAATCTTTGCATCGTTGAACAAGGAAAGAGAACTCATCAAAATCCTCAAAGTAACTAACTTGGACTTTATTAACAAAGTCACTAAGCATTATCCTGTTGCAATAACAGGATGAGAACACCCCTACTTCCCCATTTACCTATTTGTATGAGGGAATTAGAATGAGGGGTAATCTTTTTTTGGATTACCTTTACTTTAGCTAAAACGACCGCCTTTGAGTAAGACAAAAATTTCAGCTCTGAAGGCTCGACATGATCCGCATGTAGCTCTTGACGAGTTATAGACTTGTAATTACTGCCTGAAGCAGAGGCATAGACTTCGAAATTAGGAGAAGAAGACATTTGATCGAAATATAACAAATAAAATATAGGGTGTACGTACCTGACTCAGAAGAAAGAAGACTAAAGAAGAAAGGTTGAGAAAAGATTTTAGCCAAAGGAAAAGACAAGAAATGGCAAAGTGAATATGAACTTACCACACTTTCCTCTTTTTATAGAGGAGCTTCCTAGAAAATTTGCCTGTCTTTTAACCACCACTGATCTTGCTTTTGATTAACTGTTCAAATTAAGTGATTGTTCATTCTCCATTTCCTCTACGGTAACTACAGATGCACTTTCATTTTGCACCCTCAGCGTCACTTGGCGGGAAAAATCCAAAACCCTAGAACATGAGAATCTATGTTAGCTCCTCCCTAGGTATTTTGGCCCAACAACCTGCTGCTTTATTGAATACGTGCATGGCCTTTCTAGTCTTCACCCCAGCGCTTCTCCCTTTGGTTAAAGTCTGGGAGCAAGTGTATAGGTATAAAGAATAAAAGGTAACAAAATGACCCAAGTACCCTCAAAATAGAGGAGATAGAGAAGTTGGACTTCAGCCTTGCCAAAATCCGAAATAACACCAAAGCACCCTTGGGACATTAAGATAAAGGGACTTCGGATTTCAGCCATACCGAAATCAGAAATCAGTAGCAACCTGAAGATGCCAAGAAACAGGTGGGGTCACAAAGACTTCAGAGTTCGGCATAACCGAAAACCAAAATGTAAAAATGACATAATTCAAATAAGGAATTAATGTCAATAATACAAGAGTTTTCAACCTTGTTGAAAACCTTGTGTTCATAACCAGCTAATTAACCAAATTAATCATAGATTGATTAGCATAATTACTGATTAAATCTATTCCCAATAAAGTTGAATCAGGTAAACAAAATACTAGTTGGCTAAATATAGAGCACGACAAATAACGGTAATACCTGACTTTAACCAGTAATACCCATCAGGTAAGAACCTATGTTTTTTATTATAAATAACTAGTTATGAGATACATATCCACCATTTCATTGTGTTACCTTTACTTTTTATTTTCTATAATTCGTATATTTTCTCAATATTGAAGTTCCTTTTTACAACTTCACTTCCATTATAAACAAAACACATTTTCGACAGTTCACCGCAAAATATTGGCCAAATACATTTGGATTGAAACATATAAAAAGTCATCAACATATCAAAACAGAATACTATATACGGCCAATATAACAGGATAACAGTATAACTTACATCCACATAATTAATACTCATATTAGGCATAATAAATAGCAAGCATCGTCACAATACAGCTACTTCTTCAACTTGTTTGATAAGATAAGCATGAAGGTAGAATATAATTCATGGTGCGTTTTAAATATCGAAGAAAGAGAAGGGTATGGATAAGCATAATATCATAGGTTAGGTGGTAGCAACTTGTATCTATCAAATTAAAAGAAAATATTATAAATAAATATCTCAAGTCTGAACTTCAAATGAGAGAATTTTAGAAATAAATTTAACGATAATTTTAAAAACTAATTTATAGTTTGTTTTGTTTTAATAAAAGAGGCAAACGACGTCTCACTAAAAGAATATTAAATTTTAATTTTATATACTGAACAAACACTTTTTGATCTTTCAATTTTTTATTTCTTTCCAATATCTTTTTTAATTTAATTTTAAAATTAATTTTTTTTGTTAGTCCAAAAAAATGTCGTCGGTTATTAAATCTTTTCTATTAAATTTGTTAGCATTCTTGTTTTCTTAAAGTTGTTTCTTTCAAATTATTGTTTTTATCTTTGTTTCAAATTTGAATATTTTCAAATTATCTATAATGCATCAATAAAATTATAAAAAATAAACATAATGCAAAATAATTTTATGTTGTCATTTAATTATAAAAAATCTTTAAAAAGTTTAAGGTGTTTATTATAAAAATAAAAATTTGTCATGGTATTAATTTTGTTAATTTATTCATTAATATTTTGAAAGGTTTTCCATGATCATTTAATTATCTATAGCTTAAAACAAATCTATCTATACATCATAATATAAATTGCTTACCATAAATGTAAAATAATAACTAAATGTCCATGTAAAACCTTTCAAAATATTAATAGATAAAATTAACAAAATAATACCGAAAATAAGCATCTTAAACTTTTAAAAGATTTTTTATAATTAAATGACAACATAAAATTATTTTACATGTATTATGTTTATTTTAAAAATATTAAAAGAGAAACTAACATAATTATTTGTTTTGATATGTTAAAAATATTTATTCTTTTCAATTTTAATTGATTATTGTAAAAATACTTTAGGGACCAAATTGATTGTTTTTTCAGGTTTGAAAGAGACAAATTCGAAGGGGAAAACGAGTAAGTTCCAAAAACATGACGACGAAGATCAAATATGACGACGAAGATCAAATATGCCTGCAGCTGCGTGATCAATCAGAAAGTTTAAACATTTTAAGCAAAATGGTAATATTCAATACTACCACTTGTTTGGATCCACAAGTAACTTCAGAAGAAGCTACTTCAAGAGGTATACAATAACAGCCCATAAATTTGAATTCTAAATCCAAAATAGACAAAACCAAAAACAAAATGATGCATCCGGAAAGATAAAACAAAAACTCTCAGCTATCTACCTACACAGTTATCGTGCTGTTTGAGTTTGAACATGTTCCACAAGTTGACTGACCAACTTGTAAGTGCGCCCATTAATGGGTTTGGTATGCTCTATCAGTTGCTCATACCTGCAAATGTATTAGTTAAAGATTGAAGGTGATTATGAACGGTCATGAAAAGAATGGCATGCAACACAAAGGAAGAAAGGGTTCAACATAGCTAAGTCAGAATGGTATAATACTTGAGAAAGCAACAAATGCCCTTGTATATCAAGTTGGTAATCAATGTTAACTTACACATTGGGATGATTCGGTTCCATGATAACTGTTCCAGTTTCAGAATCAATTTTGGCATCAAGCTTTGAACTTCGGATCAGATTAACAATCCATCTTTCAGCCTCCTCATAATTCAAATTTAACTTTTCAGCAAGCACTCTGAAAAAAAAAAAAGATTTGAGCAATCCTATCTTACAAGATTTGGTTAATACTAAAAATCATAAGTATGTCATTCAGGTGTTACATGAAAAGTCACTGCAGGATATCATCGAGAGTCGCGAATGCAGACAGATATCATATAACATTATATAACAAGAAAACCTAAAATAGAGAGATAAGGTAAGAGATAGTGCAAAACCTTTCCAATGCTACAAAATAAAAGGAACAACTCTTAATTTGTGCCTCAGGTTTTGACTGACTGACCCAAAGATCAACGACATACATAGAGACTACATTGTGTTCTTCACACGTGCAAGATTGTGGCATATCATAAAAATTATAAAGTCAAGGAAGCTAGCTACAACATCTTATATTAGAAAGGTGCATACCCCATGTCAATGCGTTGGTGTATTCTACAGTATGTCTCAAAGATAAATAGCCTAGCATTTTCAAGGAACTCATCCCTTAGAGGTACTGTTGAAAAGTTGCTTTCTTCAACTCTTTTGCCAAGGAAGGGATCATTTAGAATCACCTGCATTTTTAAAAGGGTAAGCATAATATAAACATCCATTAAGGTGCTATTAGCTAACATGGCAGATATATTATAAGATAAAGGAGAACTGAATAAACCACAGAAGTTACAACACTCATATAGTTGACATATATTAAAGCAAGCTTACTTCTTCACATTCCCTCATCTTCTTTTGAGCCCCATCAAAGTCATAGTTGACATAAACACAAGCCAAAAACTCAGTGATAGGGTCCTTATATGAATGTTGCTCTTGTTGAATAACTTTAATAAAATCTTTGAATTGAGGCCTCCTTCTCTTGTTAACAATGAATGCTGTGGCCAAGTATCGTAAAAGGTGAGGAGCACTAGTTTGGATAGCATTTAGATACCTGAAAATTACATCATATCTTAGTTGAAGCAACTTTGCAAATAGTAAGCCCAGAAAATGTAAGACATAAAAAGTATCCAACAAGTGATCTATGGTATCCTAGGAAAGAAGAGGTAAGGTAAGGCATACTTGTCCTGATTGAACAGATCAATTATCTGTGTTCTACCATTGTCATGGTTAAAAAAGATGAACAGACTCCAATGCATCAGCCATATTCTGCTTTGGACCTGATTCAAAGGTGATGAAAAATTCTGCAACAAAGTTCAGCAGTCTGTATATTAGTATATTTAGCATAACAAACAAGCATGCATCTAGTCCAAAGATCAACAGACAAACAAGAACAACCTTCGAGTCAATGATTTCCTTCAAACGATTGAGCTCCTCAAGAGCAATATCCCAGTTCTGCATCAAAATTTCAGCCGCCAGCTTCCCCCACAAAGCACTCAAACTCCTTTCACTGTTTGTGCACAATGCTCTGTACTGATAAAGATAGTCAGCAGCGCCAGAGTAGTTTCCGCACTCAAACTGAAATTTGGCATATTGGTACAATGCCTCTATTTGTGTAGGACCAATCTGTTCCAACAGAATCACCATTTATGCAGTCAGTCAGAATTTAAACACCATAAAATTCTAACTTCAAAATTTAGGACAATACTTTTAAAACTTCTACAAGAGCAGTTAACAAACAATCCCAAAGATACCA
The DNA here is from genome assembly GCA_037954015.1 of Psophocarpus tetragonolobus. Classification (NCBI taxonomy): domain Eukaryota; kingdom Viridiplantae; phylum Streptophyta; class Magnoliopsida; order Fabales; family Fabaceae; genus Psophocarpus; species Psophocarpus tetragonolobus. The sequence goes on along the minus strand of CM075692.1, from coordinate 46,900,804 downwards.
AATGGCAATATGCTTAAATAAAATTAGGAGAAAAAATCCCATTATATTACTATGAAAATAATCCAATTACATTACCATGATACAATCTCACTGAGAGCTTATTAAAAAAATGGTATGGTCTAATCTAACAGCAATATATTTTATAAAGCTTAAGTAAATCAAAATCTAATCCGATACACCACACCAAGAACCTGTTGGGATAAATTTCTCCAGGCATTACTTACAAAGAAAATGAAAAAAAAAATCCAAAAATCCATAAGCTAAAATTAGTTTATCATACCTAATATATAAAACCTCACTCATATAGCTTAGCTGTTTTCAAAAAACAATCTAAAACAAACCCTAATTAAGCCACGTTAGCAACAAACCATAACAATTGATCATGATCATGATTAGCTTCAAACAAACTTGGTATCTACCATTGAGCATTCGGCATATTATACTACTTATGACGATCATGATAAACTTCAAACAAACCATAATTAAAGCCACATAAAAAACAAAACATCACAATTGATATGATTCTTCAAACCTGGTATCTATCATTGAGCATCTGCAGATTATACTGCTTATCAGCCCGGAGCTCCTGCACGGCGGCAGCGTTCTGTAGGAAGGCCACAAGGGGAGCAGCACCCTCCTCAAGGGACTTAAGCCGCGCAACAACCTCGACCCTGCGCTCGACCATGTCCTGTGGGACATCCTCGGTGTGGTAGAGGCTTTTGTGGATGTCCATAGCATAGTCCACCATATTGGTATTGTTCAAAAGATCGATCTTTGCCTTGAGGATGTGGTCATCGTCGTATAGCTGACGCTCCTGGAGAAATTCCAAGAGAGGGAACACCAAGTTCCAAGAGAGGGAACACCAAGTGCCGGTCCAAATTCGGCGCCATCCGAGGGTTTAGGTCGTATTCAGCCATTGTTCACACTCTCCACAGTTAACTTCTCCTCCTAAAGAATGCTATATAATAGATTACGGAGCAAACGTTAGGGTTTTTATTAATTGAATTGAAAACATTTCTTCTCCGCCTAAACAATGCTATATAATAGATTTCGGAGTAAATGTTAGGGTTTTTATCAATTAAATTGAGAGCACTTCATCTCCTCCTAAACAATGCTATATAATAGATTACGGAGTAAATGTTAGGGTTTTTAATAATTGAACGGAAAGCACTGCTTCTCCTCCTAAACAATGCTATGCAATAGATTACGGAGTAAACGTTAGGGTTTTGACCAATTGAACGGAGAGCGACAGTGAAAAGGGGGTTTTGTTTTGTGTGTTTTAGGGTTTTGATAAATTTCGAAAGAACGGAAAACGAACGTGGAAAGGGGTTTTGTGCGTGGGTGTGATGAGATTCGATTAGCGAAGAAAAGAGTAAAAGTGAAAAATGGGATTCGATCGGAGAATGGAAGAGATGATGAGAGAAACGAACCTTTCGTGGCGGCGGCGGAGTGTGGAGATTGCAGCTCCGAGAGAGAAGAAGATACTCAGAAGTGTCAGATTGGGAGATAGGGTTTAAAGACCAAAAGGACCAAAGCGGTGTCGTTTCAGTCCTTAGGACGAGAAGTAAAACATGGAACCAAAAGCTTGTGTAAGAAAAAAAGGATGAATATAATCAATATATAAAGAATTTTATTTTCTATCATTTTTTTTATTTTAATATATTCTTATTTATTTAGTTAAAAAAATAAAAACAAACTTATTTATTGAAAGAAATCGTTCGCAGAGGAAAAAGAATCTCTTCTTTATAGAATAAAATTTTATTTTTCTTCCACAAATAGCTCTTTCGTAAAAAGAAATTTAAAATAAAATTAATATAATTTTATATTTTAAATTTTGTTTAGAATATTTTCTATTTATATTTTTAAAATTATTTATATTTATTGTAACAGGAATGATGCATTTTTGTGTTCATATTTATTTAGATTTTTTTATTCTTAAGTAACTATTAACAAATAATTATGAATTACATATTTGATGTAACTTTTTTTTTTAAGTCTTCATGTTTTATTTTTATTTTCTTTTATTTAATAATATAAAAAGAGACACATTGTTATATAAAATAATTACATCTTATTATTATATTCTTATGGATCTCAAAAAATATAACTTAGACTTTTATATGGAATACACATTGTCATATAAAAATTAATATTTAATAAGAATAATTTTAATAAATTATTTTAAAACTGTATTTAATAATTGCTTTTAAAACTTGGTGAATTATCCTCGCAAAAAGCATGAGTATTAATTTTATAATTTGCATCATCAATCTAATATGCAAGGGAAATACTTCCTTGTTTACATTTATTTGAATTTTTTTGTTTTTAAGTAACTATTAAAAAATAACTACCAATTATATATTTTATGTAATTTTTTTTCTATTCAATTTTTATATTTTATCTTTTATTTAATAATATAAAAAAAAGATACACTCCACTAATAAAAATATAAAATAAATAAAATATAAAAATTACTTACAGAGTAGTTTGTCCAAAGTAAATTTTTATATTTATAAATTTTATATTTGAAATTTTATTTTAATTATAAATTTTTTTATAATATTATATCTATATTTTTAAAATTTATATTTTAATAATATAATTTATTTATAATATACATTTTTAATATTTTATATTATAAAATAAATAAAATATAAAAATTACTTGGAGCACTTTGTCCATATTGCAAATAGATGTTGTTTAATGTGAATTCATATTGCAAATCACGTTTTATTTTCTTGTCTATTATCTGCAACAGACATTCATATTAAAAATATCAACAATCTGTAACATGAATAGGGCATATTGTGAATCAATATATCATATTACGGATTATTGAATGAGTTAAAGGATTTTTTGCATATTCATGTTTAATTCCATCATTTGTTTACTATGTTATGATTCCTCAAAATATAATTAAGCCTTTAGAATGTAATTCACACAATGTACATTGGCCATGTTACTGCATCATTTATCTGTCATGAGAGCATGTATATAAATCCTCCCTTCTTCTTAGCCTCAACCATGTCTCATATTTTTTTTAGTAATTTTCAAAAATTTGAGTTGAAAAAGATTAAGCCAAAGATTCTCTTGTATTATTTATTTTGTCTCCATAATAGATTTTTTTTAACATATTAGATTAATTTAAATCTTAATGAAAAAAACAGGTAATACACAAATGGTAATAGTCAATCACAAGATTACCATTAACATGTAGACAACCAATTGATTAACCCAAAACCTGTAAAATTCAAAAACAGCTCAAACTAAAAGACTATTTGGTCATCAGAGAAATAACCCCAATTAATATTTTAGTTCTGGTTGGTATAATTATTTTTAACTTGAAGAGGTCAATACCTGGTTGGTGTTCATCCCTATAACTAAGAGTCAATTTTAATAATATTCAAAAATATGAATCACGTTTTATTTTCTTGTATAAATTTTAAAAATTAAAACTATGAATTTGAATGAACTGAAAAAATATTATATTAATCTTCATTTATTTTAAAAATACAAATATTTCAAAAAAATATAGAAGATATACTTTACTAAAACTATTGAATTATATCAAAATATTATATTTTTAAAAAATACATGCATTGTTTCTAAAATATTATAGAAAACATCTTTAATATTATTATTGATGAATTTTTTTTTATTAAGAAATATAATAAAAAATTAATTAAAAACTTTGATAATATTTTTTAATATAAAAAAGTACTTAAAACTCCTTTTTCACTGTGCATTCCCCAGAGTCACAAGAAAGAGTTATCATGGGTTGTACAAATAAGAAATCAAATGGATGAGTAATAAATAATATATGACCAACCTATAACCAAAATATAATTGTTTTATGTATTGGCTTCAAAGGAGGTTAGATGGTAAGAGATATCGAATAAAATTTATAAACAAAATTGTAATATAACGTGGGTAGTTGACCAGTTGTTGTGCTTAAAAGGAAAAAAAATGTAATTAATGATGACTTTCATATATTTTTTCTAAACGAGTTTAATAAACTTTTAATTGTTAGAAAACAGTGGCTTTCATATATTTTTCATTTTTACAGAAATATTTTTAATTTGTTCTTTTAAAGATTTTTTAATTTAGTTAATTTTTTCTTTTAAAAAACAATTATCACATTATATTTTTTTTTATCAGCCAAAACAAAAATAACTTATTGCAATGAGATACTCTAGTGTAATTTTTTTATATAAATTTTATTTTTAACCATTTATAAATTTATTTAATTTTATAATCTGATTTGAACATAGTTTTTTTATCACTGAACACGTAAATTAACTTTCAATTTTTCCATAATAATCTCCAAAGTCTCAAACATGATTGTTTGAAATGGAGAACATATATAAATAAACAAAAATAATAATATAATCTATCTAAAAATATTAGATAAACCATTCCCAGATAATAATATAACATGAGTCATTACATATTATTTTAAAATTGACTATTATTTAGTTTAATAGTTAAATTATTATATAATATTAATTAAATTTTTATAATAAAATATTACAATTACGGTGAAATTTTTTATTTATTTTAATATATAAAAAAGATTAATGCTAATTGCACACCATACATATATATATATATATATATATATATGAAAGTTACTCTTCATTGTTATCATTCATTTTATTGAAATGTAATGGTTGTAATAAATAATTAATATTTACCATTAGATTTCATAAAAATGAAAAAATAAAATAAAAAATAAGTTTTTTAAACTTAGAGTGAAAAGATCCCTTCCATATATTAATTAGATATATCTTTATTTTTTGAAAGGTGAATTACGAAATTCTAGATGTAGAGAAAAAAAAGATATTATAGAGTAAAAAGATGTATGTCTTAAAAAAAATCTTAAAAAAGAATAAACATAAGGATATTTTGAAAAATAATAAAATAAAAATAAGAGATGTATATCTAATATTACATGGTGATGGAAAAAATTTGCCATGAAATATCACTTCCCACTAAATTAAAATACTATCCTTTCATATAATTATTAATGTTACTTTTTAATGTTAACTTTTTATGAAAAACATATAATTCAGTATAATTATTTTTATATATATTAGATTAATCAATTTTTAGACACAATTAATCTTATAAAAAATAATATAATTTTATTTTAAAATTTTATAACATATAAAAGATTGTATTGACCCGTAAATGTTTAGTGTAAGTTTACACAAATTGTATTTTTTTAAATCACATAAATTTGTACCAAGGTTATAAACTGTTTTGATATGATAGGATATTTAAATTACAATTTTTGAACAGTGACAGGTATTGTTTGTTCTGTAGGGAAAAACAAATACATCTTTCAAAAACAAATCCAAATCATTGTCCAGTGATGGATAAGGAATCTGATTTTTAATACAGCACCCATAAAAATTACAACAAAAATAAAAATAAAGTATTTGAGGATTTAGTTACTTATAAAAGGTTGGCAATAGTAAAATAATTGGACCACACATTTTCAAACCAAATATAGCCCCATCAATTACAAAGCCGACCAACCACACATTGATTTTCTAAGGCTCTTTTTAGGGTAGTTTTGAGTTTTTAGATTCTTATTTTGAAATGTATTTTGGAAATAGAAACTTGTTCGGTAAAATTGGTTCTGTTTTGATTTTTTACTCATTTTTAAAATAATTTTCACTCAATTTTAAAAACAATAAAATTTCGTTTTTGGATTTCTGTTTCTGTTTTTATTTAAGCTCATTATTTGATATCAGTTGTCACCATTTACCATCATCTTTGACGATCACTGACCTCTACCTCTAACCAAAAGACCTCCACCTCTAACCAAAAGTCATCGAGTGCCACCTTTGTTCGACGGTCATCAGTCGCCACTTCCGACCGGCGGTCACCAGCCCCTACCTCTGACCAGCAGTCACCGGTCGTCACCTCCAATCAATGGTCATCAACCGCCACCTCTGATCGTCGATTACCAACCGCCACCTCCGACCGACGATCACCAACCGCTACCTCTGACCGAGGTCACCGACCGACGGTCACCGACTACCTCCGACCGACAATTACCGATTGTCACCTCCGACCAACAGTCACCGACTGCCACCTCCAACCGACAGTCACTGACCTCCACCTCTGTCCAAAAGTCACCAAGCGCCGCCTTTGTTCAACGGCATCAATTTGTCACTTCCGACCGACAGTCACCAGCTCTTACCTCCGATCAACAGTTACCGACCGCACCTCTGACCGACGATCACCGATCACCACCTTCGATCAGTAATCACCGAACGCTACCTCCAGCTGACGGCCACCAGCTGTCACCTCCAATCGATGGCACCAACCACCACCTCCGATTGACAATCACTGGCTACCACCTCTAACCAGCAATCACTGGCCACTACATTCGACCAATAATCACCGACTACCGCCCTGATCACCGGTCACCCAATCACTATCTTCGACCATTAGTCACCAACCACCACCTCCAATCACCAATCAACCACCTTTGATCACCAATAACAAACGGTTGTCTCAATCACTACCTTCAACTAATATTTGGTTAAGATTTGAAACCAAAGTTTTAAATTTAGAAACAAAAACAATGTTTTTAAAACTTTAAAAACTTAACACCAAAACTAGCTTTTGTTTTTAAAATTTTCAAAACTAAACCAAAAATAACTTCCGACCACCAACCACCACCTCCAAGTATCAATCATCGACAACCACCTTTGATCGCCAATAACCAACGATTGTCTCAATGACTACCTTCAATTAGTATTTTGGTTAAGAATTAAAACCAAAGTTTTAAATTTGAAAACAAAAACAATGTTGTTTTTAAAATTTTGACAACTTAACACCAAAATTAGTTTTTGTTTTTAAAATTTTCAAAACTAAAAACCAAAAAATAACCCCAAATGGGACCTAAGCTATTAGAAATTACAGGACAGCTAGCATAAATGATTCATAAGAGAAGGTTACAGAGTAAGACTAGGTAGTATCCTTGAATTTGTCAGTTGTCCCTACAACATAATTTAATCCAACATCAATTCTCTAATATCATTTTAAGCACAAATAATTCATAAGATTTACAACATGCAGGTAATTAAATAGAAAATAAATACAAATTAATTGATGGCACAAAAAAGAATATTTTTTCAGCTAAACAACCTTAAAAGCAAAACAAAATTTGAGCCCTACGACTAAGGCATGTCACCGATTCTATAGTACACTGTCAATTCTGCACTAAAATAGCACACTTGACTACCCCTGCTTCCTGTATTGTGAATTTGCCTTAGGCTTCGATCATCTATTTTTACTTTCCTTGCTTAGTACCTTTTCTCTTTTTCTGTCTTAAAGCATTTCTCTTGTTCTCCCTGCAGGAATCACAAATTCTTAGATTTACATAGTATGCCTCGTATCCATAATTAGTATTTATTGTATATAAAGAAATATTTGGTAAAGTGTCAGTAGGAGCATAAGGTATCAAACATAGATAACATCTAACCTGGCTTTTGAAATCTCTTCCTTAGATGGAAATTGTCTTTTCTTCCTCTTCTTGTGTTCAGATTCAGAAGATTCTTTGCCATTTTCTTTTAGACCATTACTTGGTTTCGATGAGAACTTCCTTTTCTTCTTTTTGAATTCAGATTCAGAAGAAACATTGCCATTTTCTTTTACTCCACCTTTTATTTCCTTTTCCTTCACAAACGTAGTAGTTTCTTCTTCTTTCTCAGCTGTTTCTGAAGGTTTTACACCAGGCTTTGAGCTGCTCATTTTCTTCAACTGCAGTTTAGAATATAAAACCATGAATTAGTTTTGAGTCCATATCAATAACAGTATTCTATGATTAACTTCGACATTAACACGGGTGAACGTTTCCAGTTAAGAGGTTGGATACTAAAAACAATGAAGACAAAATGATATTTTTTATATTGCACTCCCATAAGTAAAATTGACCTCAAACCACAACAAAGATAATTTTATAAGATTCAAACTAACAAGATAAATTTGTAAATTGGTTTCATCAAATTTTTTGTAATCTAACAATATTGCTTTATTCAATCAAAATTTCATTTCAAACTAAGAATAGATACCTTTGCAACAAAAAAACCATCCATATTGTGTACATGAGGGTAGAAACGTCTTGTCTTTTCTAAAGAAGGGTGAAAACGCTGTTCCCTAAACTTTGTAAACCTAACAAAAACGAAATGTTACAGTTGAATATAGTGATATACATAATTCCTAATCAAAACCAAAGTTGAGAGGAAAATTAGCCATAAAATCATTACCCTGGACGCCCAAAATCAAGTCCACATGGAACCAGTTTAACATCACGCCTTTTGAGTGCATAGTCAATAACAGCTTCATTCTGAAGAATATTTAATGAAAGAACTTTTAGAAACTTAAAATAAAAGAAATGAAAAAGAGCATGCCAACTAAATACATTCAACTGAAAATCAAACCTCAGCAACCATGATAGAGTATGTAGAATAAACAATATATCCCCCAGATTTTGAATTGGCATCCACCATGTCAATTGCTGCAAGAATGAGCTCCTATAGAAAAAAAGAAAATTATAAAACAAACGTAAAAAAGAATATAGTATTATTCAGGCTTTACAATATACAAAAAAGAAATTTGTTGTGAAAGAAGCAGAACAGAAATGTTATGCATTATTTTAAAGAAGAGTACATAAGATCAATCATTATGCTCATCTTCCCAAACAAAATTTCAATGAAGTTTAATTTACCTTCTGTAGATGAGCACATTTCTGTATATCTTCCAAACTTTTAGAGGTTTTAACAGACTCATCTTTGGATATAACCTGCAGACAGAAGTCCTTTAGTGCCTTTCTAGGTTCTTCAAGAAAAACAGAGACAAGGAATCTCTTTAAAATAAAACACCCCTACTATTATGGAATATCATCATATGGAATATACAACTATAGTTTAATACCATCATATTCGCATGAGACAAATATATCCCTTGCAAATTGTGCCTACGTAAATAATCAAACACCGTCTTCTGTTGCTGTTGCTAGAGATACTGTTTGATGAGGTTCCGACCACCTGCAGAAAAGACTCCGAAGCTCAAGTCAGAAACTATTCAGGTCTGTAATATGATAAAAGAAAAAGGCTTGGAAAGAGAAATAAAAAGTCAACAAGTATCTTTACTTTACTCGCCGAATACCGAAATACTATGTTCTCTACCTACATTGGCATCAAGGCCCAAGTGGTTGCATGTACAAAAACATAACAAAATTAGAAGTTAAATATAAAAATAAAAAACCAAAACATGACCACATCGACGGTTAAATATAGATATTCCCCAAATAATCACACAAAAAATTCAAAGTTAAACCAGTCAAAGCATAAGTAGATAAAACTTAATTTTGGAAGTAAGACATCTAGGTTTAGTACAATAACTCTTCCCATAGCATTAGTAACCTATACAGCATATCAGATATTGGGTTGGCCAGACCCAATATCTAAAAGTGTACAGATTTTTCAGCTATGACAGTTAACCATGGCATACATTTCAGTTTAGGTTTAGTAGGCTATGATACAAAACATGTAACACACGTCTAATTCAATATCATCATATGGAATATACAACTATAACTATATATCATCATCTTCGCATAAGAAAAATACATACCTTGCAAATTGTGCCTACGTAAACAGTCAAACACCGTCTTCTGTTGCTGTTGCTAGAGATACCGTTTGATGAGGTTCTGACCACCTGCAGAAAAGACTCCGACGCTCAAGTCAGAAACCATTCAGGTCTGTAATATGATAAAAGAAAAAGGCTTGGAAAGAGAAATAAAAAGTCAACAAGTATCTTTACTTTACTCGCCGAACACCGAAATACTATGTTCTCTACCTACATTGGCATCAAGGCCCAAGTGGTTGCATGTACAAAAACATAACGAAATTAGAAGGTAAATATAAAAATAAAAAACCAAAACATGACTACATCGACGGTTAAATATAGATATTCCCCAAATAATCACACAAAAAATTCAAAGTTAAACCAGGCAAAGCACAAGTAGATAAAACTTAATTTTGGAAGTAAGACATCTAGGTTTAGTACAATAACTCTTCCCATAACATTAGTAACCTATACAGCATATCAGATATTGGGTTGGCCAGACCCAATATCTAAAAGCGTACAGATTTTTCAGCTATGATAGTTAACCACGGCATACATTTCAGTTTAGGTTTAGTAGGCTACGATACAAAACATGTAACACACGTCTAATTCAATATCATCATATGGAATATACACCTATAACTATATATCATCATCTTCGCATAAGACAAATACATACCTTGCAAATTGTGCCTAAAACAGTCAAACACCGTCTTCTGTTGCTGTTGCTAGAGATACCGTTTGATGCGGTTCTGACCACCTGCAGAAAAGACTCCGACGCTCAAGTCAGAAACCATTCAGGTCTGTAATATGATAAAAGAAAAAGGCTTGGAAAGAGAAATAAAAAGTCAACAAGTATCTTTACTTTACTTGCCGAATACCGAAATACTATGTTCTCTACCTACATTGGCATCAACGCCCAAGTGGTTGCATATACAAAAACATAACGAAATTAGAAGGTAAATATAAAAATAAAAAACCAAAACATGACTACATCGACGGTTAAATATAGATATTCCCCAAATAATCACACAAAAAATTCAAGGTTAAACCAGGCAAAGCACAAGTAGATAAAACTTAATTTTGGAAGTAAGACATCTAGGTTTAGTACAATAACTCTTCCCATAACATTAGTAATCTATACAGCATATCATATATTGGGTTGGCCAGACCCAATATCTAAAAGCGTACAGATTTTTAACCTATGACAGTTAACCACGACATACATTTCAGTTTAGGTTTAGTAGGCTATGATACAAAACATGTAACACACGTCTAATTCAATATCATCGTATGGAATATACAACTATGACTATATATCATCATCTTCGCATAAGACAAATATATACCTTGCAAATTGTGCCTACGTAAACAGTCAAACACCGTCTTCTGTTGCTGTTGCTAGAGATACTGTTTGATGAGGTTCTGACCACCTGCAGAAAAGACTCTGACGCTCAAGTCAGAAACTATTCAGGTCTGTAATATGATAGAAGAAAAAGGCTTGGAAAGAGAAATAAAAAGTCAACGAGTATCTTTACTTTACTCGCCGAATACCGAAATACTATGTTCTCTACCTACATTGGCATCAAGGCCCAAGTGGTTGCATGTACAAAAACATAACGAAATTAGAAGGTAAATATAAAAATAAAAAACCAAAACATGACCACATCGACAGTTAAATATAGATATTCCCCAAATAATCACACAAAAAATTCAAAGTTAAAACAGGCAAAGCATAAGTAGATAAAACTTAATTTTGGAAGTAAGACATCTAGGTTTAGTACAATAACTCTTCCCATAACATTAGTAACCTATACAGCATATCAGATATTGGGTTGGCCAGACCCAATATCTAAAAGCGTACAGATTTTTCAGCTATGACAGTTAACCACGGCATACATTTCAGTTTAGGTTTAGTAGGCTATGATACAAAACATGTAACACACGTCTAATTCACTATCATCATATGGAATATACAACTATAACTATATATCATCATCTTCGCATAAGACAAATACATACCTTGCAAATTGTGCCTACGTAAACAGTCAAACACCGTCTTCTGTTGCTGTTGCTAGAGATACCGTTTGATGAGGTTCTGACCACCTGCAGAAAAGACTCCGACGCTCAAGTCAGAAACCATTCAGGTCTGTAATATGATAAAAGAAAAAGGCTTGGAAAGAGAAATAAAAAGTGAACAAGGATCTTTACTTTACTCGCCGAACACCGAAATACTATGTTATCTACCTACATTGGCATCAAGGCCCAAGTGGTTGCATGTACAAAAACATAACGAAATTAGAAGGTAAATATAAAAATAAAAAACCAAAACATGACCACATCGACAGTTAAATATAGATATTCCCCAAATAATCACACAAAAAATTCAAAGTTAAAACAGGCAAAGCATAAGTAGATAAAACATAATTTTGGAAGTAAGACATCTAGGTTTAGTACAATAACTCTTCCCATAACATTAGTAACCTATACAGCATATCAGATATTGGGTTGGCCAGACCCAATATCTAAAAGCGTACAGATTTTTCAGCTATGACAGTTAACCACGGCATACATTTCAGTTTAGCTTTAGTAGGCTATGATACAAAACATGTAACACACGTCTAATTCAATATCATCATATGGAATATACAACTATAACTATATATCATCATCTTCGCATAAGACAAATACATACCTTGCAAATTGTGCCTACGTAAACAGTCAAACACCGTCTTCTGTTGCTGTTGCTAGAGATACCGTTTGATGAGGTTCTGACCACCTGCAGAAAAGACTCCGACGCTCAAGTCAGAAACCATTCAGGTCTGTAATATGATAAAAGAAAAAGGCTTGGAAAGAGAAATAAAAAGTCAACAAGCATCTTTACTTTACTCGCCGAACACCGAAATACTATGTTCTCTACCTACATTGGCATCAAGGCCCAAGTGGTTGCATGTACAAAAACATAACGAAATTAGAAGGTAAATATAAAAATAAAAAACCAAAACATGACCACATCGACAGTTAAATATAGATATTCCCCAAATAATCACACAAAAAATTCAAAGTTAAAACAGGCAAAGCATAAGTAGATAAAACATAATTTTGGAAGTAAGACATCTAGGTTTAGTACAATAACTCTTCCCATAACATTAGTAACCTATACAGCATATCAGATATTGGGTTGGCCAGACCCAATACCTAAAAGCGTACAGATTTTTCAGCTATGACAGTTAACCTTGGCATACATTTCAGTTTAGCTTTAGTAGGCTATGATACAAAACATGTAACACACGTCTAATTCAATATCATCATATGGAATATACAACTATAACTATATATCATCATCTTCGCATAAGACAAATACATACCTTGCAAATTGTGCCTACGTAAACAGTCAAACACCGTCTTCTGTTGCTGTTGCTAGAGATACCGTTTGATGAGGTTCTGACCACCTGCAGAAAAGAGTCCGACGCTCAAGTCAGAAACCGTTCAGGTCTGTAATATGATAAAAGAAAAAGGCTTGGAAAGAGAAATAAAAAGTCAACAAGTATCTTTACTTTACTCGCCGAACACCGAAATACTATGTTCTCTACCTACATTGGCATCAAGGCCCAAGTGGTTGCATGTACAAAAACATAACGAAATTAGAAGGTAAATATAAAAATAAAAAACCAAAACATGACCACATCGACAGTTAAATATAGATATTCCCCAAATAATCACACAAAAAATTCAAAGTTAAAACAGGCAAAGCATAAGTAGATAAAACATAATTTTGGAAGTAAGACATCTAGGTTTAGTACAATAACTCTTCCCATAACATTAGTAACCTATACAGCATATGAGATATTGGGTTGGCCAGACCCAATATCTAAAAGCGTACAGATTTTTCAGCTATGACAGTTAACCACGGCATACATTTCAGTTTAGCTTTAGTAGGCTATGATACAAAACATGTAACACACGTCTAATTCAATATCATCATATGGAATATACAACTATAACTATATATCATCATCTTCGCATAAGACAAATACATACCTTGCAAATTGTGCCTACGTAAACAGTCAAACACCGTCTTCTGTTGCTGTTGCTAGAGATACCGTTTGATGAGGTTCTGACCACCTGCAGAAAAGACTCCGACGCTCAAGTCAGAAACCGTTCAGGTCTGTAATATGATAAAAGAAAAAGGCTTGGAAAGAGAAATAAAAAGTCGACAAGTATCTTTACTTTACTCGCCGAATACCGAAATACTATGTTCTCTACCTACATTGGCATCAAGGCCCAAGTGGTTGCATGTACAAAAACATAACGAAATTAGAAGGTAAATATAAAAATAAAAAACCAAAACATGACCACATCGACAGTTAAATATAGATATTCCCCAAATAATCACACAAAAAATTCAAAGTTAAAACAGGCAAAGCACAAGTAGATAAAACTTAATTTTGGAAGTAAGACATCTAGGTTTAGTACAATAACTCTTCCCATAAAATTAGTAACCTATACAGCATATCAGATATTGGGTTGGCCAGACCCAATATCTAAAAGCGTACAGATTTTTCAGCTATGACAGTTAACCACGGCATACATTTCAGTTAAGGTTTAGTAGGCTATGATACAAAACATGTAACACACGTCTAATTCAATATCATCATATGGAATATACACCTATAACTATATATCATCATCTTCGCATAAGACAAATACATACCTTGCAAATTGTGCCTACGTAAACAGTCAAACACCGTCTTCTGTTGCTGTTGCTAGAGATACTGTTTGATGAGGTTCTGACCACCTGCAGAAAAGACTCTGACGCTCAAGTCAGAAACTATTCAGGTCTGTAATATGATAGAAGAAAAAGGCTTGGAAAGAGAAATAAAAAGTCAACAAGTATCTTTACTTTACTCGCCGAATACCGAAATACTATGTTCTCTACCTACATTGGCATCAAGGCCCAAGTGGTTGCATGTACAAAAACATAACGAAATTAGAAGGTAAATATAAAAATAAAAAACCAAAACATGACCACATCGACAGTTAAATATAGATATTCCCCAAATAATCACACAAAAAATTCAAAGTTAAAACAGGCAAAGCATAAGTAGATAAAACTTAATTTTGGAAGTAAGACATCTAGGTTTAGTACAATAACTCTTCCCATAACATTAGTAACCTATACAGCATATCAGATATTGGGTTGGCCAGACCCAATATCTAAAAGCGTACAGATTTTTCAGCTATGACAGTTAACCACGGCATACATTTCAGTTTAGCTTTAGTAGGCTATGATACAAAAAATGTAACACGTGTAATTCAATATCATCATATGGAATATACAACTATAGTTTAATACCATCATATTCGCATAAGACAAATATATCCCTTGCAAATTGTGCCTACGTAAACAGTCAAACACCGTCTTCTGTTGCTGTTGCTAGAGATACCGTTTGATGAGGTTCTGACCACCTGCAGAAAAGACTCCGACGCTCAAGTCAGAAACCATTCAGGTCTGTAATATGATAAAAGAAAAAGGCTTGGAAAGAGAAATAAAAAGTCAACAAGTATCTTTACTTTACTCGCCGAATACCGAAATACTATGTTCTCTACCTACATTGGCATCAAGGCCCAAGTGGTTGCATGTACAAAAACATAACAAAATTAGAAGTTAAATATAAAAATAAAAAACCAAAGCATGACTACATCGACGGTTAAATATAGATATTCCCCAAATAATCACACAAAAAATTCAAAGTTAAACCAGTCAAAGCATAAGTAGATAAAACATAATTTTGGAAGTAAGACATCTAGGTTTAGTACAATAACTCTTCCCATAACATTAGTAACCTATACAGCATATCAGATATTGGGTTGGCCAGACCCAATATCTAAAAGCGTACAGATTTTTCAGCTATGACAGTTAACCACGGCATACATTTCAGTTTAGGTTTAGTAGGCTATGATACAAAACATGTAACACACGTCTAATTCAATATCATCATATGGAATATACACCTATAACTATATATCATCATCTTCGCATAAGACAAATACATACCTTGCAAATTGTGCCTAAAAAAGTCAAACACCGTCTTCTGTTGCTGTTGCTAGAGATACCGTTTGATGCGGTTCTAACCACCTGCAGAAAAGACTCCGACGCTCAAGTCAGAAACCATTCAGGTCTGTAATATGATAAAAGAAAAAGGCTTGGAAAGAGAAATAAAAAGTCAACAAGTATCTTTACTTTACTTGCCGAATACCGAAATACTATGTTCTCTACCTACATTGGCATCAACGCCCAAGTGGTTGCATATACAAAAACATAACGAAATTAGAAGGTAAATATAAAAATAAAAAACCAAAACATGACTACATCGACGGTTAAATATAGATATTCCCCAAATAATCACACGAAAAATTCAAAGTTAAACCAGGCAAAGCACAAGTAGATAAAACTTATTTTTGGAAGTAAGACATCTAGGTTTAGTACAATAACTCTTCCCATAACATTAGTAACCTATACAGCATATCAGATATTGGGTTGGCCAGACCCAATATCTAAAAGCGTACAGATTTTTCAGCTATGACAGTTAACCACGACATACATTTCAGTTAAGGTTTAGTAGGCTATGATACAAAACATGTAACACACGTCTAATTCAATATCATCATATGGAATATACACCTATAACTATATATCATCATCTTCGCATAAGACAAATACATACCTTGCAAATTGTGCCTACGTAAACAGTCAAACACCGTCTTCTGTTGCTGTTGCTAGAGATACCGTTTGATGAGGTTCTGACCACCTGCAGAAAAGACTCCGACGCTCAAGTCAGAAACCATTCAGGTCTGTAATATGATAAAAGAAAAAGGCTTGGAAAGAGAAATAAAAAGTCAACAAGCATCTTTACTTTACTCGCCGAACACCGAAATACTATGTTCTCTACCTACATTGGCATCAAGGCCCAAGTGGTTGCATGTACAAAAACATAACGAAATTAGAAGGTAAATATAAAAATAAAAAACCAAAACATGACCACATCGACAGTTAAATATAGATATTCCCCAAATAATCACACAAAAAATTCAAAGTTAAAACAGGCAAAGCATAAGTAGATAAAACATAATTTTGGAAGTAAGACATCTAGGTTTAGTACAATAACTCTTCCCATAACATTAGTAACCTATACAGCATATCAGATATTGGGTTGGCCAGACCCAATACCTAAAAGCGTACAGATTTTTCAGCTATGACAGTTAACCTTGGCATACATTTCAGTTTAGCTTTAGTAGGCTATGATACAAAACATGTAACACACGTCTAATTCAATATCATCATATGGAATATACAACTATAACTATATATCATCATCTTCGCATAAGACAAATACATACCTTGCAAATTGTGCCTACGTAAACAGTCAAACACCGTCTTCTGTTGCTGTTGCTAGAGATACCGTTTGATGAGGTTCTGACCACCTGCAGAAAAGAGTCCGACGCTCAAGTCAGAAACCGTTCAGGTCTGTAATATGATAAAAGAAAAAGGCTTGGAAAGAGAAATAAAAAGTCAACAAGTATCTTTACTTTACTCGCCGAACACCGAAATACTATGTTCTCTACCTACATTGGCATCAAGGCCCAAGTGGTTGCATGTACAAAAACATAACGAAATTAGAAGGTAAATATAAAAATAAAAAACCAAAACATGACCACATCGACAGTTAAATATAGATATTCCCCAAATAATCACACAAAAAATTCAAAGTTAAAACAGGCAAAGCATAAGTAGATAAAACATAATTTTGGAAGTAAGACATCTAGGTTTAGTACAATAACTCTTCCCATAACATTAGTAACCTATACAGCATATGAGATATTGGGTTGGCCAGACCCAATATCTAAAAGCGTACAGATTTTTCAGCTATGACAGTTAACCACGGCATACATTTCAGTTTAGCTTTAGTAGGCTATGATACAAAACATGTAACACACGTCTAATTCAATATCATCATATGGAATATACAACTATAACTATATATCATCATCTTCGCATAAGACAAATACATACCTTGCAAATTGTGCCTACGTAAACAGTCAAACACCGTCTTCTGTTGCTGTTGCTAGAGATACCGTTTGATGAGGTTCTGACCACCTGCAGAAAAGACTCCGACGCTCAAGTCAGAAACCGTTCAGGTCTGTAATATGATAAAAGAAAAAGGCTTGGAAAGAGAAATAAAAAGTCGACAAGTATCTTTACTTTACTCGCCGAATACCGAAATACTATGTTCTCTACCTACATTGGCATCAAGGCCCAAGTGGTTGCATGTACAAAAACATAACGAAATTAGAAGGTAAATATAAAAATAAAAAACCAAAACATGACCACATCGACAGTTAAATATAGATATTCCCCAAATAATCACACAAAAAATTCAAAGTTAAAACAGGCAAAGCACAAGTAGATAAAACTTAATTTTGGAAGTAAGACATCTAGGTTTAGTACAATAACTCTTCCCATAACATTAGTAACCTATACAGCATATCAGATATTGGGTTGGCCAGACCCAATATCTAAAAGCGTACAGATTTTTCAGCTATGACAGTTAACCACGGCATACATTTCAGTTAAGGTTTAGTAGGCTATGATACAAAACATGTAACACACGTCTAATTCAATATCATCATATGGAATATACACCTATAACTATATATCATCATCTTCGCATAAGACAAATACATACCTTGCAAATTGTGCCTACGTAAACAGTCAAACACCGTCTTCTGTTGCTGTTGCTAGAGATACTGTTTGATGAGGTTCTGACCACCTGCAGAAAAGACTCTGACGCTCAAGTCAGAAACTATTCAGGTCTGTAATATGATAGAAGAAAAAGGCTTGGAAAGAGAAATAAAAAGTCAACAAGTATCTTTACTTTACTCGCCGAATACCGAAATACTATGTTCTCTACCTACATTGGCATCAAGGCCCAAGTGGTTGCATGTACAAAAACATAACGAAATTAGAAGGTAAATATAAAAATAAAAAACCAAAACATGACCACATCGACAGTTAAATATAGATATTCCCCAAATAATCACACAAAAAATTCAAAGTTAAAACAGGCAAAGCATAAGTAGATAAAACTTAATTTTGGAAGTAAGACATCTAGGTTTAGTACAATAACTCTTCCCATAACATTAGTAACCTATACAGCATATCAGATATTGGGTTGGCCAGACCCAATATCTAAAAGCGTACAGATTTTTCAGCTATGACAGTTAACCACGACATACATTTCAGTTTAGCTTTAGTAGGCTATGATACAAAAAATGTAACACGTGTAATTCAATATCATCATATGGAATATACAACTATAGTTTAATACCATCATATTCGCATAAGACAAATATATCCCTTGCAAATTGTGCCTACGTAAACAGTCAAACACCGTCTTCTGTTGCTGTTGCTAGAGATACCGTTTGATGAGGTTCTGACCACCTGCAGAAAAGACTCCGACGCTCAAGTCAGAAACCATTCAGGTCTGTAATATGATAAAAGAAAAAGGCTTGGAAAGAGAAATAAAAAGTCAACAAGTATCTTTACTTTACTCGCCGAATACCGAAATACTATGTTCTCTACCTACATTGGCATCAAGGCCCAAGTGGTTGCATGTACAAAAACATAACAAAATTAGAAGTTAAATATAAAAATAAAAAACCAAAGCATGACTACATCGACGGTTAAATATAGATATTCCCCAAATAATCACACAAAAAATTCAAAGTTAAACCAGTCAAAGCATAAGTAGATAAAACTTAATTTTGGAAGTAAGACATCTAGGTTTAGTACAATAACTCTTCCCATAACATTAGTAACCTATACAGCATATCAGATATTGGGTTGGCCAGACCCAATATCTAAAAGCGTACAGATTTTTCAGCTATGACAGTTAACCACGGCATACATTTCAGTTTAGGTTTAGTAGGCTATGATACAAAACATGTAACACACGTCTAATTCAATATCATCATATGGAATATACACCTATAACTATATATCATCATCTTCGCATAAGACAAATACATACCTTGCAAATTGTGCCTAAAAAAGTCAAACACCGTCTTCTGTTGCTGTTGCTAGAGATACCGTTTGATGCGGTTCTAACCACCTGCAGAAAAGACTCCGACGCTCAAGTCAGAAACCATTCAGGTCTGTAATATGATAAAAGAAAAAGGCTTGGAAAGAGAAATAAAAAGTCAACAAGTATCTTTACTTTACTTGCCGAATACCGAAATACTATGTTCTCTACCTACATTGGCATCAACGCCCAAGTGGTTGCATATACAAAAACATAACGAAATTAGAAGGTAAATATAAAAATAAAAAACCAAAACATGACTACATCGACGGTTAAATATAGATATTCCCCAAATAATCACACGAAAAATTCAAAGTTAAACCAGGCAAAGCACAAGTAGATAAAACTTATTTTTGGAAGTAAGACATCTAGGTTTAGTACAATAACTCTTCCCATAACATTAGTAACCTATACAGCATATCAGATATTGGGTTGGCCAGACCCAATATCTAAAAGCGTACAGATTTTTCAGCTATGACAGTTAACCACGACATACATTTCAGTTAAGGTTTAGTAGGCTATGATACAAAACATGTAACACACGTCTAATTCAATATCATCATATGGAATATACACCTATAACTATATATCATCATCTTCGCATAAGACAAATACATACCTTGCAAATTGTGCCTACGTAAACAGTCAAACACCGTCTTCTGTTGCTGTTGCTAGAGATACCGTTTGATGAGGTTCTGACCACCTGCAGAAAAGACTCCGACGCTCAAGTCAGAAACCATTCAGGTCTGTAATATGATAAAAGAAAAAGGCTTGGAAAGAGAAATAAAAAGTCAACAAGCATCTTTACTTTACTTGCCGAACACCGAAATACTATGTTCTCTACCTACATTGGCATCAAGGCCCAAGTGGTTGCATGTACAAAAACATAACGAAATTAGAAGGTAAATATAAAAATAAAAAACCAAAACATGACCACATCGACAGTTAAATATAGATATTCCCCAAATAATCACACAAAAAATTCAAAGTTAAAACAGGCAATGCATAAGTAGATAAAACATAATTTTGGAAGTAAGACATCTAGGTTTAGTACAATAACTCTTCCCATAACATTAGTAACCTATACAGCATATCAGATATTGGGTTGGCCAGACCCAATATCTAAAAGCGTACAAATTTTTCAGCTATGACAGTTAACCACGACATACATTTCAGTTAAGGTTTAGTAGGCTATGATACAAAACATGTAACACACGTCTAATTCAATATCATCATATGGAATATACACCTATAACTATATATCATCATCTTCGCATAAGACAAATACATACCTTGCAAATTGTGCCTACGTAAACAGTCAAACACCGTCTTCTGTTGCTGTTGCTAGAGATACCGTTTGATGAGGTTCTGACCACCTGCAGAAAAGACTCCGACGCTCAAGTCAGAAACCGTTCAGGTCTGTAATATGATAAAAGAAAAAGGCTTGGAAAGAGAAATAAAAAGTCAACAAGTATCTTTACTTTACTCGCCGAACACCAAAATACTATGTTCTCTACCTACATTGGCATCAAGGCCCAAGTGGTTGCATGTACAAAAACATAACGAAATTAGAAGGTAAATATAAAAATAAAAAACAAAAACATGACCACATCGACAGTTAAATATAGATATTCCCCAAATAATCACACAAAAAATTCAAAGTTAAAACAGGCAAAGCATAAGTAGATAAAACATAATTTTGGAAGTAAGACATCTAGGTTTAGTACAATAACTCTTCCCATAACATTAGTAACCTATACAGCATATCAGATATTGGGTTGGCCAGACCCAATATCTAAAAGCGTACAGATTTTTCAGCTATGACAGTTAACCACGACATACATTTCAGTTTAGGTTTAGTAGGCTATGATACAAAACATGTAACACACGTCTAATTCAATATCATCATATGGAATATACAACTATAACTATATATCATCATCTTCGCATAAGACAAATACATACCTTGCAAATTGTGCCTACGTAAACAGTCAAACAACGTCTTCTGTTGCTGTTGCTAGAGATACCGTTTGATGAGGTTCTGACCACCTGCAGAAAAGACTCTGACGCTCAAGTCAGAAACCATTCAGGTCTGTAATATGATAAAAGAAAAAGGCTTGGAAAGAGAAATAAAAAGTCAACAAGTATCTTTACTTTACTTGCCGAATACCGAAATACTATGTTCTCTACCTACATTGGCATCAACGCCCAAGTGGTTGCATATACAAAAACATAACGAAATTAGAAGGTAAATATAAAAATAAAAAACCAAAACATGACTACATCGACGGTTAAATATAGATATTCCCCAAATAATCACACGAAAAATTCAAAGTTAAACCAGGCAAAGCACAAGTAGATAAAACTTATTTTTGGAAGTAAGACATCTAGGTTTAGTACAATAACTCTTCCCATAACATTAGTAACCTATACAGCATATCAGATATTGGGTTGGCCAGACCCAATATCTAAAAGCGTACAGATTTTTCAGCTATGACAGTTAACCACGACATACATTTCAGTTAAGGTTTAGTAGGCTATGATACAAAACATGTAACACACGTCTAATTCAATATCATGATATGGAATATACACCTATAACTATATATCATCATCTTCGCATAAGACAAATACATACCTTGCAAATTGTGCCTACGTAAACAGTCAAACACCGTCTTCTGTTGCTGTTGCTAGAGATACCGTTTGATGAGGTTCTGACCACCTGCAGAAAAGACTCCGACGCTCAAGTCAGAAACCATTCAGGTCTGTAATATGATAAAAGAAAAAGGCTTGGAAAGAGAAATAAAAAGTCAACAAGCATCTTTACTTTACTCGCCGAACACCGAAATACTATGTTCTCTACCTACATTGGCATCAAGGCCCAAGTGGTTGCATGTACAAAAACATAACGAAATTAGAAGGTAAATATAAAAATAAAAAACCAAAACATGACCACATCGACAGTTAAATATAGATATTCCCCAAATAATCACACAAAAAATTCAAAGTTAAAACAGGCAAAGCATAAGTAGATAAAACATAATTTTGGAAGTAAGACATCTAGGTTTAGTACAATAACTCTTCCCATAACATTAGTAACCTATACAGCATATCAGATATTGGGTTGGCCAGACCCAATACCTAAAAGCGTACAGATTTTTCAGCTATGACAGTTAACCTTGGCATACATTTCAGTTTAGCTTTAGTAGGCTATGATACAAAACATGTAACACACGTCTAATTCAATATCATCATATGGAATATACAACTATAACTATATATCATCATCTTCGCATAAGACAAATACATACCTTGCAAATTGTGCCTACGTAAACAGTCAAACACCGTCTTCTGTTGCTGTTGCTAGAGATACCGTTTGATGAGGTTCTGACCACCTGCAGAAAAGAGTCCGACGCTCAAGTCAGAAACCGTTCAGGTCTGTAATATGATAAAAGAAAAAGGCTTGGAAAGAGAAATAAAAAGTCAACAAGTATCTTTACTTTACTCGCCGAACACCGAAATACTATGTTCTCTACCTACATTGGCATCAAGGCCCAAGTGGTTGCATGTACAAAAACATAACGAAATTAGAAGGTAAATATAAAAATAAAAAACCAAAACATGACCACATCGACAGTTAAATATAGATATTCCCCAAATAATCACACAAAAAATTCAAAGTTAAAACAGGCAAAGCATAAGTAGATAAAACATAATTTTGGAAGTAAGACATCTAGGTTTAGTACAATAACTCTTCCCATAACATTAGTAACCTATACAGCATATGAGATATTGGGTTGGCCAGACCCAATATCTAAAAGCGTACAGATTTTTCAGCTATGACAGTTAACCACGGCATACATTTCAGTTTAGCTTTAGTAGGCTATGATACAAAACATGTAACACACGTCTAATTCAATATCATCATATGGAATATACAACTATAACTATATATCATCATCTTCGCATAAGACAAATACATACCTTGCAAATTGTGCCTACGTAAACAGTCAAACACCGTCTTCTGTTGCTGTTGCTAGAGATACCGTTTGATGAGGTTCTGACCACCTGCAGAAAAGACTCCGACGCTCAAGTCAGAAACCGTTCAGGTCTGTAATATGATAAAAGAAAAAGGCTTGGAAAGAGAAATAAAAAGTCGACAAGTATCTTTACTTTACTCGCCGAATACCGAAATACTATGTTCTCTACCTACATTGGCATCAAGGCCCAAGTGGTTGCATGTACAAAAACATAACGAAATTAGAAGGTAAATATAAAAATAAAAAACCAAAACATGACCACATCGACAGTTAAATATAGATATTCCCCAAATAATCACACAAAAAATTCAAAGTTAAAACAGGCAAAGCACAAGTAGATAAAACTTAATTTTGGAAGTAAGACATCTAGGTTTAGTACAATAACTCTTCCCATAACATTAGTAACCTATACAGCATATCAGATATTGGGTTGGCCAGACCCAATATCTAAAAGCGTACAGATTTTTCAGCTATGACAGTTAACCACGGCATACATTTCAGTTAAGGTTTAGTAGGCTATGATACAAAACATGTAACACACGTCTAATTCAATATCATCATATGGAATATACACCTATAACTATATATCATCATCTTCGCATAAGACAAATACATACCTTGCAAATTGTGCCTACGTAAACAGTCAAACACCGTCTTCTGTTGCTGTTGCTAGAGATACTGTTTGATGAGGTTCTGACCACCTGCAGAAAAGACTCTGACGCTCAAGTCAGAAACTATTCAGGTCTGTAATATGATAGAAGAAAAAGGCTTGGAAAGAGAAATAAAAAGTCAACAAGTATCTTTACTTTACTCGCCGAATACCGAAATACTATGTTCTCTACCTACATTGGCATCAAGGCCCAAGTGGTTGCATGTACAAAAACATAACGAAATTAGAAGGTAAATATAAAAATAAAAAACCAAAACATGACCACATCGACAGTTAAATATAGATATTCCCCAAATAATCACACAAAAAATTCAAAGTTAAAACAGGCAAAGCATAAGTAGATAAAACTTAATTTTGGAAGTAAGACATCTAGGTTTAGTACAATAACTCTTCCCATAACATTAGTAACCTATACAGCATATCAGATATTGGGTTGGCCAGACCCAATATCTAAAAGCGTACAGATTTTTCAGCTATGACAGTTAACCACGACATACATTTCAGTTTAGCTTTAGTAGGCTATGATACAAAAAATGTAACACGTGTAATTCAATATCATCATATGGAATATACAACTATAGTTTAATACCATCATATTCGCATAAGACAAATATATCCCTTGCAAATTGTGCCTACGTAAACAGTCAAACACCGTCTTCTGTTGCTGTTGCTAGAGATACCGTTTGATGAGGTTCTGACCACCTGCAGAAAAGACTCCGACGCTCAAGTCAGAAACCATTCAGGTCTGTAATATGATAAAAGAAAAAGGCTTGGAAAGAGAAATAAAAAGTCAACAAGTATCTTTACTTTACTCGCCGAATACCGAAATACTATGTTCTCTACCTACATTGGCATCAAGGCCCAAGTGGTTGCATGTACAAAAACATAACAAAATTAGAAGTTAAATATAAAAATAAAAAACCAAAGCATGACTACATCGACGGTTAAATATAGATATTCCCCAAATAATCACACAAAAAATTCAAAGTTAAACCAGTCAAAGCATAAGTAGATAAAACTTAATTTTGGAAGTAAGACATCTAGGTTTAGTACAATAACTCTTCCCATAACATTAGTAACCTATACAGCATATCAGATATTGGGTTGGCCAGACCCAATATCTAAAAGCGTACAGATTTTTCAGCTATGACAGTTAACCACGGCATACATTTCAGTTTAGGTTTAGTAGGCTATGATACAAAACATGTAACACACGTCTAATTCAATATCATCATATGGAATATACACCTATAACTATATATCATCATCTTCGCATAAGACAAATACATACCTTGCAAATTGTGCCTAAAAAAGTCAAACACCGTCTTCTGTTGCTGTTGCTAGAGATACCGTTTGATGCGGTTCTAACCACCTGCAGAAAAGACTCCGACGCTCAAGTCAGAAACCATTCAGGTCTGTAATATGATAAAAGAAAAAGGCTTGGAAAGAGAAATAAAAAGTCAACAAGTATCTTTACTTTACTTGCCGAATACCGAAATACTATGTTCTCTACCTACATTGGCATCAACGCCCAAGTGGTTGCATATACAAAAACATAACGAAATTAGAAGGTAAATATAAAAATAAAAAACCAAAACATGACTACATCGACGGTTAAATATAGATATTCCCCAAATAATCACACGAAAAATTCAAAGTTAAACCAGGCAAAGCACAAGTAGATAAAACTTATTTTTGGAAGTAAGACATCTAGGTTTAGTACAATAACTCTTCCCATAACATTAGTAACCTATACAGCATATCAGATATTGGGTTGGCCAGACCCAATATCTAAAAGCGTACAGATTTTTCAGCTATGACAGTTAACCACGACATACATTTCAGTTAAGGTTTAGTAGGCTATGATACAAAACATGTAACACACGTCTAATTCAATATCATCATATGGAATATACACCTATAACTATATATCATCATCTTCGCATAAGACAAATACATACCTTGCAAATTGTGCCTACGTAAACAGTCAAACACCGTCTTCTGTTGCTGTTGCTAGAGATACCGTTTGATGAGGTTCTGACCACCTGCAGAAAAGACTCCGACGCTCAAGTCAGAAACCATTCAGGTCTGTAATATGATAAAAGAAAAAGGCTTGGAAAGAGAAATAAAAAGTCAACAAGCATCTTTACTTTACTCGCCGAACACCGAAATACTATGTTCTCTACCTACATTGGCATCAAGGCCCAAGTGGTTGCATGTACAAAAACATAACGAAATTAGAAGGTAAATATAAAAATAAAAAACCAAAACATGACCACATCGACAGTTAAATATAGATATTCCCCAAATAATCACACAAAAAATTCAAAGTTAAAACAGGCAAAGCATAAGTAGATAAAACATAATTTTGGAAGTAAGACATCTAGGTTTAGTACAATAACTCTTCCCATAACATTAGTAACCTATACAGCATATCAGATATTGGGTTGGCCAGACCCAATATCTAAAAGCGTACAAATTTTTCAGCTATGACAGTTAACCACGACATACATTTCAGTTAAGGTTTAGTAGGCTATGATACAAAACATGTAACACACGTCTAATTCAATATCATCATATGGAATATACACCTATAACTATATATCATCATCTTCGCATAAGACAAATACATACCTTGCAAATTGTGCCTACGTAAACAGTCAAACACCGTCTTCTGTTGCTGTTGCTAGAGATACCGTTTGATGAGGTTCTGACCACCTGCAGAAAAGACTCCGACGCTCAAGTCAGAAACCGTTCAGGTCTGTAATATGATAAAAGAAAAAGGCTTGGAAAGAGAAATAAAAAGTCAACAAGTATCTTTACTTTACTCGCCGAACACCAAAATACTATGTTCTCTACCTACATTGGCATCAAGGCCCAAGTGGTTGCATGTACAAAAACATAACGAAATTAGAAGGTAAATATAAAAATAAAAAACAAAAACATGACCACATCGACAGTTAAATATAGATATTCCCCAAATAATCACACAAAAAATTCAAAGTTAAAACAGGCAAAGCATAAGTAGATAAAACATAATTTTGGAAGTAAGACATCTAGGTTTAGTACAATAACTCTTCCCATAACATTAGTAACCTATACAGCATATCAGATATTGGGTTGGCCAGACCCAATATCTAAAAGCGTACAGATTTTTCAGCTATGACAGTTAACCACGACATACATTTCAGTTTAGGTTTAGTAGGCTATGATACAAAACATGTAACACACGTCTAATTCAATATCATCATATGGAATATACAACTATAACTATATATCATCATCTTCGCATAAGACAAATACATACCTTGCAAATTGTGCCTACGTAAACAGTCAAACAACGTCTTCTGTTGCTGTTGCTAGAGATACCGTTTGATGAGGTTCTGACCACCTGCAGAAAAGACTCTGACGCTCAAGTCAGAAACCATTCAGGTCTGTAATATGATAAAAGAAAAAGGCTTGGAAAGAGAAATAAAAAGTCAACAAGCATCTTTACTTTACTCGCCGAACACCGAAATACTATGTTCTCTACCTACATTGGCATCAAGGCACAAGTGGTTGCATGTACAAAAACATAACGAAATTAGAAGGTAAATATAAAAATAAAAAACCAAAACATGACCACATCGACAGTTAAATATAGATATTACCCAAATAATCACACAAAAAATTCAAAGTTAAAACAGGCAAAGCATAAGTAGATAAAACATAATTTTGGAAGTAAGACATCTAGGTTTAGTACAATAACTCTTCCCATAACATTAGTAACCTATACAGCATATCAGATATTGGGTTGGCCAGACCCAATATCTAAAAGCGTACAGATTTTTCAGCTATGACAGTTAACCACGGCATACATTTCAGTTAAGGTTTAGTAGGCTATGATACAAAACATGTAACACACGTCTAATTGAATATCATCATATGGAATATACAACTATAACTATATATCATCATCTTCGCATAAGACAAATACATACCTTGCAAATTGTGCCTACGTAAACAGTCAAACACCGTCTTTTGTTGCTGTTGCTAGAGATACCGTTTGATGAGGTTCTGACCACCTGCAGAAAAGACTCTGACGCTCAAGTCAGAAACTATTCAGGTCTGTAATATGATAAAAGAAAAAGGCTTGGAAAGAGAAATAAAAAGTCAACAAGCATCTTTACTTTACTCGCCGAACACCGAAATACTATGTTCTCTACCTACATTGGCATCAAGGCACAAGTGGTTGCATGTACAAAAACATAACGAAATTAGAAGGTAAATATAAAAATAAAAAACCAAAACATGACCACATCGACGGTTAAATATAGATATTCCCCAAATAATCACACGAAAAATTCAAAGTTAAAACAGGCAAAGCATAAGTAGATAAAACTTATTTTTGGAAGTAAGACATCTAGGTTTAGTACAATAACTCTTCCCATAACATTAGTAACCTATACAGCATATCAGATATTGGGTTGGCCAGACCCAATATCTAAAAGCGTACAGATTTTTCAGCTATGACAGTTAACCACGGCATACATTTCAGTTAAGGTTTAGTAGGCTATGATACAAAACATGTAACACACGTCTAATTCAATATCATCATATGGAATATACAACTATAACTATATATCATCATCTTCGCATAAGACAAATACATACCTTGCAAATTGTGCCTACGTAAACAGTCAAACACCGTCTTTTGTTGCTGTTGCTAGAGATACCGTTTGATGAGGTTCTGACCACCTGCAGAAAAGACTCTGACGCTCAAGTCAGAAACTATTCAGGTCTGTAATATGATAGAAGAAAAAGGCTTGGAAAGAGAAATAAAAAGTCAACAAGTATCTTTACTTTACTCGCCGAATACCGAAATACTATGTTCTCTACCTACATTGGCATCAAGGCCCAAGTGGTTGCATGTACAAAAACATAACGAAATTAGAAGGTAAATATAAAAATAAAAAACCAAAACATGACCACATCGACAGTTAAATATAGATATTCCCCAAATAATCACACAAAAAATTCAAAGTTAAAACAGGCAAAGCATAAGAAGATAAAACTTAATTTTGGAAGTAAGACATCTAGGTTTAGTACAATAACTCTTCCCATAACATTAGTAACCTATACAGCATATCAGATATTGGGTTGGCCAGACCCAATATCTAAAAGCGTACAGATTTTTCAGCTATGACAGTTAACCACGGCATACATTTCAGTTTAGCTTTAGTAGGCTATGATACAAAAAATGTAACACGTGTAATTCAATATCATCATATGGAATATACAACTATAGTTTAATACCATCATATTCGCATAAGACAAATATATCCCTTGCAAATTGTGCCTACGTAAACAGTCAAACACCGTCTTCTGTTGCTGTTGCTAGAGATACCGTTTGATGAGGTTCTGACCACCTGCAGAAAAGACTCCGACGCTCAAGTCAGAAACCATTCAGGTCTGTAATATGATAAAAGAAAAAGGCTTGGAAAGAGAAATAAAAAGTCAACAAGCATCTTTACTTTACTCGCCGAACACTGAAATACTATGTTCTCTACCTACATTGGCATCAAGGCCCAAGTGGTTGCATGTACAAAAACATAACGAAATTAGAAGGTAAATATAAAAATAAAAAACCAAAACATGACCACATCGACACTTAAATATAGATATTCCCCAAATAATCACACAAAAAATTCAAAGTTAAAACAGGCAAAGCATAAGTAGATAAAACTTAATTTTGGAAGTAAGACATCTAGGTTTAGTACAATAACTCTTCCCATAACATTTGTAACCTATACAGCATATCAGATATTGGGTTGGCCAGACCCAATATCTAAAAGCGTACAGATTTTTCAGCTATGACAGTTAACCACGGCATACATTTCAGTTTAGCTTTAGTAGGCTATGATACAAAAAATGTAACACGTGTAATTCAATATCATCATATGGAATATACAACTATAGTTTAATACCATCATATTCGCATAAGACAAATATATCCCTTGCAAATTGTGCCTACGTAAACAGTCAAACACCGTCTTCTGTTGCTGTTGCTAGAGATACCGTTTGATGAGGTTCTGACCACCTGCAGAAAAGACTCCGACGCTCAAGTCAGAAACCATTCAGGTCTGTAATATGATAAAAGAAAAAGGCTTGGAAAGAGAAATAAAAAGTCAACAAGTATCTTTACTTTACTCGCCGAATACCGAAATACTATGTTCTCTACCTACATTGGCATCAAGGCCCAAGTGGTTGCATGTACAAAAACATAACAAAATTAGAAGTTAAATATAAAAATAAAAAACCAAAGCATGACTACATCGACGGTTAAATATAGATATTCCCCAAATAATCACACAAAAAATTCAAAGTTAAACCAGTCAAAGCATAAGTAGATAAAACTTAATTTTGGAAGTAAGACATCTAGGTTTAGTACAATAACTCTTCCCATAACATTAGTAACCTATACAGCATATCAGATATTGGGTTGGCCAGACCCAATATCTAAAAGCGTACAGATTTTTCAGCTATGACAGTTAACCACGGCATACATTTCAGTTTAGGTTTAGTAGGCTATGATACAAAACATGTAACACACGTCTAATTCAATATCATCATATGGAATATACACCTATAACTATATATCATCATCTTCGCATAAGACAAATACATACCTTGCAAATTGTGCCTAAAACAGTCAAACACCGTCTTCTGTTGCTGTTGCTAGAGATACCGTTTGATGCGGTTCTAACCACCTGCAGAAAAGACTCCGACGCTCAAGTCAGAAACCATTCAGGTCTGTAATATGATAAAAGAAAAAGGCTTGGAAAGAGAAATAAAAAGTCAACAAGTATTTTTACTTTACTTGCCGAATACCGAAATACTATGTTCTCTACCTACATTGGCATCAACGCCCAAGTGGTTGCATATACAAAAACATAACGAAATTAGAAGGTAAATATAAAAATAAAAAACCAAAACATGACTACATCGACGGTTAAATATAGATATTCCCCAAATAATCACACGAAAAATTCAAAGTTAAACCAGGCAAAGCACAAGTAGATAAAACTTAATTTTGGAAGTAAGACATCTAGGTTTAGTACAATAACTCTTCCCATAACATTAGTAACCTATACAGCATATCAGATATTGGGTTGGCCAGACCCAATATCTAAAAGCGTACAGATTTTTCAGCTATGACAGTTAACCACGACATACATTTCAGTTAAGGTTTAGTAGGCTATGATACAAAACATGTAACACACGTCTAATTCAATATCATCATATGGAATATACACCTATAACTATATATCATCATCTTCGCATAAGACAAATACATACCTTGCAAATTGTGCCTACGTAAACAGTCAAACACCGTCTTCTGTTGCTGTTGCTAGAGATACCGTTTGATGAGGTTCTGACCACCTGCAGAAAAGACTCCGACGCTCAAGTCAGAAACCATTCAGGTCTGTAATATGATAAAAGAAAAAGGCTTGGAAAGAGAAATAAAAAGTCAACAAGCATCTTTACTTTACTCGCCGAACACCGAAATACTATGTTCTCTACCTACATTGGCATCAAGGCCCAAGTGGTTGCATGTACAAAAACATAACGAAATTAGAAGGTAAATATAAAAATAAAAAACCAAAACATGACCACATCGACAGTTAAATATAGATATTCCCCAAATAATCACACAAAAAATTCAAAGTTAAAACAGGCAAAGCATAAGTAGATAAAACATAATTTTGGAAGTAAGACATCTAGGTTTAGTACAATAACTCTTCCCATAACATTAGTAACCTATACAGCATATCAGATATTGGGTTGGCCAGACCCAATATCTAAAAGCGTACAAATTTTTCAGCTATGACAGTTAACCACGACATACATTTCAGTTAAGGTTTAGTAGGCTATGATACAAAACATGTAACACACGTCTAATTCAATATCATCATATGGAATATACACCTATAACTATATATCATCATCTTCGCATAAGACAAATACATACCTTGCAAATTGTGCCTACGTAAACAGTCAAACACCGTCTTCTGTTGCTGTTGCTAGAGATACCGTTTGATGAGGTTCTTACCACCTGCAGAAAAGACTCCGACGCTCAAGTCAGAAACCGTTCAGGTCTGTAATATGATAAAAGAAAAAGGCTTGGAAAGAGAAATAAAAAGTCAACAAGTATCTTTACTTTACTCGCCGAACACCAAAATACTATGTTCTCTACCTACATTGGCATCAAGGCCCAAGTGGTTGCATGTACAAAAACATAACGAAATTAGAAGGTAAATATAAAAATAAAAAACAAAAACATGACCACATCGACAGTTAAATATAGATATTCCCCAAATAATCACACAAAAAATTCAAAGTTAAAACAGGCAAAGCATAAGTAGATAAAACATAATTTTGGAAGTAAGACATCTAGGTTTAGTACAATAACTCTTCCCATAACATTAGTAACCTATACAGCATATCAGATATTGGGTTGGCCAGACCCAATATCTAAAAGCGTACAGATTTTTCAGCTATGACAGTTAACCACGACATACATTTCAGTTTAGGTTTAGTAGGCTATGATACAAAACATGTAACACACGTCTAATTCAATATCATCATATGGAATATACAACTATAACTATATATCATCATCTTCGCATAAGACAAATACATACCTTGCAAATTGTGCCTACGTAAACAGTCAAACAACGTCTTCTGTTGCTGTTGCTAGAGATACCGTTTGATGAGGTTCTGACCACCTGCAGAAAAGACTCTGACGCTCAAGTCAGAAACCATTCAGGTCTGTAATATGATAAAAGAAAAAGGCTTGGAAAGAGAAATAAAAAGTCAACAAGCATCTTTACTTTACTCGCCGAACACCGAAATACTATGTTCTCTACCTACATTGGCATCAAGGCACAAGTGGTTGCATGTACAAAAACATAACGAAATTAGAAGGTAAATATAAAAATAAAAAACCAAAACATGACCACATCGACAGTTAAATATAGATATTCCCCAAATAATCACACAAAAAATTCAAAGTTAAAACAGGCAAAGCATAAGTAGATAAAACATAATTTTGGAAGTAAGACATCTAGGTTTAGTACAATAACTCTTCCCATAACATTAGTAACCTATACAGCATATCAGATATTGGGTTGGCCAGACCCAATATCTAAAAGCGTACAGATTTTTCAGCTATGACAGTTAACCACGGCATACATTTCAGTTAAGGTTTAGTAGGCTATGATACAAAACATGTAACACACGTCTAATTCAATATCATCATATGGAATATACAACTATAACTATATATCATCATCTTCGCATAAGACAAATACATACCTTGCAAATTGTGCCTACGTAAACAGTCAAACACCGTCTTTTGTTGCTGTTGCTAGAGATACCGTTTGATGAGGTTCTGACCACCTGCAGAAAAGACTCTGACGCTCAAGTCAGAAACTATTCAGGTCTGTAATATGATAGAAGAAAAAGGCTTGGAAAGAGAAATAAAAAGTCAACAAGTATCTTTACTTTACTCGCCGAATACCGAAATACTATGTTCTCTACCTACATTGGCATCAAGGCCCAAGTGGTTGCATGTACAAAAACATAACGAAATTAGAAGGTAAATATAAAAATAAAAAACCAAAACATGACCACATCGACAGTTAAATATAGATATTCCCCAAATAATCACACAAAAAATTCAAAGTTAAAACAGGCAAAGCATAAGAAGATAAAACTTAATTTTGGAAGTATGACATCTAGGTTTAGTACAATAACTCTTCCCATAACATTAGTAACCTATACAGCATATCAGATATTGGGTTGGCCAGACCCAATATCTAAAAGCGTACAGATTTTTCAGCTATGACAGTTAACCACGGCATACATTTCAGTTTAGCTTTAGTAGGCTATGATACAAAAAATGTAACACGTGTAATTCAATATCATCATATGGAATATACAACTATAGTTTAATACCATCATATTCGCATAAGACAAATATATCCCTTGCAAATTGTGCCTACGTAAACAGTCAAACACCGTCTTCTGTTGCTGTTGCTAGAGATACCGTTTGATGAGGTTCTGACCATCTGCAGAAAAGACTCCGACGCTCAAGTCAGAAACCATTCAGGTCTGTAATATGATAAAAGAAAAAGGCTTGGAAAGAGAAATAAAAAGTCAACAAGCATCTTTACTTTACTCGCCGAACACTGAAATACTATGTTCTCTACCTACATTGGCATCAAGGCCCAAGTGGTTGCATGTACAAAAACATAACGAAATTAGAAGGTAAATATAAAAATAAAAAACCAAAACATGACCACATCGACACTTAAATATAGATATTCCCCAAATAATCACACAAAAAATTCAAAGTTAAAACAGGCAAAGCATAAGTAGATAAAACTTAATTTTGGAAGTAAGACATCTAGGTTTAGTACAATAACTCTTCCCATAACATTTGTAACCTATACAGCATATCAGATATTGGGTTGGCCAGACCCAATATCTAAAAGCGTACAGATTTTTCAGCTATGACAGTTAACCACGGCATACATTTCAGTTTAGCTTTAGTAGGCTATGATACAAAAAATGTAACACGTGTAATTCAATATCATCATATGGAATATACAACTATAGTTTAATACCATCATATTCGCATAAGACAAATATATCCCTTGCAAATTGTGCCTACGTAAACAGTCAAACACCGTCTTCTGTTGCTGTTGCTAGAGATACCGTTTGATGAGGTTCTGACCACCTGCAGAAAAGACTCCGACGCTCAAGTCAGAAACCATTCAGGTCTGTAATATGATAAAAGAAAAAGGCTTGGAAAGAGAAATAAAAAGTCAACAAGCATCTTTACTTTACTCGCCGAACACTGAAATACTATGTTCTCTACCTACATTGGCATCAAGGCCCAAGTGGTTGCATGTACAAAAACATAACAAAATTAGAAGTTAAATATAAAAATAAAAAACCAAAGCATGACTACATCGACGGTTAAATATAGATATTCCCCAAATAATCACACAAAAAATTCAAAGTTAAACCAGTCAAAGCATAAGTAGATAAAACTTAATTTTGGAAGTAAGACATCTAGGTTTAGTACAATAACTCTTCCCATAACATTAGTAACCTATACAGCATATCAGATATTGGGTTGGCCAGACCCAATATCTAAAAGCGTACAGATTTTTCAGCTATGACAGTTAACCACGGCATACATTTCAGTTTAGGTTTAGTAGGCT
Source organism: Psophocarpus tetragonolobus (assembly GCA_037954015.1). Lineage (NCBI taxonomy): Eukaryota > Viridiplantae > Streptophyta > Magnoliopsida > Fabales > Fabaceae > Psophocarpus > Psophocarpus tetragonolobus. Next base: position 46,865,031 of record CM075692.1, on the reverse strand, counting down.
ATGATACAAAACATGTAACACACGTCTAATTCAATATCATCATATGGAATATACACCTATAACTATATATCATCATCTTCGCATAAGACAAATACATACCTTGCAAATTGTGCCTAAAACAGTCAAACACCGTCTTCTGTTGCTGTTGCTAGAGATACCGTTTGATGCGGTTCTAACCACCTGCAGAAAAGACTCCGACGCTCAAGTCAGAAACCATTCAGGTCTGTAATATGATAAAAGAAAAAGGCTTGGAAAGAGAAATAAAAAGTCAACAAGTATTTTTACTTTACTTGCCGAATACCGAAATACTATGTTCTCTACCTACATTGGCATCAACGCCCAAGTGGTTGCATATACAAAAACATAACGAAATTAGAAGGTAAATATAAAAATAAAAAACCAAAACATGACTACATCGACGGTTAAATATAGATATTCCCCAAATAATCACACGAAAAATTCAAAGTTAAACCAGGCAAAGCACAAGTAGATAAAACTTAATTTTGGAAGTAAGACATCTAGGTTTAGTACAATAACTCTTCCCATAACATTAGTAACCTATACAGCATATCAGATATTGGGTTGGCCAGACCCAATATCTAAAAGCGTACAGATTTTTCAGCTATGACAGTTAACCACGACATACATTTCAGTTAAGGTTTAGTAGGCTATGATACAAAACATGTAACACACGTCTAATTCAATATCATCATATGGAATATACACCTATAACTATATATCATCATCTTCGCATAAGACAAATACATACCTTGCAAATTGTGCCTACGTAAACAGTCAAACACCGTCTTCTGTTGCTGTTGCTAGAGATACCGTTTGATGAGGTTCTGACCACCTGCAGAAAAGACTCCGACGCTCAAGTCAGAAACCATTCAGGTCTGTAATATGATAAAAGAAAAAGGCTTGGAAAGAGAAATAAAAAGTCAACAAGCATCTTTACTTTACTTGCCGAACACCGAAATACTATGTTCTCTACCTACATTGGCATCAAGGCCCAAGTGGTTGCATGTACAAAAACATAACGAAATTAGAAGGTAAATATAAAAATAAAAAACCAAAACATGACCACATCGACAGTTAAATATAGATATTCCCCAAATAATCACACAAAAAATTCAAAGTTAAAACAGGCAAAGCATAAGTAGATAAAACATAATTTTGGAAGTAAGACATCTAGGTTTAGTACAATAACTCTTCCCATAACATTAGTAACCTATACAGCATATCAGATATTGGGTTGGCCAGACCCAATATCTAAAAGCGTACAAATTTTTCAGCTATGACAGTTAACCACGACATACATTTCAGTTAAGGTTTAGTAGGCTATGATACAAAACATGTAACACACGTCTAATTCAATATCATCATATGGAATATACACCTATAACTATATATCATCATCTTCGCATAAGACAAATACATACCTTGCAAATTGTGCCTACGTAAACAGTCAAACACCGTCTTCTGTTGCTGTTGCTAGAGATACCGTTTGATGAGGTTCTGACCACCTGCAGAAAAGACTCCGACGCTCAAGTCAGAAACCGTTCAGGTCTGTAATATGATAAAAGAAAAAGGCTTGGAAAGAGAAATAAAAAGTCAACAAGTATCTTTACTTTACTCGCCGAACACCAAAATACTATGTTCTCTACCTACATTGGCATCAAGGCCCAAGTGGTTGCATGTACAAAAACATAACGAAATTAGAAGGTAAATATAAAAATAAAAAACAAAAACATGACCACATCGACAGTTAAATATAGATATTCCCCAAATAATCACACAAAAAATTCAAAGTTAAAACAGGCAAAGCATAAGTAGATAAAACATAATTTTGGAAGTAAGACATCTAGGTTTAGTACAATAACTCTTCCCATAACATTAGTAACCTATACAGCATATCAGATATTGGGTTGGCCAGACCCAATATCTAAAAGCGTACAGATTTTTCAGCTATGACAGTTAACCACGGCATACATTTCAGTTTAGGTTTAGTAGGCTATGATACAAAACATGTAACACACGTCTAATTCAATATCATCATATGGAATATACAACTATAACTATATACCATCATCTTCGCATAAGACAAATACATACCTTGCAAATTGTGCCTACGTAAACAGTCAAACAACGTCTTCTGTTGCTGTTGCTAGAGATACCGTTTGATGAGGTTCTGACCACCTGCAGAAAAGACTCCGACGCTCAAGTCAGAAACCATTCATGTCTGTAATATGATAAAAGAAAAAGGCTTGGAAAGAGAAATAAAAAGTCAACAAGCATCTTTACTTTACTCGCCGAACACCGAAATACTATGTTCTCTACCTACATTGGCATCAAGGCACAAGTGGTTGCATGTACAAAAACATAACGAAATTAGAAGGTAAATATAAAAATAAAAAACCAAAACATGACCACATCGACAGTTAAATATAGATATTCCCCAAATAATCACACAAAAAATTCAAAGTTAAAACAGGCAAAGCATAAGTAGATAAAACTTAATTTTGGAAGTAAGACATCTAGGTTTAGTACAATAACTCTTCCCATAACATTAGTAACCTATACAGCATATCAGATATTGGGTTGGCCAGACCCAATATCTAAAAGCGTACAGATTTTTCAGCTATGACAGTTAACCACGGCATACATTTCAGTTTAGCTTTAGTAGGCTATGATACAAAAAATGTAACACGTGTAATTCAATATCATCATATGGAATATACAACTATAGTTTAATACCATCATATTCGCATAAGACAAATATATCCCTTGCAAATTGTGCCTACGTAAACAGTCAAACACCGTCTTCTGTTGCTGTTGCTAGAGATACCGTTTGATGAGGTTCTGACCACCTGCAGAAAAGACTCCGACGCTCATGTCAGAAACCATTCAGGTCTGTAATATGATAAAAGAAAAAGGCTTGGAAAGAGAAATAAAAAGTCAACAAGCATCTTTACTTTACTCACCGAACACTGAAATACTATGTTCTCTACCTACATTGGCATCAAGGCCCAAGTGGTTGCATGTACAAAAACATAACGAAATTAGAAGGTAAATATAAAAATAAAAAACCAAAACATGACCACATCGACAGTTAAATATAGATATTCCCCAAATAATCACACAAAAAATGCAAAGTTAAAACAGGCAAAGCATAAGTAGATAAAACTTAATTTTGGAAGTAAGACATCTAGGTTTAGTACAATAACTCTTCCCATAACATTAGTAACCTATACAGCATATCAGATATTGGGTTGGCCAGACCCAATATCTAAAAGCGTACAGATTTTTCAGCTATGACAGTTAACCACGGCATACATTTCAGTTTAGCTTTAGTAGGCTATGATACAAAAAATGTAACACGTGTAATTCAATATCATCATATGGAATATACAACTATAGTTTAATACCATCATATTCGCATAAGACAAATATATCCCTTGCAAATTGTGCCTACGTAAACAGTCAAACACCGTCTTCTGTTGCTGTTGCTAGAGATACCGTTTGATGAGGTTCTGACCACCTGCAGAAAAGACTCCGACGCTCAAGTCAGAAACCATTCAGGTCTGTAATATGATAAAAGAAAAAGGCTTGGAAAGAGAAATAAAAAGTCAACAAGCATCTTTACTTTACTCGCCGAACACCGAAATACTATGTTCTCTACCTACATTGGCATCAAGGCCCAAGTGGTTGCATGTACAAAAACATAACGAAATTAGAAGGTAAATATAAAAATAAAAAACCAAAACATGACCACATCGACAGTTAAATATAGATATTCCCCAAATAATCACACAAAAAATTCAAAGTTAAAACAGGCAAAGCATAAGTAGATAAAACTTAATTTTGGAAGTAAGACATCTAGGTTTAGTACAATAACTCTTCCCATAACATTTGTAACCTATACAGCATATCAGATATTGGGTTGGCCAGACCCAATATCTAAAAGCGTACAGATTTTTCATCTATGACAGTTAACCACGGCATACATTTCAGTTTAGCTTTAGTAGGCTATGATACAAAAAATGTAACACGTGTAATTCAATATCATCATATGGAATATACAACTATAGTTTAATACCATCATATTCGCATAAGACAAATATATCCCTTGCAAATTGTGCCTACGTAAACAGTCAAACACCGTCTTCTGTTGCTGTTGCTAGAGATACCGTTTGATGAGGTTCTGACCACCTGCAGAAAAGACTCCGACGCTCAAGTCAGAAACCATTCAGGTCTGTAATATGATAAAAGAAAAAGGCTTGGAAAGAGAAATAAAAAGTCAACAAGTATCTTTACTTTACTCGCCGAATACCGAAATACTATGTTCTCTACCTACATTGGCATCAAGGCCCAAGTGGTTGCATGTACAAAAACATAACAAAATTAGAAGTTAAATATAAAAATAAAAAACCAAAGCATGACTACATCGACGGTTAAATATAGATATTCCCCAAATAATCACACAAAAAATTCAAAGTTAAACCAGTCAAAGCATAAGTAGATAAAACTTAATTTTGGAAGTAAGACATCTAGGTTTAGTACAATAACTCTTCCCATAACATTAGTAACCTATACAGCATATCAGATATTGGGTTGGCCAGACCCAATATCTAAAAGCGTACAGATTTTTCAGCTATGACAGTTAACCACGGCATACATTTCAGTTTAGGTTTAGTAGGCTATGATACAAAACATGTAACACACGTCTAATTCAATATCATCATATGGAATATACACCTATAACTATATATCATCATCTTCGCATAAGACAAATACATACCTTGCAAATTGTGCCTAAAACAGTCAAACACCGTCTTCTGTTGCTGTTGCTAGAGATACCGTTTGATGCGGTTCTAACCACCTGCAGAAAAGACTCCGACGCTCAAGTCAGAAACCATTCAGGTCTGTAATATGATAAAAGAAAAAGGCTTGGAAAGAGAAATAAAAAGTCAACAAGTATCTTTACTTTACTTGCCGAATACCGAAATACTATGTTCTCTACCTACATTGGCATCAACGCCCAAGTGGTTGCATATACAAAAACATAACGAAATTAGAAGGTAAATATAAAAATAAAAAACCAAAACATGACTACATCGACGGTTAAATATAGATATTCCCCAAATAATCACACGAAAAATTCAAAGTTAAACCAGGCAAAGCACAAGTAGATAAAACTTAATTTTGGAAGTAAGACATCTAGGTTTAGTACAATAACTCTTCCCATAACATTAGTAACCTATACAGCATATCAGATATTGGGTTGGCCAGACCCAATATCTAAAAGCGTACAGATTTTTCAGCTATGACAGTTAACCACGACATACATTTCAGTTAAGGTTTAGTAGGCTATGATACAAAACATGTAACACACGTCTAATTCAATATCATCATATGGAATATACACCTATAACTATATATCATCATCTTCGCATAAGACAAATACATACCTTGCAAATTGTGCCTACGTAAACAGTCAAACACCGTCTTCTGTTGCTGTTGCTAGAGATACCGTTTGATGAGGTTCTGACCACCTGCAGAAAAGACTCCGACGCTCAAGTCAGAAACCGTTCAGGTCTGTAATATGATAAAAGAAAAAGGCTTGGAAAGAGAAATAAAAAGTCAACAAGTATCTTTACTTTACTCGCCGAACACCAAAATACTATGTTCTCTACCTACATTGGCATCAAGGCCCAAGTGGTTGCATGTACAAAAACATAACGAAATTAGAAGGTAAATATAAAAATAAAAAACAAAAACATGACCACATCGACAGTTAAATATAGATATTCCCCAAATAATCACACAAAAAATTCAAAGTTAAAACAGGCAAAGCATAAGTAGATAAAACATAATTTTGGAAGTAAGACATCTAGGTTTAGTACAATAACTCTTCCCATAACATTAGTAACCTATACAGCATATCAGATATTGGGTTGGCCAGACCCAATATCTAAAAGCGTACAGATTTTTCAGCTATGACAGTTAACCACGGCATACATTTCAGTTTAGCTTTAGTAGGCTATGATACAAAAAATGTAACACGTGTAATTCAATATCATCATATGGAATATACAACTATAGTTTAATACCATCATATTCGCATAAGACAAATATATCCCTTGCAAATTGTGCCTACGTAAACAGTCAAACACCGTCTTCTGTTGCTGTTGCTAGAGATACCGTTTGATGAGGTTCTGACCACCTGCAGAAAAGACTCCGACGCTCAAGTCAGAAACCATTCAGGTCTGTAATATGATAAAAGAAAAAGGCTTGGAAAGAGAAATAAAAAGTCAACAAGTATCTTTACTTTACTCGCCGAATACCGAAATACTATGTTCTCTACCTACATTGGCATCAAGGCCCAAGTGGTTGCATGTACAAAAACATAACAAAATTAGAAGTTAAATATAAAAATAAAAAACCAAAGCATGACTACATCGACGGTTAAATATAGATATTCCCCAAATAATCACACAAAAAATTCAAAGTTAAACCAGTCAAAGCATAAGTAGATAAAACTTAATTTTGGAAGTAAGACATCTAGGTTTAGTACAATAACTCTTCCCATAACATTAGTAACCTATACAGCATATCAGATATTGGGTTGGCCAGACCCAATATCTAAAAGCGTACAGATTTTTCAGCTATGACAGTTAACCACGGCATACATTTCAGTTTAGGTTTAGTAGGCTATGATACAAAACATGTAACACACGTCTAATTCAATATCATCATATGGAATATACACCTATAACTATATATCATCATCTTCGCATAAGACAAATACATACCTTGCAAATTGTGCCTACGTAAACAGTCAAACACCGTCTTCTGTTGCTGTTGCTAGAGATACCGTTTGATGAGGTTCTGACCACCTGCAGAAAAGACTCCGACGCTCAAGTCAGAAACCATTCAGGTCTGTAATATGATAAAAGAAAAAGGCTTGGAAAGAGAAATAAAAAGTCAACAAGTATCTTTACTTTACTCGCCGAACACCGAAATACTATGTTCTCTACCTACATTGGCATCAAGGCCCAAGTGGTTGCATGTACAAAAACATAACGAAATTAGAAGGTAAATATAAAAATAAAAAACCAAAACATGACCACATCGACAGTTAAATATAGATATTCCCCAAATAATCATACAAAAAATTCAAAGTTCAAACAGGCAAAGCATAAGTAGATAAAACTTAATTTTGGAAGTAAGACATCTAGGTTTAGTACCATAACACTTCCCATAACATTAGTAACCTATACAGCATATCAGATATTGGGTTGGCCAGACCCAATATCTAAAAGCGTACAGATTTTTCAGCTATCACAGTTAACCACGGCATACATTTCAGTTAAGGTTTAGTAGGCTATGATACAAAACATGTAACACACGTCTAATTCAATATCATCATATGGAATATACACCTATAACTATATATCATCATCTTCGCATAAGACAAATACATACCTTGCAAATTGTGCCTACGTAAACAGTCAAACACCGTCTTCTGTTGCTGTTGCTAGAGATACCGTTTGATGAGGTTCTGACCACCTGCAGAAAAGACTCCGACGCTCAAGTCAGAAACCATTCAGGTCTGTAATATGATAAAAGAAAAAGGCTTGGAAAGAGAAATAAAAAGTCAACAAGCATCTTTACTTTACTCGCCGAACACCGAAATACTATGTTCTCTACCTACATTGGCATCAAGGCCCAAGTGGTTGCATGTACAAAAACATAACGAAATTAGAAGGTAAATATAAAAATAAAAAACCAAAACATGACCACATCGACAGTTAAATATAGATATTCCCCAAATAATCACACAAAAAATTCAAAGTTAAAACAGGCAAAGCATAAGTAGATAAAACATAATTTTGGAAGTAAGACATCTAGGTTTAGTACAATAACTCTTCCCATAACATTAGTAACCTATACAGCATATCAGATATTGGGTTGGCCAGACCCAATATCTAAAAGCGTACAAATTTTTCAGCTATGACAGTTAACCACGACATACATTTCAGTTAAGGTTTAGTAGGCTATGATACAAAACATGTAACACACGTCTAATTCAATATCATCATATGGAATATACACCTATAACTATATATCATCATCTTCGCATAAGACAAATACATACCTTGCAAATTGTGCCTACGTAAACAGTCAAACACCGTCTTCTGTTGCTGTTGCTAGAGATACCGTTTGATGAGGTTCTGACCACCTGCAGAAAAGACTCCGACGCTCAAGTCAGAAACCGTTCAGGTCTGTAATATGATAAAAGAAAAAGGCTTGGAAAGAGAAATAAAAAGTCAACAAGTATCTTTACTTTACTCGCCGAACACCAAAATACTATGTTCTCTACCTACATTGGCATCAAGGCCCAAGTGGTTGCATGTACAAAAACATAACGAAATTAGAAGGTAAATATAAAAATAAAAAACAAAAACATGACCACATCGACAGTTAAATATAGATATTCCCCAAATAATCACACAAAAAATTCAAAGTTAAAACAGGCAAAGCATAAGTAGATAAAACATAATTTTGGAAGTAAGACATCTAGGTTTAGTACAATAACTCTTCCCATAAAATTAGTAACCTATACAGCATATCAGATATTGGGTTGGCCAGACCCAATATCTAAAAGCGTACAGATTTTTCAGCTATGACAGTTAACCACGGCATACATTTCAGTTTAGGTTTAGTAGGCTATGATACAAAACATGTAACACACGTCTAATTCAATATCATCATATGGAATATACAACTATAACTATATATCATCATCTTCGCATAAGACAAATACATACCTTGCAAATTGTGCCTACGTAAACAGTCAAACAACGTCTTCTGTTGCTGTTGCTAGAGATACCGTTTGATGAGGTTCTGACCACCTGCAGAAAAGACTCCGACGCTCAAGTCAGAAACCATTCAGGTCTGTAATATGATAAAAGAAAAAGGCTTGGAAAGAGAAATAAAAAGTCAACAAGTATCTTTACTTTACTCGCCGAACACCGAAATACTATGTTCTCTACCTACATTGGCATCAAGGCCCAAGTGGTTGCATGTACAAAAACATAACGAAATTAGAAGGTAAATATAAAAATAAAAAACCAAAACATGACCACATCGACAGTTAAATATAGATATTCCCCAAATAATCATACAAAAAATTCAAAGTTCAAACAGGCAAAGCATAAGTAGATAAAACTTAATTTTGGAAGTAAGACATCTAGGTTTAGTACCATAACACTTCCCATAACATTAGTAACCTATACAGCATATCAGATATTGGGTTGGCCAGACCCAATATCTAAAAGCGTACAGATTTTTCAGCTATCACAGTTAACCACGGCATACATTTCAGTTAAGGTTTAGTAGGCTATGATACAAAACATGTAACACACGTCTAATTCAATATCATCATATGGAATATACACCTATAACTATATATCATCATCTTCGCATAAGACAAATACATACCTTGCAAATTGTGCCTACGTAAACAGTCAAACACCGTCTTCTGTTGCTGTTGCTAGAGATACCGTTTGATGAGGTTCTGACCACCTGCAGAAAAGACTCCGACGCTCAAGTCAGAAACCATTCAGGTCTGTAATATGATAAAAGAAAAAGGCTTGGAAAGAGAAATAAAAAGTCAACAAGCATCTTTACTTTACTCGCCGAACACCGAAATACTATGTTCTCTACCTACATTGGCATCAAGGCCCAAGTGGTTGCATGTACAAAAACATAACGAAATTAGAAGGTAAATATAAAAATAAAAAACCAAAACATGACCACATCGACAGTTAAATATAGATATTCCCCAAATAATCACACAAAAAATTCAAAGTTAAAACAGGCAAAGCATAAGTAGATAAAACATAATTTTGGAAGTAAGACATCTAGGTTTAGTACAATAACTCTTCCCATAACATTAGTAACCTATACAGCATATCAGATATTGGGTTGGCCAGACCCAATATCTAAAAGCGTACAAATTTTTCAGCTATGACAGTTAACCACGACATACATTTCAGTTAAGGTTTAGTAGGCTATGATACAAAACATGTAACACACGTCTAATTCAATATCATCATATGGAATATACACCTATAACTATATATCATCATCTTCGCATAAGACAAATACATACCTTGCAAATTGTGCCTACGTAAACAGTCAAACACCGTCTTCTGTTGCTGTTGCTAGAGATACCGTTTGATGAGGTTCTGACCACCTGCAGAAAAGACTCCGACGCTCAAGTCAGAAACCGTTCAGGTCTGTAATATGATAAAAGAAAAAGGCTTGGAAAGAGAAATAAAAAGTCAACAAGTATCTTTACTTTACTCGCCGAACACCAAAATACTATGTTCTCTACCTACATTGGCATCAAGGCCCAAGTGGTTGCATGTACAAAAACATAACGAAATTAGAAGGTAAATATAAAAATAAAAAACAAAAACATGACCACATCGACAGTTAAATATAGATATTCCCCAAATAATCACACAAAAAATTCAAAGTTAAAACAGGCAAAGCATAAGTAGATAAAACATAATTTTGGAAGTAAGACATCTAGGTTTAGTACAATAACTCTTCCCATAAAATTAGTAACCTATACAGCATATCAGATATTGGGTTGGCCAGACCCAATATCTAAAAGCGTACAGATTTTTCAGCTATGACAGTTAACCACGGCATACATTTCAGTTTAGGTTTAGTAGGCTATGATACAAAACATGTAACACACGTCTAATTCAATATCATCATATGGAATATACAACTATAACTATATATCATCATCTTCGCATAAGACAAATACATACCTTGCAAATTGTGCCTACGTAAACAGTCAAACAACGTCTTCTGTTGCTGTTGCTAGAGATACCGTTTGATGAGGTTCTGACCACCTGCAGAAAAGACTCCGACGCTCAAGTCAGAAACCATTCATGTCTGTAATATGATAAAAGAAAAAGGCTTGGAAAGAGAAATAAAAAGTCAACAAGCATCTTTACTTTACTCGCCGAACACCGAAATACTACGTTCTCTACCTACATTGGCATCAAGGCCCAAGTGGTTGCATGTACAAAAACATAACAAAATTAGAAGTTAAATATAAAAATAAAAAACAAAAACATGACTACATCGACGGTTAAATATAGATATTCCCCAAATAATCACACAAAAAATTCAAAGTTAAACCAGTCAAAGCATAAGTAGATAAAACTTAATTTTGGAAGTAAGACATCTAGGTTTAGTACAATAACTCTTCCCATAACATTAGTAACCTATACAGCATATCAGATATTGGGTTGGCCAGACCCAATATCTAAAAGCGTACAGATTTTTCAGCTATGACAGTTAACCACGGCATACATTTCAGTTTAGCTTTAGTAGGCTATGATACAAAAAATGTAACACGTGTAATTCAATATCATCATATGGAATATACAACTATAGTTTAATACCATCATATTCGCATAAGACAAATATATCCCTTGCAAATTGTGCCTACGTAAACAGTCAAACACCGTCTTCTGTTGCTGTTGCTAGAGATACCGTTTGATGAGGTTCTGACCACCTGCAGAAAAGACTCCGACGCTCAAGTCAGAAACCATTCAGGTCTGTAATATGATAAAAGAAAAAGGCTTGGAAAGAGAAATAAAAAGTCAACAAGTATCTTTACTTTACTCGCCGAATACCGAAATACTATGTTCTCTACCTACATTGGCATCAAGGCCCAAGTGGTTGCATGTACAAAAACATAACAAAATTAGAAGTTAAATATAAAAATAAAAAACCAAAGCATGACTACATCGACGGTTAAATATAGATATTCCCCAAATAATCACACAAAAAATTCAAAGTTAAACCAGTCAAAGCATAAGTAGATAAAACTTAATTTTGGAAGTAAGACATCTAGGTTTAGTACAATAACTCTTCCCATAACATTAGTAACCTATACAGCATATCAGATATTGGGTTGGCCAGACCCAATATCTAAAAGCGTACAGATTTTTCAGCTATGACAGTTAACCACGGCATACATTTCAGTTTAGGTTTAGTAGGCTATGATACAAAACATGTAACACACGTCTAATTCAATATCATCATATGGAATATACACCTATAACTATATATCATCATCTTCGCATAAGACAAATACATACCTTGCAAATTGTGCCTAAAACAGTCAAACACCGTCTTCTGTTGCTGTTGCTAGAGATACCGTTTGATGCGGTTCTAACCACCTGCAGAAAAGACTCTGACGCTCAAGTCAGAAACCATTCAGGTCTGTAATATGATAAAAGAAAAAGGCTTGCAAAGAGAAATAAAAAGTCAACAAGTATCTTTACTTTACTTGCCGAATACCGAAATACTATGTTCTCTACCTACATTGGCATCAACGCCCAAGTGGTTGCATATACAAAAACATAACGAAATTAGAAGGTAAATATAAAAATAAAAAACCAAAACATGACTACATCGACGGTTAAATATAGATATTCCCCAAATAATCACACGAAAAATTCAAAGTTAAACCAGGCAAAGCACAAGTAGATAAAACTTAATTTTGGAAGTAAGACATCTAGGTTTAGTACAATAACTCTTCCCATAACATTAGTAACCTATACAGCATATCAGATATTGGGTTGGCCAGACCCAATATCTAAAAGCGTACAGATTTTTCAGCTATGACAGTTAACCACGACATACATTTCAGTTAAGGTTTAGTAGGCTATGATACAAAACATGTAACACACGTCTAATTCAATATCATCATATGGAATATACACCTATAACTATATATCATCATCTTCGCATAAGACAAATACATACCTTGCAAATTGTGCCTACGTAAACAGTCAAACACCGTCTTCTGTTGCTGTTGCTAGAGATACCGTTTGATGAGGTTCTGACCACCTGCAGAAAAGACTCCGACGCTCAAGTCAGAAACCATTCAGGTCTGTAATATGATAAAAGAAAAAGGCTTGGAAAGAGAAATAAAAAGTCAACAAGCATCTTTACTTTACTCGCCGAACACCGAAATACTATGTTCTCTACCTACATTGGCATCAAGGCCCAAGTGGTTGCATGTACAAAAACATAACGAAATTAGAAGGTAAATATAAAAATAAAAAACCAAAACATGACCACATCGACAGTTAAATATAGATATTCCCCAAATAATCACACAAAAAATTCAAAGTTAAAACAGGCAAAGCATAAGTAGATAAAACATAATTTTGGAAGTAAGACATCTAGGTTTAGTACAATAACTCTTCCCATAACATTAGTAACCTATACAGCATATCAGATATTGGGTTGGCCAGACCCAATATCTAAAAGCGTACAAATTTTTCAGCTATGACAGTTAACCACGACATACATTTCAGTTAAGGTTTAGTAGGCTATGATACAAAACATGTAACACACGTCTAATTCAATATCATCATATGGAATATACACATATAACTATATATCATCATCTTCGCATAAGACAAATACATACCTTGCAAATTGTGCCTACGTAAACAGTCAAACACCGTCTTCTGTTGCTGTTGCTAGAGATACCGTTTGATGAGGTTCTGACCACCTGCAGAAAAGACTCCGACGCTCAAGTCAGAAACCGTTCAGGTCTGTAATATGATAAAAGAAAAAGGCTTGGAAAGAGAAATAAAAAGTCAACAAGCATCTTTACTTTACTCGCCGAACACCGAAATACTATGTTCTCTACCTACATTGGCATCAAGGCCCAAGTGGTTGCATGTACAAAAACATAACGAAATTAGAAGGTAAATATAAAAATAAAAAACCAAAACATGACCACATCGACAGTTAAATATAGATATTCCCCAAATAATCACACAAAAAATTCAAAGTTAAAACAGGCAAAGCATAAGTAGATAAAACATAATTTTGGAAGTAAGACATCTAGGTTTAGTACAATAACTCTTCCCATAACATTAGTAACCTATACAGCATATCAGATATTGGGTTGGCCAGACCCAATATCTAAAAGCGTACAAATTTTTCAGCTATGACAGTTAACCACGACATACATTTCAGTTAAGGTTTAGTAGGCTATGATACAAAACATGTAACACACGTCTAATTCAATATCATCATATGGAATATACACCTATAACTATATATCATCATCTTCGCATAAGACAAATACATACCTTGCAAATTGTGCCTACGTAAACAGTCAAACACCGTCTTCTGTTGCTGTTGCTAGAGATACCGTTTGATGAGGTTCTGACCACCTGCAGAAAAGACTCTGACGCTCAAGTCAGAAACTATTCAGGTCTGTAATATGATAGAAGAAAAAGGCTTGGAAAGAGAAATAAAAAGTCAACAAGTATCTTTACTTTACTCGCCGAATACCGAAATACTATGTTCTCTACCTACATTGGCATCAAGGCCCAAGTGGTTGCATGTACAAAAACATAACGAAATTAGAAGGTAAATATAAAAATAAAAAACCAAAACATGACCACATCGACAGTTAAATATAGATATTCCCCAAATAATCACACAAAAAATTCAAAGTTAAAACAGGCAAAGCATAAGTAGATAAAACTTAATTTTGGAAGTAAGACATCTAGGTTTAGTACAATAACTCTTCCCATAACATTAGTAACCTATACAGCATATCAGATATTGGGTTGGCCAGACCCAATATCTAAAAGCGTACAGATTTTTCAGCTATGACAGTTAACCACGGCATACATTTCAGTTTAGCTTTAGTAGGCTATGATACAAAAAATGTAACACGTGTAATTCAATATCATCATATGGAATATACAACTATAGTTTAATACCATCATATTCGCATAAGACAAATATATCCCTTGCAAATTGTGCCTACGTAAACAGTCAAACACCGTCTTCTGTTGCTGTTGCTAGAGATACCGTTTGATGAGGTTCTGACCACCTGCAGAAAAGACTCCGACGCTCAAGTCAGAAACCATTCAGGTCTGTAATATGATAAAAGAAAAAGGCTTGGAAAGAGAAATAAAAAGTCAACAAGTATCTTTACTTTACTCGCCGAATACCGAAATACTATGTTCTCTACCTACATTGGCATCAAGGCCCAAGTGGTTGCATGTACAAAAACATAACAAAATTAGAAGTTAAATATAAAAATAAAAAACCAAAGCATGACTACATCGACGGTTAAATATAGATATTCCCCAAATAATCACACAAAAAATTCAAAGTTAAACCAGTCAAAGCATAAGTAGATAAAACTTAATTTTGGAAGTAAGACATCTAGGTTTAGTACAATAACTCTTCCCATAACATTAGTAACCTATACAGCATATCAGATATTGGGTTGGCCAGACCCAATATCTAAAAGCGTACAGATTTTTCAGCTATGACAGTTAACCACGGCATACATTTCAGTTTAGGTTTAGTAGGCTATGATACAAAACATGTAACACACGTCTAATTCAATATCATCATATGGAATATACACCTATAACTATATATCATCATCTTCGCATAAGACAAATACATACCTTGCAAATTGTGCCTAAAACAGTCAAACACCGTCTTCTGTTGCTGTTGCTAGAGATACCGTTTGATGCGGTTCTAACCACCTGCAGAAAAGACTCTGACGCTCAAGTCAGAAACCATTCAGGTCTGTAATATGATAAAAGAAAAAGGCTTGCAAAGAGAAATAAAAAGTCAACAAGTATCTTTACTTTACTTGCCGAATACCGAAATACTATGTTCTCTACCTACATTGGCATCAACGCCCAAGTGGTTGCATATACAAAAACATAACGAAATTAGAAGGTAAATATAAAAATAAAAAACCAAAACATGACTACATCGACGGTTAAATATAGATATTCCCCAAATAATCACACGAAAAATTCAAAGTTAAACCAGGCAAAGCACAAGTAGATAAAACTTAATTTTGGAAGTAAGACATCTAGGTTTAGTACAATAACTCTTCCCATAACATTAGTAACCTATACAGCATATCAGATATTGGGTTGGCCAGACCCAATATCTAAAAGCGTACAGATTTTTCAGCTATGACAGTTAACCACGACATACATTTCAGTTAAGGTTTAGTAGGCTATGATACAAAACATGTAACACACGTCTAATTCAATATCATCATATGGAATATACACCTATAACTATATATCATCATCTTCGCATAAGACAAATACATACCTTGCAAATTGTGCCTACGTAAACAGTCAAACACCGTCTTCTGTTGCTGTTGCTAGAGATACCGTTTGATGAGGTTCTGACCACCTGCAGAAAAGACTCCGACGCTCAAGTCAGAAACCATTCAGGTCTGTAATATGATAAAAGAAAAAGGCTTGGAAAGAGAAATAAAAAGTCAACAAGCATCTTTACTTTACTCGCCGAACACCGAAATACTATGTTCTCTACCTACATTGGCATCAAGGCCCAAGTGGTTGCATGTACAAAAACATAACGAAATTAGAAGGTAAATATAAAAATAAAAAACCAAAACATGACCACATCGACAGTTAAATATAGATATTCCCCAAATAATCACACAAAAAATTCAAAGTTAAAACAGGCAAAGCATAAGTAGATAAAACATAATTTTGGAAGTAAGACATCTAGGTTTAGTACAATAACTCTTCCCATAACATTAGTAACCTATACAGCATATCAGATATTGGGTTGGCCAGACCCAATATCTAAAAGCGTACAAATTTTTCAGCTATGACAGTTAACCACGACATACATTTCAGTTAAGGTTTAGTAGGCTATGATACAAAACATGTAACACACGTCTAATTCAATATCATCATATGGAATATACACATATAACTATATATCATCATCTTCGCATAAGACAAATACATACCTTGCAAATTGTGCCTACGTAAACAGTCAAACACCGTCTTCTGTTGCTGTTGCTAGAGATACCGTTTGATGAGGTTCTGACCACCTGCAGAAAAGACTCCGACGCTCAAGTCAGAAACCGTTCAGGTCTGTAATATGATAAAAGAAAAAGGCTTGGAAAGAGAAATAAAAAGTCAACAAGCATCTTTACTTTACTCGCCGAACACCGAAATACTATGTTCTCTACCTACATTGGCATCAAGGCCCAAGTGGTTGCATGTACAAAAACATAACGAAATTAGAAGGTAAATATAAAAATAAAAAACCAAAACATGACCACATCGACAGTTAAATATAGATATTCCCCAAATAATCACACAAAAAATTCAAAGTTAAAACAGGCAAAGCATAAGTAGATAAAACATAATTTTGGAAGTAAGACATCTAGGTTTAGTACAATAACTCTTCCCATAACATTAGTAACCTATACAGCATATCAGATATTGGGTTGGCCAGACCCAATATCTAAAAGCGTACAAATTTTTCAGCTATGACAGTTAACCACGACATACATTTCAGTTAAGGTTTAGTAGGCTATGATACAAAACATGTAACACACGTCTAATTCAATATCATCATATGGAATATACACCTATAACTATATATCATCATCTTCGCATAAGACAAATACATACCTTGCAAATTGTGCCTACGTAAACAGTCAAACACCGTCTTCTGTTGCTGTTGCTAGAGATACCGTTTGATGAGGTTCTGACCACCTGCAGAAAAGACTCTGACGCTCAAGTCAGAAACTATTCAGGTCTGTAATATGATAGAAGAAAAAGGCTTGGAAAGAGAAATAAAAAGTCAACAAGTATCTTTACTTTACTCGCCGAATACCGAAATACTATGTTCTCTACCTACATTGGCATCAAGGCCCAAGTGGTTGCATGTACAAAAACATAACGAAATTAGAAGGTAAATATAAAAATAAAAAACCAAAACATGACCACATCGACAGTTAAATATAGATATTCCCCAAATAATCACACAAAAAATTCAAAGTTAAAACAGGCAAAGCATAAGTAGATAAAACTTAATTTTGGAAGTAAGACATCTAGGTTTAGTACAATAACTCTTCCCATAACATTAGTAACCTATACAGCATATCAGATATTGGGTTGGCCAGACCCAATATCTAAAAGCGTACAGATTTTTCAGCTATGACAGTTAACCACGGCATACATTTCAGTTTAGCTTTAGTAGGCTATGATACAAAAAATGTAACACGTGTAATTCAATATCATCATATGGAATATACAACTATAGTTTAATACCATCATATTCGCATAAGACAAATATATCCCTTGCAAATTGTGCCTACGTAAACAGTCAAACACCGTCTTCTGTTGCTGTTGCTAGAGATACCGTTTGATGAGGTTCTGACCACCTGCAGAAAAGACTCCGACGCTCAAGTCAGAAACCATTCAGGTCTGTAATATGATAAAAGAAAAAGGCTTGGAAAGAGAAATAAAAAGTCAACAAGTATCTTTACTTTACTCGCCGAATACCGAAATACTATGTTCTCTACCTACATTGGCATCAAGGCCCAAGTGGTTGCATGTACAAAAACATAACAAAATTAGAAGTTAAATATAAAAATAAAAAACCAAAGCATGACTACATCGACGGTTAAATATAGATATTCCCCAAATAATCACACAAAAAATTCAAAGTTAAACCAGTCAAAGCATAAGTAGATAAAACTTAATTTTGGAAGTAAGACATCTAGGTTTAGTACAATAACTCTTCCCATAACATTAGTAACCTATACAGCATATCAGATATTGGGTTGGCCAGACCCAATATCTAAAAGCGTACAGATTTTTCAGCTATGACAGTTAACCACGGCATACATTTCAGTTAAGGTTTAGTAGGCTACGATACAAAACATGTAACACACGTCTAATTCAATATCATCATATGCAATATACACCTATAACTATATATCATCATCTTCGCATAAGACAAATACATACCTTGCAAATTGTGCCTACGTAAACAGTCAAACACCGTCTTCTGTTGCTGTTGCTAGAGATACCGTTTTATGAGGTTCTGACCACCTGCAGAAAAGACTCCGACGCTCAAGTCAGAAAACGTTCAGGTCTGTAATATGATAAAAGAAAAAGGCTTGGAAAGAGAAATAAAAAGTCAACAAGCATCTTTACTTTACTCGCCGAACACCGAAATACTATGTTCTCTACCTACATTGGCATCAAGGCCCAAGTGGTTGCATGTACAAAAACATAACGAAATTAGAAGGTAAATATAAAAATAAAAAACCAAAACATGACCACATCGACAGTTAAATATAGATATTCCCCAAATAATCACACAAAAAATTCAAAGTTAAAACAGGCAAAGCATAAGTAGATAAAACATAATTTTGGAAGTAAGACATCTAGGTTTAGTACAATAACTCTTTCCATAACATTAGTAACCTATACAGCATATCAGATATTGGGTTGGCCAGACCCAATATCTAAAAGCGTACAGATTTTTAACCTATGACAGTTAACCACGGCATACATTTCAGTTTAGGTTTAGTAGGCTATGATACAAAACATGTAACACACGTCTAATTCAATATCATCATATGGAATATACAACTATAACTATATATCATCATCTTCGCATAAGACAAATACATACCTTGCAAATTGTGCCTACGTAAACAGTCAAACACCGTCTTCTGTTTCTGTTGCTAGAGATACCGTTTGATGAGGTTCTGACCACCTGCAGAAAAGACTCCGACGCTCAAGTCAGAAACCATTCAGGTCTGTAATATGATAAAAGAAAAAGGCTTGGAAAGAGAAATAAAAAGTCAACAAGTATCTTTACTTTACTCGCCGAATACCGAAATACTATGTTCTCTACCTACATTGGCATCAAGGCCCAAGTGGTTGCATGTACAAAAACATAACAAAATTAGAAGTTAAATATAAAAATAAAAAACAAAAACATGACTACATCGACGGTTAAATATAGATATTCCCCAAATAATCACACAAAAAATTCAAAGTTAAACCAGTCAAAGCATAAGTAGATAAAACATAATTTTGGAAGTAAGACATCTAGGTTTAGTACAATAACTCTTCCCATAACATTAGTAACCTATACAGCATATCAGATATTGGGTTGGCCAGACCCAATATCTAAAAGCGTACAGATTTTTCAGCTATGACAATTAACCACGGCATACATTTCAGTTTAGGTTTAGTAGGCTATGATACAAAACATGTAACACACGTCTAATTCAATATCATCATATGGAATATACACCTATAACTATATATCATCATCTTCGCATAAGACAAATACATACCTTGCAAATTGTGCCTAAAACAGTCAAACACCGTCTTCTGTTGCTGTTGCTAGAGATACCGTTTGATGAGGTTCTGACCACCTGCAGAAAAGACTCCGACGCTCAAGTCAGAAACCATTCAGGTCTGTAATATGATAAAAGAAAAAGGCTTGGAAAGAGAAATAAAAAGTCAACAAGCATCTTTACTTTACTCGCCGAACACCGAAATACTATGTTCTCTACCTACATTGGCATCAAGGCCCAAGTGGTTGCATGTACAAAAACATAACGAAATTAGAAGGTAAATATAAAAATAAAAAACCAAAACATGACCACATCGACAGTTAAATATAGATATTCCCCAAATAATCACACAAAAAATTCAAAGTTAAAACAGGCAAAGCATAAGTAGATAAAACATAATTTTGGAAGTAAGACATCTAGGTTTAGTACAATAACTCTTCCCATAACATTAGTAACCTATACAGCATATCAGATATTGGGTTGGCCAGACCCAATATCTAAAAGCGTACAGATTTTTCAGCTATGACAGTTAACCACGGCATACATTTCAGTTTAGGTTTAGTAGGCTATGATACAAAACATGTAACACACGTCTAATTCAATATCATCATATGGAATATACAACTATAACTATATATCATCATCTTCGCATAAGACAAATACATACCTTGCAAATTGTGCCTACGTAAACAGTCAAACACCGTCTTCTGTTGCTGTTGCTAGAGATACCGTTTGATGAGGTTCTGACCACCTGCAGAAAAGACTCCGACGCTCAAGTCAGAAACCGTTCAGGTCTGTAATATGATAAAAGAAAAAGGCTTGGAAAGAGAAATAAAAAGTCAACAAGCATCTTTACTTTACTCGCCGAACACCGAAATACTATGTTCTCTACCTACATTGGCATCAAGGCCCAAGTGGTTGCATGTACAAAAACATAACGAAATTAGAAGGTAAATATAAAAATAAAAAACCAAAACATGACCACATCGACAGTTAAATATAGATATTCCCCAAATAATCACACAAAAAATTCAAAGTTAAAACAGGCAAAGCATAAGTAGATAAAACATAATTTTGGAAGTAAGACATCTACGTTTAGTACAATAACTCTTCCCATAACATTAGTAACCTATACAGCATATCAGATATTGGGTTGGCCAGACCCAATATCTAAAAGCGTACAGATTTTTCAGCTATGACAGTTAACCACGGCATACATTTCAGTTTAGGTTTAGTAGGCTATGATACAAAACATGTAACACACGTCTAATTCAATATCATCATATGGAATATACAACTATAACTATATATCATCATCTTCGCATAAGACAAATACATACCTTGCAAATTGTGCCTACGTAAACAGTCAAACACCGTCTTCTGTTGCTGTTGCTAGAGATACCGTTTGATGAGGTTCTGACCACCTGCAGAAAAGACTCCGACGCTCAAGTCAGAAACCGTTCAGGTCTGTAATATGATAAAAGAAAAAGGCTTGGAAAGAGAAATAAAAAGTCAACAAGTATCTTTACTTTACTCGCCGAACACCGAAATACTATGTTCTCTACCTACATTGGCATCAAGGCCCAAGTGGTTGCATGTACAAAAACATAACGAAATTAGAAGGTAAATATAAAAATAAAAAACCAAAACATGACCACATCGACAGTTAAATATAGATATTCCCCAAATAATCACACAAAAAATTCAAAGTTAAAACAGGCAAAGCATAAGTAGATAAAACATAATTTTGGAAGTAAGACATCTAGGTTTAGTACAATAACTCTTCCCATAACATTAGTAACCTATACAGCATATCAGATATTGGGTTGGCCAGACCCAATATCTAAAAGCGTACAGATT
Source organism: Psophocarpus tetragonolobus (assembly GCA_037954015.1). Lineage (NCBI taxonomy): Eukaryota > Viridiplantae > Streptophyta > Magnoliopsida > Fabales > Fabaceae > Psophocarpus > Psophocarpus tetragonolobus. The sequence continues at coordinate 46,842,905 of CM075692.1, read as the reverse complement.
TTTCAGCTATGACAGTTAACCACGGCATACATTTCAGTTTAGGTTTAGTAGGCTATGATACAAAACATGTAACACACGTCTAATTCAATATCATCATATGGAATATACAACTATAACTATATATCATCATCTTCGCATAAGACAAATACATACCTTGCAAATTGTGCCTACGTAAACAGTCAAACACCGTCTTCTGTTGCTGTTGCTAGAGATACCGTTTGATGAGGTTCTGACCACCTGCAGAAAAGACTCCGACGCTCAAGTCAGAAACCGTTCAGGTCTGTAATATGATAAAAGAAAAAGGCTTGGAAAGAGAAATAAAAAGTCAACAAGCATCTTTACTTTACTCGCCGAACACCGAAATACTATGTTCTCTACCTACATTGGCATCAAGGCCCAAGTGGTTGCATGTACAAAAACATAACGAAATTAGAAGGTAAATATAAAAATAAAAAACCAAAACATGACCACATCGACAGTTAAATATAGATATTCCCCAAATAATCACACAAAAAATTCAAAGTTAAAACAGGCAAAGCATAAGTAGATAAAACTTAATTTTGGAAGTAAGACATCTACGTTTAGTACAATAACTCTTCCCATAACATTAGTAACCTATACAGCATATCAGATATTGGGTTGGCCAGACCCAATATCTAAAAGCGTACAGATTTTTCAGCTATGACAGTTAACCACGGCATACATTTCAGTTTAGGTTTAGTAGGCTATGATACAAAACATGTAACACACGTCTAATTCAATATCATCATATGGAATATACAACTATAACTATATATCATCATCTTCGCATAAGACAAACACATACCTTGCAAATTGTGCCTACGTAAACAGTCAAACACCGTCTTCTGTTGCTGTTGCTAGAGATACCGTTTGATGAGGTTCTGACCACCTGCAGAAAAGACTCCGACGCTCAAGTCAGAAAACGTTCAGGTCTGTAATATGATAAAAGAAAAAGGCTTGGAAAGAGAAATAAAAAGTCAACAAGCATCTTTACTTTACTCGCCGAACACCGAAATACTATGTTCTCTACCTACATTGGCATCTAGGCCCAAGTGGTTGCATGTACAAAAACATAACGAAATTAGAAGGTAAATATAAAAATAAAAAACCAAAACATGACCACATCGACAGTTAAATATAGATATTCCCCAAATAATCACACAAAAAATTCAAAGTTAAAACAGGCAAAGCATAAGTAGATAAAACATAATTTTGGAAGTAAGACATCTAGGTTTAGTACAATAACTCTTTCCATAACATTAGTAACCTATACAGCATATCAGATACTGGGTTGGCCAGACCCAATATCTAAAAGCGTACAGATTTTTAACCTATGACAGTTAACCACGGCATACATTTCAGTTTAGGTTTAGTAGGCTATGATACAAAACATATAACACACGTCCAATTCAATATCATCATATGGAATATACAACTATAACTATATATCATCATCTTCGCGTAAGACAAATACATACCTTGCAAATTGTGCCTACGTAAACAGTCAAACACCGTCTTCTGTTGCTGTTGCTAGAGATACCGTTTGATGAGGTTCTGACCACCTGCAGAAAAGACTCCGACGCTCAAGTCAGAAACCGTTCAGGTCTGTAATATGATAAAAGAAAAAGGCTTGGAAAGAGAAATAAAAAGTCAACAAGCATCTTTACTTTACTCGCCGAACACCGAAATACTATGTTCTCTACCTACATTGGCATCAAGGCCCAAGTGGTTGCATGTACAAAAACATAACGAAATTAGAAGGTAAATATAAAAATAAAAAACCAAAACATGACCACATCGACAGTTAAATATAGATATTCCCCAAATAATCACACAAAAAATTCAAAGTTAAAACAGGCAAAGCATAAGTAGATAAAACTTAATTTTGGAAGTAAGACATCTACGTTTAGTACAATAACTCTTCCCATAACATTAGTAACCTATACAGCATATCAGATATTGGGTTGGCCAGACCCAATATCTAAAAGCGTACAGATTTTTCAGCTATGACAGTTAACCACGGCATACATTTCAGTTTAGGTTTAGTAGGCTATGATACAAAACATGTAACACACGTCTAATTCAATATCATCATATGGAATATACAACTATAACTATATATCATCATCTTCGCATAAGACAAACACATACCTTGCAAATTGTGCCTACGTAAACAGTCAAACACCGTCTTCTGTTGCTGTTGCTAGAGATACCGTTTGATGAGGTTCTGACCACCTGCAGAAAAGACTCCGACGCTCAAGTCAGAAAACGTTCAGGTCTGTAATATGATAAAAGAAAAAGGCTTGGAAAGAGAAATAAAAAGTCAACAAGCATCTTTACTTTACTCGCCGAACACCGAAATACTATGTTCTCTACCTACATTGGCATCTAGGCCCAAGTGGTTGCATGTACAAAAACATAACGAAATTAGAAGGTAAATATAAAAATAAAAAACCAAAACATGACCACATCGACAGTTAAATATAGATATTCCCCAAATAATCACACAAAAAATTCAAAGTTAAAACAGGCAAAGCATAAGTAGATAAAACATAATTTTGGAAGTAAGACATCTAGGTTTAGTACAATAACTCTTCCCATAACATTAGTAACCTATACAGCATATCAGATATTGGGTTGGCCAGACCCAATATCTAAAAGCGTACAGATTTTTCAGCTATGACAGTTAACCACGGCATACATTTCAGTTTAGGTTTAGTAGGCTATGATACAAAACATATAACACACGTCCAATTCAATATCATCATATGGAATATACAACTATAACTATATATCATCATCTTCGCGTAAGACAAATACATACCTTGCAAATTGTGCCTACGTAAACAGTCAAACACCGTCTTCTGTTGCTGTTGCTAGAGATACCGTTTGATGAGGTTCTGACCACCTGCAGAAAAGACTCCGACGCTCAAGTCAGAAACCGTTCAGGTCTGTAATATGATAAAAGAAAAAGGCTTGGAAAGAGAAATAAAAAGTCAACAAGCATCTTTACTTTACTCGCCGAACACCGAAATACTATGTTCTCTACCTACATTGGCATCAAGGCCCAAGTGGTTGCATGTACAAAAACATAACGAAATTAGAAGGTAAATATAAAAATAAAAAACCAAAACATGACCACATCGACAGTTAAATATAGATATTCCCCAAATAATCACACAAAAAATTCAAAGTTAAAACAGGCAAAGCATAAGTAGATAAAACATAATTTTGGAAGTAAGACATCTAGGTTTAGTACAATAACTCTTCCCATAACATTAGTAACCTATACAGCATATCAGATATTGGGTTGGCCAGACCCAATATCTAAAAGCGTACAGATTTTTCAGCTATGACAGTTAACCACGGCATACATTTCAGTTTAGGTTTAGTAGGCTATGATACAAAACATATAACACACGTCCAATTCAATATCATCATATGGAATATACAACTATAACTATATATCATCATCTTCGCGTAAGACAAATACATACCTTGCAAATTGTGCCTACGTAAACAGTCAAACACCGTCTTCTGTTGCTGTTGCTAGAGATACCGTTTGATGAGGTTCTGACCACCTGCAGAAAAGACTCCAACGCTCAAGTCAGAAACCGTTCAGGTCTGTAATATGATAAAAGAAAAAGGCTTGGAAAGAGAAATAAAAAGTCAACAAGCATCTTTACTTTACTCGCCGAACACCGAAATACTATGTTCTCTACCTACATTGGCATCAAGGCCCAAGTGGTTGCATGTACAAAAACATAACGAAATTAGAAGGTAAATATAAAAATAAAAAACCAAAACATGACCACATCGACAGTTAAATATAGATATTCCCCAAATAATCACACAAAAAATTCAAAGTTAAAACAGGCAAAGCATAAGTAGATAAAACATAATTTTGGAAGTAAGACATCTACGTTTAGTACAATAACTCTTCCCATAACATTAGTAACCTATACAGCATATCAGATATTGGGTTGGCCAGACCCAATATCTAAAAGCGTACAGATTTTTCAGCTATGACAGTTAACCACGGCATACATTTCAGTTAAGGTTTAGTAGGCTATGATACAAAACATGTAACACACGTCTAATTCAATATCATCATATGGAATATACACCTATAACTATATATCATCATCTTCGCATAAGACAAATACATACCTTGCAAATTGTGCCTACGTAAACAGTCAAACACCGTCTTCTGTTGCTGTTGCTAGAGATACCGTTTGATGAGGTTCTGACCACCTGCAGAAAAGACTCCGACGCTCAAGTCAGAAACCCTTCAGGTCTGTAATATGATAAAAGAAAAAGGCTTGGAAAGAGAAATAAAAAGTCAACAAGTATCTTTACTTTACTCGCCGAACACCGAAATACTATGTTCTCTACCTACATTGGCATCAAGGCCCAAGTGGTTGCATGTACAAAAACATAACGAAATTAGAAGGTAAATATAAAAATAAAAAACCAAAACATGACCACATCGACAGTTAAATATAGATATTCCCCAAATAATCACACAAAAAATTCAAAGTTAAAACAGGCAAAGCATAAGTAGATAAAACATAATTTTGGAAGTAAGACATCTAGGTTTAGTACAATAACTCTTCCCATAACATTAGTAACCTATACAGCATATCAGATATTGGGTTGGCCAGACCCAATATCTAAAAGCGTACAGATTTTTCAGCTATGACAGTTAACCACGGCATACATTTCAGTTTAGGTTTAGTAGGCTATGATACAAAACATATAACACACGTCCAATTCAATATCATCATATGGAATATACAACTATAACTATATATCATCATCTTCGCGTAAGACAAATACATACCTTGCAAATTGTGCCTACGTAAACAGTCAAACACCGTCTTCTGTTGCTGTTGCTAGAGATACCGTTTGATGAGGTTCTGACCACCTGCAGAAAAGACTCCGACGCTCAAGTCAGAAACCGTTCAGGTCTGTAATATGATAAAAGAAAAAGGCTTGGAAAGAGAAATAAAAAGTCAACAAGCATCTTTACTTTACTCGCCGAACACCGAAATACTATGTTCTCTACCTACATTGGCATCAAGGCCCAAGTGGTTGCATGTACAAAAACATAACGAAATTAGAAGGTAAATATAAAAATAAAAAACCAAAACATGACCACATCGACAGTTAAATATAGATATTCCCCAAATAATCACACAAAAAATTCAAAGTTAAAACAGGCAAAGCATAAGTAGATAAAACATAATTTTGGAAGTAAGACATCTAGGTTTAGTACAATAACTCTTCCCATAACATTAGTAACCTATACAGCATATCAGATATTGGGTTGGCCAGACCCAATATCTAAAAGCGTACAGATTTTTCAGCTATGACAGTTAACCACGGCATACATTTCAGTTTAGGTTTAGTAGGCTATGATACAAAACATATAACACACGTCCAATTCAATATCATCATATGGAATATACAACTATAACTATATATCATCATCTTCGCGTAAGACAAATACATACCTTGCAAATTGTGCCTACGTAAACAGTCAAACACCGTCTTCTGTTGCTGTTGCTAGAGATACCGTTTGATGAGGTTCTGACCACCTGCAGAAAAGACTCCGACGCTCAAGTCAGAAACCGTTCAGGTCTGTAATATGATAAAAGAAAAAGGCTTGGAAAGAGAAATAAAAAGTCAACAAGCATCTTTACTTTACTCGCCGAACACCGAAATACTATGTTCTCTACCTACATTGGCATCAAGGCCCAAGTGGTTGCATGTACAAAAACATAACGAAATTAGAAGGTAAATATAAAAATAAAAAACCAAAACATGACCACATCGACAGTTAAATATAGATATTCCCCAAATAATCACACAAAAAATTCAAAGTTAAAACAGGCAAAGCATAAGTAGATAAAACATAATTTTGGAAGTAAGACATCTAGGTTTAGTACAATAACTCTTCCCATAACATTAGTAACCTATACAGCATATCAGATATTGGGTTGGCCAGACCCAATATCTAAAAGCGTACAGATTTTTCAGCTATGACAGTTAACCACGGCATACATTTCAGTTAAGGTTTAGTAGGCTATGATACAAAACATGTAACACACGTCTAATTCAATATCATCATATGGAATATACACCTATAACTATATATCATCATCTTCGCATAAGACAAATACATACCTTGCAAATTGTGCCTACGTAAACAGTCAAACACCGTCTTCTGTTGCTGTTGCTAGAGATACCGTTTGATGAGGTTCTAACCACCTGCAGAAAAGACTCCGACGCTCAAGTCAGAAACCCTTCAGGTCTGTAATATGATAAAAGAAAAAGGCTTGGAAAGAGAAATAAAAAGTCAACAAGTATCTTTACTTTACTCGCCGAACACCGAAATACTATGTTCTCTACCTACATTGGCATCAAGGCCCAAGTGGTTGCATGTACAAAAACATAACGAAATTAGAAGGTAAATATAAAAATAAAAAACCAAAACATGACCACATCGACAGTTAAATATAGATATTCCCCAAATAATCACACAAAAAATTCAAAGTTAAAACAGGCAAAGCATAAGTAGATAAAACATAATTTTGGAAGTAAGACATCTAGGTTTAGTACAATAACTCTTCCCATAACATTAGTAACCTATACAGCATATCAGATATTGGGTTGGCCAGACCCAATATCTAAAAGCGTACAGATTTTTCAGCTATGACAGTTAACCACGGCATACATTTCAGTTTAGGTTTAGTAGGCTATGATACAAAACATGTAACACACGTCTAATTCAATATCATCATATGGAATATACAACTATAACTATATATCATCATCTTCGCATAAGACAAATACATACCTTGCAAATTGTGCCTACGTAAACAGTCAAACACCGTCTTCTGTTGCTGTTGCTAGAGATACCGTTTGATGAGGTTCTGACCACCTGCAGAAAAGACTCCGACGCTCAAGTCAGAAACCGTTCAGGTCTGTAATATGATAAAAGAAAAAGGCTTGGAAAGAGAAATAAAAAGTCAACAAGCATCTTTACTTTACTCGCCGAACACCGAAATACTATGTTCTCTACCTACATTGGCATCAAGGCCCAAGTGGTTGCATGTACAAAAACATAACGAAATTAGAAGGTAAATATAAAAATAAAAAACCAAAACATGACCACATCGACAGTTAAATATAGATATTCCCCAAATAATCACACAAAAAATTCAAAGTTAAAACAGGCAAAGCATAAGTAGATAAAACATAATTTTGGAAGTAAGACATCTACGTTTAGTACAATAACTCTTCCCATAACATTAGTAACCTATACAGCATATCAGATATTGGGTTGGCCAGACCCAATATCTAAAAGCGTACAGATTTTTCAGCTATGACAGTTAACCACGGCATACATTTCAGTTAAGGTTTAGTAGGCTATGATACAAAACATGTAACACACGTCTAATTCAATATCATCATATGGAATATACACCTATAACTATATATCATCATCTTCGCATAAGACAAATACATACCTTGCAAATTGTGCCTATGTAAACAGTCAAACACCGTCTTCTGTTGCTGTTGCTAGAGATACCGTTTGATGAGGTTCTGACCACCTGCAGAAAAGACTCCGACGCTCAAGTCAGAAAACGTTCAGGTCTGTAATATGATAAAAGAAAAAGGCTTGGAAAGAGAAATAAAAAGTCAACAAGCATCTTTACTTTACTCGCCGAACACCGAAATACTATGTTCTCTACCTACATTGGCATCTAGGCCCAAGTGGTTGCATGTACAAAAACATAACGAAATTAGAAGGTAAATATAAAAATAAAAAACCAAAACATGACCACATCGACAGTTAAATATAGATATTCCCCAAATAATCACACAAAAAATTCAAAGTTAAAACAGGCAAAGCATAAGTAGATAAAACATAATTTTGGAAGTAAGACATCTAGGTTTAGTACAATAACTCTTTCCATAACATTAGTAACCTATACAGCATATCAGATACTGGGTTGGCCAGACCCAATATCTAAAAGCGTACAGATTTTTAACCTATGACAGTTAACCACGGCATACATTTCAGTTTAGGTTTAGTAGGCTATGATACAAAACATATAACACACGTCCAATTCAATATCATCATATGGAATATACAACTATAACTATATATCATCATCTTCGCGTAAGACAAATACATACCTTGCAAATTGTGCCTACGTAAACAGTCAAACACCGTCTTCTGTTGCTGTTGCTAGAGATACCGTTTGATGAGGTTCTGACCACCTGCAGAAAAGACTCCGACGCTCAAGTCAGAAACCGTTCAGGTCTGTAATATGATAAAAGAAAAAGGCTTGGAAAGAGAAATAAAAAGTCAACAAGCATCTTTACTTTACTCGCCGAACACCGAAATACTATGTTCTCTACCTACATTGGCATCAAGGCCCAAGTGGTTGCATGTACAAAAACATAACGAAATTAGAAGGTAAATATAAAAATAAAAAACCAAAACATGACCACATCGACAGTTAAATATAGATATTCCCCAAATAATCACACAAAAAATTCAAAGTTAAAACAGGCAAAGCATAAGTAGATAAAACATAATTTTGGAAGTAAGACATCTAGGTTTAGTACAATAACTCTTCCCATAACATTAGTAACCTATACAGCATATCAGATATTGGGTTGGCCAGACCCAATATCTAAAAGCGTACAGATTTTTCAGCTATGACAGTTAACCACGGCATACATTTCAGTTAAGGTTTAGTAGGCTATGATACAAAACATGTAACACACGTCTAATTCAATATCATCATATGGAATATACACCTATAACTATATATCATCATCTTCGCATAAGACAAATACATACCTTGCAAATTGTGCCTACGTAAACAGTCAAACACCGTCTTCTGTTGCTGTTGCTAGAGATACCGTTTGATGAGGTTCTGACCACCTGCAGAAAAGACTCCGACGCTCAAGTCAGAAACCCTTCAGGTCTGTAATATGATAAAAGAAAAAGGCTTGGAAAGAGAAATAAAAAGTCAACAAGTATCTTTACTTTACTCGCCGAACACCGAAATACTATGTTCTCTACCTACATTGGCATCAAGGCCCAAGTGGTTGCATGTACAAAAACATAACGAAATTAGAAGGTAAATATAAAAATAAAAAACCAAAACATGACCACATCGACAGTTAAATATAGATATTCCCCAAATAATCACACAAAAAATTCAAAGTTAAAACAGGCAAAGCATAAGTAGATAAAACATAATTTTGGAAGTAAGACATCTAGGTTTAGTACAATAACTCTTCCCATAACATTAGTAACCTATACAGCATATCAGATATTGGGTTGGCCAGACCCAATATCTAAAAGCGTACAGATTTTTCAGCTATGACAGTTAACCACGGCATACATTTCAGTTTAGGTTTAGTAGGCTATGATACAAAACATATAACACACGTCCAATTCAATATCATCATATGGAATATACAACTATAACTATATATCATCATCTTCGCGTAAGACAAATACATACCTTGCAAATTGTGCCTACGTAAACAGTCAAACACCGTCTTCTGTTGCTGTTGCTAGAGATACCGTTTGATGAGGTTCTGACCACCTGCAGAAAAGACTCCGACGCTCAAGTCAGAAACCGTTCAGGTCTGTAATATGATAAAAGAAAAAGGCTTGGAAAGAGAAATAAAAAGTCAACAAGCATCTTTACTTTACTCGCCGAACACCGAAATACTATGTTCTCTACCTACATTGGCATCAAGGCCCAAGTGGTTGCATGTACAAAAACATAACGAAATTAGAAGGTAAATATAAAAATAAAAAACCAAAACATGACCACATCGACAGTTAAATATAGATATTCCCCAAATAATCACACAAAAAATTCAAAGTTAAAACAGGCAAAGCATAAGTAGATAAAACATAATTTTGGAAGTAAGACATCTAGGTTTAGTACAATAACTCTTCCCATAACATTAGTAACCTATACAGCATATCAGATATTGGGTTGGCCAGACCCAATATCTAAAAGCGTACAGATTTTTCAGCTATGACAGTTAACCACGGCATACATTTCAGTTTAGGTTTAGTAGGCTATGATACAAAACATATAACACACGTCCAATTCAATATCATCATATGGAATATACAACTATAACTATATATCATCATCTTCGCGTAAGACAAATACATACCTTGCAAATTGTGCCTACGTAAACAGTCAAACACCGTCTTCTGTTGCTGTTGCTAGAGATACCGTTTGATGAGGTTCTGACCACCTGCAGAAAAGACTCCGACGCTCAAGTCAGAAACCGTTCAGGTCTGTAATATGATAAAAGAAAAAGGCTTGGAAAGAGAAATAAAAAGTCAACAAGCATCTTTACTTTACTCGCCGAACACCGAAATACTATGTTCTCTACCTACATTGGCATCAAGGCCCAAGTGGTTGCATGTACAAAAACATAACGAAATTAGAAGGTAAATATAAAAATAAAAAACCAAAACATGACCACATCGACAGTTAAATATAGATATTCCCCAAATAATCACACAAAAAATTCAAAGTTAAAACAGGCAAAGCATAAGTAGATAAAACATAATTTTGGAAGTAAGACATCTAGGTTTAGTACAATAACTCTTCCCATAACATTAGTAACCTATACAGCATATCAGATATTGGGTTGGCCAGACCCAATATCTAAAAGCGTACAGATTTTTCAGCTATGACAGTTAACCACGGCATACATTTCAGTTAAGGTTTAGTAGGCTATGATACAAAACATGTAACACACGTCTAATTCAATATCATCATATGGAATATACACCTATAACTATATATCATCATCTTCGCATAAGACAAATACATACCTTGCAAATTGTGCCTACGTAAACAGTCAAACACCGTCTTCTGTTGCTGTTGCTAGAGATACCGTTTGATGAGGTTCTAACCACCTGCAGAAAAGACTCCGACGCTCAAGTCAGAAACCCTTCAGGTCTGTAATATGATAAAAGAAAAAGGCTTGGAAAGAGAAATAAAAAGTCAACAAGTATCTTTACTTTACTCGCCGAACACCGAAATACTATGTTCTCTACCTACATTGGCATCAAGGCCCAAGTGGTTGCATGTACAAAAACATAACGAAATTAGAAGGTAAATATAAAAATAAAAAACCAAAACATGACCACATCGACAGTTAAATATAGATATTCCCCAAATAATCACACAAAAAATTCAAAGTTAAAACAGGCAAAGCATAAGTAGATAAAACATAATTTTGGAAGTAAGACATCTAGGTTTAGTACAATAACTCTTCCCATAACATTAGTAACCTATACAGCATATCAGATATTGGGTTGGCCAGACCCAATATCTAAAAGCGTAAAGATTTTTCAGCTATGACAGTTAACCACGGCATACATTTCAGTTTAGGTTTAGTAGGCTATGATACAAAACATATAACACACGTCCAATTCAATATCATCATATGGAATATACAACTATAACTATATATCATCATCTTCGCGTAAGACAAATACATACCTTGCAAATTGTGCCTACGTAAACAGTCAAACACCGTCTTCTGTTGCTGTTGCTAGAGATACCGTTTGATGAGGTTCTGACCACCTGCAGAAAAGACTCCGACGCTCAAGTCAGAAACCGTTCAGGTCTGTAATATGATAAAAGAAAAAGGCTTGGAAAGAGAAATAAAAAGTCAACAAGTATCTTTACTTTACTCGCCGAACACCGAAATACTATGTTCTCTACCTACATTGGCATCAAGGCCCAAGTGGTTGCATGTACAAAAACATAACGAAATTAGAAGGTAAATATAAAAATAAAAAACCAAAACATGACCACATCGACAGTTAAATATAGATATTCCCCAAATAATCACACAAAAAATTCAAAGTTAAAACAGGCAAAGCATAAGTAGATAAAACATAATTTTGGAAGTAAGACATCTAGGTTTAGTACAATAACTCTTCCCATAACATTAGTAACCTATACAGCATATCAGATATTGGGTTGGCCAGACCCAATATCTAAAAGCGTACAGATTTTTCAGCTATGACAGTTAACCACGGCATACATTTCAGTTAAGGTTTAGTAGGCTATGATACAAAACATGTAACACACGTCTAATTCAATATCATCATATGGAATATACACCTATAACTATATATCATCATCTTCGCATAAGACAAATACATACCTTGCAAATTGTGCCTACGTAAACAGTCAAACACCGTCTTCTGTTGCTGTTGCTAGAGATACCGTTTGATGAGGTTCTAACCACCTGCAGAAAAGACTCCGACGCTCAAGTTAGAAACCATTCAGGTCTGTAATATGATAAAAGAAAAAGGCTTGGAAAGAGAAATAAAAAGTCAACAAGTATCTTTACTTTACTCGCCGAACACCGAAATACTATGTTCTCTACCTACATTGGCATCAAGGCCCAAGTGGTTGCATGTACAAAAACATAACGAAATTAGAAGGTAAATATAAAAATAAAAAACCAAAACATGACCACATCGACAGTTAACTATAGATATTCCCCAAATAATCACACAAAAAATTCAAAGTTAAAACAGGCAAAGCATAAGTAGATAAAACATAATTTTGGAAGTAAGACATCTACGTTTAGTACAATAACTCTTCCCATAACATTAGTAACCTATACAGCATATCAGATATTGGGTTGGCCAGACCCAATATCTAAAAGCGTACAGATTTTTCAGCTATGACAGTTAACCACGGCATACATTTCAGTTTAGGTTTAGTAGGCTATGATACAAAACATATAACACACGTCCAATTCAATATCATCATATGGAATATACAACTATAACTATATATCATCATCTTCGCGTAAGACAAATACATACCTTGCAAATTGTGCCTACGTAAACAGTCAAACACCGTCTTCTGTTGCTGTTGCTAGAGATACCGTTTGATGAGGTTCTGACCACCTGCAGAAAAGACTCCGACGCTCAAGTCAGAAACCGTTCAGGTCTGTAATATGATAAAAGAAAAAGGCTTGGAAAGAGAAATAAAAAGTCAACAAGCATCTTTACTTTACTCGCCGAACACCGAAATACTATGTTCTCTACCTACATTGGCATCAAGGCCCAAGTGGTTGCATGTACAAAAACATAACGAAATTAGAAGGTAAATATAAAAATAAAAAACCAAAACATGACCACATCGACAGTTAAATATAGATATTCCCCAAATAATCACACAAAAAATTCAAAGTTAAAACAGGCAAAGCATAAGTAGATAAAACATAATTTTGGAAGTAAGACATCTAGGTTTAGTACAATAACTCTTCCCATAACATTAGTAACCTATACAGCATATCAGATATTGGGTTGGCCAGACCCAATATCTAAAAGCGTACAGATTTTTCAGCTATGACAGTTAACCACGGCATACATTTCAGTTTAGGTTTAGTAGGCTATGATACAAAACATGTAACACACGTCTAATTCAATATCATCATATGGAATATACAACTATAACTATATATCATCATCTTCGCATAAGACAAATACATACCTTGCAAATTGTGCCTACGTAAACAGTCAAACACCGTCTTCTGTTGCTGTTGCTAGAGATACCGTTTGATGAGGTTCTGACCACCTGCAGAAAAGACTCCGACGCTCAAGTCAGAAACCGTTCAGGTCTGTAATATGATAAAAGAAAAAGGCTTGGAAAGAGAAATAAAAAGTCAACAAGTATCTTTACTTTACTCGCCGAACACCGAAATACTATGTTCTCTACCTACATTGGCATCAAGGCCCAAGTGGTTGCATGTACAAAAACATAACGAAATTAGAAGGTAAATATAAAAATAAAAAACCAAAACATGACCACATCGACAGTTAAATATAGATATTCCCCAAATAATCACACAAAAAATTCAAAGTTAAACCAGGCAAAGCACAAGTAGATAAAACTTAATTTTGGAAGTAAGACATCTAGGTTTAGTACAATAACTCTTCCCATAACATTAGTAATCTATACAGCATATCATATATTGGGTTGGCCAGACCCAATATCTAAAAGCGTACAGATTTTTAACCTATGACAGTTAACCACGGCATACATTTCAGTTTAGGTTTAGTAGGCTATGATACAAAACATGTAACACACGTCTAATTCAATATCATCGTATGGAATATACAACTATGACTATATATCATCATCTTCGTATAAGACAAATATATACCTTGCAAATTGTGCCTACGTAAACAGTCAAACACCGTCTTCTGTTGCTGTTGCTAGAGATACTGTTTGATGAGGTTCCGACCACCTGCAGAAAAGACTCCGAAGCTCAAGTCAGAAACTATTCAGGTCTGTAATATGATAAAAGAAAAAGGCTTGGAAAGAGAAATAAAAAGTCAACAAGTATCTTTACTTTACTCGCCGAATACCGAAATACTATGTTCTCTACCTACATTGGCATCAAGGCCCAAGTGGTTGCATGTACAAAAACATAACGAAATTAGAAGTTAAATATAAAAATAAAAAACCAAAACATGACCACATCGACGATTAAATATAGATATTCCCCAAATAATCACACAAAAAATTCAAAGTTAAACCAGGCAAAGCACAAGTAGATAAAACTTAATTTTGGAAGTAAGACATCTAGGTTTAGTACAATAACTCTTCCCATAACATTAGTAATCTATACAGCATATCATATATTGGGTTGGCCAGACCCAATATCTAAAAGCGTACAGATCTTTAACCTATGACAGTTAACCATGGCATACATTTCAGTTTAGGTTTAGTAGGCTATGATACAAAACATGTAACACACATCTAATTCAATATCATCGTATGGAATATACAACTATGACTATATATCATCATCTTCGCATAAGACAAATATATACCTTGCAAATTGTGCCTACATAAACAGTCAAACACCGTCTTCTGTTGCTGTTGCTAGAGATACTGTTTGATGAGGTTCCGACCACCTGCAGAAAAGACTCTGACGCTCAAGTCAGAAACTATTCAGGTCTGTAATATGATAGAAGAAAAAGGCTTAGAAAGAGAAATAAAAAGTCAACAAGTATCTTTACTTTACTCGCCGAATACCAAAATACTATGTTCTCTACCTACATTGGCATCAAGGCCCAAGTGGTTGCATGTACAAAAACATAACGAAATTAGAAGGTAAATATAAAAATAAAAAACCAAAACATGACCACATCGACAGTTAAATATAGATATTCCCCAAATAATCACACAAAAAATTCAAAGTTAAACCAGGCAAAGCACAAGTAGATAAAACTTAATTTTGGAAGTAAGACATCTAGGTTTAGTACAATAACTCTTCCCATAACATTAGTAACCTATACAGCATATCAGATATTGGGTTGGCCAGACCCAATATCTAAAAGCGTACAGATTTTTCAGCTATGACAGTTAACCACGGCATACAATTCAGTTTAGCTTTAATAGGCTATGATACAAAACATGTAACACACATCTCATTCAATATCATCATATGGAATATACAACTATAACTATATATCATCTTCGCATAAGACAAATATATACCTTGCAAATTGTGCCTACGTAAACAGTCAAACACTGTCTTCTGTTGCTGTTGCTAGAGATACCGTTTGATGAGGTTCTGACCACCTGCAGAAAAGACTCCGACGCTCAAGTCAGAAACCATTCAGGTCTGTAATATGATAAAAGAAAAAGGCTTGGAAAGAGAAATAAAAAGTCAACAAGCATCTTTACTTTACTCGCCGAACACCGAAATACTATGTTCTCTACCTACATTGGCATCAAGGCCCAAGTGGTTGCATGTACAAAAACATAACGAAATTAGAAGGTAAATATAAAAATAAAAAACCAAAACATGACTACATCGACGGTTAAATATAGATATTCCCCAAATAATCACACAAAAAATTCAAAGTTAAACCAGGCAAAGCACAAGTAGATAAAACTTAATTTTGGAAGTAAGACATCTAGGTTTAGTACAATAACTCTTCCCATAACATTAGTAATCTATACAGCATATCATATATTGGGTTGGCCAGACCCAATATGTAAAAGCGTACAGATTTTTAACCTATGACAGTTAACCACGGCATACATTTCAGTTTAGGTTTAGTAGGCTATGATACAAAACATGTAACACACATCTAATTCAATATCATCGTATGGAATATACAACTATGACTATATATCATCATCTTCGCATAAGACAAATATATACCTTGCAAATTGTGCCTACATAAACAGTCAAACACCGTCTTCTGTTGCTGTTGCTAGAGATACTGTTTGATGAGGTTCCGACCACCTGCAGAAAAGACTCTGACGCTCAAGTCAGAAACTATTCAGGTCTGTAATATGATAGAAGAAAAAGGCTTAGAAAGAGAAATAAAAAGTCAACAAGTATCTTTACTTTACTCGCCGAATACCAAAATACTATGTTCTCTACCTACATTGGCATCAAGGCCCAAGTGGTTGCATGTACAAAAACATAACGAAATTAGAAGGTAAATATAAAAATAAAAAACCAAAACATGACCACATCGACAGTTAAATATAGATATTCCCCAAATAATCACACAAAAAATTCAAAGTTAAACCAGGCAAAGCACAAGTAGATAAAACTTAATTTTGGAAGTAAGACATCTAGGTTTAGTACAATAACTCTTCCCATAACATTAGTAACCTATACAGCATATCAGATATTGGGTTGGCCAGACCCAATATCTAAAAGCGTACAGATTTTTCAGCTATGACAGTTAACCACGGCATACAATTCAGTTTAGCTTTAATAGGCTATGATACAAAACATGTAACACACATCTCATTCAATATCATCATATGGAATATACAACTATAACTATATATCATCTTCGCATAAGACAAATATATACCTTGCAAATTGTGCCTACGTAAACAGTCAAACACTGTCTTCTGTTGCTGTTGCTAGAGATACCGTTTGATGAGGTTCTGACCACCTGCAGAAAAGACTCCGACGCTCAAGTCAGAAACCATTCAGGTCTGTAATATGATAAAAGAAAAAGGCTTGGAAAGAGAAATAAAAAGTCAACAAGCATCTTTACTTTACTCGCCGAACACCGAAATACTATGTTCTCTACCTACATTGGCATCAAGGCCCAAGTGGTTGCATGTACAAAAACATAACGAAATTAGAAGGTAAATATAAAAATAAAAAACCAAAACATGACTACATCGACGGTTAAATATAGATATTCCCCAAATAATCACACAAAAAATTCAAAGTTAAACCAGGCAAAGCACAAGTAGATAAAACTTAATTTTGGAAGTAAGACATCTAGGTTTAGTACAATAACTCTTCCCATAACATTAGTAATCTATACAGCATATCATATATTGGGTTGGCCAGACCCAATATGTAAAAGCGTACAGATTTTTAACCTATGACAGTTAACCACGGCATACATTTCAGTTTAGGTTTAGTAGGCTATGATACAAAACATGTAACACACATCTAATTCAATATCATCGTATGGAATATACAACTATGACTATATATCATCATCTTCGCATAAGACAAATATATACCTTGCAAATTGTGCCTACGTAAACAGTCAAACACCGTCTTCTGTTGCTGTTGCTAGAGATACTGTTTGATGAGGTTCCGACCACCTGCAGAAAAGACTCTGACGCTCAAGTCAGAAACCATTCAGGTCTGTAATATGATAAAAGAAAAAGGCTTGGAAAGAGAAATAAAAAGTCAACAAGCATCTTTACTTTACTCGCCGAACACCGAAATACTATGTTCTCTACCTACATTGGCATCAAGGCCCAAGTGGTTGCATGTACAAAAACATAACGAAATTAGAAGGTAAATATAAAAATAAAAAACCAAAACATGACTACATCGACGGTTAAATATAGATATTCCCCAAATAATCACACAAAAAATTCAAAGTTAAACCAGGCAAAGCACAAGTAGATAAAACTTAATTTTGGAAGTAAGACATCTAGGTTTAGTACAATAACTCTTCCCATAACATTAGTAATCTATACAGCATATCATATATTGGGTTGGCCAGACCCAATATCTAAAAGCGTACAGATTTTTAACCTATGACAGTTAACCACGGCATACATTTCAGTTTAGGTTTAGTAGGCTATGATACAAAACATGTAACACACGTCTAATTCAATATCATCGTATGGAATATACAACTATGACTATATATCATCATCTTCGCATAAGACAAATATATACCTTGCAAATTGTGCCTACGTAAACAGTCAAACACCGTCTTCTGTTGCTGTTGCTAGAGATACTGTTTGATGAGGTTCTGACCACCTGCAGAAAAGACTCTGACGCTCAAGTCAGAAACTATTGAGGTCTGTAATATGATAGAAGAAAAAGGCTTGGAAAGAGAAATAAAAAGTCAACAAGTATCTTTACTTTACTCGCCGAATACCGAAATACTATGTTCTCTACCTACATTGGCATCAAGGCCCAAGTGGTTGCATGTACAAAAACATAACGAAATTAGAAGGTAAATATAAAAATAAAAAACCAAAACATAACCACATCGACAGTTAAATATAGATATTCCCCAAATAATCACACAAAAAATTCAAAGTTAAAACAGGCAAAGCATAAGTAGATAAAACTTAATTTTGGAAGTAAGACATCTAGGTTTAGTACAATAACTCTTCCCATAACATTAGTAACCTAGACAGCATATCAGATATTGGGTTGGCCAGACCCAATATCTAAAAGCGTACAGATTTTTCAGCTATGACAGTTAACCACGGCATACATTTCAGTTTAGCTTTAGTAGGCTATGATACAAAAAATGTAACACGTGTAATTCAATATCATCATATGGAATATACAACTATAGTTTAATACCATCATATTCGCATAAGACAAATATATCCCTTGCAAATTGTGCCTACGTAAATAATCAAACACCGTCTTCTGTTGCTGTTGCTAGAGATACTGTTTGATGAGGTTCCGACCACCTGCAGAAAAGACTCCGAAGCTCAAGTCAGAAACTATTCAGGTCTGTAATATGATAAAAGAAAAAGGCTTGGAAAGAGAAATAAAAAGTCAACAAGTATCTTTACTTTACTCGCCGAATACCGAAATACTATGTTCTCTACCTACATTGGCATCAAGGCCCAAGTGGTTGCATGTACAAAAACATAACGAAATTAGAAGGTAAATATAAAAATAAAAAACCAAAACATGACCACATCGACAGTTAAATATAGATATTCCCCAAATAATCACACAAAAAATTCAAAGTTAAAACAGGCAAAGCATAAGTAGATAAAACATAATTTTGGAAGTAAGACATCTAGGTTTAGTACAATAACTCTTCCCATAACATTAGTAACCTATACAGCATATCAGATATTGGGTTGGCCAGACCCAATATCTAAAAGCGTACAGATTTTTCAGCTATGACAGTTAACCACGGCATACATTTCAGTTTAGGTTTAGTAGGCTATGATACAAAACATGTAACACACGTCTAATTCAATATCATCATATGGAATATACACCTATAACTATATATCATCATCTTCGCATAAGACAAATACATACCTTGCAAATTGTGCCTACGTAAACAGTCAAACACCGTCTTCTGTTGCTGTTGCTAGAGATACCGTTTGATGAGGTTCTGACCACCTGCAGAAAAGACTCCGACGCTCAAGTCAGAAACCATTCAGGTCTGTAATATGATAAAAGAAAAAGGCTTGGAAAGAGAAATAAAAAGTCAACAAGTATCTTTACTTTACTCGCCGAACACCGAAATACTATGTTCTCTACCTACATTGGCATCAAGGCCCAAGTGGTTGCATGAACTAAAACATAACGAAATTAGAAGGTAAATATAAAAATAAAAAACCAAAACATGACCACATCGACAGTTAAATATAGATATTCCCCAAATAATCACACAAAAAAATTCAAAGTTAAAACAGGCAAAGCATAAGTAGATAAAACATAATTTTGGAAGTAAGACATCTAGGTTTAGTACAATAACTCTTCCCATAACATTAGTAACCTATACAGCATATCAGATATTGGGTTGGCCAGACCCAATATCTAAAAGCGTACAGATTTTTCAGCTGTCACAGTTAACCACGGCATACATTTCAGTTTAGGTTTAGTAGGCTATGATACAAAACATGTAACACACGTCTAATTCAATATCATCATATGGAATGTACAACTATAACTATATATCATCATCTTCGCATAAGAAAAATACATACCTTGCAAATTGTGCCTACGCAAACAGTCAAACACCGTCTTCTGTTGCTGTTGCTAGAGATACCGTTTGATGAGGTTCTGACCACCTGCAGAAAAGACTCCGACGCTCAAGTCAGAAACCATTCAGGTCTGTAATATGATAAAAGAAAAAGGCTTGGAAAGAGAAATAAAAAGTCAACAAGCATCTTTACTTTACTCGCCGAACACCGAAATACTATGTTCTCTACCTACATTGGCATCAAGGCCCAAGTGGTTGCATGTACAAAAACATAACGAAATTAGAAGGTAAATATAAAAATAAAAAACCAAAACATGACTACATCGACGGTTAAATATAGATATTCCCCAAATAATCACACAAAAAATTCAAAGTTAAACCAGGCAAAGCACAAGTAGATAAAACTTAATTTTGGAAGTAAGACATCTACGTTTAGTACAATAACTCTTCCCATAACATTAGTAATCTATACAGCATATCATATATTGGGTTGGCCAGACCCAATATCTAAAAGCGTACAGATTTTTAACCTATGACAGTTAACCACGGCATACATTTCAGTTTAGGTTTAGTAGGCTATGATACAAAACATGTAACACACGTCTAATTCAATATCATCGTATGGAATATACAACTATGACTATATATCATCATCTTCGCATAAGACAAATATATACCTTGCAAATTGTGCCTACGTAAACAGTCAAACACCGTCTTCTGTTGCTGTTGCTAGAGATACTGTTTGATGAGGTTCTGACCACCTGCAGAAAAGACTCTGACGCTCAAGTCAGAAACTATTGAGGTCTGTAATATGATAGAAGAAAAAGGCTTGGAAAGAGAAATAAAAAGTCAACAAGTATCTTTACTTTACTCGCCGAATACCGAAATACTATGTTCTCTACCTACATTGGCATCAAGGCCCAAGTGGTTGCATGTACAAAAACATAACGAAATTAGAAGGTAAATATAAAAATAAAAAACCAAAACATGACCACATCGACAGTTAAATATAGATATTCCCCAAATAATCACACAAAAAATTCAAAGTTAAAACAGGCAAAGCATAAGTAGATAAAACTTAATTTTGGAAGTAAGACATCTAGGTTTAGTACAATAACTCTTCCCATAACATTAGTAACCTAGACAGCATATCAGATATTGGGTTGGCCAGACCCAATATCTAAAAGCGTACAGATTTTTCAGCTATGACAGTTAACCACGGCATACATTTCAGTTTAGCTTTAGTAGGCTATGATACAAAAAATGTAACACGTGTAATTCAATATCATCATATGGAATATACAACTATAGTTTAATACCATCATATTCGCATAAGACAAATACATACCTTGCAAATTGTGCCTACGTAAACAGTCAAACACCGTCTTCTGTTGCTGTTGCTAGAGATACCGTTTGATGAGGTTCTGACCACCTGCAGAAAAGACTCCGACGCTCAAGTCAGAAACCATTCAGGTCTGTAATATGATAAAAGAAAAAGGCTTGGAAAGAGAAATAAAAAGTCAACAAGTATCTTTACTTTACTCGCCGAACACCGAAATACTATGTTCTCTACCTACATTGGCATCAAGGCCCAAGTGGTTGCATGAACAAAAACATAACGAAATTAGAAGGTAAATATAAAAATAAAAAACCAAAACATGACCACATCGACAATTAAATATAGATATTCCCCAAATAATCACACAAAAAATTCAAAGTTAAAACAGGCAAAGCATAAGTAGATAAAACATAATTTTGGAAGTAAGACATCTAGGTTTAGTACAATAACTCTTCCCATAACATTAGTAACCTATACAGCATATCAGATATTGGGTTGGCCAGACCCAATATCTAAAAGCGTACAGATTTTTCAGCTATGACAGTTAACCACGGCATACATTTCAGTTTAGTTTTAGTAGGCTATGATACAAAACATGTAACACACGTCTAATTCAATATCATCATATGGAATATACACCTATAACTATATATCATCATCTTCGCATAAGACAAATACATACCTTGCAAATTGTGCCTACGTAAACAGTCAAACACCGTCTTCTGTTGCTGTTGCTAGAGATACCGTTTGATGAGGTTCTGACCACCTGCAGAAAAGACTCCGACGCTCAAGTCAGAAACCATTCAGGTCTGTAATATGATAAAAGAAAAAGGCTTGGAAAGAGAAATAAAAAGTCAACAAGTATCTTTACTTTACTCGCCGAACACCGAAATACTATGTTCTCTACCTACATTGGCATCAAGGCCCAAGTGGTTGCATGAACTAAAACATAACGAAATTAGAAGGTAAATATAAAAATAAAAAACCAAAACATGACCACATCGACAGTTAAATATAGATATTCCCCAAATAATCACACAAAAAAATTCAAAGTTAAAACAGGCAAAGCATAAGTAGATAAAACATAATTTTGGAAGTAAGACATCTAGGTTTAGTACAATAACTCTTCCCATAACATTAGTAACCTATACAGCATATCAGATATTGGGTTGGCCAGACCCAATATCTAAAAGCGTACAGATTTTTCAGCTGTCACAGTTAACCACGGCATACATTTCAGTTTAGGTTTAGTAGGCTATGATACAAAACATGTAACACACGTCTAATTCAATATCATCATATGGAATGTACAACTATAACTATATATCATCATCTTCGCATAAGAAAAATACATACCTTGCAAATTGTGCCTACGCAAACAGTCAAACACCGTCTTCTGTTGCTGTTGCTAGAGATACCGTTTGATGAGGTTCTGACCACCTGCAGAAAAGACTCCGACGCTCAAGTCAGAAACCCTTCAGGTCTGTAATATGATAAAAGAAAAAGGCTTGGAAAGAGAAATAAAAAGTCAACAAGTATCTTTACTTTACTCGCCGAATACCGAAATACTATGTTCTCTACCTACATTGGCATCAAGGCCCAAGTGGTTGCATGTACAAAAACATAACGAAATTAGAAGTTAAATATAAAAATAAAAAACCAAAACATGACCACATCGACGGTTAAATATAGATATTCCCCAAATAATCAGACAAAAAATTCAAAGTTAAACCGGGCAAAGCACAAGTAGATAAAACTTAATTTTGGAAGTAAGACATCTAGGTTTAGTACAATAACTCTTCCCATAACATTAGTAATCTATACAGCATATCATATATTGGGTTGGCCAGACCCAATATCTAAAAGCGTACAGATTTTTAACCTATGACAGTTAACCACGGCATACATTTCAGTTTAGGTTTAGTAGGCTATGATACAAAACATGTAACACACGTCTAATTCAATATCATCGTATGGAATATACAACTATAGTTTAATACCATCATATTCGCATAAGACAAATACATACCTTGCAAATTGTGCCTACGTAAACAGTCAAACACCGTCTTCTGTTGCTGTTGCTAGAGATACCGTTTGATGAGGTTCTGACCACCTGCAGAAAAGACTCTGACGCTCAAGTCAGAAACCATTCAGGTCTGTAATATGATAAAAGAAAAAGGCTTGGAAAGAGAAATAAAAAGTCAACAAGTATCTTTACTTTACTCGCCGAACACCGAAATACTATGTTCTCTACCTACATTGGCATCAAGGCCCAAGTGGTTGCATGTACAAAAACATAACAAAATTAGAAGTTAAATATAAAAATAAAAAACCAAAACATGACCACATCGACGGTTAAATATAGATATTCCCCAAATAATCACACAAAAAATTCAAAGTTAAACCAGTCAAAGCATAAGTAGATAAAACTTAATTTTGGAAGTAAGACATCTAGGTTTAGTACAATAACTTTGCCCATAGCATTAGTAACCTATACAGCATATCAGATATTGGGTTGGCCAGACCCAATATCTAAAAGCGTACAGATTTTTCAGCTATGACAGTTAACCACGGCATACATTTCAGTTGAGGTTTAGTAGGCTATGATACAAAACATGTAACACACGTCTAATTCAATATCATCATATGGAATATACAACTATAACTATATATCATCATCTTCGCATAAGACAAATACATACCTTGCAAATTGTGCCTACGTAAACAGTCAAACACCGTCTTCTGTTGCTGTTGCTAGAGATACCGTTTGATGAGGTTCTGACCACCTGCAGAAAAGACTCCGACGCTCAAGTCAGAAACCATTCAGGTCTGTAATATGATAAAAGAAAAAGGCTTGGAAAGAGAAATAAAAAGTCAACAAGTATCTTTACTTTACTCGCCGAACACCGAAATACTATGTTCTCTACCTACATTGGCATCAAGGCCCAAGTGGTTGCATGAACAAAAACATAACGAAATTAGAAGGTAAATATAAAAATAAAAAACCAAAACATGACCACATCGACAATTAAATATAGATATTCCCCAAATAATCACACAAAAAATTCAAAGTTAAAACAGGCAAAGCATAAGTAGATAAAACATAATTTTGGAAGTAAGACATCTAGGTTTAGTACAATAACTCTTCCCATAACATTAGTAACCTATACAGCATATCAGATATTGGGTTGGCCAGACCCAATATCTAAAAGCGTACAGATTTTTCAGCTATCAAAGTTAACCACGGCATACATTTCAGTTTAGGTTTAGTAGGCTATGATACAAAACATGTAACACACGTCTAATTCAATATCATCATATGGAATATACAACTATGACTATATATCATCATCTTCGCATAAGAAAAATACATACCTTGCAAATTGTGCCTACGTAAACAGTCAAACACCGTCTTCTGTTGCTGTTGCTAGAGATACCGTTTGATGAGGTTCTGACCACCTGCAGAAAAGACTCCGACGCTCAAGTCAGAAACCCTTCAGGTCTGTAATATGATAAAAGAAAAAGGCTTGGAAAGAGAAATAAAAAGTCAACAAGTATCTTTACTTTACTCGCCGAACACCGAAATACTATGTTCTCTACCTACATTGGCATCAAGGCCCAAGTGGTTGCATGTACAAAAACATAACGAAATTAGAAGGTAAATATAAAAATAAAAAACCAAAACATGACCACATCGACAGTTAAATATAGATATTCCCCAAATAATCACACAAAAAATTCAAAGTTAAAACAGGCAAAGCAGAAGTAGATAAAACATAATTTTGGAAGTAAGACATCTAGGTTTAGTACAATAACTCTTCTCATAACATTAGTAACCTATACAGCATATCAGATATTGGGTTGGCCAGACCCAATATCTAAAAGCGTACAGATTTTTCAGCTATCACAGTTAACCACGGCATACATTTCAGTTTAGGTTTAGTAGGCTATGATACAAAACATGTAACACACGTCTAATTCAATATCATCGTATGGAATATACAACTATAGTTTAATACCATCATATTCGCATAAGACAAATACATACCTTGCAAATTGTGCCTACGTAAACAGTCAAACACCGTCTTCTGTTGCTGTTGCTAGAGATACCGTTTGATGAGGTTCTGACCACCTGCAGAAAAGACTCCGACGCTCAAGTCAGAAACCATTCAGGTCTGTAATATGATAAAAGAAAAAGGCTTGGAAAGAGAAATAAAAAGTCAACAAGTATCTTTACTTTACTCGCCGAACACCGAAATACTATGTTCTCTACCTACATTGGCATCAAGGCCCAAGTGGTTGCATGTACAAAAACATAACAAAATTAGAAGTTAAATATAAAAATAAAAAACCAAAACATGACCACATCGACGGTTAAATATAGATATTCCCCAAATAATCACACAAAAAATTCAAAGTTAAACCAGTCAAAGCATAAGTAGATAAAACTTAATTTTGGAAGTAAGACATCTAGGTTTAGTACAATAACTTTGCCCATAGCATTAGTAACCTATACAGCATATCAGATATTGGGTTGGCCAGACCCAATATCTAAAAGCGTACAGATTTTTCAGCTATGACAGTTAACCACGGCATACATTTCAGTTGAGGTTTAGTAGGCTATGATACAAAACATGTAACACACGTCTAATTCAATATCATCATATGGAATATACAACTATAACTATATATCATCATCTTCGCATAAGACAAATACATACCTTGCAAATTGTGCCTACGTAAACAGTCAAACACCGTCTTCTGTTGCTGTTGCTAGAGATACCGTTTGATGAGGTTCTGACCACCTGCAGAAAAGACTCCGACGCTCAAGTCAGAAACCATTCAGGTCTGTAATATGATAAAAGAAAAAGGCTTGGAAAGAGAAATAAAAAGTCAACAAGTATCTTTACTTTACTCGCCGAACACCGAAATACTATGTTCTCTACCTACATTGGCATCAAGGCCCAAGTGGTTGCATGAACAAAAACATAACGAAATTAGAAGGTAAATATAAAAATAAAAAACCAAAACATGACCACATCGACAGTTAAATATAGATATTCCCCAAATAATCACACAAAAAATTCAAAGTTAAAACAGGCAAAGCATAAGTAGATAAAACATAATTTTGGAAGTAAGACATCTAGGTTTAGTACAATAACTCTTCCCATAACATTAGTAACCTATACAGCATATCAGATATTGGGTTGGCCAGACCCAATATCTAAAAGCGTACAGATTTTTCAGCTATCACAGTTAACCACGGCATACATTTCAGTTTAGGTTTAGTAGGCTATGATACAAAACATGTAACACACGTCTAATTCAATATCATCATATGGAAAGTACAACTATAACTATATATCATCATCTTCGCATAAGAAAAATACATACCTTGCAAATTGTGCCTACGTAAACAGTCAAACACCGTCTTCTGTTGCTGTTGCTAGAGATACCGTTTGATGAGGTTCTGACCACCTGCAGAAAAGACTCCGACGCTCAAGTCAGAAACCCTTCAGGTCTGTAATATGATAAAAGAAAAAGGCTTGGAAAGAGAAATAAAAAGTCAACAAGTATCTTTACTTTACTCGCCGAACACCGAAATACTATGTTCTCTACCTACATTGGCATCAAGGCCCAAGTGGTTGCATGTACAAAAACATAACGAAATTAGAAGGTAAATATAAAAATAAAAAACCAAAACATGACCACATCGACAGTTAAATATAGATATTCCCCAAATAATCACACAAAAAATTCAAAGTTAAAACAGGCAAAGCATAAGTAGATAAAACATAATTTTGGAAGTAAGACATCTAGGTTTAGTACAATAACTCTTCTCATAACATTAGTAACCTATACAGCATATCAGATATTGGGTTGGCCAGACCCAATATCTAAAAGCGTACAGATTTTTCAGCTATCACAGTTAACCACGGCATACATTTCAGTTTAGGTTTAGTAGGCTATGATACAAAACATGTAACACACGTCTAATTCAATATCATCATATGGAATATACAACTATAGTTTAATACCATCATATTCGCATAAGACAAATACATACCTTGCAAATTGTGCCTACGTAAACAGTCAAACACCGTCTTCTGTTGCTGTTGCTAGAGATACCGTTTGATGAGGTTCTGACCACCTGCAGAAAAGACTCCGACGCTCAAGTCAGAAACCATTCAGGTCTGTAATATGATAAAAGAAAAAGGCTTGGAAAGAGAAATAAAAAGTCAACAAGTATCTTTACTTTACTCGCCGAACACCGAAATACTATGTTCTCTACCTACATTGGCATCAAGGCCCAAGTGGTTGCATGTACAAAAACATAACAAAATTAGAAGTTAAATATAAAAATAAAAAACCAAAACATGACCACATCGACGGTTAAATATAGATATTCCCCAAATAATCACACAAAAAATTCAAAGTTAAACCAGTCAAAGCATAAGTAGATAAAACTTAATTTTGGAAGTAAGACATCTAGGTTTAGTACAATAACTTTGCCCATAGCATTAGTAACCTATACAGCATATCAGATATTGGGTTGGCCAGACCCAATATCTAAAAGCGTACAGATTTTTCAGCTATGACAGTTAACCACGGCATACATTTCAGTTGAGGTTTAGTAGGCTATGATACAAAACATGTAACACACGTCTAATTCAATATCATCATATGGAATATACAACTATAACTATATATCATCATCTTCGCATAAGACAAATACATACCTTGCAAATTGTGCCTACGTAAACAGTCAAACACCGTCTTCTGTTGCTGTTGCTAGAGATACCGTTTGATGAGGTTCTGACCACCTGCAGAAAAGACTCCGACGCTCAAGTCAGAAACCATTCAGGTCTGTAATATGATAAAAGAAAAAGGCTTGGAAAGAGAAATAAAAAGTCAACAAGTATCTTTACTTTACTCGCCGAACACCGAAATACTATGTTCTCTACCTACATTGGCATCAAGGCCCAAGTGGTTGCATGAACAAAAACATAACGAAATTAGAAGGTAAATATAAAAATAAAAAACCAAAACATGACCACATCGACAGTTAAATATAGATATTCCCCAAATAATCACACAAAAAATTCAAAGTTAAAACAGGCAAAGCATAAGTAGATAAAACATAATTTTGGAAGTAAGACATCTAGGTTTAGTACAATAACTCTTCCCATAACATTAGTAACCTATACAGCATATCAGATATTGGGTTGGCCAGACCCAATATCTAAAAGCGTACAGATTTTTCAGCTATCACAGTTAACCACGGCATACATTTCAGTTTAGGTTTAGTAGGCTATGATACAAAACATGTAACACACGTCTAATTCAATATCATCATATGGAAAGTACAACTATAACTATATATCATCATCTTCGCATAAGAAAAATACATACCTTGCAAATTGTGCCTACGTAAACAGTCAAACACCGTCTTCTGTTGCTGTTGCTAGAGATACCGTTTGATGAGGTTCTGACCACCTGCAGAAAAGACTCCGACGCTCAAGTCAGAAACCCTTCAGGTCTGTAATATGATAAAAGAAAAAGGCTTGGAAAGAGAAATAAAAAGTCAACAAGTATCTTTACTTTACTCGCCGAACACCGAAATACTATGTTCTCTACCTACATTGGCATCAAGGCCCAAGTGGTTGCATGTACAAAAACATAACGAAATTAGAAGGTAAATATAAAAATAAAAAACCAAAACATGACCACATCGACAGTTAAATATAGATATTCCCCAAATAATCACACAAAAAATTCAAAGTTAAAACAGGCAAAGCATAAGTAGATAAAACATAATTTTGGAAGTAAGACATCTAGGTTTAGTACAATAACTCTTCTCATAACATTAGTAACCTATACAGCATATCAGATATTGGGTTGGCCAGACCCAATATCTAAAAGCGTACAGATTTTTCAGCTATCACAGTTAACCACGGCATACATTTCAGTTTAGGTTTAGTAGGCTATGATACAAAACATGTAACACACGTCTAATTCAATATCATCGTATGGAATATACAACTATAGTTTAATACCATCATATTCGCATAAGACAAATACATACCTTGCAAATTGTGCCTACGTAAACAGTCAAACACCGTCTTCTGTTGCTGTTGCTAGAGATACCGTTTGATGAGGTTCTGACCACCTGCAGAAAAGACTCCGACGCTCAAGTCAGAAACCATTCAGGTCTGTAATATGATAAAAGAAAAAGGCTTGGAAAGAGAAATAAAAAGTCAACAAGTATCTTTACTTTACTCGCCGAACACCGAAATACTATGTTCTCTACCTACATTGGCATCAAGGCCCAAGTGGTTGCATGTACAAAAACATAACAAAATTAGAAGTTAAATATAAAAATAAAAAACCAAAACATGACCACATCGACGGTTAAATATAGATATTCCCCAAATAATCACACAAAAAATTCAAAGTTAAACCAGTCAAAGCATAAGTAGATAAAACTTAATTTTGGAAGTAAGACATCTAGGTTTAGTACAATAACTTTGCCCATAGCATTAGTAACCTATACAGCATATCAGATATTGGGTTGGCCAGACCCAATATCTAAAAGCGTACAGATTTTTCAGCTATGACAGTTAACCACGGCATACATTTCAGTTGAGGTTTAGTAGGCTATGATACAAAACATGTAACACACGTCTAATTCAATATCATCATATGGAATATACAACTATAACTATATATCATCATCTTCGCATAAGACAAATACATACCTTGCAAATTGTGCCTACGTAAACAGTCAAACACCGTCTTCTGTTGCTGTTGCTAGAGATACCGTTTGATGAGGTTCTGACCACCTGCAGAAAAGACTCCGACGCTCAAGTCAGAAACCATTCAGGTCTGTAATATGATAAAAGAAAAAGGCTTGGAAAGAGAAATAAAAAGTCAACAAGTATCTTTACTTTACTCGCCGAACACCGAAATACTATGTTCTCTACCTACATTGGCATCAAGGCCCAAGTGGTTGCATGAACAAAAACATAACGAAATTAGAAGGTAAATATAAAAATAAAAAACCAAAACATGACCACATCGACAGTTAAATATAGATATTCCCCAAATAATCACACAAAAAATTCAAAGTTAAAACAGGCAAAGCATAAGTAGATAAAACATAATTTTGGAAGTAAGACATCTAGGTTTAGTACAATAACTCTTCCCATAACATTAGTAACCTATACAGCATATCAGATATTGGGTTGGCCAGACCCAATATCTAAAAGCGTACAGATTTTTCAGCTATCACAGTTAACCACGGCATACATTTCAGTTTAGGTTTAGTAGGCTATGATACAAAACATGTAACACACGTCTAATTCAATATCATCATATGGAAAGTACAACTATAACTATATATCATCATCTTCGCATAAGAAAAATACATACCTTGCAAATTGTGCCTACGTAAACAGTCAAACACCGTCTTCTGTTGCTGTTGCTAGAGATACCGTTTGATGAGGTTCTGACCACCTGCAGAAAAGACTCCGACGCTCAAGTCAGAAACCCTTCAGGTCTGTAATATGATAAAAGAAAAAGGCTTGGAAAGAGAAATAAAAAGTCAACAAGTATCTTTACTTTACTCGCCGAACACCGAAATACTATGTTCTCTACCTACATTGGCATCAAGGCCCAAGTGGTTGCATGTACAAAAACATAACGAAATTAGAAGGTAAATATAAAAATAAAAAACCAAAACATGACCACATCGACAGTTAAATATAGATATTCCCCAAATAATCACACAAAAAATTCAAAGTTAAAACAGGCAAAGCATAAGTAGATAAAACATAATTTTGGAAGTAAGACATCTAGGTTTAGTACAATAACTCTTCTCATAACATTAGTAACCTATACAGCATATCAGATATTGGGTTGGCCAGACCCAATATCTAAAAGCGTACAGATTTTTCAGCTATCACAGTTAACCACGGCATACATTTCAGTTTAGGTTTAGTAGGCTATGATACAAAACATGTAACACACGTCTAATTCAATATCATCGTATGGAATATACAACTATAGTTTAATACCATCATATTCGCATAAGACAAATACATACCTTGCAAATTGTGCCTACGTAAACAGTCAAACACCGTCTTCTGTTGCTGTTGCTAGAGATACCGTTTGATGAGGTTCTGACCACCTGCAGAAAAGACTCCGACGCTCAAGTCAGAAACCATTCAGGTCTGTAATATGATAAAAGAAAAAGGCTTGGAAAGAGAAATAAAAAGTCAACAAGTATCTTTACTTTACTCGCCGAACACCGAAATACTATGTTCTCTACCTACATTGGCATCAAGGCCCAAGTGGTTGCATGTACAAAAACATAACAAAATTAGAAGTTAAATATAAAAATAAAAAACCAAAACATGACCACATCGACGGTTAAATATAGATATTCCCCAAATAATCACACAAAAAATTCAAAGTTAAACCAGTCAAAGCATAAGTAGATAAAACTTAATTTTGGAAGTAAGACATCTAGGTTTAGTACAATAACTCTTCCCATAACATTAGTAATCTATACAGCATATCATATATTGGGTTGGCCAGACCCAATATCTAAAAGCGTACAGATTTTTAACCTATAACAGTTAACCACGGCATACATTTCAGTTTAGGTTTAGTAGGCTATGATACAAAACATGTAACACACGTCTAATTCAATATCATCGTATGTAATATACAACTATGACTGTATATCATCATCTTCGCATAAGACAAATATATACCTTGCAAATTGTGCCTACGTAAACAGTCAAACACCGTCTTCTGTTGCTGTTGCTAGAGATACTGTTTGATGAGGTTCTGACCACCTGCAGAAAAGACTCTGACGCTCAAGTCAGAAACTATTGAGGTCTGTAATATGATAGAAGAAAAAGGCTTGGAAAGAGAAATAAAAAGTCAACAAGTATCTTTACTTTACTCGCCGAATACCGAAATACTATGTTCTCTACCTATATTGGCATCAAGGCCCAAGTAGTTGCATGTACAAAAACATAACGAAATTAGAAGGTAAATATAAAAATAAAAAACCAAAACATGACCACATCGACAGTTAAATATAGATATTCCCCAAATAATCACACAAAAAATTCAAAGTTAAAACAGGCAAAGCATAAGTAGATAAAACTTAATTTTGGAAGTAAGACATCTAGGTTTAGTACAATAACTCTTCCCATAACATTAGTAACCTATACAGCATATCAGATATTGGGTTGGCCAGACCCAATATCTAAAAGCGTACAGATTTTTCAGCTATGACAGTTAACCACGGCATACATTTCAGTTTAGCTTTAGTAGGCTATGATACAAAAAATGTAACACGTGTAATTCAATATCATCATATGGAATATACAACTATAGTTTAATACCATCATATTCGCATAAGACAAATATATCCCTTGCAAATTGTGCCTACGTAAATAATCAAACACCGTCTTCTGTTGCTGTTGCTAGAGATACTGTTTGATGAGGTTCCGACCACCTGCAGAAAAGACTCCGAAGCTCAAGTCAGAAACTATTCAGGTCTGTAATATGATAAAAGAAAAAGGCTTGGAAAGAGAAATAAAAAGTCAACAAGTATCTTTACTTTACTCGCCAAATACCGAAATACTATGTTCTCTACCTACATTGGCATCAAGGCCCAAGTGGTTGCATGTACAAAAACATAACGAAATTAGAAGGTAAATATAAAAATAAAAAACCAAAACATGACCACATGGACAGTTAAAGATAGATATTCCCCAAATAATCACACAAAAAATTCAAAGTTAATACAGGAAAAGCATAAGTAGATAAAACTTAATTTTGGAAGTAAGACATCTAGGTTTAGTACAATAACTCTTCCCATAACATTAGTAACCTATACAGCATATCAGATATTGGGTTGGCCAGACCCAATATCTAAAAGCGTACAGATTTTTAACCTATGACAGTTAACCACGGCATACATTTCAGTTTAGGTTTAGTAGGCTATGATACAAAACATGTAACACACGTCTAATTCAATATCATCATATGGAATATACAACTATAACTATATATCATCATCTTCGCATAAGACAAATACATACCTTGCAAATTGTGCCTACGTAAACATTCAAACACCGTCTTCTGTTGCTGTTGCTAGAGATACCGTTTGATGAGGTTCTGACCACCTGCAGAAAAGACTCCGACGCTCAAGTCAGAAACCATTCAGGTCTGTAATATGATAAAAGAAAAAGGCTTGGAAAGAGAAATAAAAAGTCAACAAGTATCTTTACTTTACTCGCCGAACACCGAAATACTATGTTCACTACCTACATTGGCATCAAGGCCCAAGTGGTTGCATGTACAAAAACATAACAAAATTAGAAGTTAAATATAAAAATAAAAAACCAAAACATGACCACATCGACGGTTAAATATAGATATTCCCCAAATAATCACACAAAAAATTCAAAGTTAAACCAGTCAAAGCATAAGTAGATAAAACTTAATTTTGGAAGTAAGACATCTAGGTTTAGTACAATAACTCTGCCCATAGCATTAGTAACCTATACAGCATATCAGATATTGGGTTGGCCAGACCCAATATCTAAAAGCGTACAGATTTTTCAGCTATGAC
Source organism: Psophocarpus tetragonolobus (assembly GCA_037954015.1). Lineage (NCBI taxonomy): Eukaryota > Viridiplantae > Streptophyta > Magnoliopsida > Fabales > Fabaceae > Psophocarpus > Psophocarpus tetragonolobus. Next base: position 46,808,579 of record CM075692.1, on the reverse strand, counting down.
AGTTAACCACGGCATACATTTCAGTTGAGGTTTAGTAGGCTATGATACAAAACATGTAACACACGTCTAATTCAATATCATCATATGGAATATACAACTATAACTATATATCATCATCTTCGCATAAGACAAATACATACCTTGCAAATTGTGCCTACGTAAACAGTCAAACACCGTCTTCTGTTGCTGTTGCTAGAGATACCGTTTGATGAGGTTCTGACCACCTGCAAAAAAGACTCCGACGCTCAAGTCAGAAACCATTCAGGTCTGTAATATGATAAAAGAAAAAGGCTTGGAAAGAGAAATAAAAAGTCAACAAGTATCTTTACTTTACTCGCCGAACACCGAAATACTATGTTCTCTACCTACATTGGCATCAAGGCCCAAGTGGTTGCATGTACAAAAACATAACGAAATTAGAAGGTAAATATAAAAATAAAAAACCAAAACATGACCACATCGACAGTTAAATATAGATATTCCCCAAATAATCACACAAAAAATTCAAAGTTAAAACAGGCAAAGCATAAGTAGATAAAACATAATTTTGGAAGTAAGACATCTAGGTTTAGTACAATAACTCTTCCCATAACATTAGTAACCTATACAGCATATCAGATATTGGGTTGGCCAGACCCAATATCTAAAAGCGTACAGATTTTTCAGCTATCACAGTTAACCACGGCATACATTTCAGTTTAGGTTTAGTAGGCTATGATACAAAACATGTAACACACGTCTAATTCAATATCATCATATGGAATATACACCTATAACTATATATCATCATCTTCGCATAAGACAAATACATACCTTGCAAATTGTGCCTACGTAAACAGTCAAACACCGTCTTCTGTTGCTGTTGCTAGAGATACCGTTTGATGAGGTTCTGACCACCTGCAGAAAAGACTCCGACGCTCAAGTCAGAAACCATTCAGGTCTGTAATATGATAAAAGAAAAAGGCTTGGAAAGAGAAATAAAAAGTCAACAAGTATCTTTACTTTACTCGCCGAACACCGAAATACTATGTTCTCTACCTACATTGGCATCAAGGCCCAAGTGGTTGCATGTACAAAAACATAACGAAATTAGAAGGTAAATATAAAAATAAAAAACCAAAACATGACCACATCGACAGTTAAATATAGATATTCCCCAAATAATCATACAAAAAATTCAAAGTTCAAACAGGCAAAGCATAAGTAGATAAAACTTAATTTTGGAAGTAAGACATCTAGGTTTAGTACCATAACACTTCCCATAACATTAGTAACCTATACAGCATATCAGATATTGGGTTGGCCAGACCCAATATCTAAAAGCGTACAGATTTTTCAGCTATCACAGTTAACCACGGCATACATTTCAGTTTAGGTTTAGTAGGCTATGATACAAAACATGTAACACACGTCTAATTCAATATCATCATATGGAATATACAACTATAACTATATATCATCATCTTCGCATAAGACAAATACATCCCTTGCAAATTGTGCCTACGTAAACAGTCAAACACCGTCTTCTGTTGCTGTTGCTAGAGATACCGTTTGATGAGGTTCTGACCACCTGCAGAAAAGACTCCGACGCTCAAGTCAGAAACCATTCAGGTCTGTAATATGATAAAAGAAAAAGGCTTGGAAAGAGAAATAAAAAGTCAACAAGTATCTTTACTTTACTCGCCGAACACCGAAATACTATGTTCTCTACCTACATTGGCATCAAGGCCCAAGTGGTTGCATGTACAAAAACATAACGAAATTAGAAGGTAAATATAAAAATAAAAAACCAAAACATGACCACATCGACGGTTAAATATAGATATTCCCCAAATAATCACCCAAATATAGATGCATATAATATATATGTGTTAGAAAATAAAAAATTGTAGCACTTCTAGAAAATATATTTTTGAAAATTCATCAAAGACACCAATACCCAAGACCAGCCTAGATATTGTTGCACTTCTCTTTCAATAAACTATGTATGACAAACTAAATTGAGTTAAGAATACCGGGCACAACTTCATTTCTTTGCCTCATTGCAGCCTCATAAATGGCTCCATTTGCAACCTAAAAATATATCAAGCCATTTAACAAGTTAAATTCCAAAACATGTAATTATTCTAGAAGACTAATTACAACAACAAAATAAGGCAATAATTGTCCATTAGCATTACATAGAGCAAAATACTTTTGATGCTTTTGCATAACCTGAAGGTATGAGGCATAATAGTTCTATTTTCAATATTCTACAAAATAAGAGGCATTTATATATATTTCAATTCATAATGATCCACCTAACCCGTACATCATTTGAACCAATTTAATTATCAAAACAGAAAAGGATACCCAACACAATTGAAAAGGAAAAAAAGTGATGTGCTCCATAGTCAAAAGATATTTTGGAAGATTGAAGGTGTTTTTATACTTTCCAAGCAAGGGAAAAAGAGCCCCAACAAGATTTATAACCTGAAATTACATATAAAAAAAAAATTCTTAGAAATGCATATATGCAACAATGTATAACCAAAGGTACAAGTGATTCTTACCTCATCAAGCAAGCCTTTAGGAATAAGAATTTGGCTATTTACACTTTCAGCTAATGCAAACATTGTTTCCCACATTTTTCATCACAACTGAATAAGATTCTGCACTTTCCACTTGCCATCAAATTACAGCAGTTTTTTTTTTTAAAGAAAGGAGGGTAACCAATATTGACAGCTATCGAAATAAATTGCTTCATACATGCACCTGGACAACAGCCAAAGAAGTATTACAAAGACTGCAAGACAAGTTTTCACTACATAATATAAACAAACATGTTAACTGTTATTCTCACTCAATAGATAATAAAAAAGAAACTAAAACTGAAAAGAACTTAACATAATTAGGTGTCATCTAAGCTTTTGAATAACAATTCAATATATTATTTCCCTAATTTTATTCTTTGATATATTTTCACTGTACGTTGTTTAGTAATCATGCCTTACGACTAACAAGCCTTTCATTAAATAAAAAGGTTTGATTAATTTGCAAGTCCCTAAACTTTTGCCAAAATTTGTAATTAGGTAACTAAGTTTTTTTTCTTTTAATTTGAGTCCTTGAACTTGTAAATTTTTTAATTAAGTCTATTAGAGATCTCACATCAACTAGTGATATGGTCAAACAATAGCTTATAAGTGAAGTGTAAACCTCACCCTACAAGCCCATTTTGTGAGATTGAGTTAGACCCAATTTTTAGCATATTTAGAACTTCTAAATCTCCATCATCTTCCATGGGCATCATGGCATTTAATTTTCCATTCAGTTGTTTTTCAAGCTGAATTATTTTAGCATGCAGTTTTTTTTTTCCACTGGATAAATAGATTGCCAAATAGCATTAACAACCAGCTATTTTGATATGGACAATGTCATTTTCAGTAATTAAAAAAGGACAAATACAGCCTAGACAAACCTTTTGATCTGCAGCTAGTTTCCAAACATTTCACCAGCTTGCTGTTGCTCCAGAACAGCTATTTCAAGAGAGCTATTTCTCAACACATTCTAAAAAAAACAATAGGCATCAGCATTATTAAACATAATATTCTAAAAAAAATCTTAGCAATAGTGTCATTGTTGAAGGTTTCAAAGACAAAAGAATGCCATTATTTTGTTTATAGATTCCATAATGAGATCCTTAACAAGCAAGGAAAAACAGTGTATAAATAGAGATTCAAGTAAACTTCTTGAACATCCAACTCTAAACTGATGGTTTTAATTTTCACCCCACCTTTACCTACATTTGTCTCATAAACTCTAACATATGAAAACTAAATGGAGTTCATTTTATTTTCATTATTGCCATCCAATTTAGAATATACTACTACATTCAGCATCCTAGAGCAAATCCTCCTCCACACACTCTAAAATAATAATAATAAAACAAAAAAAAATATTTCCTGCACTTTACACGCCAAAAAGACAAAAACTGATTTTTCAAAGAACAAGGACAGCGTATAGCCTTCAATTGCATACTAATGTAATAGAAACCAACTGAATTATATTATCAATATTCTTGGACTTAGTTTTCCACTAAGTCAACTGAAAACATTTGCCAATCATAAGGTACTCATCAAACTGGAAACATAAAAATAGGAAACTTATTAACTTTGGTAGCCAACTCCTCCATTGAAATCACCAAAACATATAAATATTGATTATCTTAATTAGTCAACCCTAAATAATATTTTTCCATTCAACTTCCATTTCATAGGAATTTCCATTTCACAGAATCTCAATAACAGCATGATAGAACTATAAAAGAGATGCAACAATAATAAGAAAATAACCACACCTCCATACTCTCTTCTTCTAACTTTTTCTTTCACTTTCATTATGTGCCTCACGTTTTTCCAAATCAATTCTCTGCAACTCAAACTCTCTTTTCTGAGCATTCCAGTTGCACCTTAAGCCTTTAATGACCACTAAAAATACTCTGGAAATGTTGAGTTGCACCTGACTGTATTTTCTCCATCTCTGAATACAAGGCAATGATGGCATAATTAAAAATAGTTCAGAATCAATTAATAACAATGAACTTTTAAAATGATTTTAAATATAATTGATTTTAATCATTTTAATTTCTCTCAACTATTAAATAGTAAAAGTTCAATGTAAACAATAAGCTTAAATAGTAATACCAATACAGTTAGTAGAGTACAAAAATATATTAGTATGTAGTATCTCAGTTAGGAAATATGCTATTAGTAAAACTATACATGATGTTCAGGAAATTGCCAAAATTTTTAAAGTAATTCTTTGACTATATTAAAACCAGAAATTCAGTTGAAAAATTGAAAAATCAACACCTTATATTTATCCTGATTTTACAGGATGTCAGATACCAATGTTCTCAACAACCACCACCACAACAATAACAACACTAACAGTTGTAAAAAAATTTCAGAATGATGCCACAGCTTAACAATACACATCCAAGTCATAAAGAAGGAATTAAAACATAACATCCAAAATCTACTACAACTTCTTGAAGTGAATTTTCTGAATGCCACATAACTTCAACATTTCACAATTTACATTATCATAGGTACCATTGGTTCAGGTGCAAACATGAAAAGCCCATGTGGGGCATTTGACATTAGGACGAAGTGGGGCATGCACATGGTAATGGACGTCTAAACTAGATTGCTATTTATCTAACCTTGGATAATTTCCCTCACCCATGTATGCACCCATCTACTTACAATCACAGCACAGAGTATATAAAAATGCTTTTTTTTTAATCTATGAACTAAAACAATTTTTAGTAACAAGAACTAAAGGTCAGCATTCGGATTAGCAAATTAATATTCTGAAGGTCAAAACCTCAAGAATACAAGAATTATAATTTATAAGGATTTAACTTATACAAAGTAACTATAAAAAATAAAACCCAGACTTGATTTCACTAACTAGTGTTAAATTAAAAATAAACAATAAAGATCACAATATCATAATTTTATAAAAAAAGAAATATACTATCCCTTAATGAAACTATGATTGAAGGTAATAAAATTACATCATAAGTTCTATATCTAATCCCAAAAAACCACACAAAGACAGCTACTTAGAAAGAAAACAACAAGAAGAAAAGGAGAAAAAAAATGGAAGAATATTTTCACTATGCAAACGAGAACCACATTCATTCAGGAAGAATTGAGAGAACATCCAATAACTTTTACTCCCCTTTATTGACAATTCTTGTACTAGTAAAACTTCTCACACTGGTTTATTTCCTGGATCTCTCCACTGCCATGTTGTTGAAAGAATTATACTAGCAAAAAAGTTCGTTTTCTTTACACATACAAACTTCCTAACGCAAATACAGAATTAGATAATTAAAAAATAGTAATTCTATAAGCACAATATATTCATTACCAAGTGTACAAGACATTATTGGGTCATATAAAATGAAAATTTAGCCATTGTGTCATAAACAATAGTGGCAAAGGATAAACGGAACATCCATAGGTGTAGTACCATATCTAAATGGAAATTGAAAGAAATTCAACAGTCTCATATGACAAACAATCTGCAAGACTAACACTAAGGCCCGCTTCATGCCCTACAAAGTCAGGCCAAAGGTTCAGTTATGTCCCATCCCTATTCAAGACCCAAATATAATGGTTCCAAGCAGCATACCTACTCCAAAGTCCCAGCTGTCTGCTTCTCCTTCCACATTCAAGCCTCCTGCATTATCAACTTAAAACTGAGAACATAACACAAGGTAGAAACTCCACAGCCTATTTAATTATAGTAGTTAATTTTTTTTTAATTGGCTTAAATACCATGGTCCCTATAATATAATTATTTTAATCCAGCCCTTTTAAATTTTTCTGATTTGGTCCTGTTAAAATTTTACAGCTAAAATAGAAATATGCAAATACCCATTTTCTGTCTTACTCAATACTATTATATTATGAACCAAAGAATTAAGCCTTTTTAATTTTACAGCTAAAATAGAAATTTGATTCCTTATGTAATTTTCAAACAAGATTAATTTTTTTCAAACCACTTTTCAATTTTGTTACATCTCAGGCATGTCATACCCATAGTAGTTAATAATGGAATTTATATTAATAGATACATATAATATATGTGTTAGAAAATAAAAAATTGTAGCACTTCTAGAAAATATATGTTTGAAAATTCATCAAAGACACAAATACTCAAGACGAGCCTAGATATTGTTGCACTTCTCTTTCAATAAACTATATATGACAAAATAAGTTGAGTTAAGAATACCTGGGCACAACTTCATTTCTTTTCCTCATTGCAGTCTCATAAATGGCTCCATTTGCAACCTAAAAATATCTCAGGCCATTTAACAAATTAAATTCCAAAACATGTAATTATTCTAAAAGACTAATTAAAGAAAAGAACTTACAACAACAAAATAAGGCAATAATTGTCCATTAGCATTACATTCAGCAAAATACTTTTGATGCTTTTTCATAACCTGAAGGTATGATGCACAATAGTTAGCTTCTATTTTCAATATTCTTCAAAACAAGAGGCATTTGTATATATTTCAATTCATAATGATCCACCCGTACATCATTTGAACCAATTTAATGATCAAAACAGAAAAGGATACCCAGCACAATTGAAAAGAAAAAAAAAGTGATGCGCTCACCATCATTAAAAGATATTTTGAAAGATTTAAGATGGTGTCTTTAAACTTTTCAAGCAAGGGAAAAAGAGCCCCAACAAGATTTACAATCTAAAATTACATATAAAAGAAAATTTTTAAAAACGCATATATGCAACAATGTATAACCAAAGGTACAAATAAAAGAGATGAAAGAAAATTGATTTTGACTTTAAAATATTTTGTAATGAAAACTATTTTGTCTTCCTCCACTCCAGCTTTTTAGTAACAATTTTTATCATTGTCCTTGTGTTTTGGGTGGAAATATAAAAGAAATGTAAGAACTATGAACCTGACCGTTCTGAAAAGATTTGTATGTCATGACACAGCCAAACTGAAAGCAAACTTGATCATATCAGTGGCTGTTTGAAGCACCTCTTGTTGCTAGCAAGAACAAACATACACACAGATCGAGCAGCAAGAACAAACATACACACAGATGAATCTAGTACCACAGTGGAGAAGCTACTAGCAAACGAGATATGTTATTTTGGGTAAAAGAATGATAAATGAATTTAGTAAAAGTGACAATCATATTGTATAGCCAACATTGTTGTCATTGCATTAAACAAGTATACAGCAAAATCGCACGGAGAAGACCTGGTAATAATACTGATAAAGAATAGTTTAAAAATAGAGCAAAATAGATGATCTTAAAAAGTAACAAAAATACTGCATGCTGAAATCCAATTTGTTATTTGTTATACAACACTGATACCAACAAAAACTCTTATTACTATTAAATCAATGGGAACCAAGACAGAAAATTTCCATAAATGAGTCTGCAGAGCAATCAAAGGTTATAATAACCCAAGAATCATGAAAGAACCTATTTTAAAATGAATGAATCTTGTAAGTAATTGAATAGAGAAAAGGAAAAGAAAGTTAGAAAAGGAAAAAACAATCGGACAGAGAGGATTACCAGACTTATTAAAAACGTACCTTCAATATTGAGTTCGGACATAAACCCTAGGAGAAGAGTGTTGGGGAACGAGTGTGAAATCTGAACAAATCGATACAACAACAAAAACTCCCAGACTTGGTTAAAAACGTGAGATGCCTTCAATCCTGAGTTCGGTTATACAACAGTGATGCAACAAAAATGAGTGTGCAGAGCAATCAAAGGTTGTAATAACCCAAGAATCATGAAAGAACCTGAATATGTATATTGTAAAATAAATGAATCTCGTAAGTAATTGAACAGAGAAAAGGCGAAGAAAGTTAGAAAAGGAAAAAACAAACGGACAGAGAGGATTACCAGAGTTGAAACGTGAGATGCCTTCAATCTTGAGTTCGGACATAAACAGAAGGAGAAGAGTGTTGGGGAACGAGTGTGAAATCTGAACAAATCGATACAACAACAAGAACTCCCCTCTCACGCTCTTACACAACCCTAACGCAGGATCATATATCAAATGTCCGCAACTGATAACGTACGAAAGAGGTGCGGTGGCGTGGAGATAAGTGCGGCGCGGTGGCGGTCCGGTGGAGATAAGTGCAGTTCGGTGGCGGTCCGGTGGAGATAAGTGCGGAGCGGAGGCGGTCCGGTGGACACAGGTGCGGTGCTGTGCGGTGCGGGTTCGGTGAATGGGCTAAGTGTGAAGAAAGTGGGTGCAGAGCTAATATAAAATCCAACTATATTCATAGACGCGCGAAACACACCCGTTAGAAGGAAAAAATAATTAATTTAGTCGTAAAAAAAAAAAAACAAAAAGATACGATACAATTTATAATCAAACTAAAAGATTGCGATTTTATTATTACAAATCAATTAAGATTAGATGTTTATTATATTTGAATCATGATTTTTTATTTTTAATAATAATATAAATGTTTATTAGATTTAAATGTTTATTAGATTTAAATTATGAATCTTAATAATGATATAAATATTTATTATATCTCACATGTATATTATATTTATAGATATTGAAAGAAAAATAAATATTTATTATATGTCACATGTATATTATATTTATAGATATTGAAAGAAAAATAAAGATTAAATAATATATTAAATTTTGTTAAATAAAATTAAAATATTAAACTGTTATCATTTTTAAATAATAAAAATAAGTTAAGCTAAAATAATATTATTTTAAAAATAATAGTAAGATAAGATAAAAAAATATTTTATCCTATTAAAGAAAACTATAAAGAAAATATTATAGAATTTATATTTAAACTAAAATATTAGGAATCCACATGTATATTATATTTATAGACAATATATTTGAGATATAGATATAATATAAATTTTATATAAGATGATCATATTTAACATAAAGAAAGAAAAATAAAGATAAAATAATATATTAATTTTGTTCGATAAAATTAAAATATTAAACTGTAAAATTTTTAAATGATAAAAATAAGTTAAGCTAAGATAATAATACTTTTTAAATAATAGTAAGATAAGACAAGGAAAGATTTTATCTTATTTTAAATTTAAATAAGAAAACTATAAAGAAAACATGATAGAATTGATACTTAAACTAAAAGATTAAGAATTTATTATTTTGAAATGATTATTACACTTGTTATATTTGAATTATTATTCTTAATAATGACATGAGAAAATATTTTTTTATATTTAAATTGTGATTCTTAACAATGATATGATAAGATGTTTGTTATATTTGAATTATGATTCATATAAATGTTTATTATATTTCACATGTATATTGTATTTATAGACAATATATTTGATATGTAGACATAATATAGAATTTAGATAAGATTATCATATTTAAGATAATGAAAGACATATAAAGATAAAATAATATATTAAATTTCATGAGATAAAATTAAATTTATTAAACTATTAGAATTTTTAACTGATAAAAATAAGTTAAACTAAGATAATATTACTTTAAAAATAATAGTAACATAATATAATATTACTGTTCTAATAACATTTTCAACTTGTATAACTCTAATAAAATTCGTTTTCTTTTTTTTCTTATTATTAAATTTTATGAAAAATTGAAGAAAATATTATTGAACAAGTCATACATAAAAACAATTCTCATCCTTGGTCATAAAGTAGAAAAAACCACCAAACAATTTACAACTTCAATTTCATAAGTTAGTGAATATAAGTTTAACAAAGTACAAATATATAAAACAGTAATGGTCTTCCTTGTAAACCATACAATTAACTTTAATATTTCAATAATTAATAATCATAGTAAGGCTTAAATTAACATCACAAAATCAATACATTGCATAAATAATGCACTCTGTAACCTTAAGTCACATTTTGTGGTTAAAAATACATTATATCATATTCTGCATATAAAGTTTAAACATATTAAATTCCCTATTTTTGTTTTTCCTTTACCTATTAAACTCACCCATGGTTACGACCATACATTGAGCTGACAAATTTTTCTACAAATATGAGAAAATTACTGGCAGAAATCACTTAATTAAACTCAAAACATTAGCTATAAATATGATGCCTAAATCACACCATCCAGTCAAAACATTTTTGCCAGAGCACTGCAATGTAACATACAATAATATTAGAATCACTATCTCGAATAAGAATCTCAAAATAAAAAATATCTCACATAAGTAAAAGCCAAAAAGGGTTTAAAAATAAAATAGAGAGAAAGTTTCACAAGAAAAAAAGAGAATCTAGCCCACATTATTCAAGTGTTAGGTAGAACCACAAAGATGAAACTCAACGCATATATAAGAGAATATAACACAACCTTCAACCAAAAAGCTTAAGGCATTAGGTTATGGGTCTTTCTCACTTATATATGACTCAACTTCCCAATTTCTTACCAATGTGGGACTTTAACTCACACTTGCACTCCAACAATATATATATATATATATATATATATATATATATATATATATATATATATATATATATATTGTTTTTAAGCAGTACTATGAAAAGTAGTCTAGTCACTAACCTGGTAAAGGCAGTGGGTCTATGAATTAGTGGTCAGATCGCTTAGCCTAATTTAATTTGGTGTATATATAAAATATATAAGTAACATCGTAATTTTCACTTCCTACATTCGCAAATTGCATAAAAATAAAAGAAAATATAATGAATTGTTATGGATTTCAAATTTTGATCAATGTTTCCAATCCAAAGCACTCCAAAATAGAAAAAGAAAAGACAATTATTAAACTATTATAGCCATGAATTAAAATTTGAATTTTTTATTAGCCATTGAATAAAATTAAATATAATGAAGGACTAAATTTTAAAAATTAAATAAAAAAATTTGTAATTATAATAATAAGTTTTTTTTTGTGAATAATTATAATATAAGTAGTGACTATGAAACATTACTAAAATTCTATATAATGAAAAATTACTTTAAATCAATAGTTAGGGTTAAAAGTTAATAAATAAAAATTATCAATATAAATACAAATATTATTTATCATTTTTATTTTTTATCAATACTTTGATTTTTATTCATTCATTAAAAAAAGCTATTTATAATCCATTTATCTATATTATTTTACTATTGGGAGAGAGACTATGTCTCTCTTTATATTATTAAATAAAAAAAAATAAAACATAAAAATTGAAAAGAAAAGAAAAGAGAAGTTATAAAATAAAAGCAATTACATAATAAAAGAGAAGTTACATAAAATTTAATAGTTACTTTTAAAAACAATAAAATCTATCATAGGTAATGCAAAAGATTAAAAGTTAACATCATAAAAAGTCTCTTGTGTCTTCTTTGCATCATAAGAGAATCTCTCTAACAAAAGGAAGAGTCTATAAGCTCCTAGAAGTGCATTCTAGAAGTTGAAGACGATGAAAGGTGAATGGTCAATCCTATCATTCCTATATAATAACCTAACATCAATTGTCAATTCTGAATTCTCTCACTCCCATCATACTCTCTTAAGTCTCAACCAAAAAAACAAAACAGCCCAACATCTCCATTGGTATTGTTACATTCTCTTCCCCTCCACCATCCTTAACCTATGAGACTTTTTTCCTTGAACCTTCCAATTTCTCCTAATACCTTCATATACTTTGAAAAAGGAAAAAATGCCCTTAATTAAAAATTCCCATAACCTTATATTGTTTATTGAAAGTTTTTCTCCTTCTTCCTTGTGATGGCAACGACAACTGTAGTGTTCATGCTTGTGCTTATTTTTCATCTCTTTTTATCTCTTGTTGCATTTTTATCTTTTCTATTGCTTAATCTGGACTCCTACTACGTCTTTCTCCCTTTTCCTGCGATCAACATGGATTATCATTTGGTAAGTGCTTTGCTAATTTTATCTTGATTTTTGCAATAACTCCGAAGGTGGAATTTTAAAAATAATTGTGCATCCCAATAAAGTAATCTAGAGGTATTTTTTACAAATTCAAATTACACAATCTAGGTTTGTAAAAATAAGGTGTTGATGAGATGTCACTTTTACAAATTTAGATTAGAGGGCGGACTCTATCCATTAACATCCCAATTTGGAAATGTCACTTTTGTCCTCACTACCCAGAACGAAGAATAGAGAAGAACAAATATGTTAGTGCGGTAATCAACATGTGATAATCAAAATAAATATTAATAAGTTGTTTCTCTGTATTTTGAAATAAAATATCAATAAAAGTATTGATGAGACGAGTAAATTCTACTCGTTTTGCTTAAAAAGGATTTGTTAAATTGGGAAATAATGAGTTTTTTTTACTATTCTTTATTTACAAAACACCTTACTAGTTAGAGATTTTTTGTTTTAGCCATGCATGTTTAAATTAAATAAATACGGGTTGGCTTTGGACTATCATGTAGTATTTGAAACATAAATTATTAGTTAATTTAATTTAGCTAGATTTTTGAATCATATAATATATTTTTCTTCTTCTTTTAGATTATGGCTTCTTAATATTATTTAGAGGTTAAGCTTTTAAATTTTATTTATGATTCTATACCAATTTTGGGGGTTTAAAATTGTCAGAAATTGTTTAATAGGTTTTATTGAAATCAACTTTTAAAGATTTATAGCCAAAATATTTATCATAAAATAATATTTAAAAACTTACATGTATGTTGACATAATGGCGTGGAGTTTTGTTCACTACGTCAACCTTTAATGCTCCTAAATCCTAAAATAAAATTAAAAAACTTTAAATAAATAAAATAAAAATATTTTTTTCTCAGGACAAAAAGTTGATAAAGTCCTATATAATAAAAAAAAAAGATATATTGCTGATATGGGACCGTATTGTATTTTAGCTTAAATTTTTTATAAAATTATATAAGAAAAAGTCATGTAGTACAATTGTACAGAATGGAAGGAGAAATATAAACATCATATATTATAAAATTGTAATGGCAGGAAAAAGTCTCGTCTTTTTTTTATTACTTTGATTAATAAATTTTTTATTAATACAACTACAATCTTATAAAATTAATTAGTTTATTAATCAAAATAAAATTTAGGAATTAAAAAAAGACGAGAAGTTGTTTTTAACAAAGTGCAATGCACGTATCAATAGTCTCAATAACAAATGTATTTTATATATTAAAGTGGGTGAGTTTGTTTAAATTTTTTATGAGAAAAAATATTTATTTAAATAAAATAAACACTTATGGTAATTTTTAGATGTTTTTAAAATAAACACTTATTATAAAAAAAATTAATTTCTTTATAAAGAAAATTGAAACAACTTATTCTTATTTAGATTATTTTTTAAAATAAGCTTATACATGAAAGTCTTTTTATGAGAAATTAAAAGTTAATATATTTAAAAAATACATTTTTATAATTATATTCAAATATAAAAAGTTTCTGTTCTTTTTATAAAAATCACTTCTAAATATATTTTACCCAAACAGATTCACATGTTGATTAAACAAGTGTTCTTCCAAAAAGAAATGTTAAAACTAGTGACAAACATGTTTTTGTATATAATAATAATGTTTGAGAGACCAATTCGATGCATTTTTAAAATCTAACATGCATTCATTCTTTCGTTACACTAAATAAATACATGACACCAACTATTTGCTGGCTGGATTTATATGTAAAATCTTCAACTGCCTAATTAAACAAGCATGCATCTATTTGTTTTTTATTTAATTTAAATATTTTACGTTCTTAATTTTTTAATAAAATTTAACTATAAACGTAAAGTCTAAAGGTCATATTCGTTCATTCACAGTCTATCATTTATACAAGCCAACTGTAATGAAATAATTGTGTAAAATGTTTTATATTTGGTCAATTTTGTCAACAATTTGTTGGTCCAAACAGTACATTGTTACACTTTGTCCTCTTCTCTGGTTCAAGTCTTGCCTAGAAAAAAAATGTTACCCACATATTCTCTAAATTTTAATAGGTATTTAAATTTGTTAAAAACTATAAAATTAAAAGAGATAATTATTTAATGACATGTACGATCTACTTTGTTTTTTCCCATAAATTTCAATCTATCTCGTAAAATGTGTTAAAAAAATGTGTTAAAGAGCTTGCTAGTAAAGAAAGGAGAGTGTAAAGTTATTAATACCGTAGGTCTTAATAATTATCCTCTGTTCGATTTGAAGAAAGAAAGGAAAGTGTAAAGTTATATGTGCAAAAAAATGATAAGAAATTTGCATTTTCTCTAGTTGGTTAACAAAGAAAATAGCAAAGAAAATGTTATTAATACGGTAGGTCTTACCTTTTAACTTTTCATTCAAAACAGACATAAAAAGTAAAGAAAGTGAAAAAAAAATTACTCGTTCAAAATTATCTTTCTTTATAAGAGGGAAGTCTTGGTAATTATAATAACTTTAATTTATAACTTAAAGTTTTCATATAATTTTTTATGTAACTAAACAATTTTAATTTTTATTCTATTTTATCTCTCTCTTTCTTTTCTTTTCTCACATTTTTTTTTCCTTTTCTCTCTTGCAACAGAAGAGAGTCTTAAGTTTCTCGATAAATAATTCGTTAATAAAAAATACTAGGTCAATTTTAGACAATTACTAATTTTCATGTGACTTTTTCTTAGACAACAGATGAATACTCATTAAGATAATTTTATCAGACTTGACCAATGAAAGTTGTGAATTTGAACACTCATTTTCTCAAAAAAATATTCCTTATCAGATCACATAGGGATGAAGAAGAATCAATATAAAAGGTGAAAACATGAAGGACATGATGAGGCACATAAATCAGATTCAACTTAACTCAAGGGTCTTGGAGATTCAGCAAAACCATGAAAGAAGTGAAGCTGATTGCTACACCTCAAAGCTTCCCTTGTGCCAGAGTTGAATGGGCATTAAGGATAAAGGGTGTGGAATATGAGTACTTAAGAGAAGACTTAGCAAATAAGAGTGTTTTGCTTCTTCAGTCTAACCCTGTCCACAAGAAAGTTCCAGTGCTCCTGCATAATGACAAGCCTATTGTTGAATCACTTGTTATCATTGAATACATAGATGAGATATGGAAGGAGAACCCTTTGCTTCCACTTGATCCTTATGAGAGAGCACAGGCTCGGTTCTGGGCTAAGTTCATTGATGAGAAGGTACTCAGAACCCTTTTTTTTTTTATTGGTCAAATATCAATTTGTTTGTTAGAATATAAGCAGAAAGGAATTCAAATTCACGACTTTCACTGTCACTTGTTAATTTCTTTCTAGCAATGATTGTGTGAGGTCTTGTAGCTCCAACTAATTAAACACATAAGATAATATAAACCAATTTTCAGCACATAATTTAATATATTTGATTTTAACTTTAAAGAATGGACAACATAAAATATGTTTTATATCTCTCAAGTTTTTATAAAAATTGGTTTTAATATTTAAAGCAATATTTTACCAACAAGATGTAGTATGGTCTGTATATAGTTTTGCTAGTTTCCTTAGAGTCTTATGATTTGGATGATAGTTTTTAAATTATAAAATCTAAGTTCAAAACGAGCAAAAAAAATTTGTATATAGTCTTGTTCTTTAAACATAAGGTTAGAGTTTTGTCAGTTTCGTCTCCTGTTAAAAAAAATCAGTTGGAAGGTGTTAGTCTCTCTCTAAAGTGTAGTTTGAGAGATTAATTTTGGGCTTCTGACCAAAATACACTAAAAAAACAGTAATTTGTCTTGGTATTTCTAAAGTGAGATCAATTTCATTCTTGTCTCTATATACTTGATTTTGACCCAACAAGTCCAAAACCATAACTTCTAAAATGAGGAACTGAAACTAATTTTAATGAGAGATAAGACCTAAAATACATTTTACAAATAATCTTTAGCTATTGTTGCATGTGCTGATGTAGTTATTTGGAGGTTGGACCTAAAATACATTTTGCATTGGTGTTACATTTTTATTGTGTGGCAGTTTTCTTATCAATATAAAAAAAAGTTTATTGGTTATGATTTTTTTTTCTCAACTAAATCATAGGTTTAGCTCAACCATAAGGTAATAACTGTTTGGCTACAACTCAAATTTATGAAAACTTATTGCACAATTTGTAGCTCCTGATATACCTTATTTTCTTGAAAACAGTGTGTGTTAGGTGTATGGGGAGCAACTGTGGCACAAGGAGAAGAGAAGGACAAAGCTATAGATGCTGCATTAGAGTCTTTGGCATTTGTTGAGAAGGAAATTCAAGGGAAGAAGTATTTTGGTGGAGAGAAGATAGGTTATCTTGATATTGCAGCTGGTTGGATGTGCCATTGGCTGAGTGTCTTGGAAGAGCTTGGAGAGATGGAACTACTCAATGCTGAGAGGTTCCCTTCTCTTCATGAATGGAGTCACAACTTCATTCAGACTGCACCTGTCAAAGATTGCATTCCACCTAGAGAAAGTGTGATTGAATATTTCAGCTTTGGTATCAACTACGTTCGTTCTCTTGCAAGCAACAAATCTTGAAAATGCACCTTTAATCTAGTATGTGTTAGGATTTATTGTAGTGCAAAAGAAATAAGATTCAATGTTTGAAAGATTAAATAGGTTACTGATTTTTATACTTATATTTTAATGTTTTTATTTTAATTTCTTAAAATGAGTATACATGTAAGGTTGTCATCTAATTAGGTCAATAATTGTGTTTATTTAAAACATTATTTTTATGTAATTTGAGATATGAATAAATGAATTATTTTATATAATATTTCTTTTTTATGTTTTTTAATGCATTTCTGAGTAAATTAATCTTGGTTTTTAGCATTCTCTTAGTATGTATGTTTATATTTGTTCACACTGTTTTCATTGGAATTCCAGTTTGACTTCATCTGGTAGTGCTAGTTATTTGATCATTTGAAGCTAATTACACTAAGAATTTAATTGATATATTATTAGTATAAAAGATTTTTATATGATTGATTTTTTATTTGTATGAGTTTTAAAGTACTAACAAATAAAGTCAACAAATATAGTTATGAATAAAGTTTTGTATAATTATATAATTTTTTCTGTTTTTTGAACTATTACTTTTGTTTTTCAGATGAACTGTTTTTTAGAGAAACGTTAGAGTAAGGTTTGCAGAACCGTTAGAATAATTTATAGGCCATATCTTTAACTAGCAAACAATAAATTGGCTTACCCCATTCTAATAGCAAAGTGGTACCATACTGGTTTTCAAACTTACAAGTTTAGTATAATGATTTTAAATTTAAAGAAGAATTCATGTATAAAAATAATAAAAGGGGAAATTATGTGTAATGTAATAAATCTCAAGAATGGTTGGTGTAATTTGATTTATCATTTGTAATTTTGTGTGCAATGTATGATAAGTTTTATGGGCAATGGTGATACATACCTGCTATATGGCTTTATGTAACAATGCAATTTATGGTAATTTACTATTGGTCTTTGTGAAGAGAAAGATAGAACGCTTTCTTTTGTTCTTCATAATTTATTTAATAGTAAAGATACATTGAGACACACTCAGTATGAGATCATTTCTTAGCATACTTCAATTTCAGAGCATCACTATTTTGATACTTTATGTAATTCAAACAGCATCAGCACACTGTACATGTTAGAGAAATCATGTTATTTGTGGGATTATAAGCATTATGGTTTTGATAAGGGGCTACAAGCAGGAGTGTTTGTTGTGTAATTTGATTCGAAATAAACTAAAAATAATAATTATAGTATAATTTGATTTGGTCTGGATTAATTATAAAATTCAAATTAAACTAAACAATTTTTTTTATGTTTAAAAATTCTATTATTAAGTATTAAAAATTGCATTCAAAATTTTTATTTACAAAAATGTATAAAAGGTTACTCGCTTATAATAAAATCATATAAAAGAAGTACACATAAAGTTAAAGTACAAATAATCAATCAATTTAAACATTACATAATGTCAAATTGTTTTAAATGAAATTGAAATAAATAATATTGCTAAAATATTAATTCACCAACTAATATATATTAATTAAAAAGATTAATTAAAGATTAAGTACAAATCATAACAAATTTAAAATAAATAAATAATTGTATATGTTTTCTCACGGATTTGCTATAATAACTAAGGTGCGCTATTTCAACATGTGAGGTTGTAAATTGAACGAAATTATACAATTTAGTAATTACAAAAATCAAACCACCTTAAATTAAATTGGTTTTTTTTTTTCCATTTTCAATTTTTTATTTTTAATTTGGTTTGATTTGATTTTGAACACTCATAATTATAAGGTTAGTTTAGTGATAAAGTCCACATGTAAAGAGAAGAGAGTGGAAGAAGTCGTGAGTTCAAATTCTTTCACTGACAAAACTAACATATAACATTTGCCTATAAAAAAAATAATTTTTATGCTAAAAAATTAGAATTTATAATTACATTAACGCATGGTTATCAAACTCTCGATTTAACTCTTAAACTCTTATGAGTTTACGAGTCCAATTTCCCTTTATGAATTAACTCGTGTGCAAATTTTTTTTTTAGTAAATTTTGAGTAAACTCGGTAAACTATGCAGATTTTATAATTTCTCAAGTTTACTACCAAGCAGGGACGAATCTCTTGTTATGCATTGGGGGCAATTGCCTCCACTAAATTCTAATTTTTTTAATAATATATGCATATATAATTATAAATTTCCCCTATAGTGTGTAAAATATAGTGTAAAAATTAATATTTAATATAAATACTACTCCCACAATATAATGTTTCTAGACCCGTCACTGCTACTAAGTCAAAAAATTGAGTTGTTTAGTACGTATTTAGAGTTTAACATATTTTCATTTAGTATGTTATTCTTTAATCGAAGAACACTCATCTCTAAGGATATAAAATCTTCATTTTTCAATAATACCAAATATCAATGAGAATGTTCTACCATTATTATTACTATTTTTAATTTATTATTTGATAGTGATGCACTGTTAGACCTAATTATTTAAGTATTATTAAATGTATGATTTACTACCTTGACTTATTATGTTGTTGAAATGTTTAGTTATATGTTATTTATATATTTTTATTTTATATAAAGTAACCTCTTACGAGTCTTTGAATTGAGTTCACGAGTTAAATTTATCAAACTCTCACTCAAAGTTGATGATGCATATAAATGCAACAAATCCCTCATGGGAAGAAGGCGTGGAAGCAAATCCAGATAGGCAACTTCGGCCTTTTCCTTGTCAATGAGAAACTCAATAGGGAAATCTGTTTACCTCTTCAGCACTGACTCCTAGTAAAAAGGAAATAAACGACTTCCTTTTTTGTCATAAAAATGATTTCGGTCAGTCTCAAGATTTATCATGATTTTGAAGAACCCGGACTTGAACCCCTTAAAGGATGTGGGGTAAGTGATAAAAAGAGGGTTCTCGACTTTACGGTAGAGAAAAACCCACTTACATTTCTCATGAGGCCAAATGGTAAAATAATGAAGGAAAATGCTAGAAGTAGCCTTGATATGGGTAAATAAACATAAAGCTCAGAACATTTAGATGTAACCCCAAGTGTTCGGATGAAGTTGAGTGGGGACACAATTTAACACCCAAAGTATCCCCATAATGAAATAATCAAAAGGAAACCTAACATGAAAAACCGAAAACATACAATCATAGATATTAAAGAAATTCTCCTTATCCTCTACAGACCAACCTAAGAAGAAAAAATTTGGGTTTGGTATAGAAAAATCTTTGCATCGTTGAACAAGGAAAGATAACTCATCAAAATCCTCAAAGTAACTAACTTGGACTTTATTAACAAAGTCACTAAGCATTATCCTGTTGCAATAACAGGATGAGAACACCCCTACTTCCCCATTTACCTATTTGTATGAGGGAATTAGAATGAGGGGTAATCTTTTTTTGGATTACCTTTACTTTAGCTAAAACGACCGCCTTTGAGTAAGACAAAAATTTCAGCTCTGAAGGCTCGACATGATCCGCATGTAGCTCTTGACGAGTTATAGACTTGTAATTACTGCCTGAAGCAGAGGCATAGACTTCGAAATTAGGAGAAGAAGACATTTGATCGAAATATAACAAATAAAATATAGGGTGTACGTACCTGACTCAGAAGAAATAAGACTAAAGAAGAAAGGTTGAGAAAAGATTTTAGCCAAAGGAAAAGACAAGAAATGGCAAAGTGAATATGAACTTACCACACTTTCCTCTTTTTATAGAGGAGCTTCCTAGAAAATTTGCCTGTCTTTTAACCACCACTGATCTTGCTTTTGATTAACTGTTCAAATTAAGTGATTGTTCATTCTCCATTTCCTCTACGGTAACTACAGATGCACTTTCATTTTGCACCCTCAGCGTCACTTGGCGGGAAAAATCCAAAACCCTAGAACATGAGAATCTATGTTAGCTCCTCCCTAGGTATTTTGGCCCAACAACCTGCTGCTTTATTGAATACGTGCATGGCCTTTCTAGTCTTCACCCCAGCGCTTCTCCCTTTGGTTAAAGTCTGGGAGCAAGTGTATAGGTATAAAGAATAAAAGGTAACAAAATGACCCAAGTACCCTCAAAATAGAGGAGATAGAGAAGTTGGACTTCAGCCTTGCCAAAATCCGAAATAACACCAAAGCACCCTTGGGACATTAAGATAAAGGGACTTCGGATTTCAGCCATACCGAAATCAGAAATCAGTAGCAACCTGAAGATGCCAAGAAACAGGTGGGGTCACAAAGACTTCGGAGTTCGGCATAACCGAAAACCAAAATGTAAAAATGACATAATTCAAATAAGGAATTAATGTCAATAATACAAGAGTTTTCAACCTTGTTGAAAACCTTGTGTTCATAACCAGCTAATTAACCAAATTAATCATAGATTGATTAGCATAATTACTGATTAAATCTATTCCCAATAAAGTTGAATCAGGTAAACAAAATACTAGTTGGCTAAATATAGAGCACGACAAATAACGGTAATACCTGACTTTAACCAGTAATACCCATCAGGTAAGAACCTATGTTTTTTATTATAAATAACTAGTTATGAGATACATATCCACCATTTCATTGTGTTACCTTTACTTTTTATTTTCTATAATTCGTATATTTTCTCAATATTGAAGTTCCCTTTTACAACTTCACTTCCATTATAAACAAAACACATTTTCGACAGTTCACCGCAAAATATTGGCCAAATACATTTGGATTGAAACATATAAAAAGTCATCAACATATCAAAACAGAATACTATATACGGCCAATATAACAGGATAACAGTATAACTTACATCCACATAATTAATACTCATATTAGGCATAATAAATAGCAAGCATCGTCACAATACAGCTACTTCTTCAACTTGTTTGATAAGATAAGCATGACAAGGTAGAATATAATTCATGGTGCGTTTTAAATATCAAAGAAAGAGAAGGGTATGGATAAGCATAATATCATAGGTTAGGTGGTAGCAACTTGTATCTATCAAATTAAAAGAAAATATTATAAATAAATATCTCAAGTCTGAACTTCAAATGAGAGAATTTTAGAAATAAATTTAACGATAATTTTAAAAACTAATTTATAGTTTGTTTTGTTTTAATAAAAGAGGCAAACGACGTCTCACTAAAAGAATATTAAATTTTAATTTTATATACTGAACAAACACTTTTTGTTCTTTCAATTTTTTATTTCTTTCCAATATCTTTTTTAATTTAATTTTAAAATTAATTTTTTTTGTTAGTCCAAAAAAATGTCGTCGGTTATTAAATCTTTTCTATTAAATTTGTTAGCATTCTTGTTTTCTTAAAGTTGTTTCTTTCAAATTATTGTTTTTATCTTTGTTTCAAATTTGAATATTTTCAAATTATCTATAATGCATCAATAAAATTATAAAAAATAAACATAATGCAAAATAATTTTATGTTGTCATTTAATTATAAAAAATCTTTAAAAAGTTTAAGGTGTTTATTATAAAAATAAAAATTTGTCATGGTATTAATTTTGTTAATTTATTCATTAATATTTTGAAAGGTTTTCCATGATCATTTAATTATCTATAGCTTAAAACAAATCTATCTATACATCATAATATAAATTGCTTACCATAAATGTAAAATAATAACTAAATGTCCATGTAAAACCTTTCAAAATATTAATAGATAAAATTAACAAAATAATACCGAAAATAAGCATCTTAAACTTTTAAAAGATTTTTTATAATTAAATGACAACATAAAATTATTTTACATGTATTATGTTTATTTTAAAAATATTAAAAGAGAAACTAACATAATTATTTGTTTTGATATGTTAAAAATATTTATTCTTTTCAATTTTAATTGATTATTGTAAAAATACTTTAGGGACCAAATTGATTGTTTTTTCAGGTTTGAAAGAGACAAATTCGAAGGGGAAAACGAGTAAGTTCCAAAAACATGACGACGAAGATCAAATATGACGACGAAGATCAAATATGCCGACGAAGATCAAATATGCCTGCAGCTGCGTGATCAATCAGAAAGTTTAAACATTTTAAGCAAAATGGTAATATTCAATACCACCACTTGTTTGGATCCACAAGTAACTTCAGAAGAAGCTAATTCAAGAGGTATACAATAACAGCCCATAAATTTGAATTCTAAATCCAAAATAGACAAAACCAAAAACAAAATGATGCATCCGGAAAGATAAAACAAAAACTCTCAGCTATCTACCTACACAGTTATCGTGCTGTTTGAGTTTGAACATGTTCCACAAGTTGACTGACCAACTTGTAAGTGCGCCCATTAATGGGTTTGGTATGCTCTATCAGTTGCTCATACCTGCAAATGTATTAGTTAAAGATTGAAGGTGATTATGAACGGTCATGAAAAGAATGGCATGCAACACAAAGGAAGAAAGGGTTCAACATAGCTAATTGAGAAAGCAACAAATGCCCTTGTATGTCAAGTTGGTAATCAATGTTAACTTACACATTGGGATGATTCGGTTCCATGATAACTGTTCCAGTTTCAGAATCAATTTTGGCATCAAGCTTTGAACTTCGGATCAGATTAACAATCCATCTTTCAGCCTCCTCATAATTCAAATTTAACTTTTCAGCAAGCACTCTGAAAAAAAAAAAAAAAAAAAAAGATTTGAGCAATCCTATCTTACAAGATTTGGTTAATACTAAAAATCATAAGTATGTCATTCAGGCGTTACATGAAAAGTCACTGCAGGATATCATCGAGAGTCGCGAATGCAGACAGATATCATATAACATTATATAACAAGAAAACCTAAAATAGAGAGATAAGGTAAGAGATAGTGCAAAACCTTTCCAATGCCACAAAATAAAAGGAACAACTCTTAATTTGTGCCTCAGGTTTTGACTGACTGACCCAAAGATCAACGACATACATAGAGACTACATTGTGTTCTTCACACGTGCAAGATTGTGGCATATCATAAAAATTATAAAGTCAAGGAAGCTAGCTACAACATCTTATATTAGAAAGGTGCATACCCCATGTCAATGCGTTGGTGTATTCTACAGTATGTCTCAAAGATAAATAGCCTAGCATTTTCAAGGAACTCATCCCTTAGAGGTACTGTTGAAAAGTTGCTTTCTTCAACTCTTTTGCCAAGGAAGGGATCATTTAGAATCACCTGCATTTTTAAAAGGGTAAGCATAATATAAACATCCATTAAGGTGCTATTAGCTAACATGGCAGATATATTATAAGATAAAGGAGAACTGAATAAACCACAGAAGTTACAACACTCATATAGTTGACATATATTAAAGCAAGCTTACTTCTTCACATTCCCTCATCTTCTTTTGAGCCCCATCAAAGTCATAGTTGACATAAACACAAGCCAAAAACTCAGTGATAGGGTCCTTATATGAATGTTGCTCTTGTTGAATAACTTTAATAAAATCTTTGAATTGAGGCCTCCTTCTCTTGTTAACAATGAATGCTGTGGCCAAGTATCGTAAAAGGTGAGGAGCACTAGTTTGGATAGCATTTAGATACCTGAAAATTACATCATATCTTAGTTGAAGCAACTTTGCAAATAGTAAGCCCAGAAAATGTAAGACTAAAAAGTATCCAACAAGTGATCTATGGTATCCTAGGAAAGAAGAGGTAAGGTAAGGCATACTTGTCCTGATTGAACAGATCAATTATCTGTGTTCTACCATTGTCATGGTTAAAAAAGATGAACAGACTCCAATGCATCAGCCATATTCTGCTTTGGACCTGATTCAAAGGTGATGAAAAATTCTGCAACAAAGTTCAGCAGTCTGTATATTAGTATATTTAGCATAACAAACAAGCATGCATCTAGTCCAAAGATCAACAGACAAACAAGAACAACCTTCGAGTCAATGATTTCCTTCAA
Organism: Psophocarpus tetragonolobus; assembly: GCA_037954015.1. NCBI lineage: Eukaryota > Viridiplantae > Streptophyta > Magnoliopsida > Fabales > Fabaceae > Psophocarpus > Psophocarpus tetragonolobus. The sequence continues at coordinate 46,783,665 of CM075692.1, read as the reverse complement.
ACGATTGAGCTCCTCAAGAGCAATATCCCAGTTCTGCATCAAAATTTCAGCCGCCAGCTTCCCCCACAAAGCACTCAAACTCCTTTCACTGTTTGTGCACAATGCTCTGTACTGATAAAGATAGTCAGCAGCGCCAGAGTAGTTTCCGCACTCAAACTGAAATTTGGCATATTGGTACAATGCCTCTATTTGTGTAGGACCAATCTGTTCCAACAGAATCACCATTTATGCAGTCAGTCAGAATTTAAACACCATAAAATTCTAACTTCAAAATTTAGGACAATACTTTTAAAACTTCTACAAGAGCAGTTAACAAACAATCCCAAAGATACCAAATGGCAATATGCTTAAATAAAATTAGGAGAAAAAATCCCATTACATTACTATGAAAATAATCCAATTACATTACCATGATACAATCTCACTGAGAGCTTATTAAAAAAATGGTATGGTCTAATCTAACAGCAATATATTTTATAAAGCTTAAGTAAATCAAAATCTAATCCGATACACCACACCAAGAACCTGTTGGGATAAATTTCTCCAGGCATTAATTACTTACAAAGAAAATGAAAAAAAAAATCCAAAAATCCATAAGCTAAAATTAGTTTATCATACCTAATATATAAAACCTCACTCATATAGCTTAGCTGTTTTCAAAAAACAATCTAAAACAAACCCTAATTAAGCCACGTTAGCAACAAACCATAACAATTGATCATGATCATGATTAGCTTCAAACAAACTTGGTATCTACCATTGAGCATTCGGCATATTATACTACTTATGACGATCATGATAAACTTCAAACAAACCATAATTAAAGCCACATAAAAAACAAAACATCACAATTGATATGATTCTTCAAACCTGGTATCTATCATTGAGCATCTGCAGATTATACTGCTTATCAGCCCGGAGCTCCTGCACGGCGGCAGCGTTCTGTAGGAAGGCCACAAGGGGAGCGGCACCCTCCTCAAGGGACTTAAGCCGCGCAACAACCTCGACCCTGCGCTCGACCATGTCCTGTGGGACATCCTCGGTGTGGTAGAGGCTTTTGTGGATGTCCATAGCATAGTCCACCATATTGGTATTGTTCAAAAGATCGATCTTTGCCTTGAGGATGTGGTCATCGTCGTATAGCTGACGCTCCTGGAGAAATTCCAAGAGAGGGAACACCAAGTGCCGGTCCAAATTCGGCGCCATCCGAGGGGTTAGGTCGTATTCAGCCATTGTTCACACTCTCCACAGTTAACTTCTCCTAAAGAATGCTATATAATAGATTACGGAGCAAACGTTAGGGTTTTTATTAATTGAATTGAAAACATTTCTTCTCCGCCTAAACAATGCTATATAATAGATTTCGGAGTAAATGTTAGGGTTTTTATCAATTAAATTGAGAGCACTTCATCTCCTCCTAAACAATGCTATATAATAGATTACGGAGTAAATGTTAGGGTTTTTAATAATTGAACGGAAAGCACTGCTTCTCCTCCTAAACAATGCTATGCAATAGATTACGGAGTAAACGTTAGGGTTTTGACCAATTGAACGGAGAGCGACAGTGAAAAGGGGGTTTTGTTTTGTGTGTTTTAGGGTTTTGATAAATTTCGAAAGAACGGAAAACGAACGTGGAAAGGGGTTTTGTGCGTGGGTGTGATGAGATTCGATTAGCGAAGAAAAGAGTAAAAGTGAAAAATGGGATTCGATCGGAGAATGGAAGAGATGATGAGAGAAACGAACCTTTCGTGGCGGCGGCGGAGTGTGGAGATTGCAGCTCCGAGAGAGAAGAAGATACTCAGAAGTGTCAGATTGGGAGATAGGGTTTAAAGACCAAAAGGACCAAAGCGGTGTCGTTTCAGTCCTTAGGACGAGAAGTAAAACATGGAACCAAAAGCTTGTGTAAGAAAAAAAGGATGAATATAATCAATATATAAAGAATTTTATTTTCTATCATTTTTTTTATTTTAATATATTCTTATTTATTTAGTTAAAAAAATAAAAACAAACTTATTTATTGAAAGAAATCGTTCGCAGAGGAAAAAGAATCTCTTCTTTATAGAATAAAATTTTATTTTTCTTCCACAAATAGCTCTTTCGTAAAAAGAAATTTAAAATAAAATTAATATAATTTTATATTTTAAATTTTGTTTAGAATATTTTCTATTTATATTTTTAAAATTATTTATATTTATTGTAACAGGAATGATGCATTTTTGTGTTCATATTTATTTAGATTTTTTTATTCTTAAGTAACTATTAACAAATAATTATGAATTACATATTTGATGTAACTTTTTTTTTTAAGTCTTCATGTTTTATTTTTATTTTCTTTTATTTAATAATATAAAAAGAGACACATTGTTATATAAAATAATTACATCTTATTATTATATTCTTATGGATCTCAAAAAATATAACTTAGACTTTTATATGGAATACACATTGTCATATAAAAATTAATATTTAATAAGAATAATTTTAATAAATTATTTTAAAACTGTATTTAATAATTGCTTTTAAAACTTGGTGAATTATCCTCGCAAAAAGCATGAGTATTAATTTTATAATTTGCATCATCAATCTAATATGCAAGGGAAATACTTCCTTGTTTACATTTATTTGAATTTTTTTGTTTTTAAGTAACTATTAAAAAATAACTACCAATTATATATTTTATGTAATTTTTTTTCTATTCAATTTTTATATTTTATCTTTTATTTAATAATATAAAAAAAATATACACTCCACTAATAAAAATATAAAATAAATAAAATATAAAAATTACTTACAGAGTAGTTTGTCCAAAGTAAATTTTTATATTTATAAATTTTATATTTGAAATTTTATTTTAATTATAAATTTTTTTATAATATTATATCTATATTTTTAAAATTTATATTTTAATAATATAATTTATTTATAATATACATTTTTAATATTTTATATTATAAAATAAATAAAATATAAAAATTACTTGGAGCACTTTGTCCATATTGCAAATAGATGTTGTTTAATGTAAATTCATATTGCAAATCACGTTTTATTTTCTTGTCTATTATCTGCAACAGACATTCATATTAAAAATATCAACAATCTGTAACATGAATAGGGCATATTGTGAATCAATATATCATATTACGGATTATTGAATGAGTTAAAGGATTTTTTGCATATTCATGTTTAATTCCATCATTTGTTTACTATGTTATGATTCCTCAAAATATAATTAAGCCTTTAGAATGTAATTCACACAATGTACATTGGCCATGTTACTGCATCATTTATCTGTCATGAGAGCATGTATATAAATCCTCCCTTCTTCTTAGCCTCAACCATGTCTCATATTTTTTTTAGTCATTTTCAAAAATTTGAGTTGAAAAAGATTAAGCCAAAGATTCTCTTGTATTATTTATTTTGTCTCCATAATAGATTTTTTTTAACATATTAGATTAATTTAAATCTTAATGAAAAAAACAGGTAATACACAAATGGTAATAGTCAATCACAAGATTACCATTAACATGTAGACAGCCAATTGATTAACCCAAAACCTGTAAAATTCAAAAACAGCTCAAACTAAAAGACTATTTGGTCATCAGAGAAATAACCCCAATTAATATTTTAGTTCTGGTTGGTATAATTATTTTTAACTTGAAGAGGTCAATACCTGGTTGGTGTTCATCCCTATAACTAAGAGTCAATTTTAATAATATTCAAAAATATGAATCACGTTTTATTTTCTTGTATAAATTTTAAAAATTAAAACTATGAATTCGAATGAACTGAAAAAATATTATATTAATCTTCATTTATTTTAAAAATACAAATATTTCAAAAAAATATAGAAGATATACTTTACTAAAACTATTGAATTATATCAAAATATTATATTTTTAAAAAATACATGCATTGTTTCTAAAATATTATAGAAAACATCTTTAATATTATTATTGATGATTTTTTTTTTATTAAGAAATATAATAAAAAATTAATTAAAAACTTTGATAATATTTTTTAATATAAAAAAGTACTTAAAACTCCTTTTTCACTGTGCATTCCCCAGAGTCACAAGAAAGAGTTATCATGGGTTGTACAAATAAGAAATCAAATGGATGAGTAATAAATAATATATGACCAACCTATAACCAAAATATAATTGTTTTATGTATTGGCTTCAAAGGAGGTTAGATGGTAAGAGATATCGAATAAAATTTATAAACAAAATTGTAATATAACGTGGGTAGTTGACCAGTTGTTGTGCTTAAAAGGAAAAAAAATGTAATTAATGATGACTTTCATATATTTTTTCTAAACGAGTTTAATAAACTTTTAATTGTTAGAAAACAGTGGCTTTCATATATTTTTCATTTTTACAGAAATATTTTTAATTTGTTCTTTTAAAGATTTTTTAATTTAGTTAATTTTTTCTTTTAAAAAACAATTATCACATTATATTTTTTTTTATCAGCCAAAACAAAAATAACTTATTGCAATGAGATACTCTAGTGTAATTTTTTTATATAAATTTTATTTTTAACCATTTATAAATTTATTTAATTTTATAATCTGATTTGAACATAGTTTTTTTATCACTGAACACGTAAATTAACTTTCAATTTTTCCATAATAATCTCCAAAGTCTCAAACATGATTGTTTGAAATGGAGAACATATATAAATAAACAAAAATAATAATATAATCTATCTGAAAATATTAGATAAACCATTCCCAGATAATAATATAACATGAGTCATTACATATTATTTTAAAATTGACTATTATTTAGTTTAATAGTTAAATTATTATATAATATTAATTAAATTTTTATAATAAAATATTACAATTACGGTGAAATTTTTTATTTATTTTAATATATAAAAAAGATTAATGCTAATTGCACACCATACATATATATATATATATATATATATGAAAGTTACTCTTCATTGTTATCATTCATTTTATTGAAATGTAATGGTTGTAATAAATAATTAATATTTACCATTAGATTTCATAAAAATGAAAAAATAAAATAAAAAATAAGCTTTTTAAACTTAGAGTGAAAAGATCCCTTCCATATATTAATTAGATATATCTTTATTTTTTGAAAGGTGAATTACGAAATTCTAGATGTAGAGAAAAAAAAGATATTATAGAGTAAAAAGATGTATGTCTTAAAAAAAATCTTAAAAAAGAATAAACATAAGGATATTTTGAAAAATAATAAAATAAAAATAAGAGATGTATATCTAATATTACATGGTGATGGAAAAAATTTGCCATGAAATATCACTTCCCACTAAATTAAAATACTATCCTTTCATATAATTATTAATCTTACTTTTTAATGTTAACTTTTTATGAAAAACGTATAATTCAGTATAATTATTTTTATATATATTAGATTAATCAATTTTTAGACACAATTAATCTTATAAAAAATAATATAATTTTATTTTAAAATTTTATAACATATAAAAGATTGTATTGACCCGTAAATGTTTAGTGTAAGTTTACACAAATTGTATTTTTTTAAATCACATAAATTTGTACCAAGGTTATAAACTGTTTTGATATGATAGGATATTTAAATTACAATTTTTGAACAGTGACAGGTATTGTTTGTTCTGTAGGGAAAAACAAATACATCTTTCAAAAACAAATCCAAATCATTGTCCAGTGATGGATAAGGAATCTCATTTTTAATACAGCACCCATAAAAATTACAACAAAAATAAAAATAAAGTATTTGAGGATTTAGTTACTTATAAAAGGTTGGCAATAGTAAAATAATTGGACCACACATTTTCAAACCAAATATAGCCCCATCAATTACAAAGCCGACCAACCACACATTGATTTTCTAAGGCTCTTTTTAGGGTAGTTTTGAGTTTTTAGATTCTTATTTTGAAATGTATTTTGGAAATAGAAACTTGTTCGGTAAAATTGGTTCTGTTTTGATTTTTTACTCATTTTTAAAATAATTTTCACTCAATTTTAAAAACAATAAAATTTCATTTTTGGATTTCTGTTTCTGTTTTTATTTAAGCTCATTATTTGATATCAGTTGTCACCATTTACCATCATCTTTGACGATCACTGACCTCTACCTCTAACCAAAAGACCTCCACCTCTAACCAAAAGTCATCGAGTGCCACCTTTGTTCGACGGTCATCAGTCGCCACTTCCGACCGGCGGTCACCAGCCCCTACCTCTGACCAGCAGTCACCGGTCGTCACCTCCAATCAATGGTCATCAACCGCCACCTCTGATCGTCGATTACCAACCGCCACCTCCGACCGACGATCACCAACCGCTACCTCTGACCGAGGTCACCAACCGACGGTCACCGACTACCTCCGACCAACAATTACCGATTGTCACCTCCGACCAACAGTCACCGACTGCCACCTCCAACCGACAGTCACTGACCTCCACCTCTGTCCAAAAGTCACCAAGCGCCGCCTTTGTTCAACGGCATCAATTTGTCACTTCCGACCGACAGTCACCAGCTCTTACCTCCGATCAACAGTTACCGACCGCACCTCTGACCGACGATCACCGATCACCACCTTCGATCAGTAATCACCGAACGCTACCTCCAGCTGACGGCCACCAGCTGTCACCTCCAATCGATGGCACCAACCACCACCTCCGATTGACAATCACTGGCTACCACCTCTAACCAGCGATCACTGGTCACTACATTCGACCAATAATCACCGACTACCGCCCTGATCACCGGTCACCCAATCACTATCTTCGACCATTAGTCACCAACCACCACCTCCAATCACCAATCAACCACCTTTGATCACCAATAACAAACGGTTGTCTCAATCACTACCTTCAACTAATATTTGGTTAAGATTTGAAACCAAAGTTTTAAATTTAGAAACAAAAACAATGTTTTTAAAACTTTAAAAACTTAACACCAAAACTAGCTTTTGTTTTTAAAATTTTCAAAACTAAACCAAAAATAACTTCCGACCACCAACCACCACCTCCAAGTATCAATCATCGACAACCACCTTTGATCGCCAATAACCAACGATTGTCTCAATGACTACCTTCAATTAGTATTTTGGTTAAGAATTAAAACCAAAGTTTTAAATTTGAAAACAAAAACAATGTTATTTTTAAAATTTTGACAACTTAACACCAAAATTAGTTTTTGTTTTTAAAATTTTCAAAACTAAAAACCAAAAAATAACCCCAAACGGGACCTAAGCTATTAGAAATTACAGGACAGCTAGCATAAATGATTCATAAGAGAAGGTTACAGAGTAAGACTAGGTAGTATCCTTGAATTTGTCAGTTGTCCCTACAACATAATTTAATCCAACATCAATTCTCTAATATCATTTTAAGCACAAATAATTCATAAGATTTACAACATGCAGGTAATTAAATAGAAAATAAATACAAATTAATTGATGGCACAAAAAAGAATATTTTTTCAGCTAAACAACCTTAAAAGCAAAACAAAATTTGAGCCCTACGACTAAGGCATGTCACCGATTCTATAGTACACTGTCAATTCTGCACTAAAATAGCACACTTGACTACCCCTGCTTCCTGTATTGTGAATTTGCCTTAGGCTTCGATCATCTATTTTTACTTTCCTTGCTTAGTACCTTTTCTCTTTTTCTGTCTTAAAGCATTTCTCTTGTTCTCCCTGCAGGAATCACAAATTCTTAGATTTACATAGTATGCCTCGTATCCATAATTAGTATTTATTGTATATAAAGAAATATTTGGTAAAGTGTCAGTAGGAGCATAAGGTATCAAACATAGATAACATCTAACCTGGCATTTGAAATCTCTTCCTTAGATGGAAATTGTCTTTTCTTCCTCTTCTTGTGTTCAGATTCAGAAGATTCTTTGCCATTTTCTTTTAGACCATTACTTGGTTTCGATGAGAACTTCCTTTTCTTCTTTTTGAATTCAGATTCAGAAGAAACATTGCCATTTTCTTTTACTCCACCTTTTATTTCCTTTTCCTTCACAAACGTAGTAGTTTCTTCTTCTTTCTCAGCTGTTTCTGAAGGTTTTACACCAGGCTTTGAGCTGCTCATTTTCTTCAACTGCAGTTTAGAATATAAAACCATGAATTAGTTTTGAGTCCATATCAATAACAGTATTCTATGATTAACTTCGACATTAACACGGGTGAACGTTTCCAGTTAAGAGGTTGGATACTAAAAACAATGAAGACAAAATGATATTTTTTATATTGCACTCCCATAAGTAAAATTGACCTCAAACCACAACAAAGATAATTTTATAAGATTCAAACTAACAAGATAAATTTGTAAATTGGTTTCATCAAATTTTTTGTAATCTAACAATATTGCTTTATTCAATCAAAATTTCATTTCAAACTAAGAATAGATACCTTTGCAACAAAAAAACCATCCATATTGTGTACATGAGGGTAGAAACGTCTTGTCTTTTCTAAAGAAGGGTGAAAACGCTGTTCCCTAAACTTTGTAAACCTAACAAAAACGAAATGTTACAGTTGAATATAGTGATATACATAATTCCTAATCAAAACCAAAGTTGAGAGGAAAATTAGCCATAAAATCATTACCCTGGACGCCCAAAATCAAGTCCACATGGAACCAGTTTAACATCACGCCTTTTGAGTGCATAGTCAATAACAGCTTCATTCTGAAGAATATTTAATGAAAGAACTTTTAGAAACTTAAAATAAAAGAAATGAAAAAGAGCATGCCAACTAAATACATTCAACTGAAAATCAAACCTCAGCAACCATGATAGAGCATGTAGAATAAACAATATATCCCCCAGATTTTGAATTGGCATCCACCATGTCAATTGCTGCAAGAATGAGCTCCTATAGAAAAAAAGAAAATTATAAAACAAACGTAAAAAAGAATATAGTATTATTCAGGCTTTACAATATACAAAAAAGAAATTTGTTGTGAAAGAAGCAGAACAGAAATGTTATGCATTATTTTAAAGAAGAGTACATAAGATCAATCATTATGCTCATCTTCCCAAACAAAATTTCAATGAAGTTTAATTTACCTTCTGTAGATGAGCACATTTCTGTATATCTTCCAAACTTTTAGAGGTTTTAACAGACTCATCTTTGGATATAACCTGCAGACAGAAGTCCTTTAGTGCCTTTCTAGGTTCTTCAAGAAAAACAGAGACAAGGAATCTCTTTAAAATAAAACCCCCCTACTATTACTCTGTTGCTTACCCCAGTTCCACTGCAAGGGGCATCCAATAATACTCTATCAATTGCATTGACACCTAGAACTTTTGGAAGCTGAAAGTGAAAAATAGACATTAAATAGATGTTAGCATTTGCAACACTCAATACCATTTATGCCCACAAATTATACGACTTAGTGACTTACAAATAGAAGTGAGAAGTAAAATTCAGAAGTTGAATTAAAATGCTTATGGATAAATTAACCAAGTATAAATTCAATAATAATGTAATAAAATGGACAATGTCAATAACAACCCTAGAAGGGACAAGGATGGAGGATAATTTACTAGTGTTCAGTCTATATGTTCACAGGCTTCTGTCCTATTATGAATGTCTGAAGACCCAGCTCTGCCAGAGAACTTTCATTCAAGACATAATTGAAAAGATTGATTAGTTAGCTAGTTTAGTTTCCAGACACTCATTTCCCATTATTGGAAGTAGAAGTAACAGTGGGAGGAGGCTCATTATGATTAGGTGATATAAATCCAAAGGGGTTGGATTTGCTTTGCGGATCTATCTAGGTTGAAAGGTAATAAGTTAACAAAACAATGAGAATTGGGTAAACAAGAAAATGGAAAGGATGAAAATGGTTTAACGAAAAGATAGATGACGGCACTTCCAAGGATGAAACCCAAAACCGCTTTGGATTTATATCAGTTTGTATCAGAGCTTCGGCTCTAGGTTTGGAACTATGGTGGATATTTTTTATACAAGGTGTTTAATCGAAGGTCATTTGTGTTTATTTGCAGTTGATGAAGAAAGTTATAGCAACATGGTGAGCGAAAGATTGGTGAATAAACTTAACTTACCAACAAGTCTTCATCCTAGGCAAACTAAGTTTAGATTCACTATTGGAAAATATGTGGAGGAAGTGACATGCGATATTGCTCCCATGGACTCATGTCATTTTCTTTTAGGGAGACCTTGTTGCAGGGTAAAAGGATAAACTCTAAAAGACTTTCAGTTTCTTTGGTGCATGAAGGACGCAAACTTAATTTGAAATTTCTGACACCAAGTAAAATTTGTGATAATCAACATAAGTTGAAGGAGAAAATAGAAAAAGAAAGAGAAGAAAAGAGAAAAATAGAAAAAGAAAAGAGTGAAGAGGAAGAGAGAGAAAAGGAAAGAGAAAGAGAGAAAAAGAATGTTAAAATAAAAATTGCTAATGATTTTTCTTCTTTTATTGGTATTTTGAATGCACAGGGCCATGAGAATACAACCCACAAATTGCCATATTTGAGGAAGAAAAATGTGGATATCCCTTTTCCAGAGTCATTGTACATTCAGTACATTGTTGAGGTTAAAACTCCGGAAGAAAATGCACAAGTCTATTTTAAAAGAAGAATTCTTCTTGATTCCAATATTTGGGTTTGGAAACCAAAAAGGAAAACTTCTTTGATGCATGAATTTTTACAAGTTGCATTTGATCCTGGAGGTTAATTTTGTTTATTTTAAATTATAAGTGAATAAAATTGATAGGAAAATAAAGTCATAGATTCGAGGACGAATCTTTTCGAAGAAGGAGTGAATGATGTAAATGCCGAAGACAATGACTTTTCATTTTTTGTAACGTTTCATTAATTTAGGAATTAATGTAACATGCAATTAATCATATGTGATAATTGCGTGATAATGGAGTATTTAATTTTTCTTTTGGGAGTTATGATTTTGAACAGCCACCTAGTTCTATAAGTAGGGGTTGAATTGTACTCAAAGGACAACCATTGAATTAGTGAAATTATATTTGGGTTTTACCCTTTTGTGAGAGATGAATTTCTCTTTAGAACTTATCAAGGAATTTTTCCTTGTGGCGTTCTCCTAGACTTATCAAGGGTAAATCACCACCCTTGTGGTATCATATGACTTATCTTCCATCCTTGGAAGTGGCGTCATCTATCTTTTCGTTAAACCATTTTCATCCTTTCCATTTTCTTGTTTACCCAATTCTCATTGTTTTGTTAACTTATTACCTTCCAACCTAGATAGATCCGCAAAACGAATCCAACCCCTTTGGATTTATATCATTAGTCAGCAGCTACAACCAGATTCAAATTATTTTAGATATAGAAATTGAGGATTTGCAAAGTACTACAGGTGACTAAGCAAAAAGAAATGCTGGAGCAATTGATGTAAATAGGGTTGAGATGCCTTCACATTTGCAGTCTATGAGTACAACAGATAGGTAGTGTGCCTAATCATCATGCAGATTCACTGCAGCTGAAGATTGCAAAAGATGATAGTTGTGGGTTGCTAAATGCTGATCCGGAAGAGTGTGAAAAGACAGTGGTTGCTCCTAAAGCAGACGTTAGTGCTCTTATATACGAGAGAGGTCACCTATTAAAAAAAAAGAGGAGGCTTTGGTGTATTAATTATGTGAAACTATCATTCCAGACAAGGCAGGCTGAACTTGAGAATGAAAAGCAGCATAATGAATATTTAGCTTGAAGACTGGATCAGAAAGCTGCAATTGAAGAACAAATTTCCACATTTATGTTTAAGATCAGAATCTTGCATGACTTAGTTGGTGAAGCCTTGACAAAGTCTGAAATATAAAATACTGGTTTCTGGCAGTGCAAATATAGATTCCTTGGAATAATTGCTAAGAAAGCTTATAGTAAATTATGCAAATCTTTCATAAGTGAAATTTGCATATTAACTCCAGTCACAATAGGATGAAGCTACACTTATTGATAGACAAAGAGAAAGAGAGATCTTAAGGAGTCTTTGAATGAACTATTGGATGTGAAAGAGGAAAAAGAGATTTTTTGAAAAAAGCAAATATCATTTACCGATGGCATTGAAGCTCTGACTAAAAGAATTGAGGAATTGAAAGAGGGTTATGAAACAGGAGCAGAAATCAGCTTTTGGTAGAAGGGAGTTACATGTCGCAGTCAGGAAGATGAAGTCAAAATTAAAACAAGATCTAAAACAAATCATTGAAGAGATGACTGCTGAGATGGAGCACTTGAAACCTGAGATCAACAACCAGTAAAAAAAATCTTGCAGAGCATGAAGAGAAGTTGAGACAAACAATTGCCAACCTTCTCAGATAGGTTAATAGTTCTTGAATCTGCCAAGACAGAGTTTTCTTTTGGAGAAACATTTGGAAGAAGCTGATCACTCTTTCCAGGGGCAAAAATATTATTTGAAACTAATTTTGAACAAGTTAGGCAAGATTGAAGTTGAAGGTCATATAACTAATATAAGTGATGCTGCAAAGTTGGAATGGGGTGGGAGATTATGCTCTGATCAACAAATCACCAAACTATGCATAATGCCAATATGGTTGTTATTAATATAATTGTTGATATACTGGCATATACTCTAGATATATTCCCAGTTTCTTTCAGTTATGTTATTTCTTATTGCCTTTATTTATGATGTTTCTCTCAGCATATCACAATAATGAGGGAAGATCTCTTTCTTTTAGAACAAACAACAACAAAGCCTTCTCACTAGGTAAGATCAGCTACATGATCACAAAATACCATTCAGTCAGGTGAACAAAGCAGACAATTAACCAATTCGTAAAACCAAACAAATTATGCAGAACAGCTCAGATGCCAGATTGATAGTCAAATAAGAAACAAATCAAAACGATAATATATAATATATATAGTGTCTAATAGCAGTACAGTTTTTTTTGTCTGTAGTAAACCTGTAAGCAAGATTTAATGTGGGCAAAAGATGCTAACCTCCTTTCCATCATAGTTACACACAACAGTGTTAGATACACCCAAGCGATGCAAATTTGCAGTCAGTGACTTAAGCCTTGGTACCTTCATTTCATTTGCAAAAATTATTCCTGCCATATTCAAAATAGCATGACTGGATTAGTGGAAACATGAATTAACAAACAGAAAACTTAAAGCACAATTAGGATGTATTGGATGAAGAATAATTAGTTCAATGACTTAAATTCGTAGATCCAACAGACTATAAGAACACCAGATTAAAAATACGCAGTAAAAAAAATAGACATCAATTCAAGAAAGAAACACCAGAATGACCAAATAACACCTTTGTCTAGTGTCACAATTGGATTAAAAAGATATATGCAGATGCTGAAAATTCACTTTTGCAGTTAATGTACAGAATTATGCATGATTTTTCATGCAGAAAAACACCTAATCTCATGTAAAATATAATATAAGATGAAAAACAAAGTTTACAATCCAAAGTTTACTTACTAAAAATATTCACATAATCCCAAATAATGGTTACATATATATAAAACATTGGCTAGAAAAGAACTTTACAAATTGTCTGGTACCACTGTACATGGTTTGAAGTTCCTGGGAAACTAAAAACATAAAACATACCAGTATTCTTCATTAGAGCAGCAATGTAAGTTGTTTTACCACCAGGTGCAGCTCTGCAAATAACAAACTTCTTCAGCAAAATAAAGCATTGCAAGAAAGAAACATGTTCACATTGCTACTCAAACCAATAAGCTGGGAGGTTGATGAGAAAGTCGTATGATAGGTTCAATCACACTGGGAAAAGATAGAAATTCCATCTAACATTCACATGCAAAAGTCTTTTTAATAAGCTGTAGCAATAATTTATACTTACGCCATATCAACAACTCGTTCCTTCTCTTGAGGAGCCAAAGCCATTACAGGCAGAAAAGAGCTTGCACTTTGTAGCTACAAAGTGTTAAAGAACTGCTAGTAAGATCATCATACAATATTGAATGAAATGAAATGAGACCACAATAATTAAAAGCAACCTACCATGTAGAAACCAGCCATATACTCAGGAGTGGCACCAATTGGCACTTGAGAGTCATACACAACAAGTCCAACCTGTGGATAAAAATAACATCCAGGTTTCTTATTAAATTTGTTGCTAGTTGCTAGTACTCAATAACAGTGTTGTCAAATAATGAGCGGCACTGTCACACTAGTGTTGCAGATCTTGAAAAAATTGCTATCGTAGCACTGTTGCATTGCATTGTAGAATCTGCAAAAAACGCAATCACAAGCACCCTATGTGTCACGGCCTCGTGACCATTGCACATTAGGGCTCTTCTTTGCTTTGAGAGGAAATTAGGTTAATGTGGACTGTAGATTTGGGTCTTGGGTGGTCTAATAGACCCAATAGTAGCATTTTTTACTCTTTACTGTGCTCTTTAGTTTTTACTTATGGACTTGGCCTGTTTCCTAATAAGCCCAACAGCAGTATTTTTTTGCTACTAAAATTATAATTCCCTCCATGCAACTCTACAGTTTCCAGAATTCTAGAACCCCATCCTTAGTCCTTACGTAAACTTCTCCTTTTCCTACAAAATTCTTCAGTTTTCAGAGTTCTAGAAACCCTCTTTCTGTAAACCATTCCTCTCCCTACCAAAACTGAGTCTTCAGCCTTCACCTATATCCTTCATCCAGCTTCATCTTGAACAATTTTGTCTTGAACAATTTATCTTTAAGTTATTATTATGTTAATGTCTATCCAGTTTATTTACTTATTATTATGTTAATGTCTATCCAGTTTATTTCAACCACTATGCAGCTTCCACTAGTTGCCTGTGACGCTATCTGCTATATGCTATAGTGGATTTTCAGCTTTTTGCAATTTTCCATGATCCGCTATTGACAATACTGCTCAATAATACCAATTGCACAACAACTAAGAAATAAAGGACAAAAGTAAACTTAGGACACGAATCCTATACCTTTGACCATTTGCTTAAAGGATCCAAATTTACTCCCCTATTTATCAAAACATCTGCCAAATCCCGTCTGCGTGTCTGAGTGAATACAGAAGAAAAAATTATACTTAGTGGTTAATATGAAATTATGAATAAATCCAATTAACATATTAACCCAAAATGACAGAAAAGGACATTCAACCTTCAATGTATTAGTCCTCAGACATATAGGGCGTGGCTTTTCAAAGGCTTCAATCAGTTCCATAAGTTCAACAACTGGAAACATCTGAGACAACAAAATACAAAGTTTTGATGCAAACTATCATTAGACATTAAGGAAAGAACTCCCTTTCTATGCCCAGCCATATAAAGGTAAAAAAAGTACACAAGGCAAATAGAAAATGGGAACAAATTAAATTTCAAAAAGATAGCAATACTAATATAATAATCATACTAACCTCAACTAGAGCACCAATTAGAAACTCATTGTAGCCATAGTACATACATATATCTTTCTTAAGCTGGTCGACATAATCTTTCCTCGTTGACCCATCATGTCTCAAAGCCTTAAAATTTGAAAGAGCACGAACAACTAGAAAAACAAACATGTTTAAATCCGTTAAACAACTTATAGCACAACCTGAAGAATGTTCATGACAACAGTCAAAGAGAATCAACAGCAGAGTAAACTTACTCTCTTTAATCCTCCTCTGGAGATTGGAAAGATCAGGTGGGCGCAGAGCCTCTTCCCCAAGTTCCTAAGTAAAAAAATAAATTCCAACAACTAAGTGTTATAAAACCAACAGGAACAGATTTAGACTGTGTCTGGGTGAAACAGCTTAACTACTCCTTATTTAACAAGATGCACCACATATGCTTGCTTATTTTAATAAGCTTTAAGAAGAACTTCATTTAAAAAGCTAAAAAAAATAGGGTCTTGCTAACTAGTAGGGTACCGGTCAAGATTTAAAATCCGTGAATCCAATTTTACCCATCCCTATAAAATACTTTCTATTCTCCTAATCTCCTTATATCTCGTTAGCATTCTCCAACTCCAAAAATATAAAAGGCTGAAACTTATTTTCACAAGCATGACCATACAAAGGGTGCATTTGGGTAAACTTATTTAAAAAAAAAAACACTTACTTAATTTAATCAAATAAGCAGGCTTCCGTTTTTTTAATGTGTTTGGATAAACTGTTCCTGCTTAAAATAAACAGTTATATGCTTGATTTAGGAAGTAAAACCATATTCTTATAAAAAAAGCAATTATTTTAAAAATCACTTATTCGCAATTACTTTTTTAAGTTTACCAAAATGCACCCAAACACGTACTAAATGCTTGCATGAAAAGTCCCAAGCTCCAAATAAACTCTTAGAAGCTCTTCCAAAAATCCAAACACTCCCTTATTAAGCTTGGCTTATTTTTGCATACAAATTAATTTATTAAAATAAGCTTGTTTGAGAAACATTCTCTTATAATAACAATACTTACAACAATTTAAACAAATCCAAACCTCTTTAGTAGGCAATCTAAACTCATCAGATTCTTGGTTGATGTTGAGCTGCATTTCAGCTTCCGCATCCTCTTCCTCTCTCGCCTTTTCTTCGTCAATAGCAATCGACTTCTTTTCAATATTATCATCATCCGAGTCCGAACCCGAACCAGAGGCTCCCTCTGCAAAAAAAAAATAAAATAAAATAAAATCAGAACACAGTCACAACACTGAACTTGAAACTCTTCCACATCATAATCATCCGAGTCAGAACACCACTCCGAACCTGAGGCTTTCTCTGCAAAAAAAAAAAAAAAGAAAAAAAACAACAACAAAAAATCAGAACACAGTGACAACAGTGAACTCGAATAGCGTAAACTACACTACACGCGCATAACAGCAACCTTCGTCGTCATCGCTTCCTTGGAGGAAATCGTCGGTGAGCGGATCGTCGCCGTCGGAGGAGAGCTCCGACGCGGAATCGGAGTTGTGGTCGCCGAGTTCGAATTGCTCCGCCGGCGGCGGCGAATTTTCTTCGGATTCGGAGGTGGAATTGTTCTTTGGCTGAATCTTGCTAGGGTTTTTGGGGGATTTGCGTAGCTTGGAAGTTTTCTTCCTTACGGGAGCCATTGGAGTTGTGTTTTCCTCTTTGGTTCGGACAAATAGGGTTTAGGGTTTAGCGGCAAGAAGCGTTGCGACTTGCTTTGCAAAGGATACTAGAGATCAAGTGTTGGGCCGTTACTGGACTCTTTTTTTTTTATTGAGGTTGGAAGTTAAGTTTGAGATTGAGTTAAAAGTGTGGTTTAATTGAGAGTGTATAAAAGGATAAAGATCTTTATAAAATCCCAAAAGGACACGTGTGACGTAGACGGACATAGGGAAGGATGCGGGTCCCATTGTGGTGACCTAATCAAAGTGTGCTGGAATTATGAATCTTAAAGAAATTACTCTTTACTATATGAGATGAATATGAAACACTTCATGGATTGTAGAGGGTGTAAATTAATAGTTGGGTTGCATGATCTTCATTTAAGATTAGGTGAGCAAGAAACATATTGTCTATAGTACTTTGCAATGGAAGTAATTAAGTCTTTACATACAATTACAAGTAATTTGAAGAAAGTAATTTTTAAGAAAAGGTGGGTGAAGAGGTTATAGAATCTATATGATGTTATCCATCAAGCATGATCCATAAAATGAAGAACTCGGAATTAGAGACTTTTGAATCATTGTCACATGCATTGAGATGAGTTAAAGAGATAATTTGTGTATAATTAAGATTGAGGATGGACAAATGATATGGTAGTAGATTGGGATAACGTCCATGTTGAATTCTTGCTTATTAGCTTGAAAGAGTCTTGGTGAAAAATACTTGTAGTATGAGAAAAAACCAAAATTACATTGAATTTCATTATATTAATATTATAATTAACAAACAAACAAAAGCTTAATTTTCCAGGATCCAGAGAACCAAAGTAATTGATTTCAGAATGGAACGTGCTAAAGAACTCAACCATCAATCGAGGATAAACTTTTTCATGAGTAAGGGCAAACTTTCATCATCCTGCATTGCCTAGCATGAAATTAAAATCATCAACCAAACCAAGTTTAGAAAGAATAGATAAATCTAAGCATCGAGTAGTAGAAATTGTGCTTGATGTTTAAGATCCGAAATAGCTAACACATAGAGTGATGGATGGAGGTGTCTGATATTTCTCCGATTATAGATAAGAATTGGCCTATTTGTGACACTAAAGATGAAGAACCAAACTTTTTTCTACATTCGGAACCGTGATCTTTATCTAGTCATGGAAATTATATATTATATTATATGAAATTAGATATAAAGAAGAATTATAATAACTGTATAATTGAATTTTATAATTTTAAAATAAATTATATTATAGATAGAAATTTCATATTAATATAATTTTTAATTATTCAAAATTTAATTATATATGTATAAATAATTTCATTTAGTTATTTTTCAAAAAATTCATTTTTATTTTATCCAATATAATTTTAAGTATATGTTAAAACAGAAAGTGATTAGAAAAGAAAAAAAAAGATAAAAATAAATATAAAAAAAAAACAAACAAATCAATTTTATATAATTACAATATAATTTATATAGAAAATTTTGATACCTTTACCTCTAATAATATAATCTACGGTTTCAAAAATCTACCATTCGGAGTTATGTGTCAAGGTCTTTTTAGACTTTTACCTCCTCTTCTTATGGTTCTCTATTCATTAGTTAAGTGATATTTTTTTCCTAATTTCTTCATTAGTTTTCTCACGATCTTTAGGCAACACTCATACTTAGAATCAATTTTTCTCTCACATGATTTCATAACTTCACAATCTAAAGTTTAAAATTCATTATTCTTTAATTTTTTTCTCACGTGAATCCAAAATATTGTATTAGCTTTTATATAAATTATAAATTAAATAAATAAAATATATATAATCAATTTTTTTACCAATATATAACCATCTTATAAGTTATGATTAGAAAATAATATATTAATATGATAAAATATATATATATATTTTTTAAAAATATTTAAAGTATTTAAATAAAAGTAAAACTTATTTTTATCCTATTATTTAAATTGGTGTATACATTAATAAATTATATAAAAATATTTAGTTTATCCTATTATCTTAATTAAAATTATTTTTATTAAAATCACTTAATTAAATTCATGTAAATAAATAAAAATTAAACGGATTCAAATTATCCTGATAAAGTGACATAATTAAATCAGTGGAAGAAAACTATTGACCTCACAAAGACATCAAAATGACATGGTACATATTATTTTAATTTTTTTTCAAATTTTTATGTTAAATAAATGACGTGTATTCCATCATACAGTCAAAATAAATTTACTTCTAATAACAGACCTATTTTCATTAATAATAATAACTTTGTAAGAGTGGACCCAAATAGGTCCATCAGTCCACAATATGTGTATAAAGTATCCCAAATCTCATTCTATCTTCACTCAAAACACCATTGAAGTTCATAATTTTAAAACCTTTCCCTTTTTTCTCTCCAATCATTCACATGAATCACTCTTTTAAGGTGAGGAGAAAAAAGTAAAACTGATTCATTTGTATGTTTAATTCCATCATTTGTTTACTATGTTATGATTCCTCAAAATATAATTAAGCCTTTAGAAAATGTTTGCATAATGCAATTCACACAATGTACATTGGCTTGTGCTAACTGCATGAGCTTCACAACAAACATATTACTGCATCATTTATCTAGCATGAGAGCATTTATCTTTCCTAAGCCTCAACCATGTCTCATCTTCTTCTTTTTTTTAAGTTATTTTCAAAATCTGATTTGGAAAAACATTTAGCTAAAGATTCTCTTGTGTTAATAATTTTGTCTCTAGATTAATTTTTTTGTCAACATATATATTAGATTAATGCAAATTTTAATGAAAAAGATGTAATACATAAACGATAATAGACATTCACAACATCACCATGATCATGTAGACAACCAACTGATTAATCAGCAACCTGTTAAACTTAGAAATAGTTCAAACCAAAAGACTATAGAGAAATAACCACAATTAGTTTTAGTCTTAAATTAGTATATTTATTTTTTATCTGAAAAATTCCATATTCATCCCTATAATAAAGAGGCAACTTTAATAATATTGAAGATATAAAATCACATTTTAATTTTATTTTCTTGTATGAATTCTAAAAATTAAAATTATGAATTTGAAGAAGTGAAAAAATCACATTTTATTTTAAATTAGAATTCCTTTTCTGAATGTAGTGAGAAATAGTAATCATCGTGAGAAAGAGAGAGTCATAAATTTCAATCGAACATTGAATGCATGAATAAGATATCAAATGCATAAATGAGATCATTAATAACTAACCATCAACAAAAAAAAACAACTGTATTACCCAAGAAGTACTTATTTTTAAAGAGGTTTTAAGAGGTTACAGAATAAAGTCTGAAAACAAAATTATTGCTAAATGTCCATATATGGGTGAAAAGAAAAAAATTGTTATTAATGATGACTATATTTTTTCCAAAGAAAAGTTTAATAAACTTTTAATTGTTAGAAAATAATGTCTTATATATTTTTGTCATTTTCAAAGAAATATTTTGAATTTGTTTTTTTTTTAAAAAAAATGTTTAAGTTTTAGTTGATATTTTATTTCAAAAAATAATTTATCACACTGTTAAAGACTAAATAGCGACTTATCACATCATTAAAAAATGACAAGACAGTTTAACTTAATTATTTTAGGTAAATTACATTTTTAATCACTTGTAAATTTGTTTAATTTTATAAACTATTTTGAACAAATGAGAAAAACAGAATTTCACTAACAGCAGAGGTTGTTCAAACTTAATCAATGATCTTGAGTTATAAGTTTTAATTATGTAGTTACTTAAAATTTAATACGATTTATTTAAAAATAATATATAGGCAATCTTCAGACTTTTTAATATCAATGTATCATTACATGTTATTTTTAATTTAACTATTATTTATTATAATAATTAAATTATTATATAATATTAGTTAATTTATTTAATTGACAAAACATTACAACTACTATGAAATATTTTTTATTTCTTTTAATATATTAAAAGACCGACGGTAATTGCACCTCCAAACTCTCATATATATATATATATATTTTAAATATTTTCTTGTAATTATTCTTTTCAAAGATATTTCTTTTGAAATTAATAAATAGACCTTCATTTTTCTTTATTATATCTTTTATAAAACTAAAGTAAATCTCGATTTTATTTTATCTTTCTTATTTTTTAAATCTTAAGTTTGTATCCATTTGATTACACTAATTTTTTTTATATGTTAAATGTTGTTAATATGGTAGTTTTTGTTAGTGAAAAGATTTAAACTCAAAACTTCACTTTCTCATCTCTCTAATTTATTTTCAGGCTAACTTTGTAACTCCCATTTGATTAGAATATTATCTTTAGCCCTAATTTTGTACCAATCTTATAACTTCCATTCTAGTTATATTATGTCTTCTTAAAACAAATTTGTGGTGAAAAATAGAAAAAATGTCTTCCATTATAATTTTTTTTTCTTTTCTCTTGTGCTAACAAGAATGACACATGTGATTTGTATTTTTCTTTTTTTCTTTTTCTCTAAGACTTAAGAATGAAAGATAGACACGGAAAAATACTTTCTTGAAATGTCATTTGTCCTTTTTTGAAATGTCATATACTCTACTTAAAAGTATTTTTTTAAAACACAAACATTCATGATAGAAGAAGGATGATTCTTAAAAGAAAAAAGATAGTCTACAACATAAAAAATGGATTGCGGAAAGAGCTTGTAAGATTCTAGAAGGAAGTGATTATGGAACTGTAGAAGGTGCCAAGAAAGAAAAAATATTGTACAATAGAAAAGATTTATGTTTACAAAAAAAAAAGTATGTTAAAGAAAGAATAAGCATATGAACTTTACATGGGGATGTAAATAACTCGCACTCACCATCCACTAAATTACTATTCTTTATTCATGATAATAATATTTTTTTTAAATGAACCAGCTTAAAATGTTATTTCCAAATTTCATTATTATTTAATGTTATTTTTTATGTAAAATGTATAATTCATATAGAAATGTTAATAATATAAAATAAATATATTTAAATATTAAATAACCTAATTAATTTTATAAAACATAATATAATTTTATTTTTAAATTTTACAACAAATAAAAGATTGAATTAAGCCAAACTAAAATTTCAAGAGTGGAAGTAAAGTACACCAGGTTAGACCAATTATTACAAAGTATGTTATACCAAACCACACGGGTCAGATTGACCCATTTCAATAAAAAAACATTGATAGTCAATAACTTATCACGTTATTAGGAGATATATGACGGAAAAGTCTCATGTAATTCTTTTAAATAAATAGTGTTTTTTTAATCACTATTTTGATTCAATCAGATATTAAAATTACAATTTGTTTTAAAATATTATGTTGTAGCATCATTGTACTCCCTAAAAACAAAAAGAAAAAGCCAAGCATTCTTCATATATTAACAATGCCATTCATTCTTAGTTCTGCAGAGAAAATTAAATAAGATTGATCTTTCAAAAAAAAATTCCAAAAATCTAATTTTCAATGCTTAATTGACATACAACACCCAAAGAAAAATTATCAACAAAATAATAATAAACATAAAGTATTTGAGGATTTAGTTACTTATAAAGAAACAACAGGAAATACTAGCATATTAAAAGGTTGGCAATAGTAAAGTAATTGGACCACACACATTTTCAAACCAAATACAGCCTGGCCATTTACTAAGCCAACCAACCACACAACATTGCTTTCCTAAGCTATTAGGAATGGCAGGACTGTGAGCATAAAGGATTCATATGAGAAGGTTGCAGAGCCAGAATACGAAGTATCCTTCTCCTTGAATTTGTCAGTTAGTCCCTGCAGTGCACAATTCAAAAGTGAGATGTTGCCATAGAAAAAAAAAATACAAATGTTTCAGCTTGATTTCATTATAAACTGTTGAATAAATTACAACGAGTCCCTCAGATTTATCTTTATTAGACATTCCACCCCTTCATTTTTCACAATACTTTTAGTCCCTAAGAAGGAGGTTAACGTAATACTATTTTTGTTTAAGAAGAAAATCAGTGTAATGAAAGTAAAAGTTTCAAGACTAAAAGTTTCAAGACGTGTCAGTGAGATGGAAGTGTTAAAAGATTAGGAAAAATTTTTTAGACCAATTTTTATAGGACTAAAAAATGGAGGAGTGCTAGGCGTAATTTACTCTAAATCTTTTCATGAGAGAAGAATTTATGGTTCTCACACAGAAATAGGACCAGGTTTTCATGAATTACCTAAATAACTCAATAAATTTCACAAAAAGGAGCTTGTGCTTTTACTAATCTTAGAGTCAACTATGTAGGAATTTGAAATTTTAAAGTTCAATCCATTACAATTACAACAACAAAATTTTATGCCTACACCAGTAGATGAGGTCAGCTACATGAACCACACCAATGTCATTCCATTCATCAATTAAAAATAATGTTTTAGAAATGTAATTTAAGTTCCATCCATTTATGTCCCATTTATCTTCCCATGGTAATATTAAGAAAACTCATCCTAGACATTCCAAATGTCATTCCATTCATCAATTAAAAATCAACGTTTTAGAAATGTAATTTAAGTTCCATCCATTTATGTCCCATTTATCTTCCATGGTAATATTAAGAAAACTCATCCTAGACATACCAAATGTTATCACTTTTCAACATGAAAGTATTGGCAATGAATTAGTCACATTTTTTAAGAGGTTCTATATGGTTTTGTGAATATGCATGCAATTCAACAAGGAGTGTCTGATGCTAACTATCTCTACAAATATCATTTTGCTTCTGTTCTTCTGAGATTTGGTCTCAGATGAGAATAGTAAGATGTAATATTAATTACATAAACGGATAAAATAATAAATAACTCACCTTAACAGTTAGGCAACACCTGCATTAGCAAACATGGAAACAAATTAGTTTATATATTCATTTGACATAAAAAAAAAAATAAAGGTAAAATAATAAGAAACTTTCTAATTTTATTGAAAGTTTCTCCCGTTTTAAATCTGAATACTAAGCTTCCTTCGACTAACAACATATAAAAATAAGTCTGAGACTATGAGCCTATGAGGTTATTGCACAAGGACGATTTTCTTCTCTTTACCAATATAGTAAAACAAAATATTGGAATTTAACAAACAAAAAAGTGGAGAATCCTTTACATGGATCTACTTTCTCTAGAGTGAACAGCTTATTTTACATCATAAAGTAAATAATCTCCCCCTTGATAAGAAAATCAATAGTTAATATTATGGACAAATACATAAACCATGACTGCATTGGTGGTACATTAACTATTAATTTTCTCATCAATACTAAAATTATTACTTTAGATGAGCTAAGTCTCTTTTCTCATGGTATAAATAATAGATTTTCATCCATAATAAAAAGACAGAATTGTAGAAAAGCCATACTCAATGAAATTGTCATATTCTATAGCCTTGCATTTTCCACCAGTTTTGTCAAACTTTGAGACAAGCAAATCCAATACCACAGGAGAAACAGCATAACCCATACTCAATAGAGCATCCCTCAACTCTGTAGGATCAATCTTGCCACTTCTGTCCTTATCAAATCTCTCAAAAATGGACTGCAACAATAATTACCATGTTAGAAGAAAATGTTCCAATAAAAGGACAGCATAATTTGCAAACTTGAAAATCAATATTAAGGAGGAATAAAAATAAAAGGAGAAAAGGACATACCCTCCAGTTCTGAAGACTGTAAAATAGAGATGTGAATTCCTTGGGTCCTGCAATGCATGATTAGGTAGTCAAAATATTGAAATGATAAATACTTCCTTTTCATTTAAAGTTTGAACCCTCATTAAATATACAAACTTGGTTCCAACTTTCAAATGATAGCTTAAAAAATATACAAATTTGGTTCCAACTTTCAAATGACAGCTTCAATATTTTACTAAATATCTAATTATTTATGGCAGGAGGAACATCAACAATCAGTACTAGTTCAACACTTTACCTGCTATAATAGTCTCAAACAATGGATTATGAACATTAACATAATTATACTGTTTTAAAATAAATTCACCTACTTCTGTTTAACATAATTTATTCAAGAAGCAGGACAGATAAGTTTCCAAAACAAATCCAACAATCAACATTGAACAATGCAAATTACTGAAATAAATAAAATAAAAAAGCCAACAATTACTGAAACACGGAAAGCCAGTAAAATTTTTGACAAGTGAAACACAGAAAGCCAGTAATTTTTTTTAGAAATATTACTGAAATAAATAAAATTAAAAAAGCCTAAAATTTTGGAACATAAACATACAAAAGTAGTTGAACAAAAAGACAGTCATGACAAAGACGTTCCTTCTTTTTGTTTTTTCATATAAAAGTCCTTCCTTCTTTTATCCAACTAGCCACGTCAATTTTGTTATCATTAATTTTTAACAGTTTTCCTAACATGCAAGTTAACAAATAAAATTAAATATAATATAATATAAATTTAACATTAATAGCTGTTAGTTACAACAATTAATTTAAAATTATCTACTACTTTAGCTACTCTTTAATTGTCAAGTTTTTCTAAAAAAAAATATTTCTCTTTATCTACTTTTTGTGCTCAAAATTCAAAATACAATTAGTTAATTTTATAATTTAATACCCTTATATCTTATCTATTTTTTACTTAATTTACATATGTATCATAATAACGAAAATCAAAATATTTTATACTATTTCGATAAATAAGACACAAATTAGAATGTGTTAAAAAAATTTAGATCCTATTCATAAATATCTCTTGTATTAATTTTTTAAACTAAATTACTCCTATTCGAAGGAATTGTAATGACAAACAATTATTAGAAAAATGGATATTATTAAGAATTGTAATTTTAAAAAATAAGACATTTTCTTCCAATTTTTTATATTTATTTTGTAAGTTTAATTAATATATTTAAGACGTTTAATCACAAATCTTCATTTATACGATTTTTAAAGTATTAATTAGTAAAGTTAATCGTGTTATTACAATTGAAGAGTTTAGACTAACCATGCCCAATCCTTTTTCTCTTATTTTTTTAATCAAAACTATCATTTACATGACTAAGTTCCACTAACTTTATTGTTTATCATTGCAATCTTTATTTTAATTAAAAAACTAATCTAAAATAATTAACAAAGAATATTTATGAAATGAAACTTATAAATAAAATCGAAAACCATTTGGGTCTAGTCTAATAAACAGAATGACCGTGTATAGGCAATCCTATTCGATTTAGATTATTTTATGATACCCCCATATAATAGTATATTTTATGATTTTCACCAAAATTTATTCCATTTCTTAACCCTGACACCTAAACTACTATGGAACGAATAAAAACAAGAACAGTAATTATAAAGTCAGCAATCTCTAGTGGTACAGGTACAACAATCCATGAAAGAATAAAGTAACATTTAAATTGTCACTGTATTTCAAATAAATAATTAGTCAATTAATTAAATTCATTTATTTAAGTTTCTAGCAACTAGAGGGACCACGTCATAGTAAAAAAGCACCGCGTAGAGTGGATCCCTCATGCTACAAAGTAGGCGCCCACAGCGTTCCCTCAAAAGTCAGAACGCCAAATTTGAACTCGCAATTTGCAAACGACACTCTAAAACGAAAACGCGCAAAAGCAGAGTTACCTTACCTTGCCACGTTACCGCATTCGCATTCAATGCACACAACACTCGTTTTCCATGCATGTAAAACAAACAAAAGTGAAAAAATAGTGTGTTTAGACGGTTTGGTTACATGTTTTGAAATAGATTCAGAATCCAGAATTAATATTTCAAATAACCAAAATTAATTTAAATAAATGCTGATAAAAGTAGTTGAAGAAATTTGTAAATTTGTCAAAAATCGAGCACCTTTAAATCTCCTCGACTCACAAGGTATAACTAGATTTAAACAGTGATCAGAAATGAAATTTGAGAGAGGCTGAATAATTTTAAATTAAAGCCATTTAGAGTTAAATCAATAACTTACTTTTATAATAGAAAAAGAAGCATCTAAACATAGTAGAATTTTTTAGATGACATGATTGATTCATAAATGTTTTTATTACAAAAGAAAACCTAATGTAAAATTGTTAATCTGCAAAAATTACTCCAGCTGATGATATAATTTATTCATAAATATTTTTATTACAAAAGCAGATGGAGAGAAAATCTAATGTAAAATTGTTAATCTGCGAAAATTACTCTAACTTCTTTCAACTTATAATCAATTCTAATCCCAAAGCATGGAAAATTAAACATGGCAAAATTTGTCCAAAATAAATTCTGAATCAAAAATCAATTTCATCCAAACACGCATGTAATCCATTTTGTAAAATCAATTTCTTTCAACAAAATCAATTTTATCAACGGTAGATCTAAACACACACTTAATAAATAGATATAAAGTGAATTTCCATTCTTAGTAGTACTAAATTATACAAAAATAAAAAACATAAAAACTAATTTATCAGTTCCATTAAATTTGTGAGTTATAATTTTTAAGGACTAAAATTTATTTAAGAAATCGTAAATATATTTCTTATGTATTCACGTTTATAACTTTGAAGAATCAAAGGAGTAAAATTATGAAAAGTTAGTTTAAGGCAGTGTTTGGGATATAGACAGAAACAAAAAACGTGTTTGAAAACAACGAAGAGAGATCGCAATTCGGAAATTCTAATCTTCTATTATGAAAACCTAGCAATTGAAAATCGTTGAAGAAGAAAACAGAAGAGATCGCAAATTCGAAGAAGAAAATAAAGAAGAAAGAGGAAATTAAGAGTACCTATTTTCTTGACATTGGAATTGGTGAAGTGATACATGAGAAGATGAACGGTTCGGAGGCTGAAGCTTTGATTGTAAGAAGAAAGCGCTCTCTGCATTTCCTTATCGTCAATGAATCCGCTTCCGTCCTGGTCGGCCATCTGGAAGCACGCCACCACGTTGGGGTCCGTGCCGGGCGGGAACGCCGACGGCACCAGCGACGCGAAGGGGCTTCCGTACGGCGGAGCCGACGCTGGGTACCCGCCGCCGCCGTGGGAGTGGGAGGAGTGGGAGTCGTCCTTCGGGGGCTTGGTGTAGGGCGCGGCGTAGGGGGCGGAGGGCGCGGCGGAGTAGGGCTGACCCGGCGGGGGCGCGCCGTAGGAGTGCGGCGGCGGGGGGTGCGAGCCGTAGGACTGGGGATGGGCGGCGTAGGGTTGGGAGGACGGCGGCGCGCCGTAGCCGTAGCCGTAGCCGGGAGGCTGGTTGGGGTAGCCGGACATGGTGGTGAAGTTTGAAGGGATTTTGAGTTTGGAAAAGAGAAATTGATGATTGAAGTGATTGTTTGAAGATTGAAGATTTGTCTGAAAGTGAAAACAAAACGCTTTGTTTATATATATATACACGGACACACGTGGGGTGTGTGTCATGCGTGTGTGCTGAGGTGAAATTTCAGAAATTGTTTTTTTATTTTTATTTTCTTGAGTTATATATTTTTTTAATTTATAAGTTTTAACCTTTTTCTCTCTCCTGTGTTTTTTTTATTTCAGATTTCAGATTTTTATTTTTTTTATTTTATATTTTTTAATTTTTAAAGTTTTTAAAATCAAAATTCTGAAATATATATTTTCTTATTATTTTTTAATTTTGTTAGTTTTTTTTCTAAATTTCATATATAAATTTAAATATAGAAAATAATTAAGTATGCATTATTAGTTTTTCAGATAAAATTATTTCAAACTTAAAATGAATTATTCATATCACATTTATGACTACACAACAACTTTGAAGCATATTTGACTCTTTCTTTAAAAGGTTGTGTTTTTTATTTTACATAATAATGATTTGAGATGCAGAAGGCATATGAAAGATAATCTCACTTGTCACCTTTGTGGTAGTGAGAGGGAAACATTGATGCATGACTTGTGCGTTTGTATTCATACATACCATATTTGGAATCAAATGGATGCAATTAGTATTCCTAAGTTCTTCTCACACTATAATTTTGAGCGTTGATTTTGTGCTAACTTGAACTTTGCCAAGAATGGTGGTGCTGACTTGTGGAAGCATTTACTCGGTGTTATATTTGATCAAATATGGTAGAGGTGAAATGACCATATTTTCAATAATAAATATTAGTTGACTAACCAGGTTGTTCAGATTGTTAAGTCCCTTCAATTTGATCTCAAGTGAGTCTACCAGATGCATGTAATGAAAGATTTTGGTGTACAAAACACATAACCTATAAGCTCTTATGCTTGGAGACCTTTGAGTCCTAGTATTCTCAAGCAACTGAATTGTGATGATGTTGTCCTCCAGTCCTAAAAGTACGGAAGTTGGATGTGTTTTTTGTGACTAGACTCAGACTGAGCTTTTACCAACCTTGCATGCTTTAAGAGTGACATATGAGCGTGGCTTTTGAAACCTATCAATTGAGTCAAACTATCTTAGTGTGATACAACTCTTGGAGGATGGTTGTACTATTGATCATAAGCACTTTCATTTAGTTGAGCAAATTTATAAACGAAGTGGGAAGACCCAAGCTTGTACCTTCAGATTTGCGTCTCGTGAAATTAATATGCTAGCAAACAATTTCACCAAATTAGGATTGCAAAACCATCATGACAATACCTTTTTTTTAATGTTCCAAATTCTTTATCTATTGCCTACTCAAAAGACTTGAGTTGTATGATTTTAATGGTTTAATCTAGTATATTTGTTTGCACAATTGCCTATTCAGTTAAAAAAAATGACTATACAATAACTTCAAAATTTAAAATTTATACCATGTAAAAAAAACATATAATTGATGGCTAGTGGTGTAATGTCCTTGGACAGAAAGGACATTTTTTTTTAAATGTTGTGGATTCCTATAATTTTAACATATCTTATGTTGTTCCAGTTTTATGTTTTTTTTTACCAACACGAGATCATTTGACCCAATATTTACAAGTTTGGGATCCTTTTGCAAAAAATTACAAAATTAGAGTAGTTTGAATGCTTAACAATGGTTATGCCAAACAGATTGGTGTGTTCCTACTGTGCCCCTCACACACCGTGAACGCGAAGACAAGGTCACATCAAAGCAAATGGCATGATCACTCGCGTCTTTTCCTTTCTCATCACTAATTCTACTATAGCAACACTCATGAAGGTGGTTTGGAAAAGCAGGAATGAATGGCAAAATTAACGATGAGAGAGGATGAAGACATTAGTGGTCATGCCATTTGCTTTGGCATGACGTTGCCTGCATGTGAACAACATGTCAAGGACACATTAATTTGTTTGCCATGTCTTGTTGAATGACATGTAGCTCCATGTTAGTTATGTCATTTCATTTGAGGTGATTGTTGTTGACCATTCAAACTATCCCATTTTCGTAATTTTTTGCAAAAGGGTCCCCAAACTCGTAAATATTGAGTCAAACGACCCTATGTTGGTAAAAAAAATCAAGTTATACCATATTCATTTAGGTGATATACATAATGTTTTTTTATGACCTTTTTTTAATCTTGGTCATGCCTCCATTGGGTAATAATGCAATATCGAGGACTTTGTACAATTTGGCTAATAAGCTTGGCCGCATGGTTTTTGAAACAATTTAATCGGATGCATGTAACATGTATAATCATGGTGAACATACTTACACACAACAATGACATTCCATCATGGTATGTATAGATTTTGAAATTTGTCATAACCACACTACTTTTCATCTAGTCTGATAGTAAAATTTGTAGAATGTCCATCCCTTGAGTTAATCATCTCTTACAAAAATAAACATGCATTGAACATTAATCCAACTCATAGAGGATGATCATTTGTCTTTATGTGTCTTTCATGAACTTAAATTATTTCAAATCTAAAGATACAAAAATAATTGATTATTAAGCTTCACTATTTAATGTTCACGTGTTAAAATTGGTATTAAAAATGAGTAACACATAAATCAAATAAGGTACAAAATGTTCATAACAATCATTTTGTAGCTTTGACCTTTCTTTCTATACAAGTGAAATTAATTTGTTATAAAAGTAAAGTTTCATATAATTACATATATAAGTTTATTTTCATGTATTTATTTTACTAAAAAATTTTCAACCAATTGGTAGAGAAAAGTTTAGTGATGGATATATGGACCCAGTCCATTTTTTATCCATTTTAAGGATAATTTTTTAAAAAAATTATAATTGTAGAGAAAATTTAAGTCTAGTTCGTGAAATTCGCGGCGGGCTAAGAA
This sequence comes from Psophocarpus tetragonolobus, assembly GCA_037954015.1. Taxonomy (NCBI): domain Eukaryota; kingdom Viridiplantae; phylum Streptophyta; class Magnoliopsida; order Fabales; family Fabaceae; genus Psophocarpus; species Psophocarpus tetragonolobus. The sequence continues at coordinate 46,752,383 of CM075692.1, read as the reverse complement.
TTATAATTTTTAGATGATGTGATTTTTTTTTGTAAATTATGATATTTTACACTTTTAATATTGACACTTTTTAATATTGAAAATATTTAATGTTTTAGATTATTATAAGTAATAATATAATTTTTATATGAGATATTATAATTTAGTTAGTTTAAAAAATATTAATTTTTTTAATTATTTTTAGAAAAAGTATATGTGTGTAAAATATAAACTCTTAACAAAAGTCTATTTATTTTAGCGAACTAAACTTATCCAACTCGTGTAAAATACAAACTTTACAGGTTGAGCTTAAACAGATTGATCAGTTAGTGTACTCACCCCTAAAAAATTTATAAAGTTTTTAATTTGACTCATAAAACATAAATATTGTCTACTTATTATAATTAGTAACTTGTAAAGCTCAAAGTTAATTGAAACATTATAAAATGTGGTATGTTAGATCTTATCATATGGGTAACATGTTAAAAGCTCGTGTCAATATGTAGAAATAAAAATTAAGAAGAAATTATTCTAACCTAAAAAATATAACATGTTATTCAACTTCTTGTTATATTACATTTTTCACAACCACTCTATTATCTTGTAATTTTAAATGCTTTATGCTTATTATGTCATAATGAAAAGCTTAAAGAATACTCAAAATAAGCATGCAACTACTCAAAAAATATAGAATCGCACAAAAACACAGTAGATTAATACTTTGCATACATACACAACACTAATAATAGATTATAAACACTTAAAAATGATTCACACTTAAAAATGATTCTCACTTATATATTAATCAACTTCCCAATTAGCTGATCACAACCATTGGCTCTGATACCAGTTGTTGGATCAAAATGCTTTATGCTTATTATGTCATAATGAAAAGCTTAAAGAATACTCAAAATAAGCATGCAACTACTAAAAAAATATAGAATGGCACAAAAGCATAGTAGATTAATACCGGGGAAATGTATAACCATGGGACACAAGCCCATAAGAGAACATGACATCACCTTCAACTTAAAACCTTAAGGCGTTAGGCTATGAGTTTTTCTTACTTATATATTACTCAACTTTCCAGTTTCTAACCAATGTGAGACTTCAACTCACACTTGCACTCCAACAATAATATCATATTGGCATCTCGCAATGTCAAGCATAAAAAGTTAGACGCTAAAAAAACATAAGTATTTTTTTTGACAAAAACATATAAAAAAAACCTATAAATCCCTCACTTCACTTATTGTAACCTTTATCTCCACTTTACCTTTCTTAAACATTCTATAAATGAAATTGTCATAAATTTTAACTCATCAATTCACACTATAGACTCACCTAACTCTAAACTTTTATACAACTTCAACTAGCTTAGACTAATCAATATATTATAATAATTATATATATTTTCTATTATAACTATTATCGATTTTTTGTGGTTGATATGTTAGTTTCTAGATTCCTATGATACTATCCCCTTCAATCCCTATGATCCTTCAATGTGTAGAGTGGAAATATATTGCTCAATTTAATCATATACCTATATTGTTGATATATATGTTGTTAGAAGTTAAGACAATAATATAAAATATTTATATTGACCTCAATATTTATTGTTTACTATGTATAATATTAAGAAGAATTCAAACTTATCACATGACAATGACAACTCAATACATGTTCATAAAAAATGTTTATATTTTCATATATAAAACCTATTTTTTAGTGATTTCAAAGTTATTGATATGCTAAAATCTAGAGCTACATCTCTTGTGAAGGCCTTTAAGTCTAATTCTATCATCTTGCACTTTTTTTTTTCATAATTTGTTCTACACATAAAAATATATATCTTGATTTCTCTTTTCATCGTTTTTTGATTTCATATCATATTCTTTGACTAAAAGTGTGGTTGACTAACTGAAATGGTAGCTGAAATATTTTTAACTCTATTTGAATAGTAAAAATCTAGTAGTTTTTTTAGAAACTACTAGGTTTCTTAAAAAAACTATTCTAAATAGCCTTTCCAAAAGGTATCCTATTTTCAGCTAATAGTTTTTCCAAAAGATCTTTTGTTTTTAGCTACTAGCTGATTTCACTTTTACATGTTTACCCTTCAATAATTAATGTAGTGTCCTCTACTAATTCTCTTTCATCGTATCATACATCTTCTCTTTCATTTTTCTCTCCTTCATTAATATAATTATAATAATTTATGATATAAATGTATAATTATAGAAAATTATAACTCAAATATGCAATTTAAAATTTATTATTTAATTATAGAAATTATAATTTAAATATCAATTATACTAATTTATTATTTAAATATGTAATTATATAAATTTATAATTTAAATATGTATTATAATTTAAATATTTAATTATAATTTAAATATATTATTATAGAAATTTATAATTTAAATATATTATTATAGAAATTTATAATTTAAATATATAATATTAATAATTTATAATTTAAATATATAATTAATTTATATGATTAAAATATGTTATCATTTTACAACTTTCAGTTAGATTTTATCTTACGGCCTTCAGTTAGCTTTTCAATTAATTTTGTGAAACACACCCTAAGAATTAAGGTGACTGGGTGATAAATCTAATCCTTGAAATAAAATAATGCCCGCAAGTCAAAGTTGGTCAAATCCTAATATAACTTCAAATTAAATTATAAGTTAAGATAAACATAAAAAATTAAAATATAATTAATTTTAAAAGGGAAGATAAATATTACAATTGAAACATAATTACTTCTTAAGATGAGATAAACATTTACAATTCAAATATATTAAACAATAAGATAAGATAAATATCTAAATTTCAAATATCATCATTCTTAGATGAAATAAATATTTATATTTCATTAATAATAAATATCTAAATTCAAACATAATCAAATAATAATAAAAATATTTATGACTCAAATTTTGAAATAAGATCTCTAGTCCATTAAAATATTACTTCCCATAATATATTACATGTACTTTTAAGAAAAATATTAATGGAATAATTTAAACTCATGACGGATATTAGAAAACCGAAAATGTAAAATATCGTTAAGTAATAATAAAAATAGTTTTTTTCCAGAAACTGTGCGTTTAACAAAAAAAATTGCTTATAAATTTAATTAATTTTTAAAAGTAAATTAAATTAATAGAAAAGTATCAAAGTTCTATAATTAATAAAAATAAAAATAAAAAATTGAAGTGAATTCTGAAATCAAAATAAAGATAATAGTTTTAAATAATATAAAATTTAAGATAATAAAATTGTAACTAATATAAAAGATAAGTCAAGGATTTGAAAATTCAAATTTTAGAAAAATTCATACTTTGGTGGTAGTTATGTCCAATTAAACTCATTAAGTTTTTTATTAATTCACTGAGTCCTGAAGGGTTAAATCCACTTCCTTGATTTATTTTTTAAGTTCTTTCCCTAGGGTTCCAAAATTTAAGTTCATTGAATCCTTAATTATCTATGACTACAAACACGATGATCATGATCATGCATATTGTAAAGGTAAAAACAAAGAGAAAAAATTAAGAAAAATCCAACAAGAACAATAAAATACTTAAATAATTATCAATAGAGTCAAGGGTTAAACCCGAGTTCCGGGGTAAAAATGTCTACTTACACATATCCTTGAGTGTTAAAAAAAAAATAATTAAAGAACATCAAGTCCATAAATAAAAAGTAAAAAAGGGAAAGGAGAAGCTACAAGTGTTGCTCTCTATGCCGTTTTGATCAAAATTTCTATTTAAACTAAAAGTTTAATTGATATACATCGTTAGTATAGAAGATTTTTACGTTAACATCTAATCATGATTTTTCATTTATGTGACTTTTAAAGTACTAATGAGTAAAGTCAACAAATTTACCATGAAGGATTAGTCAACAAATTTATCATGAAGGAAGAGTTGTGATTGAATGTCAGTGTAAAAATTTTTACACCGACAATGTATACCAATTAAACTCTTAAAGTAATGGGCTTGTAATGTTTAAACCCAAAAAATCATAACATAGAGCACTTAAAATGATTACTCATAAAGATGCATATTTTTTCAAGGGAATACAGTCTTTTAAACTTAATTAATTAAATCATTTTTCTTCTAAATTTCCTGTGGAGTTCCAAACTTCACTCCAATATTCTAAATTAGTTCAAAAGCGCATCAAATTTTAGTAAATCATATCTTGAAACAACTAAAACACTAAAAGTGTAACGAATTCCAAAATATAATTAAAAGACATAAAATGCAAATATTAAATCCAAATGATATAAAAATAAATAAATTCTAATTAAAATAAAACTTACAAATAGATAAAAATACAACATATCAATAACATCTTTTTGCAGAATGTCCTCTTTTGTAAACTTTATCATTAAACTAACTTTATAACTCTAATATTAGTCACTGTTCCATACATATATAAAAATCTTTTATATAGTAATTGATCTAAAAAAATTTTAAACTTAGTCTTAGACACTTGGAAATTCACATGATTAATTAAAATTCTACGAGATTGATACATTGAAATAATTTGGAAAAAAAAATCTTTCATAAATCATCACCCACGAATTAATCAAGATCTTCCACAATATTTCCAGAAATAACAAGATCAGTTATACTTTTACTCGGTAGTGCATCATCAATTGACTCATCATCTTTTTTTTCTCTCTGTTTGTGTGGGACAATTTAGCACTTCTTCAAAAATACTTATGAGAACGAATTATATATTTTACAATGTTAAATTTAAAAGATAAAATACCGAGAAGAAGAACAGCACCAAAATGGAGCATGCAAGAGTTTGAATCAAACACTATCATCACCTACTTTTGACGTGCAAAAACAACAGAGATGCTGAATGATGTGATTCTAATTTTAGAATATTGCATAGATATAGAAACGAACCCATACTCCAAATGTTATTAATATAACTTTTTTTTTGTGTTAGTCTAAGAAATTACATCTTTACTGATTTTTCTTAAGTTCTATCAACTCGATTGAATCCATCCACTTAATGAGACGCATCTACTCACTCCACTATACATATTCACAAGTCTTGATGCATCTATCCACTTCACCTAAACACATCCATTAGACAAGATTCATCAATTCACTAGACCGATCACATCTATCCACTTGACTAGACGCATCTGTTATATCAGACATGAACAAGGGTAGTGCTCTCCATAAAGGAGTATGGGTAGTTATAGCGGCAGGATGCAAGTGCTTTTCTCACACGCGCTCTGCACAAACGAGTAAGTGGATAGTTATATCGTTAGGATATCATATTATTCTCTCCTTGCACAATCACAATATAGAGATGTTCATGGTTCGGGTTGGTTTAGATGTGGGAAAAAATAAAAACCAAACCAATTAATTTTAATAGGGTTGGGTTGGGTTGGGTTGGTTTGATTTTTTGAAAATTTTTCCCCTCGAACTAAATTCAACTAATGATAATCGGGCTGACTCGGTTTGGTTTCTCCTCGGTTTTAGGAGAAACTGATAAAAAAATCAATTTTTTTTATTAAATTGAAAAAAAATTATTTTATACTTAAAACTAGTCAAATTCATTAGTCTACTAAATTCATAATTTTACTACAAAATACCAAGTACTTCATTTATTCTAAATTAGTCAAATTAAACTATTAAAACAACATAATACAGTATAAATAACAAATTGTATCAATTTAAAATATAAATATAAAATAAGGTTGGGTCAGAATTTCAAAATGCAAAACTCTAAATAAAATAGGTTACTAAATTTATTAACTTAAAAATATAAAATAAATATTATATATATATATATATATATATATATATATATATATACACTTTTGGGTTGGTTCGGGTTGGGTTAGAGTTTTGAAATGCGAAAACAACAAATCGAACCAAACATGATAGATTCTAGTCGGTTTGGGTTGAGTCCAGACCCGATCAAGTGAAAAAACCAAAGCAAACTAATTGGTTCTGTTCGGTTTACCGGGTTCGTAGGGTTGACCCGAACCGATGAACACTCTTATTGCAATATGTATGTAGCACACAAAAATATCTTTTATAAAAATTGGTAAAGTCAACAAAATGATGATAAATGAAAGATTGTGGTTTAATAACAATGTAAAAGATTTGTACACTGTCAGTACAAATTAATTAAACTCATTTTCAATAAAGAAGTTTAATTAGTATGCATTAACAGTGTAAAAGATTTTTACAGTGATGTTCAATCACGAATTTTCATTTGTAGGACTTTCAAAGTATTAATTGATAAAATCAACAAAATTACCATAAATGAATTGTTGTGATTTATTGACATTGTAAAAAAATTTTTACACTATTAGTGCATACTATTTAGATTCATTTTTAATAGAGTTTAATTTTTATGCAACAATGTCAATTTTTTTACACTGACAGTGCATACTAATTAAACTCTTTTTTTAATATAATGTTTTTATAGAAACTCATTATTTTATTTTAATAAAATTTTAACCATTTCATTTTCATAATATTTTACAAAATTATATTTAAAAATAAAAAATAAATTTGCATTTGAAACAAAGAAAAAAAATTTAACTGCTCATAATATCCAATAATCATAATATCGAACGACATGAGCCTTAAACTGCTCATCAAAACTAAAGGATGCACCTCATTAGTGAAGTTTGCAAAAACGATGGATCGTTGTTTTCTTCAGAGGTAACAGTTCTATTGTGTTCTTCAGAGTCAGTGGCAGCAATGTCTTCAACACTATTTTATTTTTCAGAGTCGTGGCAGCAATTAATGGCTTCTCTTTCATCTTCATGGAATGGGTGTGGTTCCTATGCATGGACGAGGGTAAAATTTTTACAAAATTATATTTAAAAATAAAAAACAAATTTGCATTGAGGTGGCATATTTTTCTTAGTTTATATTTTCAATAATTAATTTCAATTTAACTATATAATATATTATTTTGAAAGACTTAACTATAATATAATTATGTTAATAAATATATTATATTTAAATACAATAATTTAAACTTAAAACTATATAACAAAGTATCCCTTGTTTTTTTAAATAAGAAGAAAAATAATATTTTTATTCAACTTTTTAATTGTAAATCTAACTATATATTATATACAATTATTAATAAATACAAAATAAATAGTAAAAATGGAAAATATGTGACAAATTTAATTTTATATATATATATATATATATATATATATATATATATATATATATACTTTATGAATAAGCTATTAGAGTTTTTCTATAAATTTGTTTTGTGGACCATAATTAATTGTAATGGTAAGGATATGTCTATTTAACAAATTCTTAGTGAGTAAAATGAATAATAGAGAACTTAATTTTAATTTATAGATCAATTACAGAGAAACTGATGTTATAAATAATACTTATGATAGGTGATAAATTTTTAATGATGACTAGTAGGGTGGAGAGATGTGTATACTTGTTATTTTTTTTATTCGAGGAGTCTTAGTTAAGTTTCAAGAGGTTTTTGAAAATCTGTTCAAGAGGAGGTGTGGATAGCAAGTTGAACTCACTAAACTCACCCTCATATTCTTTCTTCTTCCTTCACTCCTTCTTTTTTCTTCTAATTTTCTTTCTCTTCCTTGTCTCCTTCTTCCTCTCTAGCATGACAAAATCCTTCTCTTGCATGGTGGATGATATGGTGATTGAATCCAATGAAACTTCTTTCATTGCTCATGATTTGAGGGGTGATCAATGTAGATAAGTTTGATCATAAGTCTTTGAACCTTTTTTCATTCGTTTTCGATCCTATTGTACTCATTGAAAATGGATTTTCTTTAAAAATTCTAATTTCTTAGGTTCCTATTTGAATTAGGATTCTTGTCAGGTTTATGAGATATTTCTTTGAGGGAATTCTTCTCTTCTTGTTTGAGTCATATTTTGAAAAGGAGAAATAGGTAAGGGAAGCTATAACCTTGATTTTAATTTAAGAAGTTGTATTTTGGTAGATGTGGAATCAATAAAAAGTACCAAATATGCAAGTGGGGTTACATAGGCGATTTACATTATGATCCTGGTCCCCTACAGTTGGGGGTACCTGAGGGATATACTCAGACAACAATTGGTCTGTTAGAAGGGTCAAGTAGACGCCAAACAACGTATAATGATGTGACTGTCAGATGAGTATGCTTAAACTAAATTAGTTATCAGATTGGGTCAGACAGATGTTCAATACCAATTAGATGAGGTCATTAAACCGCCTTGGTGTCCAAAGTCAATAAAGTCTTTCCGAAAAATGTTAGTTGAATGTTGTGAATGTTTATGCTCAAAAGAATGTAAGTGTGGTTATTTTCTATTAATAACTAGGTATCAATTGAACGGAATATTGAAGTTGTATAACTTAATGATTTATCATTCTATGATGTTATATGTTTACCCTTGTTTGTATGTGTTTTGTGTTTGACTGTGATATTCGTGTTTTGCATAGGAACAAATGACAATAATGGTTCTTAGAGACAAGAGAGGTTGAACTGAAAACGATGATGGTTCCATAGTGATTAAAGATTATATTTTGACTTGTATAGACAAATTAAGGAGTTATGTTACGGTTTGGGTTGTATAGGATCATGTTTTGATGTTAGTACTATATGATACTTGAAGAGTGTGTAACACTTGAATGTGTGTAAACTAAACCTTGAAACTGAAACATATAAGCGTGTTATATATACTGGATGTGTGAGTAATGTAAATTGGTGTGATTTTTGTGTTTAAGTGCCAAACTATGAAATACTTGAATGGGAGATAATGTATGTATGTATGTTGAAATCAATTAAACTTTACACCTGTTATGTTGAATAACTCTATTTAGCATACAGGATATTGTAATATATAGAAAGTTACATGAGATTGAATGACTTGAAGGTGCCTTAAATGTTGAAGTTAGGTAGTTGAGTTTTTGGCAGTTTATAGAGCCTTACTGGTGGCGAGTCTCGCCCAGCGAGAGTTCGTCTCTGTTAAATAAATTTTCAGTTTTGCATCCAACAAGAGGTCTCGTTCAGCACAAAGTTGTCTCAGGTTGAAATTTAATTGGATTTACTCCTCGCGTAGCACAAATTCTTCTTTGCTAAGAATTACTTTGGGTTTTTCACTCAACGATGTATGTTGTTGAGTGAAGTCCTTCTGCTGAGGTAGTTTAATACATAATCCTTGCTGGACGAGCTACCCTGTGTCTCGTTAAGCAACAACGTTCGCCAGGTGAGCGAATGTAGTGGGTGCCATGTAGTATTTGGTTTGTGTTCTAAGCACACCTAGACGTATATTATGCTATAATGATTGTATTGCAATTAAATTTTATATTTCTAGGAAGTGAATTAGCTGTGATTAATATTTATAAAAAAGTATTAACAAACTTGGGGATGTCATAATAATATTTGTTTTGCTAAAATGGACTAATATTATGAAAATTTTAAGATACTGAACCATCGAATAGTGGGACTAGTTTTTAATGGACTTTGGACATTTAATATTAATCATTACTTCAACAAGTAAGTAAAATTTTATCAATTTAAAGAAGGAAGGGAAGGAAGAAACTTTGCTTACGGAGTATTTTTACCTTTTTAACTCTTAGACTTTTTTTTTTTCTTTTGGGTGTTCTATATTCTCTTAAAAACTTCAGAAAGATGTATCGTCTCCTTTTTGTTTTTTTTTCTTCTTAGTAATACAATTTTTTACTTATAATTTTTTTTATAAATTTTATTAGAATTCTAAATTCATATAAAATGCACTTTTTTTTACTAAATTATTTAGGTTAAATTACCACTAGTGTCCCTTCAAATTATTTTTTTTGGGCACCTTTTGCCCTCCCATTTTTTCAAAAGTTTAATTTTTGCCATTCTGAAAAATTTAGGGCATTGATTGTTAAAATGAACTAATTATTTAGAAATATTAATTTTAAAAATATAAAAAACATGTACCATGACAATAATTGAACCCAGGTCTTGGAAAAGAAAAGTTAGAGCCAATCCACTAGACTAAAAGTCAAAGCCTGGTTTATTTTGCAATTCCAATGTATTTAAACTAATAAATAGTAATGTTAATTTTAAAAATATAGAAAAGTTGAGCAAGGCTGAAATTAAACCCAAGTCTATAAGTTTAATTGCTAAAGTCATACCACTAGACCAAAAATCAATATTATTTTTTTTGTGAGATTCAAATTTAATTAAACTAATTATGTGATAACATTAATTTTATATTAAAATTGGACAAAGTAAGATTTGAACCTAGAACCTGTGAGAGTTTTAAGACGATACCACTAGATAGTAAGTCAATTTTGGTTTTATTGTCTCTTTTCCTTTGTTTTGTTTTATTATTCTTAGTAATTTATATTGTAAATTTTTTAAATAAAGAAAATTTTTTAAATTCTAAAAACTACTTAGCTTGATTTTAGGTTAAATCTATTTGAATAAGTTTATTTTTTTTAATTTTTAATTTTATATTTAAGTTTTAGTTGTTACTTTAATTTATAGTTTTTAACTTTTAATTTAAATTTTAATTTCTATCTTTTATTTTTAATTAGATTTTATATTTTATTTGTATATTTTAATTTTAAATCTATTGTAGGTAATTTTATGTTATATATTTTATTTGTGATTTTGAAACTAAAATTAACAATTAAAAGTTGAAATTAAAATTTAAGGGTTAACAACTAAAACTAAAATTTAGTTATATTAACAACAATATAAAATTTAAAATCTAATTAAAAATAAAGACATAAATTAAAATTGAGAATTAAATTTCTCCATTTAAAAAATTTGTAAATTTTAATATATTTTTAAAATTAATCTTGCCACAATTAGTTTAATTAAATTTGAATCTCACAAAAAAATTAATATTGGCTTTTGGTCTTATGGTATGACTTTAGCATTTAAACTTCTAGACCTAGGTTCAATTTTAGCTTTTTTCAAATTTTCTATATTTTTAAAATTAACATTGCTATTGATTAGTTTAAATACATTGAAATTGTAAAATAAAATAAACTCTTACCTTTGGTCTAGTGGATTGACTTTAGTTTTTTTTCTCCCAAAACCTGGGTTCAATTCCTGCCATGGTGTTTTTTATATTTTTAAAATTAATATTTTTAAATAATTAATTAACTTTTAATTACAATATAACCATGTTACGTCACTTAATTATGTAAGGCAACGCTAAATTTAACGGAAGGGCAAAAGTTAAACTTTTGAAAAAGTTGGAGGGCAAAAGATGCGTAAAAAAAAATTGAGAGACAAAAAGTGAGTTACCCCCTAAATAGAGGGACATCGGTGGTAATTTAGCCAATTATTTATTAATCTTACATTACCAAGAATAATTAAAAATAGTTTAAAAAGGATTTTTTCAATTACATAATTACATTTAAATTAATGTATAATAATTTATCTAAAATACTTATTAAAACAATAAATTAAGAGGAATACATTATGCTGATATATTTGATTTTATTATTTTCAAATATATTCTGAAAATTTAAATTTTAAGTATATATAATATTTAAATATTTAATTTTTATTATATATAAAAAAATTGTAAATGAAATAATTAAATTTTATAAAATATTATGTTTATGACTAGTTATAAGCCCTTTTTGTAACATAAAACAAATAAATAAAGCATGAATTTATTTTCAAAAGGATAATTCTGACCTAAAAATATGCTGTAGAGACACTGTAGATTGTAGAGGTGATGTAGGGAAGAGAATCCGGACGTAGGTCGTATTTATATGCAATACTAAATTTGTTAGAAGATAATTGATTTGATAAACTAATGGTTGAGTTTCGCTATAGCTTCTATAATTATTGTGGCAGAAATATTTCATTTTAGTGCTCACATTTATTTAAACTTTTTTATTTGCTAAAAAATATATTTCTACTTTTCTTTTCTTTTTTCTTTTCACTTTTTATGGTTTATTTATTTTTTATTTAATAATATAAAAAGAGACATAGAGTGTCTCTCCCCACTAGTTATAAAATAACAATATATGTATATAATACAGTTTGTATGTTGTGTATGATGTTTCTATAATTTTTTATCTTAAATTTTTTCATATGTTATGATCTCCTCTTAATGTAAGTTCACATTTTGTATGACTTTTATAGAATTTTTAACATCCCATTGCTTAGTTGGTAACCATTCATTGGTAGAAATAAAAAAAAAATTGTAAGTTCTCATTAAATATTATGATTTATTCAATACTTTGTAGTTTTGCTTCTTTGTGCTATGTACCTGTCAATGTGATGATTAACTACGTCTTCAAATGATTTTTGTGGAAGTTCCTACAATTCAGTTGATATTTAGAGGTGAGTACTTATAAATGACATTCTTAATGAAGTTGAAGTTAGGTAAGTATTTAATAAGGAATAAAATAGTAATAAATGTGCAACCAATGAATAGTAATTTTCTCAATACCAATTACCTATTTACAGTGGCATATTAAATTTATTTTTGTTAGACTTTATAAAACTATTAAGGATTAGATACTGTGGGACAATCTCATTTTTTCTTAATAATCTCTATTATGATCAACTAATCAATAGTGCCTTTATTGGATGTATTGACATATAATGAAATAAAAAAATTCATGACACTTTAAATATTATAAAACCTTCAATCAATTTGTTGCTTGCAACATAGAGCTTTGAGCGTGCCATAAGGATGTAAGTTTCATACTGGATCTTCTGTATATTGCATAAGAAATGCTGAATAGACAATAGTGTTTGTAAAGTGTTGCACATGCTTGTGGATACTGCAATCATTAAACTGCAATGATCATATCCTTGTGTCGAATGTCAGAATGGTTTGGGTTGCTATTATAATTTCTATTATTATTCAAAATGGTTCTAATTAGATTGAGATTGTTGTACATGTGACCATTGTCTATGTTTTACTCTTAGGACTAACAAAGCAACATAAGTTCAAATTTTAATTTGAAAGAATAAGTTGTATTTAATTTGTTGGATGATTAAACTATTGAGTTAGTTTATATTTACTCTGTCTAGATGTAAATGTGACCTAACAAAGGATGATGTAATGAGTATTATTAATCCTACCTTTATATTTTTTTTTGTCGATAAAAAAGTATATAACAAAATAAATTAAGAGTATACTTATGTATTGACATTGTAAAAGAGTTTTATAATGTATTCAATCATACTCCTTGATTTATGTACTTTTAAAGTATAAATTGGTAAAATCAATAAATTTATCTTATATAAAAGCTTGTAATGTGATTAAATGTTACTTTTTACACTCATACTTCATAAGACTTTTTCTCATAAATTAAAAGCTTAAATATTTCAAGTCCTTGATATATTAGCAAATTTTGCGTTAGATCCTCAATTTTATTTTGTTTTATGTTGGATCCTTGATAAATTTTTTATTTTGTTTCATGTCTCTGAAGAACTTTAAAACAATGATTCTAATTGGTTTGAAATACTTTAAAAATTGGTTTGCATAGTGTTTTTAAAGGATTTGAAACAAAACAAAATTTTATTAAGAATTTTGAAGTAAAAATTTATCAGGAACAAACACAACCCAAAACTTATTTAAACCTAAATTAAATAACTTAAAAATAAAAAAACAATAAATAGTCAGAAAATAATAATAAATAATTAAAAATACAAAAGTCTAAGATGAATGTAAATAGTGTATTTTATTTAAGGAAAATAATTTCTTATAATATATTTTATATAGTTACAATTCCCACACAACTTTATATATTTTATTTTAGGCTTAAATAACATTTTTTATATCGCTTCAATAACAATTTCATGCTAAAAAAACATTACCTTTTCTATTTTAGTCATTTAATTGATTTAATTTTGTTTTTTAATTTTTTAAAAATAATATTTAATGTAAGTTGTTTGAAAACTTTTTTAAAGATATAAAAATAAAAAAGACTTGTTCATATCTATAAAATTGTCATTAATGAAAAATAAAAATTGATTTTAAAAATTATTTTAGAAAAAAACTAAACTAACCCGTTTTTTAATTTTTAAATACTAAAGTACTATTTTTTTTTATAAGACTCTAAAAAAAACACTTAAAGATGGATTTTTTTTAAGCTGGTTATTTGATTTTTTAATTCTAGTATAAGTTGTTAAATAATAACCTTGCTTTTAATTTCTATTTTTAAATAACAATTTTTAAACAACAATGTTAATTAAGCGGATTTTATAGTTAATGACTTACCACGTAATCAAAGTTTTGAAGAAAATACTCAATTTTTTTTAACAAATTGTGTTTTTAATTTTTATATGTTTAAAAATTTAAAGTAAATATTCATATTAACAGATCAACATTCTAGGATACTGAATCTGGCAGAGCCGGTTGGATATCTTCGTATAATATTGATAAAAACAAGTTTATAAGCTACTGAATCTGGCAAAGCCGGTTAGACATCTGCTTATAAACTTGATGAGAAGTAAATTTAATTAAGTAAATTTAATTAACATATGATAAACCTTTAAATGATATTGCATCTTTAAATATTTATTGCTTAAGGCATCCGAAGATACTTTAGGAGAAAACTACTCCATGCGTAAAATAAAAATATGAGCAAAATTTAAAAAGGAAATACTTACAACAGGGGAGGAGAGGGAAGGGGTTGCAGAGGAACTTTATGATTTTATTGATGAGAAGAAATGAGGGTCATCTATGACAAACTCATCTACAAAGGGACGAACAAAATCCAATCACAAATCCAAATTTTGCTATTATACACAATAGATCTAGTGACCTTAGTTTAAGCTTTACAGATTATAGAAATACTCTACTTGTGGATTTAGATCAAAACAGACGAGATAGTACATTCACTACTCCCAATAATGATCATATTTGTATGATGAACACCATAGACAGTGATAATGAAGAAGATGATGATATGACTGAAGAAGAATGGAATCATCATCAAGCAAATATAGCTATGTTTAGGCAAGAGACTCTAGACAACCAAGCCAACATAGTCATGTCTAGACAAGAAACTTTAAACTTATAACCTTGGGATAGGTTTCTAAAAGACCCTAACTGGGAACCATGGGATAACTAAAGAAAAAAAAAATTCTTATCAATTTACAAAAAATTTACAAGATAAAGAAGAAGATGTTTTATCAACAACATCTGAAAACACAAAAGTAGGACTCATAAATGAATATGAAGAATCCATTGCTACAAATTATAGGTTAGATCCTGCTGGTACACAAAATTATTCTCAACGATTCCTTCCCAGAGAAACTATACAAAATATTATCCTCAATAACAATAAATACATATCACATGGTAAAAGATTACCAGTTGAACCAAACTTTCAAATTCCAAACTTACTTCTAAACATAGGAGGTATAGATCCCCAACTCCTTCCAACATACATAGAATAATGGACAGTTGCGGTAATCCGAGATTATGGCATACATCATGAGAAAGATGTACTATCTTCTCAATAAATGATCGCTAAAGGAGAAACATACTTAGGCGATATCGCTAGATCTGGACGAGAATCTTTTAAGAAAAATTTCCCTAATGATCTAAACACACTAGTTATTGAACCAGTCCCAAATATTTACAATTTTTGTTTCCTTATACAAAGATTGTTTACTTCACAATCGGTCAATGATGGCAACACAATTAGACAACAAATTTATCTAGGAAAATACACATCTCCTTTATATAATAAAACTTCATTAAAAGGAGAAAGAAAATTTAATTCTGAAGATATAAAATTAGTTCAAAAGATAAAACAAATGATAACAAATTTACCAACTTTACAATTACCATTGGATTCAGATTACTTAATAATTGAATGGGATGAATGTGAATTTGGATGGGGAGCAATCCTTAAACGAAAGAAAAATAAACACATATCAAAGGCGAAAGAACAAATTTGCAGATATGTCTCTGGTAAATACATAACAAAACCTAAAATTTACAAAACTAGCACTGATTACGAAGTCAATGCTATCATACATGCAATTGATGCATTTAAATTATTCTTAATAAATAAACAAGAAATAACAATCAGGACTGATTGTGAAGCTATAGTGTCTTATGGCAAATATCAAATTAACAATGATAAAAACCGCCATAAAAGATGGTTACTTTTAAAAGACTACATAAATTTTTCTGGAAAGATTATACATTTTGAACACATTAAAAGATCTAACAATATTTGTGCTGATATATTATCCAGGTACCTCAGGTGAAGTTGTACACCTCCATAAAGACCTGTTAGGTCATTTATACAAAGTCCACATGTTGGAAAATACAAAGAAGGGTGCTTATGGTCCTAAACAAGTAAAGTATCCTTATCAGGCGGACCGATACACAAAATTTGGCAAACAATAGTTGCCAATCCTTACAAATATTTTCTAATACCCTGGAAGAGACAATACAAATGTCAATTTAAACGTTTTACTTGACATTATTTGAAATATTCCAAAATATACTACACAAAATGAACACCTAGTTACAAAGGTAAAACAAAACATTATAAGTGCATTATACAATTTTTTTTGTCATGACAATAAAGGAGTAGCTTTGACATCTCATGCGTCTCCTTCTGGGAAAGGTTTTACACATTTTGCTTTAATAACAGGTAAAAACAAAGGTATTTATACGTCCTTCAAAGACCTCAATGAGGCTAAAAAATACCAGTTATGGTCTACATACAAAAGTTTCAACTCAAAGGAAGAAGCCGAAATGGCAGTCCGATTGGAAACAATCGATGAAGAAAAAATCATGATTGGCTTACAATTTGAGCCACCTGCTCAGAACCAAACATATGTTACTGCTGCTTGCAGTATCTCTCAACAAATAAATCCGAATATTCTTTTGGGAAAATTCGAATTAATACAGGACTTTTTATTTGAGGTCCACTACGAAAATACAAACTATAATGGTTATTCGTTAAAACCCAAACTTACTTTAATACCAGAAACCTGAGTATTGTAAGAAAGTAGAAAAAGAATGTAATGCCAAATAAAATTCATTACCAGAAGAGCTAAAATTGATTTGAGTTCTTTTAAATCACAATTATACAAGGATGTAATAATAATTCCCATGATTCTTTTAGAAGTCAGATGTCTTCATTCAATTACAATACCTCACACAGACAGATTTTCTACTCTGTCACCCATTCTAAATTTAGTAATTAATGACATTCAAGCTGAACATATGACAAATGTGGCACTACAAATCACCACTTCTCCCAGAAGCCCCACAAATCCTGACAGTATAGCCACACATGTCATAAAACTTTATACAGAAACCAATCCAGAGTATCATACTTCTTTTGAGCATGATTCCTTAAAAGGACTGTCTCTCAACAAAAACAAACTGTATCAATAAAACCTCTGGAAAACATCTATAGAAGGGTCAAACTGGCATTTCTCAAAAAGAGATTCTGAAGATTTCACTCTTCTAAAAGAAACACAAAATACTAAATTATATTGGAAGAAAACAATGGGTACCAAATTTCACCCATTTCCAATAGAGTCAAACCTTTTTCTTGTAAAACATTTTGAAAAAGAAAAGGTTGTACAAAGAAATTTATGAAGAGACGGGCTTCTATGGCCAAAATACTCCTGCACAAACCTCTTTCCCTTTCGACTGCGACGACAATGAAGACCAGAGTCTTCCAGAGCAGATGGAAGAAGAAATACAAGATTTGTCTGCAATAGCTCGAGTCAGAAGAGTAATTTAAAATTTTACATGCAACAAAGTAATTTTACTTCTTTAACGGAGTAATAGATTGAAGGGTAAAATTACTTACACAACGGGTTACGAGTTACAGAGTAACTTACACAACAGGTTACCAGTCATAAGGTTACCTCCTCAGCCGGTTTTCGGTTACAAATTTTGTTTATAAAAGGACCATAAGTCTCTTATGCTGAGCAGGTTCCTGAACCACTCCTCTCTCTCTAGCAAATACACTATCTTCTCCCTCTCTCTAAATCCCCTCTCTCTTACATGTAAAAATTTTTTCTCATCAATAAAATCAGAAGTTTCTCTGCAACCCTTTCCCTCTCCTCCCCTGTTGTAAGTATTTCCTTTTTAAATTTTGCTCATATTTTTATTTTACGCACGGAGTAGTTTTCTCCTAAGGTATCTTCGGATGCCTTAAGCAATAAATATTTAAAGATGCGATGATCATTTAAAGACTTATCATATGCTAATTAAATTTACTTCTCGTCAAGTTTACAAGCAGATGTCTAACCGGCTCTGTCAGATTCAGTAGCTTTATAAACTTGTTTTTTTCAATATTATACAAAAATGTCTAACCGACTCTGCCATATTCAATATCGTATAATGTTGATATGTTAATGTGAATATTTACTTTAAGTTTTCTCACATTTTTTCTCATCTTCTTTCTCATTTATCTCTCCTTTTGGTATCAGAGCCCTGTTCCTTCCTCGGGAGGTTCTTTTATCATATGGTAAACATGTTTCTTGAAAGTAAAAGTCAAAATCAAACAAAAATTTGTTTAAAATACAATATTAAAAGACAAAAAGTTCGTTATTTTTAAGAAAAAAAACCATTATTTTAGATTATATATAAAAAATTACTAAAAAATATATATAGAAATTGTTAATTAATTAGAATATAATAATATTATATTTTTAAGAAGATTAAAATAAAGATAATATCAAAATATACTGAAAAAATAATAGGAAGTCCTCATCAGAAAATGACACACTTTTTTTTTTTTTTTTAAAAATATGTTAACAAACTCGTAAGAAACAAAATGACTGTTATTTTAAAAACATTTATAAAGTCATAAAAGTTATATCGATTTTTTTTAAATAATCTATACCGAATATACTTTTTTTATACATATTTTATAACATTTTATCCTATAATTAATTATTTTTTATTTCAACTTCTCTAACTAATTCTAACTGGCAGTTTTTTAAATTTATTTAAAACAATATTTGATTAAAAAAATTATTAAAAAATAACAACCTAAATACAATTATTAAAATAATAACTCCTAATATTTTTATTTTTATTTAAAAATTTATAATAAAGCTTATAATAACTCTTATTAATATCTGCTTCTTATTATAATACAGAGTATCCTATTTTTATATGCACATTTAATTATTTTTTTATATTTTTAAGTAACTATTAAAAAATAAACTTTTAATCATATATTTTATTTAATTTTTTATTTTATTATTTTTTTCTTGTATTTTATTTTTATTTAAAAATATACAGAGAAACACCAATTGCCTCTTTTCTAATAAAAAAAAAAGAAGTTGTATAAAGACTTAAGAAGGACTTACCACTATTTGGTAAATATTTTGAAAATTCTTCTCATAATTAGAAAAAAATAAAATAAAAATAGAAGTTTTATTCACACATATTTATTTTTTTACAAGCAAAATAAGAGTTTTATTCACACATCTTTAACATACTGCTCCTGTTGAAATTATTGAAAATTAGAAAATAAGAACACTAGCTTAAAAATATCTTTCATATTAAATTTTTTTATAAGCTTATATTAAAAATTATTGATTAATTATTTTTTACAATCTAATAAAAACATTATATTATAAATAAACTCGCAAAAAATTAAATATAAAACTATTATAATGAAAATATTTCCACTTTGGTATGCACATTTAATCAATTTTTTATTCTTAAATAACTACTGAAAAATAAACTATCAATCATTCTTGGATTTTATTTTTATTTAAAAATGTAAAAAAAACCCGAAGTGCTTCTCTCCAGATAAAAAAAAACAAAATTTTGTATAACAGACTTAACAAAGACTAATTCTTTGAGAAGTCTTCTCATAATTTTTGTTCAAAATATTTGAATAATTTATCCTTCACCCTTTTGTTAATAATACCTGAGAACAATTTCAAAGTTATTGTTGAACAAAAGCATTTTTAAAAGATTTTCTCAAACGAGAATAATTTTAAAGAGTTGTTATTAGTCTCTTTCAATCTTTATTCAGGTAAGATATAACATGATTGATTTATTACACACTCATCTTTCCAAAATTAAATTTAAAATTTTCAAAACATGATAAGATATTTAATAATAGCTTAATATCACAATAAAATCATTTATCAAAAACTGATTCTATCCTTATTTATTTTTTAATAATTAAAATTTGTTTTAAAAAAATAGAAATTGAAAATTAAAAATTCTCTTCGTGTTCTCTCTGTGCGTCCTTATTCCACCAGCAAACGGTTACCTCTCTCCGTTCATTAGCGCGCTATCTCAACGCAAAGACTCTCCCTTCTCACACCCAATTTCCTGACACTTCAAATTCGAAACACGCTGCGAAGCGCACTTATCACAACATGACACCCACCCTGCGCACGTTAGTCCCCTCCCGTGCTTCGCACACCGTCTTCCTCTACGACCCTTCTTATCCTACGCACCCTCTCCCCTCCCTCACTCCTTTTTCCGCTAAACCTTCTTCTTCTTCTTCCTCTTCTTCTCTCTCTCCCAAACCTCTTTTTCTCTTTCTTCTCTCTTTCGGCACCAAATTAGGGTTTCTTCCTTCGCCCTTCGTTTCCAATTAGCGCATGGATCGCAAAAGGAAACGCAACCACTCCTTCTCCTACTCCACTCTCTTCAACCTCGAGGTTCCATTTCGCTGCTTTTCGGGGATTCCTCGTGTCTTTGCTTTTCTAGTTTCGTTTCTTTGTGTTTTTCTGATCGGGTGTTTACGTTTGGAAACAATGCATGTGGTTTGAATTTCGATGAATTTGGCTTTCTGATTGCGTTTTTGTTTTTGTTTTTTTGTAGCCGTTGATGAATTTTCAACTTCCGCATAAGGACGATGATTTTGATTATTATCAGAATAGTAGTACGGGTGATGAGAGCAGAGATAGCCAAGGTAGGCGTTGATTTTTTTTTTCTCTTTTTATAATTTGTTTTGGATTTGAGGGGTTCGCATTGTGTATTTGATTTTGGTGATTGTGAAATATGATATTGGTATTGCTATTGTAAAGTTTACTGTTTTGGACTTTGCATGGTGTTTTTTATTTTTATTTTTTTAATTTGTTTTGGATTGAGGGGTTCGCATTGTGTGTTCAATTTTGATAATTGTGAAATATGATGTTGATACAACTATTGTAAAGTTTACTGTTTTGGACTTTGCATGGTGTTTTTTATTTTTTTAATTTGTTTTGGATTGAGGGGTTCGAATTGTGTGTTCAATTTTGATGATTGTGAAATATGATATTGATACTACTATTTTAAAGTTTACCGTTTTGGACTTTACATGGTGTTTTTTTTTGTTTTTTTTCATTTTGGGGGATGAAGTGCTTTAATGTATATTCGGGATGGTTCTGTAATTAGGTGGTAAGGTCAATCATCATAGTAATGGGGATGTGCATGCAAGGGAGGACGGTTTGTTGAGGAAGAGGGCGTGGTCTCAGAACTGTGAAAGTGATACTGATGATGAGGAACAGGGAAGATATTATGGGACATACATGACAAAGGAACGATATCGATCAATGCTTGGAGATCATGTCCAGAAATACAAAAGGAGGCGTAAGGATGCCGATGCCATGTCTAATCCTGCTCCTGCTCAGAATCAGGTTGCTGTTCCTCTTGTCACAAGTAACAACAATGGATTAAAAGTTCGAAAGTCAGGGAGTGATTACAAGGGAGCATTGCATGCTGCAGAAAATGCACCTGAAGGGGTTCATGATTCGGGTAATCAGAAGTCAGGAAACAACAGTCATACAGATTTCAAGCAGCGATTTGGAACTGATAGGTTTGCCTTCATTTTCTGTTGCGTTGATAGTGTTGGAGTTTTCAAATAGTTAGTCATTTTTTGAGTTATAAATGACCTTACCTTTTGTGAACTTCTTGCAGGATTGTGTATGAACCTGCTTTTTTGCACATTGGGGATGGTATCACTTACAAGATTCCTCCTGTTTACGATA
Organism: Psophocarpus tetragonolobus; assembly: GCA_037954015.1. NCBI lineage: Eukaryota > Viridiplantae > Streptophyta > Magnoliopsida > Fabales > Fabaceae > Psophocarpus > Psophocarpus tetragonolobus. The sequence continues at coordinate 46,730,453 of CM075692.1, read as the reverse complement.
AATTGGCGTCTATGCTGAACCTTCCAAACTTCTCAGATATCCATGTGGAGGAATTTTACTTAAAGGGCTCCTTGGATTTGGGGTCCTTGGCTGCAATGAGGGCTGCTGATAAAAGGTTTATGTCTAGAAACCGACCAGGCATGGGGGAACCTCTATCTGAATATGAATCGCTTCAGGCAAGAATAAAGGCCATGCCATCTTCTAATTCACCTAACTTCAGTTTGAAAGTGTCTGATGTTGGTTTGAATTCATCAATTCCGGAGGGTGCTGCTGGTAGCATAAAGAGATCTATTTTATCTGAGGGTGGTGTATTGCAGGTTTATTATGTTAAAGTTTTGGAAAAGGGTGACACATATGAGGTGTGTTTCTGTTGGGATATTCTGTCTTTAACTTTCTTTTTCCCTTTTTCCTTTCACTCAGCTGTGACTTGTGACTGTTTCAGATAATTGAGCGAAGCCTACCAAAGAAGCATAAGGTAAATAAAGATGCTGCTTTGATAGAGAAGGAAGAAATGGATAGATTTGGAAAGATTTGGATAAACATTGTAAGAAGAGACATACCAAAGCATCATAGAAATTTTACTACTTTTCATCGAAAGCAACTCATTGATGCCAAGAAGTTGTCAGAGTACTGTCAAAGAGAGGCATGTGCTACCCCCTCCCACATTTTTCTGTTTTATCTCATGTTGGTTTTTAGTTATCTAGTCCAGGGTTTTTTATATTAGTTTTATATTTTGGATTTTCTGTATCATAACTTGTATGAATCAATTTTTTGTTCAGGTTAAATTGAGAATTAGTAGATCTGTTAAATGGATTAAGGGTGCTAGCATTCGCTCCCGGAAACTAGCTAGAGACATGTTGCTGTTCTGGAAGCGAGTAGATAAGGAGATGGTACTTTTTAATTCCTTTATATAGTTTTTTTATTTTGTTGATTTGCTTCTGTATGAATTTGTTAATGCTGTGTATGTCATGGATCTTAATCATGTTCTTATTATTGTAAACTGCTGTGTGACTGTGTCATTGAGATTATTAAACTGTTTTTTTTATAAGCAAAACAATTTTGTTAAACGACAAAGTGATAGCACAATAGTTTTCTACACGTAACGAGATTATTGAAATGGTGGCAATGGAATTTTAAATTTTTGTTGGGAATGATTGATTAGGTGGTATTTGCACACAATTATATCCACAACTTCAAACTATGTATACAAAGGATATATTGAATGTTGTATGCCCGTACATGTTGTATTAGGGTAGAATAGAATCAATCATAGATGCAAAAGAATTAATCTAAATCCCTAGCTTGTGGTAACAAGTATTTCTATATATACATAATAAATGTGCTTTTTCTAATACTAATTCTCAAGTTGGAGCGTATATGTCATTTGAACCAAGCTTCTTACAAATGTAGTAAACACAAGAGCCTTGGGGGGACTTAGCAAACATGTCAGCCTGTTGGTCACTAGAGTTTGCAAAGTCAATTATAAATTCCCTTGACTAAACCTCTCTTGCAAAATGGCAATCTATGTGTTTAGTTTGTTAATAGAAAGAAGAGTGAATTTGATGCAATGTGGAGTTGCGGCTAGATTGTCATAGATAAGTTTAGTATTTTGAATGTCTCCAAAATTTTGCTATTGGAGAAGTTGTACAAGCCTTGTAATCTTACATGCAGCTATTGCATAGCATGCTTTTAATTTTGACATTACATAGAGCAGCTATATTCTACTTCTTGATTCTTGAGGAGATCATATTTCCTCAATAAGAACACAATACTATAAGCGGATCTCCTATTTGATGGTGATCTTGTCCAATCAGCAATTCAGCATTTAAGTAACAAATGATTTGGGCATTACTTTTATCTTCATATTATAGTCCATGTTTTTGGTGCATTTTTTTATGTAAAGAAGAATATGTGTGATAGCATCCCAGTGACCATCACAAGGGGCATTCACAAATGGATTTGCCACCTTAATTGCAAATGTAATGCAAGGTTTGCTGATAGCGAAATAAAAGAATCAATCTGATTTTGAATTTCATTCGAAAAACCTTGAAACATAGAAAAACAAAATTGATTTTTCGTTAAGAATAATCAAGGACAACAAGAAAAATTATTAATAGAAGTGACAAAATAGACAGCCTAAAGTTGAATAGACATGACTAGAATACCAAATATCATAGTTAACTAAAGCAAAAGGTGACAAATTACATTTGTTGACTCAATGGCTATAATTATGACAATTATGTTTCCTAACTAACACGATTAACACTAAAAGATGTAAGTTTTGACTAGTAACCAATATATGCAATTTATCCAAACTAGGGTGATCTAAGCACAGATTTCAAGAACTTGGGAGACAACAGGGACATAGGCAACTGATGGGAAGTTGATATAATCCTTGAGACTCCTGTCTTGCTCCAATTGTTTGTTAAGATGCGATCTTTGACCATAACACAATTATTCATAAAAAGAATAGTGTAATCAAGGGCACAAGTGAACTTGCTAGAGTACAAAATTTAAAGGAAGATTAATTTAAGCAGTTAAGTGAGGGAACTTGACCATGCTAATAGGTGTGGGCTATTGTCTAGCCTTGGTGCTACATTCCACCTCAAGATAGCCATAGTGTTTGCAATAAGTGTAGTGAGTACACAATGTTGACCACCACAACCCCTGCCTTCACCATGATGAGAGGAGTGGGAGGAAAAAGTAGAGGAATTGAGTCTAAAAGTGTGTGGACTGGGGATTCCCACGCATTTGCACCTGTTCGCCACTTTGTTTTCAATTGTTCCCACCTCCTGGGCGAGACAAGCAACCTTCACGCTAGGAGCCTCTTTTCATTTTGCCCAGCTCCTCGAAAACAACGTTCGACTTGCATGTGTTAAGCATATAGCTAGCGTTCCTTCCAAAGCGATTGTTTTCATATAATGGAATATTAGACCATACTATTTTTTTTTTTAATAAATGGAATAAAGCTCGAGCAGGAGACTAGCAAGTGTATGAACCATAAAATACATGCTGCATTGTTCAACTTGAGTTGCTACACACAAGTAAACAACATAGGGTGTCAAAATCAACAATTAGATTACCAAATACCAATCTTACCAACCTGGGGTGGTCAAGTGAAGTGATAGAAATGGCTTTGACCTTGAATTGAACTACAACTGGACAGCAGTGGCCTGTGTGGTATAGTTGGCTGTCCCAATCAAATTTTCACACTGGGACATAGGTGAAGGTCACAGAAAACCCAAAATCTACCGAGGATGCTTTAGAAGCCATGCAGAATTAACCAAAGAATGGTTGTAGAAGTTTGTTAGAGTGAAAACAATGATGGTGCAGATCAGCTAGGCACAATGGGGAGAAAGGAGTCATAGTTGCAGTGGAAACAAGATGCATAGTGGTTGCAGCTACTGTTCACCTGGAGCCACATGTGGTGGACAGGAATGGAGAAAATGGAAACTTAAACTCTTGATACCATATAGAAAGGATATAGTGAATGTTGTGTGTTGATTGCCAATGCATGCTCTTTATTTATAATCATGTATTAGGGTAAAATAGAATCATAGATACAAAGAATCAATCTAAATCCCAATTTATAGTAATGTATATTTCCATATTTACATGTAATGAATATGCTTTTCTAACACTGTTTTACAAGCTTTCTGTTTACACAGATTTTGAGGCTCAAATGATAAGAATTGGGCTGTTTATTGCACTCTGTTTTATCTGGCAAAAATTGGTGGTTTTTGGTAGACCTGTATGTTTGATAATCTGTACATAGAATTGTATTTTGAATGTGAAATTAACACACAAAATTAAAATTCACTTTTGCTGTAACTTGAGTGTGTTAAGCTTTTAATTTCTTTTTATGTTAAATGTTGGTTATTAGTTGTTAGTTGAGGTATATTATGTTTCATTTATTATTGTATGTCAGAGGTTGGTGGTAGTTGTATTCACCACTCTGACTTTTAGATTGGATTGTATCTCTATTTAATAAGAGATTCAAAGCTGAGAAAATAACTCAAGCTTTTCTATATTCAAGTTGGTATCAGAGCAAGTTCGATTCTGCTCTTTATCGTCTAAAGTCACACAGTAGGCTGTCCGCCACTGTCGCTGCTGTCCGCGGCTGTCCACCGCCGTCCTCCGCCGTCCGCCGCCGTCTCCGGCTACTTTTTCTCCGGTGAGCACAGATCCAGGTGTGCCTCGACGTGCGTGTTCTACCCTGTAAATCGCTCAGCCATACGCCGCTCCACGCGCCACTTCGGTCTCGCCAAACAAAAAGCACGTGAGCTCCACGCGCCGGCCAATCGATCTCCGTTCACCGTCGTTCCGGTGCCGTTTGACTCGCCGGAGCCTCCTGAAGCCATTGCTGACCTGCGTGGTTCACTTTGAGCAAGATTTAGTGGATTTAAATCAAAACTCTCTCTCGGTCTCTGTTTTTCCTCTTTTTCAGATCTGGAAAAATGTCTTCTTCTACCGTAGTCAACTCTGGTCCCATTCTTCCTTTTTCTGGATCTGCCGTCATCACATTAGAAAAGCTCAATGGTAAAAATTATTTAGCTTGGGCTGCTTCTGTGGAACTCTGGTTCCTTGGTCAAGGACACCATGAGCATCTAGAAAAGGTAGATATTGAGGGATCAGCTGAACAACAAGCCCAGTGGAAGAGACTGGACTTTCAGCTTTGTACTCTTCTATGGCAGTCAGTGGAGCCTAAGATATTGAGTAACCTCAGAGCTTTCAAAACCTGTTACTCGTTTTGGAAGAAAGCCCAAGATATCTACTCTAATGATATCCAACGTTTGTTTGATTGCGTTCAAAAGCTAGCCTCCTTAAAACAAAATGACTCAGATATGGTATCATATGTTTCCGAAGCTCAAGCCGTTGTAGAAGAATTGAAGCTTTTCTTAGAAGCTGATTCTATAGAAGAAGTAAGAAAACGACATGATAACCTCTATATGGTTATGATGCTTCGTGGTATGAACCCGACATTTAATCATATTCGTGATCAAGTTCTGACTGGTCAAGATATCCCTTCCATGGAGAGCTTAACTACTCGTCTCCTCCGTGTTCCTACCTTGAGCAATGAGGGTATCTCCCTTGAAAATAATATGGAGTCCTCTGTTATGATATCTTCAAGAGGAAGAGGACGTGGAAACAGAGGTCGTGGTGGAAGAGGTAATCGTCTACAATGTACTCATTGCAAAAGGATGGGTCATACTCATGAGACATGCTACTCTCTGCATGGTTTTCCAGACAAGTCTGCTCATGTATCAAGGTCTGAGAAGCCGGAAGAGAGGAAACTGTCTGAAGATGAATATCAAGGATACCAAGAGTATTTGAGGATGAAATCTAACAGCCTTGCTGGACCTTCTTCTGGACCTAATGTCTCAACGGCTTGCATTTCTCAATCTGTGGAAGGTCAAAACCCATGGATTGTTGACTCTGGTGCTTCAGACCATATCTCCGGTAATAACTCCTTGTTTTCATCTTTATTACCTCCCAAATTTCCACATCTTGTCACATTAGCCAATGGGTCAAAGGTTTCCACTCAAGGAGTGGGGTCAATTTCTATTTCTCCCTCCTTAAATTTATCTTCTGTTTTGTACATTCTTTCTTGTCCCAATTTACTTTCATTGAGTCAATTAACTAAGTCCTTAAATTGTTCAGTTACATTTAACTCTGACTCCTTTGTCATTCAGGACCGTGATACGGGCAGACAGATTGGCACAGGACATGAATCACGAGGTCTCTATTACCTGGAATCTAGCTCTTCATTGTCTTGTCTTGCATCTATCTCTCCTAAATTGTTGCATGATCGGTTTGGACATCCTAGTCTTGCCAAATTAAAGATAATGGCTCCTAGTACTCAGAAAATCCAAACTTTAGAATGTGAAGCTTGTCAATTAGACAAACATGTTAGGTCTTCTTTTTCAAGTAAAGATAAATCAAGAAGTAATTCAGCCTTCTCCACTGTTCATTCAGATATTTGGGGTCCTAGTCGAATTACTTCTTTTGGATTTAAATATTTTGTCACCTTTATTGATGAATATTCTCGGTGCACGTGGCTTTATTTAATGAAAGAAAGGTCTGAACTTCGGTCCATATTTGTGTCCTTCTTTCATGAAATAAAAAATCAGTTTGGAAAATCAATCAAATGTTTCAGGAGTGATAATGCAAAAGAATATTTTTTTTCTGAACTCTCGTCATTTTTGTCCTCTCAAGGTATATTGCATCAGTCCACTTGTCCCCACACTCCTCAACAGAATGGGATAGCCGAAAGAAAGAATCGTCACCTTGTGGAAACCGCTCGCTCTTTAATGATTAATGCAAAAGTTCCATTACATCATTGGGGAGATGCGATTCTTTCTGCCTCCTATCTTATCAATAGGATGCCCTCTTCCTCTCTTGATAATCAAATTCCTCATTCCATCCTATTTCCAGATGAACCTCTATATCATGTTTCACCTCGTGTATTTGGTTGTACTTGTTTTGTTCATGATATGTCTCCTGGCCTTGATAAATTGTCAGCTAAGTCGATCAAGTGTGTTTTCCTGGGATACTCTCGCCTTCAAAAAGGATACAAATGTTATTCTCCTCATAATAAGAAGTATTACATGTCTGCAAATGTTAACTTTTTTGAAGATTCTCCCTTCTACTCATCCTCCACACCTGACTCCATTTCCATCCAAGAGACAGGAGCATAGGCTTAATTTTCTCATACAACAAACTGAGCTGTACAGCCACTTTACATGGTGAGTTAGATGAGTAAATTTACATGGAGCAACCTCCGGGCTTTGTTGCTCAGGGGGGGTTTGGTCTAGTGTGTAAACTTAGGCGATCTCTCTATGGCCTTAAGCAGTCGCCAAGGGCTTGGTTTGGAAAGTTCAGCAATGTTGTCCAAGGTTTCGAAATGAAAAGGAGTGAAGCAGATCACTCTGTCTTCTACTATCACAAATCTATTGGCAAATGTGTTTATTTAGTTGTTTATGTCGATGACATTGTCATTACAGGAAATGATGAAGTCACAATATCTCAACTAAAGCAACACTTATGCAATCACTTTCAAACAAAAGATCTTGGTCATCTGAAATATTTTCTGGGAATAGAAGTAGCTCAATCCAAAGAAGGCATTGTAGTTTCCCAGAGGAAGTATGCCTTGGACCTTCTGAAGGAAACAAAAATGTCTGATTGTAAGCCAGTCAATAGTCCTATGGACCCATACAAGAAATTAGTAGCTGATATGGGAGACTTATACTCAGATCCAGAAAAGTATAGAAGGCTGGTTGGGAAGCTCATATATCTTACTATTACGAGGCCAGATATTTCCTTTACAGTTGGAGTTGTAAGTCGATTCATGAATTCACCTTGTGTTGATCATTGGAATGGAGTAATGCGTATTCTCAGGTACATAAAAAAGGCTCCAGGCCAGGGTTTGTTGTTCGACGATAAAGGAAATAGCCAAATTGTTGGATACTGTGATGCTGATTGGGCTGAATCCAATACAGATAGACTCTCTACTACTGGGTATTGTGTGTACCTTGGTGGTAATCTTATCTCATGGAAGAGTAAGAAACAGAAGACTGTTGCTCGCTCTAGTGTAGAAGCTGAATATAGATCTATGGCTCTTGCAGCTTGTGAGTTGGTGTGGGTTAAACAACTCGTACAAGAATTGAAGTTCTGTGAAATTTCTCCAATGCAACTTTATTGTGATAATCAGGCAACTATCCACATTGCTTCCAACCCGGTATTTCATGAAAGGACTAAACACATTGAAATTGATTGTCACTTTGTCAGGGAAAAAGTGTTGTCCAAGGAAATTAGGACTGAATTTGTTGGCACCAATGACCAGCTTGCAGACCTACTAACCAAACCCTTAAAGGGTCCTCGGATTGAATACTTGATTTCCAAGCTTGGAACATATGATTTATATGCTCCAGCTTGAGGGGGAGTGTTAAATTAATGTTAAATGTTGGTTATTAGTTGTTAGTTGAGGTATATTGTGTTTCATTTATTATTGTATGTCAGAGGTTGGTGGTAGTTGTATTCACCACTCTGACTTTTAGATTGGATTGTATTTCTATTTAATAAGAGATTCAAAGCTGAGAAAATAACTCAAGCTTTTCTATATTCAAGTATGTATATTTCCATATTTACATGTAATGAATATGCTTTTCTAACACTGTTTTACAAGCTTTCTGTTTACACAGATTTTGAGGCTCAAATGATAAGAATTGGGCTGTTTATTGCACTCTGTTTTATCTGGCAAAAAATGGTGGTTTTTGGTAGACCTGTATGTTTGATAATCTGTACATAGAATTGTATTTTGAATGTAAAATTAACACACAATTAAAATTCACTTTTGCTGTAACTTGAGTGTGTTAAGCTTTTAATTTCTTTTTTTTCAGGCTGAAGTCAGGAAAAGAGAGGAGAAAGAAGCTGCTGAGGCTTTGAGGCGTGAACAGGAGCTTCGAGAAGCTAAGAGACAGGAGCATAGGCTTAATTTTCTCATACAACAAACTGAGCTGTACAGCCACTTTATGCAGAACAAGTCAAGTGTACACTCTTCAGATGCTTTACCCTTGGTCGATGAAAAAACAAATGATCAAGATGCACTGTTTGACTCTTCAGATGCTGGGCATAATGAGGAGGAAGATCCCGAAGAGGCTGAATTGAAGAAGGAAGCTTTGAAAGCTGCTCAAGAAGCAGTCTCTAAACAGAGAAGGTTGACTAATGCTTTTGACAATGAATGCTTGAGTTTGCGCCAGGTCAGTGAAACTGATTCACTTACACAGCAAGTAGAAGGAGGAAGTAACATTGATTTGCAAACCCCGTGAGTTTTCTATCTCTTTGTATGTTTCTGTTTTTTTCATCTGGATAATATTAAGGAGTGTGAGAATGAGAAATATCATGTCGTCATTAATGTATTTTTTTTATGTTGCAGATCAACCATGCCAGTAGTATCCACAGTTCAGACACCGGAGTTATTTAAAGGCTGTCTAAAAGAATATCAGCTGAAAGGTCTTCAGTGGCTAGTTAATTGTTACGAGCAGGTTGTTGATAAATCCCAAATAACTCCCCCATGATATATTTGGTTTTATGTTTGTCTATTTGAGGTTGTTGTTTATTTGAATGCTTTTGATGTCTTTCAGGGTTTAAATGGTATACTTGCTGATGAGATGGGACTTGGAAAGACCATCCAAGCTATGTCATTTTTAGCCCATTTGGCTGAGGTAGCTATTCAAACCAGTGTTTTTGTGCATGTTTATGACTTTATTTTAACTTGTATGTCTCATGCAGGAGAAAAACATATGGGGGCCTTTTCTGGTTGTTGCACCTGCTTCTGTATTAAACAATTGGAATGAGGAACTTGAGCGCTTCTGCCCTGACCTTAAAAGACTTCCATATTGGGGAGGGCTTTCAGAGCGGATGATTCTAAGGAAAAGTATTAATCCAAAGGATCTTTATCGTAGGTAATGCTAATTGCTGAAGCATTTCTGTTCCTTAAAAGAATGGTGGCAGGATTGCTAATAGTTTTGTTGGTGGAGTAGGTTTTAGTGGAAATCACCTTAAATGCAGTTACTGTGGTAGTTTGGTACCAAAATTATATCCTGTTGATATCTCAAGCATCTCAGAACCTTAGTAAAGATTATTTCTTGTTAGTTGCTATAGAAGAACCATATCTGCTTTGATATTTTAATCTAGTTAGTCTTTTAAAAAAGAGCCTATTTTTTAAACAATTAATACTCTCATTTGGTTGTGGAATTGAAATATATATATATATATATTTTATATATAATGGTTTCAGATTGTAGTGCTTTGTTGCAGGAATGAATAACGATGCTAATCCAATGGAGTCTAGACTCTCGATGCTTTTAAGATAGGGAAAATAGAAATGTCAAAATAGATATTCATTTCCATTTTAAGATATACCCAGTATGTTTATTGCTTTGGACCTCTCTTTGGCTGAAGTGGAATTGTGTATTATCAGTGCTTCTAGGAAAAAAGGCTTGTTTGATGACTGAGGAGGCCTGTTAATAATTAATATCCACCTCTAGCTCAAGTTTGTAGGAGAGTTGGTCCTTTACATGGTTGGAGCTTCTATAATAAACAACTCATTTTGTGCAATTCTTGTTATCCCTCACTCTCAGAATTTAACTTTCAATGCTAGGTAAAGAAAATATTTGTGCTGCCCATGCATCAACCCAAGGGTAACATGCATGAGATCTCATGAGTCGTTACATATAATCATTGTTGTGCCTCCACCGAGTATTGAAGAGGTAGCTTGAGACACAGTATTAGAGCCCTTATTATGACAAAGTGGTCAACAGTTTGATCATTGCTGAATCCCATTCTTATTTAAATTTCAATAGTAGATACAGTAGCAGATGTACCATCCACCTTTCTGTTAGGAAGTCCTGCATCGTCTACCTTATTTCTTAGGATGCAACTTATATTTCTATTGCCTTATTAGGCAACTTCACTTAAATCCAATTGGTTTTAAGATGAAAGCTAACGATTTCATGCCCTACAGCCTTTGATGAGGTGGTGTATGAGTGAGATAAAGTCATAAAACCATTTATGTGCATCCACCCTTATCTTTTAGTTTATGAGAGTTGGTCCGTCACAAACATAATATCAATTTGATTTAACTATTTATGAAGCCATAACAGTTTTAGGGTCATATATTTAAAACTCATATGACAATTGGCATTTGGCTTAAACAAAACTGTGTTTTTAGGGAAGTAAAAAAATGCTCAAGAAAAGGCAGAATCCCCTTTCTAGATTGGTATAGGTATTTGGTGAGTATTAATGCATTATTATTCATCTTTAGAGTATCTTCTTAGAACCTCACCTTAGAGGTTCTGAGGTGAGGTAGTGAAGCATACATTATTTTGGCCTTTGTATTTCATATGTTAATTTCATTTGCTATTTATCTTTTTTCTATTTTCATCCTTCTGACTACTGCAGTTACTGTTTTCTTTTTTACCAGGGAGGCTAAATTCCACATTCTCATCACAAGCTATCAGCTATTAGTAACTGATGAGAAGTATTTCCGCCGTGTGAAATGGCAGTATATGGTTTTAGATGAAGCCCAGGCAATCAAAAGTTCAACCAGGTTTTGAGTAATCTCTGTTTTAAAATGCACAAGTTATTTATTTATCACTGTTTTTTATCAATGTTTTCTGATAAGAAAATTGATTAATTATTTGTATGGTGCATTTTTTCTTAGGATTGATTTGTGTATAACTTTTAGATATATTTTCTAAATGTATGATTATTTTAATTTTAATTTAATGGTTGAATTCATATTATCATCAGTGTTATGATTGATCTACTTTTTGAAATTCTTTTATATAACAGCATAAGGTGGAAGACACTTCTCAGCTTCAATTGTCGGAATCGCCTACTCCTGACTGGTACACCTGTTCAGAATAACATGGCAGAGTTGTGGGCTCTTCTGCACTTTATCATGCCAACTTTATTTGACAGCCATGAGCAGTTTAATGAATGGTTCTCAAAAGGGTATGTATTGAATTGTATTCCTCATTATTGTCCATTAGATATTATTTTAACTACAGTGTTAAGTGTTCTATGATTAATCTGATTCCAGAATTGAGAACCATGCAGAACATGGGGGTACTTTGAATGAGCACCAGCTTAGTAGATTGGTAAGTTTGACTTTCCTATGTACTCATAGAAACTAGTGGTCATGTGGTTATGCTACTTTATTATGTTTGATTTTAAAAAATATTATTATATTGGATTTATTAATCAGAAAATTCATATGTACACCTCTGCTAGAGTCTATGTGGAATGTAGATGGATTGATATGGGTGGTACTTATGTTTGTTAAGACTTAAGAGTATTAAGTGCACGCTTAAAGTGCTTGGAAGTGTTGGTTTCTGCCTAGTTGTTATATACTGTACTTTATTGCACTTCTATTGACAGGTCTGCACTGCATTCAATAAGGTTTCTAAAGCATCCCTCATTTTCACAATTGCTGTTCTTGCCTTTGTTAATTCTTAATATTTGTTATGTTCTGTGATATACCTCCCAGACTCCAGGGATCTGATGGTTAAAGTCAGAACAATATGTTTCACTCCTATCCTTATTTTGTTAATGCTTGTAAATATCTTAGCTTGTTTTTCAATCAAGACTGTTAAAATTTTTTCCTTCCAGAACTTTTTGACTTACCTGTTGTTTACTTTTCTAACAGCATTCAATACTTAAACCTTTCATGCTGCGACGTGTTAAAAAAGATGTAATTTCTGAACTTACTAAGAAAACGGAGGTTATGTTGCATTGCAAATTGAGTTCTCGGCAGCAGGCTTTCTATCAAGCTATTAAGAACAAAATATCTCTTGCTGGGTTGTTTGATAGTAATCGTGGGCATCTCAATGACAAGAAAGTTATGAATTTAATGAACATTGTTATTCAACTAAGAAAGGTAGATTGATACTCCATATCATCCATTTCTACTATTTTTTTAGTGGATTATTTTAACTAGTTTCTTTTGAAATGTGGATTTGAGTTTCAGTAGACTGCTGTCCCACTACCACACCCCTGTCCCCCCAAAAAGGTTTCCTGTACTAAAATTGCTACTGAAATATGATATGATAGGTTTGCAACCATCCAGAGTTGTTTGAAAGGAACGAGGGAAGCACATACTTTTACTTTGGAGAAGTTCCAAATTCCCTTCCACCTCCTCCATTTGGGGAGTTGGAGGATATATACTATCCTGGTGGGCATAACCCCATATCATATGAGGTGTGTTCTAAAACCTATCTACTATATAAAAAATCAACATTTAATTTCATTATTTTCTCTCGTTCCCTCTTATTAACTAGTATTGTCATAATATGGAAGCAAAAAACTAAAATATTATTGTGCTCCACGAGGCTCAGGATTTACAGAATTCTGAAAATACTGAAGATGTTGCAAAGGATTGTGTAAACTCAATTCAAAATTTGCACCAATTCCTTTATAAGTACCCTTATCATGCAATAAAAAACACATGTAATCTAGGGTTCTTTGTATTATATAATAAATTAATAATATTTTGCTATTGTAATAGTTTATATTGGAAGTAAAATAAAATTCATTCCATCATTAAATTTTCTCTCTCTCTCTTTTTTTTTTAATGAAAATGAAAAGTTCATTCAGGAATGAGTACCTTTTACATTTTTGCTACATACTTGTATGTATGTCTCTTTGGTATCTAATGTTTTAAGGCCTGCATTTTAGTTTTAAAATTATATTTTATATAGCAGGAACTTGAATAGGTTATTGATAGGAATTGTGAGTTAGGGGTGGTTATTACAATTATGTTTATATACAGTTATTTTCCACACAACTGTCATAACTGCCTCTAACTCTTGATTACCATCAGTTATTTTATGTTTCTGAATGTGGATTCATAGGCAAAAGCCAGCTGTTGTGAGACTTGTGGAAGAATTTTCAAGAAGTGAACTGTACACAAGTGATTACATTATGCAAGATAGTAGAGTCAATTGCACCCAATGCACTTAAATTGTACCTTGTTACAGTCTTCCACATCTTTTGGTACTTATCCCTTTTTGTCCATTTTATTGAGAAGGAAACCAGAGATTCAGATCAGTCACTTGGTGGATAATGTAGAGTAAGCTCTGATGTATAATTGGGGTTTGATACAGTAACACAGACAGTGGTTGGGTTAGGATTTTGAACGATGAAGGATAGAGATCTGATAGTCAATGAATGTTATGCCACACTAGATTCTAATAATCTCTTTTTAGCAAAGCATAGTATTTTTTCCTCCTTTGTTTTGTATATCCTACTCCATTCGGTTAGCAACTCTTTTTCTTATTGTGTTACTCAGCCTCCCATTTTTTAATTTTTTCAGATACCTAAACTTGTCTATCAAGAGATTATGCAAAGTTCTAAAACCTTCAGTTCAGCTCTTGGTCATGGTGTTTGCAGAGAATCTTTTCAGAAATATTTTAATATTTTTAGACCTGAAAATATTCATCGGTCTATCTTCTCAGATGATATTATTGTTAAAAGTGGAAACTTTGGTTTTACTCATTTGATGGATTTGTCTGCCCATGAGGTGGCATTTATTGCCACTGGTTCTTTTATGGAGCGACTATTATTTTCTATGATGAGATGGGATCAGAAGTTCCTTGATGAAGTTTTAGACTTTCTTATACAGACCACAGCAGATGATCCTGAATGTAGTTACCTTGAGAAAGGTAAAGTGAGAGCTGTTTCACGAATGCTATTGTTGCCATCAAGATATGAGGCCAAGTTTCTTCAGGAAAAGTTTGCAACTGGTCCCACCAATGCTCCTTTTGAGGCCTTGGTCAGCTCACATGAGGATAGGCTTTTATCAAATGCAAGGCTTCTTCACTCGGCATACACATATATCCCACCAACTAGAGCCCCCCCTGTATGTGATGTTTCTTTATTATATAGTCTTGTGTTAATTACTCTAAAATAATTGCCTTTATTTTTTCCAAAATGGTAGTTAACTGTCTGCCGTATTGCTTCTTTTGTTCTTTATAGATTTGTGCTCACTGCTCAGACAGTAGCTTCTCCTCTAAAATAACTGAAGAATTACACAATCCTTGGGTTAAGCGGTTGTTTTTGGGATTTGCACGTACATCTGAATGTAATGGGCCTAGAAAGCCTAATAATCTTCCTCATTTAATTCAAGAGATCGATTCTGAATTACCCATTGAACGGCCTGCACTTAAATTAACGCACAGTATTTTTGGCTCTTCACCACCTGTGCGGAATTTTGATCCAGCAAAGTTGCTAACTGTAAGTGTTATTCTTCCTTTGTCATGTTTTACTGGATTGAGTGCATTGAACTGATTATTTTCTGTTTAACATAGGACTCTAAGAAGCTTCAAACACTTGATATATTATTGAAGCGCTTACGGGCAGAAAATCATCGTGTTCTCTTATTTGCTCAGATGACTAAGATGCTGAATATTTTGGAGGTATTGTTGAACTTGTGACAATGTTGAATCTTTTAGTATTGGTTTTATGAAAGATATGCCTGGTTTTAGGTGAGATATGAATAAAGGTTTTAAATTGTGGTTATTACAAGTGCCCCCTGCCAAGTCAGTTAATTTCCCTTCAAAGTAATGGTTATATGTCTCTTGGAATCTGAAAGGATTTTTTTTTTTTTTTTTACATTGAAGCAGCTAAATAAGTTGAATTATATATATATAAATATAATTTGGGAAGATGCCGCTTGGGGGGGGGGGGCTTAAGGATAGTGCTATGTAAGTGGAAATGGTTCTGCTATGCTTAAGTTCTATTTATGCAAGCAGCAGGGTTCTTGTACTCATGTTATTGTGTAGCATTCAATTTTTGTGATTATTTTTCACTGCTGATTGGTGGGTCAATCTTTCATGCAGGACTATATGAACTATAGAAAATATAGATATTTTAGACTTGATGGGTCATCCACTATTCAGGATCGCAGAGACATGGTCAAAGATTTCCAGCAGAGGTAATGCTTTTGTTGCCATGCCTTAATGACTCCACTTTGGTCAGACTACTGAAGATACTTGTTTCTTTATGTCTTTGTTGCAGGAGTGATATTTTTGTGTTCTTACTGAGTACAAGAGCTGGGGGATTGGGTATCAACTTGACAGCTGCTGACACGGTCATATTTTATGAGAGTGATTGGAATCCTACATTGGATCTACAGGCAATGGATAGAGCTCATCGTTTGGGTCAGACTAAAGATGTTAGTTTCATCTATATCTCCTCCTTCTCCCACCCTTTGTGCTCACATTTGTTAATAATGGATGCCATGTTGTAAGAATGTCGAACATCTCAATTCTCAAGCGTACAGTCTATATATAGAACTTCCTCCGGTCCTTCCTTGGATATAGCTCTTTACCTGAATCTCAAACATTTTGTATTCTTCGGATATAGCACTGAATATCTAAATACTTATCTTACTGGCTTATTTCAAAGCTAATTTTATATCTACTGTAAAACTTGTAGGTTACTGTTTACCGTCTTATATGTAAAGAGACAGTTGAAGAGAAGATTCTTCTTAGAGCAAGTCAGAAAAGTACAGTACAGAATCTTGTCATGACTGGTGGTTCTGTTGGTGGTGATATTTTAGCTCCTGAGGATGTTGTTTCTTTGCTTCTGGATGATGTTCAATTGCAACAGAAATTAAAGGAAATTCCTCTGCAGGTCAGTTGTGAATCTAGTGACTATTCAAATTTTCAATATGGTGAATATCCTTCTGATCAACAGTGAAACATTCCAGAATCCTCAAACAATGAGATTTTGTCCAATTATATTTGACCTCATTTATCCTTTCAGGTAAAGAGTAAGCAAAAGAAAAAACCAAAGAAGGCTATACGGATAAATGAGGAAGGTGATGCATCTCTGGAAGATATAATAAACTGTCAAGCCCAGGGAACTGAAGATTATGATATTTCCATGGATTCTGAAGGACCAAAGTCCAGTAATAAAAAGGTATCATTATACTTCTTAAAGTAGTATGGATGAACATGATAAGAAAGTGTTAAAATTTGTAATGGTAGTTATGTAATTTCATGTATATAATATAATGGAGTATCTTTTTTGTGAGGAATTGTCTTGTGGCTGAAAATACATTTCTTCACATCTTCTAATTTTAAAGTTCATCTGCATCTTTTTGTGTAGAAAGTAAAAGCATTGATCAATGAATAAAAATAAGTAGATTATATATAGGTCAATGAAGAAAATAAAGAAAAGGTTTTGAAAAATTCAAGGTGAAGTTCTGGCTTTATGTCAACTGTAAAGAACATTGCGGATTTTGGATCTTATGGGTTTTGACCTTTGCATGTCAACTTTTCATCAGAACAAGCAGGTGAAATTATGTTGTATAAAGAGAATTCAATCTCTCTTTATTCGCCCCAAAAAAGAGAATTTTTTAACTTCCAAATTGAGAAGATTCTTAGTTCTAGTGAGACAGCTTGTCTGTTCGGAGGCAGTGTGATAGAGAAGTGGTATCATAACAGTGAGAATTGAGAAATGATATTTTTTTTTTCTTTTTTTTGTTGTTGAAAGAAACTAGGTAGAAGCCCCTAGGAAGCAACATACGATTCTTGATATTTCAAGAGATCTGGGTCCACTGCTTTCTCAATCACTGAAGTCCCTTAAACTATTTACAGCTATTCCTAAATCCTAATTATAGCCAGCTACTCATTTTCTAACATAAACGCCCACTCTCAATGTTCCTATCTGTTACAGGCCCATTATTCTTGCTAACTGTTGGGTATCTATCACAGTGCAAGGAAACTACTAGTAAGAGGGGGTAGGAGTAGGAGGATTGGTGTATTGGATTGGAGGAAGGTGCTTGCGCATCTTTAATGGCATACTTTCTTGGCCTGTGTGAAGGGTAAATCGACTGAGTCATGACTCTGTTCTGGAGGATGTCGTAGTCATGGTTATACTTCATACTTTTCAGTCAATGAAGTTTTCTATTAAAAAATGAAAACGTTGAAGAGAAGCTTTCTGGGACTTACCATATGCAAGAATCAAAATGTTTTAAGCATGGACAGAGACTATAATCCGTTTAAGTGAAATGCATAAACATCCAAGCAACCATAAATTTGGGGGGAGGGGGCGTAGTACCACTCTGTATTTGCCTTGTTTAAGATGTTAATGACAATTACTGTAAATGTGTTGGCTGTGTGATAACATTTCAGTAATTTAAAGTTTTAGGTGTAACATTCTTCATGGAGTTTAATAGTGCAACTTTACTATGCTATACTCAGTTTGGTTAACAGTAATATTTATTTGCAGACGAAAAAAGTTTCTGACAGGAAAAAACCGAGGCCAAAGAATTCTCAGAAGATGAAAGGCAGTATGTCTGATAGATAACAAATGGGATGATGCCCCATCTAACATACTGATCTAGACAGAAATGTAGACCAAAGCGGACAGAGAACAAAAGTGAATGAAAACTTTGAAAGTCCACATTCCAGAGCTGACGCATTTTCCACCTCCACGTGACTTCAGTTCAGGAGTTTCTAAAGCAGAAACACAATCAAGATGGAGGCTTGGAGTATAAGGCTTCATGGACCCAATTTTCAGGGCTTTTAAGGACAGTCTCGCAAGTGTTGCAAGGCGACGTGGTGACTTCTCACAATAGAATAATTTACTAAATAGTATTCTATCAAACTTGTAAATTGACATTTTTGGTATGATTGCTAGGCTAGCTCTCCATTGATTGATAATCACTAATCAGTTTATAGTTTTCCTTTTGTGTTTTTTTTATCCATTATAGCTACTAAATACTATGGAGTAGTAAAACTAGGCTGTACCATGTACTCCATAAATTTCTTCCTCCTCATCTTTTACATCATGGATAATCATGTAAACATACATTATTCTGGATTACCCTCTCGGAATGTAAATTACAATCACATTATATTCTGGATAGGGTAATCGGGAATGTATAGCTATTCTGGAATGTAAAAGAAGTGCAGGAAGAAACACCAGCAAAGCTAAGGCAAGAAAGATGAAATTGTATAAACCCAGGTTGTATATATAATGATCATGTTTACAGGTCCATTCCTCTTTTGGGGGATTTTGAAAAGATTGGGTTATCTTAGACAGTGTGATTCGTTTATGTTTTGTATTGTAATAAATATTTATAGTAATTGATGATATTTGCTGGCGTTACATGCACATGCATTGCTTTTAAGTGGGTCACTGGTGACGTAGAACACGTTACGCGGTGGAGTTGCATAGGGTGAAACTATGAATTTATTGCCACTCTTGCTATGTTCAATATATTGATAGAGAATATAAGATAATCAACCAATCCAATCTTCCTAGATCATTGTCATATTCTATAATTTGCTAGATATCATCATTAAAGTAATAAAATTATATTAATCAAAGTATAAAATTATACTGAGATAGATGTGATACAAAAAAAAACACCATTATTACTATTTATACTTGTGATAGATTATTAATCCTAATTAAATAAGGAAAAGATGAAGAAATATAAAAATAGATGAAAACTAATCCTAAAAAAAAAACCTAAGACACTCAGAATATTTGCTAGCCCTTGGCCTACTAAAGAAACTACCAATTATTTAGATTGGTAGTTTGGTACTGCTAGGCACAACTAGTCAACTTTACAAGAAAAATATTCTAACTCAAGAGTCAGAATCTACCACAAATATTAAGTACATAGGATGTTCCAAAATAAGTAGCTAATTAAATTTTTTAACAACTTGGAACTTGAATTCGTCTCATTATTTACAATTTTATAACCCTTCCTTTCTCATATCTCTTTGTTTGGAGCACAGACTTAAATTGCAGAAATTTGTAAACGTGAAGAAATATTAAAGAGTTTATACTAAAACAACATTACATATAAATATTAACAATAGTTGAAATTAATTTGGTTAAGCATTGTCCATAGGACAATTAATGTGTCTGTTTCCAACCATGAAAGTGCTTTGATATATATATACACATGATACTTCTTATACTCAAGCTGCAAGCCGATATCAGGCTAGACTGATATATTCTTGATCTGAATACTATTGAGTCTATTTGGCCAAACTGTATTTTTAATTTTCTTCTGAAAAATACAGAGCAAGAAAAACACAGCACTCACAGAACCAACAAATTAGATAAAAAAAAAAAAAGAGTGCTCAATGAACCAACAAATTCAGAGACATTTATAACTTTACAAGAAAAAATCAATAGCATGTGAGGACTACAAATTCTTCAATCAATAAAAAAAGATACATCAAAGTTTTAGAAAATAAACTATTAATTCACATTCCTCCTAAATTAAAAAAATTATACAAAAATGTTTAGACAGTTCCTTAAAGTGGTGTGTAAATCATATTCAAGCAAATTCCATCTTTCAGAATCTCATCACCAGAAGAGGTTCTATCTCCAAGCCTGATCAACCTCCTCAAACACATCCTCCCTGGAGTTGATAACTTCAACGAGGTGCTCTGCAGTGGCTCTATCAACTGTCTTTCCTGGCCTTCTCTACATCCTGATGTGCCCCTTATAGCAAAACTAGCCATAAGAATCTTGCAGTGACTTTGTTCACATTTTCGGCAAGAATGAGTTTGAAAGCAGTGTAAGCCGCGTAAGCAGGGAAGGAGACAATTATATTTTCCTTTTTGCAAATGTAAATAGAATAAGTTTGAAGTTAATAAGTTCATCAAGTTACAGCACAATTGAAAGAATGAGCCAAATCGTTCCCTTTATGGGAAGCTGTTCATAACTTAAACACTCTACAATATAAGCAAGAAAGCATCTCAGAAATCTTATAAAACCCGACTCAATGGACATGGAGCTTCAAGTTACCACGAGAAACACAAAACACAATGGAGATACAAAAGCTGGTTATGTTATTTTTTTTCTTCATGAACACTATAGCTACCCATCCTAGAGACCAATGTGATAGTTATGCATATTGTGGTCTCAACGCTAAATGCAACATAAATGGTTTTCCAATATGTAAGTGCTTGGACGGGTTCATACCAAAATTTCAAGCAAATTGTCGTGCTCAGAATTGGACGGGTGTGTGTGTGAGAATAGTGAAATTAAACTGCAATGGTGGAGATGGGTTTGAGAAGTACTCAGAAATGAAGTTGCCAGACACAACTTCTTCATGGTTTAACAAGAGTTTGAGCCTCAAGAAATGTGAGGCATTTTGTTTGAGAAACTGCTCTTGTAGTGCATATGCAAATTATACGAGAGACCGGGGAAGTGGTAGCATGCTTTGGTTTGGTGACATTGTGGACATGAGAACTCGCACAGCTCAAGGACAAGAAATTTACATCAGAATGGCCCTTTATGAACTAAGTATTATCTTTTTCCAGTTCCTTTTCTTGCCAGATAAAATTTCTTTAACTAACCTTACTTTTTCTCTCTTCTCCCTTTATCTTTGTGTTGCTCAATTCTCTCTCTTCTACCTTGCTGAATGGAGAGCTTTAAGGCATTCCTTCAGGCAAGAAGCCTTCTCTCAGAAAGCGACTCCCGGGGAGTTGGGGTGCCGTTTGTTGAGAGTGGCGGTAACCGGTAGAAGGTAGAAGAGAGAGAAGGTTAAGCTATGGAACAATAAAATCTAGAGAAGAGTGAACAATAAGGGAACAAAAAGTTCTCTTAAAAACAAAAACCTTATTATTGCTTACGTGTTATTTTTATAAGACCACATGGTTACGTGTAAAACGGTCAAAGTTGAAACAATCAATTACAAATAAACTTCCAAGTAGAAGTTATAAAACCACATGCTTATGTGTTAATTCTACCTACTTGTTGATTTACACAGGTCAGAAAAGCAATACGAACGTAAAGAAGCTTGCAGGGATTCTAACAGGAGTTCTTGCATTTATTATAGGATTGATAATTCTTGTGTGAGCCACGAATCTACGCACAGGCGAAAAACTTATTGTTTTATATTACTGTAGAATGAAAACAAATTTATATTACCATAAAAAGAAGTATTCTTCAATTGTGAAATTTGTTCTCTGTTTCATCTGTATCCCCTATGTGTGTAGTAAATGTTTCAATTTTAGGAAAATAGAATATTTCCTCTTCTGATCTTCCTTATTCTTTTCTAGTTTATACCACCTACCACATCATATGTTTTTTATATGCTTAAACTTTAGACACCTTTTACTGTTGAGAATACTTGTAATTTAAATTTGAGCAAATTACAGCAACATATCTAAAATTTAGTGTAATTATATGTACTATTGTTAGTAATTATACATCCACTTTGTTTTTTAATCATCACTTTTGCACTCGGTGTTATGGTAAAACCTCTAATATAATTATAGGAAATTCGTTTATCCTATAGGGATTATAAAAAAACTAAGTTATTGGGAGCATATAGAGAAGGATGAAGATGACACACCAAATACATTTAATTTTTCAACCATCGATATTGCTACAAACCATTTTTCTGACATAAATAAGTTAGGGGAAGGTGGTTTTGGATTTGTATATAAGGTACTCAAATTTATTCACAAAGGCTTTGTTTACCAAGTTATTCATATTCTTTTGCCAAGTACCCAAAGTTTTCAAAACGATTGCAGGGAATATTGGTAGATGGGCAAGAGATTGCAGTGAAGAGGCTTTCTAAGACTTCAAAACAAGGAATTAAGCAATTAAAAAACGAAGTGAAGTTGATGGCAACACTTCAGCATCCTAATATTGTTAAACTTCTTGGTTGTTCTATTCAACAAGATGAAAAGTTGTTGATATATGAATTCATGCCTAACAGAAGTTTGAATTGCTTTATTTTTGGTTTGAACTTTACACACCCATCAAATTTATTGTTTTGATTCTTCTCTTGCAGTCTTGTAGTTTCCATGCTAAAATTAAAATTGAAATTTGTTAGATACAAGGCAACGTAAATTACTAGATTGGACTAGGCGGTTGGAAATTATCAATGGAATCGCTCAAGGACTTTTGTACCTTCACCAAGATTCTGCACTGAGAATCATACATAGAGATATCAAAGCAAACAATATTCTTCTTGATAACAATATGATTCCAAAGATAGCTGATTTTGGTTTAGCTACAACACTTGGAGGAGATCAAACAGAGGCAAAGACAAGTAGAGTAATGGGAACCCAGTAAGAAACCTGTTTGTTTTTCTATGGTACAACCTCTGTTAATGTCTCTTCTCCTAACCATAATATTGATTTGCAGTGGTTATATGGCTCCAAAATATGTAATGGATGGATCTTTATCAACTAAATATGATGTTTTTAGTTATGGCGTTCTTGTACTTGAGATAATTAGTGGGAAGAAGAATCTTGGATTTTTTGACCCTCAAGATGAGGATTTGAAACTACTCATAGGCCATGTAAGATTGAACTTCTCATGTTTCATTTTTAAAGGAAGCTCATCTACTCCTATTTGATGTAGTATTTCGATCACTTTTTAAGTGTTATCATCCTTTAAAATTTCCATGTTTATAAAGATGCATCAACTGAAAAATTTGTTTAGTGATTGAACTCACTCTTGTTATGACTTTCATTTGAATCTAGGCATGGAGAGTATAGATCCAAGGAAGACCACTAGAATTAATAGATGACATGTTAAATGATGGTGCATCCTTATCTTCAGAAATATTAAGGTGCATTCATGTGGGTTTACTGTGTGTACAAGGGAACCCAAAAAATAGACCTAACATGTCATCTGTGATCTTAATATTAAATGGAGAAACATTGCTACCAAAACCAAGCGCGCCTGGGTTTTACACAGGAACTTCTTCAAGGCAACCTGAAATATATTCAATAAATGATGTTTCAATCTCATTGTTAGAGGCACGATAGAACATGTATATTATTAATTGTTGATGTTATAAAACTTTTGTGTAGGTTAAATATTTTAAAGGTTAAATATTAATTTTGCTCCATTATCTTTTAATGTTTCTTCATTTTGGTACATATTTGGAATCTTACTTCACTTATGGTTAGTGACAATGAGTTGTATTCTCTCATGAGTCAATAAGAGTGTTTGCTGATTTTGTTACTTAGGAGATACTCCAACCAATCTTGATTTAGTGGACAATTAAATTTTGTAAAGATGTGCCAGAATGGTAGACCTTTAAGTAGTCGTATGAATTTTAAGGGGTCTAAGACTCATTTTAAATGGTTCTAGAGCAATGACTATGTATGTGATTTTCATATTTTGTGTAGAAATTTGTTTGTGTTATCAAATGAGGTGATTGGCTGGATCAATTGCAAGCGTTAGGATTGAAAAAACTCTTGTTGGAAGTATTAAAAACGTTAATATCTTCTATTTTTTAAGCGAGGGGCCTAAACCCCACCATAGGATCAAGACACGCAGAGATTTGACCGCGCCACAATATGCAGACAAACGTTTAAATAATCTTTTATTGTTGATGAAATTTTTGCTATGTTCAAAAATATTTTATAGTATTATATTGTGATTTGGATTTATTATTTGATTGATATAGTAGAAATGATTGTATATAGAGATACGTTAAAAACCTTTCAATAAAATAAATAAGATCAATCACAGGTTTTAATGGTAGGTAGCCCATAGTTTACTAAACTAGAGCCATTTGTGCTCAATTTTACATTTACATTTATACTACACTTATAATTGCCAAAAAGAATTGGTGCATTTACATGCTTCTAAGTGTGTAATTGCTAAAAAGAAGAAAGAACAAACTATTAAATCTTTGAAAAAGTAAATTTTTATCACCAAGAATCTAACTTGGGAGATTCAGATTGTTTTGGAGCAATGAGACTAGTAAATGCCAAAGATGGAACAGAGCAAAGACTCAAAAGTCTATCGGGCATGATAAGAATGCAGAAGTTGCTAAGTCAAGTGAATGCATAGATGATGTTTGAGTGAGGAAGTTGTGGTAGAGAATGGAATTGTTTTGTTTCAATGACAACAAGAATATGAAAGAGATGGAACAGAGTGAACTGAAAAATGGGATTGAGAAGGGGAGAACTCTTGGTTATTAAATCAGCTTGTCAGCATACAATACCATTATGGATAAACAAAGAAGGGAGGCAATAGCATTTTTCAAACAGATGTGAGGGACACTATTCTTTGGCAGGTTCATTTGCCTTTTTAGAAAGAAGCTTATGGATGAGACATAGTTTATTGAAGTAATTAAATATAGATCATGGTAGTAGAACAAAGTTAAAGGGTATATTGTATAATTATGCAGCATGGAGCATGAACCCACCAACATGCATAGGTCCCATACTAGGACAAAGAGAAAGGAGGGGAGAGAGAAGATAAGATGAGTCCATGTGAATGGGTACATGTTAGCAGTTTTATGCACACGAGGAATGTCAAGAAACTCTCTTTCTCATTCTTGTTGTTGTTAGAAACTCTCTTTCATTCTTGTTATCGGTTAGGATTTAAAAATCACTAACTTTTAGAGAGTCATCTAATAGAACACCAAAATCAATAATTTTTAATCAATTTTTGCTGAATCATATAAGATGACATGGTAATGAAAGGACATAATTTCATTCATTTGTTTTTGCTGAATAGGGTTGAAAATTGGTTCATGCTGTATAGTGATATCAACTTACGTGATTGTATCAAATTTTAGTGAACAATGTCACAGTAAATTTAATTGAAAATATATCGGTCACTCCATCGGTTTAATTTGACTATATTAATAAAATTTAGCTTATCAAAAGAAATTCTTATACCTTGTTGACATTTGGTTCGTAAGAAAAAATTGTCTTTAGCGGTTGAGCTTGAATTTCCATGAAAGGTTTTTTTTCTTTTAGATTAATTGTGTTAATCTTTAGAAGATCTCCATCGAGTCTATAGATAGAGTTAAACTTATAATTTTCATTGATTTTAATTTGAATTAGGGATGACAAAAAAAATAGTATATTTAAAAAATACAAAACGAACAGAATACAAAAAAAAAAAAAGAAGAACATATTTAGTATATTAAGAGTTTTTTAGGAATTCAAACCATATTTTACCCTTATAAATAAATAGGTCCAAAATATCTTTATAGATATCGGTAGAGTCTAGTAGTTTAAATATTGACTTTAAATTTATTCAGTTCAAAATTTATGTGAGGGAAAATATCAAAATTTCCTATGCTTGGGATCTTTCCAAAATGAGGGAATGAAATCATCAGATACCTACATCTACCACAAGTGTCAGAATGTATGAATTGCAAAGTCCATCATAAACTTATAAGTTCTATGCCATAAAAAATCATAAAATTGTATTCATAAGAGAAAAACCTTGACAGATGCTCCACTATATAGAATATATTTTAGCAAGACAAAATAATGAGGATTGTCCAACTCATCCCTAAGAGCTTGGAGGATAGCTTCTGATGACTGTTGTTCCATGTGAAGGAACTAATTTGTGAAAAATTACAGAACATACTGAATCATTCCTTTGCCACTGATGTTGTCACCCATGTCAGCGGCTTAATTTACCCTTAGCTAACATCTAGCCATACCATGCGTTAGGACCTTTTAGCAATGTCGCATAAGTGTCAGCCAAAAATGGACCTGCAAGTCTCTCAGGTTCTTCAGCCAACAAATGAGTGATAAATACCATCTATGATGTGCAGTGTGCAAAGTATATTGCTCGTTGCACTCTCATTGGTAAGAGCTGCTACCATTCCTGAAAATATTAAGAAAAGACAACATATAGAAATTGTAAATTAGAAAGTAAATATATAGAAATGAATAAGAAGGCAAGCTGCTATTAAGGCAGTTAAATTGTCCGATTTTCAACTTGCAATACTAAATAAAAGGAAGAGAACAAGCAATAGCATTAGCCCAAAACACCACAGATCAAAACTTTATTGCCAAACAGAACAAAGGCTAGTTACAACTATACTTCTCTAGCCACTTTGCATTGAGAGAATCAATCATAGTTTGATAACAAAAAATTCAATTTTGGTAAAACTTCAATTAAAATAACTCTTGTTGATTCATAAAAAAACTGATAATCACTGGATACCATTTAGTTGCAGAGATAGGAAGTTACCTAACTTAATAGGTGCAATAATATCACTTATTGAATGTTTGTTTTGCTTTATTTAACAGAAGAGTCTTGTTAATTTATGTATTTTATCATATGCCTATAGAGAAAAAAAATTATAGATTAATAGTTTGATTGGTTTCATATGCTATTTATGTCTTTTTGACATATTAGAAGCAATTGATTGGAGATTTGATGGAAGAAGAAACAAGATTTTTGGAGCAAATTAGTTGCAAACTTTCTTTGTTTATGATCTATATGCAGTATAAAAGACATAACATACATCATAAATATGCAAATTATATGACTCCATTCCTTGCAACTTTCAAGCTGGAAACTAGTGCTGTTAGTTTGAGGACAAAATTCAGAGTCAAGAGTGCATGGTCACTTTGGGTGTGTTTGGTAGAAAGGAGAGGAATAGAGTGAATGGAAATAAAAATAATGAGTGGAAATAGGTAACAAATCAACTGGAACTTAATTGTTTGTTTGGTAGAGAGTGGAATGGAATGGAAGTGAGTAGAAATATTTGAACTTAAGTGGCCGAGGTGTGGGATACACATTAATTTTTTATATTGCCCACTATTTCCACGCTATAATATCATGTTAAACATGAGGTAAAAATGTTTGGTTAAAGAAAAGAGATATGAAGAGAGATAGAGGAATGAATGAAAATAGGTGAGAAACACTAAAGTGGATCCCACTATTTTAAAAATTATTTCTCCTTCATTTCTTCTGAACCAAACATCTTAACTTATTTTCATTCCTCCTAAATTACTTCCATCTTTAATACCAAACAAGGGGATAGTTTTCACCACATGTCATGGCTAGGCTATGTTTTCAATCAGAAAAATGATGGTTTTGTATCTTCATGGTGTATGCACCTTGGGAAGGAGTAGAGAGATATAGGAACCAAAAGGAGAAAAAGTGACCTCACCTATTTGGTGTATAAAAAAAGGTGCTTGACCTTAAGTTTTTTTGTTCACTTTAAAGGAAGTCTTTTATTACAAATGTAAACTATGGTCCGAGGCATGACCTTGTTAATTAGAGAATAATGACTGTTTGGATATGTTGCTCCAATTGAAGTATTTGAGTCTCACTTCTCATCAGGACACCATTTTAGGCATGGAGCAATGACAGAAACCTAAAAACTTTGGTAAAGGACTCTGACACCAAACATATTATGTTTAAATAGACATCTAGAAGCACAAGAAAACAGATATTTCTTGGAGAATAGTTTAGAGAGCTATCCAAAAATACAACATAAACTCTTTCACATTGGAGACAAAACTTTGCAATGAAGGATTCAAAAAGAGTGGGATCAAAGGAGTCTCAATCTCAACATGATTTCATCTTTTTATCGTTCAATCTTTCAATTTCTTGACTCTACACGTTTAAGACAATTATATTGATAAGAGACTAAATCCTTCTTCGATGTAAGATATGGTTTTGGATCTCTAGAAATGATTACGGTTATTCAGTTATTTTATTGGAACTATCACATATTCTCTTTTCTTTGTAGGAGCTGAGCTCTGTGGGATTAGGGACGTTCACCCTTCTGCATTTACTATCTTCATCAATAAAACATCCTTTTACCTTCATTAATTATTACATTCCTCTGTTATCATTCTATTCTGATATTTGGTTCCTAACACAATCTTAGATATAACAATCTTATCTGCATTATTAAACAACTGTAAATATATTGGTTAGGTACGTACTAGAGTACCCTTCATGCCAGAAAAAAAAAGTAGAGTACCCCTAATTCACTACAGTCTACACCATACTAGGTGAACTCTCTAATCTATGCTATAACTTGGTAAGATTAAACTGGTTCGTACACACAACACATTGACATTAGTAGCTTAGTTGCTTGGAGTCAGTACTGAGACCAAGTCAGTACTTCTAACAAAAAAACATTTTTGAATGAGAGTGGGATCAAACAATAGCAAATATGGAGTTCAGACATTTAGAATATGAAAAAAAATCAAAGTTTGATACATTTCTGGAGAAGGAACTAAATCAATAAGTGAAATTGACATATAACCAACTAGTATATGGAAGGATAAAAATATATTAAGAAAAAAGGAAATATCATATTAAAACAAATGGACTGAGAAAACAAATGGAACAATTAATGATAATGCCTTTAAAGGCTTATTAACTGCCTATTGTTCTCAACTGGTTTTCTTTAAACTGCTCATTTCTCCTATTCATCAAACTTACTTATTAAGCACAACGCAATGCTTGTACAGCAATTATACCTAGAATTGGGGGTGAAAACTGAAAAAAATAGAATGGCATCACAAAGTGCTATCTGCAAAAGTCGCAGCCATTTATAACATGGAAATTAGTATAAGTTTCACATTAATTGTTAAGCTTATGCTATTAACTAATAGAGTAAATTACACAGACTCCCTCGGAGTTTGTCTTCATCACACATACTGTCGCTCCATTTTTTTTATACATTATTTTTAGCCCCTAAAGGGAGTTGGTATAGTATTATTTTTTGTCAAAAAGGGGGAGATGGCGTAACGAAAGTAAAACCTTAGGAGGTTGGTGTATTGAAAATAAAAAAAATTAAGGGGTTTATATAGAGTTGAGAAGTGGAAGGGTGCTATGTGTAATAATAACAAACCTCATAAGGGGTCTATCTAATTTATTCTAACTAATATGAAGCTTACCTGCACCAATAGCATAGACATTTTTCAAGCCACCCAATCTCATGTGTGACAAGGTCACTGTTGTCCCAGACAATAAAATGTGGTTGTCGTAGAAACTTTGCTAAATGTTTCGTCCATTTCTCTGCTCCACATATTCGAGCATTGGCATCCTCTTTGTTGTAGATTTCTGAGGCAATATTTGGACCACCAAGATAAAGTATGTTCTCTATTGGTACTCCAGCTGTCAAAGTATATATTGAAAAAGAGTTGAGAATGAGGGAAGATAAAAATAAACTAGACACCACCAGCTTCAATTGGTTGATGTCAAATAAATAAATTCTAAACAGCACTATCTACACTTTAGAGGATAAGGGCAGAGTAATAAGAAATTTAAACCACTTCATAATTATTTTATTAGTGCATGCATTTTATCACGTTTTCAACCATTAATTTCCGAACTAATAGATATTACAGTACTTTATACTCTAAAATGCAAGAGGAGACAAATCCTTGATCTATAATATACCTAAACATGAATAAGGAAAATATAGATTTCAGTGAAATGAACTTGCTAGGAGTGGATGGGAAGGAAATTCATTCAAAATAAACAAAGAAGTTTGTCTTCACCAATAAAACTCACAATAATTCTGCAGAAGTTTCTTTGGCTAGACTTCATCACTAGCTGTACTGGTCAAAAGATGAAAAGTTATTCATGAAGTATGCCATACATCAAATAGCAGGGGGATGTGACTGTATGAGAAATGTTAAAAAGTGAGATATCAACGACTCCCTAAACCGTGACACATAAAGATGTCCTCAATTCTTTACAGTCTTCCTTTTTTAAATGAAAGATGTATGTGTCTTCTAACTCCTACCACTAACTCCCAACCAAACTAACTACAAAAATAAAGCTGGTATAACACCAACTATGTACTTACTAATTAAATAAGAATGTTTGCCATATAAATTAAAAGTTGAAGTTATATACTTCGATAGATCTTGGTTTGAATTACTTCACTAACAAATTTGTCAATAAAAAAAGATAAAATACTTCCATAAGTGAACTCATACAATCCAAGTTTTTAAATTGCAGTTGTAGTCATAGTTATGTTGTTGTAGTTTTATTGACAAAATTGTGAGCAAATGCAACTGATGTAGTTGTGCAAACACAATTTAAAACCTTGATGGATTCTTAGTTCTTCTATTGTATCAAATGTACCAAAAAAAAAAGGTTGCCTTTCAAGTATAAGAAGCTAGAAGAATGAAGAAAAGATTACACATAAAAGTAAGAAGAAAAATTTTACTTGCTTTGTTAATAATTTTTGTGGGGGTTATTGCAAAGAGATTATAACAGGCACAGTGATTCTCTCCTTCCAATATTTACTAATCTCTTAAAAAATATAGCAAGTTTCGGTTTAACATAGTAATATAACCTATATTAAAAAATGCTTAAAAACACACACACATGCATATACAAAAATATATATATATATATATATATATATATATATATATATATATATATATATTACACATTAATAACTCACCCCGTGTTAAAAGAAGTGACATGGTAGTTATTGCACATTACAGTAGTATAAGAGAACTACCTCAGAAATATACATACCCCCACTACCACGACAAAACCAATGCCATAATTAAATAGAAGGCTCCACTAACTAAATTTAATAAGACAATATATTGGCTATACATACCAATTATAGAAGGAGAAAGATGGATTTTTATAATACTCCTGCACCTACAACCATGATTTTTGCAAAGAAACTTATCAAACATGTTCAACATTGAAATACACCTCCTAAAATAGCAAGGAATTCCTTGTCAGCCAGATCTCCTAGAGTGGCCAACTAAATAATATATAGAATATCTCCAGACATTTTCTCCAAGACTTTTATAAGACCCATGCCAGAAATGAGATTAGCAATCCGAAGGCAAATCACATAAATAGCCTAACAATCTGTAGCATTACTGGATTCACATGTGAAAAGCATATGTATCATTGATTCCAAATTCTTACAACATACTAGACAAGAAGCGTCAATAGATAGGATAATGTTACGTTTTGCTAATTCAACCTTCGTCAGACCCTATTATGAGCAACCTTTTAGGAAAATGCCAAGACCTTGGAAGACAGCTTTGCCTACCACAACCTGCTAAAGAAATGTGAGTCAGAACCAAGAGACTCCTTACAGACTAAACAATAAGCTTCTCTTACAGAGTAGAGAACGTTTTTACTTAAATTGTCTATCCATCTTCAGCCATCTTTGACACCCCGCCAAGAAACCCCTCCATCTCCCTGACCCACGGTTACTCCCAATTGAACAATTCTCTCTTCCACCTAAATCTCCAAACCCAACTATCACTAATCTAGCCCCCCACCTCACACAGAATGGCCTTTTTTAGAGAGCATAGTGCATACAG
Organism: Psophocarpus tetragonolobus; assembly: GCA_037954015.1. Classification (NCBI taxonomy): domain Eukaryota; kingdom Viridiplantae; phylum Streptophyta; class Magnoliopsida; order Fabales; family Fabaceae; genus Psophocarpus; species Psophocarpus tetragonolobus. The sequence goes on along the minus strand of CM075692.1, from coordinate 46,698,846 downwards.
TCTTGGAAATAGAGACTTGATATCTTCCGACCCACCTCACTCCCCATCCCAAAATTTAAACAAAGGCCTGTCTCCTATCACTGGTATAACATTGTCCAGAAACCAAGCACCCTCTCTCACATCCGAGGTTACCTTCAATATATCCATCCACCATTGTGACTCACCTCTTCGCCGCCTCAGATTTACTTTCCTCCTCAAGTATTCCCCCATACTTTGCTTGGAGAACTTTGATCCAGAGAGAGTTCTCACCTTGAAGGATCCTCCAATGCCACTTGCCAAGGAATGCTTAAATTCCATAACATCTTTGATACCTAGCCCCTCTTCATTTTTCTCTTTATACATTAGCTCCCACTTGGTCCAGGCAACTTTCTTAACTTCATTTGATCCACCCCAAAGAAATCTCCTTTGCAGACTTTGAACAGTAAAGGTCACCTTCTTCGGGATCTTGAAAAAAGAAAAATAATACAAGGTAATGGATGAGAGAGTAGATTTGATTAAACAACCCTTCTAGAGATAAGTTTTTTTGTTTCGAGAAAAGTAAGTTTTGCTCTCATTTTTTCGAGAACTAGTTTCCAAACTCTTTCACACCTCCCATTAGCCCCCACTAGTAACCCTAAGTAGAAGAATGATAGTTGCATTACTCCACAGTTAATAATTCTAGCAAAGGACTGTAGTATTTCATTATTCACCCTTACACCTCGAAAGTTAATTTTTAGTCCTGAAGCTAATTCATAACACCTAAGTGCACTTGCTTAAATATATATGTTTCAAATAATTTTTTTGCTTTATGTTTTATAAGAAACTCACTAATATATTAGGAACCTAAAACATATTTAAATCTTAAAATAATGAGTGATACAATCATAATGAGTATATTTATATAATTTTTTTATTTTTTCTTCATTGCTAATTGTTTCTCCCGAGCAAGAAATCATATAAGTATAAAAGAACCATATATAGTTTCAAAGTTTAAATGATGAGAGTAAAACTAAAAAATACTCTTATTAAAACTTTTCAAAGAATAATACAAAAAATAAGAACATGAGTAGTATATATTATCTTATAGATTTAAACAAAATTTTTGATATAAAAATTCATACTACGTAAGTTTAATATTCAACAAAATATATGCAAAATTATTATATACATTTTTAAGTAAAATAATTTTTTTCTTAATTAAAAATGTAACAATAGTTTTTTATTAGATTTCAAAGTATAAATAAATATTTTTAATATTTAAACTGAAATAGTGTTAAATACTCATGAAAAAAATTATTTTTCTTAAACAAAGGAAAAATAATTTTATTGAATTTTTAAAATAAAATTGTGATTATTTTTAGTGAATAAATGCAACTGTATTAAAGCTCATAAAGTAAACTTTGATGTTCACCATGATTTTGCATATATTGGTAGCAAATAAGCTTACCTTTCATAATTTTTAGAAAAAAATGCAATTATATTAAAACTCATGAAATAAACCTTGACGTCCACCATAATTTTATGCATACATTGATATCAAATAAGTTTGTTTTTCATAATTTATAGTCAACAAATGCAATTTTATAAACATTTTCATAAAATAAACTTTGATGTGCACCTTTTGTTTTTTTGCACATACATTGATATCAAATAAGCTTATCTTTTCTGAATAATAATAATAGTGTTTATCATAAAAATAAAATTAATTAAATTTATAATATTATTGAGAAGTTAATTTGCTAATATTTTGTGAAAAAATATTTTATTAAATTAATTTGATATATGTATGATTTTTTGATGAAAAATAATATTATTATACAAACATTTATAGAAAAACTTATATACTATTTTTGTAATAATAATTTATGTATCATTGATAATGATGTGTCATAAAAATTTTTATTATTCATACTCCTATTAAGGAGAATTGTTTCTCATAAATCATATTTTGACTTTCTTTTATAAAAATTAAATCAATTATTTTTTATATTATTAAGTAAGTAATTTAAACCTATTTTATCAGAAAATATATTTAATAAATTAATAATTATTATAAATTTATATTTAAAAGTATTTTTTACTCATAATATTCTCAAGTAAGATTATCTTTCACAACTATGTATATTTTGAATTTAAAATATTATTAAATAAATAAATAAATATTAATCAAATATATTTTTTCTTGTCAAATAGCTTAATTTAAATTAGCTTCAGAATAAGGAGTTTTATTATCTATAATATTTTTTAATAATACTATTTTTATTAAATAATTTTGTGATCCATACCAAAAATAAATTATAGAAAATTTATTATACCTATGATGTTTCCTATGAATTATGTGTATTTGAATTTAAATCTATTATTCAAATTATTAAAGAAAAATAAAAGAATAAAAAAACTATCATTAAATAATATATTTATAATATTAAATAAGTAATATATTAGGAAACTATCTATTAAATATCTTAATTTTATATACAAATTCCAACAATATAAGAGTAATATTAAAATATGTATAGATAAGTTAATTATTATATATGTTTTTAAGTAAAATGAAATTTTCTTGAAACTGAAAAACTAATTTATTGATTCCAAAATATACATATAAATAAATATTATTAATTTTTAAACTGAAGTATTGTTAAGTTCTCATGAAAATTTAGTTTTGTTATAAAAGGTAAAAATAATTTATTGGATTCCAAAATATATATAAATAAATATTATAAATTTTTAAAATTAATTTGTGTTAAATTCTCGTGAAAGTTTGGTTTTTTTAAAAAAGGTTAAAATAATTTTATTGTATTTTTTAATATGCAATTTCTTAAAAACTTATGAAATAAACTTTGGTACCACAATGATTTATTATGATATTAAAGAAGACTATCTCTCTTAAATAATACTTATAGTATTTTTCATAAAAAATTTAAAATTGAGTATATAATATTATTTAGTAATTAATTTGTAAATCTTTTATTGTAAAAATATTTTGTTAAAATAATTTTGATATATGTATCTAAAAATTAAGATTATAATATAATTATTAATAAATAAAATTATATTATTTTTTAATTATTGTTTATATATTATTGACTTTTTGAAATGTGGCAGTGTTAATCATATATAATATTTTGTTATTGATAATGATATTGATTAAGATAGTGTTTTATTAATGATATTTAAGTATTTTTTATAAAAATAAACTAATTTCATGTACTATATTATCAAGTAAGTAATTTAAAACTATTTTGTTATAAAACTATATTTAATAAATTAATTCTAATATATTTATTATAAATTTATATTTTGTTGTCTAAAATAAAAATTATGAATATCTATCTATCGAACTATTTCGTTGGTATTTGTAATTGTTAGTGGTGTATGAAAAATTTAAAAATGAAGAAAATATGAAATAATTTCTACAAGAAATAATATTAGCCAAAATATTCATCAAATATGATTTTTCTGCTTACTCATTGTATTTAAGCTATTTTTTTTTATGTAAATAGGTTTTTTTTATAATATAAATTTGATAAATATTGTCACCTATATACGATATGATTTATATTATAACTAAATTAAAGAAAATTTTACCCATCTATTTCACTTATTACTTGTCTATGAAAAATTTACACATAAAGGAAATATAAAATAATTTATACAATGAACAATATTAGATAAATATTAATCAAATATGATTTTTTTTTCTTACCGATGGTATTTAAACTATTTTTTGGTGAGTAAACAGGTTTATTATCTTCAATAATTTGATTGATACTGTCTTCCATAAATGATATTAATATTATGGTTTATATTAAAACTAAATTAAATAAAATTTATTTAAAATATTTTATCTTAGATTTAAGATATGAGTGTATATTATGACACTCATATATTCTAAATACTTTATTCTTTAATTACAAAATAATATAAAAATTTGTCTATTTAAATACTAGACTTATATTTAGATAAAATGATTCATATAATTCAATATACACTTATTTTTCAAAACAATGATATAATAAGTGTAGACATATAAATAAATACCTAACAGCTTTAAAAATTGTTTTTACAAGACTGCTCTTACAATACAACAATATATAAACAAAATCAACATTGCAACAATACATCGATAATCCAATTGAGTAATACACACATTCATTGTTGTGTTCAAGGTACTAATATCTAGGGTATCAAAGTAGAGAACCTTAATGCCAACTTAATCAATATAATAAATAAATAATTCGATAGTACACATGATTCCCAACCATTCAACAAAATAAATTCATACAAACACCAATTAATTATTCAAGAGCACCAAACCCACTGATTCTAATGCCAAATTCTAATTAAATAATAATATATCCATATAGTCACGTTTATTTTATCAACACTTGTTGTTGGTGTTCATAATCCTTCAATAACATACATCCAACGTTGAAACCTATCAAAGCTTAGAGATCACTTCACTACCCATTTTTCTTACACATGTCACAAGAGAGATAATTTTTCACCTCCTTACCTCGAATGATGATCTTAAGTGCAGATGATGTGTCCTCGAGTTCCCAAATATATTGACTTCGTCTATCTTCATATTCCCTCACAAGGTTCCCTTTGTAGTTTTCTCTTAAATTTCCAGAGTCAAAAATGTCTAAGTTAATAGTTAGATTGAACTTTTTAACATGAGGCACAACTTAACCTTCAAACTATCTTACTATTTACACTATATTTATTTTATTTATTTATTTTTTAAAATAAATTCCTAATTTATTATGATAAATAAAAATATTCAATTAATTTAAGCCTATTAATATAAATTATGTCTTTTATATTAATATTTTATTTTTCTAAAAATCGGAATGTTTACGTATATCTCCAACATATAAATTTTTAAATAGCAATATTATATTACTCATAATGTCTACAATCTAGTCTTAGATTGTAGAAATGTATTTAATAAAATAATTTTAAAATATTTATTATAAATTATATTTTATTCTTTAAAATAAGAAATTATGGGTATATATTTCCCAAACTATTGAGTTAGTTAAAAATTAATTTTGCTCATATTTTATGATTGTTGTTGATCTAAAAAATTTTATACATCTATGATTGATATATATATATATATATATAAAATAATTTTAAATAATATTATTTTTCATAAATAATATTATGGTCTATATTGCAAATAAATGATGTTGAGTAATATTATCTTTTATAAATTATGTGTATTTGAATTTAAAATTATTATTAAATAATAACTTATAATATTAAAAATATATGAGAAAATGCAAAAAGGAAAATGAAAATAAAAGATGAATAAAAAATATTATTAAATAATAATATGATATTAAGAAAAAATACTTTTTAAGAAAAAATATTTTAGAAAAATAAAAATATAATAAAACAAAAATATTAATAAAAATATTTTTTAATAACTAAAAATATAATAAAAATACTATTATTTTCAACTTAATCAATACAATCAATAAATAATGCGATAGTGCACATGATTCCTTAAGAAAATAAATTTATACACCAATTAATTGATTCCAATGCCAAACTCCAATTATAAAATAATATATTAACATAGTCACGCTTATTTTATCAACACTTCTTGCGGGTATTCATAACCTTCAATAACATACATGCAACATTGAAACCTATAAAAGCTTAGAGATTGCTTCACTACCCATTTTTCCTACATATGCCACAAGATAAATAATTTTTCACTCCCTTAGCTCGAATGATGATCTTAGGTGCGAAGGGTCTGTCTTCGAGTTTCCAAATATATTGTTTTCGTCAATCTTCATCTTTCCAGTTAAGAATCACTCTGCAGCTTTCTCTCAAATTTAGAGTAAAAAACATGAAACTATCCTTTAACCCTTGAATTACTCTAGGTTAATAGTTAGATTGAACTTTTTATCACTAGATCCAACTTAACCTTCAAACTATCTTACTATTTACACCCACATTTATTTTATAAAATTTATTATAATAAATAGAAATATTAAATTAATTTAAGCTTATTAATATAAATTACATATTTTATATTAATATTTTATTTTTCTAAAAAAAGGGAGGTTACATATATCTCCAACATATAAATTCTTAATAGCAATATTATATTACTCATAATGTCTATTGCTAGTCTTAGATTGTAAAAATATATTTAATAAAATAATTTTAAAATATTTATTATAAATTATATTTTATTGTTTAAAACAAGAAATTACAACTATATATCTCCCAAATTATTGAGTTAGTTAAAGACTAATTTTGCTCATATTTTGTGATAGTTGTTGGTCTAAAAAATTTTATACATCTATGATATATATATATATATATATATATATATATATATATATCTTAAAATAATTTTGGATAAGATTATTTTTCATAAATAATCTTATGTCTATATTGTAAATACATTTAAGAAAATTTATTTTATATCGATGATGATGTTGAGTAATATTATTTTTCATAAATTACGTGTTTTAAATTTAAAATTATTATTAAATAATAACTTATAATATTAAAAATATATCTGAAAATAAAAAAAATAAAAATGAAAATAAAAATAGAAAAAAAATATTATTAAATATAATTTATGATATTAGGAAAAATATTTTAAAAAAAAATAAAAATATAATAAAAAAATAAAAATATAATAAAAAAATATTAAGAAAAATATTTTAAAAAACTGTGGAAAAGTCTGTTAGATTATGTGTCAACATATGATTTTTTAGAAGAACAAAACAAAAAAATTATGTATTTGACACATAATCAAACTAAACCTTCTTTTAATATATATAATAGATTTTTTTTATTTTAAATTTTTCTTTCTTCTTTGCTTTTTATTTTTTTATTTATTTTTATTTTTATGTTTTTTAATTTCAATGTTTCTTATTTTTCCTTTTACCGTTTTATGCTATTTAATTTTATTTATTAACTCTCTTTATTGTTCTTTTAAGTTTTTATATTTCTATATTCTTATATATTATATTTAATGTTAAAATTTAATTTAGTACATGTATTTTAGTATTTATAAAATAATTTTATATTGTCTTTCATAAATTATGTGCATTTGAATTTTATATTATTATTAAATAATAACTCATAATATTGAAAATATACCAGAAAATACAAAAAAGGAAAATGAAATACAAATATAAATAAAAAATATTATTAACTAATAATTTATGATATTAAAAAATATTTTGAAAAATAAAAATATAATAAAAAAAATATTTTTAGCAATAAACAGATAATAAAACAAAACTAATATTAAAAAGTGTGTCAATATATAAAATAAAATTGTTTTAGATTATGTGGCAAGATATGATTTTTTAGGCCTCAAAGCTAAGAAGTCCCTGTGGTACCTGGAAAATGGATACTCAAGGCACATGACAGGAGATAGAAGCAAGTTTATCTCCCTTCAGTTTAAAACAGGTAGTTTTGTCACATATAGAGACAATAACAAAGGAAGAATCCTTGGAATTGGTAGCAAGGATGCCACTCAGATTGATGATGTCCTGCTAGTTAAAGATGTGAAGTTCAATCTACTCAGCGTCAACCAACTATGTAACAAAAATTTTAGAGTAAAATTTTATAATGAGTGTTGTACCATAAGTGATGCATCTAATCATGTTTTGATTGTTGGCTTGAGAATGAACAACATATATGTGTTTGATATTGATTATTCTGCATAAAACATTGCATGTTAGACATCTAGGGATGATTTCTCATTACTTTGGCATACACGCATTGCTCATATAAATCTAGGACAGTTAAATAGACTTGCATCTAAGAATCTTGTGATTGGCCTACCTAACTTGAAGTTCTCTAAATATGGAATTTGTGATGCATGTCAAAAGGGAAATTAGTCTAGAAAATCTTTTAAATCCATAAATTTTGTTTCTACCACTAGACCACTTAAATTTTGCACATGGATTTATTTGGTCCTTCTGGGACTGTATGTCTAGGTGGTAATTTGAATGGATTAATGATTATTGATGATTATTCTAGATTTACTTGGGTTGCTTTTCTGTCTGCTAAAAATAACGCCTTCGTGTTTTTCTCAAAATTTCCAAGATCCAAAATGAAAAAGAGATGAAAATTAAAACCTTAAGAAGTGACAATGGTGGTGAATTAAAAAATGATGAATTTGAGAAATTTTGTAAAGAGCATGACATTGATCACAATTTTTCTGTTTCCAGAACACCACAACAGAATGGTGTGGTGGAAAGGAAAAACAAATCATTGATTGAATTAGCTAGATCAATGCTTAATGAAAATTTCATGCATAAGTACTTTTGGACTGATGTTGTGAGTACTGCATGTTATGTGCTTAACAGGATTTTGATTCATCCATTTTTTAAATTAACATCATATGAGTTGTTCAAAGGTAGAGGACCAAATATATCTCATCTTAGGGTATTTGGATGCAAATGTTTTGTTTTAAACACAAGATAATCTTGGTAAGTTTGATGCTAAAGCAGATGAAGCAGTGTTTGTAGGTTACTCTACATATAGTAAAGCTCATAGAGTCTTTAATAAAAGGTTTTTAACTGTTGAAGAATTTGTTCATGTGGTATTTGATGAATCTAACCCCCAGGAAAAGGGAGTTTCCTTGTTAGATGATGATGATGCAAGTACAACTGGTATTCCTCCTAAAAAGATAAAAGACACCATTAACTTGGAGGAAAAGGAAGACTCAAGTGAGGTTGAAGTTCAACCTCAACCTAAAGAATGGAGGACACCTAGAGATCTCTCTCTTGACAACATACTTGGTGATATTGAGAACGGAGTTACTACTAGATATTCTCTTAACCTTTTCTGTGAAAATATGGCTTTTGTTTCTCAAATTGAACCATCTTGTGCGAATGGTGCTCTGAATGATGAATTTTGGTTGTTAGCCATGTATGAAGAATTAAATCAATTTAAGAGAAATTATGTTTGGAAACTAGTACCATATAAGGATTGCATGAATGTCATAGGAACTAAATGGGTTTTTAGGAACAAACCAGATGAAACAGGAACCATAATCAGAAATAAGGCTAGATTAGTAGCTAAGGCCTATAATCAACAAAAAGGTATAAATTTTGGTGAAACATATGTTTTAGTAGCTAGATTAGAAGTTGTTAGGCTCTTTCTTGCTTTTGCATGTGTTTTTTACTTTAAGTTATGCCAAATAAATGTAAAAAATGCCTTTTTGAATGGTTTCCCTAATGAAGAAGTGTTTGTTTCACAACCTCCTGGTTTTGTAGATCGCAGGTTTCCTCATCATGTGTATAAGCTTAAGAAATCTCTTTGTGGCCTTAAGGAAGCTCCGTGGCAATGGTATGAAATGTTAAGTAAATTTATCTTGTCTCAGAACTTTGAAAGAGGAAAGGTAGACAAAACCTATTCATAACGAGATCTTCGAAAGATATTCTATTGGTTCAAGTATATGTAGATGACATTATATTTGGTTCCACTAACAATCTCTCTGTGAGAGCTTTATTTCCAAAGTTCAGGGGGAGTTTGATATGTCAATGATGGGGAATCTTCCTTCATCAAAACAAACATACAAAGGAACTGCTCAAGAAATTTGATATGGAAAAGTGCAAAGTATATGTAGATGACATTATATTTGGTTCCACTATCAATCTTTATGTGAGAACTTTGTTTCCAAAGTTCAGGGGGAGTTTGACATGTCAATGATGGGGAATCTTCCTTCATCAAACTAGACATACAAAGGAACTGCTCAAGAAATTTGATATGGAAGAGTGCAAAGTGTCCAACATTCCTATGGGAACCAACTGTTATTTAGATGCTGACCTAAAAGGGCATCCAGTAAAAATGTCCAAATACAGGGGAATGATAGGTTTTTTACTATACGTAACTGCTAGTAGACCCGACATTATGTTCAATGTTTGTCTGTGTGTTAGGTATCAGGCTACGCCAAAAGAATCACACATGAATCAAACCTGACATTATGTCCAAAATGCAGGGACAATAAAAAAGGTTATGAAGAACCTGAAAGGAACACTTGATGTGGGATTGTGGTATCCTAAAGGTACGAATCTTTCCTTAATTGGATTTTCTGACTCAGACTTTGCAGGTTGCAAGTTAGACAGGAAAAACACAAGTGGAACCTGTCATCTATTTGGCAACAACTTGTTATCATGCACCAGTAAAAAGCAAGCATGTGTTGCCTTATCTACTGTTGAAGTAGAATACATAGTTGCTGGGAGTTGTTGTGCTCAATCCTTATGGCTAAAGCAACAACTTGAAAACTTTGGCATCATAATCAACAAGATTCCTCTCAAGTGTGACAAAATTATTGCAATCAATCTGACAAAGAATCCTATACTTCACTAAAAAACAAAGCATAAAGAAATCTAGAATAGGCCTAGAATAGAATGGACAAAAAACAAGAAAAATGACTCAAAAGTTTCAATCATTTGTGCTATTTAAAATCAATATGGCCGAATTATATGCAAGCATGTTCAAGCAAGATTCAATAATTTTTTAACATTTTTATTAGTGATTGAGACAATATGTAGTGCACTAAAAATATTTTATTCTTTTTATTTCTTTTTTAACAATTTTTACTCATGCGTTTTTTTTTACTTATTTTCTGTTGATTTATTTTCTTCGTTTTAAATGATTTTGCTAAACTTCTTTGCAAAGTTTCAAGGCAAAAATGGCAAGGGGTTTAGGGAGAGTATTCGCTTGAACAAATAAAGGCCACAAAATTTTGAACCAAAAATGCAAAATCAAGAAACAAAGCAACCTAAAATGAACTAGTAATTTTAGGTGACAAAAAATAAATGGCATAAGGAGAGTTTTATGGAAGTTTAGGCCAACTTGATTACTCAAAGAATCAGTCCAATTATATACCCAACATGTCTCTCAAAGCCAATCAACAAAAATCACCACAAAAACTAACACATAAAACTAAGGTACTAAAATTATTGAACAAGTGAAATGATCATGGAAGAAATTGAGCAATATTTTTTTGAAAAAGAATAATTTAAAGAACATGCTAAGATCTAAATACCATGTGAGACTCTAAGGACATGAGATCAAGACTACTAAGCCTCTTTGATGCTCAATTTCTAATAGAGAAACAACACACTTTTATGGCAAAATAAGAGAATCTAACCAATGAAATTGAAGTGAAAAATTAAATGATTAAATAAAACCAAACTAAGACACAACTTAGGAGGATTAAAACTGAAAATAAATGACTCAAAATGACCAAGAATGTAATGCAAAAATAGATAAATAAGTGCAGTAAAACATAACACAAACACAAAGATACTAGAATAAGGTGCATCAAAAGATCAAGACCACAATTGTGTGGCTTCCTTCACAAATTTTGTGAAGTAATTACAATGATCTTCTTAGGAAACACTAGCATATTAAAGAAATTAAATGGCTTGGCAGAAAATTAAAATGAATCCTAACAAGACACACAATGATCCATAGAAAGAAGCGAAATAAATTGAATCATAAAATTAAAGAAGAAAATAGAGTGCAATATCATGGAATGAACAAAAATAAAAAACGCAAGACAATAACAACTCAAGACAATAAAGAAATTGACATAACTGGATGGTTGGAAAAATAAATGAAGAATAAGGGAATCTCAAGAAAAAGTGATGCACAAAATAACAAGGAACGGAAAATAAAAGCTTCACCTCAAGAAAGTTGGCTCATGATACCATATGATGAAGACTCATGTTCTCCTCTAAGATCTACTTCCATGAAGAGGTTGGTTTAAGGGTGAAATGGAGTTTGGATAAAAGAGGAATGGTGGGGAAAACGCCACTCTCAAACGGTGAGAGATAATAAGTTTGAGATGTTTGCCACAAGGAAGGATCCTTGATAAAAGTTAGAAGAATCTCTCTTCTAGGAAGAGAAGATCACACCCAAATAAAGAAAAATGACTCATCCTCACACTTACTCAAGGCTACATTCAAGCTAAAATGCTCAAATTATATTCAATGATCCAAAGATCATTACATGTAGGTGAAAGGCCTTATTAGGCTAGAGGAGGTGGGCTAGGCTAACTAGACCATGGGTTAATCTAACCAAAATTAGGCTAACTCTAGTTGAGTCAAATCTAACCATGATTAGCTAACTATGATCATGTATAAACAACTAAGAATGTACCCCTAATCTAGTCTAGATATAAACAGTGTGAATAGTAGAAAAAGGTAGTAAGGAGTAGTCATGCTTAAGGCATGACAAGGACGGGTGGCGCCTAGCAACTGAGAGGTAAGAAGTAGTCATGCTTTTAGCATGCTTAGGAGGGGTGTGCTCTTAATGAGAGAAGTGGGTTTATCACATGCTCATCTTCTTTAAACGCTAGCCCATTTTTAGCAAACTCTAGCATGATGACTATAGTACCTTTAGGAAATAAAAGGTGACTAAAAACTAAGGGGTGACCTAAATACAATGGTCAAAAGGGAAGGTTGACTTTAGGAGTCAACCTACTAAAAAGTTAAAGTCAACAAAATTACAAAAAACCTAAATTCTAATTTATACAATGGAAGAAGCTTTTTGTGCGTATCCTTCAAGGGTCTTGGGCTGGATTGCATCAACCTGTGTGTATACCATTTGTGATTTATGCTTTGTTATCTAAAAAGCATGCATGCGACGCTTCTTTTTCTTGATAAGAATTGTAACTTTATGTAGTTTTGGCAAAATTAATTAACTCATTTCATTTAGACAATAAGAATTGCAACTTTATGTATACATATTAATGATGTTTAAGTAAGATTGATTTGTAGTAAGATAGAACTTATGAAAATGTGCATATATTAATGTGGGAGAAATTATAGATATAGTAAGCAATCATGTATGTTAAGCTTTGGATATAAATGTTTTAAAGTTTTTTCTTAAAGTTATAAGGTTGATCTTGAGGAAAAGTTCATATATGGGAAAAGGAGAGGTTGTCGATTTGAATCTCTTTTTTAACAAAGTAGTTTTTCTTTTTTTTTTTTTTTTGAAAAAAAAGGAGTGGAGTAAGTATATTGAAAAGTGAACATCAAAAGAAGGAATTCCCTTTATTAATAGTATAAATACTTTTTTTAGTCTTTAAAAAAATAAAAAATATGAATATATTTTCCGACTTTTTGTAATATATTTTTGTGTTCAGGGTATCATTTATATGTATATGAATTCATGTTGAAAGTGTGGTTCACTATGATGAAGAAAAGCTATAGAATACCATTATAAAATGGTTTTGTGTAAATAACATGGTTTAAGAAATCACAAGGTTTATTTCTAGAAATGATGGTTCATTTCTAGAAATGATGAAAGAAGATTTTTTTTAATTGGTTTTCACTAAAATCAAGGAGAAATATAACATTACTTTCTCGTTTCTATTCTATATTAGTCATTGAACTTTAGTCACCTCATGTGAATCTTGATATTACTCCTCAATTTAACACCTTATAGCATCAAATTTATAGATGTACCAAACGTTTATAGTGTTCAATCTATCTATCTTTATCTAATGTGGACTTCCCATCACACTTGATGTACGCAAGCTCATTTCACCTTGTGCATTAGAGACCCATGGAGTGATTAAGGAACAAAAAAGCATACATGAAATTGTTGGCATTGTGGTGAAATTGTTGGCATTGTGGTTTGTTCTTACCAAATAATGAAGTCCAAATAAGTTTCTTACAAACCTAAAATGTGTCACTCCAAATCCTTTATTAAAAATAAAAGGATGTAGATGTATTCTAAAATAACAGACTTTTGTGCATCTCATAGCTTAAGAAACTAGTGTCAGATTCTTCCCTATTTAAGTTATTTTTTAGAAGTTGCGTGACTTGAAAAATATTTGTCCTCTGTGTGTATATATAAAAGTATTTTTTATTTTAAAATACGTGAAAAAATGACAAATTATTTTTGTAAACTGGATAGTGAGGCAAATCAAAACATTAAATGTATATAAAAAGTATATAAGCATAACTTTTTTTTAAATAAGGCATGTATTACTTATTTTGAACCTTCCCAATATTTATGGGCTCAATACAAGGGCATTACTTATTTTTCTACTCTCTAACCTTGTATTCATGAAAATACTATTTTTTACCCTCCCATCTCATTCACACACACTACTTTTATTCCTACTATACATACTTCCTATGTTGTTAATCTTATAGATTAATTTGATGTTTTTATCCATCCTAAAAATAGGTAATGGAACGCTTCCCTTACGTTATTCACTTCCGTGGCAATTTTTGTTTTTCGACTTCTACATGTTTGACCCTAAATCTATGTGAATATTAATCTCATGAAAATTAGATCAGACATATTGATAAAAATTTATTTACACTAAGATGATTATTTTATTTTATAATAATTATATTACACATTTTACACTAAGTTCATTATTGATGTTGTAGTCCAAATTTATAGGAGATTCATGTATTAAACAACAATCTAAAGATAAACATATTGACGTTGTAAGAGTCAAGAACCAAAGAAAATATTGGAAAAAACAAAATCTATAGACTACATTTACCTTTGATATTACCGTAATCGTTTCAAATAAGTATTCTTAAACTCCCAACTTTTTTGTAATATTATTTTCTTTCATTGTAATTATTCATATTTAATTTATATAGTTATATTGGTGTTAAAATAATATTTTGTTTTCAAATTTTCATCTAACAATTAACCAAAATATAGTAAAAGTTTAATATAATTATTGTTATGAATAAATTGCTTAAAAGTATATTAAATGTTTAAATAAAATTAGAAAATAATTTCAAAGTACTTATTTTGAAATATATAACTGTGATGGCAGGGTGATGGCGGTGGCGGCACCGTTGCGGTAAGGTGAGGTTGGGGTGCGGGTGCGGATAAATTATAATGAAGAAGGTACATAATATCTTTAAATGAATTATTTTAATCTGAACAGTTATTTTTAATCTTACGCTTATTATGTATTCCTCTCATCTCGCATAATAATTAATCAGTTTATGTTATATATATATATATATATATATATATATATATATATATATATATATATATATATATATATATATATATATAGCTTTCTTACTAGATATGTTGCCCCTATATAGAGGTTATCCAGTGAGAAAAAGGTTTATTATGAGAAATGGGAGGAATAAATAATAATAAAATTAAAAATAACGGTTAGATTAAAATAACTTACTTAAAGATATCATATACCCCATTTCACCGTAACTCACTCTCACCCTCACCCTCAACGTCATCCATATTGCTACCACCACCATCGTTATTGTTGTCACCACCCCATCGTATGTGTCATCGCCACCACTACCACCACCATCAACGGCAACAAGTGGTGGCGGCGGTAGTGGCATCCTGGTGGTGGTGATGGTACCATCGATGGTGGTAGTGGCGATGATAATAGTTGACAATAGTTGTAACATCCTCAAATTTTTAAAATAAAAATTATCTCATAAAATAAATTAATAAATAATAATTATCTAAATATAAATTTAGTTACTTAGTAAATAATAATGTTAAGTTATTATCTAGTTTAAATAAAGAAATTATTAAAATAAATATTCTTCAGAATTTAAAAGAAAAGAAACAACTAGTTTGGATATTTAAAAAAATGACAAAATCTATATTCAAATTAATAGATTAAGATTTTATTATTATGAAATGATTATTGTAATTTAAATAAAATATTTATTATATTTTGAATTGGTGATCCTTAACAACGATATAAATATTTATCATATTTGTTATATATATTAATCTATATTTATAGAAAATATATTTGAGATAAAAATATAAGGGAGAATTTAAATATGATAATCTTATATTTTATTTAGTTTTATATATCATATTTAAGATAATGAAATAAAAATAAAGATAAAATAATATATTAAATTTTGTTAGATAAGATTAAACGGTTATGATCTTTAAATGAAAAGATATCTTTAAGTTAAAGTAATGTTACTTTTAAAATAATAGTAAAATAAGATAAGGAAGAATTTTATTATACTTTAACTTTAAATAGAAAACTATTTTTTTATAGAGAGAGGAAAATTAATTTCATTAACTTTTATAAATATTTTGATAAATAATATATTAAATTTTATAGATTAAACTATTATTATTTTGATAAAATAATAAATATTTATAAAAGTTAATGAAATTAATTTTAAGATTAGTTTTCTTATTATAATTTAAAGTGAAATAATTTTTTTTTCTTATCTTATCTTACTATTATTACAAAGAGTTTAATTAGTATGAATTGATAGTGTAAAAAATCTTATACTGACATTCAATGACAATCCTTCATTTATTATTGTAAGTTTGTAAGTTTGTTGATGTTGGACAACTGACCTCAGTTTACTTAAGAGAGGGGTGAATTAAGTATATCAAAATTTAAACTTAATTTTCTTTCTCTTTGATTATATATTAGAATATTTAAACTTGAAAGTGAAGTATTTGAAAATGCAAACAGAATAAATAGATAGGAGTATAGGGAAGAGAAATATGCAAACTCTTTTTATACTGGTTCGGCCAATCTACTTGCCTACGTCCAGTCCTCAAGTAACCCCACTTGAGCTTTTACTAACTTTGTAAATCACTTTACAAATGAACGAATCCTGAATCACCTTGGGAGCCTTCTCCCTATGTTTGAGATTCATTTTCTCACTTCAAGAACTCTCTTGAATACAATCAGTGAGTAATAATAAGAAGAAGAATAAGAAACTCTCTTAAAGAGTAAATGATACAATTTGAGGATCCTATAAGAACTCTTTCGAAATTTGCAAGTGTTTGGTCAAGAGTTTGTTTTCTGTAAAAGATAAGAAAAATTCGTTATTTGAAACTGAAGAAAAGTCACTTATTTATAGTGTCAAAACTAAAGGGATGTGTTCTTTCATGAAAGGTTGTGACTTTTCAAACTTTTTGTAACAGTCACTAGTAATCGATTACATATACTGGTAATCGATTAAACTATTCAAAAAATCGTGTCTTTTCACGAAAGATTGTGACTTTTCAAATTGTCTGTGATAACAGCTTTTCTGGTAATTGATTACATAAAAATGGTAATCGATTACATGATTTAAAAATTATGCCGTTGTCACTTTTGAATTCAGAATTTGAATAAACAAACTCTCTGGTAATCGATTACATAGCGTGGTAATCGATTACTAGTTCATAATTTTGAACTATAACAAACATATCTTGCCAAATTAAGTTTATGCAAATTCTTAGAGATTCTTTTATAATAACTGACTTAATTTAATTTTCTAACTTATATCTTGAATCTCTATCAGTGTTGTTTTGTACTTTTTGCTTTCTTGCTTTTGTATCAACATTCTTTGTCACTTTTGACATCATCAAAACCTGTAACATCTTAGCATTTACAGTTGACTTTACCAATTAATATTTTACAGGTCATGTAAATGAAAAATTATGATTGAACGTCAGCGTAAAATTCTTTTACACAATTAAACTCTATTTTAAAAGTAACATTACCTTAACTTAAGATATTTTTCATTTAAAAATCCTAACCGTTTAATCTTATCTAACAAAATTTAATATATTATTTTGTCTTATTTTTCTTTCATTATCTTAAATATAATATATAAGACTAAATAAAATATGAGATCATCTTATCTAAATTCTACATTATATTTTCAATCAAATATCTTTTCTATTATTTGTAATCCTATCTTATCTAAAATATGAGATTATCTTATCTAAATTATACATTAAAAATGAAAACTACAGGTTATATTAAAAATTATCATTAAAAATATAAGATCATCTTATCTAAATTCTACATTATATGAGACCATCTTATCAATATGATATATATTTTCATATAAAATATGAAATAATCTTATCTAAATTCTATATTAAAAATGAAAATTAATGGTTATAATACTTGTACAACTACACTTTTTTAGTAGGTCTCAATTCCATTAGTTTTTATATTTATATTTCTCTCCTTTGTCTATTTATCTATTTTTTTTTTTTATATATATATATATAATATTTTTTTTATTAATCCTAAAAATGAAATGATATTTATGTAATTAATTAATATAATTTTGAGTGTATTAAACTATAGAAGTATTTACTCTTGAGAGAACAATATTATCTATGTTTAATTAAGTTAAACACATTAAGAATCTATTTTAAAAACCATAAGATTTTTTTAAGCTTAAAAATAATAAGATTTTATTATTGGCTTGAAACAATTGAATATATTTCCACTCATCCAAGTCAATTCTCTATTAAAAATTCTAGTCATTAATATATAAGTTTTATAAATTTAAATCAAACAGTTTAATATTTCATTTCATTTTAGTTTTTAGATAACTAATTAACTAAACTTTATATTATTCAGTTTAGTTTAGAACTATATTATTTATTCCAACTCAATTTAATTTTGTCTTTGAATATGGACAACCTTTGTCTTTAGTGCGAAAGAAGTTACATTAATACTATAGCTGGTGTTTAAGTAACACAATCTCCCAATATCAAATCCAAACAATTAGATGTAGACTTATATTATAACATTCATATATGATGGTTAATATAGTAAATAGTGGCAGTTTTAACCGTAGTTATTTATGTGTGCGGTGATTAGTTAAATTGTTGTAACTCCTTCCACTACAAAGTCGCTGCAATAACTGTCATTTTATACATGTCATAAAATAACGGTTTGTCCTTGTAAATGTGTGATAATTTTCACAATAAATCAATATGGTATGTAAATAGCAACACTTATAACTGTTATTATTAACCTAAATATATGACATTTTCAACTGCCATTATTTTAATAAAAGATTTTTTCAATCCAATATAAAATATAAAGATAAAATAAATTTCTGTGAAAAATATGGTATGTGTAACTATCGTAATTTAAAAAGAAATATTAAATATTTCAAAATAGCAATTTGAACTGTCGTGATTTGCTCAGAAAAATTATTTTGACATTTAAAATATGACAAGTCAAAACAGAATTGTATATAAAATTGGAATTTCAAATAACAATATGAAATGCATTAAATAATTTAAACTTCTTACAAAAGGTTAGTAGTCTAAGTATTCTAAAATATTCATGGTGAATAAACCAAAGTCTAATCTTGCATAAACCAAAGTCTAAACCAAAGTCTAGTAATTCTTAAACTAATATTATGCCTAAGTAAGGGTATTAGGACCACTCTCTAGATTAATATTGCTTCCTCCTAATGATCTCCTCATGTTATTGGTGATGGAGCTCCACTTGCAACATCTACTACTTGAAATAGATATTATTATATTAATCGAGAGATGTGTAAATTTCATAATTCATCATCAACAATTTTCAATAACTTGAATATAGTAAAAATAATAATATACTTTAAAAACGAATCTTTTTTAATAATATACCTTATTTCTAGAAGGACCAAATAAGGCATTAATCATCTTTTCAGGTATCTGACCCCCTTCTTTTAATAAAAAGAGAAGTGTTTGCACTTGAGATTGAACATTTTCAAGTTCGGTTTCCATATTTACAAACTTTTCTTCCATATTTGGTGTGCTTCCACTAGATATACCAATGTTGATACCACTTAGTCGTGTGGTAGAATGCTTAAAAGCAATGGTGGGACAAGCTCCTAATCCTCTAACACAGCCCAGGTGTTATTTAGCAAATATCACATCAATAGGATCATTTGGAGAAATATCATATTTAATTTCTGGGTTTTGAGTAATAATCTCATCAATTTTCTCCTGCATGAAAGTGCAATATTTAATTTTCTCCATCTAATGAACAACACAAAACATAATTACATATTATAGGATAAAATTGAATATAAGTAGGCATGAACATCCTCTCTACATAAAAATGGGTTTTGAATAGCTAGATATTTAATTTAATGCATGTATCCAAATTATAGGGATTTGGATTGCCATAAGGGACATTTTTTACATACAATGAACTGATATTTACTTATATAACATTGTCACTTTTAGAACACTATTCTTGATTTTATATCAAAGTTGGACCAATATTTTACTTACAACTAAATTGCTGAGATAAAGTGTATGACAATAGTAAAACTGAAAATTTATGCTAAAACAAATTATATAAAAACTTTGCATCCACAAAGAACACTATACAAGTAGAAATTCTACACAGGCCATGAATTTATAAAGAATCCAAGGTGCAAAAATTAAAATTAGTTAATGTACATGAGAAATAAAAGGAAGAATTTACCCCTATTTCCATAGTCTCATCATTGACATAACTACTATTTTTTCTCTTATGAGTGATCTTCCACATTTCACCTCGACCAAAAGTCTTTCTGATCTCAATTCTCTAAAAGTATTAAAAACTAATATAAGTTAAAATCAAATTAGATTATACTTTATGCATAGAATGAAATAAGAGATGTTAATGTTAAACTACCAAATTATGCCTTCTCCTTGACAAAGGCATAGCACCACCAATGCAAGGAATAGTGCTTTTTTTCTAATCTCTTGATTTTTATTACAAAAGTAAAGTTAGTTACTACTATTTAATCACAAGTTACATGTAAATATAATAATTATGCACAAAATTTCTACCATGATAGAAGATTTTGGGTGGTAGTCAATGAATAGTGTTCACTACTCCATGCTAAGACCCTCTGAAACATTCTTAATAAGGTCATTTCTACTCAAAAGTGGGTCATAAAATCCATTTCACAACTTGCATCTATACTCCCTCCATTGTTTACTAATTTTAAATATAACCTCTCTTTTAGCCAAATCATCATTGACCTTGAAACAAAGTCGAGACTTCAAATTACAAAATGTTAGTTTGTCATACTATATATGAAAGTTATATTACCTTGAAGGCAATAACCCATACATTGTCCTTATAAGCATCCGGCATATTAGACCAACTCTTAAAACTTATAGGAAATAAAAGATGATTTGTTGCTAATTGTCCACAAACTTCTCCAAGTAAATCGGATCCCTTTCCAATAAATTGAAATCTTTCATCAAATTCCACCAAAACATGTAATTCACTAAGCAAGTTATGAACATCCTTAACCTTCACCTTTAGTTTCTTGGTAACTCCCCGTTCATCTATAACAAATAATTTTTTTGTTCAGTGATGATCAATATTTCTAAATAAAAAAGTAACAAAAATCTTGAAATAACATAATTTACCTATAGCATCTACAAACCAAAAATGTGTGGAGTGTCATCCAAATTTACCTCGAGCCCTTTTACCTGTATGACTAGATTCTAATGGTTTTTCAAATGTAACATTGATACCCTTAACCTGTTTATATATATCTGACCCTTTCAAATCTATCGGCGGATCCTTTAGCTCGTTTCCCCATTAAAATGAGATTGATCCAGTATGAATTTATGTCCTTGTTCTAAAAGTTGGCAATTTTCCATAAAACTAATTTTTTTGCTCATGTGTAACCAAAAAGAGTATGTGTCAAAGTTACAGTTAGGGCAAGCAAGAATAGTGTGTGTGTTTCACCTAGATAAATTACCAAGCCTAGGGAAATCACTAGTTGTCCACATGAAAGTTGCTCGTATCCTAAAAATTTCTTCTTTTGAAGAATCATATGTTTGCACTCCATCAATCCATAATTCTTCAACTCTTTTATGAGTGATTGTAAGTATACATCTATACCATTTCTTGCATTTGTTTTTCGAGAATGATAATGGAAAGGATGAATAAGGTTTGCTTCATACACTCCTAAGGAGAGATATTGTATAGGATGAGGACTACTGGCTAAATACTATAGCTTACACTCATGTTTCCAAAAATGCTAAAACCATCACTAGTTAAGCCAAGTCGTACATTTCGAGGATCATTAGCAAATTCTGGATGAAGCAGGTTAAATGTTTTCAAGCCTCAAAGTCTCTAGGATGCCTCATCAGTTTGTCCTCATTATCCTCGGATGCATGTCACGTCATAGAGTCAGTAGTCTTAGAACACAAACAATCTTTGTAATCTTGGCTTCAATGGAAAGTAACGTAAGATCTTTGCATGTTGTTTTTTATCTTTATCCTTCCACTTAGATGTCTTGCACCTTTTACATTCTTCTAAGCCTTCATTCTCTTCTCCTCGATATAGCATATAGTTTTTTGGGCATGCATGTATCTTGATATAATTAAGGCCAAGTTTGTTGATGATTTTCTTGGCCTCAGAATGAGTTAGGAATCTTAGCATGTTGAAATGCATCTCTTAATAATTCTAAAATCATAGTCATTGTTTTGTCACTCATTCTACACATGACCTTTATATGATATAGCTTTAATATGAAGGACAACTTTGAATACTTTGTACAACCTTCATATAATTGTTGGTTATTATCTTTGAGCAATGCATCAAACTCAACATTATCTTCATCACCCACATTATTATTTTGCACACCATCATCCTCAAAATCAAGATAATTGGCATCACGTCCTACAAACTCAAATGTATCATTGATCATGTTTTCCATTTGATTTTGAGGTTCCAAAGTATCTTCTATAAAATGTGCACTTTTAGAAAGCCCTAGGCTCAGTTATACTTGGTCCTTCACCATGCAAATACCACACTTCGTAATTTTCAGGAAAAGGTCTACAGATTAGATGTTCTTGAACTATATCCCTAGTTTTCCACTTCTTGAAACCACACTTTGAGCACAAACACTTAATAGAACATCCATTAGCATGTTCAAATGTGAAATCCAAGAAAAAATTCAACCCATTTGCATATTCAATTTATTTCGTTGATTAGCAATCCACGATTTATCAATTGACATAACTACAAAACAAAATAGAATATTTCACATTAAGATTAACTATGAATCCTAATATAGATTCTATGAATGATTAAAGAGAATTAGAAGCACTAAAGATTCAATGTTGTTACCTAAACAATTTGCACTACACTTAATTCCTATACCAGGTGAAATGTAGAAAATTCCAACAATAAGATTTATAGTGTGAGTACACATATAGAAACTATATTAACACTTCAATACTATTTTCAAAATGTTAAGATATCAATCAAACTTATTAAAGCTAAATAATCTACATGTCTAAAACTTGAATATGACAATTTTAATAATTATCTGAAGTGGTAGTAGAACTTTGGAGTGGCAGAAAATGATGTTTGGAGGCTATGAATTTTTTTATAACTCCAATTCTTACTCACTCTAAGCTATACAAATATGAAAAAAAGCAAAACAAATATGAACATACGAAGGAACATAAATGAAAGTCACTAAAAAAGATTACATAACAAACATCGAAATTATAAGTCAATGAGATAACGCCTTATTCAACCAAATAGCGTGCAAACAATTTTTTTAACTGAAATGACTAATTTTATTAGTCAATATAAAATTAATTATGTTTACTTATATTTAGGTGGGAGAATACTTATACCAAAAATTGAGAAATTGAAAAATTCAAGTTTAAGTACCTCACAAAGCTAATAATAATGAAGTAACAATTCTAAACTATAACTATTTTCTGCCGACTATTTACTTTGTCTTCGCCACAAATATAAAGTTAGCTAAATTTAGAAATTCCTAATTGCCTAATTATGCTAGAAATAAGAGAATAAGTAATTAAAAATATGCATTATAGCAGTAAGGAAGATGAACTATACGCATATAGCCATACAATCGCGAATTCATTCATAATAGTGTGGAACTATGCATATAGCCATACAAATCATCCTAAATATGCTAATTACACAGTATCACAGTATTTTCAATTACAGTTTCACAGTATCACTTCACAGTTAATTAAGCACATTATCACGGTATACTTATTTCCAATCATAGTCTCACAATATCACTTAATTAATTAATTGCAATGAATCACAGTGTCTGTATCACAATAATACTTAACCATTAAAATTTTGAAATAGTAAATTAGAAATACATTTTTACAAGATTTAATTAAGATTCACATATGTGGCTGAGACATAGGGTCAAAAGAGTTGAAAGAATAGAGAACTGATTGCAAAAGAATCGCCAAAGACTCGCAAAGCAAATGAACAGAGAACAAAATGTTGAAGCAAGACAAAACGCACCACAAGAACTGCGTGGCCAAAAACAGAGCTAAGACAACGTGTGGAACAAAGCGAATACCACCGAGAAGATCGTCGGAGAAGAAGCCTGTCAGATAACAGAATTGTGGGTGGCGTTATTGGCGGTGTGGTTTTGTGAGAAGGAGTTTGGGTTTGTGTTTTTGGCTTTTTACGAAAGTGAGAATGAGAAGCTGCCGCAGGCTAGTTCATTTTCTAATAGGCTCCACTGTGAGGGAGAAACACACATGAAATTTGTGGGACTCAAAGTGGACATCAATATAAAAGTTATAGATAATTGTATTATATTTTTAATAAAATTTGTATCACTCTTATATCATTAGTACCACTCTAGATATTATATATAGACTACACATTGTAATAAAAGAGTAAGATAAGAAGGGATAATATGAGTTGTAATAGTGTTAATTGTCGTAGTGTAAAGTATTGTGATATACCTTATAATTGTTAGTATGGTGAATGATTTAATATTTAAAAGTTTTTTAAGAAGCATGGATTGAGGATTTGACTTGTTATATGATATTGATGTTGATTACAATTGAATGTATAAGGTGTTATGATCGATGATAGTCAAGTTGTCCATGATGATGTGTTATCCCAACTGTGGTTGTGGGTAGAGTGTGATGATATGATTAAATGTTGATATTGTAATTTATGTTGATGATGATGGTTAGAGGGCATCTAATAAAATGTCATCCCAGTTGTGGTTAGGGTGGAGTGTGATGATATTATTAAATTTTGATATTATGATTTATGTTGTGGATGACATGATATATGAGTATGGCAATCGAAGAATTTTCGTAAGATTTTCCATTTTGTGGTGCTTTGGACCAGGTATTTTTTTTATTGTTTTGTATTTCACGATTGTACTTGCATGTTATTACGTAGAATATGATTTACTTTGGTGGACTTATGATGAGATGGTTACCTACATGTTACTGGCGTAGAAGAGAACTGCTTCGCACATATACTTGAGAGAACATTCATGAGTGTGTCATTCAGAGTAGTTTTGTCAAGATCGTCCATTGTATGGTGCTCTAAACCAGGTCTTTTTGGGTTGTTTTGTCTTGCATGATTGTACCTATGTGTTACTAGCGTAGAAGATGATTCACTTCGGATAGACCTATAATGAGATAGTTGTACCTATGTGTTACTGGCGTAGAAGAAAACTATTTCAAGCGTGTACATTAGAGAACATGCATGAATATCATTAGCATGAACGAATTTGTGAGTGTGGATGCATAATCTCTATCATGGGTGTGGAATGAATTTATATGTTCATTTGTTGTACTTTAGTTAACTGCTCATTCTCTTTATTTGTGTCTTAACATACATGAGACGTTTTCACCCCTTTGCTGCTTGTTGTTGAATGTTTGGGCTAAACGCCACTTTCAGGTGAGTAAGATCTTAATGATATCATGGGTGATGAAGTTTCGGCTTTTCTTTACCTCTTTTTATTAGGTTGCTCTGATTAGGTATAACATTGGGCTAGAGATAATTAATTAATAGTTTTTCATCATGTATATGAATCATTTAAAATTTTATTATGAGTGTTATTAATTAAAAATCTTGTAAAGGTCCTTTTTATAGCCTAACTTATTTACTTATCTACTACATTTGGCTATATTATAGATTTGAAAAGTAAGTGTATATTACGCAATGTAAATCTTTTTACCTAAGGGCAAAATCTAGTCTTTTAATAAACACATTTCTATATTATTTTGTATTAAAGAATAAAGTGTTTTAGGGTAGAAAGGTGTCACACTCCCCTTCTCTTCTTCCTCCAACAGCTATTTCTTCTCTTCCTTCCTCCACCCTTCTATTTTCCCTTCATTCTCCCCTTCCTCGAACAGGGCTTTTGCTACCGCCTTGTCTGCCACACCATTGTCGCACCCCCTCTTCTCTTCTCCGTCTTTCCTTCTCCCTTTCTTCTTCCCCTTCCATTGTTGCGTCCCCACCATTCTTCCTTTCTACCCCTTCCCTCTTTTTTCAGTTGTCAAACAATGATATTTTATTTAAGCAACAGTTGCTTGAACAAGCAACTCAAATTCTTTTAAGCAACTTTCAGTGCTGTAACGACCAAATTCATTTATGAAAATGCGAAAATTTTGCCAAAGGTATTTAAAACAATTAAGAGAAAATTTGAAAACTTGATATTACATCAAGAATCATAATCTCGTAAATAATTATAAAACAACAATATTCATCAGAAAAATCTTTTTACAAAATGTTTACCCAATACATCATATATCAATTATCCCCACTAATGCAATCTCACCTAGCATGCACCTTGACTAGGAGAATTGGAGGAAGACTTGGCAACAAGAGAGCCCATTGAAGAATTAAAAATCATAGTCTTTATTATTTTAACTTGTAAATATTTTATTTTCCCTTAGTTAATTAGGGTGTGAGGTATTTTCTTTCAAGGTCATTGTATTTAGGTCATTTCTCTTTAGTCTAGGAAGAAGAGGTGCATTTAGTTATTTTGGAAGAGTAGGCTTAGCGTGAGTTCCTTTTTTTAGTCGTTTTGGGCTCAATCTCCTCTATTGTTGAATAAGCTATTTGCACCCCCCATTGGATTACCTTAGGTGCCACTTTAGGGCCTAACTTGGATTAATTAGCTTAAATGCTAATTAAACCCAAATCTCATATTGCCTTTGTTTATGTGCCCAAGCTCTCTCATTGGGCTATATATACTCATTCGCCCCTCTTTTAATCCTTTACCTTTGAATTGAATGGAGAAGAGTATATTTAAGAGCACATTCACTAGTAAAAGGTCTTGAAGATCCTCCTTCTAGAGAAACCTTTTCTAGTTGGCTTTTATCAAAGGTTTTTTCCCTTGTGGCAAGCCTAAACATAGGCTTATCTCTCCTTGGAGAGTGGCGCCCCACCTCACTCCTTTCGCCTCCCCCCCCCCCATCCTCCATTTCTTGGAAGCTTGGAACATCAAGGAGAAATATCAAAGGGAGCAAACTTTGGTTTGTATCACCCACTACCCCAATTAGACTTAAATCAAAGCAACCAACCTTTGACAAAACAAACTTAAGCAAACATTATAAGCACAAAACATCATTCATAATGCATTACGCATAAAGAAAATCTTTGATAGTTCTCATCACCGATGGTTGATCCAACTCATCTTTTATTCATATCCCGAACACATATGAAAAGAAACACGTAGAGCAAACATAGAGGAGTGAGATAATTATAAACCATGAATTTTAATCTTAATAAACTAATCAAACAATAAGGGCTAAGATTTAAACTATACTCGGTTCCACATAACATCATCATATAATTCAATCTCACTCATCTTATTACTAAACTCAATCTCACTTGACTCTACATATGGGTTCATAACTAAAATGTCAAATCATCGGACAATCTTTCAGTCCAAATTACTAAACCATCACAGACAATCTTTCAGCCCAACAGGAAATCACAATCACAGGCAATTTTTCAACCCAATTATTATAATCATACAAGTAGTCTTTTAGACCAATTATCACAATCACATTAGCAGTCTTTCAACCCAAATATTACAATCACACAAGCAGTCTTTCAGCCCTTATAACATAATCATATAGGTAGTCTTTCAACCCAAATATTACAATCACACAGGTAGTCTTTCAGCCCAAATAGCACAATCACACAAACAGTCTTTCAGCCCAAATATTACAATCACATAAGCAATCTTTCAGCCCAAATATCACAATCACACAAGCAGACTTTCAGCCCATAAATATTACAATCACAGAGGAAATCTTTCAACCAAAATATCAACAATTATCACCCAAATATTCATTTAATTAAAACACCTTTTAGGATCTACCTGTTCCAGCCTTTTACCGCTCAGTGTACCAAGCTGTAACTTCTCAAATATTATACTTATGCATTTGCATAGTACCTCCACCAGGGAACCTAGACCTTTTACTAAGTTCTTTTCACAATTTCTCAACACATTCCTAAGGAATACTAATTCTAGAATCACATATAGCATTAATCACAAATCAAATGTTGCCACATTATCCATAACTCTCAATTCAAAAAATATTTATATGCTTCATATTAAATAGTAGTTCATAGTAATTTACTTCTTCAAAATTTATGTTAATATTCATCAAAAGGATAGTACAATATTATTAAAAGACATCATTTCTTATGTGGAAGATCAACTTAGACCAAAACCATAGAACATACTCAGTCTGTCTTCCTATTATTCACATATTTATTCATTATCCTTTGAAAACATATTGACAAGTTTAAGATAATCCATTTCGATGATTGTTCATAAAATTTCACAATCATAACTTTCAGAACTTGATTTATAAAATAATTATTTATGAAAATCAATGTTATAATATAGACAGTGGATTTTCCATAACCAAGATATCCAAAGTAGTCAACAAGGTATAACTCATATAAAAATCATAACAATAACTGAAAATCATAAACAGGGTAGAATAACATTTGGAGTAAATAACAAGCAGAAGGAATAAATATCAACAGATAAATAAAATAAAAGATGTAAGCACATATAGTTTATTAAGACTAACACCTCCCGCGATTTATAAATTTCACTCCCCTCTTGCCTTTATAAGAGGTTATTAAGAGTGATGCAGAACCTCCACAGCCTCAATCTCTCTTTCTCACTCTAGAATTTCTCTTTACTTCTTAGCTCTTTCTCTCTCTTTCCTTTACTGATTTCTTCGCCTAGAATACACCCAAGGACCCCTATTTATAGTCTTTGCACATGAAAATCCGCTGAACAAATTGCCAAATTTTGCTAAGTGAATTAAAATTCGTTGAGTGAATTTCTGAATTTCTAGTTATTTCTTAGGAATTCGCATTTTCGCTAACGGCCTCTAGGGCGTGATTCCTTCATGGCTTAGCAAAATTTAAGCTTGAATCAGCAACTTTTTTTGGTTTAATGATATTGTAGGTTGAGGTTTGACCTATGGCTTTACAACTTACATGAATCAACGTCCTCCCTTGGTCTTAGTGAAACCTTTGGTTGAGGCTTGCGTTGTTGCCCTACAATTCATAGAACCAACGTTCACCCTTGGTCAATTGAAACCTTCGGTTACGGCTTGGGTTGTTGTCCTACAATTCACATGAACCAACGTCCATCCTTGGTCCATTGAAACTTTTGGTTAGGGCTTGGGTTATTGCCCTATGATTGACATGGACTAGAGTTGGGATTTATCCGTTAGCATCATGTCACTCCTTTTGGTTCCTTGCTTCTTGAAGAGGAGATTGAACACAATAAACCACAGATTGAATATGTCATTTCAATACTCTATTTTTTTATAAATTCGGGTTGTGCAAAGTGTTTTCTTTCCTTGTTCTTCCTCCTTTGGTTTAAAAGTCTTATGCGGACAAAATCGGGTATCTACAATAACTAAGTTCTAGCTTAACACCTAAATTGAAATGTAAATAAATTATATAATAACCTAGTTACAAAAATAGGGGTGTTACAAGTGCCATGTAGGATTGCTCCAAATTTTGCATGTCCTTTCATATAATTGTATAGAAAAATCTGCATGGAATTTTTATCTACTTACTTTACTAATGCTAATTTTGGTGTAATATAGAAACAAATTTGTGTCTCCATTGTTCTCATTATAATTAATTTGGGCCTTAAAAGTAGAGATAGGCATGCGGGTAACTCAACATGTAAAGCCCGTAAGCCGCAAAACCCATGAAACTCGGTCTGTAAAGCACCCATTCTAAATAGACTCATTATACTTGAGTTTGCACCCACCTTGCAAAGCCTGTGGAGACCCGTGGTCCAACCCACATAAAAATACAAAAAAAAATCTTTTAGAATAAATTTATCTCAATTTAAATTATTATAAAAATTTTAATATATATTTAAAGTCATCACATAATGAGTTATAAAATAATAGTTAAACAAAATATAAGTATTTTTTACTTAATAGTTAAATTTTAAATGTGATTTAAGATATAATTTCAATTCTCAAATATAAAATGAAAGTGTTCAAATTTAAAATATATACAAATAAATTATAAATTTACTCAAAAATAGTGTTATGGAATGTTTGTCTAGTCAAGTGAATATGATTGCATTCCTAATGCTCTAGCTTCTTCTGTTTTGAATGTGTATCTGGTAGTGAACTAAACGCACGTATTCATTACAACTAACTAAATTTATTTCACAATTCTTCATCTATTAGCAAATTGTATATGCTAATGGATACTCCAGTAGGCCTTATTATAAAACCATTAGTAAACAATTCTGTCATTTTTTTTTAATAAGAGTCTCTCCTAATTTATACATACATTAATTTTTTTTCAAGTTACCCTTAACTAATCAAATAAATTATGTTTTCCCTTTAATTTTTATTGGAGAATAAAATAGTTTTATAGGCCATTTAAAAAAAAAATTAGACGAAAACATAATAAATGATTTCGTCAAATGACACCAAGAGTCCCAAAAAATCACATTATAGAAAATAATTAATCCGTCAACACAACAAAAAAGGTTCATGATTCATTTAGCATAAAAATTGAAAATGAATTTTCATGAACGACACCACTCCCATAAATGCAGTTAATTAGTTTGAACGATTTCTTGAATATTGAACAGATGAAACTTGAAAATTGCAACATCTCTTTCCTTTTAGACTTGTCAGATCCTTACAAAGTACACAAAAAATCACACATTCAAGCTCACCTTTGGCAATTAAAAATGTCAAATCCCATACCAGCTGCAAATTGCTAGAGATGCATATAGTTTTATTAAGAGTAACTTTCTCTTTCCACACTTAGTTAATTAAGTAGAAAAAAAATAAGGGTAAATTTGGAAATATACTATAAATAATTGACATATTTAATACATCATCTAAACTAACTATTTTTTTTTAAGAAGGTGTTTTATTTTTTATAGATGCCATTCTTGATTGCTTTTTATTTTGGTACCTTGTTTTTTATTTAGTTGTCTGTGCAAAGACATGCTCAAAGCTTGATATTTTTTTATGGTTTCAAGGATCTAACAACTCTTTGAGGAGAGGAACGTTGCAGATTTCAAGTCTTATTTTTAAGTCTCATCCAATAGATATATCCAAGAAATCATTCAAACTATTCAACTATTTAATTGCATTTATGGGAGTGATTAAGATTTCATTCAAATTATTTATGGAAACTCGTTTCCAATTCTCATATTCAATGAATCATAAACCCTTTATCGTGTTGAGCAGATAAATTATTCTCTATAATGTGATTTCATAAAATTATTTCTTATGTTTTCGTCTAAATTTTACCAAAAAATGAGGTGCAATGAGTGCAAAAAGAAAAGGCCTACAATGGACTAGCCAGCTCTCGTACAAGTACAACCTATCAATGTGGCAAACCAACTTCAAGATTTGCATATTCCCACAACAGCTTCCCACGTAAAACGTTGTCGATGTTGCATTGAAGTTTAAGTTCTTACAAGTGCAGGTTTTTTCTCTCTATACCTCTATTAATTTTTCCTATACTCCATATTAATTTAGATGGACTAGAATACCCTTCATATGATATATATAAATTGGTTTCAAAACTTATGTACTTTCAATTGCGAAAAACAGACTCTCAAATATGAGGCATAATCTTGGAATATTATATCATATAGAGGTGTAGGAAGAAAATATTGGAGTGGAGAAGAAAAACTCGAAAGTGGAATCCACCATGCGTAACAACCCATCTTGATGGGATTGACCACATGGAGCCCTATCTGCTAGGTGTATTTCTGTAGTACATTTTGGCATTCTGCAATACCTATTCCAGAATATTTTTTTTCTTTTTTTACACTCCAAAATATATTTTTTAGGTTTCAAAATGAATGTTCCAAAATATTATTTGGAATGTATCTTTTCTGGAATCATATTGCTTATGTAAGCAAACTTGTGAATTTTAATATTCCAAAATGTAAATTTTATGTTTTAAAAAATAATGAACATAGTAGCAGCTTAAAGCTGTCACTATTTTTAAATTATGTTAATTTAATTTTTAAATTTTAAAATAAGAAATAAAATAATAGTCTTTAACTGCCACTTAAAATTTATGAAGTTATTATTTAACACTGTTAACAACCATCTAATTGGATCTTTTAGAATTTGGATATTCAATTGAACTCTTGGTGATAATTAATGAACTATTTTGACAATTAAGCCTAACAATTATACTGATGAAAACAGAACGAATAATTTGTGTACATCAGCCGGCATAATTTGCATGAATCAAAGTTAACAATAGTCAAAATGAGAAGTCTGCAATGGTTAAGGAGAATAGTTTCATACTTTAAAAAGGTTCTGATGCTAGTTGTACATCAGGTAAGCATAAGTTAACAATTCACTCATCAATAGACAATTTTCAAGGCTCAAAGTGGAAAAAGGTGGTGTATTCTTGGACATGTTACATGAGGTTTCACTTTCAATACTTAGTGATGTTTGTAGTCAAACCATATCCAAATGGAAATAGAGGATCATAATGTTTGTCACCAACATTCATTGGGAGCTGATCAACTGTCTTGAACCATGTCCTTGCCAATTTGCCAGTGAATTCATAGTCACCATAGAGAACATCAGTAACACCTTGACCTTCAGTGCCAGGAAGCCATGCTGCTACTAGTGCATCTATTTTTGGTAGATATGGTTTAACCACAACCGGGCGGCCGGTGACTAGAACAACCACACATCGAATGGCACTGCATACATTGTTGATGGTACTTGGACCAGGCTCAGCTATGGTTAGATTCATGCTGTCACCAAATGTTTCTGCATAAGTGTGTTCTCCCACAACAACAATAGCATAGGAGAATTTGTTTGACTTGACAAAGTTTGCATCAGGATTTTCATTGAAGACAACTTCAGTGGCAGGATCAACAGTTTGTTTCACAGCATCAAGGATGGTTGTCCCTGTTAACAAAATGAAATTCTTCATGTGAGCCCTTGCAGGATTCAGACAAACCCAAAACAGTGTTCAACAGTAATTACAAACATTTTTTTATCTACAGAAATCAAACAAAGTATAGTTACAAAGAATAATATCAGGATGTTTATAATAACTCACGCATTAAGCTAGAGTGCCAGATCTTATTGACAAAAATAGGTTTTTTTAATAAGCGAAAATTTTATTATGATTCAAAAGCAAAAAGCACAAGGTATGCCTTTCTAGAGGCGCAAAAAACATACATCAGATAATTGGTTTAAACACAACACTGGCATAGCCCGATACTGTATTAGAGCACCAGCGATAAAAAAGACACAAAAACAGTAATTATTAATTATAAACTATGATTTTAATATGTAACTTAATTGATAAAAAAGACTTGGAAGTATCTGAAGAAATTATAGAATTTTAAGTAGAAAAGGAATGAAAGAATAATGTGATATAAAACACAAAATAGTTAGCCCTACTATATAGTTATACTAGTATTAGCCTCCTAATTCCAGATATTATAATAGTAACATATACAATGTCACACCCTAGGAGAGGATTCTAGATTGTGGTTTTTCAAAGTATTTTTTGCAGACACCAACATAAACTTATTGACTTACCTGAAGTGAGATCATTGCCACCAAGCCCCTGCCATGTAATTGTCCATCCTCCACATTGATAACCCAAATTGTTAGCATGACTTCCTGCTACCAGTATCTTTCCAGACTTTTTGGGAAGAGGAAGCAGTGGATACTTAGAAGATTTACCATTCTTTAGCAACACAAGGGTTTTCCTTACAGCTTCCCTTGCCAACTCCCTATGTTCCTGTTTCATAGACAAATGGTACTCTATCAAGAAACAAACACTTCACATTTGTAAAAAATGCCTAAAGTATCCAGCATTTTTTCAAATGACATCTTCAAGAAAATGTACCTTGCTACCCAGTTGGCTCATCAAGCTTGGATCAGCATATGGATTTTCAAATAGGCCCATGACAAATTTTACTCTTAAGATTCTTGCCACAGCATCATCAATCCTGCTCATTGGGATAATATTGTTCTTTACTTGACGGGTTAGTTCATCAATGAACTCAGTGTAGTTGAAGGGAACCATAATCTGTTAAATAGTGAAATATAGTTGATTAAAAAAGTAAATAACAACATTAAACTGTCAGGCTCAAAAACATTTTATGTAACTTCCTTTACTCTTTCCAAATGATAACAATATTTACCATATCAATTCCAGCACTAACACCAGCTTGAACTGAGTATGAATAGTTAGCATGAGGAGGAGATGTAATCCTGTCAATACCCTGCCAATCTGATATGACAAAACCCTGAATGGTAGGGAAAAAAACACATCACATGAAGCATCTCCACTAATCCTTATTTTCTATTTTGTTTTGACTTGTTCACTTGTTATAGTACTGATTAGACAAATTTTTACCTTGAAATGCAATTTGTTCTTGAGGTAACCAGTGATAAGTTTTTTGTTTGCATGCATTTTCTTCCCATTCCAGCTAGAGTATGAGATCATTACTGTTGAAACACCCTTGATGATGGAGTCATAGTATGCTGGCATGTGAATGCTGAGCAATCCATTGTAACTGATCAAAGTGTTGTTCTCATTGATACCCTTGTTTGTGCCACCATCTCCCAAATAGTGCTTGGCACAAGCTGCAACCTTGGTCCTGGGTTAAAGTAATTAAAAAGAACAGACATTTTAATTTTTTGGGTCTCAACAATGACTGATAATAAATCTGAACATATGGTGTCCAAAGTTGAACAAAATGATTTATAACAACTAATCAGACTCATACAACTTTTATATGCATTGAGAAGACAAAACTGTTATTTGATGATTTGATTTTATGTTGTATTATTTATGATAAACAAAAGCCATGCATGTTTTATGGCCAAAGCCTTCTATAACATCAAGTTCCAACAAAAATAATTCAAAATAAAATCATACTCAATTTTGGTACATGCAAATATAAATGGTTTGGATGGCCTCGGTCATTTGGATGCGAAAGAGAGTAAACATAACCATCCAAATGGTGAAATAATTCAGAAGAGAGTAAACAAGCCATCCAAGTGCAACTTTTCAGTCCACTATCTTGATCCTTTTCTTCTCCTTAATTTTTTTGTATCTTGTACTCTTTTTGGTGCAAAAGCAGGTAAACAAACCATTATGTTTTATAAGTAATTGATGCCATGATTCTTAATGCACATGCCAAACAGTAAGGACTCCATTAAACCAAAACATCATATTGTCCAATGAAACGGATCACATGTAGTAACTTTTCAATTATTGATAATGTATTATTGCTTTTGGACGAAGTAAATGTAGAAAACTTTTTCCCAAAAACAGACAAACAAAAACAAGTGTATTTATGAACACATATAAATCGAATATCAGGCTGTCACTGAAAACATAAAAAATGAAAGTTCAAAATAATTAATAATTTCTGAGCAAAATTTAATTTTGTAATAATAAAATAAGCCCTTCATAGAACAGTACCAGTATCTGAAGACTGACAACAAAAGTTCTTTATGAAGAAATATATAAAAATTTCAAGTACAACCCTTTTATATATTAATTGTATTCTCAACATAGTTGTTTTTTGTTTTTTCAATATCTAATCTAACTACTAATAAAAAACTTACTTTCCAGCAACAAAAGGAACCCCCTTCATGGAATTGCCAGGGATATCTCCTTGCAAACCAGGTATAATTTCAGTCATAGTTCTAACAATTTTAGGGTCCTCACTGTAGCTTTCATAGCAACGTCCCCATCTTGGATCTCTGCAGACCTGTCGATGAATCAATTAACATGTTAGCAACCATGACCAATGTTATATGAGACCTGAACCAAAAAAAAGAAATTTAAATATTGCTTGATTACCGCAATACATGGAGCAAAGGCATATGGAATTCCAGTCGCTCTAACTTCAAGCGCAGTTGCATCTCCAATCTTTTTTATGAGCACTGGATCCCTAATAAACAGTAGATCTCATTACAATAAATGAACAATACCACAAAAAGAGAAGCTTTTAGTGATCTGAGGTTTGCTTAAAATGTTCATATGTCCAAATATAGCTTTCAAGTGCTACTTTGATTATGAGTTGAAAAAACAGATCAATCCAATAAAAATTATCAAATATGTCTTCATCTTCATGAATTGTCATTGTCTTTGTTCCCCCTTATTTTAAATCATTTAATGGCAAGTCTGCCTATTCTGGCATGTAAATAAACTTGCCTGGTCACTCCTAGCCCAACATTGTGAGGGAAAATGGTAGCATTGTAGACATTGTTGTGGCCATGAACAGCATCTATCCCATAAATCATTGGAATCCCAAGGGGAGTAGACAATGCTGCTTTTTGCATCTGATTCACCATTTGCTGCCAGGTCTCAGCAGATGCCTTTGTTGCTGGAACACTTCCTCCCCCACTGAGCACACTCCCTGTCCATCATCAATGACAAGATGAACATCCATAATGTTACGTCATTATTAACAGAAAAATTTTACCCAAATAAAGCAAAATTTCTTTAACACAAATCCAGATCAGACTTAGACAAAAAAGAGTTATAAGGTTGGCCTAATTGCAAAAGCCACCGAATAGAAAATGGGCAAGGGAGACGTCATGGTTTCAAACTCCTTCTACTAACAAAAACTAACTAGTGACCAAAAAAAGACTCAAATAAAAAAAAAAAAAAAAAAGAAGAGAGGACAGTAATAAGTAGTACTCAGCACTTGATTTGGTTACAGATTTGCTGAATCACTTTCAGTGCTTACCAATGAAGTATTTCTTCATCACATCAGGAGTTGCAACATTCCTTTCAATCTGTGTCATCTGGCCTATCTTCTCTTCCAGAGACATTCTCCCCATCAAGTCACTGATTCTGCCATTCAGTGGCACCTTAGGGTCTTTATACTTCAAATACTTTGCCTCTGAATATGAAGCCAGACATAACAGTAGCAGAACACCCAGAAAGGGTATTGAGTATCTCCCCATTTTAAAGCTTCAACACTCAAACCTACAAGAAATATGCATATTGCAAAAAGGGTCAGAAACCTGAAAAATAACGAAACCCCATTTGAAATGCAAATAAAACAGTAGCAGAATGACATTAAAGAAGGTACCAACACAAACACCAAAAAAAAGAACTTAAATCTTCTCAAACTACCAACAACATGTGAGCAACATTATCATAACGAGAACCAAGCTAGAGCAAAACAAAACATACCCTTTAAATTCAATAACAATGCAGAATACTGTGCAGCCACTAAAGAAACTTAACAAGTACAATCAAGTATCACAAGCTAGTGTGAGCTCAAAAAAAGAAACAAAAAGAGAAACTACTTTACCTTAAAAAAAAGGTTCCAATGAAGAACAATTAAGGCTCTAGACACAAAAATCTAACATTGAGTGGACTGAGTTTGAGCTAAAACACAATGTGGTAACTGCTAAATATAGAGAGAGAACAATGAGGAACAAATAGAGAGAAGCAGTCACTGGTCCCACTACCCCACCATTGTTAATGGCATGGCATCTTGGTGGACACAACCAATGTTTTTTTCTCTTTGTTATTATTGTTTTCTCACTTTTTATTAATATTTGTATTATTTAATTACATTTAATCGATTTTCTTTTTTACTTTATTTTAAATAATGGCGGCTTAAGAAACGTAACTTACACATTATCTATTTTTTTTAAATTATTATTTTTAATCATTGAATTTTATTGCTCTTTCTAAAAGATTGTAAATTTCACTTACTATTTAATGCTTTTTATTTATAATTTTATATTCTATTGATATCACAATAAGTGCAATCCTATAGTTTATAAAGATCACGAAAAGCTAATTCCTGTCTTCTTAAATCTTTCACAAATTCTTTTTTACACATATCATAATAATTTTATGAAATTAAACTTATGTACTGAAAATTATGAAACATTAACCATCTAAAAAATATTGTTACAAGTATAAATGAAAAAGTAATTGATTATTATATTGAAAAATTAAAATAACATTTATATTATAATGTACTTTTTATAACATTTATATGTAAAAGATGGAGTTATTTTTAATAAATTTCAATGTAAAAATACTAACTTTGTGTTTCAAGACTCCGATTGAAAGGTTAAAAACTATTTTTAAAATATGTATGAATATATTTTTCTGCAATCCTCAACTAGTCTAGTAATAAATAAGTAAGAATGTATTTTGATATACTTACGAATAAATTTTACTTATTGATTCTTTAAAAATTGTATTCAAAATTTTCATTAACAAAACCTTGATTAATTATGTACTTACCAGAACAAACAATCTTGAGCGATGTAATCTTCCAACTCCTTTTTGATAGGTAGAAAGTAAGTATCTCTACAGACTCTGACTTTATGTATGAGAGGAGAGAGTATATAGAATAAGATGATGCTTGAGTTTTGTTGTGACCTTTGCTTATATATAAGCTATTAGAGATAAATTAGAGTTATTAGAGATAATATGGATAAATGATAGAGTTTTTAAAGATAAATGATATAAGTTTTTTTCCTGGAACATCTACATGTATAGGAGTTGTTAGAAATAAATGATAGAGTTATTAAGATAAATAATATGATTTTTGAAGTTCAAGTTATATCATTTGGGTGGTCATTACAAGGTATGTGGGATTTGGAGGGTGTTGGTTGTATTAGATGAAGTGGTTAAGATCTTGGTGGGTTGGAGTAGGTGGTTAGGATACATAATTCTTTAGAGTCTTAGGGCGAGGTGTTCTGGTGTTGTTGGACCTATTGGGCAGAGGCATTAAAAAGTCGGATAAATACAAATTTTGTGAAAAAATTTATGCTAGTCTACTCACAAATCATTATATTAATAAAAATTAATAAATATTATTTGTCGATGAAATAAATAAATTACAACATCACTCTTTAATTTATTTTAAATTAACACAACTTCACTCTTTTTATTTAAAAATATGACACTAACGCTCTTTTATAAAAATATTATGCTAATATTTTCTCGAACCTTACATCGAAAATCTTAACAAAAGTAAAGAGGAGAAACCCTCAATACAATATTACATATATAATTATGTTATTCTCTAATGATATTGGGAATTTCACCTCATTAACATGAGATAATAATAAGCGAATTTATTTTTTTTTATTTTGCATATTATTGAGATGAAAATTCAAATTTAAATAGAAAACATTAACAAATACATAGTGTTGTATCTAAGTTTTTTCTAAAAAATAATAATTAAAAAAATAGTTGCATAATTACACAAAATTTTGAAGGATTTTACTCATGATTATCAAATTCTCGATTAACTTGCTAACTCTTACGAATTTAGAAGGTTCACTTACCTTTTGTGAGTTAACTTGCATACAAACTCTATTTTTTAGTAAACTATAGATAAACTTCGCAAACTCCATGCAAATTCCTTACGATCTTGGGTTTACTATAGAGTCAACAATTTGGATTGTTTCTTGTGTTTTTAGGGTTCAAAATCTTTCATTTAGTGCATCGTTCTTAAATTGAAAAACATTTACTCACATATAAGAACATCAAACTTTTGTTTCTCAACAACACTAAACATTAATAAGAATATTTTACTACGATTATCACCTTTGTAATTATTATTGACAGTGATTCATTGTTAAAATTAGTTATTTAAGTATTGTCAAATTTTATGGTTTATTATTTTTATTTGTGATATTATTGAAATATTTAACTGTATGTTATCTATCGATATTTTTATTATTTTTAATAAAGTAAACTTGTATGAGTTTATAAGTCAAATTTATGAAATTCGCACGAGTATACACGAGTTTAATTGGTTTGATTTTGTTCTTTAGTTTTTGAAAAATAGTTTCCATTAATTATTTTTTGAAAGAAAGAAAAATTTGTTTGGTAAGTGTTATTTGAAAATCGTTTGAGATATGAAAATAAAAAAACTCTCCATTTCCATATCGATCATACTATATATACTAATTCGAGCACCCATTTTTGCGCAACAGGGTTATGAAAATTCGCAAGAAACAACTGGTCGTATTTTTTGTGCCAATTTCCATTTAACTAATAAGTCCGTGGATATTGAAGTTCCCCAAGCGGTACTTCCCGATACTGTATATGAAGCAGTTGTTTGAATTTCTTAAGATATGCAAGTGAAACAAGTTCTTGTGAATGGCAAAGGGGGGAGGCTTTGAATGTGGGGTTGTTCTTATTTTACGATAAGGTTTTGAATTGGCACCCTCCGATCTTATTTGTTCATATCTATGAAATGTTATTAATGAAAATTAAAAACAATGTATTCTCTTAAACAATTTTTTTTTAATTTTTAAATACAATACTAAAACACTGAAAGACTTAAAATTGATCAAAACAATACAACTAAAAATAGTTCAAGTAAGCCTAAAGATGTCAAAGTAAAAATAAAAAAAACTGTTTTTCATACATACAAGTGATCATAAAACTTCACGAAAAACCTGGTAGTGAGGAAGTAACATGTCAAAGTTGAGTTTATACTTTACTAGTTCCGGGCAGTCTTATAAAATAGTTCCTCAACAAGTAAATAAACTTGAAAAATTGATAACCTCGATTTTAGTGGAATTTTTTATTAAAAAATTTAAGAAAGAATCCTTAATAGAATGTGTTATGAACGACAACGGATTTAAACCTGAGACATAATCCTGAATCCAATGCTGACCTTAACGTGTTTGTTAATTTCATCAACGTGTTAGTTCAAGGAAAAGATATTCAGATATGCATCAATGCATGTGCCTTCGCCTCAAACTTCTGAAACTCATTTCTATTAGTTTCCTTTTAATTTTAATTTAATTTAATTTTTACATTTTATAAGACTTAATATTTTGTCGTGTTTCACTCTTTTGAAGATTTTCTTTTTTAATTTGAAATTTCTAATCTCTATTTTCAAGTAATAATGCTGAGTTCTTTCGGTTTAAAAATAAGTGTTTTTTATATAAATAAATATTAATTATTAATACGTAGTTTTTTTAGTAAAATAATTTAAACTTATGATTTTTTTCCTTAGATTTCCTCATTGCACTAACTTTATAATATCTTTAAAATAAGTATTTATTTAGAAGTAATTTTTATAAGAATAAGAACTTTTTACATTTGGGTGTGATTATAAAAAGTGTTTTTAAAATGTAATAGCTTTCGATCAAAAACAACTTCTATATTATCTGAAAAACTATTCAGAACAACTTTTTAAAATAATTTTTTTTCAGCTTCTACTTTTTATAAAAAATTTAACTAAATGTCCAAAACTTACGTGATTGTTATGTTTAAATAAGATTTTTTTTTCACAAAAAGTTTAAACACACTCATCCAATATTAACATGATAGTCCAGTGTAATTTCATAATTTTTAGGATGAAATGGATTTTTAATTTTTTTATTTGTTCAAAATTTATAAGTAAATAAACATATAATTTATCGTAAAAATTATATAATATGCTAGATTACTCTGTTAGACTATTTGATAATATGATGAGTAATTGAGTAAAGTTGTTAATCATTATTATTGTCAATTAATATTATTTCTTAAAATCACCGAAACTGAAACCAATAAAATAATTCGTTAAAAAAACTTAAACAAAACAATACTATCTCTTAAAAATCCTCAAAATAGTATTATTTAGTTTTATCCTTTAATATTTTTTATTTTGATATTTAATATTTTTTTTTGGTTTGATTTCGATATCTACTTTCAAGAAATAATACTAATCGAGATATGTTTAATCTTGATATCTTTTTCAAAATTTAAAATACCAACAAAACGAAAGAATACTAATTAGTAATTTTAGATCCAAAAATAAATAGATAATTTTTTTTAAAAGATAAAGAATTAAACAAAATAGAAAACTTTTAAAATAAGATTCAAAAGTGATGGTTGTTCTTAGATTTTCTACATCAGCCGAAAAGCACGCTTTGAATATACAGCGCCGGTGAAGGAGGAATTCAAATTTTCAACGTTTTTGTCCCAATTTTTGGTCTGACGTGAGTCTTTTATTTCATAGTCCAATATTTATTTCTCACTTAGAATTGATTTAAAATAAATTGATGTAAGTAGCAACAGGCAAATAAATTTATATTTATGGATACCTCTAAATTCCACATGAAGTTAACATAAATATCTTTTTCTATTTAATTGGGTATGAGTATGGTATAAATAATACTTGAATTGTTAAATTGAAATACATATATACATACTTATTTAATTTTTCTGTATTTTTAAAATATTCAAACTTTTATGATTGATATATTAAATCTAATTTTTAAATTAAATACTTCTTAAATTTCTATTTTCTTCATAAATCACAATTTTGGAGTATCAAATAAGGTTTTAACATTGGTCATAAAAAACATTTTGCATCTAATTTACAAGTCTTTCATTTATTAAATAACTTTTGAATCAATAGGAGAAATGAGACATAATCATATCCGTTAAGTACGGAGACGAGGATAAAGATGGTTTCGGGAGTGGGGATGGGTTGAGAATTTGTAATTTTGGTATTTTATCATGTAAAATTTCTTGTTGGAAAAAAAATTTAGAATTAATTTTTACATTATTTTGAATCAAAACAATTTACAATAATTTTTACATTGAATCAAGAATTTTATATTAAATTTTTTCTAAACTTACTTTTATAATAAAAATAAGGTTTAATTAGTATGCAGTGACAGTGTAAAAAGATTTTACAGTGATATTCAATCACAACTCTTTATTTATATAAATTTTAAATTATCATTTGGTAAAATCAACAAATTTAGCATAAATGAAAGTCTGTGATTTAATGACATATTACAATGTCAGTTTAAAAGAAGATTACACTGACATTTAATCACATATCTTTATAAGTTTAATTGGTATTCACGGTCAATATAAAAGATTTTTACACTAACATTCAATCATGACTTTTTCATTCATGTGACTATTAAAATAGTAATTAGTAAAGTCAACAAATTTACCATGAATGAAGGATTATGATGTGATTAAATGTCAGTGTAAAAATTTTTACATTGATAGTGTATACCAATTAATCTCTATCTTTATTTATATGACTTTTAAAGTGAAATTGGTAAAGTCAATCAACTTACCATAAATTAAAAGTTATGATTGAATGTCATGATAGTGTTTACTAATTAATCTCCTCATATTAGGAGTCATAAGGCTGGTATAGTGTCAAAGTACATAGATGCAATAGGGCGGGGCAGGTTCGAGTATAAAAGAGCGGGTATGAAATTTTAATCTCCATCCCCGTCTCTGTTGGGTATTTTCTGATTCGGGTATACCCGCGGGTACCCGTCATATTATTTTTTGCAATTTAAATTTATTTATTTATTATTAAATAAATTATATTATTAAATTATTAATTATATTTTAATTTAAAAAGTATATAAAGAATAATTAATAGCAAGAAATTATAAATTAAAGTTTAAGAATTAAAATTTTTAATTAAATATATAAATTTAAACGTATTATATCATTATTAAAATTATAAAGTGACAGGTACGGATTCGGGTACGGGACAGGTAGTCACATACTCATACCCGTACCCTACCCGATTTAACACATCGGGTAATACCTATACCATTACCCAGTCAAACCAGGTAATACCCATCAAAATCGAGGCGGGTGTAAGACTTGTTTTTCATGGAAGTATTCAGAGAATAATTGAAAAAAAGATAAAAGAAAAAAGTATGACTGTTTCTGATAAAAAAAAAATTAGGCAAATAAATGTATAGATAACTTGAACGATTAATCTGTACAAGATAATGGTTCCAGTGAAGAACATTTAATGGAATGAAATTGATTGATGATGATGTCTTTATTTTTATTTTATTTTTGGTAACATTGGTGTAAAATAAGAAAAAATAATTTGCATTATGTGATAACCTAATCACGAATATATCAATAAATGTATTGATTTTTATGATATTTATCTTAAAAATTAGAGGAAATTATCACAATATATTTAAAATTTAATATAATTATACATGTATTTTTTATTTTTCTAATAATTACTTTCACATTCTAAAGTGCCCATGTATGTTTTCAAATATGTAAAAAGTATTAGTGTAATATTTTTAAAACTTAAAAATAATATTGAAAAATTAAAAAAAATTATATATAATTTGATAAAAGTTGAGACAATGTTATCGTAATTTATTCTAAAAATTATATACATACACAATACACTATGTTATTATTAGTGTAAAATTGTTTCTATTGTGCATAACCTAAATATTAATGAAAATAATATTTAAATAAGTCTTCTTTCCTTTAAAAAAAACTATTTTTCTTAAAGTCATTTATAATTTTTTTAAAGTTCTGATAAAAAAATTATGAC
Source organism: Psophocarpus tetragonolobus (assembly GCA_037954015.1). Lineage (NCBI taxonomy): Eukaryota > Viridiplantae > Streptophyta > Magnoliopsida > Fabales > Fabaceae > Psophocarpus > Psophocarpus tetragonolobus. Next base: position 46,654,459 of record CM075692.1, on the reverse strand, counting down.
TTATTTATGTTAGTAGCTCCTGTTTAATTTTTTTAGAACAATTTTTTTTAATATTTTCTATGTTTAAAATTGTTTAGACATTAGGTAAGTTTTTAATAGTTAGCGTAAATGTTACCTCCGTTTCCCATATAATATAAATTGATAAGTTGGTAGATTTAATTTAAGCTTGTTTTAGAAACATTAATTAAACAAAAAAGTATTTTACATAACTCTAACAAAAAACTAATTTAAAAAAATAATCAAAACAATTCTATTTTTCAAGAATAAAGAATTTAGAACAAATTATAGCAACACATTCAATTTTTATCAAATTACACATAATTTTATTTTCTTTTATTTTCTTGCACTAACATCCTTTAAGTTTAAAAACACTATGACGACGCCTTTATTTTTTAACTCTTGGTCAGTTACAAGTATTGGAGTAAGACCTAGTAAGTTGGAATAGTATGTAGTTTGATTTGGTTATAATGTGTGGAGAAAGACTCTTTTGTATTATCTAGGCTAATTCATTTTTATCTTGTAAGTTCTCTAAGCAGTGTCTTAAGTGATCCTGTAAATTCTTTTGATCATATCCTATGATAAACAAAAGTTATAAAATTGTCTTAAAAAAACACTAACACCTCCTTAATTCTTAAAGGTGCTAAAATAATTATTAAAAAAATAGAGATACATATTTAATTAGAGTTTAATTAATATACAGTGTTAGTGTAAAGATTGAATCACAATTCTTAATTCATGATAAATTTGTTAACTTTACTTGTTACTACTCTACAAGTCATGAGAAATCACATAAATGAGAAGTTATTATTGAATCAGCATATACCAATTAAATTTATTTAATTTCATAAAGTGTTACTATAATTTAGTTAAAAACTTCTTTAAATCTAAGAAAAAAATGCTAAATGTAAGAAAAGAAAAAAATTCTCTTTCTAAAACAGTCCATGTTAAAATGTACTCAAAATCACTAATTTCAGGATAAAGAATCATTCAATAACAGGTATAATCCTACAAAATTTCGTTTTACTTTAATGAAATTGCTTTATTGACAAAGCTTGAAAAATCACGATTTGAAGATGAACACCCATTGGCCATATCACCCAACCGACAAGTAACAACTATCACTTTTGTAAAACAAAAAGCTTACATGAAAATATAAAAGATCTTTAACTTCTTTTTTGGTTCATTAAGATCTTTACTTTACCCCATTAGCAAGTACTATAATATATTAATGTGTTATATAAGAAAAAGAATCTTCCAAAGATTTTTTCCCTTTGGCAAATAATAGAAAAAAGGTTTCTTATTAAATTAAATTTACAAGTATTTTGTACGAATGATATTAAGTTTAGGGTTTTTTACAAGATATCATATTCGAATATTTTGTAGAAGAAAATGTGATTGAGAGAGATGACTTACTAAAGATAATAAATCAATTATTTAACAGAGATTAGAGTATTTTTGGGAAAGCTGAAAAAAATTATTGTAATAATTTATAATATGTATACTTGATTATAATCTAACATTAATTCTTATTTGAGTAAGTTTGCTGAAAAGTAGTCTAAAAATAATTAATTTGTTTGGATGCAATGAAAATTATGCTTTTAAATAATAAAAAATGTGAAAATGACTGAAAAAAAGAACAAGTTGTCAAAAATAAATATAAGCTACAAATATTTTACTTCTTAAAAATAACTTATTTTTTAAATAAAAACTTTTTCTAAAACAATTATTGTTTTCCAAACTTTAATTATATGATTATTCTGTACTAACTCTATGGATAAAAAAGAATGTTATGAAAAAAATTCACAAACTTTTTTGTTTCAAACTCTTTTTTTATTAAAATTTATTAAAATTATGAATTTTGGTGAGTTCCACTTATTAATAAATAACCCTTTTCCATCATAAATTAAACCCACATGCAAAGGAAAATGATTGTATGTATCCGTTAGGTGTTGGTTCTCTCCATTCAAACCCTTTTCATTAATGTATTTGGATAGGTTTTATTAGTGTTTCTTTTGGATCGGATTCCAATGGTTAAAGTTTGCACGCAAACGTACGTTTTGGATAGAAAAGGGTTTGAATATATGCCCCACCCACTAGCACTTTTATTAATATTTTAGTAGTTAAAAACGTGCATTTGTGTTATTCTTTTCTCCTACAACGTGCTTCTGTGTTTAGATTTTAGAAATAAGAAATAGTCAAATTGTGCCGTTGAGCCTTGGCCTTTTGGGTTGGATGCATGCAATATTTGACCCAAGAGAATTAATTAATTTTAAAATATAATGCCAAGAGAATAGCTGTTTGGTTTCAAATTTCAATAGTGCGTTATTAGAAAATTAGGCTTTATTGTTAATGTATCTCATCCTCAAATTTTGTTGTCTCTACTTGATGGAATTTTTTTATTCCTCACCAATCAAGTAATATTTCTATAAATTTTTTTATTTTTTATGTAACTCATTAGTAGTCATAAAGGTGGGTATATGGATTACAGTTTATGGATCGTATATAAACGTCTATAAACTATAGTAAAAATTTGAGTTCAATCCATGAAATCTGTAGATCCGCATGCTTGACCTGTAGTCCGTTTAAAGGGATAAATTTGTCATTTAACTATTTGTTTTTATATGATTTTTTTTTTAAATTATGATATTTTACACTTTTAATATTAAAAATATTTTAATATTTTTTATTATTATAAATAATGATATAATTTTTAGTGGTGATGTATTATAATTTATTTAGTTTAAAAAATATTAGATATTTTTTAATTATTTTAAAAAAATATGTGTATGTGTGCGAACTTGCTAACTAGTCTATTAAACCTACATATTTCGTGGACCGGATACAAACTTTTAAAAAAAATCATTTATTTTAGCGAATTGGATTTATTCAGTTCGTTTAAAATGCAAGTTTTACAAGTCAAGCTTAAACTGATCAATCCTATACTCACCCTTACTCATTAGATGACATGACATTTCTCAAATGAAAAGAATCACAAACAAAGATTTTCATCCTTACTTATAACACATTTGGGTGATATTTTCAAAAGTAATTTTAGGAGAAACAAATATAAAAAAATCAACATTTCTTTGTAAATTATTTTAAATGATGTGAATTTTTTATGAAATTATTTTTAAAATTCTCACATCTTTTAAAAAAGTTTTTAAATTTATTTTATTTTATTTTTATAGTTTTTTCGTAAAAGTGCTTTATGATATTTAGGTGTAATTTATCTATCAGTTTTATTTATTGTTTTTATATGTTTATTTTATTTTATTTTTATTTTTTTAACAACAGGAATAAAAGGCTAAATATAAGGATCTAAACCACTTTTTTTTTTCTAACTAACCACAAAAAATATCAAAGCTTGTACGCAATACATGGCTTCTAGCTATGTGGGGATGTTCTTTTAAAAAAAAAAAAAAAAAAAAAAAAAAAGCTTTAAGGAGAGGTGACATGTGCAACCTTGTATGATTTGTAATTGTTTTCACATGAGTAGATGACTTCTTCTTTTCTTTTTTTTTTTTTTTTTTTAATCACCGAAGATGACTAAATTTGTTTTTAAAAATACGATGTAGTATCAATGTAGTCAATGAAATACCAAAAATAAAAAAGTCTTTAATGGTGCTTATGTCGTTATATTTTTTGGGTTATAGAAAAAAAATTTCATAGGCTATTCTAATGATTAATTTTTGTTAAAAAATCAGGTAGGTAACTTAATGTAAATGCTTTTTTAATTTCAACTAAGTTTTTTCTATCTATAAGATTCAAATTTTAAACTTTGTTTAAGGAGATCCAGTGTTTTTTTTTTTACAAGAGTTTTATAAAACTCCGTTAAGTATTTTAGTGTTTGTTTAGTAACAATTTTATAAAACTCTATTAAGTATTTTAGTGTTTGTTTAGTAACAATTTTATAAAACTGTTTTCGGTATTTTAGTATTTAAAAACTAAAAAACTCGTTTAGGTAGTATTTTTTAAAAATAGTTTTTGAAAACATTTCTGGTTTTTTATTTTTTAAAAACTAAAAAACACAAACAACTAAAAGTAGTTTTGCTGTCCGTTTTCAATTTTTGTTTTGAAAACTCAAAATACAATCAGAATATGTTATTTTTTGCTTTTCATTAATGAAATTTTAATAAATATGAACAAGTTTTTTCTATTTCTATATCTTCAAAACAGTTTTCAAATAACACTTCCCAAACAAGCTTTTTCTTCCTTTTTTTCCCAAAAACAGTTTTTGAAAACTCTTTTCAAAAACTAAAAAACAAAACCAAATCAATCAAGCCCTTGGTATTTAAAAACTAAAAAACTTATTTGGGTAGTGTTTTCTGAAATCAGTTTTCGAAAATAGTTCTCATTATTTAGTTTTTAAAAACTAAAAAACAGGAATAACTAAAAGTAGTTTTACTTTTCAATTTTTTATTTTTGTTTTGAAAACTCAAAATATAATCAGAATATCTTGTTTTTTACTTTTCATTAATGAAATTTTAATAAATATGAACAATTTCTTCCATTTTTACATTTTTAAAATAGTTTTCAAATAACAGTTACCAAACAAGTTTTTTTTTTTTCTTCCTGAAAATAGTTTTTGAAAACTATTCTTAAAAACTTCAATCAAGTCCATAATCTCTTATCACTCTAATTAGTCGATAACTTGTTGGTCATTAGATAGTTACATCATTCTATAAATTTAATTGATTATTGTCCCTCTAAAAGAAATTATTGTCACTTTCTTGTTTAAAGTTAGAATTTAATTAGTATACATACTAATATTTAATCGCAATTTTTTATTTATGATAAGTTTGTTGACTTTATCAATTAATACTTTAAGTTGTATGAATGAAAAATTATGTAAATGTTAGTGGAAAACTCTCTTAGTGTTAATGCGTACTAATTAAATTCTAAAAATTATGTTAATATTTTTTCTAAGTAGTCATGTCAATGTTGTAACTTTCTATTATATAAATTTTTGAATTTTGGATAAAAACAATTGTTGGTTGTATTTTTATAGATTTTTTTTATTTTATTATTTTCTAGTGCAAAATTAATAGTCCATTGCATTTTTTTATCATACAAAAACACTTTTAGTTAAAATGAATAAATCACAATTTTAGTTTAAAATGTATAGATATTACATTTGTATCAAGGGATGAATGTTTTTTAAGGAGAGTACTCTCTCCCACGTGGGTTTTAATGTCATGTACTTGGGGATTCCCCCTTCATTCAACAAAAGAAGAGTACTCTCTCTTTTCAACTGCAAAACAAATTACTTTGAATGGTGCAATCCTTTTGTTGCAGACTTTACTTTAAAATCAATAATATATTTTTAATTTTTATTTTCTTAAATAATTAAATAATCTCTACTAATTATATTCATAAAAAAACACGTATCCAATATATTATTTTTATAATTTTTTGACCAATTATAAAAATATTATTTAACATTCATCTTCTTTAATTGAAATATATATATATATATATATATATATATATAAATATAAAAGTGTATGTTTTTAGTTTAAAAACATTTTTTTAAGATGATGACATCATCTTTTATTTTTATATATCAATTTTGATTTGAATTATAATTTTTGCAAAAAAAAAAATGTGATAAACAGCAATTTAAATCGCTAAATTCACTCAACCCAACTCGTAAACCATCAATTAGTAAAAGTAAAGAGTAATGATATACATATAACTCTCTAATTTATACACCTTATCAACATCTTTCATTTATTTTTATCTCTCTCCTCCTATCACGTCAATTATTATACTTATATGAAAATGATACATGAACACCTCATGTGATATTAGACATCTAGTAAGAAGAAGAAAAAAGAGAAGAATATATATGTATGATAAGATTTATGATGTGATAGGATGAAAGAGATAAACAAAAATAAAAAAATATTAATAAGGTGTATAAATTAGAAGAGTATATGTGTATTATTACTTTTAAAAAAATAAATAATAAAAAAAAAAGTAAAAAAAGGGATTATTTGAGTTAAGCCAAATTGACTCGAGTTGACTTATGTGAACCATGGTCCACCTCTAGTTACATTTTAACAATAAGATTCTAGTTTTTTTTCTTTAATAAAAAAAAACCCTGAAAGATGATGCTTTAATTCATAATGATTTATAAGTTTTACATTGTATATGGTCAAAAAGAAAAAAAAAAGGACTCAATAATTTGCTCCAAATTACAAGAATCTCCACGTCCATTTATTGCTTTGATGTGAGCATACCGACTAGAGGAAGTGGCAATTCATTTGGTCCGCTGAATGGCGCACTATATTCATATCAATTGACTATTTCAATTTTAATACTTTATTTTATTGATAAGATTTAATTATCCAATTAATGCAGATTAAATAAAGTAGTTAAATTTTTTGGTATTTGTAAGTCCACGACAACAGTGTATATCTAACGCTGTCATGTATATTATTTCAGTTTCTTGTTGTTTAAACCCTAATAATTAAATATATAATAGTGTTGGTAGTTGCTTATGGGAGACCAGGCCATATGTATTATGAAAGTACCATTTGGCAGGACCAGAATTTAGGAATACACTAACCTAATGTCCTAGAAAAAATGGAAAATAAAGACAAATAATATTCAAATAATTCATTATTGTTTGATCTTTAAAAAAAAAAAACATTTACATAGACCTAATTGATTTCAATTTATATTTTTTTATAAGTCAAATAACCTTATTAATTTAGAAAATAAAAAAACATAAAAAATGTTTTCTTATCGATTGTAATAGTCATAAAAGAAAATATGAAAATAATAAAAAATACTTTCCTTCAAATATAAAATAAAGGATTCAAATAACTCATTCGGTAAAAAATTTTACTTTCACAAACTTGATCCTTCAATTTAGTTATTACAACAATATTAAAATAAAAGGTTGATAATTTATGTGTTAACGCATTATTATTCTAATAAAAAGAAAATAAAACTATAATTCATAATCCAAATGCCTAACTTCATTCTAGGTAATCTTTTAACTTTTTAAGTTTCATAGCTTTTCTGGGCTTTCCTATTAAGGCAAAACTCTAGTAGTTTGCCTTTTCTTTTTGCACCCCAACTAAATTTAAAATTGTCCTTTAGTCATTTTGAAGCTCGTGCCGTTTAATGGGATCAACATATCTACATTATGCATACACAATATTCACTCCTTTACGAAGACATATTATGTTTTTTATTTTTCTATTAATAAATTTCTTTAGTTTATAAAAAGAAATACATACACAATCTTGTTTGTGTATCAATATATTCACAATATCCATATGACACATATTTTGCATATCACATATGAGAACAAAGGGTTCATAATTACATATTAGATATTGCATATGCATACTAAGTTAACACATTATAGGTAGCATGATCTACAATTGTGTATGACACATTATGGATCACACGATCTGTTATTATGTAATTATATAATTGTAGATCATATAATCTATGATATACATAATTTATGCATATTATGAATAATAAGATTCGTAATATAATATAATATATATTGCAAATTACATGGTCTACAATTGTATAATTGCATAATTGAGGATATTGTGATTTGTAATTTTTTATTTTTTTCATTTTTCACCTTTAACATTCTACTCTAGTAATTAAATTGTTGTATCAATTTTTATCGATTATATGTGTGTGTTTACGCGATGTAAATAGTAAAAATTAGGACTATGGGTGCAAATAGTAAAAATAGGAGTGCAAAAATAAAAAGGCATGTAGGCTAAAGTTCACTTGAGGATATAGGAGAAGGGAAAATTAAAATAAAAATTTAAATAACAATTCAATTCTAAGCTTCTTTTTCGTTAATTTTTCTATATGAATATAAGAGGAAAGAATAATAAGTTAAAACGAAACAAGTTTATCTTTATATTGAAGTTAACTTATACATAAATTAAAATATTTTTTAAAAATAAGTGAAATAAATTCATTTTATAAGCTAAAATTAGTATATATATATATATATATATATATATATATATTAATATCAATTTACTTGATTCATTTTCATTGCAAAAGTAATTTTTGGAATAATTAAATCCTAAATCCTAAACAAAACATGCTATCAAAACAAATTTATTTTCTAAAGAGATTTCACAAATGAAAATGCTGATTAGATAACAATTCTCAAGTTGAAATGTTAAGTTGAAACAAAGGCATTGATACATAAATCTTCTTCAGTTATGAATGCCTTGTCCCTGTTATTTTCTAACACTTCCTAATGTCTATCTTTAAGACTTTAGCAAAATATGGAATATATATACCACATTTGATAAAAATATTAAATATTAGTAATATTTATTTATAATTGATAAAATTTTAATTAAATATTATTAAAGAGTTTTAGTAATATTTTTATTAAGTGTTAGAGGAAAACATGTTATATATATATATATATATATATATATATATATATATATATATATATATATATATATATATATATATAACCATGAACCAATCATTTTTAACTTTTTTTTTTCTATCTTGTTCTAGTTTCAGTTTAGTTAGATATAGCCCTTCATTATATATTTTTAAGTTTTTTATTCATTTTATTTTTTGTGCTCGTGAGATACTAATTAATGAAAAGCTTATCAAATGGAAGAAAAATTATTGGGACAAAAACACATAACTAACTAACTTTTTTTATTAATATTATTCATAATAAAAATACACCATAAATAAAAGGTAACATCTTAAAAAAAATAAATAATAAAGTTATTTTGTTCGCGTTTACATCTCATATTTACATGCCAACAAGGTTTTAAACTATTAAAAATTTGTAAACTTTTCCTATTTTTGACATGGTTTGCACTCATATATGTATTGATGATAATGTTTTTGGACTATTGAAAATAGATAAACCTCCTTCCACATTATAATCCCTTATCTTATTTAAGGCGATAAAAAGCTAGGTGACTCTTCTCATTTCATAATTCTTTATTTACAAATCAAACATTTGAATCTTAAATAAGAAAAATAAATGTATAATTTACCAATAATATCTTTAAAATTTAGATAAATCCTAAAATAAAACAATATTTTTTCTTAAATAAGGTCTAGAGATTTTATGAAATTTTAGTGTGGAGTGTTCAAAATTTTGAGCTTTAATGACAAATTATTGTATCATGGCCACTTTAAATATATTTTTATGTTATCATTTCAAGATCAAGATATCTAGAATTACACTATCTAGTAATTATCAAAAGAGAATGAACTAAATATTATATAATGATTAAAATCTTCTGTTGAGTTGTTAAGATCTAACAAACTTAAAAAATTTATATACATACCTTGAATCTTTTCATTTGGCCTCGAGAGTGATTTAGAGTAATTGTTGTAAGACTATTAACTTTCAATCAATTGAAGAGTAATATGGTTTATATAAACTAATCTCTAATCTAATCACTGACTACTCTAATTTTATAGTTGCTGTATTTTCAATCTTCAAGTTGTGGCTAAGTTTGAGTTGTTGTAAACCTTTGATATTGTTTTCAATTTCTAAGACTGAAAAAATCATCAAAACAAAATAAAAATATGAGAAAGAAAAGAAAATGGATGATTGTGAAAAGAAAACATTAAAGTGTTTATTACAAAGTTACAAGAACAAATTCAACTTAGGTTCCTAAGTTGCATCTTACTAAAAAAATATACTTATTAGCAATTTTATTGGAGTTTGATGACATTATCATATGAGTTGCTTAATTTTTTAAGATTTTTGGATTTAAAATAATTAAAAATTTTAAATCCAAAAATATTTTTGTCAATATATTAAGAAAAAAATGGATTCTCAAATATTTAAAACAAAGAATATAATTATATTTACATGTATTTAATTTTAAGGTCAAATTTATTTATTGCTAATAATAGAAATAAAATAAATTTAAACTAATTGAAGTATTACGAAAGTAGCAGTTGTGAAACAAGACATTAAAAAATAGCTATTACAAATTTAATCATTAAAATAATTATAAAAATTTAAAATAAAACTTGTAAAAAATTGTGTGAGTTACTTAGGAATGATAAAGTGTAATAAGAACTTAATTAATTACAAGCATTAAAATTATTTTTAAAAATAAAAATACATTCACTTTATCTACTACTTATAATTAGAGAATTGGGTGAAATTAGTATGAGAAAAATGAACCTCATTTTTTTATTCAAAGCTGTAAATTTTATTTAGTTAAAGAGAGAGATTTTTTAAATCCATTGCGCATATGAATCATAACTAGCACACCAAGAAAGAATAAGAACAAACCCTTACAAAAAGCAATTGCTTACATATATGTTTCTTGAACAACACTTGAAGCAAGCAAAGAGGTAAATAATTAACCTATCGTGCAAGTTAATTCATAAAGCAAATTTGTCTTGAATCTCTCTCAAAAGTAATGGAATCAATATTCCTTAATTAACGTCAATCAAACTTTGCAAGAAAATATCGTATAGGAAGAAAAAGAAGGCAATGATGATGTATATATAAAAAGTAAAAAGAAACATATATATAGCCATAGATATCACTCACATTGAGAAGAGGTGAAAATTACTCTAACAATGGCACAAACGGATCCAAAAGCAGTTAATCGTGTTTATGAGGAATTTGAACCCCCTTATGAATGGGTTCAAGAATATGAAGAAAGTGACACGCTTATTCTTATGGTTAAAGGTGAAATTGTTTTTCTTTTAACTTTTGTTGATAAGCATGCATTATTGCTTCTAATATTTGTAAAAAAAATATTTTTAATTTTTAGAGAAGTTCTCTTTAAGATTTTGTCTTGTTTATAGAAAAATTATTCAAACGTGCATTTATGAAGCTCTGCTTTTAATTTTTATTCTAATTTTTTTATAAGCTAAAAAGTTTTATTTGAAAAAACGCATGAAAACATAATAATAGTCTTTCGCATATAAAATAACATAATCCAATAAAGTAATGATCTTATATTTTGTAAAATAATCTATGACTTTTATCATTTAATATAAAATCGTTACTTTTTATTATATTTATACTCTTCTTTGGCTTTTATATATGGATAGTTAATAACCTCACTTTTAAACATAATTTATGAGATCAAGAGTTTAATCTTGTCGTGTTGAAAGAGGTCAATCCTTAAATAGATTTAAGTATCTTTAAGACATTAGTAATAAGATATACTGAAAAGAAATATTAATTAATAGAAAAAAATAAAATGAAATGGAGCTAATTAGAATGAAATGAAATAAATAGAAAATACAATAGAATAAAATCTCATTTATGCTGTTTAGATATGTCCGGAATAGAAAAAAAAAATTCTAATTTCATGTCATTCCTCCTAAAAAAATAAAAGCTAAAAAGTTTAAAGGTCATATTGTAAAACTATTTATATGCTTCATACATTGTTTTCTTTTTTTCATAAAAATTTTGCAAGTAAACAATAAAATATGATAAAATATTTCCCCCAAATTCCATTATTTTCCATCTTCAATTTAACAATACCAACATTTGAAATATAACTCAATTTCATCCATCCAAATGCATTTGCACACCCAACAAAACTTATCCACTTTGAATGTGCAGACTTTAAAAAGGAGAATTTGAGGGTTCAAATTAGTACAAACCGTATGCTAAAGCTAAGTGGTGAACAACAACTAAGTGAGAACAAATGGCGTAGATTCAACATAGAACTCCCCATTCCTCCTCATTCCAACACCAATGGGATCAAAGCCAAGTTTCAAGGTGGCCTACTATATATAAGGCTTCCCAAAATCATCACTGAAGCAAGACCACCAACACCAAATCTTAGAGATGATGAAAGCCAAAAAATAATGCCAAGAGGAAACGAAGAAGGAACAACACAAAAGGAACCAAAGACAAGAGAGGTTTCTCAAATAAAGAATGATGTTAATAAGGAAATGAATGAACCAATTGATGGTTTGGGTTATAGGGGTGAGAAGAAGGTTGGCCAAATGTCCCTTTATGGTTTGGTTGGTGAGCATGTTAAGCAAAAGAAATTGGTTAACTTATTGGTTGTCATTTTGTTGTTGTTGAGTATGGCTATGCATATTAAAAATGCTATCAAGTCATCTTTTGGAGGATCAACAATCTAAGAGCTTTAAATATTGCTTGGCTAACATGTTTATATTGGCATGGAGATTGATGTATTGTTATTGTATTTGTAAGATTATAAGTTGAATAATTATTTTAAAGAGTAATTGTTAATGAGATTATCACTTTCAATATCAGCCATTAAGTTAGGTTGCAGTGTTAACTGATGCTATATGTTAGTAAGTGGTCGGAGAATTAATGTGTCAAAATTCATTATATAAGTGAAATACATATTCATGTAAACCAATTTGAGATGTTTATAAAGAATCACTTGATAGTGTATCCTACATTTATGTGGAAATGTTCACACCATCGTTGGTAACTCATGATGTTGTTGTTCCAATATGGCTCTTTAAATGTAGGAAACACCACATCCTTATGGAAGAATTCATGATATTGTTGTTGTTGCTCTAGTGTGCTTACCACACCTCAGTAGAATATCCACGTTACCATGTGTAAACGCTTGTTGTTGTTGTTATTGAGAAATAATTTAAATTATTTTAGTTTCAAATTATAAAATACTTTTTAGGATAAGATATTATCTTTAGGATTTGTTTAAATTTTAAAAATATTATTTATAATCATATAACATTAGGATTTTATGTCTATATGAATAGGGTTTTGAAAAAGAATCACCCTCTTGAAGAGGAGGTCATCACCCTAAGTGAAAGAGTGAGAGATCATGATGTGATGAGAATATTTACAATTTTTCAAGTAGTTTCAAAAACTTGTTGTGATAAAGATTTTGATGTTAGGTTTATAATAAGGATTGTGATATAAAAAGAAACACTAGCCTAAAAAGAGATCATTACTGTAAATGAAAGAGGAGTCATGGTGTGAAAGGAGGATTTATAAATTTTTCCAATGGTCTGAAAAACTCATTGTCATTTGGAGAGAGTTTATAGGTTTTATCCCAAAAATTTCTTATAAAGTCATGTGTATATAGGCATGAGGTCATTGAGGTGCAACCTACATAAAAAAAAAAGTGATGAATGTAGACACAAGTTACTTAATCTTATTAATAAATTTATAATATTTCCTATTTTTCCTTATGGTGTAGCTTTTTTTCCCTTTGTGAAACGTACTATAGCAAACATTTATGATGATTGAAGATCAAATTATAAAATTTTAATTAAGGAAATAATTGTTGAGAAATAATCTCTCTAAGATATTATTTAAAAAATATATTATTTTATATTTAGCATTTGTTTAGATTTTAAATATATTTATAATTACATATCTTTATGAAAATTTATATCTCAATGAGTTGTAAAATTCGCTTAATCATTGTTGTTTACAAGTAGGGTCTAAAAGAAAAATCTTTATTTGATAAGAAAGACTAAAATTAAATAAAAGTAGATCAAATACAAAAAAAACAATTCTTTAAAGAACTAAAACCAAAATGACACAATTTTCAAAGAAAAATGTTGTTTATGATTAGATTGCACTTATGTGCCCTGTGAATTAATTATTTGATAGATCTAACCAAAGATGGCAAAGATAAACACCAATAAGTAATTGTCTCATTCAATGGTAAGTAATTGTCCCATTCAATAAGTAATTGTCCCATTCAATGGCAAAGATCTAACCAAAGATGGCAAAGATAAACACTCAATGATTTTCTCCGAGGTGGAACCCAATCAATGGAGACGCATGTGAAAAGACAGACTCCCATCAAAGGTAATTGCATTCTCTTGGAGATTATTGATAGATAGGCTACCCACCATTGATAACTTGCTGAAGAGAGGCGTTGAGATTCCAGAAGAAGGGGTTCTATGTGTACTCTGCAGAAGCAATATGGAAAGCAGGACTCATCTGTTCTTAACGTGTGCCAAAACTCAATCAGTGTGGAGTAATATAATGAGCTGGCTGGGAATCCACGGACCTATCCCGGGGGATCTGCATCAATTGTTTTTATCATCATCAGCATGGGTGGTTGGAAAGAGGAAAAAGAAGTGCAGGTATGTTTTCTGGCTGGCTGCTTGTTGGGGAATCTGGATGACTAGGAACCAGATTGTCTTTGATAGAATTCAGGTGGAGTCTGTAGACATTATGATGACTATTAAGATCATCTCCTGGAAATGGCTGTCATACTCTTTTGGGTTTAATAGGGGGTGCGCATTCTCGGACTGGTATGCTAATCCGAGAGAGTGCTTATTAAATATGTCTTAGGCGGTAAAAGGTTAATTACCGCGTTCTAATTGGACATCAAGTAGTATGGTGTCTGCATCCTTGTATTTTCAAGAAACTCTTGGTTTCTCTTCCAAATAAATATTTGCTTTTCAAAAAAAAAAAAAAGTAATTGTCCCATTCAGCAAGTTTCCATAAAATGATAAGTCGATCATGTTTGAAAACCCTGTTATTTTGTGGGGTAAAGGACCCTCTAATTGGTTATGAGAAAAATCCAAATTAGAAAGTTGGGGTAAGTCAAACAATGAAGATGGTATTTGACCACTAAATCTATTCCATGAAAGATCCAAGATAATGAGATGTTGAAGATTTGAAAGTGTTGATGGCAGCTCACCTCTTATGTTGTTATAAGACAAATCCAATTCTTCAAATATGTTTGACTGATGAAAGACATTTGGCATTCGACCACTCAAATAATTCCCATAGAGATACAAAAGAGTTAAACGTGAAACAGTTAAGAGTGAAGATGAGATTGAACCATTGAGGTCATTCTTTGAGAGATCCAATGAGGTAAGATTGGTGAGCTTAGATAGAAAAGGAGGGATTGACCCTTCAAAGCCATACTCAGAAAAATTCTGTACATTAAGAGTAACACTACTATTTGGAATTTGAGGTTGAAGATTTAGATTATTAGATAGGTATAAGTGGTTGAAGATTTGGTAGACAGAGAATGTCATTGGTGAAGTTTCCCCTTATAGTGGTTTCTACAAGATTGAGAGTAACCAAAGATAAAGACAAATTGAATAGCCTAAGAAGTTGAAGACATATCTATTTTATCCAAAATAAGTTTCCTAAAAATGTTGCATTTTGGAGAAACCTCTTCCATGTGCCTTCTTTCCACTTCAACAAAAAATTTTGGAAGAGATCAAGTGATTTTAAGTTGGAAAGGTGTGAGAATTGGGAAGGTATCTCACCTTCAAAGTAAGAGGAAGATAGGTTGAGGTGTGTAAGACTCACAAAGCCACCAATGACAATTGAGAGTTAGAAAAATTATTAAAAGCAAGGTTGAGTGACTGGAGATGAGAAAGAGGAAAAAGGGTACTATTTGGATGGATTTTTCCCTCAAGTCCACTTCATGTGAGGTTGAGTCCAGTCACATGGCCAGAGATTGGATCACAAGTGACTCCAAGCCAAGAGCAACAATTAGCACCATTTTTCCATGTGAGGACTTGAAGTGAAGCAAGGCAAAGTTGTCATGAGAATGGCATAAGAAAGAATGGGAGAATGAGAAAACAAAAGAGCAACAAATGCCAACACACCACAACCATCCCATCCATGACTCCATTTTAACTTAGGTGCAACTCAAAAGTGTTTACTTAAAATCAAAGAATATTTATAGCCAAATTAAAGCTAAACATATTCATTACTTGTAGCTAAATGCATCTCTGAAATGGGATGTTAGAGAAATTCTGGAAATACAGAAAGAAATCACCTTTCCTAAGATAAAACATGAGTATCTATGTCTACCATTCAAACTAGCTTTCTCCATTTTCCAAAGAAAAAATATATGTATAACGTGTCATTCCCTGCTGTTTATGTACAACTCATGTTTCCTAAAATGGGCCATAGACACATGAATCTTTTTTATTTTTCATGAAATATAGTTTCTATATCTATTATTTTTATGTGAAATCAACATTCACTTTCTACCTTAACTATAATAATGCTTTATTAAAGTTGTTCCCACCAACCCTTACAGTGGAATTGACCTGGAATCCTGGACATTTGGATGATCCCACACATTTGGAATACATAGCTAAGACTTGAAGACTATAACGTTGGAACAAGCAAACCCTTTTTTTTTTTTTTATATAACCGTTATTATGTGAATGTTGTGGTTTTCCGTTATAGAACATATACTGGACTTAGTATAGATTTTAGATAAATTTCTTATATTTGGTTTGGTATTGAAAAATAATTTAACATTGATTATATGTCTAGCCTTGATTATGAGTTAATGTATTTTAGAGTAGTTTTTGTGTTGAATTAAGAATTTTATACAAAATTTTACTTGTAATTTGTTTTTACAGCAAAAACATTTATACATAAATCATATCATTTTAAAATCGATTTTAACTACAATCTAATTTGCAAAATAAATTTCATTAAAAATTAATTCCGTTCAAATTCATTAAAAAAACATATCCCATGCAATCACCTTAACTCATTCTCAAACTCCTCGATTTTTTACGTACCCAAATCAAGGTCTAGCAACTAATTTATTAAGTGTGTATTTGGATGAGCATCGACAAAATTGATTTTATATAATTAATTAAAATTAAATTTGATATATTGAATGCTTTTATTATAAAAATAAGTTTAGAGTAAAATTTAGTACAAAATTTTCTGATCTCAACACAAAATCTATTTAAGCTGCTTCAACCCATGATCAATTTTGTACTCAAAATCAATTGTGAAATATTCACCAACAAAAAATCAATTATATCAAAATTTATTTAAAATCAATTTTAAATTTAGAATAAATTTTCAAACATAAAGTCAAACACACACTAGATTAATCATAGCATTGGGACGAAAAATGTATGTCACCATTTACATTATATGGTATGGTATCTTAACGAGTTAGATGGAAGGATAAAGTGAAAAAAGATAACAATTAAATTTCTTTTGGTCCTCTACTTTAAATTTGTGAAATATAATTTCTGAAATTGTAAAATTTGCTAGTCTCTTTATTTTAAAGGTCATATGGGTCAAGATCCATAAAATTCGTTGGTCCCTCCTCTCCTCTCTCTTGCTCTCCCTCTATATATAAGAAAATTTAAGAACAACTCTTCATGGTGGTAAGTTCATTGATTTTACCGATTGTAATTAATATTTTAAAAATCATATAAATAAAAAATTATAATTAAACATCAACATAAAACTCTAAAACTCTTTTACATCAACAATATATAAGTGTTAAACTTTATTTATATAGGGAGGGGACAACTCAAGTGAGTAAAAGGGTTACGATGAGAAGTGAAAAAACATAATAATAATCATAAGATTTTAATAAATGGTTCAGATTGAATTGTTAATTAAACAAGCTCACATGATTCTCTCACCTAGAAACTTTCCCATAAACTCTTAACGAGCCGCTCTCGTTACCCCGGAGGAATCTTCTGCAAAATCGCGACTACCTTCACCCCACTACCACCATTGCTGATGATGGTGTGAGTCTATGATGTGAACTCAAATTGAGAACACTTTATAATTACAATAAAATAACAAGTGCTTCAAAAATAATTTACTTTGTCCACTTTTAAATTTAAAACACCACCGACTTTCGTGTTGTTTTTTTTGTCTCATTTTTCATTACACTGTTCTATAGAATTCTTTCTCTTCTCGATTTCATTTTTTTTATTAGGTTTTAAATCGTGAAAAATTATGTATGTTTCACTTCACCACTATTAACGACAACAACAGTGATATCAACGGTGATGGTGGTAGGACAGTGGTGGTAGTGACGACCTTGCAAATAATTCTATAAGGTGACAAGAACATTTAAGAGTTTGTGAAAAGATTTGTGTGTGAAAAAGTCACATGAGTTTATTCAATTAATAACTCAATCTAAACTATTTATTAAAATTTTATGGTTATTATTAAATTCTTTCATTTTTTACTATGACCCACCATTTTTTCTTACCTGAATTGTCATCTTTACAGTGTGTGTTTGTGTGTGAAGATCTATTTTGGTACAAGACTTAATCAACTTATACCTTCAATAATTTTATATAGAATACAAGTTTTACCACTCTAACCATTAAATATTATATTATATTAATAATCACATATATTGATTTTCATATAATTTGAAAATTTCTAGATATTCATTTTAAAATATTATTTTATACATTAATGTCAAAATATGATAAACTATTAAAATTTTTTAATTTGCTTAAAATTTTGTACTCTTGATCTAATTAAGAATATAAAATTCAACGGATGAATTAGTAAAACTAGTGTCTAAATTGACTAACTCTTATATATATATATATATACTCGGAAGGTATAGCACGAAGAAAAAAGTTGCATTTCAAACTCAAATACAACCCAAGGTACCACGAGCAAATTAACAGCTGAGGAAAGTCAGTAGCATTCACAAAATACTAATAGATCATCACTCATAAGAGTGCACACAACTTAACTAAGCCTAAGAGCTTGAGCATGATGTTGGATGTGATCATCTATGAATGTGGCTATAAAATAGAAAAGATGATCATAACCAGGCTGGAAACGTAACAGTAGTGGAACGTTTGCCTTTTTGCATGCCTCTTCAAACTTGTGAGGTAGCAGTTGTTGATCATGCAAAAATTTGTCATCTTCCCCCTGAAAAGTAGGTTAACACAATAAGAGGAGGATAAAACCAGCAAAAACTCACTACTGAGTATGTGGGTATGCTCAATGAAATGAATATTACAATAACTGGTAGACCATACTGATTTAGAGTTTTTTGTAAACTTCTCTAAAATAAGAGAAGAAAATCTCCATAAGCTAAAATTAGTTTATTAGGTTAAAAATCAAATTTTGGAGAAATTATCATAAGAGAACTTCTACAAATTAACTTGTATATAAGTTAATTTTAACTTCTTGAATTTTTTTTTTCATTTTTTCTTATTTTCTTCTCATATAAAATGTTTTTAAAGAAATTTACTCCAACAAACCCTTATTCATATGAGAAAAAGACTTACACACTCACCATGTATTTTACTCTAACATTCAATGATAACCTTTCATTTACAGATAGTCTGTTGACTTTATTCATTAATACATTGAAAGTTATATAAATGAAAGGTTATGTAAAACTTTTACAATGCCAATATGTAGGTATTAAACTCTATTCATATTGCTGCTAAAACAGAATTTCTTAAACAAAAAAAATAAAAAACAAATACAATCTAATTATAGAACTGTACAGTATACAAGCAGGTAAAATTTTGCCAAACTTTTTAAATCAATCATTCGCAAAGTATTTATAAAAAACAATTTTTACCTGATCAATCAAAATGGAGGAAGAAACATTGGGAAACTTTGTCACCAAACAAGTGGCATCATACTCCTGCATTTTTCAACTTCTTATTATAATAATGAAATATAAAGATAAATGTGTTTAAAGCCAAGATGCAATTTTGCCATCAAATTTACCTCCCAATCAGATTTATTGTCACCTAGATAATTTGAGAATGCCTTCTGTCCCCAAGGACAATTTATAGGATTTGCTATTGGTGCAAACGCAGAAACTGACTGGAACAAGCACGTAAAGAAATCCAGAAGAAAAGTTAGAATCCAAAAAACAAATAAAGCTTTTTAATCATGACAAGGTACAGTGTGTTGTCTTACGACAAAATGTTATACAAAATTCTAAAGGTCACAGAAAGGATGAAAAATGGTTCTGACTAATAAAGAACATAAAGCAATGCAGATTACAACAATTTCACCTTGCATTATTTTTTAAAAACAAACTATAAACGAGTGTCTATCTTATTCTCAATAGCTGCTATTCCAAACTTCTGAATACATTCATTTCTAATACTATCCGTTCTTTAATGTCCACTCACCCCACCCCAACGTTCTCTTCTCCACTACATTTCTTTTCTCTTATTGTCACTTTTATTGTTCAACATTCACAGTACAAAGTATTACCAGACTTAAAAATTATCCATTCTGATTTTCTTTTCAAGTGCACTCTGCAATCACAAGTTACACTTGAAGCATTATTAATTTCATCCACCCAACTAGAATTGTGTGTTTTGCATCCCAGTCACTTCATAAGATGGATCCAATATAATACCTTGACTATGCAATTGGTGGTATAATCCCCAATTTTTAGCTTCCAAACATTGTTAATTTTTGTTTAGTTAAAGCTTCAATTCGAGCCTCAACAACAACAAAACCTTATCCCACTAATGAAGTCAGCTATATGGCTCACATGATATCTTTCAATGCAGTTAAAAAATATTAAGACAGAGAAATAACTCCTTGATACATCAACAAGGACTCTCATTTGTAAGAAGCATCATGGTGCACTTAAATATGCCCAATAAAGTACATATTTTTTTAATGGGCAGAAAACAAATATAGTTCTTTCTGGTACTGGTACCGGTACCAGAGGTATCCATAGAACATGTACAGAAATTGTCCCAATAAAGTACACCTAGCTACTAAGGTAAGGAAATATGGTCATAATGTCACCTATCAATATAGGAAAACATTTTGTTGCCTTCCAATTCCAACTCAAAAACTTCAAATTATTAAATCTCCTAAAGAAATGGTTGCCCCAAGTAGCATCTTAACATTCATTATTTAAAAATTGATGCAGAGAAGAAAGATGACATAGGATGCAACATCTATACGAACAATCACCACCTACAATCTAACTCAAAAATGATGACTAAACCACTCACAAAGGAATTCCTTTATACAGCAGAAATTGAAAAGGTAAAATAAAACAGAATCTTTATTACACTTCCAAAGAATATTAACCCCATATACGACTCCTGAATTTTGTAGATGCTTTTGACATAAATAGATTTTAAAATCCCAACACTTGGTCATTTCCCATTACTTGGTGTCATTCGATAATCTAAAAAACAATATTGGTTCATTTAACTATATAGTAGGGCTTTCAAATCTTGAAGCTCAAGAATTTTTGGCTGACAGCCATGTAGTCAGCGATATTCAGCTGCCACTGTTTTGCTAAAGATCAAGTCATCAAGCAACAAACATTAAGCTCACAACATGCATTACCTACTCACTCCAAACTTGTATAGCTAAAACATACAAAAAGGATAAAATTGGGATCTCAAGTGAAACAAAAGATAAATTGTCATTGTACCAAAATCCAATAGGGAAAATACGAACAATAAATAGGAAAAGTTCAATATAAAAGATAAGCATTATATACATCATATCAAGAGTACCAGATATCCTAAAAAAATATGAAACCACTAACTCTTATGCAAAGGGAACTCAAAAGAAAT
This sequence comes from Psophocarpus tetragonolobus, assembly GCA_037954015.1. Classification (NCBI taxonomy): domain Eukaryota; kingdom Viridiplantae; phylum Streptophyta; class Magnoliopsida; order Fabales; family Fabaceae; genus Psophocarpus; species Psophocarpus tetragonolobus. Next base: position 46,633,177 of record CM075692.1, on the reverse strand, counting down.
AAAAGATAAATTCATCACTAGTACCAAAAATCCAATAGGGAAAAAATAAGCTCTAATGATCGTCCTCTTTTTCTCTCAAGTATTAAATAGTAAAAGTTCAATGTAAACAGTAAGCTTAAACTTATCAAGGCTACCAGATATCTGACCAAATATCAGAAACCACAAACGCTTATGCAATATACATCATGGAATAATTGCTTACTATCCAAATGTAACTGAGATCCCTAGAAATGCGAAGAGTATTTGCAGACAGAAAATAATAGTAATACCAATACAGTTAGTAGAGGACAGAAATATATTAGCGTGCAGAATCTCAGTTAGGAAATATGCTATTAGTAAAACTATCCATGATGTTCAGGAAATTGCCAAAATTTTCAAAGTAATTCTTTGACTATATTAAAACCAGAAATTCAGTTGCAAAAACAACACCTTATATTTATCCTGATTCTTCAGGAAAATTGTCAGAGCACCATGCCCTCCCATAGAATGACCAAATATAGAAGCCTTTGATGTATCTAGCTGAGGAAAATTATCAGTCAGAAGTTTTGGCAATTCCTTGACAACATAGTCATACATGCGCCAATTCTTCCATTTCTCTTGTGTGGCATTTAGATAAAATCCTGCACCTGTTCCAGAAAGTACGTGCAATTAACATATCTTCAGTCGAGTGAAATGAACATTGCACATCTTAAATTAACTTTAGCTATATATAGCCCATAACAACTAAAGTTATTCCAGACAACATTCACATGTACTGGACAAAAATGAGCTCTTTTCTATCAAAATATGGATAATGAATCTGAGAAATCACAACAGGGAGATATTCAGGAGATAAATTAATTTTTCATTTGTTCATTCTTACACATCAGCAGTACACTTTAGATTTCCTATATATACATTATGTTAACACCCACTCCATATAATCAGTAGCTTAGATTTTCCCATACATGTCCAACAGCATTTGATGAACTTTTAGGATGTGTGGTGCACATTGCACTACCATAACAAGCTTCAGAATAAACACAATAATTTTACCGAATGTTCTCAACAACCACCAAAACAACAATAACAAGACTAACAGTTTTAAAAAATTACAGAATGATGCCACAGCTTCACAATAAACATCCAAGTCATAAAGAAGGAACTAAAACATAACATCCAAAATCTACTACAACTTGAAGTGAATTTTCTGCATGCCACATACAGAACTTCAACATTTCACAATTTACATTATTATAGGTACCATTGGTTCAGGTGCAAACATGAAGAAGCCCAAGCAGTTTGAAGGTGTAAATCTTTTGAAATGCATTGTAAAATTTGACATTTGACATTAGGACCAAGTGGGGCATGCACATGGTGATGGACGTCTAAACTTGATTGCTATTTATCTAGCCTTGGATAATTTCCCTCACCCATGTATGCACCCATCTACTTACACTCAGAGCACAGAGTATATAAAAATGCTTTTTTTTTTTTAATCTATGCACTAAGAAACAATTTTTGGTAACAATAACCAAAGGTCAGCATTTGGGTTAGCAAAATAATATTCTGAAGGTCAAAACCTCAAGAATACAAGAATTATAATTTATAAGAATTTAACTTATACAAAGTAACTATAAAAAGTAAAACCCAGACTTGATTTCACTAACTAGGGTTAAATTAAAAATAAACAATAAATATCATAATATCATAATTTGATAAAAAAAGAAATATAGTGTCCCTTAATGACACTATGATTGAAGGTAATAAAATTACATCATAAGTTCCATATCTAATCCCAAAAAATCACACAAAGACAGCTACTTACAAAGAAAACAGTAACAAGAAAAGGAGAAAAAAAATGGAAGAATATTTTCACTATGCAAACGAGAACCACACTCAGTAAGAAAAACAAATAGCTTGAGAGAACATCCAATAACTTTTACTCCCCTATATTGACAATTCTTGTACTAGTAAACACTTATCGACTGGTTTATTTCCTGGATCTCTCCCACTACCATGTTGTTGAAGGAATTATATTAGCAAAAAGGTTCCTTTTCTTTATACATACAAACTTCCTTACGCAAATACAGAATTAGGTAATTAAAAAATAGTACTTCTATATGCACAATATATTCATTACCAAGTGTACAAGACATTATTGGGTCATATAAAATGAAAATTTAGCCATTGTGTCATAAACAATAGTAGCAAAGGAGAAACAGAACATCCATAGGTGTAGTACCATATCTAAATGGCAACTGAAAGAAATTCAACAGTCTCATATGACAAACAATCTGCAAGACTAACACTAAGGTCCGCTTCATGCCCTACAAAGTCAGGCCAAAGGTTCAGTTATGCCCCATCCCTATTCAAGACTCAAATATAATGGTTTCATGCGGCATACCTACTCCAAAGTCCCAGCTGTCTGCTTCTCCTTCCACATTCAAGCCTCCTGCATTATCAAGTTAAATATGAGAACATAACACAAGGTAGAAACTCCACAGCCTATTTAATTATAGTAGTTCATTTTTTTTAATTGGCTTAAATAACTATACGGTCCCTATAATATAATTATTTTCATTCCAGCCCTTTTAAATTTTTTTTATGTTTTGGTCCCTGTTAAATTTTCATATTTCATTTTAGTATTGGTCATTGTAATTCTCTGCTAAGTAATAATGTGACTTGAAAGATATTAGAAAATATGCATGATGTTTATTGATTTATTAATATGAACTAAAATAAAAACCTAACTGCACATTGTCTGTTTTACTCAATACTATTATATTATGAACCAAAGAATTAAGCCTTTTTAATTTTACAGCTAAAATAGAAATTTGATCCCTTATGTACCTTTTTTTATTTAGTTTTGTCCATTAGGTTTAAAAGGTTTAACTTTAGTTCCTTAAAGTGTCCCTGCTATACCAAACTGGTCCTTCAATCTGGTTACAGCATTATCAGTGTGAATTTTGGCTTATGTATCAAACGTCCATCTAACATCTCTAACAGTTTATCACATGTCACCAAGTTAACCAAATTAGTGTGATAAACTAATGGAAAGACAAATTTCGTCTAACAGAAACAATTTAAGGGATTCAACTGAAATTTTTTAACCTCGAGAAACTAACCTGGAACAAAAGGACCAAAATTCTATTTCACCTAATTTTAATCAAATTACATAAGCAGAACCCACACCAAGCTTTATTCAGGAAATTCACGACAACAATAAGCATTAGCAAAATTGATTTTAAATACAATTGATTTTGATTAAAATTTATTTTGAGATGAAATGATATATATTTGGATTTTTATTATATACGTCTTGAGTAAAATTTAGTGTAAAATTATTTATCCAACGCAAAAGTTACTTCAAGTTATTTAACCCAAAATCAATTTTGAATTACTTTTCAACATGAAAGCAAACTGTGCGTGTTTGGATGGCCATTGACATAAATTATTTTGAATGGAATTGATTCTGCGTAATTGATTATGATTAAAATTGATTTTAAGATAATGTAATTTATGTTTAGATGATTTCATTATAAAAAGTTCAGAGTAAGATCTAGTGTATAACTTTTTATCCAAAGCAAAACCTACTAAGTTGCTTCAATTTAGAATCAATTCTAAATTCTTCTCCAACACAAAACCAAACACATCAAAATCTGTCCGAAATCAATTTCGAGTCCATAATCAATTTTCAAACACAAAAACAAACACAACAAAATCAATCTGAAATGAATTCCAGGTCCAAAATTCAATCTCGTACCACGAAACCAAACTGTATTTTTAGGAAATCAGGCAAAAAAGTACTTTGGAGGCAAAAGTAATGTCGTCAAAGTCCATCCCTTACGTTTCTAGCATTTTACTTTTCCATTGGAACACAGAGGCACAACATTTCTATTTCTAACTGCAATCCAAACATGCACCAAAAGAGAACACTAAACATACTCGGGGAAGTATCCGGCGCAACAAAGGCAATGCCCTCGGCCGCCGCAGCGCGCTGAGCACCGGCCTTGAAGATGAAGTTCTCGTCCGTGCATGTGAGGCCAGAGAGCCAGTACAACACCTATTCATTCACATCACAACAACAACAACAACAACAACAACAACAACAACAAGAACATCAAATCAAGGAAGTGCAATAACAAAAATAGGTTAAATCGGAAGGAGAAATGGGGAATTGAGAAGACTCACTGGGAATTTGTGAGAGGGAGAAGGAGAAGGAGGAAAGTAGATGTGGAAGTTCATGGAGCAGCCGAGAGTGGGGCTGAAGTGTTTGAACCTTTTGTTGTATCCTCCGAACATCTTTCCGCTGCTGATCTCGCTTGGTTTCGTCTCCATTGCTTCTTGATTCTCACTGCGCCACGCCAATTGATCCAACTAGGGTCGGGTTCCTTCCTGTTCAGAGGTTTAGTTTTATATCCCCCAAAGGAGAAAATTATCATAGATGAAAGAAAATATGTAATAATTATATAAAAAGACAGCAATAATTACAAATTGAAAAAAAAAAAAAATACACTTCTAAAACGTAAGTATAATATAAACGAATTTTACAATAATAATTAATCACAACCATTTATGTAAATGGGTGGTTATGAATATAACTGTCAAAATGGGCTCAGATCTATAGGTTGATTGACCCATCATAGGTTCAGACTAGATCGGGTTAAAAAAAAAAAATGAGCTTATTATATTGCATATACAAATTAGCCCACTTACAACGCGGTCGATTTAAATTTTATTTTTTTATTATATGAATATTATTATGTTACTTATTTGACCTATATTCCATTAAAATATATTTTTTAGTTTATTTGTATTATTTAATTAATATTTAATACGTTATAAATGTAGATTTTTAGTAGAGTTTCATTTAAGTTTTTTTTTTAATTTTTAAACTTATTAAATTTAAAATTAATACTATTATAAAATATTTAAATTTTAATATTTTTAAAAATAGTTAAAAAACTTTCTTAAATTTTTTTTTTTAATTTTAGGTGGGTTGGTAGGCCGGCCCGTTTAACCACCAACACGTAGTGAGTTGGGTCAGACTCATTTTTTTAACCATAAAATATTGGTGAGCCGAATTGAGCCAACCCGTTTATTAAGTGTGTTAGTTTAAACGGATTGCGTTGGTCCGTTTTAACAACTAAGAAGGAAAAAATTCAATTAATTTTACATTTAATTACATTTTGTTTTTTTCTCCAATTTTTTACTTACAGGACAATTTTTAAATCATGATATTATACTTTCAATTTTTAAAATTGTTGAATTTGTATATATCCATTGTTAAATTGACATTGGCGGTTAAGAGACAAACATTAATTAAGATGTCTAGTCCTAGTGAGGGATAACAAAGGGACGGGGACGGGTTTGACCCTCCTTATCCTGTCTTCAAAAAGTACGGGGTAGATATGAAATTTTAATTTTGATCTATCCCTATCTCCATAAGGTATTTTTGAGTTTGGGTATACATGTGGATACTCCGTCATATTATTTTTTATAATTTAAATTTAAATTGCTTATTATTTATTAAATAAATTATATACTAAGTTATTACTTATATTTAATTTATTAATCAATTAAATAAACTATATGTTAAATTATTAATTATGTTTTAGTTTTAATGTCTATAGGGTGTGAATTTGTATATAATCATGTGAAATTAAAAATATATATATAAAATTTTGTTTAATATAAACCGGGGTGGGAACGGGTATGGGGAAGGGACCCACAAACCCACTATATCCCTATCCCTAATTTTTCATAGGCAAGGATGGGGTAAACACTAACAACATAGGTTTTTCTCTTCAAAATCAGGGCGCAGATGAGGTGATACTCGCACGACGAGCATAATTGTCATCCCTAGTCCTAGTTATGTTATTTAAAGGTGGTTTAATTAATTACAAGTATTTTTCAACTATGAAAATTTTCCTTTTTTTAAAGTTTAATTAGTATATATTGTGAGTGTAACACTTTTTACACTGACATTCAATTACAATTATTAATTTATAATAATTTTGTTTTTTTCTATAAGCAAATGTTAGTTATTAATATGTTAGTTTGTTAGTGGAGGGATTCAAACCCGCGACTTATCCCTATCACCTTCTCTTACATGTGACACTGCTACTAGACCAACCTTGTAACTCTTTTATGGTAAATTTATTGACTTAGTGATATGGTTGAAAAAGTTCTTAGAAAATAACTAATGTAATGAATATTTGCTAAAAACAATTTATATAGTGGTATATTTAGCGAGAAAGCTAAAGATATATAAGAGTGATGAGAACAAATCTTAGTTATTAAAATAAAAATTAATAGTTGAGATTAATCGCTCTTTTTCTTTCTTCTAACATTTATTATTTGTTACTCTTCTTTCTCCCTCAGTGAGATTTGATGCTCTCACTCTCACTCTCACTGATGGAAAAAATTGATTAAAATATAGTGTGTATTCATTCATTCATTAAAAATCTAGAAGTTAATTATGTATGTGTTGATTGATTGGAGTTTCAATCTTACTGTAACTATTGCAACTTGTATGATCATAATTGGTGATAATATTAATCATAAGGGTACTTCTAACTAGTTTGTGTCTTAGATTTAAAAATATATTTACTAAAAATTATAGGCAAGTACTATTCAAAATCATAATCAAGTGAGTTAATTTTATAAGTGTTAATAAAATACTTTGTTTATAATTCCTTAATTGGTGAACTAAGACACGGGTTAATATGAATTTGAAAGATTTTAATTACGTTAAATAAATATATTTTAATTAATAGTTTAGAATTAGGAATATTGGATTATCTTTTGAATTATTTCAATTAAGTTACATACTATACTTTTAATTAATATTATTTTTTTATTTATTTTTCATATTAAAATTTACACTACAAAAAAATATGTATTTAGTGAGGGTTTTTTAACTGGAATTACTAAAACCAACGGTAAACATGCCTTTAACAAGGATTTTAGAAACCCTTGTTATTTAGCAGGGATTTTTTACTCAACCGTTGAAAAAATGTTAATTTTTTTTAGTTATTTTAAAAACTTAACTATTTTTAAAATTATTATTTTTCTTCACTTATTTTTTTATTTCTCTCTTATTTTTTAGTTTTCTCTCCTTTCCAACAAATACACGAGAGATTTAAGATAAGACAGCACAAAAGTAAAATCCTTAATATACAAGAACACATACACACGTGAGAGACAAGAGAGCCCCATCTTTTATGGATTGTGCGATTCCGGTGTGAGCATGAGGTTTCTTTTCAATGACCTAAGTTTTCAAGCATTCTTGTGCCTTAATCGCGACCCGTTCTTACCCTTTTTGTGTCTCTCTATGAAGAGACATTTTCTTCATCCAATGGTACCTCAATTTTTTTCATTCTCATGACTTACATTGTTAGTTACACAGTGAATTTAGTGTATTTTTTTGTGTTGCAACGATTTCACAAAAATTAAAGATTTTTTTTGTGTTCTTATTGTTAGTGGTCATGTTGTTGGGGTTATACTCCATTTAATTAGGGATTTTGCTTGTGTTCTTTTTATGTCAAAACAATTATACTCTCTCATTGTGTTTTATTTAGGATTTGATTTATTAGTAGATTTAGGTTTTTTCTTCTATTTAATTAGGAAATCCAAGGTTATGTCTTCTAGAGACTTGGAAATTTATGTTGTGTGGATATAAGTTAGATATCTAATAAATCATTTGTAATGGCACACGGGTGGATTTAATTTCTTGAAGGTGGATTTACATATTAGTGTTATGGCCGAAGGATTGTTGACTTTCACTCACTTGGTTCTCTTATTTATGTATTATGTTTATGGAATTTAGATTTCAAATTGATTTCATATTCTTATATACAGGTGAATTTGTGGTAGATATCTTTTCATTTATGACAGCAAGAGTTCAAAGGAAAATGAGTCTCATGGATGCTAGAATTCTATTAGTAACTAGTTTAGAGATTCATTAATATTTATTTTAACAATCATGTAAGAGAGCAGTATTGGCTAAAATTATGCATTTTGAAGAGTTGGTTAAAACTCATGCTAAAGTCTTTGTCACAAATGCTTTAACAACAAAATTTGAAACCGTTAAAAATGCATTTCCCTAGAATTAAAATCATGGGGAATGCCAAAAATAACCCTCGTTAAATCCACGTTTTGTAATAGCGTTGAATATTCACCTTTTACTAATTTGTCAAAACAAACACATAAAAAATTATATTGAAATGTATAAGGTATTATGATTGTGTTGTAATATATATCGAGATAGATAGATATATAGAGAGAAAGAGAGAGATGGTAAAATATAAATGTAAAAGCTATTATTATTAAATTATCATTTTTAATTGTCAAATGTGCTATTATATATTTATATTAATTACTAAAATTAAGAAAATTGAATAAAAATATTGAAATTTTAATTTATTTATCTTAGTCTTTATAAAGTTAATTATTTACTATCATTTTAGTTTCTAGACATAATTTAATATTACAGGTTAATTTACATTTTTTTTAAAAAAATAAAAAATAAACTAATGTTATTGATAGATAGTACTTTAAAAAATTTATTTAGATTTTTTTTTTTTACTTTTATTGACTATTGTGAAGTTATTTCATTTTAAACAGCAAAAGATGTATGTTATATTCAAAAGGCAAGGAAGAGCAAAAAGTCCACCAAATATGATACATATGTCCAAATTACTGTCTACAAACAAAAAAGTTGTGCCAAATTATCCTTCGCCCATAATCTATGTTTAGAAGTATTTAATACATTGTATTGGGTTAGATTCCATAAAGCAAAAGGAGTATATGTCTATTTTTTCTCTTATGTAGAAACTAATTTGAAGAGGCCAATGTGTTGTGCTATAATACTTTTTTAGCATCAAATTGTTTACCCTCGAAGATGATAATAGAGTTCTCGTAAGTCAAATACATCAATTCACAGCATGTCAAAACAAATTTCTTTATCTTTTGAATTTTCTTCCATGAATGATGATGTCAAACTATATAAAAAAATGTAATATATCACAAAATGTATCAAGTCCATTTGAATATTTCATACCAAATCTTTGTTGGCATATTAAAAGTACATGTGAGGCAATTTGACATTGAGGATTACCAAATTTATACAAAATGTTGTAATTTTCAATTTGAGCATTGTGATTCACCAATTGATCTATAGTTGACCGTTTATTTCAAATTAGTCTTTAAGAAAATGAATGAGATTTTTTGTTGGTGTCAAGCATTTCGACAAGGTATTTGATCCATCTTGTTTCATTGCCATATTATGTAGTGGAATTAACAACTGAGAATTCTATAAGCATGTACAACAAAAAAACCTCTTAAATGGTCTCATGTCCAAATCCAAGAGTCCAAACAACTTTGAAGTGAAAAGTTGTTTTTGAATGTGTTATTTTAAGATCAAGAGAAGATTCTCTACTCAAATGAATAATGATCTTCTTTATCCCTAACAATCTTACTTAAAATCATCCCAGTATTGCATCATATCAACTACAGTTACCTACTTGTAAAAAACAACACAAAATAATATATCAAAGTCAGTTTTAGAGTGAAAAACCCATTTCACTTATGTAGCCAAAAGAAAGTTATGGAGCCATCACTGGTCTTCATGTGTATCTAATCATTCAACTAATGATTTTACTTTATAAGATCCTTCCACCACTAAGATGTCTGACTCAATATCATTCCTAAAAATGATAATAGGCATGCAGATTGGGTGAACCAAAATTTTAATGCATAACTAAGCACACCATTAACCAACTATGATTGAAGTTAGTATTTACATAACTTATGTCTCTATTGTCAGTTCTAAGACATAGTTAGATTCATTTGCTTGAGGTATTGTTTGTTTTACGGGTTTGCTCTGAAAAGACGTCTCTATGGGTTAAGGGAGGAGGGTGTTTATAAACAACTTTTAGCCTCGATTCCTAAGCGATGTGAGACTTCAGGTGTATTGGAACAAGCCCCCTATCATGGCTAAGGTGCATAAGAGTGTAACACGTTCCCCATAAATGACGTCAAATATTCTTACTAGAGTTTGGTAGAATTGTGGTCTCTCAAGTCTTAGGCATCAGAGCTCCAAAGCAACAAATGAGTACCTGTAAAACAGACTCCAACGCTCACGTCAGTATTGGAATCATAATAAGAAAGTGAGCGTAGATAGAATATTGTACCTGAAAAGGGGGTTGAACTTCCTTTTATGGAGGTTTTTCTGTGTATTTGTCTATGGTTACCCTTTTCAGGGAGTTGGGCCCTTTCGTGTTGGGTTTGTGTTAGGATAGGAAGGGTATTGAGGAATTGGCATGCCGAGGACCCAAGTATTGATCCTGGATGCATCGAGGACTGAAAGCACAAAAGTCAAGGTGTCTGACCTCGTGAATGTTGAGGTAGTAGCGTGTAGGGGGGTACCGGTTGGCCTTAACTTCTAAGCAATGAAGGGTTTCGAGTGTATCGAAACAAGCCCCCCAATCAGGGCTAAAGGGCGTGAGAGCGTGGCACGCTCCCCACAGACAATGCCAATGTTCCTACCGCTAGTTCCAAAAAATCTTCAAGGTCACTACGCCCGAGCTATTGTTCATTTTGGAGCTTAGTGGCTCTATCACGGTTGTGTCCTAAAAAGGCACCTTAGTTGGTTAAGGAAAGAAGGTGTTTATAAATAACCATTAGCCTTGGTTCTTAAGCAATGTGGGACTTTGGGTGTACTGGAAAAAACCCCCCAGTCGTGGCCAAGGATTGTAAGAGTGTGGTTTGGGCCCCACGATGGGCGTTAATATTCTTACCGTTAGGGTCACTATGTCAAGGTATTATTGTTTTGGAGCTCAATGGCTACTGTCATGATTTTGTCCTAAAAAAGTGTCTCGGGGGGTGGCTAAGGAAGAAGAATATTTATAAACGACCATTGAGCTCGACTCCTAAGCAATGTGAGACTTTAGGTGTACCAGAACAAGTCTTCTGGTCGTGGCTAAGGGGCGTGAGAGTGTGACATGTAACACCCCAAATTTATATCTACTATTTACACTATAAATTCTGTAACGACCTTAATATTAATAATATATTTATTAAAATGTGACAGATTATTATTTTATATATATTTAACTAGGATTAAAAAGATCTTACATAAAGAACCATAATTATATTATAAACATTATGAGTCAAAATATAGTTATTATAGAACATTATCGTATATGATACTTGAAACATAAATACATTAATTATTATAATTATCTTCCCAAATAAGTCAGAGCAGTGGACTTTTTGCAAACCTAAAGTCAGCATACTCAGAGAAAATCCTCTAAATCCTTTAACATAGCCTGTTGAACAGTTCCATCTTCTATTCCACCACAATCATATATGAAAAAAAAACAATGAAAGGAGTGATATTTTTATAAACATCAACGTCAATCTAACTTAACAAACAACAAGGGTCTATGGTTTGACCTACAACTCTATCTCATTGTATGGATCCATATTTAATCTTTGATGATTCACTCTAATAATCAAGGATTTCTTTAGGAAGTGGTTGGTAGTTGCATATCTTTCTCACAAAAAAACATCGGTACAATAATAATTATTTTTCTCGAGAAATCCGACAATCTTTCAGCCCATAATAGAGAGATATACACTACTCAACCCTAGTCCAGGGCGCTAATCTGGACTATCCAAATATCCATCTACTTGATTAAAACCTTCTTAGACTGTACCCGGTCCTTGCCTTTCATCTCGCAGTGTACCAAACTGTGACTTTCCAACACTCATATGCCTACATAGTCTCAAATCATCACAAGGAAACTTAAAACTTTACTAAGTTCATCTCACAACATTACAACACAGTTTTGAATGTCATTGGACTAACTGAATACAAAGGTACATATTACTTCTATTTTAATTATTATTCACAGAATCATTTACAATTCCACAGATAATCAATCTCAAGGAATTAAAAAGATATTAAAAATAATTTTAATAACAAGATAGATATAAAAATTAATTTCTCAATTTAAAATTTTTAATTCAGAATCAATAGTAATAATATATCAATTTAAAATCAATTCATCTTTAATATTAAAAGATATCTTTTATAAATTATATTTTTTTATTATCATATTTATGATGAAATTTTCATAATTTGACTTTACATATAATCTTTCAAATATCTTATGTTATTTCTAAAAATAGACTTACTTTTATTATTTTATTTTATTTTTATTTTACCATAAAAATTTAATAATTAATAATTTTATAGCATAATTTTGAATAAAATATAATACACGTGATAAAAAACATAAGATGATTATTAATAATTTAATTTAAAGAATGATAAATCCTATAAAATAGAAATGTGTAAACAAAAATTAATCAAAATTTAAATTATATGATAGAAAGAAATAAAATTTAAAGAAAAAACATAATAAATGATGGCAAAGGACCAAACTATAATACCTGAAGGATAAATAAAATAATAAATAATAAAAAAGAACCAAATTATAAAATTTGGAGAATAAATAAAATACTAAATAACAAATGATCAAATTGTAATATATAGAGAATTAAATAATAAATAATAATAAGGACCATATGATAATATCTGAAAAATAAATTAAATAATAAAGTAGGACCAAAATATAATTTTTGGAGAATAGCTAAAACTTAGTATAGTTAGAAATTATTGAATAGTCAATTAAATGATTGAAAATAAAGATTAGAAAAGTTAGTATATTAATGAGCAATTAAACTTATAAATAAAAATAATTATTATAAATAATAGAAGTAACAACAATTATAATTATAAGTCTATTAAGATTAACATTACAAGACTTATAAATCTCACTCCCCCCTTACCTTTTATAAAAGTTTGATGATGAGTGGTGAAGAACCTTGAAATTAACTTGACTTATAATTTTGTAAGTGATAAGGATGTAAGAAAGAAAAATAACATAACTTTAGTAGACAAGAGTATTATGAAAAATTTGGAAACAAGAGAGAGAAAGGAATTGCAAAATTTTTTTTTGTAATGAAATGCATGGATGAAGCTTGTATTTATAGGCTAAAATTAATTTATTTTTGAATTAAATGATTGGATGGTTATAAGATAATGTTACTAGAGATAAGGTAGGTTGTTAAAGTCAAGTCAAGTCAACATTTACTTGAACCAATTCTTCCTTATAAAATTAGAAAATTTTACTCTATAATTCATTGAAGATAAGGTTACTTAGATATGGATTATTAGATAAGATTAGAAAAAATTACTGAACATTTTTACTTGTTTTTTTTCTTAATTAACTATTATTTTTTTATTTTTAATTAGTTTTGAAATAAAATCAATTTACCAAAGATTCCTATATAATTTTATAAGTCTCTCATAAAAATTTCAGCTCAAATCATGATTATTTAATTTTTTATAGCAGTCCAAAACATACCGATAATTTTATAAAAATTATCTCAATTAATTCAAAAAAATTCTCAAAATTACAATAACTTATGTAGTTCTATTTATAATTTAAAAATAATTTTTAAACTCTCGATATTATATTTTATTTTACTGCTTTTTAATAATATATTACTTAAATTTAAGTTATTTGAATATTTTTCAAATAGTAAAATTTTAAAATAGATACAAATTCATATTATCAATTCAATTTTAGAAATTAAGTTTTTAATATATATTTTTAATTTATAAATTAAAATTCAAATAGATTATATAACAATCTATTTAAAAATAGAGATGTTACAAATTCTGTTAATAATATTTAAATTACTATTATCTATATTCCCAAATATTAAGATATAAAATTCTCATTAAATTGTACTTAATATTAAAGCATACATTACAACACTTTCAAAGTTTAATGTAAAATATACAATGGTACATACAATCATAACTCATACATAAGACATACACAACATGACTTGATCGATCCCGGTCGAATAAGTGGATGTAGGGGTGTGGCCTAGTTGGCCACATCCTAAAAACAAAGCATTAGCTCTCCAATGTTATATTTTATCGAGATGATGGAGCGCCTCACGGTTTACTAGACCCTTAGATTTTCTCGAGACGCTTATGGATGTTGCTTGCTCGATTTTTCATTCCTGCCTAACAATGCGGATGAGATGCTAGCTAGGTGTTTCCATTTGCCTACATGTCATTGGCATTGTGGGGTGTGGTTGGCCTGTTAAAGTTGATTCTTGCAAACGAGATGGCGTATGAGTGGTGATAAGGTTGATAAATTTGTATGATTGGATCTCTGCATATGCATTGAACAATCGACACATATCCTCATCATTGTTGCCTTTAGCCTTTGTGGCTTAGTTGTTTCGGATTGGTCCTTGTGTTGCCTACCTTTTCAAGGTACCGTGTCGGTTGTGATATCATTCCATTCGAGCCTCTTCATTGGGATCCAAGAGGAACTAAAATATTTGGATGTGTTCCACTTTGGCCACATATGTGAACAACCTTTATGGTACATGTTTAGATATGATTTTGTTGGATACGGTGCATGCGGTGAATGTGGGTTGGTTTTATCTTCTCACAAAGTCCCTTAAACTAAATTGGTTTCCATGAATGATCATTGCTCGTGGGTAAAGTTATAAATGGATGCTACCTAGTTGATCCTGCTAGTAATCATATGCTTGTCTCAAAGATTAAGCCATGCATGTGTAAGTATGAACTAATTCACACGATAAAACTGTGAATGACTCATTAGATCAATTATAGTTTGTTTTATGGTATCTACTACTCTGATAACCGTAGTAATTCTAGAGCTAATACATGCAACAAACCCCAACTTTTGGAAACTACGCATTTATTAGATGAAAGGTCAACACAGACTCTGCTTGTTGCTTTGATGACTCATGATAACTCGTTGGATCGCACGACCTTTGTTCCAACGAAACATCATTCAATCTTCTACCCTATCAACTTTTGATGGTAGGATAGTGGCCTACCATGGTGGTGATGGGTGACGGAGAATTGGGGTTTGATTCTGGAGAAAGAGCCTGAGAAATGACTACCACATCCAAGGAAGGCAACAAACACGCAAATTATCCAATCTTGACACAAGGAGGTAGTTACAATAAATAACAATACTAGGCTCATTGAGTCTAGTAATTGCAATGAGTACAATTTAAATCCCTTAATAAAGATCCATTGGAAGGCAAGTCTGGTGTTAGCAACTGCAGTAATTCCAACTCCAATAGCATATATTTAAGTTGTTGTAATTAAAAGCTTATAGTTAGACCTTGAATTGGGTCGATCGATCCACCTCTGGTGTGTACTGGTCAGCTTGTACCTTCTGGCAGCGATGTGCTCTTGGCCTTAACTGGTTAGGTCGTGCCTCCAATGATGTTACTTTGAAGAAATTAGAGTGTTTAAAGCAAACTTATGCTTAGAATACATTAACATGGGATAACACCACAGAATTATGATTCTATTGTGTTGGCCTTCAGGATCAAAGTAATGATTAACAGGGACAATCTAAGGCATTCGTAATTCATAGTTAGAGGTGAAATTCTTGGATTTATGAAAGACAAACAACTACGAAAACATTTGCCAAGGATGTTTTCATTAATCAATAATGAAAGTTAGGGGCTCGAAGATGATCAGATACCATCCTAGTCTCAATCATAAATGATGTCGACCAGGGATCAGTGAATGTTACTTTTAGGACTCCCCTAACACCTTATAAGAAATCAAAGTCTTTGGGCTCCAAGGGGAGTATGGTCATAAGGCTGGAACTTAAAGGAATTGATGAAAGGGCACCACTAGGATTAGAGCCTGCCACTTAATTTGACTTAACACAAGAAAACTTACTAGTTCAAACATAGTAAGGATTGATAGACTAAGAGATCTTTCTTGATTCTACGGGTGGTGGTGCATAGTTGTTTTTAGTTTGTGGAGCAATTTGAATGGTTAATTCCATTTACGAATGAGACTTCATGTTGCTAAATAGTTATGTGGAGGTAACCCTCCACAACCAGCTTTTTAGAGGGACTACGACCACTTAAGCCATAAAAGTTTGAGGCAATAATAGGCTTGTGATGCCCTTAGATGTTCTAGGTCGCATACGCGTTACACTGATGTATTGAACGAGTCTATAACCTTGGTCAATAGACCTCGGTAATATTTGAAATTTCATTATGATGGGGATTGATCATTGCAATTATTGGTCTTCAACAAGGAATTCCCAGTAAACGAGAGTCATAAGCTCATGTTGACTATGTCCTTGCCTTTTGTACATACTGCTCATCGCTCCTATCGATTGAATGGTCTATGAAGTGTTTAGATTGCGGTGATGTGAGTGGTTTGTTGCCTGCGACATTGTGAGAAGTCCACTGGATCTTATCATTTAGAGGAGATAGAATTTGTAACAAGGTTTCCATAGGTGAACCTATGGAAGAATCATTTTTGATGCCTTACAATCAGTTTGATAAAAAAATTTGTTTACCTACAAAGGGATGACACATGCGTTATGGTTCCCTTCTGTTGGGAGGGGGTTGGTCATACCCTGGACGACTTAACCTCATCTTAACAAAACACAAACCTTAGTGCTTTTTGTACCAAAGAAATCGAAACTGTAAAGTCCAATTTTCAGGGACTTGGAGATGGTGTCCCACGGGTGTCATCACGACACTAATGCAAAATGAATCTCGACAATGGATATCTTAGCTCTTGCATTGATGAAGAACATAGTGAAATGTGATACTTGGTGTGAATTTCAAAATTTTGTGAACCGTCGAATCTTTGAACACAAGTTGCGTATGAAGCCATTAGGTTGAGGGTACGTCTGTTTAGGTGTCACACATTGTTACCCTCCCTCCCTCCCTCGTGCAAATGTCTCATCATATATGGTTGCGATGTTAGGAAGGTGATGTTGGCCTCATGTGATTGTTGTGTCATGGTTGGTTCATAATCGAGTTTGTGCCAGAGTGCGTCATAGCAATATAGTGGATGAGTACTGCTTGAGACCAATCGCTTTTGTTAGTCTGACAGTTTCAGACTCCACGACCCATGTGGATCGTCCCGAAGATGTTCATAGTAAGACCTGAGGTCAGGTGGGGCTACCTGCTAAGTTTAAGCATATCAATAAGCAGAGGAAAAGAAACTAACAAGGATCCCTCTAGTAACGACAAACGAACTAGGAAGAGCCCACCATGAGAATCAGTCACCTGTGACTTTCGAATTGTAGTCTGGAGAAGCGTCCTCAATGGTAGATTGGGCCATGTCCCCTAGAAGGGGGCGTAAAAGAGAGTGAGAGCCCTGTTGTTCTCGGACCCTATTGCACCACGAGATGCTGTTGGTGAGTCGGGTTGTTTGGCAATGCAGGCCTAATCGGGCGGTAAATTTCGTTCAACACTAAATACTGGTGAGAGACTAATAACAAACAAGTACCGCAAGGAAAAGATGAAAATGACTTTGAAAAAAGAGTAAAAGAGTGCTTGAAATTGTCAGGAGGGAAGCAGATGGGAGCCAACAATGTGTCTTGGTCGGATGTGGGACAACAAGAGTCGATCGACTCGGGGCATGGGCCGACGTGGATTGTGGTGGTGGCCTAAGCTCAAACTATTGAAATGCTTGCGTCGTGATTATGGATGGCAGCGTGCACCCTCGGATGTGCCTAAACACATGCACACTCCTGACGTAAGACTTTTAGTTCTTAAAAATTTACATATTCTGTTTTTGTCCCAATAAATATATATATATATATATATATATATATATTTATCTTTTATATTTTGTCTCTGTCGTTATGTTATTTTTTTAAAGTGATCCTTAAAATATTTTAAGATTTTTTTTTTCAATCAGAAACTAGTAAATACTTATCGGGTGTGGTGATTGTCATCCCTATCTAAAATATAATACAATTATAAATATATTTATAAAAAAATATATTCTTAAAAACAAACATTTATATAAAGAGGAAGTAGCACTAATTATTTCAATGATTTTGTAAATTTATACGATCTTTGTACTTTTATCTACTTCCTTTAATTTTTTTAAAAATATACATTAATGTCCCTTCATACTTTATATTAATACTAATGTTTTAAAATTCGGCTCAGACCGAACGGTTCGATTGAGAACATCTATATAATCAGTCTGATTCATCCTTCAAATTAGAAATGTATCAGAACCAAATTGACTCGACCAGACTCGACTACAAACCGATGATCCGGTGACTCGAGGGGTCAAGGTTTTTAAATTTTTTTTTCTTAATGGGTGAAACAACGTCATTTTGAATGGGAGAAAAACTCCTAATAATTTTCTCTACCTTTAGTTTTCATTGTAACTCAATGTGATTGCATTTTGCTTTAATCTCTGCGACTTTGTCTTTTGTGATGATAATTACAATCAAATAAGTCACAAATGTGATGTTGACACTATCTTTTTTAACTTATACTCCTGATTTTTTGTATAATTTAATTGTTTTATGATTTTTTATAGTATAAAATTATTCATGTTATACAATATTTATAATTTTTAATATAATTCGAGTGGCGCATGTTAATTATTAAGCTCTAGATTGACTTGTAACTCATAATTCCTTGTCTTAGCCGAATTAAAAATGGGGCTAAGATTCAATAATACTTCTTAATTTTTTTTGTTGAAAGTTAATTAAGCCTGATCAGAATCATAACAAAAGAATTGATGAGGGGAGTTGTTGAATAAGATGAAGTTACATATAAATATAAATTACAAGTACAAATATAATTTAGTGGAGGCTTTTTAATGTATGCTACTATCATTAATGGACACTGTTTTCTATCACTGTTTTGTACAATGTTGTACTTGCACGTGGGTGACATCATGCAGGACCTCCTTCGAAAGTTCCAAGGAAAGGAGGCAGAAGAATAAAGAGAGGTTGAGAGAAACAGGGCTTTGCTGTGAGTGTAACTCGGGTATGCCAATTTCTTGCCGATTATGTGACTCTTTTCAAAACCAGAGATTTTCATTTTTTTTAAAAGTTTAATCAGTAAGGAAGGATTTTATATGGACGTTAAATCATAATAAATTTATCATAAAAAATACATTATTATAATTGAATATCAATGTAAAATTTGTAAAATAATTTTTTTTTATTATTATAATTTGTTTTAAATTTAGTGTCTTTTTTTTTACTATACAGAATATTGGTGTTAGCAAACACTTCTCATGTTAACGTTGTCACACTTCTTGGATTCTACTTGAAAGGTTGCAAGAGAGCTCTCATTTATGAATTTATGCTCAATGGTTAGCTTAACAAGTTTATTTCCAATAGGGGACATGAAGGCACTCCATTATTGAGTTGGGATCATTTGTGGCAAATTGCGTTAGGGATAGCCTGAGGACTAGAGTATTTACGCAGGGGATGCAACGCCTGAATTTCACATTTTGACATAAAACCACATAATATTATTTTGGATGAGCATTTTTGTCCCAAGATATCAGATTTTGGGCTTGCTAAAGTTTGTCTTAGGAAAGAGAGCATTATTTCCATATCAGATGCTTGAGGAACAATAGGATATGTAGCTCACCAAATGTTGAATAGACATTTTAGTGGAATTTCACACAAGATGTCTATAGTTATGGAATGATGTTGCTAGAAATGGTGGGAGTGAGGAAGAATATTGATGCAGAAGCTGGGCAGACAAGTGAATATCCCAGATTCTATATATATCAGGTTAGAACAGGACAGAAATTTGAGAACTAATAGGGTGATTGCTGCCAAAGAAAATGAGATAAGAAAGAGAATGACTATAGTGGGTTTATGGGGCATTCAGATGTTTCCAAATGATATACCTACCATAAGTAAAGTCATAGAAATTCTAGAAGGCAACATGAATTCCCTAGAATTTCCCCCAAAACCTGTTCTTTCTTTTCCTGCTAGATCGATGTCAGAATTTATCTCTAGTTCTTTCCAATCTGGATGATCTTGCAAGTTATTATGTTAATGCATACCACTTAGCATAAAAAATTGGTACTTTTGCTTTATTTTTAAGCATATTAGATCTCATACGTATGCCAACAAATTGATAAATGTAAATGCTTGACCAAACTGCTAGCATAGCACGACTATGTATACTAAATAAGTGCCCGAGTCAAATACAACTGTTGATATATGTGAGATCAAAGTGGTTGATTATGATAAAATCAATTACAAAGAATGGACAATGGCAAAGGTATGTGGTAATGGTAGCTCTAAGTTAGCATATAAAGAATAATTCCATCAATTAGCATTCACTTTCGCATGTGTAGTAATGAAACAACAATAAGAGATGACATATATAATAATTCAAAGAGAAGACAAGTTAAGTTCAAATAGAAAGGAAAAAAATGATAAGGACTACTTAAAGGGGTGAGATTCAATATCAGGGTTCACTTAACGTGAAACAAAATTCCCAAGCTTGGAAGAGAATTTTCTTTAAGTCATTTAAATGATAATTTTTTTTATAAGCCTAAATGATAAAATTTTGGCTAAATTATATTTCGTGTTTCTCTATTTTACCACTTGTGCACATTATGTCTTCCTTTTTAATTGCATACATTTTGCCTCTCATTTTTATAAATTACTTATATTTTATTTATCCATTAAATTTAGGGTTTAGGGTTTATTCATCTTACTTATATAACTATTGAAAATTAAATTTAGAATGTTGACTTATCATGTGTCATTATTGTATGACCTGACACTATTTTGGTACATGTGCACAAGTGTTAAGTTATACTTCATGTCCATCTATTTTGTACTTGCACACATTGTGTCCTCCCATTTTTAATTGTGCACATTTTCTCGTCTATTTTATAAATTATTTACATTTTATCCATCCATTAATTTCTAACCATTGATTGTTAAATTTGGAACGTTGACTTGTCATATGTCATTATTGTATGACATGACACTATAATTTAAAGAGGAAATTTTGTGTTTCTTCATACCTTCCGTACTTGAAAAAGACTTCTAATATATGGAGAAACACAAATATAGATAAAAACCTCTTTAATGACATTGCCTGAAGAAACAGTAAAACATTATTATCACTTTCACTCTTTGACAAGTGTTCAATAAATGAATCAATTAAACATGGAAATCCATGTGTTTTCATTAAACCAGTATATTTAAAGCATCTAGAAATCCTCCTTGAACAATAACTTATTACCAATAGTTTATAAGTAGAATGCCAAGGCTTTAACGACTTTTCATTCACTAGTTGGCAAAAAATCTTGTTTGCATCTACCATCCTATTCATTTGACATTATGAATTCGTTAGAACGTAAAAAACATAGCTTGCAAAAGTGTAACATCCTCAAATTTTTAAAATAAAAATTATCTCACATAATAAATAAATAATTATTATAATTTAAATAAAATAATATAGAGAAAAAATAAAAAAGAAGAAGATAATAATTAGATGAGAATCAATTAAATAACTAAAAGATTAAAGATAAATTGATTTAAGATAATATTTATTTTAAAATAGAAATAAGATAAAATAATTAAAGATTTGATATTATTTTGAATTTAATCTGTAAAAACTAATCTTTTATAAAAGAGATAAAAAATATAGAGAGGGGAAAACCAACCCTAAGCTATTATATATAGGGTAAACTAGTTCCCTCAGAATATCATAGATTAGTTGATTATTCTATGGTTGGGAAGGAGGGACATAAGAGCAGAAGAAAACAAATTAAAGTGGTGAGAACTCGCTTCAAGAAGTGAGTAAAACGACTTTTAAAACCCTCCATGGTATGACTTTTAAAAAGTGTGTATATATATATATATTTGAATCATGAAATAGTATTAGCGTACCACTTTAATAGTATAAATTTATATTGTTTATGTTGTGCTAATTGAGTGAGATATCTCCATTTGGAATGAGGATGAAATTTGATATACATCCATTTGGAATAGTTGTATAAGATACCTCCGTTTAATACGAGGAAGAGGTTTTAGATACTTCTATCTAGGATGGAAAAGAGATTCTGGATACTTCCATAATAGCGTGGGGAAGGCAACGAGACGCCATTGTATGAAATATGAGCTCACAAATCTTTTTGAAGAATCTACTGAAAAACCTTGGTTCTAGGAACCATAGAATGAGAGCGAGTGATCATGAGTATCACTATAATTTGTAGATTGTGTGTTTGTATCAAAAACTATTTTATCATGTTTTTATTATTACTAGTAATTACTTGGGTTAAAACATAATTATATATGAAGAAAAATACTTTTTATTACTGTAGGTACCATGGTTGTTTTTCCGGATTCCGCATCAGCTGAAACAACACTATTTGCGAACCTCTTTTAAAAACTTGTTTTATTCACTGAGATTATTATCTCATTAAAAGTATTATTTTCAGAGCTCCAGAGAGAAGTTTTGGAAATTGAAGGAAGCTTGAAGACCTAGTTTATCATTAATAAAAAATTTTCTTGTAGTATTTGTTTGTAACAATTTTAGAATATGATGTCTTTATAATTATATTCGTTTTAAAGACGTCTACATTTGAAAATTATACTTTGTAAGGTTGATAGTTTTATTTATTATTTTGAGAGTTTGTTTAATTTCAATAATTGTTTAATTATTATACTCTGAGTATTATGGTAACGACGGACGTTACAAGAAGCAACCTCCTCTTTGTCAAACATCTTTCTAAAATATCTACTTCCACAAACTAAAATAGAACATGTTAATATGCAATAACATAAACTTTCATCCAGAGGAGAACTCATTCTGAGCAAATTACCTTAGCAGAATTAAGTAGTGTGATCAAGGTCCAATAGAAGATACATTTTTTTAGCAGCAAACATTTTATTTTGTTCATCAATCCTTCTTGCTCTCTATCTCTCTCTATGTATAGCAACTTTCAGTTACGCATCATAACCTTAAAAAAGATGCTCAACATCTCCCCATGTACTTTGGGATCAAGGGGTACCTGATGCCCTTGGTTCATGAGGTGATCCCATGTCAACCTATAAATTTTGAGAGTTTAACACAACAAATTTTTGTTACCCTCTATCTAAAGTAAAGAGAACACTTGCTCATGAAATATTTTGAGTATCAGGAGTGTGATTTGATGATTCTTAGGAAACATACATAATATCAACAATGTTTTTTAGATTTCTAGTGAACTGTCGAGTAATATCAAGTAGTGCACTTGATTGAGCAAGAGCATTATATTTCACCTTTTATTTATTGTTGAAGTTAATCACAATATATAAAGAAAAAATAATAATATAAAAAAATAAAATGAGGAAGATATTGTTATTAATATTATAAATATGCATTGTGTTAAGTTTATTCTTTTTTTTAAAAAAAAATATTAAAAAAATGAAGAAGTAATAATATAAAAAACTATAAAAATATAAATTAAAGAATGATTAAAGTGAAAAGACAAAGTTAAAATTAGTATTAAAAAATATATTTAATGTTTTTTAATTATTTCCACTTTCGAATGATTAAAGTATTATTTGGTAAATTCAACAAACTTATATCATATTATAGTACTTTCTAACATACTTTTTAGTTTTGATTATTAACTATGTAGAACTTGTGTATAATAGTAGAAGCATAAATTACTTAATTTGTTGAATAGTTTTGTTAATTTTTTTTTGGAGATTAAGATTGTGCATTTTAAAATTAAAATAAAAATAAAAGTAAATGAGAGATTTAAATTGTATTTTATAAATTTTAGAAAGATTAAAAATATATTTTAATGTAAATAAATTTATAAACTATATATATTTAGGTGATTAAAAAATTCATTGTAAATTTTATCGTAGCACTTGTACATATGGATGGTTAGTTGAATGGTTGCGTAATTTTATTAATGTTTGAATATTATAATATTTTTTAAGAATCCAAAAATAATAAGCATGAAATTAATAGCACAAATAGATAAAGTTAATTTAGAATCCAGTGCATGTTGATGAAATGTCTAATATAACAAAAAAATTGCATTGAGTTCATTAAGTATAAAATATGAAATATATAATTGAATTATTTTGATATCTTAAACATTAACGTAGAAGAATGTAGTGTATTCTTTGGTAAATATAATTGTGAGTTAATGGATAAATGTATATAAAATTTTATATATTAAATAATAATGTGAATATCTATTATCTTCATAGTTGTTCAAAAGATTAGGTTACGTTTTCCATTTTTATTTTCTGAAAATTGGTTTCATTTTTAAGTTGTCAACATTAAAAAAATATGTCTATTTTTACTTGATATATTCTATTCTCAAAATATAATATTGTTAAATTTAATCAATTTTAAAAAAAAATATTATAAAATATTTATATATATAGTTTAAAATACATTTATATATTATTTTTATATAATTAAAATATTATTATTAAGTTTTTCACATAGTATTAATTTTTGAAAACATTGAAAATAATTTTTTCCTGTTTTCAGTTGTGTTTTGAAAATGTTTTCTAAATGATAACCAAACATATTTTACTACTATTTTATATTTTCTCTAAAAATGAAAATAGAAAATATCCAAAACAAATATCATTTTAGTTGTCTTTGCACTTGAACATATAGTATATTTTTGTCTATTTAATAGGGATGGCAAAACACCTGACTGTCTTGTCTTTGCCCGCCAAAAACAAGACGGGGAGGGCCAAATATCTTGCTTTGTCATTAGGCAAGTTACCCGACCATTGGTTAGATTGCCAACCTTAAAAAAAAAATTAAAAATTAAATATAAAATTTCATTTAAAAACATTTTTTTTTATTTTTCTACAAAATGATGATTTAAAAAAAATAAAATTACCACAAAAAAGTAAATCTTTTATAATTGGTTTTATTTTTTGACAATAACAAATTAATGACAAAGTTTATTTTATTTTCTTAACAATTATTTTTAAAAATTCTACTTAATAATTTATTAATGTTTTCATTATTATAATTATTTTATTAATTTATATAAATAATATGTTTTAAAAATAAAATATAATAATAGTGGCTGGTAGGCCGGCCCATCCCTCCTCACCTTTGACCTACTAAATTCGCAGGCTAGTCGAGACAATCTTTCACATTCTACTAGCTAGAAAGAAATTAAAAAAAATGATGAAACTCATAGGTTGATGCAATAAATTCCAACCCAAAGTCAGTTGTCGGACTAAAATTACTATCTCACCCCAACATAATGAGGGTGGGTTGGCCGGCAGACCCACTTGGTCCATCCTGTTTTGTCATCCTATTATTTAATGCAAATTTATTTGTGGTATCAAGTAAAATTATTTCAGGTTTATCAAGAAGGTCTAACTAAGTAAATTGAATAAAGTGCATGAGTTGTGATAAACTCTTTAAAACTTATGTTCAATTCCTATTATAACAAAAACAAAAATTACAAGAATTAAAACTAATAGTAAGCTCTCCAAAGGATCAACGTTTATAGCTTTACTACAAAAAAAGGTTAATATGTGTAGATCGATGGTTACTATTCAATCTCACTTATGAAGGCAATTCTTGTGGTATGTTACTGAAAGAATGAGTTTCTGGCTAAAATGGATAAGGTGAATTAAGTAGTGTGTAAGTCTAGGAAGCATTTGAGTTATAGTAAATGAAAGCCCTACAGAGTTTGGTGTAGGAAGTTGATGAAGCCCATGTTACTTTAAATTTTAATTTCATTTTAATTAATCTTTAAATTTTTTATTTATATAATTTTTTCAAGATTTTTTCTTATCACTCATTTTCTATATTTAAAATATAATTAAAAACAAATGAAATTCGGAAGTTATATAGAAGGTTAAACAATAACTTTTTTTTTTGCAGTGAAAATAATAAAATTTAATAAAGATTTTTAATTTTGAATTTCATTATTTTAATTTTAAAAAATAATTTATAACATAAAATTATTAAATACTCGATATTAAGTAATTAAATTATTAATATTTTTGTTAATAATTCAACTTTAATTAAATAGTTAATATTAATTTATAAAAGTGGTAAATTTTAACAATTAATTTATTGAAATTTAAGTGTTTATATTAAAAAGGGTTAAAAGTGTAAATATAAATTTTGGTACAATGATGAAAATGAAGGTTGGATTACGTGTTTCTAATGAGTGCAATAGAAAATAACATATCTATTGGAGTTAAATTATGCATACTGAGTAACAAGGAAACAACAAAACATTTAAGAAAAATACCTTAAGAGACTGTGAAATTCTCAAATATTCTCTTTCAAATGTATGACACCGAGATCGATCTTGTTGTGTCAACAGTTGACACGTGGAATCAGAAAATTATCTATGACCAATTAATAATCCAATGAAAGATTTTAAGGAGAGAGTTGAGGAAAAGAAAAACTCAGTGATTCCTCTGCAAATCAGCCACATATTTATATTACACTGACGTGAGTTCTTTTTTTTTTTATCCTATCCAATAGGAGCCACTTGCCCATGTAAGCATGTTCATTTGCTATATTATAAGAATCCTCTCTCTCAAGTCTGTTGACTTTTATTTAATTTCCAATAACTAATCAAATTATATTAAATCATATTTAAATTTGATTAATCGGTTACTAGCCGTTGGAAACGCTTTTGACTAAGTCCCTCTTAATCAGTTTTACAGATAATCAAACTTTATATTAATTGTATCTTAGGTGCTAGCAAAAAATACAATAATACTCCACTTAAAGAAAATATATTAATTAGATAAAATTAAACTCTTTAATTTAATCAATAATATTTTTCATCCAACAAAGATCAAAACACTCGTTAGTGTGTGACTCATAGGTTCATTACTAAACCGATAGTAAATTAACTGATTAATTTACAAGTCAAGGTTGGCGTCTAGCAACACTCCTTAACGGCAGGATAGCATGAAAAATCTTTTACTTTAGAACTATTAGAAGATTAATGTAATATTTCCTTCCATCTTTGCAGCTCTATGTTAACTCTAGAATATGGTCTAGTTGTCAAATTCTAATAAGTTAACGCATGATGAATGACTTAAGAAACTCCTTTCTTCTTTCATTCATAATACTTTGGCCAAAGTCTTTATTTCTATAGAGCTTAAACTCATTACCAATAATTGATGGATTCTTTCTTGAATAATCATTAATCCTACAAGAATTTAATTATATCCGATAATTATTCAACTAACATCACGAAGCGTTAGGTGTCCGATATCAAAACATAATAAATAACTTGTTAATTACCATGATAATCTCAAGTCTAAGGAAATTATATATTTCTTCCAAAGAATTTCCTATCAACAATTCAAAGATAATATTAATCATTAGGAATTCCCCTTTGAGTCAATTCAATGGTCATATCTCTATATGTACCATCTATATGTGTAATTTAATAAATGAGATCTATTAATTTTTTTTTTAAAAAGACCATTACACATATATGGATCTATCCGGAATAATGATGTCCTATCCTCAATAATCCTATGATCCAGAACGCTTTAGATTAAAAATTATCTACGACTTACTTCTCATTATTATAATCTATATTATAATAACAAGTCTTTATTTTTAATCAAGGATCTTATCACATGAATTAAATTAATATGACAATGAAATAAATAATAATAAACACGACTATTATTGATGACATGACAGATTGGATCTAGGACATACCTCAAATCCAACAAAAAAGAAAGAAGGAAAAAAAGAAAAAACGAGGACAATCAATCTCTTAAAGAACTAAACTTCAGCCACAAGTGTAAATATAAATTTAAACATTAAAGTTTATGAGGATTATTTTAAAAAAGATAAAATTTAAAAATTATTTGAGAAAAATTAAAGTTTAAAGTATCTATTGAAAAAAAATAATTTAAGAGAAGTTGATGCTCTTTTTTGCAAATAAATTTATATGATTTAGATTTCTTTGATTGAGTTGAATTGTTAGAAACATTAATGTAATGATAATTTTGCTATCTAAAATTTATCTAATCCGGTTTATAAACAATCTTAAGTAGATAAGATTAGATCCTCCAATATATATATATATATATATATATATATATATATATATATATCATCTAATTATTTAATGGTCATAGTTAATTGAGGTTTCAAATTTATGAAATTTTAAAAGAAAAAAAAATGTTATCAAAATAATGGATAGTTGCTTCCGATGCAGTTCCTTCCATGTAAAAACAAAATAGCCAATAGAAGCTGATTATCAATTTTCAAGAAAAAGGATATAAGTATATAAATTTATTTTTTGAAGAAAGATAAAATTTATCTTTATTACTTTAATATTAAAATAAAAATAAATGTAATAAAAAATGTTTAAAATACATTAAATTAATGAATAAAAAAGATTGGGTTAGATTATTTTTTTTGAGTAAAATATTGGATTAGATTTAAATTTTAAATTAAACTACAGATATGGTATAAAAAAAAGATAGGAAGATATATTTTTTCTATCTAGAATTGATCTGATCCAATTTACAAATATTTCTACATAGATACCATTACGATATTCCAAAAATAAATGAACATATTTCTGTCATTCAAATATTTAATATATCTCAAAAAAATATTTAATAGTTATAGATAATTGAGGTTTAAAATTATGATTTTTAAAAAACAAATCTTATCAAAATTAATTGCCGTTTTTTCCCCGCATAGCCAATAATAAAAGTGCATTATATTGAAACTTATTGTTCATCTTTTGCAACTTACTCCAAATCAAAGCTTGGCCTAAAGGAGAAAGTAGAGTAGAGAAATAACCAATTAATCTTCATATATTTGACCCAAAGGAGAGAGCAGAAGGTAGTTTTTTTTTTTTTTTCATTGGCTTCTTTAGTTATCTTTTGTTAGTATTTGATTTTGAAATTAGTCATAGCTTTCTAACAATTAGATCCAAATTAACCTTAATTAAAATGGATTTTCAGTAGAGAGTAACAAAGGAAATTAAGTAATTAAATATGGGATCAACAAGAAGAAGAAGATCACAACGTGGAAAAAGCCCAGAAGCAAGACTACACAAATTATTAGACGAAATTTTCTTGATTTGAAAGATTTTGGCACTTCAGATCCCAGTGATAAGGGTGGAAAGAGAAGTTACTGTGAAAGTGATAACAAATACAAGAAGTCACATAATTTAACTGAGACTAAAGGAAATTTTAATGAGTTCTTTTCTGAGGACTTTGGAAAGAAAGAAAATGAGTTGGATGATTCATTCTTCGGTAAGAGTTTAACTGATCTTGTTATTCCTGGAGATATTCCAGATATTAATTTGTTTATGGTTAGTGAAAATGAGTTATCTTTAGAAGATTATGAGAAAGAATCAACCTCTCCTAGAAGAATCCCATGTGAAAGGAAGAAAGATAATGAGTCAGATGATTTAATTTTTAGTAAAAGCTTAGCTGATCTTGTTATTCCTGGAGATGTTCCAAATGATTTGTTGATGGCTTGTAACATTGAATTTGTTTCAAATTATTTTAATGATATACCAGTCTTTTAGACATCTTTTGTCTAACTCTCTGAAATACAAGGTAGAATATAACTTGTATGTTTGTACAAACCATTTTAACAATTCAAACATTCAAAATTTATAGTATTTGAATTGCTTACATTTTAATCTCATCACTAGTTAAATATCTTCTTTGAACAAAGAAATATGTAAAAATTTATATTTAATTTTTTTGTTTGAATAAAGAAATTCAAATTCTTGATACTTTAATTTTTTAAAATATTATTTAAAATTTATATTTTAATAATAAATTTTACCAAAAATAAATATTAATTTTTTTAATATTTAATAATTTAAAAATAATTTTACTTATTTAATAATTTAAACATATAAATATTTAATAATATTTGTTTGGTTTTCCTTCTGCACAATTCTTACATTATTGTGTGTTGGTTCGAAGTTTGTATCTTGTCTCTTGCAAAATAGTTTTTTGTTTTTCTTTTGTGGGTCAATCACAGATTTGTGTGTCTGTTCACAGTTCTGTGACCTGTGTTTTGCACATGAGATCTTTTTGAATTTTTTTAGCACGTTGCTCACATATATTTGTCGATAAAGATAAATTAACACAAAATTTTGAAAGATAAATTTTCTTTGCATAATGATTCTCAACCATAGTTTTTTTAATTTTTTCTGTTTCTCCGTCAAAAACAGAAATATGTTTAAATTTAAAAATTTAACTCGAATGACTTGTAAATAAACTTGGTTTTCTTGACTATGTGTAGAAACCGATGCAATCCTCAAACATACATTAATCATCATCTCCTATGCGATACAATATCACAGATAAATAAGATTAAAACACTGTTACAAGCTAAAAATAATTAACTACGAGCAAACTATATCACCTGTAACCCCCTTTTCCATTTCATGAAATATGAGACAGACTTTGCAAAATATCACATATACATAGGCAGCGTTATTTTTGTATAGAACTACTGTTTTTGGATTTGAACTCTGACAACTTTAATGCTGTGTTTGGGCTCCACTTCAACATTACATTTCCATTTTTGTT
This sequence comes from Psophocarpus tetragonolobus, assembly GCA_037954015.1. Taxonomy (NCBI): domain Eukaryota; kingdom Viridiplantae; phylum Streptophyta; class Magnoliopsida; order Fabales; family Fabaceae; genus Psophocarpus; species Psophocarpus tetragonolobus. The sequence continues at coordinate 46,602,737 of CM075692.1, read as the reverse complement.
TTTCTTTCACATCAAAATAACAAATAAATCATTTATAGATAAGTGGAAGATGGGTAGCAACCACCAACTAGATGTTGCTTTTATACTGATAGGAAGAGGAAGAGAACTTTGCCATAATTACTTAAAAAATGTGTGTTTCTTTTGTTAGTCCCAGACAGTAGTTTTGTCATGGTTTTGTTTTCAAAAACAGTCTCATGTGATTAAAAGAGAAAAGACTTATAAACAATTCTTAACCTTGACTTCTAAATTATATACGACTTTGGATGTACAATAATAAATCTTCTCAATGTTTCTACCGTCAGTTCAAAAATATATGTAAGCAAACAAGTAGTAAAAATTAAAGTTTGAAGAGCAAAAACAGAAATAAATAAACAAAACAAAGTAACATATCTTAGAAAAGTTACATAGTACATAATTTCTACCTTCCTAGCTACAAATAGTAAAAAGTTCAGCTCACATAGAGCTTGTCATTTAGCCCCATAGTAAAAATGATCACGGAGAGTTATATTGTGCTATTATACAAACAAACTATCACCAGTAACCCCATTTCCCACATGAAATATCAGACAGACTTTACCAATTACTTAGATATATAAGTTTCAAATAAGCAACAGGGCATGTGTGAATTTTGTGGAACGAGCTTTAATGAGAATTTATGGAGAATCTCTATGAAACTTATTCTTAATAATGTTTTTTTGAGTATTTTAATGATATTTTATGTAATAATTAAATTGGTCAAAAATTAATTCTACTTGTTATGATAAGGCTAACAAAAAACATGAGGTATCCGTGGGAACATGATTTATACTATATTTTATAGTATAGTAATAATAATAGTGTTTGGACAATAAGATTTAGTAATAACATGTATAAATAACAACAAATGTAGTAAAAACCGCAGGGGTTGTTAAAAGTCTTACGTTTTTAGGTGATTTGTGATAGTGTTTGGACAATAAGTTTTAATTTTGAATATAGTTTTGGTTTCTATTTTTTTAAATTCATAGTTTTGGTCTCTATTTTAACATAGAGATAGTTAGTCCTAAAACCTACAATTTTAGTTTTCTATTTTAAAATAGAGATGTTTTTGGTTTTTTAATTTTGTAAAATCTACAATTTTGAATCCTTTCATAAAACTAAAATCATTGATTATTTTTAAATTGATATTGATTTTTTTTATAAGCTAAACATTACAATCATAAAAGGAAAGCATGAGAAATGTTTTTAATGAGTTACAAGTTAAAAGTAATGAATTTTTTAAAATTAAAAGACTAAAGATTTATTGGTTTGATTTTGTTTTTTAATATTTAAAAATAATTTTGTAAAATAGTTCTAAAAATTGTTTTATAGATGGTGAAAAACAAGATGTTTGGTAAATACTGTTTGAAAATATAAAAAAATTTGTCCATTTAAAAGAATATCATGAGTAAAAAACAAAACAAAAACCTCTTATTTTTTGAAATCTCAAAACAAAAATAAGATACTACTAACAGTTATTTTCCTTTTTAATTTTTAGTTTTCAAAATCTAAAATAACAAATCTATTTTTTAAAAACATTAAGACCAAAATACTAATAACAATTTTAAAAAACTGCAACAAACTTACTGAGCACATAATTTCTCAAGTCTTCTATAATAACGTAAGGACAACATAAGGCGTACCTCGTAGGGCACCTATAAGAAATCATTGGATGCTTCAAAATTTCTTACTTATAATATACAACATGTAATGATTTTTGGTAAGACATTAATCTATCATGAGAAAAGGTACTGGCACTGAGTTATTTAATTATAACTATTATTAATTATGATAAATTTATTAATTTTCTAATTAATACTTCAAAAATAATAAAATTGATAGATTATGATTAAAATACATTATAAAACTGCTTGTATGACCTTTAAATTTCTGCAAAATTAAGAAAGTTATATTCACTATTATTCTTTCATTATCTATATACTTGGTGTATTTAGGTAAGTTTATTTTTTAAAAGTACTTATTTATAATTTATAACATATATAAAATGAATTTTCTTTTTTTTTTATATTTACATTTGATTTTTAATTTTTTTAGTAATTACTTATTTAAAAATAAAAAAAATTACTTTTACAACATATATAACTAACATATATAATTGTCTTATTATTCTAAAAAAATTAATTGATTTATTAACAATCAAATGATTCCTAGTTTTAATAAATAAATAACTTTCTATTTTTTTTAGTGCTTGACTAAATTTGCTTCTGTTTAGAATAAATAATATTTTTTACTTATTTTAGGAAACACATAATGAGTGTTAGATTTAAAACTAAGTATTTTTTATAAAAGCAAATATTTTTTAATGTTTTGGATTATAAAAAGTATTTTTTAAATATCAACTTTTTAATTTTCATAAAATAACTTTACATCAACTTAAGTTGAGAAGTTACGTTAAGTAGTATATCAAAATAAGTTGAATTTAACTTTTTTTTTTCAATTTCTGTTTTCTTTTATAAATTTTAACCAATCATGTAAAACAAGATACCCATGATACAGAAAGTGTTATGTTTAAATAAATGCTTTTTTTTTTATAAAAATTTAAATAAATTTACCCCATAATACTTATTTTAGAAGCATTTATTTCACAATTATTTCTTTTAAATTTATGGGTACAAATTACAATATCCATGTGATTAAGTAATTTTTTTATTGGAATAACCCAACTGCCAAAGAAGCATGTCACATGGTGCATGATGAGCAAAGTCATCCAATATTAATGAACCACCAAGGGAAGTTGGTAACAGCCACACTAACCTTTAATGCCATGCCTAAAGCCTTCAACTTCAACCATACAGCTTCCTTACATTATAGTACCCTCTTCTGTCTCTCTCTCTTTTCTCTTTCTATCTATGGCATAACCAGTGAGAACAAGCTGCTTCTAGATTCAGTTTTGTTAGTATTTTTTACTTTATATGCTCTACTTCATGCACATTTCAGTGCAACATAATTTCTCACATAATTTTCTTTTAATTTTTTTGTATCTTGTGATTTAGCTTTATTTCCTTAATCCCTTCAACAAGGTGGCTATTGCATTTAAACATAATATTTTGGACATTTGGTACTAAGGAATCAACCCTTTGGTTGAATAAACTTAACTTTGTAGTTCCCACACAAAAGCTAAGGTTTTTATGTGTTGTATTTTTTTTTTACTAGTTCTGGCTGTGTTTTTTAGCTGGGTAGATGAACAACTCTAGACGGAGAAAGCAAAGTTACATCAGTTTTTGAGTTTTATAGTTTGTTTTTTTCTTCTGGTCTTTTGGCATGTGCGGTTCTGAGAAAGCCAGAAAAGGTACACATTATTGTTTGTAATGGTATGACATATTTCATGCAATAATCTGTTTCAACTAAAGTTCGGAGTGGGAGAAGCTTTCTGTCAGAAAATCTGAAAAGGAAGACCTGAATTATTAGTTAGTTCAGTTTTTGGTCCAGCAAGATCCACAAAAAAGATTTGATTTTGAAGTTCATTTTACATCTTATTGGTAACACAAACCTCTGATCAGAAGAGTCAAATTCGGTAGTTAGAGTTGGAGGAATGAGAAAAAGGCCAAAGTTTTAGGGGGGTCATATAGGAGTGTTGAGTGATGTGTCTAGTTTATTTAAAGGCATAAACCCTGGATTAGAAAGGACTCATTTATTGACAAGTCTTAGAACTAGAAGCAAATAAAGCATTCAAGGTTTCATCTCAAGGCTTGTTGGGTTTATGCATGGTGGGAAGCATCATGGGAGTAGTTAGTAATGAATACTCAAATGGATCTGTTCAGGGCTGCAATGGTTTAGAGGAGAAGCTCGATGAACTTCGAGGCCTTGTTGGTAAGGCTGATGGTGATCCTTTGAGAATTGTGAGTGTTGGTGCTGGTGCTTGGGGCAGTGTTTTTGCTGCTTTGCTGCAAGATTCTTATGGCCAATTTCGCGATAAGGTGCAAATCAGGATATGGAGAAGGCCAGGAAAGACAGTTGATAGAGCCACTGCTGAGCACCTCTTTGAAGTTATCAACTCAAGGGAGGATGTGCTGAGGAGGTTGATCAGGCGCTGCGCGTATCTGAAATATGTTGAGGCCAGGCTTGGAGACAGGACTCTTCTGGCTGATGAAATTCTGAAAGATGGATTTTGCTTGAATATGATTGACACACCACTTTGTCCATTGAAGGTGGTCACAAACTTGCAGGAAGCTGTTTGGGATGCTGATATTGTGGTTAATGGTTTGCCTTCAACCGAAACTCGCGAGATTTTTGAAGAGATTAGTAAATATTGGAAGGAGAGAATCACAGTGCCTGTGATAATCTCTTTGGCAAAGGGTATAGAGGCTGCATTGGAGCCTGTTCCTCATATTATAACCCCCACAAAAATGATTAACCAAGCAAGTAAGATTTCTCTTCTTACTTTTATGTGTAATCTTTTCTTCATTCTTCTAGCTTCTTATACTTGAAAGGCAACATTTTTTTTTTGGTACATTTGATACAATAGAAGAACTAAATTGCGTTTGCACAACTACATCAGTTGCATTTGCTCACAATTTTGTCAATAACACTACAACAACATAACTATGACTACAACTGCAATTTAAAAACTTGGATTGTATGAGTTCACTTATGGAAGTATTTTATCTTTTTTTATTGACAAATTTGTTAGTGAAGTGATTCAAACCAATATCTATCGAAGTATATAACTTCAACTTTTAATTTATATGGCAAACATCCTTATTTAATTAGTAATTACATTGTTGGTGTTATACCAGCTTTATTTTTGTAGTTAGCTTGGTTGGGAGTTAGTGGTAGGAGTTAGAAGACACATACATTTTTCATTTAAAAAAGGAAGACTGTAAAGCAGTGAGGACATCTTTATGTGTCATGGTTTAGGGACTCATTGATATCTCAGTTTTTAACATTTCTCATGCAGTCACATCCCCCTGCTATTTGATGTATGGCATACTTCATGAATAACTTTTCATCTCTTGACCAGTACAGCTAGAGATGAAGTCTAGCCAAAAAAACTTCTGCTGAATTATTGTGAGTTTTATTGGTGGAGACAAATTTCTATGTTTATTTTGAATGAATGTGAAACTCAACCTTCCCATCCACTCCTAGCAAGTTCATTTCACTGAAATCTATATTTCCCTTATTCATGTTTAGGTATATTACAGATCAAGGATTTGTCTCCTCTTCTGAATTTATAGTATAAAGTACTGTAATATGTATTAATTCGGAAATTAACAGTTGAAAACATGATAAAATAATTATGAAGTTGTTTAAATTTCTTATTACTCTTCCCTTATCCTCTAAAGTATATACTCCAATCGTCTGGGTAGGTACTGCTGTTTGTTACATAGAATTTATTTGACATCAACCAATTGAAGCTGGTGGTGTCTAGTTTATTTTTATCTTCCCTCATTCTCAACTCTTTACAATATATACTTTGACAGCTGGAGTACCAATAGAGAACATACTTTATCTTGGTGGTCCAAATATTGCCTCAGAAATCTACAACAAGGAGTATGCCAATGCTCGAATATGCGGAGCAGAGAAATGGAGGAAACATCTTGCAAAGTTTCTACGACAACCACATTTTATTGTCTGGGACAACAGCGACCTTGTCACACATGAGATCATGGGTGGCTTGAAAAATGTCTATGCTATTGGCGCAGGTAAGCTTCATATTAGTTAGAGAAAATTAGACCCCTTATGAGGTTTGTTCTTATTTTCATTACACCATCCTCCTAAGGTTTTACTTTGCTTACACCATCTCTCCCTCTTAGACAAAACATAATACTATACCACTCCTCTTAGGGGCTAAAAGTAATATATAAAATTGGAGGGACGGTAGGTGTAATAAAGATAAACTTAAGGAGGAGTCTGGATAATTTACTCTATTAGTGGTCAATGGCATAAGCTTAATAGTTAATGTGAAACTTATACTAATCTGTATTGCCATTCCTTTGATGTTATAAATGGATGTGACTTTTGCGGATAGCACTTTGTGATGCCATTCTACTTTTTCAGTTTTCAACCCCCAATTCTAGCTTTGAATGCTCTACAAGCATTGCATTGTGCTCAGAACGTAACTTTGATGAATATGAGCAATGAGCAGATGAAAGAATACCAGATGGGAACAATAGGCAGTTAATAAGCCCTTAAGGACATTATAGTTAATTGTTCCATTTGTTTTAATATTTTTGTTTTCTCAGTCCATTTGTTTAATATGATATTTCCTTTTTCTTAATATATTTTTATCCCTCCTTATGCTAGTTGGTTATATGTCAATTCACTTGTTGGTTTAGTTCCTTCTCCAGAAATTGTATCAAACTTTGATTTTTTTTCTCTTCACATTCCAAATGTTTGAACTGTTGGGAACAAGGCACTAAAGGAGAGAAGAGAGAAATAAACAACACTAAGAAATATTTGTTTGGTGCATTTGTAAACCTTACATAAGCTTGCTTATATAGCAAAGTGAAAAACAGCATCTCACAATAGTAAGCAATGTGGGACTAAAAATCAAGCAACAAAACTTAATCAAACTACAAAACTAACAATTCTCCCACTTGGAGTTTGATTATCACTTATTGTAGTTGCCTTCATCATCAATCATTCTTGAAGGCCAGTTGAGACACTGCAAAACCTCAACTTCTCTGTTGTGACAACCTTTGTCAACATATTCGCTGGGTTCTTACTTCCTAGTATCTTCTTCAACGTTAATACTTCATTCTCAAGTAGAGATTTGATGAAGTGATAACGGAGATCAATGTGCTTCGTTCTGGAGTGAAATGTTGAATTCTTAGCCAAATGTATTGCACTCTGACTATCACTGTGCAAAACACTCTTTTCCTGAATGAATCCCAACTCTGTTAACAATCCTCGAAGCCATATCGATTCTTTGCTAGCTTCAATTACTGCTACATGCTCAGACTCTGTAGTGGATAGAGCAACAATCTTTTGTATCTGTGACATCCAACTAACAGTTGTAGTTCCAACAGTAAATATGTAACCAGTGGTACTTCTTCGATAATCAATTTCTCCAGCAAAGTCTGTATCTACGTAGCCTTGTACTTTTAATTCACCTTTACTAAAGCACAAACACTTCTCCTTAGTGCCTCGTAGATATCTCAAAATCCATTTCACAGTTTCCCAGTGAACTTTACTTGGATTTGACATAAACTTGCTTACAACTCCCACTGCATAACCAATGTCTGGTCTTGTGCATACCATCGCGTACATCAGACTTACAATGGCTGAAGCATATGGAATTTTAGTCATTAATTCTTTTTCTTCCTCTGTCTTAGGGGAGATTGGTCTTTTGATAGACGAAAATGAGTAGCCAAAGGTGTGCTAACTGGTTTGGCATTGCCCATATTGAATCTTTGCAAAACACGGTTGATGTACTCTGTCTGAGATAACTACAAGGTTCCCTTTTGCTTATCTCGCATGATTTGCATTCCTAGGATCTTTTTTGCTGATCCTAAATCTTTCATGTCAAATTCTTTTAACAACTGCTGCTTCAAGTTTCTGATCTCACTCATATCTGAACCTGCTACTAACATATCATCGACATAAAGTAGCAAAATGATATAACTGGAGTTGTACCTCTTGAAGAAACAATAATGGTCAGCATTGCACTTCTTAAAACCTTTCTTGTGCATGAAGCTCTCAAACTTCTTATACCACTGTCTTAGAGCTTGTTTCAGACCATACAAGCTCTTATTTAATCTGCACACCATGTTTTTCTTCTTTCTTTCTGAAAAACCTTTAGGCTGGTGCATGTAGATCTCCTCATCTAGATCTCCATGAAGAAATGCAGTCTTTACATCTAATTGCTCTAGGTAGAGCTACTCACTAGCCACAATACTTAACACAATCATGATAGTATTGAGCTTGACAACTGGAGTAAAGATTTCAGTGTAGTCAACTCCTTCTTTCTTCTGAAATCCTTTGACAACCAGTCGGACCTTGTATTGCTTGGAACCATCATGGTCTTCCTTCACCCGATACACCCATTTATTGTGAAGTGCTTTCTTTCCCATAGGTAACTCAACTAGTTTCCATGTCTGATTGGAGATCAAAGACTTCATCTCGTCTTTCATAGCAAACTCCCACTTGTCGGCGTCCATGGTTTGACAAACTTCCATATAATCTTCAGGCTCCCCTCCATCAGTTAGCAACATGTAGTCTATATATCTCCTGTTAGGCACATGGGGCCGAGAGGATCTTCTCAATACAGGAGTTGGAGTAGGAGGTTCTAATTGCTCATTGTTCTCTTCATTTGATTTCTCTGGCTGATGACTCCTCAATTTAGGACTTTCTGGGATATCTTCCATCTTTGCATAAACTGGTCCACTTGTTTCTGGGTTGCTGGTGCCAGTATTATGCATGTCCTTGTACATCACTTTTTCATTGAAGATTACATCTCTGTTGTGGATCATCTTTTTGTTTTCATCATCCCATATGCGGTAGCCAAACTCATCTTCACCATAACCAAGGAAAGTACACTTCTTTGATTTTGGGTCAAGTTTGTTTCTGCCTTGATCACTGATGTGCACATATGCTACACAACCGAAAACTCTAAGATGTGAGAGTTTTACCTCTTTTCCTCTCCATACCTCTTCTGGTATCTTGTGCTCCAATAAGCTGCTGTGTTGACGACTTCTGCCCAAAACTGTTTTGGTAAGCCTGACTGCACACGCATGCTTCTGGCTCTTTCAGTCAACGTTCGATTCATACGCTCTGCTACACCATTGTGTTGAGGCGTACCTGGCGCGGTTCTCTCCATTCTGACTCCGTGTTCATAGCAAAACTTCTTGAATCTGGTGTCTACATATTCAGCACCATTGTCGGATCTGAGCTTTTTAATCTTCAATCCTGTCTCATTTTCTACCATAGCTTTCTAAATCTTGAAAGCTTCAAATACTTCAGACCTGTGTTTCAGAAAGTAAACCCATACCTTTTTGGAGTGATCATCAATAAAAGTTACAAAGTATTACTTCCCACCAATGGAAGGGACAGTCGTTGGTCCCCAAACATCAGAGTGGATGAGCTCAAACCTATCTTTCTTTGGGGTTTTTCTACTTGTCTGAAAGCTGACTCTCTTTTGCTTTCCAAGTATACAGTCTTCACAAATGTCAATTTCTACTGACTGAAGACCTGGTAATTTTCCTTTTTAGTGCATGACCTTCATCCCTTTCTCACTCATATACCCAAGTCTTTGGTGCCATAGATTGGGACTTTCATTTGTTGCAACTGCAATCAAATGACATGCTCCTGCTGTCTTATAAAGAGTACCAGTCTTTTTGCCTCGAGCAATTGTCATCGCACCCTTTGAAATCTTCCAATCATCACCGTGGAAGATTGTCGTGCAGCCTTCACTGGCTAACTGACCCACTGAGATTAAGTTCTTAGTCAGGTCGAGAATATGTCTGACATTTTTCAATTCCCATACAGACCCGTTTAACTTAATCTTTATTGCACCTTTACCTATAATCTCACATGATTGCTCATTACCAAGGTAAACCTTACCAAGATTTCCAGGAACATAATTCTCGAATAGTTCCGTTTGTGAGGTAGCGTGAAAAGATGCTCCAGAGTCTAATACCCAAGACTCCTCTTTATCTTCAAGAGAGCATATCAACACCTCATCTTTTCTGAGGTGGAGGCAACGTTTGCTTTGTCTTTTGCTTCTTGACTCTTCTGTGCACTCTTGCACTGGTTTTTGTAGTGCCCAGTTTTCCCACAATTCCAACACTCGATCGTCTTCGAGTTTTGGGAACTATGATGATTTCTGGACTTGGATTGTCTCTCCTTTGATTTGCCGCGTCCGTTTTCTTTGGTTGAACTTCTTCCTCTTGACTCTATATGCAATACTGAAGAGGTTGATGGTTCACCCGACTCTCTCCTCCGGATCTCTTCACTGAGAACCAAATTTTGAACATCATCAAATCTTAACTTATTACTTCCCGATGAGCTACTCACTGTCGTGACTGTAGCATTCCAATTTTCTGGCAGGGAAGACAAAAGTATTAAAGTCCGTACTTCCTCATCGAACTCAATCTCAACTGACCTCAACTGGGTTGTAACAGTGTTTAGTTCATTGAGATGATGTGTCACCGAAGCACCTTCAGACATCCACAGGTTGAACAATCGCCTCATCAAGTGAACTTTGTTTGAGGCTGATGGTTTCTCGTACATGTTGAAAAGAGCCTTCATGAGACCTGCTATCGTCCTTTCTTTTGCAATGTTGAAAGCAACATTACGGGATAACGTCAGTGGTTGATACATATTCTTCTGATACAGATAATCTTCTATCTGCATTTTTCAAAAGCCAAAGTCCGCACCATCGAACTTTTCAATCTTCATCTTGCCTTCGTCCATTGCCATTACTCCTACTGCTTTTGAAGAAAAGCCCCAACTAGTCCTCTAAACTGAGATCCCCAAGAACAAGAGAAAATTTTTTCTGATGTGGAAGATTAGACACAGCTGCAGCCACAGAGCATACTAAAAAAATTTACTCTAACCAAATCTTTTCTGATGCGGAAGATCAGACACTGCTGCAACCACATAGCATATTAAGAAATGGGCTCTGATACCACTTGTTGGGAATAAGGCACTAAATGAGAGAAGAGAGAAATAAACAACACTAAGAAGTATTTGTTTTGGTGCATTTGTAAACCTTACATAAGCTTGCTTATATAGCAAAGTGAAGAACACCATCTCATAATACTAAGCAATGTGAGACTAAAAATCAAACTACAAAACTTAATCAAACTACAAAACTAACATGAACTCCATATTTGCTATTGTTTGATCAAACTCTTGTTGAAATATGTTTTTTGTTAGGAGTACTGACTTGGTCTCAGTACTGACTCCAAGCAACTAAGCTACTAATGTCAATGTGTAGTGTGTACGAACCAGTTTAATCTTACCAAAGTTATAGCATAGATTATAGAGTTTACCTAGTATGGTGTAGACTGTAGTGAAGTAGGGGTGCTTTTTTTTTTTTGCAGGCATGAGGGGTACTCTACTACGTACCTGACCAATATCTTTACAGTTGTTTAAATGTAAATCACTAGTTATCAAGGGTAATTACAGATAAGATTTTTATATCAAATATTGTGTTAGGAACCAAATCTCAGAATAGAATGATAACATAGGAATGTAATAATTAATGAAGGTAAAAGGCTGTTTTATTGATGAGAAGATAGTAAATGCAGAAGGTGAATGTCCGTAATCCCACAGAGCTCAACTCATAGAAAGAAAAGATAATATGTGATAGTTTAAATAAAATAACAGCGCCAAATAATCGAAATCATTTCTAGAGATCCAAAACTGTATCTTACATCGAAGAAGGATTTAGTCTCTTATCAATATAATTGTCTTAAACCCGTAGAGTCAAGAAATTGAAAAGATTGAACAATAAAAAGATGAAATCATGTTGAGATTGAGACTCCTTTGATCCAATTCTTTTTGAATCCTGCATTGCAAAATTTTGTCTCCAGTGTGGAAGAGTTTATCTTGTATTTTTGGATAGCTCTCTAAACTATTCTCCAAGAAATATCTGTTTTCTTGGGCTTCTAGATGTCTATTTAAACATAATATGTTTGGTGTCAGAGTCCTTTACCAAAGGTTTTAGGTTTCTGTCATTGTTCCATGCCTAAAATGGTGTCCTGATGAGAAGTGAGACTCAAATACTTCAGTTGGAGCAACATATCCAAACGGTCATTATTCACTAAGTACTCGAGACCATGGTTTACATTTGTAATACAAGACTTCCTTTAAAGTGAACAAAAAAACTTAGAGGTCAAGCACCTTTGAGAGAATTCTGTAACTATGCATTAATTAGACTTTCAGAACAACCTTTTTTTACACACCAATTATTACAATCATCTTATACCACCCTTTTCCTTTCCTATCACATCACCCCATCATCACATACATCACTTTCTCTCTTTTTGGTTCCTATATCTCTCTCCTCCTTTCCAAGGTGCATACACTATAAAGATACAAAACCATCATTTTTCTGATTGAAAACATAGCCTAGCCGTGTCATGTGGTGAAAACTATCCCCTTGTTTGGTATTAAAGATGGAAGTAATTTAGGAGGGATGAAAATAAGTTGAGATGTTTGGTTCAGAAGAAATGAATGAGAAATAATTTAAAAAATGGTGGGATCGACTTTAGTGTTTCTCACCTATTTTCACTCATTCCTCTATCTCTCTTTAACCAAACATTTTTATCTCATGTTTCACATGATACTATAGTGTGGAAATAGTGGACAATATAAAAATTTAATGTGGATCCCACACCTCTCCCGCTTAAGTTCAAATATTTCTACTCACTTCCATCCACTCTCTACCAAACAAAAAATTAATTTCTACTCTATTTCTTACCTATTTTCACTCATCATTTTTATTTCCATTCAATCTATTTCTCTCCTTTCTACCAAACATACCCTAAGTGACCATGCACTCTTGACTCTCAATTTTGTCCTCAAACTAACAGCACTAGTTTCCTGCTTGAATGTTCCAACGAATGGAGTCATATAATTTGCATATTTATGATGTATGTTATGTCTTTTATACTGCATATAGATCATAAACAAAGAAAGTTTGCAACTAATTTGGTCCAAAAATCTTGTTTCTTCTTCCATCAAATCTCCAATCAATTGCTTCTAATTTGTCAAAACGGCATAAATAGTATATGAAACCAATCAAACCATTAATCTATAATTTTGTTTCTCTAGGCATATGATAAAATACATAAATTAACAAGACTCTTCTGTTAAATAAAGCAAAAACATTCAATATGTCATATTATTGCACCTATTACGTTAAGTGACTTCCTAGTTCTGCAACTAAATGGTATCTAGTGAGTATCAGCTTTTTATGAATCATGTAATAAAACAGTTATTTTAATTGAAGTTTTACCAAAATAGAATTTTTTATGTTTTCAAACTATGATTGATTCTCTCAAATGCAAAGTGGCTAGATAAGTATACTTTTAACTAGCCTTTGTTCTGTTTGGCAATAAAGTTTTGATCTGTGGTGTTTTGGGCTAATGGTATTGCTTGTTCTCTTCCTTTTATTTAGTATTGCAAGTTGAAAATGGGACAATTTAACTGCCTTAATAGCAGCTTGCCTTCTTATTCATTTCTATATATTTACTTTCTGATTTACAATTTCCATGTATTGTCTTTTCTTAATATTGTCAGGAATGGTAGCAGCCCTTACCAATGAGAGTGCAACTAGCAAATCTGTATACTTTGCACACTGCACATCAGAGATGATATTTATCACTCATTTGTTGGCTGAAGAACCTGAGAAACTTGCAGGGCCATTATTGGCTGACACTTATGTGACATTACTAAAAGGTCGTAACGCGTGGTATGGCCAGATGTTAGCTAAGGGTGAATTAAGCCCTGACATGGGTGACAACTTCAGTGGCAAAGGAATGATTCAGGTATGTTCTGTAATTTTTCAAAAATTAGTTTCTTCCAAACACCTATTTTAAATTGCATACGTGTGCCAATTGCACTTTGGAATGTACAAATGTTCTTTGAAAACATAAAGAGGTTTAGGCATTCCTAAAATATTGTTCAGAATGATAGATGTGGTTTGAATTTCTTCTAACACTGTAGTTACTGATTTGGAATAGGATTTCCCTTATATTATCATTGGCATTTTAGGCTCAAAATTTGCAGTTGCATTTAAGACAGCATGATAAGAGGAAATTTTCCTGATCTGGTTTGATAAATATAATATTACTATTTCATGTTTTAAATGTAAGGAAATTTTTAAAACAAGACAAGTAATTCTCCCGAACTAAAGGATCACTAGTTCATAGTTCAAATATCTCTTGCAACAATGGAAAAAAGTACCCTCTGGTACACCCCATGAGTCTTTCTCCTACTGGAAATTTCTAGTTTCCGGAGAGGAACTACACCCTGCAAATTAGTTTTGTCAAAGGGTAAAAGTGAGAGAGATACAAATTGATGCTTCATGCATATTGTCAAGTGTAAAAGTGAGATACAAATGGATGCTTCATGCATTCATTCTCATTGTTTTTTTTACTAAAACAATGACTTCTATTTAAATTTGTAGGGTGTCTCAGCAGTGGAGGCATTCTTTGAACTTTTGAGTCATTCAAGCCTGAATGTGTTGCACCCTGAAGAAAACAAGCCGGTTGCTCCTGTTGAACTCTGTCCCATCTTGAAGACACTGTATAAAATATTGATATCCAGGTAAACAATTTCTTGCAACCATTATATGCCTTTTGACTCTACCCTTCCATCACATGACTTTGAAGAAATGTTGTTTTTACAATAACTCTTACAACAAGGAGAGAAATATGAGATGTGATAGCTAATGCAATTGAGACACAAAAATGTTTTTTTAATCCATAAAAACAACCCATATAAGGAATTTACAATAACTCACAGAACTATCCAATTGAGCTACATACATACTTATACTGAGACTCAAAATGTTTTGTTGTGTGAATAATACAACTCATTGAAATTAAACTTAATTATACTTTTCTTTCCAATTTGGTGATCCTAATTAGTCGCATTTGATTCTATAATTTGTCAACTAATAAAACTAAATCTCTTCCGCTAATACTTAAGAATGTAAAAGATTTATGACATATTAATTTGTATAAGTTAATAAAGAATTTTTTTTTATGAAAAGCTTAAATTAAGAAGAAAAACAGTAATTCCGAAAATCAGTACTTTGATGCCATCTTGTATTTTCTTTTAAAGGTTTTATATAGTTTTTGTTACAAATTTACACAAATCAAGATTATATCAAAGTTTCATTATATTTTTTGCTAACTAAGACCAATGTTGTTAAATAACCACTACGTCAGTGCAATAACACCATGATGTGGCAAATGTTTTGCTAACTGTTATACACAATTTGTGAAGAGGTGCCTGTCATTGCAGCACCATAAGCTGCAATAACATGTTTTATAACAGAATTTTGGCTTTTCGCTATGTTGTTCCATCTGCCATTAGTAACATTGACTAGGATGGAATTTAGGATGAAGGACATGATTTTCACAAAGAGACTAAAATTGTAAATAAACTAAAGCATAAGGTGGGAATAATTAAATGCACCTTGGCTATGCTACAAGTTTTGTTTACCTGGCTACTGATGTATATCTTTATTTCACAGGGAACAACAGTCATCAGAAGCTATCCTCCAAGCTCTTAGGGATGAAAATCTGAATGATCCCCGTGAACGCATCAAGATTGCACAAACTCATGCTTTCTACATGCCTTCACTACTTGGACAATCCTGATTATTTTGTCTTGCTAAAATATATTATACATAGTGGAGCATCTGTCAAGGTTTTTCTTTTATGCATACAATTTTATGATTTTTTTTATGGCATAGAACTTATAAGTTTATGATGGACTTTGCAATTCATACATTTTGTGTCAAGTGGCAGATGTACGTATGTGATGGTATCATTCCCTCATTTTGGAAAGATCCCAAGTATAGTAAATGTTAATATTTTCCCTCCCATAAATTTTGAACTGGGTAAATTTAAAGTCAATATTTAAACTACTAGCAGTCGAATCTTTGCTGATATTTTTATAGTTTCGAACCTATTTATTTATCATGCACGTTTTAAATACTCGAATAAAGATATTTTGAACCTATTTATTTATGAGTTTAATTAGCCTACACTAACACATTAAGAAAGTTTGATAGGGATGTTCAATTTCTTGGTTTATATGATTTTAAAAGTATTAATGAATAAAGTTAACAAACTTACTATAAATAAATTGTAAAATTTTTTATACTGACACTACATATTAATTAAACTCTTTATTTATAAGGGTAGAATATTTTTTTTAGATTTCTAGAAAATTATCAATATATTAAATATGCCCTTCCAAAATTTATTTGTATTCTGTCTTCTGTTTTTGAAATATACCAATACCAATTTTGGACCTTCAGACATTTTCAGAATCATTTTTAAAAGTCAGAACGTTGTATATATACTTTGTAATCTATGAGCATTGCAAGGACTTGGATGTTTTCCAAAGGAGACACTTGCTAGATTACACTATTCATTCTAGTTCTACAACATATAGGAAAAATATTTTTCAAGACTCTCTCACCCCAGCTCTTAAAAAGAAAAAAACTGATCAGCAATAGTTTTTTAAGTACCTATAGCTCTAGCAGTTCAAGTTAGGTATTGAAACTCAGAAAGAGCAAGTATGAAATTTTTATTTCTATTTTCATTCTCCAATACTCATCTTCATCACTACTTCTTTAAATTTATATCCATCCATACTCACCTAATGGTTGTGGGATTTGTCTCATCCCCATTCCGTTGAATATATTCTTTCTTGTAAAAAAATTACTATATTTTTTTAATAAAAAATAAGATATTAATTCAAAAGTTATCTAATAAATATGGAGTTTATAATTTTTATTTCAAACCTTTTATGACAACCAAAAGTTATAATTTATTAAATAAAGTAGTAATTTAAGAAGTCATTTATTTTGAAAATTAGATATAATATAAATCAAAGGTAAGAGATTGTAATATTTTACTCATTAAAATAAAACAATAGGATGACGGAATACAAAAGGATGAGTATCTATATACACCTAGAGTGTTCACTTAACAAATTGGATATTTTCTTATGTAAATATCCATTCCAATCAAATCATAATGAATTCTTCTTCAACTTTTAGTTTTTGATTACCCACAAATTTATGTCATCCTTAATTCAAATCAATAACTAGTGCGTAAACAAATTAAATTGAATGAAAATTATAAGTTTGACTCCACCTTTATATTAACACAATTAATCTAAAAGGAGAAACACCTTTCGTGCATGGAAATTCAAACTCAACCGCCAAAGACAATTTTTCTTAAGATGTGAACAAGGTATAAAAATTTCTTTTAATAAGCTAAATTTTATTAATATAGTCAAATTAAACCGAGGGAGTGACTAATAAATTTTCAATTAAATTTACTAACTGTTACATTGTCCTAAAAAATTCGATACAATCACGTAAGTTGATATCACTATACAACATGAACCAATTCCACCCTATTCACCAAAAACAAATGATGACCGTTCATCTTATATGATCCACCCACTACCATATCATGTTTTCTATCCTTCCATTGTAAATAAGAGAGTATTAGGAAAATCCTCTGAAACTTTTTTTTTTTTTTTTTTTTTTTTTTTAAATTGATTGAAAATAATTGATATTGGTGTTTCGATATCGTTGCATAAAACTAACCACATGAGAAAAGAGTTTCTTGACGACATTCCTCGTGTGCATAAAACTACTAACATGTACCCATTCACATGCACTCATCTTATCTTCTATTTCCCCTCCTTTCTCTTTGTCCTTGTATGGGACCTATGCATATTTGATTAACTTTGTTCTACTACCATGATCTATATTTGATTATTTAATAAGCTATGTTTCATCCATAAGCTTCTTTCTAAAAAGGCAAATGAACCTGGCAAAGAATAGTGTCCCTCACATCTGTTTGAAAAATGCTATTGCCTCCCTTCTTTGTTTATCCATAATGGTATTGTATACTGACAAGCTGATTTAATAACCAAGAGTTTTCCCCTTCTCTCTTCCATTTTTCAGTTCACTCTGTTCCATCTCTTTCATATTCTTGTTTTCATTGAAACAAAACAATTCTGTTCTCTACCACCAGTTCCTCACTCAAACATCTTCCATTGGAAGGTTTTTAAAAGTATCTCTTCATACAATAACTTCTACTATACCCATCAAATAATAAATCCAAATCATAATATAGTACTATAAAATACCTTTAAACAAAACAAAAATTAGTCTGCATATTATTGGAGGTTCAAATCCTCTACTAACAAATAAATTTAGAAAACTAATAACAAATATTTATCTTGATCCCTCACTTCAAAAAAAGGATATAATATTAACGATTTTAATCCTTTAAGCAAGAATTTTTTTGGTCCAAATACTTGCAATAGATCCAGTCAGTCAACCTCTTTAATAACACAAACAAATTTCTATACAAAATGTAGAAATCATATACATAATCATTGGTCTAGAACCATTTAAAATTAGTCTTAGACGCTTAAAATTCATATAATTAATTGAAGTTCTACCATTCTGGCACATCCTTAAAAATCATGTGACTCATCATAATTTTCTCTTTTCTCTCCCTTCACATAAGTTTTCTTCAAAAAAAGTCAGGTACTTCTTCGAAAAACTATGAGAATACAACTCATTGTCACCGACTATCAATGAAGTAAGGTCTGGAATATCTCCGGGAATCACATAAATAATATCCATATCAATATCCATGCTCTCAGTTGAATTATGCGACTCATTGCTACGACTTTCAACCTGTCTTTTCCTTTTCCCCAACAGATTGCTGGCTGCTCGTGAAGTGCCAAAATCTTTAGAATTATGACAGTTTTGTCTTGCAGTTCCTGTAGTCTTAAGTGAAAATTTCTTCTTCTGCTTTCTTGATGTCATCTTACTTTGTTAGTGCTGGAAAAAACTACAATTAATTTCAAATCATATTCTAAAAGTTTTCTTTAAGACAAAGATATCTAGCATTTACAGAATACCACTTAACCAAATCTATAAAACTGTCTATAAAAAAAAAACAAACCAAACCAAATATATAGCCAAGGGATGTTTACAAGATACATAGTAATATATAACAAGGGATGTTTACAAGATACATAATAAAATACATTTTAGATCAACAATCTTGTAAGTACTCAACAAATATGGGTGAAATCATAAAAGTTCCTTCTTCATAAAACATACCAAACTATCCCTTAAAGAGTTTTGTGGACAAACTCTTGAGCCATAACTAAAATTTTGTAGTGTAACATGTTGGACTATTGTCAAGTAGAATTGGATTACTTTAAATACATACCTTCTCTCCTTAGATTCAAGATATGGTGTTATTTGCTTGTTTGTATTCTTCTCTCTCCCTTGAACTAAGCACACCTTCAATTAGGATTCAGAGTAAGTTGTTTACAAGCACACCTTCAATTTGGATTGGTTGTTTAATGATATGTTCTAATATAATGCTAACTATCTTGCTCTGGCGATCTCTTGTTTTTGCAGGGAGGGAATGAATAAAGCGGGAAGAATCAACCAATTCTTTTTATAACTTTCTTTTTTTTTTTTCTTTTAAACTAAAAAGTGTTAAAATTCAATTAACCATTACTATTACATTACATGATAAAAATATGTTCATTTTATTCTTCAAAGATCTAATCTTATCTATTTGTAGTGTTTGCAAATTTGATTAGATAGTTTTTAGATAGAAAATTTTTATCTCATTCAATACGCAGTTCATAATTTTAAAATTTAAATTTAAACGAATTTTTTTTTATTCATCAATTTAGAAGTGTTTGTATATAGGATCAAATCAATTTTATTTTAGGAAAATTTATCTCTTCCAATCTGCAGTTTAGTTTAAAATTTAAATCAAATGTAATGTTTTTTAAAATTCATCAATTTAATGCAATCTAAATTAACATTTTGGATTAGATATATTTTTTATTTTAATATTATATATTTATATAAATAGATAATTAGACTTACGTACTTTTCTTTTAATAGTTTTAAAATAGTATCTTTAATCAAATGTTGATTCCATTAGTTTTTAAAATTCTATCTTAAATTAGATACATTAGATAGCTATTTTTAAAATCCATAATTTTGTCTTCCATTTTACAATAAATACAATTAGTCTACTCATGGGTGTTAGTTGTCTGTACACACTGAGTTTGATTCCTGCAGAATACACTTTTAGAGAGGGATGAATAACCTTAGGTTTGACTAAATTCCGAGTTTAATGATTACTTAATAAAAAACATCTCCTATTTTGTTTTTATGAATTTTAAAAAATAAAGACTAAAATTATATTTAAATCTATGTTTTCATAGGTAATATTTTAGGCTGTATATGCAAATTTTCTTCATAATATGTTTTTCTTACTATTTTTAGTACTAAACAAAGTTTAATCAGGATCAAATCAATTTAATTTCAAAATCAAATCTGAAATATAATCTAATCCAATAAAATTTCATATCGTTGATTTTTTTATTCATTTTTTATTTATTTAACGTTTATTCTTTAAATCAATTTATAATTAATAACCATTCTATTTCTATTATATTTTTTTTAAAAAAAGCTTATGATAAAAAAAATAATAAAGAAGATATAATATTTTTTGTATTTTAAAGATAAAGTAAGAGAAATATTATATAAGAAAGAATCAATACTATCAAAACGGATTGACACGACCAATATGGGCCAACCCAGCTTGACTTACAAAAAAACGGGTCAATCAAATCTAGCTCATTTGAACTTTCTTGCTCAATTTGATAGTTCGGCCTAGCCCACCATGAGTTAGTGGATTATACGGACTAGCCCACCAACCCACAAAAAAATAAAAAATATTTTTAAAAAATTAGATTTTTTAGAATTGACTATTTAGGTAAGTATTAATTTAAAATTAAAAAACTATTTTCTATTTGATTACGTAATATAATAGTTTAAAATACAAAAAAACATTATATAAAGTACAAATTTACAATTAAATTAAACATAATTAAAAATGTTCATTATTTGATTATATAAAGTACAAATTGATTATATAATAATAAAAATGATGTTGTTTAATAGTGTGAGTGAGTAAAGTGAAGTGGTCCATTTGGGCATTGGTTCGACCCACTCTTGTTGAACTCATGTAGTCGAGGTTCAAAGTGGGTCGAGTTGTATTTTTACCATTACAACTAATATTCCTTGTGTTTTTGGCCCGACCTGTATTCATGGTAGGTCAAGTTAACTCACAAGTTTGGACCCATTTTGTCATTTGAGCCCATTATGATAAATAATTTGTATTATGATACAATGTTACTTTAAACTTTCATAATTATTTAAAAATATTAAAATATAATTTATAAAATAGATTGAAAGTGATAAAATGTAAAAAAAGATTATCATTGAAGTGTGTTTGCATTGTTGCCATATATTTTCCATGCAAATTTTAAATTTGGGCTCCAATATTATGTTTAGATAATAAAATAATTTTTTTTGAAATATAATAGAATTAAATTAATTAAAATAGTAAGGAACAAAAAAGTCATTTGTTTGTTTGAGAAAATAAAAGAATAAATTGAATTGAATCATAATTACTTCCCTGACAAATTTGTTGATTAGCATAAAATTTGCAAAAATAAAATACATATTTTAAATGTTTTCTATAAATACACCATAAAATTTGAGACAGAAAATTGTGATTAAGCGATGGAATAAAATGAATGATGATGTACTTGCAATATGTTTTTTCTTATTCTTACAAACTAAATAAAGGAAGAACATAATTTCTCCTTTTTTATTTAATACCATCTAAATATATATCTAGTTTTGTGATTTACTTCTATAATTATTAAATACAATTTTAGTTTAAATATGTTTTTTTTTTAAATTTTTTCTAGTACTTTTTAAATTTTTTTTGTTTTACAAATTTTAAGTATTTTGTTTTTTATGCTCGCTACTTGTCTCTATTAAAAGATGACATGGAAAACAAAATGATGATGTCATCATACCATCATATGGTTGACATCATTATACCATCATCTTGTCAACATTGTGAAGTACAACAATTATTAGGAAATAATCGAGTTAGAGTTGTAGCTATAAGTGTTGCTTATGGTCTAATGAGAGGAATGAAAGTAATTGACACAGGAGCTCCCCTACCTGTTTCGGTAGATGGAACAATTCTAGGAGAGTTTATTGATAATTTAGGTTCTTAGATACTCGCACAACATCTTCCATTCATAGATCTGTGCTTACATTTATACAATTAGATACAAAATTATCTATTTTTGAAATAAGAATCAAAGTAGTAGATCTTTTAACTCCTTGTTGTCGTGGAGGAAAAATATGATTTTTCAATGGAACTAGAATAGGTAAAATAGTGCTTATTATGGAATTGATCAATAACATTAACAAAGCTCATGGAGGTGTATATATGTATTTAATGGAGTTGGTGAGTACATAGATGACACATCTCCATTAATTGATTTATACGGAGCAAAACTAAATTACATATAGTTTACAAGGATCAAAATCAAAATAGGTATTATTTATAAGGAAAAGAATATTAAAGTCTTAAATTAAATATTAAAATAAGAATTTAATTAGTATACACTAACAATGTAAAATATTTTTATACTGACGTTCTATCATATCCCTTAATTTATATGACTTTTAAAATATTAATTAGTAAAATCACATCAAACTTACCATAAATTAAAAAATGTGATTGGATGCTCCTATAAAACTTTTTACTATATTAATTAAATCTTCAAATAAAGTCTTTAATTAATTATTAAAACTTATGTACTTCACAATGTGATACAGACAATGATGTAATTATTTTTTTATAAACCTCAATAATGTAAATTCATACTAGCTTATGTCAATTCATACCATAAAAAATTATTTATTGTCATTATAATTGTCAACACCACCATTATTAACTATACCATGTTGAGGCTACCACTATGTTAATGTAGTTGTCACCATCACTACTACAAACATCACATATCGTTGTTGTCACTATTTTTTACAACTTAGGTCACAAACCCAAATTAAGTTGTTTATCCCATGAATTTCTTTATGCACGTCAAGTACAATTCCTATTATTATTGTCACTATTAGCTTTGTCACATTTTTCCATTTGAGATTCTAGTCATTATAAGATATGGGAGCTCAAACTTCAAAAAGAAAATAAATGTTAATCTATATACAAATATTAATTACATATGTTGATACTAATAGTGTGTTAATATATCTTTGGAATCATAATGTTATCTTTACGGTAGTATCTTGATGAAGGTACAAAAGTCCTTAACAATTCCATCAATAATTTCCAAGTGCCTAGTCCAATCTAGTAATTTATGTCACATTATATCTAACTAATTTAACTTTTAACGTTAGCATGAAAATTACATGACTGCAAGAGAAGAATAAAGCTATAAATTTGATGGCTGTGTAAGTTCAAATAAAAAATAATGCGATATAAACTTTTGTTGGGCATGAATTCATATATCAACAACTTTTCATCTTGTTGAATAGAAGAACCAAGAAGTTTAACAATATTACAATGTTGAAGTGTTGCCATCAACATCGTTTTTTAACTCCTTAATTCCTTGTTTTGTAGTCTTAGAAAATCTCTTCACTGCAATCTCTTATCTATCTACCAATATTCCCTGCAATGATTTTGGAAATTTTGGGTATTTGGCAAAGAATAACTTGGTAAAGAAAGTCTTTATGAATAAATTTGATTACCTTATCTACAGCTCCAAAGCCACTTTCTCATAACTTGTTTATGTCAGAAAAGTGATTTGTAGCAATATCGATGGTTGAGAAATAAAATATTTTTGGTATGTCATCATCTTCATTCTCCTTCATGTGCTTCCCATGACTTAGTTTTTTTATAATCCCTAATGTTTTTGGATACATGAATTTCCATAATTATATTAGAGGTTTAGTGTTAACTGTATAGAGGAGATATAGATGAAACACAAAACAAACTTCAAAATTGAAGAATACTTCTTTTTATGTTAATATAACTTTGTTTGCATGATATAGTAATATAAAACAATCGGATTTAAAAGTCCACCTATGAGTTTTTCAGCTAGCTTGCGTAGATTCTTCCTTTTTATAAATGTTGAAGTGACTCACACAAGAATTGTTAACAACTCCTACTATAATCCCTGCAAGCTTCTTTATTTTCTTATTCCTTGTCTGATCCGTGGATTAAAATTAATGTAAATCAACAAGTAGCTAGAATCTTGCAGTGTAGGCAAAGTATAAAAAGGTAAAAACCATGTTATACATTTCTATAGTACAACTTCTACTTGGAAGCTGATTTGTAATTGATTTACATGTTATAAAAAGGCAAAGTATGACATACTGAAAGTAAAATCAGCATCTAGCATTGTTATCATTTCAACATGATAGAAACTGATCATATACTTAATAGATTTTGCAAATAGTTGGAATGAAATAAACTAGCTATAAAGTTATCCTTCCATTGGTTATATATATTTTATGACAGGTTGCAATGGAGACAAGCCATGATAGCTAAGATGTAGGATCTTAAAGATAGTCGTATATGAAAGTTAGTTCATCTTCCTCCAGGAAAAAGACTAGTTGGTTGTTAATGGATATATGCTGGACCTAATGGTAAAATCTTAGTTAAAAAAGCACTTATCCAATTAAGACTAAGGATATTGCACTTGAATATTTTTTGGTATCGAGGTAGTTCATTCAAAGGAATGAGTTATTATCTCATAAAGAAAATATGCTCTAGATATTTTGGAGGAGACAAACTTGTTTAATTGTAGACATGTTGATAGTCCTATGTATCTAAGTAAAAAATTATTGCCAGATCATGGTGAGTTATACTTAGATCCAGAGAAAATATAGAAGATTAGTTGAAAAGATTATTTATCTCATAATCACGAGACTTGACATTTCTTTTGAAGCAAGTTTTGTGAGTTAGTTCATTCAAGCTCCTCGTGTGGATCACTTGAATACCGTGACCCATATTCTTAAATATATTAAAAAAAGCTTCAGCTCAAGAATTGTTATATGAAGATAAAGGACATACCCGAATTAGAGGGTATAATGATGTTGATTAGGCAAGATGTCCTATACATATAAGGTACACCATGGGATATTGTGTTTGTATTGAGGGTAACATTATCTCATGGATGTGTAAGAAACAAAACATAGTTCCCCGATCAAAGTGCAGAAACAAAATATAGAGCTATGGCTGCAACCACTTGTGAATTAATGTGGGTAAACAATTTATTCAATAATTAAGGTTGTGTGATGTTCACACAATGATGGATTGTGATAATCAAGAAGCTCTTCATATTGCTTCTAATACAATGTTTCATGAAAGAAAAAAACATAGAGATTGTCTGTCATTTTTGTCATTTTGTAAAGGAGAATTTGTTGTCCAAAGAAATTGCTACAGAATTTGTCAGCTCCAATGATCAATTAGCAGAATTTTTATACATTTCAAACTAGGAGTATATGATTTATATGCTCGGGCTTGAGGGAATGTTAAATATATAGATTGTATTTATCTTTTTTTTTGCTTGTCTCTCATATATGGTTTTTTCTTTTAGTCCTGTTCTGTAGCCTCTTATATATATACATAAATGAAGCATCCTCACCGAGGAAAGAGTGAGGAACATTTTCTCCCAAAATATCAAACCTTTTTTAACTAAAGCAACTTTAGTACTTAAGACAGTCACAGTATACACTCATTATGCAACACCAGACATATAGTGGCATGCAGAAATAGAATCCTTTCTTTCTTACAACTTTATAGGTTTAGAAAGTTATTGTAGGAGAACCCTTGGTTAAAACATTACAGCACTTGTTTGGTTTAACAATAAAATGAATGGCAAAACATTTTCATATACGTTTTATGAAAAGTAGAAATCTGTAACTTTTAATTCAATGATCATTTACGGGTCTTTTAGCATTAAACTAAACATATTCCTAAAGTAATCACTAAATGAACTGAAGCACAAAATTTCACCTTGGGAAGGCTCTAATTATGCAGCACTGCAACTGTGTTGCTGCATAATTACGCAGAAACATATCCCAAATGATTTCATCATATGGTTTAAGGTATATATATAAATACATATTATTAGCTATAAGGAATCTTAATTAAGGATCACATTCCTCCAATAAAGAGGAATAACACGGTAAGCACTTCATGCACCAAGATCAAGCATTACCAAAATTGCTTAGCAGCCAACAAACAAAACTATATATATGTAACCATTCCAAGTAAAGAAAGGTAATTCACATCAGTTTTCTCAGGAAGTATATCTTATTCATATATTCATGACTGGAGATATATAACTAACAAATCTTAGTATCAATGAGTTTCACCATATGAACTTTATAATCATTCACTTTACTTTTTCCTCTTCTGTTTCTCTCAGGTAATCACCCTCTGTCCCAAAGAACGTAAAAAAAAAAAGAAGCTAAATTCCAAGTTCACAACTTCACAAGCATATCCTAGTTAGACGAGATATAGAGTACAATGAAAAATGAAAATGTACAGTACCACAGGCGCACATTCAGCATATCTATTAGTATAATCACGCAAGAATCACAAAAATACACCGGTAAGTTTAGTTAACTGATGAAGCAGAATCACATAAGGAACCACAACTGGAAATTATCATAGCTCCAAACCCATCCAGATTTAACACATAAGCAAACAAAAACGATGACCAACAAATCCATCAACATCAATGGCTATTGCTAAATGAACACAAAAAAAGAAAAAAACACATGACAAGCAAGAAAAATTTAACCACCCCATTTTAGAAAATGTGAGAAATTGAAACTAACATGTATGGGGTAACACCTATGTGAACATAATGAAAAAAAAAAAAAAAAAACCTCACCCAAGTTTCCGATGTAATGGAGATTTTTTTACTATCTTTAAAATTAAAATAAGATCAGTTACGTTTAATCAACGAAATCACAGTTGAGGTTTATGGCAACGAAACAGCACCATCTTTTCCACGCTTTACAGATCCCACCCAAAAGAAATTAGATAAAGAAATGAAGAATAAGATATGATTGAAAAAGTAAATTAAATCAAAACTGAGTAAAAATCAAAGATCCAAGAGAAGAGATTTACATCATTTGGTTGAACCAAACTGGATCAAGCAAAACAGGACAATACGTAGGATTATTCAGAGGAGACAGGTGAAAGGCGAACGGAGACCTAGTAAAGTTGTGCTTGTGAGTAGTGAACTGTGACATTATTGAATATGTGAGTATCGAGATTAACTAGGGAGATTATAGATTAATTGATAGACATTGTAAAAAAATATTTACATTAAGAGTAAATCATAATTTTTTATTGATGTAACGTTTTAAAAATAATACAATTGAAATGTAATTTAGCTAATTCTTTCTTCTGTTTCATTTTCTGCCATTCTTTGAGTTTTTTGAGTTAGAGTGAATTAGATAGACCCCTTATGAGGTTTGTTCTTATTATTACATAGCATCCTTCCACTTTTCAACTTTATATAAATTCTTTTACTTTTTTATTTTCATTATACCAACTCCTAAGATTTTATTTCATTATATCATCTCTCCTTCTTAGACAAAAATTAATACTATAAAGGAAGTTAAAAATAATGTATAAAAAAAATAAAATACACTAGGTGTAGTAATAAAGACAAATTTCTAAGAGAGTTTATGCAATTTACTCTATTAATCAATAGCATAAGCTTAACTACTAATGTTAAACTTACACTAATTTTGATGTTATAAATGGTTGCAACTTTTGCGCATAGCACTTTGTGATGCCATTCTACTTTTTCAGTTTTCACCCCTAATTCTAGCTTTAAATGCTGTACAAGCATTGCGTTGTGCTTAGTAAGTATCTTTGATGAATAGGAGAAATGAGCAGATGAAAGAAAACCAGTTGAGAACAATAGGCAGTTAATAAGCTTTTAAAGCATTATCATTAATTGTTCCATTTGTTTTAATATTTTTGTTTTCTCAGTCCATTTGTTTTAATATGATAATTTCCTTTTTCTTAATATATTTTCTCCTTCCATATGCTAGTTGGTTATATGTCAATTTCACGTGTTGATTTAGTTCCTTCTCCAGAAATTGTATCAAACTTCTAATGTTTTTTTTCATATTCCAAATGTCCAAACTCCATATTTGCTATTGTTTGATTCAACTCTCATTGAAATATGTTTTGTTAGGAGTACTGACTTGGTCTCAGTACTGACACCAAGCAACTATCTACTAATCTCAGGTGGTACAAACCAGTTTAATCTTACCTAAGTTATAGCATAGATTATAGAGTTTACCTAGTATGGTGTAGACTGTAGTTAATGAGGTGTACTCTACTTTTTTTTTTTTTGCTGGCATGAGGGGTACTCTACTACGTACCTAACCAATATATTTACAGTTGTTTAAATGTAAATTACTAGTTATCAAGGGTAATTGTAGACAAGCTTATTATATCAAAGATTGTGTTAGGAACCAAATCTCAGATAGAATGATAACAGATGAATGTAACAATTAATGCAGGTAAAAGGCTGTTTTATTGATGAAAAGATAGTAAATGCAGAAGGTGAATGTCCCTAATCCCACAGAGGTCATCTCCTACAGAGAAAAGAGAATATATGATAGTTCAAATAAAATTCAACTAATAATAACTGCACCAAATAATTGTAATCATGTCTAGAGATCCAAAACCATATCTTACATCGATGAAGGGTTTAGTCTCTCATCAATATAATTGTATTAAACATGTAGAGTCAAGAAATTGAAAGATTGAACAATAAAAAGATTAAATCATGTTAAGATTGAGACTCTTATGATCCCACTCTTTTTCAATCCTGCATTGCAAAGTTTTGTCTCGAATGTGAAAGAGTTTATCTTGTATTTTTGGATAGCTCTCTAAACTATTCTCCAAGAACTATCTGTTTTCTTGTGCTTCTAGATGTCTATTTAAACATAATATATTTGGTGTCAGTCTTTTATCAAAGGTTTTAGGTTTCTGTCATTGTTCCATGCCTAAAATGGTTTCCTGATGAGAAGTGAGACTAAAATACTTAAATTGGAGCAACATATCCAAACAGTCATTATTCATTAAGTAACAAGCTCATGCCTTGGACCATAGTTTACATTTGTAGAACAAGATTTCCTTTAAAGTGAACAGCAACAAACTTAGAGGTCAAGCACCTTTGAGAGAATTCTGTAACTATGCATTCATTAGACTTTCGGAGCAACCTCTTTTTTATACACCAATTATTACAAACATTTTATACCTCCCTTTTCCTTTCCTATCACATCACCCCATCATGACATACACCACTTTCTCTCCTTTAGTTCCTATATCACTCTCCTCCTTCCCAAGGTGTATACACTATAAAGATACAACACCATCTCTGAAACTACAAACGACAATGAAGAAAAAGAAATGGTGCAAGAACAGAGAGCAAAAACTAGAGAAGAACTTGAAGAGGAAGCTTTATTATGTATTCGGCAAAATGAAGTCTGATTCAACTCCTTAGAAAGGGATGATAAGAGTATATATACAGAGAAGCAACAAAAACTGTGAATTAACTAATTGAAAAATATCTATAATAGAATGTAACAGAAATGAAGAAATAGCAGGAGAGTTAGTTGATGGTTGGTTAAAGCCCAAACTGATTTTCAATGTCATCACCAAAGTTTTGAGACCCCGCCTCCCAAGCTGGGAATGAATGTTAGAAATTCCTAGTTTGGAACAAGCTTTACGAAAAACATGAGAATGCTGGGCCTTCGTAAGGATATATTAGCTAGCTGCAAGGAAGAGGATATGGGAAGCAATTTAATCAGACCAAGATTGAGTTTCTCACGAACCACATGATAATCTATCTCACAGTGTTTTGTTCTCCTATGAAAAACCTGGTTTGAAGCAATTTGAATAGCATAATCATTGTCACAGAAAAGGAGAGTGGGTCTGATGTATGCAACTCGAAAGTCATCGAGTAAGTTAACCATTGAATTTCGCATGTTGCAGAAGCAAGGGCACGATATTCAGCGTTCGAGGAGCTTTTAGAAACATTTGCTTTCTTTTTGGCATGCCATTATATCAGAGAGTGACTGAGGTAGACTAAAAAGTCAAATACTGATCTTCGAGTATCAATGCATCCTGCCCAGTCATAATCACTAAAAGTCTGATTAAGGAGATGTATAATTTGTTGAAATCTTCTTTAAATTGCCAAGATTTTTAATGTTGAAAGTTTGATTAAGGAGATGTGTAACTTGTTGAATCTCAGAATGTCATTGTTTGCAAGAATAATGTCATCTACGTACACTAAAAGTACAGTAACATTAGTGTCCGAGAACTTTAAAAATAAAGAATGGTTAGCAGCTAAATGGGTGTACCCATGGGTCAAAAGCAAGCCAAACATGAGTACCATTGATGGCTAGCCTGTTTGAGGCCTTAGAGAAAGCGTTTGAGTCTGCAAACCTGACCAGGCTAAGAAGGAAGACTCGGAGGGACCTGCATGTAAACCTCCTTATTAAGTTCTCCATGAAGGAATGCGTTGTTAACATCTAGTTGCTTGAGATGCCACTTGTTAATCGCCGCAAGAGCAAGCATAAGATACAATTTGGTAAGCTTAGCAGTTGGAGAAAAATTTTCAAGGAAGCCAAGTCCCTCAAGTTAAGTATAACCCTTAGCTACACGACGAGCCTTGTAGTATTCAATAGATCCTTTAACATTGTGCTTGATCTTATAGACACAATAACAACCAATAGCAACCTTGTCAGTAAGGAGAGAAGTAAGTTTAGGTATTATTCGCCTGCAATGCAGCAAGCTCAGACTCCATAGCTTTGTTCTAGCAATCATGTTTGGAAGCCTCAACATAGGACTTGGGTTTAGTGACCACAAAGATAGAAGAAATAAAGTGTCGAAAGTTATACGATAATCTGTGATAAGAAAGAAATGATTGAAGTGAATACTGAATACCTGAAGAAGGAGGAATAGTTGATGTGAACGTACAATGGAAATCTTTTAGGTAGTTAGGAGGGATGTGAGGCCTAGTGGACCTTCAAACAATGTTGGGTGAGGATAGGATGTGGCTCAACACTTGATGCAGCTGAATTTTCAGCACTTAAGTGAGCTAAATCTTCGACAGTATCAATACTAGAGGTGGGTGAAGAATGAGGTGAATGTGTAGAGTGATCATGATTGGTATTGGTTATGGGTTTGTGAATATGTGGCTAACATAGTTCAGTGATGTCAATTAGTTGAGGTTGGGTGAATAGAGTGAAGGTATTAGGTTCAGAATTAGATGAATCTACTATAACAAGTGGAACATATGGGAATTTATCCTCATAGAAAATAACATTGTGAGTGACATTAAGAGCATGAGTATCTATATTGAATAACGGAAAACCCTTAGTGCGTGGTTTAAACCCAAGAAAAATGCATGGATGTGCTCTAGGATCAAGTTTCTTAGGTTAGCTTCAAGAGTACTACCCGTAACACAAACAACCAAAAAATCTAATATTTGAAATATCACATAAATTTCCATATAGCTTTTCAAAAGGAGAGTTATGTTTCAAGTAAGGAGTAGGTAGACAATTAATAAGATAAACAACATGTAAAAGGGCAAAACACCAAAATGATGGAGGTAAATTGCGTTGAAACAAAAGAGCACGAGTAACATTTAAATATGTTGATGTTTTGTCTCAACTACACCATTTTGTCGTGGAATTTCAATGCATGTAGTTTGATATATAATTCCCTTACTTTGATAAAATGTGTTCATAAAAAACTCAGCTTCATTATCAGTTCTAACAATTTTACATTGACTTCAAATTGAGTTTTAACATGCAAAAAAAATTTGTTAGGTATGTTCTAGTTTCAGAATTGTTTGTCATCAGAAAAAACCAAGTAAAACATGTGTGATCATCTACTATAGTTAGAAAGTATTTGTGCTCATGCATGGATGTTTTTTAGCAGGGTCCCCATATATCAACATGAATTAACTCAAATGCTCTTGATGCACAAAAAATGACTTAGAGGAAAAGGTAACTTCTTTTGTTTAGCATGGTGGCAAGTATTACAAATGTAGCCTTTATTGTAAGAAATATAGGGGTAATGATGTAACAAAGAAGCTAAACAACCATGAGAAAAGTGGCCCATGCGGTAATGCCACAAGTCTATAGAAAGAGTTTTACAATTTGGGTGAGTTATAGCAGAATATATGGATAAGGTGAGAGGTTTAGTAAAGAGTGTGTAAAGTTCATTGTTCACATAAACTAAACCAATCCTCCTCCTCGTCTTCAGATCTTGTATCATGCATGTGTTGGAAAGAAAGGTTAGTTAACAATTCAAGGAAGCTACTAATTTGGAAATAGAAATTAGATTAAAGGTAATTGAAGGGATGTATAAAAAATTAGTGAGATAGAAATAGTCATTGAACTTTACCATACCAGAGTGAGTGGCATGCACTACCTGTCCGTTAGGTAATTTAACAACAACAGGACTGATACTAACATAGGTGAAATAATATGAAAGTGATGCAGTGATATGATCCGTGGCACCTGAATCAAGGACCCAAGGTGTCGGTGCAATGTGTGTGTGGACTATAGCTTTCTGGTTTTGATTACTTGCCGAAGTTTGATTACACTATGGAAGACAAGTAGACACAAATATGACATGGTTAATGTGAGAAGAGCTAGTAGCTAGATTGTTGAATCAAAGCTAACAAAGCATGATATTGCTACGAGTTGAAGCGTAATTCTTGGTTCTCTACATTTTGCTTATTACCTTCATTGACCTTCAATTCACCAGCCACAACATTGTTAATAGTTCCACTTTTAGTACCAGATTTGTAGCTTGGAGGAAATCCATGTTTCCTATAATATACATTAACATTATGTCCACTTCTCCCACAATGGCTACACATCTTTCCATTCCGATTCTGCCACTGGTTCTTGCTAGATTTTGAGTCTGGAAACTCATGTTTCCTATAACACACATTTTCACTGTGCCCCAACCTGCCACAGAACCTGTATGTGACAGTGGAATTAGCAGCATTAATCACCGCTCCTTTGCCTTTAGCGTTGACATTAGCAACAAAATTGACACTTAAAATTTGTATCTCTTACTACACCATGTAAGAGAATATCTTTGTAATTTAAGGTAATGGATCCATTAGAAGCACATGAGCTTGTATGTTGCTATACGATCATTGAGCCCATAGAGGAATTTCATAACTTGATCCTCTAGCCTGCGTTTCACAATGTTAGTGAGAAGATCACAGGAACATTTCATCGAGCACTTATAGGTCAGTTCTGGTTTGAAGCTTCAAGTTCGTCCCTAATTATACAAATCTTTGTGAAGAACTCTTTGACTGTCATATCTCCTTGTTTGATCGAAGAGTCTTCATATTGAAGTTCTGAAACACGAATTAAGTCACCTTGAGCATATCGTGACTTCAGGTCTCTTGAAACTTGGTCAACCTTATCCATCCAGTGTATGCTTTGATAAATGTATGTAAAAAGAGGCACATACTCGTGTAAAACTTGCTGTTAAATTTTAACAGTATCAAGCATGGCTTCTCCACTATTATAATACATATGATTTCTAACTATTTAGTTTTCATAACATATTGGTTATTTTTTTCTAGGAGCATTTAGTAACGATATGTACATTATATATATGCCTTAATGCTTTTACACTTTTCTAGTTATTAATAATCTGTCTTTATAAATGTTCAACTTCCTAGAAAAATTGGTTGAGCTAAGCAAAAAATGACAACTTATTATTAATAATCAGGAAAGTGTAAAAGAATTGAGGCATCTTTGTAACCATTAAACTACCACTTCACAATACCAGAATGAATACATAAAATAAAACCAGATAAATAGATGTATTTGATGATTTTTAAGTCTAAACTATTGAATTAATCATGAAAACTGAGATCAGGTTATGTAAATGTAAATTAAATTGAAGAGACAATAGAGGTATCATATGCTTTTTTAGTTAATCGACTTGCATTATGTGGATCATAACTCATCATCTTATTTGTGAGGGATATATTGCATTGATTATGGAAAAGTTTAGTCTTAACCAACTTGATTTTCTCCTTTGATCTCAATTGAATCACTTCTTAGTTCTAACGTATTGGATATAAATCTCACTAGCTAATTCATGAACTAATGCACACATATTTATGCTATAGATTATCTGATTTTAGGCTAATTCATTATCATTCAAGCATGATTATAGAGATAAAATAGAACAAGTAATGTCATGCAGAAAATTGATTTTGAATATCAGGGCATCAAAATTTGCCTTTGATGTAAAATTTAATCTTTGATTAAATTGCATAATTTTATCTAGACCGAATTTGGTGAGGGATTAAAATAAGAAGTTTATACTTGTACAAGAGAAACAAATTGAATCCCTAGTTAAGTGGTTTTGGATTAATATGCTAGGTGTTGTTTCATAGATATATGAGTCACTCTCATTCATATATATATATATATATATATATGAATGAGAGTGACTCATATATATATATATATAAAATCAATAAAGTTAATTATGAGACAAAAATCATTCATATTTTAGTCATTAACATCATTAACAATTCTATACAGCACATAAAGCATAATTATATTCTAGAATACTAGAATCAAAGAAAAAAAAATCATGAAAGTTATACGTCTATACCATGCATTAGAGAAAAAAATCCTTAATCAATATATGATACTCTTTCACTCTCTTTTGTTAATGTTAGTTATATTTCTCCTTAATCTCTTCGATCCAATTTCTTACCCAGGGTGAATGGTCTTGCAAACTTGATACAAGTTTCATGGTTGGAGGTATCTAGTGTGATAAGCATAAAATCTCCAAAGACATACAAGGTTGAATTTGAGGTTTATTACAATAAGAGTTACCAAAATAAGAATTTGAGTGGGATAATGATCAACTCTAGTGTAAGGTACATAGGTAGAAAGAAATTCATACCTGAAGGCTAAATTTGTACAGTAATAGGCTGAAGTGTTGAACTGCTGAATGTCAAACCACCACTAAGGCCAAACTACCACGGGTTTACATTGTCACTGCTACAAGGTTGAATTGTCACCGCCTCAAGGTTGCACTGTCGCACAATCACAAAGTGACACATTATTGAGTATGGATCAAACAAAATGTTAGGTTAGGTTAAAATAGGTTTCGTTACTTGTTTTTACCAATGTTAAACCAAGTGTTTTTGACTCAGATAGGCTAGTCATTGCCATGCAATTCAATCTTCTTCGTGATCCCGCTCCTATCTTGACTTCCAGTGATGCTACTGTGACAACGGCACAAAAATGCCCTGATTCACCTAATTGTGAGATCTCGTGATCTGTATCGTGATCCTAACAACAGTGGAGACCACCACTATGTTAATGTTGTTGTTGTCATCACTACCACAAACATAAAATATAATGTTGTTGTAATTATTTCTACCACTTAGGTTGAAAACCCAAATTAAGTTGTTTATCCCTATGAATTTCTTTATGCATGTCAAGTACAATTCCTTTTATTATTTTCACCATTACATTTGTCATACTTTTCCATTCGATTTTCTATTCATTATAAGATATGGGAGCTCAAGCTTTAAAAAAGAGAATAAATGTTAATTTATATTCAAATATTAATACATATATTGATAAAATACTAAGTATGTAAATATCATGCATTTATAAAAAAAATACGTGTTAGTTCACTCTCTCTTTACTAGAACTAGAACATTGTGAGGGTTCACCTCTATGCACAGTTTGAGCCACTGAGAAAATTATTGCTTTCAGTCACGGTTGTTATGTTGTTTTTACGTTGAAAATAAATTTTGTGACAAAGAAGTGATGGTGATTATAGTGGATGTAATTTGAAAAAATGAATAAGATTTAAATAAAGATAATAACGATTGTAGTTGCTATTATTTTAACTTAATTATTTCAAAATTTTAAAGTAATTGAAAATTAATGAAATATGAAAGAATGTACTAAAAGGAAACTTTCAAAAACATAATTAAAAAATTGAAATAAAAATTTTAAAACTTAATGTATCAAAATTAAAAATCACTAAAAGATAATGCAACAAAATCAATATTTAACCTTTAAAATTTAAAATACTCATAACATACACAAAAGTTTTACAATATTACTACATTATTTCATTAATCTATTATCGTGCCTCTAACGAGGAGATTGAAAGTTTATTTATTGAACACTTTTTAGATTTCTTTGAAGAAGATCATGTGTCAATTGTCTTGTCTTTTCCTTTGTAGAACCCATACTAGCTTGGTTTTGGTAGCAATGTTCCACCTGATGCATCCACTCCTAGTATGGGCTTGAGCTAAGCCCAATAAAGGAGGGACATGGCTTGGATAAAGCTTGAGGAAGCTTAGTTTAGGCTGTGGTCCTTTTTATTATAATAACTAGTGTATTTTGAGGCTTGTATAACCACCCTTAGGTCATTAGGATTTTCGGGGTATAACTAGTTTAATTTCTGGCCTTGTATTTTGACCTTTAGGTTCATTTTACCTTAGGAGATATGTTTATTCTCTTTGTGAATTGTGTTAATTAGTTAGGTTTGGTCTAAAGGAGTTTGGATATGTGGTATGTGATATCCACACCAATATTTCCTAATCACGTCTTTCTAACCACCATATGAAGCATGTAGGAGACATGTGGGCCTGGGCCCCTTGTTCCCTTGAGTTGGCACCACCTATGCTTCTCACTCCTACATGGCTGATTCTTGTTGCTTCTTATTCTAATTTGAATTTTGGAGGTGCTGTGTCATTTCCCTCAAAAATTTAAGTTCAAATGAGAGGGAACATAAATCCATTATTTTAGGGCCACGTTTGGATCTTAGTTGAATTAATTTAGTGTTAGTTAAGAACATGCTAAATTAACACTAAATTATGTCAACTAACCCCCTTGATTAACACTTGGATGTTCACTTTAGAGTATTAGGCCCATGATTCATGCTTGCTCTATAAATAGAGCTCTACACCTTATGTAATCCTTAAACACTCATTTTAATTGAAAAATAAAATTTTTTTCTCTACATTTGTGAGTACCTTATTCTCTTAGAGAGAGCGTTCATGTTTTCTTCATTCTTATGAGAGACCTTCATGCTATTATCAAGGGTTCATTCCCTTATGGCTAGCTTCACTCATGGTTTATCATCTACAAATTAGAAGTGGCGCCTACCTCACCTTCATCTTCTAGTCTTTCACCTTCATTTCAAGGCTCTTCAAGGACCTCTACATGCAAGATCCTAAGCGGAATTCTTTCTCCAATAATTTTTCACCACCATTTAACATTAAAACCATAAATAAGATGTAAGGTAGTGATGGTGGTGAAAGTCTTGAAATCCACGATTCTTCCTCCCACTAATTATCTCCAGTACAATAACACCATAACTAAAAAACATCAAATTTAGTTGAGAAACATCGACGCACTGCATATTCTAAAGACATAATCACTGCAAAGCAATATCAAGGTTAGGAAAAGATACATTAGCAAAGGTTGTACCACAGAAAAACAAGTTTCTTATTATGTTCCCATTACTCTATTTGTATTTGCCTTTGCTTGATCTCCTCCAAATGTTCTACCTAAACCAAAATTTGATATCTTTGGAATCATATTGTTATTAAGAAGAATATTGCTTGCTTTGAATCTTTCTGCATGATTCTTAGTGTAGAATCTTGATGAAGGCACAAAAGTCTTCGAGCAACTCCATCATTAATTTCCATGCGCCTAGTCCAATCTAGTAATTTTCCTGACATTGTATCTAACAAATTTCACTTTTAATGCTAGCATGGAAACTACAAGACTACAAGAGAAAAATCAAAGCAATAAATTTGATGGGTGTGTAAGTTAAAACAAAAAATAAAGCAATCCAAGCTTTTTGTTGGACATGAATTCATATATAAAATACTTTTCTTCTTCTTGAATAGAACAACCAAGAAGTTTAACAACATTACGATGCTGAAATGTTGCCATAAACTTTACTTCATTTTTTAACTCTTCAATTCTTTGTCTTGAAGTCTTAGAAAGTCTTTTCATTACAATCTCTTGTCTATTTACCAATATTCATTGCAATGGTTTTGGAAATTTTGGATACTTGGTAAAGAATATGAATAACTTTGTAAATAAAGCCTTTATGAATAAATTTGAGTACTTTATATACAGGTCCAAAGTCGCTTTCCCCTAACTTGTTTATGTCAAAAAAATGGTTTGTAGCAATATCGGTGGTTGAAAAATCAAATATTTTTTGTATGTCATCATCTTCATTTTCCTTCATGAGCTTCCAATGACTTAGTTTTTTTATAATCCCTAATGTTGTAAGATACATGAATTTCCTATAATTATATTAGAGGTTTTAATGTTACTATATAGAGGGGATACAAATGAAATAGAAAACAAACTTCAGAATTGAAGAATACTTATTTTTCTGTTAATATAACTATATTTTAATTATACAATAATATAAAACAATCATATTTAAAAGTCCACCTATGAGTTTTTCACCTATTTGTGTAGATTCTTCCTTTTTATAAATGTTGAAGTGGTCCACACAAGAATTGTTAATCCTCTAATAATATAACAACTCTTGCTAGAATCCCTGCAACCTTCTTTTTGTTCTTATTCCTTTTCTAATCCATGGATTAAAATTAATGTAAATCAACAAGTAGCTAGAATCTTGCAGTGTAGACAAAGTATAAAAAAGTAAAAGCTATGTTATACATTTCTACAAAACAACTTCTACTTGGAAGTTGATTTGTAATTGATTGTTTCAACTTCTATTCTAAAAAATGACTATTGGCTATGACGTAGTGATAGTAAAAACATTGTTATAATTTCAACATGACAAAAAATAATCATATGCTTAATAGATTTTGCAAATAGATGGAATGAAATAAACTAACTATACAGTTATCATTCCATTGGTTATATATTTTATGATGGGTTGCAATGGAATGAAGGAAAAACAATAACCATAAAAAACTTCCCTTCTCATTCTCCAAAGTTGAGGAAGAGAAAGTAAGGTTTCTGATGAAATGGAAGAGAATGCATTCTCATATGAATCCTAATAGTGGTCCTACCCCTACTCAAATAAGATTGCCTTTAAAAGAGAATACTTATGGTCCATACCAAAAATAGGTAGAACCTAATATTCTATTTCATTTCACTTTATTCTTTTGTGGCTTAAATATGTATTAGGTCACTTATTAAAAATTTTTGTATTGAATACCCTTTAAAATTTTGCTTAGGAAAAACTTATTGGGGAATCAATTAAAAAATCGCTAATATATACCAGATGTGGGTTCCAGAGGGAATCTAGAAGGAGGTTGAATAGATTCCAAAAATATTTTAGCAAAATTCTTTTTCAAATATCAGAGTTTAAAAAATCTCCCTTTTAAAGAAATTTCCAAAGTCTACCTTTAAAGTTTTAAAAACAATTTCAAATAAAGATTGAAACAATGTTTAAAATCCAACTTCTTTCTAAGATTTAAATATCAAGTTTAAAAAATGACAATTCTTACAATTATGGTTTTCAATTACTTAATCAAATCACAGTACAATTTATCAATACAAGAATTCAACTTTCTTTAACATGTAATCTCAAGATACAACCTTACACAATTAAAGATTCAATTTCACTAATAACAAGATTCATATTTGCTGAATTAAAGATTTATTATTGCATTCAATAACAATTTCAATTTTACTGCATTAAAGATTCAATTAGTTTTGCAGTTTCAACTTTACAATAACAGTTTCAATTTCACACAGTTTTTCATAGCACAGAACAAGATCATATCCTCCTCACTGATTTGTGCCTGGTTACTTCCTCTAGCAGCCATAATCTGCATAATGGAATAATGAAGTAGTCTATCATCAACCTTCATTCCATCAGTGATATCACAATTTTCTTCTTTGCATTTCTTTTGGTATTCCTTTCTTCTTCCCATTCAGTAGGATTCACCAACATTTGCTTATACAAATCCATTTTCTTATATTCAACATTTTTCTCTTTTAAATCATCCATACTCACATAAATACTAGCATTCACAATACCACCAATACTTAGGAAAATCTCATTAGTTAGAATAAATTTATTTTTCTTCACTTCAAACACATATTGCCAAAATCATCAATTCTTAAGTTTGAGAACAAAACTCTAACCAAATCAGGATGAAGTTTCCCTTTCATCTAAACAAATTTAGATAAACCCTGGTATTCTAGATCATCATGGAAGCTAAAACCATTTTCAGTAAGCCAAGAAAAGATAAGAACCTTAGGAGAGTTCACTTCCTTCCCAGCATAGGTCCTAATGAATGCGTCCTGTTGCTCTTGGGTTGAAAATCACTCATGAGAGTAGTCTCTTGCCTTCGCAGAAGATCCTTAAGTAGGACATTTTGGAACAAATGGCTTACAAATAGGAGTTAGCTTGGGATGAAATTCCTTTCCCGTGACAATATGTTTAACTATCTTCCCTCTACTACTGCTTCCTTCCTCCCTAGAGATAGCTTCTTGGTTTTGAGAGAAAGAAGAATTCACTTATAGGGTTTTCAAACAAATTTAGGGCAAGAACTTGAATTAAATCCACACCAATGATGCTTGTACAAACTCAGATTAGGGTGGTTGGCAATGAATTCAAGCAGTGATGTCTCCTTTCTCATAGAGAATCTCTCAAAAAATCAGGTAATGGAGATATAGAGCAAGGAACATCAATTACCCTCTTTCCTATTTAAGCTAGTAAACAAACTCAACACAGGTAATCAATTAACTCTTGAAGGTAATCAATTACCACAAAGACTCAGCTAAGTTTTTAAAAAACATGGTCTCTAGTGAAAAACAAACTTGCCAAGGTTTTCTTTATTGCTTAAAACAAAAAAAATTACATCCAAATACCCAAAGGTGAAAAATATTTGGTTTTCTACCTTCGAGCAGCTCATATGGGGTTAATTTAAAAAATGGAGGAATCATAATTCTATTAAGAACATAACATGTAATGCTCACGACATTGGACGAAAAATACTTAGGTAAACAATTTTCATCAAGCATCGTCCTTGCTAAGTCGATAAGTGATCTATTTTTTCTTTCTATACTCTATTCTGTTATGGTATTCTAGAAGTAGAAAAATTATAATCAATACCATGTTCTTCAAGAAAATTCTCAAATTCTTCATTTTTAAATTCTTCACCATTATCACTTCTCAAAAATTTAATTTTCAAATCTTTCTCATTTTGGATTCTTTTGGCAATTTTTAGAAAAGCATGTAATGCATTGTTTTAACGGATAAGAATGTTATCCATGTAAAGCGAGAATAATTATTAATGATTACCAAAGCATACAAGTTTTTTCCTAAGCTTACAGTTCTAGAAGGACCAAATAGATCCATATGCAAAAGTTCAAGAGGTGTAGGAGTAGAAATCGAATTAACGGATTTAAAAGATGCTCTAGACTGCTTTTCCTTTTGAGATGCATCACAAATGCCATCCTTTGAGAACTTAGATTGAGTAGACCTATAACAAGATTTCTAGATGAGAGTCTATTCAATTGTCCTAGATTGATGTGTGCAAAGCGTTGATGCCAAAGTGATGATAAACCTCCATAGATGATAAGCATCAAATGTTTGATGCAGAATAATCAATATCAAGAACATAAATGTTATTCACTCTTCAAACAAAACATGATTAGATGCATCGCTTATTGTGCAACACTCATTATCAAACTCAATCTTATAATTCTTGTCACACATCTGACTTATACTAAGAAAGTTAATTTTCATATAATAAATTAGTAATACATAATCAATTTGAATAGATTTTTGTTACCGATACTTCTTATACCGAGAATTTGATCTTTATTGTTGTCTCTGTAGGTCACAAAACCACCTGTTTTTGCTTGTAGAGAGATGAACTTACTTCTATCTCCTGTCATGTGCCTTGAGCATCCATTGTTCAGATACCATAGGGACTTCCTAACTTTGAGGCGCACTTGCAAAACAGAATTATTGCTCATTTTGGTACCTAAATGGAATTGGGTCTATTTGGATTATTAAGAGTTTTAGAACCTTTGGGAATCCATATGTATTTCCTACTTGACACTCTAATCTTTCTAATTAAAAAATTATAGGTTGTATGCCCGTTAAGAAAATAGTAATTACATGATATGTATGATCTATTAAATGTTTTTTTGAAGTTGAACGAATTTTCAAAAGCATTTTTTTTAGTGGTATGACTATATCCAAGAACGGCTTTACTTGTCATGCATTTTTCAAAATGCATTTCCTATTGTGAACTTTGATAATGCTTTTGTAAGATAAACTACCTTAGTTTCAAGAACTTTACAATTATCACAATAAGAAGATAAAGCTTGTTTACAGTTGGAAATATTTTTCAAATTAAGATTTTCATCTTTTAAAAGTTTCATTTCCTTATGTAAATCATCAATGTTAGCTTCATAAGCTTTGACCTTCTTTTTGTAACTACCATTAATGCGACTTATTCTTTTAGCCTCTTCACTTAATTCAAGAAAAGCTTCTTGAAGTTGATCATATCTGCAATCACAAGAAGAGTCAAAGTCACTTACCTCACTCCCTAGTTTAGCTTTTGTCATTAAGCAGAGGTTGGCTTCTTGGTCACTTTCACTCTCATTCGAGGTAGTGGCAGAAAGATTGTCTTCCCAAGCAATGTAGGCCTTTTTCTTCTTGTTCTTCCTAAACTTAGATTTAGGCTCTTCATTGTTCTGCTCTCTGGATAGGGGGGATAATCTGCTTTCATATGACCTGTCTTTCCACACTCAAAACAAGTGAACATA
The DNA here is from genome assembly GCA_037954015.1 of Psophocarpus tetragonolobus. Classification (NCBI taxonomy): domain Eukaryota; kingdom Viridiplantae; phylum Streptophyta; class Magnoliopsida; order Fabales; family Fabaceae; genus Psophocarpus; species Psophocarpus tetragonolobus. The sequence continues at coordinate 46,560,250 of CM075692.1, read as the reverse complement.
GGAGGAGTTGAGTCTGCCTTCTTCAATTGCTTTTTTCCATATGAGTGCTTTCCTTTGCCATTATTTTTCTTCATGAACCTTCAAAATTTTCTTACCATTAGATTTATGTTTTTAGATTCTGAGGATTTACTTTGTGTACTTTCTTCATAACTTGATTTCTTATTTGCCTTCAATGTTAAGCATTTTATCTTCTTTTCTTTTTGTTATTCTTCAGTCATCCTAGTCATGTCTAGCTCATATTCTCCGAGCTTTCCAAATAGTTTAACACTAGTCATAGCAGGAAGATTCTTTGATTTTGTTATAGCTGTCACTGTGGGTTTCCATTTACGATTGAGAGACTTGAATATCTTCACATTCAGCTCTTCTTCCACAAATTGCTTTCCAAGCCTTTTCAAGTGGTTAACTATATGTGTGAATCTCTTTTAAACATCCATTATAGTTTCACCTTGATTCATCCAGAACATTTCTTACTCTTGAATTAATGTATTCTTTTTAGCATATCGCACTTCAAGGGTTCCTTCATGTGTAACTTGGATTAGTTTCCACACTTCTTTAGTTTGCTATATAGGGACCAATTTGGCCTCGTTCTTGGAAATGGAATAAGTTTTAAGTTAATCGAATAAGTAAAAATTGTGCAGTAAATTGATTATTCCATTAACTTAAAAATTATTCCAAAAACAAGGCCAAATTGGTCCTTATATGGCAAATTAAGAATAACTTGTTTACTACCCAATTTATGTAAGAAACATCTGAGAAGATTTTATAAAAACCTGGTTCAATGAACCAAGTGCTTCTAAGTTACCATGACAAACACCATAATGGAGAGACAAAAGGTGGTTATGCTATTCATGCACGCTAGTCTCTTTTTCTTCCTGATCACTATAGTCATCCTCCTATAGACCAATGTGAAAGTTATGCATATTGTAGTCCCAACTCTAACTGCAACATCAACAGTTTTCCAATATGTAAGTGCTTGGGAGGTTTCATACCAAAATTTGAAGCAAATTGGGATTCACAGAATTGGATTGGTGGGTGTGTCAGAAGAATGAAATTAAACTGTGATGGTAGAGATGAGTTTCAGAAGTACTCAAGAATGAAGTTGTCAAACACATCTTCTTCATGGTTTAACAAGATTTTGAGCATCAGGGAATGTGAACATTTTGTTTAAGAAATTGCTCTTGTATTGCATATGCAAATTTAGAGGAGTGGAAGTGGTTGCTTACTTTGGTTTGGTAACATGAGAACTCATACACCCAAAGGACAAGAAATTTGCATACAAATGGACCTTTCCAAACTCGGTATTATCTTTTTCCAGTTCCATCTCTAGCATTATCTTATGGGAAAAAATTCACACGTCAGATACCAAAGTAAGCAGTCACTATCTCTCCTATCTAAATTTGCATATGCAGTACAAGAGCAATTTCTAAAAAAAATGCATCACATTCCTTATGGCTCAAACTCTTGTTATACCATGAAGAAGATGTGTTTGACAACTTCATTCTTGAGTACTTCCGGAATCCATTACCACCATCACAGTTTTATTTCATTCTTCTCACACATCCACCAGTCTAATTCTGTGAATTGCAATTTCCTTCAAATTTTGGTATGAAACCTCATAAACACTTAGATATTGGAAAACCTGATGTTGCAGTTAAAGTGGAGACCATAATATGCATAAATTTCAAATTGGTCTATAGATCGGATGGCTATAATGATCATGAAAAAAAAGAGACCAGCATGCATGAATAACATAACCACCTTTTGTCTCTCCATTGTGGTGTGTGGCATTGTACCTTAGAAGCACTTTGTCCATTAAACTAGGTTTTTATGAAATCTTCTCACATGTTTCTTGCTTAAATTATGTAGTAAACAACTTATGTACAACTTTCCATATAGCGACCAATTTGGCCTCGTTCTTGGAAATGGAATAAGTTTTAAGTTAATCGAATAAGTAACAATTGTGCAGTAAATTGATTATTCCATTAACTTAAAACTTATTCTAAGAACAAGGCTAAATTGGTGCCTAGATGGCAAACTAAGCATGACTTATTTACTACATAATTTAGGCTAGAAGCATCTAAGAAGATTTTATAAAAACATGGTTCAATGAACCAAGTGCTTCTAAGTTACCATGGAAAACACTATAATGGAGAGACAAAAGGTGGTTATCTTATTCATGCACGCTAGTCTCTTTTTCTTCCTGAACACTATAGTCATCCGTCCTATAGACCAATGTGAAAGTTATGCATATTGTAGTCTCAACTCTAACTGCAACATCAATGGTTTTCCAATATATAAGTGCTTGCGAGGTTTTATACTAAAATTTGAAGCAAATTGGGATTCAAAGAACTGGACTGGTGGGTGTGTCAGAAGAATGAAATTAAAACTGTGATGGTGGAGATGGGTTTCAAAAGTACTCAGGAATGAAGTTGTTAAACACATCTTCTTCATGGTTTAACAAGGGTTTGAGCCTCAAGGAATGTGAAACATTTTGTTTGAGAAATTGCTCTTGTACTACATATGAAAATTTAGATATGAGAGACAGTGGAAGTGGTTGCTTACTTTGGTTTGGTGACATGAGAACTCACACAACTTAAGGACAAGAAATTTGCATATGTATGGACCTTTTCGAACTCAGTATTATCTTTTTCCAGTTCCATCTCTTACATTATGTTATGGAACAAAATTCACATGTCAGATACCAAAGTAAGCAACCACTGTCTCTCATATCTATATTTGTATATGCAATACAAGAGCAGTTTCTCAAACAAAATGCTTCACATTCCTTAAGTCTCAAACTCTTGTTAAACTATGAATAAATGTGTCAAACAACTTTATTCCTAAGTACTTCTGAAACCCCTCTCCACCATCATAGTTTAATTTCATTCTTTAGACACACCCACCAATTCAATTCTTTGAATCCCAGTTTGCTTCAAATATTGGTATGAAACCTCGCATGCACTTACATATAGGAAAATCGTTGCTGTTGTAGTTAGAGTTGAGACTATAATATGCATAAATTTCACATTGGTCTATAGGATGGATGACTATAGCGATCAGGCAGAAAAAGAGACTAGCGTGCATGAATAGCATAACCACCTTTTGTCTCTCCATTATGGTGTTTATCATGGTAACTTAGAAGTACTCAGTCCATTGAACCAAGTTTTTATAAAATCTTCTCGGATGTTTCTTGCCTAAATTGTGCAGTAAACAAGTTATGCTCAGTTTGCCATATAGGTACCAATTTAGCCTCATTCTTGGAATAAGTTTTAAGTTAATGGAATAATCAGTTTACTGGACAATTGTTACTTATTCCATTAACTAGTGTAATGTCACAAATTTTAAGTTCATTGGCAAATATTCAAATGGAATAATCAAGTGTTAAGTTAATGCCACAAATGTTTTTTTTATGGTCACATATGAATTTCAACAAAATCTCATGTAAGACATGAGGCCAAATTAGTCCCCCTATAACCAAGAAGGCAAATTGAGTATAATTGTTTACTGCATAATGATTTTTCATATTGGGCAAGAAGCATAGGAGAAGATTTTAAAAACCTGTTCAATTTAACTTAGAACTTGATTAAATGGACAAAGTGCTTGTAAGTTGTAACAATCACAAACACAATGAAGAGACAAAAGATGACTATGTAGGTGATGTACACTAGTCTCTTTTGCTTCATGTTCACCTTCTCTTTTCAAGACATAGTTACTATTACTCAAAATCACTCTATCCATTATAATGAGCAAGGTTGTCAAGAAGGTTACATGACGGCAAAGACCTTTAAGCGTCATACTACCATGACGAACGTCATGGTAGACCTAAAAAGAATATATATATATATATATATATATATATATATATATATATATATATATATTTTAATGTATATATATTTATTTATTTGTGACATTAACTTAAAACTTGATTATTGAATTTCGATATTTGCCGATGAAGACTTAATTTGGTCATTTGGGACAAAAAGTTCATTAATAAATATGGAAATGGAATAATCAAGCTTTAAGTTAATGTCATAATTTTTTTGTTTTGGATGATCATGTAAGAATTTCAAGAAAGTCAAAGGGAAATCTTGTGATTCTTAATGGCTCCAAAGGCATAATCTGGTCCTTTAACTCCTCAAGAATTACCGTGAAACCAGTTGTGTTACTGTTAGATTTTGAAAATGGTTTGTGAAAGATGGAGATAACATTGAGAACTTTTTGTGGGAAAGCTTTGACTATCCTAGTGACACGTTCCTGGTTGTAAAATAACTTAGTTACCGGTCTATATAAGTATCTCACATCTTGGAGAGACTCAAAAGATCCAACTCAAGGTAAGTTTTCATATGACATTGATATTCCTGGCTACCCTTAACTAGTAATTACAATAGGAGAAAAAAATTTGTATAAGGTAGGGTCATGGAATGGTTACCTTTTCATTAGAGTTTATTAGCAAAGAATGCATAAATCCTTGAATTTCTCTTTGGAGTTAACTGACAAAGTAGTTTCTTATGGATATGTAATAGTAAACAGTTCAATGCTTACTAGAATTGTGCTCCATGCAATGGGAAGTTCAAAACGTTATCTATGGTTAGATCAAACACAATGTTGGGTGACTATAGTCATTTGTCCTATGGACCAGTGTGAAAGTTATGCATATTGTGGTCTTAACTCTAATTGCAACATTAAAGGTTTTCGAATATATGAGTGCTTAAAAGATTTCATACCAAACTTCAAGCAAATTGGGGTTTAGTTGAATTGGGCTGGTGGGTGTGTCAGAAGAATGAAATTAAATTGTGATGGTGGAGATGAGTTTCAGAAGTACTTAGAAATGATGTTGCTAGACACATCTTCTTCATGGTTTAACAAGAGTTTGAGCCTTAAGGAATGTGATACATTTTGTTTGAGAAACTACTCTTGTACTGCATATGCAAATTTAGATATCAGAGATGGTGGAAGTGGTTGCTTTCTTTAGTTTGGTGAAATTGTAGACATAAGAACTAACACAGAACAAAGACAAGAAATTTGCATACGAAAAGACATTTCTGAACTCAATATTATCTTTTCCAGTACCATCTCTTGAACTATGTTATGTTGGAAGTGATAGAAAAGAAAAGAAGGTTGAAACATGTTTTTGGTTCCTAATATATTAACGATTTTTTAGTTAAGTCCGCAATAAGTTTTTTTCTAAGCAAAAGTTTAAAGGGTACTCGATACAAAATTTGTTAATAAGTGACTCAAAACATATTTAAGCCATAAAAGAATGAAGTGAAATGAAATAGAATATTAGGTTCTATCTACTTTTAGTCTGAGCCATAAGTATTCTTTTTTACATACAATCTTATTTGGCTCAGATATAAAAGAATGAAGTGAAATGAAATAGAATATTAGGTTCTATCTACTTTTGGTCTGGACCATAAGTATTCTCTTTTAAAGACAATCTTATTTGACTCGAGTAGGACCACTATTAGCTTTCATATGAGAATGCATTATGTTTCATTTCATAAGAAACCTTACTTTCTCTTCCACAAATTTGGAGAATGAGAAGGGAAGTTTTTTATAGTTATTGTTTTTGCTCCATTCCATTGCGACCCATCATAAAATATATAACAAATGGAATGATAACTTTATAGCTAGTTTATTTCATTCCATCTATTTGCAAAATCTATTAAGTATATGATCAATTTCTGTCATGCTGAAATTATAACAATGCTAGATACTGATTTTACTATTAGTATGCCATAACCAATAGCAATTTGTTAGATTAGAAGTTAAAACAATCAATTACAAATCAACTTCCAAGTAGAAGTTGTTTTGTAGAAATGTATAACATAGCTTTTACCTTTTTATACTTTGCCTACACTGCAAAATTCTAGCTACTTGTTGATTTACATTAATTTTAATCCATAGACAAGAAAAGGAATAAGAACAAAAAGAAGCTTCTAGGGATTCTCGATAGAGGTTCTTGCATTCATTATAGGATTAATAATTCTTCTGTGGGTCACGTCAACATTTATAAAAAGGAAGAATCTACGCAAGTAGGTGAAAAACTCATAGGTGAACTTTTAAATCTGATTGTTTTATATTATTATATAATGAAAACAGAGTTATATTAACATAAAAAGAAGTATTTTTCAATTTTGAAGTTTGTTTTCTGTTTCATCTGTATTTCCTCTATATAGTTAACATTAAAACTCCTAATATAATTATGAGAAATTCATGTATCCTAAAACATTAGGGATTATAAAAAAACTAAGTCATTAGAAACACATGAAGGAGAATGAAGATGATGACATATAAAAAATATTTGATTTTTCAACTTATAGATATTGCTACAAACCACTTTTCTGACATAGACAAATTAGGGGAAGGCGACTTTGGACCTTTATATAAGGTATTCAAATTTATTCATAAAGGCTTTGTTTACCAAGTTATTCATATTACTTGCCAAGTACCTAAAATTTCCAAAACCATTGCAGGGAATATTGGTAGATGGACACGAGATTGTAGTGAAGGGGCTTTCTAAGACTTCAAGACAAGGATTTGAGGAGTTAAAACTTTAATTAATATTCCATCCGGATTTTACTCCCTGTATCTATCCTATTGATCCATACACCTGTCTTTTCTTTTCTTTTTTTTTTAAATATTTTTATTTGTTAGAGTTGTTCAAGTCAACTTTTAACTTTAATAAGCCAAATCTCAACTGATTTGTGAGAAAAAATCACAACCAATATAGGAAAAAATGAGGTGCTACAAGTTATTATGGGTTGTAGAGAAAGGAAGGTGGCATGATGGATGGTTTTTAGGAGGGGGAGACCACACAATGGTGATAGTTTCGGGGAAGGGGAGTCAACGTGGTGGTGGGACTTTCAAGGAGAGAGAGGTGGTATAGTGATGGATGGGTGTATGAATTTAAATACAATCCAAAACACCAAATTTAAAAATTTACTTTTTGGTTTTTGAATTGTCCAATCCAGAATGCATAAATTGCATTTGAATTTAGTATTCATTAATGGGAGTTGATCTCATCAAACTCTGATAGATGGATGCATAAATTTAAATACAATTCGAAACACTAAGTCTCAATATAATATATATATATATATATATATATATATATATATATATATATATATTTTGTATATAGATTGTTCAATTTGTATGCTATTCGGATTAGACAATCCCAATGATGAAATATACATATCCAAAACTTTGAAAATTAAAAAGAAAAAGTTATATGAAGTAAAAAGATAAGTGTAAGAAGCAAAACCCTATTTCATCCTTGTATCACCCTAATACAAAAAACTTTTACACTCTCCTTGATCTTTCTCCTTGAGGTTCCAAACACCATGAAATGGATGATGAAGGGGGAAAGAGATGGAGGTGAGGCGTCACTCTCAAAAAAGAGATAAACCAAAATGTTTTAGGTTTGCAATAAGGGAAGGAACCTTGATAAAAACAAATGTGCTAAAAATGACCTTTTACTCATGAATAAAAAAAAGTATATTTTCATTTAAATTCAAAGGTGAGCATTACAAGATGGGGGAAGGAGTATATATATAGCCCAATGGGAGACCTTGGATACACAAACGAAGACAATGTAGGACTTGGGCTTAATTAGGATTAAAACTAATTAACCAAAGTCTTAGACCCTTAAGCTAGGCACCTAACTTAACTCCTTCGGGTGCAAATAGAACTCTTAATAAGGCAAGTGGACAAGCCCAAACACCTAATCTTAGGGTCTTATTCTAAGCTTACTCTTTCTTTTTAACTAAAGACACCTATGTTTTCTAAACTAAAAGAAAATGACCAAAATCCAAGGTCTTATAACTAGGAAACCTCATGCCCAAAATTAACTTAGCTACTAAAAATCTTTATAAGTGAAAATTCTTAGACTATGGCTTCAAGTCTTCCATCAAGCTCTCATCCAAGCCAAGTCTTCATTAAATCATCCTAGCCATGATGCATAATAGGTCAGATTGCATCACATCATTCATTTATGCTCTATTTTAAATTATTCTCCTTCAAATCTTTGAACTTATATTTCATTTTTAAAGGAAGCTCATCTACTCCTATTTGATGTAGTATTTCGACCACCTTTAAGTTTTATCATCTTTTAAAACTCCCATGTTTACAAATGTATCAACTAAAAAATTTGTGTAATGATTAAATTCACTCTTGTTATGACTTTTATTTAAATTTAGGCATGGAGATGATGGACGAAAGAAAGCCCGCTAAAGTTAATAGGTAACATATTAGATAATGGTGCAAAATTAATTTTCATGTTTTTGAAGACGACATCATAATTAACTTTAAAAATAATTCATGTATAGATGACATGTTAGAAGGAAGGCACCTTTAAGTATTATTATGATTCTTTAATTATGTTTTTGAAAGTTTCATTTTAGTATTTTTTTTTGTATTTCATTAATTTTCAATTACTTTAAAATTTTAAAATAATTAAATTAAAATAATGGCATCTAAAATCATTATTATCTTTATTTAAATCGTATTAATATTTTCAAACAACATTCATTATAATCACCATCACTTCTTGCAACACAATTTATTTTCAACATAATAACAACACAACAATTATAACTGTACACAATAATTTTCTCAATGACTAAGAACGTGTATTTTTTATAAATGACCTAATTAATATCACAATATTAGTATTTTATCAACATATATATTAATATTTGTATCAACATATCTATTAATATATATATATATATATATATATATATATATATATATATATATATATTAACATTTACTCTCTTTTAAAGCTTGAGCTCCCATATCTTATAATGACTAGAATTTCAAATTGAAAAGTGTGACAAAGGTAACACTGAAAATATTAAAAGGAATTGTACTTGACGTGCATAAAGGAATTCATGGCAATAAACAACTTAATTTTGGTTTACAACCTAAGTGGTAGAAATAGTGACAACAACATTATATGTGATAGTTAATAGTGAGGGTGATCACAATTATAATAACAATAAATAATTTTTTGTGGTATGAATTTACATAAGGTAGTACAAATTTACGTTATCGAGTGTATGACATTGTTAACGGCATAAGTGTTAATAATTAATTAATTTGAGACTTTATTTTAATATTTAATTGAAGACTTTAATATTTTTTCCTTATAAATAATATCTTTGTAAATTATATGTAATTTAGCTTTCATCTGTATAAATCAATTAATGGTGATGTCTCACTTATTTTACCTCGCACAATGATTTTGACAAGATGATGGTATAATGATGTCAACCAAATGATAGTATTACATGTCATTTTGTTTTTCATATTATTTGTTAATAGAGATAAGTAGCGAGCATAAAAAACAAAAAATTTAAAATTTATAAAATTTTTTTTACAAAAGTACAGGAAAAAGAACTCTAAGAAATACATATTTAAACTAAAAATGTATTTAATAATTATAAAAGTAAATTACAAAATTAAATATAAATTTAGATGGTAGCTAGACGATAGAATAGATAAATTACGATATTTAGTTTGCAAAAATATGAAAAAACATATTGCAACTAGATCATCATTCATTTTATTCCATTTCTTGATTACAATTTTCTGTCTCTAATTTTATGGTGTGCTAATGGAAAACATTTAAAATATGTATTTTATTTGTACAAATTTTATGCTAATCAAATGACTTTTTTGTAATTATAATTCAATTCAATTTATTCTCTTATTTTCTCAAACAATCAAATGACTTTTTTTTTCTTTTTATTTTAAAAAATTTAATTCTATTATATTAAAAAATGATTTTATTATCTAAACATAATATTGGAGCCCAAATTTAAAATTTGCATGGAAAATCTAGAGAAACACTGCGAACACACTTCAATGATATTCTTTTTTTACATTTTATCACTTTCAATCTATTTTATAAATTATATTTAATATTTTTAAATAATTATGAATAGTTAAAAGTAACATTATATCATAATACAAATTATTTATCATAAATCTAAAATATAATTTATGATTATAAATTAATTTATACATTATATTTATCATATATATTATATTAGTAAATACATTATTTATAATTCTTTCTAGAGTCGTCAAAATAGATACAAACCCATTAAACTACTATTCTAACATAAATACATGCCAAAAAAATAAAATAAACTATAATAATAAAAATACAACTTGACCCGTTTTAAACCCAAATTATATGAGTTCAACCATATAGAATAACCAAAGAATATCATAGTGTGTGATGGAGACCAGAAAATAACCAAACATGAAGTTATATATCATTCCCAATAAGAATATTTCCAAGAGTATCCTCCTAAATTTTAAGTTGATTTCTAAGCATCATCTCAATTTTAGACCCATTTTTTGTGTATTCAACTGCTTAACCTCAGAACCACTATGTAGAATCTTAACATATCTTGTCCAATAACCAAATAAACGAACAGTATTGCACATATATTTCGGATTTCGACCTTCATGATAGATGTTAATAGAAACTATAGTATTCCGGTATTTGATACTCAGTGTAGTTGAATACCAAAAATCTCTTTTAAAACCAAATCTTGAGAAGATTAGTCTTCATGACTTAATTAAACATAATACAGGATTATCGGTGACAAATCTAAATTATCCCTATTTACTTGACCCAACAGGTAAGAAAAATAACCAATGAGTAAAAGTTATACCCAACACATAAAAGCAGAAGTATCAACTAATTACTGACTTAATCTTTTAAAAGCATAATGCCCTCTTTGACAACATGTGTTTTCAAAAAGCGTAATGCTCACCTTGACAAGAGTTCACAAGCCTGTTAAATTCTATTGAAGAAATGCAAGGAGATTTTAAAATTATGAGCCACATGAGATAAAAAAACATTCAATTTTTTCTGTACATTAAAAGCTATAAACACATTTTGTACTTGAAAGAAAACTTCCATCATCGGTTGTATCACTGTATGTCATAATCATAATTTGTAAAAGAGGATAATTAAGTACCTGAATGTCGAAGAAATCAGACTAAGAATTTATCTCTATGCAAACTAATTTCAGTAGTACATGAAAAATTATTCTCTATATAAACTGTAAGTGAAAACATAGAAATGACAAAAGAAAAAATTCCACACAGATTCAGTTTACATCATCAACAAGAAGAAATTTTAGTATATTGGGAAGTGACCTGTTCCCAAACAACTTCAGGAGATAAAAACTTTTAATTTCCTAATAGCATCACATATTTTTATTGATTTAACCTTTTGCACAGAAAATACTTATCTGGATAAATTTTATGAACCATGACTGAGAAGTCTGATCACCTCTTATTCATCGTCTCAGACCGTCACTCTATCTTTTCTGAGCTCCTTTAGGAAATAGTTATTCAAAATCCTACCTAAATACCCTAAAGCCAAAAAGCAAGTTTCAACTACTACTAATTCACGTTTCTTCACATAAAAATCATTAGTATCAAATTTGTGTTTCATTTTTTATCTCAATTAATAAATAAAAGAATGTTTGTTTAATAAATTATATAAAATATAAAAAAATATTAAATAATGTTATGTTTATTAATTAATTGATACAAAAAATAAAATATAAATCTGAAACAGAGAATTTTCCTTCAAAATCTAACAACATTCCTCACTCAACCCAAAACACGTCCAATCCCTCAAATTCACAACGGTCCAATTCCACATTGAAAATTCCCTAATTATCCATTCATTCATTTTCTTACCACACCTAACACTATAGAAGCACACACTCAAACATTAATCACAATGTTTATCTCCAATGCCAAGTCACGGATCTCAAAGTCCTTTCCCTTTACCAATCTAGTGTCCCTTTCAGCTTATAAAAACATAAATATAGATGAGAGAGACAAAATAATGTAAGGAATGAGTGAGAATCAATATTTCTCTCTACAGAAAACAATACAAGGTTCTAAATGTATACAAGAGAACTTAATGCTAGGTCTAACCAAAAGGATAAAAAGAGTAAAGAATCAAAATAAAGATTACAATTTGATTTTATCAGAAAGAGCAAAATAACAAAATTGATGAGTTGGTATTAGTTTTCTTTCGAAATCCTTGTGTTCATATCTTTGATAAAGGACCAGGTGTTTGGTAGAGCAGATGACATTGAAAGTTTTTTTTTTAATTTTTAAATAAGTAGTTACTGAAAAAACAAACAAGAGAAAAATTAAAAATCAAATGTCAACATAAAAAATAGTAAATTTCCTTTATATATATATATATATATTATAAATTATAAATAAAAAATAAACTTACCTAAATACGCAAAGTATATATATATATATATTTTTTTTGAAAAGCTAAACATATATTCATTAGAAGAAACAAAATGTTTGTTAGGATACAAACTGATTACAAGTTCCTCGGTATGCTAATGAAGCATATCATGACGTATTCATCTATCTCATATTTAATAAACACAATCTAGGATTAGCATACCAATCAGAGAAGACACACCCCCTATTAAAACCAATGGAATATGAAAGCCATTTCCACGAGATTGCCTTTATGTACATCAAAATGTCAACAGAATCCTTCGGTATGTTATAAAAAACAATCTGATTTCTAGTGATCCAAATTCCCCAACACCAGCAAGCCAGAACACATACATACACTTCTTCTTTCGCTTACCAACCACCCATGCTGATGACGAAAGGAACATTTGATATAAATCCCCCGGAATAGGTCCTTGAATCCCCAGCCAGCTAATAATATTGTTCCACACTGATTGAGCCTTGGCACACCTTAGGAATAAATGATTTCTTTCCTCAATAGCACTGTTACAAAAGACACACAGTGCATCCTGACCTGGGAGGACAACACCTCTCTTCAAGAGATTATCCGTGGTTGGTAATCTATCTAACAATAATCTCCATGAAAAAGCAATCACCTTGGATGGCAGACAATCTTTCCACATTCGTCTTAGCTCTTTGGCTTCCACCTCAATTAATCTGGGTGTGGACTGTTGAGAACGCAGAACCGAATAGGCCTCCGCCACTGTGAAGCCCCCATCTGTACTAGACGACCAGCTCCATCTATCGGACCTGTACTCCACAATTACCACTGGCTGCACCATACTTTGTAAAATACCAAGCTGGTCCTGTTCTCATACAAATAACTCCCTTCTCCAAACCCATATCCACCCCCCTGATACTTCCTTTTTGTCGCTAATAGTGGTGCCTTTATCTACCGCTAGTCCATATAACCTGGGAAACTTTAGGTTAAGGGGACCATCTCCTAACCAATTCTGCTCCCAAAAGAAGGTATCCTTGCCGTTCCCTACTATTCTGCTGACGTTATTCCCAAACCAGCCTGGTATCCCGGCTTTCGGTCCATCAATATCCCATACATCCCTCCACCACTGAGATGCTGTAGATAACTTCTCCGGTCTTTGATTGAGTTTGTATGTCTGGCCATATCTACACTTCAACAAACTTGCCCATATAGCGTTTTTGTCTGATAATAATCTCCACCTCCACTTTGCCAGTAAACTTAGATTGAAATTCCATATTTAAAGGTATAATAGTGAATATATATATATATATAGATATTGGAAGATATAATAGTGAAACGCAAAGTATATATATAGATATTGGAAGATATAATAGTGAATATAACTTACTTAATTTTGCAGAAATTTAAAGGTCATACAAACAGTTCTATAATGTATTTTAATCATAATCAATCAATTTTATTATCTTTGAAGTATTAATTAGAAAATTAATAAATTTATCATAATTAATCATATTTATAATTAAATAACTCAGTCCCAGTCCCTTTTCTCATGATATAGTTAATGTCTTAACCAAATATCATCAAATGTTGTATATTATAAGTAAGAAATTATTTCTTATAGGTGTGCCCTACAACGTACACCTTACGTTGTCCTTACGTTATTATAGAAGACTTTGTGAAATTATGTGCTCAGTAAGTTTCTGCCAATTCTGAGCTTGCCTTATTTGGAAATTTATGATGGTATGTGTTTACTTTAAATATTTTCATAATAAAAATATAAGTAATCTTTTTCTTATTAAAATTAATTAATATAATTATGAATGTCATTTTGAGATTTGATAATGTCATTTATATTTGTATTATAAACAAATTTTTTATTACATGCAATTTATGGAACTAAATAGCCATTTTAGATGTTTTCATCTCCAAATTTTAGAAATAATGTATCTAAGACAGTATATGTAGTTATTGACCTTAATTAATATTTGAACCTGTAGATTTATTTTTCAATAATATGTAGCTAAATAATCAATATTTATTTCCTCTACTGGAATTTCAAAGATCAATTAGTTAATATAGAATATATATATATATATATATATATAGTTGTATAAAGTGAGAAAAGTTTATAATAAGAAAAAAAAAAAATGATTCGGGAAGAGATCATAGACACTACTGTTGGTAAAATGCTAATTCCCATTATTATGCCATTTCAGGGTTTCATAATAGAGTTTCCCAAAAACGGCATTTTTGCTTTACAAAGCTCGAGTGAGGACCACGAAGGAATATACACCACTGTTGGTAAAATGTTAATTCCCATTATTATTTTGTATGAATTCACTTTTCCTACTAATAAAGTCTTGCTGACAACGTGATTGATGTGAAGTTTATGTGGACTGTGGTAGCCTTTTGAGTAGTCTTGTTAATATTGATTTGTGATCTTTCACTTGTGCGTTTAGGCAGAAAATAAGTAATTTATTTATAAGTGGTTTTTATAAAAATAGAAATATTTTGTGTTTGGGTGTAATTATAAAAAATGCTTTTTTTTAGATGTATAACTTTTTTTTGATAAATTAGTAAATTTGTTACTAAATAACCTTTATATTTTTTTTTTAGTTTTTAAGGCACTTTCTGAATATTTTTGTATAATTTTTTAAAATTTTCTAATTTATGAGGACCAATAAGTTACATACTTATTATTTAAGCCTTACAAGATGTTGGAAGACATAGTATTTTGTGTAAATTGTTGGGAAACTTACAATTATGCAAGATCACAAATGTTGTGATTTTTGTATACATAAGAAATTGTTCAAGATATATAATTGTATTAAACACTCTCCAATTCTAATGCACAATAAATTATGAATTTCTATTGTGTTCATGGGTTGTAACATATTTGCTATACTGTGATCTCTTATTTGTACCCATTGGACTGAATGTTATGTTTTGATTAACATGATACATCTTACACTTTTTTCTAGTTAATAAATTTTTGTACTTATAAAAAAATTTAAAAGACAAAAGAATTCTCATCAATATTATCAAATTATTATCTTTAATAAACTATCAAGGTTATATCAAATCATAAATTTATATATTATTCGCGTATTGAAATCAATGACAATCACAAATTTTTATTATTTTTTACATCATTGACATGTTTTATAAAGGATTTTGTACACACATTCTTGATATTATTTCCTTAGATATCATATATATAATTATTAATCTAAGCTCTTTAAAACTGATTTTTTCTTGAAAAATATGTTTTGAGAAAAACAACGAGAGGAGAGGGTAAGATGGAGAGGGTGAGGGATGGACTACAGTGGTGTCACTGAGGTCAAAGGTGGGTAAGAGGAAAAAGCGTACCAAACATTTTTTTTTTACAAATTTTTTGAAAAATTGTGGAAGGTATGTGTGTGGAAATTGTTTGCTTTGTGGGAGAAGGTGTTAGATGTCGCTACTATGATAAGGAGAAGGCATAATGGACACAAGTTTGGGTTTGTGACATTTAAGGCAATTAAAAAAAGTTGGATTCAATTTAGATTGGTACATTCAAATTAAGGATGATGTGAGAAAGTTTGGAAAGTGTGTTTTTTCATTTTTTAGCTAGTAAGGTCAGGACTTTTATCAGGGTAGATGTCAAGACAAACCAGAAATCCAGATTGGATGTGGAGACAGGTTAGTGAAAAAAGCGACACAAGTCCTGCGTGAAGAGGTGCTGCAGGCTGATCATCCAAATGGCCATGAAGTGTTGCAATAGGCTAGAATCCATAGGGACCGAAGTGTGCAAGATGGGAAGGTTCTAGAAGGTGGAGAAGCATCCATTTTGGGTGGGTTTGTTGGTCATGCGTTTAAAGGTCAACGACAATCATGGTTGGCATAAGTTTGACCAAGGCTGCGGGGAAGAAATCATAGAAATTGGGTGATCAAGAAGGTTATATTAGGAAGGGTGTTGAGTTGAATGGTTTGGGTGAGAAGGAAGGGGCAGAGCTAAGCCAATGTGAGGGGTTTTTAGGAGGGGAAGGGTGGTGGGGCTGATCGGTTTGTGGAGGTAGCCATGGAGTATGATTTAGGTTTGTTGGGAGGTAAGGGAAAAAGGCATGCATAGCAAGGTGGGAGTGGGCGTAAAAGAGTGGTGAAATCTAAGGGGTAGTGAAAATGCTAAATTGCAAAGCCATGAGAGGGAGGGGAAGAGGAAGAAAGGGAGAGCGCATACAGGAGTGGCAAGAGGAAATCAAGTTAGAAAAGGAAGTGGTGAAGGAGGCTTTGGAAATGGGGAAAAGTTTGGGAATTGAGTATGAGAATGAAGTGGAGGTAGTAGGAAGGTTTAACCAAATGGAGATAAGGGATAAAAGTGCAAGCGGAGAAGGGCAAGATAAATAGAGTTTATGAAGATCATTTCTTTAAACATTAGAGGGTTGAGGATGAAGAAGTGGGAGAGAAAAATATTATAAGTGAACAGAAATCAAGTATGCTCAGTATCCAGGAAACGAAGATGGAAATAATTTAGGCAGGTTTATGTGAGTTCTTATAGGGTAATCAGGAGTTAGGATGGGTGTTTAAGCCTTCAAGAGGAGCGTCATGAGGATTATTGGTAACGTGGAACTTAATGGAATTGCAGCTTGAGTACAATTTTGCAGGAAATTCTTTTGTAAGGTGATAAAGACTTGTTGAGGTCAATATCAAACAACTAATTTTTCCCAATTTTGCAATATAGGGAATGAACCTAGGTCATGTCTCGAAGATACAATACATATATGGTTTAGATTTTATCAAGGAAACGAAGAATTGAGGGGGATTTTTTATGTGCAATTTAAAAGAAAACATGCAGAACAAGTAATTAAACTTGAACGAATTCAGAGAAAGAAAACATCGATCTGAGGTTCTAGCGATGCACTTGAGTCATCGCTATTCTAATATTTTCATGCGAATTTGCATCAACCTACAACAGTAATTCAATTGAATCAGATCACAATCTCAAGATTCTTATGAATTGTGAAAAATGTATCCGATTGAATTAGGTTCTTAATCGAGTTATTAGCCTCTTATAATTCAAATCAATCAATATGAATCGATCCCTGACCAATTCGTATTAAAACTCAATCGGAATTTTGCACGAATTGGAGAGCAAAAGAGAGCAATATAACACAAGATTCATAAGAAAAAGAAAGAGCTAGAGATTGGAATTCATACCTTACTACGCAATCACATAAGAGACCTTAAATCGATTAAGAAATTAGTTTTCCATGGAGCTCCATGGAAGGATGCATTGAGAAGGAAGAAGAAGGAGGCGTAGAGAGAAACATAAAAGATAATCCAAATATGAATTCAAAATTATAAAGTATGATAGAAGTTGTTATGAGAGACTTTTAATAATGCATCCCCAAACTTCTCAAGGAAGCTAACTAAAAGTCTAACTAAATTGAGCTAATGCCCAAAAGAAAATTTCCTAAAAGAGATAAAGAAAATTAAACTAAAAATTATAATTAGAAAAGTTGTAAAAAAAATACTAAAATACGAAAATACGAAAATACTAAAATATGAAAATCCTAAAACCTTAGCCCAATGCAAAGTCCACTCCTATGAGGTTCACTAATCTGCAAGATAAAGAAAAAAAATATGAAAAGGTCCAAATGTGACCCAATCATGAAAATGAATTAAAACAAAAATTTAAGAAACAATTACAAGGGGTTAGAAGGACTAAAAAGATATAAAATGTAGGAAATAAAATGATTTATCATAGGGGTGTTAAGGAGGTGGTGAGGCCATGATACATTGATGATGATGGTGAACACTTACGCACTTTGCGATATTGAAGGTAAGCGACATTGCTGGGAGGAGATATTGTAAAGTATGGATAGTAAAGGCGGAGGTTGTTGGTGTATTTTAGGAGATTTCAATTTTGTTATGTGTTAAGAGGAAAGACGTAAGGAAGCGAGTAACCATAGGGTGAAGGAGATGATGAGTTTTAATAAATTCATTGAAGACAGAAATCTGATGGATTTGTGAATGGGGGGCCGTAAATTTAACTGGCTTCGTAATGATGGTAAAACAATGATTTGTTTGGATAGATTCTTGTTAATAGAAGATTTTGTAGGAAATTGGGGCTCGGTCAAACAATAGGGGTTAAAGAGAGGGGTGTTGGATCATTGTCCAATAATGATGGTAGAGGGGGAGATTGATTAGGGACCCAAACCCTTTAGAGTCTTGAACTGTTGGTTCGAGGATAAGAGGTTTCAGCTGTTTGT
The DNA here is from genome assembly GCA_037954015.1 of Psophocarpus tetragonolobus. Taxonomy (NCBI): domain Eukaryota; kingdom Viridiplantae; phylum Streptophyta; class Magnoliopsida; order Fabales; family Fabaceae; genus Psophocarpus; species Psophocarpus tetragonolobus. Next base: position 46,541,728 of record CM075692.1, on the reverse strand, counting down.
TGAAGTGGAATGGGAAAAGCTAGCTATCGAAGGCAAAAAGGTGTTTGTTTTGAAGGAGAAGCTAAAATTGCTTAAAGGAAAGTTGAAGTGGTGGAATAAGGAGGTGTTAAGTGATATTGACAGGAAAATATCAGAGGCACAAAAGGCAATTCATGAATTGGAGTTGAACGAGGAAGGCGGGTCAACAGATGAAATTGTTATAAGGGAGAAAGTTGAGCAGATGGAAAATTTAAGGTAGTGGATTGGGAGGAAGTCCTCGTTAGCCAACTAGAAGTCACGTGTCCAGGGGCTTTGGGAAAGAGACACTTATCCTAAGTTTTTTTCATTGTGCTCTAGCAAAGCGAAGGAGGGTCAATAAGATCTTGAGCTTGAATTTCGAAAAGGAGGAGGTAGGAGAAGTGACTAACTTAAAGAATAGGGTAAGAGATTACTTTACCCATCATTTCAAGGAACAAGTTTGGAGTAGGCCAAATATGGATGGACGCCACTTCAAGAAATTGACTAAAGAGGCTAAGAAAGGTTTGACTAAAGAGCTCTCAAAGGATGAAGTCAAAGAGGTGGTGTGATAGTGTGGAGTCTAAAGAGCCAAGGTCCGGATAAAGGTAATGAAGGAATTTTGGCATGCAATAAAAGCTGACTTTATGAGTTTCTTTGAGTTACATGATAATGATGGAAATAAAAGGAAACCTTAAATCAATAGATACAAAATAATAGTATGTATAGAAAATTAAATATAAAGGATAGAGGAAAGAGAATCCAGGAACCTCAAATATATTGAATTGAAGTTCTTGATCTTTAAGAACAAAACTCTATGAATGATTATTGTAGAGATATGAGTTTAATAAGAATTCTTAAGTGCTTTACTACCTACTTTTTAGGGGACTATTTTAGAGAATATGTGTGTTAATTTGCTTAATAGGATGACAAATTTATAATCCCCCAAGGTAGGCAGGGACCTCCTCAAATGGACTTTTTATCATTTATAAATTAATTTTAGGTCATTTTATTAATCATGTACAATCTTAATTATCCTTCTCTTATGCGTATAATTTTCTTTATTAATTTGCATTATTATTACTCGTTTATTAAAGGTATAATGTGAATTTTGTATGTTGGTCATATAATATATATGATTAAAATTATACAAATCTATTGGACAATAGACATAATTTCTTTTTTCATTCACATAATTATAATTTCACCTATCGTGGATACATTTATGTGAATTTTGTGATATAATTATTTTTTTATTGCATTAATGATAATTATACTCTACTGGTGTATTGTTGTTAATGTAATTTGGTGGTGTACAATGTACTTCTCTTTGCCTATATTAATGATTTTTTGATACCTATCGGTATTAGGATTTTATTGATATAAGTTATAGTGCATTGTAATTTGTTTAGGGATTCTCTTTTAACTGAACTTTTAGAATTACATAATGTTTCGCTATTTTTATAGTGTTCAGTTGATTTCCCTAGTTTTATCATGTTTAGTTATATTTATATGAAACCAAAATTTATAATGTTATTTTCATTTTGTTCCATAATGACTTATAACCTTTAATTGGACATTTTCCCTTCAAACAAAAAAAATGTTGCATTTTTTGTGGTGCAAATTTTCTATGTATATATATATATATATTGATAAAGACATAGTGGAATTTTATTTAGCCCTCTGGGTATTTTTTGTTATGTGAACTTTTTTTTCTTTATCAAGTGGAAGAATTTTTTATATTATAATTTTAATTAATATCTTATAAAATAAATTGTCTTGATATAAGTTTTTTACCTTAAATGTCCAATTAATCATACATGTGCAAAAAAAAATTTTCTTGATAAAACTATTTTTTCTTATCACATTATTTGTGATCACATTGTTGGGATCTATATTAAGGATTTTGTATTGGTCTCTTGTAAAATATTTTCTTGTATAACAAACTCTCTATTCATATGCAATATTAGTATGCAATTCTTGTAAGGATAATATAGGAATCCCAAATTTGAAGAAATTAATCTCTCCATATCATATTTTATAATATTGTTGATGGTATTCTTGTAAAAGCTAAAGGCTTTATTTTGGGATATATAAATAAACATATGTCCATTATAAATTGTGATGAGAGTTAGAGACTATTTATTATTATATCCTTAATATTTGTAAGAATATGTCTCATTCTTCCGGTACGTGTAATCATGTTTTATTCTCAAGTGTGTGTAGATATTGTTTATTGTAGCATTTGATTTTTGTTTATGATTACTTGAGAACTTGCTTATGATTGCATATTCTACATAAAATTAACAAGAGATCCATTTTCACACTCATGTAATTATTTTTTCAAGATCATCATAGGGGTCAATATTTTTTTAAAGGATTGATTAATATGTGGTTAATTATGAAACCATTTGTAAGAATTATTTATTGTTATGGATGAATTTATAGGTTTCATATTCTTGTTATTTTAACCACTTCTCTCATTAATCATTTGTTATTCTACTACTTTCTAATTCTTTAAGTAGAAAAATAGTGAATTTTAATTCATTTTTATTATTATCTTATAAAGTCTTCATCCCACTATCTCTAGAACTTTTAATACTAGTGTATCTTAATGATAATCCTAATATGTTTTTGGTATATTAAGGATTAGTGAGAGTATATATAATTTTGTATCATGTATCGAGACTTATCTATCTGTGTTGTCATATATTCTTGTGCACATTTAATTATGATATGACATATTCTATAGAACTTCTCTATTTATTTTTGTCCTATTTCTATTGAGATAAATAAAATCCATTGTATCTTTGTAGACATCTTTAGCTAATGTTAAGGTCATTCTGTTGGGTACCGCACATTAATCTTTTTGGCATACAATTATGCATTGTGCATCTCTTTTACCCAAATTTTATATTTTAATTTATCAAAATTTTAGAAGTATATAATTTTGTATTATGTTTCGAGATTTATCTATTTGTATTGTCATATATTCTTGTGCACATTTAATTATGATATGAGATACTTTATAGGACTTAACTATTTATTTTTGTCCTATTTTAATTGAGATACATAACGTTCATTGTATTTTAACATACATCTTAAATGGATGTTAAGAGCATTTTATTGGACATTGCACATTAATCCTTTTGGTATGCAATTAAGTATTGTGCAATTCTTTTACCCAAAATTTCACATTTTGTCCGGTCAAAATTCTATAGGTATATTGTAGATACAATACTCCTATCGAGTATGATTTTCTACTTTGTAAAAATGTGCTTATTGTGATAGTACTCCTATTGAATACAATTTTGCATTATTGAAGTACTTATGAATTTGTTTGTTTGGACCAATTATCTAAGTGTTTGCTCAATTGGCATTTTGTGGCCACAATAGTGTCATTTTATATATATTAGGTGTCCATGTGGTTTTAGTAGGGAATTTATGGATTTCCTACTTATCTTTGGATTCTTACATAGTCACTCTTTTTGAAACTCGGATTAGTTAAATGTCAAATATTATAGAAAATTTATGTAGCCTATATGTAATTACATATGTTATTGGGCTATGATGAATACTTAGATGCATGTGAATTATGCTTTCTCGCCTTTATAATTTTTCGGACTCAAGTAAAAATGATAGTAATAAAACTTTTTTTATTTACTGATTAAATACTTAACTTTGAAGTTTTATAACTCATATGGTTTGGTTAAGTTTTATGTCTTAGATCAAGGGGAGTCTGAAGACTCTCTTATGATATATGTGTGAAGTAATATCATTTTAGTAACATATCTCTTAGCATTTTTGGATGCTTGGGACCATGTAGTATCATTTTATTGAACTACATTATTTTATATACTTTATAAGAAATATTTGTTAATGTGCATGATATATATCCCTATCCGATATTATTTTGTAGCTCAAATTTCTCATTGTCTAATATAAGATTTGTCTATAATTGTTATTCTAGCTTAATGATTTGTCTTTATATTATTGATTAATACCATCAAAGTGGGAGAATGTTGAAAATAATAGTGGATTGGTGTTAATCAATTATATTTTATCATTATCTGGAAATTTAAGATATGGTGATAATCATATCTTATAATTATAATATCTTTATGATTATTTGAATGAGATTATAGTAAGATTGACTGTAGGATAGTAAAGGGAGGGAATTGTTCTTTTATTGCCCTTATTCCCAAGAGATCTAACCCAACTTTGTTAGGCGATTACCGTCCTATTTGTTTGGTGGAATGCATGTATAAGGTGCTTGCGAAGAGAATGACAGTAGTGGTTCACCAAGTAATCTTAGAAAATCAGTCAACTTTCATGAAGGGTCCTCAAATTTTGGATAGTATCGTTATTGCCAATGAGCTGATGATGTGTGTAGAAGAAAGGAGGGATTACCACGCATAAAGGTCGATTTCGAGAAGACATATGACTCTGTTTGCTGAGTATCTGTGGAAGATGATGAAATTTATGGGGTTTGCTGAGTATCTGTGGAAGATGATGAAATTTATGGGGTTTGAAGGTAAGTGAATAGGTTGGATAAGGGAGTGTGTGAATTCAACAACTGTGTTTGTCCTTGTTAATAGCACAGCCTTACAGGGGAGTTTAGGGTGGAAAAGAGGCTCAAAAAAGGTGATCCACTGTTATCAAACCAGTTTTTCAAACAATTTTGCAGCTGAAAAAAGATGTCAACACCATGTTATGCTTGGGCTCATATAATATTTCTGAAAATTAAATTCAAATAGTAAAAAACATATGCATGAAAAAAATGCCTATTGGGTTCATATAGTATTGTTTTATTCTTTTTAAGCATTAAATTTTATAATGTTTTGACAAATATAAATTAAAATATATTCTATCTACAAATTAAAATAAATTTTTTTATTATTTTAAAATTTATATTTTTATTTTATAAATTAATTAAAATAATCATATATCACCCACATTTATTATTTATATATATTTATCATAGATTTTTCTTAAATTTTTCTACCTAGTATTTGCATGTAAGTCTAATCTACATTTTAGTATCTACATAATCATTTCATTGATGTTTAACACATGTTAGGTGAAGATAAGATAAACGAATTCTTATTTTAAGTATTTTAAACTTAATATGCTAAAATTTGAATTGAAATCTTGTTAAATATATTAGATATTGATTACTAACATGAAATGGTTGTACATTTTTAACTATGTTGTTGGATAACTTGCCAAATTATGATAAGAAATGCTGATAAAAAATGTTGAAAAAAATTTGTATTACTAAGGCTGATTATGAGCTTAAGTTAATGGTCTGATCATTTGCATTTTTTAACAAACTCGATCATGCAGTAAGGTGTTTGTTTCAAAATTCAACCTACAAACCAATCCTCTTATCTTCCACTGTGTTACATCTTCCCTCCATTGCCTTATTATGTTCCCTCCATTGTCTTTATAATGTTGCACCACATAGTAAAACTATTATTAATTAATTACTACACTCTCAAAATGGATCATTTTATTTGATCATTACATACATATTTCCTAGAATTTAAATATATTTATTGACTATATTTTTTTTGTTCTTCAAACTATAGTTAGACTGTGCTTCAATATACATGAGTCTCCAATAAGTTGAGGCTACACATGCTATAAATGTACTAGAAATTGGAGTCACTTTCTCCTGCAATTGGTTAAAATGTTCTCTTCTAGAGAGCAGATGAGTTATATTTTTTATGCTAATTTATATTTGTAAAATGATGAATTGTTGTTGTGTGATAAACCTCCGTTAATGAGCAAGTAACTTCCTCCCTATGTAAGATTTATTAGCAATATTTTCCCATAATTAACCTGTGTTATAATGAGTAAATAGAAGTTCCAAACCCTTTAACATAGCTCAATCAAATGATCCACTTATTTGTTATATAAATAATAATCATCACAAGCATATGAGTGAAATGTAAATGCAAGTCAAAGCATTGTAAACAAGAAGCATATGTTTATTGTCAAATTGCAACAAAAAACTTTGCATAATTTATATGATAAAAAGTTCAATTATATATAAAAAATAAATATCCAGATATATACATATCCATAAATAATGAATTTAGTGTAAAATGTGTAACTTAATTATTATAAAATAAAATAATCATTATAGTGCAAATAAATTATTAACCTTTATCTTAATGAAATAATTTTAATAGTTATTTTTTAAGTCTAATATTATTATAGAATAAGAAAATTATATATAAAAATTGAGACTTAATTAAGTTTTTAATTTGGAATTTGACTAAATTTTATTTGTCCCTTGAAAATAATATTTTTAGTCCTTAAAAAAATCTCAAGTTTGTACTTTTCTTATGACTAAATTTGACTAATTTTAACTAAATTCAAAAGACAAAAAAATTATTTTTTATTTTTAAATTCAAAAAGAAAATTTAGTCAAATTTCTAGACTAAAAACTTAATTAAACCAAAAATAAATACCAATATATTTGTTTTATTAAATTCAATAAATTTTTTATTATAAATCAATGGTTCCCATGAGATTGAAAAAAGTGGAGAAAGTTATAAACGTAAGTTTGAAATGTGGTAGATGGAAAACATTTTAGTATATGTAGGTAACTAGTTGGATTAAAAAAAGAAATAGTGAAAGGAAAAAAAAATCACCTATAGCATAATAAAAATTATAAATGGAAACACGAAAGTTGAGATTAATTTCTTTAAATTATCATGAAAGATTAATATTAAATTTAGGGTCAAATATGTAGAAGCCAAAAAACAAAAATGGTCATGGGAGTGGAATAACGTAAGGGAAGAGTTGCATTACCTATTTTCATATGGAAGGGAAGAGTTGCATTACCTATTTTCATATGGATAATGAACCCCCTAGAGTGTGTTTGAGTATAATAAAAAACACCAAGTGAATCTATAAGGTTAACATCATATAAGGATGTGTAGTAACAATAAATGTAGAGTGTATGAGTGAGATGGGAAGGTAAAAAATAGTATTTTCATGAATACAAGGTTAGAGAGTAGCAAAATACATCATGGTTGTAATGCACTTGTATTGAGCACATAAATGGGAAGGTTTAAAATAAATGGGTTTAAATAAATTTTTATCCTTAAAATTTCACAAAAAAATTATTTTTTGTTCTTAAAATTTAACAAATATTTTTTTAGTCTATGATTCACTTTTAATCTTTTTCCTCTAAACCCTAAACGTTGTTAAGAAATTGTTAATAGGAAGCACACTTTTATAATTGTGAATCACTCTCTTTCTCAATCTTAACTCTCTCAATCTTTAATTTCACATCAGACATAGTTAGATACACTAGAACTTATGAGCAGACGACATCAATACAAATAACAAATTAATTTCAGGAACTAAAGCAAATATTGTTGAATTTCAAGGATTAAAAGTGAGTTTTGGTCAACAAAAAACTCATCTAAGTCAAATACGTAATTCATGACATATTTTAAAAAAAAAATATACTTTATATTTTTTATATATGTCTAATGTGTTGTTTTGCCTCACTGTGTAGTTTAAAGAAATAATGCCATTTTTCATGTATTTTAAAAACTATATATATATATATATATATATATATATATATATATATATATATATATATATATATATATATATGAGAATGAAAGGATCAAATCTTAGCCATTAAGATATGAAAGGAGAAAATATGTAAAATCTCAACCATTAAAGAGGAGAGAGAAAAAAGACTGACAAATAATAAATATTTCAAAGAGAGAATCAATGATTGATATGAATAATTAATTTTTATTTTAATGGTCTAGATTTGTTCTTATCATTCTCACTCATATATAGTTGGCATTTTCACTATATATGCCCTAGATTTAATGGTGAAAAAAAGGATTACGGTGAGAAATGAGAAAACATAATAATAACCATAGGATTTCAATAAACAATTCAGATTTAATTGTTAATTAAATAAGTTACATGTGGTTCTCTCACACAGAAACTTCTCTCACAAACTTTGCTCTTCATTTATTTATTTATTTTTATTAATGGTGGTGACGCCGCCCCAAATTGTCACTACCACTATCATCATCACCACCCCTACCGTCGTTGCCACATTCAATACCATCACCTTCTCCATATGTCGTCGACATTACCGCTACTATCCTCAATACTACCACCACCCATGGGCGGAGCAACAGGGAACTGGCAAGGGTCATGATCCCTCCCCAAATTTAAAATAAATAAATTATATATAAAAATTAATGTTAATTATTATATAAAAGAGTAAAATAAAAATTTGATAAGTATAAAAAAAATAAATAAAGAACAACAAACAATTATTTAGTTTGTGAGAGAAGTTTCTGTGTGAAAGAACTACGTGAGCTTGTTTAATTAACAATTAAATCTGAACTTTTTATTGAAATCCTATGATTATTATTATGTTTTCATATATATATATATATATATATATATATATATATATATATATATATATATAAAAGAAGAACAACTCTCAGTCATTAATAGAGGAGAAAGAAAAAAAAGTAACATGTAATAAATGCTGAAAGAGAGAATAAGTGGTTGATCTCAACCATTAATTTTTATTTAAATGAATGTGATTTGCTCTTCCTCTGGTATATATTTGGTTTTCTCACTGTCTCCTAGAAGAGAAAAAATCTTAACCACTAAGAGATGAGAGAGATAAAAAGTGATGTGTAATAAATACTAAAAGAGAGAATAAGTGATTAATATCAATCATTAATTTTTTATTTAAATGATCGTGATTTGTTCTTCCATTCTCATATATATTTGGCTTTCTCACAAAATATATATATATATATATATATATAAGAGTGAGAGAAGTAAATATCAATCATTGAAATAAAAATTAATGGTTGACGTTAATCACCCATTCTCTCTCTTCCAAGCATTTATTATTTGTTACTCTTTTTTCTCTCTCCTCTTTAATTGGTGAAATTTTTTATAAATTCTTCTCTCTTAACGGCTGAGATTTGCTCCTCTCACTCTCATATATAGTTGGCATTCTTACTAGATATGCCCTTATATATGTGTGTGGTGTATCTAATTATATCAAGAAAGGAAGATCACATGTTCATCTGAAAAATGACTACTACAAGAGTTTATGGTGGAAACTATGTCTTGGGTATTATGTGTATTGCTTTCCTTTTGGTTTCAGGTAATAAACTTGGATTTTTTTGTTTAGTATTTTTTAAGTTGATTTGCATTGATTAATTTCCATAAAATTAAAAGGAAGTTTTTTTTATAAGCATAAACTTAAAAGGAAGTGATTTGAACTACCAAGTATATAGATTAAATGATATGATGTTTGTAATGCTGAGTTTAATCTTTGAATATGTATTTATATTAAATATTTAGATAGCTTTGTTATTCATATAGTTAAATTACCCAATTAAAAATTTTTTTTGAAAGAAATTATCATTTGATGGAATAAAATGAACTCTTAGATTAATAGACACAAAATTATGATATGTGTAAAAAATAAAGATAAAAAGGATAAGAGAAAAAAAATTATATGTATCTCGTATATATTAAATTGTATTGTTTGTTCTTAATGAACATAAATTTTATATATGATTATTGTAGAGATTTGTGTGTTAAATTCACTTTTGGAGTATTGAATGAGATTACTCATTTTTATTTTTATTTTTACGAATACCATATTTATTAAATATCATTGGTATTTTTGGAAAATTTATCTGAGGAAGATTATTTGGTAAAGAAAATTCTTGCTAAGATTAGTCTAGTAGTGGAGATTGAGGAAGCTATATAAAGACTTCAATTAATCATTATTGTCAATAGTAAAAGAAAATAATTAACAAAAGTCATTCTTGGTTTAATTTTACTATATGATTGTTGGTATTCATGGAATAATCAATACATACTATTAATTAGCATATTTAAATTTAATAAAATAAATAAAACTATGATTTTTATACAATTTCTAATAAAACTACAATGATTTTAGGATGGGCAAATGCAGACAACTGCAAGGAGGGAATTTGTCCTGATGCTAAGCTGTGTTACGGTTTTTGTGTTTCTATTGGCTATGAAAAATATGGAGGTTTTTGCAATAAAGTTAACAACCTATGTTGTTGCATAAGACGTCATGTTACCGGTGCATCTTCAACCACAGTTGTTAATAAAGTTGTTTAACTCAAACACTCAATTCTTTAAGAAATTTACTTTTGAAGCAATTCTATGTATCACTGAAAGTTGCTTAAAATATAATTATGAGTGGCTTGTTCAACAACTTTTTGTTTAAATAAAATATTATTAAATTATCGTTAAATATATTATTTAATTGTTATTGTTTTATCATTAAATATTATGAATATCAAATTTATGGTTTACATAAGTTTTTTTGTCCTTAAAATTTAACAAAATATCACTTTTGGTACTTGAAATTCAAAAATATTTTTTAGTCTTGAAATTAATTTATTTTTTGTATTAACGTTATCCATTTATAAGTTCTAATGTATTTGGTTGTGTCGGATGTGAAATTGAAGATTGATGGAGTTAGGGTTGAGGAGGAAAGTGATTCATGAGTACAAAAATATGTTTTCTATCACCAATTTTTTAACGGCATTAACTAGAAAAGAAAGATTAAAAGTAAATCAGAGACTTTTTTTTTTATTTTAAGGACTAAAAGTGATTTTTGGTGAAACTTCAGGGATAAAAACTTATTTAAGCCTAAATTTATTTACTTTTTTGAAAAATTAACAAAAATAATTTTAGTTGATTTATAATAATTATATTTTAATAAGTAATAAAACTAATAATTTAAGGTACCATAATTTTAACAAAAAATTAAAAAACTATATAAAATTGTGAGTTCCTTGAAATTGCTTGAAACTTCTCCCATTGGAATGAAATTATAGTAAAGTTGTTTAACATTGATGTGACACAGTGGGTGTGACACCTCCAAAAAGGCACTACTCCAACCATCCAATGGATAACTACAGACATTCGTTACTATTGCTAATGTCAAAATAATCATTATACATAGTCTATTTTATCCCATAATTCATTATCCCTAACAATCAACCAAATCGATACAAACATTCATTTGGACATCAAACATACAGGAATTACATATATTTACCACTCACATTTAAAATATTCTATCATTTAAATACAAAACTCCAATTAAATTACAATTGTGACACCCTTCTACCCTAAACACATTTTTTGTTAATTACAAATTAATATACAAATTTGTTTATTTAAAATACAAGACATTTTAATTAGGTAAAAGGATTCGACAATATACACTTATTTTCGAAAACTATAATATAAAAAAATGTAGCATATAAGTAAATGCATTAGACTCTAAAAATGAGCTTTACAAGATTCTCTATTAATCAAATTAATTGAAACATTAAATAATTCATCTACATAAAAAAATATTAATTAATTCTCGTTAGCCCGATGTCGCACCTAATCAGAGTATCCCAACAGAAAAGGTAAACAGAAGTTAAAACTTCAATCACTCAGGATATTACCAAGATCTTGCAAATGTGAAAGTGACGTTCAACCTAAACAAAGTGCAACAACAAATAGAAAGGGGATGAGAATATGTCTCACACATTTAAGGCATATATAGAGAGAATGAACAATGAACTAAAGCACAAGAATTAAGTACATCACAAACAAATATACATAATGACTCAAGATACTTGACTCATGACAACTTATGTTCTTAATTTTATATGCATGTGGTACCATAACTCTTAGCACAAATCACACATATTGTATATAAGGTGAAGCATAAACCACCAAAGGCATCCATTTTTGGATCAACACAAGCCACAAGGGGCACACCAAATACTGAGTCTCACAACCACCTAAGCATCCATTACAAGTCAACACAAGTTCTAGAGGAACCCAAAACATACATTGGGCCACACAACCACCTTAGGCACCCATTATAGGTTAACATAAGTCATAGAGGAACTCAAAACATACATTGGGCCACACAACCACCTTAGACACCCATTATAGGTTAACACAAGCCATAAGGGAACCCAAAACACACCCTGGGCCATACAACTACCTTAAGCACCCATTACACGTTAGCATAAGCCATAAGGGACCTAAAACATATGAATGTATGCATGGACTTTCGCATAACACATCACACATCTAAACACATGGCTATGAAAAAACAAGACTTAAGCACTGTTAGACAAAGTCTAGACTTCACAAATGATCAAGGAATTCAGAGTTCACACACTACTAAGCAACAACTTAGACTTAACTCTTAGCGTAAATGAGCTTTTTCAACACAAATTATCAAAAGCACATATTCTCGTGGCGCAAAATATCCTTATAATATTGAATACATTCACTTTCTCACATAGACACATAGGATTATTACATTCATAATTCACCACAACATTTTCTAAGTTTTAAAGATTTCCTCAGTCTTTTTCTAATTAGCATGTATGACCTTTGTAGAGTATAAACACGATATCTAGAAATTTATTAATCCTATAATATTTTTCCATATCTATTTTGAAAGCTAAGATATTTATCTAAAACTCTTATGTTGACCTCAATATATAAAAATAAAATTTCCTATCTTAAAATTTGGAGGAAATATGAATCAATCGCTTAATTCTAACAATTTGACGTTCAGTAACTAATCTGATGATAACTTGATTTCTAGGTGTCTTTTTGGGGTGAAACCAATGACATCAATTAGATAACATATAGGGCTACAACTTTCATGAATATCAATTTTTTAAATTGCATCATTTTCCTATTGGTTTTCTCATACGAAAATCATAAATGCTGATTGTAAAACATGCTCAATTCTGGCAGGACCTTTAGTCACTAATCTGTCGATGTTGAGCTATATGTCGATGTTGGAGGAGTGATGCTATTGGAAGAGACTTATCCATTATTAGTAAAAGTAGGATAAGAATGTTCTCAGTTGCATTGACTCTCCAGACCCATTTCCAGGGCCCTGTGCGAGGAATGCTGTCGTGAAGGCTAACAAGGCAATCATATCCCAACTTGGCTATGTACTTCTAGTCATTCAAGAATTTCCAGCCTCAGTTTGTAAAGTCCCCTATTACAATAACACCTAAAGAATAATAATTAAGTAATTATTGAAAATAATAAAAAAAATAAAAAAATAAAAAAAATTTATTGTCCTTACAAAGTATCATTCTCAAATGTGGACATCTCAAAATTTAAATAACAACGTTCACAAAAAGGAAAAATCTTCTAAATTATAATAACAATGTTCATAAAAAGGAAAACCTAAACTATGACTAAGTCTTCACGTCTCCTTAGCCTTCTCAACTTCCTCCTCTTCTCACTCTGAAAACAACACTTTTTAATAAGATGAAAATCTCAATGAATAAAACAAGTTAAAAAAAAGTTTGCAAATAGCATTATTCTCAGCTGGTACAGAATCTGGAAAAACAATCATGGTATCCGCAAAAAGATGTTTTTAACGACAAAATATAGTATATTTCAAATAATTAATTTCTAATATGAATGAGTTCATTAACACAAAAACAGAATGATGTTTTCATTAACATCTTCATGATGCACACAATCGATAGTGATACTCAAGATCACTCGCTCCCACTCTACGGTTCCCAGAACCAAGGTTTTTAATAGATTCTTCAAAGGGGTCTATGAGCTTATATTTCATACAATGGCGTCCCATTGCCTTCCCCACACTATTATGGAGGTATCTGGAATCTTTTCTCCATCCCAGATAGAGATATCTAAAACCTCTTCCTCGTATGAAACGGAGGTATCTCATACATCTGGATGGATGTATCTCAAAATTCAACCCCATTCCAAATGGAGTATGTCAAAACAATTATCAAAATAATTTGCAAACATTAAATGCATTAACAACAATTTTTAAAACCATACCATGGAGGGTTAAAAACAGACGTTTTACTCACCTCTTAAAGCGAAATCTCACCACTTCAATCCTTCTGCTCCTATGTCCCTATTTCTCAACCCTAGAATAATAAACTAATCTATGATATTTTGAGGGAACTAGTTAACCCTATATATAGTAGTTTAGGGTTGGTTTTCCTCTCTATAGGTTTTTCTATAAAAGATTTATTTTACCCAATTTAAATCCAAAATTTTATCAAATCTTTAATTATTTTTTCTTATTTCGATTTCAAGGGAATATTATTTGAATCTTGTTATACAAATTGATATCAAATATTTTATTTTGTTTTATCTTATTTCTATTTTAAAGGAAATATTATCTTAATCTTGTTTATTAAAAAATCCTAACAGTTTAATCTTTTAATTGATTTTTTTAACAACTTAGTCTATCTTCTCTTAACTGAATGCTTATTCGAATATTTGTATTTTAAATTTTGGGTTGTTACACAGTACTCCTCCCCATCAGAGATAATTAGGGGAATAGGGATGTTCTGGATGTGATTGATAATGGCCTCTAGAATAAGGGTGTAAAGACTAGAAAAGGACTAATTGTTATTATCCCAAACCTGGTAAACCATACTTTGAGTATCAACAATGTGCACATAAGGAATGAGTTGACAGATTGGTCTCAAGCCTATCCAGTCCTTATACTAGATTGATGTTTCCCCATTCTTGAAATCCATAGTAAATCCCTCCAAAAGGGTATCTTTCGCCTTTAGAATGCTACGCTAAATAGGAGAGGTTGAGGGCGGATCCTTGGCATTTAGAAAAGACGTGGATGCTAAGTACTTGTGGGAGAGAGCCTGCACCCACAAATAGTGTCTTTCTCTGCTAGAATCTTCCAAGAGAGCTTGCCTAATAAAGATGTGTTAATATTATAGGTCTCTTTAATGCCTAATCCTCCTTGTGATTTAGGAATCACAACTTGACTCCAATTCACTAGATGAAGGCCATATGATTTATTTGATTTAGACCAAATGAAAGATCGCACCATTTTACCAATTGTGTAACATGTACTTGAGGGAAGCCAATTACATTGCATCTGGTGCACTGCTATAGAATTCAAACTGACTTAGCTAGACATATCTTCCTGGCTCAGTTCAAGAGTGTGTTCTTCCAGCCAGCCAAGCGGTGAATGATTTTCTCAAGGATGGGTTGAATATATGACATGTAGCCCTCCCATTGATCAACTTGAACCCCAAGTATTTTCCCAGATTTGAGACATTCCTCATGGAGGAGATGAGGGACAAGGAGGCTTTTCTAGCATTAGGAATTGCTTTGGAACACATCATCTTGGATTTATCTATATTCACCTTTAGTCTAGATGCATGACAAAAATCCTTGAGGGTCTGAGTAACCATCTCCACCTGTGTATTGTTAGCCTCACAAAATAGCAAAACATCATCAGCAAAGAAAAGCTGAGATATACCCGGGCCTCCTTTAGATAGGTGAATTGACTGCCAAATCCCCTAATGCACCTTTTGATGAATAGATAGTGCAACTCTCTCTATGCAAAGCACAAACAGGTAAGGGGACATCAGGTCTCCTTGTCGAAGGCCTCTAGAAGGGACAAAACTGTCTAATTTCTCACCATTCCAAAGCAGAGAAAGGCTTGAGCATTTTACACACCACATTATTAAAGCCACAGTAAAACTAAGGATTCCAAAGAGGCTAAGGATATCTTCAAGGAAACTCTAGCTAAGCCTATCATAAGCTTTTTCAAGGTTAATTTTGAAAGCAACTAATCCCTTCTTTGATTTAGAGCGGTGCATATGGTGGACAATTTCTTGACCAAAGATGTAGTTATTAGTTGTGCTTATATCTGGAATAAAGCTGCTTCGAAGGGCCAACAAGTTTATCCAGAAACAGTCTAAGGCGATTCTCCAATACCTTTGTAATTAGCTTATAAGTTGTGTTACAAAGGATAATTAGCCAAAACTCTTTAAAGGATAATGAGTGATAAAATTTCAGAATAAGAAAAATGAGAGTTTCCACCATGATAACTTCTCTGTAGAATGGGTTTTAAGGTTGGGATAAGAAAATAACAGCTTGAAATACATCAAGGCAGCTTCTCTCAACGTAGTATGATTATGGCACCAATTCCCATCCTCCAAGCGAAGGCTATGGAATTTGTTTTGCTTCCTTCTTACCACAGTCTAAGTGTGGAAGAATTTAGTATTCCTATCTCTTTTCTTTACCAATTATCACGGGACTTCGTACAAAAAAGTTCTTCCCTTCTGAGCCACACGGTATCCCAAAAATCCTTCTCGGCACTAAAAGTACAATGAGTCGCGTTTGTGACCCTTTGTGCAGAAAAAATCATCATTTGCAATCTGCCACCGCCGTGATGACCAGAGCTCCGCCAACAGAGGAACCAGCCGCGTGCCAACCACCGCCCGTGCCACCATTAACGTTGGTGAAACCAATCGCAGTTAATAATGAGTTTATTTGGACAAACATAAACAAAGCAATCGTGAAATATATAGTAATTATTATAATAAGTGATTTTTAATTAGCACATGGGATTTGTTTTTTAAAATAAGTAGAAAATTACTTATTTTAAGCAAAAACACTTTAACTAAAAGCAAAAAATAATAAATAAAAATTCTTGTTTAATTAAAATAAGTGTCTTTTTTGTAAAAAATAATAATGATCAGTTATATGATTTTTAATTTATCATAATCTTTTTTATAATGCATCACATTATTCTTTTACATTAATTACTAATTGAAATTAGTTTAAATAATAAATAAAATTTTAATATGAAATTTAAAGACTAATACGTAAGATCATACCCTTTTTTTTATGTCTACTTTTCAAAATACCTATTATACCCTTACACTTATTTTAAAATTAAAAAAATAAACTAATTTTTCATATAAGGGACTTGAATTCATAACCTCTTATTTTCCAAATATATACTTTACTACTAGACTAACCTTAAGTAAAAGATTATTTTAAAATATTGATATCCAACGTACATAAATGTCTAATTATATCTATAATATATAATATATGATATTATATTATATACTATATTTATACCTATATATAAAGGGAATACCCATTTTCAATATAACTTTATAAAAACTGTCAATTTTAATAGAAAAATTATCTAAATAAAAACTGTCAAGATAAAAACTACCCAAATAAGCTCCGTAATATTCTGTCTTTGTTTTCCACACTCCTCCTATTTTCGTTTTTATTTTTTCTCTTTTTTTCGTTTTATTTATTTATTCTTCTTCTTCATCTTTATTTCTTCACTTTGCAATTGCTTCCATTTTTCATTTTGGTTGTGTTCATCTTCATTTGCGAGTGCTTCAAATTAATAATGTAATTCTTATATATCTATACCTATATATAAAGGGATTAACCCCTTTTCAATATAACTTTATAAAAATGGTCAATTTTAATAGAAAATTATACCTATATATAAAGGGAATAACCCCTTTTCAATATAACTTTATAAAATCTGTCAATTTTAATAGAAAAACTATCTAAATAAAAATTGTCAATTAAGATAAAAACTATCCAAATAACCTCTGTAATATTCTATCTTTGTTTTCCACGCTACTCTTATTTTCGTTTTTATTTTTTCTCTCTTCTTTTTTGTTTTATTTATTTATTCTTCTTCTTCATCTTTGTTTCTTCACTTTGCAATTGCTTCCATTTTTCATTTTGGTTGTGTTCATCTTCATTTGTGATTGCTTCAAATTAATAATTTAATTCTTATATATGTAATTTTGTGTTCATCTTCGTTTGCGATTGCTTCAAATTAATAATGTAATTCTTATATATATGTAATTCTGTGTTCATCTATCACTTTATTTTGTGTTAATCTTCGTTTCCTCTATCACTTTTGGTTGCTCTTTTCAAGGGTCTGCACAAGGTATGCAACATTTTCCCTTTAACTGTTATTTCTTCTTCTTTCATTTATTCAACAACTTACCAAAATATTTGGTTTCTATCATCAAGTAATGTGTTTGTACCCTATTTTCTTTTTTTCTTTTAACCGTGTTCCCCGCTTGATTCTCTCTCTTCACAATTTTCACGCGTCCTCCATCATTTTTAAGAAAGAAACATACATAATTGCATAATTTTTTCTATCCTTAATTGCATAATACATTTTTGTTTTTATATTACAACACATAGAAACAACATCCTTTATACTACATTCTTATATAAGTGACGTTAAATGCAGCATCTAGGTTCTTTTATTTTTTTTCAATGATTTGAGTTTTTTTTCTAACTATTTGTTTAATGAATTAATGCTTTTGATTTAAAACACAATCTGTTCATTATTTATGTGTTTAATTAATCAGATATAATTTGTGATTATTAACAGAGGTTGGAGATAAATGAGAAAGTCACTTTGGAGTTCTCCTACATGGTCACGTCGCCATAAGAAACTTTTTAAGATTTTTGTGATTTCATGTCAGAGTTCTGGTAGCATTTTATTAATTTTATAATTATTTAGCAGTATTTTAATTTTAAAAAAGACTTTTATTAGTATTTAAAAATACAATAATCACAGAATACATATGTAATCCAACTTTTAAGAGTTATGAATCTAGAAGAGAAGAGTAGGACATAATAGATATATTCTTTAAAGAAAGAGCTAGAGAATATGCTACTGAATATTTATCAATTATTTCACAAGTTTTTCAAATAGATATGTTTGTTAAAGAAAATATAGTTATTATTTTTTTAAGAAAATATAATTTTATTGTTTGTTAAATAACTCTTCAAGTACAATTAATTCATTGACATTTCTCTTATGAATAAAGAGTAAGAAGAATTGTTGCCCTGCATGTTCCATATGCTATTAACTTCATTTTGTTTTATAAAAAAAAAAAACTGCTCCGTTTCTTAAAAAAAAAAAACTGCTGCCAACTACCCACACTCATGTCACTATAACATCATCTTACTGTTGCAACGTAATTAATGATAACTTCCCTTTACTACTCTAATAACTTCCTTGCTCTTTCATCTTCTCAATAATATCCTTTTTCATTTATAGACACATAAGTAATGATATTTAAATTTTTATTTTATGCATAGAAACATGTGTTTTATACTTTTTTCTGAAATGGTTATGTATCACGTAATTAGAAATATTAACTTTCCTTTAACTTTTAATTAAGTAATTATGGATATTTAACTTCCTGTTACGCCTTTTACAATATAGTTTTCTTTTCACCTTTTTTTCTAATGAATTATAATTTTTTTAATAATACAATCAGAGGTATGAAATAAAGAAAATATTTATCAAAACTAAAACAACGTTAATAACTAACAAATTTGAAAAATGCAATAAAAGGTATGGCATAAAGAAACTATTTATCAAAATGGTATCAAGAAATATTATTTTAAATTTAAAAATGGGTATAATACGTAAATTATCGTATAAATTAAAATATAAAAATAATACGTCTATTTCCATTAAAATTATTATTACCTAATTTTTCATTAAAATTAAGGTAGAATAGGAAAAAAAACCTTGGTATTGTGATATACAACAACAAATTATTAATTAGTATATTTTTTCAATTTCATACATTATAAAATTTACGTTAATTACCATATTTATAATACGTATTAGGAATTTATTATAATACACTAACTAATTACATATATATAAAAAATCATTACATATATAAAAAATATTCATTACATATATAAAAAATATATTAATACGTATTAGGAATTTATAGGTTATAACAAATATAAATGATGTACGAAATATTAATGTTAGTATAATCGATGAAATTCAAAAATATATTAATTAGTTTTTATATTTTATTATTATTACTTTATTTATTTATCATTTTTAATTTATTGATAATATTTATTGTTTTGTTCCATTTCCTTATGATTATATCTAATTCATCCTATCTAATTTTTACATTACCTTTTAGTTATATATACCAACAACAAATAGTTAATTAATATATTTTTTGAATTTGATACATTATAAAATGCAACTAATATGTCTATTTTCAATTAAAATTAAGGTACATAATACTTTATTTAATAATTTATTAAATATTTTATCCTCTCCATGTTAATGATATTTACACCTAATTCATTCCACCTAATTTTTACTACACATTAATTATACCTTTCTTGAAACATCCTATGATTTTATCTTCTTCTTTTGAAGTCATTGTCAATCAATTAAATTTTATAATTCTTTAGTCAAGATCACCGTTTACAAATTTATTCTATGGGATAGGGTTGCACAGTAATAGTAGATAAAACCCAGCTTTAGAGAATGATTATTATTACAAAAGATAAATAGGTAAAATAATTTTTTATTTGGTAATGTATGGACAAAATAATATGATTACTTTTATAGTTGATTGCTCTTTTTTATTTTAAATAGCCAATAATACAATTGTTCTAAAATGTATGTGTTCTAAATTAATAAGTTCAAAAATACAACTCATCATACAAGTCATCCATCATAGATTACTCAAATCTTATATTATTATATTTAAGTAAATACTAATTCATCTTTTTATTCATAGGATGTTTGACGATGTCAGTGCTTATGACTATATTAACAAATGACTTAAGTGTGAAAATATCTACATGCTTGAGGTTATAAAAATTTATTAATATAATAATTATTACTTACTAAAGTTAGGCATAGTAAAATATATCATATTATATATGATATGTAATTATTTATATTGTAGTTTTTCAAAACTCAGCAAAATATAGACAATGTCTTCTACAAAGAACTAAGGAGAATCTTGAAAGGTAATATCATCAACCTTAAATTTTTTGTTATCATTTAGTATTTCTTTCTTATTTAAGTTAATAACTACATATATTATATACTGAATTTCACAGGAAAGCTCAACATTGTCAAGAATGACAATCATTGTTTGGTCTTATAATTAAAGAAGATTTTATTACTCCAAAGTCATGACAACAACACATATTAAGCAGACACATTTTTTTTGTTATTTTTATGGAAATTTTTTATATATTACTAAATCTAAATTAAAATAGTATACAAAATTATACATAATAATAATTATTTATAAATTACATAATTAAATATATTAAACAAAAATAAAAATGCGAACACGCAGGTGCGACAGCACCTGTGTTTTCACTAGTATTATATAATGGGAATATGACTTCTTGGTATCGACATTTTATGACTATTTTATCTTCTAAACATTTTATGATTGTTCTCACCTTCACAAATATAACTTCTCTCTATTAATATATGCGTATATTTCATGATAAATATTTTTAATAAACATGCAAATACACATGTGCGACAATATTTTGAATTCTATTCAAACTCTCCTCTTTCCATTTTTTCATATTTATTGTCTATTTGACATATTCATTGATGATCTGATATGTTTTTATCATGTTATCATAAGCAAAAAATATAAAATTAACAAAATATATTTCAAAACATGTTACATAATAATTTATATTTCAAAATATAAAAATTTACAAAAGATATGAAATTAAAACCCTACAATTGTTATAACATTAAAATTGAAATGCGAATACATAGGCGTGGCAGCGCCTGTGTTTTCGCTAGTATATATAATGAGAGAGAAAACAAAATTAAAATAGTAAATCTTTCTTATTTTAATATAAATATAAAATTACACTTTATTATAATAATATGAATAATTTTTAACTTATCTTTTTTTTACCACAATAATTTTTAATTTACCAAGTTATTCTTCAAGGTTAACTTCTAATGGAAATAAATAAAAACAAACAAATAATATTTTAATATTAAATTGAAAGAAAAATATATAAAATCTTTCTTATTTCATTATAAATATAAAATTAAATTTTAAAAGATAATTACCTGATATAATATCTCTTTTAAGATGATCTATGTTTTCAAGTAATAATAAGTTAAAATTACATCAAGTAATAGGAA
The DNA here is from genome assembly GCA_037954015.1 of Psophocarpus tetragonolobus. Lineage (NCBI taxonomy): Eukaryota > Viridiplantae > Streptophyta > Magnoliopsida > Fabales > Fabaceae > Psophocarpus > Psophocarpus tetragonolobus. The sequence continues at coordinate 46,519,848 of CM075692.1, read as the reverse complement.
CCTAATATCAATAAAGTAAAATTATTTATATTTGAAATTAAATTTTTAACTGTACTTTATATGAATTTAAATTCTATTTTTATTTTTATCTATTCTATATATTAATAAAGGGAATCCTCATTTTGATTTTCACTTTTTAAAATACTTATTCTACTATTTTTAAAAAACAAAAAGAAAAAAAAAATTTATTAAAAGAGAGTCGAACTTACAACTTTTCCTTCTCTCGTTTTTCCATACATGGACATTGTCACTAAATCAACCTTATAACCTTAAAATAAACTTTAGAATATTTATATTCAGCGTACATACTACTATCTACAATTTATAATATTATATTATCTATACTATTAATAAAGGAAATGAGAGATATTCAGCATACATAATTCTCCTTTTGATGTCCACTTTTTAAAATACTTATTCTTCCCTTTAAAAAAAACAAAAAAAAAACTAATTTGTTAAAAAAGATATTCAAACTCACGACCTCTCTCTCCCCTATTTCCCTATATATGAACTTTGCCAATAGATCAATCTTATAACCTTAAGAAAAAAATTACTTTAAAATATTTATATCCAATATACATAATTGCGTACTATCTATATCATCTATATGTATAATCAATAATTTACAATATTATTCATGCTATTAATAAAGAGAATTCCTCTTTTGATGTCCACTTTTCAAAATACCTATATACCCTTTTTTTAAAAACAAAAAGAAAAAACTACTTTGTTAAAAGAGAGATTTGAACCTACGACCTATCCCTCCTCCATTTCCCCATATATGAACTTTGTCACTAGATCAACCTTATAACTTTAAGAAAAAACTACTTTAAAATATTTATATCTAACATACATAATTGTCCTACTAATTTGTTGAAAGAGAGATTCAAACTCACAGTCTCTCCCTCCTCCATTTCCCATATATGGACTTGGCCACTAGATCAATCTTATAACCTTAAGAAGAAAACAACTTTAAAATATTTATATTAACATATATAATTGTCCTAATATTTATAATCTATAATGTTCTCATGGATGTAGACCAACCTACTTGGTGGGTTTGTTTGCTATTTGATTGGGTTGGTCCTTCTTGAATATTAGGTCTATTTCTTAAAAGTTCCTTGGGGTCACATTGGTGTTGTACTTTCGTTCGACATGTTTTTATGGATTCTTATTTTATTTAAGTAAGTGTAGGGAGTGTTGTTATCGTCTTTAGATCTGATTTTCATTGAGGAGAGTAATGTGCTTCCTCGAAGAGTTCAACTCAGGGGGTAGCTCGACAACTTTGATGGGTATCATGGCATTGGATTCGTAGACTAGTGCAAAAGGTGTCTCGTGTGTGCTGGTTTGAGGCATTGTGTGGTAGGACCAAAGTACTTGAGGAAGCTCATCGACCCGTGATGTGTTGGTTAGCTCCAAGCAGTGACGTACACCTCGAAGAATTACCTTGTTCGCAGACCTGACCTATTTATTTAATTATGAGTGTTCGAATGAGGTGAAAATTTGGTGATGTTAAGTTCTTTGTAGAATGTTGTGATTATGGTGTTGGCAAACTAGGTTCGTTATATGTTATGTCACTGGCAAGTGTCACACTTTTTGACAAACTCTATGCAGTCAGCTCAGAGCATTGTCCAGTAGTAGCCAGCCCAGATTATTTTTTTACTAAGAGCTTGTCTACCAATATGACTCCCACAACACCTTTCATGAACTTCTCAGATGAAATTATCAGCTTGGGTGGGTGACAAACATCAGAGAAGTGGGGTGGAGAAACCTTTCAAGTAGAGGTGACCACCAATGATTGTGAATGTATAACATTATAGGCGATCTTAGCTTTTGTTTTTCTGTTTGTGGGCAAACTCTCCTTTTGGAGTATCAGATGATTGGCCCTATCCAACACTTGATCTCTTCCTAGATGAACATGACCAATCCATCTGCTTTTTCCTATTTGATACTCTATCAAATGAGGGTTTGTTGCATGATGGTTTTGTTCCTTGATGTTTTCTTGCTCACTAACTAGGCGAACAGGTCGGTGCACGTGTTTTCTTCCCCAGCAGATGAGTTAGTTCGAATGTGCTAAACGACTTGGCTAGCTCTTAGACCTTTTCCAAGTATTTCATTAGTTGCGGATCCTGAGCTTAGTACTCTCTGTTGGCTTGGAACATCTCTACTTTTGAATTGCCCTAGACGATGAGGTTGTTGATGTCCATTTCTTGTGCTAGGCTCATGCCAGTTATCAGTGCTTCGTATTCAGCCTGATTGTGACTTGATGCGAATTTGAAGTGGAGATCCTATTCAATAATAACACTGTCGGGCCCCTCTAGCATGGTTCCTACTCCACTCCTAGATTGGCTGACTGCATCGTCTACTGAGAGGATCCACTTTGAAGGGATGAAGGCCTTGGTCGGTGATGGGGTGAGCTCGCCTACAAAATCGGCCAATAAATGTGCCTTGATTGCCCTTCTTTTCATGTGGGAGACTTATAACGAGGTCGGAGACTGAGAGGTAAAGGATTATGGGGAGACTGGGATAGGGCTTGGTGAGTATTGGAGGTTTGGAAAGCATTTTTTTCATGTGGGAGAATGCCTCACACTCCTCCATCCAATAGAACCTCTGGTTTTTTTTTAAGGCATTGGTAAAATAGCACAACTTTGTTTGCCGTTTTGGATATGAATCTAGATATTGATGTGATTCGACCGAAGAGTTGCTGGATCTCCTTTACATTGCTCGGCCTTCATATTTGGAGGAGAATGGAGCTTCAGTCGGGGTTTGCTTCGATGCCTCTGTGTGTTAACATGAATACCAAGAAAAGATGTGTATGTTCTTTCCTAGGACTTGAATAAAATTTTCTTCAATGGCATCATTTAGTGAGGCCCCAATTTGCAGTGTCTCTCCAGAGGATAGTTCTATTTTCTCCAATATTTCTATGTGGCTTGGTCTCCCTTCGTCGATGTCTCGGTGACCCTTGGTGCTTATGGTGCTCATGTTACTCTAAGCGGGAGTGTGAGGATTGTGCATAATGCGCGAACTCTTCTGGTAACATTTGCACGCAATGTCTTTGTTGACTTTGATGCAACCAACTGTCTGGTTTGGCAACGGGAACTAGACCTTTAGGTGTGTTGTCGACACCAAAACTTGTAGTTTGTAAAAGATGGGCCTTCCCAGGAGAATGTTGTATGTTGACGGTGCATTGACAATTAGGTACTTGATAGGGATTGTGCTAGCTTTGTCTTCATCACAAAAGGTTATTTCAAGGTCAACCAAATCTCATACCTTCTATCTCATCTCCTGTGAATCCGATCCCATGATAAGGTTGTCAGTAGTCTTTAGGAATTTTTAGGCCAATGAAAGTGTACCAATATAGGATGTCTGCCAAGTTGTCTTTGACCAAAATTCTCTTCACACTATACCCTATGACTATCACCCGAATAACAACCGGGTCATTGTCATATGAAGATGTGCCTAGTATAAAACTCATTTAACTGTTTGATATTTGATTTGTATTTGTAGCATTAATTATATTAGTTATCTAACAGTTGAGGTCATTACATCGAATATTTGAGAACTCCATAAAGCTCATTTACAATTGAACATTTCAATCTGCAGTAGCTATATGATTAATCAAAAATGCATATTTTTTGCCATTAATTACTGCTTTACACACACCACAACCCCTTTCTTTTCCAATCCAATCAATTTTCTATAAAAAATAAATACACAAATGAAACTAATTAGGACTGGCTTTTCGGACACATTTATTAGAAATATAAAGAAATTGTAGTGGAAGCATTATCTTTTCTGGTATTATACTTGAATCTAATAATTATGCAGAGATCTGGGTCTATTTCAGGATTTTTTTTAGTTCTTAGAACTAAAGAGAGTAAGCTTTTTAAATTAAGTTGATATATAAAAATGCCTGTTTAAAATTTGAAATAAAAAATTTGGAAAACCAGGAAGACTTGCTTCCTAAACCTCTCATGTCTCAGAAGTGGCTCTTTTTTCTCTGTGTTGCAAGTTTCTGCGCTGGGATCATTTTCACCAACAGGTATATCAATTTTTTGTTTTTCATTCATAGTCGCTTCAGACCTTTCTAGATTCTATTCATCTTATATTTCCTGTTTTTAGATCTTTATAATACATAAATAAATTTAGATGTTTTTCATCTATTCAATTCACGGACTTCGGGAGTGTATGCACAAATGTCCACAATTTTATGAACGCACAAATGTCCTTTTCCTTTAGAACAAACTTGGGTAAGAAAATCATTGGTTCAATGTCGCAGGCTGAATGTGTTAGGGAGCAAAGGTTGTGCGTATTAGTAACATAGGACGATTAAAACACGGGTATAAAATATTTGTAAATTAAGGAGTAACTGAATTAAATATTCCTACTATTTTACTAATCTATATAAATCGTTGTTTTTTTTTTTTTTTTTCATTTGACTTCCTTCCCTCAAATATGATAGATAACTGATTGCTGAATTATTCATGACATGGTGGTTTTGGATTCCATTATCCCCATTCCACTTGATAGATTCCAATGTGATAACTTTCAAAGATGTAATAAGTAAAACAACTTGTCTTTTCTGCATTCCATTCTATGCACAAAACTTCTATATATCATTTCCTTTCATCATGAGTTGATCCCAAATTGTTACTTGCAGTCCACTATGCATGCATGTTATACATGTAAAAATGTCTTCCAATACCTTCAATTACTAATACATTATTCAATCTTATCTCTACTTAGTTACAAGTTTTATGGAACACTTGTGTTTAATGCATTTCAGAGTGAGAAAATAAAAGGAAAATTTTAGAAAAAGTTGCTCTTTTATATTATGGGTATGTTATGAGACACTACGTTGCAGGATAAATTATATAACCTGGTGCTAAATAATTTAGTGTTAGAAAGCAATTCCCTCATGGCTCATGCTCCATTAGGCCATGTAAAGTTGGAATTCACAATTTGTGTTTGTCACATCTCAACCTTTAATTCCAGCAAGAGTGATCAAAATCTGTTTGTTATAGTAATGATTTTATGATCTAATTGCTGTTTGGCAGGGTCAGACATCCTTGATGTTTGAATGGTTTTTATATTTGGACTTGCTATGTCATCTACTTCAGTGTTTGGTAACTATTAGACCTTGCACTTGATAGGTTAATATCTCAGTTTGAGGGATTTTGCCATTTTATTTCCATTATACTGTTTGCATTTTTCTCTCTCCAATCTCACTACATTAAATCGCTGTTGATGCTGTTTCTATGTCATTGATGATTGGTCGTGAATTTGATGTTGGTTGCAAGATTATGCTAGTTTTAGGATTGTGATTGTTTTACGGGTAGTCATATCTCCTCCTTCCCTTTTTACGTAAACACCCTAATGGGTCTATCCCATCAACCTAATTTATCTTTTTACTTAACCTCTTGTCTTACAATATGCAAACGCCTATTAATAATATAAATATACTTCTCTTTATTATTATTGTTTCAAAAAATATTTATTTTATTTTTTTTTAAGAACAAAATATATATATATATATATATATATATATATACTTTAGCCTCTTTGAAATAATTAATTGTAATAAATGACTAAATTTCTATTAACTTAAAATAACTAAATTACCTAATTTATAAAAACTGGGTTGTTACACAAGTCAATGACCAAGTCGGGTCTGGTAACACTAAACATAGCAAAAAAAAAAATAGATACACAAATTAAAAAAGAACAGATATATTTTTTTTTGTATAAAACATAGGAAATAAGACAGTAAACATAAAATTTTATAAACAAAATATTAAAACATACAAAATTTCTTAAAAATAACATAAAAGTAAAATAAGATCATTCTTGATATTTGAGAACCATCAAATCTTAAACTATGAAGCAATAGAACAATGACTTCTGGAGAGAGTTTCTGCCTAGGGTCTTGGTCTAGACATTTGTAAGTCTTGTTTCTCACTTTCCTTCTGCCAAATTGCTAGATAAAAAATTTCATGGGCCTCATTTTTAGCTTTCATATACATAGATTCTGTCTTTAGATGGACGTTGACAGAATTAATTTTGAAAGAAATTTATACTAAAAATTAATTATGATTAAAATTGATCTTAAGATGATATGATTTATGTTTAGATGTTTTTATTATAAAAACAAGTTAGTAATCTAGCATAAAATTCTCTATCCAACTCCAAGTTGCCTCATCCCAAAATCTATTTTGGACGACAGGACTAGAATCAATTCCAAATTATTCTTCAACACGAAGCCAAACATATTAAAATTCATTTAAATCAATTTCAAAACGTGTAATCAAACTTGCAAAATTGAACTATTGATTATCATGAAATATCAAGATGGGTAAGGTTAAGGTAAAACATATACTTCCCATCAAGACTATTTAAATGAATTATGAGTTAACATCATTATTTAATTTCAAATCCACCGCTTATTCCTATATTTAAAAACATAGCATTAACAATTATGATTCCAAATTTCCTTTTTATCCCAATTGGCATTGTCCAAACTATGATATATACCATCTTCTCTTGAGGACCAAAAGATGCGTTGATGGTTTTCTTCTAGGCCAGTATATATACATTAAATTCAGCACACATATTCCATTTCAATAAACAGTATGGGTATCAAAGTTAAGCAATTTAATGTAAGGCTGTCCTTACTTAATTTCAACCTGACTCTTCTGGAAGTCGCTAAGAAAATACAATTTTGATAGGCTTGGAGGCAAGTCATTGGAAATGGAAATGACAAGTATGTTGATATTGCTAGAAAGTTTTGAGTCTTGAAGTATGGGTGGAAGAGAATCACCAAAAGTTGAAGTATTGAAACACAATACAAAGAAAACCGTAAGAAAAATATGGATTAAACTATTCATTGTGTTTTGTGTTCTCTGCTCCCTTAAAATTCTACTCTATATATATATATATATATATATATATATATATATATATATATATATATATATATATATATATATCTTTCAAATCTATTTCATTAAATAAATTTGATACTTTACTCATAATATTCACATGTTAATAACGACAAATGCTCACACACCTACACGAATTTACGTTGAGTAGTTCAATATTAATTTCTATATATGACTTTTTATTTGAAAGTAATAAATGTTAGTTATATTTTATATATTATATTTATAGATATGTTTTACTATTGCTTATAAAAAATAAAAATATGTTTGAATATGATAAGTGTTAGCTAACATACGCTGCACTTTTACAAAAAAAGTAAAAGGTAACATATGCTACAACGTTTGACCTTTTTAGTAACATTTACCTAGTTACGTTTCTTTAAAATGTTACTATAGATAAAGTTAATGTACTATTGTAACATTTTTTATTACATATCGAATCAACATCAACATATATCGAATCAACATCAACATTTATTGTAATATTTTTAAGAAAAATGTCACTATAGAGTAACATTCAATTGTAACATTTCTGAAATTTTGTTCATAAATTTATTTGAGTTATGATTTTAGTCTTTTTACTATTCTTTTACTTTTTTTATCTATTTTATTATGTTTTCTATTATTTTATATTTTATTTTTTTCCGTTTATTTTTCATTTAATATTAAAATTATAATTTAAGAATATTTTTAAATTCAGAATTTAATATTTTCTTTTATTTTTTGTTATGTTTTTATATCATATTTTTCAAACAATAAAATTACTATTTAGGAATATTATTAAGTAAGATATTTATTTAGTGGTATTTATTCTTTCAAACCAATAAAAGACCAAAGTTTGAACATGGTAGAGGTTAGCGTTTTATTTTTAAATTTTAATAACTAATCTGACCTAAATTAGATACATATATACAGTAACATCTGCATGGGAGAGGGGCAACATGCGGATGGAGAAGCATACTTACCAGTCAGTTCTTGACGCATAACATGTTGGAAAATCGCCAAAATAAATGACGCAACAAAAAGTTGAAATTGAAAACCGGGTTTCAAGTAAAATCGGACGAGTTAATTGGTTTTCACTGATTATCTTACATATTCGATCGATTAAGGAGTTTGGATGAGACAAGTTTCTGATTTTCAATCTAATTGGTTTGATCGGCCGCTTCGAATCAAGTTTAAAAACATTGGTCATGTTTTTTTATTTTATATTTTTCAAACATAATTATTATTTAAGACTATTATTAAAAAATAAATTTTTAAATATATTTTAATATAGTATAAAAAAATTTTAAATTACTTTAGTTGATAATTATTAAATATACAGGCATTTCTTAATTTTAGTCTTGTTGCTATTCTTTTACTTTTTTATTTCTTTTATTATGTTTTCTATTATTTTATATTTTATTTTTTTCTCTATATGCAAAATTGGACAAGTAGCATTTTGATTTGGCTTTCTCCTACCCAAAATCTTGGTCGTTTTATTTGTACCACACAGGAGATGACCAAGATAAAATAAGAAGGAACAACCAAGATTTCACATAGGAGATGCACAAGAACACTTTGCAAATAAGAGAAGCCAAATTGGTAGCACTTACTCACTTTGAGTAAGATTAGTATACCTAATGAATTTTATTATATATTTATTGTACATAAATATGTAATAAATATGAGTTTAATTAATATGCACTAACAATGTAAAAGAGTTTTACACTGATGTTCAATCACAATTCTTCATTTATAAGAATTTTAAAGTATTAATTGGTAAAGTCAATAAACTTACCATAAATGAAGAATTGTCGTTTAATGCTAGTTGCATACTCTTTAGCAAAAATCATCACACTTGAACCAAATTTACACCATCTAAACTTCAACATTCATATAGATATATACCACATACTAAGTTCATCTTAAAGCATCATATCTCAGTTAAACTCCATTACAAAACATGATTAATTATCCATATTATTCTATACTATGCTAATTATAAAAGATTATAGAAGTTTCCATCCAAAACATCTTATAATTCAGGTCAAGTTTCTAAGTGTAGTTACTACTCATCTACCTGCCTTACAACATTACCACTACTATTTGCTCTCAGGCAAAGCACAATCATCATAGTCATACAAAACCAACACACATTACAAGGATAAGCATAAGATAAAAGACATTATATTATTACATTATAATTATGCAAACACTAAGTATAACAATTAATCAACCACACTTATGTTCCACTTGAACATAAGCATTCCACACCATGTATTGGCTTGACACGACTTTTCCAGACTACATATTGAGTTTGTACATCAAGGTGCCCAAGACCTCTCACCATTGATGTTTAGGATCTACTTGACCCTTCTAACAACCAATCGAAGTCTTAGCATACTCATCCAAAACTATTGTTTAGGGTTTACTTGACTCTTATGACAAACGACTGTTGTCTAAGTACATCCCAAGGGTACCCACCTGATACCAAGATTACAATGTAAAACCACAAATTACCCTTACTTGCATATTTGGTATCTGGATTACATTGACCTCAAATATGGTCGCAACTCAATACACGTCACATATATATAAATATATGCACATCACTCAAGGTTAAGTTACCTTATATAACTGTCGACATTCAACATATTCAACATACATCTCATCATCATGGATTACATCAATGTGGCAAAATGACAGAGAAGGCATAGAATAAAGTTTAAGTATATTGCCAAAATCCTTAGATTCACTATATTTAGTTGAGCACATGAAGGTAGAATTGGAATTAGAAGCCAATATCATTAATCTATTGCTAGAACAGATGTTGCAGTATCGTACCATACCCAAATTGATGAGTGTTAGCTAACAAAATTGAAATAATTCAATTAGATCCAAAATTATGCATTTAGATACCTCAGAAGTGACCCAAATGAGGAAAAATGACCAACTTTGGCACTACATAATTTTCTGTGTAGGGTAATTTTTGGAACAAAATTTTTTTCCACAGTTTGTATTACCAAAATATAGTTACTTATTAAATTTCAGAGTCAGTGGACTCGCATAACTCATTTTGGATCCTGGGGTTCATTTTGAAGCAAACTTGGTTCATATAGGGACCTGAAAAAGCTAACTTTTGATGCAGGAGGAATTTTAATGTGAAACTAGTTTCTAGAACTTTAATTTGTGTTTTAGAAAATTTGTTTAAGGATTTATAAGGTTTCTTCTCATAGATTTCAAATACACTTTTGAAAACCACTCATTTTCTAAGTTGTGCCTTTATCTGAAAATTGAAATGAACATAAATTTCAATTCGTTTGAGCTTTTCAAGTGAAATGAAAGCCTAAATATTTGTTTTAACAACCTCTAAATATTTTTTGGGGTTTTTTATGAATTTGAGTATTTTACAGAGAAGTTGATAGAAAATCCATTTTCTAGAAAACTTGGTTCTTTGCAAACTTGTGAAAGGTGTTATTTTTTAACTGTTTGGCGGAATTGAGTCAAACTAATGTCATTAGGTTGTATTAAGTTCATACAAAATATTTTTTTGAGTTCCAAAGGGATTTGAGTTTTGTATCTAAATTGGTGCAAAAAACAATGTTGAAGAACTTCTTAAAATTGCAAACTTCCGGTGTGGTAATTTTCAAATTGTAGCTTCGATTTGGATGAAATAAAAATTTGTGTTCTTGATTATTCATTATGATAAATATTTTTTTGGTCCTTCAGGTGATTGAATCACATCCTAATAAAGTGTTTCTGCAAAACTGCCTCGTAGAAAGATTGATTCGAAGGGAATTTTTAAGTGGAAATCTTTTTAGTTGACCTATAACTTGCCTTAATATTGGTTCTTAGCATGTATGTGATAGAAGAAGATAATTTCCAATAAGAAATACGTATTTTCATTGGATTTGATGAAATTAGATACGATGATAAGACCATGATAGGATTAAGATAAAAGGTGATGCATTAACTAGAGAATTGATAAGTGAGTTTGTAGTTTCAGTTCACTTTACACTTAGCATATTTTTAAGGATGAAAATTCTTTTTGTTGGGAGTATTATAAGGACTTGCTTATTTAATAAGTTATAAATTCATAGAATAAACAATGAAGGGAATTAAATTTAAGTTTTACTTAAATTATTAACTGAGTTAAGGTATGATGAGTATATTATTGGTGCTAATCCTTTTTGGTTGTATTTAGATGATGGTTAAAAGGGTGGGGTGAGAATAATTGTTATTCCTTTCATTTGGAGTGTTTTGGTTGAATTTTAGAAAGTTTTCAGAAATCTGTTTAGAGGTGGTGCAAATAGCAAGTTAAATTTACTAAGTAGAATCCATCTTCTTTCTTTTCTTCTTCCTTACTTTCTTCTTCCTTATTTCTTCCAATTTTATTCTTCTACACTGATTCTCTCTCACTTTGTTGTGATTGAACGCTTGCTTGCATGGTCGAGCAATTGTTGACAAAATCCAATGCAGTCTATTTCATTGCTTCTGATTCTGAATGGTGATCAATATAGGTTAGTCTTAACATAATTCTTTGAGTTTTAATTTTATGTGAAAATAATTCAATTTAATGAGTAATATTATTAAAAAAGTATTAGAAATTCAGGGATGTTACATATTATACCTCAGGTCAAGTCTCCAAGTACAATTACAACTAATGTAAATCCACAGGGGTTTGATTCATTTTGCGGATCTATCTAGGTCTGAAGGTAATAAGTTAACAAAAAAATGAGAATTGGGTAAATAAGAAAATGGAAAGAATGAAAATGATTTAACGAAGGGATAGATGATGTCATTTCCAATGATGGAAGATAAGCCATATGACGCCACAAGGATGGTGATTTACCTTTAATAAATCTAGCACAACGCCACAAGAAAGAATTCCTTGATGAGTTCTAAAGGGAAATACATCTCTCACAAAAGGTAAAAAGACCAATTATAATTTCACTCATTCAATTTTCCTTTTGAGTACAATTCAGCCCTTATTTATAGAATTAGGTAGTTATTCAAAATCATAACTCCTAAAAGAAAAATTAAATACTTCAGTATCACGCAATTATGATTAATTGCATGTTACATTAATTTCTAAATTAATGGAACGTTACAAAAAATGAAAAGTCATTATCTTCTGGATCATATCAACAACTCATCTACTTGTCTCACAGCATTTTGCTCCCTGCGAAGCACAATAATACAAAACCAACACAGATTTCAAGGGTAAACATAAGTTAAAAATATTCAATTATTATATTATAATTATGCAAACACCAAGTATAACAACCAATTAATCAAATTTATGTTCCACTTGAACATAAGCACTCCACACCATGTATTGACTTGACACAATGCGTCTAGACTACATATTGAGTTCCTACATCAAGGTGACCAAGACCTCTTACTATTGGTACTTGGGATCTACCAGACCCCTCTAACTACTAACCAAAGTCTCAGCATACTTATCCAACAACTATTGTCTAAGGTTTACTTGACTCTTATGATAAACGATTGTTGTCTAAGTACATCCCTAAGGTACCCACCCAGTACCAGGATCACAATGTAAAACCGTAAACCCACAACTCAATACACATTATATGCACATCACCCAAGACTAAGTTACCTCCTATTACTGTCGACATTCAATATACATCTCATCATTATGCATTACACCATAATTCCAATTAGCACCTAAATCAAAATAAAACATCAAATTCAGCTCGTTCATAAAAGTAACACTCAAATCATCAATTTCATCAACCCAACCAATTTCACATAATAATGAAATTCATTTCAAATCTCAATCAATTATTTTCTATTGATTTCACATCCCCAAAACACAGCTTCTCAAATTAAAATCAAAGTTTTAGCTTCTCTTACTTATTTCTCTCTTCTAAATATGACTCAAATAAAAGGGAAGAATCCACCTGAAGAAATTTATCAAAAATATGACAAGGATCCCAAATCAAACAAGAACTTAAGAAATCAGAATTTTAAAGGAATTTCCTTTTCAAAAGAGAACAATAGGATTGAAAACAAACAGGACAATATTCGAAGAATTATGATAAGACATACATATACTAATCACTACTCAAGATCAGGAGCAACAAAATAGATTTCATCGGATTCGGTTGCTAAATCATCCACCATACAAGGAGAAGGAAATTGGAAAAAGAAAGAAAGAGTGAAGAAGGAGAAGGAAGAAGATCAAGTATGCTTAGTAAGTTCAACTTACTATTTGCAAGCTTCCTAAATAGATTTCTCGAAACTTCCTAAAACTCAACCAAAACAGCTTGAATAAAAGAAATATCAATTATGCTTGTCTTTCCACCTTTCACGTAGGCAATGTGTTAAAGGTTCCCTTTACATTTCAACACCAACTGAAAATTTTACTTTTAAGAGAGTTTATAAATGCTAGTGTGTAAAGGTTAAATTACAAAAAAAAAATTATAAGGATTTTTTAAGTTTAATTAAATGCGCAATAAAACTACAGGACCTATAAATTAATTTAACCTAAATAGTAGTGTAAGATTGAAATCATCTCACTTCTATTTATGTTATATGTCATATTTCTTTTTTATATGTCAGCAAGTTTTTTCATGGATTAAGTTGTTATCATTTACACTATAATAAATGTTTATGTAGGTAAGTTTTTGAATTGTAAGCAGAAAATCAAATACATTTAAGCATTTTTTTAACATGTCACCATGTGGATTGTTTAATTATCTAATAACTCTAAAGTTTTTAAAAATAAAATCATGAAGTCGTTAGATAGTTTTTGTCTTGTTTAAAGTGTACCTTAAAAATGATTATTATTCAAAGTGGAGGTTCCAAGAAACCTAATTTTTGTAATATGGTGTGATAATATTATTTTTTAAATAATTATTATTCAAAGTGTAAATAATTATAATATTGTTGTTAAAATTGATTAAATTTAATAATATTATTTTTTAAAAATGAAAATATCAAATAAAAACAAACATATTTTCTGAATGTTAAAATAAAAACAATTTTAAAAAATAAAAATAGAAAAAACTTTTTCAAACCAAACACAAGTACTACAGAAATATCCATTGAGGTGGGTTCTCAATGTCCATTAACTCCTTAGTTATATGGCAAATAATCTTAGAGTGATGCTGCTTTGAACATGGTAATGGCAAGGCTAGTGTGTGGAAAGCCTCCTGTGACAGCGAGTCCTCTTTTGTGCAAATTTATTTTATTTTAAAATTTAAATGCTACTTAATTATTTTTAGTAATTCCATTAATTTAGAGATTAATTAGATTTAACTTAATTGATTTAACAATCAGTCAAGTATCTGAATTATTGTTAACCATCTCAAAGAATTAAGAATTTACACTGTAACAAGCATGTACGGAGAATTAATAATTTACATTATATACATCTCAAATAAAAGTCGACAGAGGGTTGAAGCTGATCAAGTGGTTTACTTAAAAATTGTTCTTTCTTTTACTTCTATCTTATACAGAGTTATTTTTTGTTAGGGGTATTTATCAGTTCAGGTCAATATATTCGATGAAATTGATAATCTGATAAACTGAAGTAATTAATTTAATTTGGTTTTCTCACTTGATCGGATCTGGACTTGAACCAAACCAAATAAAACCGATTATGTTCGGTTTGGTTTCACGGTTTTAATATTTCAAAATCCCAACCCAATCCAAACCAAACAAACGTATATATTATTGTATATTTATGTTATATTTTGCTTGTATTAGGTTGTTTTAAATATATATAATTTGTTGTTTTTATTGTATTGGGTTAATTTAATAATTTAAATTTGACTAATTTAATAATGAAACACTTGATATTTTGTTATAAAATTATAAATTCAGTAGATTAATGAATTTGACTAGTTTGAGATATAAAATTATTTTTTATAATTTAATGAAAAGAAATTTGATTTTTAAATTTTTTTTATCAATTTTCCCAAATCCGAATCGAACCAACCGATTATCATTAATTTGGGTCAAAGAAAAAATTCGAGCAATCTAAACCAACTCAAATTAATTAAAATTAATTTGTTTGGTTTTCTTTTGCCTCCAAAACTGAACCAACATGAATCGTAAACACCTCTAACCTTGATATTATAATAAAAGAAATATATATATATATATATATATATATATATATAGATACACACTACATAAATATTTATAAATACTATATGAATTATTTAATTTATCTACAATGTACTTCTAGTTTAATTATTTATTATAAATTTATAAAGTATAAAATTATATAGGTTATAAATTATTTAAATTTTATTACTAAAAATTGAGTCATGCGGGTTACTATTGACTCCCCAAATCAACTCTTGAACCCATGACTCCTGAATTAAGTTGAGTTGATGGTCAAGTCGAGTCAAATAACATTGATTTTAATGTTAAATAACATAAAAAGACAAAAATAAAATATAAAATAATAAAAAACATAATACAAAATAAAAAAGTAAGAGAATAGAAAATAGAATAAAATTATCAAACATTACTATTTTTAATTACTTGTCAACTAAGATCATTTAATTTTTTTTATACTATATAAAAATATATTTAAAATTTAATTTTGAATTTAATAATATTCCTAAATAGTAATTTTAATGTTTGAAAATATGAAATAAAAATGTAACAAAAAATAAAATAAAATATTAAATTATAAATTTAAAAATATTCTTAAACAATAATTTTAATATTAAATAAAATATAAAAGAGAAAAATAAAATATAAAATAATAGAAAACATAATAAAAATAAATAAATAAATAAAATAATAGCAAAAAGACTAAAATAAATTTATGAACAAAATTTCATAAATGTTACTCTATAGTGACATTTTTATTAAAAATATTACAATAATATGTTGATTCAATTTGTAGTAAGAAAAATGTTACAATAGTATATTAACTTTATCTATAGTAACATTTTTAAAAAATGTAACTAGGTAAATGTCACTGAAGAGGTCAAGCTTTGTTATGTATGTTATCTTTTATTTTTTAAAAGTGCAATGTATGTTACCTAACACTAGATATAATTTATCTTTTTTATAAGAAATTGTCAACAATATTTATATAGATACTATATAAAATACAACTAACATTTATTACTTTCAAATAAAAACACATATATAGAAAATAATATTGAACTATTCAACGTAAATTCGTATGAATGCATGAACCTTTGTCATTATCAACATGTGAATATTATGATAAAGTGTCAAATTTATTTTAATGAAACAGATTTGAGAGACACACATATATTTATATATAGTAGAATTTTAAGGACAAAGAATACAAAACACAATGAATAGTTCAATCCAAATTTCCCTTCTTTTTTTGTTTGTATTGTGTTTCAATACTTCAATTTTTAGCAATTCTCTTCCACCCACCCTTCCAGACTTAAAATTTTCTAGCAATATCAATATACTTGTCATTTCCATTTCCAATGACTTGCCCCCAAGCCCAACAAAATTATATTTTCTTAGCGACTTCCAAAAGAGTCAGATCGAAATTAAGAAAGGACAACCTTATGTTAAATTGCTTAATTTTGATACCCATACTGGTTTATTGCAATGGAAGATGTGTGCTGAATTTAATGTATATATACCTGGGCTAGAAGGAAACCATCAACACATCTTTTGGTCGGCAAGAGAAGATGGTATATATCATAGTTGGGACAATGCCAATTGGAATAAAAAGGAAATTTGGGATCATAATTGTTAATTCTATGCTTTTATATATATATATATATATATATATATATATATATATATATATATATATATATATATATATATATATATATATATATATGATGAATAAAGTGGATTTGATATTAAACAATGTTATTAAACTCACAATTTATTTAAATAGTTTTAATGGGTAGTATATGTTTTACCTAGTAACATTACCAATCTTGATATTTCATGATAATCAATAGGTGCAATTTTTCAACTTTGGTTACACGTTTTAAAATTGAGTTAAATGAATTTTAATATGTTTGTTTTATGTTGAAGAATAATTTGAAATTGATTCTAGCTAGTCCTGTAGTCCAAAGTTGATTTTGGGATGAAGCAACTTGAAGTTGGATAGAGAAATTTATGCTAGATTACTAACTTGTAATAAAAATATCTAAACATAAATCATATCATCTCAAAATCAATTTTAATCATAATTAATTTTATAAAATCAATTTCTTTCAAAATTAATTTTGTCAACGTCCATCCAAAGACACAATCAATTTATATGAAATCTAAGAATGAGGAGCATGAATTTTTTTATCTAGCAATTTGGAAAAAGGAATTTGAGAAACAAGGCTTACAAATGCCTAGACCAAGACCCTAGCTAGAAACTCTCTATAGAAGTAGTTGTTTCATTGTTTAATAGTTTAAGATTTAATGGTTCTCAAATATCAATCATGAACTTAGTTACATGGATTTTGGTTAGTATATCATTGACTACACAACTATAAAGAAAGTTTGTAATAAAGGTATTCATGGATCTGGATCGATCCACCAATTTATGAATCCAAACTGATTCAGACGTAATCGGATCAAATCCAATCTAATCCGATTAAGTTCAATCATAGATAGATCAAATAAGAGATTTGAACTTTGAAAATCCGTAGATTTGTGTGTGTTTAATAATAATAATAATAATAATAATAATAATAATAATAATAATATTGTTGTTGTTGTTGTGTGCGTTTAAAAAGGTGTCAATACGAAATTGACAATACAATTTAAAGTTTAGATATTATTTAAAGATTAAAGATTAAAGATTTAAAGTTAAAAAATGAATGTATTAAGTATTGCGATAATGAAGATTACGAGTTATTAAATTTATTGTTTTTAGGCTTTTAAGATTTACATTTTATCATTTATAAATTTTTTATATGTGTAATTTTACTTTTAAGTTATTTTAAAGAAACAATATATGTTTTAATATTTTGTTAACAAATTTTTATGTTTACTATCTTATTTCCTATATTTTATACAAAACAAAATAGATCTATTTTTTTTTATAATTTGTGCATGTAATTTTTTTTTATGTTCAATGTTATCAGACTCAACTCGACTTAGGTAAGGTGTAATGAGGTTAAGAGTTGACTCAAGGAATCAATAGTGACCCGCATGACTTAGTTTTTTAGTAATAAAATTTAAATAATGTATAACTTATATAATTTTATACTTTATAAATTCATAATAAATAATTAAACTAAAAATATATTGTAGATAAATTAAATAATTTATATAATATTTATAAATATTTATGTGTAGTGAGTGTATATATATTCATTTCATTATAATATCAAAGTAAGACAATATATTGTAATTTGTAAATACTTTCCTGTCATATCTTACGAATAGGTGATTTCCTGACATGAAGAATAAAATTTAACCTTTTAAAAAAAAAAACAAAAAAACTTATCCCGTTAATGTCGCGTATGAGTTTCTACAGAAATTCAGGTATTGCAAACATAGTATTTCCTTTATCAATTCATTTTCTTAAATTTAATTTATAATTCTTTTCATACTTATTTCATCATGTGAGAATGTAAGTTTGAACCTAGAGTTTGGGTTCAAATGGTTTTTATTTAGAAGAGATTGTGTATAAACTGTATATGTATTATATCATGTTTTGCAATTGAAGTGTTTTACAAATTTCCAGAGTGACTATTCTTTTATTATTATGCAATGTTGAATAAGTGTGATAGATGAAATTATATATTTTAATTTAATGTTTTTACTAAACAAAAGTGTAGTTTGTATCATCCCATTCTTTTAAAAAACTAATTTATTGAGAATAAGGTCTAATTTATATCAGTAGTACTATATTAATTAATTAATTTAGGTTTACTATAATAAACTGAGAATTGATTTTAAGAAAAAAATATTGGTGTAGATAGTAAGAAATGTTAAGTTGTATACTGCTAGAAAGCTCAATTCAATTGTTAGCCTAGAATAGTTTAAAGGGGTTAGTGTAATGTCCCATTATTTTTAGAAAAATAAATATTAATAAAAAATTATAATTTATACTAATAGATTTAAATTAATTTAATATTTGTGCTTATTAAAATAAATTAATAATTAATTTTATAAAATAATAATAATAATAGATAAAATAAATAAATGTGGTGTAAATAGTAAGATAGTTTGAAGGTTAAATTTAAGTTTAGTGTTAAAAAGTTAATCTAACTATTAACGTAGAGTAATTTAGAGGAATTACATCATTGTGCTTTAGTTTGAGGTTTCTAACTTTGGAGGCTCGAGAGAAAAGTGCAGAAAGAACTTTGCCAAGGGAGCTTGAGGAGTAGCGTTGGGGAGTTGAGGCCACACCCTTCACAATCAGGATCATCATTCGAATGGGCAGAGATTGTGATCCTTTATCATACTTGCAGATAGAACTTCAACTACCACATTGTATCTTCTTTTGTAAGCCCAAAACCTGGGTTAAGTATCGAAATTCTGTGATACGGTTCACCTACACCAACCTTCATACACCACCACAAGGGAACCTTGTCGGGGAAGATAAAGATTGAGGAGGACATTATTTGGAACTTTAGGACAGACCCTTCGTACCCAAGATCATCATTCAAGGTAAGGGAGTGAGAAATTATCTCTCATATGGCATTGTAGGGAAAATGGGTAGTGAAGCAATCTTTAAGCTTCAATAGGTTTTAATTATGCAATTGAAAACAAATGTTGATAAAATAAATGTGACTGTGTGAATATATTATTTTAATTAATCGTAGCTTTGCATTTAAATGATGGAAAAAATGATAGTTTGGAATAAATGTGTTTGGTGCCCCGGAATAATTAGTTGGATGTCTATATTAATTTATTTTGTTGGATTGTTGGGGTACATGTGCATTATCCGATTTTTGAGATGTAGTGATTATGTTAGCATTAGGGTTTTCCCTTTTGATACCCTAGAGATTAGTACCCCTAAACACAGTAGAGTGTTTGTATTAATTATTGAACTGACGATATATATTGGATTATTGATTGTGTTGATATATTATTTGTTTCTATGAATGCTATTAATTATTAAACGATATAGAAATTTAATTATATAGCTTATTAATGTGATGGTTGAGAGACTTCTCTGTTAATTTAACTATTCTAAATATGTAAAGATTAGGTATTAGGTGTTGAATGTTTTCTTCCATTGACAGGATTGATGGAAACATTGATGATTATCACTGCAATTGTAGGGTTTGATAATAATTAAGTATTAGAGATAGAGAAGTAGAATTTTTTAGGGTTTGAAGTTAGAATCATATTTTAGGAACCTTATAAGTCGAATACTTGTTATCTGAAAATTTTTTGTATGAACATACCTCAGTGTTTATGTCATATCTTAGAGTTTTTCTCTTTGTACCTCTATACTTTCACCCTACACTTCCATAATTTTTTAAAATGATAAAAATACCTTTAGGTAAAAAAAGTTAAAATCTTCTTCTTTCGGGTATCTCATCCTTCTTCCTCTCGTGCCTCCTCATCCGAACTAAGTCTGAACTTCTTGTTCCAAACACAAACAAAAAAATCAATCAATTAATTTCAAAATTTGCATTTACGGCTAGAAACACAGAAAATTAAAAAAGGGAAAGGAAGAGGAGACATACCCCGATTAAAAAAAAACGGAACAAGAGAACAAAAAGCAAGAAACTTTACTAACAAAATTACTTTAAAAGAGAAAAGAAGCATCGGAATTGAAAAAGAAAGGTGGAAAGGAAATGGGAATGTTACAAGAAGGGGATTGCATTTAGTGGAAACTAAGAAAGTTTATTGATTTCACCTTTTGGAAGTGATAAGAGAAAATGTTTGGGTTTGTAGAAACTTGAGAGGAAAAAGAGGTTTTGGAATGAAGCAAGAGATTGAGTGTGGTTGATGTTATGCGATATGGAATGGATCAGTGCTTATTTTTATATATATATATATATGAGAATGAGAATAAATCTTGAATGTTGATTGAGAGATAAAAAGATGAAGATGATGATGACAATGGCGAAGAATGAATGTGTATATGAATTCACAATTTGCTTGCTTCCTCTCTTTTCTACCCAAACTTCTCTCTGTTCGTCCTTTCTCTAACTACCTCATAGGCAGAGTGATATACAAAACTTACAATTACAAGTTTGGATTTTTATGTTTGGACTTGTAAAAAAATTTGCAAATTTTTTTACAAGTTTAGATTAGCTCACTCAGACTTGTAAAAAAATACGCAAGAACGAAGTTTTTACTTTTTTATCTAAGAGTATTCTTGACATTTCACAGGTTATAGAGGTGTAGAGAGAAAAACTCCATATCTTATAAGGATGTGTTGATGAGTTGAGTTGGGTTTAATGTAAAAAATGCAAAAATTCAACCCAATGTTTTATCACTTATTTGTTCTTGAAACCGTGACTTGGTCGCTCCCGATTTTCAATTTCAACGTTTCATCGATTCATTTATTCTATGCAGTTTTCCAACATGTTATGCGTCCCAAGCAATGACGAAGTCCCAAACAATGACTGGCGAGCACACTTCTCTATGTGCATGTTTCCTGTTTCCTGTTTCCTATGCACATGTTGCCCTGCAGCAATGTATATACATATCTTATTTCGTTCATATTAGTTATTAAAATTTAAAAATGAAAGTCTAACCTCTACCACGTTCAAACCGTGGTCAACCGTGGTTATTTATGGGTTTGAAAGAAGAAATATCACTAAACTAATATCTTACTTGAGTATTTGTCGATTCGAGTCAATTTAATAAAACTGGTAATTATAACAAAATAAATTAATTTGGTTCGATTTTTTTATTTGATTAGGTTTGGATCTGAAGTAAACAAATAAAATTGATCATGTTTGGTTCGTAGTTTTAGCAATTCAAAACTCTAATATAATGTTGTTACAGTAATAAACTATAATAAAATAATAAAGAATTTAAAGCAGATAATAAATTTGTATTTAAATAAATGAATTCTTACATAATAAACAAAATATAATCCTCAGATTTAAGTCTCTAGAAAACGAAAACAATTACAAGTACATTATGTTCTAAAATCGTTACAAATAAATACTATAAGAAAATCTTTTATTAATGACAAACTAGTTTTTCATGCCTCCTTCAATTTCCAAAACTTCTCCCTGAAGTTCTGAAAACAACACTTTTAATGAGATAATAATCTCAGTGAATAAAACAAGTTTTTAAAAGAGGTTTGCAAATAGTGTTCTTCTAAGCCGGTGCAGAATCCGGAAAAACAACTATAGTACCCGCATTAATAAAAAGTATTTTTATTTATATATAAATAAAGATTTATCCAAATAATTTCTAACAATAATTATAAATACGATAAAAATAGTTTTTGATGCAAACACACAGTCCATAAATTATCGTGATACTCATTATCGCTCATTCACACTTTACGTTCCCAGAACCAGGTTTTCAGTAGATTCTTCAAAAAGGTCTATGAACTCATATTTCATACAATGACGTCTCACTGCCTTCCCCACGCTATTATGGGTCCAGAAACTCTTCTCTATCTCAGATAGATGTATCTAAAACCTATTCCCCGTATTAAATGGAGGTATCTCATACATCCATCCTATATGAATGTATCTCAAATTCAAATTTCACCCCTCATTCCAAATGGAGGTATTTCAAACAATTATTAAAAAAAATTTCAAACACCGAAAACAACTTTTAAAATCATACTATGGAGGGTTAAAAAAAGGTGTTTTACTCACATCTTGAAGCGAGATCTCACCACTTTAATTTGTTTTCTTCTGCTCCCATGTCCCTCCTTCTCACCCATAAAATAATCAATTAATCTATGATATTTTAAGGGAACTAGTTTACCTATATATAATAGCTTAGGATTGATTTTCCCCCCTCTATATATTTTTTATCTCTTTTATAAAATATTAGTTTTTACAAATTAAATTCAAAATAATATCAAATCTTTAATTATTTTATCTTATTTCTATTTTAAAAGAAATATTATCTTAAATCGATTTATCTTTAATCCTTTAGTTATTTGATTGATTCTCATCTAATTATTATCTTCTTTTTTATTTTTTTTTCTCTATATTATTTTATTTAAATTATAATAATTATTTATTTATTATGTGATATAATTTTTATTTTAAAAATTTGAGAATGTTACATCTGACTCAATCCAAACCAAACCAAAAGTATATATATTATCATATATTTATTTATATTTTGCTTTTATTAAGTTTTTTAAATATATATAATTTGTTGTTTGTATTGTATTGGGTTGCTTTAATAGTTTAACAGTTTAATTTGATTTTTTAATTTTTTTTATTGGTTTCCCCAAATCCAAACCAAACGAACCCAATTATCATTGGTTTGGTTTGATTCAGTCGAGAAAAAAAATTCGAGCAATCCGAATCAACCCAAACAAATTAAAATTAATTGATTCGATTTTGTTTTCCCTCCAAAATCAAACCAACCAGAATCATGAACACTCGTACTTCTTGCACAATTTCTAATAACATTTATTTAACACTTCCTTCTTTGTATTACTTTTGGACTTTTTCTTTCTTTCTTTCTTTTTTCTCTAAAGAGTCCCCTTGTTATTGGTTTTCTTTTTACTGTGATTCTCTTGCCTTTTTATAGGTGGTTACTTCCTTCACGATGAAGGAAAGTTTTACTAGTGAGTAAAAATAGCATACTTAATTAGGGATGACAAAAATACTCACGATGAAGGAAAGTTTTACTAGTGACAAAAATAGCATACTTTAATTTTCTTTTATATTGGACTCCACTATATGCAAGAGATTTATTAAGAATGAGTCAAGCCCCAATTATTTTGTTTTCTACATCTTTTCTTTTTACGCCCTCCAACATGCCGAATACACCCCATGTGATCCAAATACTAATCTATGTTGTGTATTTTTGTTTAAACCTTTCCTTTGCGCTATGTACACACACATTTTGCTTTAAAGGTCCAATAGTTTCATTTTTAAGACTTGTTATCTACACCCATGAATCTCGTTAATAGACCCCTTTTTAAGGGTCAAGTAGACCATTTCCTAGCTCTTCCCTATACACCATAAAGTTTGCTAAATGTACCTCTTTTAAGGCATTCTTACCCACTAAACCTCATTTCTAGGTTCTTTGCTATTTACACTATTGGGTTTGCTAAATGCTATCTCTATTTCATTCAGAGAATCCAATAATTTTTTTATGAGGTGTATTTAGCAAAGATTTGAGTGTAAATAGTAACTATTTTTTTTTATTTTAAAAACTTGAATTGGGATAAAAACACATATTTAAATACAAAAAGTGAAAGTCAAATATTAATAAAAAGTATAAAAAACTAAACAAAATTTGGTGTCTTCACAACTAAAAAGCTAACGATTATAAAATTTAATTTTGTTTTTGTTTAATTACAAATATCCACTAAGTGAAGATAATTTTATTTTAGACTTATGCAACCACTAAAGATAGAAAATTTCTCTTTGAGTATTTAACACAACAACATACTCAAGATTTAAAATCAAGACTATTGGTTAAATTAGAACAACCTTATATAAGTTGAACCACACATTCGGTGGTTATACTATTTAATATAAAATATTATTAATATAAATAGTATTAGCTAAAGTTATCTTTAAAATTATTTTTTTTCTTTTTCTTATTTTCTCCGAGAGTGGTTTACCCAAATAGATAGTAAATAATGGAATGAAGTGGTTAATGATCAATCTTTTTCCAATATGTTTCATTCCTATTTTTGTAAAAGAAATAATGTAACAATTTCTCTTATTTCACTTCATTAATCTTCATCCCATTATCTATCTATCACCAATCCAACACAGTTTTGTAAATTTTTTTGTTAGAATTACTACATATAAATTTGTGTCATTATCAACATTTAATTGAAAATGTAAAAACCGCATACACGAGTAGCATTTATTACTTTTGGCAATACACTTCTTTATTTGAAATGTTTGGGCTAGTGCTATTTAGAGTTGTGGTATATTAGAGTTTGCAACCTAAAAATCTACGATATATAAAGTCCACAATTTTAACTAACTTTATTTGACTAAATTTGCATTCGTTCTGTTTAATCTTAGAGGTAAACTGGTTAAATGTATGCACTAACAAATAAAAAATTAAAATTACTTTTCCTATTTAAAAATTATTTTATTTTTAAAAATAACTTGAGTATTTTTTTTTTCATGCAAAAGTCATCTTAAAAATTAAAATTTCTTCTTAGAACCTCCAAGAGTCATTTAGTATATATTTTCTTTTCATACATTCAAAGAGTTCTTTTGTTAGTTGTTACACGAAGATAAATAATAAAAAAAAAAGGCATCATATTTTTAAAATAATGAAAAAAGCCTGTGGATTTCATGAGTGACCCACAATCTAAAACCGCTTAACCCACAGTTAAACAAATGAGAAAAGAAAAAAAAAAAACCCTGTATTTTATAGGACTCTAGCAAAATACTAAAACTCATATACAATGTGGATCGTAGGTTATGCTAATTTTCAATCTATTTCCCAGCTCTAGCACTATTAACGCAATTTCGAAAGCTTAAATACACTTTGGTATTCACAATATTTATATATAATTTTCATTTTATTATTATTCTGAGCGAAAACATACGCAATGTCCCATCTTTATATTCATATTATATTTTATAGTAATTTTAGAGTTTTAATTTAATATATATTATAATAAAATAATAGAATATATTATAATAAAATAATAGAATATAAATAATTCATTATATCATTTTAGTATAATAATTTTAATTTAGTATATTTTAGAATATATTTTGTTAATTTTTATATTTCTTTGTTTATGATAACATGATAGAAATATGTCGGATTATCAACAAATTTGCACTGAATTTGAAAAAATTGGGAGAGGAAAGAGTTTGAATGAAATTCAAAATATTGTTGTGTTTGTGTATCTACATTTTTATTAAAAATATTAGGCTAAATTACCATCGGTGCCTCTCTATTTAGGGGTAGCTTTCTTTGTGCCCTCAAATTTTTTTTGCGCACCTTTTGCCCTTCAACTTTTTCAAAAGTTTAATTTTTGCCCTTCCGTCAAATTTAGGGCATTGACTATTAAAAATGAGACTGTTTTATTTTGCAATTCCAATGTGTTTAACCTAATCAATAACAATGTTAATTTTAAAAATATAGAAAAGTTGAACAAGCTGAAATTGAACCGAGGTCTAGAAGTTTAATTGCTAAAACCATAACACTAGACCAAAAGGGAATATTAGTTTTTTTTTGTGAGATTCAAATTTAATTAAACTATTCATGTGACAATATTAATTTTATATTAAAATTGGACAAAGTAAGATTTGAACATAAAATCTGTGAGAGTTTTAAGACGATACCACTAGATAGTAAACCAACTTTGATTTTATTGTATCTTTTCCTTTGTTTTATTTTACTATTCTTGGTTATTTATGTTATAAATTTTTTATTTTAAAGAAACTTTTTTAAATTCTAAAAATTACTTAGGTTGATTTTATGTTAAATCTATTTGAATAAGTTTATTTTTTTTAATTTTTAATTTTATATTTAAGTTTTGGTTGTTACTTTAATTTATATTTTTAACTTTTAATTTCTATCATTTATTTTTAATTAGATTATATTTTATTTGTATATTTTAATTTTAAATCTATTGTAGGTCATTTTATGTTATATATTTTATTTGTGATTTTGAAACTAAAATTAAGAATTAAAAGTTGAAATTAAAATTTAAGGGTTAACAACTAAAACTAAAATTTAGCTATATTAACAACAATATAAAATTTAAAATCTAATTAAAAATAAAGATATAAATTAAAATTGAGAATTAAAATTTAAAATTAAAATTTCTCCATTTAAAAAAAGTTGTAAATTTTAATATATTTTTAAAATTAATCTTGCCACATTAATTTAATTAAATTTGAATCTCACAAGAAAAATAATATTGGCTTTCGGTTTAGTGGTATGGCTTTAGCATTTAAACATCTAGACCTAAGTTCAATTCTAACTTTGCTCAACTTTTCTATATTTTTAAAATTAACATTGCTATTGATTAGTTTAAATACATTGAAATTTCATAATAAAATAGGTTTTGACCTTTGATCTAGTGGATTAGTTCTAACTTTCTTTCCCCCAGGACTTGGGCTTGAATCTTGCGATGATACATGGTTTTGACATTTTGAAAATGACATTTTTAAAATTAGCATTTTCAAATAATTAATTAAACTTTAATTAACTCTTAAACTTTTGAAAAAGTTGGAGGACAAAAGGTGCGCAAAAAAAATAAATGAGGGGTACAAAGTGAGCTACCCTAATAAATGAGAGGCACAAAGTGAACTGCCTCTAAATAGAGGGGCACCGGTGGTAATTTAGCCAAAATATTAATGATTAAAGGTATACATTAACAGTGAAGATGTTCATTTATTAATCTCGTAAAACTTATATTTGTGAGAGTAAGAGAAATGTTTAAAAGGGTAAAATAGTCATAAAATATGAACACCAAAAGTCCTATTTCCATTATATAGCATATGTTTAAATAAGTTTTTGTTCCTAAAGTTTCACTAAAAATCACTTTCAGTCCTCAAAATTAAAAAATATTTTTTTAATCCTTGATTCACTTTTAATCCTTCTTCTCCAGTTAAAACATTGGTGACACAAAACATATTTTTATACTCGTGAATCACTCTCTTCCTCAACCCTATAACTTTCCTCAATCTTCAATTTCAAATTCTATACAATCAAATACACTTGAACTTATAAACGCACTATGTTAATACAAAACACAAATTAATTTCAAGAACTAAAAATATTTTTGAATTTCAAGGACCAAAATTGATTTTTTGTGAAACTTTAAGGACAAAAAACTTATGTAAAACTATAATATAATATAAAATATAATATTATACATAAAGATTATAGATAGTAGGGTAATTATGTATATTGCATACAAATTATTTAAATTAATTTTTTTCTTAAGGTTATAAAGTTAATCTAGTGACAAAGTTTACATTTGGGAAATGACAGGTTGTGGGCTTGAATCCATCTTTGACAAAGTAGTTTATTTTTAATTTTAAAATACGTATAAGTGTATAATAGGTATTTTAAAAAGTGAACATCAAAAGGAGAATTCTCTTTATTAAAAATATAGATTATTAGTATAGATAAACAATATAATATTATAGATTATTGATTATACATATAGATTATAGATAGTAGGACAATTATGTATGTTGGATATAAATGATTTAAAGTAATTTTTTTAAAGGTTATAAGGTTGATCTAATGGCAAGTTTATATTTGTAAAGGGAGAGACTATGAGTTTAAATCTCTCTTTTGACAAAATAATTTATTTTTTAATTTTCAACCTTATATAAGGATAAAATATGTATTTTAAAAAGTGAGCATCAAAAGGAGAATTATCTTTATTAATAGTATAGATTACTTTGAGGCATTGCAGTTGTCCTTAGCTATGTAGGCACGATAATGGGTGAGATAGAACACATGCAACATTTTCATTCTTGCTTCCAAAACTTTTTTTTTTTTTTTTGCTGTTTTTACATTTGATGGATATGAGATTTTATGTCCAATCTCATCCTCGTCATATATCTATACTCATCCATACTTGAAAAAAATTAATATTTTTTTAATATAATGATATTAATTTAAAAATTATTTAATAATTAAAAAATTTGTAAATTAAAAGTTATCTAAGAGGTCATGTAGCTTTTACAAATGAGATATAATAAATCAAAGATAAAATTTTAAAGTATTTTAGTAATTAAAACAATAATACGACAGAATAAGTATGAAAGTAGAATAAGTATGAGAGTAGAATGTGGATGTATATTTCTATTTGTTCTTATCTCTTATTTAACAAATCAGATTTTTCTTATATTCCATCATATTATCCATCAACTTTAAAGCTTGTTAAAAAATTAGTCACCGACACATATTTATTTGTTATGGACATCAAAGCTGATGTTTTCAAACACCTATTCCTTGGCCAATTCCAATGATGAGTTCTTTTATCCCTGAAAACATGACGTGATTTTGCACTCTTAAATGTTCAGAATCATTTGGCCTGGTTTTGAATTCTTTTCTTACCAATATTTTTACATTCAAGTTAGAAATTTAGAAAGAGACTTCCTTATTTAATTAATAATGATATCACTTGAGACTTAAAACATGCAGTTGGATTAATTTACGGATCATGGACCAGAAAGTCGCTTCGGTGCAAAAAAATATCTTTTAAATAACTTTTAAAATAATTATTATAAAAATAAAAATTATAACTATATGTGTGGTATATTATCATTATATTTTAATCAAATTTATAAAACAATATAAGTATAGTTACGTTTATATACTTTAATATTAATTTTAAATAATTTATGTTAAATTAACTATTAAATTCAATTTTTTATTGTATAGTATAAAAAATTATAAACATCTTTTGGTTCAAATCCTCAGCAAGACCATCCAGAAACTATAACACTACCAAACTTTGATCAAATTACATAGCAAGGTCATATATATCTCTAGCTATTCTTTTTATCTCGATCAAAGTGGGTCATTCTTTTTAGCAATTATTCATTTTAAAATGGAAATCATAAGCGTATTCTCAAGACCTAAATATATACCCCAAAAGCTCTAACCTTATATATATGGAGTTTTTATTTTCTTCTCGCAAAAACTCAAAAAAAAAAAAAATGATCAAATCCCTGAAGTTATTTATAAATTACAAAGTATCTTCTGGTTTTTTAAATATTATTTTCGTCTCCCATAAAATATGCAAGTAGAATGTTTAATAGAAATGTAAGTGTATGTTTTCTAATTAAACATATAAGGTGTCCGTATAATATTTATGAATTTAGAAAGAAATTATTAATTGTAAGAAAATAAAAAATTATAAGGTTACATATAATTTAATAAAAAAAAGAATAATACCAGTAATTTACTTACTCTAAACCATAAACAAAATAACACAGTAGCAATAACTTTGGCATGTAGCTTGATACTTTTTTTTTCATACACTTTTTTATAATATATAGTGCTCCAGTTTATATATTTTCTGGCATTCTAACATCCTTGATAAATATATACAGCACTGTATTACAATATACCACAAATACTTGGTAGTTGGTACATATATTCTCACCTAAAAATTCATGTGAGACCAATTTATATTCTTTCTATTATTTTAACCGCACTATTGGTAAGAAGTAGTAAGTGTCAAGGCAGCAATAACAAACACCTTTGGAGATTTTGAGTGCACATAAAGTGGATACTTCTTCCAACAATAAGTTTTGCTCATATTTAAAATATCATGAATAGAAGTTTTCTAATGACAAATGTGATATTTCTTGTAACAATTAATTTATAAAAGTCACGTCATTTGATTAATTTTTTTTAAATTTTTTTTTATATTATATCATTAAATAATGTGATGTTTATTGATTAATTGAAACAAAAAATAAAACACCAATTTAGAAGAAAGAATTTTCACCTAAAAAATACCATAACCAAAATTTGAACTAGATTATTTCTGTTATTATTTTTTCTCACTCGATGTGTAATAGTATATAAGGTGTACATGTATCATTTTCCTACTATTTATGCTATTTGGTTGTTATTACTTATCTCAACATTCACAACATATGAGATGCATGTCTACATCTACACATGTGAATGTTTACATTCACAACATAGTAATTAGTTGGCTTGGCACTCCCTCTTGTGTGGTGTTCAACTCTTTGTCACCCTCATTAGCATTACTTTTGGTCTCAAACTCCTTTGCTGTGTCATAAGAAGCATGCAACCCAACAAGACCATAGTAAACCAAAAGCAACGCTGTCCACACCAGAAACCTAACATAGGAATGGACGTCAATAGACCCAAGAAGAAAAACGTTAATGAAAATAGACAAAGCAGGGAGCCAAGGAACCAAAGGCACCCCCCAACACTTAGGTTGCCTCGCCATGGGAACACCAAGCCAAAGCCCCCCAGAGCCTAAAACCCACAAGGGCACACAAATCACGTACCCAATAAACCCATCACTCTTCGCCCAATACGCAGAAATCCCACACGAAGAGCCTATGATCAACACAAGGCACGCAATGAGCTTCCCTTGGTTCACTTTTGTGGTGACCCCACTTGAGTAATAGCGGCGCACTAGAAGAGCCACGGCCACGAGCACGAAAATGAGGAGAGTGGAAATTGATAAAAGGTTAGAGAGAACACGAAAGTTTGTGAAGAAAGCTACAATTGATGTGGCTTTGAGCATTGCTATTGTTGCATTAACCGGTGTTCCGGTTTTGTCATCAACGTGACCAAACCAAGGAGGCATCATGTGGGTACGTGAAATGTGTGTGAGATAACGAGCTTCACCGACTATAGTCACCAACAACACTGGTCATTCCCTTTAACGCACCCAATGAGACAATGTACTTAGCCCAACCCCACTCCACTGTGTTAAACGCCACAGAGAAAGGTGCATCAACGTCGATGTCTTTGTAAGACTGCACAAGGCAAAGGGCTAAAGAGAGTAAGCAATAGATCAAAGTTGTGATCACCATTGAGCCCACGATCCCAATGGGTATGTCCCTTCCGGGGTTCTTTGTTTCTTCCGCCATTGTGGACACCGCATCGAAGCCCAAGTAGGCGAAGAAGAGAACCGCGGAGGCTTTGAAGATGCCGTGCGCGCCGAAGGGGGCGAAGGGGGTGAGGTTTTGGGGGTTGGCTTTGATGAAACCGGCGACTATGATGAAGATGATGACGAGGCAGTGGATGATGGTGGCGATTTTGTTGAAGAGGGAGGAGCCTTTGGTGCTGAAGATGGCGAGGGTGGCTATGGCGGCTAGGGCTATGACGGCTATGGGGTCGAGATGGCCGTAGTTGGGGTCCATGGAGTGTACTATTATGCGGAAATCCTCGGGCTGGTGGTTGCATAGGGTGGCCAAGTAGGAGGTCCATGATCGGGATATGGCGGCGCCGCCGATTATGTACTCCAGGAGGATGTTTCCGGCGGCTATGAAGGCCACAAAGTCTCCCAGTTCCACTCTTAAGTACGCGAATGACCCACCTGAAACATACCACAAAAAATAGTTACTTTTGTTTTTCAGAAAAAAAATGTTCATCTTTACAGAGAAATCCGGTAACAAATGGTGTCATTTTATATTTCACGGATTAATAAATAATAAGTTCACATTATGTAATAATTTTTTCAAACATGTTTATTAACTGATTATTAACTGAAAGAAACAATTTTCATCTTTTTGAAATTGTAATATGTGTACACCATTAGGTATGGTAATTAATATTTGAGGTTAATAACTATATTGAGTTTTACATGTAATTGAGAATTAATCACAAGGAGTGACATGTAGAGGTGGATATAGGTGGTACCTACGTGTTTAAAACTCTGGATGTTCACGAATATTTTTTAAAAAAATATTTTTTTACTTAAAGTTTTATCAAACAAATAATTTATTTATTGAAAAATCTAGAAATAAAATTATACTATTAAATTTTTACAAGATTAATTGGATTTAAAAATCAATTAATATAATATATTTATAAAATATTTAATATAAATAAAATATTTGTTTAACATTATCGACATTTTTATAAAAAATAAATGACAATTAATATTTTAAGTTAATTTATTTAACAAAAATATTATATTTTTTAAATTAAAGTTATGTAGAGTAGGTAGAAGATACTCAGAGGTACCGGTCCTATGATATGTATTTGCATCCCTTAAAGAGTGAGTAAAAAAAAATTCACAGATAAAATATACACTTTTAAATTAACAATTAACCGACAAACTGTATATTGCATAAGTTTTTTTCTTTAATTATTATTATGTTTATTAGTCAATCTCTATGCATAATAACCATTAATAAAAATTAGGTATGTTTATTAGTATTTGTGTTTTATTATTTTTCTGTTGACATGTTTTTAATATTAATAAGAGGTATTTTGTGAATTAAAAAAAAATAATTACACATGATAATTTAAATACATATCATCACATGATTAATAAGTAGAAAATAAGATATAAATTAAGAGGAATAATTTAAATTGTATTTTAAGTCGAACTATAACCACATTTTAAATGGTTAAAGTTTAATCTAATTAATCACTTTGAGTATTTTATAAAATACTAAATAATATTTTATGATATAAATCAATTGCTTGTAAAAATTAAGAAACTATAACAGTTTACTTGGATTATTTTTCAGAAAATTAAGAAAATTACGTTAGAAATACAATACAAACTAAAAAAGCATGTTGCACACCCAATTTTTTTTAAAAATAATATTGAAAAATAGAAAAAAATTATAAAACTATCTAAATTAGTTTTTAAATTTTAAAAAAACAACAACTTAAAAACATACTCCTATCTTCGAAACTCTTCTTTCCCATCCACCCCCATTCCCACGGCTATTCGTTTATTGGAAACTGAAATTTTGAAAAATTAGAAATCGAATTAATCTAACTAGGTATCTTTCTAATTTATAATACTTTTTTTAAAAAAATGAACAATTTTAAAAACTACTGAAGGAAAATTTGAAGCTAAACAACTCACATTCTCGATTGTAATTAACTCAGCTTGAAAAATAAAATCATTAATACAGGTAATTAGTTATGGTTGCAAAAAAAAATGGTAAAATATGTTTTGAATTTTTAAAATTTTAAAAAAATATTAAATAGATTGTCCAAAAAATTCATATGTACCTGCGACGGGAATCTCGACGGCGAACTCAGTGTAGCAGAAGACGGAGAGCAAGGCGGAGACGCCGGAAACGACGTAGGACAAAACGACAGCTGGACCGGCGGCGTCACGTGCCTCGAGGCCGGTGATGACGAATATGCCGGAGCCGATGACGGCGCCGATGCCGAACCATATAAGGTCCCACGAGTTCAGCGTCTTCTTCATTTCGTTGCTGCTCCGCCCCTTCATCTCCACAAGCTCCGTCTTATCCCTGGATCGGGTCATGACCCGATTCTTGAGCCTCCACGGCGTCTCCGACAACGCTCTTCCGTAGCTTCCCCAGCTCTTGAACGATTTTTCCGGGAAGAAGTCGTTTTTCTGAAACGTGCATCCTCTTCTCCGCCCACCACCACCACCACCTTCCGGTTCCATTTTCCTCCCCTCTCCGCTTCTGAAAATCACGTTTGACACACGAAACTAAATGCATGCTTAAATGATAAAAAATTGATTTTGAAAAGAAATTGATTTTACACAGTTGACTTTTCGCGTGTTTGTTTTCACGTCGAATACGCTGCTGTTTCTCACATCAATACAGAAGCGTCAAGTATTACTAATTATTTACTACTCAGTTGATAACAGTTTTATAAACTGTTTTTATTATTTTAGTTTTTAAAAATTACAAAACTTATTTAGGTATTGTTTTCTGAAAATGATTTTTAAAAATAGTTCTTATTTTTCAGTTTTTAAAAATTAAAAAACTAAAATAGGTAAAAGTAGTTTTGCTTTTCAGTTTTTAGTTTTTGTTTTGAAAACTTAAAATACAATAAGAATATGTTATTTTTTGTTTTTCATTAATAAAATTCTAATAAACATGAACAAGTTTTTCTATTTTTATATTTTTAAAACAATGTTCAAATATTACTTGTCAACAAGTTTTTTTTTTTTCCAAAAACAGTTTTTAAAAACTATTTTTTAAGACTCTTTTCAAAAATTAAAAAACAAAAACAAACCAATCAATCTCTTAGTTTCTGCTTATTTTGTAAATTGAACTTGAATTTAAGGTTGTGGAACATGAATCCAAATACTAATTATAATTAAAATTGATTTTGAGATAATCTGATTAATGTTTGAATGTTTTTATTATAAAAACAAGTTTTGAGTAAAATGTATCGTAAAATTTTTAATCAACACAAAAGTTATTCTAAGTTACTTCAACGTATAATTCATTCTGAATCCAGAATAAATTTTGAACAACATACAATCAAATATGTTAAAATTCGTCTAAAATTCATCAAAAATTAATTTTGAGTTTAGAATCAATTTTGCAAACACGAAACCAAACGTGCGCTAAGTTTATCTAAGGATATGTTTGGTTTCCGTAAATCTAAGATTAATTTTAGACAAGTTTTTATATATTTGATAAAATAATTTAATTGATTTTAGATTGAAGATAATTTTGAATTAAGATGAGAGACAAGCAAAATACTTACCTAGAAGGCTAGAATTATGGAGCGAAACAAGGAAACCCTATAAGAAGGAATTAAGGAAGGGAAAAGGTTAGGATGAAGGTAGGAGAAAAGGAAATGGTTTCAAGAGTAGGGAGGATGCAGGACAGGTTGTGCTTTATATGTAGTCATGTTGGGTAGGTGTCCTTAAATTAGTAATAAGAAACGCATTCTTGTTTAATTATGGTCAAATTATTTTAACAATATGCTATAGATTAATTTTTCTACGTTCCCTATTAAGATTTTACATTTTTACACCCAAATATTTTGTTATAATATAAACTATTTTTATATATAAATATATTAATGTTTTATTTAGATTTCGAGGATTATTAATTTGGTCCATATTTCATCTAGACGTATACGTACGGCCTAAACCCTCCAAATGAAAATTTTAAAACGTATTTCTATGTTGAAATATGGTAGGATGGGTGCATACGTAGCTTAAAATATTCCATATAGTTTTGATTTACATCGTTTTGTTTCTACTTTGAATTGACTCTCCAACGTATGTGTTTTCTTTTAATAAATGAACAATAATTGTTTTTTTTATAAACTAAAAGATTTTATTAAAAAATTGTGTAATAGAATAAAAAGTATTTGTCACACACAAAAGCTCAACAATAATCAACAAACAATAATAACATAAATCAGAAGCATAACATCAAAGAAAGTTTGTATCCAGTTAGTATAACAAAATTTAACTATATGTTTTTCTTTTCTATTTTTGTTATATTTCACATTGTTAAAGTTGGTCGGATCAAACGATTTATAACTGATCTAGCTAAGTGCCAAAGTGCTCAGGGGAGGAGAAGCTTGGAGCAGAGACTCAAGCGGGTTTTGATTGCGTGAAATCGATGAAAGAGGAAGAAGGCGCGACAGCGGCGCACTATCATACTCCAACCATGGGGGATGAGGTGGCTGTCATTGTAGCTGAGACGCCTAGGTGTTTGAAGGATGCTAAGCGTGTGACATTGATTGAGGTGGTGCCAGAATGTGTGTTTGTGTCGAGTTCGGTTGATGACACCATGTGTTCATGAGGTTCAGCTCGTCACCTTGCTTTTGATGCTAGCATGAGTGGAAGGGAAGTTGGTGAAGTAGCGGCCATAGCAAGGTAAGTGGGGAACACAAGACTTGGTGTAGGTTGCGGTGGACTTTGTTTCAAAGATGCCAAAAAGAAAAGGTGTGTTGAAACGGAGTGTTAGTGCTAGGAAGGTGAAGGGGTTGAAGAGGAATGAAGCGTTGAGTAAAAAAGAAAGAGGCTTGTCTAAAAAGGTACGGGTGGTCAGCGATGAGGATGAGTTGGTGGTGTGTGTAAAGTCATGGGGATGTAATAACAAAGATGTGTGTGGAGTGGTGAATGATATATAGGTAACAAGGTCTCAATAAGGTGTTGTAAGTACTAATAAGGGGGAGGTTATGAATAGGCTATGGAGAATAGAGGACAAGGATAGGAAGGAGGCAGGTGAGGTTCATAATGTTGTCTCATCATGAAGCTAATCTCATGGAATGTAAAAGGGCTAGGAAGAGGGTTAAGAAGTGGGTAGTAAATGAACTAATTAAGGAACAATAGCCGGGAATGATTTCTTTACAAGCGACTAAGATGGAGAGAGTGGTGAATGTATTCTGTGAGTTTTTGTGGGGAGAGTCAAATGTTGGTTGGAAGTAGAAACCATCCATTGGGAGTTCCGACAATTTATTGGTGATGTGGGATCACACGAAGTTTCACTTAGAAGATAGTTTTGAGGGGTCTCACTTTGTAGGTATGGTTGGTAAATGGGTAGGTAAGGAAGAATTGTTAACAATATTAAATGTTTATGCTCCTTGCAATAACGAGGAAAAGAAGATTTGTTGGAGCTAAATTAATAATTTCAAGAGGGCAAATGGGGGCGAATTTTGGTGCGTGATGGGTTATTTTAATTGTGTTTTAATGTTGATGAGCAAAAAGGGGTGAAAAGAAACAACCGAGAAGTTGAAATATCTCTGTTTAGTTAATTCATGGAGGACACGGGCTTAGTCTTTGCACGGGAGAACATTTACTTGGTACTAGAGTGATGGGAAAACTATAAGTAGGCTTGATCGTTTTCTGGTTGTTGATCAATGGCTGGAAGTATGGGGTAATATGGAACAATGGTGATGCAAAAAACTTTTGCACTCCCCTTGATCTTTCTCTTTGAGGTTCCAAGCACCATGAAATAGATGATGGAGGGGAAAAGAAAATGGAGGTGGGGCGTCACTCTAAAAAAGGGATAAGCCAAAGTGTTTAGGTTTGCCACAAGGGAAGGAACCCTTGATAAAAACCAACTAGGAAGAGGTTCCTCAAGAGAGAGGATCTTCAAGACCTTTTACTAAGAATGTTCTCACAAAGAGACTATGTTCATTCAACTTCAAAGGTGAAATTTACAATGAAAGGGAATGAGTATATATAGCCCAATGGGAGAGCTTAGGCACACTTTTCTAGGCAATGTGGGACTTGGGCTTAATTAGGATTAAGACTAATTAACCCAAGTCTTAGGCCTTAAGTGAGGCACCTAAGTTCACCTCTATGGGTGCAATTAGCATCTCCTAATGTGAATGGACTAAACCAAAATCATGTCTTGACTTATGCACCCATTCTAAGCTTACTCCTTCTTTTTAACTAAAGACACCTATACCTTATAAACTAAGAAGATGGCAAAAAATACATGGCCTTAAAGGAATTAAAAATACTCTCTTATTTAGCTAATTAAAATAAAATATTTACAAGCTAAAAATAATCAAGACTATGGCTTCAAATCTTCAATGAGTTTTTATCCATGTCATGTCTTCCTTGAGTCTTCCTAGCCATGATGCATGCTAGGTGGGATTGCATCAAATGGGGTCTCAATAAGAGTGTTTATGACCACTATCCTGTGATGTTTTCAGTTGGACAAGTAAATTAGGAGCCAAAACCTTTTTGTGTGCTTGATTGCTAGCTAGAGGACAAAAGGTTACGACCTTTTGTCAAGGCAGAGTGGTTGAAGATGAATGTGGAAAGCAGAAAAGAGTTCATGCTGAAGGAAAAATTGAAATTGCTAAATGAGCGTTTGAAAGAGTGGAACAAAACGATGTTTGGTAATATTGATAGACATATAAAGGAAGCTAAAAAAGGGTTACTTGATCTTGACTTATTAAAGAAGATAGGGAATTGGAGGCAGAAGAGATTACGATGTAAAAAGAGAATAAGAGGAATCTTAAGAAATGGGTGAGTCATAAGTGTGCTATGGTGGGGCAAAAATCCAAGTTCCAGTGGCTGCTTAATATAGGTTACTTTCATAAAGCATGAGTGAAGCGGAGAAAATGGAATGAAATCTTGAGCTTGGATTTTGTAGGTCAGGAAATGGTAGGGTGGCTAGTTTAAAAGAGAAGGTCAACAAATTTCTTTGCAAATCATTTTAGTTGAGAGGAATGGAATCGTCCTAAGTTAGATGCTATAACCTTCCTTCAATTGCCTGAAGATGCCAAGGGGGATCTTGAACAATCATTCTCAAAGGAGGAAATTAAGGCTATAGTTTGGGAATATGATGGTAGTAAAAGTCCGAGCCTTGACGATATCAAACTTTTGTTCTTAAAAGAAATTTGGCATTTGTTTAAAGCAGATTTTCAAGCTTTTTTTTATGAGTTCCACAAAAATGGAAAGTTGGTTAAAGACTTCAATAATTTGTTCATAACACTTATCCCTAAGATGGCTAATCCAGTTAGACTCAGTGAATATAGACCAATTTCTCGTATTGGGTGCATGTATAAAGTGTTGTCAAAGGTGTTGGAAATTCAGTTACATAAGGTGATTCATTCCATAATATCGGAGAACCAATCAACTTTTGTTAAAGGTATGCAAATTCTGGATACTGCTATCTTAGTAGTGAATGATGCGCGAAGGAGAAAGGAGAATTTAATGTGTTTAAAGGTGGACTTTGAAAAGGCATATGACTCGGCCAGTTGACAATACTTGTGGTATGTCATGGAGAGGATGGGGTTTGGCCCGGTTTGGTTGAAATGGATCAAGAAGTGTGTTAGAACAGCAAAAATCTTTGTGTTTCTTAGCGGAAGCCTAATGGAGAAGTTTGGCGTATCTAGGGGGCTTAGGCAAAGTGACCCTTTATCACTATTCTTGTTCCTTCTAGTTGTGAAGGGACTAAGTCAAATTATCAAGGTAGCAGTGTTAGAAAGGTTGTAGAAGAGGTACGAAATGAAAAAAGAAGGGATTGTAATATTTCGTTTGCAATTTGTAGATGATACCATTCTTTTGGCCAAGCGGGACTAGCGGTCCATGAAGGTAGTAAAGGCAGTGCTTCAGAACTTTGAGATGGTGCCGAGATTAAAAGTCGACTTCCATAAGAGCAATCTTTTTAGGATAAACATTGATCAAGAGTGGGTAGACATAACCTCGATGTTAATAAATCCAAGGTAGGGCTGTTGCCCTTCAAATATTTTGGGCTTATAGTTAGGGCTAACCTGACACATTTAGAGACTTGTTCTCCAATTTTGAAGGTAGTAAAACATCGCCTCAACTCGTGGGAGAGTAAGCATCTTTCTATGGCAGGGTGATTAGTGTTATTGAAATTTGTCTTGTCTACATTAGTCATCTACTTCCTTTCTCTCTTCAAGGCTTCGAAAGGTATCATCTCTACTCTTTAATCTTTGTTTTCTAATTTCTTGTGGGTGGTACAGGGTATAAGAAGAAAGTGAGTTGGGTGTCATGGGAAAAGGTGTGTAAGGGAAAGGATGACGGAGGCCTGGGGTGAAGGATATTGGAGCTTTTAATTTGGCTCTGCTAGGAATGTGGAAATGGTGGTTAAAAATGGAAACTAATAGTGTCTAGACTTGAGTGTTGAGAGCTATGTATTTATGAAAGGATGAGGAGCGGGAAGCTAAAGTGAGTAAATGTTCGAGGTAGTGGAGAGACATTCAATCTATAAAGATTGAGTGCCAACGATCTCTAAAGTGGTGGTCGAGGCATGTGAGGCATGAGCTAGGAAATGGTTGTGACACTCTTTTTTGGAAGGAGCGATGGTTAGGGGAACAAAGTTTAAATGTTGACTATAAGAGGTTTTACTCTTTAGCCTTAAATAAGGAGGTGGCAGTGAAAACAATGCTAGGTCAAAACTTTGAGTGGAAGTGGGATTAAAGAAGACCTTTGTTTGTGTGGGAGATGGATATGCTAAAGGAGATACAACAGAAGCTGGGTGGAGTTGTGTTGCAGAAGGGTGTTCTGGATAAATGGGAGTGGGAAAAGGACAGTTTAGGCCAATATACGGTGGTATCGACATACAAGGCTTTGAAGGATGATAGCCAACACTACCCTCATTGTTTCTACAAGACTATTTGGGCAATAAATGTTCCGAAAAATATCTCAATTCTAGTCTGGTAACTAGCCTTGAACAGGTTACCTACTAGGCATAATTTACTTCATCAAAATATAATCCAAACTAGTGGTGGGTTATGCGGATTTTGTGGGGACAAGGCAAAAACCAGGAATCATATTTTCTTCACCTGTCATACGGCGTTTCAGGTTTGGCACTTGTTATGTAATTGGTGGGGAATCTCTTTAGCTTTGTCTAATAAGGTTAGGAATTACTATGCTCAATTTTTGGGTCTTGTTTTGAGCACTCAAAAGCAAAGATGAGTGTGGTCATGTGTGGTTTGCAGGAATTTGACAATTATGGAAAGTGCATAATATCTTAATATTCAGATATCAGGGGGTGGATGTGCAACAAAATTGTGCAAAGCATCCAACTTCACTCTTGGGAGTGGTGCCATGCATCCAAAATTTTGTCTCATAGTCATCCTCTTTTTTATTTAGTCTCTGTATCTAACAAAGACATCCTTTATGTTTTCTATTTTGAGTGTTAAATAAAATTTTTGGCTTATAAAAAAAATCTATAAATATATAAAAAGAATGATCTAGCTAATAATAATAAAATAAAAAACAGGTTTTTGAAAAATATAGAAGTATAAAAACCATTAAATTAAGAGAGATTTTAAAAGCATTGATAACTTATAGTTTTAAAACTCATACAGCTCGGGGCCACGTCGGTGATTGGATTAGGGATGCACAAATATCACTTCGAATAAGATTTGTGTTATTTTTAATTTGAGTTTAATTGGAATACACTTTCAGTGTAATGATGTTCAATCATAACTTTATGTGACTTTTAAAGTACTACTTAATAAGTCAACAAACTTATTATAAATGAACGGTTGTAATAGAATGTAAAAATATTTTAATTTTATCCTTATATTTTATTGGATCAATTTTTATGTGTTCCTATTTTTTTAAATCCAAACCAAATTAATCTCATCGATTAGGTTCCGATAAGATAATTAGATTAATTAATTATTTAAAAAATAAATTTAAAATAAAGAAATAATATTTTAAAATTAAAAAAAAAACCTGTCAAAGTTAGTGTTTTTATGGCTAAGCGTTAATATTAGAAATAAAAATATAGTTAAAATACTCAACATTGAAATTTAAAAGGTAATATGGAATAGAAGTGTGTTGAGTATGTAGGTTTATATTTTTAATATTGTGAAGATATGGAATAGAATAAAAAATGGGTTGGACTTTCAGTCGAAACTCTTAAGTTTATTTTAATTTAAAATAATATAAACATAATAATATGATAATTCATAGGATGCATCGTATTGGATTTCAAGGTCAAAATCCCTAATTTGATAAAGAAATAGTTGAATTTTGTTTAGCCCTCTGGGTATTTTTTTGTCGTGTCAACTTATTTTTTCTTTATCAAGTGGAAGGATTTTGTATATTAGAATTTTAATTAATATCTTATAAAATAAATTGTCATGATATAAGATTTTTACCTTAAATGTCCAATTAATCATACATGTGCAAAAACAAATGTTCTTGATAAAATTATTTTTTCTTATCACATTATTTGTGATCACATTGTTGGGATCTATATTAAGGATTTTATATTGGTCTCTTGTAAAATATTTTCTTGTATAACAAACTCTCTATTGATTTACAATATTAGTATGAAATTCTTGTAAGGACAATATAGGAATCCCGAATTTTAAGAGATTAATTTCTCCATACCATATTTTATAATATTGTTAATGATATTCTTGTAAAAGCTAGAGACTTTATTTTGGGATATATAAATAAACCTATGTCCATTATAAATTGTGATGAGAGTTAGAGACTATTTATTATTATATCCTTAATATATGCAAGAATAGGTCTCATTTTTCCGCTGCGTGTAATCATGTTTTATTCTCAAGTGTGTGTAAATATTATTTATTGTAGCACTGGATTTTTGTTTATGATTACTTGAGAACTTGCTTATGATCTCATATTCTACGTAAAATTATCAAGTGATCCATTTTCTCACTCATGTAATTATTTTTCAAGATCCTCATAGGGGTCAATATTTTTGTAAAGATTGATTAATAATGTGGTTAATTATGAAACCATTTGTGAGAATTATTTATTCTTATGGATGAATTTGTAGGTTTCATATTCTTGTTATTTTAACCACTTCTCTCATTAATCATTTGTTATTCTACTACTTTCTAATTCCTTAAGTAGAATAATAGTGAATTTTAATTCACTTTTATTATTATCTTATAAAGTCATCATCCCACTATCACTAGAACTTTTAATACTAGTGTACGCTAATGATAATCCTAATATTTTTTTGGTATATTAAGGATTAGTGGGAATATATATAATCTTGTATTATCTCTCGAAACTTATATATTCTTTATTGTCATATAATCGTGTGCACATTTAATTATGATATGGCATACTTTATAGGACTTGACTATTTATTTTTGTCCTATTTTAATTGAGATAGATAATTCATTGTATCTTAATAGACATCTTTAATGGATGTTAAGAGCATTTTGTTGGGCATTGAACATTAATTCTTTTGGTATGCAATTAAGTATTGTGCATTTCTTTACCCAAAATTTCATATTTTGTTTGGTTAAAATTCTATAAGTATATTGTAGATGCAATACTCCTATCGGGTATGATTTTCTACTTTGTAAAAAAGTGCTTATTATGATAATACTTCTATTGAGTACAATTTGCACTATTGAAGTACTTATGAATTTTTTTTTTTTTTGGACCAATTATCTAAGTGTTTGCTTAATTGACATTTTGTGGCCACAATAATCTGAGTTTCATTTTATATAAACTAGGTGTCTATGAGGTTTTAGTAGGGAATTTATGGATTTCCTACTTATCTTTGGATTCTTACATAGTCACTCTTTTTTGAAACTCAGATTAGTTAAATGTCAAATATTATAGAGCATTTATGTAGCCTATATGTAATTACATATGTTATTAGGCTATGATGAATAATTAGATGCATGTAAATTATGCTTTCTTACCTATATAATTTTTCAGACTCAAGTAAAAAAAATTATATTAATTAAATATTTTTTTATTCACTGATCAAATACTTAACTTTGGAGTTTTATAACTCATATGGTTTGGTTAAATTTTGATGTCTTAGATCAGTGGGAGTCTGAAAACTCTCTTATGAGATATGTGTGAAGTAATATCATTTTAGTAACATATCTCTTAGTATTTTTGGATGGTTGAGACCATGTAGTATCATTTTATTCAACTACATTATTCTATATACTTTATGAGAAATATTTATGATATATATCTCTATCAGATATTATTTTGTAGCTCAAATTTCTCATTGTCTAATATAAGATTTGTCTATAATTGTCATTCTAGCTTAATGATTTATCTTTGTATTATTGATTAATACCATCCAAATGGGAGAATGTTGGAAATAATAGTGGATTGGTATTAATCAATTATATTTTATCATTATATGACAATTTAAGATATGGTGATAATCATATCTTATAATATCTTTATAATTATTTGAATGGGATTATGGTAAGATTGACTCTGTGATGGGTTGAGTCAATCATAAAAATCCCATTTG
This sequence comes from Psophocarpus tetragonolobus, assembly GCA_037954015.1. Lineage (NCBI taxonomy): Eukaryota > Viridiplantae > Streptophyta > Magnoliopsida > Fabales > Fabaceae > Psophocarpus > Psophocarpus tetragonolobus. The sequence goes on along the minus strand of CM075692.1, from coordinate 46,475,735 downwards.
AGGGGTCTCTGCCTACCCTGGGAGATTATAAATTTGTCATCCCATTAAGCAAATTACAACAACAATACACATTCTCTAAAACAATCCCCTAGAAAGTAGGTAGTAAAATCCTCAAGAGTTCTTATTGAACTCATATCTCTACAATAATCTTCAAAAACAAAAACCCTATGAATGATTATTGTAGATATATAAGTTCAATAAGAACTCTTGAGGATTTTACTACCTACTTTCTAGGGGATTGTTTTAGAGAATGTGTATTGTTGTTGTAATTTGCTTAATGGGATGACAAATTTATAATCTCCCAGGGTAGGCAGAGACCCCTCAAATGGGATTTTTATGATTGACTCAACCCATCACAGAGTCAATCTTACCATAATCCCATTCAAATAATTATAAAGATATTATAAGATATGATTATCACCATATCTTAAATTGTCATATAATGATAAAATATAATTGATTAATACCAATCCACTATTATTTCCAACATTCTCCCATTTGGATGGTATTAATCAATAATACAAAGATAAATCATTAAGCTAGAATGACAATTATAGACAAATCTTATATTAGACAATGAGAAATTTGAGCTACAAAATAATATCCGATAGGGATATATATCATAAATATTTCTCATAAAGTATATAGAATAATGTAGTTGAATAAATGAGAATAAAAAAATGTTTAATTAATATAATTTTTTTTTACTTGAGTCTGAAAAATTATATAGGTGAGAAAGCATAATTTACATGCATCTAATTATAGGGTAAGTTGCTTAAAAAATGAAAGAGTTGTTTCATCAAATAACAAATGTTTATGATTAAAAATAATTTTTTATCTAATCTGTTCAAACTAATAAATAATTGTCAACTGAAATGCAGCTGATAAAAGAAATCCAGCAGGAAAGGAGGAAATCAAATGGCAATCTTTGAGTCTGTGTGAGACCTTATAAGAGCCAGTTCCATTGAGCCTTCTTCTACATCTAATCGAGATTTTCATTTTACACCTACCTCTTTTTCATTTAACACTTATCAATCTTAATAATTTTTTAAAAACTCAAAAATACTCTTTAACCTAATTATCTATCCTAACACCTACCATAATAAATTTGTTTTATCTCTCATAACACTTGCTCTAACAAATTAACCTCACCCACTCACATTTCAAAATAAAATAACTTATTCTATAAAATAAGCTTTCGAATAAAGAAAAAAATTAATTAAAAAATTTATTTAACTAATTTATGTTACCTTTATAAAATTTTATATTTTAATAATATGATTTATTTATAACACAATTTTTTAAAATTTTACTCAAATTTCATTAAAATTTTATATTTTAACATATAAAATAAATAAAATATAAAATTTTATTATAGAAAAGGTTCTCCTAATAACCTTTTATATTTTATTATTTTAATTAGAAAATTTATATATAAGATTTATATTATATTTATAAAATTTTATATCTTAGTAATATAATTTATTTATAATATAATTTTTTAACATTTTATTAAAATTTTATATAATAAAACATAAAAATAAATAAAATATAAAATTTATTACGAAACCCTCTTAATTTATTTTTTTTTGCAAATTACTGTAATTACTTTTATATATGACGTTAATTACTATAATTATTTTGAGTTTAATTACTCTAATTTCTGAGTCTAATTACATGACACGTTAATTACTCTAACTACTTTTATTTTAATTGCTATAATTAATGTTAATTATTCTAATTGACACTAATTACTCTAATCATTATTATTATTACCATAATTATACTGACATTAATTACTCTAATTATTTTTTTTTGTTATAATTAATTTGAGACTAAAAACACTTATGAGTAATTTAATTTTTTGTTATAATTAAATTAAGAATAATAACATTTAATTTCTGTTACTCTAATAACATTTATGAGTAATAAATATTTTTTTATTTTTTTCTTCTTCAGTAGTGCACTGCCTGAGAAGAAAAAATTTTCCCACCAGTAGGTGGTAAATGAAAAATTAGTAGGTGTTAAATAAAAAACCCATCTAATCCCATGGAGGTCGTTGTTCTCAAGTCAGTAGCTTTGAAAGCCTAAAAGAAGGATTCTATTTCAGGTCCATCAAATACAAATGCAAGCTAAGGAAGTTTTAAAGCTATAGTAATAGGTAACAAACTTTCCAAGGATTTTTTAGGCAGCTAGTAGAAAAGTTAGGAGAAAAGAGAAGAGAGGTCTTGGATTTGAGCTTTTTTTTTTGTTGACAAAATTAACAAATAACAAGTAAAAATTGTTGATTTTTTTTTAAAAAAAAAAAACTATTTAGAGTAGCTTTGTTGTTCTTCTATTCTTTTTCATTACTTTTAATCATTTTGTTGAAATTGTAGGATTTAGGTAGAGAAGAAGGAAAAGTCGAACAGAGAGAATAAGATATAAAATGCAAAATAACTACTCCAAATTCTAATAACATAGGAAACAATGATATATAATGGAATATAAAGGTCTCTCCTAAAGACTAAGAGGTCATCTAAGATACCTTAAAATATTCATAATATTCAATAGTGTTATTATGAGATGTTTTTCTAGGTATTTGACTGTTGTTTTATCCTCACATGAATATAAGATAGTTTTGTCACTCCATGTTGCTGCCCTTGTCCCTAAATGCGAACTTGATCAACTAGGAGTTACCACTATGAGATTTATAATTACAAATGATGACTCAAGCACAACGGAAAATTCACTATTCATTATCTCATTCTTGAACTATCAGGTTGAAGACTTATTGCCCGAATATTTGTAGTATGATTGTCAATAAGATATACCAATGAAGTGTCTGATATATCATGAATAGTCAATTTTGTCTTTATGGTATAGATTAGATAGAGTCTAAAATCAGTTAAGGAATGTGGATCCGTGGAAGAAGTTACTTGTGGTGGAAATGCCTTGAGATTCTATGCAGCTGTTCGTTTGAGACTTTCAAGAGTGAGATTGATCAAAATTGAGGATAAGGTTAGTTCTTAGGTATTGTGGAGACTTTGACCAACGGGGTAGTCTATATCACTCTGTTGAGGAAGATTTCTCATTCTCAGTACTCCTGCCACCTAGTCTATTGTGTCATATAAGGAAAGACTTTTATCTAGTACAAGAATTTATACAAGTTGAAAAGAGTTGGAAACTAAACATGAAGGAGTATCAAATGAGAGAAGTTTTGCTTGATACTAGGAAAGCAATATAAGCCATAAGCTCCAACAAAACCTTGCAACAAGACTTCATTGGTGACTTGAGATTTAACAAGACAATATTTGTCATGGAATTCAAAATAAACATAGTTATCTTTAGCAAATTTGCTTACAATAAGTTCTTTGTTATGGAAGGAACATGCGTGAGTTGATTTAATGACAAGGAAACATGAGGATTACATGGAGAGAGAGGAAAGAAGAGGAACTAGAAGAATATATAGGAAAACCTTGTCCGTTGTCAATGTATATTTGATGACCTTCAAAGTGACCAAGTTGCTGAATATTTTGAGAACTACTAATCACATGAAAGGAAGCCCCAAAATCAGGATACTGGTTAGTGTTAGGAGTATTGGAAATACTAGCAACCATACTTGAGGGTTGTTGAAACTTATTTAGATGTGACTAATACATGGTGGAATGCCAAGTATTTGAAAACCTTGGTAGAGGATTTTGCATATTCAAACTCCGTTGAGACTGAAAATCATTATAATTTTGTTGTGGAGTAGGATCTTGATAAAACGTATTTGGTGGAGGCTGATATTGTTGATCAAATTGGTAATAGTAATAGGATGCAATGTGCTCATAATTGAAGATAACCTAACACCGTGGGAGAATGTTGGGATGACTTAGTTAATTAAACTTAAGGAGTCTTCAAATCAATTAGGGTTATAATCCTTCAATTGTGTTAAATTAAGAGAAGACACATTAATGCTTGACTTTTATTGAAACTTATGAATTTGTGTAACATGAGCAAGAAGCAACACTTCACCTTCTTCAATCGGAAATGGATCAAAACAACTTTCAATAATAGCTATAACCAGACTATACCATCGAGACAATCCTTCAAGTATGACATCAACATTTTTGCAAGGTGTAATTGGTTGTCTGGTCGAAGCCAAAGCATCCACGAGAGCCTTGATATGGAGTAGATATTCCTCCATCATTTTTATCGGTGAAGACAGCGGAGTGAAGTTTTGTTCGCAAGTGAGATACCTTCACTCAAGTTTGTTTATGAAAATAATCATGAATTTTGTCCCAAACCTGATAGGAATGAACACTCCCATGCATGTGAGAGAGAAACGAGACCGAAAGACTAGATTGAAGCAATGGGTATCTAATCTTGTTTTTCCCAGATTGTATATGTTGGATTTATCGTTCTTGTTTCACAATTAGTTTTAGTAAGAAATCGCAAAAGAATGCTAAGGTTTACAACATAATGTTGAAGATGATACTCTTTGATAACTGGTTCAATTTTTTGCCTCCATGGCAGAAAAATTTTCTTATTAAGTTTCTCTTAAATAGGATGAGAAAAGCAGAGGGCGTTGAAGAGAAGGGAAAAGAAGTTGTGTTTGCTGTGGATCATAAACAAAGCTTTGGATACCATATTGAAATAGAAAACAAAGAAAATATCTAGAGAGAATTTTAGAGAAAAGTGCAAAGAGAAAAGTATTATTTGAATTTTATTATTTTTTTATTAAAGAGAGTACAACCAAGTATTTATAGGCTAGAAGAGTACAATTGTCACATGGACAGTTTAGTGAATCATAACTGAAAGCTAACACCTATCACAAGGATAGTTAATTCAATCATAACAAAAACTAACAGTTGTCACAAGGACAATTAAAAAAATCATAATTGAACCATAACAAAAGACTAATAGCTAGAACAAAATTTCATAGAGAAAAGCATTCTATGAATTTCATTACTGTTGAATGAAAGAGAGCATACAACCAAGTATTTATAAGCTAGAAAAGTACAACTGGAATGCACATTGGTGGCTTGGTGGTGCTTAAAAATAATGGCATACATAGGCTTAAACCCATGTCTTTGAGGTTGAGATACATATGCTTTATCACTAAGATAATTCACATCTTTAGTATATCTAGGACACACACATACACACACACACACACACACACATATATATATATATCAGTATGGGTGGGTGGGCATATAGGTGTATGTGGGTATGGGTGTAGGTAGGTGTGTGGGGGGAGGAGGATGTGTGTGCGTGTGCGAGTGAGTGTGTGTAGGGTGGGTATGGGTGTATGCGTATGGGTGTTTGTGTGGGTATGGGTGAGTGTGGGTGTGAGTGTAGATGTGTGGGTAGGTGGGTGTGTATGGGGGTGAGTGCGCGCGTGCGAGTGTGTGATCCTCCAAGTTGATCTTTTACTTCATGATCTTCTAACTTGATCGAGTCTGATAACATTGACTGATTGTAACAAAAAACTAACATCTAACTACTCTTAAAATAGAAAAGAAAAAAAAAACCCACGAAGTAGTTGTTGAATACTTACTTCTTTTTTACAATACTCTCACAATCATATATATATATATATATATATATATATATATATATATATATATATGTATTAGGAAAGATTCACTTACTCCCCTAACCATTCATTTTCTTGAAAATTTTAATGTTTAAGATTAGTTACTCATTATAGCTATTAGATTTTGTTCTTATCGAAATGTACTTGAGTACTATTTACGATGAACTCTCTAAAACGCCATTTGTCCTTCAGAAAGGGGGAGAACATGCAAAAGAGGACTTCGACGCTCAAGTCAATAAAGGAATAAGATAGGTATATCAGGAGTAATAAATTCTCTGGGAATCAATGTGTGACACGTACCTTACACCCAGTATTTATAGCAAAAATATGTTATTTACCTGGGGTAACGTTAATTAGTAATTATGTTAATGTTAATTAATTTGGTTAATTAACTTATTATAGGAATTTGGATTTCGGTCGCCGAAATCCTTTGTATTATTGACATTACTTCCTACTTTAGAGGGTGTCGTTCTATATTTCGATTTTTGGTCATGCCGAAAATTCGAAGTCTCTATATGTCGTCCTTTTTGTTGGTACCTTTAATTTATATTGCTAATCCGAAATCCTTTTGATCTTGATTTCTTAAGGTGTTCTTTTATGCCTTATTTTATTCTTTGATTTTCAGCTATGCCGAAATCTGAAGTCCTTTTTATCACCCTCTTTGAGGGTATTTATGTTCTTCTATCCTTATAACTATACAAATTTCAATAATGAATAATAAAAATGAAAAGTAACTTTCTTAAACTCATTTTGAAATAAGTGAATTCCTCTTTTCTTTGATATCATTTTAGATCTTGGGGTCTCTATTTATTATTATTTATATGTGAATATGGGTCTTGATACAAGCTCAAATCTCAATTCGTCTTTCATAAACTATTCCTTGACAGCAATATAGATAAGGCTAGCTAATTTAGGTGATTTAGGGTTTTGATGATATTTTTTTTAAACATTTTAAGAAAAAAAATTAAAACAGTTTTTTTATAAATTTTTATAAATGATTAAAACTTTTTACAATTTAACTATTAAAAAGTTTTGTATCTTGTAAAAAAATTATATGAGAAAACTTTTATATATTATCTAAAATTAACTTGAAAAAAGTTTCACATCTTTTGTAAAATAAATTAGCCAAAATTTTAATTTTAGTTTATTATTTTATTGTATATTTTTTATTTTGGTACATTAAGTTCTAAAATATTTATTTTGATTCTTATATAATATATTATTTTTAAAATTTCATCTAGTCATTAGTGCATGTTTGCTTTTTAGTTTTTATCTACCTAATTTGTTTGAGAATTTATATTTGCTCACATTTCATATCTTTGAAAAAATTATTATTTACAATTATCGTGGTTGTGATATGGAAGATGAATCATACTGTAAAAAATGGTATTAGTTATGGTAGATATGGTTTGAAAAGATTAATTGATTGAAATAAAGATAATAACGATTTTAGTTACTAATATTTTAATTTAACTATTTAAAAAATTTTAAATTATCGAAAACTAACAAAATATCAACAGTAACTAAAATGAAAATTTTGAAATATAAAGGATTATATAATTTTTTAAAATTTAATGTATCAAAATAAAAAAAATACTAAAACATCTTAAACCAAAATTTATATTCTTTTTCAAAAAGTGTTTTAAAGAAGTTTATTCACACATACCTTTAGTAAGTCCTTAAAAAAAAGTTGTTTAAGATATACAATAACTCACATTTATAGTTTCATCAATTGAGTGACTTTTTTTAATATTTAGTTTAAGTATATAAATAGTTTTGATCGTTAACTAGTTAGTGCAGTGATAATCAATTATAATATTTTTTTTTCAGTGTTCAAATTCTATTGAAAGAAAATTCACTTTTATTTTTTTGTAAAAATCCTAATTTTTAATTACTTTTATATTAATTTTAGAGGTGTTAAATTTCAGAAATTGTTTTAGACCTAGAAATATATCATTGAAGATTATAATATAAAGATAGATGTCTAAGTTAGCAAATAAATTTTTGGTCTGAAATTGTGAAAAGAGTACAGTATGACCTTATTTTAGGAGTCACTTCCTTTATATTGAGTGGAATCCTTGAAAAAATAAGAAATTTTAGTATTTTACAATTTTTCTGTATAGATCTTAACTTTATAAACTAGTTTATAAAATATGATGGTTGCTAATTTATAGCACTATCCAATATATCATCTTTACATCTTTTATATCAAATATTTCATTCTAACTTAATCATACGAATGGTTATGGATGAGACATGTATAACATTTTTATTTTCATCCTCGTTAATTTTTTAAAATTCATTTTCGTCTTTGTCTTTAATACTCGACAAATATGAAATTTATATTCCACCTTCACCAAATATCGGATACACATGTATTCGTTCCATATTCAAAAAATAATTACAATAATTTTTTAATAAAAAATAAATTGGTTGAATATAAAATATTAATTCAAAAATTATTTAATAAATACAAAGTTCGTCATTTGTATGTCAAACATTTCTTGACATGAAAAAATTGTAATTTATTAAGGAAAACAAGAATTTAAGGAGTTATTTGTTTGAATATTTGGTGAAATAAATCAAAAGTAAGTGTTTGGGGTATTTTAGTTATTAAAATAAAAGTAGTAAAAGAATGAGATAATATCTATATTTTCATCCACATTCTTATCATCGATTTAACAAATCAAGTGTTTCCTGTATCTGTACTCATGACCGGTCAAATTAAAGATTTTCTGTCAACTTTATATATGGGTCGAGAGTTATATACAGATTTATTTATTACCCCTAATTAATAGTATTACATATTTAAACATTTATGAATGATTTAATATTGACTCTTAATAGGTGGTCCAATAAATTTAACAACAATTATTATAATCTAATATTATCTTTTTTTTTCTTTAAACCTAAATAATTCAACCCCAAAAAACTAGTATATAAAGTGTCGACCTAGGTTATCCTTTTAAGGGGAATATTAACTAAAAAGATGAATTGAACACACTTTAAGTGTCTGTTTGCTAAAAGATTATGTTTCTATTTAGTTGTTTTTTAGTAAAATTAAATAAAATTGGTTGCAATTTCATTTAGATGTTTGAAAAACAACTTAAATTTGTAAAAAGTTTTGTTTTTGAAAAATATGTTATTTTTATAATATAAAAATTTTGTACCTTGTGATTATTTTTTAACCTTGATCTTTTTCAATTATTTTATACTCATCCGTCCCATTTTTTTTTATTCTTTAGTTTTTTAAGAGAATCTAACTTAATTGATTAAACAAAGTGTATGAATTATTGTAAACTTTTTAATATTGTCTTTAATTCTTACTATGATAAAAAAAAACTATTAGTATTTTAGAATTTCAAAGCTTAAATATAACAATATTTTAGTTACATTAATTGCCTTAAACATCAAAAGAAATAAATAGAATTAAAGAAGTTCTATCCCAAATACATTCTTAATGATAAAATTTGTAACCTCAACTTCAAAAGTAACTCATAGAAAAATAATTATTTTTTAATACGCGATATCTTAACTATAAAATGTGCATGACTAAATCAACGCGATATCGACTGCTGAATAAAACTAACGACAGGATATCAACTGCTCAATAAGACTAACGACTGCTCAATAAAACTAATGACTATAATTATTTATGACTGCTCACTAAAACTAACGTGTTATCGTGTTATGTCTATTTGTATTTTTATTTTCCTATGTTATAATAATTTTAAAGTTTTAATTTAATATTTTTTAATAATATGATAGAATATAAATAATTTACCGTGTGATTTTGTGTATAATAATTTTAGTTTAGTATGTATTTTTGTTTATGTTAATATGATAGTAACATATGAGACCATCTACAAATATATCAAATTTGCAATGAACTTGAGAAAATCGAGAGAGAAGAGAGTTGGCACAGAATTCAACATATTGTCGTGCATATGTATTCATATTTCTATTAGAAATATTTATTATTGAAGGTATACATGTATTAATGATATTTAAGGAAGGTTGATGTGTGGTAAGGTAGAAACAGGGGTGTTCATCGGCTCAAGTCAACCTGATAAATCTGGTAAACCAAACCAAACCAAACCAATCGAACCGAACCAATTAGTTTGGTTTGGTTTTTCACTTGATTAGTCTGGATCCGACCAAAACCGACCATGTCCGTTCAATTTGCGATTTTCGCATTTCAAAACTCTGACTCAACCTGAATCAACCCAAAAGTATATATTATATTATTATTATTTTATATTTTTAAGTTAGTAAATTTAGTAACCTATTTTATTTAGAGTTTCCCATTTCAAAACCCTTATCCAACCCTGTTTTATATTTTATATTTTTAAGTTAGTAAATTTATTTTATACTTTAAATTTATACAATTTGTTATTTGTATTATATTGTGTTGTTTGAATAGTTTAATTTAACTAATTTAATATATGAAGCAATTGATGTTTTGGTATAAAATTATGAATTTAGTAGACTAATAGATTTGGTTAGTTTCAGGTATAAAATTATTTTTTTACGATTTAATGAAATTTTTTTTTAATTTTTATTGGTTTTTCTTAAAATCAAACTAAACCAACCTGATTATTATTGGTTCTGTTTAGTTTTGGTTAAGGGGAAAAGTTTTCAGAAAACTAAACCAACTCAACCCAAATAAAATTAATTGGTTCAATTTTTATTTTTCTCCTCAACCAAACCAACCAAAATCATCAATACCCTAGTAAATTGTGCTTGAGATTGTGCTTGGTTTTGGAGGATTGTGTGGTGGTAGTGTGGGGAATAAACCTGCATTTGTTAAGGTTTTTGTTCAGTGCTAATCTTCAATGAATGTGACTGTAGTCTCGCTGAGTTGAATTCAATGCGATTTGTTTCATTTTTTTTTTCTTATTTTATTTTAGTTTTTTTTTAAAATTAAGTTTTGCTGTGGAGGTTTTCGTAGTCTCGTGGAGTTGATAGTTGAATTCAATGCGATTGATTTCATTTTGTTTCATTTTCGTTTTTGAATTAAGTTTTGGTGTTGAGTTTTTCGGAGTCTCGTGGAGTTGAATTCAATGTGATTGATTTCATTTTGTTTTATTTTAGTTTTTGAATTAGGTTATGGTGTGGAGTTTTTCGGAGAAAACGAGGTTATGTTGTGCTTGAGATTGTGAATTGGTTTTGGAGGATGAGAGGTGCAGGGGATAAACTCGTATTGTTAAGGTTTTGTTGAGTATTACTCTTCAATAAATGTGACTGTAGTTTCTTGGAGTTCAATTCAATGCGGTTTAAATCAATTTGTTTTATTTTAGTTTTCTTAAATTAAGTTTTGCTGTTGAGTACGAGGTTTTGTTGTGTTGAAAGTGAATTGGTTCTGGAGGATGGAAGTGAGTATTAGTTGAGGCTGTGGGGCGATAAGGTCGCACTGTTAAGGTTTTGTTGAGTATTATTCTTCAATGAATGTGACTGTTGTCTCGTGGAGTTGAATTCAATGCGGCTTAAATCAATTTGTTTTGTTATTTTAGTTTCTAAATTAAGTTTTGGTGTGGAGTTTGAAATTGTGAATTGGTTTTGGCGGACTGATGATGGAGAGTGTATATTAATGATGGTGGTAGTGTGGGATAAACCTGTATTGTTAAGGTTTTGTTTACTACTCTTCAATGAATGTGACTGTAGTACCATGGAGTTTAAGTCAATGCAATTTATTTTGTTTTGTTTTGTAATTTTACTATTTCAATTGAGCTTTGGAATGGAGTTTTGGAGAAATGAGGTTTTGTTGTGTTTAAGATTGTGAGTTGGTTTTGGAGGGTTGGAAGATGAAATTGAGTAGTAATAGTGGTGTCTTAGTCCTGCACTGTTAAGGTTTTGTACTTTTGCCGAGTGGTGGACTGTGTAGTTAGGGTTTAAGGTGTTGTGACATTTGGTGTGGAATTGAATTTAAGGTAATGGGAAAGCGTGGTGAGGATTGGGTGATTAGAAAAACGGTGGCTGGTAGTTACAGGGTTTGATAATATGTACTTCATTGTTGAGAACTAGTATCTGAGATGGAGGCATCAAGCACTGGGAGTTTGGAGGCTTGTTTAGGAATTTTTTAGTGGAAAGCTTGAATTATATTATGATTGTTGAATGTGTGTCGTGGCTTGTCTTTGTGGGGATTGATTACTGTCTCAGTTAGCCAATTAGGCTAGTGAACAAAAGCAGAATCATCATCATTATTATTGTTATTATTATCATTATCATTAGTTATTTTCAATTTTGTTAGGATAGTAATGCATGCTCTGATAGTGTAAAAGATGTTTATATTGTCATGTAAATCACAAACCTCCATTTATGTTAGTTTGTTGACTTTTACAATAATTACTTATTACTTATAAGTCATACCGACAATGATTGATTTTGATTGGTTGACAATATAAGATTTTTTTTACTGACTATGCACAGAAATAAACCCTTTGGCAGCCCAGTTTCCTCAGCCCAAAGCTAGGGGCTAGGGCCGACCTTTCTAGCAGGTTTTGTTTTAATGACATTGCACGTTTTATGTTTTATGTTGTATCCTATCATAATACTGAATACTGATTCCTTTTTAGTTACTGGGAAGGGAAAATAATTGTTAACTTTTTCATTTTGAGATTGTTCTTATTGTTTGACAATGTAATTGTTATTGTTGGTCTGTCTTAGTGTCTTTTGTTATTGATAGATGAGTGAAGTTGACAGTGGCGTCTGTTTTCTTCTGGCAGGAAAAGGAGTTGACAATGTGGTAATTATAGGTTCAGGTCCTGCAGGATACACGGCAGCTATATATGCGACACGTGCCAATTTGAAACCTGTAGTGTTTGAGGGATACCAAGCTGGTGGCGTCCCCGGGGGACAGTTGATGACCACAACTGAAGTGGAGAATTTTCCAGGATTTCCAGAGGGCATAACTGGACCTGATCTGATGGACAGGTATTAAAAACTGAAGTAAAAGCTTGCTATAAGCCTATAACCCATTGTACTTTGTAATTTATTTTACTCACATCCTTGGAGTTCTCAAGTTTTCCACTTATCCAGGATGCGGCGGCAAGCTGAACGTTGGGGAGCAGAATTGTATCAGGAAGATGTTGAAGCTATTGATTTGAAAAGTAGTCCTTTTACTATCCAAAGTAGTGAACGTAAGGTGATATATTCACTAATGTTGATATTCCTGAAGCTTTAAGGTTATATCTATTATTTTAATTGGTTCTTTTGAGTCCACTCTGATGTTCTTCTTGTATGGATTTAAATTTATGCAAATTCTTGTATATATTTGATAATAGATTTTATTTAGAAATTAATATATGGAGTATTATTCATCCATAATGTGGGTCCTGACCTGAAAGTTGTTGAATTTACAATATATGTGCTGAAATTATTGCCACTAGATGAAAAACAGGTTATCTGCCTCTGTTTATCTGTTCATATTTTTATGTTTTTAGTTACTTTGTAAAAAACTGTCAATTAAGAAGTTATTTTTTTAATAACAACAGTCATATTATGGGGGTGGTCTTTAGAAGTTGAAAGATAAAATAGTCTAAAAATTGTATACACAACAAATAGAGTGGTTTTAATATAATTGAGATGGTAAATACTAAAATGTGTACATGGAAAGAGGATATTTCCTTTATATATAGTTATTGATTACTTGTGACATTGATTTTTTGGTGCACAATGGCAGCAACGTGGATGGAATAAGTCCTTATGCATCTATCCCAACCCCGCTCCACTAGGCTGATCCTAGTGGGTTGTGATATCTAGGGCACGTTTGGATAAACTTCTCTAAAAATATTTTTAAATGAAGAAAATAAAAAGAAAGAAAATGAATCGACTTTCTTCATAAATTAAAATTAGCTTATGCATAAGTTAATTTATAAAAGCTCTTTTATATACCTTCTTAAAGATGATTTTTAATTTATGCATAAGCTAATTTTAGCTTATATAGAAGCTCATTTCATCCTTTTTTTATTATTATTTTCTTTTAGAACTTCTAGATAAGCTTATCCAAACAAGCCTATGCATATATTCTGAGTTCTGACATCAATATGTTGTTTGATTTTAATACCCTTCTAGTTATGTTTCTTCAGCAGAAGAAAAGTGGTTGTAGTTACATCAGGTTTTCTTGTTTGTATTACAATTCAGGTTAAGTGCCATACTGTCATTATTGCTACCGGAGCTACTGCAAAACGACTTAGGCTACCCCGAGAAGATGAATTTTGGAGCCGAGGAATTAGTGCTTGTGCCATTTGTGATGGAGCATCTCCTCTCTTCAAGGGTCAGGTTCTTGCTGTTGTTGGAGGGGGGATACAGCAACAGAAGAAGCATTATACTTAACAAAATATGCTCGCCATGTGCATTTACTTGTACGTGGGTGGGGAGCAGCTGAGGGCTTCCAAAGCCATGCAAGATAGGTGTGTTTGATTAAAATCTCTCCACTCTTAACTCAGGTTATTAAGGAGCAGCTAACTGTCTAATATATGCTAAAATTTGTTGTGATCATGCATGTGACTTCAATCTGATCTTATCATGTACAATCTATAAATTAAAGTTCCTTACATAATTACCTATGTCTACCTGTGTTTACATTTCATCATGTATAACTTTAAGTTTCTCTACTCTCTCTCACACTTAGTTATTACTCTTGTGGAAGATAGAGTTTTAAACAAACTTGTTAGATCTGTCTTTTAATATCATCATCTGTGGCTGTTCTGTATCACTGAACCTTTATATTTGTATTATTAGGTACAATATGTCCTTTTTGCCACCTTTTGCATAATGAGGTTATGCATCTTATAAATTATTTTTCCTTCTATTTTGCATTACTGTTCAATAAATATATTGTATAGGTTCATTTTTTTCCTTTCATATACGGTGATGATCATTATTTTTTATTCTTTCAGTAAATATTTTAGGCATTGTCTGTTTCAATGATTTGTATTGGATATCAACAATAGTTTGTGGGCCTTTTGGTGAACAAGTTCAAGTTTCTTTTGACTAAAATAAAATTGTGAAACATTTCCTAGGTTTGCATGTGCCTTGCTTTATAGTGTATATGGAAACTACATTTTTACTAAGACATAGAATGTTTGATTTAATTATATTCTCTCCATATCCACCTAAAGACATATAAACAAAGATGTATTACAGGACCACAAGCAAATTGTTGACTGGATAAATATAAGCGTGTTATTCTTGTGTGATGGCAGTTGTCATTCATGTATGTAGTTCCTGTGGACTTGAAAAATAATTTTATAATGTTATAATTATATTATCATTTTAATGCTCCAATAGAAGCAATTTCTTGTCAAAATTTTCATTCGTAGTGATTTATAAATATTTTTACATCAATTATGCAACCAATATAAAAATCTCTATTTATATCGGCGATAATTCCTTAATAAGAACACCATTTTAACAGTAATTGCATTGATAACTTCTGTAAAAATGAATTTCTTGTTTTATATCGAATGCATTAGAAAGTAGAAACTAACGTAAAAATGTCTATTTCCATCAACTAAACTAATATAATTGATCAAAAAGGATACAATTGTAGTGTTGAAAAATAATTGGAGGAGTTGATTTAGCTTTTTAATAATTGAAGTATTTTAAATACCAGAGGACCTGATTGAATTTTTTCATAATTGAGGGACTCAATTGAAATTTTAATTATAAATAAGGAACCAATTGTATAATTAAGCTAATTTTTTACAGAAAAAAAATGGAGTTGTATCATGTATCTTCTTTAATTATCTTGTTAGTCCATGTTTAGGTGGATTTTTTCTTTATGATGGTGAAATTATCTACTAATAAACGTTTTGTATGTGAGTTTTCAACTCCCTGAATGTTTGTTTGACAGGTTGATTATCACGAATGTTTCAGAGTGTTTGACAATCCCAATGTCACTGTGCACTTCAATACAGAGGCAGCGGACCTTGTAAGCAACACCAAAGGACAGATGTTTGGTATTTTAATTAAAAAGGTTGATACTGGGGAGGAATCTGTGCTTGAGGCAAAAGGGCTGTTTTATGGCATAGGCCATTCACCAAATACCCAATTGTTGAAAGGCCAAGTCGAACTTGACTACTCTGGCTATGTACAAGTTGAGGAGGGTACTGCAAAAACTTCAGTTGAAGGTGTATTTGTTGCTGGTGATGTGCAGGTATCCTATCCTAATCCTGTGGAGTTCCTTCTGATTATGTAGTTGATTATTCTTGCATTTTAACAATCGTTGACAAAGCATGATAGCATAATTTGATCCTTGTGGTCAAGCCCATCTAGCTAGCTAAGGCTTTGGTTTACTATTTGTTTATTTCTTGATGTCTTCTTCATTTGAAATGCCATTTCAGGGGGCAGACTTTTGACCCTTTTTCTTTAATTCAGTTATGATTGCTGTTAATATATACATTGAGCATATGCTTGACTATGGAGTATGCAAATTCGTTGGGAAATTTATTATCCGAATTTATCTTTGTGATTTGATGTTACCTTTTTTTCTTTGAAAAATTGCAGTAACTGTTGTAAGTATTTTTATAGAAGTTATTTTTTCCTATTCACATAGGACCATGAATGGAAGCAAGCTATAACTGCTGCAGGATCTGGATGTGTTGCAGCTTTATCAGTTGAGAGATACCTTGTGAGCAAAGATCTTCTTATAGAGTTCCATCAGGTATTTGACCTCAGAGAGGTCCTATTTTATTTTCACTTATTGTTCTTTTCGCATATAATACTGTAAATTGAGTGTACAAATCGCATTACCAACTTAGTATATCTTTTATTCAATCACTTAAGTCTTGTACACTCCATAGAAGCATATGCAATTTTATGTAGATTTGTTTGTAAAGCTTATATGTTCTATAAATTGGATAAATTTACGAATCTCAAAGAAGATTGTCTGTCTAATTGTTATCTCATAACAAAGTTAATCAGTTTATTCATACTACAAATCCAATGTGAATCTCAGCCTTCTAATTTAATTAATTGTAACAGCCCAAAACTTATGAGGTTAAGAAGGAACTAACAGACAGGGATGTTCAAGAAGGTTTTGACATTTCACTTACAAAGCATAAGGGGCAGGTATGTGCTTCCATATCAGATTCTTATGCTAATGGAATTAAGTATTAGTATGTGTAATGTCCAATTAGTTCATTTTATATTTAATTTTTGGTTTGCATTATAATACATTTTCTTTTCTGGCATGGTTTTCTCTTTATAGTGTGCTCTACGAAAATTGTACCATGAAAGTCCAAGGCTTATATGTGTATTATATACGTCACCAACACGTGGTCCCTGTAGGACACTGAAGACAATCCTTAGTAAGGTATGGGAAAGGGGGGAATTTAAAGTTATTTCATGATCCTGAAGTTAGATATCATAGTAAATACTCCTGGGTGTTTTCAGCCTGTGACATGATAAATATTAAATAAGCACAAACTAGGAATGAATACACTATTTTGTCTTTTGTTAGCACTGAACCTTCCTTAGAAAAAGCATGATGCATTAACAAGTATGCTGCATCACTATGCACACCATTATATTTTTCATATATTTTAATAAAAGAAGGACTATAATAGAAGAGCAAGAAGAAATATCGCCTAATAAGATATCTTAAAAGATGCCAACGATTACAGACCCTAACCAAAAATGGGTAAATGATCATGAACTGAACAAAGTCCATCTGTCTCTTTGAATGTAAAAAAAAAAATGCACCACTCTAACATAGATATTAGCTAATCGCCAAAATGAAGTCAAGATGATCTCTTCATAACCTTTATGTTAAGGAGGATTTCAAATCTTTAAGTGCTTGTATTGAGGTTATGGATATCACCACACATACGATGGGTTTGCCTTACCATGGCGGTGAATCTTCAGAAGAAACAATTTAGGAACAGATGTTGGAATCTACTAATGAGGGGACCAAAGTTATAAATTTCATGCATAAAAATATTTAAGAAAATAATAGGCTACTGAAATAGTAATGCATATATGCTTAGGTTAGCTGCCAGCCCATCCCCTAGAGGGCCTATTTACTCATTTAAATTTGTACATGTCACAGACTGTCACATGAGCCTGTAATAATGACTGCAGCTAGGACCTTTCAACATACAAATAATATTACATATACATTAAAAAAATGTGCATGTCCTCTAAATCCATTCAAAGAATGGTTCAATGGAATTTTCTAATCATGAGCAAATAATTAGAACATAGCTGGTGAAATACCTTAACGAGAAGGCATACTGAAGTTTACATCAAGAAAATTTTTATGCAGAATATGAGCTGGCCACAGTCATTTTACTTGTAGGAGAGAAATGC
This sequence comes from Psophocarpus tetragonolobus, assembly GCA_037954015.1. NCBI lineage: Eukaryota > Viridiplantae > Streptophyta > Magnoliopsida > Fabales > Fabaceae > Psophocarpus > Psophocarpus tetragonolobus. Next base: position 46,457,857 of record CM075692.1, on the reverse strand, counting down.
ATTGAAGTACAGTAACTTAAGTGGCCTTGTTATGGGTAGGCTATGTCTGTCAGCCTCCGCTTCAACTACACCCATATGATGCTTCTTTTACATGGTTTATTCCTTGTCTGTTTGGTTTAACAATACCAATGATAGAAATTCAGTTAACATTTCGTCAATGAACCAATCAACCAAATAAGGCTAATCTTAGTCCATCAGCTTAAAAAAAAAAGGATCACTGTACTTTGCTGAAATTATTGCATATTAACAGATGTTAGTGTTGATAATAATGTTAGTTTTTGTTAGCAGTGAGGATCAAATCCACAATCTTTCCTCACTTCCTCCTTCCTTAACCAACTGCATATTAACATGTATTTGCATACAAGAATGCAATATTCTCAACATGAGTAGCCAGATTATATTGTTTGAAGTGAGGTATTGCCCATGGTGATATATAAGAGAATGCATTCATTACAATCTGATGTGTGGCATGAAAACTGAATAAAATTACTTTCCACTGCATGTTAAATGTCACTTAATTTATTTTCAGTCTTAAATTGAACAGTAAATACATATTTTAATGTTTTTCTAACTCTCCCATTACAGGTGATTGATGAATTTGATCAGAATGTACATTTTGTTGAAATTGATATAGAGGAAGATCCAGAAATAGCAGAAGCAGCTGGAATAATGGGTACTCCATGTGTGCAGTATTTTAAAAACAAGGAGATGCAAGTTAGTAATATTTCATCTTTCCCCTATTCTATCTCCATATGTATGATTCCTGCATGGTTTGATATCATTGCATCCCCAAGATATATAAACATTAACTGTTATAGAAGAACAGAGAGAGGAAAATACTGGTGTTTATTTTTCTGATTATGAACGATTGCTACAGTCACAAATTTAAAGGTAGAACTAGTCCTATTTAAGGAAACTAATCTACATAATAAAAAGGGAAATAACCTCTTAATATCTGATCAGATATCAATGCAGATTTATTTATTACAATCCTAGTTAAAGTAAGGACAAGAGACAGGAAACTAAGAAATAGAAGAAATCATTGCAAGTATACAACATTAAATGAATTAAATCATATCACATTGTAACACCCCCCCAAAGTTGGTGTCTAGATATCTATCATGCCCAACTTGCTTACAAGGAATTCAAAGTTGTTTCTAGACAGCCCCTTTAGTATGAATATTTGTTATTTGCTGAGAGGTGGGAACAATTGACATGCAAACTATTCCATTTTCTATCATTTCTGTAATGAAATGTCGATCAATCTCTACATACTTGGTTCTGTCATGCTGTACTAGGTTTTGAGCAAAGCTGACTACAGCCTTGTTATCAGTGTACAACTTCATTGGAAGAGTGAAAGTCATTCTTAGCTCTTCAAGGACACTTCTGAAATGCACCGTGCCATTGACCTGCACCCTGTTTCTGCATTTCTCCTAGCAACCACATTTTACTTTTTGTTCACCAATTAACAAGATTTACTCCATGGAAAGGTGCTACGTCCTGATGTTGATCATCTATCCGTGTTTGAACCAGCACAATCAGTGTCAGTAATCAGTGTATGATACTATAATTCAATAGCTTGCTGATAATTTTTACTAAACAACCCTTCTCCTGAAGTACTCTTCAAGTATCTTAGTACTCTATAAACAGCATCTGGTTGTTCTTCGTAGGGAGTGCATAAGTTGAGTTACAAAACTTATTGAGAATGCAATATCCGGTCCTGTGTAAGACAAGTAAACAAGTTTTCCTACCAATGTTTGGTACGTGTAATATCCCCAGGATCTCCTTCGTTTAATCCTTGCCATCTCCATGTTTTTTATTTTTGGGTCTATGGGTGTCTCAGCTGGTTTACATCTCTTCATACTGGTTTCCTCCAAGAAGTCTAGGATATATTTCTGCTGTGAGAGGACAATTCCTTGTCTCGACCTTGCTACTTTCATTCCAAGAAAATACCTTAACGAATCCAAAGCTTTTATTTCAAATTTTCTGTGTGTTTTAATCTCTTGCAAGTCATCTCCAGTAAGGATTATATTATCAACATATATAATAAGAATAGGAATCTTTCCCGCATTTGATTTTGTTCACATCGTGTGATCTAAGCATCTCGAACTAGGCCCCTGGGGGACTGTTTTAGTCAATATAGGGTCTTCTTTAACTTGCATACCTTTGGATAGCACCTTGCAAAACTTGGTGGTGCATCCATATAAACTTCTTCCAAGTTTCTGTTGAGAAACACATTCTTCACATCTAGCTATTGTGAGGGCCAGTTGAGGTTTGCAGCTAGAGAGAGGAGAACCCTAATGTTATTAAGCTTTGCCACCTGTATAGAAGTTTTAGAGTAGTCAATCCTACATGTTTGTGTGTATCCCTTAGCTACTAGTTGAGCTTTATATCTTTCAAGAGTTTCATTAGAGGTATACTTGATCATGAACACGCATTTGCATCCTACTATTTGCTTTCCTATGTTTGTGTGTATCCTGTAGCTACTAGTTGAGCTTTATATCTTTCAAGAGTTTCATTAGAGGTATACTTGATCATGAACACCCATTTGCATCCTACTATTTGCTTTCCTTTTGTTAGGTCTACTATCCCCCGTGTTTGATTTTTTAAGACCTTTTATTTCTTCTAAAACAGCTCCCTTCCACTGGGAGCTCTTCGACCATCCTGTAATCCTATGTATTATTTAAGACCTTTTATTTCTTCTAAAACAGCTCCCTTCCACTGGGAGCTCTTCGACCATCCTGTAATCCTACTATTTGCTTTCCTTTTGGTAGGTCTACTATCCCCCGTGTTTGATTTTTTAAGACCTTTTATTTCTTCTAAAACAGCTCCCTTCCACTGGGAGCTCTTCGACCATCCTGTAATCCTATGTATTATTTGAAATCTCCCTGCATGACAACTGTGAGATAAAAGCTCAAAAAGGTGGGAGTTTTTCATATGAAACAAAGATAGATAGAGGATGCTTGGTACATGACCTTACACCTTTCCGAATGGCAATGGGAAGATCAAAATTATTAAGAGTTTCAACATTGTCAATAATTTTAGGAAATATTTTTACTTGTGGGTCTTCGGATTCTTGGCAATGCAAGAGCTATTCTTTGGATTCAGTTTTCTTGTCCTCTCTTTTCCTTCCGTAGACAATATCAAAGGATTTTATGCTTGTCGAACACTCCTTTCTGAATTTGTCCATATCTAAAGGTTCATTGTTTCCTTCATTTTTTCTTAATGTTGTCTTAATAACATTCAGTTTCATGTTCGTTATTGGGTTAATCATTGTTGCCTCTGCTTCTTCATTCCCATTTCTACATACCAACTTTTGACAAATATTTTCACATAAAATAGTCTATTGGAGAACTGTTTGAAATTGTTGTCACCATTAAGAGTCTTTACAATGGAGTCGACTTTAGAATTTTCTTTCACCAAATACACCCAAGTAGTTATAGTGTAATCATCAATAAAGGTGCAAACCCCGTTTCCCGATGGTGTTGGATGCCTGCTAAGACCCCAAGCATCACTTTGGATGATTGAGAAAGGGTTTGATGATTTGTAAGGTTGAGAGGGATGGGGGAACAATGATGTTTAATCAATTGATATGTTTCACAAGCAAAAGAAGACAAATTTTTATTTTTAGGGAACAAATGTTTAATATAATTGAGACTAGGATTTTCACTGAATCAAAAGAAACTAGGATGGCCTAATCTATAGTGCCATAACATAATTTCATTTTCTTTAGAAGGCTAGAATAGAGACAGGAGCTTTGACTGTCTTCCCAAGTCCTTAGCATCTTTAAACAAATTGAGTCCAATGATTTCTCTACCATTGCCAATCATCCTCCCTGAATTCAATTCCTGAAATTATAAGCGGAAGAATCAAATATTACATGACAATTTAAATCAATAGTGATTTTGCCCATAGATAGCATATTACAAGACAAATTGGGTGCATGAAGAACATTATGTAAGGTTAAGGAGGACGAGAGAGGGATGGATCTTATGCCAACAATTGCTGAAAAGGAACCATCTGCAACCTGGATTTTTTGTTAACTGCACAAGGATGATGGGAAGAGAAGAGTTTTGAACAATTTGTCATATGGTTAGTAGCCTCGTGCTCAGTAACCCCAAATCTATGATCCAAAGGGGTTTTAGGGTATTGTCACTATAACAAAAGGAAGCAATAGATGAGTACCTTCTTGGGCCCAAGGAAAGGAAAGATTAGTTGTTAATACATGAGAGAGAAGTTTGTTTAGATGCTCCAATGGTTCCTTAGTGAAAGGGTTTGTCTCGGCCGAAGATGACTCCTTAACCTCCTCAGTAGTTGTCTGAAAAACATTGCCTTCTTTGTTGAATTTTGTTTGAAGTTTGCTGGTTTTCCATGAAGTTTCCAGCATGTTTCTTTTGTATGCCATGGTTGTTTTTTATGATGTTCACCTTTTTTTTTTTCATCTCCATCAGAATCAAACTCTTTTGTAGCAAGGGCTGATCCTTCTACTAGTGGCGTCATGGATGATTCCAGAACATGTAGTGTTACCCTTCTTTTGGCTTCCTTACGTCTAACTTGTGAAAACACACCTCCTCCTGAATGGATGGTAGAGGTCTTTGAGCCAGGATTGATAAATGGTTGTGAATCACCCTAAGATTCCCCACTAAAGTTGCATTTACAATTTACACATAATTGATAAATGAAGTCTGCCAATTGCTATTTTTATTCTTTAGAATCTGAGGGGCCATAAATTGTGATGGACTTGCTTTATGGATATTCTTGCTAGTTTTTTACCACTCATGGTTGTAAACTGATATTTCAGGACTGTCTCAGGAGTCAAAATGAAGAGAGAATACAGAGAATCCATTGAAGCAAACAAATAAAGTATTTAAAAACATCTGTGATTCAATTTTGTTTTTTTGTTCTATTTTAGCCCGCTGAATATCGCTGTCAATTTTGACAACTATTCCTTGAAGTAATCAATAACTTCATAGATTGTACATGTAGAAGTACCAATCACTGTTATTGTTTATTTGTTTTGATTGTTCAATATTACATTTTTCATGTTTGAATTCAGAAAGTCTCAACTACAAACATTTCGTTGACGACGACATAGGTGAGGAAATTGTTATCATCATCCAAGCTGAAATGACTGTTATTTATTATTTTCGAATTGATAATTGCCTTTCAAAATGGTAAGTACCTTGTTAAGTTAGCATAAACTTATGCTTGATCTCACCATGTTAAATGTGGAAACAAATTATTGTTTATTGTTCATGTATCACTTATTTTCGTTTTTAATAAAATATAATTTTGATCTTTCATTTTATTTTACGTTATAGTTTAGTTTCTTAGTTTAAAATGCATTATTGTAAAAAAAAAAAAAAGTTTGAACTGACGGTATAAACTTGAACATGGTTGGTACCTTGCAGTGAAGAGATTTAATTGGATTATGTATACTGGCAGTGGCGGATGTAAATAGTAAGTAATTGGAGTAATTGTTTCCAAAAAAAAATTTTTTTACTTAGATATGTTAAAGAAATAATTTTTACTCGGTAAATAATAGAATTTGTTTCTATAAAATATTTTTTAAAAGAATATGAAAGTTATAACGTAATTCGGATTCAGTTCAGAACACCGTACACGGACTAATCCGAAACACTTGATTCGGACTATTTTATAACCATTAATCAGTTATATCCTCATTAACCAAAACATGAAATGATACCAAAGATAGACACTGAAAAATAATGTGAAAGAAACTTTTCTCAACTCTAATCACTCAAAGTATCAACAACAAAATATCACTTTATGTTATGATAAGTTTTCTGGAGATCAATGATGAACGTTTTATTCGAATTAGCAACAGAGGAAGGTGTGATAAACGCTTCTCTAACTCCGCTACACAACATTTGTTCCACGGTCATCCACTAAGATTGATAAAATATCGGATTTAAACAATCTGGTCTAGGAGCTTTAAGAGGAACCATGCTAAAAATCGCTGCTTTAATCTCACAATCTGAAGAATTCAATACTTCAATAATTTCTTTCTGAAAAAATTGAATATAATAATAATATGACTCAATATATAAATTGTGGTTGAAATATGAATCGGTGTTATATATAATCAATTAGGCCAATATCATATTATATTATATGGTTGTGAACTATGAAAAATAATAGTAAAAGTGACGAATTCTTTTTTAGACAGTTTAATAAAAGTGACAATAACAATAACAATAATAATAATAATAATAATAATAATAATAATAATAATAATAATAATAATAATAATAATTATTATTATTATTATTATTATTATTATTAATAATAATAATGTAATATTATAATACAATGTTTTTTATTATAGAAGGTAAATCTTTTTATTTTTGTTCGTATAAGTATATTATTATATAAATTGGAATTTGTAGTTGATTTGTTAAAATTTTGCACTATAATTTGCTTAGATGATTTTTCACTAAAATCAAAAGATGTGGGTTTAACTTCAGTTAATTTGAATTTTGTATTGTTTTATACTCCTTCCATTGCCAAATAAGTAAGTGTCGTATTTGAAGAAAAAAATTGTCCCAAAATTGATGTTGCATTTAATTTTTTAATATAATATTGATTATTTTTTCATTAATACCTAATATGGTCACTTCAGTTTGTACTTTAATATTAATATTAGAATTAGTTTTGACTATTATTTGTTATCTAGTATTAGTTTTTCTTTATCTGTAAATTATATAAGATAATATAACTTATCTATTTAGTTGAAACAAACGAATATTAATTAGTTGGGATAATATTTTTGAATTATTTTAATTTATTTATATATGCAACTTTAAATTTGTCAAATCAGTATTACTTAGTTCCTATGTCTCTTTCAATATAATTTGTCATGCATCATGATGCAAGTCGGATCAAGACCTCTTTAAAGGATATATGAAGAACTTAATTTGTTTCATTGTATAAATTAGAATTAGGATTTTTGTATTTTCGTTGACTTTAACTTTTTAGTATGTTGACTCTTAAAGTTAACATTTCCTTTTTATCATTATATTTAGATCATCCTTTATTTTTTAGGGTATTATAGTCATCATGCTAAGGTATGCTAGATTGGGTGAACTTTTAGAGAAGATGAGTATGCTAATGAATTTTGTTTTTAGTCTCTAATAAATTTTTCTTTACTTTTTTCCCTAATAATTTTTTTAGAAGTTTGTTAGAAACTAAATACAAAGAAAAAATTTATTAAGAACCAAAAATTAAATTAAATAATGCATTGACTTACTTTCTCTTCCAAACCATCTCTCATATCTTTGGTCATAGTCATACAACTGTGCTACGAGTCATATCATTTTTATTTAAAAAATTTACTAATTTTCAAAAATTAAAGAAATTAATGATTTTTATTTTAAAATATAGAAATTTATAAATAAAACATAAAAACTATAATTTTATTTTAAGATTTTTTTAAAAGGAGATAAACAAAATAGAGAAAGTAAAATATAAATTTTATTTTTTGTTATAGATGATTTTGGTATGGATTAACAAATTTTGTTTTTAGTTTCTAATACATTTTTCTTTACTTTTTATCCCTAATAAATTTTTTTAGAAGTTTGTTAGAAACTAAATACAAAGAAAAATTTATTAAAAACAAAAAATAAATTTGATAATCTATTAGGGATAAAAAATATATTTATTCTCTTTTTTATTAAAATAATATAATAAATGTTACATTTTAAATTATTAAAAAATCCTATTAAAAAATTATAATATTATAAAATAGTCAAATTATATTTAAATTTTATATTTTATATATAAGCATCTAATAAATACATCTTCTTAAAAAAATCTTATAAATATATTACAATTGTAAAATAATTTTTAAAACTCAAAAATTTATATTAGTGTGAAGGTTTATACAATGATACTAAACTAACTGTTACAAGACTAACACATCATGCAATAGAAACTAAAATTATGTCTTCAAATAAAAATGAAAATTTCAACTACATTCCGAAAAAGTTAGTATCTCCATCATAATCTTCATGCCTTTCAAACTCAACAAAAAACAATTCTCAATTATTATGCAATGATAGTTACAAGTCACATGGTTAACCATTAATCACTGATGAATTATATTTGTCTAAATCAATTTTTAGTCAATGTTGAATTGTATTTGTCTAATCAATCTTTAATCATGGTCAATTATATATAGTAATTTCAAAAGTACAAAGCAAATATGGTTTAAATATTTTGATTCATAAAAGGACAAAAGACTACTAAAAATAATTACAAATGTAGTTTTCAAAGAAGTATTCCAAAATTTACATTAGGTATGTATAAAATAAAACCAATTTATTTAATATATTATAATTTTTTACTTATGACTTAAATCTAATGTTACAATTTTTTAAGTTTAAACTCTTCGAACAATCTTTAAAATCTACTAAACATGATGTTGTTACTTTTTCAAGTTTATACATTGCTACATTTTTAGTCTCGGTTTCACATGAACTAATTAAGTGCTTATAATTTTTTGTTCAAATATTTTGTTACTAATTTTTGTTATTTGAGTTTGTTAGTGTATAAACAAATTAAAAGAAGTTGTTTTTTTATATTTTAAAGTACTGAACTTTTGCTATTTATTTTAAATCTTATTTACTTTACCTTTTGTTTATTTTAGGTTGTCTAATGATTATTCTATTTCATAGTTTACACAACATTTTACTCATATATTCTATAACTTAAATTACTTATTATTAAATATTATATTATATTATAATATTAAATATACGTGATCTAGCAACTCATATGTATGCACAAATGCTAAACTTGAAAAATATTATATTATATTATATTACATTATATTAAAAATTTGAAAAATATACATTTAGATTACATACTTTAAGAAAAGATAAAAATCTGTATGCAATTTAAAAATATATGGTTTCATCGTTTTAAAAGAATTACATAGTTTTTTAAAAGTAATACAATTTAACTTCTTTTTTTTGCACAGTTTTAAATTAAAAAAAATTGGGAGATTCCTAAAGTTGAGATACTATTACAGGAATATAAAAGTAAATTTTCAATCTCCTTCTGCAACCTCTCAAGATGTGGCATAATTTTTTTTTCTTAAATAATTTTTTTGTCTCAAAAAATTCACAAAAAATAATTTTTAATTCTTAAAATTTAAAATTATTTTTTTAGTCCCTAAATCACTTTTAGTCATTTTTCTTTGGTCAACTTTGTTAAAAAACCACTAACAGATAACATGTTCTTTTACTTGTAAATTAGTCTCTTCCTCAACCTTAATATTCAACAATTTCACATCCAATATAGTGAAATATACTAGAACTTATAAACAGACAACATTGATAAAAAAAAAATTAATTTCAAGACTAAAAAATCTTTTTGAATTTTAAGGATAAAAAATGACTTTTAGTAATAGGGAAAAAAACCTATTTAAGCCATTTTTTTAATTGGTCAATCTTACTGGTTAGTATTTGTTGAAATGTTATTTTTATTTAAGTTAGCCTAACAAAAAAATTAATGTTACTTAATATACGATTAATTAATAATAAAATATTTATCTTTTATCAAATGACATTACTATTTGCAAATAGTCAAATACTAATATGTTAATAGCAAAAAATATTTAAATATTCATGTTATTTTCTATTTGATGATTGTGATTCTGAAGCCATATTTCTTTTGTAGTCAATTGTCCTTATTGAAACTTAAATAGATACTATTAAACTCTTGATAACTTTTATCGTAGTTTGATTCTTTTCATAAAAAATAAGGACATTACTTTCTTCTTTTCTGACCATAGATGTGGCTAAGTGTTAGAAAGAAATGATGGTTTAAGGTATCATAATAAATGTTTTAGTATAAAATGAGTTTTTATTCTTTCATTTGCTCAAAATATTTATTTCATAGAAAACTTTATATGCAATTAAAAAAAAAGTATAAAAAATTACATCGAATTATTTCATGATATAAGGTTTTTGTTTAAAACAAAGTTAAAAAGTAAATCTTTAAACAATTAAAATAAAAATACTTTAAAACCAAATAAAAAAGATATGAAATATTTTTTAAGCCTAATTGATTTTAAGATCTTATTTAAACATCAAGCATACACATAATGTTAAAAATATATAAATTCTGATTTATTATTTTAAATATTTATGATTTTAGTCCATTTTTCTTATTTCAGTTCATCTATTTAATAATTCTTAATTTTATAATTTTGATTATATTTTTTTATTTTAGCCCCTCAAGTTTTATAAGTTTGCAAATTTAGTACTCATGTATGTTATGATATTTAAAAAAAATACTGACTAAAATCACAAAATTTTAAAACTACAGAGACTAAAATTGTCAATTCTAAATTATATATATTTAAAGAAAAATTACAATAGGCATTTTTTTTATTTGGTTATAATTTCAAAGGTATCTTTATTTTAAGAATTTAAATTTTATATATTGAAAATTTAAACAAATTTTATATTATTAATCAATAAAATATCATACTAAAAATAATTTCAAAGATAGTTATTAAAAACAAAAAAAAAACATTATATATGTAACACTTAAGGTATCATAATAAATGTTTTAGTACAAAATGATATTTTTATTCTTTCATTTGCTCAAAATAGTTTACATCATAGAAAGCTCTATAAGTAATTAAAACAAAATTTACTAAAAGGTTACATCGAATTATTCCATGACATAACAAGTAACTGAATTGTGGTTTTTGTTGTTACATCTCACTATCTTGGTTAATATTTAATATTTTTCTTAAAACAGAGTTAAAAAGTAAATCTTTAAACAATTAAAATAAAAAAACTTTAAAACCAAATAAAAATAAAATTATATATTTTTCAAATATAAAAGGTTTTTTAAGCTTAATTGATTTTAAGATGTTATTTAAACATCAAACATACATACATGAATTTTAATGTTAAAATTATATAAATTTTGATTTATTATTTAAAATATTTATGATTTTAGTTCATTTATTTTATTTTGGTTATTTTAGTTCGTCTATTTAAAAATTTGTGATTTTATCATTTTGATTATAGTTTTTTATTTTAGTCCCTCAATTTTTATAAGTTTGTAAATTTAGTAGTTTCACGAATGTTACTAAAATGATATTTAAAAATTAGTGAATAAACTCACCAAATTTTAAAAATAGAGAGAAAAAATTGTCAATTCTAAAAATATATATTTAAATAAAAATTACAATAGGTATTTTTTTTATTTGATTATAATTTTAAAAGTATCTTTATTTTAAGAATTTTAATTTTATAGATTGAAAATTTAAAGAAATTTTATATTATTAATCAATAAAATATCATAGTAAAACTGATTTTGAAGGTAGTTACTACAACAAATACTTAATTTCATTGTTCCTATTTTAATAATCATCAAGACTTATTAAGTTGAAAGACTTAATCATTAAAAATTAATGTTGATAGTCGTATGTTATGTGATCAGTAAAATTTAAAAGGTTGACCATTAAAATTTGAAAGAGTTAACTATTGAAAATTATCAATTAATTACATGTGTCATATTAATATTAATATTAATATTAATCATGACATTAACCAATAATAATTTTAAAATAAAATTGTCTTGATTTTAAGATAAAAGAGCAAAATTTAATAATGTAATAAAATAAAGGATAAAAAGTGAGATTAAACCTAATAATAAATTGTATAATTTTTATTAGAAGCAATATTTTTTACCAGAAACAATTGCTAATGGTAAGAGCACTTTTTTTATAATTATTAAAAGTATGAATAAGTATGTAAAGTTGTTGTTAGAATTAGATCATCTGACCAGAAGAATAGTGTGTGAGAATTATTTTTCTAACTTATTTTTAAAAATATGTAATATAGTTTATTCAAAATATTTTAAACTATGTATTTTAAGAAATATTTTTTAAAATATGTAATGTCTTTAGGTGTGATTATTGATGGGCACTTACAAATATAACACTCTCATTCTTCTTGAATAAATTAATGTTAAAAAGAAGTGGAAGAAAATTTATTTTAAAACAGTACAATAGAGATTTCTAGTTCATGTTGACAATCCATTGGTTAATTTGAGATAGTAGCAAGTATCCCTATTTATTATATCTCCAAATAAAAGAAATAAAGATGATTTAATTCCAAGTCAGCATGTATCTTATTTCCACAATTAATTTAGTGACTCTATCAAACAAATAGAAACTTGCAAGGTACTGCTAGCAATTAAAACAAAATTTATCAAAATTATTTATGACATAACAATAACTGAGTTCTTAATTTGTTGTTACATTTCACTATCATAGTTAATACTATTTCTTAAAACATGAGTTAAAAATTAAATTTTTAAATAATTAAAATAAAAATACTTTAAACCAGATAAAAAGAAACTATATTTTTCCAAATATGAAAGATTTTTTAAGCCTATTTGATTTTAAGATGTTATTTAAACATAAAAAATTCATGTGTTTAATGTTAAAAATATATAAATTTTGATTTATCATTTTAAATATTTATGATTTTAGTCCATTTATTTTATTTTTGTGATTTTAATTCATCTATTTAAAAATTTGTGATTTTATCATTTTGTTTATATTTTTTATTTTAATCCCTCAATTTTTATAAGTTTGTAAATTTAGCACTTCCACGTATGTTTACTGAAATGATATTTAAAAAAATAATGAACAAAATCACAAAATTTTAAAAATACAAAGACTATAATTTGTGACTTTTTAACTTTTTTATATTATTTTTATGTCTTTTAATATTTATTATAATTTTTAAATATTTTATATAAGATAAACTTTTTTTATAATTTTTTATTTTATTTTTATATTTGTAACTGTTTTAATAGATAATTTTATAAATACTTATAATTCAATAAATTAGTTTAAAAATTTTTTTGCTCCTAACAAATTTTATCAATCAAAGTTTAAATATTGTTAATGTTATTTAATAAATTTTTATGTGAGATATAATAATAAATACTCAAAGAAATTATGTTTAAGAAAAGAAAGCAAAAATTATGTAATAAAGCAAAAGAAAGAGATAAGAAGAAAATAATAAGTAGTAAGGTTGGTAGAATATTGTTGGTGTTGATAAAAAATAGTAATGGTTTTTATGTGTCCCTTAAAATAAAAATAAAAACAATTTAATGCAAAGGTAGCAGGTTTTACATTCATAAATGCTAAACAATAAAAATTATTTAATGCAAAGGTAGTAAATACCTTCTTAATGATCAAATACGAGCCCCACAGCTTTACCCTGTGTCCACACAACCAACTGTAGAAATTGGCAGCATTTTTTACCATAATCCCCCCCCCCTTCCCAAAAAAATAAAAATAGAAGTTGGTAATAATTATGAGCAAGACTAAGACTATACCATATCTCTACGACCAACTTTTTGTTTGTGTTTGTGTTATTGTTAATTACTTGTCATTATTTTTAATGCATATTTTGTATCTTAGAATTTCAGGTAAGTTGTAGGGTGACCTAGGTTTGAGATATTCGTATCAGTTTTAAGTTTTAACTCTGAAATAAATGGTTGAAATTTAACATAGAGATAAAGTAAGGGATGATTTGTCTTCATTTTTTCTCTACTCACACACACACAAAAAAAATAAATTTGGATAATGATCTTATAACATGGTGTAGGTTTGATCTAGCTGATGGCACTTTTAAAATATATTTTAATATATGCATTATTTTAATTTAATATACAAATTTTAAAAAATAATACATCTTCTTTTTATTGAAAAAATACATCTTTTTATTGAGTTAGTAAATTATCAAATTAACTATTTTATTCAAAGTTTATAAAAAACTATTTTATTTAAATTATTATTTCATTGTGTAATGATTATATATTATTTTACTTATGTAATGGTGGTTAAAAAATAACATTCTAATCTTGTAACTTGGTTTGTCTTGTAATTACCGTTAAAACGCGTTTTTTTTCAAAAAATAATAATTTTATCAAAAAGTTGTTATGGTTAATTATCTTTTGAATACATTTAATCTAGAGTCTCGTAATTTCTTAAACTTGCAGAAGAAAAGACTTTTAAGTTAAAGCTTGACAGATAATTTTTTTAAAAAAGACTTTTACTCACATTGAAATGATTGTTTTGATCTCAATAATAAGTTATTTATATATGATGTCTTATATCGATTAAAACCACAAACTCATTTGCTCCTCTATTGCTATGTTATTACATAACAATATATTTTGTGATCTGTTTGTGGTGTTGATGCTTTATGAAATTATTTTGCTTTATCTAATTTTATAATCTATGTACTGTATATATGATTGATCAAATTGATATCATTTTTATTTTTAAAATTGGGATAAATGCCAACTATACTCTGCCTTCGTTATTCAATGTTTGATGAATAGATTTAATAAATCCTTTCCTTAAAGAAGTTTCTTGTGTATATAATTGAGAGTCTTGAGCTTCTACTAATTTACATATTTAAATCTTGTTAAAATCCAACTTTTTGTAATCGAATTTAATATAATAGCAAATTGGAAAAGGGGAATTTTCATCTCTACATGTATTTATTGAAGATTAGTAGTGATACAAAAATATTGAACTGGAAAAGGATAATTTTCGTCTCTACATACATTTATTGAAGATTAGTAGTGATACAAAAATATTTTTGTGGACCCACATCTATTGCAACAGAAGTACCAATGCAACTGACCTAACAACATCTTTTATCCTATTTCTGTAGACCGCAAAATGTTTAATGTTTTATCTAATGAGTTGGTCGATTTTTTCTGCTCATTATCTTCTCAAATGGAAAAGTTTAAAATATAAATAAAAAATAAGTTTAATCCATTTATTTCTTTTAATGATTTATGACATTTAGTGTTTCATACATTAAATTTTTTTTAATCAGAAAATATTTGAATCTTCCTATTTAGTTCTAACGATTTATGTGAACAGTTTCAGTCACACTATGTTATGAATATTACGGGGATTCTTGCATGTTGCTTAGCCTAGCCTTATCCCATTTTATTAAGGTCAGCTCTACTTTTTGTCAAACAACTTCAAGTGTCAAACAAGGACACCAATCAAGTTTTTTTCATGTCTTCAATGAAACGCACGGGTTAAGCTCCCAAACTAATTGGACCATGTCAAATTTCTTTTTGTTGAGTTTCATCTTTGTAGTTCTGCTTAGCACTTGAATAATGTGGGCTAGATTATCGTTTCTTCTTGTGAAACTTTCTCTCTATTTTATTTTTAAACCATTTTTGGCTTTTACTTATGTGAGATATTTTTTATTTTGAGATTCTTATGTGAGATAGTGATTCTAATATTATTGTATGTTACATTGCAGTGCTTTGGCAAAAATGTTTTGGCTGGATGGTGTGATTTAGGCATCATATTTATAGCTAATGTTGCGAGTTTAATTAAGTGATTTCTATCAATAATTTTCTCATATTTGTAGAAAATTTTGTTAGCTCAATGTATGTATGTAACCATGGGTGAGTTTCATAGGTGAAGGGAAAAACAAAAATAGGGAATTTAGTATGTTTAAACTTTATAGGCAGAATATGTTATAATGCATTTTTAACCACCAAAATGTGACTTAAGATTACAGGGTGCATTATTTGTGCAATGTATTGATTTTGTGATGTTAATTTAAGTCTTACTATGACAAATTAATTATTGAAATATCAAAGCTAATTGCATGGTTTACAAGGAAGACCATTAGTGTGTTATGTGACTCTGAACATAAGCACATGATTATTCAATGAACAGATAACACTTTTAAAATTTCGTAGCTTTTCTTAACTCTTTTATATATTTGTACTTTGTTAAACTTATATTCACTAACTTATGAACTTGAAGTTGTAAATTATTTGATGGTTTTTTCTACTTTATGACCAAGGATGAGAATTGTTTTTACGTATGATCTTTTCAATAATATTTTTTTTTCAATTTTTCATAAAATTTAATAATAAGAAAAAAAAGAAAATGGATTTTATTAGAGTTATACAAGTGGAAAATGTTATTAGAACATTAATATTATATTATGTTACTATTATTTTTAAAATAATATTATCTTAGTTTAACTTATTTTTATCATTTAAAAATTTTAATAGTTTAATAAATTTAATTTTATCTCACGAAATTTAATATATTATTTTATCTTTATATTTCTTTCATTATCTTAAATATGATAATCTCATCTAAATTCTATATTATGTTTACATCTTAAATATATTGTCTATAAATATAATGCACATGTGAAATATAATAAACATTTATATGAATCACAATTCAAATATAAAATATATCTTATCATATCATTATTAAGAATCACAATTCAAATATAACAAATATTTTCTCATATCATTATTAAAGATAACAATTCAAATATAACAAGTATAATAATCATTTCATAATAATAAATTATTAATCTTTTAGTTTAAGTATAAGTATAATAATGATTTCATAATAATAAATTCTTAATCTTTTAGTTTAAGTATAAATTCTATCATGTCTTCTTTATAGTTTTCTTATTTAAATTTAAAATGAGATAAAATCTTTCCTTGTCTTATCTTACTATTATTTAAAAAGTAATATTATTTTAGCTTAACTTATTTTTATCATTTAAAAATTTTCCAATTTAATATTTTAATTTTATCGAACAAAATTAATATATTATTTTATCTTTATTTTTCTTTTATTATCTTAAATATGATCATCTTAGATAAATTTTATATTATATCTACATCTCAAATATATTGTTTATAAATATAATATACATGTGGATTTCTAATCTTTTAGTTTAAGTATAAATTTTATCATATTTTCTTTATAGTTTTATTTAATAGGATAAAATTTTTCTTTATCTTATCTTACTATTATTTTTAAAATAATATTATTTTAGCTTAACTTATTTTTATTATTTAAAAATAATAACAGTTTAATATTTTTATTTTATTTAACAAAATTTAATATATTATTTTATCTTTATTTTTTTTTAATATCTATAAATATAATATACATAAATATTTATATCATTATTAAGATTCACAGTTTAAATCTAATAAACATTGATATTATTATTAAAAATCATGATTCAAATATAATAAATATGATTTGTAATTATAACATCGCAATCTTTTAGTTTGATTATAAATTGTATCTTTCTATCTTTTATTTTTTTTTACGATTAAATTAATTATTTTTTCCTTCTAACGGGTGTGTTTCGCGCGTCTATGAATATAGTTGGATTATATATTAGCTCTGCACCCACTTTCTTCACACTTCGCGCATTCACCAACGCCTCACCGCACCGCACCTGTGTCCACCGGACCGTCTCCGCTCCGCACTTATCTCCACCGGACCGCCACCGCACTGCACTTATCTCCACCGGACCGCCACCGCACTGCACTTATCTCCACCGGACCGCCACCGCGCCGCACTTATCTCCACGCCACCGCACCTCTTTCGTACGTTATCAGTTGCGGACATTTGATATGATCCTGCGTTAGGGTTGTGTAAGAGCGTGAGAGGGGAGTTCTTGTTGTTGTATCGATTTGTTTAGATTTCACACTCATTGCCCAACACTCTTCTCCTAGGGTTTATGTCCGAACTCAAGATTGAAGGCATCTCACGTTTCAAATCTGGTAATCTTCTTTGTCCGGTTTTTTTTTTTTCCTTTTCTAACTTTCTTCGCTTTTTCTCTATTCAATTACTTACCAGATTCATTCATTTTAAAATATACATACTCAGGTTCTTTCATGATTCTTGGGTTATTATAACCTTTAATTGCTCTGCACACTCATTTTTGTTGGGATCAGTGTATAACCGAACTCAAGATTGAAGGCATCTCACGTTTTTAATCTAGTTGTTGTTGTATCGATTTGTTCAGATTTCACACTCGTTCCTCAACACTCTTCTCCTAGGGTTTATGTCCGAACTCAAGATTGAAGGCATCTCACGTTTCAACTCTGTAATCCTCTTTGTCCGATTTTTTTTTTTTTTTCTTTTCTAACTTTCTTCGCCTTTTCTCTATTCAATTACTTACGAGATTTCATTCTAAAATATACATATTCAGGTTCTTTCATGATTCTTGGATTATTATAACGTTTCTGCACACTCAATCTTGTTGGGATCAGTGTTGTACAACCGAATTCAAGATTGAAGGCATCTCACGTTTTTAATCAAGTTGTTGTTGTATCGATTTGTTCAGACTTCACACTCGTTCCTCAACACTCTTCTCCTAGGGTTTATGTCCGAACTCAAGATTGAAGGCATCTCCCGTTTTTAATCAACTCTGGTAATCCTCTCTGTCCGATTGTTTTTTCCTTTTCTAACTTTCGTTGCCTTTTCTTTATTCAATTACTTGCAAGATTCATTCATTTTAAAATAGGTTCTTTCATGATTCTTGGGTTATTATAACCTTTGATTGCTCTGCACACTCATTTATGGGAATTCTCTGTCTTGGTTCCCATTGATTTAATAGTAATAGGAGTTTTTGTTGGGATCAGTGTTGTATAACAAATAAATTGGATTTCAACATGCAGTACTTTTGTTACTTTTTAAGATCATCTATTTTGCTCTGTTTTTAAACTATTTTTTACCAGTATTATTACTAGGTCTTTTCCTTGCGTTTTTGCTTTTTCCCTGCGTTTTTGCAGTATGCTTGTTTCATGCAATGACAACAATGTTGGCTATACAAATATGATTGCCACTTTTACTAAATTCATTTATCATTCTTTTACCCAAAATAACATATCTCGTTTGTTAGTAGCTTCTCCACTGTGGTGCTAGATTCATCTGTGTGTATGTTTGTTCTTGCTAGCAACAAGAGGTGCTTCAAATAGTCACTGATATGATCAAGTTTGCTTGCAGTTTGGGCTGTGTCATGACATCCATGACATCCAGATCTTTTCAGATCTTTTCATAACTGCCAGGTTCATAGTTCTTACTTTTCTTTTATATTTCCACCCAAAACACAAGGACAAAGATAAAAATTGTTACTAAAAAGCTGGAGTGGAGGAAGACAAAATAGTTTCCATTACAAAATATTTTAAAATCCAAATCAGTTTTCTTTCATCTTTTTTATTTGTACCTTTGGTTATACATTGTTGCATATATGCATTTTTAAGAATTTTCTTTTATATGTAATTTTAGGTTGTAAATCTTGTTGGGGCTCTTTTTGCCTTGCTTGGAAAGTTTAAAGACATCTTCTTAAATCTTCTAAAATATCTTTTAACGATGGTGAACACATCACTTTTTCCTTTTTCAATTGTGTTGGGTATCCTTTTCTGTTTTGATCATTAAATTGGTTCAAATGATGTATGGGTGGATCATTATGAATTGAAATATATATAAATGCCTCTTGTTTTGAAGAATATTGAAAATAGAAGCTAACTATTGTGCATCATACCTTCAGGTTATGCAAAAGCATCAAAAGTATTTTGCTGAATGTAATGCTAATGGACAATTATTGCCTTATTTTGTTGTTGTAAGTTCTTTTCTTTAATTAGTCTTCTAGAATAATTACATGTTTTGGAATTTAATTTGTTAAATGGCCTGAGATATTTTTAGGTTGCAAATGGAGCCATTTATGAGACTGCAATGAGGAAAAGAAATAAAGTTGTGCTCAAGTATTCTTAACTCAACTTATTATGTCATATATAGTTTATTGAAAGAGAAGTGCAACAATATCTAGGCTCATCTTGAGTATTTGTGTCTTTGATGAATTTTCAAACATATATTTTCTAGAAGTGCTACAATTTTTTATTTTCTAACACATATATTATATGCATCTATTAATATAAATTTCATTATTAACTACTATGAGTATGACATGCCTGAGATGTAACAAAATTGAAAAATGGTTTGAAAAAAATTAATCTTTTTTGGAAGTTACATAAGGGATCAAATTTCTATTTTAGCTGTAAAATTAAAAAGGCTTAATTCTTTGGTTCATAATATAATAGTATTGAGTAAGACAGAAAATGTGCAGTTAGGTGTTTATTTTAGTTCATATTAATAAATCAATAAACATCATGCATATTTTCTAATATCTGCCAAGTCACATTATTACTTAGCAGCGAATTACAATGACCAATACTAAAATGAAATATGCAAATTTTAACAGGGACCAAAACAGAAAAATTTAAAAGGGCTGGATTAAAATAATTATATTATAGGGACCATATAGTTATTTAAGCCAATTAAAAAAAAATTAACTACTATAATTAAATAGGCTTTGGAGTTTCTACCTTGTGTTATGTTCTCAGTTTTAACAATGCAGGAGGCTTGAATGTGGAAGGAGAAGCAGATAGCTGGGACTTTGGAGTAGGTATGCTGCATGGAACCATTATATTTGGGTCTTGAATATGGATGGGACATAACTGAACCTTTGGCCTGATTTTGTAGGGCATGAAGCGGGCCTTAGTGTTAGTCTTGCAGATTGTTTGTCATATGAGACTGTTGAATTTCTTTCAATTTCCATTTAGATATGGTACTACACCTATGGATGTTCTGTTTATTCTTTGCCACTATTGTTTATGATACAATGGCTAAATTTTCATTTTATATGACCCAATAATGTTTGTACACTTGGTAATGAATATATTGTGCATATAGAAATACTATTTTTTAATTATCTAATTCTGTATTTGCTTTAGGAAGTTTGTATGTATAAAGAAAAGGAACTTTTTTGCTAGTATAATTCCTTCAACATGGTAGGGGAGAGATCTAGGAAATAAACCAGTGCGATAAGTTTTACTAGTACAAGAATTGTCAATATAGGGGATTAAAACTTATTGGATGTTCTCTCAATTCTTACTGAATGTGGTTCTTGTTTGCATAGTGAAAATATTCTTCCATTTTTTTTCTCCTTTTCTTGTTGTTGTTTTCTTTCTAAGTAGCTGTCTTTGTGTGGTTTTTTGGGATTAGATATAGAACTTATGATGTAATTTTATTACCTTCAATCATAGTGTCATTATGGGACAGTATATTTCTTTTTTTATAAAATTATGATATTGTGATCTTTATTGTTTATTTTTAATTTAACACTAGTTAGTGAAATCAAGTCTGGGTTTTATTTTTTATAGTTACTTTGTATAAGTTAAATTCTTATAAATTATAATTCTTGTATTCTTGAGGTTTTGACCTTCAGAATATTATTTTGCTAATCCGAATGCTGACCTTTGGTTATTGTTACTAAAATTTTTTTCTTAGTTCATAGATTAAAAAAAAAAGCATTTTTATATACTCTGTGCTGTGAGTGTAAGTAGATGAGTGCATACATGGGTGAGGGAAATTATCCAAGGCTAGATAAATAGCAATCTAGTTTAGATGTCAATTACCATGTGCATGCCCCACTTGGTCCTAATGTCAAATGTCAAATGCCCCACTTGGGCTTTGCATGTTTGCACCTGAACTAATGGTACCTATAATAATGTAAATTGTGAAATGTTGAAGTTCTGTATGTGGCATGCAGCAAATTCACTTCAAGAAGTTGTAGTAGATTTTGGATGTTATGTTTTAGTTCCTTTTTTATGACTTGGATGTGTATTGTGAAGCTGTGGCATCATTCTGTAATTTTTTTACAACTGTTAGTGTTGTTATTGTTGTGGTGGTTGTTAAGAACATTCGGTAAAATTATTGTGTTTATTCTGAAGCTTGTTATGGTAGTGCACTGTGCACCACACATCCTAAAAGTTCATCAATTGCTGTTGGACATGTATGGGAAAATATAAGCTACTAATTATATGGAGTGGGTGTTAACGGAGGATGTTAACATAATGTATAGAAAATCTAAAGTGTACTACCGATGTGTAAGAATGAACAAATGAAAAGTTAATTTATCTCCTCCTGAATATCTCCCTATTGTGATTTCTCAGATTTGTGATTTCTCAGATTCATTATCCATATTTTGATAGAAAAGAGCCCATTTTTGTCCAGTACATGTGAATGTTGTCTGGAATAACTTTAGTTATGGGCTATATATAGCTAAAGTTAATTTAAGATGTGCAATGTTCATTTGACTTGACTGAAGATATGTTAATTGCACATACTTTCTGGAACAGGTGCAGGATTTTATCTCAATGTCACACAAGAGAACTGGAAGAATTGGCGCATGTGTGACTATGTTGTCAAGGAATTGCTAAAACTTCTGACTGATAATTTTCCTCAGCTAGATACATCAAAGGCTTCTATATTTGGTCATTCTATAGGCAGGCTAGGCAGGCATGGTGCTCTGACAATTTTCCTATAAAATCAGGATAAATATAAGGTGCTGATTTTTCAACTGAATTTCTGGTTTTAATATAGTCAAAGAATTACTTTGAAAATTTTGGCAATTTCCTGAACATCATGTATAGTTTTACTAGTATCATATTTCCTAAATGAGATACTGCACACTAATATATTTTTGTACTCTACTAGCTGTATTGGTGTTACTATTATTTTCTGTCTGCATATACTTTTCGCATTTCCAGGGATCTCAGTTACATTTGGATAGTAAGCAATTATTCCATGATGCATATTGCATAAGGGTTTGTGGTTTCTGGTTTCTGATATTTGCTCTGGTAGCCTTGATAAGTTTAAGCTTATTGTTTACATTGAACTTTTACTATTTAATAGTTTAGAGAAATTGAAATGATTAAAATCAATTATATTTAAAATCATTTTAAAAGTTCATTGTTATTAATTGATTCTGAACTATTTTTAATTATGCCATGATTGCTTGTATTCAGAGACGGAGAAAATACAGTTAGGTGCAACTCAACACTTCCAGAATATTTTTAGTGGTCGTTAAAGACTTAAGTTGCAACTGGAATCTCAGAAAAGAGAGCTTGAGTTGCGGAGAATTGATTTGGAAAAACGTGAGGCACATAATGAAAGTGAAAGAAAAAAGTTCGAAGAGATTATGGAGGTGTGGTTATTTTCTTATTATTGTTGCATCTCTTTTATAGTTCTATCATGTTGTTATTGAGATTCCTGTGAAATGGAAATTGAAGGGAAAAATATTATTTAAGGTTGACTAATTAAGATAATCAATATTCATATGTTTTGGTGATTTCAATGGAGGAGTTGGCTACCAAAGTTAATAAGTTTCCCATTTTTATGTTTCCAGTTTGATGAGCACCTTATGATTGGCAAATGTTTTCAGATATTGATAATATAATTCAGTTGGTTTCTATTACATTAGTATGCAATTGAAGGCTAGACCTTGTCCTTGTTCTTTGAAAAATTGTTTTGTCTTGTTGGCAGTGCAAAATGCACGAAATGGTTTTTTTTTTTTTATTATTATTATTATTTTAGGGTGTGTGGAGGAGGATTTGCTCTAGGATGCTGAATGTAGTAGTATATTCTAAATTGGATGACAATAATGAAAATAATATGAACTCCATTTAGTTTTCATATGTTAGAGTTTATGAGACAAATGTAGGTAAATGTGGGTGAAAATTAAAATCATCAGTGTAGAGTTGGATGTTCAAGAAGTTTACATGAATCTTTATTTCTACACTGTTTTTCCTTGTTTGTTAAGGATCTCATTATGGAATCTATAAACAAAAAAAATGACATTCTTTTGTCTTTGAAACCTTCAACAATGACACTATTGCTAAGATTTTTTTTAGAATGTTATGTTTAGTAATGCTGATGCGTGTTGTTTTTTTAGAATGTGTTGAGAAGTAGCTCTCTTGAAATGGCTGTTCTGGAGCAACAGAAAGCTGGTGAAAATGTTTCGAAACTAGCTGCAGATCAAAAGGTTTGTCTAGGCTATATCTGTACTTTTTTAATGACTGAAAGTGACATTGTCCATATCAAAATAGCTGGTTATTAATGCTATTTGGCAATCTATTTATCCAGCAGAAAAAAACAACAACTCCATGCTAAAATAATTCAGCTTGAAAAACAACTGAATGGAAAATTAAATGTCATGATGCCCATGGAAGATGATGGAGATTTAGTAGTTCTAAATATGCTAAAAATTGGGTCTAATTCAATCTCACAAAAAAGGCTTGTAGAGTGAGGTTTACACCTCACTTATAAGCTATTGTTTGACCATATCACTAGTCGATATGAGATCTCTAATAGACTCAATTAAAAAATTTACAAGTTCAAGGACCCAATTAAAGAAAAAAAACTTAGGTACCTAATTACAAATTTTGACAAAAGTTTAGGGACTTGCAAATTAATCAAACCTTTTTATTTAATGAAAGGCTTCTTAGTTGTGAGGCATGAGGTTTCTTACTAAACAACGTAAAGTAAAAAATACATCAAAGAATAAAATTAGGGAAATAATATATTGAATTGTTATTCAAAAGCTTAGATGACACCCAATTATGTTAAGTTCTTTTCAGTTTATCAGTTTATTTTTTATTATCTAATGAGTGAGAATAACAGTTACCATGTTTGTTTATATTATGTAGTGAAAACTTGTCTTGCAGTCTTTGTAATACTTCTTTGGTTGTTGTCCAGGTGCATGCATGAAGTAATTTATTTCGATAGCTGTTAATATTGGTTACGCTCATTTTTTTTTTTTTGAAAAAAAAAAAACCTGCTGTAATTTAATGGCAAGTGGAAAGTGCAAAATTCAGTTGTAATGAAAAATGTGGGAAACAATGTTTGCATTAGCTGAAAGTGTAAATGGCCAAATTCCTATTCCTAAAGGCTTGCTTGATGAGGTAAGAATTATTTGTACCTTTGGTTATACATTGTTGCATATATGCATTTCTACGAATTTTCTTTTATGTGTAATTTTAGGTTGTAAATCTTGTTGGAGCTCTTTTTCCCTTGCTTGGAAAGT
The DNA here is from genome assembly GCA_037954015.1 of Psophocarpus tetragonolobus. Lineage (NCBI taxonomy): Eukaryota > Viridiplantae > Streptophyta > Magnoliopsida > Fabales > Fabaceae > Psophocarpus > Psophocarpus tetragonolobus. The sequence goes on along the minus strand of CM075692.1, from coordinate 46,433,051 downwards.
TTAAATACACCTTCTTAAATCTTCCAAAATATCTTTTGACTATGGTGAGCACATCACTTTTTTTCCTTTTCAATTGTGTTGTGTATCCTTTTCTGTTTTGATCATTAAATTGGTTCAAATGATGTACGGGTTAGGTGGATCATTATGAAGTGAAATATATATAAAGGCCTCTTATTTTGAAGAATATTGAAAATAGAAGCTAACTATTGTGCATCATACCTTCAAGTTATGCAAAAGCATCAAAAGTATTTTGCTGTATGTAATGCTAATGGACAATTATTGCCTTATTTTGTTGTTGTAAGTTACGTGTCCATTTTTATTTTTCTTTCCAAAAGATTTTTTCTTCATATTACTGACCTGAGTACATTCTGACTTGGACATCGGTGTCTTTTCTGCAGGCGGTCGCAACCTCATCAAACGGTATCTGTCATGTTTGGATTTTTTATATTTATCTTTATTGTCTAATTTTATTATATTTTTGTACATGCAACCACTTGGACCTTCATACCAATGTTGGTAGAGAACGTAGTATTTCGATATTTGGCGAGGAAAGTAAAGGTATCTGTTGACTTTTTATTTCTCTTTCCAAACCTTTTTCTTTTATCATATTACAGACCTGACAACCTTCTGACTTAAGCGTTGGATGATATTGAATTATAGTGGTATATTCCACATGATGGTATTAAATTAGATGTGTGTTACATTTTCTATATCATAACCTACTAAACCTAAACTGAAATGTAAGGTGTGGTTAACTGTCATAGCTGAAAAATCTGTACGCGTTTAGATATTGGGCCTGGCCAACCCAATATCTGATATGCTGTATGGATTAGTATTGGTTTGGGAAGAGTTATTCTAATACACCTAAATGTCTTACTTCCAAAATTGAGTTTTATATAGTTATGTTATGTCTAGATTAACTTTGAATCTTTTGTGTCAGATTATGTGTAAAATATCAATAGTCAGCCCTCGTTGTGGTTGTGTTTGGATTTTTTATATTTATCTTTATCTTCTAATTTTATTATATTTTTGTACATGTAACTACTTCGGCCTTCATGCTAATGTTGCTAGAGAACGTAGTGTTTCGGTATTTGCCGAGGAAAGTCAAGGTACCTGTTTACTTTTTATGTCTCTTTCCAAACCTTTTTCTTTTATCATATTACTTAAGCCTGACAACTTTCTGACTTGAGCGTCGGATGGTATTGAATTATACTTGTATATTCTACATGATAGTATTGAATTAGATGTGTTACATTTTCTCTATCATAAGCTACTAAACCTAAACTGAAATGTATGGTGTGGTTAACTGTCATAGCTGAAAAATCTGTACGCTTTTATATATTGGGTCTGGCCAACCCAATATCTGAGAAGCTGTATTGATTAGTAATGATTTGGGAAGAGTTTTTCTAATACACCTAAATGTCTTACTTCCAAAATTGAGTTTTATATAGTTATGTTATGTTTGGATTAACTTTGAATCTTATGTGCCTGATTATGTATGAAATATCTATATTTAGCCATCGTTGTCGTCATGTTTGGATTTTTTTTATTTATCTTTATCTTCTAATTGTATTATATTTTTGTACATGCAACCACTTCGGCCTTCATGCTAATGTTCGTCGAGAACGTAGTATTTATTTCAGTATTCGTTGAGGAATCTGAAGGTACCTGTTGACTTTTTATTTCTCTTTCCAAACCTTTTTCTTTTATCATATTATAGACCTGATTGCCTTCTGACTTGAGCGTCAGATGGTATTGAGTTATAGTTGTATATTCCATATGATGGTATTGAATTAGATGTGTGTTACATTTTCTCTATCATAACCTACTACACCTAAACTGAAATGTATGGCGTGGTTAACTGTCATAGCTGAAAAATCTGTATGCTTTTAGATATTGGGTCTGGCCAACCCAATATCTGATATGCTGTATGGATTAGTAACGGTTTGGGAAGAGTTATTCTAATACACCTAAATGTCTTATTTCCAAAATTGAGTTTTATATAGTTATGTTATGTCTGGATTAACTTTGAATCTTTTGTGTCAGATTATGTGTAAAATATCAATAGTCAGCCATCGTTGTGGTCGTGTTTGGATTTTTTATATTTATCTTTATCTTCTAATTTTATTATATTTTTGTACATGCAACTACTTCGGCCTTCATGCTAATGTTGTTAGAGAACGTAGTGTTTCGGTATTCGCCGAGAAAAGTCAAGGTACCTGTTTACTTTTTATGTCTCTTTCCAAACCTTTTTTTTTTTCATATTACTTAGGCCTGACAACTTTCTGACTTGAGTGTCGGATGGTATTGAATTATACTTGTATATTCCACATGATGGTATTGAATTAGATGTGTTACATTTTCTCTATCATAAGCTACTAAACCTAACCTGGAATGTATGACGTGGTCAACTGTAATAGTTGAAAAATGTGTACGCTTTTAGATATTGGGTCTGGCCAACCCAATATCTGAGAAGCTGTATTGATTAGTAATGATTTGGGAAGAGTCTTTCTAATACACCTAAATGTCTTACTTCCAAAATTGATTTTTATATAGTTATGTTATGTCTGGATTAACTTTGAATCTTATGTGTCTGATTATGTATGAAATATCTATATTTAGCCATCGTTGTGGTCATGTTTGGATTTTTTTCATTTATCTTTATCTTCTAATTTTATTATATTTTTGTACATGCAACCACTTCGGCCTTCATGCTAATGTTCGTAGAGAACGTAGTATTTATTTCAGTATTTGTCGAGGAATCTAAAGGTACCTATTGACTTTTTATTTCACTTTCCAAACCTTTTTCTTTTATTATATTACAGACCTGACTGGCTTCTGACTTGAGCGTCGGATGGTATTGAGTTATAGTTGTATATTCCATATGATGGTTTTGAATTAGATGTGCGTAACATTTTCTCTATCATAACCTACTACAGCTAAACTGAAATGTATGGCGTGGTTAACTGTTATAGCTGAAAAAGTGAAAAATCTGTACGCTTTTAGATATTGGGTCTGGCCAACCCAATATCTGATATGCTGTATGAATTAGTAATGGTTTGGGAAGAGTTATTCTAATACACCTAAATGTCTTACTTCCAAAATTGAGTTTTATATAATTATGCTATGTGTGGATTAACTTTGAATCCTTTGTGTCAGATTATGTATGAAATATCTATATTTAGGCATCGTTGTGGTCATGTTTGGATTTTTAATATTTATCTTTGTCTTCCAATTTCACTATATGTTTGTACATGCAACCACTTGGGCCTTCATGCCAATGTTTTTAGAGAATGTAGTATTTTGGTATTCGATGAGGAAAGTAAAGGTACCTGTTGACTTTTTATTTCTCTTTCCAAACCTTTTTCTTTTATCATATTACAGAGCTGACTACCTCCTGACTTGAGCATCGGATGGTATTGAATTATAGTTGTATATTCCATATGATGGTATTGAATTATAGTTGTATATTCCACATGATAGTATTGAATTAGATGTGTGTTACATTTTCTCTTTCGTAACCTACTAAACCTTAACTGAAATGTATGGCATGGTTAACTGTCATAGCTTAAAAATTTGTACGCTTTTAGATATTGGGTTTGGCCAACCCAATATATGATATGCTGTATGGATTAGTAATGGTTTGAGAAGAGTTATTCTAATACACCTAAATGTCTTATTTCCAAAATTGACTTCTATATAGTTATGATATGTCTGGATTTACTTTGAATCTTTTGTGTCTGATTATGTATGATATATCTATATTAAGCCATCATTGTGGTCATGTTTGGATTTTTTATATTTATCTTTATCTTCTAATTTCATTATATTTTTGTACATGCAACCACTTGAGCCTTCATGCCAATGTTGATAGAGAACGTAGTATTTTGGTTTTCGGCGAGAAATGTAAAGGTACATGTTGACTTTTTATTTTTCTGTCCAAACCTTTTTGTTTGATCATATTACAGACCTGACAACCTTCCGACTTGAGTCGGATGATGTTGAGTTATAGTTGTATATTTCATATAATGGTATTGGGTTAGATGTGTGTTACATTTTATCTATCATAACCTACTAAACCTAAACTGAAATGTATCGCGTGGTCAACTGTCGTAGCTGAAGAATCTGTACGCTTTTAGATATTGGGTTTTGCCAACCCAATATCTGATATGCTGTATTGATTAGTAATGGTTTAGGAAGAGTTATTCTAATACACCTAAATATCTTACTTCCAAAATTGAGTTTTATGTAGTTATGTTATGTCTGGATTAACTTTGAATCTTTTGTGTTTGATTATGTATTAAATATCTATACTTAACATCGCTGTGGTTGTGTTTGAATTTTTTATATTTATCTTTATCTTTTAATTTTATTATATTTTTGTAGATGCAACCACTTCGGCCTTCATGCTAATGTAGGTAGAGAACGTAGTATTTCGGTATTCGGCGAGGCAACTAAAGGTACTTGTTGACTGTATATTTCTCTTTCCAAACCTTTTTCTTTTCTCATATTACAGACCTGGCTACCTTTTGACTTGAGCGTCGGATGGTATTGAATTATAGTTGTATATTCCACATGATGCTATTGAATTAGATGAGTTACATTTTCTCTATCATAACCTACTAAAACTAAACTGAAATGTATGACATGAGTAACTGTCATAACTGAAAGATCTGTACGCTTTTAGATATTGGGTCTGGCTAACCTAATATCTGATATGCTGTACGAATTAGTAATGGTTTAGGAAGTGCTATTTTAATATACCTAAATGTCTTACTTCCAAAATTGAGTTTTACATAGTTATATTATGTCTGGATTAACTTTGAATCTTTTGTGTCTGATTATGTATGAAATACCTATGTTTATCCATCGTTGTGGTCATGTTTGGATTTTTTATATTTATGTTTATCGTCTAATTTTATTATATTTTTGTACATGTAACCACTTGGGCCTTTATACGAATGTGGGTTGAGAACGTAGTATATCGGTATTCAGCGAGGAATGTCAAGGTACCTGTTTTCTTTTTATGTCTCTTTCCAAACCTTTTTCTTTTATCATATTGCTTAGGCCTGACAACTTTCTGACTTGAGCGTCGGATGGTATTGAATTATACTTGTATATTGCACATAATATTGAATTAGATGTGTTACATTTTCTCTATCATAAGCTACTAAACTTAAACTGAAATGTATGGCGTGGTTAACTGTCATAGCTGAAAAATCTGTACGCTTTTAGATATTGGGTCTGGCCATCCCGGTATCTGATATGCTGTATGGATTAGTAATGATTTAGGAAGAGTTATTCTAATACACCTAAATGTCTTACTTCCAAAATTGAGTATTAAATAGTTATGTTATGTCTGGATTAACTTTGAATCTTTTGTGTCTGATTATGTATGAAATATCTATATTTAGCCATCGTTGTGGTCGTGTTTGGATTTTTAATATTTATCTTTATGTTCCAATTTCAATATATTTTTGTACATGCAACCACTTCGACCTTCATGCTAATGTTGCTAGAGAACGTAGTGTTTCGGTATTTGTCGAGGCAACTAAAGGTACTTGTTTACTTTTTATGTCTCTTTCCAAACCTTTTTCTTTTCTCATATTACTTAGGCTTGACAACTTTCTGACTTGAGCGTCCGATGGTATTGAATTATACTTGTATATTTCACATGATGGTATTGAATTAGATGTGTTGCATTTTCTCTACCATAAGCTACTAAACCTAAACATGTATGTATGTGGGTAACTGTCATAGCTGAAAAATCTGTAGGCTTTAAATAGTTATGTGATGTCTGGATTAACTTTGAATCTTTTGTGTCTGATTATGTATGAAATATCTATATTTATCCATCGTTGTGGTTGTGTTTGGATTTTTAATATTTATCTTTATCTTTATCTTTATCTTCCAATTTCTCTTTCCAAACCTTTTTCTTTTATCATATTACAGAACCTTCTGACTTGAGCGTCGGATGATATTGAATTATAGTGGTATATTCCACATGATGGTATTTTATTAGATGTTCGTTACATTTTCTATATCATAACCTACTAAACCTAAACTGAAATGTAAGGTGTGGTTATCTGTCACAGCTGAAAAATCTGTACGCTTTTAGATATTGGGCCTGGCCAACCCAATATTTGATATGCTATATGGATTAATATTGGTTTGGGAAGAGTTATTGTAATACACCTAAATGTCTTACTTCCAAAATTGAGTTTTATATAGTTATGTTATGTCTGGATTAACTTTGAATCTTTTGTGTTTGATTATGTATTAAATATCTATATTTAGCATCGCTGTGGTTGTGTTTGAATTTTTTATATTTATCTTTATCTTCTAATTTTATTATATTTTTGTACATGCAACTACTTCGGCCTTCATGCTAATGTTGCTAGAGAACGTAGGGTTTCGGTATTTGCCGAGGCAACTAAAGGTACTTGTTTACTTTTTATGTCTTTTTCCAAACCTTTTTCTTTTCTCATATTACTTAGGCTTGACAACTTTCTGACTTGAGCGTCCGATGGTATTGAATTATACTTGTTTATTTCACATGATACTATTGAATTAGATGTGTTAGATTTTCTCTATCATAAGCTACTAAACCTAAACTGGAATGTTTGGCGTGGTTAACTGTCATAGCTGAAAAATCTGTACGCTTTTAGATATTGGGTCTGGCCAACCCAATATTTGAGAAGCTGTATGGATTAGTAATGATTTGGGAAGACTTTTTCTAATACAGCTAAATGTCCTACTTCCAAAATTGAGTTTTATATAGTTATGCTATGTCTGGATTAACTTTGAATCTTATGTGTCTGATTATGTATGAAATATTTATATTTAGCCATTGTTGTGGTCATGTTTGAATTATGTTTGGATTTTTTTCATTTATCTTTCTCTTCTAATTTTATTATATTTTTGAACATGCAACCACTTCGCCTTCATGCTAATGTTCGTAGCGAACGTAGTTTTTATTTCGGTATTTGTCGAGGAATCTAAAGGCACCTGTTGACTTTTTATTTCACTTTCCAAACCTTTTTCTTTTATCATATTACAGACCTGACTACTTTCTGACTTGAGCGTCAGAGTCTTTTCTGCAGGCGATCGGAACATCATCAAACGGTATCTCTCTTAATAGCAACAGAAGACGGTGTACGACTGTTTATGTAGGCACAATCTGCAAGGTATATATTTGTCTTATGTGAAAATGATGATATTGACTTATAGTTGTATATTCCATATAATTATAATGAATTAGGCGTGTGTTACTTTTTTTCTGTCATAGCCTACAAAACCTAAACTGAAATGTTTTGCGTGGTTAACTGTCATAATTGAAAAATCTGTATGCTTTTAGATATTGGGCTTGGCCAACCCAATATCTGATATGCTGTATGGATTGGTTATGGTTTGGGAGGACTGATTCTAATATACCTAAATGTCTTACTTCCAAAATTGAGATTTATATAGTTATGTTATGTTTAAATTAACTTTGAATTTTTTGTGTCTGATTATGTATGAAATATCTATATTTAACTATCGTCGTGGTCATGTTTTGTTTTTTATATTTATCTTTATCTTCTAATTTTATTATATTTGTGTACATGCAACCACTTGGGCCTTCATGCCAATGTCGGTAGAGAACTTCGTATTTCGGTATTCGGCGCGTAGAGTAAAGGGACGAGTGGATTCTTTCTTTCTCTTTCCAAACCATTTGCTTTTATCATATTACAGACTTGACTACTTTCTAACTTGAGCATCAGTGTCTTTTCTGCAGGTTGTCAGAACATCATCAAACGGTATCATTAGTAGCAGCAACAGAAGATTGTGTTCGACTGTTTAGGTAGGCATAATTGGCAAGGTATATATTTGTCTTATGTGAAGATGATGATATTGAATTATAGCTGTATATTCCATATGATGATATTGAATTAGACGTGTTATATTTTTTCTATCATAAGCCTACTGAACCTAAACTGAAATGTATGGCGTGGTTAACTGTGATAACTGGAAAATCTGTACGCTTTTAGATATTGGGTCTGGCCAACCTAATATCTGTATGCATTATGGATTAGTAATGGTTTGGGAAGAGTTATTGTAATAAACCTAAATGTCTTACTTCCAAAATTGAGTTTTATATAGTTATGTTACGTCTGGATTAACCTTGAATTTTTTGTGCTTGTTTATGTATGAAATATGTATATTTAACCGTAGATGTGTCATGTTTGGATTTTTTATATTTATCTTTATCTTCTAATTTCATTATATTTGTGTATATGCAACCAGTTGGGCCTTCATGCAAATGTCGGTAGAGAACGTAGTATTTCGGTATTCAGCGAGCACGGTAAAGGTACGTATTCACTTTTTATTTCTCTTTCCAAACCTTTTTGTTTTATCATATTACAGACCTGACTACTTTCTGACTTGAGCGTCAGAGTCTTTTCTGCAGGCGATCGGAACATCATCAAACGATATCTCTCGTAATAGCAACAGAAGACGGTGTACGACTGTTTATGTAGGGACAATCTGCAAGGTATATATTTGTCTTATGTGAAAATGATTATGTTGACTTATAGTTGTATATTCCATATAATTATAATGAATTAGGCGTGTGTTACTTTTTTTCTGTCATAGCCTACAAAACCTAAACTGAAATGTTTTGCGTGGTTAACTGTCATAACTGAAAAATCTGTATGCTTTTAGATATTGGGCCTGGCCAACCCAATATCTGATATGCTGTATGGATTGGTTATGGTTTGGGAGGACTGATTCTAATACACCTAAATGTCTTACTTCCAAAATTGAGATTTATATAGTTATGTTATGTCTAGATTAACTTTGAATTTTTTGTGTCTGATTATGTATGAAATATCTATATTTAACTATCGTTGTGGTCATGTTTTGTTTTTTATATTTATCTTTATCTTCTAATTTTATTATATTTGTGTACATGCAACCACTTGGGCCTTCATGCCAATGTCGGTAGAGAACTTCGTATTTCGGTATTCGGCGCGTAGAGTAAAGGGACGAGTGGATTCTTTCTTTCTCTTTCCAAACCATTTGCTTTTGTCATATTACAGACTTGACTACTTTCTGACTTGAGCGTCAGTGTCTTTTCTGCAGGTTGTCAGAACATCATCAAACGGTATCATTAGTAGCAGCAACAGAAGATTGTGTTCGACTGTTTAGGTAGGCATAATTGGCAAGGTATATATTTGTCTTATGTGAAGATGATGATATTGAATTATAGCTGTATATTCCATATGATGATATTGAATTAGACGTGTTATATGTTTTCTATCATAAGCCTACTGAACCTAAACTGAAATGTATGGCGTGGTTAACTGTGATAACTGGAAAATCTGTACGCTTTTAGATATTGGGTCTGGCCAACCTAATATCTGTATGCATTATGGATTAGTAATGGTTTGGGAAGAGTTATTGTAATAAACCTAAATCTCTTACTTCCAAAATTGAGTTTTATATAGTTATGTTACGTCTGGATTAACCTTGAATTTTTTGTGCTTGTTTATGTATGAAATATGTATATTTAACCGTCGATGTGTCATGTTTGGATTTTTTATATTTATCTTTATATTCTAATTTCATTATATTTGTGTATATGCAACCAGTTGGGCCTTCATGCAAATGTCGGTAGAGAACGTAGTATTTCGGTATTCAGCGAGCACGGTAAAGGTACGTATTCACTTTTTATTTCTCTTTCCAAACCTTTTTGTTTTATCATATTACAGACCTGACTACTTTCTGACTTGAGCGTCAGAGTCTTTTCTGCAGGCGATCGGAACATCATCAAACGGTATCTCTCGTAATAGCAACAGAAGACGGTGTACGACTGTTTATGTAGGGACAATCTGCAAGGTATATATTTGTCTTATGTGAAAATGATGATATTGACTTATAGTTGTATATTCCATATAATTATAATGAATTAGGCGTGTGTTACTTTTTTTCTGTCATAGCCTACAAAACCTAAACTGAAATGTTTTGCGTGGTTAACTGTCATAACTGAAAAATCTGTATGCTTTTAGATATTGGGCCTGGCCAACCCAATATCTGATATGCTGTATGGATTGGTTATGGTTTGGGAGGACTGATTCTAATACACCTAAATGTCTTACTTCCAAAATTGAGATTTATATAGTTATGTTATGTCTAGATTAACTTTGAATTTTTTGTGTCTGATTATGTATGAAATATCTATATTTAACTATCGTTGTGGTCATGTTTTGTTTTTTATATTTATCTTTATCTTCTAATTTTATTATATTTGTGTACATGCAACCACTTGGGCCTTCATGCCAATGTCGGTAGAGAACTTCGTATTTCGGTATTTGGCGCGTAGAGTAAAGGGACGAGTGGATTCTTTCTTTCTCTTTCCAAACCATTTTCTTTTGTCATATTACAGACTTGACTACTTTCTGACTTGAGCGTCAGTGTCTTTTCTGCAGGTTGTCAGAACATCATCAAACGGTATCATTAGTAGCAGCAACAGAAGATTGTGTTCGACTGTTTAGGTAGGCATAATTGCAAGGTATATATTTGTCTTATGTGAAGATGATGATATTGAATTATAGCTGTATATTCCATATGATGATATTGAATTACACGTGTTATATTTTTTCTATCATAAGCCTACTGAACCTAAACTGAAATGTATGGCGTGGTTAACTGTGATAACTGGAAAATCTGTACGCTTTTAGATATTGGGTCTGGCCAACCTAATATCTGTATACATTATGGATTAGTAATGGTTTGGGAAGAGTTATTGTAATAAACCTAAATCTCTTACTTCCAAAATTGAGTTTTATATAGTTATGTTACGTCTGGATTAACCTTGAATTTTTTGTGCTTGTTTATGTATGAAATATGTATATTTAACCGTCGATGTGTCATGTTTGGATTTTTTATATTTATCTTTATCTTCTAATTTCATTATATTTCTGTATATGCAACCAGTTGGGCCTTCATGCAAATGTCGGTAGAGAACGTAGTATTTCGGTATTCAGCGAGCACGGTAAAGGTACGTATTCACTTTTTATTTCTCTTTCCAAACCTTTTTGTTTTATCATATTACAGACCTGACTACTTTCTGACTTGAGCGTCAGAGTCTTTTCTGCAGGCGATCGGAACATCATCAAACGGTATCTCTCGTAATAGCAACAGAAGACGGTGTACGACTGTTTATGTAGGGACAATCTGCAAGGTATATATTTGTCTTATGTGAAAATGATGATATTGACTTATAGTTGTATATTCCATATAATTATAATGAATTAGGCGTGTGTTACTTTTTTTCTGTCATAGCCTACAAAACCTAAACTGAAATGTTTTGCGTGGTTAACTGTCATAACTGAAAAATCTGTATGCTTTTAGATATTGGGCCTGGCCAACCCAATATCTGATATGCTGTATGGATTGGTTATGGTTTGGGAGGACTGATTCTAATACACCTAAATGTCTTACTTCCAAAATTGAGATTTATATAGTTATGTTATGTCTAGATTAACTTTGAATTTTTTGTGTCTGATTATGTATGAAATATCTATATTTAACTATCGTTGTGGTCATGTTTTGTTTTTTATATTTATCTTTATCTTCTAATTTTATTATATTTGTGTACATGCAACCACTTGGGCCTTCATGCCAATGTCGGTAGAGAACTTCGTATTTCGGTATTCGGCGCGTAGAGTAAAGGGACGAGTGGATTCTTTCTTTCTCTTTCCAAACCATTTGCTTTTGTCATATTACAGACTTGGCTACTTTCTGACTTGAGCGTCAGTGTCTTTTCTGCAGGTTGTCAGAACATCATCAAACGGTATCATTAGTAGCAGCAACAGAAGATTGTGTTCGACTGTTTAGGTAGGCATAATTGGCAAGGTATATATTTGTCTTATGTGAAGATGATGATATTGAATTATAGCTGTATATTCCATATGATGATATTGAATTAGACGTGTTATATGTTTTCTATCATAAGCCTACTGAACCTAAACTGAAATGTATGGCGTGGTTAACTGTGATAACTGGAAAATCTGTACGCTTTTAGATATTGGGTCTGGCCAACCTAATATCTGTATGCATTATGGATTAGTAATGGTTTGGGAAGAGTTATTGTAATAAACCTAAATCTCTTACTTCCAAAATTGAGTTTTATATAGTTATATTACGTCTGGATTAACCTTGAATTTTTTGTGCTTGTTTATGTATGAAATATGTATATTTAACCGTCGATGTGTCATGTTTGGATTTTTTATATTTATCTTTATCTTCTAATTTCATTATATTTGTGTATATGCAACCAGTTGGGCCTTCATGCAAATGTCGGTAGAGAACGTAGTATTTCGGTATTCAGCTAGCACGGTAAAGGTACGTATTCACTTTTTATTTCTCTTTCCAAACCTTTTTGTTTTATCATATTACAGACCTGACTACTTTCTGACTTGAGCGTCAGAGTCTTTTCTGCAGGCGATCGGAACATCATCAAACGGTATCTCTCGTAATAGCAACAGAAGACGGTGTACGACTGTTTATGTAGGGACAATCTGCAAGGTATATATTTGTCTTATGTGAAAATGATGATATTGACTTATAGTTGTATATTCCATATAATTATAATGAATTAGGCGTGTGTTACTTTTTTTCTGTCATAGCCTACAAAACCTAAACTGAAATGTTTTGCGTGGTTAACTGTCATAACTGAAAAATCTGTATGCTTTTAGATATTGGGCCTGGCCAACCCAATATCTGATATGCTGTATGGATTGGTTATGGTTTGGGAGGACTGATTCTAATACACCTAAATGTCTTACTTCCAAAATTGAGATTTATATAGTTATGTTATGTCTAGATTAACTTTGAATTTTTTGTGTCTGATTATGTATGAAATATCTATATTTAACTATCGTTGTGGTCATGTTTTGTTTTTTATATTTATCTTTATCTTCTAATTTTATTATATTTGTGTACATGCAACCACTTGGGCCTTCATGCCAATGTCGGTAGAGAACTTCGTATTTCGGTATTCGGCGCGTAGAGTAAAGGGACGAGTGGATTCTTTCTTTCTCTTTCCAAACCATTTGCTTTTGTCATATTACAGACTTGGCTACTTTCTGACTTGAGCGTCAGTGTCTTTTCTGCAGGTTGTCAGAACATCATCAAACGGTATCATTAGTAGCAGCAACAGAAGATTGTGTTCGACTGTTTAGGTAGGCATAATTGGCAAGGTATATATTTGTCTTATGTGAAGATGATGATATTGAATTATAGCTGTATATTCCATATGATGATATTGAATTAGACGTGTTATATGTTTTCTATCATAAGCCTACTGAACCTAAACTGAAATGTATGGCGTGGTTAACTGTGATAACTGGAAAATCTGTACGCTTTTAGATATTGGGTCTGGCCAACCTAATATCTGTATGCATTATGGATTAGTAATGGTTTGGGAAGAGTTATTGTAATAAACCTAAATCTCTTACTTCCAAAATTGAGTTTTATATAGTTATATTACGTCTGGATTAACCTTGAATTTTTTGTGCTTGTTTATGTATGAAATATGTATATTTAACCGTCGATGTGTCATGTTTGGATTTTTTATATTTATCTTTATCTTCTAATTTCATTATATTTGTGTATATGCAACCAGTTGGGCCTTCATGCAAATGTCGGTAGAGAACGTAGTATTTCGGTATTCAGCTAGCACGGTAAAGGTACGTATTCACTTTTTATTTCTCTTTCCAAACCTTTTTGTTTTATCATATTACAGACCTGACTACTTTCTGACTTGAGCGTCAGAGTCTTTTCTGCAGGCGATCGGAACATCATCAAACGGTATCTCTCGTAATAGCAACAGAAGACGGTGTACGACTGTTTAGGTAGGGACAATCTGCAAGGTATATATTTGTCTTATGTGAAAATGATGATATTGACTTATAGTTGTATATTCCATATAATTATAATGAATTAGGCGTGTGTTACTTTTTTTCTGTCATAGCCTACAAAACCTAAACTGAAATGTTTTGCGTGGTTAACTGTCATAACTGAAAAATCTGTATGCTTTTAGATATTGGGCCTGGCCAACCCAATATCTGATATGCTGTATGGATTGGTTATGGTTTGGGAGGACTGATTCTAATACACCTAAATGTCTTACTTCCAAAATTGAGATTTATATAGTTATGTTATGTCTAGATTAACTTTGAATTTTTTATGTCTGATTATGTATGAAATATCTATATTTAACTATCGTTGTGGTCATGTTTTGTTTTTTATATTTATCTTTATCTTCTAATTTTATTATATTTGTGTACATGCAACCACTTGGGCCTTCATGCCAATGTCGGTAGAGAACTTCGTATTTCGGTATTCGGCGCGTAGAGTAAAGGGACGAGTGGATTCTTTCTTTCTCTTTCCAAACCATTTGCTTTTGTCATATTACAGACTTGACTACTTTCTGACTTGAGCGTCAGTGTCTTTTTTGCAGGTTGTCAGAACATCATCAAACGGTATCATTAGTAGCAGCAACAGAAGATTGTGTTCGACTGTTTAGGTAGGCATAATTGGCAAGGTATATATTTGTCTTATGTGAAGATGATGATATTGAATTATAGCTGTATATTCCATATGATGATATTGAATTAGACGTGTTATATGTTTTCTATCATAAGCCTACTGAACCTAAACTGAAATGTATGGCGTGGTTAACTGTGATAACTGGAAAATCTGTACGCTTTTAGATATTGGGTCTGGCCAACCTAATATCTGTATGCATTATGGATTAGTAATGGTTTGGGAAGAGTTATTGTAATAAACCTAAATGTCTTACTTCCAAAATTGAGTTTTATATAGTTATGTTACGTCTGGATTAACCTTGAATTTTTTGTGCTTGTTTATGTATGAAATATGTATATTTAACCGTCGATGTGTCATGTTTGGATTTTTTATATTTATCTTTATATTCTAATTTCATTATATTTGTGTATATGCAACCAGTTGGGCCTTCATGCAAATGTCGGTAGAGAACGTAGTATTTCGGTATTCAGCGAGCACGGTAAAGGTACGTATTCACTTTTTATTTCTCTTTCCAAACCTTTTTGTTTTATCATATTACAGACCTGACTACTTTCTGACTTGAGCGTCAGAGTCTTTTCTGCAGGCGATCGGAACATCATCAAACGGTATCTCTCGTAATAGCAACAGAAGACGGTGTACGACTGCTTATGTAGGGACAATCTGCAAGGTATATATTTGTCTTATGTGAAAATGATGATATTGACTTATAGTTGTATATTCCATATAATTATAATGAATTAGGCGTGTGTTACTTTTTTTCTGTCATAACCTACAAAACCTAAACTGAAATGTTTTGCGTGGTTAACTGTCATAACTGAAAAATCTGTATGCTTTTAGATATTGGGCCTGGCCAACCCAATATCTGATATGCTGTATGGATTGGTTATGGTTTGGGAGGACTGATTCTAATACACCTAAATGTCTTACTTCCAAAATTGAGATTTATATAGTTATGTTATGTATAGATTAACTTTGAATTTTTTGTGTCTGATTATGTATGAAATATCTATATTTAACTACCGTTGTGGTCATGTTTTGTTTTTTATATTTATCTTTATCTTCTAATTTTATTATATTTGTGTACATGCAACCACTTGGGCCTTCATGCCAATGTCGGTAGAGAACTTCGTATTTCGGTATTCGGCGCGTAGAGTAAAGGGACGAGTGGATTCTTTCTTTCTCTTTCCAAACCATTTGCTTTTGTCATATTACAGACTTGACTACTTTCTGACTTGAGCGTCACTGTCTTTTCTGCAGGTTGTCAGAACATCATCAAACGGTATCATTAGTAGCAGCAACAGAAGATTGTGTTCGACTGTTTAGGTAGGCATAATTGGCAAGGTATATATTTGTCTTATGTGAAGATGATGATATTGAATTATAGCTGTATATTCCATATGATGATATTGAATTAGACGTGTTATATGTTTTCTATCATAAGCCTACTGAACCTAAACTGAAATGTATGGCGTGGTTAACTGTGATAACTGGAAAATCTGTACGCTTTTAGATATTGGGTCTGGCCAACCTAATATCTGTATGCATTATGGATTAGTAATGGTTTGGGAAGAGTTATTGTAATAAACCTAAATGTCTTACTTCCAAAATTGAGTTTTATATAGTTATGTTACGTCTGGATTAACCTTGAATTTTTTGTGCTTGTTTATGTATGAAATATGTATATTTAACCGTCGATGTGTCATGTTTGGATTTTTTATATTTATCTTTATATTCTAATTTCATTATATTTGTGTATATGCAACCAGTTGGGCCTTCATGCAAATGTCGGTAGAGAACGTAGTATTTCGGTATTCAGCGAGCACGGTAAAGGTACGTATTCACTTTTTATTTCTCTTTCCAAACCTTTTTGTTTTATCATATTACAGACCTGACTACTTTCTGACTTGAGCGTCAGAGTCTTTTCTGCAGGCGATCGGAACATCATCAAACGGTATCTCTCGTAATAGCAACAGAAGACGGTGTACGACTGCTTATGTAGGGACAATCTGCAAGGTATATATTTGTCTTATGTGAAAATGATGATATTGACTTATAGTTGTATATTCCATATAATTATAATGAATTAGGCGTGTGTTACTTTTTTTCTGTCATAACCTACAAAACCTAAACTGAAATGTTTTGCGTGGTTAACTGTCATAACTGAAAAATCTGTATGCTTTTAGATATTGGGCCTGGCGAACCCAATATCTGATATGCTGTATGGATTGGTTATGGTTTGGGAGGACTGATTCTAATACACCTAAATGTCTTACTTCCAAAATTGAGATTTATATAGTTATGTTATGTCTAGATTAACTTTGAATTTTTTGTGTCTGATTATGTATGAAATATCTATATTTAACTACCGTTGTGGTCATGTTTTGTTTTTTATATTTATCTTTATCTTCTAATTTTATTATATTTGTGTACATGCAACCACTTGGGCCTTCATGCCAATGTCGGTAGAGAACTTCGTATTTCGGTATTCGGCGCGTAGAGTAAAGGACGAGTGGATTCTTTCTTTCTCTTTCCAAACCATTTGCTTTTGTCATATTACAGACTTGACTACTTTCTGACTTGAGCGTCACTGTCTTTTCTGCAGGTTGTCAGAACATCATCAAACGGTATCATTAGTAGCAGCAACAGAAGATTGTGTTCGACTGTTTAGGTAGGCATAATTGGCAAGGTATATATTTGTCTTATGTGAAGATGATGATATTGAATTATAGCTGTATATTCCATATGATGATATTGAATTAGACGTGTTATATGTTTTCTATCATAAGCCTACTGAACCTAAACTGAAATGTATGGCGTGGTTAACTGTGATAACTGGAAAATCTGTACGCTTTTAGATATTGGGTCTGGCCAACCTAATATCTGTATGCATTATGGATTAGTAATGGTTTGGGAAGAGTTATTGTAATAAACCTAAATCTCTTACTTCCAAAATTGAGTTTTATATAGTTATGTTACGTCTGGATTAACCTTGAATTTTTTGTGCTTGTTTATGTATGAAATATGTATATTTAACCGTCGATGTGTCATGTTTGGATTTTTTATATTTATCTTTATATTCTAATTTCATTATATTTGTGTATATGCAACCAGTTGGGCCTTCATGCAAATGTCGGTAGAGAACGTAGTATTTCGGTATTCAGCGAGCACGGTAAAGGTACGTATTCACTTTTTATTTCTCTTTCCAAACCTTTTTGTTTTATCATATTACAGACCTGACTACTTTCTGACTTGAGCGTCAGAGTCTTTTCTGCAGGCGATCGGAACATCATCAAACGGTATCTCTCGTAATAGCAACAGAAGACGGTGTACGACTGTTTATGTAGGGACAATCTGCAAGGTATATATTTGTCTTATGTGAAAATGATGATATTGACTTATAGTTGTATATTCCATATAATTATAATGAATTAGGCGTGTGTTACTTTTTTTCTGTCATAGCCTACAAAACCTAAACTGAAATGTTTTGCGTGGTTAACTGTCATAACTGAAAAATCTGTATGCTTTTAGATATTGGGCCTGGCCAACCCAATATCTGATATGCTGTATGGATTGGTTATGGTTTGGGAGGACTGATTCTAATACACCTAAATGTCTTACTTCCAAAATTGAGATTTATATAGTTATGTTATGTCTAGATTAACTTTGAATTTTTTGTGTCTGATTATGTATGAAATATCCATATTTAACTATCGTTGTGGTCATGTTTTGTTTTTTATATTTATCTTTATCTTCTAATTTTATTGTATTTGTGTACATGCAACCACTTGGGCCTTCATGCCAATGTCGGTAGAGAACTTCGTATTTCGGTATTCGGCGCGTAGAGTAAAGGGACGAGTGGATTCTTTCTTTCTCTTTCCAAACCATTTGCTTTTGTCATATTACAGACTTGACTACTTTCTAACTTGAGCGTCAGTGTCTTTTCTGCAGGTTGTCAGAACATCATCAAACGGTATCATTAGTAGCAGCAACAGAAGATTGTGTTCGACTGTTTAGGTAGGCATAATTGGCAAGGTATATATTTGTCTTATGTGAAGATGATGATATTGAATTATAGCTGTATATTCCATATGATGATATTGAATTAGACGTGTTATATGTTTTCTATCATAAGCCTACTGAACCTAAACTGAAATGTATGGCGTGGTTAACTGTGATAACTGGAAAATATGTACGCTTTTAGATATTGGGTCTGGCCAACCTAATATCTGTATGCATTATGGATTAGTAATGGTTTGGGAAGAGTTATTGTAATAAACCTAAATCTCTTACTTCCAAAATTGAGTTTTATATAGTTATGTTACGTCTGGATTAACCTTGAATTTTTTGTGCTTGTTTATGTATGAAATATGTATATTTAACCGTCGATGTGTCATGTTTGGATTTTTTATATTTATCTTTATCTTCTAATTTCATTATATTTCTGTATATGCAACCAGTTGGGCCTTCATGCAAATGTCGGTAGAGAACGTAGTATTTCGGTATTCAGCGAGCACGGTAAAGGTACGTATTCACTTTTTATTTCTCTTTCCAAACCTTTTTGTTTTATCATATTACAGACCTGGCTACTTTCTGACTTGAGCGTCAGAGTCTTTTCTGCAGGCGATCGGAACATCATCAAACGGTATCTCTCGTAATAGCAACAGAAGACGGTGTACGACTGCTTATGTAGGGACAATCTGCAAGGTATATATTTGTCTTATGTGAAAATGATGATATTGACTTATAGTTGTATATTCCATATAATTATAATGAATTAGGCGTGTGTTACTTTTTTTCTGTCATAGCCTACAAAACCTAAACTGAAATGTTTTGCGTGGTTAACTGTCATAACTGAAAAATCTGTATGCTTTTAGATATTGGGCCTGGCCAACCCAATATCTGATATGCTGTATGGATTGGTTATGGTTTGGGAGGACTGATTCTAATACACCTAAATGTCTTACTTCCAAAATTGAGATTTATATAGTTATGTTATGTCTAGATTAACTTTGAATTTTTTGTGTCTGATTATGTATGAAATATCTATATTTAACTATCGTTGTGGTCATGTTTTGTTTTTTATATTTATCTTTATCTTCTAATTTTATTATATTTGTGTACATGCAACCACTTGGGCCTTCATGCCAATGTCGGTAGAGAACTTCGTATTTCGGTATTCGGCGCGTAGAGTAAAGGGACGAGTGGATTCTTTCTTTCTCTTTCCAAACCATTTGCTTTTGTCATATTACAGACTTGACTACTTTCTGACTTGAGCGTCAGTGTCTTTTCTGCAGGTTGTCAGAACATCATCAAACGGTATCATTAGTAGCAGCAACAGAAGATTGTGTTCGACTGTTTAGGTAGGCATAATTGGCAAGGTATATATTTGTCTTATGTGAAGATGATGATATTGAATTATAGCTGTATATTCCATACGATGATATTGAATTAGACGTGTTATATGTTTTCTATCATAAGCCTACTGAACCTAAACTGAAATGTATGGCGTGGTTAACTGTGATAACTGGAAAATCTGTACGCTTTTAGATATTGGGTCTGGCCAACCTAATATCTGTATGCATTATGGATTAGTAATGGTTTGGGAAGAGTTATTGTAATAAACCTAAATCTCTTACTTCCAAAATTGAGTTTTATATAGTTATGTTACGTCTGGATTAACCTTGAATTTTTTGTGCTTGTTTATGTATGAAATATGTATATTTAACCGTCGATGTGTCATGTTTGGATTTTTTATATTTATCTTTATATTCTAATTTCATTATATTTGTGTATATGCAACCAGTTGGGCCTTCATGCAAATGTCGGTAGAGAACGTAGTATTTCGGTATTCAGCGAGCACGGTAAAGGTACGTATTCACTTTTTATTTCTCTTTCCAAACCTTTTTGTTTTATCATATTACAGACCTGACTACTTTCTGACTTGAGCGTCAGAGTCTTTTCTGCAGGCGATCGGAACATCATCAAACGGTATCTCTCGTAATAGCAACAGAAGACGGTGTACGACTGCTTATGTAGGGACAATCTGCAAGGTATATATTTGTCTTATGTGAAAATGATGATATTGACTTATAGTTGTATATTCCATATAATTATAATGAATTAGGCGTGTGTTACTTTTTTTCTGTCATAGCCTACAAAACCTAAACTGAAATGTTTTGCGTGGTTAACTGTCATAACTGAAAAATCTGTATGCTTTTAGATATTGGGCCTGGCCAACCCAATATCTGATATGCTGTATGGATTGGTTATGGTTTGGGAGGACTGATTCTAATACACCTAAATGTCTTACTTCCAAAATTGAGATTTATATAGTTATGTTATGTCTAGATTAACTTTGAATTTTTTGTGTCTGATTATGTATGAAATATCTATATTTAACTATCGTTGTGGTCATGTTTTGTTTTTTATATTTATCTTTATCTTCTAATTTTATTATATTTGTGTACATACAACCACTTGGGCCTTCATGCCAATGTCGGTAGAGAACTTCGTATTTCGGTATTCGGCGCGTAGAGTAAAGGGACGAGTGGATTCTTTCTTTCTCTTTCCAAACCATTTGCTTTTGTCATATTACAGACTTGACTACTTTCTGACTTGAGCGTCAGTGTCTTTTCTGCAGGTTGTCAGAACATCATCAAACGGTATCATTAGTAGCAGCAACAGAAGATTGTGTTCGACTGTTTAGGTAGGCATAATTGGCAAGGTATATATTTGTCTTATGTGAAGATGATGATATTGAATTATAGCTGTATATTCCATACGATGATATTGAATTAGACGTGTTATATGTTTTCTATCATAAGCCTACTGAACCTAAACTGAAATGTATGGTGTGGTTAACTGTGATAACTGGAAAATCTGTACGCTTTTAGATATTGGGTCTGGCCAACCTAATATCTGTATGCATTATGGATTAGTAATGGTTTGGGAAGAGTTATTGTAATAAACCTAAATCTCTTACTTCCAAAATTGAGTTTTATATAGTTATGTTACGTCTGGATTAACCTTGAATTTTTTGTGCTTGTTTATGTATGAAATATGTATATTTAACCGTCGATGTGTCATGTTTGGATTTTTTATATTTATCTTTATATTCTAATTTCATTATATTTGTGTATATGCAACCAGTTGGGCCTTCATGCATATGTATGAAATATGTATATTTAACCGTCGATGTGTCATGTTTGGATTTTTTATATTTATCTTTATATTCTAATTTCATTATATTTGTGTATATGCAACCAGTTGGGCCTTCATGCAAATGTCGGTAGAGAACGTAGTATGTCGGTATTCAGCGAGCACGGTAAAGGTACGTATTCACTTTTTATTTCTCTTTCCAAACCTTTTTGTTTTATCATATTACAGACCTGACTACTTTCTGACTTGAGCGTCAGAGTCTTTTCTGCAGGCGATCGGAACATCATCAAACGGTATCTCTCGTAATAGCAACAGAAGACGGTGTACGACTGCTTATGTAGGGACAATCTGCAAGGTATATATTTGTCTTATGTGAAAATGATGATATTGACTTATAGTTGTATATTCCATATAATTATAATGAATTAGGCGTGTGTTACTTTTTTTCTGTCATAGCCTACAAAACCTAAACTGAAATGTTTTGCGTGGTTAACTGTCATAACTGAAAAATCTGTATGCTTTTAGATATTGGGCCTGGCCAACCCAATATCTGATATGCTGTATGGATTGGTTATGGTTTGCGAGGACTGATTCTAATACACCTAAATGTCTTACTTCCAAAATTGAGATTTATATAGTTATGTTATGTCTAGATTAACTTTGAATTTTTTGTGTCTGATTATGTATGAAATATCTATATTTAACTATCGTTGTGGTCATGTTTTGTTTTTTATATTTATCTTTATCTTCTAATTTTATTATATTTGTGTACATACAACCACTTGGGCCTTCATGCCAATGTCGGTAGAGAACTTCGTATTTCGGTATTCGGCGCGTAGAGTAAAGGGACGAGTGGATTTTTTCTTTCTCTTTCCAAACCATTTGCTTTTGTCATATTACAGACTTGACTACTTTCTGACTTGAGCGTCAGTGTCTTTTCTGCAGGTTGTCAGAACATCATCAAACGGTATCATTAGTAGCAGCAACAGAAGATTGTGTTCGACTGTTTAGGTAGGCATAATTGGCAAGGTATATATTTGTCTTATGTGAAGATGATGATATTGAATTATAGCTGTATATTCCATATGATGATATTGAATTAGACGTGTTATATGTTTTCTATCATAAGCCTACTGAACCTAAACTGAAATGTATGGCGTGGTTAACTGTGATAACTGGAAAATCTGTACGCTTTTAGATATTGGGTCTGGCCAACCTAATATCTGTATGCATTATGGATTAGTAATGGTTTGGGAAGAGTTATTGTAATAAACCTAAATCTCTTACTTCCAAAATTGAGTTTTATATAGTTATGTTACGTCTGGATTAACCTTGAATTTTTTGTGCTTGTTTATGTATGAAATATGTATATTTAACCGTCGATGTGTCATGTTTGGATTTTTTATATTTATCTTTATATTCTAATTTCATTATATTTGTGTATATGCAACCAGTTGGGCCTTCATGCAAATGTCGGTAGAGAACGTAGTATTTCGGTATTCAGCGAGCACGGTAAAGGTACGTATTCACTTTTTATTTCTCTTTCCAAACCTTTTTGTTTTATCATATTACAGACCTGGCTACTTTCTGACTTGAGCGTCAGAGTCTTTTCTGCAGGCGATCGGAACATCATCAAACGGTATCTCTCGTAATAGCAACAGAAGACGGTGTACGACTGCTTATGTAGGGACAATCTGCAAGGTATATATTTGTCTTATGTGAAAATGATGATATTGACTTATAGTTGTATATTCCATATAATTATAATGAATTAGGCGTGTGTTACTTTTTTTCTGTCATAGCCTACAAAACCTAAACTGAAATGTTTTGCGTGGTTAACTGTCATAACTGAAAAATCTGTATGCTTTTAGATATTGGGCCTGGCCAACCCAATATCTGATATGCTGTATGGATTGGTTATGGTTTGGGAGGACTGATTCTAATACACCTAAATGTCTTACTTCCAAAATTGAGATTTATATAGTTATGTTATGTCTAGATTAACTTTGAATTTTTTGTGTCTGATTATGTATGAAATATCTATATTTAACTATCGTTGTGGTCATGTTTTGTTTTTTATATTTATCTTTATCTTCTAATTTTATTATATTTGTGTACATGCAACCACTTGGGCCTTCATGCCAATGTCGGTAGAGAACTTCGTATTTCGGTATTCGGCGCGTAGAGTAAAGGGACGAGTGGATTCTTTCTTTCTCTTTCCAAACCATTTGCTTTTGTCATATTACAGACTTGACTAGTTTCTGACTTGAGCGTCAGTGTCTTTTCTGCAGGTTGTCAGAACATCATCAAACGGTATCATTAGTAGCAGCAACAGAAGATTGTGTTCGACTGTTTAGGTAGGCATAATTGGCAAGGTATATATTTGTCTTATGTGAAGATGATGATATTGAATTATAGCTGTATATTCCATATGATGATATTGAATTAGACGTGTTATATTTTTTCTATCATAAGCCTACTGAACCTAAACTGAAATGTATGGTGTGGTTAACTGTCATAACTGCAAAATCTGTACGCTTTTAGATATTGGGTCTGGCCAACCTAATATCTGTATGCATTATGGATTAGTAATGGTTTGGGAAGAGTTATTGTAATAAACCTAAATCTCTTACTTCCAAAATTGAGTTTTATATAGTTATGTTACGTCTGGATTAACCTTGAATTTTTTGTGCTTGTTTATGTATGAAATATGTATATTTAACCGTCGATGTGTCATGTTTGGATTTTTTATATTTATCTTTATCTTCTAATTTCATTATATTTGTGTATATGCAACCACTTGGGCCTTCATGCAAATGTCGGTAGAGAACGTAGTATTTCGGTATTCAGCGAGCACGGTAAAGGTACGTATTCACTTTTTATTTCTCTTTCCAAACCTTTTTGTTTTATCATATTACAGACCTGACTACTTTCTGACTTGAGCGTCAGAGTCTTTTCTGCAGGCGATCGGAACATCATCAAACGGTATCTCTCGTAATAGCAACAGAAGACGGTGTACGACTGTTTATGTAGGCACAATCTGCAAGGTATATATTTGTCTTATCTGAAAATGATGATATTGACTTATAGTTGTATATTCCATATAATTATAATGAATTAGGCGTGTGTTACTTTTTTTCTGTCATAGCCTACAAAACCTAAACTGAAATGTTTTGCGTGGTTAACTGTCATAACTGAAAAATCTGTATGCTTTTAGATATTGGGCCTGGCCAACCCAATATCTGATATGCTGTATGGATTGGTTATGGTTTGGGAGGACTGATTCTAATACACCTAAATGTCTTACTTCCAAAATTGAGATTTATATAGTTATGTTATGTCTAGATTAACTTTGAATTTTTTGTGTCTGATTATGTATGAAATATCTATATTTAACTATCGTTGTGGTCATGTTTTGTTTTTTATATTTATCTTTATCTTCTAATTTTATTATATTTGTGTACATGCAACCACTTGGGCCTTCATGCCAATGTCGGTAGAGAACTTCGTATTTCGGTATTCGGCGCGTAGAGTAAAGGGACGAGTGGATTCTTTCTTTCTCTTTCCAAACCATTTTCTTTTGTCATATTACAGACTTGACTACTTTCTGACTTGAGCGTCAGTGTCTTTTCTGCAGGTTGTCAGAATATCATCAAACGGTATCATTAGTAGCAGCAACAGAAGATTGTGTTCGACTGTTTAGGTAGGCATAATTGGCAAGGTATATATTTGTCTTATGTGAAGATGATGATATTGAATTATAGCTGTATATTCCATATGATGATATTGAATTAGACGTGTTATATTTTTTCTATCATAAGCCTACTGAACCTAAACTGAAATGTATGGCGTGGTTAACTGTGATAACTGGAAAATCTGTACGCTTTTAGATATTGGGTCTGGCCAACCTAATATCTGTATGCATTATGGATTAGTAATGGTTTGGGAAGAGTTATTGTAATAAACCTAAATGTCTTACTTCCAAAATTGAGTGTTATATAGTTATGTTACGTCTGGATTAACCTTGAATTTTTTGTGCTTGTTTATGTATGAAATATGTATATTTAACAGTCGATGTGTCATGTTTGGATTTTTTATATTTATCTTTATCTTCTAATTTCATTATATTTGTGTATATGCAACCAGTTGGGCCTTCATGCAAATGTCGGTAGAGAACGTAGTATTTCGGTATTCAGCGAGCACGGTAAAGGTACGTATTCACTTTTTATTTCTCTTTCCAAACCTTTTTGTTTTATCATGTTACAGACCTGACTACTTTCTGACTTGAGCGTCAGAGTCTTTTCTGCAGGCGATCGGAACATCATCAAACGGTAACTCTCGTAATAGCAACAGAAGACGGTGTACGACTGTTTATGTAGGCACAATCTGCAAGGTATATATTTGTCTTATGTGAAAATGATGATATTGACTTATAGTTGTATATTCCATATAATTATAATGAATTAGGCGTGTGTTACTCTTTTTCTGTCATAGCGTACAAAACCAAAACTGAAATGTTTTGCGTGGTTAACTGTCATAACTGAAAAATCTGTATGCTTTTAGATATTGGGCCTGGCCAACCCAATATCTGATATGCTGTATGGATTGGTTATGGTTTGGGAGGACTGATTCTAATACACCTAAATGTCTTACTTCCAAAATTGAGATTTATATAGTTATGTTATGTCTAGATTAACTTTGAATTTTTTGTGTCTGATTATGTATGAAATATCTATATTTAACTATCGTTGTGGTCATGTTTTGTTTTTTATATTTATCTTTATCTTCTAATTTTATTATATTTGTGTACATGCAACCACTTGGGCCTTCATGCCAATGTCGGTAGAGAACTTCGTATTTCGGTATTCGGCGCGTAGAGTAAAGGGACGAGTGGATTCTTTCTTTCTCTTTCCAAACCATTTTCTTTTGTCATATTACAGACTTGACTACTTTCTGACTTGAGCGTCAGTGTCTTTTCTGGAGGTTGTCAGAACATCATAAAACGGTATCATTAGTAGCAGCAACAGAAGATTGTGTTCGACTGTTTAGGTAGGCATAATTGGCAAGGTATATATTTGTCTTATGTGAAGATGATGATATTGAATTATAGCTGTATATTCCATATGATGATATTGAATTAGACGTGTTATATGTTTTCTATCATAAGCCTACTGAACCTAAACTGAAATGTATGGCGTGGTTAACTGTGATAACTGGAAAATCTGTACGCTTTTAGATATTGGGTCTGGCCAACCTAATATCTGTATGCATTATGGATTAGTAATGGTTTGGGAAGAGTTATTGTAATAAACCTAAATCTCTTACTTCCAAAATTGAGTTTTATATAGTTATGTTACGTCTGGATTAACCTTGAATTTTTTGTGCTTGTTTATGTATGAAATATGTATATTTAACCGTCGATGTGTCATGTTTGGATTTTTTATATTTATCTTTATCTTCTAATTTCATTATATTTGTGTATATGCAACCAGTTGGGCCTTCATGCAAATGTCGGTAGAGAACGTAGTATTTCGGTATTCAGCGAGCACGGTAAAGGTACGTATTCACTTTTTATTTCTCTTTCCAAACCTTTTTGTTTTATCATATTATAGACCTGACTACTTTCTGACTTGAGCGTCAGAGTCTTTTCTGCAGGCGATCGGAACATCATCAAACGGTATCTCTCGTAATAGCAACAGAAGGCGGTGTATGACTGTTTATGAAGGCACAATCTGCAAGGTATATATTTTTGTTATGTGAAAATGATGATATTGAATTATAGTTGTATATTCCATATAATTATAATGAATTAGGCGTGTGTGACTTTTTTTTTGTCATAGCCTACAAAACCTAAACTGAAATGTTTTGCGTGGTTAACTGTCATAACTGAAAAATCTGTATGCTTTTAGATATTGGGTCTGGCCAACCCAATATCTTATATGCTGTATGGATTGGTGATGGTTTGGGAGGACTGATTCTAATACACCTAAATGTCGTACTTCCAAAATTGAGATTTATATAGTTATGTAATGTCTAGATTAACTTTGAATTTTTTGTGTCTGATTATGTATGAAATATCTATATTTAACTGTCGTTGTGGTCATGTTTTGTTTTTTATATTTATCTTTATCTTCTAATTTTATTATATTTGTGTACATGCAACCACTTGGGCCTTCATGCCAATGTCGGTACAGAACTTCGTATTTCGGTATTTGGCGCGTAGAGTAAAGGGACGAGTGGATTCTTTCTTTATCTTTCCAAACCATTTTCTTTTATCATATTACAGACTTGACTACTTTTTGACTTGAGCGTCAGTGTCTTTTCTGCAGGTTGTCAGAACATCATCAAACGGTATCATTAGTAACAGCAAGAGAAGATTGTGTTCGACTGTTTAGGTAGGCATAATTGGCAAGGTATATATTTGTCTTATGTGAAGATGATGATATTGAATTATAGTTGTATATTCCATATGATGATATTGAATTAGACGTGTTATATTTTTTCTATCATAAGCCTACTATACCTAAACTGAAATGTATGGCGTGGTTAACTGTGATAACTGGAAAATCTGTACGCTTTTAGATATTGGGTCTGGCTACCCTAATATCTGTATGCATGATGGATTAGTAATGGTTTGGGAAGAGTTATTGTAATAAATCTAAATGTCTTACTTCCAAAATTGAGTTTTATATAGTTATGTTACGTCTGGATTAACCTTGAATTTTTTGTGCTTGTTTATGTATGAAATATGTATATTTAACCGTCAATGTGTCATGTTTGGATTTTTTATATTTATCTTTATCTTCTAATTTCATTATATTTGTGTATATGCAACCACTTGGGCCTTCATGCAAATGTCGGTAGAGAACGTAGTATTTCGGTATTCAGCGAGCACGGTAAAGGTACGTATTCACTTTTTATTTCTCTTTCCAAACCTTTTTGTTTTATCATATTACAGACCTGACTACTTTCTGACTTGAGCGTCAGAGTCTTTTCTGCAGGCGATCGGAACATCATCAAACAGTATCTCTCGTAATAGCAACAGAAGACGGTGTACGACTGTTCATCTAGGGACAATCTGCAAGGTATATATTTGTCTTATGTGAAAATGATGATATTGACTTATAGATGTATATTCCATATAATTATAATGAATTAGGCGTGTGTTACTTTTTTTCTGTCATAGCCTACAAAACCTAAACTGAAATGTTTTGCGTGGTTAACTGTCATAACTGAAAAATCTGTATGCTTTTAGATATTGGGCCTGGCCAACCCAATATCTAATATGCTGTATGGATTGGTTATGGTTTGGGAGGACTGATTCTAATACACCTAAATGTCTTACTTCCAAAATTGAGATTTATATAGTTATGTTATGTCTAGATTAACTTTGAATTTTGTGTCTGATTATGTATGAAATATCTATATTTAACTATCGTTGTGGTCATGTTTTGTTTTTTATATTTATCTTTATCATCTAATTTTATTATATTTGTGTACATGCAACCACTTGGGCCTTCATGCCAATGTCGGTAGAGAACTTCGTATTTCGGTATTCGGCGCGTAGAGTAAAGGGACGAGTGGATTCTTTCTTTCTCTTTCCAAACCATTTGCTTTTGTCATATTACAGACTTGACTACTTTCTGACTTGAGCGTCAGTGTCTTTTCTGCAGGTTGTCAGAACATCATCAAACGGTATCATTAGTAGCAGCAACAGAAGATTGTGTTCGACTGTTTAGGTAGGCATAATTGGCAAGGTATATATTTGTCTTATGTGAAGATGATGATATTGAATTATAGCTGTATATTCCATATGATGATATTGAATTAGACGTGTTATATTTTTTCTATCATACGCCTACTGAACCTAAACTGAAATGTATGGCGTGGTTAACTGTGATAACTGGAAAATCTGTACGCTTTTAGATATTGGGTCTGGCCAACCTAATATCTGTATGCATTATGGATTAGTAATGGTTTGGGAAGAGTTATTGTAATAAACCTAAATGTCTTACTTCCAAAATTGAGTTTTATATAGTTATGTTACGTCTGGATTAACCTTGAATTTTTTGTGCTTGTTTATGTATGAAATATGTATATTTAACTGTCGATGTGTCATGTTTGGATTTTTTATATTTATCTTTATCTTCTAATTTCGTTATATTTGTGTATATGCAACCACTTGGGCCTTCATGCAAATGTCGGTAGAGACTTAGTATTTCGGTATTCAGCGAGCACGGTAAAGGTACGTATTCACTTTTTATTTCTCTTTCCAAACCTTTTTGTTTTATCATATTACAGACCTGACTACTTTCTGACTTGAGCGTCAGAGTCTTTTCTGCAGGCGATCGGAACATCATCAAACGGTATCTCTCGTAATAGCAACAGAAGACGGTGTACGACTGTTTATGTAGGGACAATCTGCAAGGTATATATTTGTCTTATGTGAAAATGATGATATTGACTTATAGTTGTATATTCCATATAATTATAATGAATTAGGCGTGTGTTACTTTTTTTCTGTCATAGCCTACAAAACCTAAACTGAAATGTTTTGCGTGGTTAACTGTCATAACTGAAAAATCTGTATGCTTTTAGATATTGGGCCTGGCCAACCCAATATCTGATATGCTGTATGGATTGGTTATGGTTTGGGAGGACTGATTCTAATACACCTAAATGTCTTACTTCCAAAATTGAGATTTATATAGTTATGTTATGTCTAGATTAACTTTGAATTTTGTGTCTGATTATGTATGAAATATCTATATTTAACTATCGTTGTGGTCATGTTTTGTTTTTTATATTTATCTTTATCATCTAATTTTATTATATTTGTGTACATGCAACCACTTGGGCCTTCATGCCAATGTCGGTAGAGAACTTCGTATTTCGGTATTCGGCGCGTAGAGTAAAGGGACGAGTGGATTCTTTCTTTCTCTTTCCAAACCATTTGCTTTTGTCATATTACAGACTTGACTACTTTCTGACTTGAGCGTCAGTGTCTTTTCTGCAGGTTGTCAGAACATCATCAAACGGTATCATTAGTAGCAGCAACAGAAGATTGTGTTCGACTGTTTAGGTAGGCATAATTGGCAAGGTATATATTTGTCTTATGTGAAGATGATGATATTGAATTATAGCTGTATATTCCATGTGATGATATTGAATTAGACGTGTTATATTTTTTCTATCATAAGCCTACTGAACCTAAACTGAAATGTATGGCGTGGTTAACTGTGATAACTGGAAAATCTGTACGCTTTTAGATATTGGGTCTGGCCAACCTAATATCTGTATGCATTATGGATTAATAATGGTTTGGGAAGAGTTATTGTAATAAACCTAAATCTCTTACTTCCAAAATTGAGTTTTATATAGTTATGTTACGTTTGGATTAACCTTGAATTTTTTGTGCTTGTTTATGTATGAAATATGTATATTTAACCGTCGATGTGTCATGTTTGGATTTTTTATATTTATCTTTATCTTCTAATTTCATTATATTTGTGTATATGCAACCACTTGGGCCTTCATGCAAATGTCGGTAGAGACTTAGTATTTCGGTATTCAGCGAGCACGGTAAAGGTACGTATTCACTTTTTATTTCTCTTTCCAAACCTTTTTGTTTTATCATATTACAGACCTGACTACTTTCTGACTTGAGCGTCAGAGTCTTTTCTGCAGGCGATCGGAACATCATCAAACGGTATCTCTCGTAATAGCAACAGAAGACGGTGTACGACTGTTTATGTAGGGACAATCTGCAAGGTATATATTTGTCTTATGTGAAAATGATGATATTGACTTATAGTTGTATATTCCATATAATTATAATGAATTAGGCGTGTGTTACTTTTTTTCTGTCATAGCCTACAAAACCTAAACTGAAATGTTTTGCGTGGTTAACTGTCATAACTGAAAAATCTGTATGCTTTTAGATATTGGGCCTGGCCAACCCAATATCTGATATGCTGTATGGATTGGTTATGGTTTGGGAGGACTGATTCTAATACACCTAAATGTCTTACTTCCAAAATTGAGATTTATATAGTTATGTTATGTCTAGATTAACTTTGAATTTTGTGTCTGATTATGTATGAAATATCTATATTTAACTCTCGTTGTGATCATGTTTTGTTTTTTATATTTATCTTTATCATCTAATTTTATTATATTTGTGTACATGCAACCACTTGGGCCTTCATGCCAATGTCGGTAGAGAACTTCGTATTTCGGTATTCGGCGCGTAGAGTAAAGGGACGAGTGGATTCTTTCTTTCTCTTTCCAAACCATTTGCTTTTGTCATATTACAGACTTGGCTACTTTCTGACTTGAGCGTCAGTGTCTTTTCTGCAGGTTGTCAGAACATCATCAAACGGTATCATTAGTAGCAGCAACAGAAGATTGTGTTCGACTGTTTAGGTAGGCATAATTGGCAAGGTATATATTTGTCTTATGTGAAGATGATGATATTGAATTATAGCTGTATATTCCATATGATGATATTGAATTAGACGTGTTATATTTTTTCTATCATAAGCCTACTGAACCTAAACTGAAATGTATGGCGTGGTTAACTGTGATAACTGGAAAATCTGTACGCTTTTAGATATTGGGTCTGGCTAACCTAATATCTGTATGCATTATGGATTAGTAATGGTTTGGGAAGAGTTATTGTAATAAACCTAAATGTCTTACTTCCAAAATTGAGTTTTATATAGTTATGTTACGTCTGGATTAACCTTGAATTTTTTGTGCTTGTTTATGTATGAAATATGTATATTTAACCGTCGATGTGTCATGTTTGGATTTTTTATATTTATCTTTATCTTCTAATTTCATTATATTTGTGTATATGCAACCAGTTGGGCCTTCATGCAAATGTCGGTAGAGAACGTAGTATTTCGGTATTCAGCGAGCACGGTAAAGGTACGTATTCACTTTTTATTTCTCTTTCCAAACCTTTTTGTTTTATCATATTACAGACCTGACTACTTTCTGACTTGAGCGTCAGAGTCTTTTCTGCAGGCGATCGGAACATCATCAAACGGTATCTCTCGTAATAGCAACAGAAGACGGTGTACGACTGTTTATGTAGGGACAATCTGCAAGGTATATATTTGTCTTATGTGAAAATGATGATATTGACTTATAGTTGTATATTCCATATAATTATAATGAATTAGGCGTGTGTTACTTTTTTTCTGTCATAGCCTACAAAACCGAAACTGAAATGTTTTGCGTGGTTAACTGTCATAACTGAAAAATCTGTATGCTTTTAGATATTGGGCCTGGCCAACCCAATATCTGATATGCGGTATGGATTGGTTATGGTTTGGGAGGACTGATTCTAATACACCTAAATGTCTTACTTCCAAAATTGAGATTTATATACTTATGTTATGTCTAGATTAACTTTGAATTTTTTGTGTCTGATTATGTATGAAATATCTATATTTAACTATCGTTGTGGTCATGTTTTGTTTTTTATATTTATCTTTATCATCTAATTTTATTATATTTGTGTACATGCAACCACTTGGGCCTTCATGCCAATGTCGGTAGAGAACTTCGCATTTCGGTATTCGGCGCGTAGAGTAAAGGGACGAGTGGATTCTTTCTTTCTCTTTCCAAACCATTTGCTTTTGTCATATTACAGACTTGACTACTTTCTGACTTGAGCGTCAGTGTCTTTTCTGGAGGTTGTCAGAACATCATCAAACGGTATCATTAGTAGCAGCAACAGAAGATTGTGTTCGACTGTTTAGGTAGGCATAATTGGCAAGGTATATATTTGTCTTATGTGAAGATGATGATATTGAATTATAGCTGTATATTCCATATGATGATATTGAATTAGACGTGTTATATTTTTTCTATCATAAGCCTACTGAACCTAAACTGAAATGTATGGCGTGGTTAACTGTGATAACTGGAAAATCTGTACGCTTTTAGATATTGGGTCTGGCCAACCTAATATCTGTATGCATTATGGATTAGTAATGGTTTGGGAAGAGTTATTGTAATAAACCTAAATCTCTTACTTCCAAAATTGAGTTTTATATAGTTATGTTACGTTTGGATTAACCTTGAATTTTTTGTGCTTGTTTATGTATGAAATATGTATATTTAACCGTCGATGTGTCATGTTTGGATTTTTTATATTTATCTTTATCTTCTAATTTCATTATATTTGTGTATATGCAACCACTTGGGCCTTCATGCAAATGTCGGTAGAGACTTAGTATTTCGGTATTCAGCGAGCACGGTAAAGGTACGTATTCACTTTTTATTTCTCTTTCCAAACCTTTTTGTTTTATCATATTACAGACCTGACTACTTTCTGACTTGAGCGTCAGAGTCTTTTCTGCAGGCGATCGGAACATCATCAAACGGTATCTCTCGTAATAGCAACAGAAGACGGTGTACGACTGTTTATGTAGGGACAATCTGCAAGGTATATATTTGTCTTATGTGAAAATGATGATATTGACTTATAGTTGTATATTCCATATAATTATAATGAATTAGGCGTGTGTTACTTTTTTTCTGTCATAGCCTACAAAACCTAAACTGAAATGTTTTGCGTGGTTAACTGTCATAACTGAAAAATCTGTATGCTTTTAGATATTGGGCCTGGCCAACCCAATATCTGATATGCTGTATGGATTGGTTATGGTTTGGGAGGACTGATTCTAATACACCTAAATGTGTTACTTCCAAAATTGAGATTTATATAGTTATGTTATGTCTAGATTAACTTTGAATTTTTTGTGTTTGATTATGTATGAAATATCTATATTTAACTATCGTTGTGGTCATGTTTTGTTTTTTATATTTATCTTTATCATCTAATTTTATTATATTTGTGTACATGCAACCACTTGGGCCTTCATGCCAATGTCGGTAGAGAACTTCGTATTTCGGTATTCGGCGCGTAGAGTAAAGGGACGAGTGGATTCTTTCTTTCTCTTTCCAAACCATTTGCTTTTGTCATATTACAGACTTGACTACTTTCTGATTTGAGCGTCAGTGTCTTTTCTGCAGGTTGTCAGAACATCATCAAACGGTATCATTAGTAGCAGCAACAGAAGATTGTGTTCGACTGTTTAGGTAGGCATAAGATTGTGTTCGACTGAAATGTATGGCGTGGTTAACTGTGATAACTGGAAAATCTGTACGCTTTTAGATATTGGGTCTGGCCAACCTAATATCTGTATGCATTATGGATTAGTAATGGTTTGGGAAGAGTTATTGTAATAAACCTAAATGTCTTACTTCCAAAATTGAGTTTTATATAGTTATGTTACGTCTGGATTAACCTTGAATTTTTTGTGTTTGTTTATGTATGAAATATCTATACTTAACCGTCGATGTGTCATGTTTGGATTTTTTATATTTATCTTTATCTTCTAATTTCATTATATTTGTGTATATGCAACCACTTGGGCCTTCATGCAAATGTCGGTAGAGAACGTAGTATTTTGGTATTCAGCGAGCACGGTAAAGGTATGTATTCACTTTTTATTTCTCTTTCGAAACCTTTTTGTTTTATCATATTACAGACCTGACTACGCTTTTATATTTATCTTTATATTTATCTTTATCATAGTAAACGTACGTGCCGATTTTTATCTCTCTTTCCAAACATTTTTCTTTTATCATA
Source organism: Psophocarpus tetragonolobus (assembly GCA_037954015.1). Classification (NCBI taxonomy): domain Eukaryota; kingdom Viridiplantae; phylum Streptophyta; class Magnoliopsida; order Fabales; family Fabaceae; genus Psophocarpus; species Psophocarpus tetragonolobus. The sequence goes on along the minus strand of CM075692.1, from coordinate 46,397,629 downwards.
TTACAGACCTGAGTACTTTCTAACTTGACCATTGTAGTCTTCTCTGCAGGCGAGTGACACCTCATGAAGCGGTATCTCTGGTAACAACAACAGAAGATGGTGTTCGACTGTTTAGGTAGGCATAATTTGCAAGGTATATATTTGTCTTATGTGAAGATGATAATATTGAATTATAGTTGTACATTCCGTATGATGATATTGAATTAGACGTGTTATATTTTTTCTATCATAAGCCTACTGAACCTAAACTGAAATGTATGGCGTGGTTAACTGTGATGACTGGAAAATCTGTACGCTTTTAGATATTGGGTCTAGCCAACCTAATATCTGTATGCATTATGGATTAGTAATGGTTTGGGAAGAGTTATTCTAATAAACCTAAATGTCTTACTTCAAAAATTGAGTTTTATATAGTTATGTTACGTCTCGATTAACCTTGAATTTTTTGTGTTTGTTTATGTATGAAATATCTATACTTAACCGTCGATGTGTCATGTTTGGATTTTTTATATTTATCTTTATCTTCTAATTTCATTATATTTGTGTATATGCAACCACTTGGGCCTTCATGCAAATGTCGGTAGAGAACGTAGTATTTTGGTATTCAGCGAGCACGGTAAAGGTACGTATTCACTTTTTATTTCTCTTTCCAAACCTTTTTGTTTTATCATATTACAGACCTGACTACGCTTTTATTAACTTTGAATTTTTTGTGTCTGATTATGTATGAAATATCTATATTTAACTATCGTTGTGGTCATGTTTTGTTTTTTATATTTATCTTTATCTTCTAATTTTATTATATTTGTGTACATGCAACCACTTGGGCCTTCATGCCAATGTCGGTAGAGAACTTCGTATTTCGGTATTCGGCGCGTAGAGTAAAGGGACGAGTGGATTCTTTCTTTCTCTTTCCAAACCATTTGCTTTTGTCATATTACAGACTTGGCTACTTTCTGACTTGAGCGTCAGTGTCTTTTCTGCAGGTTGTCAGAACATCATCAAACGGTATCATTAGTAGCAGCAACAGAAGATTGTGTTCGACTGTTTAGGTAGGCATAATTGGTAAGGTATATATTTCACATGATGGTATTGAATTAGATGTGTTACATTTTCTCTACCATAAGCTACTAAACCTAAACTGGAATGTATGGCGTGGTTAACTGTCATAGCTGAAAAATCTGTAGGCTTTAAATAGTTATATGATGTCTGGATTAACTTTGAATCTTTTGTGTCTGATTATGTATGAAATATCTATATTTATCCATCGTTGTGGTTGTGTTTGGATTTTTAATATTTATCTTTATCTTTATCTTCCAATTTCTCTTTCCAAACCTTTTTCTTTTATCATATTACAGAACCTTCTGACTTGCGTCGGATGATATTGAATTATAGTGGTATATTCCACATGATGGTATTTTATTAGATGTCCGTTACATTTTCTATATCATAACCTACTAAACCTAAACTGAAATGTAAGGTGTGGTTATCTGTCACAGCTGAAAAATCTGTACGCTTTTAGATATTGGGCCTGGCCAACCCAATATCTGATACGCTGTATGGATTAGTATTGGTTTGGGAAGAGTTATGGTAATACACCTAAATGTTTGACTTCCAAAATTGAGTTTTATATAGTTATGTTATGTCTGGATTAACTTTGAATCTTTTGTGTTTGATTATGTATTAAATATCTATATTTAGCATCGCTGTGGTTGTGTTTGAATTTTTTATATTTATCTTTATCTTCTAATTTTATTATATTTTTGTACATGCAACTACTTCGGCCTTCATGCTAACGTTGCTAGAGAACGTAGGGTTTCGGTATTTGCCGAGGCAACTAAAGGTACTTGTTTACTTTTTATGTCTTTTTCCAAACCTTTTTCTTTTCTCATATTACTTAGGCTTGACAACTTTCTGACTTGAGCGTCCGGTGGTATTGAATTATACTTGTTTATTTCACATGATACTATTGAATTAGATGTGTTAGATTTTCTCTATCATAAGCTACTAAACCTAAACTGGAATGTTTGGCGTGGTTAACTGTCATAACTGAAAAATTTGTACGCTTTTAGATATTGGGTCTGGCCAACGCAATATTTGAGAAGCTGTATGGATTAGTAATGATTTGGGAAGACTTTTTCTAATACAGCTAAATGTCCTACTTCCAAAATTGAGTTTTATATAGTTATGTTATGTCTGGATTAATTTTGAATCTCATGTGTCTGATTATGTATGAAATATTTATATTTAGCCATTGTTGTGGTCATGTTTGTATTATGTTTGGATTTTTTTCATTTATCTTTATCTTCTAATTTTATTATATTTTTGTACATGCAACCACTTCGGCCTTCATGCTAATGTTCGTAGAGAACGTAGTATTCATTTCATTATTCGTCGAGGAATCAAAAGGTACCTGTTGACTTTTTATTTCTCTTTCCAAACCTTTTTCTTTTATCATATTACAGACCTGATTGCCTTCTGACTTGAGCGTCGGATGGTATTGAGTTATACTTGTATATTCCATATGATGGTATTGAATTAGATGTGTGTTACATTTTCTCTATCATAACCTACTACACCTAAACTGAAATGTATGGCGTGGTTAACTGTCATAGCTGGAAATTCTGTGCGCTTTTAGATATTGGGCCTGACCAACCCAATATCTGATATGCTGTATGGATTAGTATTGGTTTGGGAAGAGTTATTCGAATACACCTGAATGTCTTACTTCCAAAATTGAGTTTTATATAGTTATGTTATGTCTGCATTAACTTTGAATCTTTTGTGTCAAATTATGTGTAAAATATCAATAATCAGCCATTGTTGTGGTCGTGTTTGGATTTTTTATATTTATCTTTATCTTCTAATTTGATTATATTTTTGTACATGCAACTACTTCGGCCTTCATGCTAATGTTGCTAGCGAACGTAGTGTTTTGGTATTCGCCAAGGAAAGTCAAGGTACCTGTTTACTTTTTATGTCTTGTTCCAAACCTTTTTCTTTTCTCATATTACTTAGGCTTGACAACTTTCTGACTTGAGCGTCCGATGGTATTGAATTATACTTGTTTATTTCACATGATAGTATTGAATTAGATGTGTTACATTTTCTCTATCATAAGCTACTAAACCTAAACTAGAATGTATGGCATAGTTAACGTTCATTGTTGAAAAATCTGTATGCGTTTAGATATTGGGTCTGGCCAACCCAATATCTGAGAAGCTGTATGGATTAGTAGTGATTTGGGAAGAGTTTTTCTAGTACGCCTAAATGTCTTACTTCCAAAATTGAGTTTTATACAGTTATGTTATGTCTGGATTAACTTTGAATCGTATGTGTCTGATTATGTATGAAATATCTATATTTAGCCATCATTGTGGTCATGTTTGGATTTTTTTCATTTATCTTTATCTTCTAATTTTATTATATTTTTGTACATGCAACCACTTCGGCCTTCATGCTAATGTTTGTAGAGAACATAGTATTTCAGTATTCGGCGAGGAATCTAAAGGTACCTGTTGACTTTTTATTTCTCTTTCCAAACCTTTTTCTTTTATCATATTACAGACCTGACTGCCTTCTGGCTTGAGCGTCGGATGGTATTGAGTTATAGTTGTATATTCGATATGATGGTTTTGAATAATATGTGTGTTACATTTTCTCTATCATAACCTACTACACCTAAACTGAAATGTATGGCGTGGTTAACTATCATAGCTGAAAAATCTGTATGCTTTTAGATATTGGGTCTGGCCAGCCCAATATCTGATATGCTGTATGGATTAGTAACGGTTTGGGAAGAGTTATTCTAATACACCTAAATGTCTTACTTCCAAAATTGAGTTTTATATAGTTATGCTATGTGTGGATTAACTTTGAATCCTTTGTGTCTGATTATGTATGAAATATCTATATTTAGGCATCGTTGTGGTCATGTTTGAATTTTTAATATTTATCTTTATCTTCCAATTTCACTATATTTTTGTACATGCAACTACTTGGGCTTTCATGCCGATGTTTTTAGAGAACGTAGTATTTTGGTATTTGGCGAGGAAAGTAAAGGTACTTGTTGACTTTTTATTTCTCTTTTCAAACCTTTTTCTTTTATCATATTACAGACCTGACTACCTCTTGACTTGAGCGTCGGATGGTATTGAATTATAGTTGTATATTCCACATGATGGTATTGAATTAGAGTTGTATATTCCACATGATGGTATTGAATTAGATGTGTGTTACATTTTCACTATCATAACCTACTAAACCTAAACTGAAATGTATGACGTGGTTAACTTTCATCGCTGAAAAATTTGTATGCTTTTAAATATTGGGCCTGGTTAACCCAATATCTGATATGCTGTATGGATTAGTAATGGTTTGGAAAGAGTTAGTCTAATACACCTAAATGTCTTACTTCCAAAATTGAGTTTTATATAGTTATGCTATGTGTGGATTAACTTTGAATCTTTGGTGTCTGATTATGTATTAAATATTTATATTTAGGTATTGTTGTGGTCATGTTTGGATTTTTAATATTTATCTTTATCTTCCAATTTCACTATATTTTTGTACATGCAACCACTTGGGCCTTCATGCCAATGTTTGTAGAGAATGTAATATTTTGGTTTTCGGTGTGAAATATAAAGGTACCTGTTGACTTTTTATTTCTCTTTCCATACCTTTTTCTTTATTCATAGTACAGACCTGACTAGATTCTGAATTCAGCGTCTAAGTTATTTCTACAGGCGGTCGGAGGCTCATCAAACGGTATCTCTAGTAAATGCAACTGAAGACGGTGTTCGACTGATTAGGTGGGCACAAGTTGCAAGGTATATATTTGCCTTATGTGATGATGATGATGATATTTAGTTATGGTTGTATATTGCATATGATGATATTGAATTGGATGTGTGTTACATTTATTCTATGATAGCCTGCTAAATCTAAACTGAAATATATGGCGTGGTTAACTGTCATTGTTGAAGAATCTGTACGCTTTTAGATATTGGGTCTGGCCAACCGAATATCTGATATGCTGTATTGATTAGTAATGATTTTAGAAGGGTTATTCTCATAAACTTAAATGTCTTACGTCCAAGTGTGAATTTTTTGTGTGTGATTATTTATGAAATATCTATATTTAACCATTGCTGTGATCATATTTGGATTATTGATATTTATCTTTATCTTCTAATTTCATTATATTTGTGTGCTTGCAACCACCTGGGCCTTAATGCAAATGCCGGTGGAGAACATAGTATTTTGGTATTCGGTGAGCAAGGTAAAGCTACGTGTTGATGTTTATTTCTCTTTCCAACTTGAGCGTCGGTGTCTTTTTTGCAAGTAGGTGACACCTCATCAAATGGTATGGCACCAATAGAAAATAGTGTTCAACTGTTTCGATACGAACAATTTCCAAGGTATATATTTGTCTTATGTGAAGACGATGGTTTTGAATTATAATTGTATATTGTAGATGATGATATTGAATTAGACGTGTTACATTTTTTCTATCATAGCCTACTAAACCTAAACTGAAGTGTATGGCGTGATTAACTTTCATAGCTGAAAAACCTGTACGCTTTTAGATATTGGGTCTGGCCAACCCAATATCTGATATGCTGTATTGATTAGTAATTTTTTGTGAAGACTTATTCTAATAAACCTAAATGTCTTACTTTCAAAATTGAATTTTATATCTTTATGGTATGTGTGGGTTAACTTTGAATTCGTTGTGCGATTATCTATGAAATTTCTATATTTAACCACCGATGTGGTCATGTTTGCATTTTTTATATTTATCTTTATCTTTTAATTTTATTATATTTGTGTACATGCAACCACTTGAGCCTTAATGCCAATGACAGTAGAGAATGTAGTATTTTGGTATTCAACGAGCATAGTAAACGTACGTGCCGATTTTTATCTCTCTTTCCAAACATTTTTCTTTTATCATATTACAGACCTGAGTACTTTCTAACTTGACCATTGTAGTCTTCTCTGCAGGCGAGTGACACCTCATGAAGCGGTATCTCTGGTAACAACAACAGAAGATGGTGTTCGACTGTTTAGGTAGGCATAATTTGCAAGGTATATATTTGTCTTATGTGAAGATGATAATATTGAATTATAGTTGTACATTCCGTATGATGATATTGAATTAGACGTGTTATATTTTTTCTATCATAAGCCTACTGAACCTAAACTGAAATGTATGGCGTGGTTAACTGTGATGACTGGAAAATCTGTACGCTTTTAGATATTGGGTCTAGCCAACCTAATATCTGTATGCATTATGGATTAGTAATGGTTTGGGAAGAGTTATTCTAATAAACCTAAATGTCTTGCTTCAAAAATTGAGTTTTATATAGTTATGTTACGTCTGGATTAACCTTGAATTTTTTGTGTTTGTTTATGTATGAAATATCTATACTTAACCGTCGATGTGTCATGTTTGGATTTTTTATATTTATCTTTATCTTCTAATTTCATTATATTTGTGTATATGCAACCACTTGGGCCTTCATGCAAATGTCGGTAGAGAACGTAGTATTTTGGTATTCAGCGAGCACGGTAAAGGTACGTATTCACTTTTTATTTCTCTTTCCAAACCTTTTTGTTTTATCATATTACAGACCTGACTACTTTCTGACTTGAGCGTCAGAGTCTTTTCTGCAGGCGATCGGAACATCATCAAACGGTATCTCTCGTAATAGCAACAGAAGACGGTGTACGACTGTTTATGTAGGGACAATCTGCAAGGTATATATTTGTCTTATGTGAAAATGATGATATTGACTTATAGTTGTATATTCCATATAATTATAATGAATTAGGCGTGTGTTACTTTTTTTCTGTCATAGCCTACAAAACCTAAACTGAAATGTTTTGCGTGGTTAACTGTCATAACTGAAAAATCTGTATGCTTTTAGATATTGGGCCTGGCCAACCCAATATCTGATATGCTGTATGGATTGGTTATGGTTTGGGAGGACTGATTCTAATACACCTAAATGTCTTACTTCCAAAATTGAGATTTATATAGTTATGTTATGTCTAGATTAACTTTGAATTTTTTGTGTCTGATTATGTATGAAATATCTATATTTAACTATCGTTGTGGTCATGTTTTGTTTTTTATATTTATCTTTATCTGCTAATTTTATTATATTTGTGTACATGCCTCTACTTGGGCCTTCATGCCAATGTTGGTAGAGAACGTAGTATTTCGGTATTTGGCGCGTAGAGTAAAGGGACGAGTGGACTCTTTCTTTCTCTTTCCAAACCATTTTCTTTTATCATATTACAGACCAGACTACTTTCTGACTTGAGCGTCAGAGTCTTTTCTGCAGGCGATCGGAATATCATCAAACGGTATCTCTCGTAATAGCAACAGAAGATGGTGTACGACTGTTTATGTAGGTACAATCTGCAAGGTATATATTTGTCTTATGTGAAAATGATGATATTGACTTATAGTTGTATATTCCATATAATTATAATGAATTAGGCGTGTTACTTTTTTTCTGTCATAGCCTACAAAACCTAAACTGAAATGTTTTGCGTGGTTAATTGTCATAACTGAAAAATCTGTATGCTTTTAGATATTTGGCCTGCCAACCCAATATCTGATATGCTGTATGGATTGGTTATGGTTTGGGAGGACTGATTCTAATACACCTAAATGTCTTACTTCCAAAATTGGGTTATATAGTTATTTTATGTCTGGATTAACTTTGAATTTTTTGTGTCTGATTATTTATGAAATATCTATATTTAACCACCGTTGTGGTCATGTTTGGATTTTTTAATTTATCTTTATGTTCTAATTTTATTATATTTGTGTATATGCAGCTACTCAGGCAGTAATGCCCATGCCGGTAGACAAACGTAGTATTTTAGTATTTGGTGAGCAAGGTAAAGGAATGTGTCGATTTTTATTTCTCTTTCCAGAAATTTTTCTTTTATCATATTATAAACCTGAGTACTTTCTAACTTGACCATTGTAGTCTTCTCTGCAGGCGAGCGACACCTCATGAAGCGGTATCTCTGGTAACAGCAATAGAAGATGGTGTTCGACTATTTAGGTACGAACAATTGCCAAGGTATGTATTTGTCTTATGTGAAGATGATGGTATTGAATTATAGTTGTATATTCCATATGATAATATTAAATTAGACGTGTTATATTTTTGCTATCATAGCCTACTAAACCTAAACTGAAATGTATGGTGTGGTTAACTGTCATAGCTGACAAATCTGTACGCTTTTAGATATTGGGTCTGGCCAACCTAATATCTGGTATGCATTATGGATTAGTAATGGTTTGGCAAGAGTTATTCTAATAAAGCTAAATGTCTTACTTCCAAAATTGAGTTTTATACAGTTATGTTAGGTCTGGGTTTTGAATTTTTTGTATTTGATTATGTATGAAATATCTATATTTAATAGTCGATGTAGTCATGTTTTGGATTTTTTATAAATATATCTATTCTTTTAATGAAACTTTAAGGACAAAAGGCTTATGTAAGTCTTTTATAAATATATCTATTCTTTTCCTCTGATGTTCTACCTAGTCAAACAAAGGAAAAGAAAATTTATACTTTTCTTTCCTACCAAAAAATCATTTAACTTTTCACTCTCTTTCTTTTCCTCTATTTTCTTTCCTCTCACTTTTGTCAACCAAAAAGTGTAAATTCGACTCAATTCTTAAACTTTACATAATGTACAACGAGGAATACTAGCAATGTATACTCTAATACCTTCTTTTTAAGAATCTCTCATATTGGTTGAACTTCATGCGAGTAATACTAGTTTGGGAATGAGACCAACCAAATGGGAAATGGAGTCTTGTATTTAGTGGTACTAACATGAATTCTACCTTATAAGAGTGTGTTGGAAGGATAATGTTAGGGAGTGTGTTGCTAGTATTTTTCATGTACCAATAAATGCTTTTGTTCTATAGCATTCTTTAACTCATTAAAGACTATAGAGGTGTGTTTACCACCATGTGAACACTAGATGATATGTCAAAACACTATTCATCCATATCCTTAAATCCTCACAATCTATTTTTTTTTTTACTTTATTTATTTAATTTAAGAAATGTTCATAAATTAGAAACATACAATTATCTTTTAAACTGAAAGCCAAGTAAATTGTGAAATCTAAAATATTTGTTGAAAACTGGGAATGTTGAATGAGGTGACAAAATGAGTGGTGACTTTGATGATAAAATTGCTAGAATAAGTAGGCTTGCACATATGGGTTGGGGAGCTCTACTGTGGTGTGTGTGCAGTTGTTGACAGTTTGCAACTTAGTTTTAACCTATTTTCTGCCTGGTGGGTTGTGGTGATGGTTAGTGCTGGTTTAGGATTACGGATTTCTTTTTCACTATCTCATGTATTTTTGTGCAAGATTGTTGTGGAGTATGGTTACTGTTTGGGTGATGATAGAGTTTGATGTTTCTACTTTTTACCAAGCTGGTTGGATTCCATATACCCCTCACTATTTTTTTATAGTTGATGATTTAAAAAGGCCATCAATTATATATTAAAAATAAAAATATTGAATGATCAAAAGTTTTTCCCAAATGAATGGATTGTATGCTGCATAGTTCTTCCCTCATTGAGTTAAATAGTAGCTAAACAGAAGGGTCTACTATAATATTTTGTACAATTAATAGATTGGGACAGATTTAACGTAGTGCGATTGGTGATGCCTTTATGCAAAAGGGTAAAAGTTTAAGGAGGCTGGTTATAATTTTCCCTTAAAAAATATGCTATTTATATGATTTTATGTAAAGAATTTGATAGGACTAGGAATCCGGGCTTGGACATAGAGGATAGGCCCACTGTTTGAAGAGTTTATGTATGAGGAATAGGGGTGTGAAGAGTAAGGCTGAGGTGGTAAATGTGAAACAGAATCGACAAACGTAGCAAATAGGACTTTTTAGTATATAGGGAATGATTAGGACTTAGGAGAGAGGATCATCTTTCGAATTTGTGAATTCTGTTATGGACAGAGAGCAGTAGCAACTCTATAGGAGCCTAGCTGAGCAATAGGATCTTATTCCTTCTGTATTTTCTGTTTGCTCACCTAATAATTCAATCATTCTCTTATTTTCATATTCACTTTTTTCACTATTGTTTGGTTCCTAACAGAATCTGTGTTGCATATTTTTTGGTTTTAATGTGCTTATTGGTGTGAAATGGACTTTATTAACTTCTCTTATTCTATGACTATGGTGATCTTTTTTTCTCATCTCACAATATTAGGAAATGGGAATTGCTTGGGCTTTTAGTTTAAATTGAACCTCTTCAAATTGAGGCAGTTGTCATGGATTTGGGTCTGACATAGGACTAGGACTTGGTCTTGATGCCACCTTGTATTTGTGCTTATCTTGAGAAGGTTTTATCATTGTAAGATACTTTATTTTTTTAGTAATGATTTAGTAGAATTATGGCACAAAATTTATGTTTATTTGCACAAGTGTAGAGAATAGAGTAAGAACTAAAACCTCTTTCTTATATGGGACCTCTATTTTTGTTAATACGTGTGGTTTTATTAAAGTTTCTCTTTGCATGCTACACAACAGGCGGAGAAGCAAAATAAAATCCATGAGTTGACTGCTGAGTTAGAGGTTACAAATCAACGATGTGAAGTTTATAGAGCAAACTTGCTGGCTTTGCTAAAGGATATGGGAGAACATAAGTTAAATCTATCAGTGAAAGTCCAAAATGGGAGACTTAGTTTGAAAGAGTGACTGATTGCAAAAGGTTTAAGGTAATCCTATCTGTCCATTTTGATTTCTCTTAGGGTATTTTAATAACCTTTGCTTAGCATTAGCATATCATGGTCTAAGTTTAAGTATAATGATTGTGCTTCTTATTTTTCTGATCCTGTAATTTGATTGAATATCTGGATTTCTTGCCAAGTTATTAATTAAAACAAATTGTATTATTGATTTCTCGTGCCTGTTAACGAATGGAAGACAAAATTAGGAATGTCCATGTAAAATTTGTTGGTTTTCTTCTCTTCTTTAGTTATGATATATTCCTTTTTGAATAGGGTTTACCGGATATATTCCTTTTTGAATAGGGTTTACCGGATCTTTATTGACACAGGATGTGTATATATTGTAATGTTGTTTGAAGTATCAATTTGTTAATATTAATGAGTTATAAATTCACCATGTATGGATGAAGTGTTTTTATTTTGTTAGCATTTTCCTTTCCTTATACACATGCTTGAGTATGTTTCTAATTTTTAATTTCAATTTCTAAAATTTATTTAATAATACTGTGTGATTTCATCATGTTAAAAATTTGAAGTTTTCAAAATTACTTAGAATAGATATAAAGACTTACACTTATTTTGATGTAATACTTCAATATCATTATTTTTAATGAAGAGAAAAATCAAGTCATATTATTGTAGATAGGAAATGGTGATTTCACTTCTATGAAGGAGTACCTCAAAAGACTTCATTCACTAAATTGAAAAATTATATGTAAATTGACAATTTTTCATGCTTCTTAAATACTCCATGCAGAGGGAGTGGGGTGGTCAGGACCATGACCTCCCCCACATTTTGCAACTAACTTATTATATTATGTATCTATAAAAATAATGTGGATTCTTTCTAAATATTTTAAATGTATGTATCTATAAGATAGTAACACCCTTGACCTAACTTAGTAGTAAGGATCAACCTTTTAGATTGGATCGACGCTTGTGAGTGGAGTTTGATGGACCTAGAGCAAGTTTGATTAGTACACATGATTTGGTAATATTTAATCCCTGTAAGTCTTTTAAGGTTTATTGTGATGCATCTCACCAATGTTTGGGTAGTGTATTATACAAGAAAAGAAGGTTGTGGCTTATGTTTCAAGGCAGTTGAAGACTCACGAGGAAAACTACCCTACTCATGACTTGGAGTTAGAAGCTTTGGTGCTTGCATTAAAAAGCTTAAGACTATTTTGTATGGTTCAGGTTTGATATACCTTTTGATCAATAGGAGTTGAATATGGAGCAACAATGATAGATGGAGTTCCTGGAAGATTATGATTTCAGTGGATTTGTTGTATGGGTAAAGCTAATGTTGTAGCCGAGACCTTGAACAAGAAAACAGTTCAGATGTCAACCTAGATGATGAAAGAGTTGGAGTGGATGGAATAGTACAAAGATCTGAATGTGTTTGTGGAGTTAGCTTCTAACCACATTTGTTACTGTTTGCTCAGGGTGACTAGTGATTTCCTTGGGATGATCAAGGAAAAATAGTTGCTGGATCCTAGCCTAGATTAGATTAACAAGTTGTTAAGTTTTGCTAAAGCAAAAGACTTTAACATGGGAGGTGGTGGTGTTTTGAGGTTTCAAGGAACTGGTTGAGTACCTAAAGTTCTAAAGTTGAAGAAACTAATTCTTAATGAAGGTTATAATAGCAAACTTAGTTTACAATGAAATGACTAATAAGATGTGTCAATATTTGAAGAGGATGTTATAGTGGTCAAAACATGAAAAGAAATGAGTCCAATGTATGACAACTAGTTTGATTTGTCAACAAGCAAAGGTTGAATATTAGAGATGAGCTAGTTCGTTGCAAGAGATGGAGTGAAAGGAGAAATTGGCCTGTCAAATTTATAACTAGGGTAGTTCGTTTCACACCCTTTTTTTGAAAAAAAAAAAAAAAACTTTCACTTAAGTGAAAGGGTGTGTTTCATATAACCCCCATTTAAAAAAAAAAAAAAACCCCAAACCTGTGTTACTATTCATTGTCTTTTTCGTGCCGTTTGTCCCTGTGAGCTCTGCAAAACCTGCGACAGCCGCAACAGTGAGGCGCGATGCAACGTCCAACAGTGGCGGCCAGGTGCTTTGTATTGCGAAAGCGGCGCTATTGATGACTATGGTTTTGTTACCACTAATTTCTTATGGCTTTTGCTATTTACACCTCTCTTTATTACTAATTCAGCCCTTCTCTTTAAAATTCCCTAAATACCCTTCTAATTTCAACGTTTTTTGAAATAATTTATGCATGAGGCACATTTTTTGCTTCCAGAAACGTTCTATCATAATCTGTTGAAGATTTGGTATGATTTTATCATGTTTTTATATCTTGCTTAGTTACCCTTTTTATATTATATGATTTGATTCTACATTTATTTGCATAAGGTACATAAAAGGATTCAAATTAATCTAGACTAAGGCAAAGCTCCGTATGATATCACAGTTCCATGGTCTATTGTCTCTTTGCATGTAAAACATTTACTTTATTAGCAGGCAACTTTGCTGTTTGTTAAAACGTTGCAAAAATAATTCAAAAGGAAATGTCCTTTTCTATGTGTTTTCTTATTTGGAGTGATGGTGACTGCATTTTACGATCACCTTTGACTGCAACACCTGCCAGTGTATTTAAAGTCTAAATCAAACAAATGAAAAGCTGGGTGGCTAAATTTATAATTAATTGATGAGATTTTTTTCATTGTTTTACTTTAAAAAATTTAGTTGGTTTCAGTTGGAGGAACATTAAGGTGCACTTTACTTGATTTCCAGTTATCAAGTCTTTTTGTTGATTTGAACCCTTGCAAGAATGCTCATCGGGAGTCTACATTGTAGCAAACTCCAATCCCTTAGCCTTCCTTTACATCTGCAACTCTTCATGTACTTAAGCCTGGGGATGTCTTGAGAAAAGCAAGGGCATTTACCGAGGAAGATGTTCTTCAGTACTCGAAGGTGAGTTGTGATTATAATCCTTTGCATACTGATTCTGCTGCTGCCAAAGATCTTGGGATTTGAAGGTCTACTTGGTACATGGGATGCTTGTGGCTTCTATCTTTCCCGGTATCTTCTCATCAAATTTTGTAAGTTTCATGCTAACCCTCTCTTTAAATTTTGATATGCCTACTATGGAAATGAGATAAGTATCACTCATCTCAATAAACTAAATTAGTCATTAGAGTGAACAAACAGATTAATTAGGATAGAAAATATGATTTTACAAGATTGGGATGAGTATGAAACAGACCCATTTCATGCAAGGTCTATGAACTTCAACGGGGATTAATCCCACACTTTTAAGTGTTATGATACACTATTTTCATAGAATCATCCTCTAATATTAATAGCTAAAGGGAATTGGAAATAAAATTGGAGAGTTTTTTTTCAAATGGACTGAATATTTTTATATCATATATTTTTACATCTAAAAGTCAATTTGTTTGTGCTTTATATAAGTGAAAATTCTTCCACAGTCAATAGCTTTGGGAAAACCGAAGTTGATTCCATTTTCCTAATTCCCTGCCCCTTGAAAATCCTTTTAGTAGACTTGAGTATTAAACACCTTTTAATGGAAAATTATGACATGAAATAAAGTATAATAAAATGAAGAAGGCTAAGATGTGATAGTCTACACTGTGAGGAGTGTCAAATAAAGCAAACGACCTTCACTTGTTGCATATATTAAAATATGTCATGACTCATGAGAATTGAGAAGTAAAAAGTGTGAGATATATGTAAGCTTAAATTTTACTACTTTGTGATAGACTGGAAAATATGGCATATATTAACATTGCATGATTGGTACTAGTCATTGAGTATGGTCAACTTGAATAAAAGACTTAATTAAGTTCTTGATAAATTACCTGAATCGAGGCAATAATAATATGAAGTTCCTTATTCAATTATTCTGATTCTTTTTGACAACTTTCTTAAATTCCATTTCTTCCTTGGCCCCTTCACGTTTCTAATATTATGGATAATTGCAGCCTGGAGCTGTGTATGTATCTCAAAATTTGATTTTTAAATTCCCAGTCTGTATTGGAGATCAGATTATTGGTGAAGTGCAAGCAACTAATCTGAGAGAAAATAAAAGTCGATATCTGTAAGTTTAATCGTGATGTTATTGTGCATTGTTTTGGAAACAAGGAGTACTTTTGTTTCTAAATGAACGTTTCTCAATGTTATTCAGTGCAAAGTTTAAGACAAGGTGCTTCAAGAATGGTGAACTTCTTGTAATTGATGGTGAGGTCGTGGCTTTATTACCAACTTTGACTGTAGAACAGGAGCAATAACAGATATTCACTCTGTTAGACTGTAATCGCAAATACCCTCTCTAAGGCAATGTTTGATAAATAAGAAATACGTTTGTCGTTGTGTTTTAATGGAATAGTCATTGTGGGTTCTAAATCTTGATGTAATTGATGAAAAGTTGAATACACATACGTGATTGTTTGGCATGTGTTTTGGTCATGTTTCACGAAAGCTTACTTCTTTGCACAGAGCTCCAAATCAAATGGCGCGAAGAGATACTCTTGCTAATAATTTTTCTTGCATTTTATACTCTCTAATATTAAAGATTTAGAGGAAATGTTATTGTATTAGAGCATCTCAAATAGGGGATAGTTGCAAAATTGGTGAAGCAACGGCTATTTCAAGCAACTCTTCTGGTGGAGCATTCTTACCTAGTAGGGTAAGTTGCTTAAAAAATGAAAGAGTTGTTTCATCAAATAACAAATGTTTATGATTAAAAATAATTTTTTATCTAATCTGTTCAAACTAATAAATAATTGTCAACTGAAATGCAGCTGATAAAAGAAATCCAGCAGGAAAGGAGGAAATCAAATGGCAATCTTTGAGTCTGTGTGAGACCTTATAAGAGCCAGTTCCATTGAGCCTTCTTCTACATCTAATCGAGATTTTCATTTTACACCTACCTCTTTTTCATTTAACACTTATCAATCTTAATAATTTTTTAAAAACTCAAAAATACCCTTTAACCTAATTATCTATCCTAACACCTACCATAATAAATTAGTTTTATCTCTCATAACACTTGCTCTAACAAATTAACCTCACCCACTCACATTTCAAAATAAAATAACTTATTCTATAAAATAAGCTTTCGAATAAAGAAAAAAATTAATTAAAAAATTTATTTAACTAATTTATGTTACCTTTATAAAATTTTATATTTTAATAATATGATTTATTTATAACACAATTTTTTAAAATTTTACTCAAATTTCATTAAAATTTTATATTTTAACATATAAAATAAATAAAATATAAAATTTTATTATAGAAAAGGTTCTCCTAATAACCTTTTATATTTTATTATTTTAATTAGAAAATTTATATATAAGATTTATATTATATTTATAAAATTTTATATCTTAGTAATATAATTTATTTATAATATAATTTTTTAACATTTTATTAAAATTTTATATAATAAAACATAAAAATAAATAAAATATAAAATTTATTACGAAACCCTCTTAATTTATTTTTTTTTGCAAATTACTGTAATTACTTTTATATATGACGTTAATTACTATAATTATTTTGAGTTTAATTACTCTAATTTCTGAGTCTAATTACATGACACGTTAATTACTCTAACTACTTTTATTTTAATTGCTATAATTAATGTTAATTATTCTAATTGACACTAATTACTCTAATCATTATTATTATTACCATAATTATACTGACATTAATTACTCTAATTATTTTTTTTTGTTATAATTAATTTGAGACTAAAAACACTTATGAGTAATTTAATTTTTTGTTATAATTAAATTAAGAATAATAACATTTAATTTCTGTTACTCTAATAACATTTATGAGTAATAAATATTTTTTTATTTTTTTCTTCTTCAGTAGTGCACTGCCTGAGAAGAAAAAATTTTCCCACCAGTAGGTGGTAAATGAAAAATTAGTAGGTGTTAAATAAAAAACCCATCTAATCCCATGGAGGTCGTTGTTCTCAAGTCAGTAGCTTTGAAAGCCTAAAAGAAGGATTCTATTTCAGGTCCATCAAATACAAATGCAAGCTAAGGAAGTTTTAAAGCTATAGTAATAGGTAACAAACTTTCCAAGGATTTTTTAGGCAGCTAGTAGAAAAGTTAGGAGAAAAGAGAAGAGAGGTCTTGGATTTGAGCTTTTTTTTTTGTTGACAAAATTAACAAATAACAAGTAAAAATTGTTGATTTTTTTTTAAAAAAAAAAAACTATTTAGAGTAGCTTTGTTGTTCTTCTATTCTTTTTCATTACTTTTAATCATTTTGTTGAAATTGTAGGATTTAGGTAGAGAAGAAGGAAAAGTCGAACAGAGAGAATAAGATATAAAATGCAAAATAACTACTCCAAATTCTAATAACATAGGAAACAATGATATATAATGGAATATAAAGGTCTCTCCTAAAGACTAAGAGGTCATCTAAGATACCTTAAAATATTCATAATATTCAATAGTGTTATTATGAGATGTTTTTCTAGGTATTTGACTGTTGTTTTATCCTCACATGAATATAAGATAGTTTTGTCACTCCATGTTGCTGCCCTTGTCCCTAAATGCGAACTTGATCAACTAGGAGTTACCACTATGAGATTTATAATTACAAATGATGACTCAAGCACAACGGAAAATTCACTATTCATTATCTCATTCTTGAACTATCAGGTTGAAGACTTATTGCCCGAATATTTGTAGTATGATTGTCAATAAGATATACCAATGAAGTGTCTGATATATCATGAATAGTCAATTTTGTCTTTATGGTATAGATTAGATAGAGTCTAAAATCAGTTAAGGAATGTGGATCCGTGGAAGAAGTTACTTGTGGTGGAAATGCCTTGAGATTCTATGCAGCTGTTCGTTTGAGACTTTCAAGAGTGAGATTGATCAAAATTGAGGATAAGGTTAGTTCTTAGGTATTGTGGAGACTTTGACCAACGGGGTAGTCTATATCACTCTGTTGAGGAAGATTTCTCATTCTCAGTACTCCTGCCACCTAGTCTATTGTGTCATATAAGGAAAGACTTTTATCTAGTACAAGAATTTATACAAGTTGAAAAGAGTTGGAAACTAAACATGAAGGAGTATCAAATGAGAGAAGTTTTGCTTGATACTAGGAAAGCAATATAAGCCATAAGCTCCAACAAAACCTTGCAACAAGACTTCATTAGTGACTTGAGATTTAACAAGACAATATTTGTCATGGAATTCAAAATAAACATAGTTATCTTTAGCAAATTTGCTTACAATAAGTTCTTTGTTATGGAAGGAACATGCGTGAGTTGATTTAATGACAAGGAAACATGAGGATTACATGGAGAGAGAGGAAAGAAGAGGAACTAGAAGAATATATAGGAAAACCTTGTCCGTTGTCAATGTATATTTGATGACCTTCAAAGTGACCAAGTTGCTGAATATTTTGAGAACTACTAATCACATGAAAGGAAGCCCCAAAATCAGGATACTGGTTAGTGTTAGGAGTATTGGAAATACTAGCAACCATACTTGAGGGTTGTTGAAACTTATTTAGATGTGACTAATACATGGTGGAATGCCAAGTATTTGAAAACCTTGGTAGAGGATTTTGCATATTCAAACTCCGTTGAGACTGAAAATCATTATAATTTTGTTGTGGAGTAGGATCTTGATAAAACGTATTTGGTGGAGGCTGATATTGTTGATCAAATTGGTAATAGTAATAGGATGCAATGTGCTCATAATTGAAGATAACCTAACACCGTGGGAGAATGTTGGGATGACTTAGTTAATTAAACTTAAGGAGTCTTCAAATCAATTAGGGTTATAATCCTTCAATTGTGTTAAATTAAGAGAAGGCACATTAATGCTTGACTTTTATTGAAACTTATGAATTTGTGTAACATGAGCAAGAAGCAACACTTCACCTTCTTCAATCGGAAATGGATCAAAACAACTTTCAATAATAGCTATAACCAGACTATACCATCGAGACAATCCTTCAAGTATGACATCAACATTTTTGCAAGGTGTAATTGGTTGTCTGGTCGAAGCCAAAGCATCCACGAGAGCCTTGATATGGAGTAGATATTCCTCCATCATTTTTATCGGTGAAGACAGCGGAGTGAAGTTTTGTTCGCAAGTGAGATACCTTCACTCAAGTTTGTTTATGAAAATAATCATGAATTTTGTCCCAAACCTGATAGGAATGAACACTCCCATGCATGTGAGAGAGAAACGAGACCGAAAGACTAGATTGAAGCAATGGGTATCTAATCTTGTTTTTCCCAGATTGTATATGTTGGATTTATCGTTCTTGTTTCACAATTAGTTTTAGTAAGAAATCGCAAAAGAATGCTAAGGTTTACAACATAATGTTGAAGATGATACTCTTTGATAACTGGTTCAATTTTTTGCCTCCATGGCAGAAAAATTTTCTTATTAAGTTTCTCTTAAATAGGATGAGAAAAGCAGAGGGCGTTGAAGAGAAGGGAAAAGAAGTTGTGTTTGCTGTGGATCATAAACAAAGCTTTGGATACCATATTGAAATAGAAAACAAAGAAAATATCTAGAGAGAATTTTAGAGAAAAGTGCAAAGAGAAAAGTATTATTTGAATTTTATTATTTTTTTATTAAAGAGAGTACAACCAAGTATTTATAGGCTAGAAGAGTACAATTGTCACATGGACAGTTTAGTGAATCATAACTGAAAGCTAACACCTATCACAAGGATAGTTAATTCAATCATAACAAAAACTAACAGTTGTCACAAGGACAATTAAAAAAATCATAATTGAACCATAACAAAAGACTAATAGCTAGAACAAAATTTCATAGAGAAAAGCATTCTATGAATTTCATTACTGTTGAATGAAAGAGAGCATACAACCAAGTATTTATAAGCTAGAAAAGTACAACTGGAATGCATATTGGTGGCTTGGTGGTGCTTAAAAATAATGGCATACATAGGCTTAAACCCATGTCTTTGAGGTTGAGATACATATGCTTTATCACTAAGATAATTCACATCTTTAGTATATCTAGGACACACACATACACACACACACACACACACATATATATATATATATCAGTATGGGTGGGTGGGCATATAGGTGTATGTGGGTATGGGTGTAGGTAGGTGTGTGGGGGGAGGAGGATGTGTGTGCGTGTGCGAGTGAGTGTGTGTAGGGTGGGTATGGGTGTATGCGTATGGGTGTTTGTGTGGGTATGGGTGAGTGTGGGTGTGAGTGTAGATGTGTGGGTAGGTGGGTGTGTATGGGGGTGAGTGCGCGCGTGCAAGTGTGTGATCCTCCAAGTTGATCTTTTACTTCATGATCTTCTAACTTGATCGAGTCTGATAACATTGACTGATTGTAACAAAAAACTAACATCTAACTACTCTTAAAATAGAAAAGAAAAAAAAAAACCCACGAAGTAGTTGTTGAATACTTACTTCCTTTTTACAATACTCTCACAATCATATATATACTTACTTCCTTGTTGAATACTTACTTCCTTTAAGATTAGTTACTCATTATAGCTATTAGATTTTGTTCTTATCGAAATGTACTTGAGTACTATTTACGATGAACTCTCTAAAACGCCCTTTGTCCTTCAGAAAGGGGGAGAACATGCAAAAGAGGACTTCGACGCTCAAGTCAATAAAGGAATAAGATAGGTATATCAGGAGTAATAAATTCTCTGGGAATCAATGTGTGACACGTACCTTACACCCAGTATTTATAGCAAAAATATGTTATTTACCTGGGGTAACGTTAATTAGTAATTATGTTAATGTTAATTAATTTGGTTAATTAACTTATTATAGGAATTTGGATTTCGGTCGCCGAAATTCTTTGTATTATTGACATTACTTCCTACTTTAGAGGGTGTCGTTCTATATTTCGATTTTTGGTCATGCCGAAAATTCGAAGTCTCTATATGTCGTCCTTTTTGTTGGTACCTTTAATTTATATTGCTAATCCGAAATCCTTTTGATCTTGATTTCTTAAGGTGTTCTTTTATGCCTTATTTTATTCTTTGATTTTCAGCTATGCCGAAATCTGAAGTCCTTTTTATCACCCTCTTTGAGGGTATTTATGTTCTTCTATCCTTATAACTATACAAATTTCAATAATGAATAATAAAAATGAAAAGTAACTTTCTTAAACTCATTTTGAAATAAGTGAATTCCTCTTTTCTTTGATATCATTTTAGATCTTGGGGTCTCTATTTATTATTATTTATATGTGAATATGGGTCTTGATACAAGCTCAAATCTCAATTCGTCTTTCATAAACTATTCCTTGACAGCAATATAGATAAGGCTAGCTAATTTAGGTGATTTAGGGTTTTGATGATATTTTTTTTAAACATTTTAAGAAAAAAAATTAAAACAGTTTTTTTATAAATTTTTATAAATGATTAAAACTTTTTACAATTTAACTATTAAAAAGTTTTGTATCTTGTAAAAAAATTATATGAGAAAACTTTTATATATTATCTAAAATTAACTTGAAAAAAGTTTCACATCTTTTGTAAAATAAATTAGCCAAAATTTTAATTTTAGTTTATTATTTTATTGTATATTTTTTATTTTGGTACATTAAGTTCTAAAATATTTATTTTGATTCTTATATAATATATTATTTTTAAAATTTCATCTAGTCATTAGTGCATGTTTGCTTTTTAGTTTTTATCTACCTAATTTGTTTGAGAATTTATATTTGCTCACATTTCATATCTTTGAAAAAATTATTATTTACAATTATCGTGGTTGTGATATGGAAGATGAATCATACTGTAAAAAATGGTATTAGTTATGGTAGATATGGTTTGAAAAGATTAATTGATTGAAATAAAGATAATAACGATTTTAGTTACTAATATTTTAATTTAACTATTTAAAAAATTTTAAATTATCGAAAACTAACAAAATATCAACAGTAACTAAAATGAAAATTTTGAAATATAAAGGATTATATAATTTTTTAAAATTTAATGTATCAAAATAAAAAAAATACTAAAACATCTTAAACCAAAATTTATATTCTTTTTCAAAAAGTGTTTTAAAGAAGTTTATTCACACATACCTTTAGTAAGTCCTTAAAAAAAAGTTGTTTAAGATATACAATAACTCACATTTATAGTTTCATCAATTGAGTGACTTTTTTTAATATTTAGTTTAAGTATATAAATAGTTTTGATCGTTAACTAGTTAGTGCAGTGATAATCAATTATAATATTTTTTTTTCAGTGTTCAAATTCTATTGAAAGAAAATTCACTTTTATTTTTTTGTAAAAATCCTAATTTTTAATTACTTTTATATTAATTTTAGAGGTGTTAAATTTCAGAAATTGTTTTAGACCTAGAAATATATCATTGAAGATTATAATATAAAGATAGATGTCTAAGTTAGCAAATAAATTTTTGGTCTGAAATTGTGAAAAGAGTACAGTATGACCTTATTTTAGGAGTCACTTCCTTTATATTGAGTGGAATCCTTGAAAAAATAAGAAATTTTAGTATTTTACAATTTTTCTGTATAGATCTTAACTTTATAAACTAGTTTATAAAATATGATGGTTGCTAATTTATAGCACTATCCAATATATCATCTTTACATCTTTTATATCAAATATTTCATTCTAACTTAATCATACGAATGGTTATGGATGAGACATGTATAACATTTTTATTTTCATCCTCGTTAATTTTTTAAAATTCATTTTCGTCTTTGTCTTTAATACTCGACAAATATGAAATTTATATTCCACCTTCACCAAATATCGGATACACATGTATTCGTTCCATATTCAAAAAATAATTACAATAATTTTTTAATAAAAAATAAATTGGTTGAATATAAAATATTAATTCAAAAATTATTTAATAAATACAAAGTTCGTCATTTGTATGTCAAACATTTCTTGACATGAAAAAATTGTAATTTATTAAGGAAAACAAGAATTTAAGGAGTTATTTGTTTGAATATTTGGTGAAATAAATCAAAAGTAAGTGTTTGGGGTATTTTAGTTATTAAAATAAAAGTAGTAAAAGAATGAGATAATATCTATATTTTCATCCACATTCTTATCATCGATTTAACAAATCAAGTGTTTCCTGTATCTGTACTCATGACCGGTCAAATTAAAGATTTTCTGTCAACTTTATATATGGGTCGAGAGTTATATACAGATTTATTTATTACCCCTAATTAATAGTATTACATATTTAAACATTTATGAATGATTTAATATTGACTCTTAATAGGTGGTCCAATAAATTTAACAACAATTATTATAATCTAATATTATCTTTTTTTTTCTTTAAACCTAAATAATTCAACCCCAAAAAACTAGTATATAAAGTGTCGACCTAGGTTATCCTTTTAAGGGGAATATTAACTAAAAAGATGAATTGAACACACTTTAAGTGTCTGTTTGCTAAAAGATTATGTTTCTATTTAGTTGTTTTTTAGTAAAATTAAATAAAATTGGTTGCAATTTCATTTAGATGTTTGAAAAACAACTTAAATTTGTAAAAAGTTTTGTTTTTGAAAAATATGTTATTTTTATAATATAAAAATTTTGTACCTTGTGATTATTTTTTAACCTTGATCTTTTTCAATTATTTTATACTCATCCGTCCCATTTTTTTTTATTCTTTAGTTTTTTAAGAGAATCTAACTTAATTGATTAAACAAAGTGTATGAATTATTGTAAACTTTTTAATATTGTCTTTAATTCTTACTATGATAAAAAAAAAACTATTAGTATTTTAGAATTTCAAAGCTTAAATATAACAATATTTTAGTTACATTAATTGCCTTAAACATCAAAAGAAATAAATAGAATTAAAGAAGTTCTATCCCAAATACATTCTTAATGATAAAATTTGTAACCTCAACTTCAAAAGTAACTCATAGAAAAATAATTATTTTTTAATACGCGATATCTTAACTATAAAATGTGCATGACTAAATCAACGCGATATCGACTGCTGAATAAAACTAACGACAGGATATCAACTGCTCAATAAGACTAACGACTGCTCAATAAAACTAATGACTATAATTATTTATGACTGCTCACTAAAACTAACGTGTTATCGTGTTATGTCTATTTGTATTTTTATTTTCCTATGTTATAATAATTTTAAAGTTTTAATTTAATATTTTTTAATAATATGATAGAATATAAATAATTTACCGTGTGATTTTGTGTATAATAATTTTAGTTTAGTATGTATTTTTGTTTATGTTAATATGATAGTAACATATGAGACCATCTACAAATATATCAAATTTGCAATGAACTTGAGAAAATCGAGAGAGAAGAGAGTTGGCACAGAATTCAACATATTGTCGTGCATATGTATTCATATTTCTATTAAAAATATTTATTATTGAAGGTATACATGTATTAATGATATTTAAGGAAGGTTGATGTGTGGTAAGGTAGAAACAGGGGTGTTCATCGGCTCAAGTCAACCTGATAAATCTGGTAAACCAAACCAAACCAAACCAATCGAACCGAACCAATTAGTTTGGTTTGGTTTTTCACTTGATTAGTCTGGATCCGACCAAAACCGACCATGTCCGTTCAATTTGCGATTTTCGCATTTCAAAACTCTGACTCAACCTGAATCAACCCAAAAGTATATATTATATTATTATTATTTTATATTTTTAAGTTAGTAAATTTAGTAACCTATTTTATTTAGAGTTTCCCATTTCAAAACCCTTATCCAACCCTGTTTTATATTTTATATTTTTAAGTTAGTAAATTTATTTTATACTTTAAATTTATACAATTTGTTATTTGTATTATATTGTGTTGTTTGAATAGTTTAATTTAACTAATTTAATATATGAAGCAATTGATGTTTTGGTATAAAATTATGAATTTAGTAGACTAATAGATTTGGTTAGTTTCAGGTATAAAATTATTTTTTTACGATTTAATGAAATTTTTTTTTAATTTTTATTGGTTTTTCTTAAAATCAAACTAAACCAACCTGATTATTATTGGTTCTGTTTAGTTTTGGTTAAGGGGAAAAGTTTTCAGAAAACTAAACCAACTCAACCCAAATAAAATTAATTGGTTCAATTTTTATTTTTCTCCTCAACCAAACCAACCAAAATCATCAATACCCTAGTAAATTGTGCTTGAGATTGTGCTTGGTTTTGGAGGATTGTGTGGTGGTAGTGTGGGGAATAAACCTGCATTTGTTAAGGTTTTTGTTCAGTGCTAATCTTCAATGAATGTGACTGTAGTCTCGCTGAGTTGAATTCAATGCGATTTGTTTCATTTTTTTTTTCTTATTTTATTTTAGTTTTTTTTTTTAAATTAAGTTTTGCTGTGGAGGTTTTCGTAGTCTCGTGGAGTTGATAGTTGAATTCAATGCGATTGATTTCATTTTGTTTCATTTTCGTTTTTGAATTAAGTTTTGGTGTTGAGTTTTTCGGAGTCTCGTGGAGTTGAATTCAATGTGATTGATTTCATTTTGTTTTATTTTAGTTTTTGAATTAGGTTATGGTGTGGAGTTTTTCGGAGAAAACGAGGTTATGTTGTGCTTGAGATTGTGAATTGGTTTTGGAGGATGAGAGGTGCAGGGGATAAACTCGTATTGTTAAGGTTTTGTTGAGTATTACTCTTCAATAAATGTGACTGTAGTTTCTTGGAGTTCAATTCAATGCGGTTTAAATCAATTTGTTTTATTTTAGTTTTCTTAAATTAAGTTTTGCTGTTGAGTACGAGGTTTTGTTGTGTTGAAAGTGAATTGGTTCTGGAGGATGGAAGTGAGTATTAGTTGAGGCTGTGGGGCGATAAGGTCGCACTGTTAAGGTTTTGTTGAGTATTATTCTTCAATGAATGTGACTGTTGTCTCGTGGAGTTGAATTCAATGCGGCTTAAATCAATTTGTTTTGTTATTTTAGTTTCTAAATTAAGTTTTGGTGTGGAGTTTGAAATTGTGAATTGGTTTTGGCGGACTGATGATGGAGAGTGTATATTAATGATGGTGGTAGTGTGGGATAAACCTGTATTGTTAAGGTTTTGTTTACTACTCTTCAATGAATGTGACTGTAGTACCATGGAGTTTAAGTCAATGCAATTTATTTTGTTTTGTTTTGTAATTTTACTATTTCAATTGAGCTTTGGAATGGAGTTTTGGAGAAATGAGGTTTTGTTGTGTTTAAGATTGTGAGTTGGTTTTGGAGGGTTGGAAGATGAAATTGAGTAGTAATAGTGGTGTCTTAGTCCTGCACTGTTAAGGTTTTGTACTTTTGTCGAGTGGTGGACTGTGTAGTTAGGGTTTAAGGTGTTGTGACATTTGGTGTGGAATTGAATTTAAGGTAATGGGAAAGCGTGGTGAGGATTGGGTGATTAGAAAAACGGTGGCTGGTAGTTACAGGGTTTGATAATATGTACTTCATTGTTGAGAACTAGTATCTGAGATGGAGGCATCAAGCACTGGGAGTTTGGAGGCTTGTTTAGGAATTTTTTAGTGGAAAGCTTGAATTATATTATGATTGTTGAATGTGTGTCGTGGCTTGTCTTTGTGGGGATTGATTACTGTCTCAGTTAGCCAATTAGGCTAGTGAACAAAAGCAGAATCATCATCATTATTATTGTTATTATTATCATTATCATTAGTTATTTTCAATTTTGTTAGGATAGTAATGCATGCTCTGATAGTGTAAAAGATGTTTATATTGTCATGTAAATCACAAACCTCCATTTATGTTAGTTTGTTGACTTTTACAATAATTACTTATTACTTATAAGTCATACCGACAATGATTGATTTTGATTGGTTGACAATATAAGATTTTTTTTACTGACTATGCACAGAAATAAACCCTTTGGCAGCCCAGTTTCCTCAGCCCAAAGCTAGGGGCTAGGGCCGACCTTTCTAGCAGGTTTTGTTTTAATGACATTGCACGTTTTATGTTTTATGTTGTATCCTATCATAATACTGAATACTGATTCCTTTTTAGTTACTGGGAAGGGAAAATAATTGTTAACTTTTTCATTTTGAGATTGTTCTTATTGTTTGACAATGTAATTGTTATTGTTGGTCTGTCTTAGTGTCTTTTGTTATTGATAGATGAGTGAAGTTGACAGTGGCGTCTGTTTTCTTCTGGCAGGAAAAGGAGTTGACAATGTGGTAATTATAGGTTCAGGTCCTGCAGGATACACGGCAGCTATATATGCGACACGTGCCAATTTGAAACCTGTAGTGTTTGAGGGATACCAAGCTGGTGGCGTCCCCGGGGGACAGTTGATGACCACAACTGAAGTGGAGAATTTTCCAGGATTTCCAGAGGGCATAACTGGACCTGATCTGATGGACAGGTATTAAAAACTGAAGTAAAAGCTTGCTATAAGCCTATAACCCATTGTACTTTGTAATTTATTTTACTCACATCCTTGGAGTTCTCAAGTTTTCCACTTATCCAGGATGCGGCGGCAAGCTGAACGTTGGGGAGCAGAATTGTATCAGGAAGATGTTGAAGCTATTGATTTGAAAAGTCGTCCTTTTACTATCCAAAGTAGTGAACGTAAGGTGATATATTCACTAATGTTGATATTCCT
The DNA here is from genome assembly GCA_037954015.1 of Psophocarpus tetragonolobus. NCBI lineage: Eukaryota > Viridiplantae > Streptophyta > Magnoliopsida > Fabales > Fabaceae > Psophocarpus > Psophocarpus tetragonolobus. Next base: position 46,370,253 of record CM075692.1, on the reverse strand, counting down.
GAAGCTTTAAGGTTATATCTATTATTTTAATTGGTTCTTTTGAGTCCACTCTGATGTTCTTCTTGTATGGATTTAAATTTATGCAAATTCTTGTATATATTTGATAATAGATTTTATTTAGAAATTAATATATGGAGTATTATTCATCCATAATGTGGGTCCTGACCTGAAAGTTGTTGAATTTACAATATATGTGCTGAAATTATTGCCACTAGATGAAAAACAGGTTATCTGCCTCTGTTTATCTGTTCATATTTTTATGTTTTTAGTTACTTTGTAAAAAACTGTCAATTAAGAAGTTATTTTTTTAATAACAACAGTCATATTATGGGGGTGGTCTTTAGAAGTTGAAAGATAAAATAGTCTAAAAATTGTATACACAACAAATAGAGTGGTTTTAATATAATTGAGATGGTAAATACTAAAATGTGTACATGGAAAGAGGATATTTCCTTTATATATAGTTATTGATTACTTGTGACATTGATTTTTTGGTGCACAATGGCAGCAACGTGGATGGAATAAGTCCTTATGCATCTATCCCAACCCCGCTCCACTAGGCTGATCCTAGTGGGTTGTGATATCTAGGGCACGTTTGGATAAACTTCTCTAAAAATATTTTTAAATGAAGAAAATAAAAAGAAAGAAAATGAATCGACTTTCTTCATAAATTAAAATTAGCTTATGCATAAGTTAATTTATAAAAGCTCTTTTATATACCTTCTTAAAGATGATTTTTAATTTATGCATAAGCTAATTTTAGCTTATATAGAAGCTCATTTCATCCTTTTTTTATTATTATTTTCTTTTAGAACTTCTAGATAAGCTTATCCAAACAAGCCTATGCATATATTCTGAGTTCTGACATCAATATGTTGTTTGATTTTAATACCCTTCTAGTTATGTTTCTTCAGCAGAAGAAAAGTGGTTGTAGTTACATCAGGTTTTCTTGTTTGTATTACAATTCAGGTTAAGTGCCATACTGTCATTATTGCTACCGGAGCTACTGCAAAACGACTTAGGCTACCCCGAGAAGATGAATTTTGGAGCCGAGGAATTAGTGCTTGTGCCATTTGTGATGGAGCATCTCCTCTCTTCAAGGGTCAGGTTCTTGCTGTTGTTGGAGGGGGGATACAGCAACAGAAGAAGCATTATACTTAACAAAATATGCTCGCCATGTGCATTTACTTGTACGTGGGTGGGGAGCAGCTGAGGGCTTCCAAAGCCATGCAAGATAGGTGTGTTTGATTAAAATCTCTCCACTCTTAACTCAGGTTATTAAGGAGCAGCTAACTGTCTAATATATGCTAAAATTTGTTGTGATCATGCATGTGACTTCAATCTGATCTTATCATGTACAATCTATAAATTAAAGTTCCTTACATAATTACCTATGTCTACCTGTGTTTACATTTCATCATGTATAACTTTAAGTTTCTCTACTCTCTCTCACACTTAGTTATTACTCTTGTGGAAGATAGAGTTTTAAACAAACTTGTTAGATCTATCTTTTAATATCATCATCTGTGGCTGTTCTCTATCACTGAACCTTTATATTTGTATTATTAGGTACAATATGTCCTTTTTGCCACCTTTTGCATAATGAGGTTATGCATCTTATAAATTATTTTTCCTTCTATTTTGCATTACTGTTCAATAAATATATTGTATAGGTTCATTTTTTTCCTTTCATATACGGTGATGATCATTATTTTTTATTCTTTCAGTAAATATTTTAGGCATTGTCTGTTTCAATGATTTGTATTGGATATCAACAATAGTTTGTGGGCCTTTTGGTGAACAAGTTCAAGTTTCTTTTGACTAAAATAAAATTGTGAAACATTTCCTAGGTTTGCATGTGCCTTGCTTTATAGTGTATATGGAAACTACATTTTTACTAAGACATAGAATGTTTGATTTAATTATATTCTCTCCATATCCACCTAAAGACATATAAACAAAGATGTATTACAGGACCACAAGCAAATTGTTGACTGGATAAATATAAGCGTGTTATTCTTGTGTGATGGCAGTTGTCATTCATGTATGTAGTTCCTGTGGACTTGAAAAATAATTTTATAATGTTATAATTATATTATCATTTTAATGCTCCAATAGAAGCAATTTCTTGTCAAAATTTTCATTCGTAGTGATTTATAAATATTTTTACATCAATTATGCAACCAATATAAAAATCTCTATTTATATCGGCGATAATTCCTTAATAAGAACACCATTTTAACAGTAATTGCATTGATAACTTCTGTAAAAATGAATTTCTTGTTTTATATCGAATGCATTAGAAAGTAGAAACTAACGTAAAAATGTCTATTTCCATCAACTAAACTAATATAATTGATCAAAAAGGATACAATTGTAGTGTTGAAAAATAATTGGAGGAGTTGATTTAGCTTTTTAATAATTGAAGTATTTTAAATACCAGAGGACCTGATTGAATTTTTTCATAATTGAGGGACTCAATTGAAATTTTAATTATAAATAAGGAACCAATTGTATAATTAAGCTAATTTTTTACAGAAAAAAAATGGAGTTGTATCATGTATCTTCTTTAATTATCTTGTTAGTCCATGTTTAGGTGGATTTTTTCTTTATGATGGTGAAATTATCTACTAATAAACGTTTTGTATGTGAGTTTTCAACTCCCTGAATGTTTGTTTGACAGGTTGATTATCACGAATGTTTCAGAGTGTTTGACAATCCCAATGTCACTGTGCACTTCAATACAGAGGCAGCGGACCTTGTAAGCAACACCAAAGGACAGATGTTTGGTATTTTAATTAAAAAGGTTGATACTGGGGAGGAATCTGTGCTTGAGGCAAAAGGGCTGTTTTATGGCATAGGCCATTCACCAAATACCCAATTGTTGAAAGGCCAAGTCGAACTTGACTACTCTGGCTATGTACAAGTTGAGGAGGGTACTGCAAAAACTTCAGTTGAAGGTGTATTTGCTGCTGGTGATGTGCAGGTATCCTATCCTAATCCTGTGGAGTTCCTTCTGATTATGTAGTTGATTATTCTTGCATTTTAACAATCGTTGACAAAGCATGATAGCATAATTTGATCCTTGTGGTCAAGCCCATCTAGCTAGCTAAGGCTTTGGTTTACTATTTGTTTATTTCTTGATGTCTTCTTCATTTGAAATGCCATTTCAGGGGGCAGACTTTTGACCCTTTTTCTTTAATTCAGTTATGATTGCTGTTAATATATACATTGAGCATATGCTTGACTATGGAGTATGCAAATTCGTTGGGAAATTTATTATCCGAATTTATCTTTGTGATTTGATGTTACCTTTTTTTCTTTGAAAAATTGCAGTAACTGTTGTAAGTATTTTTATAGAAGTTATTTTTTCCTATTCACATAGGACCATGAATGGAAGCAAGCTATAACTGCTGCAGGATCTGGATGTGTTGCAGCTTTATCAGTTGAGAGATACCTTGTGAGCAAAGATCTTCTTATAGAGTTCCATCAGGTATTTGACCTCAGAGAGGTCCTATTTTATTTTCACTTATTGTTCTTTTCGCATATAATACTGTAAATTGAGTGTACAAATCGCATTACCAACTTAGTATATCTTTTATTCAATCACTTAAGTCTTGTACACTCCATAGAAGCATATGCAATTTTATGTAGATTTGTTTGTAAAGCTTATATGTTCTATAAATTGGATAAATTTACGAATCTCAAAGAAGATTGTCTGTCTAATTGTTATCTCATAACAAAGTTAATCAGTTTATTCATACTACAAATCCAATGTGAATCTCAGCCTTCTAATTTAATTAATTGTAACAGCCCAAAACTTATGAGGTTAAGAAGGAACTAACAGACAGGGATGTTCAAGAAGGTTTTGACATTTCACTTACAAAGCATAAGGGGCAGGTATGTGCTTCCATATCAGATTCTTATGCTAATGGAATTAAGTATTAGTATGTGTAATGTCCAATTAGTTCATTTTATATTTAATTTTTGGTTTGCATTATAATACATTTTCTTTTCTGGCATGGTTTTCTCTTTATAGTGTGCTCTACGAAAATTGTACCATGAAAGTCCAAGGCTTATATGTGTATTATATACGTCACCAACACGTGGTCCCTGTAGGACACTGAAGACAATCCTTAGTAAGGTATGGGAAAGGGGGGAATTTAAAGTTATTTCATGATCCTAAAGTTAGATATCATAGTAAATACTCCTGGGTGTTTTCAGCCTGTGACATGATAAATATTAAATAAGCACAAACTAGGAATGAATACACTATTTTGTCTTTTGTTAGCACTGAACCTTCCTTAGAAAAAGCATGATGCATTAACAAGTATGCTGCATCACTATGCACACCATTATATTTTTCATATATTTTAATAAAAGAAGGACTATAATAGAAGAGCAAGAAGAAATATCGCCTAATAAGATATCTTAAAAGATGCCAACGATTACAGACCCTAACCAAAAATGGGTAAATGATCATGAACTGAACAAAGTCCACCTGTCTCTTTGAATGTAAAAAAAAAAATGCACCACTCTAACATAGATATTAGCTAATCGCCAAAATGAAGTCAAGATGATCTCTTCATAACCTTTATGTTAAGGAGGATTTCAAATCTTTAAGTGCTTGTATTGAGGTTATGGATATCACCACACATACGATGGGTTTGCCTTACCATGGCGGTGAATCTTCAGAAGAAACAATTTAGGAACAGATGTTGGAATCTACTAATGAGGGGACCAAAGTTATAAATTTCATGCATAAAAATATTTAAGAAAATAATAGGCTACTGAAATAGTAATGCATATATGCTTAGGTTAGCTGCCAGCCCATCCCCTAGAGGGCCTATTTACTCATTTAAATTTGTACATGTCACAGACTGTCACATGAGCCTGTAATAATGACTGCAGCTAGGACCTTTCAACATACAAATAATATTACATATACATTAAAAAAATGTGCATGTCCTCTAAATCCATTCAAAGAATGGTTCAATGGAATTTTCTAATCATGAGCAAATAATTAGAACATAGCTGGTGAAATACCTTAACGAGAAGGCATACTGAAGTTTACATCAAGAAAATTTTTATGCAGAATATGAGCTGGCCACAGTCATTTTACTTGTAGGAGAGAAATGCATTGAAGTACAGTAACTTAAGTGGCCTTGTTATGGGTAGGCTATGTCTGTCAGCCTCCGCTTCAACTACACCCATATGATGCTTCTTTTACATGGTTTATTCCTTGTCTGTTTGGTTTAACAATACCAATGATAGAAATTCAGTTAACATTTCGTCAATGAACCAATCAACCAAATAAGGCTAATCTTAGTCCATCAGCTTAAAAAAAAAAAAGGATCACTGTACTTTGCTGAAATTATTGCATATTAACAGATGTTAGTGTTGATAATAATGTTAGTTTTTGTTAGCAGTGAGGATCAAATCCACAATCTTTCCTCACTTCCTCCTTCCTTAACCAACTGCATATTAACATGTATTTGCATACAAGAATGCAATATTCTCAACATGAGTAGCCAGATTATATTGTTTGAAGTGAGGTATTGCCCATGGTGATATATAAGAGAATGCATTCATTACAATCTGATGTGTGGCATGGAAACTGAATAAAATTACTTTCCACTGCATGTTAAATGTCACTTAATTTATTTTCAGTCTTAAATTGAACAGTAAATACATATTTTAATGTTTTTCTAACTCTCCCATTACAGGTGATTGATGAATTTGATCAGAATGTACATTTTGTTGAAATTGATATAGAGGAAGATCCAGAAATAGCAGAAGCAGCTGGAATAATGGGTACTCCATGTGTGCAGTATTTTAAAAACAAGGAGATGCAAGTTAGTAATATTTCATCTTTCCCCTATTCTATCTCTATATGTATGATTCCTGCATGGTTTGATATCATTGCATCCCCAAGATATATAAACATTAACTGTTATAGAAGAACAGAGAGAGGAAAATACTGGTGTTTATTTTTCTGATTATGAACGATTGCTACAGTCACAAATTTAAAGGTAGAACTAGTCCTATTTAAGGAAACTAATCTACATAATAAAAAGGGAAATAAACTCTTAATATCTGATCAGATATCAATGCAGATTTATTTATTACAATCCTAGTTAAAGTAAGGACAAGAGACAGGAAACTAAGAAATAGAAGAAATCATTGCAAGTATACAACATTAAATGAATTAAATCATATCACATTGTAACACCCCCCCAAAGTTGGTGTCTAGATATCTATCATGCCCAACTTGCTTACAAGGAATTCAAAGTTGTTTCTAGACAGCCCCTTTAGTATGAATATTTGTTATTTGCTGAGAGGTGGGAACAATTGACATGCAAACTATTCCATTTTCTATCATTTCTATAATGAAATGTCGATCAATCTCTACATACTTGGTTCTGTCATGCTGTACTAGGTTTTGAGCAAAGCTGACTGCAGCCTTGTTATCAGTGTACAACTTCATTGGAAGAGTGAAAGTCATTCTTAGCTCTTCAAGGACACTTCTGAAATGCACCGTGTCATTGACCTGCACCCTGTTTCTGCATTTCTCCTAGCAACCACATTTTACTTTTTGTTCACCAATTAACAAGATTTACTCCATGGAAAGGTGCTACGTCCTGATGTTGATCATCTATCCGTGTTTGAACCAGCACAATCAGTGTCAGTAATCAGTGTATGATACTATAATTCAATAGCTTGCTGATAATTTTTACTAAACAACCCTTCTCCTGAAGTACTCTTCAAGTATCTTAGTACTCTATAAACAGCATCTGGTTGTTCTTCGTAGGGAGTGCATAAGTTGAGTTACAAAACTTATTGAGAATGCAATATCCGGTCCTGTGTAAGACAAGTAAACAAGTTTTCCTACCAATGTTTGGTACGTGTAATATCCCCAGGATCTCCTTCGTTTAATCCTTGCCATCTCCATGTTTTTTATTTTTGGGTCTATGGGTGTCTCAGCTGGTTTACATCTCTTCATACTGGTTTCCTCCAAGAAGTCTAGGATATATTTCTGCTGTGAGAGGACAATTCCTTGTCTCGACCTTGCTACTTTCATTCCAAGAAAATACCTTAACGAATCCAAAGCTTTTATTTCAAATTTTCTGTGTGTTTTAATCTCTTGCAAGTCATCTCCAGTAAGGATTATATTATCAACATATATAATAAGAATAGGAATCTTTCCCGCATTTGATTTTGTTCACATCGTGTGATCTAAGCATCTCGAACTAGGCCCCTGGGGGACTGTTTTAGTCAATATAGGGTCTTCTTTAACTTGCATACCTTTGGATAGCACCTTGCAAAACTTGGTGGTGCATCCATATAAACTTCTTCCAAGTTTCTGTTGAGAAACACATTCTTCACATCTAGCTATTGTGAGGGCCAGTTGAGGTTTGCAGCTAGAGAGAGGAGAACCCTAATGTTATTAAGCTTTGCCACCTGTATAGAAGTTTTAGAGTAGTCAATCCTACATGTTTGTGTGTATCCCTTAGCTACTAGTTGAGCTTTATATCTTTCAAGAGTTTCATTAGAGGTATACTTGATCATGAGCACCCATTTGCATCCTACTATTTGCTTTCCTATGTTTGTGTGTATCCTGTAGCTACTAGTTGAGCTTTATATCTTTCAAGAGTTTCATTAGAGGTATACTTGATCATGAACACCCATTTGCATCCTACTATTTGCTTTCCTTTTGGTAGGTCTACTATCCCCCGTGTTTGATTTTTTAAGACCTTTTATTTCTTCTAAAACAGCTCCCTTCCACTGGGAGCTCTTCGACCATCCTGTAATCCTACTATTTGCTTTCCTTTTGGTAGGTCTACTATCCCCCGTGTTTGATTTTTTAAGACCTTTTATTTCTTCTAAAACAGCTCCCTTCCACTGGGAGCTCTTCGACCATCCTGTAATCCTATGTATTATTTGAAATCTCCCTGCATGACAACTGTGAGATAAAAGCTCAAAAAGGTGGGAGTTTTTCATATGAAACAAAGATAGATAGAGGATGCTTGGTACATGACCTTACACCTTTCCGAATGGCAATGGGAAGATCAAAATTATTAAGAGTTTCAACATTGTCAATAATTTTAGGAAATATTTTTACTTGTGGGTCTTCGGATTCTTGGCAATGCAAGAGCTATTCTTTGGATTCAGTTTTCTTGTCCTCTCTTTTCCTTCCGTAGACAATATCAAAGGATTTTATGCTTGTCGAACACTCCTTTCTGAATTTGTCCATGTCTAAAGGTTCATTGTTTCCTTCATTTTTTCTTAATGTTGTCTTAATAACATTCAGTTTCATGTTCATTATTGGGTTAATCATTGTTGCCTCTGCTTCTTCATTCCCATTTCTACATACCAACTTTTGACAAATATTTTCACATAAAATAGTCTATTGGAGAACTGTTTGAAATTGTTGTCACCATTAAGAGTCTTTACAATGGAGTCGACTTTAGAATTTTCTTTCACCAAATACACCCAAGTAGTTATAGTGTAATCATCAATAAAGGTGCAAACCCCGTTTCCCGATGGTGTTGGATGCCTGCTAAGACCCCAAGCATCACTTTGGATGATTGAGAAAGGGTTTGATGATTTGTAAGGTTGAGAGGGATGGGGGAACAATGATGTTTAATCAATTGATATGTTTCACAAGCAAAAGAAGACAAATTTTTATTTTTAGGGAACAAATGTTTAATATAATTGAGACTAGGATTTTCACTTAATCAAAAGAAACTAGGATGGCCTAATCTATAGTGCCATAACATAATTTCATTTTCTTTAGAAGGCTAAAATAGAGACAGGAGCTTTGACTGTCTTCCCAAGTCCTTAGCATCTTTAAACAAATTGAGTCCAATGATTTCTCTACCATTGCCAATCATCCTCCCTGAATTCAATTCCTGAAATTATAAGCGGAAGAATCAAATATTACATGACAATTTAAATCAATAGTGATTTTGCCCATAGATAGCATATTACAAGACAAATTGGGTGCATGAAGAACATTATGTAAGGTTAAGGAGGACGAGAGAGGGATGGATCTTATGCCAACAATTGCTGAAAAGGAACCATCTGCAACCTGGATTTTTTGTTAACTGCACAAGGATGATGGGAAGAGAAGAGTTTTGAACAATTTGTCATATGGTTAGTAGCCTCGTGCTCAGTAACCCCAAATCTATGATCCAAAGGGGTTTTAGGGTATTGTCACTATAACAAAAGGAAGCAATAGATGAGTACCTTCTTGGGCCCAAGGAAAGGAAAGATTAGTTGTTAATACATGAGAGAGAAGTTTGTTTAGATGCTCCAATGGTTCCTTAGTGAAAGGGTTTGTCTCGGCCGAAGATGACTCCTTAACCTCCTCAGTAGTTGTCTGAAAAACATTGCCTTCTTTGTTGAATTTTGTTTGAAGTTTGCTGGTTTTCCATGAAGTTTCCAGCATGTTTCTTTTGTATGCCATGGTTGTTTTTTATGATGTTCACCCTTTTTTTTTTCATCTCCATCAGAATCAAACTCTTTTGTAGCAAGGGCTGATCCTTCTACTAGTGGCGTCATGGATGATTCCAGAACATGTAGTGTTACCCTTCTTTTGGCTTCCTTACGTCTAACTTGTGAAAACACACCTCCTCCTGAATGGATGGTAGAGGTCTTTGAGCCAGGATTGATAAATGGTTGTGAATCACCCTAAGATTCCCCACTAAAGTTGCATTTACAATTTACACATAATTGATAAATGAAGTCTGCCAATTGCTATTTTTATTCTTTAGAATCTGAGGGGCCATAAATTGTGATGGACTTGCTTTATGGATATTCTTGCTAGTTTTTTACCACTCATGGTTGTAAACTGATATTTCAGGACTGTCTCAGGAGTCAAAATGAAGAGAGAATACAGAGAATTCATTGAAGCAAACAAATAAAGTATTTAAAAACATCTGTGATTCAATTTTGTTTTTTTGTTCTATTTTAGCCCGCTGAATATCGCTGTCAATTTTGACAACTATTCCTTGAAGTAATCAATAACTTCATAGATTGTACATGTAGAAGTACCAATCACTGTTATTGTTTATTTGTTTTGATTGTTCAATATTACATTTTTCATGTTTGAATTCAGAAAGTCTCAACTACAAACATTTCGTTGACGACGACATAGGTGAGGAAATTGTTATCATCATCCAAGCTGAAATGACTGTTATTTATTATTTTCGAATTGATAATTGCCTTTCAAAATGGTAAGTACCTTGTTAAGTTAGCATAAACTTATGCTTGATCTCACCATGTTAAATGTGGAAACAAATTATTGTTTATTGTTCATGTATCACTTATTTTCGTTTTTAATAAAATATAATTTTGATCTTTCATTTTATTTTACGTTATAGTTTAGTTTCTTAGTTTAAAATGCATTATTGTAAAAAAAAAAAAAAGGTTTGAACTGACGGTATAAACTTGAACATGGTTGGTACCTTGCAGTGAAGAGATTTAATTGGATTATGTATACTGGCAGTGGCGGATGTAAATAGTAAGTAATTGGAGTAATTGTTTCCAAAAAAAAATTTTTTTACTTAGATATGTTAAAGAAATAATTTTTACTCGGTAAATAATAGAATTTGTTTCTATAAAATATTTTTTAAAAGAATATGAAAGTTATAACGTAATTCGGATTCAGTTCAGAACACCGTACACGGACTAATCCGAAACACTTGATTCGGACTATTTTATAACCATTAATCAGTTATATCCTCATTAACCAAAACATGAAATGATACCAAAGATAGACACTGAAAAATAATGTGAAAGAAACTTTTCTCAACTCTAATCACTCAAAGTATCAACAACAAAATATCACTTTATGTTATGATAAGTTTTCTGGAGATCAATGATGAACGTTTTATTCGAATTAGCAACAGAGGAAGGTGTGATAAACGCTTCTCTAACTCCGCTACACAACATTTGTTCCACGGTCATCCACTAAGATTGATAAAATATCGGATTTAAACAATCTGGTCTAGGAGCTTTAAGAGGAACCATGCTAAAAATCGCTGCTTTAATCTCACAATCTGAAGAATTCAATACTTCAATAATTTCTTTCTGAAAAAATTGCATATAATAATAATATGACTCAATATATAAATTGTGGTTGAAATATGAATCGGTGTTATATATAATCAATTAGGCCAATATCATATTATATTATATGGTTGTGAACTATGAAAAATAATAGTAAAAGTGACGGATTCTTTTTCAGACAGTTTAATAAAAGTGACAATAACAATAATAATAATAATAATAATAATAATAATAATAATAATAATAATAATAATAATTATTATTATTATTATTATTATTATTATTATTAATAATGTAATATTATAATACAATGTTTTTTATTATAGAAGGTAAATCTTTTTATTTTTGTTCGTATAAGTATATTATTATATAAATTGGAATTTGTAGTTGATTTGTTAAAATTTTGCACTATAATTTGCTTAGATGATTTTTCACTAAAATCAAAAGATGTGGGTTTAACTTCAGTTAATTTGAATTTTGTATTGTTTTATACTCCTTCCATTGCCAAATAAGTAAGTGTCGTATTTGAAGAAAAAAAATTGTCCCAAAATTGATGTTGCATTTAATTTTTTAATATAATATTGATTACTTTTTCATTAATACCTAATATGGTCACTTCAGTTTGTACTTTAATATTAATATTAGAATTAGTTTTGACTATTATTTGTTATCTAGTATTAGTTTTTCTTTATCTGTAAATTATATAAGATAATATAACTTATCTATTTAGTTGAAACAAACGAATATTAATTAGTTGGGATAATATTTTTGAATTATTTTAATTTATTTATATATGCAACTTTAAATTTGTCAAATTAGTATTACTTAGTTCCTATGTCTCTTTCAATATAATTTGTCATGCATCATGATGCAAGTCAGATCAAGACCTCTTTAAAGGATATATGAAGAACTTAATTTGTTTCATTGTATAAATTAGAATTAGGATTTTTGTATTTTCGTTGACTTTAACTTTTTAGTATGTTGACTCTTAAAGTTAACATTTCCTTTTTATCATTATATTTAGATCATCCTTTATTTTTTAGGGTATTATAGTCATCATGCTAAGGTATGCTAGATTGGGTGAACTTTTAGAGAAGATGAGTATGCTAATGAATTTTGTTTTTAGTCTCTAATAAATTTTTCTTTACTTTTTTCCCTAATAATTTTTTTAGAAGTTTGTTAGAAACTAAATACAAAGAAAAAATTTATTAAGAACCAAAAATTAAATTAAATAATGCATTGACTTACTTTCTCTTCCAAACCATCTCTCATATCTTTGGTCATAGTCATACAACTGTGCTACGAGTCATATCATTTTTATTTAAAAAATTTACTAATTTTCAAAAATTAAAGAAATTAATGATTTTTATTTTAAAATATAGAAATTTATAAATAAAACATAAAAACTATAATTTTATTTTAAGATTTTTTTAAAAGGAGATAAACAAAATAGAGAAAGTAAAATATAAATTTTATTTTTTGTTATAGATGATTTTGGTATGGATTAACAAATTTTGTTTTTAGTTTCTAATACATTTTTCTTTACTTTTTATCCCTAATAAATTTTTTTAGAAGTTTGTTAGAAACTAAATACAAAGAAAAATTTATTAAAAACCAAAAAATAAATTTGATAATCTATTAGGGATAAAAAATATATTTATTCTCTTTTTTATTAAAATAATATAATAAATGTTACATTTTAAATTATTAAAAAATCCTATTAAAAAATTATAATATTATAAAATAGTCAAATTATATTTAAATTTTATATTTTATATATAAGCATCTAATAAATACATCTTCTTAAAAAAATCTTATAAATATATTACAATTGTAAAATAATTTTTAAAACTCAAAAATTTATATTAGTGTGAAGGTTTATACAATGATACTAAACTAACTGTTACAAGACTAACACATCATGCAATCGAAACTAAAATTATGTCTTCAAATAAAAATGAAAATTTCAACTACATTCCGAAAAAGTTAGTGTCTCCATCATAATCTTCATGCCTTTCAAACTCAACAAAAAACAATTCTCAATTATTATGCAATGATAGTTACAAGTCACATGGTTAACCATTAATCACTGATGAATTATATTTGTCTAAATCAATTTTTAGTCAATGTTGAATTGTATTTGTCTAATCAATCTTTAATCATGGTCAATTATATATAGCAATTTCAAAAGTACAAAGCAAATATGGTTTAAATATTTTGATTCATAAAAGGACAAAAGACTACTAAAAATAATTACAAATGTAGTTTTCAAAGAAGTATTCCAAAATTTACATTAGGTATGTATAAAATAAAACCAATTTATTTAATATATTATAATTTTTTACTTATGACTTAAATCTAATGTTACAATTTTTTAAGTTTAAACTCTTCGAACAATCTTTAAAATCTACTAAACATGATGTTGTTACTTTTTCAAGTTTATACATTGCTACATTTTTAGTCTCGGTTTCACATGAACTAATTAAGTGCTTATAATTTTTTGTTCAAATATTTTGTTACTAATTTTTGTTATTTGAGTTTGTTAGTGTATAAACAAATTAAAAGAAGTTGTTTTTTATATTTTAAAGTACTGAACTTTTGCTATTTATTTTAAATCTTATTTACTTTACCTTTTGTTTATTTTAGGTTGTCTAATGATTATTCTATTTCATAGTTTACACAACATTTTACTCATATATTCTATAAATTAAATTACTTATTATTAAATATTATATTATATTATAATATTAAATATACGTGATCTAGCAACTCATATGTATGCACAAATGCTAAACTTGAAAAATATTATATTATATTATATTACATTATATTAGAAATTTGAAAAATATACATTTAGATTACATACTTTAAGAAAAGATAAAAATCTGTATGCAATTTAAAAATATATGGTTTCATCGTTTTAAAAGAATTACATAGTTTTTTAAAAGTAATACAATTTAACTTCTTTTTTTTGCACAGTTTTAAATTAAAAAAAATTGGGAGATTCCTAAAGTTGAGATACTATTACAGGAATATAAAAGTAAATTTTCAATCTCCTTCTGCAACCTCTCAAGATGTGGCATAATTTTTTTTTCTTAAATAATTTTTTTGTCTCAAAAAATTCACAAAAAATAATTTTTAATTCTTAAAATTTAAAATTATTTTTTTAGTCCCTAAATCACTTTTAGTCATTTTTCTTTGGTCAACTTTGTTAAAAAACCACTAACAGATAACATGTTCTTTTACTTGTAAATTAGTCTCTTCCTCAACCTTAATATTCAACAATTTCACATCCAATATAGTGAAATATACTAGAACTTATAAACAGACAACATTGATAAAAAAAAAATTAATTTCAAGACTAAAAAATCTTTTTGAATTTTAAGGATAAAAAATGACTTTTAGTAATAGGGAAAAAAACCTATTTAAGCCATTTTTTTAATTGGTCAATCTTACTGGTTAGTATTTGTTGAAATGTTATTTTTATTTAAGTTAGCCTAACAAAAAAATTAATGTTACTTAATATACGATTAATTAATAATAAAATATTTATCTTTTATCAAATGACATTACTATTTGCAAATAGTCAAATACTAATATGTTAATAGCAAAAAATATTTAAATATTCGTGTTATTTTCTATTTGATGATTGTGATTCTGAAGCCATATTTCTTTTGTAGTCAATTGTCCTTATTGAAACTTAAATAGATACTATTAAACTCTTGATAACTTTTATCGTAGTTTGATTCTTTTCATAAAAAATAAGGACATTACTTTCTTCTTTTCTGACCATAGATGTGGCTAAGTGTTAGAAAGAAATGATGGTTTAAGGTATCATAATAAATGTTTTAGTATAAAATGAGTTTTTATTCTTTCATTTGCTCAAAATATTTATTTCATAGAAAACTTTATATGCAATTAAAAAAAAAGTATAAAAAATTACATCGAATTATTTCATGATATAAGGTTTTTGTTTAAAACAAAGTTAAAAAGTAAATCTTTAAACAATTAAAATAAAAATACTTTAAAACCAAATAAAAAAGATATGAAATATTTTTTAAGCCTAATTGATTTTAAGATCTTATTTAAACATCAAGCATACACATAATGTTAAAAATATATAAATTCTGATTTATTATTTTAAATATTTATGATTTTAGTCCATTTTTCTTATTTCAGTTCATCTATTTAATAATTCTTAATTTTATAATTTTGATTATATTTTTTTATTTTAGCCCCTCAAGTTTTATAAGTTTGCAAATTTAGTACTCATGTATGTTATGATATTTAAAAAAAATACTGACTAAAATCACAAAATTTTAAAACTACAGAGACTAAAATTGTCAATTCTAAATTATATATATTTAAAGAAAAATTACAATAGGCATTTTTTTTATTTGGTTATAATTTCAAAGGTATCTTTATTTTAAGAATTTAAATTTTATATATTGAAAATTTAAACAAATTTTATATTATTAATCAATAAAATATCATACTAAAAATAATTTCAAAGATAGTTATTAAAAACAAAAAAAAAAACATTATATATGTAACACTTAAGGTATCATAATAAATGTTTTAGTACAAAATGATATTTTTATTCTTTCATTTGCTCAAAATAGTTTACATCATAGAAAGCTCTATAAGTAATTAAAACAAAATTTACTAAAAGGTTACATCGAATTATTCCATGACATAACAAGTAACTGAATTGTGGTTTTTGTTGTTACATCTCACTATCTTGGTTAATATTTAATATTTTTCTTAAAACAGAGTTAAAAAGTAAATCTTTAAACAATTAAAATAAAAAAACTTTAAAACCAAATAAAAATAAAATTATATATTTTTCAAATATAAAAGGTTTTTTAAGCTTAATTGATTTTAAGATGTTATTTAAACATCAAACATACATACATGAATTTTAATGTTAAAATTATATAAATTTTGATTTATTATTTAAAATATTTATGATTTTAGTTCATTTATTTTATTTTGGTTATTTTAGTTCGTCTATTTAAAAATTTGTGATTTTATCATTTTGATTATAGTTTTTTATTTTAGTCCCTCAATTTTTATAAGTTTGTAAATTTAGTAGTTTCACGAATGTTACTAAAATGATATTTAAAAATTAGTGAATAAACTCACCAAATTTTAAAAATAGAGAGAAAAAATTGTCAATTCTAAAAATATATATTTAAATAAAAATTACAATAGGTATTTTTTTTATTTGATTATAATTTTAAAAGTATCTTTATTTTAAGAATTTTAATTTTATAGATTGAAAATTTAAAGAAATTTTATATTATTAATCAATAAAATATCATAGTAAAACTGATTTTGAAGGTAGTTACTACAACAAATACTTAATTTCATTGTTCCTATTTTAATAATCATCAAGACTTATTAAGTTGAAAGACTTAATCATTAAAAATTAATGTTGATAGTCGTATGTTATGTGATCAGTAAAATTTAAAAGGTTGACCATTAAAATTTGAAAGAGTTAACTATTGAAAATTATCAATTAATTACATGTGTCATATTAATATTAATATTAATATTAATCATGACATTAACCAATAATAATTTTAAAATAAAATTGTCTTGATTTTAAGATAAAAGAGCAAAATTTAATAATGTAATAAAATAAAGGATAAAAAGTGAGATTAAACCTAATAATAAATTGTATAATTTTTATTAGAAGCAATATTTTTTACCAGAAACAATTGCTAATGGTAAGAGCACTTTTTTTATAATTATTAAAAGTATGAATAAGTATGTAAAGTTGTTGTTAGAATTAGATCATCTGACCAGAAGAATAGTGTGTGAGAATTATTTTTCTAACTTATTTTTAAAAATATGTAATATAGTTTATTCAAAATATTTTAAACTATGTATTTTAAGAAATATTTTTTAAAATATGTAATGTCTTTAGGTGTGATTATTGATGGGCACTTACAAATATAACACTCTCATTCTTTTTGAATAAATTAATGTTAAAAAGAAGTGGAAGAAAAATTATTTTAAAACAGTACAATAGAGATTTCTAGTTCATGTTGACAATCCATTGGTTAATTTGAGATAGTAGCAAGTATCCCTATTTATTATATCTCCAAATAAAAGAAATAAAGATGATTTAATTCCAAGTCAGCATGTATCTTATTTCCACAATTAATTTAGTGACTCTATCAAACAAATAGAAACTTGCAAGGTACTGCTAGCAATTAAAACAAAATTTATCAAAATTATTTATGACATAACAATAACTGAGTTCTTAATTTGTTGTTACATTTCACTATCATAGTTAATACTATTTCTTAAAACATGAGTTAAAAATTAAATTTTTAAATAATTAAAATAAAAATACTTTAAACCAGATAAAAAGAAACTATATATTTTCCAAATATGAAAGATTTTTTAAGCCTATTTGATTTTAAGATGTTATTTAAACATAAAAAATTCATGTGTTTAATGTTAAAAATATATAAATTTTGATTTATCATTTTAAATATTTATGATTTTAGTCCATTTATTTTATTTTTGTGATTTTAATTCATCTATTTAAAAATTTGTGATTTTATCATTTTGTTTATATTTTTTATTTTAATCCCTCAATTTTTATAAGTTTGTAAATTTAGCACTTCCACGTATGTTTACTGAAATGATATTTAAAAAAATAATGAACAAAATCACAAAATTTTAAAAATACAAAGACTATAATTTGTGACTTTTTAACTTTTTTATATTATTTTTATGTCTTTTAATATTTATTAGAATTTTTAAATATTTTATATAAGATAAACTTTTTTTATAATTTTTTATTTTATTTTTATATTTGTAACTGTTTTAATAGATAATTTTATAAATACTTATAATTCAATAAATTAGTTTAAAAATTTTTTTGCTCCTAACAAATTTTATCAATCAAAGTTTAAATATTGTTAATGTTATTTAATAAATTTTTATGTGAGATATAATAATAAATACTCAAAGAAATTATGTTTAAGAAAAGAAAGCAAAAATTATGTAATAAAGCAAAAGAAAGAGATAAGAAGAAAATAATAAGTAGTAAGGTTGGTAGAATATTGTTGGTGTTGATAAAAAATAGTAATGGTTTTTATGTGTCCCTTAAAATAAAAATAAAAACAATTTAATGCAAAGGTAGCAGGTTTTACATTCATAAATGCTAAACAATAAAAATTATTTAATGCAAAGGTAGTAAATACCTTCTTAATGATCAAATACGAGCCCCACAGCTTTACCCTGTGTCCACACAACCAACTGTAGAAATTGGCAGCATTTTTTACCATAATCCCCCCCCCCCCCCTTCCCAAAAAAATAAAAATAGAAGTTGGTAATAATTATGAGCAAGACTAAGACTATACCATATCTCTACGACCAACTTTTTGTTTGTGTTTGTGTTATTGTTAATTACTTGTCATTATTTTTAATGCATATTTTGTATCTTAGAATTTCAGGTAAGTTGTAGGGTGACCTAGGTTTGAGATATTCGTATCAGTTTTAAGTTTTAACTCTGAAATAAATGGTTGAAATTTAACATAGAGATAAAGTAAGGGATGATTTGTCTTGATTTTTTCTCTACTCACACACACACAAAAAAAATAAATTTGGATAATGATCTTATAACATGGTGTAGGTTTGATCTAGCTGATGGCACTTTTAAAATATATTTTAATATATGCATTATTTTAATTTAATATACAAATTTTAAAAAATAATACATCTTCTTTTTATTGAAAAAATACATCTTTTTATTGAGTTAGTAAATTATCAAATTAACTATTTTATTCAAAGTTTATAAAAAACTATTTTATTTAAATTAGTATTTCATTGTATAATGATTATATATTATTTTACTTATGTAATGGTGGTTAAAAAATAACATTCTAATCTTGTAACTTGGTTTGTCTTGTAATTACCGTTAAAACGCGTTTTTTTTCAAAAAATAATAATTTTATCAAAAAGTTGTTATGGTTAATTATCTTTTGAATACATTTAATCTAGAGTCTCGTAATTTCTTAAACTTGAAGAAGAAAAGACTTTTAAGTTAAAGCTTGACAGATAATTTTTTTAAAAAAGACTTTTACTCACATTGAAATGATTGTTTTGATCTCAATAATAAGTTATTTATATATGATGTCTTATATCGATTAAAACCACAAACTCATTTGCTCCTCTTTAGAGGTAAAATATTTAGGTCATATTGCTATGTTATTACATAACAATATATTTTGTGATCTGTTTGTGGTGTTGATGCTTTATGAAATTATTTTGCTTTATCTAATTTTATAATTTATGTACTGTATATATGATTGATCAAATTGATATCATTTTTATTTTTAAAAGTGGGATAAATGCCAACTATACTCTGCCTTCGTTATTCAATGTTTGATGAATAGATTTAATAAATCCTTTCCTTAAAGAAGTTTCTTGTGTATATAATTGAGAGTCTTGAGCTTCTACTAATTTACATATTTAAATCTTGTTAAAATCCAACTTTTTGTAATCGAATTTAATATAATAGCAAATTGGAAAAGGGGAATTTTCATCTCTACATGTATTTATTGAAGATTAGTAGTGATACAAAAATATTGAACTGGAAAAGGATAATTTTTGTCTCTACATACATTTATTGAAGATTAGTAGTGATACAAAAATATTTTTGTGGACCCACATCTATTGCAACAGAAGTACCAATGCAACTGACCTAACAACATCTTTTATCCTATTTCTGTAGACCGCAAAATGTTTAATGTTTTATCTAATGAGTTGGTCGATTTTTTCTGCTCATTATCTTCTCAAATGGAAAAGTTTAAAATATAAATAAAAAATAAGTTTAATCCATTTATTTCTTTTAATGATTTATGACATTTAGTGTTTCATACATTAAATTTTTTTTAATCAGAAAATATTTGAATCTTCCTATTTAGTTCTAACGATTTATGTGAACAGTTTCAGTCACACTATGTTATGAATATTACGGGGATTCTTGCATGTTGCTTAGCCTAGCCTTATCCCATTTTATTAAGGTCAGCTCTACTTTTTGTCAAACAACTTCAAGTGTCAAACAAGGACACCAATCAAGTTTTTTTCATGTCTTCAATGAAACGCACGGGTTAAGCTCCCAAACTAATTGGACCATGTCAAATTTCTTTTTGTTGAGTTTCATCTTTGTAGTTCTGCTTAGCACTTGAATAATGTGGGCTAGATTATCGTTTCTTCTTGTGAAACTTTCTCTCTATTTTATTTTTAAACCATTTTTGGCTTTTACTTATGTGAGATATTTTTTATTTTGAGATTCTTATGTGAGATAGTGATTCTAATATTATTGTATGTTACATTGCAGTGCTTTGGCAAAAATGTTTTGGCTGGATGGTGTGATTTAGGCATCATATTTATAGCTAATGTTGCGAGTTTAATTAAGTGATTTCTATCAATAATTTTCTCATATTTGTAGAAAATTTTGTTAGCTCAATGTATGTATGTAACCATGGGTGAGTTTCATAGGTGAAGGGAAAAACAAAAATAGGGAATTTAGTATGTTTAAACTTTATAGGCAGAATATGTTATAATGCATTTTTAACCACCAAAATGTGACTTAAGATTACAGGGTGCATTATTTGTGCAATGTATTGATTTTGTGATGTTAATTTAAGTCTTACCATGACAAATTAATTATTAAAATATCAAAGCTAATTGCATGGTTTACAAGGAAAACCATTAGTGTGTTATGTGACTCTGAACATAAGCACATGATTATTCAATGAACAGATAACACTTTTAAAATTTCGTAGCTTTTCTTAACTCTTTTATATATTTGTACTTTGTTAAACTTATATTCACTAACTTATGAACTTGAAGTTGTAAATTATTTGGTGGTTTTTTCTACTTTATGACCAAGGATGAGAATTGTTTTTACATATGATCTTTTCAATAATATTTTTTTTTCAATTTTTCATAAAATTTAATAATAAGAAAAAAAAGAAAATGGATTTTATTAGAGTTATACAAGTGGAAAATGTTATTAGAACATTAATATTATATTATGTTACTATTATTTTTAAAATAATATTATCTTAGTTTAACTTATTTTTATCATTTAAAAATTTTAATAGTTTAATAAATTTAATTTTATCTCACGAAATTTAATATATTATTTTATATTTATATTTCTTTCATTATCTTAAATATGATAATCTCATCTAAATTCTATATTATGTTTACATCTTAAAAATATTGTCTATAAATATAATGCACATGTGAAATATAATAAACATTTATATGAATCACAATTCAAATATAAAAAATATCTTATCATATCATTATTAAGAATCACAATTTAAATATAACAAATATTTTCTCATATCATTATTAAAGATAACAATTCAAATATAACAAGTATAATAATCATTTCATAATAATAAATTATTAATCTTTTAGTTTAAGTATAAGTATAATAATGATTTCATAATAATAAATTCTTAATCTTTTAGTTTAAGTATAAATTCTATCATGTCTTCTTTATAGTTTTCTTATTTAAATTTAAAATGAGATAAAATCTTTCCTTGTCTTATCTTACTATTATTTAAAAAGTAATATTATTTTAGCTTAACTTATTTTTATCATTTAAAAATTTTCCAGTTTAATATTTTAATTTTATCGAACAAAATTAATATATTATTTTATCTTTATTTTTCTTTTATTATCTTAAATATGATCATCTTAGATAAATTTTATATTATATCTACATCTCAAATATATTGTTTATAAATATAATATACATGTGGATTTCTAATCTTTTAGTTTAAGTATAAATTTTATCATATTTTCTTTATAGTTTTATTTAATAGGATAAAATTTTTCTTTATCTTATCTTACTATTATTTTTAAAATAATATTATTTTAGCTTAACTTATTTTTATTATTTAAAAATAATAACAGTTTAATATTTTTATTTTATTTAACAAAATTTAATATATTATTTTATCTTTATTTTTTTTTAATATCTATAAATATAATATACATAAATATTTATATCATTATTAAGATTCACAGTTTAAATCTAATAAACATTGATATTATTATTAAAAATCATGATTCAAATATAATAAATATGATTTGTAATTATAACATCGCAATCTTTTAGTTTGATTATAAATTGTATCTTTCTATCTTTTTTTTTTTTTTACGATTAAATTAATTATTTTTTCCTTCTAACGGGTGTGTTTCGCGCGTCTATGAATATAGTTGGATTATATATTAGCTCTGCACCCACTTTCTTCACACTTCGCGCATTCACCAACGCCTCACCGCACCGCACCTGTGTCCACCGGACCGTCTCCGCTCCGCACTTATCTCCACCGGACCGCCACCGCACTGCACTTATCTCCACCGGACCGCCACCGCGCCGCACTTATCTCCACGCCACCGCACCTCTTTCGTACGTTATCAGTTGCGGACATTTGATATGATCCTGCGTTAGGGTTGTGTAAGAGCGTGAGAGGGGAGTTCTTGTTGTTGTATCGATTTGTTTAGATTTCACACTCATTGCCCAACACTCTTCTCCTAGGGTTTATGTCCGAACTCAAGATTGAAGGCATCTCACGTTTCAAATCTGCTAATCTTCTTTGTCCGGTTTTTTTTTTTTCCTTTTCTAACTTTCTTCGCTTTTTCTCTATTCAATTACTTACCAGATTCATTCATTTTAAAATATACATACTCAGGTTCTTTCATGATTCTTGGGTTATTATAACCTTTAATTGCTCTGCACACTCATTTTTGTTGGGATCAGTGTTGTATAACCGAACTCAAGATTGAAGGCATCTCACGTTTTTAATCTAGTTGTTGTTGTATCGATTTGTTCAGATTTCACACTCGTTCCTCAACACTCTTCTCCTAGGGTTTATGTCCGAACTCAAGATTGAAGGCATCTCACGTTTCAACTCTGGTAATCCTCTTTGTCCGATTTTTTTTTTTTCTTTTCTAACTTTCTTCGCCTTTTCTCTATTCAATTACTTACGAGATTTCATTCTAAAATATACATATTCAGGTTCTTTCATGATTCTTGGATTATTATAACGTTTCTGCACACTCAATTTTGTTGGGATCAGTGTTGTACAACCGAATTCAAGATTGAAGGCATCTCACGTTTTTAATCAAGTTGTTGTTGTATCGATTTGTTCAGACTTCACACTCGTTCCTCAACACTCTTCTCCTAGGGTTTATGTCCGAACTCAAGATTGAAGGCATCTCCCGTTTTTAATCAACTCTGGTAATCCTCTCTGTCCGATTGTTTTTTCCTTTTCTAACTTTCGTTGCCTTTTCTCTATTCAATTACTTGCAAGATTCATTCATTTTAAAATAGGTTCTTTCATGATTCTTGGGTTATTATAACCTTTGATTGCTCTGCACACTCATTTATGGGAATTCTCTGTCTTGGTTCCCATTGATTTAATAGTAATAGGAGTTTTTGTTGGGATCAGTGTTGTATAACAAATAAATTGGATTTCAACATGCAGTACTTTTGTTACTTTTTAAGATCATCTATTTTGCTCTGTTTTTAAACTATTTTTTACCAGTATTATTACTAGGTCTTTTCCTTGCGTTTTTGCTTTTTCCCTGCGTTTTTGCAGTATGCTTGTTTCATGCAATGACAACAATGTTGGCTATACAAATATGATTGCCACTTTTACTAAATTCATTTATCATTCTTTTACCCAAAATAACATATCTCGTTTGTTAGTAGCTTCTCCACTGTGGTGCTAGATTCATCTGTGTGTATGTTTGTTCTTGCTAGCAACAAGAGGTGCTTCAAATAGTCACTGATATGATCAAGTTTGCTTGCAGTTTGGGCTGTGTCATGACATCCATGACATCCAGATCTTTTCAGATCTTTTCATAACTGCCAGGTTCATAGTTCTTACTTTTCTTTTATATTTCCACCCAAAACACAAGGACAAAGATAAAAATTGTTACTAAAAAGCTGGAGTGGAGGAAGACAAAATAGTTTCCATTACAAAATATTTTAAAATCCAAATCAGTTTTCTTTCATCTTTTTTATTTGTACCTTTGGTTATACATTGTTGCATATATGCATTTTTAAGAATTTTCTTTTATATGTAATTTTAGGTTGTAAATCTTGTTGGGGCTCTTTTTGCCTTGCTTGGAAAGTTTAAAGACATCTTCTTAAATCTTCTGAAATATCTTTTAACGATGGTGAACACATCACTTTTTCCTTTTTCAATTGTGTTGGGTATCCTTTTATGTTTTGATCATTAAATTGGTTCAAATGATGTATGGGTGGATCATTATGAATTGAAATATATATAAATGCCTCTTGTTTTGAAGAATATTGAAAATAGAAGCTAACTATTGTGCATCATACCTTCAGGTTATGCAAAAGCATCAAAAGTATTTTGCTGAATGTAATGCTAATGGACAATTATTGCCTTATTTTGTTGTTGTAAGTTCTTTTCTTTAATTAGTCTTCTAGAATAATTACATGTTTTGGAATTTAATTGTTTAAATGGCCTGAGATATTTTTAGGTTGCAAATGGAGCCATTTATGAGACTGCAATGAGGAAAAGAAATAAAGTTGTGCTCAAGTATTCTTAACTCAACTTATTATGTCATATATAGTTTATTGAAAGAGAAGTGCAACAATATCTAGGCTCATCTTGAGTATTTGTGTCTTTGATGAATTTTCAAACATATATTTTCTAGAAGTGCTACAATTTTTTATTTTCTAACACATATATTATATGCATCTATTAATATAAATTTCATTATTAACTACTATGAGTATGACATGCCTGAGATGTAACAAAATTGAAAAATGGTTTGAAAAAAATTAATCTTTTTTGGAAGTTACATAAGGGATCAAATTTCTATTTTAGCTGTAAAATTAAAAAGGCTTAATTCTTTGGTTCATAATATAATAGTATTGAGTAAGACAGAAAATGTGCAGTTAGGTGTTTATTTTAGTTCATATTAATAAATCAATAAACATCATGCATATTTTCTAATATCTGCCAAGTCACATTATTACTTAGCAGCGAATTACAATGACCAATACTAAAATGAAATATGCAAATTTTAACAGGGACCAAAACAGAAAAATTTAAAAGGGCTGGATTAAAATAATTATATTATAGGGACCATGTAGTTATTTAAGCCAATTAAAAAAAAATTAACTACTATAATTAAATAGGCTTTGGAGTTTCTACCTTGTGTTATGTTCTCAGTTTTAACAATGCAGGAGGCTTGAATGTGGAAGGAGAAGCAGATAGCTGGGACTTTGGAGTAGGTATGCTGCATGGAACCATTATATTTGGGTCTTGAATATGGATGGGACATAACTGAACCTTTGGCCTGATTTTGTAGGGCATGAAGCGGGCCTTAGTGTTAGTCTTGCAGATTGTTTGTCATATGAGACTGTTGAATTTCTTTCAATTTCCATTTAGATATGGTACTACACCTATGGATGTTCTGTTTATTCTTTGCCACTATTGTTTATGATACAATGGCTAAATTTTCATTTTATATGACCCAATAATGTTTGTACACTTGGTAATGAATATATTGTGCATATAGAAATACTATTTTTTAATTATCTAATTCTGTATTTGCTTTAGGAAGTTTGTATGTATAAAGAAAAGGAACTTTTTTGCTAGTATAATTCCTTCAACATGGTAGGGGAGAGATCTAGGAAATAAACCAGTGCGATAAGTTTTACTAGTACAAGAATTGTCAATATAGGGGATTAAAACTTATTGGATGTTCTCTCAATTCTTACTGAATGTGGTTCTCGTTTGCATAGTGAAAATATTCTTCCATTTTTTTTCTCCTTTTCTTGTTGTTGTTTTCTTTCTAAGTAGCTGTCTTTGTGTGGTTTTTTGGGATTAGATATAGAACTTATGATGTAATTTTATTACCTTCAATCATAGTGTCATTATGGGACAGTATATTTCTTTTTTTATAAAATTATGATATTGTGATCTTTATTGTTTATTTTTAATTTAACACTAGTTAGTGAAATCAAGTCTGGGTTTTATTTTTTATAGTTACTTTGTATAAGTTAAATTCTTATAAATTATAATTCTTGTATTCTTGAGGTTTTGACCTTCAGAATATTATTTTGCTAATCCGAATGCTGACCTTTGGTTATTGTTACTAAAAATTTTTTCTTAGTTCATAGATTAAAAAAAAAAGCATTTTTATATACTCTGTGCTGTGAGTGTAAGTAGATGAGTGCATACATGGGTGAGGGAAATTATCCAAGGCTAGATAAATAGCAATCTAGTTTAGATGTCAATTACCATGTGCATGCCCCACTTGGTCCTAATGTCAAATGTCAAATGCCCCACTTGGGCTTTGCATGTTTGCACCTGAACTAATGGTACCTATAATAATGTAAATTGTGAAATGTTGAAGTTCTGTATGTGGCATGCAGCAAATTCACTTCAAGAAGTTGTAGTAGATTTTGGATGTTATGTTTTAGTTCCTTTTTTATGACTTGGATGTGTATTGTGAAACTGTGGCATCATTCTGTAATTTTTTTACAACTGTTAGTGTTGTTATTGTTGTGGTGGTTGTTGAGAACATTCGGTAAAATTATTGTGTTTATTCTGAAGCTTGTTATGGTAGTGCACTGTGCACCACACATCCTAAAAGTTCATCAATTGCTGTTGGACATGTATGGGAAAATATAAGCTACTAATTATATGGAGTGGGTGTTAACGGAGGATGTTAACATAATGTATAGAAAATCTAAAGTGTACTACCGATGTGTAAGAATGAACAAATGAAAAGTTAATTTATCTCCTCCTGAATATCTCCCTATTGTGATTTCTCAGATTTGTGATTTCTCAGATTCATTATCCATATTTTGATAGAAAAGAGCCCATTTTTGTCCAGTACATGTGAATGTTGTCTGGAATAACTTTAGTTATGGGCTATATATAGCTAAAGTTAATTTAAGATGTGCAATGTTCATTTGACTTGACTGAAGATATGTTAATTGCACATACTTTCTGGAACAGGTGCAGGATTTTATCTCAATGTCACACAAGAGAACTGGAAGAATTGGCGCATGTGTGACTATGTTGTCAAGGAATTGCTAAAACTTCTGACTGATAATTTTCCTCAGCTAGATACATCAAAGGCTTCTATATTTGGTCATTCTATAGGCAGGCTAGGCAGGCATGGTGCTCTGACAATTTTCCTATAAAATCAGGATAAATATAAGGTGCTGATTTTTCAACTGAATTTCTGGTTTTAATATAGTCAAAGAATTACTTTGAAAATTTTGGCAATTTCCTGAACATCATGTATAGTTTTACTAGTATCATATTTCCTAAATGAGATACTGCACACTAATATATTTTTGTACTCTACTAGCTGTATTGGTGTCACTATTATTTTCTGTCTGCAAATACTTTTCGCATTTCCAGGGATCTCAGTTACATTTGGATAGTAAGCAATTATTCCATGATGCATATTGCATAAGGGTTTGTGGTTTCTGGTTTCTGATATTTGCTCTGGTAGCCTTGATAAGTTTAAGCTTATTGTTTACATTGAACTTTTACTATTTAATAGTTGAGAGAAATTGAAATGATTAAAATCAATTATATTTAAAATCATTTTAAAAGTTCATTGTTATTAATTGATTCTGAACTATTTTTAATTATGCCATGATTGCTTGTATTCAGAGACAGAGAAAATACAGTTAGGTGCAACTCAACACTTCCAGAATATTTTTAGTGGTCGTTAAAGACTTAAGTTGCAACTGGAATCTCAGAAAAGAGAGCTTGAGTTGCGGAGAATTGATTTGGAAAAACGTGAGGCACATAATGAAAGTGAAAGAAAAAAGTTCGAAGAGATTATGGAGGTGTGGTTATTTTCTTATTATTGTTGCATCTCTTTTATAGTTCTATCATGTTGTTATTGAGATTCCTGTGAAATGGAAATTGAAGGGAAAAATATTATTTAAGGTTGACTAATTAAGATAATCAATATTCATATGTTTTGGTGATTTCAATGGAGGAGTTGGCTACCAAAGTTAATAAGTTTCCCATTTTTATGTTTCCAGTTTGATGAGCACCTTATGATTGGCAAATGTTTTCAGATATTGATAATATAATTCAGTTGGTTTCTATTACATTAGTATGCAATTGAAGGCTAGACCTTGTCCTTGTTCTTTGAAAAATTGTTTTGTCTTGTTGGCAGTGCAAAATGCACGAAATGGTTTTTTTTTTTTTTATTATTATTATTATTTTAGGGTGTGTGGAGGAGGATTTGCTCTAGGATGCTGAATGTAGTAGTATATTCTAAATTGGATGACAATAATGAAAATAATATGAACTCCATTTAGTTTTTATATGTTAGAGTTTATGAGACAAATGTAGGTAAATGTGGGTGAAAATTAAAATCATCAGTGTAGAGTTGGATGTTCAAGAAGTTTACATGAATCTTTATTTCTACACTGTTTTTCCTTGTTTGTTAAGGATCTCATTATGGAATCTATAAACAAAAAAAATGACATTCTTTTGTCTTTGAAACCTTCAACAATGACACTATTGCTAAGATTTTTTTTAGAATGTTATGTTTAGTAATGCTGATGCGTGTTGTTTTTTTAGAATGTGTTGAGAAGTAGCTCTCTTGAAATGGCTGTTCTGGAGCAACAGAAAGCTGGTGAAAATGTTTCGAAACTAGCTGCAGATCAAAAGGTTTGTCTAGGCTATATCTGTACTTTTTTAATGACTGAAAGTGACATTGTCCATATCAAAATAGCTGGTTGTTAATGCTATTTGGCAATCTATTTATCCAGCAGAAAAAAACAACAACTCCATGCTAAAATAATTCAGCTTGAAAAACAACTGAATGGAAAATTAAATGTCATGATGCCCATGGAAGATGATGGAGATTTAGTAGTTCTAAATATGCTAAAAATTGGGTCTAATTCAATCTCACAAAAAAGGCTTGTAGAGTGAGGTTTACACCTCACTTATAAGCTATTGTTTGACCATATCACTAGTCGATATGAGATCTCTAATAGACTCAATTAAAAAATTTACAAGTTCAAGGACCCAATTAAAGAAAAAAAACTTAGGTACCTAATTACAAATTTTGACAAAAGTTTAGGGACTTGCAAATTAATCAAACCTTTTTATTTAATGAAAGGCTTCTTAGTTGTGAGGCATGAGGTTTCTTACTAAACAACGTAAAGTAAAAAATACATCAAAGAATAAAATTAGGGAAATAATATATTGAATTGTTATTCAAAAGCTTAGATGACACCCAATTATGTTAAGTTCTTTTCAGTTTATCAGTTTATTTTTTATTATCTAATGAGTGAGAATAACAGTTACCATGTTTGTTTATATTATGTAGTGAAAACTTGTCTTGCAGTCTTTGTAATACTTCTTTGGTTGTTGTCCAGGTGCATGCATGAAGTAATTTATTTCGATAGCTGTTAATATTGGTTACGCTCATTTTTTTTTTTTTGAAAAAAAAAAAACCTGCTGTAATTTAATGGCAAGTGGAAAGTGCAAAATTCAGTTGTAATGAAAAATGTGGGAAACAATGTTTGCATTAGCTGAAAGTGTAAATGGCCAAATTCCTATTCCTAAAGGCTTGCTTGATGAGGTAAGAATTATTTGTACCTTTGGTTATACATTGTTGCATATATGCATTTCTACGAATTTTCTTTTATGTGTAATTTTAGGTTGTAAATCTTGTTGGAGCTCTTTTTCCCTTGCTTGGAAAGTTTAAATACACCTTCTTAAATCTTCCAAAATATCTTTTGACTATGGTGAGCACATCACTTTTTTTCCTTTTCAATTGTGTTGTGTATCCTTTTCTGTTTTGATCATTAAATTGGTTCAAATGATGTACGGGTTAGGTGGATCATTATGAAGTGAAATATATATAAAGGCCTCTTATTTTGAAGAATATTGAAAATAGAAGCTAACTATTGTGCATCATACCTTCAAGTTATGCAAAAGCATCAAAAGTATTTTGCTGTATGTAATGCTAATGGACAATTATTGCCTTATTTTGTTGTTGTAAGTTACGTGTCCATTTTTATTTTTCTTTCCAAAAGATTTTTTCTTCATATTACTGACCTGAGTACATTCTGACTTGGACATCGGTGTCTTTTCTGCAGGCGGTCGCAACCTCATCAAACGGTATCTGTCATGTTTGGATTTTTTATATTTATCTTTATTGTCTAATTTTATTATATTTTTGTACATGCAACCACTTGGGCCTTCATACCAATGTTGGTAGAGAACGTAGTATTTCGATATTTGGCGAGGAAAGTAAAGGTATCTGTTGACTTTTTATTTCTCTTTCCAAACCTTTTTCTTTTATCATATTACAGACCTGACAACCTTCTGACTTAAGCGTTGGATGATATTGAATTATAGTGGTATATTCCACATGATGGTATTAAATTAGATGTGTGTTACATTTTCTATATCATAACCTACTAAACCTAAACTGAAATGTAAGGTGTGGTTAACTGTCATAGCTGAAAAATCTGTACGCGTTTAGATATTGGGCCTGGCCAACCCAATATCTGATATGCTGTATGGATTAGTATTGGTTTGGGAAGAGTTATTCTAATACACCTAAATGTCTTACTTCCAAAATTGAGTTTTATATAGTTATGTTATGTCTAGATTAACTTTGAATCTTTTGTGTCAGATTATGTGTAAAATATCAATAGTCAGCCCTCGTTGTGGTTGTGTTTGGATTTTTTATATTTATCTTTATCTTCTAATTTTATTATATTTTTGTACATGTAACTACTTCGGCCTTCATGCTAATGTTGCTAGAGAACGTAGTGTTTCGGTATTTGCCGAGGAAAGTCAAGGTACCTGTTTACTTTTTATGTCTCTTTCCAAACCTTTTTCTTTTATCATATTACTTAAGCCTGACAACTTTCTGACTTGAGCGTCGGATGGTATTGAATTATACTTGTATATTCTACATGATAGTATTGAATTAGATGTGTTACATTTTCTCTATCATAAGCTACTAAACCTAAACTGAAATGTATGGTGTGGTTAACTGTCATAGCTGAAAAATCTGTACGCTTTTATATATTGGGTCTGGCCAACCCAATATCTGAGAAGCTGTATTGATTAGTAATGATTTGGGAAGAGTTTTTCTAAAACACCTAAATGTCTTACTTCCAAAATTGAGTTTTATATAGTTATGTTATGTTTGGATTAACTTTGAATCTTATGTGCCTGATTATGTATGAAATATCTATATTTAGCCATCGTTGTCGTCATGTTTGGATTTTTTTCATTTATCTTTATCTTCTAATTGTATTATATTTTTGTACATGCAACCACTTCGGCCTTCATGCTAATGTTCGTAGAGAACGTAGTATTTATTTCAGTATTCGTTGAGGAATCTGAAGGTACCTGTTGACTTTTTATTTCTCTTTCCAAACCTTTTTCTTTTATCATATTATAGACTTGACTGCCTTCTGACTTGAGCGTCAGATGGTATTGAGTTATAGTTGTATATTCCATATGATGGTATTGAATTAGATGTGTGTTACATTTTCTCTATCATAACCTACTACACCTAAACTGAAATGTATGGCGTGGTTAACTGTCATAGCTGAAAAATCTGTATGCTTTTAGATATTGGGTCTGGCCAACCCAATATCTGATATGCTGTATGGATTAGTAACGGTTTGGGAAGAGTTATTCTAATACACCTAAATGTCTTATTTCCAAAATTGAGTTTTATATAGTTATGTTATGTCTGGATTAACTTTGAATCTTTTGTGTCAGATTATGT
This sequence comes from Psophocarpus tetragonolobus, assembly GCA_037954015.1. NCBI lineage: Eukaryota > Viridiplantae > Streptophyta > Magnoliopsida > Fabales > Fabaceae > Psophocarpus > Psophocarpus tetragonolobus. The sequence continues at coordinate 46,338,342 of CM075692.1, read as the reverse complement.
GTAAAATATCAATAGTCAGCCATCGTTGTGGTCGTGTTTGGATTTTTTATATTTATCTTTATCTTCTAATTTTATTATATTTTTGTACATGCAACTACTTCGGCCTTCATGCTAATGTTGTTAGAGAACGTAGTGTTTCGGTATTCGCCGAGAAAAGTCAAGGTACCTGTTTACTTTTTATGTCTCTTTCCAAACCTTTTTTTTTTTCATATTACTTAGGCCTGACAACTTTCTGACTTGAGTGTCGGATGGTATTGAATTATACTTGTATATTCCACATGATGGTATTGAATTAGATGTGTTATATTTTCTCTATCATAAGCTACTAAACCTAACCTGGAATGTATGACGTGGTCAACTGTAATAGTTGAAAAATGTGTACGCTTTTAGATATTGGGTCTGGCCAACCCAATATCTGAGAAGCTGTATTGATTAGTAATGATTTGGGAAGAGTCTTTCTAATACACCTAAATGTCTTACTTCCAAAATTGATTTTTATATAGTTATGTTATGTCTGGATTAACTTTGAATCTTATGTGTCTGATTATGTATGAAATATCTATATTTAGCCATCGTTGTGGTCATGTTTGGATTTTTTTCATTTATCTTTATCTTCTAATTTTATTATATTTTTGTACATGCAACCACTTCGGCCTTCATGCTAATGTTCGTAGAGAACGTAGTATTTATTTCAGTATTTGTCGAGGAATCTAAAGGTACCTATTGACTTTTTATTTCACTTTCCAAACCTTTTTCTTTTATTATATTACAGACCTGACTGGCTTCTGACTTGAGCGTCGGATGGTATTGAGTTATAGTTGTATATTCCATATGATGGTTTTGAATTAGATGTGCGTAACATTTTCTCTATCATAACCTACTACAGCTAAACTGAAATGTATGGCGTGGTTAACTGTTATAGCTGAAAAAGTGAAAAATCTGTACGCTTTTAGATATTGGGTCTGGCCAACCCAATATCTGATATGCTGTATGAATTAGTAATGGTTTGGGAAGAGTTATTCTAATACACCTAAATGTCTTACTTCCAAAATTGAGTTTTATATAGTTATGCTATGTGTGGATTAACTTTGAATCCTTTGTGTCAGATTATGTATGAAATATCTATATTTAGGCATCGTTGTGGTCATGTTTGGATTTTTAATATTTATCTTTGTCTTCCAATTTCACTATATGTTTGTACATGCAACCACTTGGGCCTTCATGCCAATGTTTTTAGAGAATGTAGTATTTTGGTATTCGATGAGGAAAGTAAAGGTACCTGTTGACTTTTTATTTCTCTTTCCAAACCTTTTTCTTTTATCATATTACAGAGCTGACTACCTCCTGACTTGAGCATCGGATGGTATTGAATTATAGTTGTATATTCCATATGATGGTATTGAATTATAGTTGTATATTCCACATGATAGTATTGAATTAGATGTGTGTTACATTTTCTCTTTCGTAACCTACTAAACCTTAACTGAAATGTATGGCATGGTTAACTGTCATAGCTTAAAAATTTGTACGCTTTTAGATATTGGGTTTGGCCAACCCAATATATGATATGCTGTATGGATTAGTAATGGTTTGAGAAGAGTTATTCTAATACACCTAAATGTCTTATTTCCAAAATTGACTTCTATATAGTTATGATATGTCTGGATTTACTTTGAATCTTTTGTGTCTGATTATGTATGATATATCTATATTAAGCCATCATTGTGGTCATGTTTGGATTTTTTATATTTATCTTTATCTTCTAATTTCATTATATTTTTGTACATGCAACCACTTGAGCCTTCATGCCAATGTTGATAGAGAACGTAGTATTTTGGTTTTCGGCGAGAAATGTAAAGGTACATGTTGACTTTTTATTTTTCTGTCCAAACCTTTTTGTTTGATCATATTACAGACCTGACAACCTTCCGACTTGAGTCGGATGATGTTGAGTTATAGTTGTATATTTCATATAATGGTATTGGGTTAGATGTGTGTTACATTTTATCTATCATAACCTACTAAACCTAAACTGAAATGTATCGCGTGGTCAACTGTCGTAGCTGAAGAATCTGTACGCTTTTAGATATTGGGTTTTGCCAACCCAATATCTGATATGCTGTATTGATTAGTAATGGTTTAGGAAGAGTTATTCTAATACACCTAAATATCTTACTTCCAAAATTGAGTTTTATGTAGTTATGTTATGTCTGGATTAACTTTGAATCTTTTGTGTTTGATTATGTATTAAATATCTATACTTAACATCGCTGTGGTTGTGTTTGAATTTTTTATATTTATCTTTATCTTTTAATTTTATTATATTTTTGTAGATGCAACCACTTCGGCCTTCATGCTAATGTAGGTAGAGAACGTAGTATTTCGGTATTCGGCGAGGCAACTAAAGGTACTTGTTGACTGTATATTTCTCTTTCCAAACCTTTTTCTTTTCTCATATTACAGACCTGGCTACCTTTTGACTTGAGCGTCGGATGGTATTGAATTATAGTTGTATATTCCACATGATGCTATTGAATTAGATGAGTTACATTTTCTCTATCATAACCTACTAAAACTAAACTGAAATGTATGACATGAGTAACTGTCATAACTGAAAGATCTGTACGCTTTTAGATATTGGGTCTGGCTAACCTAATATCTGATATGCTGTACGAATTAGTAATGGTTTAGGAAGTGCTATTTTAATATACCTAAATGTCTTACTTCCAAAATTGAGTTTTACATAGTTATATTATGTCTGGATTAACTTTGAATCTTTTGTGTCTGATTATGTATGAAATACCTATGTTTATCCATCGTTGTGGTCATGTTTGGATTTTTTATATTTATGTTTATCGTCTAATTTTATTATATTTTTGTACATGTAACCACTTGGGCCTTTATACGAATGTGGGTTGAGAACGTAGTATATCGGTATTCAGCGAGGAATGTCAAGGTACCTGTTTTCTTTTTATGTCTCTTTCCAAACCTTTTTCTTTTATCATATTGCTTAGGCCTGACAACTTTCTGACTTGAGCGTCGGATGGTATTGAATTATACTTGTATATTGCACATAATATTGAATTAGATGTGTTACATTTTCTCTATCATAAGCTACTAAACTTAAACTGAAATGTATGGCGTGGTTAACTGTCATAGCTGAAAAATCTGTACGCTTTTAGATATTGGGTCTGGCCATCCCGGTATCTGATATGCTGTATGGATTAGTAATGATTTAGGAAGAGTTATTCTAATACACCTAAATGTCTTACTTCCAAAATTGAGTATTAAATAGTTATGTTATGTCTGGATTAACTTTGAATCTTTTGTGTCTGATTATGTATGAAATATCTATATTTAGCCATCGTTGTGGTCGTGTTTGGATTTTTAATATTTATCTTTATGTTCCAATTTCAATATATTTTTGTACATGCAACCACTTCGACCTTCATGCTAATGTTGCTAGAGAACGTAGTGTTTCGGTATTTGTCGAGGCAACTAAAGGTACTTGTTTACTTTTTATGTCTCTTTCCAAACCTTTTTCTTTTCTCATATTACTTAGGCTTGACAACTTTCTGACTTGAGCGTCCGATGGTATTGAATTATACTTGTATATTTCACATGATGGTATTGAATTAGATGTGTTGCATTTTCTCTACCATAAGCTACTAAACCTAAACATGTATGTATGTGGGTAACTGTCATAGCTGAAAAATCTGTAGGCTTTAAATAGTTATGTGATGTCTGGATTAACTTTGAATCTTTTGTGTCTGATTATGTATGAAATATCTATATTTATCCATCGTTGTGATTGTGTTTGGATTTTTAATATTTATCTTTATCTTTATCTTTATCTTCCAATTTCTCTTTCCAAACCTTTTTCTTTTATCATATTACAGAACCTTCTGACTTGAGTGTCGGATGATATTGAATTATAGTGGTATATTCCACATGATGGTATTTTATTAGATGTCCGTTACATTTTCTATATCATAACCTACTAAACCTAAACTGAAATGTAAGGTGTGGTTATCTGTCACAGTTGAAAAATCTGTACGCTTTTAGATATTGGGCCTGGCCAACCCAATATTTGATATGCTATATGGATTAATATTGGTTTGGGAAGAGTTATTGTAATACACCTAAATGTCTTACTTCCAAAATTGAGTTTTATATAGTTATGTTATGTCTGGATTAACTTTGAATCTTTTGTGTTTGATTATGTATTAAATATCTATATTTAGCATCGCTGTGGTTGTGTTTGAATTTTTTATATTTATCTTTATCTTCTAATTTTATTATATTTTTGTACATGCAACTACTTCGGCCTTCATGCTAATGTTGCTAGAGAACGTAGGGTTTCGGTATTTGCCGAGGCAACTAAAGGTACTTGTTTACTTTTTATGTCTTTTTCCAAACCTTTTTCTTTTCTCATATTACTTAGGCTTGACAACTTTCTGACTTGAGCGTCCGATGGTATTGAATTATACTTGTTTATTTCACATGATACTATTGAATTAGATGTGTTAGATTTTCTCTATCATAAGCTACTAAACCTAAACTGGAATGTTTGGCGTGGTTAACTGTCATAGCTGAAAAATCTGTACGCTTTTAGATATTGGGTCTGGCCAACCCAATATTTGAGAAGCTGTATGGATTAGTAATGATTTGGGAAGACTTTTTCTAATACAGCTAAATGTCCTACTTCCAAAATTGAGTTTTATATAGTTATGCTATGTCTGGATTAACTTTGAATCTTATGTGTCTGATTATGTATGAAATATTTATATTTAGCCATTGTTGTGGTCATGTTTGAATTATGTTTGGATTTTTTTCATTTATCTTTCTCTTCTAATTTTATTATATTTTTGAACATGCAACCACTTCGCCTTCATGCTAATGTTCGTAGAGAACGTAGTATTTATTTCGGTATTTGTCGAGGAATCTAAAGGCACCTGTTGACTTTTTATTTCACTTTCCAAACCTTTTTCTTTTATCATATTACAGACCTGACTACTTTCTGACTTGAGCGTCAGAGTCTTTTCTGCAGGCGATCGGAACATCATCAAACGGTATCTCTCTTAATAGCAACAGAAGACGGTGTACGACTGTTTATGTAGGCACAATCTGCAAGGTATATATTTGTCTTATGTGAAAATGATGATATTGACTTATAGTTGTATATTCCATATAATTATAATGAATTAGGCGTGTGTTACTTTTTTTCTGTCATAGCCTACAAAACCTAAACTGAAATGTTTTGCGTGGTTAACTGTCATAATTGAAAAATCTGTATGCTTTTAGATATTGGGCCTGGCCAACCCAATATCTGATATGCTGTATGGATTGGTTATGGTTTGGGAGGACTGATTCTAATATACCTAAATGTCTTACTTCCAAAATTGAGATTTATATAGTTATGTTATGTTTAAATTAACTTTGAATTTTTTGTGTCTGATTATGTATGAAATATCTATATTTAACTATCGTCGTGGTCATGTTTTGTTTTTTATATTTATCTTTATCTTCTAATTTTATTATATTTGTGTACATGCAACCACTTGGGCCTTCATGCCAATGTCGGTAGAGAACTTCGTATTTCGGTATTTGGCGCGTAGAGTAAAGGGACGTGTGGATTCTTTCTTTCTCTTTCCAAACCATTTTCTTTTATCATATTACAGACTTGACTACTTTCTAACTTGAGCGTCAGTGTCTTTTCTGCAGGTTGTCAGAACATCATCAAACGGTATCATTAGTAGCAGCAACAGAAGATTGTGTTCGACTGTTTAGGTAGGCATAATTGGCAAGGTATATATTTGTCTTATGTGAAGATGATGATATTGAATTATAGCTGTATATTCCATATGATGATATTGAATTAGACGTGTTATATTTTTTCTATCATAAGCCTACTGAACCTAAACTGAAATGTATGGCGTGGTTAACTGTGATAACTGGAAAATCTGTACGCTTTTAGATATTGGGTCTGGCCAACCTAATATCTGTATGCATTATGGATTAGTAATGGTTTGGGAAGAGTTATTGTAATAAACCTAAATGTCTTACTTCCAAAATTGAGTTTTATATAGTTATGTTACGTCTGGATTAACCTTGAATTTTTTGTGCTTGTTTATGTATGAAATATGTATATTTAACCGTCGATGTGTCATGTTTGGATTTTTTATATTTATCTTTATCTTCTAATTTCATTATATTTGTGTATATGCAACCAGTTGGGCCTTCATGCAAATGTCGGTAGAGAACGTAGTATTTCGGTATTCAGCGAGCACGGTAAAGGTACGTATTCACTTTTTATTTCTCTTTCCAAACCTTTTTGTTTTATCATATTACAGACCTGACTACTTTCTGACTTGAGCGTTAGAGTCTTTTCTGCAGGCGATCGGAACATCATCAAACGGTATCTCTCGTAATAGCAACAGAAGACGGTGTACGACTGTTTATGTAGGGACAATCTGCAAGGTATATTCCGTATAATTATAGTTGTATATTCCATATATTTATAATGAATTAGGCTACAAAACCTAAACTGAAATGTTTGGATTTTCTGTCATAGCCTACAAAACCTAAACTGAAATGTTTTGCGTGGTTAACTGTCATAACTGAAAAATCTGTATGCTTTTAGATATTCGGCCTGGCTAACCCAATATCTGATATGCTGTATGGATTGGTTATGGTTTGGGAGGACTGATTCTAATACACCTAAATGTCTTACTTCCAAAATTGAGATTTATATAGTTGTGTTATGTCTAGATTAACTTTGAATTTTTTGTGTCTGATTATATATGAAATATCTATATTTAACTATCGTTGTGGTCATGTTTTTTTTTTATATTTATCTTTATCTTCTAATTTTATTATATTTGTGTACATGCAACAACCACTTGGGCATTCATGCCAATGTCGGGACTGTTTATGTAGGGACAATCTGGAAGGTTTATTTCTCTTTCCAAACCTTTTTGTTTTATCATATTATAGACCTGACTACTTTCTGACTTGAGCGTCAGAGTCTTTTCTGCAGGCGATCGGAACATCATCAAACGGTATCTCTCGTAATAGCAACAGAAGGCGGTGTATGACTGTTTATGTAGGCACAATCTGCAAGGTATATATTTTTGTTATGTGAAAATGATTATATTGAATTATAGTTGTATATTCCATATAATTATAATGAATTAGGCGTGTGTGACTTTTTTTTTGTCATAGCCTACAAAACCTAAACTGAAATGTTTTGCATGGTTAACTGTCATAACTGAAAAATCTGTATGCTTTTAGATATTGGGCCTGGCCAACCCAATATCTGATATGCTGTATGGATTGGTTATGGTTTGGGAGGACTGATTCTAATACACCTAAATGTCTTACTTCCAAAATTGAGATTTATATAGTTATGTTATGTCTAGATTAACTTTGAATTTTTTGTGTCTGATTATGTATGAAATATCTATATTTAACTATCGTTGTGGTCATGTTTTGTTTTTTATATTTATCTTTATCTTCTAATTTTATTATATTTGTGTACATGCAACCACTTGGGCCTTCATACCAATGTCGGTAGAGAACTTCGTATTTCGGTATTCGGCGCGTAGAGTAAAGGGACGGGTGGATTCTTTCTTTCTCTTTCCAAACCATTTGCTTTTGTCATATTACAGACTTGACTACTTTCTGACTTGAGCGTCAGTGTCTTTTCTGCAGGTTGTCAGAACATCATCAAACGGTATCATTAGTAGCAGCAACAGAAGATTGTGTTCGACTGTTTAGGTAGGCATAATTGGCAAGGTATATATTTGTCTTATGTGAAGATGATGATATTGAATTATAGCTGTATATTCCATATGATGATATTGAATTAGACGTGTTATATGTTTTCTATCATAAGCCTACTGAACCTAAACTGAAATGTATGGCGTGGTTAACTGTGATAACTGGAAAATCTGTACGCTTTTAGATATTGGGTCTGGCCCAACCTAATATCTGTATGCATTATGGATTAGTAATGGTTTGGGAAGAGTTATTGTAATAAACCTAAATCTCTTACTTCCAAAATTGAGTTTTATATAGTTATGTTACGTCTGGATTAACCTTGAATTTTTTGTGCTTGTTTATGCATGAAATATGTATATTTAACCGTCGATGTGTCATGTTTGGATTTTTTATATTTATCTTTATCTTCTAATTTCATTATATTTGTGTATATGCAACCAGTTGGGCCTTCATGCAAATGTCGGTAGAGAACGTAGTATTTCGGTATTCAGCGAGCACGGTAAAGGTACGTATTCACTTTTTATTTCTCTTTCCAAACCTTTTTGTTTTATCATATTACAGACCTGACTACTTTCTGACTTGAGCGTCAGAGTCTTTTCTGCAGGCGATCGGAACATCATCAAACGGTATCTCTCGTAATAGCAACAGAAGACGGTGTACGACTGTTTATGTAGGGACAATCTGCAAGGTATATATTTGTCTTATGTGAAAATGATGATATTGACTTATAGTTGTATATTCCATATAATTATAATGAATTAGGCGTGTGTTACTTTTTTTCTGTCATAGCCTACAAAACCTAAACTGAAATGTTTTGCGTGGTTAACTGTCATAACTGAAAAATCTGTATGCTTTTAGATATTGGGCCTGGCCAACCCAATATCTGATATGCTGTATGGATTGGTTATGGTTTGGGAGGACTGATTCTAATACACCTAAATGTCTTACTTCCAAAATTGAGATTTATATAGTTATGTTATGTCTAGATTAACTTTGAATTTTTTGTGTCTGATTATGTATGAAATATCTATATTTAACTATCGTTGTGGTCATGTTTTGTTTTTTATATTTATCTTTATCTTCTAATTTTATTGTATTTGTGTACATGCAACCACTTGGGCCTTCATGCCAATGTCGGTAGAGAACTTCGTATTTCGGTATTCGGCGCGTAGAGTAAAGGGACGAGTGGATTCTTTCTTTCTCTTTCCAAACCATTTGCTTTTGTCATATTACAGACTTGACTACTTTCTGACTTGAGCGTCAGTGTCTTTTCTGCAGGTTGTCAGAACATCATCAAACGGTATCATTAGTAGCAGCAACAGAAGATTGTGTTCGACTGTTTAGGTAGGCATAATTGGCAAGGTATATATTTGTCTTATGTGAAGATGATGATATTGAATTATAGCTGTATATTCCATATGATGATATTGAATTAGACGTGTTATATGTTTTCTATCATAAGCCTACTGAACCTAAACTGAAATGTATGGCGTGGTTAACTGTGATAACTGGAAAATCTGTACGCTTTTAGATATTGGGTCTGGCCCAACCTAATATCTGTATGCATTATGGATTAGTAATGGTTTGGGAAGAGTTATTGTAATAAACCTAAATCTCTTACTTCCAAAATTGAGTTTTATATAGTTATGTTACGTCTGGATTAACCTTGAATTTTTTGTGCTTGTTTATGTATGAAATATGTATATTTAACCGTCGATGTGTCATGTTTGGATTTTTTATATTTATCTTTATCTTCTAATTTCATTATATTTGTGTATATGCAACCAGTTGGGCCTTCATGCAAATGTCGGTAGAGAACGTAGTATTTCGGTATTCAGCGAGCACGGTAAAGGTACGTATTCACTTTTTATTTCTCTTTCCAAACCTTTTTGTTTTATCATATTACAGACCTGACTACTTTCTGACTTGAGCGTTAGAGTCTTTTCTGCAGGCGATCGGAACATCATCAAACGGTATCTCTCGTAATAGCAACAGAAGACGGTGTACGACTGTTTATGTAGGGACAATCTGCAAGGTATATTCCGTATAATTATAGTTGTATATTCCATATAATTATAATGAATTAGGCTACAAAACCTAAACTGAAATGTTTGGATTTTCTGTCATAGCCTACAAAACCTAAACTGAAATGTTTTGCGTGGTTAACTGTCATAACTGAAAAATCTGTATGCTTTTAGATATTGGGCCTGGCCAACCCAATATCTGATATGCTGTATGGATTGGTTATGGTTTGGGAGGACTGATTCTAATACACCTAAATGTCTTACTTCCAAAATTGAGATTTATATAGTTGTGTTATGTCTAAATTAACTTTGAATTTTTTGTGTCTGATTATATATGAAATATCTATATTTAACTATCGTTGTGGTCATGTTTTTTTTTTATATTTATCTTTATCTTCTAATTTTATTATATTTGTGTACATGCAACAACCACTTGGGCATTCATGCCAATGTCGGGACTGTTTATGTAGGGACAATCTGGAAGGTTTATTTCTCTTTCCAAACCTTTTTGTTTTATCATATTACAGACCTGACTACTTTCTGACTTGAGCGTCAGAGTCTTTTCTGCAGGCGATCGGAACATCATCAAACGGTATCTCTCGTAATAGCAACAGAAGACGGTGTACGACTGTTTATGTAGGGACAATCTGCAAGGTATATATTTGTCTTATGTGAAAATGATGATATTGACTTATAGTTGTATATTCCATATAATTATAATGAATTAGGCGTGTGTTACTTTTTTTCTGTCATAGCCTACAAAACCTAAAGTGAAATGTTTTGCGTGGTTAACTGTCATAACTGAAAAATCTGTATGCTTTTAGATATTGGGCCTGACCAACCCAATATCTGATATGCTGTATGGATTGGTTATGGTTTGGGAGGACTGATTCTAATACACCTAAATGTCTTACTTCCAAAATTGAGATTTATATAGTTATGTTATGTCTAGATTAACTTTGAATTTTTTGTGTCTGATTATGTATGAAATATCTATATTTAACTATCGTTGTGGTCATGTTTTGTTTTTTATATTTATCTTTATCTTCTAATTTTATTATATTTGTGTACATGCAACCACTTGGGCCTTCATGCCAATGTCGGTAGAGAACTTCGTATTTTGGTATTCGGCGCGTAGAGTAAAGGGACGGGTGGATTCTTTCTTTCTCTTTCCAAACCATTTGCTTTTGTCATATTACAGACTTGACTACTTTCTGACTTGAGCGTCAGTGTCTTTTCTGCAGGTTGTCAGAACATCATCAAACGGTATCATTAGTAGCAGCAACAGAAGATTGTGTTCGACTGTTTAGGTAGGCATAATTGGCAAGGTATATATTTGTCTTATGTGAAGATGATGATATTGAATTATAGCTGTATATTCCATATGATGATATTGAATTAGACGTGTTATATGTTTTCTATCATAAGCCTACTGAACCTAAACTGAAATGTATGGCGTGGTTAACTGTGATAACTGGAAAATCTGTACGCTTTTAGATATTGGGTCTGGCCCAACCTAATATCTGTATGCATTATGGATTAGTAATGGTTTGGGAAGAGTTATTGTAATAAACCTAAATCTCTTACTTCCAAAATTGAGTTTTATATAGTTATGTTACGTCTGGATTAACCTTGAATTTTTTGTGCTTGTTTATGCATGAAATATGTATATTTAACCGTCGATGTGTCATGTTTGGATTTTTTATATTTATCTTTATCTTCTAATTTCATTATATTTGTGTATATGCAACCAGTTGGGCCTTCATGCAAATGTCGGTAGAGAACGTAGTATTTCGGTATTCAGCGAGCACGGTAAAGGTACGTATTCACTTTTTATTTCTCTTTCCAAACCTTTTTGTTTTATCATATTACAGACCTGACTACTTTCTGACTTGAGCGTCAGAGTCTTTTCTGCAGGCGATCGGAACATCATCAAACGGTATCTCTCGTAATAGCAACAGAAGACGGTGTACGACTGTTTATGTAGGGACAATCTGCAAGGTATATATTTGTCTTATGTGAAAATGATGATATTGACTTATAGTTGTATATTCCATATAATTATAATGAATTAGGCGTGTGTTACTTTTTTTCTGTCATAGCCTACAAAACCTAAAGTGAAATGTTTTGCGTGGTTAACTGTCATAACTGAAAAATCTGTATGCTTTTAGATATTGGGCCTGGCCAACCCAATATCTGATATGCTGTATGGATTGGTTATGGTTTGGGAGGACTGATTCTAATACACCTAAATGTCTTACTTCCAAAATTGAGATTTATATAGTTATGTTATGTCTAGATTAACTTTGAATTTTTTGTGTCTGATTATGTATGAAATATCTATATTTAACTATCGTTGTGGTCATGTTTTGTTTTTTATATTTATCTTTATCTTCTAATTTTATTATATTTGTGTACATGCAACCACTTGGGCCTTCATGCCAATGTCGGTAGAGAACTTCGTATTTCGGTATTCGGCGCGTAGAGTAAAGGGACGGGTGGATTCTTTCTTTCTCTTTCCAAACCATTTGCTTTTGTCATATTACAGACTTGACTACTTTCTGACTTGAGCGTCAGTGTCTTTTCTGCAGGTTGTCAGAACATCATCAAACGGTATCATTAGTAGCAGCAACAGAAGATTGTGTTCGACTGTTTAGGTAGGCATAATTGGCAAGGTATATATTTGTCTTATGTGAAGATGATGATATTGAATTATAGCTGTATATTCCATATGATGATATTGAATTAGACGTGTTATATGTTTTCTATCATAAGCCTACTGAACCTAAACTGAAATGTATGGCGTGGTTAACTGTGATAACTGGAAAATCTGTACGCTTTTAGATATTGGGTCTGGCCCAACCTAATATCTGTATGCATTATGGATTAGTAATGGTTTGGGAAGAGTTATTGTAATAAACCTAAATCTCTTACTTCCAAAATTGAGTTTTATATAGTTATGTTACGCTGGATTAACCTTGAATTTTTTGTGCTTGTTTATGTATGAAATATGTATATTTAACCGTCGATGTGTCATGTTTGGATTTTTTATCTTTATCTTCTAATTTCATTATATTTGTGTATATGCAACCAGTTGGGCCTTCATGCAAATATCGGTAGAGAACGTAGTATTTCGGTATTCAGCGAGCACGGTAAAGGTACGTATTCACTTTTTATTTCTCTTTCCAAACCTTTTTGTTTTATCATATTACAGACCTGACTACTTTCTGACTTGAGCGTCAGAGTCTTTTCTGCAGGCGATCGGAACATCATCAAACGGTATCTCTCGTAATAGCAACAGAAGACGGTGTACGACTGTTTATGTAGGGACAATCTGCAAGGTATATATTTGTCTTATGTGAAAATGATGATATTCACTTATAGTTGTATATTCCATATAATTATAATGAATTAGGCGTGTGTTACTTTTTTTCTGTCATAGCCTACAAAACCTAAACTGAAATGTTTTGCGTGGTTAACTGTCATAATTGAAAAATCTGTATGCTTTTAGATATTGGGCCTGGCCAACCCAATATCTGATATGCTGTATGGATTGGTTATGGTTTGGGAGGACTAATTCTAATACACCTAAATGTCTTACTTCCAAAATTGAGATTTATATAGTTATGTTATGTCTAGATTAACTTTGAATTTTTTGTGTCTGATTATGTATGAAATATCTATATTTAACTATCGTTGTGGTCATGTTTTGTTTTTTATATTTATCTTTATCTTCTAATTTTATTATATTTGTGTACATGCAACCACTTGGGCATTCATGCCAATGTCGGTAGAGAACTTCGTATTTCGGTATTCGGCGCGTAGAGTAAAGGGACGGGGGGATTCTTTCTTTCTCTTTCCAAACCATTTGCTTTTGTCATATTACAGACTTGACTACTTTCTGACTTGAGCGTCAGTGTCTTTTCTGCAGGTTGTCAGAACATCATCAAACGGTATCATTAGTAGCAGCAACAGAAGATTGTGTTCGACTGTTTAGGTAGGCATAATTGGCAAGGTATATATTTGTCTTATGTGAAGATGATGATATTGAATTATAGCTGTATATTCCATATGATGATATTGAATTAGACGTGTTATATGTTTTCTATCATAAGCCTACTGAACCTAAACTGAAATGTATGGCGTGGTTAACTGTGATAACTGGAAAATCTGTACGCTTTTAGATATTGGGTCTGGCCCAACCTAATATCTGTATGCATTATGGATTAGTAATGGTTTGGGAAGAGTTATTGTAATAAACCTAAATCTCTTACTTCCAAAATTGAGTTTTATATAGTTATGTTACGCTGGATTAACCTTGAATTTTTTGTGCTTGTTTATGTATGAAATATGTATATTTAACCGTCGATGTGTCATGTTTGGATTTTTTATCTTTATCTTCTAATTTCATTATATTTGTGTATATGCAACCAGTTGGGCCTTCATGCAAATATCGGTAGAGAACGTAGTATTTCGGTATTCAGCGAGCACGGTAAAGGTACGTATTCACTTTTTATTTCTCTTTCCAAACCTTTTTGTTTTATCATATTACAGACCTGACTACTTTCTGACTTGAGCGTCAGAGTCTTTTCTGCAAGCGATCGGAACATCATCAAACGGTATCTCTCGTAATAGCAACAGAAGACGGTGTACGACTGTTTATGTAGGGACAATCTGCAAGGTATATATTTGTCTTATGTGAAAATGATGATATTCACTTATAGTTGTATATTCCATATAATTATAATGAATTAGGCGTGTGTTACTTTTTTTCTGTCATAGCCTACAAAACCTAAACTGAAATGTTTTGCGTGGTTAACTGTCATAATTGAAAAATCTGTATGCTTTTAGATATTGGGCCTGGCCAACCCAATATCTGATATGCTGTATGGATTGGTTATGGTTTGGGAGGACTCATTCTAATACACCTAAATGTCTTACTTCCAAAATTGAGATTTATATAGTTATGTTATGTCTAGATTAACTTTGAATTTTTTGTGTCTGATTATGTATGAAATATCTATATTTAACTATCGTTGTGGTCATGTTTTGTTTTTTATATTTATCTTTATCTTCTAATTTTATTATATTTGTGTACATGCAACCACTTGGGCATTCATGCCAATGTCGGTAGAGAACTTCGTATTTCGGTATTCGGCGCGTAGAGTAAAGGGACGGGTGGATTCTTTCTTTCTCTTTCCAAACCATTTGCTTTTGTCATATTACAGACTTGACTACTTTCTGACTTGAGCGTCAGTGTCTTTTTTGTAGGTTGTCAGAACATCATCAAACGGTATCATTAGTAGCAGCAACAGAAGATTGTGTTCGACTGTTTAGGTAGGCATAATTGGCAAGGTATATATTTGTCTTATGTGAAGATGATGATATTGAATTATAGCTGTATATTCCATATGATGATATTGAATTAGACGTGTTATATGTTTTCTATCATAAGCCTACTGAACCTAAACTGAAATGTATGGCGTGGTTAACTGTGATAACTGGAAAATCTGTACGCTTTTAGATATTGGGTCTGGCCCAACCTAATATCTGTATGCATTATGGATTAGTAATGGTTTGGGAAGAGTTATTGTAATAAACCTAAATCTCTTACTTCCAAAATTAAGTTTTATATAGTTATGTTACGTCTGGATTAACCTTGAATTTTTTGTGCTTGTTTATGTATGAAATATGTATATTTAACCGTCGATGTGTCATGTTTGGATTTTTTATCTTTATCTTCTAATTTCATTATATTTGTGTATATGCAACCAGTTGGGCCTTCATGCAAATATCGGTAGAGAACGTAGTATTTCGGTATTCAGCGAGCACGGTAAAGGTACGTATTCACTTTTTATTTCTCTTTCCAAACCTTTTTGTTTTATCATATTACAGACCTGACTACTTTCTGACTTGAGCGTCAGAGTCTTTTCTGCAGGCGATCGGAACATCATCAAACGGTATCTCTCGTAATAGCAACAGAAGACGGTGTACGACTGTTTATGTAGGGACAATCTGCAAGGTATATATTTGTCTTATGTGAAAATGATGATATTCACTTATAGTTGTATATTCCATATAATTATAATGAATTAGGCGTGTGTTACTTTTTTTCTGTCATAGCCTACAAAACCTAAACTGAAATGTTTTGCGTGGTTAACTGTCATAATTGAAAAATCTGTATGCTTTTAGATATTGGGCCTGGCCAACCCAATATCTGATATGCTGTATGGATTGGTTATGGTTTGGGAGGACTAATTCTAATACACCTAAATGTCTTACTTCCAAAATTGAGATTTATATAGTTATGTTATGTCTAGATTAACTTTGAATTTTTTGTGTCTGATTATGTATGAAATATCTATATTTAACTATCGTTGTGGTCATGTTTTGTTTTTTATATTTATCTTTATCTTCTAATTTTATTATATTTGTGTACATGCAACCACTTGGGCATTCATGCCAATGTCGGTAGAGAACTTCGTATTTCGGTATTCGGCGCGTAGAGTAAAGGGACGGGTGGATTCTTTCTTTCTCTTTCCAAACCATTTGCTTTTGTCATATTACAGACTTGACTACTTTCTGACTTGAGCGTCAGTGTCTTTTTTGTAGGTTGTCAGAACATCATCAAACGGTATCATTAGTAGCAGCAACAGAAGATTGTGTTCGACTGTTTAGGTAGGCATAATTGGCAAGGTATATATTTGTCTTATGTGAAGATGATGATATTGAATTATAGCTGTATATTCCATATGATGATATTGAATTAGACGTGTTATATGTTTTCTATCATAAGCCTACTGAACCTAAACTGAAATGTATGGCGTGGTTAACTGTGATAACTGGAAAATCTGTACGCTTTTAGATATTGGGTCTGGCCCAACATAATATCTGTATGCATTATGGATTAGTAATGGTTTGGGAAGAGTTATTGTAATAAACCTAAATCTCTTACTTCCAAAATTGAGTTTTATATAGTTATGTTACGTCTGGATTAACCTTGAATTTTTTGTGGTTGTTTATGTATGAAATATGTATATTTAACCGTCGATGTGTCATGTTTGGATTTTTTATCTTTATCTTCTAATTTCATTATATTTGTGTATATGCAACCAGTTGGGCCTTCATGCAAATGTCGGTAGAGAACGTAGTATTTCGGTATTCAGCGACCACGGTAAAGGTACGTATTCACTTTTTATTTCTCTTTCCAAACCTTTTTGTTTTATCATATTACAGACCTGACTACTTTCTGACTTGAGCGTCAGAGTCTTTTCTGCAGGCGATCGAAACATCATCAAACGGTATCTCTCGTAATAGCAACAGAAGACGGTGTACGACTGTTTATGTAGGGACAATCTGCAGGGTATATATTTGTCTTATGTGAAAATGATGATATTCACTTATAGTTGTATATTCCATATAATTATAATGAATTAGGCGTGTGTTACTTTTTTTCTGTCATAGCCTACAAAACCTAAACTGAAATGTTTTGCGTGGTTAACTGTCATAACTGAAAAATCTGTATGCTTTTAGATATTGGGCCTGGCCAACCCAATATCTGATATGCTGTATGGATTGGTTATGGTTTGGGAGGACTGATTCTAATACACCTATATGTCTTACTTCCAAAATTGAGATTTATATAGTTATGTTATGTCTAGATTAACTTTGAATTTTTTGTGTCTGATTATGTATGAAATATCTATATTTAACTATCGTTGTGGTCATGTTTTGTTTTTTATATTTATCTTTATCTTCTAATTTTATTATATTTGTGTACATGCAACCACTTGGGCCTTCATGCCAATGTCGGTAGAGAACTTCGTATTTCGGTATTCGGCGCGTAGAGTAAAGGGACGAGTGGATTCTTTCTTTCTCTTTCCAAACCATTTGCTTTTGTCATATTACAGACTTGACTACTTTCTGACTTGAGCGTCAGTGTCTTTTCTGCAGGTTGTCAGAACATCATCAAACGGTATCATTAGTAGCAGCAACAGAAGATTGTGTTCGACTGTTTAGGTAGGCATAATTGGCAAGGTATATATTTGTCTTATGTGAAGATGATGATATTGAATTATAGCTGTATATTCCATATGATGATATTGAATTAGACGTGTTATATGTTTTCTATCATAAGCCTACTGAACCTAAACTGAAATGTATGGCGTGGTTAACTGTGATAACTGGAAAATCTGTACGCTTTTAGATATTGGGTCTGGCCCAACCTAATATCTGTATGCATTATGGATTAGTAATGGTTTGGGAAGAGTTATTGTAATAAACCTAAATCTCTTACTTCCAAAATTGAGTTTTATATAGTTATGTTACGTCTGGATTAACCTTGAATTTTTTGTGCTTGTTTATGTATGAAATATGTATATTTAACCGTCGATGTGTCATGTTTGGATTTTTTATCTTTATCTTCTAATTTCATTATATTTGTGTATATGCAACCAGTTGGGCCTTCATGCAAATGTCGGTAGAGAACGTAGTATTTCGGTATTCAGCGAGCACGGTAAAGGTACGTATTCACTTTTTATTTCTCTTTCCAAACCTTTTTGTTTTATCATATTACAGACCTGACTACTTTCTGACTTGAGCGTCAGAGTCTTTTCTGCAGGCGATCGGAACATCATCAATCGGTATCTCTCGTAATAGCAACAGAAGACGGTGTACGACTGCTTATGTAGGGACAATCTGCAAGGTATATATTTGTCTTATGTGAAAATGATGATATTGACTTATAGTTGTATATTCCATATAATTATAATGAATTAGGCGTGTGTTACTTTTTTTCTGTCATAGCCTACAAAACCTAAACTGAAATGTTTTGCGTGGTTAACTGTCATAACTGAAAAATCTGTATGCTTTTAGATATTGGGCCTGGCCAACCCAATATCTGATATGCTGTATGGATTGGGTATGGTTTGGGAGGACTGATTCTAATACACCTAAATGTCTTACTTCCAAAATTGAGATTTATATAGTTATGTTATGTCTAGATTAACTTTGAATTTTTTGTGTCTGATTATGTATGAAATATCTATATTTAACTATCGTTGTGGTCATGTTTTGTTTTTTATATTTATCTTTATCTTCTAATTTTATTGTATTGGTGTACATGCAACCACTTGGGCCTTCATGCCAATGTCGGTAGAGAACTTCGTATTTCGGTATTCGGCACGTAGAGTAAAGGGACGAGTGGATTCTTTCTTTCTCTTTCCAAACCATTTGCTTTTGTCATATTACAGACTTGACTACTTTCTGACTTGAGCGTCAGTGTCTTTTCTGCAGGTTGTCAGAACATCATCAAACGGTATCATTAGTAGCAGCAACAGAAGATTGTGTTCGACTGTTTAGGTAGGCATAATTGGCAAGGTATATATTTGTCTTATGTGAAGATGATGATATTGAATTATAGCTGTATATTCCATATGATGATATTGAATTAGACGTGTTATATGTTTTCTATCATAAGCCTACTGAACCTAAACTGAAATGTATGGCGTGGTTAACTGTGATAACTGGAAAATCTGTACGCTTTTAGATATTGGGTCTGGCCAACCTAATATCTGTATGCATTATGGATTAGTAATGGTTTGGGAAGAGTTATTGTAATAAACCTAAATCTCTTACTTCCAAAATTGAGTTTTATATAGTTATGTTACGTCTGGATTAACCTTGAATTTTTTGTGCTTGTTTATGTATGAAATATGTATATTTAACCGTCGATGTGTCATGTTTGGATTTTTTATATTTATCTTTATCTTCTAATTTCATTATATTTGTGTATATGCAACCAGTTGGGCCTTCATGCAAATGTCGGTAGAGAACGTAGTATTTCGGTATTCAGCGAGCACGGTAAAGGTACGTATTCACTTTTTATTTCTCTTTCCAAACCTTTTTGTTTTATCATATTACAGACCTGACTACTTTCTGACTTGAGCGTCAGAGTCTTTTCTACAGGCGATCGGAACATCATCAAACGGTATCTCTCGTAATAGCAACAGAAGACGGTGTACGACTGTTTATCTAGGGACAATCTGCAAGGTATATATTTGTCTTATGTGAAAATGATGATATTGACTTATAGATGTATATTCCATATAATTATAATGAATTAGGCGTGTGTTGCTTTTTTTTTGTCATAGCCTACAAAACCTAAACTGAAATGTTTTGCGTGGTTAACTGTCATAACTGAAAAATCTGTATGCTTTTAGATATTGGGCCTGGCCAACCCAATATCTGATATGCTGTATGGATTGGTTATGGTTTGGGAGGACTGATTCTAATACACCTAAATGTCTTACTTCCAAAATTGAGATTTATATAGTTATGTTATGTCTAGATTAACTTTGAATTTTTTGTGTCTAATTATGTATGAAATATCTATATTTAACTATCGTTGTGGTCATGTTTTGTTTTTTATATTTATCTTTATCTTCTAATTTTATTATATTTGTGTACATGCAACCACTTGGGCCTTCATGCCAATGTCGGTAGAGAACTTCGTATTTCGGTATTTGGCGCGTAGAGTAAAGGGACGAGTGGATTCTTTCTTTCTCTTTCCAAACCATTTTCTTTTGTCATATTACAGACTTGACTACTTTCTGACTTGAGCGTCAGTGTCTTTTCTGCAGGTTGTCAGAACATCATCAAACGGTATCATTAGTAGCAGCAACAGAAGATTGTGTTCGACTGTTTAGGTAGGCATAATTGCAAGGTATATATTTGTCTTATGTGAAGATGATGATATTGAATTATAGCTGTATATTCCATATGATGATATTGAATTACACGTGTTATATTTTTTCTATCATAAGCCTACTGAACCTAAACTGAAATGTATGGCGTGGTTAACTGTGATAACTGGAAAATCTGTACGCTTTTAGATATTGGGTCTGGCGACCCTAATATCTGTATGCATGATGGATTAGTAATGGTTTGGGAAGAGTTATTGTAATAAATCTAAATGTCTTACTTCCAAAATTGAGTTTTATATAGTTATGTTATGTCTGGATTAACCTTGAATTTTTTGTGCTTGTTTATGTATGAAATATGTATATTTAACCGTCGATGTGTCATGTTTGGATTTTTTATATTTATCTTTATCTTCTAATTTCATTATATTTGTGTATATGCAACCAGTTGGGCCTTCATGCAAATGTCGGTAGAGAACGTAGTATTTCGGTATTCAGCGAGCACGGTAAAGGTACGTATTCACTTTTTATTTCTTTCCAAACCTTTTTGTTTTATCATATTACAGACCTGACTACTTTCTGACTTGAGCGTCAGAGTCTTTTCTGCAGGCGATCGGAACATCATCAAACGGTATCTCTCGTAATAGCAACAGAAGACGGTGTACGACTGTTTATGTAGGGACAATCTGCAAGGTATATATTTGTCTTATGTGAAAATGATGATATTGACTTATAGATGTATATTCCATATAATTATAATGAATTAGGCGTGTGTTACTTTTTTTCTGTCATAGCCTACAAAACCCAAACTGAAATGTTTTGCGTGGTTAACTGTCATAACTGAAAAATCTGTATGCTTTTAGATATTGGGCCTGGCCAACCCAATATCTGATATGCTGTATGGATTGGTTATGGTTTGGGAGGACTGATTCTAATACACCTAAATGTCTTACTTCCAAAATTGAGATTTATATAGTTATGTTATGTCTAGATTAACTTTGAATTTTTTGTGTCTAATTATGTATGAAATATCTATATTTAACTATCGTTGTGGTCATGTTTTGTTTTTTATATTTATCTTTATCTTCTAATTTTATTATATTTGTGTACATGCAACCACTTGGGCCTTCATGCCAATGTCGGTAGAGAACTTCGTATTTCGGTATTTGGCGCGTAGAGTAAAGGGACGAGTGGATTCTTTCTTTCTCTTTCCAAACCATTTTCTTTTATCATAGTACAGACTTGACTACTTTTTGACTTGAGCGTCAGTGTCTTTTCTGCAGGTTGTCAGAACATCATCAAACGGTATCATTAGTAACAGCAAGAGAAGATTGTGTTCGACTGTTTAGGTAGGCATAATTGGCAAGGTATATATTTGTCTTATGTGAAGATGATGATATTGAATTATAGTTGTATATTCCATATGATGATATTGAATTAGACGTGTTATATTTTTTTTATCATAAGCCTACTATACCTAAACTGAAATGTATGGCGTGGTTAACTGTGATAACTGGAAAATCTGTACCTTTTAGATATTGGGTCTGGCTACCCTAATATCTGTATGCATGATGGATTAGTAATGGTTTGGGAAGAGTTATTATAATAAAGCTAAATGTCTTACTTCCAAAATTGAGTTTTATATAGTTATGTTACGTCTGGATTAACCTTGAATTTTTTGTGCTTGTTTATGTATGAAATATGTATATTTAACCGTCGATGTGTCATGTTTGGATTTTTTATATTTATCTTTATCTTCTAATTTCATTATATTTGTGTATATGCAACCAGTTGGGCCTTCATGCAAATGTCGGTAGAGAACGTAGTATTTCGGTATTCAGCGAGCACGGTAAAGGTACGTATTCACTTTTTATTTCTTTCCAAACCTTTTTGTTTTATCATATTACAGACCTGACTACTTTCTGACTTGAGCGTCAGAGACTTTTCTGCAGGCGATCGGAACATCATCAAACGGTATCTCTCGTAATAGCAACAGAAGACGGTGTACGACTGTTTATGTAGGGACAATCTGCAAGGTATATATTTGTCTTATGTGAAAATGATGATATTGACTTATAGATGTATATTCCATATAATTATAATGAATTAGGCGTGTGTTGCTTTTTTTTTGTCATAGCCTACAAAACCTAAACTGAAATGTTTTGTGTGGTTAACTGTCATAACTGAAAAATCTGTATGCGTTTAGATATTGGGCCTGGCCAACCCAATATCTGATATGCTGTATGGATTGGTTATGGTTTGGGAGGACTGATTCTAATACACCTAAATGTCTTACTTCCAAAATTGAGATTTATATAGTTATGTTATGTCTAGATTAACTTTGAATTTTTTGTGTCTGATTATGTATGAAATGTCTATATTTAACTATCGTTGTGGTCATGTTTTGTTTTTTATATTTATCTTTATCTTCTAATTTTATTATATTTGTGTACATGCAACCACTTGGGCCTTCATGCCAATGTCGGTAGAGAACTTCGTATTTCGGTATTTGGCGCGTAGAGTAAAGGGACGAGTGGATTCTTTCTTTCTCTTTCCAAACCATTTTCTTTTGTCATATTACAGACTTGACTACTTTCTGACTTGAGCGTCAGTGTCTTTTCTGCAGGTTGTCAGAACATCATCAAACGGTATCATTAGTAGCAGCAACAGAAGATTGTGTTCGACTGTTTAGGTAGGCATAATTGCAAGGTATATATTTCTCTTATGTGAAGATGATGATATTGAATTATAGCTGTATATTCCATATGATGATATTGAATTACACGTGTTATATTTTTTCTATCATAAGCCTACTGAACCTAAACTGAAATGTATGGCGTGGTTAACTGTGATAACTGGAAAATCTGTACGCTTTTAGATATTGGGTCTGGCGACCCTAATATCTGTATGCATGATGGATTAGTAATGGTTTGGGAAGAGTTATTGTAATAAATCTAAATGTCTTACTTCCAAAATTGAGTTTTATATAGTTATGTTACGTCTGGATTAACCTTGAATTTTTTGTGCTTGTTTATGTATGAAATATGTATATTTAACCGTCGATGTGTCA
The DNA here is from genome assembly GCA_037954015.1 of Psophocarpus tetragonolobus. NCBI lineage: Eukaryota > Viridiplantae > Streptophyta > Magnoliopsida > Fabales > Fabaceae > Psophocarpus > Psophocarpus tetragonolobus. The sequence goes on along the minus strand of CM075692.1, from coordinate 46,314,766 downwards.
TGTTTGGATTTTTTATATTTATCTTTATCTTCTAATTTCATTATATTTGTGTATATGCAACCAGTTGGGCCTTCATGCAAATGTCGGTAGAGAACGTAGTATTTCGGTATTCAGCGAGCACGGTAAAGGTACGTATTCACTTTTTATTTCTTTCCAAACCTTTTTGTTTTATCATATTACAGACCTGACTACTTTCTGACTTGAGCGTCAGAGACTTTTCTGCAGGCGATCGGAACATCATCAAACGGTATCTCTCGTAATAGCAACAGAAGACGGTGTACGACTGTTTATGTAGGGACAATCTGCAAGGTATATATTTGTCTTATGTGAAAATGATGATATTGACTTATAGATGTATATTCCATATAATTATAATGAATTAGGCGTGTGTTACTTTTTTTCTGTCATAGCCTACAAAACCTAAACTGAAATGTTTTGCGTGGTTAACTGTCATAACTGAAAAATCTGTATGCTTTTAGATATTGTGCCTGGCCAACCCAATATCTGATATGCTGTATGGATTGGTTATGGTTTGGGAGGACTGATTCTAATACACCTAAATGTCTTACTTCCAAAATTGAGATTTATATAGTTATGTTATGTCTAGATTAACTTTGAATTTTTTGTGTCTAATTATGTATGAAATATCTATATTTAACTATCGTTGTGGTCATGTTTTGTTTTTTATATTTATCTTTATCTTCTAATTTTATTATATTTGTGTACATGCAACCACTTGGGCCTTCATGCCAATGTCGGTAGAGAACTTCGTATTTCGGTATTTGGCGCGTAGAGTAAAGGGACGAGTGGATTCTTTCTTTCTCTTTCCAAACCATTTTCTTTTGTCATATTACAGACTTGACTACTTTCTGACTTGAGCGTCAGTGTCTTTTCTGCAGGTTGTCAGAACATCATCAAACGGTATCATTAGTAGCAGCAACAGAAGATTGTGTTCGACTGTTTAGGTAGGCACAATTGCAAGGTATATATTTCTCTTATGTGAAGATGATGATATTGAATTATAGCTGTATATTCCATATGATGATATTGAATTACACGTGTTATATTTTTTCTATCATAAGCCTACTGAACCTAAACTGAAATGTATGGCGTGGTTAACTGTGATAACTGGAAAATCTGTACGCTTTTAGATATTGGGTCTGGCGACCCTAATATCTGTATGCATGATGGATTAGTAATGGTTTGGGAAGAGTTATTGTAATAAATCTAAATGTCTTACTTCCAAAATTGAGTTTTATATAGTTATGTTACGTCTGGATTAACCTTGAATTTTTTGTGCTTGTTTATGTATGAAATATGTATATTTAACCGTCGATGTGTCATGTTTGGATTTTTTATATTTATCTTTATCTTCTAATTTCATTATATTTGTGTATATGCAACCAGTTGGGCCTTCATGCAAATGTCGGTAGAGAACGTAGTATTTCGGTATTCAGCGAGCACGGTAAAGGTACGTATTCACTTTTTATTTCTCTTTCCAAACCTTTTTGTTTTATCATATTACAGACCTGACTACTTTCTGACTTGAGCGTGAGAGTCTTTTCTGCAGGCGATCGGAACATCATCAAACGGTATCTCTCGTAATAGCAACAGAAGACGGTGTACGACTGTTTATGTAGGGACAATCTGCAAGGTATATTCCGTATAATTATAGTTGTATATTCCATATAATTATAATAAATTAGGCTACAAAACCTAAACTGAAATGTTTGGATTTTCTGTCATAGCCTACAAAACCTAAACTGAAATGTTTTGCGTGGTTAACTGTCATAACTGAAAAATCTGTATGCTTTTAGATATTGGGCCTGGCCAACCCAATATCTGATATGCTGTATGGATTGGTTATGGTTTGGGAGGACTGATTCTAATACACCTAAATGTCTTACTTCCAAAATTGAGATTTATATAGTTGTGTTATGTCTAGATTAACTTTGAATTTTTTGTGTCTGATTATATATGAAATATCTATATTTAACTATCGTTGTGGTCATGTTTTTTTTTTATATTTATCTTTATCTTCTAATTTTATTATATTTGTGTACATGCAACAACCACTTGGGCATTCATGCCAATGTCGGGACTGTTTATGTAGGGACAATCTGGAAGGTTTATTTCTCTTTCCAAACCTTTTTGTTTTATCATATTATAGACCTGACTACTTTCTGACTTGAGCGTCAGAGTCTTTTCTGCAGGCGATCGGAACATCATCAAACGGTATCTCTCGTAATAGCAACAGAAGGCGGTGTATGACTGTTTATGTAGGCACAATCTGCAAGGTATATATTTTTGTTATGTGAAAATGATGATATTGAATTATAGTTGTATATTCCATATAATTATAATGAATTAGGCGTGTGTGACTTTTTTTTTGTCATAGCCTACAAAACCTAAACTGAAATGTTTGGATTTTCTGTCATAGCCTACAAAACCTAAACTGAAATGTTTTGCGTGGTTAACTGTCATAACTGAAAAATCTGTATGCTTTTAGATATTGGGTCTGGCCAACCCAATATCTTATATGCTGTATGGATTGGTGATGGTTTGGGAGGACTGATTCTAATACACCTAAATGTCTTACTTCCAAAATTGAGATTTATATAGTTATGTTATGTCTAGATTAACTTTGAATTTTTTGTGTCTGATTATGTATGAAATATCTATATTTAACTATCGTTGTGGTCATGTTTTGTTTTTTATATTTATCTTTATCTTCTAATTTTATTATATTTGTGTACATACAACCACTTGGGCCTTCATGCCAATGTCGGTAGTGAACTTCGTATTTCGGTATTCGGCGCGTAGAGTAAAGGGACGAGTGGATTCTTTCTTTCTCTTTCCAAACCATTTGCTTTTGTCATATTACAGACTTGGCTACTTTCTGACTTGAGCGTCAGTGTCTTTTCTGCAGGTTGTCAGAACATCATCAAACGGTATCATTAGTAGCAGCAACAGAAGATTGTGTTCGACTGTTTAGGTAGGCATAATTGGCAAGGTATATATTTGTCTTATGTGAAGATGATGATATTGAATTATAGCTGTATATTCCATATGATGATATTGAATTAGACGTGTTATATTTTTTCTATCATAAGCCTACTGAACCTAAACTGAAATGTATGGCGTGGTTAACTGTGATAACTGGAAAATCTGTACGCTTTTAGATATTGGGTCTGGCCAACCTAATATCTGTATGCATTATGGATTAGTAATGGTTTGGGAAGAGTTATTGTAATAAACCTAAATCTCTTACTTCCAAAATTGAGTTTTATATAGTTATGCTACGTCTGGATTAACCTTGAATTTTTTGTGCTTGTTTATGTATGAAATATGTATATTTAACCGTCGATGTGTCATGTTTGGATTTTTTATATTTATCTTCTAATTTCATTATATTTGTGTATATGCAACCACTTGGGCCTTCATGCAAATGTCGGTAGAGACTTAGTATTTCGGTATTCAGCGAGCACGGTAAAGGTACGTATTCACTTTTTATTTCTCTTTCCAAACCTTTTTGTTTTATCATGTTACAGACCTGACTACTTTCTGACTTGAGCGTCAGAGTCTTTTCTGCAGGCGATCGGAACATCATCAAACGGTATCTCTCGTAATAGCAACAGAAGACGGTGTACGACTGTTTATGTAGGGACAATCTGCAAGGTATATATTTGTCTTATGTGAAAATGATGATATTGACTTATAGTTGTATATTCCATATAATTATAATGAATTAGGCGTGTGTTACTTTTTTTCTGTCATAGCCTACAAAACCTAAACTGAAATGTTTTGCGTGGTTAACTGTCATAACTGAAAAATCTGTATGCTTTTAGATATTGGGCCTGGCCAACCCAATATCTGATATGCTGTATGGATTGGTTATGGTTTGGGAGGACTGATTCTAATACACCTAAATGTCTTACTTCCAAAATTGAGATTTATATAGTTATGTTATGTCTAGATTAACTATGAATTTTTTGTGTCTGATTATGTATGAAATATCTATATTTAACTATCGTTGTGGTCATGTTTTGTTTTTTGTATTTATCTTTATCTTCTAATTTTATTATATTTGTGTACATGCAACCACTTGGGCCTTCATGCCAATGTCGGTAGAGAACTTCGTATTTCGGTATTCGGCGCGTAGAGTAAAGGGACGAGTGCATTCTTTCTTTCTCTTTCCAAACCATTTGCTTTTGTCATATTACAGACTTGACTACTTTCTGACTTGAGTGTCAGTGTCTTTTCTGCAGGTTGTCAGAACATCATCAAACGGTATCATTAGTAGCAGCAACAGAAGATTGTGTTCGACTGTTTAGGTAGGCATAATTGGCAAGGTATATATTTGTCTTATGTGAAGATGATGATATTGAATTATAGCTGTATATTCCATATGATGATATTGAATTAGAGTTGTTATATGTTTTCTATCATAAGCCTACTGAACCTAAACTGAAATGTATGGCGTGGTTAACTGTGATAACTGGAAAATCTGTACGCTTTTAGATATTGGGTCTGGCCAACCTAATATCTGTATGCATTATGGATTAGTAATGGTTTGGGAAGAGTTATTGTAATAAACCTAAATGTCTTACTTCCAAAATTGAGTTTTATATAGTTATGTTACGTCTGGATTAACCTTGAATTTTTTGTGCTTGTTTATGTATGAAATATGTATATTTAACCGTCGATGTGTCATGTTTGGATTTTTTATATTTATCTTTATCTTCTAATTTCATTATATTTGTGTATATGCAACCAGTTGGGCCTTCATGCAAATGTCGGTAGAGAGCGTAGTATTTCGGTATTCAGCGAGCACGGTAAAGGTACGTATTCACTTTTTATTTCTCTTTCCAAACCTTTTTGTTTTATCATATTACAAACCTGACTACTTTCTGACTTGAGCGTCAGAGTCTTTTCTGCAGGCGATCGGAACATCATCAAACGGTATCTCTCGTAATAGCAACAGAAGACGGTGTACGACTGTTTATGTAGGGACAATCTGCAAGGTATATATTTGTCTTATGTGAAAATGATGATATTGACTTATAGTTGTATATTCCATATAATTATAATGAATTAGGCGTGTGTTACTTTTTTTCTGTCATAGCCTACAAAACCTAAACTGAAATGTTTTGCGTGGTTAACTGTCATAACTGAAAAATCTGTATGCTTTTAGATATTGGGCCTGGCCAACCCAATATCTGATATGCTGTATGGATTGGTTATGGTTTGGGAGGACTGATTCTAATACACCTAAATGTCTTACTTCCAAAATTGAGATTTATATAGTTATGTTATGTCTAGATTAACTATGAATTTTTTGTGTCTGATTATGTATGAAATATCTATATTTAACTATCGTTGTGGTCATGTTTTGTTTTTTGTATTTATCTTTATCTTCTAATTTTATTATATTTGTGTACATGCAACCACTTGGGCCTTCATGCCAATGTCGGTAGAGAACTTCGTATTTCGGTATTCGGCGCGTAGAGTAAAGGGACGAGTGCATTCTTTCTTTCTCTTTCCAAACCATTTGCTTTTGTCATATTACAGACTTGACTACTTTCTGACTTGAGCGTCAGTGTCTTTTCTGCAGGTTGTCAGAACATCATCAAACGGTATCATTAGTAGCAGCAACAGAAGATTGTGTTCGACTGTTTAGGTAGGCATAATTGCAAGGTATATATTTGTCTTATGTGAAGATGATGATATTGAATTATAGCTGTATATTCCATATGATGATATTGAATTACACTTGTTATATGTTTTCTATCATAAGCCTACTGAACCTAAACTGAAATGTATGGCGTGGTTAACTGTGATAACTGGAAAATCTGTACGCTTTTAGATATTGGGTCTGGCCAACCTAATATCTGTATGCATTATGGATTAGTAATGGTTTGGGAAGAGTTATTGTAATAAACCTAAATCTCTTACTTCCAAAATTGAGTTTTATATAGTTATGCTACGTCTGGATTAACCTTGAATTTTTTGTGCTTGTTTATGTATGAAATATGTATATTTAACCGTCGATGTGTCATGTTTGGATTTTTTATATTTATCTTCTAATTTCATTATATTTGTGTATATGCAACCACTTGGGCCTTCATGCAAATGTCGGTAGAGACTTAGTATTTCGGTATTCAGCGAGCACGGTAAAGGTACGTATTCACTTTTTATTTCTCTTTCCAAACCTTTTTGTTTTATCATGTTACAGACCTGACTACTTTTTGACTTGAGCGTCAGAGTCTTTTCTGCAGGCGATCGGAACATCATCAAACGGTATCTCTCGTAATAGCAACAGAAGACGGTGTACGACTGTTTATGTAGGGACAATCTGCAAGGTATATATTTGTCTTATGTGAAAATGATGATATTGACTTATAGTTGTATATTCCATATAATTATAATGAATTAGGCGTGTGTTACTTTTTTTCTGTCATAGCCTACAAAACCTAAACTGAAATGTTTTGCGTGGTTAACTGTCATAACTGAAAAATCTGTATGCTTTTAGATATTGGGCCTGGCTAACCCAATATCTGATATGCTGTATGGATTGGTTATGGTTTGGGAGGACTGATTCTAATACACCTAAATGTCTTACTTCCAAAATTGAGATTTATATAGTTATGTTATGTCTAGATTAACTATGAATTTTTTGTGTCTGATTATGTATGAAATATCTATATTTAACTATCGTTGTGGTCATGTTTTGTTTTTTGTATTTATCTTTATCTTCTAATTTTATTATATTTGTGTACATGCAACCACTTGGGCCTTCATGCCAATGTCGGTAGAGAACTTCGTATTTCGGTATTCGGCGCGTAGAGTAAAGGGACGAGTGCATTCTTTCTTTCTCTTTCCAAACCATTTGCTTTTGTCATATTACAGACTTGACTACTTTCTGACTTGAGCGTCAGTGTCTTTTCTGCAGGTTGTCAGAACATCATCAAACGGTATCATTAGTAGCAGCAACAGAAGATTGTGTTCGACTGTTTAGGTAGGCATAATTGCAAGGTATATATTTGTCTTATGTGAAGATGATGATATTGAATTATAGCTGTATATTCCATATGATGATATTGAATTACACTTGTTATATGTTTTCTATCATAAGCCTACTGAACCTAAACTGAAATGTATGGCGTGGTTAACTGTGATAACTGGAAAATCTGTACGCTTTTAGATATTGGGTCTGGCCAACCTAATATCTGTATGCATTATGGATTAGTAATGGTTTGGGAAGAGTTATTGTAATAAACCTAAATCTCTTACTTCCAAAATTGAGTTTTATATAGTTATGCTACGTCTGGATTAACCTTGAATTTTTTGTGCTTGTTTATGTATGAAATATGTATATTTAACCGTCGATGTGTCATGTTTGGATTTTTTATATTTATCTTCTAATTTCATTATATTTGTGTATATGCAACCACTTGGGCCTTCATGCAAATGTCGGTAGAGACTTAGTATTTCGGTATTCAGCGAGCACGGTAAAGGTACGTATTCACTTTTTATTTCTCTTTCCAAACCTTTTAGTTTTATCATGTTACAGACCTGACTACTTTCTGACTTGAGCGTCAGAGTCTTTTCTGCAGGCGATCGGAACATCATCAAACGGTATCTCTCGTAATAGCAACAGAAGACGGTGTACGACTGTTTATGTAGGGACAATCTGCAAGGTATATATTTGTCTTATGTGAAAATGATGATATTGACTTATAGTTGTATATTCCATATAATTATAATGAATTAGGCGTGTGTTACTTTTTTTCTGTCATAGCCTACAAAACCTAAACTGAAATGTTTTGCGTGGTTAACTGTCATAACTGAAAAATCTGTATGCTTTTAGATATTGGGCCTGGCCAACCCAATATCTGATATGCTGTATGGATTGGTTATGGTTTGGGAGGACTGATTCTAATACACCTAAATGTCTTACTTCCAAAATTGAGATTTATATAGTTATGTTATGTCTAGATTAACTTTGAATTTTTTGTGTCTGATTATGTATGAAATATCTATATTTAACTATCGTTGTGGTCATGTTTTGTTTTTTGTATTTATCTTTATCTTCTAATTTTATTATATTTGTGTACATGCAACCACTTGGGCCTTCATGCCAATGTCGGTAGAGAACTTCGTATTTCGGTATTCGGCGCGTAGAGTAAAGGGACGAGTGCATTCTTTCTTTCTCTTTCCAAACCATTTGCTTTTGTCATATTACAGACTTGACTACTTTCTGACTTGAGTGTCAGTGTCTTTTCTGCAGGTTGTCAGAACATCATCAAACGGTATCATTAGTAGCAGCAACAGAAGATTGTGTTCGACTGTTTAGGTAGGCATAATTGGCAAGGTATATATTTGTCTTATGTGAAGATGATGATATTGAATTATAGCTGTATATTCCATATGATGATATTGAATTAGACTTGTTATATGTTTTCTATCATAAGCCTACTGAACCTAAACTGAAATGTATGGCGTGGTTAACTGTGATAACTGGAATATCTGTACGCTTTTAGATATTGGGTCTGGCCAACCTAATATCTGTATGCATTATGGATTAGTAATGGTTTGGGAAGAGTTATTGTAATAAACCTAAATGTCTTACTTCCAAAATTGAGTTTTATATAGTTATGTTACACGTCTGGATTAACCTTGAATTTTTTGTGCTTGTTTATGTATGAAATATGTATATTTAACCGTCGATGTGTCATGTTTGGATTTTTTATATTTATCTTTATCTTCTAATTTCATTATATTTGTGTATATGCAACCAGTTGGGCCTTCATGCAAATGTCGGTAGAGAACGTAGTATTTCGGTATTCAGCGAGCACGGTAAAGGTACGTATTCACTTTTTATTTCTCTTTCCAAACCTTTTTGTTTTATCATATTACAAACCTGACTACTTTCTGACTTGAGCGTCAGAGTCTTTTCTGCAGGCGATCGGAACATCATCAAACGGTATCTCTCGTAATAGCAACAGAAGACGGTGTACGACTGTTTATGTAGGGACAATCTGCAAGGTATATATTTGTCTTATGTGAAAATGATGATATTGACTTATAGTTGTATATTCCATATAATTATAATGAATTAGGCGTGTGTTACTTTTTTTCTGTCATAGCCTACAAAACCTAAACTGAAATGTTTTGCGTGGTTAACTGTCATAACTGAAAAATCTGTATGCTTTTAGATATTGGGCCTGGCCAACCCAATATCTGATATGCTGTATGGATTGGTTATGGTTTGGGAGGACTGATTCTAATACACCTAAATGTCTTACTTCCAAAATTGAGATTTATATAGTTATGTTATGTCTAGATTAACTATGAATTTTTTGTGTCTGATTATGTATGAAATATCTATATTTAACTATCGTTGTGGTCATGTTTTGTTTTTTGTATTTATCTTTATCTTCTAATTTTATTATATTTGTGTACATGCAACCACTTGGGCCTTCATGCCAATGTCGGTAGAGAACTTCGTATTTCGGTATTCGGCGCGTAGAGTAAAGGGACGAGTGCATTCTTTCTTTCTCTTTCCAAACCATTTGCTTTTGTCATATTACAGACTTGACTACTTTCTGACTTGAGCGTCAGTGTCTTTTCTGCAGGTTGTCAGAACATCATCAAACGGTATCATTAGTAGCAGCAACAGAAGATTGTGTTCGACTGTTTAGGTAGGCATAATTGCAAGGTATATATTTGTCTTATGTGAA